>CM028132.1:233480000-238280000 GCA_016271365.2 Neoceratodus forsteri | reverse complement strand
CAGAACTAAAAGGCGTATCATATGAAAATCCAAAAGTTTAGAATAGAAATTGTATGAAAATTTCCCAAATGTACCTGTGCTGCCTCCTAGTTGGAATCATCTAAATCAAGACTAACTTATACTATATATAAAATTATTTGAAGTCCCCTCTCAACTTTGAGGTCCAAAATGTGGAAAATGTCTTCACTGACATTGTTGGTCTGCCATATGCTTGGGAGAAGACAGGAAGAGCACTCAGTTACTAATCCTTATTGCTTGACTGAAAGATTTGTGGTGACAGTGAGTTTGCTGTATTACTGTTGCAATGTTAGAAAGTACCACTTCCTCCACTGTAGAGCAGATGTCCCATCAATGACCTTAAAATGAACCCTTGTCAGCCCCCATCTATAGGAGAGAGCACCAAAGTAACACATGTCAGGGGTTGGTAACATGCATAACATTAAACAATGCTCCATCTTAAGTTATATCTAAAGAAGTACAAATTCTGACTTTTTAATAAGATGCACAAGCATGTATAGCAATGTATGTTTGTATAGTATACACTTGTATGAAAAAAAAAGCAGACATGAACAGCTCAGCAGTATGTCCTGGAGATGTCTTGGATGATTTTGCTTCTGATGTTCAATTTCATATGACAAGATAAATCAGTATTTGAGTGGCTAGTTAATCCTGCTAATGCAAAACAAAGCATGCAAGTATCCTTCATATTTATGCATAAAAGCAACCTGGATTAGTATCTTCCCTAAGAGCTTCAGCAGTACTCTATTGATTAAGCATAATCCTGTCAAGGAACATTGCACATATTTCATTAAACCTTAAAAACATTTAGCTTTTGTAGATCATGAGGTCTTGAGAAGAGATCTTGGGTTTGCTTTAGGAAACAAATTATTTTTTTCAAGTTCCACATAATATGTCAAGACTATTTTGATTAAAGAGTGTTGAATAATTGATATATTTAAAGCCATTAGACATGTCTTAATGGCCAATGATGAAAAATTGACATTTTGTACTATGTAATACTTGTTATTTTGTGCAAAACCATATAATGTTTCTGTTAAGCTAAATTTCTTAATCCTTTATTTTCCCATATCTCAGTTGAGATATAATATCTAATTTTAGGGTGTCCAGCTTTTTACTGAATTTTATAGCTGGAAAGACTGATTCCAAAGCAATAAGAGTGACTTGCTTAGGTTAAGAAGAAAATGTGTGAGTCATTCTGATGAGATTCTGTCCTGAGTCTCATGGTTCCCAAGTCTGGATTCTGGCCACAGGACCATGCAGCCTCTATAAGAGTTAGCAGATCTAGCCTTAGACAGCCTCACTCTAGAGCTAGATTGGAAAGGGAATGTTAGCAACAAGCTGCTGAAGGTTGCTCTTTATACTATCCTAGCAAGAAACATGGAATAGAGCAGAGGGTGGAAGTGAGTGCCTAAATGGGATGCAGGGTTACACAGAATGAATAGGGTAGCTTTGTAGCTGTTTAGCATGGAGTGTGTACCCATACTTTAATTGGGCATAGTCACTGCCAAACATTTCATATGTTAAGCTTGGATGTGTATCTATATTCAGATTAGGCATAGTCACTGCTGTGCAGCAGAAGGGGTGGACAAGATGGACCCAAAGTCTCTTCTGACATTACAATTCCAGCATTTGTTACTAGATTACACTATTTCATGGGGCCCCTGGCTAACAACTGGTGTAATGCAATTCACCAGTGCTGCCACCAGCCTGTTGAAAAGTTACCACTGAGCAGTTTCCTTCATGACCCACTTTTAGTCCTTTCTCAAATAGTAAAAGGCATTTCTGTTGCTGTCTCTCTCATAGAAACATAGAAACATAGAATTTGATGGCAGATAAGGACCGCTTGGCTCACCCAGTCTGCCCATTTCCCTACCTAATGGATAAGCTGCAGATCCTAGTTAACCAGCAGCCTACTTCTTTCTACCCCCAACCCCTAGAATTGCCTTATGGCTGTCCCATGCATGCTTGAATTCAACCACTGTTTTTGACTCCACAACCTTCTCTGGAAGGCCGTTCCATGCATCCACAACCCTCTCTGTGAAAAAATATTTCCTTATATTACCTCTGAGCCACCTCCCCATCTTCAAATTGTGCTCCCTTGTTCTTGCATATCTCTTTTTTTGAAAGATGCTACCCTCTTGGACTTTGTTGATTCCCTTGAAAGTTTCTATCATGTCCCCCCTCTCCCTCCTTTCCTTGAGGCTATACATATTAAGCTCCTTTAGTCTCTCTTCATATGTCTTCCGGTGCAGACCCTGCACCATTTTAGTTGCCCTCCTCTGGACAGCTTCCATCTTGTCTATGTCCTTACAGAAATTGGGTCTCCAGAACTGCACACAGTACTCCAGATGGGTTCTCACCAGCTGTCTGTACAGAGGGAAAACAACTTCCTGTTTTCTACTGGTGATGCCTCTCCCTATGCATCCCAGTATCCCCCAGCCCTCCTTACTGTCCTCTCACATTGCTTGCCTACCTTTAAGTCATCTGATATGACTCTCTCTCTCTTTCTCTCTCTCTCTCTCTTTCTCTCTCACTCTCTCTCCTCAGTGACTATCTCTCAAGGATGGAGGAACAGTTTTAAGGAATAGTCGTGTCTCACCCCATTCATTCTCTAGTAGGTCCTACCTCCTCTCCTGACTCCAGGTAGGGAAACAGACAACAGTCTCTCTGCTTTTAAAGTCATTATCCATTATGATTCAAAGGGAAGGTCCATTATATCTCTTGTACCCCTTTACTATGTTTCTTGTTCATAAAAACCGATATCACTGGCACTGAGACCACAGGGTTATCAATCCCCAAATTCTGGAGAATAAACCTGACAGAATCTGTTCCTCATTTATCAAACCCTGCTTTATCTTAGAAATGGAAGCCCCTGCATACCTTAAACAATTTATAATTTTACCATTATTGAATATAGAGTGGATATGATCAATGTAGTTCATAACTGCATTTTCTTCACATGGCACTAGCTGCTTGTCAGTCACAGAGTTATTCCCTCTTTCTGTACTCTGCACCATACTTTTTAATTTTGGGAAATCACAGGATAAATGCTATGGTTGTGCACACATAACACCTCTGATTCTCTTACTCATCAATGTTGCTGCATTGTTGTTTTGACCTTGGGTCAGGCTGAGTCTGGTTTGCCTAAGGCTACCCCCGGGTGTACTTTTGAAATCTTTTGTTTTCCCTCCAACATTGTGTTTGTACTGGATTGTGGGGTATTACTAGTGGGGTACTGCAGGATTCAGTACAGGGACCTGTCCTTTTTAATGTCTTTATAAGTGACATTGTAGAGGGACTGGAAGGAAAAGTATGTATCTGTGTAGATGACATAAAGATCTGCAACAGGGTTGATACACAAGGTGGGGTGGAAAGGATGAGAAGGGACTTGGCAAGGTTGGAGGAATGGTCAAATGTATGGCAGCTTAGTTTCAATGCAAAAAAGTGCAAAGTAATACATCTGGGAAACAAATTCCCAGGGGAAGAGTACACGGGGGGGGTGAGATACTGACAACAACAAAAATGGAAAGGGACCTGGGGTACTTATATCAGATGACCTAAAGGTGGGCAAGCAGTGTAAGAAGGCAGTAAGGAGTGCTGGGGTGATACTGGAATGCATAGGGAGAGGCATCACCAGTAGAAAACAGGAAGTTGTTATCCCTCTGTTCAGACAGTTGGTAAGACCCCATCTGGAGTACTGCATGCAGTTCTGGAGACCCCATCTCCGCAAAGACATAGACAGGGTGGAGGCTGTCCAGAGGAGAGCAACCAAAATGGTGCAGGGTCTGCACCAGATGACACATGAAGAGAGACTAAAAGAGCTTAATATGTATACCCTCAAGGAAAGGAGGGAGAGGAGGAACATGATAGAAACTTTCAAGTACCTCAAGAGAATCAACAAAGTCCAAGAGGGTAGCATCTTTCAGAAAAAGAGATGTGCAAGAACAAGGTGGCACAATTTGAAGAAAGGGTGGGGAACAGCTCAGAGGTAATGTGAGGAAGTATTTTTTCATGGAGAGTGTTGTGGATACATTGAACAGCCTTCCTGAGGAGGTTGTGGATTCAAAAACAGTGGGGGAATTCAAGAATGCATGGGACAGACATAAGGCAATTCTAGTGGTGGGTAGGAGACAGTAGGCTGTTGGTTAACTAGGATCTGCAGCTTATCCATCAGGTAGGAAAACGGGCAGACTAGGTTGGCCTAGCGGTCCTTATCTGCCATCAAATTCTATGTTTCTATGGGTTTTGTTTTCCAATTGTTTAACCAGGTGAAGCACACTGAGCTGAAGACTTGTTTACAGTTGCAACCTGGGAGAACAAGGAAGTTAAGTGACTTGCTTAGGGTCACACAGTACATGCAAGGGGGACTGTGGAATTCAGACCCCGGTCTCCAGATTTGCAGCTCAGAGCCTTAAACCACTGCACTACACTGCCTCCCACTATGTTTCTATGTATGTTGGATGTATGGTCTGCTTGACCAAACTGATTAGCCCTCTTGACTGCTTCCATTACTGTAAAGGGAGTCCTATCCAGCAGCCAGAACTGCAATGTCTTTGGCACAATCCAAAGAAATTGTTCCAGTAAAAACATATATGTTATGTTGTTAGCAGTAAGTGCTTTATTTCCCTCTACTCATTATTCTAAGATATTGCACAACTGAACACACATTTCAGAATAACTTTCTTTATCTCACTAAATGTGAATCTTAATGTTATGAGATTCAATCTAAAACATCTTGAAAAATACATTGTTCACTTTTAAATTGCCCAAGCAGTCAGTATCAACCATTTTGATGAATTCCTCTAAAGTTTGCTTATGAGTAATGGTGTTAGGTGAGTCAACCAAGAAGCCCAATCCTATAGATACTGCTCACATAATCCTTCAAAAGATCTCAGAAAAAGGTCAAGGTCATCCATTCCAATAATGCAGAAATGTTTTAGAATTTATCTTGGCTTCTATCATGACCTCCTATTCGAGATCACTGATGGTTCCTTTTGTAGCTGAATCTTATTCTCTATCTCTTTCATGTTCACTATACATGTCTCCATTATGTTTTCATTCTCTCTCTCTCTCTCTCTATCTCACACACACACACACACACACACTCTCTCTCTCTCTCATTCATTCTCTCTCCCTCTCTCAAGCTCTCACAGTTCTGGGGTGTTTGAAATGATGTTGACAAAAGCAAGGTTGTGAAGATACAAAAAAAACAACTCAGATGATGAAGGGTCTTGAAAAGAATAACTACTGTAAACTGATGGACTTGAGACATCGGAATTGCACAGCCCTAGGAGTAGGAGCACAGGTGACCTTGTTACTTTGTAACATACTGTATGATACTAAACTTACTAGATATCTCAGTCTTGTATTTAAACATAATCTTTGCAATCAGAGGACACAACAGACAGTTACATATTAGGCATTAAAAAAATATCTTTATTTGCAGAATAGAGACAAGCACATGACAGAACAGCACGGTACATCTCACACAGCATATATTGGGTATATGGGATGCCCTATTATAACACATTGTGGATAATGATAACATAAATATTTTTAGATCAAGCTTGCCTAAGTTCATGGATGTGGTCATAATTACAGACTATTACCATTGAGAAGTGGGGTCAGCTTTTTATAGACTTCTGTTGTCTGCTGTCTCAACATTCCTATTATGAATCCTCATATGTATCAGAAACAGGCAAAGTCCAAAGGACAAGAATCCTGTTTCCATACAAATTTCATAGTAACAGAGAGTGAAGAGAATGTAATACAGGAAAGACAGAAAACAAGACTACAGTTTTGTATAAATTCCAAAGTTTTCCCAGAGGCATCGCATACTCTTTAAGTTCTTGTTCATGAAGTACAAAGTCTGGACTTCAGAATCCTAGTACACTTCAGATACTGCCAAACATGCTCTTGTATTAGAAACAATATCACTTAACTTGATACATGCTCTCAATTATATAACATGTACTGTAGCTTAACAGAAAAAAAAAATACATGTAAAAGAATACTGCTCAGTCACAGATGACTAAAATATAAAATATGTATGTCCAGGATACAGATAAAATAAATTGGGGTAATGCGGGCCACACTAAAAAAATTAAAATAAACTACTTTTATATGAAAGACATACGAATAGAAAGAGCTATGCAACCTCATGCCATTCAGGTCTTAGAATAACTATTGTGCATGGCTTTACACATGAACTGAAACATGCTCTTATCGGTTGGAGGATCAATCAGTGTTCACAAATCACTCTCCAGATCCCAGGCCTGACCAATGCTTAATTGCCTAGACAAATCAGGATAAGGGATTTTCCTTTCCCAGAATTCAAGAGGCCTTATTCTTCCCCTTGTTATACAAGAGGTCATGTGGTCTGACCTAAAAGGCTGCTCTCCCTCCATGTGTAGGAGCTTATGGAAGATCCCATACCTCAGTGCTTTCTGACTGTTAAATAAATGACATGCCTCTTAAAGCAATTAAGTCGTGAAGTTTTAATTCAACAACGAAGTTAGCACAAATCCACCATACACAATTTGCATATTAGGAGGCAGATCTGCTAACTTTGCTGATGGACTTTTTTTATTTAGAAAACCTCCCCCTACTCACTGGACTGTGAAATCAGTGCCTCCCCCCACCTAAGAATACAGATATGATTATGTTATAACCCCACCCACCAAATCATGCTTCTGCAGCTGGTATTCTGCCAGATAAAGTTAATCCTTACCATGTGCCAAATACAATTCACACATCTGTCCCCATCCAAGTCCCACTGTCCTTTGTACAAATACTCAGAGTCCCAGACCCCCACCCAACACCCAGCCCCCTTACCACCTTTCTCCCCCACCAGCACCCACAAAATCAATAATGACAAGGTCCTCCTGTAAAGCATAGCATCTGCACTGTTCAGTGCCGACTCCTCATCTGTTAATGGTGTGAATAAATACATTCTGACATATTTTCTCCTAGTAAAACCTGAGTGGTTAAATTTTCAACCAGTCAGGTTTTGTTAGGAGCAAAAAAGTCACCATTCATCCATTAAAGCTCTTACGAGATGGGAGTCGGCACTGAACAGAGCAGACGTTCTGCACTGGGGGGGCATTTTCATTATTTGCAGGTTCATTCTGTGGGTACTGGTGGGGGCAGGAGGGTGGTACAGACCAGAGGGTGGACTGGGTGTTTCTGTATAAGACAGTGGGACTCAGGTAGTTCGGTGATGGGGGTGGGTGGACTGTGTTTGTTACAGGGGTGATGAGAAGGGATTAACTTTTCTGGGCAGCAGCATGATGTTCACTTGGGCAGGAGGGAGGGAGTAGGGTTCTAGCAGGAGTGTAGGAAGGATGGTATCCTCACTGTCTATAGTCCTGTGACTTTTGCAGTCTCAACAAAATAAAGCATTCTGCTTAAAAAGAAGATTTATAGCAGGCACACAAAAGTGAGAAAAACTGAGACTCAATAACAGAAAATGTTATATACAGTTGAGGAATGGAGTCTGTCACATATTAATAGTAACTGTTGGTACCCTGTACTCAAACAATTTTAAAGCATGAGGTGTCATCTAGTGGTCTGAGCACTGGCTTGGGAACTGGAAGATCATAGGTTCAAATCCCAGCAGAACCAAATACACACTGTGCAACTTTGATGATCAAGTTACTTAATCCCTCAGTACTCCAGTCTACCCAGTTGTGGGAATGGGTAGAAGCAGGACCAGTTTAAATGAGGTGTTGCATCTCAACTGTGCTATCCTAAGTAAAACAAATTATAAAGTAAAACACCAACCAAAAAAAACCTAAAAGTAATGGCTAGACAGACACAGAGATGGATACCTGCTGCCCATTAACCTGCTATTATCTGTTTCCTCACATGTTTGATAGATGTTATACCTTTATCATGTACTTCTTCAAGTTCTGTATGAAACCAGCTCCATCTACTCATACTACTAAAACAGCTGATGTAGGAACCTGTGTGGCTCCAAATGCTTGTATACTGTAATATCTTTGTACAACATATTGTTGGTTCTGTTATAGGTATTACAGTCTTCAACAAAGCAAGTTTTTCCTTTAGAAATGTCTGTCTTACTATGGGAATAAAGTGTTTCTTCTCCTCATCTAGCCCAAAAGAGTAGCATATTTCATTTTTATTTGTTTTACTAGGAGAAGCTCCACTGAGCAAAAGCTCATCTGCAAGGAGGTCCTGGATAGGACAGTAAAAACAGATACATACAGACTGGAATTACAATTTAGGATGACAATAACAACTGATGTTGCACAATACATAGAGAAGGCAGTATACAATAACAGAAGATAAACATAAATATTGGGAAAGGGATAACACATTTTAGTCATAGTAATGTCTTTTGATACAGAATATAAGAAAGGAAGCCTAGGATTAACAGACAATACTATAGAGTAATGCACAAGGTGAAAGATTACAACTGAGAAGACTAATCATAATGCAACAGGCAAGTGCAATGTTAATGGCAAACACATCTATCTGTACAGTGCTGGTTAAGCAGAATTTGGAAGAATGAAGGACAGATCAGGGTAGGTAGCTAAGTATTTCAAAATATCTTTCAAATATATCTTTCAGAATATATTTCAAAAGTATTTCAAAAAGACAAAAGGATTTCACACCTTGCATATGCCCAGGGCACGATTTATCACCTTTCAGGAATCTTAACATATTATGTAACCCAGGGTCTCAACAGTTCATCATTTCCTCTGGATATAATTAACCATCAGCATTTTCCTTTTAAATCAACTTTATGTGTACTTTGTCATTTTCTCTGCTCTCTAATCCTGCTGCCCCTGCTACTATCAGGGAATATTCACCCAAACTCCGGACCACTTCACTCTAAAATGACTAAGCTTAAAGGTCAACTTACTGTAGTATCATTAAATATTAACAGTCTCCTTGCTAAGTTTGCAGAATTCCAGGGATGGGTGCAGGTGATCAGCCCAGACATTATAGCACTCACTGAAACCTGGCTTTCCCCCAAGACACCGGATGCATCTATCTCCCTTGATGGCTAAACTCGTTCTGACAAGATAGGATTGCTAAATGCGGGGGTGGGTGCCTAGTATATGTCAGGTCTGGAATAAAGGTGCAGGCCCTTGATAACAGTCTTAATACAAAAGGGGTCCAAATTCTGAACCTCAAATTAAACATAGGGACACAGAATAAAGTTCTGCTGGTCTCCACAGTATACATAACTCCAGGGCACCAACCTGTTGGGCTAAACCATGTCATCACAAGCCAAGAGCAACTAGGCAGCCACTGGGAGAAGATCATTGTAGGTGACTTCAACATAAACTGGCACTCACAGAAAGAAACAAAAGCCAAGGATCTAATTACTAGCCTTTTCCTAAAACAGATGGTCACTGCTGACACCTGACTTAGCTACAAAACAGGAAGCAACTCTCTCATAGACTGGATCCTGACTACACACCCTGAGTATATATCTGATGTCACTGTCCTACCTGACAGCCTCAGTGGCCACTCCCCTGTGAAGTGTACCTGGTTTAACAATTTCCCCAAGAGTTCACCCAAGGTGTGCAAAAGCCACTGCCCAAGGCCTGGACTACTTGAACATTCCAAGCTGTATGTGACACAACTGGATTGATCCCCACTGGCTGGGGATATAGATGGTAATGAGGCATTTAACTACTTCACAATGGTTTTCAACCATGCTTGTGATATTTTTGCACCATACAACACTAAAACAATTAAGGGAACATCTAATCCCTAGCTCTCCAACTCCCTTATTGGACTTATGAAGAACAGAGACAATCTTTGGCATATAGCAAAAGCAGTTGGTACACCTGCTGCATTTAATACCTACAAGGCAGCTAGAAACACCTGTACCAGACTCATCAGACAGACTAAAGCCTCCTACTATAAGGATCTATTAACCAAAACCTGGGGTTCAGAAAGAGACTTTTGGTACTCTCTTAAATCCTTAATGGGCAATGCCCCCAACCCAGATCTACTGTTGACTGTGAAGGGGCCCCTACAGGAACCCATCAAAATTGCCACTGAGCACAACAATGCATTCACTGACCTTTCAAATGTACTCCCTGGTGACTACTTCAAAGATATGTATGTTCAGCAATGCCCAACTGCCCCTTAAGATCCCCCAAGGAAAGATGTACCACTCTTTTACTTTAGATGTGTCATCAAAGCCGAAACCATCAAGCATATTAAAAGGGTGCTTGGAAAGACCAGGCTGGGGCAGATCTGCTTGAAATGAAGCTGGTTGGTCTACTCCTTCACAAACTTGCTGGTCTTCTTACCGTGGTGTTTAATGCCTCTCTAAAATCAGGAGTATTTCCAAATGCCTGGAAGTCAGCTAATGTAATGCCTGTCTTTAAAGCGGGGAATAAAACCCAAACATCCAGCTACAGACCTATAGCCATCCTTCATCCCCTTTCGAAAGTACTCAAAAGAATGATCTCAGAGCAGCTTACTGAATACCTTGATAACCATAACCTACTCTGCCCACAACAGTGTGGCTTCCATAAAAAGCACTGCACACTCACCGCTGTAGTTGATTTTTCATCCCAACCATATAACACCTTGGATAGTGGTCAGGCATTTGGCTCAGTCTTCATCGACCTCACGAAGGCTTTCGACTCTGTTAATCACAACCTCCTCCTCCTCCTAAGTTGCCTTCTGTCTATAGGTCTATCCCCAGATATGGTACTATGGTTTGGCAGCTACCTTCTCTAACAGATCACAATGAGTCAAAATTGGTGATACCCTATCTGCTGCTAAGGAGGTGCACCTCAGTGTTCCACAGGATTCAATCCTCGGTCCTCTACTCATTAGCCTCTTCATCAACTCCACCCCAATGGCTTGCTCAGCAAGCACAGTTCTCTATGCTGATCATGCTGTACCCTCAGTCGCTGGCAAAAACCAACAATCCATCACAACTGCACTCCAAATCAGCTTCCATTAAGTTGAATGTTGGTTTACGGAAAACAAGCTACTACTAAACTTAAAAAAAAACAAAGAATATGCTCTTCACCACCTCCCAAAGCAAAAAGAAATACTTGCCCCTGTGTCTTCATAACCAAAAGTGTGAAATCCTAGACCAAGTGCAGAACAAGTCAATTAAACTATTCCACCAAAGAGCTGGTTTAGCATTGTATTTTACAGTTGGCAAGGCATTGGCAACTCATATTGCATTAATTTTCAATGCTTAACCAGCTCAAGATCAATGTTTGTAAAATGTTTTTGCAACTCAGTTGGAATGCATCTACAGTCCAATCACAGTGCAATGTAAAACTTAGTTTTTACTTTTAAGAAACAGTTTATTCAGGGCTTTGTGCTGGATCCAGCAACACTTATGCAACTCAGTCAGAAATGCTACTGAAACTCACATAAGGAACAGTTTAATGTGACTTGCTCTGTATCTAACTTCAAATATCTTGGCATTACCTTTGATGACATGCTCACCTTTTCAAAGCACATTGACTCTGTCATCAAGACTGCAAATATAAAACGTGGTGTACTTTATTGTCACAGACATTCATTGACACCGGATGCACTGAAACTAACCACCAGTAGCTGAATACTGTCTACCGTTGACTATGGGTTGCCTACATATGGGGAGGGCACAAAAACTGCTTTTAGCAGGATCAACACACTCCTCAATAAAGTCTGTTGTCTTACTTTGGGGGCTACTCTCGACACCCACACCTGCTCACTGTACACTGAAACTGGATGGCTCCTACTCCATCTTAGGGGGCAGTACCAAACCTGCCTATTTCTAAAAAAAAAAGTACTACTTGGACTGACATACCCCACACTGGGCAGACACTTTAAGCTGGCCATCCCAATGAAATCTACCCATAGTGCAGTCACTGACAAGGTGGTGATTCCCTTCAAAAGGACAAAACTTGCCCAGAACTCCATCTTGTATCAAGGTCAAAAATGGTACAATGAACTACCTGCTGTCTTCACTGATACTACCAAGATTAGTACCTTCAAAGCTGGGCAAAAATCTCTCCTTGACTCTAAAATGAATTGTACCTGCCTGCACTAATGTGATAGTACCTCGCCCCAGTTTTCCATTTACCTACCCCCCTCTACATCTTTCGGCTATATACCACTTTCTTTCTTAACCCACTCCCATACCCCCAATTACCTGATGATGGCCTCACTTGGTTTAAAGCTCTACCTCTCTCCCACCTCAGATGACGCCACCTGCCTATGCTAATATGATAGTACCTTGCCCCCAGTTTTCCATTTACCTACCCATCTCTACATCTTTCTGCTATATACCACTTTTTTCCTTAACCTGCTCACCTACCCCAATTACCTGACGATGGCCTCACTTGGTTGAAAGTCCCACCTCTCTCCCACCTCAGATGATGCCATCTTTGGCTGATCTCCCCCAACCCCCTCTTATCTAATCAGTCTATCTGTTAATATTTACTAATTTGATGTGCATAAGTTCAAATTTTACTATTACTGCCTATGTATATGCTTCAGTGTTTTTTTTTCTCCGTAAACCTTGTATTTTTGTAATGTTTGTTCAATGCTGATGTGGAACCTTTGAAAATGAGTCCTTGACTCAAAGGTATTAATCCCAAACTGAAATAAATAAGTAAATAAGTAAAATTTCTCTCTCTGGTACAAAAGTAATTAAGGAGCCTGAAAAGAATTGCAGCAGGAGGGGGACTGTCTGTGGGAACAGCCCTGATTGACACCTGAGCCTTCAGGATAGTCAGGTAGGAAGACATCCACAAGGGGCAGGGTGTAGGCAGGTAGGTAAGAGTTCCCTAGGAGGGCAGGCAGCTTAGGGTCGGAGGGGAGGTGCTTAGGTGTATAAATTGGCTGGCCAAGAATACAATCTTTCTCTTGTTTTTTACCCTCCAGTCAGAACCCACCCTCATAAAAGCAGGGCATTGAACTGTGTAGGGTGTCGATGAACTCACTGTCCCATTGAGGGATTGCCTTAGGTGTTGAGAAGTTATTTTCCCATTTTTTCCAGCAAGATTTTTCTGGTTGTCACCTTTTCCAGTGAGGGTTAAAAAGTAGTCGGTTAGGTAGTGTTGGTTCACCCATATTGATGAGATAGTCATTTTGTTGACACCAATATGGATGAAGGCAATACACCACTGGGCATTAGGGTACCAGGCATTGCGGATCCTGGGTAGCACCAAAGCACAATACCAGGAAAGAGTCCTTCACCCTCGCACCCCCCAAAACTATATATAACCTCCTCTGGGGTGGTCATGCCCTTCAGGGGGCAGAAACTGTGTGGGCACAAAAGACAGCATGAGTGAGAGGAGATCTAAAATCAAGATCGCCCCTGTCGCTGTCGCCCTTGTTGTAGCACCAAAATTTAGTCTGTGTGCTAACGGTATACCGGTAGTGTTAGAGTTAGGATGTCATAGTCACGTATCTAGAAGTGGCATGGTAGTCTCACAAGGTTTGTACAAATGGGGTAACAGGGAATGATGTATCTCTGCAAGTGGAGCATTCTGAGGCTTGCAATAATTGAGGGCCCAGATGGCTGGAATTCTCTGTTTGAGGGGCTGTCAGAGGGATAGGATCTTTCAGCATTGCCTGCAGGTTTGCAGCACCCTCTGACTGGGGGAAGGCTCGTCAACACCCAGCTCAGAGCCATCCCTTATGCCCTGGGGGCCAACTAGCTGATGATGTGATTCATGAATGACTTGCCATGACTACCTTGCTGCACACCTCATGCTGACTTGGCTGTAACTGTCATTACATGCTGTTTAATAAAACATGGCTGTGGCCGTTTTTCTGCAAAGCATGTTTTCTGCCTCAGTCTGTTCAGGGGGAAGGAAGGATAGTGTGACCTACAGTACAGCATAAGACCAAACACTGTAAAGAAACAGTATCAAACATGATGATAGGCTTTGCTTATCTAACCCAAGCGATGTTTCCCCTGGTAAATACAACACTGTAAAGTCTCTAATGCTTGTTAGGCCAAGCACAATTTGTTACTTAGGGCTGTATCAATTTAACAATAATAGCTCTAACTGATTGGTGAAGTTAGCGTTTAGTTTTCCTTTTGGCAGTAACTGAAATAAGTGTCACATTTAAACAGAAGGAAATAAAAGCTTTAACTTCTCATGCTGTGGAGAAAGAACTGCATGGAAGAGAACATGCTGAGGAATCAGATGGACTTAAACAATTCCATTGCTAGTAGTTATGCCTTTTATAAAACTAACTACTGCAGAAAGTAGTGGAGATGCAGACTTTCAGAATCACTGTGGTTTTTACACCAGTTTATTTACAGTACGTGAATATACAGTATCTGATGGTC
Organism: Neoceratodus forsteri; assembly: GCA_016271365.2. Lineage (NCBI taxonomy): Eukaryota > Metazoa > Chordata > Ceratodontiformes > Ceratodontidae > Neoceratodus > Neoceratodus forsteri. The sequence continues at coordinate 238,265,674 of CM028132.1, read as the reverse complement.
AGGCAATAGGCATAATGGTATGTGACCTCAGCTGTTCCTATGTCCAGTTCTGAGTGTGATTTAAAGTGGCTGCATTCAAACTGAAGTTCAGAGTAATGCAAAATGCAACCTCTCACAATATAGTGCATGGGCTCTAGATTTAAAAATGCTCTGTATCAATTCAATACATTAGAAAAATGTGTATATTGGACAAGAGCTGTGTAAGCTTCTGCCTTGCCATTCCTGACAAATAATGAAAATCTGAAGTGTATTTCTGAAGCTGTTTTGTATTCTCCACAAGTCTCCCATGCAACAGCTCAGTTTCTCAGCCCAGGTCGATGACATATTTATACAGACTGTGTTTTATTCAGAGTGGAAGTATGCTCGTGCTTGTGCTGTCATAGGGGTCAACTGTGCACATCTGATCCAGTATAAGATAAAAATTTGTGACAAAGCCATCATGACTTTCATGATGACCATTTTCTTCTTTAACTATACAGACTAATACACTATTGTTGAGCAGGAAGCTGCAGAGAGGCTTATAGAGGTACTGTTGTGTTATTGTTGCCCTTTTAGCCCCCATAATGTAGCAGAGTTATTTGAAAGTTAAAAAAGAACAATAGCACAGTTCAAATTAAACTTCTATGCAATATGTTTCTATTGCTTTTCTCAAGAATTTGCAAAAGTGTTGCTGGATCTCTGATAAAGTCTTGCAGAACTGTTGTCCAAGTAATGCAGCTTAGCTCTGCATTGTACTGTGACAAATCTGCAGGTACATTTGAGTTCACTTGCAAAAGTACAGTAATGTGGACCGCATGGTAAATGTTTAACTACCATCCCATACCTTGGCAGAATGTTTTATAAAAATAGATGTTTTCATTTTTTTGTGATGTCCATTGATATAGATCCATTTATGGAGCACCAAAAATCAGGATGCAGTCTGGTTTTCACACACATTGCCTTCGGGATACTTTTAAATGGTCAACCGTTTTGCCATGAATCATCTATCTATGTTGGTTCCTGGCTCTTTACGAGTATCCTGATAGCAGCGGTTAAAACATGCTAATATCCATTACTCACCAGTCATCAGGGAATCTTTAATGGAGCCAAATAACTGGACGCCATAAAAATATCTTTAAAACAGCACACACTCCCCAGGCAGCAGATGGCAGTTAAGTATTTAACTCTCATCGGAATTTAAAATCATCAAATCAACCTGTCACCTTTTGCAGGTTGAAAAAAACCAACATGACTAAACCTGTACCTTTTTATAGCATTTCTGTACCACTATGGGATTTTTGTTTTGGGCTGAATAGCAAGATATTAATTTCAGGATTTTTTTTATTGTTTATAGGACCAGAAGTAGAAGTTGTCTGTCACTTGGGGATGTATGGGGTGGGAAGACATAGACACAACAGGTGTAATAGGACAATGGACTGGGGGCCCTCCTATCTGGTTCCCATTCCCATGGTGCAATCTCTTATCAGAAAAGGAGGTGACCCACGGCTGGATAGCCATGCCTCTTCTGTCTGGACCATTCTATATAATGCAAGATCAATAAGGACTAAAACTGAGATAATATATGACTCTTGAAACCCAGGTGCCACCTCCCAATGGGCTACTACCCCTGCCTGCTTCCTTAACTGCAGGTTAAGGGGCCTGGGCTCAAATAATAATACCAATGACACGGTGCCTTCACCCAGAGTATACTTTAAATGGGTTCGATGTTAAACTAGTACAACCCCCTGCTAAGTTGTACTTACCCACAGTCCCTGCCAGTGAATCCACACTTGGAGTTATACAAACATTTCACTTAACATGCAATGACAATTATCAGTGAGTGATATGAATATGCTCGGGGACACCACACTTACCGCCAGGGTTCTGACTTCTGACGATACACCCTGGGCACCTGTAAAGACAATTACCAGCAATAACAGTACACATTTTGGCTGACACAGTAACTTGATGCTGAGTAATAATATTATCATAGGCCAGGTTAAACTTCAAACAACAAATCTGATTTTTTCAGTGGATTTGAACAAGGAAGGGGACATGAATTTAGATGAAGGATTAAGGCTATATGTCTGAATTTATAGCAGTATGCAAACATTGCATTGGACCCTGTATGAGGCATTCTTTTGCTGCTGGGTACCCAGTTTGGAATTTAGGTGCAGGCCTGATTTGTTGTCATGGGCAGGCCAGCGTTGTAGCTGGTTGGGGCCCTTAAAGAAATAAAACTTGCTTTTGGTTAAAATAAACCCTTATAAACAATAAGACAATAGTAATCCACAGCCCGATGGCCGGCAGTTAAAGTTAAACACCAAGGTGAACTTAGAAGGCCAATCAGATGACAACAGATACTTTAATTCAGGTTGCAGGGTTGAGACATTGAGATTACCCATGATACCAGGACCAGTGGAACTGATGGCTGCAGTCAGGCTAGATTCTCAGGCAGGAACATGGGAACCGAGGCTAACACGACTCACCTCCACTTCAAGGCCTTTTCCTTCAAGGTGTCCGCAACCTGCAGCTCTTCTTTCCACATGGGCTGACTCCCCAAGTTGGTCTTTAGCCAGAATGGATGGCAACTCACAGCAATGGTCTCTGAGGCCTTCTGTGACACAGGCCCAGCACATGCAGTTCAGTCTCTGACACAGTTCAGATGGCACACATAGTTTAACAATTCTGGTAGTGAAAGTCCTTGCTGCTGGAGGCAGGACATTGTTTGAACAGGTCTTCCCCTTTTGGAGTTTGGCAGGAGACAATTTCAACATCTGCAGGCTCCACTTTTTACACAGGAATCCCTGAGGCAACCTCCTCATGGCAATTTCTAGGCTTCTGAGACAGTTCAGCAAAAGCCACCTGTTTTAGCAAAGTGTTCTCTTTATCAGACTTAGAAGCTGAGGTGTCATTCTCCTTCTGCTTTTGGGCAGTCCCAAATAATTCACACAAGTAGGCAAAGCAGGCCTTTTCTCTGGGTTTCTCTCATCTAAGCCACACAGGCTCCCTCTTTCACAAGAGCTCAAGCTGATGCTCATGCCTTGGAAGCTCCAGCTGGAATCCTCTCTTCAAAACACAGTCCACAACTGAAGACCAGGATTTCTGTATTTTGGTTGGCTGCCCAAACTGTCAGTTACAGTTCAGGAGCTCCAATTGATTAAATCAGGCACTAAGAGAAAAGTTAACAGTTTCTCCCAAAAATCACTGTAGTAAGGACCCCTAAGGACTCCTGAAGTTCTGATTGGTCCAAATGCAAAGTCCAGGACCAAACATGGTGTCTTCCTTGCCAAGGAAGTGAACAGTCAATATTTATAGTTTATTTTAAACACAACAGTGGGGATTAAACAACAAATTATAACAACATTCATTAGAGAGCACTCGCAAAAGTAATCAACTGTATAATGGGACATATCAGGACAGTGGCCAGCCTGTCACAGGCTTTTGAATTCCCAGACCCAGCACAGGCTGTTCCCTGCAGTGGCAGGCTAGACCCCTTAAAGTGGCAGTGGGTGGCATTCTTTGGTGCACTCTCACAGGAACAAGGATTACATCACTGCTTTACACTGTAGTCTATTTACAATACTGGGAATGCCAGGCTCTTAACAGCAGAGCTCCAGCTGGGACCCTCCTTTGACAGAAACCTTGCTGGGTCCCGAGAGATGACTTTAAGTAAACCCACCATTTGGAAGGAGGGTTGCACTTTGTTGTTGACTCTTCAGCTAACCGCATTTGCATCATAAAAACCTAGTTGGGTGATGATTTGGAGACTTTGCTGGCATGTGCAATCACCCCTTGGGGGGGGGGTGGGATCCTGAATGACCATCTGTTTTTAGATCCAAGCTTGGCTAGAACACACCCTCTCTTGCTCTGACCAGGTCCTTTTGCAAGTTTAGCCATTAAAGTTTGAAGTGGGCACAAGGGTAAGAATCCTTCCCATTTATTACCCCCCATGATATGTGGGGGTGTTTTCACAGGAGTTTACCAAATCTTTCACCAGAGTGGTTTTTGGAGTCCCTAACCCTTGTAATGGTTGACAACTTTAACACTTGAGTCATTGACAGTTCAGAATATTATTTATGGGCATCCCAATGGCCCAGCAATAGCATATTGGGCTATCTTGCAGATGACCTGAGTCTGGAAGTGAGCTTGGGTCACTCATTGGGAGGCAGGTTGGACCTAGACAGCTGCTGCATGGCAGTGTTCCTAGGCTGGCAAGGGTCAGTGGTGTTGCCAGTGTTTTGAGCATCTTAGTCCCTGGGTAGTAGCTACCACCAGCACACTCTGTTTACTGTAATGCCAGCTAAGAACTTACACTGAATGCACCTTTCAACTTGTAGAACAACACAGATACTCATTTATCCATCTTTGGATAGACATACCGAGGCAATCCATTGTCAGTGCTGCCTATGGTCCAGAACATTATTTACAGCAGATAAGTGTGACTGGTGAGGTCAGGTCTTCTACTGAAGGGTATTTACTATCTGGAGCAGGATTGCAACAGATAGTTAGAGACTGATGGATAGTGGTCCAGGCTTGCATGTCATGGCCATCCTATGTTCCTGGGATGAGTTTATTTATTAATTTTCTGAAAACATTGGAGGACACTTTGACAAGTGCTCTTTTACAGTATAAAGGTTCTATGTCAGTGACAAAGACTTCAAAGTAACATAAGAAATCCAAAAAAGTAAATCCAATGGAATGTAGTCAAACAAGTACATAATAAACAGGCTATATCAGTTTCACAGAATTTTACAATAAGGTAGGAAAAACAGAAACAGTGTTAAACAATCATAGAAATAGTACATGGCCTGAAAGTTAAGAGTCTGACACAGTTCGAAGTGTACGCTGTGAGGAAAATAGTTAAGATGATTATTGATTAGTGGTTACAGTTGCACTCAACTGGTAGAGTTGCCAGTAGTGATATCTGAAACTGGTCAAACTTAAGTAGATTAAGCAAGGTTTCAGGCAGCTCAATTAATCAGCCAGTGACCCTATCAATGAATGAACGCTTTCTCAGCTGAGTACAATGAAAAGGCAGTTCAGAGGCAGTCTGCACCATGCTCCTGGTGTTGTAAAGATTAAGGACAGGTGGAAGAAGTGAGTTAAGTTGGGGAGGGGGGATAGGCCCAGTAGCACATTCTTTGCTATCAGGCATGTCTGGAACTTAATTCTGCTAGGTAGTGGTAACACATTTGTTTGGGTGTAGAGGGTGCAGTATGGTTACACTAGTCTGTCCCATGCACAAAATGACAAGGCTTATTACAGATCAAATTTCTTCTGCTGAGAATTGAGTCACAGGCAGCAGTGGAGACAGGGAGGCTACAGTAAACTAGTGACAGTAATAAGCTTGCCACTCTGAGGTGTCTAGCATCTGCAGTGAGGTTGATCTGATTATGGTACTGTACAATACTCCAAATTTTGTTTGCCACGGACATAAAGTGAAGGTCAGCAGAGGAGTAAAAGATAAGGGGCCTGATTCTCAAAGGCTCCTTGAATTGTCAAGGGGCTTGTGCCACAAGGAATGGTGCATGTTGTGGCTAGCATGAAAATGTGTGCCAGGAGCTATTCTGAAATGCAGTCCACTGCAACTGCTAGAACACCAGGGACAGATGTATGAGTAGTCATGGGGGGCATCAGGGATAGGGAGAGAGGTCCGCTAGACCACAAGGGACAGATGTATGCATAGTTAATGGGAGACATCACAGATGTGGGGGGGGACTGCTAGACAGCAGTGGCTGTCCATGGGTGCAGCTGCCCCTCGATTGCCCCATTGCTTGCAGCAAACTTCGCAGATGCACCGTCTGTTTGGCATATGGCTACAGCTGCCACAAGCTATAGGACTTTGCTTCCAGGACCCTACCCCATAGAGTATCGAGGGCCCCTGGCACACCAGCAATCAGTGCAGGCTGCCATTGGTGACCTTTGAGAATCAAGCCCAAGGTATTGTACAGGATCACCCCAAGGTATTTTAAGGTTTCTACCTGTTCAAGTATATGTTCCAGGTCATTGCTAATAACAAGGGTGAGTTCTGTTTTTTTAATTTGCAGGTTTGTGAAGGGCATGGTCTTATTCTATTTTTTTTTTTTTTTGTAATTTAGAACCAGTTTTCTATGGGAGAACCATCTTTCAAGGGCCTCAAAAATTACCCTGGAGGAAGGAGGTGAGGCTGCCAAGGTCAGGGTTCCTGGAATAGATAACAGCATTGTCTACATAGAGAAGCATATTTTCAGACTGATAGGCAGCCAGACAGGCATTTTATGAATAAGAAAATAGTAGGGTTTGGGGGACCCAGATTGGAGCCCTGGGGAATGCCAGTGTATACATTCCTGACATCTGACAAGGAGCCCTCTATATTCATGAGTTGAGTGTGGTTATGGAGACAACTCTGGAAACAGGAGACTGTGTCAAAGACTGTTCAGTGCCATGGAGTTTGCAGAGAATTGGTTTATCATTGACCAAGCCAAGCCTCTTGTCAAGCTAATATAGGTGGCCCCAGCCTTGTCAAGGTCCTCTAGGATGAAGATGGAATATTCAAGTAGTGCTGAATTAGTTCTAAGTTGTTTGTTTCCATGCAGTTGTGGACTTAATATTGTGTATTTTCAAGATAAGACAAATTGATCGGACACTATTCTCTCAAGTGCTTTGGGCAAGGAGAAGAGAATGGAAACTGGCCTGTAACTGGCAAGGTTAGAAAAGCAATTTCTCTTACCTTGCCCCTTCATAGATACATGGATACACAGAAGTTTGCCAGCAAAAGAAAGCCTGTGACAGAGTTGAATAAGATCCCGTCTCATTTGTTATGTACAGGGAGCTAAACACAGGGATCTGTCATATTCTCTTGTTTTCTGTTTCTTGTCTGACTGTACAACCGAATTTTTCTCTGCCCTTGCTTGCTGTTTCTGACTTTTCTTCCACCTTGAATATCTGAAGTTATAAAATACGTGTGAATCTTTATGTGAAACTGGGATCCCTTGGTTTGAAAATGTATATAGTTATACAGTATTATTGAAATGATTGTAAAAAACTATTTGGAACTTAGGAGGTTAACATGAAATGCAACACTAGCTCTTTTGCAGAGTAGTCAACAAGAAGTCAGTTCTGGGACACCATGTACTGTTTTGCTGCACCTGCAGTGAAGAAAACTGACAAGAACATTTTCTGAGAAACAGAATATTCTCTTATTAAGTTCCAAGGCAAAGACTTATAAAAAGAGCAGCAATACTTTTGCCAGTGAGAGAGAGCAAGACTCAGACTTGAATTAGAGATATCCTCAGAGAAAATACTTTGTTTGCTGTATTTGTACTGCACTTGTAAATAGTTATACTGAAACATTTTATATTTTATTTGTTATTGGAAAAAAATAAAATACTACTTGTAAATGTTATACCTGCTCCTGGTCTTCCTATGCTTCCTGACCTGTTCCTCAATGAGAAAGCCTTGTAGTCTGTCAAGACTGCTCACTGCAGAGCTCACATATTTAAAATTAAATGCTGTTCTACTCCCCTCCCAAAACACCTTTACCCTCCCCACAGCTTTATGTCGTACCCATTGATTGTGCACTTATCACCTCCTACAGTAGGCTACTCTACCTCTCCACCACACCCTTCATGAAGAAATGTCTTCTGGCACCTCTCCAAAATCTGCCCCCAGTCAGTTTGCTCTGTTTCCCCTTATGTATTTGTTGTCACTGGTACTGAATAGTTTTTATTTTTATTTATTTATTTAAACTTTTGATAACCGGGAAAGGCACACTGAGCCAGGGTTTGTTTACAGGAGTGACTTGGAAAAGGGGAAAAATGATAGGAACAATATACCTTAAGAATGTTACATAATAAACAAACATCTAAAATACATTCAGAGTACATATTCCGGAGTGCAGTTTATAATTACAAATGTGCAATAACAGAAGCATGTTACATAATAATCAGCCATCTAAAATATATCCAGAGTACACATTTAGGAGTGCAGTTTATGAGTACAAATGTGCAATAACAAAAGAATGTTACATAATATTCCACCATCTAAAATATATCCAGAGTATAAATTTAGGAGTGCAGTTCATAAGCACAAGTGTGCAATAAGAAAAGAATGTTACATAATAATCAACCATCTAAAATACATCCACAGAACAAATTTAGGAGTGTATTTTATAAATACGATTGTGCAGTTACAATTGTCAGGTGCATAATAGCTAGAGCTAGTCCGGGGAGAGGCTAGTGGCAGCGGCATGGAGCTACTGGATCACTACAGAGCAAGCGATTAAATGCTACTCATGGGTTGGGTAGCTGGAAAGTAGGTGAGAGTTGGTTCCAAAGAGAAGGTAAATGGAAGGAGAAAGCAGACTGTCCTGCCATAGAGTGAGGGTGAGAAAGAGAGAAAGATCAGCTCACCCTGGAATGGAGTGGGTAGGGGAAGGGGCTGGCTGGGGATAGGAGTAAGGAGAGATAGGAAGGTAGTAATCCAAACCAGTGTTTGGCAATAAAAACTAAGGAGTGTGACTGACATTGGTGGGGGGGTAGAAAGTGACTAGTAGAGGGAGCAGTGTTGAGTGTGGAATGGAGTGCCTGTGTCAAAGTGGCAAAAGGAATTTAGGAGGGTGTCAAATCTGGCAAGGGAAGATGTGAGGACAGTGCTGTAGACAATGTCCACATAGTCAAGCATGGGGAGGATGGTTTTTGTGTCCATTTCATGATACAAAGAAAGGTAAATGAAATCCTTATTGCACTACATTATACCTAGTTTTGGGCTGAGCTTGCCATGCGATGTGTCAATATGAACTGAGTAATCAAGTTTATTGTGCACTCATTCCCCTGCTGTAGGTATATGTATGCAGAAACAGTTTCAAGGGGGGAACCATCAGGGGTAGAAAAGACAAGGGGGCAAGATAATAGAGAGTTTCTGTCTTGACCCAAAGGTCATAAAGGCAGTCTTCTTTGAATTTACCTGCAGGTTGTTAGCCTGAAACTGGTTTAGCACACTGTTGAAATCGCTTTGGAGGAGGGTCTCCACATCAAGGGTTACAGGTTATGTAATATAGATGATCATGTCATCCGCATACATATGGATTTGTGCATGACAGCAAGCTGAGGGGAGGTCATTAATGAATAGGGAGAATAAATAGTTTAATTGTGATGCTTGGCCAGCTGGTTATGATTGTTCTATGATATTTGTAATATACAAAAAAAGAATGTGTGTGATTGTCTTCATAAGACAGATGGGCTATGTGTGCCCCCCCAGGTGTTACTGAAAATAACAGGATATATGTATTAAACCAGGAGTTTTCTGTAATGTAATTAACTTCTTTTGAGAAGTTGCATTTTATAGCCTTTTTATGATCTCCTGCCTCTGAAGCTGGGAAACTAAAATATACATTTTATGGCTTCAGATAAGCTGATCCCTGTTGGCTATATTTGCATCTAGGTGAGAAACTGCAGAGTCGTAATAATCTTTGATGTGCTCTGGGAACAGGAACTGCTCAAAGATCAAAGAGAAGGAACTGGGAAATCACAGACTTATAATTTGGGAAATTAGTTTTTGCTGAAGTCACAGTATTTTAAATATCTCCTGACAGGAAGATCACTGTTTGTATAATTTTTATATTTTAACAGGAGGAGCTAGATGACATCAAAGAAGGGGTGGAAACACATAGTTTAAACTGTATTCTGTGTTTCAGCTGAGTGACATTAACTTTTTGAACTCTTAAGAAACAACATCTAACTCTACGCACTGTATAGAGGTAATACATTAGATAGAAAAAGTTTAATTACGTTATGGTAGGAGTTTTAATTTGTACTTTTCCTTGTTTTCTTTTAAGTGATCGTATGCTTTGTGATATAGTGTTCTGTGTTTACATTTTACATATTTTTATCAATTTTTAAGTAAATTTATACTTAAAAAGACTGCCTGGGTGTGTCTTTGAAGTTCTTTCTTTTTGTATGTGATGTATAGATGGTAAAGACTGACTAATAACTGTTCGTAAGATTGATGGTGTTACCAAACTGAGAAAAGATAAGAATATACCTAAGGTCTTTTATAGAGTTTTAAGGGTTCATTTTGGATACCTGGTTAGGTGCCCTTAGGTGAAAGATATCTGGCATCCCCCTGAAGAGTAGATTATCTGAGCCTGTACATTTGGGTACACTAGCATAAGGTTCACAGTTTGAATCCCCCTGAACTTAAGACTAAAGGTGATTCGGACCCACAAGCAGACAGGACGGTTACCCTGTTCTGCTACCTATTGACAATATTGTGCTCTGAGGTTGGCACTATGGGAGCAGAAGGCCTGACCTACTGAGTGTGTTTGTGACAGATTGGTTGACATCAGTGCAGAAACATTTGGTAACACAAGCTTTAACTGTTCAGTGTGTCAGCTTAATACTGTACAGCTCACTTGAAAAAAAGGCAGTGATTTATTTTTAAAAAGAAACAGAATTATATCATTTTACTTACAGTTGAGTTCCTACCTGTTTTATTTTTTTTCTATAGTGCAAGTTAGAGTAGCCATAGTTAGGGAAGAACATGGCTTCCAACTACAGTGGGTACACTGCAGAACACTTGAGGCAGTTGTGCCAGGACAGAGGAGTCCTGCATGAGGTGAGAGCCTCCAAGCAGAACCTCAAGGATGCCCTGATGGCAGCAGATGCTCAGAGCAGTGAGTCACAGACTGTGACTGTAAAAGACCAAACTTTGAGCATGGAGGGGCCAGCAGCCAGTGAAGTGTCCAGATCCGGTGAGGATGACAGCAGGGCCAGTGCCAGTGCCAGTGAAGGGCCACAGCAGAAGGGGAAGGTCACCAGCATTCTGGAGTCAGAAGCTATCAGGCTGAAGATTGAATTGTGCAGAATGGAGCTGGAGTTACAAAGAGAGGAGAAGTGAGAACAGCGAGCTGCAGAGAAGAGGGAGCGTGAACAGCAAGATGCGGACCATGAGGCCCGTGAGTGCCAGAGGTGACGTAAACTGGAGAAGGTACGACTCCAACCACCAGCACTAGAGCAGGTAAGTGGCTTGGGTTTAAGTGGAACTACAGGACTGGGTTACACATTGAATTCCAAATTGATAGATGAATTTAAAGAGGGTGAGGATATGGATGCCTTTTTAAATTCCTTTGAAAAAGGTTGTATTCAGGCTAAAATTCCTAGAGGGTCCTGGAGTTTCCAGCTATCCCCACTACTTACCAGGAAAGCTTGGGATGCATTGGGTCAAATGGACAATGAGGACAGTAATGATTACAGCAAACTTAAAGCTGCACTTTTAAAAAAAGTTTGATTTAACTGCTGAATCATACAGAGCTAAATTCAATAAGCTCAGAAGAAGTCCCGATATGAGCTATGAGGAGCTAGCCACGAAACAATGTCAGTTTTTAAAATGTTGGTGGGAAGGAATTGAAGCAAGCTCTGTAGATAAAATTGAAAAAATTTTGTTAGAACAGTTTTTTTGGGGCATGCCCAGCAGAGCTGAAAACCTGGGTGGAGGACTGAGATCCCAAAACAGTGCAAGGGCTGCTGAATTCTCAGACCACCATTCCAAGAACAGACCTGTTCTGAGACTGAATGGGGCAGGTGTGGCAGTGCAGAAAGGGAAAAGCATGCCTTCAGGGCAGCTAAAACCCTCACTGCCTCCACCAAAACCAGTTAGCCCCAGGTTTCAAAGCAAAGATTTCTCTGAAAAAGAAATGAATGTTGGGTTTGTAAAGAAACTGGGCATATTGCCAGACAGTGTCCCAAAAGGATGTGCAATACGTAGAACTGTGCAAGGAAAGAAGTGGGTTGTTTAAGTGTCCCTGGAAGCATGCCTGTGAACATGAGGGAACACATGCACCCAGTCATGGTGAATGGTGTACAGACACAAGAGTTAAGGGACACAGGGGCATCCCTAACACTGGTAAAAGAGGATCTGATAGAGCCTGGTCAGCTTATACCCAATGAATTTGTAACTGTGCAAGGGTTCACTGGTGAGAAGACCACATTGCCACTCGCTAGTGTTCTCCTGGACTGGGGTGAAACAGGGAGAACTGTGCAACAGGTGGCTATAGCCAAAACATTAGCAGTTGATGTCATCCTTGGCAACAATCTCAGACAGGGGATGGTGTGTGCAGTTACCCGTAGCCAAGTGGCATCAGAAAATTGTAGTTCCCTGCACCCCACAGAAGCCATTGTGGACACCACTGAGAGGCTGGTTCCCCAGCCTGTGTCTCCTGATAGGGAGACTAATGAAAATGGGGTATATATTTCCCCTGTAGCAGTTAACCACACAGCTACAGAGGGTTACTCTAAAGAGGGAGGGGTGACCCATGGTGAGAGGGTTAGGGATGACAGTGATCCTCAGTGCCCTGATGTTAGTGCTATGGACACTAGTTTAGATACTTGGTAATGTGTAAGGAGTTTGCAGCTACTCAGAAAAGTGACCCTAGTCTAGAAAAGCTTAGGGCTTGGGCAGACTCTGACAGAGCACAAGGAGGTGATGGTAAACATAAGGTTTATTGGGAAAATGGACTGATGTATACTCAGGCTGTGCAGACAGAGGGACGGATGATAGGCAGGCAGCTTGCTGTTCCCCAGGGGTATCGTGAGCAGTTGCTCAAGATTACACATGATATTTCCTTGTCTGGTCATCTGGGAATTGCACGCACTACACAACGGTTGGCCCAGAATTTCTATAGGCCCAACTTCACCCAGCAGGTAAAGGAGTATTGCAGGTCTTTTCACCAGTGCCTAGAATTAGGGAAGGCAGATAAGAAAACCCAAGCTGCCCTGATTCCATTGCCCATAGTGGAGGAGCCATTCCAGAGGGTGGGAATGGACATTGTGGGGCCTTTAAATACCCCCAGCTCCTGCGGGAAGAGGTTCATCCTGACTGTGGTGAATTATTCCACCTGGTACCCAGAGGCAGTTGCCCTATTGTCACTGAGGACAGACAAAGTGCCAGATGCCTTACTTATGATTTTGTCCCGTGCTGGGTTTCTGCAGGAGGTTATCACCAATTGAGGGGGTTCCTTCATGTCGGACATGATGAAATGTTTGTGGGAGAAGTGTGAGGTGGTGCAGAGACACACAACACCTTATCACCCGCAAGCCAGTGGGCTTATGGAAAGATTTAATGGTACCCTGAAGTCAATGCTCCAAGCGTTTGCTGAACAGCATGGAAGGGACTGGGAGAAATAACTTCCCCACCTGTTGTTTGCATACAGGGAGGTGCCCCTTCTAACTCTTATATGAACACCGGGTACGTGGGCCCCTAGACTTGATCCAGGAGGACTGGGAAGGCAAGCACACCACCCAGGGAACTCCCATAGTGGATTACGTCCTTAGGTTTAGGGAAAGGCCAAAGGAGCTTATGGGGACAGCCCAGAGCAACCAGGCAGCTGCCCAACAGAAACAAAAAGTGTGGTGCGACTGCAGAGCCAGAGCTCACTCATACATGGAGGGTCAGGAAGTCATGGTCCTTATTCCGGTCCAGAAAGACAAGCTGCAGGCTGAGTGGGCAGGACCATACAAAGTAGATAGAAAGGTAAATGACGTGAACTATATAATAGAGTTACCTGAAAACAGACAGACAGAAAGAATATACCGTGTCAACATGATGAAGCCATATGCTAATAGGGCTGATATGGTGTTTGCAGTGTGTAGTCCTGGGGAGGGGACAGACAAAGGAGAACCCCTTCTGGACTTGCTACAAGAAAGCAAGTGGGATTCCTCTGTGGAGGCAGTTAAATTGTCCCCCCCAGCTGGCCCCAGAAAAGATCCAGGAAGTAAGGGATGTTTTAGCAGACTTTGCCCCACTGTTTAGTGCCAAGCCTGGACTAACCCCCTTAGCAACACATGATGGGGAGACAGGGACACAGATGCCCATATGGTGAACAGCATATCGGGTGTCAGAGGCTGTCCAAAAGGACATTAGGAGGGAGGTGGAGGAGATGCTGTATTTAGGGGTAATACAGAGATCCCACAGCCCCTTGGCCTCACCCATAGTCCTTGTGACCAAGCCAGATGGCTCTACTCATTTCTGTGTGGACTATCGTGGACTGAATGCAGTCACAAAAGTCAGACACCCACCCAATGCCCCAGATGGATGAACTTCTGGACAAGTTGGGAGGGGCGACCTACCTTACGACTATTGACCTGACAAGGGGGTATTGGCAGGTAGAGTTAATGCACAGAGCTAGGGAGAGGTCATTCTTCATCACTCCAATAGGCTTATTTGAATTTAATGTAATGCCTTTTGGAATAAAGAACGCCCCGGACACTTTCCAAAGGTTGGTGAATTAGGTGTTAAATGGTGCTGAGGAGGGGTCACATGACGGCAGCCTAACAAACAGCAACTAGCTCCCTTCACCCCACATGTCTCCTGATTGTGTCCATCAAAAACCACCACTTCCAACCCACATTTGTCTTGGGAAAAGGTTTTACTCAACCTCTACAATATGCAGAAAGAAAAACTTTTAAAAAGAATGAAAGTTTTCATGTGAAAGGTACTGCCACGCCAATCACCTCTTCCCACATCGGAGAAAGACAAGGCTGCAAAACGGCCTAAAAAAAATAGTCAGCCACTGGCAGCAGACCTTCAGTGGGATCAGCAGCCCTCACAGAGGACCGCTTTCTAGAAATTATGCAGCCGCTTCAAAGCTCGATTGCGGCCACCTCTGAAGAATTACATCAAGTGCACTCCTTGATTGTTCCCTAGCCATACGAGTTTCTGATTCCGAGGCATGTCTCACTTCTCCAGAAAGAAAGGTAGATAAGGCTGATTTGGATCACAGCATCATGGTGAAAAGGACTAAAAAATGTAGGAGAAGCTGGAGGATCTTGAGGGCAGTAGCCGCCGAAATAACCTGCTTATTCTCGGGATCCCTGAACAAGAGGAAGGCACTTCACCAATCTTATTCTTACAGAAACTGTGTGAAAAAATATCTGGTCCATCGCCCAATGGTACCACCTACACTATTGAGAGAGCTCATAGAGTGTTGCTGCCAATGCCACCCCCTGAATCACCTCCTAGACCACTAATATTTAAACTTTTGAACTTCCTAGATAAGCAACACATACAGGCCCAAATTAAAATGCTGCAGGAGGTACAATGGGAGGGTAGAAAAATATGTGTTACCCAAGATTTTCCTCAATTGGTGAGAGTGAGGAGACAAGAGATGCACCCCATCATCTCCAAATTGATTGCGTCCGACAGTTTCGGGTTCGATACCCAGCTATCCTACAGGTGAGAATTGAGGAGCAATGGTACGCTTTTGATACCTAAGACCAAGCACAACTCAAGCTCAAAAAGCTGTTACCAGATTTGTTTAAGTGAGGGGGCCTTTTTCTTTGAGTGCTAAACAAATTTTCTAAGCCTGCTTGCCTAGTAAAAAAGCTAGAAAATGAGGGTTGTTTTGGACTATTCTACTGTGTGCGGTTGGCAGCTGAGACCACATAAAGACAGAAACTTTCTTCCAATATGGATTTCTAAGATGCCCAGAGCCCTTGGGAGACAAAATTGTATTACTGGTCCACCTCTGGGAATTCCCCAGCACGAACCCAAATGTTTGGACATGATCGGGGGACTGTGTTAGCTGATTCCTTATTCGCCTGCTTTCATTTGAAATCGGGAAAAACAGTTCCTACAGTATATGCCCTTCTTTCCCCATTAGTAGACATTTAACTATGTTATCACCATTGGAATGAGGATAACTTTGGATGGATAATATCTGTTCTCATTTTAGCTATACTAACCGTTTGGCCCATGTACTAGAAGAAATCCCATGTATACGATAATTTTCCCCTTTTTTCTTTCTTCTATTTTTCCCTTACCTACTTTTGTTCTTATCTTGCCTAAACAGGTTTGACTTTTATTTCAACTATACTGTAGCACCATATGGTAGTCAAATGGTAGACATTTGATTTAATGTTTTTCCAAATTTGAGGTTGAATAATATCAATATTCAGATAATGTTTATTCCTGAGTGAATCATCGCCTAATAATGTTGAATATTTATGCCTCGTTTGTTTAGCAATGTTTATATACTGTGTAGTAAGTTATGGGGGGGATTGTCAGGGACTGGGGAGCAGAGAATGCTGTATCACATGGGTGCAAGTTAACATCGCCTGGCAGTATATTTAGTTAGTGTGTCTGGTAGAACTGGGGATATTTGTTTAATTTGTAAACTGCTGTGTTTAATAAATAGGATGGGGACACTTAAGGGTATAATTAGGGGAGGGGGAATGTGCCAAATTTCCTTTTATTACATCCTAACTGGTTAACTGTTATTTCCTTGGAGAAAAATCTCTCAACTGAATCTCTTTGGTTTCATCCCATATTGTTAACCACATAATGGGGGGTCCATACAATATTGCAACTTGGAATGTCCGTGGTGTCAGAGACAGGTGCAAGAGACAAGTAGTTTTAAGACACCTATCTCACCTCCATGTGGGAATTGCATGTCTACAAAAAATGCATTTAAAAAGACAGGATACTTCTTTCCTTTGTAGAAATTGGGTAGGTCAGGCTTATCGTGCTGGGATCTCTACTAGACGAGGGAGGTTACCATCCTAATTGCCAGAAATGTTCCATTTAAACTGGTCCAAGAAATATGGGATGTACAAGATAGATATGTTTTACTGCTTGGTGAACCACAATCCAGACTGGTTTTGATTGGGTCTATTTATGGCCCCGACATAGACTCACCCCCATTTTTCTTACACCTTCTCAATTTGATTACCCCCTTTATGCCCAAAGCTATCTTCCTGGGTGGAGATTGGAATGTAACACCACAAACCCAACTAGATAGGTCTGACGCCAGAAGAGTTGGACTTTCTCCAGCTTAAAGGGCCCTGTGGGACCTTATGAATGTAGTGGGGCTGGTGGATATATGGAGAACATTACACCCCACGGAAAATCCTACACTTTTTTTCTTTTCCCCACTGTACCTGCTCCAGACACGATTATTTCTTGATGAGGTCTTTTCTCCTACCAGGAATAATTGACAGCCAGATACATGCCCGGGTGATCTCAGATTACTCACCTGTCTCTATCTCTTACCTGCTTGGCCCTGGTATACAAAGGGACTTTATGTGGTGCATGAACAACCAATTACTCAAATCACAACCTACAATATTTTATTACATGTCAGGGACTTCATCTCACAATTTCTCCAAACTAACAAAGATTCGGTTACAAGGCTTGACATCATGTGGGCGACCCTCAAATGCGTGTTGCGTGACGAATGCATTCACCTTGCGTCCAACAAAGCCTGACAATTTAAAGCTAAAAAATACAAATTGCTGCTCGACGTTCAAACTACCAAAATAAATATCAGCTGTTTCTTCTCAGAAGAAGATTGTGTCAAATTACATACTTTAAATGCCCAATTTTATGACCTTATGTCTCAGCAAGCAGAATTAGCAATAAAAAGAACTAGACTTAAGTACCTAGAATCAAGGGAAAGGGCGGGTAAACTACTAGCCATTCGAATTAAACAGGCAGAAATGAACAGCTGTCTCTCTTTCCTACAAACAACCAACACAGGTCCTGCAGCCACCCATACCAATCCCTTGCTATCCACCTCTACCATCTGACAATAGCTGTTGCCTGCTAACTCCGCTCTGACTCCCTCCCCTCCATATTCAGTCCACCTTTAAATCTGACTCATGCTAGCATTTGCTGACTCTCTCCACAACCTACTGTATATACCTTGTCTTAATCAACTCTGAATGTAAAGAATGTATCTATTGTTTTCCTTTGTATGTATGTTACCCTACATCCTTTGACATGGAACCTTTGTAAATGAGCAGTCCCTGCTCAAAGGTACTTGTAATCCTAGAGTTTAATAAATAAAAAATAAAAAAATAAATAAATGGTTCTCTCAAACTCCTTTGCCTAGACATAGAGACATTTTTAGTAAATACCTAACATTGTACCTTGACTGCACTGTTATACTCCCCCCTTGGTCATTACCTAAAGCTCTAAGAAACACTCCAATTGGTTGGTCTCTTAAGGTGCTATTCCAAATGCAAAAACACTGAACTGTTAATTGGTATAAATCACTAGAACAGCCCCTAATTGATAATCATAATTTCCAAATTGCTCAGGCCCCCATTTCCTCCCTTTTTTGACCACCGTTGCAGGATTTGAAACTACAGTAGGTGATTTGGTGCATGGAAATATCCTCTCCTTTTCACAACTTTATCAGAATCCTAAAATTAGGGACCCAGATTCCTTTAAATATTTGCAAATTCGGCAGGTCATCCTGTCTTATTTTGGAAAACTAGCTCATATCTCTTCCTCTACCATTGAACTATATACAGTATTACTGATGGCAAATCAACCTCATGCAATATCCAAGGTATACAAAGAATTGCAAACCATGGATCAAAGTTTACCCAAGGGCGTCTGCTACTACTGGGTAAATAAACTATCATTATCACCCTAACTCCCATTCTGGCACTGTCTCTGGTGTAACATAGACAAGTTCATCAAACAAGATAGACTTCATTTGGTGCAATACAATGTGATGCATAATGTATACTTCTCCTCTGATAGATTGTACAAAATGGAAAGGCTTCCACCCCCCCCCATGTCATAGATGTAATGATTTTCCAGGTGATCTTTATCATACGTTATTATCCTGTTCTAAAGTTTCAATCTTTTGGCACAGTATTAAAAATTCATTAGATCCATCACTTGGACTACAACCTTTATTTACTCCCAAAGTTTGCAAGGACCATTAAACATAGAAAGGCACACATTGCTGTGATCTCAGCAGTGGCAAAACTAATTATTATGAGACACTGGAAAGACAATATTTTACCATCAACATTAGAATGGCATAGAGAGGTGTTATTAGCTCTCCAACTTGAAAAGCACATAGCCATGCTAGCCAATAGAAATCAGAACTATCTGGACAGATGGGGTCTGTTGGAAGCCATACTCACAGCTTGGAAATCATAGAGCACCCCAAGCTTACTATATGTATACATGCAGTTCCTGAAATAATTATAACCTACCTATTTTGGCATGGGTTTGGTTTGGGGGGTTTGATAATGGGTAGGGTGGGTTATGGGGTAGTATTGTAATAATTTTTGTCCTTCGTTTACTTGGATTGAGGACTGAACTTCACCTATATTGTTACTACTCATGTATACTGTCTCCTCCATCACTGCAAGATACCCATGGAAGTATTGTATTATGATTAAACTTAAAAATATTAAATACAATTAAAAAAATGGTGCTGAGGAGTATGCCACGGTGTACCTGGATGACATTGTCATCTTTAGTGCCAGCTGGGAGGAACACCTGTCCCGCCTTAGGGAAGTGCTGGGCAGGATACAGAGAGCCGGGCTCACTGTCAAAGCTGAGAAGTGCCAGGTGACCATGGCTGAAGTGGCATACATTGGGTGTGTCATAGGCTGGGAACAGCTCCATCCTAACCAAGTAAAAATAGAGGTGACCAAGGTGTGGCCCAGACCAGAAATGCAGAAGCAGGTCAGGAGTTTTCTCGGGACAGTAGGGTACTATAGGAAATTTTTACCCAGTTACAGTGCCCTGGCTGCTCCCCTATCTGACCTGGTAGAGAAAAGGATGTGTAAGAAAATTACCTGGGAACCAGTCTGTGAAAACCCCTTTAACAGACTGAAGGAGGCACTGTGCAGTGTTCCTGTGTTGGCCAGTCCTGACTATAGCAGACCCTTTATATTTCAGACTGACAACTCAGACATGGGTATTGGGGCAGTACTGAGTCAGACATCCAACCAAGGGAAAGATCACCATGTAGTGTACCTGAGTAAAAAGTTACTTCCCAGGGAGCAGGCATACTCTACTGTGGAAAAAGAGTGTCTTGCCATAGTGTGGGCCCTAAGGAAGTTAGAGCTATACTTATACAGACAGCATTTTGAAGTACAAATGGACCACAACCCCCTGGTTTGGCTGACGCAAATGGGAAAAACTAATGGTAGACTATTAAGATGGAGTCTTGCCTTGCAAGGGTATAACATGACAATCTTACATAGGGCTGGAGTGACCAATCAGAACACAGATGGCTTGTCGCTTCTTTATGAGGAGTGAACTGATTTGGGAAGCTCGTCCCATGCAGGGAATAGAGCCCCCAAATTCAGTCTAGGTGGGGAGGATTGTGATGCTTGGCCAGCTGGTTATGAATGTTCTATGATATTTGTAATATAAAACATATAGTGTGTGATTGTCTCCATAAGACAGCTGGGCTATGGGTGCTTCCCCCCCCCCACACCAGATTTTAGTGAAAATGACAGGATATATGTATTAAACCAGGAGTTTTCTGTAATGTAATTAATTTCTTTTGAGAAGTTGCATTTTATAGTCTTTTTATACTCTACTGCCTCTGAAGCTGGGAAACTAAAATATACATTTTATGGCTTCAGTTAAGCTGATTCCTGTTGGCTATATTTGCATCTAGGTGAGAAACTGCAGAGTCATAATAATCTTTAAAGTGCTCTGGGAACAGGAACTGCTCAAAGATCAAACAGAAGGAACTGGGAAATCACAGACTTATAATTTGGGACATTAGTTTTTGCTGAAGTCATAGTATTTTAAATATCTCCTGACAGGAAGATCATTGTTTGTATAATTTTTATATTCTAACAGGAGGAGCTAGATGACATCAAAGAAGGGGTGAAAACACAGAGTTGAAACTGTATTCTATGTTTTAGCTGAGTGACATTAACTTTTTGGACTCTTAAGAAACAACACCTAACTCTAAGCACTGTATAGAGGTAATACATTAGATAGAAAAAGTTTAATTGTATTGCGGTAGGAGTTTTGGTTTGTACTTTTCCTTGTTTTTGTTTAAGTGATTGTATGCTTTCTGATACAGTGTTCTGTGTTTACATTTTACATATTTTTATCCCTTTTTAAGTAAATCTATATTTAAAAAGACTGCCTGGGTGTGTCTTCGAAGTTCTTTCTTTTTGTATGTGATATATACAGTAGATGGTTAAAACTAACTAATAACTGTTCATAAGCTTGATGGTGTTACCAATCTGGGAAAAGGTAAGAATACACCTAAGGTCTTTAATAGAGTTTTAAGGGTCCATTTTGGATACCTGGTTAGGTGCCCTTAGGCAAAAGATATCTGGCATTCCCCCGAAGAGCAGATTATCTGAGCTTGTACATTTGGGTGTGCTAGCATAAGGTTTCACAGTTTGAATCCCCCCAGAACTTGAGACTAAAGGTGATTCAGACCCACAAACAGACAGGAGGGTTACCCTGTTCTGTTACCTTTTCACAATACTGCGCTCGGAGGTTTACACTGTGGGAGCAGAGGGCCTGACCGTTTGTGACACTGGGGTCTACCATTTTAATGCTCCTTAGATTCTTAAAAGTCTCTTTCGTGCCCTCCCCCACTGCCTTCTTTCCTCAGGTGAGTACATAATCAGGTTCTAAAGCCTTTGGTTGTACACAAGTCCCTGCTGCCCCTGAATAATTTGTGTGGTCATTCCTTGCACTACCTCCAGCTGTTTTAGGCCCTGTTTGTGGAAGGAGTTCCAGAATTGCAGACAGAAGCAGTATGACCTCCTTTCTTCTGCTTGTGATCCCCCCACTTATGCAACCCAACATCCTGTGTGTGCCCTTGCACCTGTTTCACTGCGCTGAGCAGAGGGGTTCAGGGTGCTGGTAATTGTAACCCCTCAGGACTTTCTCCTCTTTGGACACTGTGAGACTTAACCCCAGTTTATACAAAGCCCTTGAGTTCTTTCTCCACAGGTGTAAGACTTTGCAATTTTTGGAACTGATCCCCAGTTCCCAGATTATAGACAAAGGGCCCAATTCTCAAAACATTCAGAATGATGCAAGGAGCTTGCATCACATAGAATGACACAAGGAGTGACTTGCAACAGGAATTGCACTGAGAGAAATTCTCTAACACAGCCTGCGGCTACTGCAGGCTGCGCGCACCAAGAGGGTCTTGTGCTGTCCTTGTGGCATTGTGGCATGAAAAGGGATGCAACATGGTGTAAAGAGCCTTGAGACAGGGCCATGCCACAACATCCCCTTTTCTGGCATTCCCTAAAGTGTACCGAGACACCAGAATCAAACAGCCAGGGCTGATCTAATGGTCTGTGCAACACCCGCAGAGTCCTCCTTGGGTGGGAAAGTACATGATGGTGGGCACTTGTATGCTAATAGGGTGTTTGGCAGGTATTTTCCATGGTTATACTATCAATAAAGACACGTAAACCTTATATACTGTATATTCACTTAATGATGTGTTTAGGCTACAACTATAGAATAAGAACACATTATGATTGGTCCCCCATGCCCCCACACCAGCCTTGGCATAGTCTGCAGTCCATTACCATAAACTGTAAAATACCACAAAATAACACTTTTTAATGACTAGCATGTGAGTCAACAATAGGGCCCCTAGGGTATGCTACTACATTCGAATAATGGAACAGTAATAGCATTAATTACATTACCTACCCTGGAATACAGGGGTATATTATTATATATTACGTAGGTAAGTTTAAGCAACATCTGATGTGTCAGTGAGTACTATTAGTGATCCTGTCGAGTAGTTCTCATGTGGGTTTGCTGTTGGGTACAGTATAGATTTGCATAAGTACGTTATAATAATAATAAACTTTGTTTGTAAGTTCAATATCTAAAACCAAAGCACAGTACAAAGCTTTAAAACAGTTAAAACAGATTAAACAATAATCAGCCAATTCCAAACTAAACTATAGAACAGATGAGGGCAGGAAATTATATGGAATCGCCAAAGGCCTGGCAGAACAAATAGGTCTTCAGAACTGTCTTAAAGCTCCTCACGGGCTGGCACTCTCGAATCTGATGAAGTAGAGAATTCCACAGGGTCAGGGCTACAAATATAAAAGCATGAGAACCAGATGTTTTCAGCTGTACCCTGGGAATCTCTAACAACCCTTCATCAGCTGAGTGGAGTGGGTGGCCGGGGCCGTAAGGAACCAGGAGCTCTTGCAGGTAGCCTGGGCCCAGTCCATGTAGGGCTTTGAGGGTCAGAAGACTGACCTTAAAGGTGATCCACCAGTAAATGGGCAGCCAGTGCAGTTTGCACAGCAAAGGAGTAATGCAGCTTGAACGAGGAGCCCCAGTCAACAACCATGCCACAGCGTTCTGCACCAGCTGCAAGCAGCATATATCAACCCCTGGAAGCCCTAGTTAAAGGGAGTTACAGTAGTCCAGGTGCAAGGTCACAAAGACATGGATCAACATAGGAATGTCTCCTGACGGAACAAGATGCTTGACCCCAGCGATGTACCTAAGATGGTAAAATGAAGGCTTGACTACTGCAACCACCTGTGAATGCAGTGTCAGCCTATCATCAAGGATCACCCCCAGGTTTCACACCCACTCAGAGGAAGGCAGCTGACTGCTCCCAAGCAAAAGCCCAGAAGGAAGCCCTGCCTCTGATCCCCCTATCCGGAGACCTAGATCCACAGCCAGCACCTCAGTCTCATCGGCATTCAATTTCAGTCAGCTGAATTTCATCCAGTCCTGGATTTCTACGAGGCAGCTGTTAAATTCCGAGACTGCACTAACCTGGTCAGGTGAGAAAGACTGGTAGAACTGGGTATCATCAGCATAACATTGAAACTTCAGCCCATACCATCTTACAATGTCTCCTAGAGGGAGCATATACACTGCGAACAACATGGGGAGAGTACCAAGCCCTGGGGGACCCCACAGGGCAGGGAGAATGAGTCTGAGGAAAACAACCCAGACACCAGCATCTGTAACCTGACAGAAAGGAATGATTGAAACCATCTGAGGACTGAACCAGCCAGGCCACAGATGACCCTGAGGCATTCAAGCAACACCCCATGGTCCACGGTGTCAAAACCTGATGAGAGATCGAGGAGCACCAAAATGAAGCGGCGCTACTGGGTGTTGTACAATATAGCACACGCGTGTAATGTGTATGTATATAATTCCCTCCAAACCTCATAATGCAGCCCGTTTCCCCCCACAGCTTGCGCAAACTACCCAGGTATGCCATCTATATGAAGCATGTCCACATTTGCTGCAAGATGTGGGACTTTGCCCCCAGGACCCTACCAAATAAAGAATTGGGTGCTGGGTCCCCGATGCACCTGCAATCTGTTTGCATGGCTTGTGCTGAGTTTTGAGAATCGAGCCTATGTCTCCAGCCTATCTAAGGTATCCGTCATGTCTGTGTTCCTGTTGTCTGTGTCCAGCCTCCCACAGAGCTTGGTGTCATTCACAAAAGGGCAAATTTTGCCCTTAATACCTTCCCTAATGTCATAACTGAACACGTTGAATAGCACCAGTCCGATCACTGACCCCCAGTGGTACATGATGGGTAACCTCCCTTATCTCTGAGTGTTCCTCTGAAACCACTATCCTCTGGTTTCTCCATCCTAATCAGTTTTCCACTCACCTAGACATTTTGTTCCCCATCCCTAGGTTATCCAACTTCTTGATCAATCTTTTATGAAGCACTGAGTCAAATGCCTTGCTGAAATACAGATACAGAATGTTTACTACCTGGCCATTCTCCACTGCCTTTGTGATGAAACAGAATAAATATATCATGTACATTTAACATGACCTCCCTGCCACAGACCCATGGTGTCACCTTGGAGCCCATTTTCCTCAAGTAACTCTACTAGTCTTCCCTTTATAACAGTTTCCATCCACTTTTTCAATGATTGATGTCAAGCTGACTGGTCTGTATTTCTCCAGCTCATTCCTAGCCCTGCTTTTATGTAGGAACACTACATTCACAGTTCTCTGCTCTCATAGCACATTGCCTATGTCTGGGGATCTGATGAAAAAACTGGCCAGTGGAGCTGCCAATACTGCAGCCAGCTCCTTCAGTACCCTGGGGTGCATACTGAACCATCTGGCCTGGGAGACTTATTCACCAGTATGGCCTTTACTATTAGCCCCTTAATAACCCTGTCAGCCAAAATCAGCTCCACATATATTTACAGTTCCCTCCGTTTGCTTATCCTGCCCCATGGTACTGGTTCATCCTTCTTTTTAGTGAATACTAAGCAAAAGTATTTGCTTACTACTTCTGCCTTTCCTCTACTAGCCACCGCCCAGTCTATCCCTGGTCTCAGTTTGACAGTTCCTTTCATCGTCCGCCTTTTTTCCTGAATGTATTGAAAAAAAGATCTTGTTTCCATCCTTGATCCTACCCAGTTCAGCTCCTGATTTGGTTTTATCCCATCCTGACTTCTGTTTGTTGAGATAGTATATTCTGTTCTCTCTCTCTCTCTCTCTCTCTCTCTCTCTCTCTCTCTCTCTCTCTCTCTCTCTCTCTCTCTCTCTGAGTTTTCTTGTATCTTTTGAAGGAAGCTTTCCCCCCCTCACTGTTCTTACTACTTTCACAGTGCACCAGAGGGATTTCTTATGTTTGTTCTCTCCTCCTTCTGCATGAGACAGGTGTTAGTGACTTCCTCAGTCCCTTTCCTATGGTGGACCGCTTTTTATAGCACCTTGCTAGAGCTCTGCAGAATGGGACATTCTAAATCTGTGAAATGTTGCTGACATTTTGCAAAATTCTGTGAAATGTCACGGAATTTCATAGGAATTTCACAGAATTTGTAAAATGTTGTAATTTGGTTATAAATCTGCTGATGTTTGTGATAGTGCTCTGCAATTCAGAAAATATGTGCTTTATGCCAGTGGCCACTAATGTGCCAAATATCATGAAATTCGGATAAACAGTTTTAAAATTAAAGGTGCTCAAATGTTGTCATTTTATTGTTTGCGTAAAATTTCATGAACATTTGTATCTGCATATACCTTAACTGTCTATTGGGTCAGGGATCTTAAATTTGCATGATTTCTTGATGATAGGTGTTCTAGCAATGTGCCAGATTTCATGACAATATGATACAGCGTCTTAAAATTATATGTGCTCAAAATCTGTCATTTTATTTTTTTCAGGAAATTTCATGAACAATTTCATCTGCATATAACTCAGGCACCTTTGGAGCTAGACATGTGTAAATTAGTACAGACAACCTTCCTGCAATGCTTATAGAATGATCAAAATATGGAGAGAATTAGATAAGAGATGTTTAAGTTACAGGGGTTCAACACTTTGTGAAAACTATCAAAAATGTTGATGCTTGTAACATCTCTGCTCTTGCATGCATAGAGTTAACATTTGACATGCATATCCATAGCTAGTGTATCCTGGTGTTTAATACAACTGGATAAATTGGTTACGCAGTTTTAATTTTGCAGGAGAAACAATGATTAGTAACATTTTCTCACATATTTACAGTATGATAGCATATACTGTAGATAAAGCATCCAGAATTGTTTTGTGAAATTTAAGACTAACAATGCACATATCACTACTTCATTTGATAAGCTGGGCTGAGCTTTTTGCAGTCCTGCTGTTCATCTCTGGGTGACTATTGCACCCCCTTCTCTTTTGGCATAGCCAGATGGACTCAGTAGAACTACTGATCCTACTGATATCCTCTTTGTTCTTTACAGTGACAAAGTCCCTTAAAACATGAGTCACCTACTCCTTTTCCTATTGACCTACCCTGTTGGAATAGCCAGAATTCTTTCTTCCTGCTGCCCAATACATTGTCTTCCCCACTACATCTTTTTGAATACCTCTAAGTTCTAGACTTGCATGTTCACCAGGCACCCCAGATCATAAATTTACTGCATGTGATCCTTAAATATCCTGCATTCAGGTTGGAATTAACACTCTGTGCTTTCTTGCTCCATCCTTTGAGTCTACCATTGTTGTGTCACCCAGCTCAGCTGTCTATTTCTTGTTGAAACTGTGCAACTAACTCCAGAACCTGGTGATCCCCTGCACTACCTGCCTCTTATACCCATATCATTAAATTAGAATCCCCCAGATAAGGCTGAGTGAAATTAGAAAATTCCAGTTTTATGGAATTTTTCATGAAATTCTATAATTTTTCACAAAGACTCATTGTATTTGACTTTAAGTACAGATGTTATTTTGCAGTTCCTCACAGCAAGCAATTAATAAAATTGGCATACACACAGTCTCCTTGTGAGGTCTAAGAACTTGCAAAATTTAATGGTATTGCATTCTCTAGTTTTAAAGTTTAGGGGTTTATAAATTTGTAGTTTACATTCTTGCAAAATTAAATTTTTAAATGTATGTATTTATTTATTTATTTATTTAAGAGTTTAACCAGCCGGCCCGTTGGCGCTGAGGGTTGAGGCACTGGGCGCCTCACCTCGCTCTACGCCGGTGACCCGGGTTTGGGAATGGACTCGGGTGGCTGGGGGTCAGCAGGGGAGAGGAAGGATCGAGAATCCCAACGGATGCTCTCCTCCCTCAGGGGTGGAAGACCAAGAATGCTCCTGCGTTCTGCATCCCTTCCATAACCGGTGGGAGCACCGACATCAGGAAGGGATGGAGGCGGCTCCGTTCATCGGAGTCAGGGAGGGGGGACATTGCAGGTGCATGAGAGGTTCAGCGTGCATCAGAATGCCACCACTTGGGATGTACATCCTAGTGCTCGATGTCTCAGAGGGTAGGGGACATAGGGGAGAAAACGGAAAACACCTCTGGGCAGCCCTCGATGAAAGCCGCTCCGGTTCCATCCAGACCACCAAGAAGGGACAGACCCCAATGTGCAGGAGGAGAGATGAGGCACTCTAGGGGCAGATCCCATGGAGGTGGAATGGGGGAAAAATGAGTGGATGGAAGGAGTGGGCTCCTAGAACAGGCAAGGAGAGATAAAGAGAAAAGTTAAAAAAAAAGAGTTTAACCAGGCAGGCATACTGAGCGGAGTACCACTTGTTTCCAGACATGTCCTGGGGGAGGTGGGGGATAGGGAAACATTAATCGGTACATACATTTTTTACATACAGTATGGGTAAATACAATGGTGAGACGAATGATGCATTACAACATACAGCATAGGTATTTACAATAGTGTAGCAGAGTTAATTTCCAGAGGGCTGCAGAGCATCTGACAAGAGGACATTATTTATAAGTTTTTCTTTTTGAAATCTCTTTTTATCCTCCTGATTGCCCCGTCATTCCACTCCTTCAGGCTCACTCATGCCACCCACCTGGCACACTGAGTCTGCCCCTAGAGTGCCCCTGGTGACTCCTACTGTCCTCCCTCCATGGAGCACCTTGCACAGTGGGGTCTGCCCATGGTTTCTGGAATGGGTGGCTGAAGCAGCCATCATCTAGGACCAGCGAGGTGATTTTCCACTTTTCCGTGCTTTTCCTTTCCATCCCTCTGAGGACACTGGCTCAGGCAGGAACATGCTTACACACACCTGCCAAGTGCCTTACAGCATCCTGCCCTCCCTGACTCCCCCCATGCAGGAAGCACCAGTGTCCCGAGAGTCAGTGCTTCCACCAGCTCCAAAGGACGTCAGGTGTGTTAAGCACCCCTGGTAACCCACCCCGAAGGAGGAGAGCATCCATTGGGATGCTCAATCCTCCTTCCCCCTGCTGGCCCCCGACAACCCAAGTCTGTACACAAACCCAGGTAGCCAGCGTGGTGTGAGGTGTGGCGTCCAGAGCCTCAACCCTCAGCACCACCAGGTCAGCTGCTTATTTATAAGTTTTGCATTTAACACAGACAAGTAGTGAGCACAACAAACAATTAAACTTTTTTAGGACCCTACAGTGTAGCAGCTGAGATTTGGCATGTCTGCTGGTTTTCAGGAAATTGAGATCTTGTTCTTATGGCTACTGTGAGCATGAACATATGGTGGGGAAGTGAGTGTAGAGGAGTGGGTTGAGACGCTCAGGGTTTGTGGAGCTCCTGATAGCAGCAGGCAGGTCATTCCATCGTTTAGGCATGTGATATTTGAAAGCCGATTGACCCTTGGAGGTATGCATGAAAGGGACTTGGAGAAGCCTGGAGTCAGTGCTTCTGAGTGAGTAGGTAGGGGAGGGCTGAGCTGATATGGCAGATATGAGATAAGGGGGAAGGAACTGTGACCAGAATTTGGTGATGGCTCTGGAGCAGTGGATCTGTCTGCGGGTAGTGAGTGAAGGCAGGGCTAGGTCCCTGTACAGATCACAGTGGTGGGTCATTGGTGGGCAGTCAAGGATGAAATGACAGAAGGAATGGAAAAGAGTGTCTAGGCCACCCAGGTTAGATTGGAGTTTGGCACCATATACCACATCGCCATAGTCAAGTATAGGGAGGATCATTTTTTGAACAATTTCCTTCTGGACCTGTTTGGGCATGCAATTCTTATTGCGATATAGAGCACCAAGTTTCAGGTACATCTTATTGTGTAAGGATTCGATATGGGTGGAGAAATCCAGATATTGGTCAAGCCAGACTCCCATATATCTGAAAAAGGTGCAGGACTCGAGGGGGGGCCAATCTAGGGTAAGGAATGAGGGGCGTGATGCTAGGCGGGAGAGTTGAGAACGGCACCTGAAGGTGAGTTTGATGGTTTTTTTCATATTTAAGGATAGCTGGTTTGATGTGAACCAATTCTGCATGGCATTGAAATCCTGCTGAAGCACATTTGACACTTCTCCAGTGGAAAGGCCGGATGCATACAGTATGGTGTCATCCACATACTTTGTGTGGATGATAGTGTGCAGGCTTGTGGAAGGTCATTTAGGAATATTGAAAAAAGTAGAGGTCCCAGGACTGAGCCTCGGGGGACACCCATAGTGACTGGAAGGGGGGAAGATATGTGAGGGCTGATTTTCACTGATTGATATCTGCCTACCAGGTAGGCATGAAACCAGCTAGTGGCAAGGCCTGAGAGGCCAGCACCATTTAGTTTTGCTAGTAGGTTAGGGTGGGAGACAGTATTTAAAGCCTTGGCCAGGTCAATGAAAATGGCCGAGGTGATATGCCCTTTGTCCATTCCAGATAGGATGTCATTGGTGATTCTTAGTAGGGAGGTGATGGTAGAGTGAGACTTTCGGAAACCAGACTGATAAGGGGTGAAAAAAGAGGTTGTGTCTAGGAATTGAGAAAGTTGGGCGAATGCGAGGTGTTCCTGAATTTTAGCCAGAATTGGAAGAAGGGAGATGGGTTGGTAATTACCCGGCATAGAGGGATCTCTGCCCTTAGGGAGGGGGGTAGCAGTAGCATGCTTCCAATTGGCTGGGATTTTGGCCATGGAGAAGGAGAGGTTGAGAAGATCAGCTAGTGGAGTGGCTATGGCAGGAGCAGATAAGTGAAGCAATTTGGCGTACAGGTCAGATGGACATTTACCTTTGTTAGGGTAGAGTGAAGTCTATACTTGCAGCACTTTGTCTGAGCTGAATGGATGGAAAGAGAAACTGGGTGCATGTGTGGAGTTTGGAGATTGCAGTGGGTGTGTGGTGTGGATGAGGTATGCGGGTGATTGGATAGGAGAGACGCTGCACAGCTAGTGAAGAAAGTATTAAAGGCAGAGGCTACTTCTCCAGGGTCGGTGACGGTCGAACCTTGGATGGATAGGGTCAGGGTTGGAGGCTGGACTAATCTTAATTCAATCCCATTTAAAGCTGCAAATATGAACTTTTTCAGAAATGACCATGTGGTATAGTAGTTTAAATGTTTCAAAGCTGGTTAAACTTGGATATGTAGTTTTAAAATTAGAGGGAAGTAACCAAAATTTAAATTTTGGCAATATGTTTGGCAGGCTATAACCAAGTCCCATTTAAAGCTAGAAATCTGAAATGATGTGCATATATAAATGTAGTGATAACTTGTATACATGTCAATTGTAACGTTTCAAAGAATACTATCAAAATTATACTAAAATTACAGAAATCCAAATTTTGGCAAAATATTTGGCTACTTATAACTCAGCTCCCATTTAAGCTTGAGACTTAAAACATGGCGCACACATGCATTGCATGTGCTTCTCTAAATCCTGATATTGTGGAGAAATTTTAAAATCATCTCAAAATAACTTAAAATTATATTTCGATTAAATATTTGGCCACCCATAACTCTGCTCCCCTTCAGTCTACAAATCTGAAATCTGATGCACTCATGTAAGCCATTGAGTACTGTGTAGTGTCCAAATTAATTAGGTGTTATTTGGACACGTACTTCTAAAATTATAGTTAAATACCTGAACTTTAAAAGTTTGCAAGCTTCCATGGAATTTTTGTGAAAATTCAGCGGAATTCTGCAGAATCAGAACGGTCATTCTGCAGGCATTCCGCATGCGGAATTTTATGTTCCACACAGCTCTACACCTTGCCCCCAGCTGGTGTAGGTGCTCACCAGCTGTTCCCCACTGTGGCAAAGTCTGTCTTTTTGAAATCCAGCACATGTGTTTTAGTGTGCAGGATTTCCTTTTCTGTATAATGCT
The DNA here is from genome assembly GCA_016271365.2 of Neoceratodus forsteri. Classification (NCBI taxonomy): domain Eukaryota; kingdom Metazoa; phylum Chordata; order Ceratodontiformes; family Ceratodontidae; genus Neoceratodus; species Neoceratodus forsteri. The sequence continues at coordinate 238,234,414 of CM028132.1, read as the reverse complement.
GAAACCACACTGTCAGGTGATTGCTATCACTCAGGGGTTCAGCTACAGTGATTTCCCTTGACATAGTAACAGTTTGTGAATACTAGGTCCAGGATGGCTTGATTTCAAGTCAGCTCACTCACTCCCTGGGTAAGAAGCCATACTGGATTGCATCCAGGAGCAATTGGCTTCTGCTACTGCTGGGTTTAGGGATGCTCCATAATACATCATTTAAGTAGAAATCACACATTATTCTCACCTCTCCCTGCATTAAAGCCAACCACATCTCCTTTCCTAGTCCCTGGTTTGTGCCTTTACTGTATGTTGGGGATCTGTAGACCACCTCAACTTAATCCTTTGCCCTGATGCTGTTTGGACTTGGATCCAAATCATGTTTGTACCCACAAACACCATATCCTCCCTCATGGCCATAATTCCATCTCTAACATATAGGGCAATCCCTTCTAACCTTCCCCAGGCTCTAGCCTTCTAATGGAAGGTGAGCCCCAGGATTGAGAGATTCCAGATATGGTTTGGGGATGTCCAGGTATTGGTGACTGCCAGCAGATTCAAAAGGCCCTCCAGTATCAAAGCTTGAAGGTCATTAATCTTTTTCTCCAGGCTCCAAGTATTAATTTAAACCACCCTGAATGATGTCTTTTGTCCCCCTTCCCCTCCCTTCTCTCCCCTCCTTGTTTTTCCTTTTTCCCCTGGCCACTGAGCTGAGTGTCTTAGTATCAGTATTACTTAAGCTTCACCCTCCTGCCTTTCAGTCTGCCTCCCCTTCCATTTTGACCTCACCACTCTCCCCACCTTCCCGTCCACCTCCACAATTATGCCTTGAAGCCCTCCCTCCTAATGCATTCACAACCTAGGGGAGAACTGCCAGCCCTCTCAATGGGAAAACTTGCAGTCCCTTGCCCCTTAGATGTTTCTCTGCTCCTTAGTTTAAATGTTGCTTTATGAATTGCTTCTTCTTTTCTGTCTAATGAAAAATTAGATTTATTTTGGTCACTAAGCTGTATGTGAGCTCATCTCATTCCTACATACAGATGTCTCAAAAGCTTGTATTGTATTTCCATTTATCATATTAAAAAAGCTTCTCCTAAAATAAAAAAGACTGGTTATCTTTGTTGAGCCACCCACCCCCATCCCCAACCACCCCACGCTACACTCCTTTTATAGGGTACCACAGTTGTGACATTTCCTGTGGCAAAGCAGGAAGGGGCGGATCAGTGGAGCCTCCACAAGGTGATCTCATTTACAGGGCACTAGTAATTTAACTTGTTATAACAAGTTAAACAAAGCACAATTAAACCATTACTTGCATTTTTTTCCTTCTAATTACTCTGACTAGGTCACAAACCCAGCAACTTATTTGGAATGGATTTCATTAACTGCAGGTACTGTGGAACAATTTTCAGAAGGGCAGTCTTACAAGATTTAGGACACTGTCCCACATGCTGGGCCTTTGGAGATCTTAGTCTCAGCTCCAGGCAGCATGGGCAGAGATTGCACGCCTCAAATTTCATATTGAAGAGGAAATACATTATAAGAACCACCCGCCATTTCCCCAGCATCCAACAGAAAAACCTCGACCAGAGGGTAGTTGGTCCAGGAGGTTGGCAGGTGGTTAGGAGGAGCAAATCAGGTGCCCCATCACTCTCTGCTCTCCAACACATTACCTCCAAAACCATATAAACACTACAACAGGTATCTGCCTCTATCTCTGAAATCAAATAAAGAGGCAGAAGACACTGCAGAGCAGGACACTCTGTGCACAGGAGCTAGCACAACAATACTCACCAAATCAGGAACCAAAACTAAACAAGCACAAAGGAAATCCAAAAACTTCTGATCATAGGAGACTCCATGATTCGGGAGTTGATACCATCTCCAGCTAGGGTGATGGTCAGATGTCTCCAGGTACATCAGCATGGAGAGACACTGACCGCATTGCTAAAATTGTTCACAAAGCAGGAGAAAACATTGATGTCCTAGTACACATAGGGACTAATGATCTCGCCAGCCGGTCAGTTGTGGAGACCAAGGAACACCTGACTAGGCTGGGTGACAAACTATCATCTATTTCGGTCTCGCATCTCCTTCTCTGAGATCCTGCCAGTCTGGGAGAAGGGAGCAGATGGACGGAAGGTCAGAGAAGGGGAGATAGGGAGCTAAACACGTGGCTCAAGGACTGGTGCCAGGAAAAGGACACAGATTTGTAGGAACTGGCAACAGTTCTGGGGCGAAAGTTCTTTAAATTTGATGGACTGCATCTGACTAAAGAGGAGTCAGTGCATTGGGGCAGAGTTTGACATCTTTGCAGAATATTTAAACTAGCAAATGGGGAGAGGGGTGCAGCACCCCATCGCCGTATGGGAAGAACACCCTCCCCCTCAGCTAGTGGTCAAACAGGAATTCAGCGTGTTTGCTGCTCATTTGCATCACCAGGTAAGAAAAAGGTTTGTCTCCCATACGATGCACAGGGTAATGCCAAACTTCACCCAACAACTAACACACCAAAATCTGGCCAATGGAAAATCATGTACACAATGCTCACAGCCTGGGAAATAAGATCCCAGACCTGCAGGCAATAATGTCAGAGGCTAAACTGGACATAGTAGCAATTAGTGAGACGTGGTTTACCAGTAACCACACTTGGGAGACTTCAGTACCTGGCTATGTATTGTTCAGAAGAGACCGAGGTGCAAAAGGGGAGGGGTGGCCCTGTATGTTAATGAAAATATCAAAGCTACAGAAATTCAGGAATACATAAGGAGCCAGAAGAACTGTGGGTCACCCTGGAAACAGGAAATGGGACAGCCATAAGAACTGGGGTTGTCTACAGGCCCCCAGACCAGAGGGAGGACATAGACACATTACTGTTAGAAGATATACAAAACATGACAGCTAAAGGGAGGTTCTGATAATGGGAGACTTCAACATGCCAGATACAGATTGGTCAATACCAGCAGGAACATCTGCCAGAACTAGACTCATAGTGGATTCCTGCAGGGGGCCTCAAACAACTGGTACAGCAACCCACAAGAGACAGGGCTATCCTAGATCTAGTACTGACTAACAAAGAAGGATCACAGATCTCCAGGTAGAAGGTCACCTGGGGGCCAGTGACCATCACATGGTATGGTTCAATTTGGCTACTACATCTAAATCATCCCATTCCAAAGCAAAAATATGGGACTTCAGAGGAGCTGACTTTGATAAGATGGCCAACAGAGTTAGCTAGCCCTGGCAAAAAAAAAACAGGTGAGGAGGTACAGGCAAAGTGGGCAAGCATTAAGGATACAATACTTGAAGCAACATCCCATTGTGTTAGACAGAAAAGGAAGTGCAAAGAAGAAGGAAACCACTTTGGTTCTCAAATACAGTAGCAGAAAAGGTCAGAGCCAAAGGCTGGCCTTCAGAAAATATAAGGGAACACAGCGGGATGAAGATAGGGAGGCATACCAAACTGCCCTAAGGGAAGCAGGTAAGGCAGTAAGGCAGGCAAAGTCCCAAACTGAGGAAACACTACACGAACAGTAAAAGAAGGTGACAAGACTTTCTATAGATACATTAGTGAAAGGAGAAAGTCCAGAGGGGTATTGCTAAGCTTAATGGAGAAAAGGGAGCATGTGAGGAGGAGGACCCTGTAAAGGCATCTATCCTAAATAGATACTTTTGCTCAGTATTTACTGAAGAGAAGGTGGGCAGGGCCCACAGCTCAGCATCATGGACACAGGGGAGGGAGGTGAGCACTACTCCTTCACAAAAGAAAGGGTCCTACAAGAGCTTGCTAAGCTCAGGGTGGATAAGCAATGGGACCTGATGGCATGCATCCCAGGGTACTTAAGGAGCTAAAGGAGGAACTAGCAGAGCCATTAGCAGAATTGTTTAGTGAGTCTCTGAGCACAGGAGAAGTCCCAGAAGACTGGAGAAGGGCTCATGTGATCCCACTCCACAAGAGTGGTAGCAGGGAGGAGGCGGGGAACTACAGACCCGGTCAGTCCTTACCTCAGTAGTGGGCAAGATTATGGAGGCACTCCTTAAGGAAAGGATAGTGCAACACCTGGAATCCATAGGGCACAGGATCCAAGACAGCATGGGTTTACAAAGGAAGGTCCTGTCAAACTAATCTCATAGATTTCTTTGACTGGGTAACCAGAGTGGTGGACCAAGAGGAGCAGTTGATGTCGCCTACCTTGACTTCAGCAAAGCTTTTGACACTGTTCCACATAGAAGATTGATAAATAAGCTAGGTAGGCTCGGGTGGGTCGAAGTTGGTCAACTGGGTGGCAAACTGGTTGACTGGCAGAAAACAGAGAGTGGTGGTAAATGGTATACAGTCAGAAGAGATGCAAGTCACAAGTGGGGTACCTCAGGGATCAGTCCTGGGGCCAGTCCTATTCAACATCTTCATTAGTGACCCGCAGATGGACTAGAGGTAAGGCTTGTCTGTTTGCAGATGACACCAAGATCTGCAACAGAGTAGATGATCCAGATGGGGTGGGCAGAATGAGAAGAGATCTGGATAAACTAGCAGAATGGTCAGAAGAGTGGCAACTGGGATTTAATGCAAAGAAGTGCAAAATCATGCACATAGGGAAGAGAAACCCTGAAGCCACTTATAGGCTGGGAGGAGTTGCTAGCAGTCACAAAGGAAGAAAGAGACTTGGGCATCATCATCACTGATGACCTAAAATCATCAAGCAGACCTCTAAAGCAGTAGGTAAGGCTAGGGGAGGTGTTAGGGTGTATTAGTAGGGTATCACAAGTCGTAAGAGGAGGTAATAATCCCTCTGTACAAGACATTGGTTAGGCCCCATCTGGAGTACTGCGTGCAGTATTGGAGCCACACCTTCACAAGGACATTAACCAAATTGAGGCAGTCCAGAGAAGGCAACCAAAATGGTGCAGGGACTGCATCAGAAGACATATGAGGACAGATTAACGGAGCTCAATATGTATACCCTTGAGCAAAGGAGGGAGAGAGGTGATATGATCGAGACATTTAAACACCTTAAGGGCATAAACAAGGTGAAAGAGTCTAACATGTTTAAATATAAGAAAAATAGCAGGACAAGAGGACACAGCATGAGATTAGAGGAGGCCGATTAAGGGGAATGTGAGGAAATTCTTTTCACAGAAAGGGTGGTAGATGCATGGAATGGCTTACCACAAGAAGTGATGGCTATGAATACAGTGCAGGGCTTCAAACAGGCATGGGATAGGCATAAGGGAGCAATACAAATGACTATGAATAGATAGGTCACTGACAGAGCAAAGGCCGATGGCACATTTATAAGGTAGAAAAAGAAATGGGCAGACTGGATGGGCCTTGCGGTCCTTATCTGCCGTCAACTTCTATGTTTCTATGTTTCTATGTTTCCTATGATATTTCTTCAGCCATGTTTACACATTTTAAATTGGAGGGAGGAGAGAGATAGATAGGCAAATAGATAGACAGACAGATACAGTAGATAGATATATATTACATATGTTGCAAATAAAAAACACGGACATGGCTGAAGTTCATACATGACAACAATACGAATGCATAGCATGTATACATAGAATAGGTTTACTTTTAACAACTCTTAAGACTGTTAAAATTCCACACTGTGCCAAATACATTTATTGATGAAACTTGATGTTCATGGCAGCTTATCATCACCCCATGAATATTTTATACTGAAATCCTCTAACTGATCTACAGTAAGTGTAACAGCATAAACTTTTCATTATTAAACACTGAACACTAGAACTAAGGAGGCTTAGTAAATTGATATCTCAAATCTTCAAATGGCAGCTCTGGAGGAGGCCTCGGGGCCTAATTGGCATTTTTGCATGTTTGCTATGACAGCATGGATGGATTGCCAGAGGTGACATGCTATGATCTGAGAGGTAGAATAAAAAATTGCTAAGGTGGCAGTGCACATCCCACCTTAATGCACAAACATTACATTTCCCAAGGGTGTGTACTTAAAAGGGCCTCACTGTATCAGCTTTATAAGCCATGTTGTCATCTCTGTGCAGTGCCTTTTGAAAAAGTATAATTGCGAAACACATCAGGTGAAGACTCATTGCAGTCGTTTTACTTTTTTTTGGATTGTGACAATATTTGTTATAAACTAATTTGTTTTTGCACCTTCAACTCAACTGCTTTTGTTTTGTCTGTAAGGGGTTAGCACTGTTTAATTTTTTTTTTATTTTGTTTTATTGCTTGCTGTACAGACTACAACTGGATTCCCAGTGTGGCTCTTTTGCACATTGTAATTGAGATGATGGTACTCATCAGGTTTGCTTCATTTATGGTTTCAGTAGTATCCTCATTAAATTGATTTTGTCATCTTTTTTGTGCAGAGGCATGACTTAGTTTTTGGTAGGTCACCCTTAGGTCATCAGATATAATTACTCCCAAATCTCTTTCCTGTTTGGTGACCATTAGTCCCCCTCCCCCAACATGTAATCCTCCCCTGGGTCTCAAATGCATGATTTTGCACTTTTTTGCATTGAATCTCAGCTGTCCCACTCTGGACCAGTCCTCCAGTTTATCTAGGCCCTCCTTAAGTTTAGCACCCCTTGCGGAGTGTCCACGCTGTTGCAGATCTTAGTGTCATCTGCAAACAGGCACACCTTGTCCTCCAACCCCTCTACAGTGTCACTTATGAAGACATTAAACAGGACTGGGCTCAGGACTGATCCCTGTGGCACCCTGCTGGTCACCCTCCTTTCCTCAGATTAAACACCATTTACCATGACTCTCTGTCTTCTATCACTCAACCAGTTCCTAACACAGTTTACCACTTTGTGACCCACAGCCAGGCTGCCCAGCTAGTTCACAAGTCTTCTATGTGGAACGGTATTGAAGGCCTTAGTGAAATCCAGGTCGGCGACATCATCTGCTCCCCCCGCGATCCATGACCTTAGTCACCCAGTCAAAGAAATCAATTAAATTTGTTTGACATGACCTTCCCACTGTGAATCTATACTGTCTCAGATCCTGTGCTCCACTGGCTTTAAGATGTTCCACGATCCTTTGTTTAAGTAGTGATTCCATAATCTTCCCCACTATTGAGGTAAGGCTGACTGGACTATAGTTTTCTGCCTCCTTCCTACTGCTAGTTTTGTGAAGAGGGACTACATCTGCTCTCCTCCAGTACTCCAGAACCACTCCTGTATTGAGTGACTCATTGAACAGTGCTGCCATTGGTGGCACCTGCACCTCCCGTAGTTCCCCTAATTTTCTAGGATGCATCCCATCTGGTCCCATTGCCTTGTCCACTTTCAGCTGGTGTCCATCTCCCTCTCATATTTGTTCATGTTGACTAACTGTGGTCCCTCTCCTTCTTCTTCTGTGAATACAGAATAAAAATATTTGTTCAGCATTGATGCTTTTTCCAGATCTCCTTCCACACAAACTCCTTCTTCTCTTTTAAGCCTTAGTTTCCCATGTCTGTTTTTTCTCCTTTCACTAATGTACCTATTAAAAAGTCTCATCTCCTTTCTTTACCTCCTGTGCTATTTTTTCTCCATTTGTGCCTTTGCGCTCCTGACTGCTTTCCCTGCCTTCCTCTGTTTATCCAGATACACTACCCTGTCCTCCTCCAGCTGTCTTTCCTTGCATTTCCTGAAAACCATCTTTTTCTCCCTTGCCTTCCCAGTCACTGACTTTGAGAACCATAGTGGCTTTCTCTTTCTCTTACCCTTGTTTACTTGCCTAATGGAAAGGTTTATCACCTCCACTATGGCTCCTTTCAAATGGGCCCACTGGTCCTCCACTCCCCCCTTTTTGTCCCTCTCTGGCAGGGCATGCTTGAAACATATCCCCATCTTAGTGAAGTCTCCCTTCCTGAAATCCAAGACCCTTGCCTTTGTGTGGCTTGACTCTGCCACTGTCCTCATGCTGAACCACTCTGTGCAATGATCACTGGATCCCAGGTGTTTGCCCACCCTGACTTCCTCAATTCTGTCCCCATTGGTGAGTACCAGGTCCAAAATTGTGCCCTCCCTTGAGGGCTCTAGCAATAGCTGCCTGAGGCCTGCCCTTTGTACAGAGTACAGGATGTCCATGCTCCTGACTGAGGCAGCAGCTGGGATACTCCAATCCACATCTGGCAGACTGAAATCACCTACAAGCAGCACCTCCCCTTTAGCTGCCATCATGTGCATGGAATCCACTAGAACCCTGTCCACCTCCTCCCCTTGTACTGGAGGTCTGTACAGTGCGGCTGAGTGAATGACAGTGCCGTTGCCCATCTCAAGGGTGACCCAAAGTACCTCAGCTCCCCTCCTGCATTCTCTGTACCTCATTTGCTCAAATACCATCCCTGACGTAAAGAGCCACCCCCTCCCTTTTTACACCCCCCATCTCTTCTAAACAGAGTATAACCTGGCACTGCTACATTTCAGTCATGGTTTTCAGTATACCACATTTCAGTAAGAGCTACAATGTCCAGGTCAGCCTTCATTATCAAGGCCACCAGGTCTGGGATATTATTCCCTAGGTTGTGGGCATTGGTATACATGGCCTTCCATGCCCTGTCATTTGTCTTTTTATCATCCCCCCCACTGTCATTATGCCTCCTCTGTTTGTTCTTCCAGTATTCAATCCCCTTCCTTCTTCTATCAGTTGCATTTCCTCTAGTGATACCATAATGTTTATTTATGTATTGTATTTTGGTAACTGGGTAGGCTCACTGAGACAAGACAGTCGCCTTTTCAGTGGCGACCAGTTAAGTGCAGTACATTGATAGTGCAATAGCTGAGACAGGAAACCATACAGGTATGACAATTGCAATAACAATACCAACTAATATAGTTACAGGAACATGTCATAATGCAACACAATTATGTCATACAAACATTCACAAGTAGCGTAATTACTACAGTTAAGAACCACTAGTATAGATAACAGTACCATAGAGTATGCTATGGCAGACAGTAAAATAATTATCAGTCCCTATTTACAGATGACATTGAACATAATTCAGATTCTACAGATAACATTGCACCTAACTGAGACATTCAGTGATGCTAGGCACACAGGAAGTGGAGAGGTAGAAAACCTAGAAGTCATCGATAGCAGGAGCAAGGCAGGGCAGCTAGATGAGCCTGCAGCAAGCGTTGAAATTGAGGGAGGGAAGAGCAAGCCAGGACTGAGGAGGGTAATGAGTTCCAGGATCACATGGCAGAAAAGGTGAATGATCTCCAGGCCACAGAGAGGTGCATGTTTGGCACCACGAGAAGGAGTAGAGAGGCAGATCTGAGAGCATGCTGGAGAAGTCAACATTGGATGATATCAGCTAGGCAGGAAGTTGTGAATCGATGTACTAGTTTGTGAACAAAGTTCAGGGTGGCATAGTGCAGTTTGGCCTCATAGGGCAACCATCCCAGGGCAGATAGGACATCACAATGATGATGGCAAGTGTGGGTTCCCAGAGCAAATCTACCCACTCTGTGGCAGACCTGCAAGATTGAGAGAAGCAAGCGGGTACCACACAAGAGTAGAGGCAGGAGGGGGCATCCGCACTCTTGTGACAGGCAGTTGAAGTAAGGTAACATTATGGTCCTCCATGTTGACTTCCCTATCCTGTGGGGGTGGGCAGTTTGCTTTACCCTGTAACCTTCTGCCACCCCCCTTGGTAGTTTAACTGCTTGCCAATGAAGCATTTAAACTGCTCACTGAGGACAGTTGTCCACACACTGAACAGGTGTAGGCCATCCCTCTTGTATAGTGTCACATTCCTCCAGGTGGGTCCCCAGTTCCCAATGAAGCCAAAATGGTAAATTCATGAAATGGGGGTACCAATGTGTCCCATACTTTGTATGTTGATTTAAAAAAAAAAATAACAACAGCCACTGTAGTCACGATAAGTAAATTTAAAAAGTAGCCACAAGTATAGATACATTTCATAGTTTGAGACACATAAGTGCATCCATTTTATTTTTATTCCACGTTCAGCTACAAAGTGTCATAGATTTTCCCTAGCAAAATGTGACATGCAAAACCACAGTATATTCTGTTGCTTCTATGAAGACTTTATTTTAGTTGCACTACAGTAAATGTATGTTGAAAACTGCCTCAGGTGTTGTCTTTTGTTAAGGAAAACATTTTTACCCTAGTTTTTCAATGCATTTAAAATTTCTGGTTTACTCAAAGTTTTGTGTGATGCTTGCAACTGTGGTATCCAAGCAAACTGTATTTTTTACATGTTCCCAAATTTTCAACAAAAGCATCCAGCTTTTTTTTAGTGGGTGATTTTCATTTGGGATGGGGTCTTAAAATTACTGCAGGACATTGGTGAGAGAGGGGTGCAGGCAATGCCTTTTTTTTAACTTAAACAGATGTGTGGTTTCCACTGTTGCACATGAAATGTTTGGTGTCCCCGTTGCACACAAAACCCTGAAGGTGTTTTTCTTTCACATCTGATATGGAGTTATCCCACAATATAGTCCCTTTTTCATTATTGTGTCATGGTGTCTTGAAATGGTTAGTAAAATAAAGTAAAAAGAAAGTAATATTTTACTTTCAAGTTAAGCACCTGTTGTGTCCACTGTTTCACGTGCAACATTTGGTGTCCCCATTGCACGAGCAACACTGACGGTGATTTTTCTCAAATCCCTGCTAGGGAGTTATCTCATAATCTGATTACTTTTTGACTCTTCAGTCACAGTGTCTTGACAAGCTCATTAAAACTGATCCATTGTGGATTTGAAAAATTGACCATCATGTCACACTTTGGTAACCCCTTTTCATGAACTTACCCAAAACCTTTTTCTTTGCACCAGCTCTCAAGCCAAGTGTTGAATTCCTTGGTGTGGAGGTTCCTAGCCTCCCCCTTGCCATGGACAGGCAGCACCCTCGAGAAGGTCACAGAGCTTGCTACCTGCACGAGGCCCCTCTCCAACTTCATGAATTCCTCCTGGATCCTTACTATCCCTGCCTTGTCTCCAGCCAGATCATTTGTCCCCAGATGGACAATGACATCAAGCTTCCCCTGCCTTGCTGCTGCTTTAGCAATTCCCTGGATCCTCTCCCTGTCCCTCTGAGCTGTGCTTCCTGATATACACCTTATCTCCCTTTTCTCCCTCATTTCTGTCCCCAAATCCACTTTCCAGACTATGGAGTTCCACACTAGGAGATACTTCTTCTTCTTCCTTTGGGGGTCCTCTTCTGCCCACTTGTGTAGTTCATTTCTGTAGAATCTGCTCATCTTCCAAGATCACAACTTCAAATTTTACAGTGGGATCTTCCCACTCCTCCAAACCTGTGTAGGAGTTCCTTAGTTGCATTGGGTAGGGGATTCACTTTTGATCCACCCGCCTCAACCTCCCTGAAGCCACTGTAGTCCACACACTTCTTTTGCTGGTTCTCCTTTGAGGAAGTGGGTGTAGACTTTGTGGTCCCTGGGTGAGGGAGGAGATCTGCTGCATCCTAATCAGCTCAGCATGGAGTCTGGCAATCTCTGCCCTCAGTCATAACATGCCTGAATGCAGGGGCATGGAAATTAATCAGCAAATGGAAGGGATTGGCTAGCCACCTTATCAGGGTGAAACTGCGATCCTTTCCACATAAATAAAGGCTGAAAATAAAACTTTTAAAATTGCAGAAATGGGCTATCGCCGACCTAAGGTACCATATCCAGAAAGTGATACCTTAGGATTGGAAAATTACTTTAATAAAGAACTTCTGCCTGGAATTATTCTGATTGCAATTAATTCTCACAATTTGGGTTTTACTTAAAGTCATTAAAAATACATTTATTTGCTCACTTAGCACTATGATCAAAAGACAAAGAACCTCTGTGCACAAGCACTGAGGCAATGGTTACCACACAGAGAATTAGCCGGGAAGCCAAGTTTCAAAGAAATACAAAATCACAAATGCCCCCATAATGCAAAGCACCATGGACTGCATATGCAAATCACCACAGAATATTATGCTGGTGCAACTTTAATCAAGAATGCATGGTGCCAAAAGGCCCCTCACACAGTTTGCAAAGGGTGCCAACAGAAGACATAGACACATGTTTCGTCCTACCAGGACTCATCAGTATGCCTCGTCTGTTTGACACCCCAGTGGAATGAACCAGCTACTGTAAGATGGTCTATCTGGGTTATGTTGTGGTGAACCCAATTAAAACAACAAATAAGTTAAAAGACAAAGAACCTCTGTGCACAAGCACTGAGGCAATGGTTACCACACAGGGCATTAGCCAGGAAGCCAAGTTTCAAAGAAATACAAAATCACAAATGCCCCATAATGCAAAGCATCATGGACTGCATATGCAAATCACCACAGAATATTATCCTGGTTCAATTTTAAGCAAGAATGCATGGTGCCAAAAGGCCTGTCACATAGCTTGCAAAGGGTGCCAACAGAAGACATAGACACGTGTTTCGTCCGACCAGGACTCATCAGTATGCCTCATCAGTTTGATTATAATCAAGAAACACTCTTGTCACTTGCTCAGTTCATGTTTCATATACAGTACAGTAGGTGTCCTTGTAGACTACTTTATTTCATGGCAGGTTGGAATTATTACCAGTGAACACCATCTTCTTAAAAAAATGTCATCAACATTTTCTATTAAAATGCTATGGCCACCAAACTTCTTCCCTGAAGGTTTTCTCTGGCTCTCACCAGCTTTATCAAGAAGTAGTGATCCTGTAATTTTAGACATATAAAGCACATATTCAATATTAACCATTATGCAGCACTAATCATAGAAGCAGAAGTATTACTTCTAAAAATACATTTTAGGCATAGTAAAAGGATGTTCTGGCAAAGCTGGAAACCTGGTCAGTCAACTGGCAACTGGGGTTCAATGTCAAAAAGTGCAAGGTGGTGCATTTTGGGATGAAAAACCCAAGGAGGAGTTACCAGCTGGGGAGATACAGCTAGCCGAGACAGAGGAGGAGAAGGATCTAGGTGTGCTCATTACAGGGTCAATGAACAACTCAGCACAATGTAGGAAGGCAGCTGCAAAGGACAACAAAATGCTGGGTTGCATTGCAAGGGGTATATCCTCGATGAGGGGGGAGGTGATTCTGCCACTGTATAGATCATTGGTTAGACCACATCTGGAGTACTGCGTGCAATACTGGTACCCGTATCTGAAGAGGGACATTAAGTTACTGGAGGGGGTGCAGCGCAGGGTGACAAAGATGATCCAGGGGCTGGAGGACTTACCATACGAGAGAAGGATGAGGGAGTTGACCATGTACTCAATGGAGGAGAGGAGGGACAGAGGGGATATGATTGAAACCTTCAAGTACATGAAAGAAATATACAAGACCGGTATGGGGGCTGTTCAAAGTAATTGAGGGGAGAGACACCCGGGGCCATGATATGAGACTGGAGGAAGGAAGGTTAGGGGGGAGATGAGGAGACACTTTTTTACAGAGAGGGTGGTAGATGGGTGAAATGCATTACCGGTGGAAATGCTAACCATTAGAACAGTGGGTTGCTTCAAAAGGGTCTGGGACAGGGCAATGGGGAGAGTCAAGGGAGGGTGAGGGTGTGAGAAAGGGGCAGCTGCAGAATAAGAAGTGCTAGCTGCACATTCGAGCAGACTTGATAAACCACTAGGCCTTTATCTGCTGGCACATTTTATATGTTCATATGTTCGTATATACATATTCTTCAAAAGTAAACAGATATTGAAATGTCAAGCTTACCAAATCATCAAAGGCTTTGCAAGTTGTAATCACATTTGAGGTTAACACACACACAAAGCTGTGCTTCTCAGGCAAACATGCAGCCAAGAGTGCCAGTCTAGCTGCATGCTCCCAGCTTGTGCCTCTTAAAGCTGCTGCTGAACCAGCCGTCCCAGCATGATGACATAATGTCCATTAGCATATGCGTGACACAACACAACCAGGAACCTTAGAACATGGGTTAGATGAAGGGGTTCCATCTCATCACCTCTCAGGACTCAGAAAGAGAGGTTAACGTAATAATGGAAGTAAGATTTTCTTTCAGGTTTGCATTTCTTCACCACTAAAGTACATTATCCATATCTATTACATCCAGAAACTAATTAATTTAAAACCCCACTTACATTTTGGATCCTGGGAGGTCAGCCCATCAGATGCTCAAGGTCAGCCTGCCATTTAATGGTGGTATCAGTATTGTATTTCTCATAGTAACACCTAATGTTATACTCTAGAAGTCAGCCTAAAAGCAATGCTGAAAAATTTATTTATTGAAATGTTTCACCAGGAAAGGCACACTGAATAACAAGTTGCTCATCTCCCGGTGTGTCCTGGAGGGGAAGGGAACAGGGGAGTAAACATACAGTCAACATTTACCATACATAAAAAGCAACAATACAACTTATACAATGACGCAAAAAAGTAAAAGTGGTACTGAAGAACATGGGAGAGTAAATTTAATGAACATTGTAGTGCAACAAGGGAAAGATAATCCTGAAAAAACCCACAAAAAAATGTTTCTTGTCAAAACAGGTAAATGCCAGTGTGTAGTCACTAGACAGAAGGGTAGCAGGACCAGCTTGCAAGGAGGACAGGGACAACTTGGGCACTGAGCTGAGGTTGGAGAGGTGTGTAGTCAATTGGGGTAGGGTAGGAAGAGGGGAAGCTTGGGTGAGGCACATTTGAGGTTTGGCTAGTTACAGTTACAATTTACCAAAGGAAATTATGTAGGACAAGAGAGATGAAGTAGGGTGGTGATGGCTGGCAGATTTGGGGGAAGGGGAGAGTTCTATCATTTTGGAAAGCAGTGCAAGAAGGCCTTCTCTCTGGATCCTGAGCAGGCGCTCCCTCCAAAGAGGCTTATCCACCACCTCAGGACACAGTGCTTTCATAGCCACCTTCCCCTCTTCCCACTGCAGCCCACAGCCTGAGTGGGCATCCCCTCCTCCGAAGCAGCTCCTCTGCCACCTTGGGATGTATTGCTGCCACAACCACCATCCCCTCCTAGCACTGTAGCCCACAGCCTGAGTGGGCGCCCCCTCCTCCAAAGCGGTTCCTCCGACACCACAGGATGCAGCGCTTCCACAGCAGCTGTCCCCTCCTTGCACTGCAGCCCACAGCCTAAGCGGGTGCTCCCTCCTCCGAAGCAGCTCCTTCACCACCTCGTGATGTAGCACTTCCACAGCCACCATCCCCTCCTTGCACTGCAACCCACAGCCTGAGCAGGTGCCCCCTTCACCGGAGTTGGTCATCCGCCAACTCGTGATGTGGCACTTCCACAGCTGCCGTCCCTTCCTCGCACTGCAGTCCACATCCTGAGCAGGCACTCCCTCCTCCGAGGTGGCTCCTCTGCCATCTGTGGATGTGGTGCTTCCACAGCTGTCATCCCCTCCTCGAACTGCAGCCCACAGGTATGCTTTCTCTCCCAGCCACAGATTCGGCTGAAGCCCCGGTGATGGCTTTTTTTTTCTCATTGGCTCAGTGAGCGGTCCTGAACTTTCCTCACTGGTCCACCACGAAATGCTGCTGTGCCATTGGTCGGTGTTCCATGCTGGGAAAAAACATTTTGAACTCAGTCCCACAGCTGCCCTTGGAGCAGGCACAGTTTTTTCCCGTGGATACCTTTCTCTAAGTAAACTCCTAGCCTATAATTTGTAGAACTGCATAGTACTGCACATTGTCTTACTGTGATATAGCTTATGTGTTACAGCTCTTTTTTGACAGTATCTAATGTTAAACAGCCAATGTCAAATGTTTAAGAATCAATGTAAGATGTAGGACTGCATATTGTTTAGTTGTTATAGCTTAGCTTGTTACAGACCTTTGTTAGCATCTAACTTTTACCACTGCTCAAAATCTACTTTGTGAAATCTTTCCAATTTTTCTGTTTCTGCCTCTCTCTTTTGTCTCCCACTCTCTCTCTCGATCCCCTTACTCTCACCCGACTGCTCTCTCTGTTGCACTCGACACCTCGCTACCTGAGGACCACAGCCCTCCCCCAACCTCCATTTTTGACCTGCTAATTTTCTTCTTTGTTTCTTCTTTTCTTCCTCTGCCAACCTCCCTGGCTATCTGTCCCCTCTCTGTCTGCCCCCACCCACCATTTCTCGCCTGTTTTCTCTGTTCCCCACCACCGATTGTCACCATTCAAACTGCAATATTTATTAATATCCTCTTCCCTTTCTTTCTTATCTCTGCAGCCTGAGCAGGTGCTTCCTCCTCTGAGGTGGCTCCTCTACCACCTTGGGACATGGCGCTTCCACAGCCACCATTCTTTCCTCGCACTGCAGCCCACAGGTATGCTTTCTCTCCCAGCCACAGCATTGGCCAAAGCTCCGGTGATGGCTTTTTTCCCCTCATTTATTATTTATTTATTTATTTATTGAATTTTTTGTGACTTGGTAGGCCCACTAAGACTAGAAGTCTCTTTTTCAGGGGAGACTGAGGGGGGGGATACAGATGGTAACCAACTGAAACTGAACCAAATTAAGCTGTTGGTGGTAATTTTAGTGAATGGTGGGAAATTTGGCCAGAACACCGTGGAAATTCCCCTACTCAGCCAGCAGGGGGAGTGTCAAATTGTTGAGCAATGACCAGTTGGGGCCCAGGAGCAGAGGGGGATGGATGTGTCTGTGGCTGAAGTCTTGGTCTCGCCTTTAGCAACGGCGGTATTGGAGACTGCATCGATTGTCGAGGAAGTGTTTTTTGATGCGAAGGCCCCTACAGAGGATGATCTACTTATTCAAAGGGTGGCACCAGAAGATGGGGGAAATAACAAGGACCAGTCTGCTGGGAGTAGCAGCGGCCTGCCAGAAGAATTCACGGAGAAATTAAAAAGAGAAGAGGCTCTATATCGGGAACGTTGTTTGATGCTACAGCAGGACTATGGGATTCCTGGGAAGGCCAGCGCTGTCCAATGCACAGATGCTGATGGCTCATGGATGGTCCCTGAAGCTGATGGTGATGCGCCACAGGTCAATATTCCATCACAAGAGCAAGTACTGTCTCCTATTTTTGTCTAGCATGAATAATCAAGATGCTGCCACTGTATTCACCTTTTCTAGTGCACAATCAAACCGGGCATATGTAGCAGGCAAGGAGCAATCTATTATTTCACTCCTGGGAATGTCCTTTATGGCACCACCTTGGGCAGTGGGTCAAGGGATAGGTGGGCAACAATGTGGAGCAGGTCACACATGAGTGGATGCCAGAGTGATTGAGCTGGTTGGCCAGGTGGCGAATGTGAATGTTTCTTCGCCTTCTGTTACCGGGGTTACTGGGGGAACCCAGAAACTGAATACTGAGATGGGTCTAGCCCTGAAGCTGTATAATTCTAACACTAATATGCCTGAGTCACAATCCAGAATGGCCACTTAAGGGTTTTCTTCCCTGGGCCTAAAACAGACCCACAATGTTTCTAGCTTGCCTGGGTCTATTGATACTGAAATGTCGTGGTTGGTGGGTGGTGGAAAAGATGTGCCGACTCCTGACTGAGAGTATGGAGGCAGAGATGCAGCATCTGCACAAGGGGAGGATACAAACACAAAACGTAAGTCAGATGACTCAAAAAAAAAGAAGAAAGACGGTAGTTCTTCACAATAGAAATATTCAGGATATAGATACAAACAACATGGCTCCTACACACACTCCTTTCAATTTTCTCTCTCCCCATCTCTATGACGACGGCACTCAAACAGGCATTTGAGTTAGCCTCCCCCAACCATCGGAGAAATTCCTTGGACTGATTTGGCCCTGCAGGGTGCAGGATGGATTCAGGATGCAAAAGGGCACTGGGTCCCCAACCCAGCATGGGACTCTATGGTTTTCTCTCATTCCTCGACCTCTCTAGAGTGGAGACCTCCCTCAATGGACATAATAATTTCCCACCCCGACACTCTAAAATCTAACAAGGGGTGAGGCCCCCCACAGTTTAGAGCACATTCACCTAGCAGAGCCACAAAACCAACTACTTCTGGGGGTTCAGGCATGGTTATCCCCCCATTTCAACAGATACTGCACCTCAGCATAGGCATACTGAGCAGGAGGCTCAGATTTTGGAACCAATGGGACCCATGGACTTAGCTCCAGGACCATCCCCCGGGGCAGTTCCACCTGACCCCACTGACCCCCAGGTTCCACCGACAAGACCACTTCTTTCGGATTTATTCAAAACTAATGCAACTGAGCCTCTCCCCAGGAAGTATGCAGTTCATCTGAAATACAAAAGGAGATTGGACATTCATCCAGACCAGCAGGATGTGAGGAAGACTCTGATCAAGGTGTCTTTATGATTCTATCCAGCTGATGTTTTTGCTTTTATCCACATCTCAGGGGAGGATATCTTTGATATTAGCTTCAGATCTGCTGCTTTCCTGGGAGCTTTCTGGGGGAAAGTACAACCAACCCAAAACTTTCCCATTATGGATACCATTTTCAGCTATCCCATTGACTAAACCTCTGACCAAATCTGTGACAGTCATGTTCCGTAATGAAAGTGTTCCGTTTGAGGATATATATCACTGGCTTCAACAGAAGTGCCAGGTTCTGGGAAAGCCTATGGCAGTACTAGATGATGAGCAATTCTGGACTGGGGGCTCGAAATTCCAAGTGAAATTACACCAAATGGAAGACGGGATTGTTTACATCCTGAACTGTTTCTTTCTGGGTCGGGATCGGGGTCTGTTACTACCCAGGGCAGCCACGGGCTTGTCACCACTGTGGAGCATGCACCCACTCTCAAGCAAGTGTGACAAACTGCATTGTAGCTTTTGCAATAAAGTGGGACATATAAACTCTCAATGCACCAACCTTTCCAGATGCAATCTCTGTGAAGAGACGGGCCACATATATAGGAACTGCCCATGGGCGGCAGTCAACACCTGTTCAGGGCTTCACCCAGAATACCTGATTAATCAGGCCCAGAGTTCTGAGGATTATGAACCTGCATCCCCCCCCCTCCCAAGTTCGGCTACCCACACCTGAGCCCAGGGTACTTTCTACAGGATCTGATGTAGGGGATTGAATGGAAGTGGTACAACCCATGGTCCCAGAATTTCTTTCTTCCCAACTCCAGGATGTGGGGACAGAGGTGTGCCTTGAACTGGTTTGTTACACAGACCTCCCAGACTCCAGTCAATCCACTGGGACCCCACAGGTATTGCCTGCCTCTCCAGTTTGCGTTCCATTGGCCCAGAGGAGATCAACTAGGAGAATGCCAAAACTGCCCCCCCCCCCCGCCAGTGGCATCAAAAAACCCATTTGAGATCTTGGGCTCATTTGAGTGGGGATATTCTGAGCATGAGGAGGACTCCAAGGATCTAATGGACATGGAATAAGTCCCTTCTTCTCTTCCAGAAAAACTGTACATGGGTAAGAAGAAGAAAAAGAGGAAAAATAACTGAGATTCCTCTTTTGACATATGGACATGTCTAAAACTGTAGTGGTATCCCTGAATTGCCACAGCTTGTGTAATTCGAAATGGAGACAGGCTATTTTTCAGCTGATTGTCGATTGTGATATAGACAGTATGTTGGTTCAAGAGACTTGACTATCTTCACAGTTTCAGGTTCAAGCTGGTAAAACAGAATGGCCCTGGGGACCGTCTTTCTCATCGTTCAGGACAGATCGGGCAGATGGGGTAGGTTTTTTATTTAAGGGTTCCCGTTTTTCCCCTTTTTTGGCTGATGGATTTAATTTCAGGGAGGGCTCTGATTTTAGATGGATACTGGGATGGTGAATCATGTAGATGTATTAACATATATGCTCCCCAGCTTAGGCTGAGAGAACTAATTTTTTTTCCCAGGTTCAACCTTATCTGTCTACTGCACTTATGATAGTGTTTGGGGGGGACTTTAACTGTTTCTTGGTTGTCCCAAGGGGATCGCAGTCAAGGGCAAAGATCTATTGTCACTCCCTGGCTTTTAAACAGTGTATAAATACAGCAGGTTTGGTTAATTGCAATCCACACATTTCGTTTTCTTTTTGAAATTGCAATTTTATTATTTCTTTTTTCAAACAACAGGTTACGAAAAAACAGGAATGGATAGACACAGGGAGGCTGAATACATTTTGCTAGATTGAAAAAGACAGAGAGTACAGCCCAAACAATTAATCAGGATTTTATCCTAACTAATACAATTATTTAGGAAACTACACTAGCTGTTAAGGCATACAGAAACTCCAAGAATTTTACTTTAGGGTTCAATTACATTTAAGGTCTAGCTTTAAGCCTCCAACTTGAAAAAAAAAAAAAAGCAATTCACACATTTTCATTCTCCATTATTTTACTTACAGAAGGGCAAGGTATTGTTCGCTGATCCACTACTTATTTATTTCCAAACATCTGTCAGTGGCCTCTACCACCCTCTGCCCCACTGAGTTTTTGGATCACCAGATGATCATCTCGACATTAACCCTAGTTACAGCTGTCCCTGTTTTAAAATCCAGATGGAAGTTGAATGTCCAGACATTGGCAGCTCCACCGGTCCAAACACTGGTCAAACAACTTTTGGCCTCCCAGGCCTCGGTGTTTGAGCTGTACAAGAACATTGGAGATAAGGTGATTGATTGATTGATTGATTGATGGTGGCTTCAAACAAATGAGGATATTGTGGTATTGTTACAGTGATATGGAAAGAACACTTCCAGATACCAATATTTTAAGTATTTAACTCTACGGAAGAAACCCCAGCATTTGTTTTCTGTGCTGGCAACAAAAGGGAATGATCTTTTCTCTATGATAGGTGCCTTTAAAGACCAAATGAAAACACTCCAATACAATAGCACAAGCACCATTAGAGCTGAATTAATATATGGGACACACAAAACCCATTTTTTTTTTACCCTAGTATGGCTTGTAAATCTAGGAGATTGGCTCCCTCCATCTCCAGCTTACAAGATCATGCTGGTAAATCAGTTTCTTCCTTCCAAGGACTTTTTGACATTATTACTGCCTCTACAGCACCTGAGAGTACACAGACAGAGGGGCAGTGCCCATATATTTCATCTCTTGATAAATATCCATTTTCGGAACATGAATTAGCTGGCAGAGGGTCAAAATGTTGCATGGCAGAATGCCGTGTGACTTAATTGTGTTGCATAATTTCTTGTTTTCTTTTGTTCTGTGGGGGGCTCTGCCCCTCCACACACCCCATTATGGGGGGCTGTGCCCCCCAGACCCCCACACTTAGGATTCTAACTCTGGGGGGCCAACACAGAGAGTGCACAGGTCTGGGGTTCGCGCATAATGCAGTAAGTATGCTTTTAAGCGTACGACATTATGACCCAGTAGGGAATTAACTTCTCTCACACGGGATATCACTTATCAAGAAATTCTTGAATCTATCCATGCCCAAAAATCTGGTACTGTCCCGGGCCTGGATGGTCTCCCCTTCGATTTCAATAAAAAGCTTTGCCTCGGAATTAGCTTTGTGTCTTGAAAAGACGTTTCCACAAATCTGGTGCCTACCCATTTCTCTACGAGTCTCATTATTTTTTTATTTAAATCAGGGGATAGATCTTTACTTCCTAATTGGAGGCTTATAAACCTATTGAATAGTGAGTTTAAGATTCTGTCCAGTATGTTACTCCTTCGCTTATGGACCTTGGCTAAATATATCATACGCCCTTTTCAGTTTTGCAGTTTACCTGATTGTTCCATCACCACCCCTTGATAATTTTGAGGGAACTATGGGAATGGTATTCTAAACAGGGGACGGAGGGTTGGATCATCTCCCTGGATCAGAAAAAGGCATTTGATGCAGTAAATCACTCATTTCTGTATCAAACACTAGAATCTTATGGACTTCCCCCCTCTTTTGCACTAAAATAAAAATGCTGTACCATGGAGCTTGTTGGAGTCCATATGTTCGGAGAGTGATAGGGCTTGAAGTGGTGGTCCACACGGGGGTCCACCAGGGCTGCCCGTTAAGTCAGCTGTTGCACATTTTTTTCCTTGAACCCCTTATTCAGATCTTATTGGATAACCCAGGACCCATGAACTGACTGGCCAAATGGGGGGAGGGGTGAGGTTAAAATACTGGTATACGCGGATGATACTTGCTTATTTCTTAAGGACATGGCCAGTGTTCTGGAAGCAAGCAGAGAACTGGAGGATTATTCAGCTGCTTCAGGAGCAAGTTTGATCCTGGGGAAGTGTGGGGCGGTTTGGCTGGGCTCGAATACCAACCCCCCAGTGATGATAGGACAATTCCCTGTGCCTTCAGGCCTGGTCAAAATATTAGGACTTACCTTCGGACCCATGGACTTGGCCTTTGCTAACTGGCAAATTGTCCTAGCAGACTGTGACACAAAGGTACAAGCTTGGAAGGGTTTGAAACTGTCAAAATTGAAAAGAATTTCAATAATATAAACATTTCTCCTCCCTAGAATGATCTATATCACCTCCATTTTTCTGGTACCACTTGTCTTATGGCATCTTTTTTAGTATGCTGTGGGGGATTTGGCTTAACCCTGTAAAAAGGGGGTTTACTTACTTGTCTAGGGGGAGGGGGGTTGGGGATGATAGACCTGATGTTATCTTTTCACACACTTCTTTGGGTGCACTCTATTAAAGCCCCATGGACCATGACTGATACCCTGGTTCACAAATGGTTTTTGAACAACTTGTCAACTTACGCCTCCAGATGGCTCGATTTTCTCCCAAAATTCTCTCAGACCTTGTCCATTCCCAACTCCATGAAATCCACCATCCAAAAACTGCATAAATGGCAGGTTACTAAAATCTTTGTAATTGAGCACTCCAGATTGCAATTATATCAATTTTGTATTGGATACCATGGGACCAATGGCTCCTGAATTCAGATATTGTCTACCGAGGGACATTGATAATGTCTTGAAAATGTTAAATGAGGCCAGGATCCCAGATCACATGTGGGAAACAGTGTGGCTGAGTGCATATGGGAGACTGTATGTTGGGTAAAAATAAACATAAACCAGTGGAAGAATGTACATGCCCATACCTGGGGTGTGGCTCCCCTGAGGAGTCCATGGATCATTTTGTCCTTCACTGCGTCTAGTCGAGGAACCTACGGCTATTCTTGGCTAAGGCTTGAAATCTCCCCTTGCTGCAGAATCTCACCAATGGTGCCTTAGTGTTGGGTAATTACAGTTCTAGGTTGTTGAAATTTGATGGGGGCAGTTTAATGGTGGTATCTGCAGTTTTTAAATTTTATTTTTGGAATGCCCTGGTTCCATGGGTGTTGAGACAGCAACAAATGCCTTTTTCAGTTTTTCAACTTTTGTGCGAAAATGAATTGAGACATATTAAGATTATTTTATATGGACCATCTGTTACTAATTTAAAATCGAAAGGGCTTTCTTTCTTTATTAAGTTTAAATTATTACATTTTTACCAGGTACCACAGTGGTTTTGAGTTTTTGTATTTTTCCCCTCTCCCTCTTCCTTTAGGTAACATGTTTTTTTTTTACTTGATTTAATGTATGTTTGTGTCTTTTTTTTTCTAGTAACATCCATTTTGGGGGGGGTCCACTATGTAAAGAATGAAGGAATTCTGTTTATTACTTTTTTCAGTTTGTTTTCTTATTGTACTTTTCATGATATGATTAGTATTTCCTTTTTTGTTTGATTTTCTTTTTTTTTTTTTTCATTTTCTCTGTATATTGTATTGTTTACTGTAATAAACAACACCCCTACTCTTTTCGAGAAGTGCCATGGGATCTTTAACATCCTTCTGAACTACCACCAGAAAAGGCAGATGGGAACTCGGTTTAATGTCTCATCCGAAAGATGGCACCTCAGGAGTGCAGCATCCCCCTCATGCTGAACTGCAGCGTCAGTATTGGGATATCAACCCAATTGCCTGGTGTGGGGATAGAACCCACAGCCTTCTTATCTCCTGACCTCAGAGTTGAGTGAGCTACCTGCTGAGTCACTGACATTGGCTCAGCGAGTGGACCTGGACTTTCCTCTTCGGTCCGCTCACAAAACACTGCAGCGCCATTGGTCGGCACTCCAAGCAGGGAAAAAAACATTTTGAACTCAGTCGCATGGCTGCACTTGGAGTGGTCACAGTTTATTCCCACAGCTATCTTTCTCTAACTAAACTGCTAGCCGATAATTTGTCCTGCCCACACTCCCTGGCCACGACCTCTATTAAATTCGCCAAAAATACGACCCTTGATTTTCTTCCTCCTCTATCATTGGCCACCAGCTGTACCATCATTTTTTCTTTAACCCTACTGTTGAGGACAAAATCCCCCACTCACTGACAACTAAGCCTCCTACCTCCAACCTAGCCTCACAGTCTGCCAACTCCCTACTTGCTATTATAATTGTACCTGTATCAAGTGACCTGGTCAAGATTCCTGCAAGTCTCTTTTCCTCTAGCCCCAGCAACATGGACGGCCATCTCCTTAGTTGTTACCCACACAGCACATTGTTAGGCTCACACTGTCCCCTAAGGCACCCAAACAAAATGGAACTTTCTCCTCTGCCAAACCTTTCATTTGACCATTTCAGTGTCTTTGCCCCTCCTGTAACACCAGTCACTCCAACAATGTACCAGTGTTCATGTTCCTTCCTCTTTGCGCTAGTCTTCCTAGCAACCATGCTACTGGTGGCTGACCTCTGCGCTTCTACCCTGACCCCCAATCTACCACAGATGAATACTAGCACACTCCTTTCAGTATGTACTAGAAGCCTTCCTTACAAATGAAACCCTCCTAGCCCTATTAACTAATTATGAACAATGGCTTCTGCGCCTATTTATACATGACATGAGCCTCTAATCCCCGCTCTGCCTCCCCGCAGCCTGTCCTCTTCCCCACACCTGTTCTCCTCTCTGGAGACACTGAAAGTGATCCTGGCCCCAAGAATGCCCATATCGACCACACTGATGCAAACTGGTCAAATAACCTCAGGCCTAAAATAGTCCACCTGAATATATGTAGCCTCCCATCTAAGCTCGTCAAGCTCGAGGCATGGGTAGCCCTATACAAGCCTCAGGTATTAGGTCTTTCTGAAACATGGCTAAATCACACCCATTCTGACTCCCATTTTCAACTTCAATGATATTCCCTCCTGCTCCAAGACAGACCGGACCAAAAGAGGGGTGGCGGGGTTACACTGTATGTGCAAGAGCACATCTTTGCCATCACTATCAACTGCTCAGCCTCCACCTCCCCAAGTGAACGGCTCCTCAACGAACTAACTTTAGGAGCATCAAAGAAACTACACATAGGCTGTTGCTACAACCTCCCCTCGGGAGGCATCCCAGAACTATCTAACTTCCTGGATGGCATATGGTGTACAACCCCCTCCAGGCACATGGTTGTGACAGGTGATTTCAACCTAAATTGGTTGGATGTTTCTGCTCCTGACTATGTGAATCTACTTAAAGAACATAAACTGAAAAAAGTTATCTCATCTCCTACCAGGCACAATACCTGCTCACAAAACCACTCCGTCATTGACTAGGTAGCTGCAAACTGAGCTGACAATCCTCTAGGCAGGCACAATGTCTGACTCGATCAGCGACAACTCACCAATGCATGCCATACTGTCCCTCATATGGAACCATACTCCCTATAAACTTCTATCTTTCAGATAATTCACCAATCAAGACCCTGCACCAGTGCTCAACAAGGTGCGGGCAACAGACTGGGCTGCCCTTTACTGCCTAAACGACATCTCTGAGGCAGTCACACTATTCACCTCCACCCTAGCCCGTATCCAGGATGTTTATTTCCCCCTAAAATCTAGAAGGATTAAAGATGGGTACACTCACTAGATAACCAAGGAGTTGCTGGCACAAATAAAAAACGAGGACCACAAGTGGAAGAAATACAATGCATCCCCCTCCCCCCAACTCTGGAATGACTACAGACTACTGTGAAATAGATGCAAACAAACCACCAAATCCCTAAAGTGCAAATACTATCATAACCAACAAATCAACAACCTGGGCAACCCACGTAGCTTTTGGTCCTCCATTAGCTCTCTCATTAATCCTAAAAACAGCAGTCGGATAACCAAACTCTTGTCCCCTTCTGGTCCCACCTCCAATCTCACTAAAATTGCTGATGCTTTCAACCTAAAATTCACAGACCTATCCCCTTAACTTAGCAAGCTCCCCCCACTAACTCCCCCTGCCTCGTGCCACCAGACTGATGACCCTGCCTCCTCCCCCACCTACACCCCACCCCCTCCCTTCCTTATCAGGACCGCTGGGCACACTGACACTACCAAGTTATTAAAATGCCTACCAGCCAGAGGCAGCCCTGGTAGCGATGGTCTCCACCCCTCTTTCCTAAAATTCATCTCTGTTGCAATTGTGAATCTCCTCACCTTCATCTTCAACCTCTCCTTAACTACTGCTGCTGTACCTGCCTCTTGGAAACAAACTAATGTAGTGCTGATAGTCAAGGCTGTTGATCCCCTATCCCCTGACAACTATAGATCCATCTCCCTCCTCCCCCACCTGAGCAAACTGCTTGAAAAAATCATACACTCTCAGTTAATGCAGCACCTGGAGAAGTACAACCTCCTTTGCCCCCTCCAGCATGGCTTCCGTAAACATCATAGTACCTCCTCTGCCCTTGCACTTCTTTTTGACCATGTGCTGAGAAGTATGGATCAGGGCAAATCCACAGGTGCAGTCTTCATTGACCTATCAAAAGCATTTGACCTTGTTGACCACAACTTCCTCCACTCGATCTTGTCCCTTTTCAGCTGCTCTTCTGGGCCTGCCACCTGGTTTCACAACTACCTATCAAACAGGCACCAGTCAGTTCTCATTGATAAGGTCTCTTCTGCTGCCCTTCCTGTACTCACTGGAGTTCCCCAGGGCTCCATACTTGGACCTCTGCTCTTCTCTATATTTATCAACATGCTTCCCAAGGACAGCATTAGTTGCTCAGCTCTCCTATATGCTGATGATCTGGTCATATATCACAGCGACTAAACTGTTGCTGCTATCTCCTCCACCCTCACACTTAACTTTGTATCTGCCCACCAATGGTTCCTCTCTCACTAACTACCAGTCAATGAAAAAAAGACTAAAGCTATGCTTTTTGGGTTTAAAACGTTTCTAGCAGAAGCAACCAAAGCAAAGTCATCCCTCCTTGTTCTCACCCCCCGCTGGTACTCCACTTGAAATTGTCTCATCCTTTAAGTAACTAGGAGTTACCCATGACCCCTCCCTTTCATACTCTGAGCATACCAACCATACCGTTCACCAGCTCCACCAAAAACTAGGCTCTGCATGCCAATATAAACACTACCTGTCCATGGAAGTTCATCTGGTGGTAGCACACGGCAACCTACTTCCCTTCCTAGACTATTGCTCCACAGTCTAGTTACACCTGTCCACTTCTCTGCACACAAGACTAAACACTACATGCTATGCTGTCTGTTGCGTCACCCTTCTCAACCCCTACCACTCCCACCACTGCTCACTATACCAAACGATAGGGTAGCTGACCCTGCAAGATCATTTTGACTATGTGTTGGCCTGCACAGTGGACAGCTCTCTCTCCACCTCTTACATAGGTTCCCCTACTGTCCTCTACTGACGAACAGAGTGGTCACCAGAAACCATTGGGCATCCTCAATCCCACCACTGGAAGTACCTCATGTCATCATCGCCATGGGCAAACGAGCTTTCTCTGTCACTGCACCCTTGCTATGAAACAAGCTACCCCTGTCTATTTGCTCATCACCCACACATCTAGCTTTTAAGCATGGCATAAAGGCATGGTTCTTCTCATCTGCAGTATGTCATTATTCCTCACTGCAAGGATAGAGTCTGCATTTCTCAACTGACCTAACCACTTAGACTACACCTGCATCCAGACAGCACCTCCCCCCTGTGCTCCTTCCCCACTATAAATCCCCTTTGCCTACCCCTGTACCTCCTGCCCCTCCCTTGCTTGCCCCTCTACCTCCTGATACCCCTTTTTGTTTTCTCTTTCCTTCGAATCGTTGTGTTCATAGCTGCTTGAATTTTTTTACTTGAAGTTTTTTTTTTATCTTTGCCTGTATTTGAACAATTTCTGTTATTTATTCAACAATGAACCTGACCTTGTATTTTTACACATTTTGCTGCTTGTAGCCTGTTACAGCCTGACACTGGTGTTAATTCTACCTTGTACATTGTATCTTATGTATTATTTGAATCTCTCTGTTATATCTGTATTTTTGCTGCAGCATTTCTGTGGCCGGGGTCATGACTGAAAACGGTCCTTTGGATCAGTGCACCTATCTGGTTATCAAAGACATATATAATAAATAATAAATAAATCTGACCTGCAGTGGTCAGCCAACGAGGACTACCATTAGACAGGAGTTAAAGGATCTAAGGGCATGAGCGGGGGAGAGAAGAGAGGAAGCCAGATAGGAGGGGAGAGAGCCAAACCAAACTTTCAACACAAATTTTGCACAATTGAGGTTGCTGTGATTTTCTAATGAAGGAAAGGCCAGGGAGTGGCAAAGGCTACACTGGTGAGTTAGAGGTGGAGCATCCAAAACAAAGCAGCAGAAGAAGTTAAAGAGAGTGTCCAATCTGGATAAGAAAGACTTGGGAGCAGCACTGTAGACTACAGCACAGTAGTCAAAAATAAGGCAGGATCATCTTCTGGACAAGTTCACTTCCAGCCAGTAGAGGGAGGCTACTACAGTTCCTGTATAAAGCACAGAGCTTGGGGTACAAGTTTTCAAGATTACTTCTGCATGACCAGAGAAGGTGAGGTTTGGTCAAGCCACACCCCAAGGTACCTAAAGGAAGTGGTGTCCTAAAGGAGAGTCCCGTCATAGGTATGGAAGGATTGGAGGGAGGGGTGCCTGGAGAGTATCTGCCTAGTACCAAAGGTCATTGAGACTGTCTTCTTGGCATTAAAGTGAGAGCTGATGGGAGCTAAACCAGAGCTGAACTTTATCAGAGTCATGCTGGAGTCTGGTAGCTACATCAATGAGGGACTGGCTAGAGGTGAATAGGATGATGTCATCAGCATACATGTGTATAAAGAAGAATGAGCAGACTGAGGTAAGATCATTTAGAAATATAGAGAATAGGATAAGGCCCAGCATGAACCCCTGTCGGACACCAGTGCTAATGGCATGCGGAGGGATGTGGAGTCAGCTATTCTGACTGACTAGGTTCTGTCTTGTAGGGAGGCACTGAACCATTTGGTAGCAGAAACAGATAAACCTGCAGCAGAGAGGGTATTTAGGACTAGGCAGTGGGAGGTGGTGTCAACAAAAATGGCAGCGGTAATTTGGCCACATTCCACCCATGAGAGGAAGGAGTGTGTGAGCCTAATCAATGAGGTTGTAGTGGAATGGTTCTTCTGAAATCTGGATTGGAACAGGGTGAAACAATTAGAGGTAGCAAGGTAGGAAGAGAGTTGGGAGAGGACCAGATGCTCTTGAAGCTTAACAAGGGTAGGAAAAAAAGAGATGAGGTGATAGCAGGTGAAGTAAGGTCACCTCCCTTTGGAAGTGGAAGAATGACAGCATGATTCCACACAGCTGGAATGGGTATCTATGATGCCGTATCGACAATACTTTCATTGACTGGCATCACAGCAACAGGATTTATGTTGACTACAAGTTGCGGTACACATAAATCCCAAATGTCTCCCCGTCCTGTTTTTTTATCACTGGGCTTTGCCCCTGAACCCCCGATGAGGGGGGACTCTGCCCCCTGCACCCCCAGTACTAAAGATTCTCAACTTAGAGTTGGAGTTGATTTGGTGAGGGGGTACAGGACAGAGAGACAGTGTGCCCCTGTCTTAGGCACACCAATACAGCAACCTGTTGGCAAACTGTCAATTTTGTCTACAGCAACATAGGTTGCTGTGTTTGGTGTCACTGTTGGGGGGGCATACCCTGGAATGGAAGCTGTTGCAAATGAGAGGTTGAGGAAGTTGGGCAGTGGTGGTGAGATAGCAGGAGCAGATAGAAACAG
Organism: Neoceratodus forsteri; assembly: GCA_016271365.2. Classification (NCBI taxonomy): domain Eukaryota; kingdom Metazoa; phylum Chordata; order Ceratodontiformes; family Ceratodontidae; genus Neoceratodus; species Neoceratodus forsteri. The sequence continues at coordinate 238,204,547 of CM028132.1, read as the reverse complement.
CAGTTTGGGGTCCAGACCATCAGACGACGTCTTTAGAGGGGTTGAGTGCATACAAAGCAGCCAGGGTGTCAGCAGGTGAGATTTTAGAGAAGAAGAAGAAGGCATTTGACAAAGACGGTTAACAGGGAAGGGTGGGGAAATCAGTCAGAAGACAGGGGAGGGTGAACAGGAGGACAGAGGCACATGATGTAAAATAGGAATTGAATTCAGTTGCAACTTTGAGGTGATCTCACAATAGAGTGCGATTTATGTTAAGTAGAGGTGTGAGGATTGATTTGGGGGGGGGAGTGTAAGACGTTACAGAATTTGGAGGGATTGTTAATATTAGATTGAAAGGTGGAGTGGAAGTATTCAGCTTTTGCTAGGTGAGTAGCTTTTGTGTACCTGCTGCATAAGGTACATTAGGTGCTGTAGTCACTAGGGAGCTTGGAAACTTTATGAGTTTTCCAGGCTAGATCACAGGCTTTTTGACACGCCAAGAGTTCAGGGGTAATCCAAGGGAGGTGATGGTCTCTGACCTAGTGTGTCACAGTGGGGCGTGTTTATCCCAGAACTCCAGAAATAATCCATGAAAGTAGGCATAAGCATCACCAATAGAATTAGACGTGGTTATAGGTTCCCAATTTGCATGGGCCAGGTTGTGATAGAGGGAGGCAAGACTAAGGGATTTATATGAATGTACATGTATGATTTTGTGGGGGGCTTTAACCTTGTGAATTTTATGTATCATAAAGGTCATGTGGTGGTCACTCAATGCATTGGGTATTAAGCCAGATTTAATGACCCTATGGGGATGCAATGTGAGGGCCCAATCAATAAGATAATGAATACCGGATTTATGGTTTAACCGGGTTGGTTCCAAAATGAGCTGCAATAAGTTGTGGGCAGAGATTTCATTTCGGGCTTTGTTGAGGGAGGGGAATAACCAGTTATGGTTGAAATCGCCCATTATGTAAAGTTCACCAGAAGGGGCACAAGAAACTATATTACTGAAGAGTTCAGTGACAGTGAAGGAGGGGAGCCCCTGGCAGCAATAGGCACCTACAATACATATAAAATGAAAACTATATGCCAAAATAATCAAACACACACACACACACACACACACACCAGTTTTACATGTTGGGAAACTTCCAATCCATCTTATCAAAGCTAGGTGAACAACATCTAACATTTGCATCTGATGGAGCAACAGAGAAGTGTTGTGTCTTTTCAAAAGCCTTACCGTAGTCAGTCCTAGACACATGAGTTAACATAGAAACACAGAAACATAGACAGTGATGACAGAAAAAGGCCAAAGGTTCATCAAGTCTGCCCCTTGGGCCCCATAAACCCTGCGATCTGATTTAACATCCCACTATCTCTTGCCACATGCAGGTCATGTAGCAACAGGAGAAAAAGGTGGGTGATTGAAGTCCATTTCAGACAATCAAATTAGTTGGGTTTATTTTGCCATTTATGGAATCACATATCCATTCATAAACACAACTCTCAATTTCCTTACTGATTACAGAGGCCAAGAAAATCTATTGTAAGTCTTCACAAATTCATAAACTTGTTTTCTTTTTGGAATAGGAAAAATGTCAGCCTGGTACAGTGAAGCAGGGAGTTCTCCATTTAACACTGCAGTATTCGCTATAGTAGAAATACAGTTGTCTTTTCAATTTTATTTAATTTTATTTTATTTTACAATTTTTGGTGAGGAAAGGCATACTGAGCCAAAACGCATTTCCAGGTGCATCCCGGTACCACAGGGAGTTTAAGTGACGCTCCCAGTATGCAAATGGTGGTTGTGTGAATCAAACCAAAGTCTGCTGGTTGCACCAAGCTTATTTGGAACTTGTTGCTCTAACCTCTTTACTACCCTGCCAGCCAGTAATAATAATAATAACAATAATAATAGTAACCAGTCTGGAATTTGATCTTCCCCTGATGCCTTCTGAGAGTTCAGTTGTGCAGGTTTCTCACTAACACTTTCTGTGAAAATGTATTTTATTTATATCATAACTGGATAGGTACACTGGTCCGAGGGACTATTTTCAGATATGAGCTGGGCCATCAAGATGGCACATAACAGTACAGTCAAAGCAACATACAGGTCAAAAGGTACATAAAGTGCAGGCAGAGGATTATGCATAACAGTTTATACAGGTAAAAGTCATATAGCCACACCATGAAAATAACAAGTGACAAACAGTCTAGGCCCCCAGTAATATACTCAAGTCTGTGATCCAACAAGCAACAATGTTACAGTTAAGTTCACAGACTTTCCTGCCTAAGCCAGGCATAGAGTAAGGGAACAATATGGAATAATAGCAACATGGCTAGTTAGGAGATTGATTCCAGATAATATACGGCTCTTGATAATTCATATAATCGTTCAATAACAAGCGACAATGAATCTCCTGAATAGGCAGATTCTTCTGAAGTATGACCAGCAGAAAGAGGCAGGTGAGGAAAAGTTCCACTGTCCCCAGATCAGGTGGGGCACTTACATATGGCAGTGGTCATAAGGGTGTTTTTAAAATGTGATTTGAAGAGAGGGGATGTGCCCAATGAGTGAAGTAAGGCAAGCAAACCATTTCAAAGCCTAGTGGTGGTGAGTGAGAGAGAGAAGGCATTCTGACCCATCTCAGTTGCAGTCTGGACATGTTCAAGAAGACATTGAGAGGAGGAGTTGGTTGTCCATGTGTAAAACCTAAGACTGAAGAGACCTGATGAGTGGAGTTCTCCCAGTCTCGAAGAGCTTTATCAACTAGAGTGCCAATAAGGAAGTCATAGCAGGCCTACAGTGATGACCAGCCATGCATGAGATGTGGGGAACAATGTTGGGTGTTCAAATGGGCCAGTAAGGCAAACCTATGGATATTATTACAGGTAGTGTTCAGTCTAGCAGGGCTATGACAGGAGTTTTGGGTATAAATAAGGGATCAGTAGTCCAGGAGGGGTAGAAGCATGCCTTGGGAAATGGCTAGCCATACTTCTGGGATCATGAGATTCTTTAGCCTAAAACAGCCTCCGTGTTTCTAGTTCACATGCTTTACAGCTTGACAGATGTAATCTGTAAATGTTAGTGAGGGGTTGAGGGTGACCCCTAGGTATTTGAACTTAGTTATCTGTTCAAGGTAGGATCCATCTGGAGGCTGTATATCCAAGACTTCTCTCACTGTACTTCTTTTATCATTATGACTGTGTATACCCTCTCCACTCCAGGGGTATTATATTCAGATCTGGGCACAGCACAGGGCAAAACATTGCACTCCCCCTTGCAGTTGCCCAGGTGCCCAAAACTGCTATATTCATTGAAATAGCCCATTGGCACTATTCAACTGAATCCCAGTGCTAAGCCACCTAGCACCGGGCAGACATGGCCCCCAAAATAGGACATTACAATGGCTTGCACCTGTGCTAAATTCCACATATTCAACCAGACCTATGCAAATGAGCCCAACTGACATGCAAGGCGCTAAGGGGCCATTTGCATGCCCATTACGGGCTAATTTGCATACAAAGCGAGGCTAAACTGTGCAGTGCCACCTATTGATTGCCCATTTCCTGAGAGCTAGCCCCGATGCTAGTGGCACCCTTCCCCGCCAATTGTCATCCTAACCTGAAAAAGTAATGTTATCCTGGTGGCTAGTGGCTCCACTCACAAATAGCCATCCCCAGGTGCAATAGTAAACTTATCTGGTAGTCTAGTGTTCCCTCATCCCACTGATCACTTTCACCATCACAGAAATATATCCACTGAATTCTTCCCTGGAGTCCAGTGTTCCCTCCCCCCACTGATCACCATGCCAATCCAAATAATACATATATGTCCATGGTGCTAGTGGTGATCCTCACCAAGTGATTGCAGATCGCTGGCCCCAGATTAAAAATGTAAACCTTCCCTGAAGGTCTAGTGATCTCCCTTCACTGATCACTGGCCCAATGTATACTAAAGAGTAGCCCTGTTGGTCTAGCGGTTCCCTGCCCTAGCCAATCACTGGACCATATAAAATACTGAACTTTTCTGGTGCTCTAGTGGTCTCCCCTCCCCATCCTTGATTTGCCTCAATATTTCAGAATATATTTTTTCCCTGGTGTCTAGTGGACCTCCCCACCCTGTCAGTTAGTGCCCCACCACCCTTCTTCCTCTCCATCCCAACCCTGAGCCAGAGACCAGCACAACCCTCCCCTCTCCACCAGGGCCGGCCTCCTACTGAGTTGTCAGAATGACCACATACTATATACAGTATGCACTCATTGATTGAAAGCTCACTCTGAACTGTCAGTCAATAAGCACACACTGTATACAGTAGGTGCTCATTGACAGCTCAGTCAGTGGTCAGCCCTGGTAGTGAGCAGAGGGCTGTGATGGTCACTGGCTTGAAGTCAGTATGGGGGGGAGAGCATGGTGGTGGGGCTCCCTGCTGTTGTGGGGCCCACTCAGGCCTCAGAAAAATAATCTGAAAAAGAATAAGGGAGCAGATCGGGGATAGGAAGGGGACTACTACACAACCAGGGAAGTTCTGTATTTTATATGGGCCAGTGATTGGTGAGGGGGGACTACTAGATCATCAGGGACATCCATTAGTATGCATTGAGCCAGCTATCAGCGAGGTGGAAGGACCATTAGACCACCAGGGAATTCTTACATTTTTAATATGGTGCTGGCGATCGTGGGGGTAGGGGGTCATCACTAACGCTAGGGACATATATGTATTATTTGGAATGGGACTGTGATCAGCAGGGGGAGAGACCACTGGACACCAGGGAAACATTCAATGGATTTATTTCTGTGTTGGGGACTGCGATTGTGGGGGGGAGGGATCATTCAATCACCAGAGAAGTTTACTACTGTACATAGGGACAGTGATTGGTGGGGGAAGGGACCACTGGACCCCAAGGAAGTTTAATAATGTACATGGGAATAGTGACAGGCAGGGGGGAGTGACCTCTAGACCACCAGAGAATGTTAATACTGTACGTGGGGGGAGCACTGGACACCAGGGACTACTGTGTTGTGGATCTGTGGGGCCTCTGCACTTCTTTGCCAACCACTAGGGTTGCGTGGGAGTAAGTGGGGTTTCAATCAGTGTGGTATGTGTGCCTCGCAAGGGGGCCGGGCAGAATGGCCTTGCATGGCGCACATACTCTGAATATTGGACTGCACCAATATTCAGGTTCCCACCCCTTAATTTCCATTGTGTACCCTTCTGCATCTTGGCAAGGTGCAAAGCCTGTTTTCCCGTGTTAACTGGGTTTTTCAATACTGCACATCTGTGCAAAATCTGGTTTGCATGGGCAAACTTGGATTTGCACCCAGGAAATCCTTGGCATATCGGTTCCTAGATATTCTCAGGGCTAAATTAGTTTCATTTGCTAATTTTTTGGATGCTGTAATATCATCGAATTGTATTCTTTTACCCCCCTTCAATTACCATCGTTTTTTTGATACATTTTTTTGCCAGGAAAGAGACATGAAGCCAAGCTTGTTTACAGGTACATCCTTGGAGCACAGGGAAGTTAAGTGACTTGCTCATGGTCACACAGTATGCAAGTGGTTGCTGTAGGATTCAATCCCAGTTCTGCAGGTTTGCAGCTCAGTGCTCTTAACCATTATGCGATGTAACATCCTGCCACCATTTACTAGGGTTAGTGTTCAGTTGTTATACTTTATATCTTAACCATGTGTGCAGTGAACGTAGACATTTTGTAAAATTTTTTAGCTCTGTGACATTAATCTCTTATATTCAGTTATCACTCAGGGCATATCTGAATTTATTTATTTAGTTGGAAATTGGTGTCTGGGAGTGGCACACTGAGTCAAGGCTGATTTCCAGGTGCCTCCATGGGCAGAATTAACAGCAAGGAGAGCAAGAACAAAAATAGGTACAATGCAACAGGAGTGAAAGTGTTTTACAATTGGTACAGTCCCATACGTATGGTACAGTATGTAGGCTTGGGCAGACAAGATAGGCAGATGGATCTTTATCCAGCAACATTTTCTGAGTTTCTTTGCATCCCCTAAAATACATAATAAACAGTACAGGAAAGCTAAAATATGAAAGTGAAAATATTTACAAAAGACGTGTGAATACCTAATATCAGTATATTTACAAAAGACATGTGAATACCTAATATTAGTACAGGAAATATATAAAAGACATTGTAGAATAAAAACAGTCTTCAAAGCACTGGATTCACAGGGACAATCATAGGATTAGCTAGGGGCAGGTGCAAGTAGGGGTAAATGGGTCATTTAGCAGGGATTTCTGAGAATGGTAATTGGAAGAGAGGCATACTGTATGGGGGAGAAGGTCAATTATTTCAGGTGAAGAGAAGACATAATGTCTAGTGTGGCTAGCACAGGTCTTGCAGAGGGTATCAGAGAAGGCATGGGAGTCAGAGGAGAGGAGTGACTAGGTGGAGGGGAGAAGCAGCGTGAAGTGAGAGAGGAGATACACCATTCTGGGGGAGCATAGCTCCCCTATGGATGCACCCGCAGAGAAGACTGATGACAACTGTCACAAGGGAGGCCCACAGGAAGGAGGCAGAGGACACCACAGGAAAAGGAAGCAGCTCCTGGTGGGGGACTCAATTATAAGGGGATAGAACTGGGGGGAACAGGGAAAACTGAAGTAAGGTGCCTGCCTGGTGGGACAGGAAGCGCATCCTCAGGATCACGAGAACAGCTGCAAGGGAGTCTGGGCTGGACATCATTGTCCACCTAGGGACAAATGACTTGGCTCATCATGAGATCAGAGCAGTGCAGGAGGACATTGTAGAGTTGGGGAGGGGCCTAAGACATGTAGCACACAGTATCCTTCTCAGAGGTGCTGCCTGTCAATGGCATGGGGAGGCGAGGTAATTAGCACCATGCAGTTTAATGAATGGTTGAAAAATGATGTGGAGCACAGGGTTTGGCTTCATTGGGGACTGGGGTTCCACCTGAGGGACACCAGCCTATACTGGCAGGATGGTCTGCATCTGTCCAGGAAGGAACAAGTCTTTTGAGCAATCGGTTTAAATGCTTCATTGGCAAGCTTTTAAACTAGTCAAGGGGAGGCACTGATAAGCAGCAGGGAAATCCCAGCCTCTCCCTACAAAACAGGGTACTAAATGAGAAAAAGATTGAGGTAGAAAGGTCAGTGGGGGATGCTGCAACAGAAGGTAAAGCCATCAAAAAATGGAGAGCAATGAGTACCAATGCCCATAGTCTGGGTAACAAGCTTCCTGAATTAGTGGCCTTGATGGAGGAGGAACATTTGGATATCGTGGCAGTCACAGAAACATGGTACACACAAAACCATGACTGGGACATAAACATACCAGGATACACTATCTACAGGAGGGACAGGGAGGGTAAAAGAGGAGGAGGAGTAGCTCTTTACATAAGGGAAGGAATAAAAGCAGCAGAACAAAAGGGTAAACAGGGAGGAGAAGAAGCACTGTGGGTAAATTTGGAGACAGGAAATGGCACCACAATCCGCATAGGGTTATATACAGACCCCCTTCTCGGGGAGGAAATGGACAATGAAATGATAGAAAGTATACTTAGAATGGCAGAAAAAGGGGAGATATTGCTGATGGGTGATCTGAATATGCCAGATGTTAACTGGAGTGCAGTTGCAGCAGCCACTTAAGAGTGGGGTTATTCTAGATGCCCTACAGGGGCATGCCTTAGACAACTAGTATTGGAGCCCACTCGAGAGGGAGCAATCTTAGACCTGGTTCTATCAAATGGAGATGGGAGAGGATCACAGATGTAGAAGTGGGTAGCCATCTGGGAACTAGCCACCATCGAACAGTAAGGTTCACAATAAACACAGCAATAGAGTCCAAGCCATACAAAGGCAAAAGTACTGGACTTTAGGAGGGCTGACTTTGCAAAATGGGTGAGTGCCTAAGGAATGCACTAGCAAATGGGCAGGAAGGAGGGTGGAAGAACAATGGGGAATAATAAAACTGCCATCACAGAGGTAACAAGCCTTTGTGTAGCAAATAAACAAAACAAAACGATGTAAGAAACCACTATGTTTCTCAAAGGAAGTGGCAGTGAAGGTTCAAGAGAAAAAGAAAGCATTCAGGAAGTACAAGGAATCACAGAAGGAGCAGGACAGAGAACTGTATCAGTTAAAGCCAAAGGAAGCTGGGAAGGCAGTCAGAACAGCAAAGGCCCAAACCGAGGAAAAGATAGCCAACTCAGTTAAGAAGGGGATAAAACCTTTATAGGTACATCAGGAGCCGGAGAAGACCAAGGGAGGGATAGTGAGGCTTAATAAAGGGGAGGAGGGTGGGCAGAGGAGACTGTGAAAAAGCAGAGATACTAAACAAATATTTTTGCTCAGTATTTACAAATGAAGAGGGAGGTACCTAAAACAAACAGTAGAAACACTCTGGATACAGAAGTTGATACCAGCCCATTTACAGAAGAAAGGGTTCTGAAAGAACTCTTAAAACTGAAGGTGGACAAAGCAATGGGGCTCGATGGGATTCATCCCAGAATTCTAAAGAACTAAGGGTAGAACTAGTGACACCACTGACTACCCTTTTAACAAATCATGGGAGGATGAGGTGACCTGAGGACTGGAGGAGGGCAGATGTGATTCTTCACAAAAGTGGGAGCAAGGCAGAAGCAGGAAACTACAGACCTGTTAGTTTGACCTCAGTGATAGGGAAAATGATGGAATCACTTCTGAAGGAAAGAATTGTTGAGTATCTAGAGGCCAGAGGGGCACAGGACCCTAGGCAGCATGGATTCACAGCGGGAAGGTCATGCCAGACAAATCTGATAGATTTCTTTGACTGGGTGACCAAAGTAGTAGATCAGGGAGGGGCTGTGGACATGGCCTACCTAGACTTTAGCAAGGCATTTGACACAGTCCCACACAAAAGATTAATATACAAGTTAGCCAGCCTGGGAGTGGGTCCCAAGATGACAGCCTGGGTAAAGAATTGGCTGGAGAATAGGACACAGAGAGTAATAGTAAATGGAGTCCACTCAGAAGAAGGGGTTACTAGTGGGGTACTGCAGGGTTCAGTATTAGATCGGTCCTCTTTCAATGTCTTTATGTTTACATTGCAGAGGGACTGGAAGGAAAGGCATGTCTCTTTGCAGATGACACAAAGATCTGCAACAGAGTTGATGCACAGGGTGGGGTGGAAAGGATGAGAAGGGACTTGGCAAGGTTAGAGGAATGGTCAAATGTATGGTTGCTTAGATTTAATGCTAAGAAGTGCAAGGTAATGCACCTGGGAAACAAAAACCCAGGGGAAGAGTACACAGTGGGGGGTGAGATACTAACAACAACAAAAATGGAAAGAGACCTGGGGGTAGTCATATCAGATGACCTAAAGGTGGGCAAGCAATGTGAGAGGGCAGCAAGGAGGGTTGGGGGATACTGGGATGCATAGGAGAGGCATCACCAGTAGAAAAACAGGAAGTTATTATCCTCTGTACAGACAGCTGGTGAGACCCCATCTGAGTACTGCGTGCAGTTCTGAGACCAATCTCCACAAAGACATAGACAGGATGGAAGCTGTCCAGAGGAGGGCAACTAAAATGGTGCAGGGTCTGCACTGGAAGACATATGAAGAGAGAAAAAGAGCTTAATATGTATAGCCTCGAGGAAAGGAGGAGAGGGGACATGATAGAAATGTTCAAGTACCTCAAGGAGTCAACAAGGTCCAAGAGGGTATCATCTTTCAAAAAGAGGTCAGCACAACAAGAGGCACAATTTGAAGATAGAGGGGGCGGCTCAGAGGTAATTTAAGGAAGTATTTTCACAGAGAGGGTTGTGGATGCATGGAACGGCCTTCCGGAGAAGGTTGTGGGAGCCAAAAACAGTGGTGGAATTCAAGCATGCATAGGACAGTCATAAAGCCATTCTAGGGGGTGGGGGTAGGAAGAAGTAGGCTGCTGGTTAACTAGGATCTGCAGCTTATCCAGTAGGTAGGGAAATGGGAAGACTGGGTGGGCCAAGCGGTCCTTATCTGCCGACAAATTCTACGCTTCTATGTTTCTATGTAGAGCAGGGGAGAAGGAAAGCCTTTACTTAGATAGGTAACAGTGAAAGATGCACCAAAGCCTAAGAATGGGAGGAAAAAGGTCCCGATAGAGGAGGCAGTGATGAGTAAGTGGATCAGAGCTAGTGACAAAATGACAAGAGGAACAAAGGAAGTAGTACAGACTTGCTAGGGTGAATTTTGGGGAAAGGTACCTCTGGACCACGTTTGCGTGATCAAGCAAAAGCAAGATCATTTTAAGAATTATCTCATAGTGGACGTGAAGTGGAATATAAACTTTTCTGTGGTATAGGGTACCTAACTTTTGGTGCAGGTTTTTGTGAATGGTATCAATGTGAGAAGAGAAATACAGGTATCTGTCTAGCCACACATCAAGGTACTTGAAAAAGGAGACTTCCCAAAGGGGAGCATCATACAGGATTGAGGAGGAGGGGTGGAGAGGAGCCTTGATAACTTCTGCCTAGTCTAAAAGACATGGACACAGTCTTTTTCTTATGAAGCGTAAGCTGGATTGAGCAGAACCAACCTTAGGCATTATCAGTATCACACTGGAGCAACAATTCTCATTTCACGACTGAGGCCACATTGTCAGGATGATAGTGTCACCTAAATTCACATGCTTGTTTACTCTGACAGAGGCAGAAGAGAGAGATCATTAATAAAGAAGGAGAAAAGAATGGTGCCCAGAACCGAACGCCAAAGAGCACTGATGCAGATGGTGGTGGGGGTGATAAGGCTTCACCTTTGTGAATTATCTGTTTCTGTGATACAGGAGTGAGCCCATTCAACTGCCAGGTCAGAAAATCCCACTTCTCCCAATTCATTCAGTGGAAGTAGAAAAGGTTGATGAAGATGGCAGAGGTAATGTGTACCTGCTCCATCCCCTTAAAGATCTAAAACCATACTGTGGTTGCTGATTTTGTTTTGCTTTGGGTTGCCTACTAAAGTAATATTTGGGTGTGCATGAACATTGGATTAAGTATCATAGGTTGGGCTTTGCCACATTTTTGACAAACCTGTGAATAAACCAAGTGACAGAAACAATGAAATTGTCAACTGGTCATGCTTGTTTTTGTGGTTACAGAAAATGCCATCTCTTTGGGCATTATGCATATAGGGGAAGGGGTATGGTACGTAAAACAGGTACAGGTTTATATATACCATTTGTTTCATGTGTTATCAACACACAAAAACCAGCAGAGGAAGCAAAGTATGTGAGTATGTGGATATAAGATGCCTGGGAGATGAACCAGAAAATAGGTGCAGAATTCCATCACTGCACTGAATTTTAGTATATTAAAATGTTTAAAGTGAAAAAAGGGATTAGGTAAGCACAGTTTCCATAGTACTGGAGGCATATATGGATATTAAGGGTTTAATAGTAGTTTTGCAATCAGTAGTACCCACAGTGACTCCACAAATGATGTGAGAAGAACCAACAGCAAACACTCCAAACATGAGAATAGGTCATATCAAGCCCAAAGGAAGCTATGAAACTATTTCACAGTAAACCCTCAGAAGCTATATGAAGGGGGTTTAACGAGATCTTTGCATATGTAGAGCAGGATCTACCATGCACCAAAATCCTTACTGTGCACTCCTGTTTAGATGTGTATTGTCTCCTAGGCCATTTGTGGCTAAGACCCCAAGACTTGACTTTACAATCTAGTTTTAATTCTTGCATTTAAATTTTAAAGTATGTTTTCTTGCCAAAAAATTCTGCAGTCTCAGATGATGTGTTACTCAACTATAATATAGCATATGGTAGATTGTAGTTCAGCATCAATTTCCATGCTGTTTAAAAAGTCATCCTGCTGCACTAGTATTGTCCGTACTGCAGTTCTGCTGCAGTTATGATGCCAGTCAATCTGTTCATCAGTTGCTATGGAACAAACAAACATCCAGAGGGACACTACAAAATAGGCAGGCTCAACCAGATATGATTTTTTTTCATGCCGCAGGATCAACCAGATAAGTAAAAAATACTTACACACCCCATCCTGTTCCTCACAATAACTGTCCTCTCTCTAAGCAAGAGGAACAGCCACCATTTGATTTTTCTTCAAAACCCCACCCATATCTGAAAGTCAACCAAATGAAATGCACAAAAGCATAGGGATGCCTTGTCCCTAGCAACCACGCAACAAGCCCTATCAACTAGTGCTATCTCTCGGCAGGCAAAACTGATTTTATATTAAAAAAAAACACAGATCCGGCCCATCAGCACAGCGGTTGGATTTCCGCTCGCGACTCCAAAGACCTGGGTTCAGGAACGGACCCGTGTGCTAGAGGGATGGCTGGCGAGAGAGGGCTTGAGTGTCGGATGACAGTTTGCCTTCTCTCGACGGAGGGTGGGGAAATGACCCGGCACTTGCTGACCCCTGGCAGAGGCTGGGGGCATGGCAACATGCGGGGTCCCACTAACTAATGGGGCATGGTGAACGTCGGCATATGCCTGACTTTAGTGGTACGCCACGCCTCCAGGGAGCAAGTGGGAAAAGAGCCCTGAGGCTGACCAGATGACGGTCACCAGCTCCCACTGCTGCAAGACCTTGAACAGTGCATGGACCATCACAGCAGCACCAGGGCCAGAAATTGCACTGGCCACCCCACCGGTACCTTCCCCATCGGAGGAGAGGGACCCACTCTGCAAAAAGTTATGTCCGTGTTACCCAGGGGCTGCAATATGGGGAGATTGCTGTCTGCGTTGATGCAGTGTGGCAATGAGGGGCATAGGAAGGCCTGAAGGAGAGGCAGGCCCCGGGCGGGGGGGAACAAAAAAAAAAAAAAAAGAAAACATAAACCGAGCTATATTTTATTTGTTCTGTGTTCTGACATACACTATATAGAATAGTGTTTGACTCAGTATACAGAACAAGGCTATTCTCAATCTTGTGTTTACTATGCCAACCGAGAACCTCTCAAGCTTTGCTCTCGAAGTCATCCAGTCGGCATAGTAACCACTCGGTTGAGAATTGCATTGTTCTGTATAGTGAGTCATACACTATCCTATATGAAGTTATATATTTTATAGATGTCTTTGTAGGGGTTAAGGGCCTCAAACAGGATTTCCCTTCTCTTTTTTTTTTATTTACTGTACTTTCTCCCCTGAACTCCAACCAGCCACCCTTTGGCCCCCTGCCCTGCCCAGCCCCATCCCCCATCATACACTGGGACGTACCTCACTCCTTACACCCCTGTGGATGACCCCTATAGGAAGGGCTGCCCAGGGCCCACCCCTTACCCCCTGGACAGACTTACAGTGTCAGTGCAGGAGTTAGAGCCTCAGTCAGCAGTATGTAACCTGTGACAGATGGCATCCTGCTTGAGAGTGGGGACATTCACATTTTCCTTACCCCATCTACAAGAATCGTGAAGATGGTGCATCTGACACTGAGATGTCAGACAGAAAGTGCACCCCTTCCTGTTTTCTGACTCCAGTCTGAACTGCCACCTGTAGTCTCCTAGGTGGTAGTATTGCTTTGGAGACCAGATTCACTTCTTTCCCCAAGGAGGGAAGCATTCATGAGACATTTGACCATCCTCCCCAGCCAGCTCTGCAGCATTCCAGGCTCATTCCCTAACCCTGGTCACTACAGTCACAGGCAGTAGTATTACTTCTGTGCCAGCGGGCCAACTAAGATTTTTCTCCTCTATGATGTCCTAGATTTCAAGGCTTTGGTGGAGAGATCACCAGTAGGCTGCAGTGAATTACAACACAGCATCAGTATCAGTCAGTCTGAGAATTCAGATCTTGTGATCATTATTTATGTATGTACAGTATGTATTTGAAATTTGGTAACCCTGAATGGCACACTGAGCCAAAGGCTTGTTTCTAGGCATGATCTGTGGGAGAGGGAACACAGGGTGAACTTCACAATGAAAGTATGCCAAATGCAACACTGGAGTATGTAAGATACATACATTATGAAATCAAGTACAGTAAATTAGTTGATATAATACAAAATTAATTGTCCCATGGTAATGGGCTTCTAGAACATGAATGTCATTTACATTAAAAAATGTTTCAGAATACAGAAGAACACGAGGTTTATGCTTATAAAACCACAGTGTTAGCTTCTGTGAATTAAATGTAAAGCTACCACAAAGCTGGCATTACTTCAGCAGTAAGACCTCATGAAGTGAGCAGATATACTATGGTATCTCTAAACTCGGTATGCCGGCGCTCAAAATATCGAATTAATTGGCCCAAAATCCACAGCCCTGAATGGATTGTATACCCAACACAACAATTTAGGGCATTATGACAAAAACTAAGTGTAAAATGCGGGGAACTTCACCCACCACACACCCCGATGTGGGCAACTAAAATAACTAACTCTGAGGGGGAGGGGACCCCGAAGTAAAAAAATATTAATTACGGGGTGAGTTCCTTAAAAGGATGTGACCCAGGTCAGAACCCAGGTCTGAGGGAAAGTGCTGGCAGAGTTGCTGGTGGTTTAGCCCTCTACACCACTGGAGCAGCTCAGCCAACTCCCCGAAACAACTGTCCCTTGATGTGGACCAGCAGGAGTAGGGTTGCAACTTGTCACATCCTCTACCTTACCCCTGTCAAAATCCGTTGGATAATTCATTGTCTGCATGATCACTATCGGGACATTACACCTATCAGGCAATAGTGCTTGGGAAGGTGTGTGTCAGGATAGTGAGCCACAGGACTTCATAAGGGTGCCAAGTGAGCAATGCAATGCAATGCTGTAAGAAGAAGGACTACGTCTAGGTGACAAGCATCTTGAGGGGGAGCCAAGGGCAGCTAGGGTACTGAGTGAGCCATTACCTCTTAATATAACATCAGTGACTAATAATATTTTGAACCAATGGGATTTGCCTCATTACAAAACCTCATAAAGCCTACTTTTTATGTAGCATATTGGAAAGTGAACATTTTGATGTGTCAATTTTTTACTGTCCTTTGTAAGATTTGAATTGATTGTCGTCAGTTTAGCTGGTTAATGATCACAGTTGCCCCATTATCCAGCATGCTTTCATTAAATGATGCATCATTCGAGCATACAGAGCCCGTGCAGCTCTCCCCTTCAGGACAGGTGTGTACTGGCTAGTATTCACCATTGTCAGCCACCTGTCTGCACCCCCTACCCCACTGAGTGCAGCAAGAATGGATCATGGGACTCAGGCTGGCATCCAATTGGATGCCCATCCTGGGTCCTGAAGTGGATCCTCTGCTGTGCATGTGCAAGGGATTCTGGGAAGACTTTCACCCCAGTGAGCTGAAACCGATGGGCAAATGCCCGAATGGCTGCCCCAGCCCTCCCTGGCAGCCTGATGGTCAGGGGCAGCAGTTTGCAGGGGGTTCCCATTGCTGCTGCGACCGGTGGGTCTCCATTAGGAGGGCACATAAAAGTTACATCAGTGTCCCCCCTCACATAAATTGTATCCTCAGGCCTGACACTATGTGTTTTAGCGAATGGTGTGGAGTGTGGGCATGCCCCCCGGCATGCCACTGGCCTAACCATGGTGCGTAGTTACCCAGGCAGCCAGGAGATTGTATGTGCGTGGGGCTTGTACACCTGCTATGAATGCAGCTGGGGGACCACTGGACCCCCACTGTGTGGCATTCCAACTTAAGGTTGCCCATGTGCCTCAGATACATGGCGCATAAGCAAGGCACATGTTTGTGAATAGACTCCCATGAGATAAGCATATGGTATATTATGTCAGACAATTCTAATAATAATGGAAAGTGTTACTACAATAATAGTACATTGTGCTATAAACTGCTTAGCTCTTCTCATTACAGAAGTAAAACATTATTCATTATGTGCTTTCAGGTCACAGTATTTGGAGGTTTCCACATGTTCTTACTTGTCTGAACGTTTAAAACCCCACTGTTGCAGACTATAGGATAAAAAAAGGTTGTGAGTCATTTGTCAGCAGAATATCCTCTCTTTGTCATTTGGAAGTGAGTTGGGCAATTCAAGCTGGGTCTGGCACTAAATAAGAAGCAGCTGTGGCTACAGGATCAAGGTCTGCCAAGACTCTTGCATCTCAAGAGAGAAGTCTTCATTTTCAGACAGCCTCTCTCCTTCCAACACCACTGATGCCATGCTTACAAATCAGCTGTCCCTCCCAGAGACTAGACATCTACTGTAGTTCATTACAACCCCATCTCTTGCTTCAGAATCTCCAAATCTCTTGACATTCCTTTGGCAGCTGTGCATGCTGCTTACTTAGCCTTTGAAGCCAAAGACATCGTTTTATTTATACTAACTACATTTACAGATAGTACCATAATTAAATTGGCTATTAGATTTGCTGTGAAGAATAGGGTGGACGTAGCAATAAGGCTTTAGCCTTCTCTAACAGACCTTTTTTGGGAAATCATAAGTACATTATCTTTTGAGTGAATATGCTTCTGTCATGGGACATTTTAAACTCGAAATTATATTTTTATGTAATGCCACTGTGCTGTAAACACATTCATTCTGTAATTTGCAACATGTTTAAGTAATTTCAGGGTTGGATTTTCAAAGGTTCTGCCCCAACTGCAGCATCCAAAATGTGCCCAAACATTTGTGGGCAATTCTTAAACATATTGGTGCATTGACAAAAGTTAACTCACAATGCAGTAAAAAAAAAAAAAAATAACAAATGCATAATTGTTCAAGCAGGCCTTATTTTTATGTGCAACATTCTACACCTGTGGCAGAATGTTAAACCACCCTTTATGTGACCAATCAGTTTTGCCACAAGTAGCACACATCAACTTCAAAAGTGGTATGCCAGCCTTCAGACATCAATCTCACAGTCTCTCATACTTACTCTTTTGATAACAGTGAATGCAGCAAGCAGTATCACATGTAACTCTATATGTTCAAGACTGTGGATTAAGCTAAATAATCAACTTCATATTCCTGTATCATTCACCTCTAGATGTCTGATCTGGAATTACTGCCAAAGCACAGAATAATGACTTCATATTGCAGCTTGGCTACAAAAGTGTGTTACAGCAAACTGAGATCTGTTTTAGAAAGGAACATGTTGGTCTTTGGAGCCATGGAAATCACCTTTGGAACCATAATGGCTCCAGTCTGGCCATTACAGCTAAACGTTCAATGTCATGTTCTTATTTTGTCTCATAGCTGTATGGGTAATGAGAACGTGCATGGCTCACATTTCCAATTACAGTCTGTGGCTCATTTCTTGTTTAATTAACTATGTGGAAGAACTCATAATCATCTGATTCATCATGGAAAACAGCTTTATAATTTCTGCATCCATTTGCTGTTCTGAAACTTAAGCATGAGGTCAGTGAGATATGAAAGAAAGTTTACACAGATGATAATAAGATAGCTTGTGAAGTTAGGTGTCTTGAAAAAGTACTGTAGTGTCAGTGATAATTTATTTTTGAGAGTCTTCCTTCATGAAGAAATATCACTAGTGTTGCTGCAAGGTTTTGAGCCTTGAGGTCTCAATGATATGGCAGGGAAGTGGCCTTTCTTCATCTTACTTTAATAGGCTGTGGATAGAAGATGAAGCTAATGAATGTCCTTGCTCTGCGTGATATCACAAACAATGTAGAACTGTTGCTTGCTACTAGCATCACTGTCTACAATAGCAGGGTTCTAGTGCAGTGGTGTTGCAGCATGGAGACTAGCCAACTTAGGGGAAAATTTAGGAGGGATGCGAGGAAATGCATCTTCATAGAGATGGTGGTGGAAAAGTGGAACTGTCTGGTTTAAGAGGTGGTCAATGTTAAGACACTTACAAGTTTCAAGAAAGAGAGGAATAGACACACCTGACTGGTGAAGATAATGGGGGAGGGTTTTGTTGTATGGAGGTGGGGTCATTCTGCCAGAAGTGAGAAATAATTGACAGCTTAAGTCTTGACCAGTGCTAAACTGGCAAGGATCTAGGTAATGACCAGGTAGACTGGATGGATTGTGAGTCTTTTTCTGTCCATAAACATCTTGTTTCTGTATCACTAGGGGGCACCACTGAGGAGATTATTATGGGATAGGAAAGGAAAGTTAGTAGGAATTCAGTTTAGAGAGACAGTATAGCCTAGAGGGTCAAAGCATGATGCTGTGACCTGCAGACTCAGCAGACTGGGTCTGAAATGCACAACTGTCACTTACATACTGTGTGACTCTGAACAAGACACTTAACCTTCATCTGCTCCTGTGATGTAAGTGGAAACAAGCTTCAGCTCAGTATACCTTTTATGGCCAAACAATTGGAAAATAAATTAATCCATACCTTGGAGACATTGAGCTATATGGAGAAATATAGAACTTATTAGCTGTTTTGATTTCCTTTTTAACATCTATATTTGATATCTATACCAGTGATATAGTGGATGCGCTGGAGAGGAGGGTGTGTCTATTTGCAGATGATACAAAGATCTGCAATAGGGTGGACACCCCTGGGGTGGTGGAGGCCATGAGAAAGAACTTGAAGATTCTAGAAAGGTGGTCGGAAACTTGGCAGCTGGAATTCAATGCCAAAAAGTGTGCAGTGATGCACATGGGATGTATGAACCTGCAAGCAGCTTACACTCTTGGGGGGGGGAGGTAACTAAGCTATCTGAGCAGGACAGGGATCTAGGAATCTTAGTACTGTACTAAGCAACCTTAAGAAAGGTCATTAATGCAGCAAAGTGGTGGGAAAGGCAAATAGAATGTTTGCGTTCATTGGGAGGGGCATAACAAGCAGAAGGAGGGAGGTTATGATGCCTCTTTATAAAGCCATGGTGAGGTTGCACCCGGAGTATGGGGTCCAGTTCTGGATACCACACCTATGCAAGGATATAGATGGGATTGAGAGGGTGCAGAGAAGGGCAACCAAGATGGTGCATGGTATTCAGGGGAAGTCATGTGAGGAGAGGTGGAGGGAATTGGATCTGTACCCATTGGCGACTAGAAGGGAGAGGGGAAACACGATAGAGACATTTAAGTACATGAAGGGAATCAATATGGTAAGGGAAGGGAGCTTATTTAAGAGGAAGTTGGGAGTTAAAACTAGAAGACATAGTCTAAAATTGGAGGGAGGAAGATTTAGGGGCAATGTGAGGGGGTGTTACTTCATGGAGAGAGTGGTGGAGGCCTGGGAGTGGTGGGGCAGAAACAGTGGAAGGATTCAAGACGGCATGGGATGGATGTACGGGGTTGTCCATTAGGGGAAAGGAGAGGTCCGGTGAGTAAGGGGGGTGAAGGGGTAGACTCGATGGGCCATAGGGTCCTTTTCTGCCACCAAATTTATATGATCTATGATTCTAAGTTGGTCACCAGTTGTAATAAGAAAGAAAATATTATGCTTATACAGTGTAACAAAGGAGCAATCCTGTGAAATGTAATTACAGGCATGATCAGGTGTCTAAATGTGCATTTAATAAATTTGCCCCAGGCAAAGTTATTGGGAAAGAATTGTCTTACAGTTGGTTTCCAGGTGGTTATGAGAAATGAAGATTTTTAACCTTCTTAGGGTTATTATTATTATTAAGCTGCTTAAGGCCTGTTTTTCTGAAATCAAAAAACAAATCCGATAAATACACCAAACAGCCTTCTGTCCTTGATCAGGTCATATGGGCCTGTTGTGGGTGAATGTGTCTTGATCACAGTATGGAAAATAAAAGCTGTCCTGAGTTTGCCCACTGTGGAGGAATCAAATGAACAAGCAAAGGCTGTCACTCCTGCCAGAAAGTATGAAGCAGCGTTGTGATCAGCTGCATACTAGAAGCTGTGTAGAGACCACCAAGCCCCAGTAATCCAAACTGAAAATTTTAAACCAGGGCCTTCCACAGTAAAAGCTTTAATCTATTAATCTATTATGTTACTTTCATCTCTTTTTATAGTCTTCTGAAGCAAGCAAAGAAGATTCAAGGTTGATTGGGGGAGTTTAAACATTTGCAATACAATAAAAGGTACAAGCTAGCAGTATCATATGGCAGCATAGCCTAGAGGTTAGAGTAACAAGCTCTGAATGGGCTTGGTACATCTAGAAGAACTGGGTTTGATTCCCACAACCTCCACCTGCATACTGTATGACTCTAAGCAAGTCACTTAATTACCCCAGAGCTCCCAGGTCACCCCTAAACACAGGCACTTGTGCCTAGTGAGCCTAGTGGGCCTTACCCAGTTACCAAAGAATAAAATTAAAAATAAAATGGAAGTGTATGAGGATGACATAGAACTAGATATATGCCAAATTGCAATGAAAACAACGTTCAATAAATGGCTCAAAAAACACTTACAATATTTTATCTATCCCTATGGACCCTAACTATTTAGCATTATTAGCGCCTATCTGCCTAAACATTTTTGAAAATGGCATTGTAGTACCTGTGCACTCTACATTCCAGCATCCATCATGTAATATTATCATTGGTATGAACGCATATGACAATGCAGTTTTAATTACTAGAGTTTACATTTTATTGGTGACATTCATTTCTCACAATGAACTCACCAAAATGGACATGCCCTGGACCTGGTTTCCTCCCTGGGGCTTGAGGTGAATAATCTCCCTCTCGAGACTGATCCAGTCAGTTGGTCGGATCATTGCATCGTAAAGTTCTCCTTTGGGGCCCCTCCTATGGACCTCCCCTGATAGTTCAGTATCATCCTTTAAGGGGCTTAACCCAGAAGGACTATTGGCAGTACTGAACATCTCTGAGATGGTGTCAGTTTGTGAGATGGGATTGGAGAATGCAATTTTGACCTATAATAGGGTTGTTGCTGAGGACTTTGATTCCGTAGCACCTATCTGCGTATGACCCCAGGTCTCTCACTTAGGATCCACATGATTTGATAAGGAACTTAGAGAGTTGAGGACTAGGGTTTGGAGGTTGGAGCACTGTTGGAGAATTTCTGGGGCTAAAGAGGACAAACTGGCTTCAAAGAATCATTACAATGAATATCAAAGGGCAATCTCCCTTAAGAAGGCAGCATTTCTGCCCAGGGAGGTTGTGGCTGTGTGGGATCGACTGGCTCAGCTCTTCTGTATGAGGGCCAGTTATTAAATCCAGTCTGTCTCCAGTTGTAAGAGCTGTTTCAGCAGTTAAGTGTGAAGAGTTCACTTAATTCTTCTCAGACAGAGTGTCCCCCATTCAGACCAGGATCTCTTCAAGTGGGAGAAAGGGCATGGATCCCACAAATGCATTCAGCTATCATGGGTGAAGTTTCTGCCAATGTCAATGGATGAGATTTGTGAGGTGATTTTGGAGCTGTGGCCCATTTATTGTGAACGAGACCTAGGCACCACACATCTTCTAGTTAGCTTCATGGGGTCATTGCATTCGGTGTTCGTCTGTGGGTATAGTTCAGTGCTCCTTGTTGGAGGGGGTCTTTTCACTGCAATTGAAGAATGCACTGGTTTGACTCCTTCTGTAGAAGTCAATGTTTGACATGGATGTTCTAGCAAATGACCATCCTGTTTCTAACCTACTTTCTCTAGGTTACTGACAAAGGTTGTGGTTCTGCAGCTCAAGGTACACCTTATCACTCATGATATCTATGAGCCCCTCCAGTCTGGGTTTAGATCTGGGCATACCACTAAGATGGAATTGGTCAGGGTGCGTAATGACCTTCTTAGGACAAGAGACAGGTGAATGGTCCTTTCTCCTTCAGCTTGATCTCTTCTCAGCATTTGACACTGTGGACCGTGAGATGTTGTTGGAGCATCTGTGGGAGTATGTTGGACTCACTGTCACTATCAACCACTGGTCTGGGTCCTATCTCAGGGAGAGCATGCAGAGGTTGGTGATGGGTACTTTCTCATCATCCCTGATGCTCCTACTCTGTGGTGTGCCCCAAGGTTCAGTCCTCTCACCTTTATGGTTCACAGTGTACATGCTGCCCCTAGAAGGGATCATTTGACAATACAGTCTGGGTTTCAACTTCTATGTGGATGATACCCAGATGTATTTGTCTTTTTCACCTGGGATGCCTGACACTGTTGATGTGCTTAATTGGTGCCTTTCTGAAATTCAGAGATGGAGAAAATCTAGTTGGCTAAGACTAAACACAGATAAGACTGAGGTACTGGTGATTGAGCTGGGATGGAGGCAGGGAGTTGAGGCAGTTATGCGAGAAAGATGGGGCTTCAGCTTGGGTCATCCCAGCTGTTGACCTCTGCAAAGGTGAAAAATCTAGGAGTCATTCTTGATGAATGATTGACACTGGAGGCACAGGTGTCAGCTGTAGTCAGGAGTGACTTTTACCATCTTAGGAACATCAGCTGCATTAAGTCCCTTATCCCTCCTGAAGAACTGCTGATATAGGTTCATGCTTTGTTGATGTCTTGGCTCGACTACTGTAATCCGCTTTACCTCGAGGTCAGTGGGGGTACTTTATGATGCTTGCAACTGATGCAGAATGCTGTAGTCAGATTGCTGATTGGCCTGACAGTATTGTGTGGTCTGCATTGGCTGTCTGTGAAGTAGCAAGAGGCCTTCAGGGTTGAACTTCTAACCTATAAAGCCCTACATGTTTGGGGTCCTGACTGCCTGGTAAAGCCCTTCTATCCTGCCCAGTCCTTGCACCCCCATTGCTTCTCCAAGGAAGGTCTCCTTTTGGTCACAAGGGACCATCTAAAGTCATGTGAAGACGGTACATATAAAATGTCTGGCCCTGTTTTGTGGAATGCTTTGCCAGTGAACTGAGAGAGGCCCCCTTGGTAGAGGCCTTTAAAAGGGGATTAAAAATATATCTGTTTAGCCAGGCATTTGTGGATTAGAATGTTGTTTGATTTCACCTGATTCAGCTATTGTTACATTTTAATTGTACTATGTTAATCATTTATTCATTATATTTATTTATTATTTATCATTTTGTTTGAATTGTTTTAATGCCTGTCATTTCTGTATGGCACCCTAAACCTTTGGGGAAGAGTGTCTTATAAATAAAGCTACTACTAATACAATTACTTAAATTAGGCATTTTGGGAGACTATATGTAAATGAGTACTGTGGAGCAAGGGAGGACAGATTCTTAAATTCCAGCTTGGATCACCCTTACCCTAGGGTACTTTCTCCCCTAATCATGGTGACTTTTATGAATCCATATTTTCTTAGGTGACTTCAATAAAGAAAATTGTAGCATGAAGCCTGCTTTCCCCAAGACAGTGGCTGTATGAACTCCATCCCCTTTGAGGTGTAATTATGACTGGAAACAAAGATGAAAAATTGTGTAATGGACATTTCTTTCTTAATTGCACAAATGTAAAAACAGAATTAGAAGTTAAAGTAAAATCATCTGAGGGAGTGAAATACAGCCTGATTATTATGTAATTGTATTGTGCTTGATATGTAGTAATAAGGAACACTTCCAAGTGAAGTGTTTAAGTATCATTGGAAGACATCTATGTATTTATATACATTATGCATTGTAGCTCATACTATTTTTGATTTGTTTGTTTTGAGTATTAGGCTTTGTATACAGTAGATAATGTGTTATTTATTACTCAACATCCTGACTTTATTTTGAAATTGATGCAATAATTAGTCTCTGCTGATGCAAATAAGATTTAATACTATAATTAAATTAATGTGAGATTAAGAACATGTGTGTGGGGGAGAACGTAGATAGTATATAAATGAGAGGGACCTAACAGACCACGCCCCCTGAAAAAGCTCTTGTTGCAAAGCACTGATGTGGGGTAACGTGGCCGCTGGAGACCCAGGGGCAAACTTTTTAGATTTCTATTTTAAAATTGATGCTGTTTTGTCTGTGGGCACCTTTGCATTTGAACACATTTTGCCGTATTTTGCACAAGATATGACATTTTGTATAGCCTTTTTATTAGTATGAGATGTTAAATAAATCTGTTTTTTTGTGAGTGTGGCATTGAGTACTGTTAAAACTGATGAACTTTTACAGATGTTCACATAGCTTCTATAAGTCTTGCCCTGTGCTCAGTCCCCACTGTTTGGGTAGGTATTTTGGATTTAGATGACTTTTTCTGAGAATAGTCCTAGTAAGTAATTATGTAGACATGTATCATATCAATAAGTCATACCTGAGATTTGGCGCTGTTCAAGCTCTACATCTCTTTAATGTACCCCATACTTTATGTTTTGGACACATGTTTGCCCTGTTTGGGTCCCCCCCTACCTCCCAAACACAAAATGATGAACTCCTCATTGGCAATATTAAAGAATTATAGTTGTCCCTTTTAGCAATGCATTATATTTGAGAAAAGCATTTGGAGAGTAATGATGGTCCCATAAGCCAGTGTAGTGAGTGTTACAATTTTCGACTTGATTATAATTTCTAGATTTAGGGCCCTCTGGCCCCTTATCTGACAGTCACTAAAGAATGGAGCCCTTTGTCCCTAAATATAGTTAAAGTTTTTAGTTGCCCTTAATAGCAATACATGACATTTAAAGGGAAATACATGTATTTGTGGTTAAGCATTGGGCCCTGCATGCTAAGATGTTTCTGCTTGGCCAGATGTTTGACATCCCTTGACCCTCCCCAAGAAATGTTATCTTTTGTCAAAACTGACATGCATGGGACATAATTAGAGATGTTGCAGAGTTTTACTTTACTGGTAAAGTTCCTGTAATGTTGCAAAACGCCCTTCTAAAAACTTTGCAAATTGTCAAATTTTCCACTTTGCTATGAGTTTTCCTAAGGGAGTAGCATTTTTTTTTCAGGTGAGGTTGTGGTGATGTTTTAAATTCACTGGCAAATTTACATGACTTTGCTTGTAAAAGTACCACATCACTTCCTGAAAACTACAAAGTTCACATTTCATGAATTTGGTAAACTTTGTGAATTAATTTGGGAAGACATTGCCCAGTTAGACAGTTTTTCAGACATATACTGTGTCACATAGGTGTGCCAGACCTGGTACTTAGCAAAGATAATCCCCTATATGTCACCATTTTGATCTGCAGTTTTCATTCCGGGTGCCATCCAAATGCTCTTTGGTTTTTATCTCTTAGACAATAAAGAATAAGTCCTTTAATCCTCACATTTATTTAACACTTAGGTTTTGACCTTTCTAATGATTAATGACACCAGGGAAAATACACTATTTGGCAAACAGTAGGGTCTCGGAAGTCATTGCATCAATTTTTTTACTTTTTTGACTTACCAAAATGTTTAGATTTTGGTACTCCTGATGACTCTAACCGTGGTTCAAATGATTTACATTTGAAGTAGCCCTCTTTATAGCTCAGTCTGTCTATCGGTTGGCCTGCCTAGCATCATCAATAATGTAAGATCACTCCTCCTCATCCATCTCAAATGCACACACTCCTGATGTCACATGACAGTATTATACAATGAGCGCACTGCTGGTTATGGAGAAGGGATCCATTATGTTAGGCTGGAATTGGATTACTATTGGGCTCACAAATCATGTATTGGGGACAGGAGTTGGAGCTACTTATGATAAATGGTCTTTTAGAGCCAAAAGGTTGGTGAGCTAGGGAGAAGGGTGGGTCAGTGAAAGATGGTCTTGGTTCCAGGCATCACACCATGCCAGACTGTCATCTTTTATATTTTGTTTTACAGAACCACTGTTTGAAAATACAAAGGGTAGAATATTAAAGGTCTGGTGATAACTGGGGTAGGGCAAAATTTCATATATTGTGGAAAACTATGACTACAGAAGACAACAGTGAGCTTTGAGTAAATGAGAATCACTCCCTTTTTTTCAGATGATGTTTTCTTAACCAAGAATGGCCCAATTGAATGCAAGTGCACCATGTGCTGTTCTACTACAGTCCTTCTTTTCTCTTGTGAATATGCAAATGTTTTATTTATATACTGTAAGGAATATATAATGGGTTGTAGATGAATAACACATGTATTCTCATTAGTAAGGGGTAGGACCCTTTACTCATTTCGGTTAAAGGCATGAGTTAATTATGAACATTTCATAAAATTGGTTGGAAATATCCTGCTTCCTGATTGGCTAAAAAAATATGAGACCCATATCATAATTCTTCACAACTGCACAAGTCTGGACGATTTTAGGCAGTGAGATTTGGAATTTGGTTAACTTACATACAGAGGTTCAGAGCCACTTCACTCATTCTTAATTGTCATCACAAACATGGCTGCAACCTTTATTAATAAATAAAAACTTCAGCTAAGCCCTTTAAATAAAACTCCCTTAAATTAAATTAAATCAATAAGTAACTGAATGTTCATTCCACTTATGAGCCCCTGTTTACACTCATAAACACATTTAAAAAATCAAACACTGTTCAGAGTTCCCACTTTTTGTGTTTCAGTGATAACCATGACAAATCCTCCACCTGTCCTTAACAGTTTTTCAGAGAACTCCCTGCTACTTATCCTGCAACAGATGAAATTAAGGTTCTGGCTCCACTTGAGGCATGTGTGTGTCTGTACATGTTTGCCAGTGAAATTCTGCGGAATTTTGAATTCATGTATCCATGTAACTGTCTTGTCTGTGTGTGGGGGGGTGTAGGGGAAGCATTCTATTAGTGGAATATTGCAGAATTTTGAATTCCTGTATCCCATGTTAAACACACCATATATTGAATGTGTAGAAAGACAGATGGCTGGCAGGTGGAAACCATGTGTGGAGGTTCTATTTTACAGTTTTAGCAATCTGTTATTATATTTTTTGTGTGTCTTTTAAAACTTTTTAGAGTGTTTGCTAAGATTTTTATGGACCCAGAGTGAGTCCAGTCAAAAGCACTGCATTGCAGAATTAGAATCAACCTACCTTCACTAAATCCTATACCATAAATTAGATTTCTACATTACTTCATTTTAAAGTTATGAGCTATTTTGTAACCCCGATTTCCCACCCTGTTAAAAAAAAGCTATTTTGAGTGAAGAGCCAGTGATGATGTCACAACCAGAACTCGCAGACTAGTCTTCTCTTTCTGCAAGCTTATAGTACCTGTTTCTCCAAAGTTGTAAAGATGGTAGCTATGATAATCATTTAACAAAAAAAAATAAAAAATTGACACAAGATTGCCTGCATTGTTTGTGTTTCCAGAAAGTTCAGATCCACGGTACTGTACCTTAGAATGCATTAGGAGTTGGTTTTGGAATGCAGTGCTGAACCAAGTTATAGAATGTCAAAGTGCTGCACAATTTTAGAATGTTTGGGGGGACATGCAATCTTGGCATGTGGCAGGGATGCACCATCTCACAGTGTGGTGGGACACTTAGTATCAGAATCTGACAGGGACATACATCGAGGAATTTAGTGGGGATTGGCAATTCTGGATTATGTAATAGTGTCCGATAATTCTTAAATCTGATTGGCTGACTGGCACCTTTTACCCATGCTAAATCCTGGCATTACCCAAGGGAAAAGGTGGCAGTCAGCCACATCTCCCAAACATTCAGTATGACCCCCCTAAAATGATAAAATGAAGCCACCATATTGATCTCCCACTAGAGCAGGAGTTTCAAGACAACCACTGCTATTTGTAACAGACTCCCAACAGTCCCCAGAACTACTTCACAACCCAATCATTCAGATCCCCTCAAACAAAAAAACATTGAAGGTGCTATCTTTCATTCGGCAGCAAACCATCACACTGCATCATTACAATGCTGACGCCATGGGAGGCTTGTGGTTGCCTCCCATGATCCTCATTCAGTTAGTGACTTATTTTTACTCTCTGACAAATCCTGAAATGGGGAAAATGTTTTTTTTTTTTTATTAAAAAGTGAGGGCTATAACTTGGAGAAATCACCACTGAAAAAGCCAAGTATTGATACTGGGCATGTATTATTGCGCAGCATTTTCAGCGGTGATTTCGACAAGTTATATTATAACCCTCATTTATAATAAAAAAAGTTTCCCCATTTCAGGATTTTTCATAGAGTAAAAATAAGTCACAAACTGAATGAGAAAATAGGTTCACATATTCCCATCCTTGGCCTCCTCCATCCCACTAGCACACAACAGCTGAGACCAGCCGCTCTCATCCATCAAATGCCAGCCGTGCGGCACCTCATGTCACCCACTGCTCACACACTGCACACACTTGACCTCCTCAATGTGAGGATGACCCAGTCGCTCCAGGCTTCTCATTTCTCTGACTCCTGGTTTGATCTGACACCCGCTAGGTGAGCAACACTCATCATGTAACCCAACCACGAAACTCCAATGTCTTTCTTCAAGTTCTCTGCACCTGATATTACTTGGTAAAAGTGAATGGTGCCAGTATCCCACAGCTTCAATGCTGAGGTGAACATGGCGCTGTTAGCCACTTTACATTTCCACCTCCTTGCGTCTCTCCTCCAAGACAGCATGTAATTAATGGAAACACTGATAGCTTATTTTTACAAATATATTTAATAAGATAACGCGAACACTTGTGGAATGTCAGTGAGGCTTCAGGTCCTTCTCGACAGCCATGTTTTCTGCATCTTCTTGGTCACTGTACTGTGTATGACTAGCACAATTAAGAAATTCAACCAATGTCACCCATCACTTAACTGAAGGATGCTGTTCCAGCTTTGAAGAGGAAATGTATTCTGGAAGAAAGGAGTGAGGGAAAAAATATATCTTAACATTTCATAGTTTATCTATTTTTTGCAAGTTGCATCCATTCCTCCTTACATGGGAGATTGCAACAGCTCCTTTTGGCAAAGAACAGAGCAGTTTTTAGAATAAGGGAGCTCAGTTGTAATCAGGAACAGTTGAGAGGCATGGATAGAAATGAGGGAGAGTCTCTCCTGATGCAGGCACTACACATAACCAGCTGTTCCTTCTTTGAAAAAACAACTAATCCTGTAACCTAGGAAGGGTCTCCACAGCAACAAAGGACTGTTTTTTCTGGCGGAGTAATAAAATGCTTAAAAATAATTTAAAATACAAAACACCCTTTCTTTTCTACTTTTTTTGACACTTATTTATTTATTTATTTATTGAATTTTGTTGACCGGGTAAGCCCACTGGGCCCCGAAGGTCCCTTTTTCAGGGGCGACCCGGGGGTAAAAAGTAACATACAGATAAACAGAACAGTACAAATTGAAAATTTACATAATGTTGGACAGCTAAATATGCCATAAGGTTACAATCAGGTAGGAGGTGAGGGAACAATGCAGTCGGTGGGACATCTCGAGTTGGATATATACAAACATTTTGCATACACAAATCATGTAGATCATAGGAGTGCACGCGATAGTGGCTAATTTGCCTAGAGTCAGGATACCTTCCTGAGGGTTTAGATGGATGGAGGTATGGGTAAAAATAAATCTCACCTTCCTAAGAATGGGGGGAGAGACATGAGGTCAGGTCCTAAAGCATTGGCAGGTACTCCTTTCTAGCAAGTGTGCTTTAAGTTTGGACCGGAAGCAGGAGCCAGATTCTGCCTCCCATACCACAAGTGGGAGGTTATTCCAGTTGGATGGGGCTGTGGACGTGAAGGACCTGGACCGGCTTTGGTCCTAGTTTTAGAAACCTTGAGGAGAGTTTGTCCTGAGGTGAGGAGACTCCTCTGGTTGGTTTTGACCCTGACTAGCCCTGTGAGGCTTGGGGAGAGGGGCCCAGTAGCTTAAATGTCAGGCAAAGAGTCGGGTAGATGAGGCGGGCTTCCAATGACGGCCACCTGAGTAGAGTTAGGGCCTCACAGTGGTGGGTTCTAGGGTGGGACATAGTAGCAAACCGGGCAATTTTGTTGTATAAGGTCTTTAGCCTGCCAAGTTCCATAGAGGCCACACCTTGGAGAACTGGGGCATGTGAGGGTTAGCTTAGGGAGTAGGACGCTGGTTGGGTGAATGGCTACCCTGGCTTCAGGGATAATCTGGTCCTTTAATCTATAGAGGATACCGAGTTTCACATGGATGGCTTTGGTTAGTTAATCAACATGATTTTTAAAGTGAAGCTTTGGTCAAGTGTTAGACCGAGGTACTTTGAGAGGTAACCACTTCGAGTTTGTCTCCCCTCTGGACTGCAGTTGAAGGAGCATCGACCGTTCAGATCCCAGGGATCTGGGTCCAAACAGCATCACCTTTGTTTTGCTGGTGTTTAGTACCATTTTGTTCAAAGTGAGCCAATCCTCCATCTGAAGGATGTCCTTTGAAGGGCTTTTCCAGTTCTATTACATTAGGGAGGCTCGGTAATGACCTCATTGTCCGCATATTGGATGACACTGCTGCTCCCACAGTGTAAGTGCAGATCATTTAGAACAGAGTGAAGAGAAGGGGGCCAAGTATAGACCCTGTGGTACCCCTTCTTTGAGTGGTGCAATCTGGGAGACATTGTCCTTCCATCTGACCCTGTGGGTACGGCCGGAGAGGTAGCTCACAAACAACCTAGTGCATGGGTGTCCAGGCCAAGGGATCACATTTTATGCAAGAGGAGGCTGTGGTTTACCAAGTCAAAAGCTTTAGAGAGGTTGATGAAGTCTGCGCCTGTGCTAACCCCTGAGTCATTGTTGTTCAGGACTTCAGCCGAGAATTTGGTTAGTGCCGTATCTGTCCCATTCTTAGCTCTGAAGCCGTGCTGAGACGAGGAGATTACCTGGTGAGTTTCCAGGTATTCACGAAGTGGGGAGTAGACTAGCTTCTCTTGTATTTTTGCTATTGCACACAGCAAGGAAATAGGCCTGTAGTTCCCTATAGGCTCGGTAGAGCCTCCCTTGTGAATGTGAATCACTAGGGCCTGCTTCCATGGCTCAGGGACCGACCCCTCCAATAAGGACCGGTTTATCAACCAGGCTATTGGTTTCACTAGAGCTGGGGCACCCTCCTTAAGGATTCTTGGCTGGATCCCGTCAGGGCCTCCCGTGCCTCTTGACTGCAGGGATGTAAGGATGAGCAGAACTTCCTTTACCTTAACCAGCCGCAGATGAAACTGTGGGCGGTCAAGTTCGTGGGGTAGATGCTCGTGAGCCTTGATCCCGTTATCTAGGTGCCCCACCTTGTATGCATCCAGGTTCATGAAGTAGTCATTTAGGGCCTCAGCGATGCGAGGCCCCTCATCCAGTACTTGCCCGTTCACCTGGATAGGGCCGGAAGTTGATTTTTTATGACCTTCTAGGGTTCGTTAATATGAGACCAGAAGAACCTGGGGTTTCCCAGGTTTGTTTTTTGGAGATTGGAGATATATTCTTTCTTAGCTTTCTTTATGGTCTGTTTGCATTGGTTTCTGAGGGCTCTGTAGCTGGCTAAGTCCACTGGAAGTTTAGTTTTCCTAAACTTTTTCCATGCTTAAAAAAACAAACTCTGGCAGAGCCACTACGACTGTAAATGCATTAACTAGACAAGGGAGTTTCATGGGCTTAAACATAAACATGAATTGCTGTTGTATACACTAACTGAATCAAAGTACGGTACATTGAGAAAGGGCAGATATAAAAATAATGCCACCAGCTGTATTACAGTTACCTATATGTTTCACATTTTATTCTATTCAGTGTTATAGCAATCAGCTCAACAGAACTGGGCCATCATATACATGAAGTTACTGTATCTCAATTGTAGATATTGCTGATACAACTATATGTTGTGACAAGGTGGAAGATAAAAACAATGTTGAGACATGTTTTTGAAGACATTTAATGTGTTTAATTGATATTTTTTAGAGATTGCTATACAGTTCACACACATACTTAGTATAATGTAAAAATGCATATACCCAAATGTCAATGTAAATCTTACACATTTCATTACAAGTTGTTCACTTGAAAGAAGATCTTACTGTGCAAGGCCTAAAAACGGGTGCTAGGTAAAAGTAAGGGAGTTATTCCACATATGTCCACAGGTGGCACACTGCAGGTGAAGGGATTTGAGGCCCAGATGCAGCAGTCTGCACTGTTCCTGAGTCAGAAGATCATGGTGGAGAGGCAAAGGTACTGGAGGCTGCATCGATAGCTGTTGAAGCAGAGGGAACCAAATTTGATGATGCCAAAGAAGGGCTATTAGACTCATGTGAGCCCCTTCCACCTGTAGCTTCAGGAGAACCCTCTGAAGCACTGGGAAGGGAGGAAAGGCATAAAAGAACCTCCTTGTCCAGCAAAGAGACAGTGCATCTCACCAGTAAACACCACACCTGGGAGCGAGCAAAAATTGGGTAGTTTTGCATTGGATGGGGAGATGAAGAGGTCTATCTTCAGCCAACCCCACAGGTCAAATGAGCTTTCAACCACCTCTTGGTTTAGATCCCACTCATGAGCTCTGACAGTGGCATGGCTAAAGCTGTCTGCCAGGATGTTGCTGATGCCCAGCACATGGATAGCAGTCAAGCAGAGGTCATGCTGGACTGCCCAGTAACACACTTGCATCACCGCAGCAGAGGGTGCGAGCTAGTGCCTCCCTGTTTGTTCAGGTACCAGACCAGATTTATTAACAATCTGACTCAGGAGTGTCCCTGGACATAAAAGATGCTGGAAGGCCTGGAGGGCATACAGTACTGACCTCATTTCTAACACATCGATGTGTAGAGATGCTTCCAGCTGAGACCATGTTCCCTGGGTCTGATGGTCTCATAGGTGGGCTCCCCAAACTTGACACAAAGCATCCATTGTAAGGGTCATGATAGGAGTAGGGGGTTTAAAGGGGAACCCCCATGGAGAGATTGGACAACTCCTGCCACCAAAGAAGGTCCTTCTTCATGTACCCAGACACTGGGACCCTGTGGTCCAGGTTGTCCAGCCGCTAATCCCATTGGATGCAAAGAGTCCACTGGAGCATCCTCATATGCAGTCTGGCTAGAGGAACTGTAGGGATTGCAGCTGCCATCAGCTTGAGAAGACAGAGGATCAACTGGGCTGTGGTCCAGCATGAGTTGGCCACTAATCTGGCCTGTTCCTGCAGGGTCTCTGCTCTGTTTGATGGGAGGAAGTCCCTGCCCTGGACTGTATTCAGCACTGCCTCAAATGAATTGTAGGCACTGGGAGGGGAGAGGTGGGACTTGGGATAGTTGAATGTTATTCCAAGTCTGGAAAAGAGGGCCAAGGTGAAGGAGAGTGACTCCCACAGTCTGCTCTGTGATGGGGTTGATAGAAGCCAATCATCCAGATACAGTCTCAGTTAGATCCCTCTGTGGCATAGGGCTGCACCACCACTGCTAGACACTTGGTAAAAACATAAGGTGCTGAGGAGAGGCCAAAAGGGAGACCCTTGTACATGTAATGTTCCCCCTGGAAGGCAAACTGAAGAAAGTGTCGGTGGCCTGGAAGACAGGGATGTACAGGTAAGCATACTGCACGTTCAGTGCACAAAGCCAATGGCTCTTGTGGAGCAGGGGTAGAAGTCCCTGGATGGTGAGAATGCAGAACTTCTTGTACTCAACATACAGGTTGAGCATGCTGAGGTTCAAGATGGTTCTTAGGTCACCTGTCTTTTTGGGCACTAGGAAAGAAATGGAAGTAGTACCCTCTTCCAATCTGTGCTGGAGCCACTGGCTTGATAGCTGGTTTTTACAGAAGAGCCTGTATCTCATCCTGTATCAGAGACAGGTGCCTTGGAGGATAATGGGAGAGGCCTGGGGGTTGTCCGGAGACCTGTCTAGGAACTCTATGGTGTGACCTCTTGCTATTAAATGAAGTACCCAAGAGTCTGTGTTTATGTCCTCTGACCCCGGAAGGTGGAGGGTAAATCCCCCCCACTGGTTTCCCTAGAGGATCTGGAGAAGGTGAGGGTCCCCCACAAGTCAGGAGGCTGAGGAGAGGAAGTTGGAAGCTCTTCCAGGGAGATTCTGGGACTTGGCAGGGGGGGAGTAGGGGCTCCTGATGCTGGATACCAGCATTTGGCCTGGCATTTGGCAGGGGCCTCTTTGGTCTGGTGTGTCTGTTGCCGAAGAAGAGGCTGTTTGCCTTTGTAACCCCCTTGGTACATGAAGCATATGTCATGGATGGATTTACCTCGGTCCTGCAATTCAATGATAATATCCTTCCTTAGCGCAACTTCCGAATAACACAGATCCCCTGAAAGGGGCATCCAGGATGGAGGTCTGGATATCTTGTGCCTGGCCAGCAATCCTGAGCCATGAATGTTTCCTAATGCAGACAGCAGTGGCTGTGGTATGAGCAGCTCTGTCTACTGTGTCATAAGTGGCCCGAAGGGCTTGACGACAGAAGATTTTAGCCATCCTCACTGTCTTGGTAATCTTGGCCTTAAGCTCCTGGTCCTGGATAGCTTCCATCTTGGACTCAAGTGAGGTCAGGCAAGATTTCTGATACGAAACCATATGAGCCACATAATTAAGGGTCCTAAAGGTGCAAGTGGAGAAGGAATGGATCTTGCAACTGAAATTGTCCTGCTGCTTAGACTCCTTATCAGAGGGTGACATGCTCAAATGTAATGTTTAGAGGACTGGTTGTGGGCAGCTGTGATAACAACTAAGTCTGCATTAGCATGGCCAGTAAGGTGTGTGACCCATCTGGGGGGTGGTACACCCTCTCTGCCATTTTTGAAACAGCCAGAATGGAGGAAGGCTGTTGCCAGATAGTGGATGTCAGGCCTTCATGGGGCCCAGTCCAAGGCAATATGGGCAGAGGAGCTGTGTCAGTCATGTCTAGATGATCAGCAAGCCTTTTCCACATTGGATCCTGTACCTGGATAGCCCAGCCACAGGCATTTTGTGTAGTTATGAGGAGTTCTGCAAAGCAAGGGTCCTCCGGAGTGGACTTCAGGGACTTTTTTGGCTGAGGCTCTATAGGTGTATGAGTACCAGAGTTGGAGGAAAGTCAGAGTCAGAGTCCAAAGAGTGCCTGCTGGGGGTCTGAACCCTTTTTAGTGAAGTATCCTGGGTTTTATCCCTGACCTAGTGTCTAAAGGGACCTTCTCCAGAAAGGTGGGAATCCACAGGAGAGGCTTATCTAGGGGTTAGAAATGAGGCAGGAGTAGAGTCAGTTACTAGTTTCCAATGTTCAAGCTCTGAGGCTAGTTGAGTCCTGTCCTCCTGAATCAGGGTCTAAAACACTGTCTGGATATCAGCCTGAGGCTGCTGTGGAGGCAGAAGTTGGAGACGAGGTGGAGAAAGAGGCTGGTATAATGGATAGCCCAGCATCTGATATTGAGGGTATCCATGAGCCTAATAAGACTAGGGAAAGCCCAAAGGAGCATACCCTTGATTAGACATAGCCCAGCATCTGGTACCTTGCTACATAATGGGGTTGATGACCAGGAATTTGATACCCTTGCGAAGGGTACATTGGGTATTGTGGGGTCAGATAGCCTGGAACATTGCCCACAGGTCCAGCCAGAGGTGGAGCTGAAGACACGGCAGGAGGTGGGGATGAAGGCCTGGCAGGAGGTCCAGAAACACCAGGCATTGGCCCTGTAGGGACATTCAAAAGGGCTGGTATGGGATCAGGCACAAGAATGTCCAGCACTAGAAGATTCTGCATCTGGGGGCCTGATAGAAGGCCATCCAGCATTTGAGGAATGGCCAGAGTACCAGATATACTATGACTCCGCAAATGGTCACATGATGAAGGGTCACTTGGGGTCAAGGTGTGAGTAGAATCTAACGGAAGATCCGCCATCATCTGGGGAGCTGGAGTCCAAGATGGTGGAACCTGGTTGTCCAAGGGGGCTTGGTTTGAGGAGGTGCCAATGGAAGGTCCCCAGAGGGATTAACAATAGTCCAGTGGGTGAATCAGTAAGAGACTGACCCAGCAAAGGAGCGGGAACCTCCAGATTAGTGCCTACCTCCAGCTCTTGATCTTCAGGCAAGCCCGGAGGGTCTGGTTGTGTCAGTGGGAGTGAGGAACCCTCAAAATACTGTTGCATGTTCAGCAGCTGGCTCAACTCAACATCGGGAATATATTGCACCCCTGATGAGATCCCAGCTTTGCTGTCCCTAGAGGATCCGGGGAATGACTTATCAGCCGCGACAGTAGAGCCATCAGAAGAGCTAGTGTCTGATGCATCGGCCTGGGCCATGCAGACAACAGTGGAGCTGGAGTCCAGTTTAGTGGCTGTGACCATGCATACCTCGGTGGAGCTGGAGAGCAACTTATTGACCTGGATGCTGGTAATAGACCCTGAAGACGATATGGGCCTACGGAGCACAATAGGGGTTCTGTCATCCAAGAAGTGCCCTGACTGCAACGTGAGTAAAGCAGACAGAGAGACTGTGGTCTGATCTGCCAGAGCAGTAGGAGACCTGGCAGGAGGGGCACTTACCGAAGTGGAGGCCTCTCTGGTGTCAGTGGTGCCTGATGGTAGCCACCAAGTGGATGGAGACCTATTCTGGTCTTGGTGCCTCTCCTTGTCCTTTTTCTTCTTTTTTGGGTTCTGGCATTGGAGAAGATTTTTCCCAGAGATTCTGCAGCTCCTTTTCCATCGAAGCTAGGCACTTCTCCAGCAAGTGGACTTCAAGCTTTTTCTGGTTCTTAATCTGTGTTGTCTGGTTGAAGGATTGGCAGAGTGCACAATCTTTGACCTGGTGTTTAGGGCCTATGCAGATCACGGAGTGGAAATGCTTGTCAACATGCAGTATCTGGGTGCCGCAGGACTTGCACTTCTTTTTGATGCATTACCCAACTGTTCATGTTCCTGAATTATACCTCCAACTATATCCCATGCTGTAAATTTGTCACTGTTATTTAATTGCTTCCCCTTTCATCTGTATATCCCTCAAGATCTCTGTGTTAGACCTGTTTATTTTGTGTTTTACTATGCAATTGTTGTCTAACCTAGTGTTCTGTTCTCTTTTATGCTAAACTGGATGCTTGTGTAAATTGGCATTTTTGCTCACATACCTTTCAATATTAAATAAAGACTGACTGATTAAAAAAACTGGACTGTCAGACCTGAATCACAGTAGTTCTGTAAAAATCCAAACTGGCCATACTGGGTGCAACTTGCACAAATACTGCTGATATGGGTCACTCTGGTTGCACTGTTCAGTCCAACTTTTACATATCTGGTCCACTCCTGGAAGTCTGTTTTTCAACTCTTCCTTGACATGATTGAAAATGGAACCATCAGGACCAAACCAGATAGGTAAAAACCAGACCAGATCATCTGGAGTGAGTGGATCAGCAATATTTGCACAAGCTGTGCCCAGTCCAGATTTTACAGCTCTGGTCCAGGTCTGGAGATCTGTTTTTTTACTCATACCCCACTGCATGTAGCTTAGTGACATACTGTACAGATGGATGCAGAGTTTAACCCATTGATGTTTGAAGTTTCAGAAAATCATTATGCTAAAAATACCAAGACTCACTCCCCCACACCCAAGTCACACTTAGTCCTCTACTAAATTCATGCTTAAATATTGGTGCCTCTACCATTAAGCTTTTAATGCCATCATGCCTCTTCTGCTGCCATCAGCTCCCCATCCATGAAGTCCCATTCTGCTTGTGGCAGCCCCCCCAAACCAGGTCATTTTTCAGGAAGCAGCTCTTTACACCACATCAACTAAATTACTGCTAAAGTCCTTATTTTTAAACATTTTGTTGAGAATGTTTTGTTTTAGTATATCCATGGTCAGGAAAAATGAATTTGTAAAAGAAACCATTTATCAGTTAATTTAATCACAATACAGCATGCTATAAACTGATCAGATGCTATGTGTAACCCAAGTCAAACAAAAATTAGACACACACACGCCTACCTATTTGCAAGTAAAGCAAATGTGGTTACTGTCATTCAGTTGTAAACACCTATAGTCGCAAATTGCAGGTTAAGAACATTCAGTAGAATATAAACAGTAGCCCAGAACTGCCTGCCTGAGAAAATGAAGTTGGTGTATTATTTGGAAACAGGCAACACTGGGACTCTTGCTATGGAATGTCCTGTAAAGTTGCAGAATGACTGATCTTAGGATGGCAGTATAAAATGGCTTAATGAGGTGTTCATAGAGGCTTAGGGGAACAGCAGAGCTTATTTGTTATGCAAAAATATCCAGGAAGTGTTTAAGCCATTCTACTTCCAATAGCTTTCTATGATGTCTGTACTGTCCGCTGGTAATCTGACACAGAATGACTGCCAGAAAATAATGAGTTAACTTTCTGTGGGCTCAATTAAATCTTCAAGCCAGAGGAAAAATAGTGCTCTACAGCTTCCTATACACACACAGGCAGTGTAGTAATGAGGCTTTAGCAGAGGAATATATGTTTAACACTCTATCATGTTGTTTGGTAGCAAAAATGACATCAGCCCTTTTCTGAATGCAAAACACCTGCTGGGCTTTGCCCACAGTCATAAAAAGGGGGACATTGTGTAATTGCAATAACCCAGTCCAGGGTGTGGGTTATGCTGGGATTTACCCACTTCTGGAGCAGATTTAGGCACTCAGCCTGCGGTCTTGTGACTAAACCACACCCGGTGTGGGTAAATCCCAGCATAACTCACACCCTGTCATGGTTTATTGCTTAAATATAGTAAGGATGTACACATGTAAGAATGTGACAGCACATACCATTGCATTTTGAAACTGATTGTAATTGCCAAATTCCAGAACTGGATGCACCCAACCCATTTCAAAATTGTGCATCACATCCCCACCACAATCTGACATTGTGCATCCTAGCCATATTCCAAAATTTCTCATCCCTACTACATTATAAAAATTACACATCCACACCACGTTCCAAAGTTGTGATTTCATGCCATATTCAGAAATTGCCACCATCACATTCCACAATTGTGTTATTCCCACAATCTAAAATTGTGTGTCAATGCCACATTCTGAAAAAATGCCTCACTGTCACATTCGAAAACTGTATATCACTGCCACATTTTGAAACTGTGCATCACTGCCACATTCTGAAACTGTGCATCACCACCACATTCTGTAACAGTGCCTCAACGTCACATTCCAAAACTGCATGTCACTGCCACATTCTGAAACTGTGCGTCACCACCACATTCTGAAACTAGGCATCTCTACCACACTCCAAAACTATGTGTCACTGCCACATTCTGAAACTGAGCATCACTGCCACATTCTGAAAATGTGCATTACTACCAAGTTCCGAAACTGAGCATCGCCACCACATTCCAAAACTGAATGTCACTGCCACATTACAAAACTGTGCATCACCACCACATTCTGAACTTGTGCATTACTGCCACATTCTGAAATTGTGCATCACCACCATATTCTGAAATTGTGCATCACTGCCACAATCCGAAACTATGTATCACTGCCACATTCTGAAACTGAGCATCACCGTCAGATTCCAAAACTGAGCAACGCCTCCACATTCTGAAATTACACATCACCACCACATTCCAAAACTGATTGTCACCACCACAATCCAAAACTGAGCATCACCACCACATTCCAAATTTGTGTGTCACCGCCACATTCTGAATTTGTGTGTCACCACCACAGTTGTGCATCACTTCCACATTCTGAAGTTGTGTGTTACCATCACATTCCAGAAATGTGCATCACTGCCACATTCCAAAATTGTGCATCAGTGCCACATTCCAAAACTGTGTGTCACCACCAGATTCCAAAATTGTGTATCACAATTATGTTCTGAAATTGAGTGTCACCACCACATTCTGAAATTGAGCATCATAGCCACATTCTGAATTTGTGCGTCACTGCCACATTGCAAAATTGTGCATTACCGCCACATTCTGAAATTATGCATCAGCACAATATTCCAAAACTAAGTGTCAGTGCCACATTCCAAAGTTGTGGATTACTGCCACATTCTGAAATTGTGTATCACTGCCAAATTACATAATTGCATCACTGCCACATTCTGACACTGAGTGCCATTGCCACATATCAAATTTGTGCATCACCGCCACATTCTGAATTTGTGTGTCACTACCACATTCCAAAATTGTGTGTCACCATCAGATTCCAATATTGTGCATTAGCGTCACATTCTGAAATTGTGCATCACTGCCACATTCTGAAATTGTGCATCATCACCACATTCCAAAATTGTGCATCTTCGCCACATTCTGAAGTTGTGCATCACTGTCACATTCTAAAATTGTGCCTCACCACTACATTCCAAAACTGAGTGTTACCACCACATTCTGAAACTGAATGTCACCACTATGTTTTAAATTTGTTTGTCATCACCACATTCTGAAATTATGAATCATCACTACATTCCGAAATTGTGTCACTACCACATTCTGAAATTGTGTGTCACCGCTAGAGTATGAGTTTATGTGTCACTATCACATTCCAAAATTGTGCATCACTGCCACATTCCAAGATTGTGTGTCACCGCCACATTCCGAAACTGAGCGTCACTGACACATACCGAAACTGTGCATCACCTCCACATTCCAAAACTGCATGTGGCCTCTACATTCTGAAATTGTACCTGCCTGTCACATTTTTGTGTATAAGTTTCCACACTCCAACACTGCCTGTCACTATCACACTCTGAAAATGTGCATTCCCACCATATTCCAAAACTGCACATCCCCACCATGTTCTGAAAATGAGTGTCACTGCTACATTCAAAAATTGCATGTCCAAGTTACATTCTAAAATTATGCATCACTGCCTCATTCTGAAATTGCATGTGACTACCACATTCTCAAACTATGTCACTGCCACTTCTGAGATTCTGTGTCCACACTGCATTCTGAAATTGCCACCATGATCTAAAATCAAGTATGCCAACAACATTTTGAAACTGTGCATCAGGACCACATGCCAAATTAATGCCTCCAAGATAAGTTACAAAATTATGTATCCCTGTCACCTTCCACAACTATGTGTTTCCCACATTTCGAAATTGTACATCTCTGCCTATGGGCAGAGACCCTTGGGAAGTGACTAGATGACAACTTAAACTTGTTTTGTTTTTAAAAACTCAGCTGTAATAGCTAGATCTTGTCAGGATCATCATTTTGAACATTGGTAGTTCATGATGGCAGTTCATAACATTGAAGACACAAGCCTCAGGGGTAAACCCCACATTGTTGGAGGCAGTATAGTGTAGTGGTTAAGGGCATTGACCTGAAAACCTGGGTTTGGATCCTATTAGCCCCCACTTGCATACTATGTGACCCAGAGCAAGTCACTTAACTTCCTTGTGCTTCCAGGTTACATCTGGAAATAATATCTGGCTTAGTGTGCCTTCCCTGGTTAAACAATTTCCCCTTTCCATTTCCTTGTTGCATGAAATATCATTATTTGAGGCCTACCAGCTGGTCAGGACCCTGAATCATACCAAGATCTGCAAACATAAAACAAAGGGGAAGGAGAAAGACATCTTTAGGCAGCCAACCATTGAGCAGTGCAACCTTCCACCTCGGCTGCCTGAAACAAAATAAAGAAGAGAACCCTTCCCCAGCTTCAGGATAGCCTTTTTATACACCCAGTGGATCACCTGACTACCATCTAATCACCTCTAATTTATTAATTAACTACAAAACTCCACATAACTAACATTTAAAACTTGCACATATCACAAACCCCTCTACCTGGATGTCCAGTAACATATATAACATAATCCCACATGTGAATCTAAATGAAAAGAAAAAATGGCTGAGAAAAAAAACTCAGTGGGCCCTGCAAACTCCGTTCTGTATTGTAGGGACCTGATTGAGCACATACTGTGCCCTTTAAAGAACATTATGCAGGAATGCAGAAGCCTGCAAACTCCATGCTGGAATGCAGGAACATACCCAGCACACACCACTCCCTTTAAAAAAAGGGAAGTCTGGCAAAACCGGACCCTAAAATGACAGACCGGATCCCAAACAACACAATCCCAAACCTCCTGCCACAAGGACTGAAACCCACAAAAACGTAAGTAAGAAAAGGTGGGAGGAACAGCTTTCCAAACCTTTCAACTCCCCAGTCTCATTCCTTAATATGGAAACAATTGTAATTGCTATCCCCTTTTATTATCGTTCCCCTCTGGAAGTACTATGGGCCAGCCTTATATTTGATGATGTACATGTCCCCTTGGCTTTCATTGCCACATTTGTTGATGAGGAAGGTGAACACTCTGCATACATGTAGAATGTGTCTTCCTAGCCACATCAAAACTTTACTTTTTGCCCTGAAGATAGCTAATGTTTAACACACAGTCCCTTGTATGGAGATTCCAGCATGGCTAAGACATCTGCACCCTTGTTTATCTTGAATGCAACCT
This sequence comes from Neoceratodus forsteri, assembly GCA_016271365.2. Taxonomy (NCBI): domain Eukaryota; kingdom Metazoa; phylum Chordata; order Ceratodontiformes; family Ceratodontidae; genus Neoceratodus; species Neoceratodus forsteri. The sequence continues at coordinate 238,162,558 of CM028132.1, read as the reverse complement.
GCATTTTGTTGATGTGAATTGTTGGGTTCCGGCCCATCCCTTGAGCCTGAGCTGATTTCAAAAAGGCATATTCAATGGTGAACACTGGTACATCCTGGCTTTTGAGTACCATTCATTTTGACATACATACTCTCTTGTAATGCTATACTTTGTGGCTTTCATGGCAGGCAACAACTTTTGCTGGAGACTATGAGATTGCATATGAATTCCACACTGTATGCTCCAGTTAACGTAATTTTGGGAATTATTACAGTGCATTTCAAATTAGCAATTTTACATTAGGAAAATTAATTATTTTGCAGATAATGCTTTTTGACAGCTGAAAGGTGCACAAGCTTAAAATAATGCTGTTATACTGATGATATACTGTAATTTACAGCATCACTTTGGAAACTGCGTATGTTGGCACCACAGAGGTCACACAATTCTGATGATATTTCTGGAACAATATATTTTACACAAAAATTGTTGAGGCTGTGTATTTTTAAAATTATCTTTTTTTTTTTAGTACACAATTTCCAAATTACATTTTGTTTAACAAAATGTGTGCAGTATTTAAGCAAATATTACAGTATTTTTGGTTTGGAGAATGTTCAGCACTTTTTTCCCATGATTTCTGGTTAGTTCTTACTGATCATGCATCCCACTTGATCACAAATGGCTGTACAGATGACTGAAAACAATCAGAGGAGTCAGATCTGCAGTATGTCAGTATAGTTCAATCCTTAATCCAACATTTTTATATTAAAAAAAAAGGCTTCAGATTTTTTTCTGCCTAAACAGCCATAACTTGCGATTTCCTAGTTTAGTTGCTCATAAATCTTTGTATATATTTTGGGTGCATGAGGAATTAATTAGCTTTCATCTGTTATGTACTGAAAATAGCAGCTAAAGTAGCATCATCAGCCTTAGCCTAACACTTCATCCAGTAGTCTAGGTAGCAGCAGCTTGTCCTACTGATTTATTTTAGGCAGCAATCTGTGTACCGTTAGGATATTAGACTGTCATGAAGTGTCAGTGCCACCTAGGATTGGACAGTCAGTTTATTTCTAGACATCAATATAAGCAATAGTAGCAGCAATGGAGTGAACAGTACATTTATTTTCTAAGTAGCAGCAACAGCATAAAGCTGTCAGCTGCTTTGCAATATATAATGCCTAATATTTTACCACCAATTTGCTTTAGACAGCAGTATAGATAGCAGCTGCAGGAGTGCTGTAACCCATGCATGTATTTTCTAAGTAGCAGCATCAGTGTAAGGGTATCAGACAGTTTTGTGGTGTGTGTTGTAGCATTGGGTGAAACTTACTTTCTGACAGTGAAATTCTGGCAAAATTCCAATTTTGCTCTCATGCAATTTTGAAAATTTTTGGTAAAAAACTTCACAAAATTTCATCAAAGCTGTGACTTCAGTTATTTCTGTCAAATTTAAAAAGTGTTTGACCAGATCACATCAACGTTGGTATGGTGCCTTAACAAAGGTCAGTACAGAAGTGTTAAAGTTTCAGATCTCTACCTTTAAAGGTGATTGAGTTATAAGCTTCCAGACTTTAAGACATTTTAAATTACATCTTGCAAATATGTAAACTGCAAAATTTTAAGCGCCATAACTGTAAAACCAGAGAACAGAATATTATCAATTTTGTTAGGTTCACTGACCCTAAATATAAGGCTTTGAGGGAACTGCAAAATCACCTTTCAGGACAGATTTGCATAACTTTACTGCCCTTGTTCATGAGGTGTGGGTCCCAAAAAGGCCATTTTGAAAATGTGGGGGGAAAATATTTAAAAATAACTAAGTTATAAAGACAAGCCCTAAACCCATTGAAATGCATGCATGATTTTCTCAGTTCCCAGTTTGGCACTGAAGAGTGAAGATGTGTCTCTGGTCCAGAGAGGATTATGGTGTTGGACCCCAGTAAGTAAGTAAGTAAGTAAGTGGTGGTGGCGTGTGGAGTGGTGGGTGCTGATTGGGAGTGTCAGGTGTGGGTAGGGTAATATCAGCAATGTGTTGGCAGCAGCAACAAACATTGATGAATGGGTTTTCTTTTTTATTACAGGGTGTATAAAAATAAAAAAATACTACAAGTGATGCTTTTCTTTATTTCAGGTATGGAGATGGGAGATTTGGCACCCCTGTGTCACTGTTTTGTTTAGCTGCACCAGTGCTGGGCCCCCCTATGTCATATATTGAAAATGGGTAGGGTGGGCAGTACTAGCCAGAACCAGGGATTCATCTCCCTGGTATTGCAAAATTAAAAGTAAGGGGAAGGTGGGATGGAGAATGAGTGAAAGGGTAAGGTGGGGGAAGGGTAATGGCAGCATTGTGCCAGCAGCACCAAACATCAATAAACAGTTTTCTTTTTTACAAGGTATAAAAAAAAAATACTATGAGGGATGGTTTTCTTTATTTCAGGTATCAGCACTGGGGATCGGACACCCCAGTGTTGGTGTTATGTTTGGTGGAATGGGGGTGGGTTCCCCGGTGCCACACAGTGAAAACAGGCAGGGTGGTGGGTACCAGCTGGCACTGGGGACTGGGCATCCAAGTATCAGAAAAGTATAAGTAAGCGGTGGGGAAGTGTGGGTGATGGGTGTTGAGTGGGAGGGTCAGGTTAGGGAGGGTAATGGCAGTACTATGTCTGGAACCACAACAGATGACAATGTTGGTTTTCTTTTTTACAGGATGTATAAAAATGTACAAAAAAGTATGAGGGTTGGTTTTCTTTATGTCTGTCACGAACTTTGGGGATTGGGCACCGCAGGGTCAGCGTTATGTTTGGTGGCACTTGGGGTGGGCTCCCTGGTGTCCACAGTGGGGGTTGCCAGGATGCACCAAGGATTGGGCACCCGATGTTGGAAAATTAAGAAAAGGGAATCAATAGGAGGTGGGAGGGATAGTTTGCAGAGGATGGGAGAGATTGCTTTTTACATTTGAGGGGAGGGTCACAGCAGCCTGATTATGACGCTGATCAGTTCTGCTTGCTAGGCAGCTTCTGCAGATCAAACAAAGGAGCTGTCCTATGATTTTGTTGGCTCCTTTCTTTGAACTACAAGAAGTTTCCACCCAGAAAGACCAAAAGAGTGTTATAATCAGCTTGACTGATGTTTCGTCTGACATTGTCGAGCCCCATGCAGGCTGCATTGCATTGGACTGACAGTGACACACCTCTCAAAACCCACTATCAGACCAATATATTTGCTTAATGCAAGTGCAAGGGTGAACATACAAAGGCAAGGGCAAAACTTTTTCTACAGACTTTTATATTTATTTTGGAAGCCAGCATCTTTAAGAAGCATCTACAATACTTCTATTTTGTTAGAAATATGACAGAATGATTACACTTAATTCATGCTGTAAATAGATCACAAGCTATAATCAGTGTTTGCACCAAGAGATCTTAGAGAATTAGCTGTAGTGGAAAAAAAGCATAACTTATGAGTCACTAATATGATTGCAGCTGATATGTCTTTTCTGATTTCATTTTCATTTTCAGTTTGCATTACTGATAACCCCTTTGTTGTATTTGCAGCCCACATGCTGACAGAGCAACCATCATGTCATCCTTTTATTCAGCTTTAAATCGTGTCTTATTAAAGACATTGGTTTACTAATTCAAGAGTTCTCTTTGTTTCATCAAGTTCATGCTACAGCATTGTATCAACATCTGCTAGTGACAGACTTCTATTGCCATTTAAAATCAAATATTTCATCAGCATCTAATAGGTAATTAGGTTTCTGGTCAGATTGATTCATGGCCTGACAGTTAAGAATTGGAAGGGATTCTTTTTTATTCTGGAATGCATTTCACAGCTGGGGTTGCACCCTCTTTTTCTCCATTATTTATTCCAATGTGTGATTTGGTGATGCCTATAAGGTACAGGAAGAGCTCTAAAATATTGGAAGGTAATTGCATTAATTTATTTATGAATGAAAGAAAATTCACATGGAGTTAATTACGTAAATGAACAGTCCCCCTTCCCCACGTCATAAGAATTATGAAACTACATTAAACCAACAGCTTCAACAATCTGATATATTATGAACTACCCCTCATTGTCACTATCTTTACTTCCCCAAAGCTAGAATACTTGTCTTTTATATTTTGAAGAGTTTCTGGCACCACTGATATTAGCAAACTACATTAAACACACAAACATTTGGCTTATCACAAAACATGGTTAGGACTTTTTCCTCCTTGGAAAACTATAGATTTGCAGTGCTGCATACAACAAGAGTTCTCTGTCCATATATCCAGTACTAAAACAATTATCAGTCAATACACTACCAAATTATTTATGACATCACCAACTGACAACTGTTTTAAATTTCCAACCTCAATCTGAAAACCAGACTTTCTTAAAAAAGGGCTTCTCTATAGTTTTGGTAACCCCACCACCACCGAACACACACACACACAAACACACACTTGAAAGCAACATTCTAAAATAAAACTTTGAACTGCAGCTTTCAAAACATTTCCACTCACCAGTCAAGCAGCATGTCAGACAGTTATAAACATGCTTTTCTCAACAGCCCCCCAACAAACACTGCTGAATAGAAATAGACTTTAATAATTAGTAGAAGCAGCTTTCTGGACAGTTTGGTTCCCCTAACACACACCGAAGAACAGCTGAAGAGTAACATTCTTAAGCTAAAAAAATAGATGTAATATTTCAATTTATAAAATGGGTAGAGGCAGTAGAGGAAGCTGATTGGCCAAGATGTCATTCCAGCCATACGTTTTAATTATAATATACCACATTATGAAAAGGGTCTTAAGAGTGACGGTTACTGATTGGCGGAGAACTGCTTTCATCTGGACCATTTTCCTAGCTCAACAGCCTGGGTGAAAGTAACTCCTGGTAAAACAGACTCTGCACAGACATGTAGCCGAACGCATGGCTCAACTGCCCACAATAAAAGTATGCTTTCTTGTCCCAGCCCTAACCCACAACACGTACCTCAAAAACAATTAAGATCTCCCCAGTCACAGACATACTTCGGGTCCCATTCTCAAACATGACTCTCCAGTGAGTCCCGTAGTGTTTTTATTTATTTATTTATTTGAAATTGATTGATTGACTCTCTTGACCACAAGCAATGTATCAGGCAACCACAATTTAAATCAGTGGCATGCTCACACTTCCACAGTTACACCAGCAGCTCCATCCCGCTTGGTAATCATTGAAACATTTCAAGAAATGTCACACAAGTGCCCAGACTTGCTGCCAGCTTAGCCAAACTGCCCGACTGTGGTAGAGTTAGCTGCTGGAAACCTGCAGAAGATCATGCCTTCCTACTACATACCATGAAGCTGCTGCTGTCTCTCTCTCCTGACTGCTGGCTATACTGTACTTGGGCAGGCACTACTTTTTCTATTTTGAAGTAATTTTTTATATTTCTTGTGTTTTAAATATTTGAAACACGCATAGATTTTTTTTTTATTAACAGTGTTGGGAATCCATTTCATAATCACAATGAGGCACTCAACGAGGGTGTTATGGTGGGCTAATGGCCCTTCTCTGGTGGTGGAAGCACTCAGCTTCACCTTGTGCTTCAACTCACCCAAAGTGGGCCATTATCCCACCATAACACCCCCCCATCATGTCTTATTGCTTAAGTAAATAACAAGGCCCACTACAAGTGCTCTGTCTATTCAATGTTATCCATGAGCCACGAATCCAATGCTTAAGGAAGTGGCTTTTTTAAATAGCAAGTGGGAAGTGGCACCCTCCTTTCTTCACTAACTGGAAGTCAGTGTAACAAAAAAAAAGCATATTAACAAAAAAAAAGGACAACTTAACATACACAAATCAATCCCGGATGCAGACAGATCTGTTGCACCCAAGTCACCTGTGGTCTCTTGGTCTTGGTTCTTAGTGGCAGAGAATGAGACTTTCGGTGCTTTCACAGAATGCGCTACCATACAAAAGTGAGGGTACTGGACTTCAGGAGGGCTGACTTTGGCAAGATGGAAGAGTGCCTCAGAAAAGCACTAGCAAACAGGCTAGAAGGAGGTATGGAGCAACAATGGGGAATCATCAAATCTGCCATCACAGAGGCAACAAGCCTTTGTGTGAAGCAAATAAACAAATCAAAATGAAAGAAAAAGCCACTATGGTTCTCAACAGAGTTTGTTGTGAAAGTCAGGAAGAAAAAGATAGCATTCTGGAAGTATAAGGAAACACAGAAGGAGCAGGACAGAGAGCTGTACCAGTTAAGGCAGAAGGAAGCAGGGAGGGAAGTCAGAATAGCAAAGGCCCAAACTAAGAAAAAGATAGCCAACTCAGTTAAGAAGGGGGATAAAACCTTTTATAGGTACATCAGCGAGCGTAGAAAGACAAAGGGAGGGATAGTGAGGCTGAATAGAAGGAATGGTGGGTGGGAAGAGGGGCACAGTGAAAAAGCAGGGATACTGAACTAAATATTTCTCCTCAGTATTCACAAAGAGGAGGGGAAGTGCCTAATCCAATTAACAGAAGCACTTTGATAGGGGTTGATCCCAGTCCTTTCACAGAAGAAAGGGTTCTGCAAGAACCTTAAAACTGAAGGTGAGAAGCAATGGGGCCTGATGGAATTCACCCCAGAATTCTAAAAGAATTAAGGGGGGAACTGGTGAAACCACTGGCTACTCTTTTTAATAAATCATGGAAGGATGGTGTGGTACCCAAGGACTGGAGGAAGGCAGATGTGATTCCCCTTCATAAAAGTGGGACCAAGACAGAGGCAGGAAACTACAGACCTGTCAGTTTGACCTCTGTGGTAGGGAAAGTGATGGAGTTACTTCTGAAGGAAATAATTGTTGAGTACCTAGAGGCCAGTGGGGCACAGGACCCAAGGCAGCATGGGTTCACAGTGGGAAGGTCATGTCAGACGAATCTAATAGATTTCTTTGACTGGGTGACCAAAGTAGTAGACCAGGGAGGGGCTGTGACATGGCCTACCTAGACTTTAGAAAGGCATTTGACACAGTCCACACAAAAGATTAATAGTCAAATTAACCAGCCTGGAAGTGGGTCCCAGGGTGGTAGCCTGGGTAAAACATTGGCTGGAGAACAGGACACAGAAGGTAATTGTAAATGGAGTCCATTCTGAAGAAAGAGGGTTACTAGTGGGTACCGTGAGGGTTCAGTACTGGGTCCAGTCCTTTTAATGTCTTCATAAGTGACATTGCAGAGGGACTGGAAGGAAAAGTATGCCTTGCAGATGACACAAAATCTGCAACAGGGTTGATACACAAGGAGGTGTGGAAAGGATGAAGGGACTTGGCAAGGTTGGAGGAATGGTCAGAAGTATGGCAGCTTGATTCAATGCAAAGTATAAAATAATGCACCTGGGAAACAAGAACCCAGGGAAGAATACACAATGGGGGAGAGGTAGTAAACAACAACAAACAGGAAAGGGACCTGGGGTAATCATATCAGATGACCTTAGGTTAGCAAGCAATGTGAGAAGGCAGTAGGGAGGGCTGGGGGTATACTGGGATGCATAGGGAGAGGCATCACCAGCAGAAAACAGGAAGTTACTATCCCTCTGTACAGACAGTTGGTGAGACTCCATCTGGAGTACTGCATCCAGTTCTGGAGACCCCATCTCTGCAAGGACATAGACAGGATAGATGCAGTCCAGAGGAGGGCAACTAAAATGATGCAGGGTCCTGCAAGAGAAGCCGTATGAGGACAGACTAAAGGAGCTTAATATGTATACCCTTGAGGAAAGAAGGGAGAGGGGGGACATGATAGAAACTTTTAAGTACCTCAGTGGAATCAACAAAGTCCAAGAGGGTAGCATCTTTCAGAAAAAGAGACGTGCAAGAACAAGGGACACAATTTAAAGATGGGGTTCAGGGCAATGTGAGGAAGTATTATTTCACAGAGAGGGTAGTGGATGCATGGAACAGCCTTCCTGAGGAGGTTGTGGTGTCTAAAACTGTGGGAGAATTCAAAAATGCATGGGACAGACATAAGGCAATTCTTGTGGGGAGTATGAAGAAATAGGCTGCTAGTTAACTAGGATCTGCAGCCTATCCTGTAGGTAGGGAAATGGGCAGACTAGATGGGCCAAGCAGTCCTTATCTGCCATCAAAGTCTATGTTTCTATGTTACCACAGATAAATGCATTCTGCCAGAAGGACCACAAGGAAATATTGGTTTTGCCAGTGGTCTAGCGACCCGCTGTGGTCAAATGTAATAGCAGATACTAAAGTTGGTTGGAGTCAGCTGAATGAATGTGTAATGGGAATGATAAATGGGATAGAAAACCATGCACAGAATAAATAGAGAAGGGGTTGGAGACAAGACTCAAAAATTAATCTCGCTTTCCAGCACCCCTACTGACAAATAGGTGGAGGGACTATTTTAATTCTAAAAGGAAAAACTTTTGATGCTTGTTAATTTTTTTAAAGGTACAATATTTCTCAACATTATAACAATACCCATTTTGTAAGCACAATAGCACACTCCAGGGTGTGGTTTAGTCTGGATTAATGCACTTCTAGGGGCAGTAAGGTACTCAGCCTGTTGCCTTGTACATCACTGCACCCCTAGGCATGCATTTATCCAGACTAAACCACATCCTGTCATGTGTTATTGCTTACTTAGCAAACAAGCATCATGAGCTTAACTCATAATTGCTGGGGTTATTAAACCATGCCACTCTTGCTGTCTCCTCCCAGCTAGAGATACAGTGAATAAAAACTTAACCAGCAACATTTGTGTGAATTGGGTCATGTCACACTATATGACACTTTGTGTACTTTTTTGGTCCTCTTCAAACCTTACCCAGCAAAGTTTAAAAAAAAAAAAGAAATTAACAGAAAAAAGTAAAAATGGTCTCCCACTCATGTAACATCTTTACCTATCTACTTCCCCCAGTCCAACCATTTTTTTATTTATTTATTTATTTATGACTTTGATAACTGGATGAGTGCACTGATCCCAGGGACCGTTTTCAGGCACGACATGGGCCATAACACATGGCGCAGGGTGACAGTGGAGTACAAGGTAACAGTAACACACATGAAACAGATTTGATACAAGCAACAATAGTAGACACAATACACAGGTTTGATGCATAGGTCCATTTGAGAACAGCGAATACAAGGTTTCGGTATCAGACATGAGAAGACTTGGTACAAACAAACAAATCATAGGCACAGTGTACAATGTGAGAAACATACATTAGAAATGTATAGCTGCAGCTGGCCTGGTGGCACTGAGGATTGAGGCACTGGACACCACACCTCGTGCTGTGCCGGTGACCCAGGTTAGGGAATGAGCTTGAGTTGTCAGGGGTAGGTGGGTAGGGGCGAGGAGTGGGATTGAGCTGCGGCAAGGCAGTTCTCCTCTCCTGGGGAGGGATGAGGGGTTTCCCTGGCCCTTGGCTGACATCTGGTGGAGAATGGATGGCAGTTTGGGCAATGGGAAGCCCGGCAATAGCCTCAGGTGGGGCGGAAGGGTCTGAACTGGTAGCCGGCATGCATGTGCACCTCCACGCGTATGTACAGCCATGTCTGCTGGGGTCCCAGAATCAGGGAGATAAAGAACAGGGACAAAATGCTAAAATGTAAATAAAAAAAAAGAAATGTATCTCCATCAGATGAGTGGAATGGGGTTTCAGAGCAAGAAGGGCAAGTTAGTCAATCAGGAACTCCTTGATGGCAACACATGAGTGTCAAATACCCAAACCAGGTGGAAGGAAGCCAGAAAAATATGGATCTTTTAAGAAAAGCAAAAGGGATATGGTACAAGTAGGCAGCTCTTCTATGCAAGGAGAGACAGAAGAGTGAGAGAGAAGTAGTGTGAAGAGCTGCAGATTGCAGTAGTCCATACCGCTCCAGCACTACACAGTGCTGTTTTGCCATGCCTTGCCCTATGCTTCTGTAACCCAGACTTGGGAGAGGGACAACAAAACAGGTTAGCCTGCCTTGTTTTGGGCATGAGGTTGATGGCATATGCCAAGACCTTTAGATGCTATGACCTGATCATCTTGTTTGCCAGCTGTACTGCTCCTCTGCTCCAAACCTTTATCCTAGTCATCCTACCCTTCTCCCTAGCATTGTGGCTGATTGCTTAGTGATCATGCAAGAGGAAGACTTGATGTCAGTTTAGGCCAGTCAACTCATCTTTGTTTTCAACTGTTCATCTGTTCTTGCCAGCATTAAGTTTAAATTTTAAAGGCTCAATCGACTCACAGCACCACCCACTATCAGGGCTGTGTGGAAATGTGGAATTCTGCCATTGCAATTCATGCAGAATGGCAAATACACTTCCAAACTGCTTTTCAGAATTTCTTTTTCAGTACCGCAAAATTCTGAAAAGCATTTATGTGTGAACCGCAGAATAATTTTCTGTGGATCACGTAAACTGTGAAATAATTTTCTACGGACTGTGGAAAGACAATCCACAGCTTATGTAAACTTATTAATCCTCAAAAACTCTGCTGCATGTGAAATGTTGGAATGCCGTAACCAGCAGTATTCCACAGAATTTTCAGAAATTCCTCTGAATTTGGTTCCAGCAGAATTTGAACATTCAGTGCAGCACTACCTGCTACCATTTAGATGGGGTAGGATGAATAGGCTCGACATTCAAAGAAAAAGACTAACTATTCTCTCAGTCTTCTGCTTTGTGACATCCATGCTGATCTGTCATCATGCAACACTGTCAGGCCAGCTCAGCATGTCTTAGTTTATAAGTGTGCAATCTGAACATTTTTGCTGCTGATGAAGACTGTTATCCCTATGGGGATCCCACACTAAATAAACATGTCAGAAAGGCACCACCACTCAGACTGAGGCAGCTGGGAGGGTGAGTGCTCCCATTTCCTCTCACTCTAGAGCCACTTATTCTCCCTCCCTCCCACCGTCATAGCACCTAATCCACCTCCTCCTCCCCAAGCCCTGGTGAAGTTAAATACATTCCCTAGAAAACCTATCATAGCTACCCCCACCTTCATAGTAATTTTTCTCATTAACCCTCTCCTCTTCCAGCAGAACCCATTTAAAAGCAGTGAAAACCAGGAAATTCCCCAGTCCCCACCCTGAGGCATCCAATCCCACCCTCCTCTCCATGCTTACCTTCAAGACTTAAGAAGTGAAGCAATTGGATAGCAAGTGGCACTCCAGCCCCCAGCTACCCACGGCTCCCCAAGTGCTGCCACCCACCTGCACAGAATCAGCCAGAGGCCCCTGAATTGGCACTCCAGTCCCCAGCCACCAGCATCTCTCCAAGCACTGCCACCCACCCACACAGAATAAGCCGGAGGCCCCCAAATGGGCACTCTAGCCCTCAGCCACCAGTGGCTCCCCAAGTGCTGTGACCCACCCACACAGAATTAGGTACGTGGCAAGATCTACCACTGAGACCGGGATGAACCCCAACTATGGCTCTACTACTGATGGAACACTTCACAGGCCCCAGTACTGTCCATTGGAAGACCGCTGAGCAGTGCAGCTCCCCACTGGCTGGCTGAGGTAGCCCAGCTTGAGAAGCCCAGAAGCAGCCCTCTGTGGATCTGTGGCTGGACTCGGAGCTCTTAAAGCCACAGCCTGCCAGTAGCAGTGCTTCTGCCTGGCTGTGGGTGATTTTTTCCCACCCACCCTTCCCCACCTCTGACCTTAATTAAATACACGCTGGTCAGTCCTCTTAAGTCTACCTCCCATTGGCCTCTGGTTACAGCACTTTTCCCTCTGTGAAACTCACATTTACTGTCTGGCTTAGCATTCCTCTCTACAATCAAGTATTTGGCCATCTTCCACCCTGATATATGCCTGCTCAACAACTTCAAAATCCCTTAACACTAAAATTGGCAACCCCCTTGGGACTCACTTAGGGGGTAGACCCTAGTGCCCCCCTTTCCTTGCCTGTTTTCTACCTGGAGCACAGTTGCTGTCTCCAAACAACAAAATGTTCCTTCTAAAAACACTCTGCCTATTACTCGCAGTGTCAGTACTGGATCCTTCGGCAGCAAACAGCATTTCAAAATGTGGACCTCAGAAGAGATATGACCCCCCAAATCTGCACACTTCAGAATGACTTTGACCCATTAACTTGTGGCACTCATTCTGTACTGACACTGGAACAATACGTGGTAACCTCAAAAACCACCGCCACAACAACGCCGTTAACTCTCAGCTGCATACCCCTTTTTCACTGGGGCCATGAACCCAGGAGCCATCATAGGTATCTCCTTCAACCACCTACCATTGATCTGCTTATAGTCTGCACAAGAGGGAAACACAAAAGTACACACTCTATCAACTGCAAGCAGGCCCTAAAGTATCTGAAGTGGCAGGTACTGAGGCTGACATGGTTGCTTCTGCTTATATCAGGGAACATACACCCTAATCCATGCCCTATGACCAACACCTCAACCTTACATAAAAAACAGCATGGTCTAACCCTAACCTCGATCAATATTTGCAGTCTACTGTCACAAATTGACACTCTCCAAGTATGGGTAACTCAGCACCAGCCCGATATCCTTGCTGTGGTGGAGATATGGCTAACACCTAGGGTGTCTAACACTGCAATGCAGCTCCTAGGTTATGCCTCCTTCAGGGTAGATAGACTGAGTAAAAGTGGGGGCTGGTGTGTTATCTATGTGAAAGACCACAATCAGGGCCAAATGCTAAATCACTATGACACTAACTGTGGAGCTCAACTGCTGGCCATAAAAGTAATTCTCAGTACAAATGGGAAAACACTATCCATAGCCACAGTCTACATTCCCCTGAAGGAACAAGCTGTTGGCTTCAAATCTGTCATCGACTACCTCTCAGCTCAGAGGCAAAATTCTGAGCTGATCATGTTAGGTGACTTTAATATAAACTGGTCCTCCCCAGATGGTGGACCCTACAAGGACGCGCTTATCACACTCAACCTCATGCAACTGATAGACTTCTCTACATGCCTAAATTATCATACAGGGACAGGCACAGTTATAGACTGGCTAATCACTAACTGTCCTGACAGAATATCCTCCACCTCAGTTCTTACAGACTCTCTCAGTGACCACTCCCGTATCATCTGCAGATGGTCAAATAAGGACCCAAAGGTGCCAGCCAAAATTGTCAATACCAGCCTCCTGAAGAAGGGTAAACTGGAAGCTCTTAGAGCGCAATTCAGCCTCCAAGACCGGATCTTTCTTGCCTCCAGCACTGACATTGATGCTGCCCTAGAAAGCTTCATAAACAAGTTTAATGAAGTGTTTAATATGCATGCCCCTTTTTCTGAACATAAGATCTGCATCTGCAACAGCCCCTGGATCACTCCCCATCTAATAGACCTCATGAAGCAAAGAGACGCCCTGTGGTGCAAAGCAGGAAACTTGGACTTCCTGGCAGACTACCAGAACTACAGAACCTCCCATAATAAATGCACCTGGGCTATACATGAAGCCAAAAGCCATCATTATAAAAGAGAGCTGACTAACTCTTGGGGAAACAACCAAAGGTTCTGGGAGAACATCAAGACTCTAACCACCAGACCTAATAACCCCCCCACACACCTTTCTGACCCATGAAGGTAATCCCACACAGGACCTCAGGCAAATAACCAATATCTTCAACAAGGCATTTACTGATCTCAGCGGTGTCCTGTCACCCAGCTTCCTCCAACCTGTCCAATAGCTATCCCCTTCATAACTCCTGGACCCAATCTACCTCCCACCAGCCTTTCTACCTTAGAGTTCTCACCTCTCATGAGGCAAAAAAATACGTTCTAAAAGCAAAACATTTAATCACTTGCTGTTGGACTGGTCACTGACCTCCCATCCTCACAGGATTATAGCAGCCGGCCTGCTCCATGACGCCCTAAGCAACCACGACATGACTTACATGGTCAGAAAAATCTTCAAACCTTAGGTGCAGCCCCCATGCATCTTGCAGTCAAGATCATACAAATCTCTTGACCTCACCTCTCTTATTAATGACCTGACAGTTGCTGACTGGTTTTTCATCCAGAAAGCCCCCTCCATTCATCACCTTTGAAGGTTTCAAATCAAGGCTCCTTGCTGTCTGGAACCACTATGCCCCACTTAGATGGTCCAGAGTGCATGGTGCCCACCTCCTCTCAATCACAGCTGATATCATTGCTTACTTCAAAGCAAGAGACCTAGCCTGGAAAGCATTTAAGGAATCTGACTTGCCCCAAGCACACCAAAGGTACCATGCACTGTGGAACACATACACAAGATTAATTCACCAAGCAAAAACCAAGTACTTCACCACTGCCTTACACTCCAACATAAACCATCCAGCCAAATTCTGGGAGATCCTCACATCCCTTTTAGATTCCCCTCCCAACCCCCCAACACCCTCCTTAAACATGGGCACAACCACAGTTACTGACCCTTCTGCAGTAGCAACAACCCTCGACTCCTGCTTCACAAATTCCACTACTGCATTGTTATCCTCCCTCCCTCCCTTCCCCTGCAACCCCACCACCCCCTCCCATCGAGCCCGGCCATCGTCTGGCACCCTCCACCTCCTTCTCCTTCTGTCCAGTTATGGCACTCAAGGTCTACAATGCCCTTCTTACACTCAGTCCATCTAAGCGCAAATGCCTCTCCTCCCTCGAATCAAAAATGTTGTTCCTATCAGCCCCTGCCATTGCCTCACCCCTGGCAGTGATTCCTAACTAATCTTTCTCCCTAGCCTCTGTTCTGGCCGGGTGGAAGCATGCCACAGTCATCCCACTCCACAAAGGTGGTGATCCCTCTCCTCCAGGTAACTACCTCCTTATTTCCCTCCTACCCATTCTAGCTAAAATCCAAGAAAAACTTATCCTCTCTACAACTCTCTTCCTTCCTCTACTCCTCATCTTTCTTCTCACCTTACCACTCTGGTTTCAGGAAGTCCCATTCCATCACCACCTCCCTGCTGAGGCTCACAGACTCCATACTGTCTGCCATGGACAATGGGCATTTAACCTCAGCCATCTTCATCGACCTAGCAAAGGCATTCAGCACTGTATCCCACTCTCTCCTCCTGGCCAAGCTCACCTGTGCTGGACTCTCTGTTCCACCACCAAATGGTTCCAATCCTATGTGGTCGGCCAGACACAGGCTGTCAGGATTGGTAGCTCCATCTCTGATCCTTTCCATGTCTCAACCGGAGTACTGCAGGTCTCAGTTCCCAGGCCTCTCCTCTTTTCAATCTTCCTAAATGTCCTTCCAACATTCTTCCATCCACATGTATGCAGACAACACGGTACTGTATTCATCTGGCCCCTCGCTACTGATGTGGCAACCATATTACAGCAGTACTTCAACGGTGTCCAGTGCTGGTTTCGCTCCAATCAGCTTCACCTCAATGCCAAGAAAACAGTCTGCATGGCCTTCAGTACAAGGCAGAGACTTTTTCAGCTCCCCCTTAACTTTCCACACCCTGGATGGAATTTCTCTGGAGGCCTGCTCCTCCTTCAGGTACCTGGGGGTCTGGCTTGACCAGCACCTCAACTTTCTTGTACATTTTGTTGCCATCCACAAAAAGCTGCACCCCAGGCTGGGTGCCCTCTACCGTAATCATGGTTGCATCCCACTACCGGCCTGCTATGCAATTGCACAGAAAATGATCCTGCCTATCTTTGATTATGGCGATGTGGTCTATAGTGCTACCCCCAAGTCCACCCTGTCTCGACTGGACCCATCTTTTACTTCTTCTGTCATTTTACCCTTGACTATCCTTACACCACCCATCACTGTATTCTATATCAGTCCTTGAGATTTTTCTCCCTTCAGGACTGCAGATCGGCCCACTGTGCACACCTAGCTGCCAAACTTTGGGATCAGTCCTTACCCCCACCTCTCAGCAGTCCTGTCCAATCACTTCCCTCCAGCATACATACTCAGGAATTTTGACACTCATCTCCTTCATATCCCCCACAGGTCCACCTCATCTGGACAAGCAGTCTTCAGCTACCATATGCCTAAACTATGGAACTCCCTGCCTGCTGACATTCGGCACTCCTCTCCCTCCCAGCACCTTAATGGTCTTATCTCAGAGCATTTCTCCACCACCTGCTTTTGTGACTAACATGTCCTCAGACACTTGGCCATTAAGCCCCCCTGGACTCACTCTGGTCCACTCTTTAAAACAACCCAAGATGACCAGCAAGTGATGCCAGAATCACCACTCTCTTTTTTGTAACCCTTGTTAAGTTGCTCTAACAAATAAACTCCAGCTGTCTCATCCCTCAGTCTGATCCAAAATCTGCACATGTGTAGGTTTTGGTAATGATTTCATTTTGCTGGCTATCTTGTTAGCTAGTCTTACTGTCCTATATTCAGTGTATCTCCCAATTATCCATTCCTATAATGTGCATGATGTCTGTAACAACTTATCTGTATGTACTGAACGTATGAATATGATGTTTATACCTGTATTTTGAGTTGTATTATTGTTGTATTTAAATTTTCTGTTTGTTGACTACCCAGCTGCCCCTCCCCCAGGTCACATCTGGAATCAAGTGTAAGTCTGCTCAGTACACTCTCCTGGTGAAACTTTTAAATAAATAAATATCAAGAAGGCCTTCTAGCCAAGAAGAGCTACTAAAGGGGCTAATGGTGGAACTAGCAAGCCATTATCAGAACTGTTTAGTGAGTCTCTGAGCACTGGAGAGGTCCCAGGAGACTGGAGAAGGGCTCATGTGATCCCTCTCCACAAGAGTGGTAGCAGGGAGGAGGCAGGCAACTACAGACCAGTCACTCTTACCTCAGTAGAGGGCAAGATTATGGACAAACTCCTTAAGGAAATGATAGTGCAACACCTAGAATCCATAGGAGCACACGATCCAAGATAGCATGGGTTTACAACAGGAAGGCCCGGTCAAACTAATCTCATAGATTTCTTTGACTGGGTAACCAGAGTGGTGGACCAAGTGGGAGCAGTTTATGTAGCCTACCTTGACTTCAGCAAAGCTTTCGATACTGTTCCACATAGAAGATTGATTAATAATCTGGGTAGGCTAGGGCTGGGTCAGAAGTTGCTCAACTGGGTGGCAAACTGGTTGGCAGGCAGAAAACAGAGAGTGGTGGTAAGCGGTATATAGTCAGAAGAGATGCAAGTCACAAGTGGGGTACCTCAGAGATCAGTCCTGGGGCCCGTCCTCTTCAATATCTTCATCAGTGACATTGCAGATGGACTGGAGGGTAAGGTTTGTCTGTTTGCAGATGACACCAAGATCTGCAACAGAGTTGATGATCCAGATGGAGTGGGCAGAATGAGAAGAGATCTGAATAAACTGGCAAAATGGTCGGAAGAGTGGCAACTAGGGTTTAACGCAAAGAAGTGCAAGATCATGCACATAGGGAAGAGAAACCCTGAAGCCACCTATAGGTTGGGAGGGGAGTTGCTGGCAATCACAAGAGAAGAAAGAGACTTAGGTGTCATCATCACCGATGACCTGAAATCATCCAAGCACACCACTAAAGCAGTAGGTAAGGCTAGGGGGATGTTGAGGTGTATTAGTAGGGGTATCGCAAGTCATAAGAGAGAGGCAATAATCCCTCTTTACAAGACACTGGTTAGGCCCCATCTGGAGTACTGTGTGCAGTACTGGAGGCTGCAGCTGCACAAGGATATTAACAAAATGGAGGCAGTCCAGAGACGGGCAACCAAAATGGTGCAGGGACTGCATCAGAAAACATATGAGGACAAATTAACTGAGCTCAATATGTATACCCTAGAGCAAAGGAGGGAGAGAGAGGTGATATGATCAAAAACATTCAAACACCTTAAGGGCATTAACAAGGTGAAATAGTCTAACATGTTTCAATATAAGAAAAATAGCAGGACAAGAGGACACAGCATGAGATTCGAGAGAGGCTGATTAGAGGGGAATGTGAGGAAGTTCTTTTTCACAGAAAGGGTGGATGCATGGAACAGCCTACCTCAGAAAGTTGTGAATATGAATATAGTGCAGGGCTTCAAACAGGCATGGGACAGACATAAGGGAGCAATAAAGATGAGTATGAATAGATACTCCATTGACAGAGTACTGGCCTATGGCACATTCATAAGGTAGAAAAAATGGGCAGACTGGATGGGCCTAGCAGTCCTTACCTGCCGTCAAATTCTATATTTCTATGTTTCTATGAAATCCACACTTGGTCTTACCACTCTGTGCCTACAAAGCCTCCTTAGCTTCCCAACAACATCCAGAAGCACCAGGGGGCTAAACAATTGGCTCCTTAGTGTCCCTTCTGTCGGACCATGCAAGGACAGCGGTCCTATGAATACCGGGCTCCACTATGGCTCAATGCGCTAGACATAGACATCAGGAAAAAGTAAAACTAGGATCTTTTAAATCTAACCTCCACAACACTTTGACCTCAAACAGCAACTGAGACTGTGGGACCTGATCCCCCCCCCCCCCGGTCTTTCATCTTCCCTCTCCTGACTTCCTTTTCCCCTAAGTCATTGCTTTCCAACTCCTTTCCTCTCTCACTCTTTCTGGTTTTCTCTCTCCTGGTCTTGCCCTCCTTCCTCATCTCCCCTACTCCCCTCCTGTCTCTCCCTCCCTCGTTCTAGTCCTTCTCCACTCCCCCCTACTCCCCTCTCCCGTTGCCCTACCTCCTAGTGATCTCCCCTATCCCACCACCCTGACCAGCTCCTTCCACTGTTTACCTCCCCTGTCCTTCTCCAGTTTTTTGTCTACCCCTTCCCTCACTCACCCTCTCCCAGTTCTAGTCTTTCCCCTTTCTCCCCTACACACCTTCCTCATTCCCTCTCTCACCCCCTCCCCTACCTCATCTCTGCACTAGTCTCTCCCTTGCAGTCCTTCCTCAGCCTCCCCTTTTCCCACTCCTTCATCCTTTGTCCCTCTTACTCTCCCTGTCTCACCCCCCTCTCTACACTACTCTAAGAAGTCTCCTACCTCCCTCTGTTTAACTCCGGCTCTATCCCACATACTGCCCTGCCTTACAAGTCTCCACCTCCCTCTGAGTGTTGGGACTTCTGCCAAGCACTTCTCCCCAGCTGCATGGTCCTTCCTGCAGCCTATTTTCAGAAGCACTTCAGACAATGGAACTGTTCCCCTAACGTGTTCTGGCCATCCTCATAGGTGTCTCAACCATTTACTTAATAGATTAAACAGAAGTTCACCATGCTTCATGTACCATTCTATTACAATTACATGTTGCATTTTCATATATCTTCATAGCTGTGCCTAGTAATCTACATAATGTATGCTATTAAGTTGTATCTGCTATTAGGTCATATCTGCACCCCAATTAAAACTGGTTATATCTGTTTAATTACAAAGCTACACCAAATGAACCTGATCATGTATATTCTCTGCATTTGTTAGATGTATCTTATCATGTGTTATCTTTAATCCCGTTTGTAACATGTCTCCATTACTGCTACTGTACCACAGCAGACTGTTTTGTCATGAAACCTCTGTATGTGTACTGATCTCTATACCATTGCTGTTTTTACTGAAGTTGAACCTCTGTAAATGAGCCTATGGCTCAAAGGTATTGCCAATAAAAAAATAAATAAATAAATAGATTACTAGGAGCATACATACTTTCATTCATACAGATAGCAGTGAGGTGGTAAGTTGGATTGTACCACTTGCCAAGTCACTACTGGACCCCTTCAATAAGTATCCTTTTGATGGATGGCAAGGGGGAGATTGGTGCCTTGAGGGTGGTAGGATGGGGGCCTGCTACTTTTATCTGTGGCTGGAGAGAAGGTTGGGATTGGGAAGGATTTCTACGAGGATGGTGGAAAGATAAAACATCCTCACTTTAGGACCATCGTGAATGGAAAATATCACAAATAATCAGTCATGTTTATCCTCACAGGTACTACACAATTATGTTATAGTGGTGTGTGGGCACTATTATTAGGGTTGAGAAGGTACTTCTAATTGTAACCTTAGTTTTTGCACCTTACTACCATGGTCACCCCTGGATGGAATAACCTAGAGTTTAGCATGGATAGTGTTGGTGTCAGGATCCCTGGATCATGCAGATTTGGTGATGGTTGGTTGAGTTATATCACAGTTTTGGAAAGTTAAAACACATACAAATACAATGTTTTTTTAAACCCTTTTTGCTCACCAATAGCACTAAAAAGACCAAGATTTATAAACTGAAACTTTCAGGTTTATTCGAGTTTGGCCAAAGAATGATTCAATGTTAGGTGGTACTGTTCTAGATTTTAAGTTAAAAACCAAAAAGAAAGTTTAGCAGTGTGTGTTTGTACATGTGCAGTCCATTTTATAAAGTTCTATAACTGTGTTTTTGCAAAACTGACATACTGTATATCAGTGTCAACAGGCTTTGATGCAAGATGCCTCCATTTCATGTATAGTTCTTCCATTTGTGTGACCCATAGCAGTCATGCAAATGGTGAAATTGACTCAGGGTGTGTGTCCAACCTCCAACCCTACCACATGTAGCCCCATGCAAAAAGTAAAATCACAGGTGGAGGGTGCCCAACAGTGCCACTAGAACCCCCTGCTCCAGCACAAAAACTGTTCCCCCACCCACTGTAAGGGAAGTCCCCCCCACCGAACCCATACAATTAAAGAATCATGCCCCCTCCTCCCTAAATTGCCACGTTGGTACTTATTGCCCCACAGTGTGCAACCAGCACAGCCCTCCCTCAACCACAAACAGTCTCTGTGTCTTCTGTGTACTGACTGTAGAAAAAAATTTAATAAATCACTATGTCCCCAAAAAACAAACTGCACTTGTGCTGAAATTTCATTTTTTTTTTGTTTGTTTGTTTAAAATAGTTTATTTAGTTTTCAGTTTATAACAATAACAGGCAAGTTGTTCATATCTCTGTATAACTATATATTCTAAACATATGGTTCAATTATTAAACAGGTGAAAGAACACTAGAATAAGTTATCACACAATGATACTGTGCAAAGTAATCAAGATAAGTGTAATTTGTGAAATTTACAACTAGAAAGAACAGTCAGTAATCCAGTGTATCCTAACTAGTATTGATTACAATATCATAGGAAATACCTTAAGAATGAGATTAAGCTAAAAGTATAAATGTGTGTTATAACTTTCTTTATAAAATGGGTAGATACATTCCATTGTTCTGATTGGCTGAGAGCCCTTGCCAGCTTTGCTCGTTTTTTTAGTTTATAGCACACTAAATATCAAATGTCCATACCTCTGCCTGCAGTTCAGTACATACTTGTCCAATGCTGCCATTTATGTGATTTCACTGCCATTTTTTTCTGGATAGCAAGGAAAATTGGAAGCAGTAAAATAAAATAAAAAACTTGCTCTCCCTCCTGAGCCACAGGGTAGTACATACTTGACAAACTCACTCTCGACCAGTAAGCATTGTGAGACTAGTGGGAGTTTTTTTGAAATGCACTACTACAGATGGCAGCATGCTGCTGGCAAGATCCGACTCTTGCTGGTGACCTCAAGGAGTAACCTGCATAACTGCACAGCACCGCTAGTGACAACAACAAATAGAATGACCTCAATGGAAAGCAAACGGACTATTTCAAATGAAAGGACAGTTTTTTTTTTTTAATTTGGACACTTTTTTTAAATACCTCAGTTTCTCAATATATACCACTGTATAAGCACATCAACACACTCCAGAGTGTGGGTTATGCTCTGATAAATGCACTTTTAGGGATAGTGAATCACTTGGCCTGTGGCTTTTGTGCCTCACTATGCCCCTAGGCATGTTTTTATCAGAGCATAATCCATACCCCATCGTATGGTATTGCTTACTAATCCTACATAGACCTAACTAAGGTATGCTCAGAGCAGACATAGCTAAGAAGAGAGGAGCAACAGAATAGATGAAAGAAGAAAATACTGTAGCTGAGGTCTAATTTTCCCAATTCTATTTTTTTTAATTTTTAAACGAAAAAAGGAAGAATGGTTCAATGATATCAGCTGCAGAACTTTTCTTGGAATCCAAGTTACGAAGGAGTCTTTCCACTTCATTTGTTTACCACTTAGGATCCACTATTGTATCCTCTCTACAGATGTCTGATGGTCGTCATTATGAGGAGGTTGAGAAACCTTTAAATCTGTACATACAAGGCCCTTCAAAGCACCCTGCCTCAATACTTCCCAGCTCTTGTAAAAGATCGACATGGCTTTACAATTTAAGGAGAAATAATTCTGCCCACCTTAATGTCCTTGAGCATTCATCATTTTTGGTAAGGTGGCTTTTAGCTGGCTAGTCCTCTCTCTCTGGAACAAGCAGTGTTGGAATTACAGGGGGGGTTGCCGGGGCTCTGCCCTCCCAGCTCTGAAGTAAGCCCCGGTAGCTTATGCATCATTGCCATTGGCTTATAATGTGAAGGGGTGTTTAGTTTAAACATAGGCCCTTACAGGCCTCCCTAGCTCTCAAAGCTCATAAAGGGTAATTCCAACAGTGGGAAAAAGTAACAAGGAATTCTTACACTTAGCTTGCTTATTAGCCTCAACTGTTTCAAGGTGCTCCTATAAAGTCACTGTATAGTGTAAATGTAGATAAAAAAGTTTCTGTTTTGAGAAAATCGTACTGCCCTCATGAATAATAATAATAACAATCTTTATTCGTTACCATTTACTCAATGCTCTTCAATAGTAATGTTGCCATATATTATTGTCTACATGTTAGTATTAACTTTTATATGATCCTTTGTAAATTGTAAACTTTAATTGCTACTCTTTGAACCAATGTATTTCATTATGTTTTGATTTCACTGTACTGTTTGCCTGTCCTAACCAGGACCTCCTTGTAAATGTACTGCTCAATGGAACATTTTCCTAAGCAAATAAATACAAATTTAAGCTCCTTAAATTGTAATTTGGAACCAAATAAAAAAAAATGCTACAAAGTAGATAATGAGAAGAGGGATCCTATGGGCCCTCTCCATCACATTTTTTTTGTTTTGTTTTAGTGTAACTTTTTCTCCCTGGTCCCCACCAGTCGGCATGCCTTGTCAGCCATCCTCCCAGCCTCACACCTGAGATCAGGCCACTGTCCCCGACAACCCCCACAGTTTTCCCCTCCATGGCAGGGTGGTGAGGAGCCCCCAACTCTACTCCCTCAAACAGGATCCAGACTGTTGGGGGAGTCCCATTCGAGTCAGGGCCTGCAGAGGGTGGCTGTTCATCCAATGCGACCTGGGACCATTTTCCTGTTTCTCCCACAAGAGTGGAGCATGCAATGACACCAGTGGAGGGGGCATGCACATGTCTGAATGCGCGCCTCCTGGTGCCTGCCCCACTCAGTTCAATCTTGCAGTGTCAGTGCTTTGGCCCCCAGTCACTGCCAGGGGTCAGAAGTGCACCGACCACTGAAATCTCCCCTCCCCGGAGAGGGAGAGCAGTCCCTCAGATGCTCGATCCCTCTTCACCACTGCCAACCCCTGGTGGCTCGTGCTCATTCCTGAACTCTGGTCGCCGACATAGCATGAGGTAAGGTGACCAGCGCCTCATCCCTCAGTGCCACTGGGCCCGGCCTCTCCCTCACATGTGAAAAAAGAAAAGTTATTGGTGAATAAAAAATAGACCCCCCCAAAAAAGCTAAGTAAAAATTAAAAATAGCCACACATGCAGTGGGACTTAGTTCTAGTTCGCATCTTCATGATTGGTTCATGCTGGACTTAGAAAATAGACACAATAATAATCCTATGTCCTTAAGCATGTACAATTTGCTCTTCTGCAGTCTCCCATAGGTCCAGTACAGTGTCTGCGATGATGTAGATAAGTCCACAGCAGGTCCAGTGCTATGTGTATAATGATGCAGCTATCCACTACAGATCCAATGTAATGTGTGTGATGTGTGTGATAATGCAGCTGTCCATAGAAGATCAAGTGCACTGTGCTGTACAGTGCAGTTCACATTAAATGTATTTTGTAGCCAATTTGCAGCCCATTCATTTTATGTAGTTATAATGAGTTGCGAGTCAATTGGTTTGTTTTTCTCCCCTCAGCTGTACAGTAGAAATATGGCTTTCAAATGAATGTACTTTCTAACAGCTCATTCAAAGGTAAGCAGAGACCAACAAACAGCCGGATATCAGAGATTAAAAGACTTCCTAGGCACAGCCAGAACAGTTTACAAGATAACAGGCTGTCAACGGGTAGCACAAGTTTAATGTGAACTGTACTGCATGTTATGAAGTAGCTGCTTAAGTCCACTGAAGGTCTAGTGAATGTGTGTGTGTGTGTGTGTGTGTGTATACGCACTTCATGAGTGGGCTGCAAGGCCAGTCACAAAGTCCACTACTTGTGCAGCATAATGTGTGTGAGGATGATGCAGCTAAGCCTGCTGCAGGTACAGCTAGAGCTGTGCTGAATTTTCAAATTCTGCATGTGATGTAATTCCTTGGAACTTCAGAAATTCCATCTAATTCTGTGGAATTCCAACAAAGGTGGGATTCCAAAATTCCAAAAGCAGTATTTAAACTGTGGATTAGAATCTTGAGTATTTGAAAACACAAACAAACATGGAGTAGTACGACAGAGATGCCTCACCACTGTTACAATTTGAGATAAAAACTGTCCCTTGGGCCCCTTGGTTACAGGGCATTTCTCTGTCAGGGAGATCTAATTCATTGCCACCACCTGATTTCTACCTGGAAACAGGACACCACCCTTTATCTACTGCTCAAGGTCATGAAGGTCAACACAATAAGTGTTGGTAGAGTGCCCTTTGGAGATGGACTGCCAACAGAGTCCAGCAGAAATAATAAAATTACTTTTTGAAATAAACAGGCAGTCACTAGTTCTAGCAAAAATAAATTATTTTCTAGAAGAACTACAAGTATTTACAAACAAGATATATTTACAGAAAGACAAAAGGTTTACAAGTTTACTCAGAATGGCAAATAAAGGATGTTAAACAGACAGCTGACATATAGACAAATCTGAGTTTTCACCTAGATATCTTTACCTGCCGCTAACTGACAAAGACACTTACACTAACTGTGTCTTACCTTTCAGCTAGTCCTTGGCAGGGCCCTCTTGCCTTCAGAAGTTAAGTGTGAGAGAAAGGGGGAGAGAGAGAGAGAGAAAGAGAACTGACTCATCAGCTCCATAATTTATTCCCTTTGTGAGGAGTGGTCTTGTGCTTTTCAGTGGCAGTTCCACACTGATACTCCATCCTAAATGTTTAATTTAGTTTAGTTTATTGTTCTAGGAATTATTACCTTTGAGCCAATGGCTCTTTTACAAAAGTTCCATGTCATCAATGTACAAACAAACAAGACATGTTACATAGAATGGTCAGCAAATTATAAAGGTTTCAATAAGCCGGTATAATACAGTACATCACAGGAAAAAAACAAAACATTGGAGGAATGGGTGTGTCTCTGTGTGTGTGTGTGTGTGTGTGTGTGTGTGTGTGTGTGTGTGTGTGTATGACATCATCCAGGTCAGAAGGCTTCTTTCACACCTAGACATCCACTATCCAGCTTTACAGTCTTACTTTTCATTTTCTCTGAAGTGTTTGAAATTACACCCTCACATCTGCCAGGATGTGCAGCTTAGGTGAGCTTGTGAGAAAGTTACGTTGAGTAGTTACCCAATATTTCCCACAAGACCTGCATGAACATGGGACTTGGAAGCCATGTTTCCATCCACTTTCAAATAACGGAATTTATGAAAGGAAAATATCTATACAAATAAAAGAAATTAACAGATCAATCTGGTCATGTGCCCGTCACAAGTAGTCTTCCACAGTTTATTTAAACCATGGATTAGGTCTCTGTTAAATTGTGGAAAATGAATCCATTGTTTACATTAAAAGACATTTGGTGGGCACCGGCCCAGTGGTGCTGAGGGTTGAGGCACTGCACGCGACACCTCGCACCATGCCGGTGACTCAGGTTCAGGAACAAGCACGGATTGCCGGGGGTCGGCTAGGGCGGAGAAGGATAGAGCACCTGATGGCAGCTCTCCTTCTCTGGGGGGGGGGACTGCAGGCTACAGCTGCAATGCTAACACTTAGGGGAGCCCGGGTGGATAGCGCGATAGATGGAAAAGAACAAATGGATTGGGTGACTGTCAGCAGAGGGGCAGAGTAAAGAGGTACATTTCAGCGTGCCTCCCAGCTCACAGCCCTCATTGCATGCTGACTTCCGGGGGAAAGAAATCAGAAAAACACCTTGTCCTTCCTAGGCAACAACACCTCCCTAGGGCTTCTCTGACTACTCATCAAGACAGACTCTGCTGTGTCAGATCTACATACACATGCATAGAGTGCTGGTTTGGAGAGGTAAGCAGTGGGAATCCCCTCTCCACCCCTACCTGGGGGGTATACCAGGAGGTCTTCAAGGGAGTGTGTTTGTGATCGAGGAACTCTAGGAGCAGACCATGGCGGGATTTGGGGGTGTCCAATGAGGATGTCCGAGAGAGTTGAGGGAAGAGGCAGGTCAGGGGGATAAATACAAGGTTAAAAAAAGACATTTGGTCCTGGCCCGTGGCACTAAGGGTTGAGGCACTGGGTGCCACACCTCACACCACGCCGGTGATCCATGTTCAAGAATGAGCATGGTAGCCATGGGTTGGCAGGGATGAGATGGATTGAGCATCCGATGAACTGCTCTACATCTCTGGGGAGGGGGGTTTCAGTGGCCAGTGCCCATCTGACCCCTAGCAGAGGCTGGGGCTTGACATCATAGAGCTGTATACCATGGGGGTGGGACACAGCAGATGCTTGACAGAGGTATGCATGGGAGTGTGTGTGCACCCAGTTGCTGGCATCATTGCAACCCACGAGACCACAGGGAAGAAATGTGGAAAAGGGCAGCCAGTTGCAGTGGCTTAATGGCCATCTGTGAGCATCTGCTCCAGGAGGGGATCACCATGTTTATCTGAACTTGGTGGGGGAAGTTGGCCACCCCCTGCCACCCCACAATGGGGGGTAAGCCATGGGGCAATTAAGGTGATCGCCCTCTAAGAAGACAGGTACAGGTCAGACAGCAGCTGGAGAAAAGGGATGCAAGGATGGACTGGCCAGACTGGGGGCCCAGGAGAAACAACACCTATAAAAAAAAAAGACATTTAGAATTTTGGGGCATTAAATCTACAAAATAATACCCAGATTAACACTTAATTTGTGTCGAGATGTTATATGTTTTTCTAATTTACATTTTCTTTTACATAAGCCACCATCACCAGTTCCAGCCCAGCCCCACCCCAATGGAGTTTACCCATGAAGGTGCGCTGTCAACTATCGTGATGTCCCTTAGGGTGCCAGCATTATGCTGTGCAGAATAAGGGTGCTAGGTAATGATGTACACAAACAGAGAATGCCAGTGATGTGTGGCATGTTTTTGTGGAGGCTTTGCCCCAGACACCCCCCATTGTGGGGGGCTGCCCCCCCACACCCCATAAAAAATATATAAAAAATATATAATTACCTCCACCCAGGCACCCAGATCCCTTGTGCCCTAATGATGGCACCTTAATCATGGTGACCTAACATCGGGATAAACCCCATGGGGGTCTCACTAAATGCTTGTACTCTGAAGGCTGTGCATGGCCAGATGTAGCATATTATCACTCTCCAAGAAAATGTCAGCACAAATGGTGGGTGCCAGAAAAGGGGGGGTATTTAGAGTCCAAACACATACAGTTCATGTCCGAGTCAGTGGCAAAACCCCTGGCACTTCACATCCAAAATGTAATACTTCATTAAGAGGCAGAGCCATAGGATCTTTGTCAGAGTTAAATATAACTTTGTTAAAGAGACATGGTAAGTTAGGACACTCAAGAATAAATCCTGGCTCAAATCATTGATGCTAAGCAAGTACACTGTGCTATCAAAACTGCAAAAGCCCATGGTGAAAATTGTTAAAAGCAATTTTTACAGCTGCAATGGGTGGAGCCTGCAGATGTTTTGCATGTACAAAAGGAGCGATGTCATGTTTTCTGTCCGTGGAACTGACTGAAGGAGTAAATAGTCTCCTCCACCTTACCTCCTCCAAGAAATGTTTCCGTCCTCAAATAAATATGCTTTCATGTTACTCAATGGTTGCAGGGCATTATTTTCTTTCTTAAATGGGAGGTAGAAGAACTGGAACCTGAGTAGTGGGAGGCAGCATTAGTTTTTTGGGGGGGAGTAAGATCCACCCCCACCTCCACCCAAGAAGCTTCTAAAAATCCACCCCACCTTTCTTTTTGGTTTATGTGGAAAGGGCATGAGGTGGAGCTATCATGTTGGAACAACTGACTATCAGAGCTGCCTGGGGAAGCAATTAAGGAGTGCCTGAACCTGCATCTAGCCATACCCCCCACACACACATGCACATAGATATCATTTATTTTTAACTCTAAGCATGCTAATATTTGGCTCTAACAGTATGAGCAAGTTGGGCATAAAAATAAAATAGGAAAAAAAGGATCAAGCAGGTGCCTTTTTCTTTGTCAGACACATGCAGACAGAAGGTCACAAATCCTATATGACAAGTTCATTATATGGATGTTTTCCACATAAAACAGAAATGTTGTTAATGTCATGTCTGTAGCATCATTTGTAGCCAGTAAACTATTATTTACATAGGTACTATAAACGACAGAGTTTAATTGAGAAATCCAGTCTTGATAAATTAGTTTTTTTTAGCAGTTTTGTAAGATTTATGTCTCTCTGATATAAGAGTGCATAGCACAGAAACAAAGGGGTTTCTGTAATTGATTGTTGCTTGCATGAGAAGTGGGCATGACAGTGACATGCAAGAGTGAAGTCTAAATTGTTTCTTGGCCATTCTGGGATCTGAAGTTTAACAGTAATGTGTGAAGAGAATAAAGTCTTGTGTTTTGTGCATTTGAATAGGTTTAGTGCTTTGACATTAAAATATGTAAATATATATATATATATAGTGTCATGGGCACCTGAAAAGGAAGGACATACTACTAAAATAAATGCTATTCTGATGATTTATTTATTTATTAATGAGATTTTAAGTGTAGTTCTGCCTAGGTCACAGACACATAAGCTATAAAAAGTACATTTAAGGATGGATGTATTAGTTAAAGCTTGTAGTAGCAAAATAAAGCAAGGAAAATAATATATTGTGTTTTTTTTTCTTTCAATTGTTTAACCAGGAGAGGAACACTAAGCCAGAAGTTTGTTTACAGGGGCAACCTGGGACCACATGGAAGTTAAGTGACTTGCTCAGGGTCACCCAGTATGCAAGTGGGGGCTGTGGGATTCAAACCCAGGTCTCCAGATTTGCAGCTCAGAACCTTAAAACACTGTGCTATACTGTCTCCCTAGTTATGGCAGTCATTTGTTTTATAGTTCATGATGTTGGTGTAGTAAGAAGCAATACGTAGTATAGCTGTTGTAAAATGTCAATAAGTAGGTCATGCAACAGATGTGCTGAGCAGTTACTGAAGCAAAAAATGTATTTATGATAGTAAAATATTCCTGATAAATTTGTGACATTTGCATCTCAATTTCAAGGAGATCCTTATGGGGTGTCAATGTACAATATAAAGTGGTTATAGTTTTCAAGTTGTCTGAGAAATTGCTTTGTACTACCACTGTTACTAAATTTAAATTATTCTATGAAGGAAATTAAGTTTATGTAACTGTCTGTAAATGTATTAAAAACATTTACTTGTCCTTATAATGTAATGCATTAAATGCTGTTGCTAGGTTAAGAAGTCGCATAACAACAGTAGAGAAGAAAACAATGGGATGCATAGGAATTTGAAAAAAATTATATGTTAGCAGGAGCAGTGTCATGACTTCACCAATTTTTTTTTATAGTTTCACTTTAGATCTTCAACATTACCATTTTTTATACCTCCTCATAAACAGTATAGCTGTCATTTTTTACATCCTGTTCAAAATATGTTTTTGCACCTGTGGTGCCAAATGGCACAGTCACTGTGCAAAATCACCTTTCGGCTAATGAACTGATACTGTCATTGTTCATGCGGTGGGGTCACAAAAAGCCCATGCTGAAAACCTGGAGTGAAAATACCAAGAAACGCTCAGGGAATTAGGGTTTCTGACCATAACACCCTGCCCTGTAGGGACTGACAGACATCAGGGGTGAGACTTGGGATTGTCAACAGCAATGCTTATGCCATTCCATCACCATCTCCACCCTGTAGCCAGTGACAGGTATCAAGGTGTGCCTTTGACTCTTCAGTCCCAAAGTTCACTCCATTCTCTTATACTGTACCCATTTCAACGTATTTCCTTATGGAATGGGGTGAGTGTAAAGTTTGAACACCCCAAGGCACACCTCGACACTTGTCTGTGTCTTCAGGGTAGGGTGAGGTGAAATGGCATAATTGTTATGGGTAATGACCCAAAGACACACCCTAATGCCTGTCCATGTCTGCAGGGTGGGGGTTGGGTTGGCATCACTTCAATACTTCACTGCCATTCCTATTCTGCCTGTCTGTCTGTGTATCATTCCCTTTCTCTCTTTCTCTCTCTCTCTCTCTGTCTATATGTCTATGTAATTATCTATCTTTCTATCAATTGCATATATTGCTATTTTTACCTATTTCTAAAACAAACCTGCATATCACATTTGCCTGTACTGTGAGCACATACTTATGAAACTGTGCATATTTGTACTCCACTTCTGTATAGACCTCATACTTTCCTAATATTCCCATTATCACAAGCATAACTGCCTTGCCCTTATCAAAAGCAACCCCCTCTGAAAGTTACTATCACATTTTCTCTGCTAACAGTCCATCATCACACCTGACTTCCTGACATCAATTCATTGCTTAAATATAAATTACATCACCTCATGGAAAAAAAACCCTGTTTCTCTAAAAAAACAAAACAAAACAAAAAAAAAACTGTGTAAATAATCCCAATTCTGAACATATGTCAGACATTACTTTTTCATGTACTGCCACCTTATGTACTATCATGGGGATTTGCATATGTTTCCCATGATGCTTTGCATTATTGGGGTATGAGCAATTCTGTTTTCTTTAAAATGTGGCTGTCCAGCCACACATACATCAGTGGCATTTGCTCTGGGGTTCTTTTGTACACCTATATTGCTTCCTATTCCTTCCATTAAAATGTACACCTCCATATATTTTCCTAAAAATGTGTATGCGTTCCTTAGAACAGAAACTAAAACAAATCTTACTACTTACAAATCATTGTCTTATTTCTCCAGACCTCCTTAACAATTCCACACAACTTCACTAACTTCATTATGCAGCCGTGGTGGCTCATACCAGAACTTGTTAAAGGTGCTGTCAAATAATTAAAAAAGCATGACAATTTCAAATATAATTTAACATATAATGAATGGGAACTGAGTGATAGGAAAAATATAAAAATAATGATAGTGAAAGGAAAAACATAAAAAGATTTATCACAAACTATTGCCTCAATGGGAAGCTGTGCTTATCACTTACAGTACATGGGAACTTCCGTGTGATTCGATAGTTTTGATATACCTTTCCTTTTTACTTTTTCCTATCACTCTCATTGCTTTCAGTTCCCATTCACGAGGCTATAATGGGTTGGCCCTTTAATTGCTACCTATGGCAGCAGATAAAATTGCTTGTCCTGTCAGTTTAATTTTGAATGTATCTTTTTTTCTTTGGGGCAAGTGCCTGACTTATGAAAGAACTATTTTGTCATTCCTGTCCACAAAGCAAGCTCTTTCTATGAATTCAGAAACTATAGAGCAATATCCATTCTCTCTGCTATCTTGAGAACTGAGGAGAAATTATTTTACACCAAATGTTATTTGTTTATTTAAAAGTTGGTGACCAGGGAAGGCACACTGAGCTGAGTCTTGTTTCCAGGTGTGACCTGGGGGTTTATACACAAGCGAGGTTGAAATAGACACATAAATTATATAAACAATAAAAGATTAGAATAAAATACACTCATGGGAACACTTGAATCAATAGGGTTAGCATAACAGTAAGATAGATACTGGAATATACAGCTGCAGCAGTATTGTTCAGAGCAAGACAGTATATACATGGTTTTTACAGTGCAGCAGCAACAATATTGTACAGAGCAAGGCAGTATATACATGATTTTTACAGTGCAGCAGCAATATTGTACAGAGCAAGACAGTATATATTATACATGATATTTACAGTACATTACAGAAAGAGCATTCACCACCTGACTACTTACAGGAGCAGGTTGAGAACTGTGCATATCAATAGTGGCTGTGGAGTTGACACCTCTGGCAATCGCAGACATGGAGGAGGCCCAGTGGAATTTAGCAAAGTAATCAAAAGAGGGGGTGCCAGTGCAGCAGGAGAGGTGGCCCTAGAAAGTAGGTTAGGGTGCTGGACATTAGGGTGGTGTGGGGGAAGGATCTGGGGAGATGGACGGCATGTAATAGAAGAGTAGGGATAAGTGCATGGAGCAGAGGGAAGGGCACGAATCAGGATTTTGAGTGCAGAGAAGAAGGGTTATGTGGTGGGTGGCCCATAGTAGTTGATACCAGTGGTAAAGGAGGTGATAGAAGAAAGCCGCTTGGCCTGAGCAGGTACAAGAGAGTAGAAGAGAGAATGTATGAGCATTTCTAGAGTGGAGGGTGTTCTTGGAGGAGCTAACAGGAGAAAATGGATTGAGGTAGGAAGTGAGAGTCCTGAACCAGAATTTTCTGACAAAAGTGAGGCTATGCATCAGGTACCTTGAGGGAAGGAGCAAACAGGAGAGAGGGAGTAGAGGGAACAATGGTGGATGGGGGGAGGAGGTGGCAAAATGGCAAAAAATGGCAAAACAAATTTAGCAGGGTGTCCAGTCTGGCTAGAGATGTGGCAGGAGCTGAGCAATAGACAATATCAGCATAGTCTATAAAAGGGAGAATGGTCTTTGTGACAAGGTCACGCCAGTTTGATGAAGGAAGGCAGTCTTTGTGTTGATAAAGGGCTCTGAGTTTGGGACGAAGCTTAGAACATATGGAGTCAATGTGAGTAGAGAAGTAGAGACAGCTGTCCAGCAAGACCCCTAGGTATTTGAATGAATTGACTGATTGGAGGGGTGAGCCTTCAAAGGTTGTAAATGAGGGGGGTTGGGAGTTTTGGATAGTTTTTGCTTCGAGCCAAAGAGCATAGACACTATCTTTTTAACATTTAATTTTTGTTGGTTTTGGTGGAAGCTGGTCTGTACTCTGTTGAAGTCACACTGAAGTGGGGGGCTGTGACATCAACAGCTGAGAGGTCTGAGTAGAATAACATGGTATCATCCACATAAATATGTATTTTGGAGGGAGCGCAGACAGAGGGGAGGTTGTTAATGAATAATGAGAAAAGAATTAGACCCAGTATGGATTTTAGGGGGACGCTGGCTAGATTGGGGGGGATGGAGGTTCCTACAAGAACAGATTGCTGCCTATGTTGAAGATATGGCCTGAACCAGTTTGTTGCAGCTGGAGCAAGCCCAGTGGAGTGGAGTTTCTGGACAAGAAGGGGATAGGAGACAGAGTCAAATCCCTTAGCCAAGTCCATGAAAATTGCTGCTGTGACAAGGCCTTTGTCCATGGCTGACTGGATTGCATAGGTTACACAGAGCAGGGAAGAGACTGTGGAGTGCTGTTTCCTAAACCTGGACTGGTAGGTAGAGAGACTATCTGTGGCTGTTAGGTGTTCCAGGAGCCTAGAGTAGATAAGGAACTCCTGGAGTTTTGCAAGAGCTGGAAGGAGAGAAATAGGTCCGTAGCTGCCAGGAGAGGTTGGGTTCCCTCCCTCTGCAGAGGGAGCACTTTCATGAGTTTCCAGGCCAAATGGACAGAGCTGGTGAGAGGGAGAGGTTTAGGAGGTAAGCTAGGGGGACTGCAATGGCGGGGCCAGTGATACAAAGAAACTTAGGGTGGAGGCCATCAATGCTAGATTTTGTGGGGTTGAGGGCGATTAGTGTCTTGCAGACTTCATGGGAGGAGATTGGGGAAATGAGAAACCAGGCCCGGCAGTGGTAGGGGGGCAAATCAGGGGAAGGGGAGTGGGGTGAGCAAGGAAGGCATAGGTGGTAAAGAATTTGTTGAATGTTTCGGCAACTGCAGCTGGGTCAGAAGCTGATATTCCATCACTAATTAGAATTTGATGAGCTTGGGAAGGTGGGGTCAATTAGGTTGTGGAGAGCTTGCCAGAAGTTAGCCAGAGAGCCTGATCTAGTTTGAAGCTGAGCTTAAAGTAGCCAGATGTAGCCTTTCTGATGGCTTATGTACAGGTGTTTCTGAGGGACCTGAACAGCTGGAAGTCAGAGGGGAGGAGGGAGGCCTTAAATTTTTTCCAGCTTTTGTCACACAATTTACAGCAGGAAATGAGGGTTGGAGTAATCCAAGAGAGGTGATGACGTTTTTCTCTTGCCCTTTTTAAGGGGGCATGAACATCTCAGACACAGGTAATGGTGTCGGTGAACAGCTGGAGAGCTGGATACACATTTTGTACTGTGTACACAGGTGCCCAATCTGTATGGAATAAATTATGTAGGAGGGAGTTAGTGTCTAGATGGCGAAAGCAGCGGTACCAAATATATTTGGGTACTGACTTAGGGGTTGAAGCTTTACGTATATAGGAGGTGATACAGTGGTCACTAAGGGCATTGTGGAATATTCCTGCAGCAGAGATATGGTGGGGGTGGGACGTAAGCACCCAGTTGACTAGGGAGTGCTTGAAGGATTTGGGGTTCAAATGAGTAGGTTCGCAGATCATCTGAGAGAGGTTTAGAGATTCAATTTTAAAAATAGAGAGTTTGGTGGAGGGGGAGATCCAGTCTTGATTGAAATCACATAAGAAGGATGAGCTCACCTTTGCTTGAGTAAGAGGAGATGGTGGAAATGCACTCGATCACAGTATTGTGGGGTGCTTTATTGGGCAATAAAGTATTGCAGTATAGATTGGAAGGGTGGAGGGAAGGGAGAGAAGGACAGTGAGGAGCTCATAGGAGGAGGGTTTAGTGTCACATAGGGAGATAGAGCAGGAGATGGAGGTTTTGGTGTAGATGGACACTAATACTCCATGTGTACCATGGTCCTAATGGAAAAGGTTGTATTCATCAATGGAGATGGAGGAGTCAGGGATTCTGGAAGAGAGCCAAGTCTCTGATGCATAGTTTATAAAGGGAGTGTTGGGTGACCCAAACTTTTAGGTCATCTATTTTGGGAAGGATGCTCCTGGCATTTATGTGGAAAATGCATAGGCCCTTGGCTGTACAGAAGGAGCCTAAGTTGGTGGGGGACTGGGGTTAAGTTTGACATCCTCAGAGAGGAGCAGGATAAGTAGGTAGAGGAGAAACTGGGGGAAAAGGTATTTAGACCTTCTGGGGGGTTGTTGGCATGGGGAGGGGAGGAGAGGAGAAGCAGATACAGTGAAGGAGGGCCTCAAGATTTAGAGAAGAGGAGGATAGAAGACTAGAGTGAATAGATGAAAGAAGGGGAAAAAGTGGAGGAGGGGCAGTTGGGAGGTACACTGACTATAGGGAGTAAGAGGGAATAAGGAAGACAGGAGGGTACTGGACAGGCTGGGGGAGAAGTGAGGGGTAGTGGGGGTGGCATAAGAGGAGAGGAAGGAGGAGGGGGTGGGACCATGGAGGCAGACCTTGATGTGAGACAAAGAGGTGAGGGCAAGTTAAGAAGTGGGGAGCGAGATGGAGAGAGAGATGTAAGAGGAGGCAGCAGAGAGTAAATAGGGAGGAGGTGGGCATAGCTTGGGGGGAAGGAGGAAGAAGTCAGTACTGGGTGGAGGAGTTATTAGGCTGAGAGATTTAGAGGGAGAGAAGCAGCTATAATTCTGATGGAGGATTACCAGTGGCCACTAGTGGTAGAGAGTGATAAGATGCAAAAGGAAAAGTGTGCTGTTAGAAAAAACTTCTGCCGTCATGTCATTATAGCCAAAAAAACTGCAGGCCAGACAAGGGTGGTGGGTGGGGAGCAGGTGGGGAATCACCAACATGAACACTGTTTAGCTGCTGTGAGGCTCAGAGAAAGTAAATGTAGCTAACACTCACAGTACAATTAATTACAGCCAGGCACCAAGTTCTCACAGTACAATTAATTACGGCCAGGCACTTAGTAAAAGAAAAGGCACCAAATTCAAGCACTCTTTAGCTGCTGTGATCTGATGTTGTACCTGGAGGGGCTTCCAAGGGGATCAGCCAGCATCTGGGGCAGTGGACTGCAGTGGTATCAAATTTGAAAACCTGGAGGGGTTCCCAAGGGGTTTGGCCAGGGTCTGGGGTGGTGGACTGCAGGGGTAGCAAATCTGAAAGCCTGGAGGAGTTCCTGAAGAGATCGGCCAGTGTCTGGCGTTGTGGACTGCAGGGATGGAAAATTTGAAAGCCTCAAGTAGTTCCCAAGGGAATTGGCCAGCATCTGGGGCAGTGGACTGCTGGGGCAGCAAATTTGAAAGCCTGGAGGGGTTCCAAGGGGATTGGCTCATGTCTGGTGTGGTGGACTGCAGGGGTGGCAAATTTGAAAGCCTGGAGGGGTTCCTGAGGGGATCGGCCGGCATGTGGGGAGGTGGACTGTAGGAGCAGAAAATGTGACAGCCTTGAGGGGTTCCTGAGGGGATCAGCCGGCATGTGGGGAGGTGGACTGTAGGGGCAGCAAATGTGAAAGCCTGGAGGGGTTCCCAAAGAGATCAACTAGTGTCCGTGGCGGTGAACTGCAGAGGTGGAAAATTTGAAAGTCTGGAGGGGTTCCCAAGGAGACTGGCTGGCATCTGGGGTGGTGGACTGCAGGTGTGGTAAATTTGAAATCCTGGAGGGATTCCCAAGGGGAACAGCTGGCGTCTGGGGTGGTGGACTGCAGGGCTGGCAAATTTGAAAACCTGGAAGGGTTCCTGAGGGGATTGTCAGGCTGGTAATGGATTGCATATATGTAGAAATAGTCTTGTATCTAAAAATCAGCATGGGTTCTGGAGGGGGCACTGAACTGAGATTGCCTTAGTTAGGTTAACAGAAGCATTTCACGTAGCTATGGAAGATGACAGTCTTAATGGTACTGCATTTGTGGACCTAATCAAGGCAATCGTCCTTGTTGACCATTCCATTCTCTTTAGTTGATCAGAATATATGGGAATGGGGAAACCCTCTCTTGCTTGGTTTACTGATCAGTTGACTAAAAGATAGTGTGTAAAATCTGGTGGTTGTATGTCTAATTAATTCAGGGTTCAGTACAGGACACACTGGGGCTCCATACTGGGTCCCATATTATTTTCATTATTTATCGATCCACTACTAAGTAACAGAAAAGGTCAGAGCCAAAATGCTGGCCTTCAGGAAATATAAGGGAACGCAGCAGGATGAAGATAGGGAAGCACACCAAACTTCCCTAAGGGAAGCAGGGAAGGCAGTAAGGCAGGCAAAGGCCCAAACCGAGGAAACACTAGCACAAACAGTAAGAGAAGGTGACAAGACTTTCTATAGATACATTAGAGAAAGGAGAAAGTCCAGAGGGGGTATAGCTAAGATCAAAGGGCATAAGGGGGCATGTGAGGAGGAGGATCATGTAAAATCATCTATCCTAAATAGATACTTCTGCTCAGTATTTATTGAAGAGAAGGTCGGGCAGAGCCTACAGCTCAGCACCATGGACACGGGCGGGGAGGGAGGTGTGCACTAGTCCCTTCACAAAAGAAAGGGTCCTACAAGAGCTTGATAAGCTCATGGTGGACAAGGCAATGGGACCTGATGGCATACATCCCAGGGTACTAAGGGAGCAAAGGGTGAAACTAGCAGAGCCATTATCAAACTGTTTAGTGAGTCTCTGAGCACAGGAGAGGTCCCAGAAGACTGGAGAAGGGCTCATGTGATCCCGCTCCACAAAAGTGGTAGCAGGGAGGAGGCAGGGAACTACAGACCACTCACTCTTACCTCAGCAGTGGGCAAGATTATGGAGGCACTCCTTAAGGAAAGGATAGTGCAACACCTGGAATCCATAGGAGCACAGGATCCAAGACAGCATGGGTTTACAAAAGGAAGGTCCTGTCAAACTAATCTCATAGATTTCTTCGACTGGGTAACCAGAGTGGTGGGCCAAAGGGGAGCAGTTGATGTTGCCTACCTTGACTTCAGCAGAGCTTTTGACACTGTTCCACATAGAAGATTGATTAATAATCTGGGTAGGCTCAGGGTGGGTCAGAAGTTGGTCAACTGGGTGGAAAACTGGTTGACGGGCAGAAAACAGAGAGTGGTTGTACATGGTATACAGTTAGAAGAGATGCAAGTCACAAGTGGGGTACCTCAGGGATCAGTTCTGGGGACAGAACTCTTCAATATCTTCATCAGTGACATTGCAGATGGACTGAAGGGTAAGGTTTGTCTGTTTGCAGATGACACCAAGATCTGCAACAGAGCAGATGATCCAGATGGGGTGGGTAGAATAAGAAGAGATCTGGATAAACTAACAAAATGGTCAAAAGAGTGGCAACTGGGGTTTAATGCAAATTAGTGCAAGATCGTGCACATAGGGAAGAGAAACCCTGAAGCCATCTATAGGCTGGGAGGGGAGTTGCTGGCAGTCACAAGGGAAGAAAAAGACTTGGGCATCATCATCACCAATAACCTGAAATCATCCAAGCAGACCACTAAAGCAGTAGGTAAGGCTAGTGGGATGTTGGGGTGTATTAGCAGGGGTATCACAAGTCATAAGAGGGACATAATAATCCCTATTTACAAGACACTGGCTAGGCCCCATCTGGAACACTGTGTGCAGTACTGGAGGCCACACCTTCACAAGGATATTAACCAAATTGAGGCAGCCCAGAGGAGGGCAACCAAAATGGTGCAGGGACAGCATCAGAAAACATATGAGGACAGATTAACTGAGCTCAATATGTATACCCTAGAGCAAAGGAGGGAGAGAGGTGATATGATCGAAACATTCAAACACTTTAAGGGCATTAACAAGTTGAAAGAGTTTAACATGTTTCAATATAAGAAAAATAGCAGGACAAGAGGACACAGCATGAGATTAGAGGGAGATCGATTAAGGGGTAATGTGAGGAAATTCTTTTTCACATAAAGGGTGGTGGATGCATGGAATGGCCTACCTCAGGAAGTGGTGGATATGAATACAGTACAGATCTTCAAACTGGCATGGGATAGGCATAAGGGAGCAATACAGGTGAGAATGAATAGATAGGCTACTGGCAGAGCAAAGGATAAAGGCACATTCATAAGGTAGAAAAATAAATGAGCAGACTGGATAGGCCTTGTGGTCCTTATCTGCTGTCAACTTCTATATTTCTATGTTTCTCTGTTTCTATGTTACCTAGTGTCATCTGCAACTCAAAGTTCCTGCTGTACAAAGATGATGCTGTGGTGTTTTGTCATAGGATATCAAACACTAATTTGAACATAACTGTCACAAAAGGTGTTATTAAAGCACAGGAATATTTCAGTACACATAAACTGGCTTTGAATAAATCAAAACTAAGATAGTGTTGTTCAGAACTGCTCCATGGTTAAAAAATATACTGATGACCTGCAGGTTGTTGTCCTTGATAGGTCTCTTATGGAAGGTGTCTTTATGTTCGCATATTGAGGGATTAAATTAGACCCAATTCTTTGTTTCATTCTCCATATGGATGTTACCGCAGCCAATATTCTCCTCAAAATTAGTACACT
Source organism: Neoceratodus forsteri (assembly GCA_016271365.2). Classification (NCBI taxonomy): domain Eukaryota; kingdom Metazoa; phylum Chordata; order Ceratodontiformes; family Ceratodontidae; genus Neoceratodus; species Neoceratodus forsteri. The sequence continues at coordinate 238,123,022 of CM028132.1, read as the reverse complement.
GTAGAGAATTCAAAACTGTCAGACACCAATGACCTCTTAACCACTCAAAAGCTGTTGCCCATTTTGAAATATGCATCTGTTGTTAGGGATTTGGCTCCTTTTAGAATATTAACTAGAAAATCTGTGCTCTTTCAAAAAATAGGCAATGTTACCTTAATGGAACCTAACAATACACATCACAGTGAGGTTTGTGTTCTCCCATTTTGTATAAACGTTATGAAAAAAAGAAATATCAAGTTGCTTGAGTGAACAACTCTGGATTACAAAACAAATGCTACACCTTCTTCTTCTTCTTCTTCTTCTGTGCATTCTTCACTCTTACCTTTTCCATTAGTTCATACAGTTCATAAAATAGCTATTCCACATACCTTTGCCTATTCTGCAGCCTCTATTTGGAATGAAATCACTGTTCAAATTGAAATTTTCCCTCACTTAACATTTTTTCAGTTGCAATGTCTTCATATCTAAAAAATTCAAATATCTGCACATTTTCATTTTTTTAGTTTGAACGTAATTGTAGATTTTTGTACTTATTTGATGTGGAATACTGTATTTCTAAATCTCTATTTAGTATTGTAATGATTGTCTTAAATTTTAGGTTGTGCCTGAAAAAGAAATGTACTCCAGAATACTTACCCAATAGCAAAATAAAACAAAATAAAATGAAAAATAATTGTTGCCAAAACAAAACAGAAAAACAGATTCTACAATTGTAATGTTTTAATTTATTTTCTTGATATAATCTGCCTTATTTTATTTCATGGTGGGGGTGTTGGGTGATTGTGTGGTTAGAAGTGTGTTATGGTTGGAGCCTTTCGCTTTTACACCACTGGTCCAGGTGAACAGCGGAGGAAAACATCTACAGTATGACCTGATGGCTATTTAGTGGTCATTATCAAATGAATTGTTATGGTTTCAGCGCAGTTCTCACAAACCCATTATAAAAACCACGGCTACTGTCATTTGCCCCTTGCTGGCTGTGTCACAGGAGAGAACAAGGAATAAACGGTCATAGAGTTTGAACACCTCATCTCAGCCAATAAAACTGGTTTCTCCATGACAGGGTTGGGGCACACAGATGGGGAAGTGAGGAGAAACAGGCATAGCTGATGCCTCTGCTCATATGAATATGCTTAGGACTTCAATTGCCAGTGCTGCCAATCTGGTGCCTTCCATGAGCTAAAAGCAAACATTTTAATATGCCAATTTCATCCTCATTGTCATTGAAGACTGCAGTTTCCCTTTATCTGATTCTCATTTCTTGTCCTTTTGGGATCAGCACAGAGTCAGACTGACGCTGCTCAATAGTCTCATGCTTAGTTTACAAAACTAGCTTGCTGTGGTTGGTTTCTTTCTCTTCATTCTATGCTTTTCATCCATTAATGGCTCTAACAGTTATGAGAGTTGCTTTTTGGACTAAGAAGAGACACTGCAGTCCTGAAGTCATAGCACCCCCTAGCACTCAGTCTGTTTCAGTTCCATGCTCATTGCAGATTGGATGCATTTGTTCACCATGGACAATGATACCTGATCCTGAACAGGTCTTTGTAATTAAAGTAGAGAATAGAGATCTGAATAGACCAGAAACTAAAAGTACGATTTTCAGTGGTGAGGCTGAAGCCTAGTTTCAGACATTGAAATATATAGCAAAATAAATAGAGACCATTCTTTCTTTTCAATGGATTTCAGAGATACAGTAGTTGGATAATAACTTTATTTTTTATTTAAAGAGTTCCACAATGAAAAAAACATAACAGGCTGAACAGTTAATTTCCAGATGTGTCCGGGGGGGGGGGGATGAAATGAGGAAAGTGCAATCAGTTACATCAATAATATTACAATTATAGTAACAATTAACAACTAATAATAAAAGTACTGTACATGGCAGACAATTAAGAAGAACCATAGTGATCAAGTAATACAAAACATTACATAGCAAAAGCAGTAGTTCAGCAAAGTGCAACTGGAAGCAAAATGAGGGAGCAAGCAGAGATGAGGACTATAATGCAGATTTGTCCAAGGGGGGTTGGGGACCTATGAATCATGGCAGAAGGGGGGGTGGAGGAGCAGTGACTTTAGCCTAGGTTCAGAGGCAACTGGAGGACTGAGTATGGATTTCATGGAGGAGGGATTTTAAAGGTAGGAAAGAGACAATATTGTGAATAGCAATGGAGGGGGAGCCCCAAAGATTTGGGGATGCAGAAGAAGAAAGCAGCTTCACCAGTAGATAAGTAAATTATAGTTTATGTAAATAAATAGCTGCATAACAAATTATGTCTACTTTTAACAGTGTACTGATGCCCAGAATCAGTTCTAAAAAAACGTCCCCTAGAGCCTTTCTGGATCTTGCATTCAGAACCAAAAAAGAACCTCCATATGCAGAAAACAACAGTATGTTCAGTATACTGTATGGCACACTCATGCATTTTCAATATACAGTCTGGTCACTTTGAATATATTATAGGGGTATGGCCATGTCCCTGTAGTTAGGGTTGAGTAGCCTGTTTAATGTTAAACCTAACATTTTGCCCTTTAAAAACTTTGCATCTGATCCATGAGTTTGCACAACATTTGGCATGCACTGTCCTGTGGCATAGATCTTATGATGTGGCAAGTTTCTTTCTGGTCAGATGTACAGATTCTGAGATTTTGGCTAGAGGTAAATTCTGATCATTGCTTTTCATCCAGATGGTGTGGAATTTTGGTGTGATTTGTTCATGGTACAACCAGCTTGGGTACCAGAATTGCCATGCTTAGTTTGGTGAAAAAATATTAATCTGTTGCAAAGTTATTAACATTTTTTAAGCTCCCATTGTTTTCAAAGGGAATTCCACTGTCCAAATTAAAGGGATAAAGTTCAACCAAGGACTGACCTCATGAGAAAGGATTTTCTCTAGTGAGATCTGTTCCTTTTTCATGAGGAAAGAATCCTGTTTATGAGAGAAAAATCCTTTTTCGCTAGCCACCGTCTTTTTTTCCACAAACTAAAAAACATGTAAAATACATAAAATGTTGACATTGCACAAATCAAACACCAGAACTTAACTAAACAGGCCTGATTAGCTAAATTCTGGTGTTTGTATTTCATTTTTAGAGCCAGAAATACTTTTTCTGGGCACCCGCAACCCCATGTTTCCAGCATAGCAAGAGGAGTTCCGCCATGTTCTCTGTATGAGAACTGTGGAGTTTATCTGAAACTGAGTCTTGTCCCCAAGTGTAGCAGGCATTTCCTCCTGACAACTACAACATACAGTGACAGGGTGATTAATTACTTTCTTCCAGCAGGTTGTCAGTAGCCTCGTTAGTCTCATGCTAATCCTCTTAAGATGCTGTTAAACTTTCCCACCTGCTGCCTGTAACAAACTAGTCACTGGTTGAGACTGGAGAAGCAAAGAAAGCAACTTTCCCACCTGCTGCCTGTAAGGCAGTTGAGGCTATGAGCCAGTCAGCTTATGTCACGGACACAGACAAAACAAGGAATGGTTCTCCATGGCAAGGTAATGCTGCTAATTTATAATGCCATACAGTACCTGTATTATCGGCATCATCAGTACATTTTAAAAGCAAAAAAATGTATGAAAACACAGACGTGATTTCATCATGGCAATGCATTTTGAAAGACAGGGTGTCAGTGAAAAGTTGCTGTTGACTCGACCAATTTTGAGTATTGTGGTTTGCTTTCATTGTAAACGTAGGCTTAATAGTATCTACCTCAATTGCTTACCAGTCATCTGGCCCAGGAATACGAGTGAGGTGCAGGCAAGCAGGCAGTGTTAGAGCCAGCAAGTAGTGATGGAATGGACAGGGCGCACTATAGAAGATCATTCAAATGTAACTGAAGCAAATTTAATGAATATTTTCTACGTGTTTATGAACCAAAGGAAAACTTCATAAACCATATGTCAGTTACAATGGAAAACTCTCCAGTGTTCACAATTACTGATGCAGAAGGCATAATAAAAACATTAAAAATGAATAGCTCACCAGGCCCAGATGGTATTACACCAAGATTCCTGCAGGAACTTGTGAAAGAACTTGTGGGATCGCCTATGTTACTATTCAATACTTCGATCAAAGAAGGGAACACATTAAAAGAATGGAAAGAAGCATTAGTGACACCTATTTACAAAAAGGGCATCAGGGCAGATGCAGGTAATTATAGACCTATTAGCCTCTCCTCAGTTGTTGGAAAAATATTGGAAAAACTACAACAACACATGTTTTCAACCATATACATAATATGAGACTTGTAGATACTACACAACATGGCTTCATTCTAGTAAGATCATGTCTATCAAATTTAATCCAGTTCTTTTAACCAGTTAATGCAGCCTTAGACAAAAATATCCCAGTAGACATTTTATTTCTGGATTTCTCCAAAGCTTTTGATAAAGTGTCACACCTAATATTATTAGAGCAACTCACTGAAATTAAACTCCATCCTAATATCATCAGCTGGATAGAGTCATGGCTAAATCACAGGACACAAAGAGTTACCATTAAAAGGCATTTATCAAACTGGGGACAGGTGACCAGTAGAGTTCCTCAGGGATAAGTGTTAGGCTCCACTTTGTTCAACATCATGGTTTCTACCCTTCAAACAATGGGGAATGCATAGATCTGTAAATAGGGAGAAGACTACAAGCTTGGGGAGCTAGTACAGCCAAAGGCTGATGCTAGATAGATACAGAATGCCTTAGACTATTTTTCACAATGGGCAGAGGACAATAGAATGAAATTGAAAAAAAACAAGTGCAAAGTCATGCACCTAGGTAAAAAATAACTTATTATTTCAATACAAATTAAATAATACTATACTGCAAAATACTACAGAAGAAAAAGATTTAGGAGTTTTTATCACAAATGACTTCTCTTTTGGCAGAAATACAACTGAAATTGTCAAAAAGTGTCAGAAAATTATAGGATATATACTAAACAACAGTAAAAGTAGGGAGAATGATGTCCTTGTTCATCTCTATACTAGTCTGCTTCGGCCTCACCTGGACTACTGTGCTCAGATTTGTGCACCACAGACCATAAGATCTCAAAAACTGATTGAGGGAGTTCAAAGAAGGATAACAAGAAAAATAAATAATATACAACACTTGGGGTATACTCAAAGACTCAATAACCTGAAATTGTATTCTGCAGAATATCGATGAATCGGGGTGACCTCTGCCTCATTTTCAGAGCTGTAAATGACCAGTACGTGATGGAAACTTTGGGGTTTAAAAAACACATAGGCAAAAAAAACAACCAGATCACATGTACATAAAGTAATAGGTGGAAGAAATTTAACAGTTAAAAGAAGCAAGTTTTTCATGCAAAGGGTAATAACAACGTGGAATGTACTTCCCCAGCATCTAGTCAAGAGTAATAATATAACAACATTTAAACAAAGGTTGGACATGCATATGGGCAAAAGAAAGTATGTTTTCCACCTGTGATGTTGGATGGCAAGTTCAAAAAAAGGCCCTTGGCCTACTGAACTTGTAAATGCACTATGAACCTATGAAGCCTGAAGCCTTGTGCCAATGCCGCCAATAATACAGCCACTGTACTGCTTTTTAGGTAGCATTATACATAAGCAGCATTACCTTGCCATGGAGAACCATTCCTTTTTTTGTCTGCATATGACCTGAGCCTCCTCCCTATCTCACAGTCTCAACCACATTACAGGCAGCAGGTGGGAAAATTGCTTTCTTTGTGCTCCCAGTCTCCCAATTTCAACCAGTGGTACTGTGCTGTTCACAATGCTTATACCACTGCCAAAAACTGCTCTGTACAGGCTTGACTCCAGCTTATCCGAAATCCCGCTAATCTGAATGTTTTTCTTGTCCCCCACTGCATTCAGATAAGCTGGATTGTACTGTATTTAGTTCTACAGCCGCAGCTGAATTCTGCTGCCCACTGCAGTGTGAGTTGTGAGCCCTTATTTTTCCTGGTGTCTAGTGGCACCCCTCACTCCTCGATCACTGTCCCCATATATTCTCTGGTGCCTAGTGGCACCCCCCCACCATCCGATTGCCATCCCCAGGTCCCTAGTTTATTAATTTATAAAATCTGACACCATGATGCCCACCCTAGGTGTCAGATGCCCCCCCTGCATCCCTTTTTTCAAAGAATTAGCTGACATCAGGGGTCCCAATCCCTGTGTCAGCATTTAAAGCCCCCCCCCAGCAGTGTGGAACACTAGGGAACCCACCCCCAGTGTCCTGAAATATGTTATTAATTAAATCCTGCAAAAAAGAAAACGGTCCCATGATGTTTTTTTTTTACCTGAAAAAAACAAAACAGTCTCTCATTGTCGCCATTGTCCCGCTCCCTCATCCAAGCCCTCCCACTGAGCACCCACCACCAAACCCCTCCCTTACCCTATACTTACCATCAGAGGTCGAACGCTGTCATCTTCTGTGGACTGAGACAGAACTGCACTCTTTGGAATAGATCTCTGCTAGATTTGTATGGGAGGGAAAGAGGCTAGAATGAAGTGGTCAATCTGACAACTTCTAATGGGAGGGAGGTTTGAACCTACCTGATCTTTATGAATATGCCCATGCTACTATATTAGCCCATATATTTAATTGGTGCAACCCAAATTATAAAACTCTGGAATAAAATAGAGTTGTCCTTTTACTTTTCAGGATTTTCTGGGTCTGCTCTCCTCCAATGGTAAACCCCAAAACAGATAAAACATATTATGTAGGAGCACAATCTACACTTCAGGTTTGGTATAAACTTAAAACTCAACAGATGTAAAATACATTTTATCCCACTTAGATTCACTTCTAACACTATTAAACCCTCTTCTGCCACAAGAAAAACAAACCTTACAGAGCTGGGCAAAAGAGATCTTACATCAATCTATAAAATTACAGATGAGAAGGGTAATCCTTTTCCAGAATTTAAAGGAAAGCTATAGACTCAACCCACAGGACTTTCCACTATGCATTCGGCTAATGAAATAGTAAGTCAAAGAGCAATTAGTACAGGTTTTTACCTAAACCCTCTCTCTGTTACTGCATTTAGCTATAATTACTAGAGGAGGCCAAATGTGGCCATATTTCATAGGATTACTTTATAAGAGTCTTCAGGAAATGTCTAGAGAATCCACTAGGTATTCTAGAAGCCTGGAATAGAGAGCTCCTTGCGTCAATCCAAATAGATGAATGGGAAAAATATACTAAGCTTACTTTTGGCCTTTAAATGCACCCTATTGGAGGAATTTGCATGGAAAACCAGAAACAGATTTGTTTACTCCGCCAAATTGTCTAAATTTACAACTACTGTCACTGGGGAATGCTGGAGGAAATGTGGAAACAACATGGGTCATACCCATATATTCTGGTCATGTTGAGTCCTGAGAGAGTTTTGGCACCTGATTTCACAGGCCCTGATTGAATTAGTTGGAGAAGAAGTGGTTTTAACCCCAGAATTGGTTCTTCTGACAATCTCCCAGAGGGTTTACGATTCAAAAGGCTTCTTATTGATAACTTATATACTGGTGGCAAAGAAAGTTATTACTAGGAGATGGGGCAGAGATTCCCCTACATTACAGGAATGGCATGGGATGATCAAAGAGATTTATACCTTAGCACAGTTGATTGCTAGTGCTGGAGACAAAGTGGATCTGATTGAATTAAGATAGAGAAAATAGGTATTTTATATAACTCCTTTGGATCCTTCTTTTGTTCCATGAAAATGTACTTAAATATCTATAAGAGAGCACTTAAGAAAATTCACGTACTATATGGACTCAACCAGACAATCTGACATTTAGTATCTGTCTATATAGGAATAATGGACATTCCTCTGAATTGACACTTTATATATTTGCACTATGTATGATTTTATCCAACATCGAATTGCACTTTATTTGTATTTATTGGCTGTAACCCTTAGTGAACTATTTGGATATGCTTTTTAATTAAGCTGTGTGAATGCTCTGTATATGTTCTGATGTACCTCATTGCTGATTTTATTGGAAAAAAATCATAAATAAACAACTAAAAAAAAGAACTGAACTCTTCAAAGCCCAACTGTGAACTGAGAAATAAAGGTAAGTGCTGTATAATGTATTTCAACAGCATTTCAAACTTGTGTTCATAACTTTGCCATTGGAATTTTTTCACCAGATCTTCAACATGGCCTTTTTGGGACCTCACCTCGTGAACACTGAAACTGTCATTTTGTGGCTGTTGCATGACATCAGGACCAAATAACAAAATTTCATGGTCAGTTTTCATGAGATGGTGTCCCAAAAGGGCCATGTAGAAAATCCACTAAAAAAATTCCTAAAAATGCCCGAGTTATATGCGTATATTGAAATATTTCTTCGCACATGCATAACTTTGGTAATTTTCAATATTTTGACTCCAAATGTTCAGCATAGTCATTTTCTCACACCACCTCATGAACAGTACAGATGTCATTTTTCACATCCTACCCAAAATGTGTTTTTGCACCTGTGGCACAGAATGGCATTTTAGCATGGATTTGAACATTTTTATCTATGGGGTTTATGAGGTGGGGTCAAAAGAAAACAATGTTGAAAATTTGTGGTCAAAATATTAAAAAAATGACAAAGTTATGACCATTCATTGCAATTTTGCTTCACCCATTTGTAACTTAGGAAATATTAAATATTTTTACCCCAGATGTTAAACATAGCCTTCTTATTACCCCACCTCATTTACGATACAGCTGTCATTTTTTAAATTTTGGACAAAATGTGTTTTTGCACCTCTGGTGCGGAATGGCATTGCAGTTGTGCAGAATTATGTTTTGGAGGGGATTTAAAAATGTTCTCTTTTTTTGTTTATTGCATTGTTAAATATTATATAAAAATTCAGAAATGCATATCAATTTTTTTTTATATATTAACATTTGTGATTTCTATTGGTCCATATTCATGGCATAATTAAAGTATTATTTCATTCGATCTCTTTGCAAGGTAAACAGATTTTTTTATAACAATAAAACAATGTTCATCAGTGGTCATTAATCACATAATCAATGGATTATCATATCCTTAATAGGCTGGGATTTATTGTGTTATTCAGCAATTTTCGTTTTACTAGAGACACATCCTCATTATTCTTCATAGCAAACATCCAAAGTCAAGCTATGTTGCATAAGACTATATCTATTTGTTTTAAGTGATTGTATTTATTAGTTAAAAGTGCCTCTGATTTTAAAGTATCCATGAACGTATTCCATATTTTATTATATTTATTCGTTTGGTAGTGGTATAGTGAACCCTTTTGATTCTGTGTATTGCAATCATTGTGTTTAACCACCCTTCAAAAGTGGGGGTTCTTATCTTTCCACTATATATATATATATTATATATATATATATATATATATATATATATATATATATATATATATATATATATATATATGGTAGCACGGTGCTACCATAGTTAGGGTTGAGGAGCAATTTACATGTTAAACCCAAAATTTTGCACCTTAATAGCTTTGCAACTGTTTGACGGATTTGCCTGAAGTTTGGAATACACGATCAAGACCCATACGCCTTGGGATCTGCCAAGTTTTGTACCTGTCAGATATACAGCTGCGGAGTTATTAAGCATGATCTGCACGTGCATTTATGCTTTTTCTGGAATTCTACGGTCACACCTACAGGTCGCACGGTTTGCACGACTGGTCCAAAATCTTCAAGGAACATGTGGCCAGGGTCCCCGTTGTGCCTTTTGAAGATTTCATGAAAAAATATTAAACGGTTCAAAAGTTATTCAAAAACCAATTTCCCATTCTAAGTCAATGGGAAATGTTAACAAAAAGTTCGACAGTGTCACAAATGCACTCTTTACTGTCATAAATGGCCCTTTTACTGTCACAAATCCACCATTTAGTTTTCAGTTAGTGATCAGAAAAATGCTTGGCATTTAAAATTGGGACCCTCTAGCAACCTAATTCTTTTTGTATTCACCTAGTCGGGCCCTGAGGATGCTAGCCATGTCTTTATTTTGGGTAAAACACCCCAGAAATATGTTTTCAAATTTCTGGAAAAGTACTTTCACAAAGTAGTGTCCGACTCATAAAGTGTTGCACATTTTTGCAAAGCTTTCACAAATTATACAGTACTTTTCTAGGGCTGTGGGAAATGACAGCAATTATTTGGCACCCTGCTGCAAAAGAACGGTTTGGTGTTTTGGCCTGAAATTTGGAGGAACGCAGCCGATGTCGCACAGATGTGCCTTTCAGTGTTGCATTGCAAAAATATTACACAGTGGGAAAGTTATGGCACTCCAAAATTTACACTTTTTCCTATAGGATAACATTACGGCATCCGACGCATTGCAGCAATCCTTTGGCACCCTGCTGCAATATAACGGCTCAGTCTTTTGGGCTGAAATTTGGAGGGAAGACAGCCAACATCCCATAGATGTGCCCTTTAGTGGTTTGGTGAAAAAATATTACAGGGAGCCAAAGATATGGCACTCCAAACTTCTCTTTTTTTCCCATAGGATAAGATTACGGCGTTCGCCACGCCTTTCAGGGCCCGTATCTCAGAAACGGTGCGAGATACGGACTTTTTGTCGAAAAAGTACTTAGCCCCCTAACAGGGACTAAGTACAAAACTAGCCAGGAAAGTCATAAATCATATGACTTTTATTTTTTTTTCTACGTTGTACGGTTCCTGAGATATAGCTATTTAGTATTCCAACTCCTCATTTCTGCTCGAGACCCATTATTATGCATACATTCTTTGTACTTCACTGTCTTTCTATGCCACTTTTGTGAAAACCAGCCTCTGCGCTTACATTACTGTTACTATTGTTCTTTCCGCTATATGTTCCATACCCGTTTCACTTACTGTTCACGCTCACGCCACCATGTCGTTATCCTTTGTGTTTTCATATGTGTTTGTGCTTCTGTTATTTTTGCCATTGGTGTCTACAGTACTGTTTCTGTTTCTGTTTCACTTTGCTTCACCATGCCCATTGACATTTCTGTTTAGGGCACCATGTTACTATGTGATAAGACATCACGTGGTGGACCGCTCCCTGCCTCACGCCACCCAAAGGCGCATTCCCTTTCTGTTCTCATCTCAAGGCCCATTACCATGTAACGCCACTGTTAGCACTTCTGTTTGCATTGTTGTTCCTGTTACTATGTCACAAGACATCACGTGGTGGGAGCGTGGGGGCTCTGCTCGCCGATTACGAGGCGGGATCACGGGCCCGCCTCCGCCACTGCATTACATTCACTATTTCTTGTTATCATTCTCAAAAGAAGGGAATTTGAGGCAAAAACTCCATTTAATGCATCAGTTAGGGTTGTTTCACAGCGACAAAAGTGAGGAAATTTGGTGTTGGGTTGAAAACCCCTTGGACCCCAGCCCACCCCCCACCGCATTAAAGCGCGAGGTGTTCGTCCCACTCATCCCATTCTCCTATACTTCTGCTGCTTTACACATGTGATGGGGTGACAGTTAGGGCTAAAGACCCCAATGTGCACCCCAGTGCCGTGTGGGGTGGCTATGGGGTCCAAGGGGTTTTCTAACCCTAACACCGAATTTCCTGACTTTTGTCGCTGTGGAACAACCCTAACTGATGCATTAAATTGAGTTTTTTTGCCTCTAATATAAATATATGTGTTTCAAGGCTGTAATAACAGTCATATTGATAAAGCTTCATGCGAGATAAGGAATATTTTGGATTGGGCCACCCACCCTCAGAAACATCCAAAATGGGTTTTTATTTACCCTGCAGCTAATGACTTTTGATAGAAAAGATAATATTTTCTGTCACCATTCATTTAGCTTCAGACACAATATCAACATGTGTTCCAATGTTGCACATGCTTCTTCACAGCTTGGACATTGTGGTAATATAGAAGAGCTCATTTTATGTAACCGATTAGGGGTATAATAAACTCAGTGTTGTATATTAAACTGTATTTGAATCATTGTTGCTGATTTGAGGCCCCAGTCCTTTATATTTACTATTTTTTCTATAAGCTTGTTGATATGTTTTGATTAATTTTTTGTTCCCATTTTTGTTTAAGCTGGAAAGTATGCTATCTTTTGATTGTATAAGTCTATATATTTGAGAAATTATTTTTTATGTGAAGGAGCAGTTAACACCTGCTCAAGTTGTGTCAGCATTGTGTTAGTTGATCTATCTTGGTTTTTAACAATATAATCTCTTAGTTGTAAAAAGGCATAAAATTCATTATTTGATAGATCAAATTTTACTCAAAGTGAACCAAAATCACTTATTTGTCCATCCTTTAATACACATCCAACCTCATCAAGTCCTTTGCAGTACCATTTTTTTAAATGTTGGATCTGACACAGAGGGTGTCAAATAGGGATTTAGGTGTATTGGTGAAAGATTTGAGAAATACATCATTTGAGATTTTTCCTTAAGTACTTTTTGCCAGATACTGTATGGATAATAGCTTTTGTACACAAGGCCAGGTTTTTCGATTTGTCCTAGATTTCGCCTTCCCAAGTGATGACAGACAATCATATTCTGTGGTGTTCAGATTGGCAATTAATTTATTTTGCAATCTTTTACATACATTTCTATTTACATTATTACATCACCATTCCAACATTGTGCTTCTATTCCACTCAATTTCGTTTACACTGTCCACTCAATTATATCTCTTCCTTTTCTTCTCCCTTCTTCTTCTTCTTCTCACCTTCCAGATGAAAACCTGGGTGAAGTCTTCATTTCTTCTTTCATAGGTAATGGTGAAAACTGTTACCACTTTCTCTCACTTTCTGTCGTTTTCTTCTATGTACTGTTTAATCACCCTCCCCCCTTTTTCCCACCCCCAACCTTGTCCCTTTTTACCCCCCTTTCTCCCCCTTGCCATTCACCTTCAGCAGTCCAAATTATTATTTTCACTTCTATCTTATAGTTTTATTTTTTTTGCAAGGGTGGGTGGGAGGTAAAAACTGAAAAAGTGGCAGCAAAAGAGGCTGACTTGCTCTGTGCAACCCCTTAAATAATGGGACTTAGCCCTGCCCCCACCTCCCTTAGCCTCTTGCCCTGTTATCCTCTGCTTTTTTTCAACACTGACCCTTCCTAGTTTGTGAGGTCACCATGACTCTTCAAGACTCACTACCTTGTCAGCCCCTCCCACTTTTTCTCTCCCCTTCCCTCCTCCTCCCTCTCACTCCTTTCCCTCTGTCTGAGCAATGTCATTGGATGGTGTCTGTGATGCTTGGCCAGCTGGTAATGATTGTTCTATGATTTTGTAATATAAAAATACAGTGTGTGATTGTCTGTCATGAGACATCCGGTGCTCCTGGGATGACCCCCCCCCAAGGTTTCAGCAACAGGATGTTAACCTGAAACTAGGAGGTAATTAAAGACTAGAGAGACATAATTTAGGGTCTCCTGTTTATCTAACTTAATTGGAGCTGACCAGCTGCCAGGATATAGGGATCGTAAACTTTTATGATGTTTTAGGAGTTGCATTTTATGGCCTCCTGCCTTTGAAGCTGGGAAACTAAAATATACTTTGATCCTTGGGGAAGCAGGAAATCACCGGATCAAAGAGTCATATTGGGAAATCAGTTTTGCTGATGTCATCTTATTTAATATACCTCCTGATAGGACATCCTGTGTGTATTATTTTTTTATATTTAACAAGGAGGAGCTAGGTGACATCATGGAAATGGTGTGTTTGAGAGACAGTTTAAGCTACTCTGTGTCTGATCTATAGACACACATTTTCTTTGTGGGCTCTTAGAAACAACATCTAACTATAAGCACTGTAAGAAGGTAATACATTAGATAGAGAAGTCTAATTGTATTGTGATAGGAGTTTATGTTTGTACTTTTCCTTGTTTTCTTTTCAGTGATTGTATGCTTTGTGATATATTGTTCTGTGTTTACATTTTATGTATTGTTATCCATTTTTAAGTAAACCTCTTATTTTAAAGAGACTGCCTGGTGTACCTTCGGAGTTCTTTCATTTGCATGTGAAGTATAGATGGTTAAAGCTGACAACTGTTTATAAGCTTAATGGTGTTACTGAACTGGAAAAGGTAAGAATATAACTAAGGTCTTTCACAGAGTTTTAAGGGTTCATTTTGATAGCTGGTTAGGTGCCCTTAGGCAAAGGATATCTGGCATTCCCAAAGAGCAGATTATCTGAGCCTGTACATTTGGGTATGCTAGCATAAGGTTCACAGTTTGAATCCCCCAGAACTTGAGACCAAAGGTGATTCAGACCCACAAGCAGACAGGAGGGTTACTCTATTACCTGTTCACAATACTGCACTCAGAGGTTGGCACTGTTGGAGCAGAGGGCCTGACCTGCTGAGTGGGTTTGTGACAGTGTCCACCAGGACAACCTTGTCTGCCCATTTAATGGGCAAACTCCATTGTCCTGGATTTCTCCCTACCCAGTGATGGCAGGCAATCATAGTCGGTGGTGCTCAGATTGGCAATTCATATATTTTACAATCTTTTACATAAATTTCTATTTACATTATAACATTCCAACATTAGTGCTTATATTCCACTCAATTTCTTTAACACTTTCAACTCAATATATCCCTTCATTTTCTTCTCCCTTCTTCTTCTCCTCCCCTCCCAAGTGAAAGCCTGGGTGACTTCTCACTTCTTCTTTGTAGGTAACCATGAAAACCATTACAGCTTGCTCTCACTTTCTGTTGTTTTCTTCTAGGTACTGTTAATTCCTCTCCCCCTCTTTTTTCCCACCTGTCACCGTTGGCCCCTTCTTACCCCCCTTTTCCCCATAGCCTGTCTCCAGCTTGCATTTGATGACTGGCATTCCCCCTATCATTTCCTTTCTTGCCTCCTCCATGTCTCTATAAAACCTATAATTTCTGTATTAAACATGTCTATGCCCGAATCTGAAAAATGTAACCCATCAGATCGGTAAAAGTCATCCACTCTCTTCTACCCCCCTCAATATGACATGTCTGGCAATGGCTCGGAATAGCATGCTGACCTTCCTGTTTATCTTAAGTCTTGCTCTCTGTACCGCTAGGTGGCTGTGCTCATTCCACCATACCCTTCTCGGTATCATGTCAGACCATGCTAAGCTAACTCTGAGCCACCATTGTTTTATCTTTTCCAGGTCTTGCCTTGTCTGTAAATAAGTGTCCACCCAAGGCCTGGATCCAATGTCATTACACCCCAGGTGTATGATAATCAAATCTGGAGTGGGTTGTCTGCCCTCATCTCACAAAGGGTCAGCAAGATCTGTGCCCATCTCTCATCCCGAATTCCTCTCCAGGACAGCCTACAATGTCTTACCTCCTGATACAGCTGTTTCCCCTGCTTTCTTTTCTGCTCTCCTTTTGGCCCAATAAATGTAGGAGTGCCCGCATATCCATACTTGTGTGCCATCTGTGACCTATTTATCAAGAGACAATTTTGATTAAATGACTGTTCTCGGCTGCCCACCCTCCCTTCTCCCCATTATTCCTCCCTCCACATGCTCACCTCATCCCCTTTTTGTGCTTGAAAAGCACAGAGAAACAGGTTAGAGTTATTCATTCTTGGGTCATATGTATCTCTTTAGCTTCAGACTTCCAACAGCCAATCTCCTGTACCCTTCCTTCTGATTCTCCATCTGTGGCCATTTTAGATGCTGCTCCAGTTCTGAAGGAATGGGAGGAGTACTTTGTTGGGTCCTCTCCTAAAAACTCCATTACTTTTTTCAGTATGGCTGTGACTTGGTAGCTTGAGACCTTTTTCCCATCCTCATGCACTCATAGTTGCCCTTGTTTGTCATGTCTCTCTGCAGCATAAGCCCACAGTGCTTTTACTGGGCACAATAATGGATTGGCATGTGACTCAATGGTCACTGTGCTTCCCTTCCCATCTTGATCCATTTTGGACCTCCTAATAGCTATTTGAATCTGATTCACTCCCCATGTTGCATCCTCCCATGCTAGCTCCCCAGCTTCTTCCTTCCTCCCATGTCTCATTGCTTCACTCACTCATAAGGATCCTGCAAACATTACTAAGTAAACTGTTTGGAATAAAACTGCCTCATCTCTTCATCTACGTATTGTGGGTAAGATTCTCACCAGCCTGTCTAACAGGAGGTCCAATATTGGGCACCTTGGGTCCACTGCCCTGTGTTTCATACACCCCATCCTTGTACCATTCACCTAATGAGCATGGTTTTTGTTGGGTCATGCCATCCTTTCAAGCTATAAACTATACTGATCCCTGCCAGGTGCACCCCCATTGTATTGTGAGCAATCCCTCTTTCCCACTGATATACTATAAATCTTCCTATTTGTTCTTCCATGATCGGCTCACTTACCTCCCTGAATGCTTGGAATGTCTGCTGTGAGCCTTCGTATGCCTTCAAGGTTCTGGGTGCCCAGGAGTTGTGAAACAGCAATTTGGCTCCTCCTTGCCAATGTCCCAAATGTTTTATTTTTATTTTTTTTTTTATTTTTAGTTGTTTAACCAGGTATAGCACACTAAGCTGAAAGCTTTTTTACAGGAGCGACCTGGGAGCACAAGGAGGTTAAGTGACTTGCTCAGGGTCACACAGTATGCAAGTGGAAGCTGTGGGATTCAAACCCAGGTCTGGTCTGCTGGATGTCACCAAATTTGCAGCTCAGAGCCTTAGACCACTGCGCTATACTGCCTGTTTGGTGGGATCGTGTTTTTTGTCCCTCTGCTTTTGGAGCAAGTACACGGAATTGATCCCACTGCAGATGTGAAAGGTTGTCAGCCAATATGTTCCATATCCCTTCTATGTGCCTGGCTCTAAATGACATGTTCAGCTGTAACCCCCTCAAAACACGTTGTCTCAGTACCCTCATAACTGTGTCTGATTTTAACCCTTTGTTGTTGAGTATGTACACTAAGCCCCCAGTTGTCACACCAAAAAGTCACCTTTTGATTGCAAGGCTCCTCCTCCCATAATAAGGTACAAACCCAAATCGGCATGATCTCCAACAGCATAATATCCCGTGTCAGCTCCCCTGTCGCCCACTCCTCGGACCATGGTTCAGAGAATCATTTACCTTGGAAATACCCCCCCATTCCTAACTCCCCCTACTGTGCCTGTGTACAACTCCAGATCTGTGTTGTAGACCCAGTCCTCTTGCCAAAAGGACCTCCCATTGTAATTCTGTATAAATGTCTCCCATATCTGAAAACTGTCTTTCAGTCCCCTCATAATATCTACCCAGTGGTGTGGTCTGATAACCCCTGCAGTTGCCATGGCCAAATGTCTGGTGAATGTTCTCCCCAGGCCTATGGCCCTGCATGCAAAGCTGAGGTGTCCTAACAACTGCTGTACCTGTCTCAGCTGTACCCTTCTTCTACTCATGTGTACCCCAATGAGCTTTTTCAGTCACTGTACCTTGTTGTCTGGTAACCAGAACATATCTGCCTGTGTGTCCACCTCAATCCCTAAACATTATATCACTCTACTAGGCCCCTCTGTTTTCTCCAGTGTGAGTGGTACCCGTGTTCCCTGCACAGCTCCTGGAAACATGCTAGCATTTGTTCTGCCTCCTGTTTCCCATTTCCTATTAGGAGAAAATCATCCAGATAATGTATAACTGCCCTGGTACCCAGTTTTTTGTTGAAAACCCTGTTGTAGGCACATGCTGAATAACTCAAATATAGCACAGGCTGTGGAACACCCAATGGGCATGGCTTTGTCAAAGTAATACTGCCCGTCCATCTTAAAACCTAGTAAATCCTGGTCCTCTGAGCATACTGGCAACAGACAAATGCTGATTCTGTCTCCTTGGCCAACCATGCCTCTGGGGTTGCCCTGATAATCTGTAATGCTTCTTCCATTGTGGCATACGATACCCTGCTGTGCTTTTCATCTGTAAAGTCATTGACAGACTCCCCTTCTGGGAAGGAGAGGTGGTGGATGGCCCGATACTCTCCTGGCTGTTTCTTTGGCACCAAACCTAAGGGGGATACCCTCAGGTCCTGGAATGGAGGAATCTTGAATGGTCCCTCTATCCTCCCTGCCTCTTTCTCTTTCTTGATCTTGGTCCTTAAGATGTCCTCCTTTCCCCCTTACCGACCCCATGTTTTTAGCCTCCTTCACCTCTCTGGGACCTATAAATTGCAGACTGAAGCCTTTTCCAAAACCTTCCCTAATTTTTTCAGCTGCTTCCCTTTCAGGATACATTCATGACCAGCTCTCAAAAGCCTTGATCATGATGGGGGTCTTGGACTTCAAGAAACTGTCACTGTGCCCTGTACCCTACTTGGCTCCCTGTCCCCCCCTTACTGCCCCCTGATTCCATCTTGTTATCTGACACCCTCCTTGTCCCTGGTCATGCCCCATCACTCCCTTAATAGGCTTGAGCCCCCTCCCCATGTATCCTTGGCCTCTGGCTCCCCTGCCCCACGGTTGTTCCCTGTACCCATGTCCCCTCCCCAAAGGCCTGGTTGGAAGGCGCTTGTGCCCCTCCTTGTTGCCCTCCCTGGCTCCAATTTGTCCAACATCTCAACATTGGGTGGGTGCCCCCACATTTTGAACAGGCATGCCAAAATCTGCATTGTGGCCATGAACAAAATGCCCTGTTGTAGCTCCAGCAACATTTTTGCATTGACGTTCCCCTTCCTGCCTCCTTCTCCTTCCAGTGTGGACTGGTCAGTAACATAGTCTGTCCATAAGTCCAGTTGCTTTGTGTCCCACCTGACATCCCCGTAGGTCACCATCTGTTGCCGGAAGAATTCATTATAGTACAGTCACCCAACACCTCCCTTAGCTTTTGCTCTCCTTATGATAGGGAATATGTGATAACGGGTATCCCTAGTTCTGGCTTCTTTTCCATGACTATTGCTGAGTATGTGGTGAAACCGACAAACCACTCATCCTGTGTCTTCCCATTTGTAAACTTATCTTCCTACTTTTTTCCCAAAAGGACCACTGCTGCTGCCATCTCACTCTTGCCTATGTTCTCTGTCTGCATATTTAGATACCGCTTCTCTACTCACTAATGCAAAAATGTCCATGTACTCCCCTTTCCAAATTTTTTCCTTCGTGGCCAATGATAGATGAACTCCTATCCTCATGCCTGGGGCTCCAATCTCTCTCTTGACCACTTGCCTACTCCTGGCCCTTCTGTCATTTTTTCCCCTTCCCCGATGCACTTTTTCATGCCTTAATATCAGTCAATGGTTTTTCTAACTATTCAACATCCCGTGTCCCTAGGGATGATATCATCTGTTCTACATAATCCTTTATACTGTCTCCAAACAGTCCCTACTCCATTACCTGTATGCGTTTCTGTTCCCATTGTCAACCCAGGTCCCGGCTGAGGCAGCTCTTCTGGCCCTGTATTGACAAGGCTCATATGTGGTTGCCATGTGACTGTGAGGGAGCTGGGGTTGTCGCAGGCAGTGGTCATGTCTCTGGCTTGGCCACTGGCATGGATTCTGGTGTTGGTACTGGAGTGGGCTCGGGCAGAGGCATACTGGGTGAACTTGGGTATGGCTGCATTGGGTTAACTGGTCAGGGAGGACCCACTGGTGCTGGCTGTTGCTCTCCTAGCTGTGTTGCCTCATCAGTGGTCGCTTCCCCTTCCTGCCTCTGCATCTCTTGGCCTTCTGCTTTTCTCCTTGCCTATGAGGCTCTCTACCCTCCACCAGTTCCCACACTTTGTTGGCCTTCTCCGCCAACTCCAATATCACACTGCATGCATCCTCTTTCGTAGGCTTATTCTTTCTAGGTGCCATGTCCCGTCCTGCAGTACCTAACAAATTCGGGCAAAACTGAAAAGAGATACCCTGTTAGACCATGCTTGTTTAGTCCTTTGTTCTTTGCTCTTTTAACCTGTGTTTCTAGCTGTCCAACCCTCCCCTTACCCCATGCTCTAGTCTCTCCTTCTGATTCCTTTCCTCCCTGCTGCATGGCCTGGATGCTTATTTAGGCCTTGCATGGGTCTTAGTTCCCCTTCTGTTTTCTTTCCAGCTCACCCATCCTGTTCGTGCTTCTTCCCTGGGCTGGGTCTATCTGTCTATTTGCACCAATCTTGAGTATCTAGGCTTCCCTGCAGCTCTGTAGTAACAGAACCTTGCTGTAATAAACTCCCCCATCCGTTACCAGTGCATTCTTTCCCGCAGCTCCACTCACCAGTCTCATTTCTACTATTTCAGCCTGTAATATCTTTTGGCTTTAATCACCTTCTTCTGGGCAGCAGCAGGGTGCCCATTGTGGCCTGCCCCCTTGCCTTCTGTGTCCTTCTCTCTTTTTTAATTCTCCTGCTGTTTTGTCCTTAAACCTTCTCCAATTGTATATCCCTCCAATTTGTCCCCTGTACTGAACGCACCCTGTATGCCTCCCTTGTTTTAGGCCACCAACTAGACCACGCCCCTGATGACATCAGATGCCATTGACCGCATGGCCCAATCCAAGGCCCTCTGTTCTCCTCTGGCCCCTTTTGTTGCTCCACCTTCTCCCATCATTCCTGCTGTGTGCCCCAAACAATTCAGCACAAAAAATCCTTTCTTTCTGGCTCCGTAGTCAAAGCCCCATATTAATGCATCGCTGGTCCAACTGCTCAAAAAACATGCCCCAGTCTCCCTCCTCTTTTCTCCTCTCTGCCACTTACTGCCAAAACACTCCTCATGACTTCACAATTGGACTGGCTGGCTTGCCTCAAAGGCCTCACCCCATCTCATGGCTCCTCTCTTTTACTCTGCCAGCCGCCTCTTCTGACCCCTATGGAAACACAAATTTTTACCTTTTTTTTTCAATCCCCACTACCCTGCGGCAGTTGCAATTGTTTCTAAAACTCCCCATAAGTCCCAGTTCTCCCGGGACCCCAACCACCAGAAAAGCTTCACTGTGCCATCTGTCCAGACTGGGCTTAATTATGTGGCTGCTCTGCAGCCCAATCTGAACTCCTCACTCTGCTTCCAAACCATGTGGGCTTCTCCACTAGCTGGCAGTCCTCCCCAGTGTTCTCGCTTTTTTCCTTTCCTTATTGCTTGGATTTCTACCTGTACCAAACTCCTGCCAGCTGACCTTCAGAACTTCTCGTAGCCTCCTTGTCCAGCACACACTGATTTGCCCTGTGTCACAAGCAGCTCTCCATGGATCCCTCTGTTTTTTTTGTGCCAAATCTGATGTGCTGCTCATGAGTTTAAAAACTGAAAAAGTGGCAGCAAATGAGGCTGACTTGCTCTGAGCAACCCCTTAAATATTGGGACTTAGCCCCACCTCCCTTAGCCTCTTGCCCTATTGCCCTCTGCTTTTTTCCAACACTGACCCCTCCTAGTTCATGAGATCACCATGACTCCTCATGAATCACTACCTTGCTTGCCCATCCTGCTTTTTCTCTCCCCTGCCCTCTCCTCCACCTCCCTCTCTCTCACTCCCTTCCCTCTATCTGAGCAATGCCATTGGGTGGTGTCCACCAGGACAACATGGTCTTCCCATTTAATGGGAAAACTCCATTATTCACATGTGCTCCTATATATAGACAATGTTTTATATTATTGTATGGAGACCTACTGTAGCTGTCTCTATACCAACCAAGTATTCCCTTGGTCCTTCTGTAACCATTTGGAGGCAACTGTAATATTTGTGGCATAGTATTACATTTTTAAACAAGGTAAATCCAGCCCTACTTCAAAACTGGGGGCACATAATTTTCAATTTTAAATGAGGGTTTCTTCCCTTCCCTTTCCACAAAAATGTTTTAATTAGTATTTTGAGTCCATGAAAAAAATTGTTCTTTTAAGATTATGGGGATATTTTGGAAGAATTTGAGAAATTTCTGTACCGGGTACATGAGGTGGTATAATAAGATGCCTATGCTGACAATTTGGTCACTGTTGTCTTATAAATGGAAGCCCTGTGCTTTTACAACTACATACATACATATATATATATATATATATATATATATATATATATATATATATATATACATCTATGGGATGGAGCACAGAGTCTGACAGACCCTGTGCTCCCACAGTAAAATAAGGATACTATTATACTATCTCAAAAAATAAGGAAATAAGTTGCAAAAAAAAATTGTTAATGCTCTAGTAAGGGTCAGATTAACAAAAGTTGGGAAATGAGGTGTTAGGGTTTCTCCTAACACCCCACCCTCCCAAACCAGGAAAGAGAGCAGGTGTGTGGTGTGCCTTGGGCATCTCAAGTATAATGCTCTAACTGCACTAGAGAGTAGTTTTGGCATTCTCTTTCTCACTCAACCAGTAGAGGAGTGACATACCATGGAGACAATATTTTCTCTTTTTAGAGAAGGAAAGCTAGAGTGTGTCACACTTGGGAACAGCATGTTTTGGAACACAGTAAAATTTAACTAATCCTGTTTTCTTCAGTTACAAATTATTTATAACTGATGGAATAAGACAGGTAACTTGAACTATATAGTGAATGCTTTCAGTGACTGTTTCATAGCTTTAGGATTGAAAATAAGAATGCTGATGTTGGCAATGCCCACATCTCTGCAGATGAGCCTCGTATGCCATCAGTTACCTCCTCTGAGTGTACTTTTCTTGCCCTAGCTGCATTTTTGGTGAATGATGTGCAGGGTGCTCTGCTGAAACTAGACACAACAAAATGTGAGAGGATTGATGGCTTGCATCCTAGATTACTGAAATATGCTGAACTTGTTCTGTCATTTCTTAACTGATCTATTTAGTATGTCAATTAGCCATGAGAGTTCTGTGAGATTTGAAAACTTGCAAAAGTTACACCAGTGTTTATGTCCGCATGATGACATATTACTTTTCGACTATCATTTGATTTTTCCAGTGTCTGTTGTGTTGAAGGTCTTGTTGAAGGTCTTGAAGCAGTTGATTGAAAAGCACATTTTAAACTAGTTGGCAGTTCACCAGATTTTAAATGTGAACCAATATGGTCTCAGGCATCTAACCATGGTATGGCAGTCACCCTAGTGAAGGTCACTAGCAATATGTGTTGGGCGGTTGATGGTGGCTGGAACAATTTTCATTGACCTCTCCAAGGAATTCAACACAATATACCATGACTTCCTTCTTAATTAGCTAAATGGTCTAGGCTTTCACAGCTCTTTGCCTAAGTAGCTATCTATATTTGAAAACAGATACGAGATGATCACTATAGGAAAAGTGAACTATAGAAAATTTAAAGTGTGAAATGGAGTTCCCCAGGGCTCAGTCCTAGGGCCACTCCTCTTCTCACTCTATTAATGATCTCAGGATTCAGCAGTTCTAGGATTGTGTTTGTGTAAATGAATAAATCATATTTATCACTAGATATGAGACAGAAAATATTATAGACCATAATATTGCCTTTATTTCATTATGGATACATTGTATATGCTGACCTGCTGAGAACTCATTTTCAGAGGCTAGCTCTACTGCATTACAAACTGGATCATTTTATCTTGCTTACTCCAAGGAAAACAAATCACTGTACTGTACTTAGATCCTTTGATTGGATGCCTTTGGAGCAAGTAAGGAAACTGCATATATTATTCATGTGGAAGTATGCTAAACAAAAGTTTCCAATGTACATTTCTGATTTGTTTTCTTACTGTTCCCTAAAACCTTGATTAAGGTTAGCAAAAGGCTTTGAATTTAATGTTCCCCGAGTTCTCAAATAGGCTCACTATCCTGTTCATTTAAAGGTTCAGAGTCATGGAACACCCTTATTTGTTCGCTGCATTCTAATATATTAAAAGCTTACCATCATACTATACTTTAAAACAATGGTTTGTAATGAACTGTCAAATGTACTGACATTTTTGTGTGAATCTGTCAGCTTGATTGTATAATAATCTGTCATCTTGGTATGTGTATTAAATTTATATGTAATAGAACAGTTTTATTGTTAGCTATAGTGTAACACAAATTATACTTTACGTTTGCATAAATATTACCTGCAAACATCTCAGGAGGTAATTGTAAATGAGCATTTGCTCAACTGGCTGATTTTAACCTTTTCCTATTTTTTTTTTGTGGTTAATAAGTTTTATTGATTTGACTTATTAAGACGATACAAACATTAAAACAGTTGGATACATTGCAACGGTCTTACAGACTGTTACATATGTCTGTAGAAGCAGAGAATGGAACATGCTGGCCAAATAGTAATGAACTGAATACACTAGCCAGGTAAGCAGTAGGATAATACTCTGTGCCTGGATGTACAACACCTATCCAGCTGGAGATTACATTTGAAAGTATTAGCAGTTGGTGCATTGCATTATGGCTAATTCATACAAACATATCTTACCTGGCCCCATCCTGCTAGTTTCTGCATTATTTGACAAAGAATCAGAAATTATGAGAGGTCCAGGGCCATTGTCCTCTACTTTATACCTACAAAATACCAGAGATCACACACACAAAGCAAACAGGTCTTCATTGTCAGAGAAGATACTACCCTTTACTGATGATATATCATGTCATCTGAGAGCAGGGTCCCCTATAACTCAGTAACAATCTCTCCAGCACTTTCCCCTAAATGCACCATGAGAGGAGACCATTATAGCAGCATGGTTGCGCCTATTCAGCCAATTCCCTCAGAAGGAAGGGAGTCACGTTTTCCTATTTTTAATAAAAAAAAAACTTGAACTTATGTTTTATTTTTTTTATTTTATTTAAACAGCAGTTTGGAAAACCTTTGAGCCATAGGCTCATTTACAAAGGTACCTTGTCACAGTAAGACAAACCAAAATACACAGTATAGCAGTACAACACATAAGTATAACAGTAAAATTAAGACATAGATACAAACAAGCTGGTACAGGTAGGATGGATGCAAACAATACCAGGGTTATGTCGTCCTTAGCAGTTTAGTAATAAGCTTTGTCATAAGTATTGAGTACGGCTTTGACTAGTGGCAGTTACAGCATCGGGTGTTAATAAGGTGGTTACGTAAGGAAGTTTTGAAGCACGATATAGTTGGAGCTTCGGAGATGGAGGGGGGCAGTGTGTTGAACCAGGAGGGGGCCCTAAAGCTGAAGGCTCTTTGGCCGTGAGAGGTCCTAGCTCTAGGGATAACAAGAGAGGTTTTCCCAGAGGTCCGAGTATGAACTAGTGGGACAGAGCGGCGTATGGTGGTGGTCAATCCTGGTGGGGAAAGCCCAAGGAGGGTCTTTTTTGTAAGGGTACAGGTAAGATATTTGAGGCGCTCGTCGAGATCAAGTACCAGCACTTTAGCATACAGTAGACAGGTGTGTGTCATCCTAGGTGCTCCAGTAATTAACCTGCAGGCCTTATTCAGAGTAGTGCGAATTTTATGGCGGTCTGATCAGCAGCACCATACACCGGCAGTCCATAGTCCACTAGGGACAGGATAGAGGAGGTGACTGCGAGTCGAAGAGCCTCCGGGGGGAGGCAGTGTTTATACCGATGTAAGATGCCCAATCGGATATTAGTGGCAGTGGCTAGGGCAGCGATGTGTCCATGGAAGGAGAGGGAGGGGTCAAAATGGATCCCTAGGTATTTATAGGAGCAAACTTGTTCGAGTGGGAATGAGGACCCAGAGTGAATGAGGAGTTTGAAGTTGCAGGACTTGTTTTGGGGATGAGTGAAGAACATGGTTTTTGTTTTTTAAGATTTATCACCAATCTATGTTCCTTGAACCAGCCCTCGGCTTCAGTGAAGGACTTCTGCAGCGAGTCCTGAGGGCAGTAGGGTTACGACTTGAGGCAAAGATGACTGCATCATCAGCGTACAATAGAATGTTCCCCGAGCAAGAGCGTGGAAGGGTGTTAAGGTAAAGGGAGAATAGTAAGGGGCCCAGAATGGAGCCCTGGGGAACCCCAGAAAAGATGGGACAGATGTCTGAGTAGGTCCCATTAATTTTTACACGCTGTGAGCGGTCAGACAGATAACTGGTGCACCAGGAGATAGGCCCAGCAGCAAAACCAGAGAGACTAAGGGCATCAAGAAGGAGGGGGTGGAAGACAGTGTCGAAAGCTTTCGAGAGGTCAATGAAGACAGCACCAGCCAGAGAACCAGTGTCTAAGGAGGAGTGGAGAAAGTTGGAGAACTCTAGGAGGGCTGTGTTGGTACTGTGGCCCGCTCGGAAGCCATGCTGCTCAGGACAAAGGACATTGAAGGTGGAGAGGTAGTCAGAGATTTGAGAGGCCACCACTTTTTCCAAGGCCTTGGAGAGAGGAGAGAGAATGGAGATCGGTCGATAGTTTCCAGCCACAGTCCTATCACCACCTTTAAAGATAGGTGGTGACAGTGGCGACTTTCCAGGCAGTTGGAACCTTCCCCAGGCAAAGAGAGTGGTTGATGAGGCATGTGATCGGGTAAGGACTGTGTCTAAGACCAGCCGTAGGATACACAGATCCAGGGTGTCACTGCCTGTACTATTACTCTTGAGGGCAGTGACAAGGTGCAGCCTAAGTTCTTGGGCAGAAACACGGCGGAGGAGAAAATAAGGGCAAGAAAGATTTACGGCAGGTGCTGGGGGAGGAGGGTCAAAAAAATTTGTAGGGAGGATAGGGCTAAGGTCAGTGAATGAGGTGTTGAGGTGGTTGGCTATGAGGGCTGGGTCTGAGGAGATCACACCATTAATGTTGATCTCAGGGTGGGGGAGTGTGCACTCCCATTTAACTGTTTAATGTTATCCCAGAAGATTCTGGGATTCCCCATGAGGCAGTGAGTGAGGACCGATAGTGCTCAGACTTGGCCTTTCTGATGGCCTGG
This sequence comes from Neoceratodus forsteri, assembly GCA_016271365.2. Taxonomy (NCBI): domain Eukaryota; kingdom Metazoa; phylum Chordata; order Ceratodontiformes; family Ceratodontidae; genus Neoceratodus; species Neoceratodus forsteri. The sequence goes on along the minus strand of CM028132.1, from coordinate 238,096,372 downwards.
TGCACTTGTTTCGGGCAGCATATAACTCCCTGTCATTGGGCCGGCCAGTCTCAATGGCACGGTGCCATAGGTTGTCCCTATGTTTGAGCTGGTGGATCAAAGCTGGGGTAACCCAGGGGGTATTCTTCCTTTTAGAACGGCGGGTCAACACTGGGGCAACGATATCACAGGCATTATTAAAAGTTTGGGTAAAGAAGGAGAGAGCTGTGTCAATGTCAGGAGTTGCCTGTATAGGAGACCAGTCAATTTGGGACAGAAGTTCCTTAAGTTTTATCAGTCCACCAGGTATTAGACGCCGCCGGCATGTGGACTGTGCTATGGGTTTGGGGACTGAGGTTGACCAGTGGAATAGAATGGGGGAGTGATCGCTGAGAGAGTCTGGGAGGACTTGTACATTGGGGATCCGATTAGGGCGGTTGGTGAGTACCACATCAAGCAGGGTACTGGAGCCTCTCTTGGGGTTAGTCCTGGTAGGGTGGGTAACTAGTTGCGTTAGGTCTATTGCAGAAAAGGAGTCTCGGGTAGAGGAGGAGGAGGGGCTGAGCATATTTAAGGCACTTTACTCACTTTATGGCACAAAAATGATGCTGCATCAAAATGTTGAGTGCCATATTTTTGATGTGTATCTTGTGGTATTTGTGTCATGAAGGTAGAACACTTTTTTTGTTGTTTAACTTGAAACATGACCATGGGTTATTTAGCGTAGAAATGAGAAGTCAGACATCTGAGTTCAGTAAATACAGAAAACAGTTTGCATGGATTAAAACATGTAATGCTAATATGTGTATATATAACATAAAACTTTATGCAATTTAAATACTAGACAGGTAACAAAAAACAGTTAAGTTTTACAATTGTTGGGAGTTCAAATGAAAATCAAATCAAAACAAAACTGGAAAACATTTACTAATCCTTAACTTTAACTAGCAAACAAAGTATAAAATTAAGTTTACTGGTAAACTGACTGAAGAAATGGGCATGGATTTTTGCAAGTTTGAACACAGCCCTTGGAGAAATGTTACTACCACAGCTGCATCCCTATAGATGCACCAGAATGTTTGTAGGCAATTTTCAAACATTCTGACACATTTAAGGCACTTTACTCACTTTATGGCACAAAACTAATGCTGCATCAAAATGTTGAGTGCCATATTTTTGATGTGTATCTTGTGGTATTTGTGTCATGAAGGTAGAACACTTTTTTTGTTGTTTAACATTCTTGTAGGAAGCAGCATGATTGCGGAAAAACACACGCTGCAAGCATTTGAAAATTCAGCTGAGGGTCTATGGAAATTACTCTTATTTATGCAACAGGTGTTTGATAAACAGAGTGTGATAAATCCATTTATCTGAGTCACTGTGGATAAATTTATTTATGCACATAGTGATTACATCACCACCCATTTTCTACACAGTGATTACATCACTAACCACCACCACCTGTGATGCCTGCTCAGCAGTACAGCCACCCAGTTTCACTTTAACTTCTCACAGTGCTCTTTACAACCCAAGATATCACAGTTCCAAAACTCACAAAATGCACACCACTACCAAACCCCCCAAAACAGAACCACATTTTAAATGAAAACACTCTTAAGAAAAAAGCCATTTTTTCCTCTTTCTCAGCACAGCAATCCTGCAAATGACACATCGCAACCACACACAGAGGAAAAAAACATGGAAAGGAACTTAAGAAAAATAAAATATGACAGAACTGAACCCCAAATCTTGTTGCATAAATCAGATATGTTGAGTACCTGTGAGATAACAAAGTTATTTACCCAGTTTGCAGTGACCACTCTATAACCCTCACTCGTGGCTTCTCCACTGTGAGGTTACTCAAGGTCACAGGCAATCATGCAAATAACTTTGTTATCCCACAGGTGCTCCCCGTAAAGCCCTTATGTATTCTACATCTGTGTCATAAGGTCATGGTTTATCGTGCATACAGTATATGGTCACCAGTTCCACAAAGGCAGCCTATTTTTCAAAAGTAAGCATGCAATAATAATTACTTTGTTCTACTTTTCTTTCTCCTTCTCTCTTCTTTAGGTTTTCACAGGAAATAACAATGCAGACAGTGTTGTGCACAGTAAGTTTCAGCATTCCATCAAAGCCAGGTTCATTCGGTTTGTACCCCTTGACTGGAATCCAAACGGCAGGATAGGAATGAGAGTTGAGGTCTATGGCTGCACCTACAGTGAGTACACTGTGTTGATTTAGTTATAGTAACAGCTGACTCAGTGTTTATCTTCATTCCCATAACTCTGTAGAAAGATTTTGATATTCTGAGCATCTAGCCAATTCTTTTCTTAGTTATTGTCTTACCATTTTGGATTATTTATTTATTTATTTTTTATTAGGGCTGGGTGAAGTTTGTCATCTGCCAGTGAAATTCTGGTGAAATGCTGATTTCACGACTGTGACATTTTGTGAATTTTCCATGGAAATTTAATAACAGTTTGCCAAAATTGCAATTTTGGTTATTTCCATCTAATTTAAAAAAAATGTTTTTCCACATTAAACCAACTATGATATGACAACTTTGCCAATTCCCATACAGAAGTCTACCATGTTTCAGATCTCTGTCTTTAAAGATGACAGTTATAAGCCTCCAAATGTTCAGAAATTTTATATTACAGTTAGCAACTACATAAACTAAATGTGTTTGTCCAAATTGCATCAAATGTCACATAATGACTTTACCAATGCCCACACATATATGTACCAAGTTTCAGATATCTAGATTTAAAGGTGACTGAGTTATAAACCTCCAAACAGTCATACATTTTCAAATTACAGTTCACAATTATGTAAACTGCTGAATTTTAAGCCCCTATAGGTTTAAAGCTACAGAATTGAATATCACCAATGGTTTTAGGTTCCTTAGCCCTAAATACTAATTTTTTAAGGCAACTCCCATAGCCCAGCACTAGAGTGTCATGCTGCCATGCTGATGACCTGTGTAGTCATGTCAGGAGGCAGGTCATGGCCAAAACTTAAAATGTACATAACCAGTATTTCTCTATTTAGCAGTTTCTATGACTCATACAAGAAAGTATGTATCTAAGTTTTAAATTATCTAGCTCCAAAGAGATTAAGTTCTAAGCACAGAAATAGTTGCTGAAATTTTAACATGGATATTTAAATTACTAGATTTTGAGCCCCAATAACTTCTCCACACTTCATCCACATAATTTGATACTTGGAACTGTGTTAGGACCCATTCCAGATAATATGTGTGCCAAATGTCAGACCACTGTCTATAACATGAACTGAGTTATAGTCAATTAAAGAAGTTTGGAAAATTCCCAAAAACATTCGTGAAATTTCACAAAATTTCACAGGATTTCATGAAAATTCAGCAAATTCAGAATTTACTAATTTCATCCAGCTCTATTATTTATTTATTTATTCAGTTTTTCATTTTATTTATTTATTAATTACATTCTTTTTTCATTGTTGTAAAAGCCCACTGAACCTTGATGGGACACTTTACACATATAAAATACTACTACTATTATAACTTGCTAAAACAAAATTTGAATCCCATTCAGTGTGGACTAGAAAAGGCTGCTGCAGTGGCATAGTAACATAAGGTATACTGGGTTAATTGTACTAGCCCTGCAATAGGCTTGGCTGGAGGTTTAGCATTTTACACAGGTGAGTCCCATTGCACCTGGCGAAGGGAGATCAAGGGCTCCATGGCATTTGTAGAGACCCCTGTTGATCAAGCACTGAGAGGCCTGGGCTTTGGCACCAGAAGCAAAGTCAGACAACTTCTGACAGGTTAATGATCAAAAACATCCTCTGTGTTAATAGGAGAGAGTGTTAGTAAAAATATTTCTAGAGAAAAGTCTTACAGCTTTACCCATTCTCTTTTCAATAGATCCTAAAAAGGACAGATAATGTCTAGCCTGCAATAACAGTCACATTTATAGTAATACTAATTTTTGATTGACCTGGCATTTGTTCTAAAATTACTACTTAAAAAATTATATTATTCCATGTACTGTGAATTCTTCTGTGTACCCTTACCTAAGGAAATCTCTAGAAATGATCTGCCCTAAGCTCAGTAGGCCTTTTCTGAAACAAATAATTCAAAATAAATAAATAAATAGAAGCAGGTGGATATAAAATATTGTGTCTTTAACAAATTTGCACCATCTTTCCCCTCACTCACTTTCTCCAACAATTGGTTTAGCAAACCCACCCTTCCAGTCATGGATATCCCACTTTTTGAAATGAAAGACAGGGGAAGCATGGGAAAAAGAGGCAACACCTGGGATACATACAATTTTCTATTATCATCATCTTGTGACTGGTCTGAATACCTTGTTACTAGAAGTCTACAAGACCTGAGGCAACATGGACTCACCAGGGGGAGGTCCTGCCAGAAAAACCTGATTGAGTTCTTCAATTGGGGAACAAAGGAAGTGAACCAGGGAGGAGCAGTTGGCATGGCCTATCTAGATTTCAGCAAGTCTGTCGAGATTGTTCCACATAGAAGGCTGGTAAACAAGCTGAACAGCCTAGGAGTAGGTCCCAATATAGTAAAATGGGTGGAGAGTTGGATTATGATGGTATCCAAAGAGTGGTGGTAAATGGGGTACACTCTTGGGAGGGCAAGGTGACTAGTGGGGTGCTGTAGGGGTCAGTATTAGGCCCAGTCTTCTTCAATGTCTTTATCTGTGACACTGCAGAAGGACTGGGGGGATGGTGTACCTATCTGAGGATGACACAAACATTTGCAACAGAGTAGACACACACTGGGAGGTGCTGAAAGAATGAGGGAGGATCAAAAAGTTAGAAGAATGGTAATAAGTTTGGCAGCTAGGACTGAATGCAAACAAGTGCACAATCATGCACTTAGAGCACAAAAACATGGGGCAATGTACAAACTCTGGGAGGGAGTATTAGCAGTCACAAAACAGGAAAGAGATCTGGGGTTATCATTCTGATGACCTGAAGGTAGCTAAACCATGTGACAAGGCAGTGGGAAAAGCTAGCAGAATGCTTGGATGCATAGGAGGGTATCACCAGTAGAAAGAGAGAGGTAATGATAATCCCCTTGTATAGAATGCTGCTGAGACCCCACTTCAAGTACTGTGTACAGTTCTGGAGGCACCAGCTCTAAAAGGACATAAATAGGGTTGAGGCATTGCAAAGGAGGACAGCCAAAATGGTGTAGAGCCTGCATGAGAAGCCCTACAAAGAAAGGCTTAAGATTTAAACATGTACTCCCTAGAAGACAGGAGGGAATGGGGGATATGATAGAGACATTCAGATACCTCATTGGAATAAACAAGGTACAGGAAAAGACAATTTTCCAAAAGAAAAGAAGTTCAAGGACAAGGGATCACAATATGAAGCAATGGTGGGGAGGCTGAGAGGAAAATTGAGGAAGTACTTCTTCATGAAGAGGGTGGCGGACACTTGGAACAGCCTACCAGAGGAAGGGGTGGGGGTTAGAACAGTCACAGAATTTAAGAATGTATGGGATAGACCCAAGGGAATGTTAGAATCCAGAGGGTGTGTAAGCTGGAATCCAAGTGGGGTCTCCAGTGGCACAATAGATAAGGAATTTAGGGCAGACTAGGTGGGCCAAATGGTCCTTATCTGCTGATACCTTCTATGTTTCTATGGCCATGCAAATGTCTATTCTTACAAAAGTGACTGGAGCAGGCTACATGCACTACACCACATCACGCCCTAATAGGATCCCTGGAAAGAGAATGGAAACCACGGTACAGTGTTTCTGTTAAAAAGCTTTCACTAATCATCTCTTCAAGCAACACAGAGGCAGCTACTGATCATTTAACTATGAACAGTTTTTGTGTTAATTTAGAATTTAAAGAGCTACTTTAGTAATGCCAAAAATAGCAGACTGAAACATTATAAAAATGTTTAAAAGTAGTCACTTATTACTTTTTGTATCTGAAGTGTGTTTTTTTATATATATTCTCAATAGATGGTTTTCTACCTAATAATATTGGCTGTGATGTGAGCACAAGTGTTTTACCTGGAAGCAGACATTTCTAGTTTTTCCATCAATTACATAATCAGTAGAGATGTGCGAAGATGGAAAACCTCACTTCACAAATTTATTTGTGATATTCATCAAATTTGCGATGTGCTGACTTTGTGATGCTTTTGGCAAGTGAAGTGGCATTTTTTCAGGAGAAGCCATGCAAATTCATTTGTGAAGTTACAATTTCACTATGACTTTGCTTTACTTCTCAAAAAAGTAACACTTATTTATCCAGAAAACTCCATTTCAAACTGTCAAAGTGCCAAAGTGGGCAATTTGAGAAGTTTTTGTGAAGGAGAATTTTGCAACTTTGCCAGAACATTACAAATGAAGTAAAACTTTGCAACACCTCTATTCATCGGCATGTGACCTTAGTCAGTGTTTCAACACAAGCCCTGCTGCCTGACTGGTAACGGTGTCACAAGTTACTAATGAAGTAGTAGGAGACTGGCTCTACCTGGTTACTGTTGACGCCCATAGTCAGTGAGAACACAATGCTGATGATGTCTTTGGAGGACAGTAATGACTATGCCAGCCTCCAGGTATAGCACTGTTCATATATTACACCTAGTACTGTCAGGTAGTAAATCAAATTTGCAAAACAAAAATGATAAAAAAAATACTTCAGATATAAGAAGCAACAACTGACTACTTTTGAATGTTAATATTAATTCCAGGCAGTACACTAGCTCTTTAAGTCCCACAGATATTTAAGCCCAAACTAGCATCAACATTAACTCGTGCCATAAATCATTTTATACAAGTGTTTTGAGATAACTGGCCAGATAAAATGTGATCCCTTTCTGAAAATGAAAAGAAAATATTATATATTCATGATGCATTATGTCATACTCTTTGGGTCTGATTTTTAAAGGGTGGTGCAGGGCTTGTATCAAGCCCAGTGCCACCACACTTAGAAATTGGTGGTGCAGAGGAATAGACTGGTTTGCTGCAACTTCAACAGTTTACCCAATTTCACGCAGCTTGCACCAAAATATCTGGTGCAAGCTCTGTAAAATGATCCCAGGATTCACACAAGTTAGACCAGAATAAGTTGGTCTAACTCGCAGCAATCATCACATTGGATAGAAAATCCTGATCACTGACTGGGAGAATGCCACAAGCCCCAGGTGCCATATGTTCAGTGCACTGGGGCTTGCAGCAGTCTTGAACCATTGAAAATCAGGCCTATTGTGTTATAGTGTATGGTGGAATGCGGTTGTGTGTGGAAATCCATACACCGCAAAAAGTTGTTCTGCTGCAGTAGTGATGTCCTCACTAACGCAGAACAACTTTTTGTTCTGCTTTAGTGAGGATGTCATAATACAAGGGGCTACAGCAGATGTCCTGATTCATCCCTTGCTGTGTGAGAGGGGTGTGCGAGTGTGCTGGGCAGTGGCAGTTGTGGATTGACGGCCTCGGCAGAACCAAGTGAAAATATGGAAAAGTGAGTTTTTTTTTGTTTTTTTTTCGGGCACCATACACTATAAAGAACAGTTTATGGTTACCCATACACTACAAGGCTATTTTTTCACCTCGTAGATACAATGCTGACTTGAAGACCTCTCGAGCTTCGCTCTCAAGGTCATCAGTCGGCATTGTATCCACTCGGTGGAAGAATAGCCTTGTAGTGTATGGGTAACCATATACTATCCTATATTTTTTTTGTACCACTATGTCATAGGTTTAGAATGTTCAGCCTCAGTAACAGTATTAACCATATTCATATGTGAATAACTTTAAAATGAAAAATGATAGTATGGTACTGTGTGCATGAAAGTTGTTCAGCACAAAAAAAAGACACTGTGATTCAGAGAGCCATAGTGACATGGGAGCTGGTGCTGCAAAATCAGACTGCAGTTATTTTGTTTGAACTTTCATGCTAGCAACTATACACATCCTTTCATCATTTTATGCTGGTATAGAAGATCTGTATGACAAATGGGCATGGAATTTGGGGAGTGTTTTATGTCTATACTTTATATAATAATGGGGGAGTCTATTGATGAACAGTCATTTCAGTAGCAGGGAAAAACTGATTTTTCTCCTTATTATCAACTCTCCTTAATTTTCCTTTGGCTGCATGCAAGCTTGAAATCATGTGTTATATTTTATTTGGTATGCCTCCACATGCTGTAACTAAGAAGAGGGTGTCCTACTTTTATCCTTTGTAAGATAATTATAGTATTTGTTAATTGTCATTGTGCTATCCCTCTGTGGGACTTACGTACATTTTGCTTGCAAAACCTAATAAACAAATAATACAAAATGAGTGGTGTTTGGTTTATATATACCTTTTAGAATTTTTTATAATCAGCAAAAAAATGGCTGAAAACTCAATTTATTTTCTGTTTTTCCAAAAACAAATACATATAACTTAAAATGAAAAATGATAGTATGATACTGTGGGAACAAAAGTTGTTCAGCACAAAACTATCTACAAAATAAGTGGTGCTTCATTTATAAATACCTTTTAGATTTTTTTTATGACCAGCAAAAAAGGTAGGAAATTCAACTTTTTAACTTTTTCAACAAACAAATGAAAATAATTTTAAAATGAAAAATAGTAGCATAATACTGTGGGAATAAAAGTTGATCAGCACAAAAATATCAACAAAATGAGTGGTGCTTCATTTAAAGATACCTTTTAGATTTTTTATAATCAGCAAAACGCAGAAAATGCAATTTTATTCACTTTTTTGAAGAGCAAATGCCCCCAAAAAGCAAACACAAGAGATGAGTACATCAAACATTTCATTGTGTCCTAGCCATAATGTAAGCCTATGAGGCTCAGTGAGTTAAACAATAAACAGAAGTAGTAGTAAATCTCAGAAATGACTTCCAAATGAATACTGTAACTAAATGAAGCTGAAAATTAGTCGCACATTTTGAAGTCACAAGCACCTTTTTAGACATTCTCAGTCATATTTATCTAAAACATATAGTATGGGACCAATTCTCATAGGTTGATGCAGGACTTGCACATGCCTTGCATCAAACCCTGCAGCTGCACAGCATATACTGCCACACCGTGTGCCTGATTCTCAAGTGTCATGCACATTTGCATCACTCTACCCCTTTATAGTAGCGTACTCCAAATATGTGGTATAAACCCCATAAAAAGGTCCATGGTGTTAGATTAGCAAAAGCTGGTCTAAGTCATGCCATGCAGTGCACGGGATTGAGAATCCCTGTTGCCAGCTAGGGACTGCCGAAAGACCCTTTGCACCATGTATTCAGTGCTCTCAGGGCTTGTGGCAGTCAAACCAATTTGAAAATTGGGCCCTATATCTGTATTAACAGAACATGATATGGACTAACTGATGATAACATATTTGTATTCATGAAAGGCCAATGATGTTAATATATTTCACTTGTGGCTTTGCCACTTGTGAGGTATCATAATATCATTGTCCTCTCATGAAGATAACTCCTGTATATCTTCAGTTAGGCCATGTCATATCCCTTATATATGCCATATGTTGTTATAGTGCCATTCGTATACAGAATCTAAAAGTATTTTGCAGATCAATGAATAATGTATCCATATGCAGACAAATGCTGTTGCCATTATATAACAGCAGTTTCTTATATACAGCTGGGAATAATTGAATTAGGGCCTACAAGTTAGTCATACTCAGACAGCTGGCTATGTGATCCCACCCTCTATCTGTGGATATCTCAGGAAACTGAATGTAGGTGGATATGGTATGCCAGAAAAAGGATAATTTGAGAGTACCCTGGATAATTTCACCAGATAGTGGGCCAGATGGCAGGTTATCCAGATAGTGTGACAGATTTAAATGAAACTTATTCCTTTTCTGTGGTATCTGTTTCAGTGGGGGGAGGGGGGCATAAAGTACATCCAACAGTTCTAAACTTATATTTAATGCCAAGAGCTTGATTCTTAAAAGTCTTAGACTGTCGCAAGGCAATTGTGTCAGAAGATATTGATGCAAGAGGTGACTTGCGTCAGTTGCAATTTTTTAATGCAGCTGCATCAAATTCTGACATGGCTGCCCCAATGCCACCATCACCAAAGTTGTACCCAAAAACCAGGTATGCCAGGTCGCAAGGGGGCTTGCACCATAGTGTGGTTGCAACACCCCTTTATGTGAGATTCTGCAATCTCTGCCATGGATGCAGCAAGGGGCACAATGTAGACCAACAAGGAGATGGTCTAAGTGGCTTGCACCAGTGGGACAGGGTCAGACAATGGGATGACAAGGACAAAATGGGCAGTAAGGTAGCATAGGGTATTTGGGAAGGCAAAAAGCATTACTAGGAGTGCTGTGGCACATGGTGGGGTACTTTTGCATTGTACGTATTTGCATATTGTACTGTAATATGCATTATACTGTGTGTGGGGGGGGGAGTGTCTAGGGAGGGATAGAACGTGACATGGTACCAGGAGGGCATTGCCCTGGAAGTTGCACATTCTGTCCCTGGAACTCCACATACAGTATAATGCATCTTGCAGTACCATATGCAAATATATACAATTGCAAACACATCCTGCCAGGTGCCACAGCAGTCCCATTAATGCACTGCTGTCTCCTCAACTCCTCCCTGCCTCCTCCTGTGCCCCTTCTGCCACTGGCCTCCTCCTGTACAGGCCAGTCACCACTTCCTATTCCTCCCCCTTTGTGTTGTACTGGGGGGGGTGGATGGATCCCAGCGGCACTTTTGCAAGTGCACAATGCTTTGGCGCAGCTGTTGACTTGTGGCAAACCCAGAAAATTTGGCACCAGGACACTGACTTTTATAAAATCGGGTGCAGGATCCCTGGTACACCCGAAGTTTGCCGCATCCCTGGAGTGAAGCAACTTGTGTTGCGCTAAGGGATTTTTGAGAATAATGCCCCAAATGTAAATCAGAAATGTCCACAGCATTTTTCTAAATAACCAATCACAAGTAAACATCACCAGAATGGAAACCAATAGTTAAGTAACAGCTTCTGCAGAAAAAAAACTTAACATGTTCAATGCAGTTCTGCTTCAGAAAGGAAGAATTAAGAAGAGTGTGAAGAAAGCCTCCCTACTGGCATGGTGGGAGCATGTTGTGCTGCAACCTTGGAGACAGGGGGTTGTGTATGAATCTGGAACCCCACACTGAGGCCTTCTGGGAGTCAGTCACATTGCAGTTTTATGTTTCTTGACTCCCAGGGAGAGAAGCCATGGATGACTGGACATTTGCGCACAACCTGCTGGATGATAATGGAGTTGCATTGGAGTCAGGAGTGAAAGCAGCTATCTGGCTGAAGGATGGGTGTCTAGAAGTGATCCCATCATTGGGGTGGAGATGAGGAATCAAGGAAAAATGGTGCAAAACAAATCATTTAGAAAGGTATCAGCAGAAAGCAAGAAAATGGAAATGGTGTGCAAATGTAAACTCTAGCAGAAGCAAGCAAATCTTGGAAGTGAAATTTATGGGATACCGTTAACCCAGTTGGCTAATATTGATGGCTTTGTAGTAAAGTTGGGGCTGAAAGAGATTGATTCTGAAAGCAATTCTGTGTCTATAGTAGTTTGTAAAATAAGAATTTAAACTGAAAAATACTGTAGCTCAGTAGCTTTACTGTGAATTGGCATTATTGTTTACCTGCTGGAAGCATGTCAATAACAGCTGATGGTAATGCATTATTTTTGTGGTCACACCAACATGGTGTGCTGCTTCAGTTTTTACTGTTTAAAATGAAACCTTATTTTTATTATTTAAACAAACACTGTCTGAGAACCTACACTCGGAAGCAAAGAATGCACCAGGCTCCTACACTGAAGTTTTAAATGCTTTAATGCACAAATTCAGTGGAGATAAGGTGCCCAGACATATCCACAGTCCACTTCAGAACCAGAGCTGTACAGTGTGGAACAGGTTCCCAGTGACTAGATACACAAGTCCCAACAGTACAGTAACAGAACTCACCCCCAGATAATCACAAACTGATGTCCATGAGATTCTCTTTCAAAAAACTCTCAGTTTCTTTCTTAGCAGGATAGAAGCTCTTTACAGGTGGTGGTGAAATAAATGGACTGACTTTTCAGCTGTGATGGGCCTTGTCAATCATATCCAAGTCCACTCACTGTCCTAGTGCTTCAGGTGGGAAACCTTTAATCAGAAGGTGTGGTTAGTGGGAGAAAAGTGATATCATTAAATACATGAACTTGTGAATAAACATGACCATAATGAATTGCTCATTTACATACAACAACAAACACATTAATTAAAAATGTAAAAAGTTCATCTTAGCCAGTGCACTGGACCAGTCCATACTGTAATTCAATACCTAATATAGGGCACTATTAAATTTACAATCAGTAATCTCTAATCCCTGCTGCAGTAAAATATAAGAACGGAAACATGTGTAATACCAGGAATTAATAAAATGGAATGGGGAAAGGCTGCTGCAATCCACCTGGCAAATACAATCAGCATACACTGATCTCTGTGATAGAGGAGAACAGAATGAAACATAATACCTGTAAGAGAACAGATAATATACATTAAAAACTCAATATTAATATTAGATGTGAACAATGCAGTGCCTTAATAACATACTCCATTTAAATCTAATACACCATTATAGAAAGAAAAACTGAAAGGTAAAAGAAAACACATTAAATTTGTCTAAAGCAGGTTAGCCACTGAAATGCAATTAATTTACAGAGGGGTGGTAAAACAATCTTTTAGATTTATACATAATAAATTCCATTGGATGCAACTGAATGTTACATAGATTCCTTGAGCTGACTCTGTAAACTCTTTTAAAGGGTCAGCATCAAAAGCACTGCTTAAACAATGGGGTGGTAAATAGCTCATGAACATACTTCTGTCTAATACAAAGAGCTTGATATCCCATTGATCATTAAGTGGTTTAACACTTTAAATGCGAGTATCCAAAACATTCACATTTTAGCAGGCAATTTGTTCTGTTTCCATGTACAGTTCAGTTTAGTGCCCATCTTGGACATGGTGGAGTGTTCCACCATGATCTCTGACTGAGTTAAAATAGTGCACTGCCTATGGAGACAGCGAGCGGAGTGCTTCACAGATGTGGAGGTGACTGTGTGGCAACTCCAACATGTTGTTCAGGTGGAAGGAATGCTCTGTCTCCTTTTCTTCTAGCAAGAGGTCTACAGGGCTACACCCACTGCAGTCCTAATAAATGAGAGACAGTAATATAGAAAATGATCAAAATATACTGTTTTGTCCCCTTACCTCAAACCACGCCAGCGACCTGGGTTCAGGAATGGACTCGGGCGCTGGGGCTGGCAGAGGAAGGAGAGGATTAAGCATCCGAGGACTGCTCTCCTCCCTGGGTGGTTGCAGGTTGACATCATGCTGCAGTGGCCCTGGTAGAGACCAGGAGCTCTGCAGATGCATGTAGGAGGAACAGCTGAAAAGCAGAAATTCCACTTTGCGACAACCGGATGATGGCTGCGGTCCACTGTTGCTGCCGATGTCCTGAAGGAGACCGTTCACCTCAGCAGCACCCTGGAACCAAGTATGAGTGCTGGGTGCCCCCCCCGGTGCCTTCCCCCTCAGAGGAGAGGGACCCACCTGGCGAAGGGTTACATCCGGGTTACCCCAGGGATGGCTGTGATTTGAGGATGGATGGCTCAGAGCAGAGCAGATGGGACCTAGGCAGCCTGAAGGGGTGGTGGGTCATAAGGCATGAAGGGGAGAAAAGAAATAAGACAAAAAAAATATATAGTGTATGCTTAATTGTGTCTTATTATCATACCAACAAATTCTGGATTCTGAAAATCACTTTAAAAGACTGTCAGCCCAAACATGTACATTACTGCCCAAAGGAGATAGATATTATTCCATTTATTACACTAACATATTAAACTTTCCTATGTGAACATATCTAAAGTAATTTCAGTAGTCTTTGGCCTATGGATTCAAACTGAATCAAGCAAAAATTGTATTAAATATTCTAATGTTGAAAGGCTAACCTACTATATTGTACACTGTGAGGATACTGTTAGATCAGCTTTACAATCAGAGGATGATGCTGCTGCTGTTATCACAATTGACTCAGCACTGCAGGACTGCATTACTGCAAAATCTTTAGCCTACTGTAGATGTGTTTTGATAATCCAGGGTAGTGGAGTGGTCAATGATTTCAAAAGCCACATGAAAGTCAAGAACAATGAAGAGTGAGAAGGTGTTACCTGCAGAGTAAGGTGGTCATGGACAAAATGAGTTAGAGATGACTGCCTGCTGTGGTGGAGGTGCATTCCAGGTATGTTGCCTAGAATGTTGTTGCAGGAGAGGTGAATCAAGATATGGGAAAAGGACATGTTCTGAAGCACTGTATCAAAGAATGAAGAGTTAGAACAGGGAGAAGGGGAGAGAGAGCTATAGAGATGAGAGAGAGAGAGAGAGAGAGGGACTGAGAAAAGAGAAGTAGATCATGTGTTGCATAGAAAATCATGGTAAAGGTGAAGCTTTTTAATGGTAGCAAAAGCAATTCTTAAGGGTGCCAAAAGGTACCAGAGGCAAGCTGTGATTAAAATGGTGGGTCAGTGTGTGGGGTTGGGGAAGGGAACTGAAACAGAACTGGGCAACAGAGGAGTGGATGAGGTGCAGGGATGATGTAGTTTTTCAGGGACAGAACGATGCTGTGAATATTTAGGAGGATGGTTAAAATGAAGAGAAAGAGTGGTGCGTATCAAGCAGGGGAGGTTCTGGGAGCAGCGGACAACATATCATTATCAAGAAAATTGTTCCTTGAAAGAATGGTGCAAAGTGTTCACACTATTAAAAGCTTTGGGCTGATAGTGAGCTACAGGTAAGGGAGTGGCAGGGAGAGTTGATATTAAGATTAGGGGTGTGCCCGTGTGAATATTCATTGCCAAATGCAATAGCACAAACATGAGGATCCTGAGTACTTGGGATCAAGTACCAAGTATTTTCCCATTCATGTTACTGGGATGCTCACATTTGAGAATTAATTAAAAAAAATAAAGTTTGAATATATAAAAAGAAACCTCTCTCCCGGAGGCAGGGGCTACAGTGGGCCACCACCTTCTGAACCCAATGATTTCCTGCCCACCACTCCCCTTCACCATTCTCCTCTACTATGTCATTTAAAATTAAATTACTGGCTCCTGGCATTTGGCGGGTGACATATGTAGGACATACAGGCTATCTCAGTCCCCCCCACACCTTAACCCACAGAATGCTCAGTCAACTGCTTTATCAGTCTATCAGCTGACTGACAGAGTGCAAAAGTGTGCATGACAGAGAGGGACTGGGCAGAGTGGTGTGCATCATTAATAATGCTATGCAGATTACTTGGTTAGTTTTATATCACACTACATAGAGAATTATAGATGGGTTCCCATCGGTAACAGTGCTGTTAGCACATTGAGCGGTTTCTAAGGCGACCAATGTAACCTCGAGAGTGAAGCTCTAGAGGTTTGGTCGCCTTAGGAACCGCAAGATGCGCTAATCAGCACCATTACCGATGGAAACCCATCCATAGTTTTCTATAGTGTATATTGGAGGCTTGTTACCAAACCTGCATTTAATTTTATGCACCTTTCTCTCTGTGGCTTATGCTGGGACCTCAGCCAACTGACAGTGCTGTTTGATTTTTGGTTCAAGGTGGCATGGTGCGTGACTCCGCGAGTCCTGCAGTTCGATGTTGTTATGCTGCAGTGAGTATGTAGCTACTGCAGCATAAAAGCATGTATGACATCCATGGTGAAGCAAAACAAGGTTTCGAAATGTGCTCTTTTAGTGGTAACAGCATTCCAATATACACTATAAAATTATTATTTTATAAAGAAGAGAATGTGTTGCAAATGCACATCAGCAGTAAAAAAAACAGCAAAGTAAATTTTCAGTATATGTCCTCTAATCTTTAAACAAGGTTGTTTGTCTACACTTCCCCCCCCCATGGCTTTTGTTGGAATTGGAGATATGAAAACAGGAGATAAAGTGTACAAAATGGATAAGCATAAGCATAGGAGGGATCATGAAAGCATGGTAAAAGGTGAAGAGTTAAAATTTTTAGCAGAGCAGTTAGGCTGAGTGACTATCTTGTGGGAGCAATAGAATGAGAAATCAAATCAAAACTGAGAGTGGTCACTATACGTTAGATGATTTTCTTGACAGAGAAAGGGACACCTGAGGGGGGAGTTGTATGACACATGAGCAGATCAAGAGAAGGTCCATGAATGTAATAGGATATGTCATAGACTGGATGAGGCTGTAGCTGGCATGGATGGAACAAAAGAGAAGTAAATGGATTGTCAATATGAAATCAGAAGTCACTAGTAAGAATAATACTTGGAGGTGTTCAGGAACAGGTGCAGTTGTCAAAGAACTGGTAGAGGAAAGAAGTATCAGATATAAGGGGATGCTAGACAAAAGAGTGATAGCTGTGAAATGGGGGACATTGATGCCCCAACACCTTCAATGGATGACTGTTCCAGGCATCCACCACACTTTCAGTGAAGAAGTACTTCCTCATATCCCTCTTACATTCCCCACTTCCAGCTTCATTACATGTCCCCTGATTCTTGAGCACCTTCTCCTCAAAAAATACTTACCTCCTGTACCTTAGTCACCACAGTGAGGTATTTATAGGTCTCTATCATGCCCCCCCTCCTTCCTCCTCTACTGTCTGATATCCACCTCCACTGTTGTTACGATTGTTGTGCTCTGAATTTAACATAACGATAAATGCATAAATCTAAATACAGTATCACCTTGATTTTCCAAAGGTACTGGGGACATCATTTTTATTCAGATAATCGGGTGTTCAGTTAATTGAGAGGCCATTGAAATTAATCGCCAATGCAGCAAGAATAAATGAATGTAAAATGCTGACCGTATAGCAGTACAAAACACATGCCTTTTATTAGTACAGTACTGTATAAAAACTGCAATCCTGCATGAAAAAGGTTAAACCAAAAACAAAACATCATTAAAAACATCCAGAATCTCAGCCGAATATCAGCAGTGCAGCATACACAGTGTTAAGTACAAGTTTTGGCAAGATCACAACACAGTAATAACGTGTTACAGCTGATTGCTTTTTGCTACTGTTCAATGCTTCGAAGCCTGCAGTCTTAACTTGCACACCAATAAGGTGTGCAGATAGTCTCTACTGTCCTGACTCTTGAGCCAAAGCAAACATTTATTAAAAGCCTTAATGGCTTCAGAGGCAGTTGGTACCTGGATAGATAAGGCTTGCTTGCCATCTTCCTACTCTTCTTCAGTCACCTTAAGGCCCCTACTTTTCTACTGCAAAATGCAACCAAGTTCTGCAGCAAGATTACCATTTGCTGCAGAACTACTGCTGCGGTGGTTTTCAATTTCTGCGAAGTTCTGCAGCACTAACAAACTACCAGATCACAGTGTCAGCTTGCCATCCTCACTTCATGTCCATGGCAATGGTTATAGCAATCAGGAAGGGGAAAGCACAATAACACTAGTTCAAAAAATAACAGACTTATAGACATCATTTTAAGCCTAAAACGGCAAAAAAAAAAATGTATCCCTTAAAGTCCTAGCCTATTGCACAAATGAAATATGCAGAGGGGACCTTATGTGACAAATAAGGTATTTCTATACTCGGCTGTCTACACCACTCATGAGGTCCCCACTGTGTATCACTTGCATATTTATATGCAATCTGTAACATACATACAAATATGTGTGTCTGTGTATGTGTATAAATATATATATATATATATATATATATATATAGAGAGAGAGAGAGATATTTTATATATATATATATATATATATATATATATATATAATTATATGTATTAGAGGCAAAAATCTCTATTTAATGCATCAGTTTAGGTTTGTTCCCCAGTATTGACCAAAAGTGAGAAATTTGGTGTGAGTTTGACCTTGGACCCCCCAGCCCCCAAACTAGCATCGGGTCACGCTAGGGTCATCGGCCCAACCTCACCCCATCACATGTGTAAAGAAGCTGAGGTGTAGGAGAATGGGGTGAGAGTTAGGACCGACGACCCCAGTGCACACCCCAATGCTGGTTTGGGGGATGGACTGGGGGGGTCCAAGGGGGGATTTCAAACCCTATCACTTTTGTCACTGTGGGACAACCCTAACTGATGCATTAAACAGAGTTGTTTGCCTCTAATTTCCCTTGTTTTTAAGAATGAGGACACTAAATAGTGAAAGTAATATGATGGCGGAAGCAGGGGGCCCTTTGAGCCCCGTGCTCCCACCACATGATGTCTTGTCACATAGTAACAGGAACAGCAATGCAAACACAAGTGCCAACAGTTACAGAGATGGTAATGCAAACATAAATGTTAAAGCAAATGTTAAAAGAAACGCAAGTGCAAAGTGATGGGGAAGCAAACAGTGACTCAAACAGACATGCAAGCATGTACGAAAATGCAACTGATAATGCACACAGTGACGGCACCGATATTTTAAATGCAAATGTTAAGTGTTACAGCAAAAGAATGGCAAAGGAACAGGAATGGAAATCACGAGCATAGCGCTATATAAATGCAAACTGTAATGCACAGGCATGGTACCGCAACTGTAAAATGCAAATGGTAACGCTAAATGAAGAATAATGCCAAAGGAAACAGAAACAGAAATGGGAACAAAAGCGATACAGGAAACGCAAAACCATAATGCCTAATGGGCATGGTATAAACGTAATAGTAAACGCAAATGGTAAAGTAATATGAAGAATAATGCCAAAGGAAACAGAAACAGAAAACAAATGGGAATGGAATTGTGTATGGAAACACAAACCATAACGCGCACGGTCACAAAACTGCAGGTGTAAATGCAAATGGTAACGTAACAGCAACAATAACGTCAAAGGAAAGAAATGCAAATGCAAATGCAAGTGAGTACAGAAACGCAAACCATTATGCACACGGTCATGGTACCACAATTGTAAATGCAAATGGTAACAGTAACAGCAACAATAACGCCATAGGAAACAGAAATGCAAGCGCGTAAGGAATGCAAACCATAATGTATGGGCATGGTACCATAATTTGCAAATACAACTGGTAATGGTAATAGCAACAATAATGCCAAATGACACAGAAATGCAAGCACAAGTGAAAACGCAAATCGTAATGCACATGGTGTCATAGACGGGAACGGTGCCATGAACGGTAACGGAAACACAACTGGAAATGCTAACTGGCACAGTAATGAAAGGGCACACCTTTCTTTTCCCCAAAAACTGCATTGAAAAACACAGTGAAAACAAAGAATGCATACATAACAATGGGCCTTGGAGCAGAAAATGAGGACTTGGAATACTGAACTGCTTATATCTCGGGAACCGTGCAACACAGAAAAAAATTTAAATTTCATATGAATTATGACTTTCCTGGCTAGTTTTTTCTTAGCCCCCATTTTAGGGCCTAAGCATTTTTGCAATGAAAAGTCCGTATCTCACACTGTTTCTGAGATATGGGCCCCGAAAGGCGTAACAGACACTGTAATGTTATCCAATGGAAAAAAGTGTTAAATTTGGAATGCTGTCACTGTGCCTCCCTGTAATATTTTTCACCAAACCATGAAAAAGCACATCTGTGGGATGTTGACTTTCTTCCCACCAAATTTCAGCCCAAAAGACAAAAGCATTATTTTGCAGCAGGGTGGCAAAGAATTCCTGTAATGTGGAGGATGCCATAATGTTATCCTATGGGAAAAAGTGTCAACTTTGGAGTGCCGTAACTTTGGAGCCCTCCAATATTTTTTCACCAAGCTACAAAAGGGCACATCTGTGGCATGTTTGCTGTCATTCCTCTAAATTTTAGCCCAATAGACCAAACTGTTCTTTTGCAGCAGGGTGGCAAAAATTCCTGTTATTTTGGGTATAGTGTCACAAAATAAGTGTCACAAATCACGACACTTTTGCAAATGAAATCACGAAAGTGTCATGAGAGCGACACTACTTTTTACAAAAATTTGAAAAACATATTTCTGGGGTGTCTAACCCCCAAATAAAGACATGCCTAGCATCCTCAGGTCTTGACTTGGTAAACACAAAAAGAATTGTATCCCTAGATGGTCCCAATTTTAAATACCAAGCATTTTTGTGATCACCAACTGAAAACAAAATGGTGGAGTTGAGACACTAAAAAGTGCATTTGCGACACTGTCGAACTTTTGTTAACTTTTCCATTGACATAATCGAACTTATTTTTTAATAACTTTTGAAATGTTTAATATTTTTTCACGAATTCTTCAAAAGGCACATCAGGGACCCTGGCTGCATGTTCCCTGAGCGTTTTCAGACCAGTCAAGCAAACCGTGATAACCCGTAGGTGAGAGCAAAGAATTCACAAAAGCGTAAAGCTGCAGGATCTCTCTTAATAACTCCGCAGCTGTATATCCGACCAATACGAAGTTGGCAGATCCCAAGATGCTGGTTCTTGATCATGCATTCCACATTTCAGGCAAATCCGTTGAACGGTGGCAAAGTTATTAAGGTGCAAAGTTTGACCCTTTAACCTACCATGCTACCATAATATATATATATATATATATATATGTTTTTTTTTTATTTCCATGAATTTGTATCCTCATTCATACAGGTCCCTTTGGAAAGGGGATAAACAGAATAGAGGAGATATTACAAAACTCATTTTTCATGGTAAACTGCTTCCCCTGACACACTACGTACACCATCAGGCTATGACATGCATGCAAACCCATTGTGAGATAAACTCTCCAGCCCATCACAATGTGTCCCTGTGTGACAGAACACTGTGCTATACCTTCCCAGGCTCAGAGCAGTGATGCGTTCCCCCAATCCTTGTTCTGCCCAGCCAGTTCCAAGAGCTCATCTCTGAACCTGAGTTGCCGGTACAGGAACACAACATGCTACCCTCTGGCCCAACAGCTGGCCCTGCACATAACATTTCTACATAACTTTTAGGTGATTCTATCAACCAATGACAATATGTAATCAATAACCCTGGCAAAAATGTGTACAGTGCAATTATTTATTTAACAGGTCTATTATTTCAGCAGGTCTACACATTACTATATTCCACTTTTCTGGGCATAACTACCTTATTTTTCTTAAAAGTGACAGGTTAATTCATTTTACCAGTTATTCATTTCAGATGGCATCTCTGTACCTTAAAGGCAAAAATGCATTTGTACAAAGTAAGGTATGGACTTAACAGGTCTATGCTATTGTCAAGGTTTGGTTTAAGTTGGCCCTAGTGTAGTAACATAAGACTGAAAATTGTATTAGGCTGTAGTGCAGATTGAGCAAATATCACCATGCCTGATGTGCTGTGCCACCGCCTCTGGCAGTGGGAGCTGTGGTAGATAAGTAACTGTTCCTTTCTGTGGCAGAATGCAGCCATTTCATTAGCTAATGTATGACGTGATAGTACAGATAACATCATGTACTGAGCATGGAGGGGTTTTGATATGAAAAGAGGGGAAGGAACTAGGCTCTATGGATAAATGGAAACATTAATAAAGAATCACCAAGAAAAGTGAATTGTGCAGCACTTTAGGAGTTCTGAGGTAGGTTGCAAGTTCTGTGCAAAATTCTGCAGTCACAGAATTCTAGGGGCCTAGGACCCAATTCCAAGAGGGGCTACACTGGTGTAAGATGAGATGAGCCAAACCCCATGGCGTATCTCGCGACATATGCCATGCGTTATGCCAGCCCCTATTCCAAGTTGCGATTTGCACCATGGCAGCTGTGGGCTATGACATTTGTGGGTTTTGCCACCCAGTACACGCAGCCCGCAATGCCATGACACAGTGCAGAGTTATGACAGCAACATCACCCAATTCCCAGGTGTGAGGCTGTCATGCAACTTCTGGCACCATTTCTTAATTCAGTACCTTTTGCTGCTGACTCCTCTCTACTGCTGCTGTTAGATACGCTGGCCTACCCGAATTAGCATGTAACCTACCCACACGATGTAACTGTGAAATTTTTCCATCCTAGTACATCATTGCCGGTCATACTCCTCATCCTTCTTTTTTGTTGTTTTCTGCAAATTACACATGTGCTAAATCTGGGCCACTGTTTGTTACCTATTAATTGTATGTACTGATTTTATTTTTTTTTGTATTTTTTTGTACTGCACTTTGTAATCCCTCTCCCCAGGGCGCATCTGGAATCGAGCGGTACTCTGCTCAGTATGTCTTCTGGTAAATCTCTTAAATAAATAAATAAATAACCCGCAAGTGCTATTCCAGAAGGGGCACTGGTGGGGCTAAACTAGGACAGCCTGCAGTAGCTGTAAGTGGCAGCTGACAGTGCTAACCATCAGCTGCCCTCCCCATGGTGCTGCAACACCATCGCAGCCGGGTCCTCTGTGCCCCAAAAGGAATACCCTTTCCCCCAACCCCCAAATGTCAGGGAACCCCTGGGGTCCATTACTGGTGCACCCCCTGATGCCTGTGCCATCAGTCCTGCCCTCCATGCCCCCTCATGTGTGCAAGGTGGTCCGGAGCTGGGTGGGCTTTGGAGGGCTGTCTGTCACTGACTGTGATTTGCGACATGCGTTTTCTATACATCATGCATGTGGCAGTAGCCTACACTTGGTGTATCCTGCATGTCGCAAGTGCCGGGACCTGCCACTGTTGGAATGCAGTGAGGGTCTCTGGTGGAAGCGGTGAATGGCGAACTAGTAACCGAGATGCAAATTATGCCATTCCTTCTGGAATTGGGCCCCTTGTCCATAACATCAGGATATTTTGAACGATGTTGACAATGTCATCATCAGTAAGCTGCTGTACCCATTGTCATCAGCATCATAGTTGATCCACTGTTCTCACGGCATCAGGCAAGCAATAAGCTTGCGGGATTAGTAAATTAAGTGCAGTGCTTGACTCGATCTCCTGCTCCACCATGACTGCCTCTGCTTGCTGCTTGTGAAGCACCTCTGATTTCTCCCAGCTCCTGACAATAATCTCTTGCCACACCTCAGACCATGATTCTGCCAGGAGGTAGCAAACATATTTTATTGTTAGTTTTTTGTCGAGTTCCAGGGCTGGATGAGTGCCAACTGGCTGAGGCTGAATCTGAACAAGACTGAGGTTTTGGTGGTGGACTCAGGTCACCGGGTAGAGGGGTGTTCAGCAAAGCGGGCCTCTGGGCTTATGCTTGGGGGCTGTCAGCTCATGTCCTCTGAATGAGTGTGAAGTCTGGGTGTTATTTTTGAGGAGGGGTTGACCCTAAAATCTCAGGAGTCATTAGTCGTCAGACTCATCAAGACCTAATTTTTTCATCTGAGAAATATCGCCCAGATTAAGCACCTAGTTCGATCTTTTGACTTTGGTCGACGCCTTTGTGACCTCCTGCCTTGATCACTGCAATGCTCTGTACCTAGGGATTCCAAGGGTTGATATCTACCACTTGCAGCTGGTGCAGAACGCTGCAGCCAGGTTGTTGACTGGGCTTTCTAGATCTAGCCATATCACACCTTTGCTGAGTGATCTGCACTGGCTGCCCTTTCAGAGGTGGATCACCTTCACAGCTGGCTTGCTAACCCACAAAGCCCTAAATGGAAAGGGACTGAATTACATGCAAGATCTCCTCTGTCTCTACTGCCCCCTTCATCCACTTTGCTCCCCAAGCTTCTCAAGTTTCATTTAAAGCACTCTGGAGCCTGTGCATTTGCTTTTGTGGCTCCTACCATGTGGAATTCTCTACCTCCCCAGATAAGGGGGTGCCTGACCAAGGAGAGCTTTAATTCTGCTCTCAAAACTTATTTATTTTCTCTGGCTTACTCTGATTACTAGGTCATAGATTCGGATTTTATTGGTTTTATATTTTATGTTTTAGTTGTTGTAAAAGTGCTTTGGTATTCTTTAAATTGTGCTTTATTTAAATAAAGCTATTATTATTATTTTTATGGCATCTGTTAGTGTCAGTTGCTCGTGTTCTTCAGCTATCACTGTAGCTAACAGTTTGGACCTGTAAAGCCCCTTGACAGTAGCTAAAATACCCTGTTCCATAGGTTGAAGCTTTGAGGTAGTGTTAGGTGGTAAAAAAAAATACATTGCACATCCCCATCTGCAGAAATAAGCTGGTCAGGATCAGGATGAGCACTGGCATTGTCTAGCAGATGTATGGCTCATGGCGGGATGTCTAAAGATCTTAAATGAAGTCTGACAGATGGCACAAATTCTATATGAAACCAATTTTTAAAGATCGTTGCCGTCATTCAGGCATTACTCTGGGTGATGTAAGTCACTGGGAGGGTTTGCATATTAACATGCTTAAAGCATCTAGGATGTAAAGACTTCCCAATCACCAGAAGCTTTCGACGGTTGCTACCTGAAGCATTTGCACAACCCATCACAGTCAGTCTTTGTTTACTTTTTTTAAACCCTGGCACAAATGTTTCAGATCAACAGGCAAGGGTCTTTTCAGGGAGCATTTTCCAATGAGTGCCCATTTCATCTACGTTGTAAATTTGTGCTTCTGTAAGTCCCTCTGCACTCATCAAGTCACTCTGTTTTTGTCAGAATGGAGCAATGTTGGCACTAGAAGCTGATAGCAATTCTTGAACCACAGACAGCTGTCGTGTGCTGTGTCGCTTTTTAAAATGGCTAAGCCATCCCTCACTGGCACCAAATGAATCATCCATACCATTTATGTTTTGATGAAAAGAGATGGCTTTTTGTTTTAAGATTGGTCCTGCAATGGGGGTACCTTTAACTCTGTTTTGTTCTAACCAGAGACACAGCGCCTTATCAAACACTTCATTCTTGTTGCCTTTCATACTTTTTCTATGGCTGGGTCCATCTGGGCAGTCAGTTGTGGAGGCATACTCCCGAAGCTTGTCTCTTGCAGATTGGATGTCACATATGAAGGCATTGCCGATAAGGAACTTGGCTCCAACATCTACAATGAACTCACCATTATCGAAACAATCAAGGACTCGCAGTTTCTACTGAATGTCAAGAATATGGCAATTTCATTTTGCTGCCATTGTAGATCATTCTGATAGCCAGCCTGCTTGAGTGAGCTTCTGAGTTAGCAGTTTTATAAGGAACAGTGCAAGTGCTAACAAGCTGCTAATAGTGACAATGAGCAAACTGCTTTAGTTAATTGTGCGCTGCACAAGCATCAAAAGATGCTTAATTACAGCATGCCAGACACTGGAGAACAACACATTAATTCGGATAGTGCGGCAATTCGGATAATAGGGTTTCAGATAATCTGGGTTATACTGTACTGCTGGATCTTTTTCCTCTTATAATTAATGGCTATCATTTTTTCCTAAGGAAACTCATTGTGTAATTTGCTGTTATAAAGGAGTGTTTATAACGGCAAACACACACTGGTTTTCCCTTGTCCTGCACATGTGCCAGCAGCCGCTCTTCCCTTCCTCATTGAGGAACACTATGGCTTACCATTAGAGACTACACTGCCACTCAGACTCGGTGGTAAGTCATTACAAAAAAAAAAAGGCTTGGCTAAAACTGGGCCATTTAAAAAAAAAAAAAAAAAAAATTTAAATGTTTCCTGCAGGAGCCGCGTCTGACCGCAGACCCCGCTAAAACCAGTTCGGGCCATGGCTGCACAGAGACATCTTATTTTGTATAATTGCTGGGCCAAAAAAATGACACCCTGCAATTATATAAAATGAAACATGGGGTGGCATGTAAACTCAAATTTTACACACACCCTCGGTGTTGGATGCTTGCACAGGCACTTTGAGCTTTGTTCTCTGGGTTTATGTAGCATCCAACACCTTGTGTGTGTAAAATTCCTATTATACACACCACCTATATATTATTCTATATATTATGTAGTCCCTGAAGTACAGCATGGGGAATACAAAAGGTCTGAACAACGACTATGGGCAGGCTTAAGCTGGGGAAGGGGCAGCAAAGTGGAATCAATGGTTCTGGCTTACTGATTTTTTTTTTCCTAGCTACACCACTGCTGGAGGGGGATCGACCTGGATTCTTTCTAAATTTTGATGGATTTTGGGGGGGCATGAGGTGGCTAAGATGTCTTAGAGCATTAACTTTAGAATATTACGATTTGTCCACATCAAAATATTCAGTCAAGCAGCAGGAGGTATATGAAACATAAGCATTCTTAGAGAGTAATTACTTGATAGTACCACTATCATTTGCAAGTTCACCTATTGATTTCAGATAAAAAACAATTTTTGTACACTCAGAGGCATAAAGTTCAGATATTTCGGTCCTGATCAAGTCATCAATTGTGCTCTCTGCACTTAGTCACTGGCTCCCCAGTGTAAAGATCTATATGCAACCTCCCTGAGCAAAGGTACAGTCTCAGTCACAGTGCTCGAAGAATGTGTGACCAGAACATCTGGTGACATCCTCAGAAGTGATGACAGTTTGTAGCTAAGCTCCCAGTTCCACCCAGTTAAATCAGATGTGATCCACCCCCAGCAGCCAAAGTAAAGGTTACTACTTACTCAGTTTGAAGGTCAACAAGGCTCCAGCAAGAATACCAAGCCATTTGGATTGTAGTGGCAACAGTCGCTGAGAAATGAGTCCAAACGTCGGAGCCCCTACAACTCGTCATCTTATGCATCAGATTACACAATGAGCTTTGGCACCAAGGAGGGAGCCCTGTGGTCTGCATTTGATGAAGACAGCTCAGAAGCAATGCTAAAGACCTCAAAAAGAATCAACAGCAATGTTGCAGAGATCTGAAGATGTTTCTAAAAATTGGAATGACAGACAGTGTCAGCAGAAGAAGCAGTCTCTGACTTCTGAGATGAAGCCAGCATCAAAGACAGCCCAGTGCTGTATCTGTGCCACCAAGAAAATGACTTGAGAGCACAGTCAGAGGATGCTGAGATCAGAGGCAGAGGAAGAACATTTGTTTTTCTGGATTCCCAGAGGGCTGTGAATTCACAGGCTTGGAAAATTTCTTAAAAGCATGGCTACAAACACACATGCAGCTGCCTGAGGACTTTGACATCGAAATAGATTGGGCATACCACACCCTGGATCCCGGTCCCAAACCTGGAGCACCACCATGCTCTACTATGGCAAAGTTCCACAAGAACCAGGTGAAGGAACAACTCCTCAGAAAAGCCTGGGTCAAAAAATACCTCAGTTGTAACAGGCAGCATATTATATTGAGTAGGACTACCTCCTGGGTATGCTCATGCAGGCAGACAATTCCACTCCTTCATCAAGTAATTGTGTGAAAAACAGGTGAAGGCATAGTTAAGATATCCAGCCAAGCTTTTAGTGCACAAACAAAAGGGCATGAAGTATATTAATTTCTGCTCCAAGCAGGAAAGTATCTCTTGAATTAGGGGATTGAACATCTGGAGATGCAAACAGAGATGCATGCGCAGGACCTTCAGCAAATCTAGTGGGCAGTCACAGGACAAAGAAAGCTCTTTGGGCTCCAGATAGAGTTCTAAAGACAAGGAATTGAGAGCAGACATTAAAGAAGTTGTATAACAGTCTGCAGAAGCCTAAGAACAGTGGATGAATATGGCAGAAAGTGTACTGCCTTTTCAAATATTCTGACTGTACATACTTCTCTTTTACTATTAACCACAATAAAAATGGAAAGGGACCTGGAGGTAGTCATATCAGATGACCTAATGTATAGGTAGGCAAGCAATGTGAGAAGGCAGTAAGGAGGGCTGGTGACATATTGGGATGCATATGGAGAGGCATCACCAGTAGAAAGTAGGAAGTTGTTATCCCTCTGTACAGCAGACAGTGAGACCCCTTCTGGAGTACTGCATACACTTCTGGAGACCCCTTCTCCGCAAGGACATAGACAGGACAGTGGCAGTCCAGAGGAAGGCAACTGAAATGGTGAAGGGTCTGCACCAGAAGCTTAGAAGAGAGAGACTAAAAGAGCTTAATATGTATACCTCGAGGAAGGGGGACATGATAGAAACTTTCAAGTACCTCAAGTGAATCAACAAAGTCTAAGAGGGTAGCATCTTTCAGAAAAAGGATGTGCAAGAACAAGGGGTACAATTTGAAGATACAGGGGAACGGCTCAGGGCAATGTGAGGAGGTATTTTTCATGGAGAGGGTGGTAGACACATGGAACAGCCTTCCTTAGGAGGTCGTTGGTCAAAACAGTGGGGGAATTCAAGAATGCATGGGACAGACATAAAGCAATTCTAGTGGGGATAGAGGAAGTAGGCTGCTGGTTAACTAAGATCGCAGCCTATACAATAGGTAGGGAAATGGACTGACTGTGTTGGCCAAGTGGTCCTTACCTGCCATTAAAGTCTATGTTTCTATGTTACTTATGGAGAGAAGGTGAAACTGTTTTGTTTTTCCTTTTTATCCATTTCCTTCATCCTTCGCCCCCAATGCTATGAGGTAGATCTGCTGATTTTCCACCTAGAAATGCTTTGTTCCCCCATCACAGAATGAGACTCCCCTTATCTAGAAGTCATGCTCAATGATTGTGAACATGTTGTGAGAAGGGGATCTTTTTGATGCAGCATGGCTCACACCACACAATTTAAAAACTCAAATTGCATCTGGCATGACTTTAGCATGAGAAAATGTGTGTGGGACTGTGCTGCAAAGATTTTAGAAGTTCCAGACACATCACTACAATAAAGACCTTGACAGTGCGCAGTTGCTAATATGCCATTGGGACTGCAATGGTGTGTGGCAGGACACATTACTGACTCCCGGGAGGGGGGCAAAATGGGTGACAGAATGGCCCCTGCTTTGGTGACTGCACTGTTGTTTAACTACACTGCAATGAAAAACCTCAAGGGCAATGGATGTGTATAAATGAAAGTGGGGTGGTGTACAATGAATGTTTTATTACTGCAGGGAACCTTTCAGGCAATAGCAGTGATGGCACTGGCAAGTGGGCAGGAGGGCCATGTATGGAGTTGAAGAACATGGGTGAAGGAACTGATGTTACCACATGTTATTGCTGATAAGTACGGGGAGGGGTCTGTTAAAACCCAGCCACGCCTGTTTCCCAGAGCATCCTAGTGAGCATCCTTGAATGCACACAGCACCATGGTGTATATTCTGGCACTGGGCTGACTACCACAGCCTTATTGGGTGGGCAGGATGGGTGGAACACTGGAGACCACATTTGGCTTATTCCAGGAGCTCCCAGAGTTGAGTGTCTGCAGATTGCAAAGGAAGAGGCACCCGACTAAGGGCAACCTTGGGGAGGAGTGTAATCCTCCAGGAGCTCTTCTGAGCCCAGTTTGCTGGCATGTCAGAGGGCCCATGGACTGTACACAAAACCAGTCACCCAGTGCACCACTGCTGTGTTAATTGCTAATGTTTAAATGCTGCACTATTTCATCCCTATGTGTTCTTTTTATGTTGGCACGCTTGTGCAGCCAACGTCTTGCAGCAGTGGAGATTTCGAGGCACGGTCACTGTTGGGCGAATGCAGGGCACGCACCTGTAGGTGCGTCCTGCATTCCCCAATCAGGGAGCAGCAGGGGCTGACACCCTGCCTGGCTAATGAGGTGACAACATCTGAGAAAAGGTCCACTGCAATGAGAGCGAAGCTCTCATGAAGCATGACCATAACACTCCTCTCCCTACGTGCAGGCAACATGGCGGTAGTAACTGCCACTGTTGCCTGTCAACCCTTTATTGTGTGCTGACAGGTGCCCAATCCCTGTTGGCATCATGTAACCCCTTTTTCATTGCCGGTGCCCAATCCCCTCAGCATCTTGCGCCCCCAACCATTTCTCTTAATGACGGGGTGCCCAATCCCCTTGGCACATATTCCTCCTCCCTCCCTTGAATTTTAGTGACAGGGAGTCCACTCCCATCGGCATAATGTGGTCCACCTTCCTTTTTTTATTGTGATGGGGCCCAATCCCCTCGGCTCCTGTGGCTCCTCCCTTTTCCTTGTTTGCGAAAGAGTCCTTGTCCTCCGTCAGCTAAGGCTCCCACACACAGGTGGCATGCTGGCACCACCCCAGTGTGCCAAAGCACCTATTAAAAATGAAAACGGTCCTCGATGTCTTTTATTTTTTTCCTGAAAAGAAGGAAAGCGGTCCTCGGTGGTCTCCCTGGCCCCTCCGACAACCCGCACCCACCCACTGAGCACCCTGCCTTCCCACCCCCCCCGCATACTTACCTCTGGAGTCTGGCGCGATGATCTTCGGTGGACCAGGAACACATCTGCACTCTTCAAAGCCGACTGCAAACTGAGGACATGCTGGTAAGCTGTATAATGGAATGAATAGGGCTTTTTCAACTTTGCTGCATATCTCGGGCACTTTTTGGAATTTTGGTACCAAATTTTAACATAGGGTTTTTGGGACCCTTCCTCATGAATTGTATCAATGTCATTGTGTTAATCAGCCTCGAAAGGTGATTTTGCAGTCACTGTGTGGAATCACCTTTCGGGAGCGATTAATGAAACAACAGTGCCAGTGTTCATGAGGTGGCCTCTGAAAAAGCCTATGTTGCAAATTTGGTGGAAAAAATCCAAAAAATGACTGTTTTATAAGCGCGCGTTCTGCAGTTGCTATGCAGGCTCGTGCCTTTGTGAATTTGCAATATTTTCATACCAGATTTTCAACATTGTCATTTTGTACACCTCCTTGTGAACAGTACAGCAGTCATTTTCCACATCCTGCCCAAAATGTGTTTCATTACTCGGGCGTACAACAGCGTCACTGTGGGAAAACAGTGTTCAGGCCAGATTATGAAAATGACAGTGACACAGTTAATAAGCAAAGGTCCTAAAATGCCTATGTTGAAAATTTAGTGACGATACTCCATAAAATAACTGTGTTATGAATGTGCATTGGCAGATTGCACGCATGACGCTCAAGAACGTCGTGCATTCATAATATTTTCACTCTGGATTTTCACCATTGGCATTTTTCCACACCTCTTGATGAACAGTACAGCTGTCATTTCACATATCCTCCCCAAATGTGTTTCGCACTTCTGGTGCAGAATAGCCCGTTGCTTGCAAAATCACTTTTGGGACAGTTTGAGGAAATAACAGAGACACTGTACATGAGCAGAGGTGCTAAAATGCCTATGTAGAAAATTTGGTGCTGAACACCCATAAAATGACTGTGTTCCAAGCATGCCTTGCACATTTCCCACGCACCCTTGTAACTTCTCAAATTTGCTATATTTACATGCCACATTTTCAACACTGGCATTTTTTTACACCTCCTTATGAACTGTACAGCTGTCATTTTTCACATCCTGCCCAAAATGTTTTCCCACACTGCACTACCAAAGCCCATCATTTGGACTATCAATTAGCAATTACCCATAAGAAGGCAGAATTCCTGCCTAGGGAAATTGCTGCTGTGCAAAATCGACCAGCCAGCTTTTCTGGACCTTGGACAGATTGCGCAATTCACTCAGTCTTCAGCCTGGAAATGCTTTTTCACAAGAGCATTGTGAGGAGATTGCTCGATTCTTCACGGATAAGGTTGCCACAATCAGGTCCGACGTCTGCCTGACCCCCTCTCAAGGGAGTAGTGGTGGTCAGAAGGAGATGTTGGATGCCCATTTTGTGTGTTGTCACTTCGGCTGGCCCACAATCAATGATATTGTGATGGTTATCCAGTCACTGAGTCTGACCAACTGTAGTTTGGACCCAGGCCCCATGCTCCTTTTAGTAGGCTGTGTGGATACTATCAGTCCAGTCCTCGCTGAGATAGTCTGGATGTCTTTGGAGAGGGGGATCTTTCCTGATCCCCTGAAGGAGGCTGTGGTTTGGCCCCTTCTTAAGAAGACCTCCTTGGACCCGGACTGTCTGGCTAACTAAAGGCCTGTCTCTAACCTACCCTTTGTGGGTAAGGTTATTGAGAAGGTGGTGGCGTCACAGCTGGATGGCCATTTGACCAGCCACAATATTTATGATTCACTCCAATCTGGATGTAGAAAGAGACATAGTACCAAGACAGCCCTTTTCTGGGTACTAAATGACCTCCTAATAGCAAGAGATCGAAAGACCCATTCCATCTTGGTCCTCCCAGATCTCTCTGTGGCATTTGACACCATGGACCATGACGTGCTGTTGGATCACCTGCGGCTCATCTGTGGGCTTTGGGGTCAGTCCTCAGATGGTTTCGATCATTTCTCGAGGGTAGGATTCAGAGGGTGGTGTCAGGTTTTATTTCCTCAGCTCCATTCTCCCTATCCTGTGGGGTGCCACAGGGGTCCATCTTGGTGCCCATGTTGTTTGCGGTGTATATGCTGCCATTGGGAGCAATTATTAGGTGGTACAGCTTGAGTTTTCACTGCTATGCAGATGATACTCAGCTGTACTTGTCTTTTGTGCCTGGTCAGGATGATGCTGTCTCGGTCTTTAACAGCTGTCTAACTGAGATCCAGGACTGGATGAATGTGAGCTGGTTGTGGCTGAACCCCCCAAAAATGGAGGTGTTGATTGTGGACCCAGGTCATTATGAGGTGGGTTTGTTGGCAGGTTCTTCTTTGGGTCTATGGCTTGGAGGTGTCCAGCTAACTACCTCAGACTGGGTACAGAACCTGGGCGTTATGTCTGATGACTGCCTGACTCTAAAATTGCAGGTGTCAGCAGCTGTCAAAACTTCTTTTTACCATCTGAGGAACATCCCCTGGGTAAAGCATCTGGTTCCTCCCGATGATCTTCCAATGCTGGTCCATGCTTTCGTTACCTCCCGCCTTGACTACTGCAATGCCCTTTACCTAGGGCTACCAGAAGTTGATATTCGCCACTTGCAGCTAGTGCAGAATGTGGCAGCCAGGCTTTTGGCTGGTACCTCTAGAACCAGTCATATAACACCTGTGCTCTGCAGACTGCACTGGCTGCCAATACAGTGGCAGATCACCTTCAAGGTTGCTTTGCTAACCTACAAGGCCCTACATGATCAGGGATCTAGTTACCTGAAAGATCTCCTTCATCCCTACTGTCCCCTCTGCCCTCTCTGATCCACCGATGAGGGATTGCTAGAGAGATTCTGAGAGTTCATTTAAACATCTGGGGCAAGGGCATTTAGTTTTTCATCCCCTAATCCTGTTGAATTCTCTGCCTCATTGGGTGTGAGATTGCCTGACTGGTCAAAGTTTTAAAGTTGCTTTGAAAATGTGTCTTTTTAGCCTGGCATTTTCTAACTACTAAAGCTGCTATTGTATTTATTAGTTTTAATTTTATCTGGATATTTATAAAATGTGTGTGGTTTTATTGTACAGACGCCTTGGTTTTGGAAAGGTGCCTTTTATAAATAAAGTATTGATTAATTGATTGATTGATTGATTGAGTTAACTGGAAGTAACAATGCCATTCACTGAGAAGGATGGTCAGAGCAAAGTATGTAGATAACCTAACCATCCATTTCTTAAAATGAGATCATGTGTAAGGTCAGGTTGCAGCTAACTGGGGCTGAGTATATGTGAATGATGATGGGTGACCTTACGATCATATTGTATAATGACAAAAGGAGTGGAATAGCAATAAAAAGGGCCAGAATCCTTAGGAAACTGAAGTGGGGTAAATGCGATATCAAACTATTACAAGTAACATGTCTATCAAAGGATGAGCACATGATGCTCAGGCACGGCTAGGTGGGTCAAGTGGTGAACACAACACTCCTTAAAAGTAAAAATGTTGGTGTGACAATTTTTGCAATGTAAAGGTCTTCCTGGCAGTTTGCAGATTCATAAACAGATAAAGAAGGAAGGGTGGCAACTGTATCTTTAACACAAAGTCACAATTTAGCTCACATTGTGAATGCCTGTTTCCCTACCCAAGCCACATCTGTTTTTTCAACCTCTTATTTGATAAGACTAGCAACCCTTCTCCCCAGTCATTTAATCCGGGAGAAGAATAGAACACAGTAGAAACCTGCTCTAGATAGATCCTGAGGGGCACAGAACTCAGGCAAGGTGGCATCAAAAACCCTACGTAGTTTAAGGGCTGAAATGGGGCTCATGGATCCATGGAGGGAACAAACTTCTAGTATAAATAACTTAACATACTTTTCACCCCAAACCAAAACTACTCTAAAATTGACAGATTCTATGAGCAGGGGCAGGATTTGAGGCAGTCCAGGCTTGCCATATGGCCCAATAATGACATGAGAAATTGCACCAATAACGTTGACCTTAAGGTTTGAGGGAGGAAGAAAGAGGGACAATGGCACTTTAACACTAGCCTATTCAACATAGGTATCCCAAGTGATTAAGGAATACTTACAGCTCAATATTGTGAATAATTCAGCACCTAAATGTATATGGGACAGACTAAAGTCTGTCTTATGAGGGCAGCTAATCTCACATGCCTCAAACAAAAAAAAGAAGTAGGCTACAGTGAAGCAACATAACTTAACAGAACTGCTCCTTGCCACAGAACTAGAGCTCAAGCAATCTGGATACAGGGAGCTTCTCAAGAAAATACATGGGGTGAGGGAGGAGCTCAACTCTCTACAAGTAAGAAAAGTAGAAGCACAACTCTGCAGCACAAATAGAACTTATTATGAGCATGAGGACCATGCAGGACACCTCCTGATCTTCAGGTTTAAAAAAAGCAGGAGTTAGAGTGATAGCAGGCACCTGCTAGACTGGAGGCAAAGCTGCTAACATTTCATACATCCAGAAAGAAAATAACATTTTTGACAAAGAAAATTAGCATCTGCATCCCTGACAGTTCTATTTAACAGCTCACTGGAAACAGAAGTGGCTCCAGAGGACTGAAGGAGGGTGAATGCTACACAAAAGTGGTAGCAGGGAGGAGCCTGGCAATTGCAGGCCAGTCAACTTGACAACTGTGGCGGGAAAGTTAATGGAATCACTGCTGGAGAAAAGGACTGTGCACAAGGCCTGAGGGGAGATCATGTCAAATGAATCTGATAGATTTCATTGATTGAGTGACCAAGAACTTAGATCAGGGCATAGCAGTGGATGCAGGCTACCTAGGTTTCACTAAGGCTTTCGATACCATTCCACATAGGAGACTAGTAAGCAAGCTGGATAGCATAGGAGTGCATCCAAAGGTGGTAAACTGGATAAGAAATTGGTTAGAAGATAGGTGACAGAGGGTTTTGGTAAAAGGAGTTCACTTTGAGAAAGGCAGGGTGACCAGCGGGGTGCCTCAGGGATCAGTATTGGGATGAGCACCCTTTAATGTCTTTATAAGTGACATTGCAGAGGAGCTGAAAAAGAAGGTCTGCCACTTTGTGGAAAACACCAAAATTGATGGACATTTTTTGGGGGGGGCAGAGATCTGAGAAAATTAGAAGAGTGGTCAAAGGTGTGGCACCTGGGTTTCAATGTGAAAAGGTGTAAAATAGTGCATTTTGCACACAGAAACACAAGGACTGAGTACAAAATGGGTGGAGTGGTAAAGACAACCACTAAGAAGGAAAGAGACCTGTGGGTAATCATATCTGATGACCTAAAGGTAGCCAGGCAATGTGACAGTACAGTCAGGAGGGCTAGTGAGATGATGGTGGGGTGCATAGGGAGGGATATTACCAGCAGAAAGAGGAGGTGGTATTGCCCCTGTATAGATCATTAGTAAGACACCATCTAGAGTATCATGCCCAGTTCTGGAGACCACATCTCTGGAAGGACATAGACACAGTGGAGGAGGTCCATAGGAGGGCAACTAAAATGAATCAGGGTCTGCATTAAAAGCCTTATTAGGAATGACTAAAAGACTGCAATATGTGCACCCTGGAACAGATGACAGAGAGTGGGGATATGCTTGAGACTGTTAAACACCTCACGGAGTAAATAAAGTACTGGAGGGAAGCATTTTTCAGATGAAAAGGTGTTCAAGAACAAGGGGACATGTTATGTAGCTGAAGGAGGGTAGATTTAGGAGAGATGTGAGGAAATACTTCTTCACAGAAAGAGTGGCAGATTTCTGGAACAGCCTTCCAGCAGAGGTGGTGGGGGCAGAAAAGTGGTGGGGTTCAAGAATGCATGGGATAAGCACAAGGGAATCATAATGGAAAGGAAGGTAGTGAGGGAGAAAGAGCTGCAGATTAGGCATGGTCTGATGTAATAGTGTAGGTAGGGAGAAATGGGTCGACTCAATGGACCAAGCAGTCCTTATCTGCCGTCAAATTCTATGTTTCTATTGCAAGGTATTACATTTGTATGAAGTGCCATTCTTTTATTCATCTATGCAAAACAGTGCAGAAATCAGGTATACAGCAAGGATTTTTTCACGTCATAAAAGTTCACAGTAACTACAAAGGCATTACAGCATCAGACCTCAAAACATCAAAACTGTCCCCTCTCAATTCATGGATGTCAAGTAAGGATGGTCAAACCGCAAAAAGTTCTGATGTTCTAAAATGTTCTGATGAGCAACTAAAGGTTTGGATGGTTAGCTGAACTTTAACTGAACCTTTTAGAATCATTATGCTTTAGGATAACTATTAAAACAAAATTAAAAAAGATGTTTATTTCCAGGAAGAGGGTGATGGTAGCGCTACCTGCTCGGTCGGGGGTCCACTAGACACCAGGAGACTGTTCCTATTTGATTTTAATGGACGACTTCAGAGATAAGGAGGGCAGCTAGACATCAGGGAAATTAATATACTGGTGCTCCCAGGGCTTGGGGGGGGGTCGAGTTACATACACACAGCCACACATCTGATGTTGCTAACTAAATGATACTGGCAGAAAAGGAGCCATAGAAGAAATGGCTGCTGTATTTGGCAGCACAGCTCATTTGTGCTGTTAAGGAAAACATTTCAATCTTCATATCCAAACCGATCCAAACTGAAGAAACAGTTTGGGTGTGACTTGACTGCCTTTAATATTGCTGGTTCGGGAAGGGGGTCCTCAACCGGTTCACCCTTCCTTAATGTCAACCATTTTCCACATCATGATGACTGATGCATTTCACTCATGTGCACTTTTTCAAAAGCCCTTCTTTCTCAAAAGGGTATAAGGGTGAATGGGGAGGAAGTCTACATCATGTGATGTGCAGATCACACACTGTTGTTCTTGCCTGACCCAAAGAAAAATGTGGAAGCCTTGGTAGATATCTTGGATACTTATGCAAAAGCTTTTGGCTTCAAAGCAAATAAAAAGAAGACAGAAATGTGCTGGCTGAACAGTAAACCCACAGACAACTTTAAAAGTGCTTGCCCCTTTAAATGAGTTTGCTTGCACTTTCGCTACTTGGGCATGCAAATCTCAATCAAACCTCAGTGTGTATATGTAGTGGAGGCAGACCTCAACAGATGGGATGTCCTTCCACTCTCCAATTTAGGGACAGAGGAGTCTTTAACGATGAATATCCTTCCAAGATTTATTTTTAGCCCATCCCATACCCATACCACAACATGAATGGAAAATAATTAAGAAGGCCTGGTCCTGATTTTTGTGGAATAAAAGCAAACTGAGGCTCCCTTGGTGCCTGTTCACCAGGGCTAGGGAACAAGGTGAGCTGGGTGTTCTGAATTTACTACAATATTATCAATCATGCCAACCATAATACTTCCACTCCTTTTTATGAAAGTGGTGACACAAGGGTGGGTTCATCTGGAAGGAGATGATTGAATCAGGGATAAAGTATTGAAGGTTGAACCCGGATAAGACTGAGGTTTTGGTCGTGGACCCT
Source organism: Neoceratodus forsteri (assembly GCA_016271365.2). NCBI lineage: Eukaryota > Metazoa > Chordata > Ceratodontiformes > Ceratodontidae > Neoceratodus > Neoceratodus forsteri. The sequence goes on along the minus strand of CM028132.1, from coordinate 238,058,813 downwards.
GCAGTGGCGGAGCCAGAGGAGGTGCTGGGGGGGTGGTCGCCCCACCTGGCTGCCCCAATGTGGAGTAGTGGTGCCCCACCACCATCTTTATTCACTGTTTAGTGCCCATTGCGGAGCCCATGATTGACTGAATGGCCCCCCTTGGCTCACAAATGCTTCCAAACCTGGCTGCGCCACTGGGACCCTGGTCATCTGGTAGAGGGGTCCTTGGCCACTCAGCCTTCTGGGCTTGTTCTGGGGAGAAAGCAGCTGAGGTCCTCTGAATGGGTGTAGAATCTGGGTGTTATTTTGGATGATGAGCTGATGCTTAAATCACAGGTGTCAGCCATCGTCAAGTCCTCATTCTACCATCTGAGGAATATCGCCTGGATAAAACACCTTGTTCAGTCTGATGACCTTCCTACTCTAGTCAATGCCTTTTGGACCTCCCACCTTGACTACTGCAGTGCTCTCTACCTAGGGCTTCCAGGGGTAGACATCTGCCACCTGCAGCTGGTGCAGAATGCGGCAGCCAGGCTGTTGATGGGCTTATCTCAATCTAGCCACATCACGCCTGTCCTCCATGAACTGCACTGGCTGCCAGTGCAGTGGAAGATCACTTTCAAGGTTGGTTTGCTGACCTATAATGCCCTACATGGACAGGGACCACGTTATTTGCAAGACTTCCTGCATCCCTACCGCCCCCTCCACCCACTCCATTCTACTGATGAGGGATTGCTAGAGGTTCCCAGGGTCCATTTAAAGACCTCAGGGGTGAGATCTTTTGTATTTATGGCCCCGACCCTGTGGAACATTCTACCTCATCAGATTAGACTGCCTGTCCATTGAGACCTTCAAGGCTGCCCTAAAAACATATTTATTCAAGTCAGCCTTTTCAGATGCTTTTTAATCGGAACCTTGCAGATTTTATCTGATTACTGCTTTTATCATTTATTTTAGTATGTTTTATGCTTATGTACAACCACTCTGATATTTTGAAAAATGCTTTTTATAAATAAAAATGACTTTGACTTTAACTTTGACTTAATACTACTGATGGACAGGTAATATGACACACTAAAAAAACATGGTCAGAAACCCTCCTGCAAATGGGTTTGCAGCCTTTAGATAAATGAAAGATACAAGGGATCTGTGGCTCAGTAAGAGCAGCTGAGGGCTTCCAAGCAAGAAACCTATACCCCACTTTCAGCAAGTGGGAGAGGGCAGGGCTTAAATTCATCAGGCAAGTGGTGGAGGCAGGCAAAATGAAATCCTATGGACAGGTGAGGAGGTTGTTCAGTTTACCTCAAATATATATTTATTGTTATTTACAACTCCAGCATTTCCTCTCAGCAGAACCACAAAAGGCAGCATTTGCACAGCAAAGGTGGGATTTACAAATCATGGTATTGGGTTTCTGTGAGGAGGAGGAGGATGCAGCACACCTTGTCTTTAGATTGCAGGATCTATGTGGACCCCCCATCCAGAAATCTGTGCCAAACTCAAGGCAAAATGGGAGACAGAAGCAAGAAGATCCGTAATAGACTAAGAATGGGGAAATGATGGGAGCTTATAAGTAACACCACAGCTTCCATTTCTTGGACAGAGCACAGATGGAAAGTTCTAAGTAGATTTTTTTGGACCCCAATCATAACCTTTCATTTTGGCCCTTATATTCATATTCTGAGAAGCGTTAGAGGCAATGCAACAAGCAGACCCACCATACTCATGTTTTCTGGATCTGCACAAGGCCAGAACAATTTGAGGCTCTAGCAGGGGAAGCTGTTAAACATATCTTAGTGACAGATTCCATCCTACAGATCCAGCACTGTATTTGGAGCTTGCCCCATGCACAGGCAAGGCTGAAAGAGAAATGCTGTCTGTTCTTAATATTGATAGCGAGTACATCTAAAGCCGTAACACAAACCTGCCACAAGCCATGCCCCCCACTGTTAACCAATGTCTCAATAATTGCAGACTAATACAGAGAATGGAGTGCATGACTGCCAGGATTAAGAACTCAGTAGACAGGATAAAATCTAGGAGGATGCCGATCTTTCATTATGTTAAGTCCACAGTAGGGGCAGGGGTTCTGCAACAACTAGCTCAGCTAACAGGTATCTAATTAAATGAAGTTATTACAGCATGTACTTACCTGTCTTAACAGACACCATGCAAATGTGTCCAAAGAGGGAATGAATTTATCAGTTGTCACTGTAGTATATGTCTATAGCAAAGGTTTTATTTATTTATTTATTGATTTTTTCTTATCTGCACATTTTGATTTAGAGTTTGTGTAATTATTGGCTTATTGCCTATTTGTATTGTTGTGTTGGTCTCCAGTTAAAACTGAAATAAAATTGTATTGCAAAAAAAGAAAAACGTGATTCCTAAACCAGTCTCCACTTGCATATTACATGACCCTGAGCAAGTCACTTAACTGCCCTGTGCTCCCAGGACACACCTGGAAATTACCTATTGGAAACCATTGTAAATGAGCCACTGACTCAATAGTGTATCTGCTTCTCATGAATAATAAAAAAAATGAGTAGGGACTAAAATAGATAGCGAGACAGGCAGACAAGCAGGCAGATTGATAGACAATAATAAACATGAAAATTTGATGTTTAGTATACATTATGAGAAAACTATTACAAGTATCAATTTTCATTTTCATCTTGAGTTGTTGAATTCATTATATTTGCACTACCATGGAGAGAAGGCGCAAAATACATTAGGGTTTATGCACTGCACACAGTTTCTTTCTGCCTTTGCTGCAAAATGTTAATAGTTTGTAATACTGTAGATGACATTCTAATAGTAATTACTAGATGGAAATTAACAGTATTGAAAATCTGTATAAGACAAAATTGCTACTAATATAGCTATCAATACTGTAATTTCTATGCCTGGAATCATATTGGAAAATGTTGCTGACCAGGACTCTTCTGAATTCTGCAGTATAACTGCATTGGCATGGCTGATCAAATCATATACAGTTATAATGGTATGAAGGAAAAGCAACAGCTGTATATTAAGTAAAAAGTAAGGGATCATATTTGTAGTATATGACAGGAAGAATCATTCTTTCATTACAACATCTAATATCTTTTTCAATCATTCAGCTTATAATTTCACACTTTCCTTTGGCAGATTATCTGGAGGTTAAACTATTGTGTGAGATAAAACTGCATGCACTGGATCCTTTGCCTTTAACACTTGCTTTTTATCTGTGTAAGTGGGTGGGGGTTATTGGTTTACAGTTTTGATGTTCTTTCTGAGATTAAGTTTGTTAACCTTGTCAGATCTTTCAGGGATTTTCTGAACCACAGAAGGCATTTGAAGTCCAGTAGAGAATTAGATTTTATTTTACAATAAGGCACGTATTTAAAATGAGGTGCTGCCTTCATTTATAATCATCAATGGCAGAGTGCAAAGAAGAAACACAGGTGACAATGTGACAAAATGCTTTTAGTTTTAAAAATTAAAATGTATTTAAAAAAATTGTTCATTATGAAATGAATGTAAGTCCACAGTGTAAGGGGCAGGTGTTGCAGAGTGAGGTTGGTCATGACCAGTTATTTAGTCATAAAACAAAGAAGGCTGAGAGGAGACATGCTCATGATCACAGTGTTCTGAATATTGAAGGGATGAATTGGGTGGAATATAAGCAGATAATAGAGCTGGTGAGTGCTAGTATAACCAGAGTAAACTGTATAATAATATAATAATTTAAAGTCAGAATGACTTCTGGTTCCATCAGGTATCCCCTGCAGATAAGCAAGTCACAAGACTTAATACATAGGCTGTGCCTGTGCATACATTTACAACATTAGTTTATGGAAATACTCCACTCATCCAAACCTGGGCCCCCTGTAACTCCTGTAGCAATCAGAAATGTTGCTAGGCTTACCTTGAAAGCCTGTACTGTCTTCACATCCACAGTGTCTGCTGGTATACTGCTCCACAGGTTCACAAGATTCTCAGAGAAGAAGTGCTTCTTAACATTACCCCTGAATTTCTCACATTTGAGTACTTTCAGTACACTCAAACTGAGGGAGCGGTTAGGATACAGGAAGACATTACATAGATGAACGAGAATAGAAAAAGATAATGGGCCAGATTTTCAAAGGGTGGTGCAGGACTTGTGTCAAACCCAGTGCCACAACACTTTGAAATCAACTATGAGCCAATCCCTTTTGCTGTAACTGTGACCAGCTTTCAAAAGTCGGGTGCAGTTGCGACAGTTTTCCTGATTTACGGCAACTTGCACTAAATTTGTGGTGCAAGCTCTGTAAAAATGGGACCTGATTCTAGAAGGGTGGCTCAAGTCACTGCCAAACGCAACTTGCACCACCTGTAACTGCTTCATTGACCCTGTGCCCTATTCTAGAAGGGGCAGGGTCTCTGCAGCTAAGTCCTGTGACTTGCGACATACAGCCAAGTATGCTGAACTGTGGGCACACCTGGCGAGCATGTTGCAAGCCGCAACATAGATTGCAAGTGCCCCCCCCCATGCCCAGCTTGAGGCAATATGTGCCCCACAGTGCTGCCCACATCAACTGCCCCCGAATCCCTGTATAAGTACAGCCCCACAGGGTTTCCACACCCCAGCCCCCAAAGTGTGCATGCAGAGCCCGTGGGGCTGCCTCACCCCAGCCCCCAAATCCCCTGTTGTAAAATGCCCCACAGGGTGACACTGTCATCCTTCACCCATGCCCTGACCCTGAGTCACCAGCTGCAAAAGCAGTAACAACCTGATAAGCCCTGGTAGTTCAGTGAGCCTCACCCATCACTACAGCTTGTTAGAATGCGGTAACACCGACAGCCTGCAGTGGCCCACCAGTTACACAGTGCCCACCCAGCACCCTCATTTTACCAGCTGGCACCGGCACAGCTCATTTTCCTCACTTTCACAGCTAGTTGACTGACTGAGTTAGAGCTTACTGGAAAGACATGCCAGATATTCATTTCTTGAGCGCATCTTTCCAGTAGCGCTGTTACATAACTCAGCTGGTGGCTGGTTGTGGAGGTGAGAGTAGGTCTGTGCCAGTCGCCAGCTGAGGATGGGTAGGGGTGCTGTGGGCTGGCATGGTTGGGTGGGGTGGGAGCCACCACACTACCAGGGCTTATCAGGTTATTTGCCGTGACGGCGGCTGGTGAGTTGGGGCTGGGGCATGGGGGGAGATGACAGCGCTGTCTCTGCAGGGAATTTTACAATGGGTGATCTAGGGACTGGGGTGGGCAGCTCTGCAGGGCATGGATTTCACAGGGAGTCAGGGGCATGGGGTGGGCAGCCCTGGGGCTGTTACTGTCGGGGGGTATGGGGCATGTACTGAACGAGGGGATGGGGCGGGGTGTACGGCGCCAATTGGGGCAACAACAGAGGAGGTCTGGGCATGGGGAGGGCACATGGACTGGTTTCTCAGGACCCTGGAGATAGTTGTAAGTTACACCAGCTAAATGCAGGTGTAACTCCATTCCGATTCTCCTCTGGGGGTTCTTGTAAAACTCGACATTGGGACTTTGTTGCTACACTTCTGAATGGGCGCAAATGCTGCCATAAAACCCCTAGTGCCATGTTGCAGGGGTTTATGGCACAACTTCAGGCGTATCAGCTGTTTTGGCAGAGTGGCTGGACATCTCCCAGGCCACTTTGTGAGAACTCATGAAGTTGCAACTGCTGGCGTAAGTTGCTACTTGCCCATTCTACTAGGCGCAAGTGCTGTTACGCCAGGCAGTTCTTTTCTAGAATTGGGGCTATCAAGATTGACACAAGCTAGACCACAAAAAGATGGTCTAACTTGTGTCAGTTGCCACACTGGATGGAAAATCCTGTTAGATTGCTCCAGGTCCAGTGTACCATATCTTTGGCACACCCGGGGTTTGTGACAATCTAAAGCCTTTAAAAATCTGGCCCCATATGTCCACCAAGTTGTCCCTGATGCCCTGAAATGTATTATTTCCTAATAACCCACATAAAAATGTCCCACTGTGTTTTGAACCCAGCTATAGGCCCAAGATTGACCAAATTGCTTGATAGACAAGTCTGCCCATCCACCACCTGCTCTATGAACAAATATTTATTATCATCCTTTTCAATTTTCCCTCCCATTCCAGTTTGAGATTATACCCCCTGCTGTATAAACTGTTCCTTAACTTACACAATTCTGTAGTTTTCAGAAGCACCACTTGTGCTCGACTACAAAATTCCTAGATGTCCTCAAGATAGCAATGGCACAATACCGACGCTTGGTATTGTGCTGTCCCAAAAGGCGGCATTTTTTGTGGGGGAGGCTAGGCCATCCTACCCCCCATGTGGGGTGCTCTGCCCCCCGCATTTAAATAAAATCATCTCCAGGTTGAAGTTGTTCCTGGGAGGAGGCAGAACACCAGGAGAAGCCACATTGACTGTCGATGTAATGGTCTGTTTTCAGGTTTCACTGTTGGGGTGTCATGCTAGAATGGTACACCAGTAGTTTTCACCCTACTTAGACCTGCATGTATTTGAATAGTTCTGTGCTGTCCTCCTCTAGAAATGTTGCTAAGTTTTAATTCACTGGCGAGTCTGTAAGGTGCCTTCAATTACAATTAAACAATCTGGAAGAGTGGGCCAAACATCACAAACTAAAATTTATTATAAATAAGTGTAGAGACATGCACTTCGGTTCTACTAACCTATGTGCATAGCATAAACTAAGCAGTACAGTTATTCTCTGTACTGAGAGTGGGAGTTGTTACTAATAAGCTGGGTTTGTTGTCCATGAACTACGGGAGAATGGGGGTGATTTATGTTCTGTTTACAAGGCCTTTGAAAAAGAAATTATGTGGGAGTCTGTAGCACTATCAACGAAAACCTCAGTGGCTATGGCAACAAGATCACACAGCAAAAAACTAAAAGGCAAACTTTATAAGACCAAGAGGAGAGCTGTGTGGTTCAAAAGGTGGTAAATATATGGAACTCTCTTCCAGCAGAGATTGTTTACGCACACAGTATAAATGTATTTAAAAGTCACTTGGATGAAAAATGTAACATAGGGTTATTACCACTGATATGGTGGCAAGTCTGACATGGTCTTATGGATCGATTGACTTATATCATAGCCTATGAACCTATAATTAAGGTGAATTCATCAAATCTGCCTTCACGAATAGTTTTGTGATTTTTTTTCTATTTAATAGGAAATATGCCTTTGGCAGCTTTGCCTGGCAACTTCACCTGTACCTTTGCCCTTTGGGTACACCAAGACAAAGCTGGATCAAAATGAAGCTATTGATACATAAATGTCTCAAGGTCATCAGTCTCCATCTCCCCTCACTCTGTAGCAACTGAAAGCCCTGTGCCACCCCTCCTACCGCTCATAGTACCACTACAACAGGCTGCATCCACTCATCAATCTCAGTCAGAAGAAATTCTGACATTTTCTGGCCTGTGTCTGTGATCCAGTTACATTCTTCATTGCTAGTGTGGCATGCTGGTAAATACCTGGAGTGTTACTGCCACTGTATTTGGGCTTAGTATAATTTTTTCCCTAGCTAGCGTCAAATACTACCCCACGTATCTGTGCCCAATGTGCTGTAATGCACAGATAGGAGTTACCAGTTTTTTGCCCAATAGTCCACATATCCATACTGTGATGTATGTAAAGGGAAGCTGAATGCAGCAGGGCATGGATTATTGTGTGTGACATAGTCCCGTAAAGTTCAGGAATGGCACGGCTAAAGAAGTACCTTTGTGAAGGAATTTGCCCTTTGGCACAGGCATGCACCACCAACCTTCTAAATGCTTCATTCTCCACAAAAAGAATGGTGCATTTCAATGGTTCCTGCATTCACTTCCCATGTAATGGCATTATTGGGTTGGTATTTGTCATGATGCTACAAACACATTATTGTGGACTGGACCTTTCTGGGTTTTTGGCTGCCAAACAGCTGGACTTTGCATAACGGCATAGCTGATCAGGTAGAATTTGACTCATTTAACTCAAAGAGAGTTACAGATGCTGCTAAAAATAAAGCAGTGATTTGGAGTGTTTTTTTTAATCACTTAGAGTTTATTATTTTATGTGCAAAACATACAGACATACAGTTGCATTCCATATATTAGTATAAATTAGTCATCTATTAACTTTATGCCCCGATCTCAGCAGGCAGAATTATTCCATTTATACAAGAGACTGGACATAACTTTCCGTCAAGCTCAACAATCTTGTTTTGGAAGGGGAGCCTATTGTCTAGATCAGGCTCAGTGCCACCACCACCAGCAGTCATGAGGACACTAGCATCCTCCTTCTTGACCACTGTTTCAGAGCCATAGATTTTACTACCTCTCGGACAAATCATCTTGTCACCACCTCCCCCAGTACCCACCCGCTTGGATGCCACAGATGTGGCAGAGAATAATTTGGCAACATGAATGTCACTGCCAGTTCCACTAACTACTCCTTTGCTACTACCACTGAGCCCAGAGCCCCTGGATGAAGCTACTGCAGAGGCAGTTTTTTTTCAGGTGCAACCACATTTTGCTCACAGAATCTATGCACTTCTTGTCTGCCTTGGTGGGACCTCTCCCTTTACTTGGGCTTCACTTTCCAGTCTTTTATATATTTAGATTTTTAATATTGCAATGAAAAAAAATGAACACTGCAGTAAAACCAAATAACAGCAGCAGACAACACCTCACCAGAGGGATTAGCAGTTTGAACCAAAACTGAACAAAACAGTTTACTGAGCTAACAGTAGCTACAATAAAACCACCCAAAAATTATTTTTTTTTTTTGAATTTTTTTTTTTACAAAACTGGGAATAACAAAACACACATTTTTATTCATTTATTTATTCATTTCAAATTAACACCTTTGAGCCAAATTCTCTTTTACACATGTTCCACGTCAAAGACATCTGAGGGGATAGGGTACAGTACAGGAAGGTAGGGATTATACAAACATACAGGTAGCAAAATCATACAGTCATAACAAAATAAATTGTATATACAACAGCATGGGGTGAATAACATTTTTTTAACACATGTGAGTTGCACAAGATTGTAAAATGGCACAACCAGAGGCATTGTCAAGCAGGATGCTGTATCCAAGACCAGAGCCTAAATGCACTGGTTCACGACAGTGTCAAGAGTGGAGGACAGGAGGGGGGACACCTCCAGCTCGTTGATATAGAGATGGGAGTGTGGACAGGATAGCATGAGAGGGTAGATGGGGTTAAGAGATAGCGGAGGGGAGGGAGAAGAGAGTGATGATAGAGGTGACTGTGAGGGAGGGATCAGGAGAGGATAGAGGAGAGTGGGGAATGGGAGTTGACTAGAATGGGAATGGGAGGGGAGGGAGCTGGTGGGATAGTAAGGGAATAGAGTGAACAGGAGAGCAGGGGTGGCAGGTGAGGAATGAAATAGGGATGGGGAGGAGGGTTCTGAGGGGGTGGGAGAAGGGAGGCATAATGGGAAGGAGTGGAGGGGAAGGAGGAGCAGGAGAAAAGGAGAGGATTGACCAAGGGGTAGGCATAACAGGCACAGGTAGCTAGGAAGCCACAGTATTTAGGGTTAGTGAGGCAAGGGAATGGGAGATGGTAGTTAACCGGGAAGGACTTAGGATTAAGTGAAACAGTCACAGGAGGCTCTTGTAACAAGGTAGTCCCGGAGCTTGCATTTACATGGGCCAAGAGTAGCAGTGTCAGTAATTTCCCTTGGCAGGGAATTAAAACATTGTGGGGCTCTGAAGGCAAACGACTGCTGCCCTTGTGAAGTATGACACCTGGGGACTTGAAAGTTGGAATTATCTGAGCTTCTGGTGTGCCGTAGCTTATGTGAAGGGATAAGGAGATTCTGCACTACAGGGGACAGTGGTCCAATGGAGGCTTTCTTTACTGTGAGACTGGTATGGTAGGAGATACAGGCATCCAGCTGCAGCCAATCTGCCTGTTTATAGAGGTCACAGGTATGCGTCCGAGTTGCAGCCCCTATAAGAAGTCTGCAGGCCTTATTTAAGGCCACGGATAGTCTACTTAATGCAGTGACAGTAGCTGCACCATAGATTACCAACCCGTAGTTAGTTAACTAAACTATGGAGCATTGGATGGCTATTCTGAGAGCTTTAAAAGTGAGGCATGTTTATGCCTGTAGAGAGACCAGTCTGTGTATTCACTGATTTGGCGACAAGGTCAATGTGGTTATTGAAAGACAGGGTGGGGTCCAGGGTGACACCTAGGTACTTGAAGGAATGGGTCTGTTCAAGAACAGTGCTTGAGCAGTTCCTGATTGTCAGAGGTACTGACTGATGCTTGCTGTGGGTGGAGTGGAAAAGCATTGATTTGTTTTGTTTTTTGTAGTTAAGCACAAGTTTCCTTCCAAGGAATCAGTCTTCTACTTTCATGAAACTATCCTGTAGTTGCCCTACTAACTGTGCGCAATCAGAGTTCTTTGTGTAGATTACTGTGTCATCTGCATACAGCAGAACTTGTACAGGGCAGTAGTAGGGGCTCTTGTTGATAAAAATGCTGAAGAGCAATGGTCCCAGGACTGGTCCTTGAGGTACGCCTGATAGGACCCGCAACTTGGTAGACTGGACGTCTCCATTTCTCACTTGCAGTGTTCGATCAGAGAGATAGCTGAAAAACCATTCAGTACTGTTAGAAGATAGACCCAGATCTGCTAAGCTTTCCAACAATAGGGGGTGATTGACTGTGTCAAACGCCTTGGAGAGATTGATGAAGGTAGCACCGACGAGTTGACCCTGGCCCATGGTCTGATGGATGTAGCCCTTAAATTCCAGCAGGGCGGAGGCTGTGCTGCACCCTTTCCTAAAACCATGCTGGTGAGGACACTGGAAATTATACTTCTCCATGTACTCAGTCAGCTGGTCCTTGGACAGAGGGGGAAGAATGGAGATGGGCCTGTAGTTTCCATGAAGGGCTCGGTCACCACTCTTGTGTACAGGGGTCCCCAGTGCTAGTTTCCAGTTGCTGGGAAACTGGGTGAGCATAAGGGACTTGTTGATGATCTTTGTAAGGGGAGATAGGACTATGTCAAGCATGAGGTGTATGAGTTTCAGGTCCAAAGCGTCTCCACTTTATCTGGTTTTCACAAGTACCTTAGTTAGGTATTTCTTGGCTTCATTTTGTGTCACTGCCTTGAAATAGAAAAGAGGGTGTACTGAATCTGGGCCAATAGTTCCCTTTGGAAAGGCATCCGTGGGGTGGTTGTTCAAAGAAATGTGATGGCAGGACATGGCTGAGATCGGTAAAAGCCGAGTTGAACATGTTGGCAATTTCAGTCGGGTCCAGGGTTAAGGTGCCTTCTAGATTCAGCATGGAGGGGGCAGCTTTGGATTCTTTCCCTGTGATTTCCTTGAGGTTGCTCCAGAAGTTCTTACCATCCTTACAGGTGTTGGTGAGGATGTTTCTATTGATTGTGCTTTATCTTGATGGATGGCCCTGTTGCAGGCATTTCTGGCAGATCTGTATGCCTGTATGTCCACTTGTATGTCTGTGGGCTTAGCCCTATACCACAGGTGGTCACGGGTTCTCATTTTATGTAGGAGATCAGAGGTGATCCAGGGGTTAATAGAACCTTTGACCTTACATTTTTTGAAGGGGGCATGTATATAACAGGCAGAATTTAAATTAGTGATGAAGAATTCAAGGGCTGTGTCTACATCAGCAGCTGTGTCAATACCTGTCCAGTCTTGCTGACGAAGAAGCTTTCTTAGGGGTTCACGATGCCAAGTGAGTACCCTACTAAAAATGTTTTTTGGTGGTGGTTTAACATGTTTGTTAGTCCAGAGGCAAAATACCGGGGAGTGGTCACTTATATTGTCAGGCAGGACCTCAGTGTGTGTCATATGGTTGGGTCGATTGGTAAGCACCAAGTTCAGGATGATGCTGGTCCCAGTTCTATACTTTACCCTTGTAGGGGACTGTATCAATTGAGTGAGGTTAGCTGCCGACAGGGCATCCTTGTGGCTACTGGCATTGGCTGACAACCAGTTTACATTGAAATCCCTAAGTAGTATTACCTCAGTGTTGTGCTTTAGTTTGTTGATGCAGTTCAGGGTTAAGCTAGGCCCACTGGCCACCGATTTGGGAGGGATGTAGATTGATGCAATGGTCAAGGCTTTATTGTGGGCTCTGAGCAGCAGCCTGATTGCTAGGAACTGGATGTCTGTTTCAGTGTGCGGTAGTGCCAGAGCATGGTCTACGAGGGTCTCCTTCATATAGATGGCACAGCCACTCCCTTTTTTTTGAGTCTATCTTGCCAAAAGACAGTGTACCCCTGGATTGTGATGGCATTATCAGGGATATGGGAAGACAACCAGTTCTCTTGAACTGCAAGAATGTCAGGAGTGTGCTGCATGACCCATGCTGTGAGTAGATCTAAGTTCTTGGGCAGGCTTTGGATGTTGAGGCTTGCCAAGGAAAGAGTTCCAGTCTTGTGATTGTAGTTGTGGTGGGCAACTTTGGGGCCAGTGTTAGGGTGGATAGTCCCAGAGATTATCAGCAGAAGAAGGATCACTCGTTTTAGTAGTAGGCTTAGGAACTGACTGTGGTGCAAACGCCCCTTTTCCCATGGGATGTTTTTGCTTGATTTGATCAGCAGCCTGCACTCTATAGTGGAGTAACGGAGCACAAAGATGGGGGGTGGCACTTTTTTGCAGTTCCCTAACTAACATTTAGGTAGGAAGGGTAGCACTGTAGTAGGTGACAAAGCAGGTCCCAGGCCCATGGCTGTTCAAGAGATGTGTATTGTAAAGGGGGGTGGGAAGCAGGTGGGCATCCTTTATCATATAGTGGGGGTATGAAGGAGAGTAGGCAGAGTAGTAGTGGCATGGTGGATGCCATTATTGCTAGCTAAGGGGGTTGAGAGGTTGATGCTGGGCTACTGGTATGATTTGCTTAGGGGCGTCTCTGAGATTTCTTGCAGGCTATGTGATTAGGGCAGCTGAGCAGTGCACTGGCAGTGGAAGGAGGTTAGGACACTGAGGCAGGAAGGTAGGAAGTCCGAGAGACAAGGAGTGGGGCATCCTGTCTACAGGGTCAGACAGGTCCTTTGGTTTAATCCAATATTTAGACTGAATGACCCAGGGGTATAAGCCAAGTGTGGTATGGGATGGGTGACTGGCTTAGGTAGGAGATGGTCTGAGAGAGAAACAAAAAGAAGAAAGAAAGGAAAAAATTAGGGAGTGGCTATACCACAGTTAAATGGGCAGGGCTGAGAGCAGGAGAGGGAGGAGGGGCTTAAATGTATTTAAAGGAGGCCTGGGTGGGGGTAGAGGGGGTGGGTGAAAATACAGGCAAACTGTAAGTATTTGGGTCTGGTGAGCGACCCGCGCCTACAGTCTGGAATTGAAAATTCACAGGCAACCAATCGCTGAGGCGGGCTGATCTTAGGTGTCCAATCACAGATCAGTCCATGGGATAGCTGTCCAGTCAATTTCGAGTGGCAGAGGAGCCAGAAGACTGTGGAGAAATACCTTTTGTAGCCAAGAAGGGGATGGTGGCTGCCGACCAGAAGAGTGGGGCATGGCCACTTTATGCCGCCTTGCCAGAGGTAATTCAAAACAAGTTACTGTAAGTAATACAGTCACTTCAAGAACTAAACTAAATAACCACAATCAATATATAAACAGAATGACAAATAACTAACTTAACCAAAAACTGTATTACAGAAATAAAATGGCAAATCACATACCACAGACAAACATCATTAGGAAGAAAAACTGAGGAAAACAAATCAGACTAATGTTCACAGGGCTGCCTTGCCTGCTAGCTGAAAAACATCCCCTTCCCTGAACAGCACTGCTTCACTATACATAACAAAGCCATTACTTTCAGTTTAATAAATCTGCAACTCTAGGAATAAACAGTCGAAATATAGCTGCACAAGGCAATCTAGATATTTTTTTGTGAGCTATTTGGTTCACAATACTCCACTTTTGGTGTAGTTTTAAAGCAGTAGTGCAACAAAATTGGGCAAAAAAATGTGACACTTTCTTTTTTTCACTATAAAAGATTCCAGGCATCTTCCAGTTTCATTTGGTGGTACAATTTTCTAGTTCTAGTTTTTTAAGTATTTTATTTGACTTTGAGGGGGGGTTGACTTTATGCCCGTGATCGGGCTTCTCGGCGTCCACTGGCCACCAGGGATATTGGACTTTGGGGGTTGACTTATGCCCGCGATTGGGCTTCTCGCGTCCACTGGACCACCAGGGATATTGGACTTTGGAGGGAGGGGAAGTCTGATGCCCACGATCGGGCTGCTCGGGGGACATAACATTCTGCCCGTGATCGGGCTAATGGGGGAGAGAATGGTATGCCCACGTATCGGGCTAATGGGGAAACTTAACGGTATGCCTGGCGATCGGGCTAATGGGGGACCACTATTATGCCCACGATCGGGCTGCTGGGGAATGATATTATGCCCACGATTGGGCTAGTGGGGAATACTATCATGCCCGCGATCAAGGTAGGGGCGCCGCTTCCGACGGCTGCTGCTTGGCAGGGCACACAGGAGCAAGTCATCAGGGGATCGGCTACCCGCATGCTAATGGCATGCAAATGGGGCCATAATTAGATGCAAATGGCCCCGTCGCGCCTTCATAAATCATGTCCCCATTTGCATGTCACCTTTTGAATATTGCAGGTGCTCGCATGGAGCAATGAAACTTGCGCCACCACATCTGAATACTCCACTCTGACCACTTGCGGTGGCGCAGTTCCACTGTGCCATGCACAGTGGCTGTGGCTAGGGGGCGATATTCAAAGAAGTTGCTCAATAGCAGAACTCCGTTGAATATCGCCCTGGCCACACCCCTGCGCAACTATTTTGAACAGCGCAAGGGCTTGCGCCACAGAATGGCACAGTTTGAATATCTGGCCATGGTGTTTAGCAGATGAATTACTAGGGGCGGTATAATTTGACTGGTATGCTAATATTTTTTTAATTGCAGCTGAAATCAGCTTTTCTAGAAAAATGTTTTTCATTGCACTGCTAATTTAAATGTTTTTTGTTTAGACAAGCAGGGACAGACTTCTTTCCAACTCTCTCTTCTTAAGAATGCACTGAACACATGGAATACAACTCATTTCAGTACTATGTGACCACCAGTCCCATGGTACATTGCAAACTTTGCCTGTGGGTCCAACTTTGCCCAACTTTGTCATCACATTTACTAAATTCACCATTAATGAAGTTAGCCTTGTTCTGTGAATTGGAGCTTCTTAGGGTGCACTAACTTTGCAAATTGTAGCAAACTCAAGATTTATCCACATAGCAAAGACAGCCAACATCGCACACCTCTATCCACCTTTCTGTTCTGTTCTGTCCTCCAAAGTACATACTGAGACTCTTCAATTTCTCCTCTAGGATCAACCCTGCTGCCCTTGGATCATTTTTGTCACCCTTCTCTAAATGGTTTCAACCTTATTTCTGTCCTTCCTCAGATGTGAGCTCCAGAATGCATCCAACACTCCAGGTGTGGTCAAACAAGTGACCTGTCCAGTGGCATATTATCTCTTTTATGTGATTGAGAAACCCTTCCTTATACATCCAAGCATATCACTTGGCTTCCCATATGCTTCACTGCAATGTGAAAAGGTTTTTATACTACTGCTAATTATTTCCCCAGTCCCTTTCCTTTTATGGGTGCTCCACCATCATCCCATTGATGTATTAATCCAAATGCCTTATTTCTGCTCCCTGTGTGCATTGAGTTACATTTCTTGTCATTGACTTTTAACTGCCAAATAATAGACCATTTTTCCAGCTCCTCTTAATTCCTCTTCATGCTACTAATTCCCACCTCACTGTACACGCTCCTACAGAGTTGTGTTGTCTGCAAACAGACTCATGTTCCCCTGCAAGCTCACACTTATATCACTTATGTACGTGTTAAAGGAGAACTGCGCTGAATCTAGGTCATTTTTCTCTAGTAGAAGCTGTTTTTTTTAAATACTGGTTCAAATTCTGTTACTGCTCTAGCTATCCAGGATCTTTAGCTATCCTAGTGGGTGTTTCTGATTTGCATGCCACTGGTAAGAACCATTTTAGAACTGCATGATGAAGGTTATGTCCCTGCTCTACTCTTCTATTGTTAGCACAATGCATTCATGTTCTATTACAGAAGTCTGTGGCTGAGAGGGACATAAACTACATCATACAGTTCTCAAATGTCATATAGCACCAAAGTGCAAAGCAGAAACACCCACTGAGGTTACTAAAAGTCCTGTATTGAGGGAATATTAACAGAAATGTAACCAGTACTTCAAAAAATAGATTCTATTGGGAAAAATGACTTACAGGTTTAGCACAGTTCTCCTTTAAAGAGAATCAGCCCCAAGACACAACCCTGAGGCACCACACAAGTTACCTCACTGACATCAGAAAACCTTCCACTTTAAAAATCACTCTTGGAGTCGAATCCAGAGACAGAAGAAAGGTGAACATACTGATCCAACATTTCTGTCTGATATTCATTAGGGCTAGATGGACAGTTCCTTTTTGAATCAGACCCCCCGATCCAGCATTCATGCATGGACTTGGATCAATAAGGACTCAGGTGAGAAAGTCCATTTCTGAGTCAGTGTGTGAGTATCTTTAGAGTAATTTCAGCTCACACTCAGTGGCTTACCTTACTGAGAAATCAGTTAACTGTGAGCAAGCTGAAAAGATATCTCTAAGTTTTTGCTTTTTACATCAGTGCTAATAGGAGCATTGGGGGCGGTAGGGACAAAAGCAGAGAGAAGTGCAGAGCTGCAAAGTCAGGAGTAGTGACTGCTGAGAGACTGTTGGTGATCTGCTGCAGTATAGTTGAGTACGTAGAGGGATGCATTGCGATTGCGTTACAAGACCACCTGATCCCACATGGTTGAAGAATGCAGTCATGAGGGTGGTAGAAGAGAGAAGGCATAGCGTTAGGAGGAATAGATGCTAGAAGAGTCAAGGAATGTAGGGAAACCATTTTTAAAAGAGCATAGTGAGATGTGAAAGGTAGGGGAATAAAAAATTTACTGGAAAAGTACCAGATTTCTCAGCTAGGAGAAATTCAGTTGATCAGTCAGTTGAATTCTGCCTCATCCTATGCTGAGCCATGAGGGGGTTATTGCAGGGCATGCTTGCTCTGGCTTGCTGAAGTAAGCCATGGTGATAAACTTGGACACCAGAGGAAATACTGTTATAGCCAGTTCAAGGGGTCACTCATTAATTTAGCAAAGGTACCTGGAGCTGAAGGGGGTGACTGAGACTGGAAATTGCAGAGAGATATAAGACAGTGAGGCATGGGGTCAAAATGTCGCAAGCATTAATAGTGTGGTCAAAAACCATGACACCAAATCACAGACAGCAAAGACAGCACTCAGCAAAAACAATGAGCTCTAGTTTGCCAAACTCACCAAACAACAAATACACTTTCTGTTTGAGGGGGCTCCATCCCCCACATCCCCGACCCCCCCCCAACATTATTATAACCAACTCCAAAGGGGAGGCTACTCGGGGACTGGGAGAAGTCTTGAGGGGGGGATTGTTGAGAAGGGGAAAGGGAAACAGAAGATTTCCTGAGGAGACGATAAAAAACAGAATACATTAAATGTCCTAGGGTGGCGAATTGAACCCCAGGACATCGGTGACCCACCACTCTCCCTGCCTGTAGCCCTGCCTTGTGAGCCATGCAAGCTCCTTGGCAGCACACTGCCAAGCAGAGGCTTTAACCTATTTAGCCAAAAGCAATATAGCTACAGGGATATCACTTTTAGCTGTTTTGCCCATTCATGATAGTATCCCTGTAGCTATGTTGTCTTTAGCTGTTTCCACTGCATGGTTTTGCCTGTGCTGTATTGCCTGCAATGTTTTAACCCAGTACCATCAGGGCAGGTGGGTAAGCAGGCAGATCAAGCATGGGCAAAAAGTGAGAGTGAGCATCATTACACCACAGCCAACAGAAACATAACATTTATAGAACAATGGTTTCATTTTAGTCGTACCTCAATTGTAGGAAAGCTGATGGAATCACTGCTCATCCAGATCTCATAGACTGACTGGAGAAAAATGGTCTTCAGGATAGTAATCAGCATAGGTTCATGGTGGGGAGGTCCTGTCAAACCAGCATAATTGTCTTCTTTGACTGGGTAATGAGGGAGCTGGAGAAGGGCCATGCAGCGGATCTGCTATGCTTCGACTTCAGCAAAGTATTTGACTCAGTGCCTCATAGACACTTGCTGAGGAAGATGGAGGATCTAGTGGCAGCAGAAGATACTGTCAGATGGGATGGAAACTGGTTCAAGGGAAGGCAGCAGCAGATTGTTGTCAATGGGGTTAAATTACCAGAGAGGGAGGTCAAAAGCATGCTACCACATAGATCGCTCCTAGGCCTGGTCCTTTTTAATATGTTCATTAGTGACGTTGTTGAAGGAATCCAGGGAAGGATTAGCCTCTTTGCAGATGACACTAAGCTCTGCAGTAGGGTGGATAGGGCCAAGTGAGTAAGGACATTACAGAATGACCTTCAAAGGTTGGAGAGATGGTCAAATGTTTGGCAGCTAAAATTCAATGCCAAAAGTGCAAGGTAATGCACCTAGGAAAAAAGAACCCAGGACAGAATGCTCTCTGGGTGTGGTTAAACTTAACAGTACAGCTGAGGAGCAGGACCGGGGAGTCATTATCAGTGACTTACTAAAGCAGGCAAGCCTGTGCAACAGAGTGTACAGCAAGGTAGATAGGATGCTGGGGTGTATAGGGAGGGGTATAGATCACAGAAGGAAAGAAATAATACTCCCCCTCTATAGATGCTTGGTGAGGCCAAATTTAGAGTACTGTGTCCAGTTCTGGAGTCCTCACCTCAGAAATTATAAAGATAGGATGTTATCCAGTGATAATAGTGACTGTAAATGAGGGACTGTCAAAACAGTGACTCATTTCAGCATTACCCTTTTGGGCTACCCTGTAAGGGTAGTGATGGAATATGAAAGGGACAGTAGGGATGAGCGAGGGAGGGTGACCGGAAGGGGAGGGATATGGAAGAGAAGGGGAAGGATAGGAAAGAGATTTTGTGTGGGGTAGTGTGCCATGGTACCACCAAGCTAGCCATGTGGTGTGGTGGTGAGGGTGGCTAATTATGATGCAGCAGGTACTGGGTTCGGGGCTGAGGATCAAGGAAAATTTTATTGCTGCCGTTATTTTGTTTTTTTGTCAGACTGTCTCCCCCTCCCTGAAATGCACCGCCCTGGAGTTGGTTATCTTTAGTTAGGGGAGTGCGGTGTCAAAGCCCCCCATGAGAAGGGGTGCGGGGGGCACAGCCCAATGCATAAATACTATTTTAAGTTGCCAGATGTCTTGTCGCCCACAAGTCTGCATCACCGATTTGATTTTCGGCAATGTACACTCGCTGTAACAGCGATCGCTGTTTTGCAATAGTTGTTATGACATGGAACCAGGTAGGCTTGAGGTGGTATAATGTAGGACAACAGGGATAATTCAGAGCCTATAGGGGAAGTCCTACAAAGAATATCATAGGGCATTAAACATGTACTCACCGGAGACCAGAAGGGAGAGAGGAGGTATGATTGAGACCTCTACGTTTCTGAAAGGATAAATAAAGCAAACTGCGTGGAATTGTTTAGCAGGTACACCAGTTCAATGACATGATGGCATGACTGGAAACTAGTCGGAGGGAGCTTCAGGAGGGACTTGAGGAAGCATTATTTTACCAAAAGGGTAATGGAACCATGGAACAGTCTGCCTGCTGAAGCAGTGGGTGCTGAAACCGTGGATGGCTTCAAACATGGATAAGGCAGAATAAAGAAAAATAATAGAAATTCTACACCAAGAATGAGGAAGGAAAAAGATGGACTGATGGGGGTGGTTAGGATCCTGGATAGACATTAGGTCACAGGGTTGGACAGGTAACCTTGGGCAGACTAGATGGACCATTCATCTTTTTCTGCCATCATTGTCTCTGTTTCTATGCTTCTGTTTTAGAAAGCACATACATAGAAACATAGAAACATAGAAACATAGAATTTGACGGCAGATAAGGACCGCTTGGCCCACCCAGTCTGCCCATTTCCCTACCTACTGGATAAGCTGCAGATCCTAGTTAACCAGCAGCCTACTTCTTTCTACCCCCACCCCAGAATTGCCTTATGACTATCCCATGCATGCTTGAATTCCACCACTGATTTTGACTCCACAACCTCCTCCGGAAGGCCATTCCATGCATCCACAACCCTCTCTGTGAAAAAATACTTCCTTAAATTACCTCTGAGCCACCCCCCCTCTATCTTCAAATTGTGCCCTCTTGTTCTTGCGCACCTCTTTTTTTGAAAGATGCTACCCTCTTGGACTTTGTTGATTCCCTTGAGGTACTTGAAAGTTTCTATCATGTCCCCCCTCTCCCTCCTTTCCTCGAGGCTATACATATTAAGCTCCTTAAGTCTCTCTTCATATGTCTTCGGTGCAGACCCTGCACCATTTTAGTTGCCCTCCTCTGTACAGCTTCCATCCTGTCTATGTCTTTGTGGAGATTGGGTCTCCAGAACTGCACACAGTACTCCAGATGGGGTCTCACCAGCTGTCTGTACAGAGGATAATAACTTCCTGTTTTCTACTGGTGATGCCTCTCCCTATGCATCCCAGTATTCCCCAACCCTCCTTGCTGCCTTCTCACATTGCTTGCCCACCTTTAGGTCATCTGATATGACTACCCCCAGGTCCTTTCCATTTTTGTTGTTGTTAGTATCTCACCCCCATTGTGTACTCTTCCCTGGTTTTGTTTCCCAGGTGCATTACCTTGCACTTCTTAGCATTGAATCTAAGCTGCCATACATTTGACCATTCCTCTAACCTTGCCAAGTCCCTTCTCATCCTTTCCACCCCACCCTGTGCATCAACTCTGTTGCA
The DNA here is from genome assembly GCA_016271365.2 of Neoceratodus forsteri. Classification (NCBI taxonomy): domain Eukaryota; kingdom Metazoa; phylum Chordata; order Ceratodontiformes; family Ceratodontidae; genus Neoceratodus; species Neoceratodus forsteri. Next base: position 238,037,935 of record CM028132.1, on the reverse strand, counting down.
GATCTTAGTGTCATCTGTGCAAAACCACCTTTCAGCTAACAGACTGATAGTTCCGCTCTTCATGAGGTGAGGTCACAAAAAGCCCATGTTGAAAATGTGGAGTGAAAATACCCACACATGCCTACGGTGTTAGGGTTTCCAACTGTAACATCCCACCCTGTGCAGACTGATAGGCATCAGGGGTGTGACTTGGGATCATCGGCTGTAATGCTCCCTATATAATGCTCATGGCATTTTACCTCACCCTGCCCTGCAGACACTGACATACCCACTATTGCTGGGATTTCAGAGAAAGAGGATTGAGTAGGAACTGTAGGCAGAATGTGAAGAGGCATATTGGGGAACCATCCACAATGCCATTTCAACAGTGCTGCTGCTAAATTAAACCACTTGACAAAAAGATATACAACAATATGGTTGTTTGGCAGCTGCAGATAACCAAAGATATAGAACTGTTCTGCATAAATGCAAGCATGGTACAGTCTCCAAATGTTTTACTGTACTGGAATCACAAAAGGTATAAATAATATAGAAGCAGTCTGGAGAGAGAGAGAGAGAGAGAGGGAGGGAGGAGGAGGGAGAGAGAGAGAGAGAGAGAGAGAAGGAAAAAGTAAGTATGCTTCTGAGCTAGCTGCCTGTGCCTGTGACATATTCCTGTACAAGCAGTACACAAAGCAGTACTAGCAGCAACAAGCATTTGTCAATGCCGAATGTCGTCTCACTGGCATTGGCATTGGCATTGGTAGTGCAAGAGATAGAGATGCATAATAGGAATGGCAATGAAGTATTGAAGTGACGCTAACCCCACCCTCACCCTGCAGAGACTGACAGGCATTGGGGTGTGCTTTTGTGTCATCAGTTATAATGCTCATGGCATTTTACCTCACCCTGCCCTGCAGACACTGACAAGTGTCGTAGTGTGCTTTGGGGTCTTTGGGCCTTATACTTACCTCATCCCATAAGGAAATATGCTGAGGTGGGTGCAGTATAGGAGAAAGGGGTGAACTTTGTGGCCGAACACTCCAAGGCACACCACAATGTCTGTCACTGACTGTAGGGTGGGGGTGGGGGTGGAATAGGGAGCATTACAGCCGATGATCCCAAGTCACACCCCTGATGCCTATCAGTCTGCACAGGGTGGGATGTTACAGTTGGAAACCCTAACACCGTAGGCATGTGTGGGTATTTTCACTCCACATTTTCAACATGGGCTTTTTGTGACCTCACCTCATGAAGAGCGGCACTATCAGTCTGTTAGCTGAAAGGTGGTTTTGCACAGCGGCTATGCCATTTGGTGACACAGGTCCAAAAACTCATTTTGGTCAGTATGTAAAAAATGACAACTATATTGTTCTTGAGGAGGTGTAGAAAAATGGCAACGTTGAAAATCTGGAGTGAAAATATGAAAAATTGGCGAAGTCATGAGCATGCATAGAAACTGTGCAACACATGTCCGTAACCCAATTATGTTTGGGATTCTTTTAACCACATCTTCAACATAGGCATTTTGGGACCTCCTCTCATGAACATTGGCAGTGTGATTTTGTTAATTTGTCCCAAAAGTTGATTTCTCACAGCGACAACGCCATTGTGCACCACAGATGCGAAAACACATTTTGGGCAGGATGTTAAAAATGACAGCTGTATTGTTCATAAGGAGGTATGAAAAAATGCCAGTGTTGAAAATCTGGCATGAAAATATTGCAAATCTGCGAAGTTACAACGGTGCGTGGGAACTGCGTAACACATGCTTGTAACACAGTCATTTTATGTTGCTTGCATGTGCAAAAACATGAATGCCATCATCGGAGATTTCGGAGGTGTGTCACCTCCTCCTCCAATTCAGTCAGTGAGGCTGGCAGGCGCGGCCTGTAAGCCAATGCATTTTGGAGCTGTCATGACCACGCTCAAAATGCAGTAACGCTCCCCTGATTGAAAGGGAGTTACGCTTCAGTGAGCAGCGATAAAGTGTAGCTCCCCCACACGCAGGCGTCGTGCGCGCACGCATTTGTGCAGCCGACAGGTGCCCAATCCCCATCGGGCTGAGCTGCGTCGCGCCTTAGTAGGTTGGTGCCATGCTGGGAGCCAACACCAGCGTGAGCAATCAGTCCTTTGGCCGACGGGTGCCCAATCCCCGTCGGCTGAACAGCCTCCATCCTTGTGCCATGCTGGGAGCCCACCCCAGCGTGGCAAGCGTCCCAAGCGTCTTTTTTTTTAAACCCATAAAACAAAAAGCGGTCCGCCGGGCGCCGCCTCCACCCCCCCTCCCACAACCCGCATCCACCCACTGTGCACCCAGCCTCCCCACACCCCTCACCCCATACTTACCTCTGACTCCGCACGACGATTCTTCGTGGGACTGGGAACACGCTCGCACTCTTCAAAGTCGATCCTCGAACTAGAGGAAATGCCGTAAGCTGTATAATGGCCAGATGGAGGTTCAACTTTATTGTGTATTCAGGTATTTTTGGATTTAATTAATTAAGGTGTTTAGGTTCTTCGATGAATGATCATCACTGTCATGAAGTAGCTGTCTCGAGCGGTGATTTCGCCGCAGTGACTGTGAAATCACCCTTGGGCCTGAATACCACCATGACAGTGACATCATTCATGAGAAGGGGTCCCAAAACCCCATGTTGAAAATTTGGTCCAAAATTCGAAAATGACTGTTTTATAAGCATGTCATAGTTCCACGCAGGCTCGTAAGTTCGCAAAATTTCAATATTTTCATTCCAGATTTTCAACATTGCCATTTTACCACACCTTCTTATGAGTAGTACAGCTGTCATTTTCACATCTCACCCAAAATGTGTTTCCACCCTTGTGGCGCAGAATGGCGCGGTGATTATTGAAATCAATGTATAGGACAAATTAAGAAAATCACAGTGACAGTGTTCATGAGCAGAGGTCTTAAAATGGCTATGTTGAAAATTTGGTGAAATAATTCCTAAAAATGACTGTTTTATCGCGCGCATGCATTGCAGTTCCCACGCAGGCTCGTAAGTTCACAAATTTTAATATTTCACTCAGATTTTCAACATTGCCATTTTACCACACCTCTCATGAGCAGTACAACTGTCATTTTCATCCTGCCCAAAACATGTTTCCATACATATGGCGCACAATGGCGCCCGAGTCGATTGTCTGAGAACTCAGTGTATGGGACACATTAAGAAAATCACAGTGTCACTGTTCATGAGCAGAGATCTTAAAATGGCAATGTTGAAAATTTGGTGAAAGAATTCCTAAAAATGACTGTTTTACAGTGTGCATTGCACAGTTCCCACATGCCTTCGTGGGTTTCGAATTTTCAATATTTCCACTCCAGATTTTCAACATTGCCATTTTACACACCTCCTTATGAGCAGTACAGCTGTCATTTTTCACATCCTGCCCAAAATGTGTTTCCGTCCATGTAGCGCACAATGGCGCAGTCGGTGTGCAAACTCAATGTATGGAACACATTAACAAAATCACAGTGACACTGTTCATGAGCAGAGGTCTTAAAATGCTCTATGTTGAAAATTTCATGAAAATTTCTAACAATGACTGTTTTCGATGTCGTTATGCAGTTCCTCATCACGCTACGTAAGTTCGCAAATTTTCAATATTTGCACTCCAATGACTTCCAAATACCTAAACAGCACATAGAAGCAAGCAACATTCGGCATTGACAAATGCTTGTATAGACTTTCATCACTAAATTTTCAACATAGGCATTTTAGGACCTTTGCTCATGAACAATGTCACTGTCATTTCCTCAAACTGTTCCAAAAACTGATTTTGTGCAGCGACCGCGCTGTTCTTTGCCAGAAGTGCGAAAACACATTTTGGCCAGGATATGTAAAATGACAGCTGTACTGTTCTTAAGGAGGTGTGGAAAAATGCCAATTTTGAAAATCTGGAGTGAAAACATTACAAATTCACGAAGTTACTAGTGTGCATGGAAACTGCGCAACGCAAGCTCGTAAAACAGCCATTTTTTTCCACCAAATTTGCAACATAGGCTTTTTGAGAGCCCCCTCATGAACAGTGGCCTTGTCATTTCGTTAACTGGTCCCGAAAGGTGATTCCACGCAATAACTGGAAAATCACCTTTCGGGACTGAATAACACCATGACAGTGACAGAATTCATGAGAAGGGTTCCCAATAACCCCATGTTGAAAATGTGGTGTCAAAATTCTCAAAAATGCCCGAGATATGCACCAAAGTTGAAACCCCCCTATTTATGCCATTATACAGCTTACAGGCATTTCTTCAGTTCGTGGTCGGCTTTGAAGAGTGCAGACATGTTCTCGGTCCACCGAAGATCGTCGCACCAGACTCTGGAGGTAAGTATGGGGTGAGGGTGGTGTGGGGAGGCAGGGTGCACAGAGGGTGGGTGTGGGTTGGGGAGGGGCAGGGAGACCGCGATGGACCATTTTCTGTTTTACAGGTAAAAAGAAAAATGGGAACATCGCAAGACTTTTTTTTGCAGGGAAATTTGGCATGCTGGGGTGGACTCCCAGCTTGACACCTGATTGGTTTTGGGGGGGCTGTAGCCGACAGAGGATTGGGCACCCCTGTCGACACATACAAAAGGAGGGGCAAGAACCGAGGGGGATTGTGTACCCCCTTGGCACATAACAGATGAGGGGCAGGAGACATTATGCTGACGGGGAGTGGGCTCCCTATTGGCAAAATAAAAAGGGAAGAGGGTACTGTAGCCAATGGGGATTGGACACCCCGTTGACAAAGAAAGACTGTTGGGGGGCACGCATGATGCCAAGGGGGATTGTGCACCTCCTCTGCACACACTTGGGGGGGTCATTATGCTGACAGGGAGTGGGCTCCCCTGTCAGCAAATGAAGTGGGTCAGGCATGCGACAGGGGGAATAGGCACCCCTGAAGTTGGGAGGTGGCAGTTAGTGCCGCCATGTTTACGTCGGGAGGCATGTTATTGTGCCGCTGCAATGAGAAGCTTGCTTCTCATTGCAGTGGACCTTTTCTTAGATCTGGTGGCCACATTCTGTGTTGCTGGTGTGGAGCATGCATGCTGCCTTATTGGGGAATGAGGGACGCACCTACTGATGCTTGCCCTGCATTCACCCACAGTGACCGCACCTCCAAATCTGCTACTACTGCAATATGTTGACTAGTGCGCAAGCACAAGCCAACATAAAAAGGGATAAACAATGAAGCAGATAAGAGACAGATGCCACCAGGGAACTACTATATGTTGTTGTGTGCTACAGTGTTGTTGTTGTCACTCCCACCCCTAGAGGGTGCCTGCTTGCTTTATTTTCACATAAGCAGTTTTACTTTACTTGCCATATAAATTATGATTTAAAGTATTCCCTTTGCCCCACTGTGTTGAATAATACAGATGTCTCCCCAATTATGTGTTTTGATACATTTATTGATATATTTTTTTAATAGCCTAACCTGATTGGAACTAATCATGACTAATCACAATCCCTCCTCCCCCCATGTTCTGGGTCAGAACTTCACTGAGTTCTTCCAGCTCTAATATTCATCACTGAAGAGAAGGGGCCACTGCCTTAATGTGTTATCAGGGCAGAAGAGGTAAGGGGTGAAGATGTCAATGGGGAACCTGTTGGGGGGGATATTGAAAGGGCTGAAAGTACTAAATGTGTTGAATCAGTTGGTTCAGATGGCTGTACCCACAGGTGCTGAAATAAATAGGTAACATAGATAATACAGACAAGAGCAGGCATGATGCTGTTGTGCTTGTCTGCCACTGTTAGCAGTGTATGCCACACTGAGACATCTCCTGAACAGGTATTTTTCCAGTTTGTTCTTAAAGATGGTCTGGTTCTCACTATTGACATCATTTGGGAAGCTATTCTATTCTCCCACTATTTGTTGGATAAACCATTTTTCTTTTTTCTGTTCTGAAAAAGCTACACCACAGTTGTTTGTTATGGCCCCTCATTTTATTTTTCTTTGGTCTTGTATTCCAAATGCATGCACATAACAACTCTACCAGTTAATGCCTTATGTGCAGTTATAAGGTCTCCTCTTATCCTCATTTCCAAGCTAAAATGTGTTAGTTCACCCAGTTTCTCCTCATATGTCATACCCTACATCCCTTTGATCATCTTTGTTGTTCTCCTCTGAACCATTTTCATTTTGATATGCCACCCTTGTTATGAAGTGCCCTGAACTGCACACAATACTCTGTAAGCGGTCTCATCAATATGCTGTACATGGGCAGGGCAGAACCACTTCCTATCACTACTTGTAAAGTTCCTTCTAATACAGGTTAAAATTCTGTAACATTTAGCTACTGCCTCATCACACAGACTTGAATTATTTGAGGCACAAGTTCTAGAAACTCCACTAGTAGATCCCATTATCTGCTACTTGGAAAAAGAGATGCTACCCTGTTACTGGAGGATGGTGGATGTTGTGCCCCTGCATAAATATTGAAACAGGGATGAACCATCTAACTGAAGACAAACCAGTCTGATGTATTTAAAGGAAAAATTAATGGAAGCCATAAAAACTAGTAAAGTTCCTGGAGAAAACTGGACTTTAAGACAATGGGCAGCATGGTTTCACAGGAGGAAGGTCTGCTACAGTTGCAGCCATAGACTGATCCCATGACTGGGATGTAAACATACAAGAATACACTATCTACAGGAGGGTACAGGGAGGGTAAAAGAGGAGGAGGAGGAGTAGCTCTCGACATAAGAGAAGGAGTCAAAGCAACAGAACAAAAGGGTAAACAGGGAGGAGAAGAAGCACTGTGGGTCAATTTGGAGGCAGGCAATGGCACCACAATCTGCACAGGGGTTGTATACAGACCCCCCTCTCAGGGGGAGGAAATAGACAATGAAATAATAGAAAGAATACTTAGAATGGCAGATAAAGGGGAGATATTGCTGATGGGTGATCTGAATATGCCAGACGTTAACTGGAGTGCAGTTACGGCAGCCACTTCTAAGAGTGGGGTTATTCTAGATGCCCTACAGGTTGCATGCCTTAGACAACTAGTATTGGAACCCACTCAAGATGGAGCAATCTTAGATCTGGTCCTCTCAAATGGAGATGGAGAGGATCACAGATGTAGAAGTGGGTAGCCATCTGGGAACTACCGACCATCGAACAGTATGGTTCACAATAAACACAGCAATAGAGTCAAGCCATACAGAGGCAAAAGTACTGGACTTCAGGAGGGGTGACTTTGCCAAAATGGGTGAGTGCCTAAGGAATGCTCTAGCAAATGGGCAGGAAGGGGGGTGGAAGAACAATGGGGAATAATAAAAACTGCCATCACAGAGGTAACAAGCCTTTGTGTGAAGCAAATAAACAAAACAAAAGATGTAAGAAACCACTATGATTCTCAAAGGAGGTGGCAGTGAAGGTTCAAGAGAAAAGAAAGCATTCAGAAAGTACAAGGAATCACAGAAGGAGCAGGACAGAGAATTGTATCAGTTAAAGCAAAAGGAAGCTGGGAAGGCAGTCAGAACAGCAAAGGCCCGAACTGAGGAAAGATAGAAAACTCAGTTAAGAAGGGGATAAACCTTTTAGGAGTACATCAGGAGCAAAGGAAGACTAAGGGAGGGATAGTGAGGCTTAATAAAGGAGAGGGTGGGCAGAGGGTGACTGTGAAAAGGAAGAGATACTAAACAAATATTTTGCTCAGTATTTACAAATGAAGAGGGGAGGTACCTAAAACAAACAATAGAAACACTCTGGATACAGAAGATACCAGCCCATTTACAGAAGAAAGGGTTCTGAAACGAACTCTTAAAACTGAAGGTGGACAAAGCAATGGGGTCTGATGGGATTAATCCCAGAATTCTAAAAGAACTAAGAGTAGAACTAGTGACACCACTGACTACCTTCTTTAACAAATCATGGGAGGATGGGGTGGTACCTGAGGACTGGAGGAGGGCAGATGTGATTCCCCTTCACAAAAGTGGGAGCAGGGCAGAAGCAGAAAACTACAGACCTGTTAGTTTAACCTCAGTGATAGGGAAAATGATGGAATCACTTCTGAAGGAAAGAATTGTCAAGTACCTAGAGGCCAGAGGGGCACAGGACCCAAGGCAGCATGGATTCACAGCGGGAAGGTCATGCCAGATGAATCTAATAGATTTCTTTGACTGGGTGACCAAAGTAGTAGATCAGGGAGGGGCTTTGGACATGGCCTACCTAGACTTTAGCAAGGCATTTGACTCAGTCCCACACAAAAGATTAATATACAAGTTAGCCAGCCTGGGAGTGGGTCCCAAGATGATAGCCTGGGTAAAGAATTGGCTGGAGAATAGGACACAGAGGGTAATAGTAAATGGAGTCCACTCTGAAGAAAGGGGGGTTACTAGTGGGGTGCTGCAGAGTTCAGTATTAGGACCGGTCCTCTTCAATGTCTTTATACAGTAAGCGACATTGCAGAGGGATTGGAAGGAAAAGTATGTCTCTTTGCAGATGACACAAAGATCTGCAACAGAGTTGATGCACAAGGTGGGGTAGAAAGGATGAGAAGGGACTTGGCAAGGTTAGAGGAATGGTCAAATGTATGGCAGCTTAGATTTAATGCTAAGAAGTGCAAGGTAATGCACCTGGGAAACAAAAACCCAGGGGAAGAGTACACAATGTGGGGTGAGATACTAACAACAACAAAAATGGAAAGGGACCTGGGGGTAGTCATATCAGATGACTTAAAGGTGGGCAAGCAATGTGAGACGGCAGTAAGTAGGGCTGTGGAGATACTGGGATGCATAGGGAGAGGCATCACCAGAAGAAAACAGGAAGTTGCTATCCCTCTGTACAGACAGCTGGTGAGACCCAATCTGGAGTACTGTGTGCAGTTCTGGAGACCCAGTCTCCGCAAGGACATAGACAAGATGGAAGCTGTCCAGAGGAGGACAACTAAAATGGTTCAAGGTCTGCACCGGAAGGCATATGAAGAGAGACTAAAGGAGCTTAATATGTATAGCCTCAAGGAAAGGAGGAAGAGGAGGACATGATAGAAACTTTCAAGTACCTCAAGGAAATCAACAAAGTCAAAGAGGGTAGCATCTTTCAAAAAAAGAGGTGTGCAAGAACAAGGGGGCACAATTTGAAGATAGAGGGGGGAGGCTCAGAGGTAATGTAAGGAAGTATTTTTTCACATAGAGGGTTGTGGATGCATGGAACGGCCTTCCGGAGGAGGTAGTGGAGTCAGAAACAGTGGTTGTATTCAAGCATGCATGGGACAGCCATAAGGCAATTCTAGGGGGTGGGGGTAGAAAGAAATAGGCTGCTGGTTAACTAGGATCTGCAGCTTATCCGTTAGGTAGGGAAATGGGCAGACTGGGTGGGCCAAGTGGTCTTTATCTGCCATCAAATTCTATGTTTCTATGTTTGTATAGACAGCGTCTGATATTTCCTGAAATTTCTGTGATATCTGAAGAAATTCCAAGCCCACCTGCAGTACCACTAGCAGCCACCAGAGAGACTCTCTTTAGATATATTGCAAAATATCTGGAAATATCTAAATGTATCTGTGGCTGCAAATGTAGATGAACTTGATCAATTTATTTGACTGGGTAACAAATGTAATTGACATGGGATAGACAGGAAACATACCATACCTGGACATTAGCAAAGCCTTCATCTCTTTCCCAAAAAGATGCTGGCCAAGGAGCTGAGTCACTATGAGGTAGGAAATATGATTACTAGATGGGTAAGAAATTGACTAAGTAGAAGGTCAGGGGGGTTGTTATTAACGAGGAGTATTCAGAGGGTCTTCAGTATTGTCACCTTTGACATGGTTGCAGGGATCATGGGGAAGATCTGCCTTTTTGTAGATGACACAAAGATTCACAGAGGGGTGGACAGTGAGGAGGGGGTTAGAACCATGAGGGAAGATCTGTAGAGGGTAGTGAAATACTCTAGGCTGTGTAAGTTGAAATTCAATGCAAAGAAGTGTAAGATAATGCACATGGGAGCCAAGACTCCCAAAACACAATACTAGATGAGAGGGTAAACAGTAGGGAGAACAGCCATGAAAGAAACATAGAAACTGTCGGCAGTTAAGGACCACTAGGCCCATCTAGTCTGCCCGTAAGCCTTTGTACTGGATTACTGCTTCCGACCCAGCCATTGCTGTACCTCTATGATTCCTCTATGCCTGTCCCAAGCATGCTTGAATCCATCCACAGTTCTCGCTCCCACCACCTCCTGATGCAGACCATTCCATGTGTCCACCACCCTTTCTGTGAAGAACTTCCTCACATTCTGTATTAACCTTCCACCTTCAAATTTCATATCATGCCTCCTCATTCTTGTGTTCTTCCTGTATTGAAAACTGTCTCCCCCCCTTACACCTTGTTTATACCCTTGCGGTACTTGAATGTTTCTATCATGTCCCTTCTTTCCCTTCTCTCTTCCAGAGAGTACATATTGAGGTCCCTTAATCTCTCCTTATAAGTATTGTGCTGCAAGCCCTGTACCATCTTAGTCAGCCTTCTCTGGACCATCTCTAGCCTGCTAATATCCTTATGAAGATGTGGCCTCCAGAACTGCACATAGTACCCTATGTGAGGCCTGACCATGGTTTTATATAAGAACAACACTACCTCCCTTCTTCTGCTGGTGATACCCCTGCCTATGTACCCCAGCATGCCACTGGCCCTCCCAGCTGCCTTAGCACTCTGCTTTGACATATTCAGATCCTGTGAAATAATAACCCCCAGGTCTCTTTCCTCCTTTGTGACTGTCAGCAACTACCCTCCATCCTGTAGCTTTCCCCAGGTTTTTTGTGTCCCAGGTGCATAACTTTGCACTTTTTTATTTAAACTTCAGTTGTCAGTCCTCAGACCATTTTTCAAGCTTCCCCAGGTCCCTCCTCATTTTCTCCACCCCCTCTAGGGTATACACTCTGTTACAGATTTGGTGTCATCTGTAAACAGGCAGACCTTTCCCTTCAGCCCTTCTGCAATATCACTAATGAAGACAGGACTGGCCCCAGAACTGATCACTGAGGCACCTCAATGGTCACCCTCCTCTCCCCAGACTGCACCCCATTTACCACCACCCTCTGCCTACTGTCTGTTAGCCAGTTTCTAATCCAGTTTACCGCCCTGTCCCCCATACCAAGCCTACTCAGCTTGTTTATCAGCCTTCTATGTGAGACAGTGTCAAAGGCGACCGCCAGCTGAGCCTTGCTTCTGATTGGTGCGCCTTCCCCATAGACTTTTGCTTTGCTTACACCTCCAAAACTGCCGGGATTTCTGCTCTTTCTTAGCTAATTTCTCCAAAAAAGAGCTGTTTTTGCCTTTATTTTTGTAAAAATTGTAAAATGTTTGCCTGATTACTGCTTTTCTGTGATTACAGTCCTTTGGTGGGACTTGTGCTGGGCTAGAGCATAGGTGCGAACCCCCAGTCTTTGTTGTGCAAATCTTTTAGCCCAGTTGCAGAATCTCTTGATTACTGCGATCTAAGTCCTTTTTCAGCTGCCCTCTCCTCTGTCTCCTCCTTTTCAGCCGGTCCTGCCCTCAAGCACCCAGTGACCGTAGGGCTCCGAGCCGCCAGCTGGCGGGCGGTGACCGCCTGTCGAAAAGGGAACCAGGAGGCCGGAGAGCAGCCAGAAAGGTACGGAAAGGTAAAATTTTTGCCCACCCTCCCCTCTTGGGTGTTTCTTTTTATACACTCCTTCCCGTCTAAACTCCGTTCTCCATACAACTAATTCCGAGCCAATACGTCGCCCTCCTCACACCACCATTAGTATTTTAACCTACCTATCCTCCACCATGCTGTTGTTACTCCTAATGCTGCTCTGCCCTCACCTTCCTCACATCCTGAGAAGGAGACCAAACAGCCCATGCCCTGGTGCCCAAAGCGCTACCAAGCTGGCCTCTTTTTTCCAGTGGATGTCTTCAATTTCCTCAAGTATACACCACCGCTACACAATAATCCTTGGGGTATCCCACAAAAGGCTCATATCCAGTTCCATATTTCATAAGCCTCAACTCCACTCTTGGCAGTACAGAGCCCCCTATGCCTGTCCATTAAGCTGATATTATTTGGCAATTTATCTAACCACACAGCAGGCTCAAGACCCTCTAAACACTGGACCCCAATCAAGAAGAAAATCCTCTGGCTATTCCTTCCTCTATCACTTGAAGCCCTCATTAAATTAATTCTCTTCCTGCTGATCTGTGCTTGCACTGAAACCAATCCTGGACCCACAGAAGCTCTATCTCCCCAGCCAACTTGACCTCCAAAAAGGCCTGAGTTTTCTTCATATCAACGTCTGCAGCCTCTAAAAAGTTCTCATTAATACAGGCCTGGGTTGCACACACCTTACCTGACTTTCTGGTAATCTCCGAAACATGGCTCAAATCTGCAACAAATGACAGAGAAATAAATCTTCCCAACTATTAGCTCTTCAGATCTGATCGTCCATCCAGGGGCGGTGGAGTGGTCATTTATGTTAAAGCAAATATCTCTGCATCCAGCCTCAATATTACATCACAGCCAAAGGAATTCGAATGCTTATCCCTTAAAATATCTCTTCCCAATATGTCAGCTTTTCAATTGATTGGTTGCTATAGGCCCCCCTCAGCAGGCCTAAAACTCCTATCACACCTGGACACTATAATTAAATTAGGCCCAGAAGACACCATCATTTTAGGCGACCTGAATTGAAATTGGCTAGCCAATGCAGCCACACCCCTAGTATCCTTTTGTGACACTCTTGGCTTCACTCAATTAATTAAAGAACCAACAAGGATTAACCCAAAAACAAAAATAACAGCACACTTCTGGACATTATGCTGGTCAATAAGCCTCACCTGTATTCTCATGCTGGAGTGCTATTTAGTGACATAGCGATCATTGTCCCATAGCTAGTATAAGATCTTCATTCAAGCCATCAACCCAGCAAAATTTCTCCCAAGAAGGTCTAAAAAGACCTTAATATCACAGGATACCTCCATGATTTGTGTCACCACCTAGCTGGCAAGATTTCTATCTCACAGCTTCAGTAGAGATAGCTCTACAAGTCTTAAATGACATTATCACTAGTGCCCTCAACATACATGCACCTCTCTCCAGTGTCAGAACCAAGCTCAAAACCTGTCGATGGTTCTCTGCTGACCTAAATCTGCATTGCTTGCTAGGGACAAGCTCTGGAAAAGGGCAAGAAAGACCAAAGACCCAAATGATTGGCTTCAATTCAGAAAAGCCAGAAACTCCTGCACAAAAAAGTGAGAAATGCCAAGGCTGCCTTCTATACAGCAGAACTGGATGCCTCCTACCATAACCCTGCCAGATTCTGGAGGGACCATAAGGGGATCCTAGGACAGATTCTACCCTGTCTTACCACCCAAAGTGCACCTAAACAATGTGGATATCACTAACAAGCAAGAAATCTTGAATGCCTTCAACAACCATTTCACTACAGCCGGCCTAGCATTGACTCCTCTCCAGCAAATCTATTGCGGTCACAATTAAACTTCCAGACTACTGAGGCACATAAGGCCACTTCCACTTTCCTTTAAGCCTATACTTTTAAAACAAGTAGAAGACCTACTACTCCATTTGGATACAACTAAAAGTGCAGGTGCAGACTCTCTGGACCCTATTTTAAAAATTGCTCTGCACACCTTAGCAGCCCCCAACTCACCTTTTCAATTTGTCACTAGCCACTGGATCTATTCCTGCAATTTGGAAAACAGCTCAAGTGTTCCTCACTCAAGGCAGGTGACCCCATGGACCTCAATAACTATAGGCCCATATCCATCTTACCAGTATTGTCCAAAATGCTTGAAAAACTAGTGAACAGCCAATTAAGTGCCTATCTTGACACCAATAATCTGCTTAATCCAGCTCAATCTGGTTTTAGATCCATACGGCTTCATCTCTGCCTTAGCAAAGTCACTAATGATTGGCAGACTGATTTAGACAAAAGAATAATATCTGTGCTGTATTTCTGGATTTAAGTAAAGCCTTTGATATTGTGGACCATGAACTACTAATCTCCTCTCTACACTCCATAGGCCTCGACTCAGCTCTCTTAAATGGTTCAGATGCTACCTCTCTGGTAGACTACAGCATGTAAAAATGAAGGTGACCTGTCTACCTTAAAACCACTCCTAAGAGGTGTACCACAAGGTTCCATCCTGGGCCTATCCTCTTTGCCATTTATATCAATAATATTGATTCCAACCTCACCAAATCTAATATTCACCTTTTTGCAGATGATACTGTCCTATATGTCAGTAGTCCTACACCATCAAAGCCTGTGAACTTTTACAATCTGAGTTCTCTCTGCTGCAGCACAAACTACTAGAAAGAAACTCCTACTGAATGCCAAGAAAAGCAAGCCATGTTCTCCTCCCAAGAGCTTCTCCTCCACTCTCACAAACACCCTTCCCCAATTATCTACCATCCTTGGTGAAAGTCTGGACTATGGGATAAATTTAAATATCTTGGGGTTTGGATTGACAATAAACTTGACTACACTAGCCACATTGAAGAACTCCTGAAGAAGCTCAGGCAGAGACTTGGCTTATTCTACAGAATAAAACATTACCTAACCAGAGATTCTAAACAAAGATTAATCCTGGCATCATTCCTATCCCTCATTGATTATGCTGATTTCCTGTATAGTCACTGCTCCCTTTTCCACTTAAACAAGCTGGATACCTTGTATCATAGAGCTCTTAGATTCATTACAGACCTTCCTTTCAGCACCCATGCTCTCTCTATACTGCAGTCGGCTGGACATCCCTACATCATAGAAGAAACAAAAATGCTGCTCTATGGATCTACAAAGCTCTAAAAACAAATTACCATCCTACATTTCAGATTGTTTTACAAGGTCATATCAGACCATATGACCTAAGGAACAACAAACTCATCATGCTGAAGATACCTATTACCTGTACCCGGCATGGGAGGCAGCAATCAGCTACTCTCTAGCACTTATTTGGAACTCTCTTCAAAAGATCCTGAAGTTGAATACACTCATTCCATTAACATCCTTCAAAAGCTATACACTAGTCTCTTTCCAGAGCCATGCAACTGTTTTCACAAGGCCTAGTCCTACCACAACCCACTTTTTTCTCCCACCTTTTTTCCTCACACTTCCACCTTAATTTGTTTTGTAGCCTTCACCCACTTAACTCATACCTGACCTTATTCCCAGAATCCTACCTCCCTCACTTTAATCTTTCATTACTGTCTTATTTTGCTCCTTTTATTATGACCCAGTTTCTTTGGCTCATTGCCTTGTATATATGTGAATGTTCTTGCTTTTTGTTCATTTATAATGTTCTTGTTTTTGTATTCAATCTATATCTTGTATTTGTGTTAAAAATTGTACCTTTATATTGTTATGACCAATCAGGTCCATCTTGTAAATGAGCTATGCTCAATGATGCTCGCCTGAATAAATAAAGATTTTGATTGATTGATTGAAAGGCTTAGCTGAAATCAAGGTAAGCGACATCCACTGCCCAACCCTGATTTACTTCCTTTGTCACCCAGTCAAAGAAATCAACCAGATTTGTCTCACATGACCTCCCCACTGAGAATCCATGTTGTCTATGGATTTGGGCTGGAATGGCTTCTAGATGCCTCACTATCCTTTCTTTAAGTAATGTCTCCATGATCTTCCCCATTGCTGAGGTGAGGCTGACTGGCCTGTAGTTGCCCACCTCCTCCCTGCTGCTGGAGTTGTGTAGAGGGACCACATGTGCCCTCCTCTAATCCTCTGGTACCACACCTGTGTTGAATGACTCAGTGAACATGGTTGCCAGAGATTCTGCTATCTCCCTTCACAGTTCTCTTAATATCCTTGGGTGTATGCCATCTGGTTCCATTGTTTTGTCCACCTTCAATTTAGTGAGCTCCTGCAGCAACCTTTCCCCTGTGAATGGACTATTGTCCACCTCTTCGCCCCTTTGGCAACTGTTGTACTGCTGTGGCCCCTGCCCCTCCCCTCTTCTAAGAATACTGAACAGAAACATTTATTCAGTATTTCTGCCTTTTCCATGTCACCCTCCTTGCATTTCCCTTCCTCTCCACTGAGCATTGCAACCCCCTTGTTTTTCCTCCTTTCACTGATATACCTGAAGAATGTCTTGTCCCCTTTCTTACCTAACTGTGCTAAACCTTCCTCAGTCTGTGTCTTTGCTCTCCTCACTGCCTTTCCCACTTCCCATAGACACTCTAGGTACCCCTCCCTGTTCTCTTCCCTTTGGGTCTCCTTATATTTCCTGAAACCTTTCCTTTTTGCCCTGACCTTTACCACCACCTCTCTTGAGAACCACAGTGGCTTTCTCCTTCTCTTGCCTTTGGATACCAATCTGATGCATTGATTTGTTACTTTCAGTAAGGCTTCCTTTAGATGTTTCCACTGTTTTTCCACTCCCCTCCTGTGCCCGTTCTCTCCAGGACTCTTTTGATACCCCTCCCCATTTCAGTGAAGTCAGCATTTTTGAAATCAGAAAACCTTTGTCCTAGTATGACTTGAGTGAGACTCTGTTCCTATGCTGAACTTCACAATGTTGTGATCAGCTGGATTCCAGTTGCCCCTCTACATGGGCATCAGTGATTCGATCCCTGTTTGTCATTGCTAGATGTAGAATTGTCCTGTCTCTGATGGGATCAAGCACAAGCTGCCTGGGTCCAGCCTCCTGAAGTGAATTAAAGATTCCTCTGCATCTGGCTGAAGCAGCTACACTGCTGTTCCAATCCATATCTGGCATTTTGAAATCCCCATCAGTAGAATTTCAACTTCATTGCTATCTCATGTATTTCCTCCACTAGCTCCCTGTCCATTTCCGCTTCCTGTCGTGGAGGCCTGTATATCACCCCTGTACATATTGCTGTGCCATTTCCAGGTTGAAGGGTGTCCCACAGTGCCTCAGCCTCCCCCCGCCCACCCTGTACCTGTGTTGTCATTTTACCCTCACTGACATGCAGGCCCTCCCTTTTTGCCCTCCTTATCCCTCCTGAATAAAACATATCCTGGTACATTTGTTTCCCACTCATGATTCAATGGCTTACACAGCTAGTATAGTGTTATGTTTGTGCAACTGTGTTTGTTTGGTTTTGGCCAATCGACTCTCTATTCCATAGGAATTTCCACCCTGTAGGGGTACCAAAGGCAAGGAACCCTCAAAGAGGGTTCCACCCCTAGAGGTGCCACGGGATGATTCCCATGCTAAAGTTACCTTAGGAAAGAGCCCCAAAAAGAATGAAATAGTATGAAGCATATAAGCAAGCAGTAGCTGTGACATAGTAGTAGTAGATAATACATCAGGCAGCTTGATAACATAATGAGATGCTTAGGTTCATAACATAATGAGATGCTCAGGTTTGCATGGCATGATTTTGATGGTTTGCACTGAGAATGAGGGGATCTTCTAAGGAGAGAGGGAATAGCAGGGGCACCATCCACCTCCATTCAACAGTGGAACCTACCTAAAAAACTAGGAAACACTACTGTGCTAACTAACAGCTATGACCTGGGGCACAGAGGAGAGAAAAAAAAACCTTTGAAGAGGAAATCTCTGGGAATCCAAGGCCTAGGTCACCTTCCCTCCAGACTTGGGATGTTTTACTTAGTGACGGCTCTGCTGCTGCAACAGGGAAACCCAATTAAAGGGAAGAGGAAAATATTCCAATTTGGTGGAAAGCTCTCACTTAATCTCTCTAGCGGGAATACTGTGGAAGGTTGTGAGAGTGCTCTGCAACATCAGGGGCAACCAAGGTGGGAGAAGGAGAGCAATGACTGCTAAGGCACTCACCTGGCCTACTCACCCCTAAACACAAACCAGGTGAACCAGAGGCAGTTGTAGGACAGTGAAGGTGCCTTGCTAGGGAAACCACTAAAGCTGACAGATAACCATTGTAGTGTAACCACTAGAGACAAAGGAGATCAGAGTAACCACCCTTCACAGCTAGTCTTAATTTCTACACCAGGAGCTGCTGTCACATCAGTGAACAGCTAAAGTCAAGCCCAGAGTGAGGACATTCCCAGCTATGGACCAGGTGAGAAGGACCCCACCC
Source organism: Neoceratodus forsteri (assembly GCA_016271365.2). Taxonomy (NCBI): domain Eukaryota; kingdom Metazoa; phylum Chordata; order Ceratodontiformes; family Ceratodontidae; genus Neoceratodus; species Neoceratodus forsteri. The sequence continues at coordinate 238,019,919 of CM028132.1, read as the reverse complement.
CAAGTCGGGCACACTCAAGATAAAGACTTAAAATGCAGAGTGAGACTGTCAGCTGCAGGGAACCCTGCACCAGAATGGTAAGGCTGGCATGCCCCAGAACTGCTAAGGAGCTGAATGAGCATTAAGTGCTGAGACTTTGCAAAGGTTGGATGCAGTAGTGAGTGCAGCAGACATCCCAGAGGCTGAAGCCGAGGGGATGGTGCTAGGTATGAAGCAAATACTGCATAAGCAAGAGTGGACCTGCACGTCAGTCAGTAAACAGTGTAGCAATAGTCGGACCTGCATGTAGGTCTGCAAAATGTAGTAGCAATGTAGCAGCACTGTGAATAGTGGGGCAAGCCAGCCAGGCATTTCAAAAAGCCGACGAAGGTGACAAATACTCTGAGGATTTTCAGTGGTAGAGGCAGGATTTTGAACTTAAGTAAGTAGTCACACAGGGCCAATACTCCCCAAACACTTCCAAGTCCCCACCATAGGAAAAACAAGAAAGTGATAGAAGGGGCTGAGACCCACATGCGGTTATTGACACTAATTTACAGCAATCAGCAGTAGCTTAGCTGACCTCAGAGTATAACAGAGTGTTAAAACAGAGAGCAATATCTGTATTGAGTACACTGGGTTGTAAATTTCAATAAATATAGAAAGAAAGGAGACACCATGCTCTGAAAGCAGCTATCACCTGGCAGTGCAATGAAACTACAGCAATGAGGTAAGTAGAATGAGTTGAGAGAGCATGATTGAGCTGCATAGCTATGGTTCAGTGTGAGCCTGAATCAGGTGAAAACAATTAAGAGCAGCAAGGAGAGCAGCTATGGTTGAGCTGAAACACACAGATAATTGTTGCAGTTGCATTTCAAGAAATTTGAGAGGTGTGAATAACTGAGGGCAAGTAATATCAGCTCAGGAGTAACTGAACAAGTAGTATGAGCTCTGGAGTAGCAATATGCTAGGAGCAGACATCCCCAAGGCTGAAGCCGAGGGGATGGCGATAGGCAAGCTGAGAAACAAAACCCCCAAAACAAAAACAAAACCAATGTCACACAAAACACAGAGGAGAGCCCCAAAAGACAAAACCAAAACACACAAACACGGAAAACAGGGAACAAAGGCCCAAAACAAAAACAAAGACACAGAAACACAGAAAACAAGGAGTAATGAGAGAGAGAATCACACAGCCGGAGGCAAAATACAAACCAAAGCAAGAAAACAAACACAGAAGACCAGCAGAGACAAACAGAAGCAGCAAGGTGGGGGTTGGGGGTGGAGGAGGCCCAAGCCAACTCATCAGGCCTCAGCCAGCAGCAGCAGACAGAAGGATAGAGCCTCTGGCCAGCAAAGAAAAAAGTGCTTCAGAAGGAGGCTGAGAGGAACTGCTTAGATAGCTCAGGAAGTGGGAGTGGCTGGCTGCTTGTCCATTGAACTACAGGCCAAGTCTTCCAATTAGCTGTGTACCAGGTTTCAGTTATTGCTACTATGTCCAGGTCTCCTTCTGTTTAAGCCTCCATCTCAAGGACTTTATTTCCCAGGCTGCATGCATTTGTCAACATGACCTTCCAAGTTTTATTGCCTGACCTATCTCTCTTCCTGTTTTTGTTCCCCTGCATCTCTCCCCCTTCCTGATATTTTTCTCTTGTGTTCCTGACCTGAAATAATAATAATAATAATAATTACAGGCAACTTGTAATAATTAACCAAGTATGAAAGGGTGGTGAGGAGGGTAAATAGAATGCTGGGATGCAGAGGGAGGGAGTTCAGCAGTAGGAGGAGGGAGGTGATCCTACCCCTGTACAGATCCCTCATTTTTCCTCACTTGGAGTACTGTGTGAGTTCTAGATCCCACACTTGAAGAAGGACAGGGGGATGATGGAGGTTGTACAGAGGAGGGTAACCAGAATAATCCAGGGATAAGAAACATCCTACATGGAGATGTTGGAAGACCTCAAGATGTACACCTTGGAGACAAGAAGGGAAGAGTTGGAATATGATAGAGATACTGGGCAAGTATTTCTACTGAATAAATAAGATAGACTGCTAGGAGTTGCTCAAATGGGGGAGGTGTGGTATTCAGGAGGAATGACAGAAAATACTTTTTCCTGGAGAGGGAGGTGGATGACGGAACAAAGTGGCAAGTGAATTTGACTGTGCTAAGTGAGTAGAAGGATTCAAACATGAATCATAGAAGCATAAAGACATAGAAACACAGACAATGATGGCAGAAAAAGACCAATGGTCCATCCAGTTAGTCCATATTACCCTATCATACTCCAGGATCTTCTGTTTCTGTTGGGTCTTTGCTTATACTATTCAAGAGGTAACTGGGCAGATCCTCAACCTATATGACCTGTGCCATGACAAGGGGAGTAAATGTAAATGAAGCAGAGCCAGCACCAGGTCTGCACAAGCACAGATTTTAATAAAGGAAATAGTGCAAAATCAGAAAAAGTACGAAAAGCAATTGCAAAAAAAAAACCAAGCATTTGTCAATATCAAATGTTGTCTTGCTGGCATTGGCATTGGTAGTGCAGGAGCTACAGAGATGCATAATAGGAATGGCAGTAAAGTATTGAACTGACGCCAACCCCAACCCCACCCTGCAGAGACTGACAGGTGTTGGTGTGTGCCTTGGGTTGTCGGCCATAATGCTTATGCCATTTCACCTCACCCTACCCTGCAGACACTGACAAGTGTTGCGGTGTGCCTTGGGGTCTTCGGGCCTTACGCTCACCCCATTCCATAAGAAAATACAATGAGATGGGTGCAGTATAGGAGAATGAGGTAAACTTTTGGGCCGAAGACTCCAAGGCACAACTAGATGCCTGTCACTGGCTGCAAGGTGGGGGTGGAATGGCATCAGCATTACAGACAACGATCCCAAGTCACACCCCTGACACCTGTCAGTCTTTACAGGGTGGGGCATTACAGTTGGAAACCTTAACACCCCAGGTGTTTGTAGGTATTTTCACACCAAATTTTCAACATGGGCTTTTTGTAACCCCACCTCATGAACAGTGGCACTATCTGTTTGTTAGACGAAAGGTGATTTTGCACAGCAACTGCACCATTTGGCACCACAGTTGCGAAGACACATTTCAGGCAGGATGTGAAAAATGACAGCTGTACTGTTCATAAGGATGTGTGAAAAAATTGCAATGTTGAAAATCTGGAGTCTAAATATAAAAAATTGTCAAAGTTAGGAGCATGCGTGGAAACTGCACAATGCATGCTTGTAGCACAGTTATTGTTTGGAATTTTTTCACCAAATTTGCAACATGGGCTTTTTGCAACCCCACCTCATGAACAGTGGCACTATTGTTTTGTTAATCTATCCTGAAAGGTGATTCCACACAGTCACCACAAAATCACCTTTCAGGACCGAGTAATGAGATGACAGTGCATTTGTTCATGAGGTGGGGTCCCAAGAACCCCATGTTGAATATCTGATACCAAAATTCCCAAAAATGGCTGAGAGACCCACCTAAGTTGACCCCCCCATTGCCTGCCATTATAAAGCTTACCGCATTTTGTTCAGTGGCTCTACAATGCTGGTTTGACAACATTTCTATTGACTGGCATCACATTGACAGGATTTATGTGAACCGTAAGCTGTGGTTGACATAAGTTCTGATTGTCTCCTGGTCCATTTTTTCATTAGGGAGTGAAGCACCCTGAACACCCCATGTGGGGGGCTCTGCCCCTCACACCCCTCATATTTTAGATTCTCAACTCTGAGTCAGAGTTGATTCGGGGAAGGGGTGCAGGACCCGGAGCCAGTGTACCCCGTGTCAGGTGCACCACCACAGTGATCTGCTGGCAAACTGTCGATTTTGCAGACAGCAATGTAGGTCGCTGTGTTGGTGTCACTGTTGGGGTGGATATACCTTTTTCAGTTCCCGGTCGTCCTTTGAAGAGTTCAGATGTGTTCCCACTCCACAGAAGATAGCAGCACAGGCCCTCCGGAGGTAAAAATGGGCTAAGGGAGTGTGGGGAAGTGGGGTACACAGAAGGCGGGTGTGGGTTGGGGGAGGGTGCACGGCGGGATGACAAGGGACTGTTTTTTTTTTTACAGATAAAAAAAAAGAAACCTGACTTCGGGGGACTGTTTTCTTTATTTACAGGTAAAAAAAAAATGATTTGGGGCACACTGGGGTAGGCTTCCAATGTGCCACGAGTTTGAGGGGACATGATGCCGATGGGGGTTAGGCACCCCTGTCAGCAAAGAAAGTGTGTGTGGGGAGGGAGGAACATGATGCCAATGGGGATTGGCACTTCCGTCGGCAAACATATTGAACTTGGGGGGGGACATGCTGACATGGGGATTGGGCATCCCCGATGTTGGCTTTGAGGGAATTGTGTGGCGGGCAGCAGGAACCACCACATATATTGGAATGTTTCACCAGGAAGGCATGTAACAGTGCCTTGTCATCTGATGCTCCAATGAGGAAACTGCACCTCATTGGAGTGGCAGATTTCTTTCAGCTCCATGAATCTCTTTGAAACTGCTGTTACCGCTAGCATGCTCACTAATTGGTGGCTGAGGGATGCTCCCACTAAAGCTTTCCCTGCATTCGACGACACTGACACACCTCTGAATATGCTTCTACCGCAAGATGTTGCTTGCAAACGTGCAAGACAACATAAAAAAACACACTCAGCCAGTGAAAGAACACAAGGCAACAAGGAGCCTGACCAGTTTCACTTGTCAAAGCTTCTTCAGAGGCCTTGATGTGACTGTGTGAAAAAACCTTTATAGTGTGCTCAATTTAAAGTGATAGTGCATTTAAAACATCAGGAAGTAATACAACCCACATCCCACTCATATACATAGGTTAAAACCAAAGTTAAAATTCTAAACATTGGTGAAATAATTTTCTTCAAATTTGATTACAAGTGTAAAGGCATATTAACGATCTGAGGGGTGTTGCTCCAGTAGGCAGCTGCCATATCCTCTAATGTGGAATTCTGGAAGGGCACTAATGTTGGAAGCACCATCCTAGAGTTAGACCAGCCTTGAGCTGGTCTAATGCCTGGTGTGCCAAAAGGAGTCCCACCTGTGGACCCCCTGAGGAGCAGGGGCAGACATGGCACTACCCCACAACCATATGGGGCACCGAGTGCTGTGCCGGTGGTAAGCCAGGTGGTCTGGTAATGTATGGGAACCCTCATGTCAGTGTGTAGGGCACCGCACCATGGTCCACACAGGTGACTCATGGAGGTTCACTGGAACCCAGGGCCCACCACCTGCAGTGCTGCCAACCGGTACTGATGGTGGTGGACTGCTGCCAGGTATGGACTGTGGGCTGGGTGCACTGCTGGCAGCATGGTGTGTGCCATTGGGGTGTGCCCTCCAGCATGCAAGAGGCACATGCGTGGCAAATATAGTGCCTTGCCTGCCTTGCTGTTGGGGGGCAGTGATGTACATCCACATGCCAGGCATGGGTCCCAGGGCTGGCCAGCTGCATCAGTGCCAGCAGTGGGGCAAACTACTGCAGCAGACATTGGCCTCACCCTGTAGGCAACACTTCTGCTGGTGCTGTCATTGCCCCAAGACTGTCCTGCAGCTTGCGGCATTTGACTTCTGTGCATCTTACCCTTGATGCATGGGTGTGCTTGGCACAAGCTGTGGGACTTTGGAACTGGGACCCTTCCCATTTGACAATTGGGAGTAGGGTCCCTGGTGCACCGGGGATCATCACAAGCTGGCGTATGTTGCACCTTGCACTGATCTTTGACAATCGAGCCTCTGATCTCTGTGTGTGTGTGTGGCCATCAGCAGCTTGTTGACAGGATGTCCACATCCTTTCAATGACTTGATTGAATATTTTTTCACTTGCACTTTACACTTTTCCTGATTTTGCACTGTTTCTACTTTTTTAAAGTCTTTGCATCAGAAGACCTTGTGCCAGTCTTGCCTTGTTTCTGGCTGCACCGTTCCTCCTTTTGTTATCCATGTTTCTCCCCCCACCCCCACATGCACTTTCAAATACTCCCTTTGCTCTATCGCAGCTGTGTTTGAAGACATTCATTCTTTTGGCACCCACCACCTCTGCTGGCAGGCCATTCTATGGTTCAAACAATCTTTCTGTAAAATAATACTTCCTGACATCCTTTTTACCACCCCCAACTTCTATTTATGACCTCTTGTTCTACTGTCTCTGTTTCTGATAAATACTGCAGCTCCTCATGGTCCACCTTATTAATTCCTTTCAGGAACTTGAAGTTTGTGAGTGGGACAAATATATGGGACATGTATGGGCAGAATGGGAGGAGAAAGGAGGGAGGTGAAGGAGTTAGTGACTAGTAGGGCCATCACATCCAATGGTAGGTAGGGCTGCTGACTAGATGGGCCAGTGTAGCCCACTGCCATCAACTTCTATGTTTCTGCCATCCAATTCACAATTCATCTATTTGACCCCTTCCCTAGTCCTACATCCCCTACCTTCTTCAATAGTCTCCTATTTGGCACTCTATAAAAGACCTTGCTGAAATCCAGATACAAGATGGTGGCTGCCTGCCCCTATTCACCATTTGCGTTATCAAACTGAAAAAAAATAAGTCCGTGTAATTTGACGTGACCTGCCCCTCATGAACCTCTTGTTGAGTCTTATCCTTAAGCTAGTTTACTTCTAGATATAACAAGCATTTGTCAAAGTCGAATGTTGTCAGGCTGGCATTGGCTTTGATGGCGCAGTGCAGAAACACATTTTTGGAAGGATGTGAAAAATGACAGCTGTACTGTTCATAAGGAGGTGTAAAAAATGGCAGTGGTGAAAATGTGGCATATAAGTATTGCAAATTTGCGAAGTTACAAGGGCCAGTGGGAAATGCTCAATGCACACTTGTAACACAGTCATTTTATGGAGTTCCAGCACCAAATTTTCAACATAGGCATTTTAGCACCTCTGCTGATGTACAGTGTCACTGTCATTTCCTCAAACTATCCCCAAAAAGTGATTTCGCTGTGACCAATATTCGCGGATGTGAAAACACATTTTAGGCAGGATTTGTAAAATGACAGCTAACTATTCATCAAGAGGTGTGGAAAATGGCAATGGTGAAAACTGGAGTGAAATATTGCAAATGCACATGTTAAGGAGTTGCGCATGCAAACCGCGCAACGATGCTCGTAATACAGTCATTTTATGGAGTATCGCTCCAAATCTTCAACATAGGCATTTTAGGATGTCTGCTCATGAACAGTGTCACTGTAATTTTTGTAATCTGCCCCGAACACTGATTTACCACAGCGGCCACTGTATTGTGAGCCAGAAGTGCGAAAACACATTTCGGCCAGGATATAGAAAATGACAGCTGTACTGCTCACAAGGAGGTGTAGAAAAATGACAATGTTGAAAATCTGGCATGAAAATATTGCGAATTTGTGAAGTTACAAGCGTGCGTAGCAACTGAGCAATGCACACTTGTAAAACAGCCATTTTTTTTTTTTCCACCAAATTTGCAACATAGGCTTTTTGAGAGCCCAGCTCATGAACACTGCCACTGTCCTTGTGTTAATTGGTCCCAAAAGGTGATTCCGTGCAGTGACTATGAAATCACCTTTCGGGACTGATTAAGATCATAACTGTGATAGAATTCATGAGGAGGGGTCCCAAAAACCCCATGTTAAAAATTTAGTGCAAAAATTCCAGAAAATGCCTGACATATGCATCAAAGTTGAAAAAACCCTATTTATTCCATTATACAGCTTACCATCATTTCCTCTGTTTGCAGTCAGCTTTGAAGAGTGAAGACGTGTTTCTGGTCCACCAAAGATCATCGTGCTGAGCTCCGGAGGTAAGTATGGGGTGAGGGAGGTGTGGGAAGGCAGAGTGCACAGTGGGTGGGTGCGGGTGGTGGATAGGGAGACTATGAGGGACCGTTTTCTGCTTACAGGTACTAAAAAAAACACATTGCGGACAGTTTTCTTTTTACAGGTGGTTTCTTTTTTGGGGGGTACAGTAGCCAAGAGGGGATTGGGCACCCCTGTCCACACAGAAGAAGGGGGACATCATGCCAATGGGGAGTGGGTTCCCCATCGGCACATTAAACTGGGAAAGGGAGCGGATGCGAGAGAGTTGGGCACCCTGTCAGCAAACAACTAAAGCGGGGAGACACATTCTGCCAGCAGGAGTGGGCTCCCCTGTCATATACTTAGGCAGGAGTAAGCCGACTGAAGATTGTACACCCCTAAGTCAGCAGTTTAGCGGCCACTGTGCCACCATGTTTCCAGCTGGTGAGCATGTAGGAAGAGTCCGCTGCATGTGACGAGCTTTGCTCACATTGCAGCGGATCTTTCCTCAGATGTGCTCACCTGGGTAGTGTGGCGCTGGCATGCAGGCTGATTGGGGAATGAGGGACGCACCTACTGGTGCGTGCCCTGCATTTGCCCAACAGTGACCGCACCTCCAAATCTGCACTACCCCAAGATGTTGGCTGTACAAGCACGCCAACATAAAAAGGGATAAGGATGTCCCTGTATCCTGATTGGCTGAGACTTGGTTCTAGCTATGGTCTTGTGAGAGTACAACCTATGGCTGAAAACAGGCCCCAACAAACCTGGATGTTGAACATTTCATATCTATGTACCATCTGTATAGACTGTTCATTTTTAAGTGTGAGCCATTTTTCCGTGATACTGCTACTCCACAGAAAACATACCTGCAGTGTCCAGCTCCCTCATCCACTTCACACATGTTCTCCTTAAAGACCCTCTCAGACTCTCTTCTCTGCACAGAATATATTTTCTTCTCCTTCTTTTGTTTGCGTTGCTTACTGATGGATCCCTCTCACTTGGTCCCCCACCGATTGTCTTGGTTTCTTGCTAGCCCCCCCCAGTCACCCACTCTCTTGCTTCACTACTCACCCTCACCTGCATACTCACTCTCTCTACCTCCCCCTGCCTGCTTGATTTTTAAAACACTCATTCACTGAAGTGATGCTGTTGTTTGTAAATTTTGTTCTTTTTACATTATTTAAATTGTTTTATCTAATTTTAAATATTTCACTTTTTATTTTACGCAAATACTCATTTTATATAAGCAGTAAGACACTAAAACACTTCAGGGCTCAGTTTGTGCCCCCACACCCAGGGTTAAAGGCACTCCACCTGTGGTGTTGAGCCTTACAATGCACCTGGGCATGTGGCAAAATGAGCACAACCCATGCCCCATCGTGTCTTATTGCTTAAAAATGTAACTGTCCACTCCTTAATGATCACCTGTAGTAGTTTGTCAACTATATATGTCAGGCTAACTGGCCTGCTATTTCCCAGATTATCCAGCTCCCTATACAGGTGGACCACATTTTCCACCCTCCTGTCCCTCAACACCATGCTCTTTACTAGTAATTTGTTAAATAGCTTTGCCAATGGTACTGTCAGGATTTGCCTGTCTCCCTCAGCAACACTGGATGAATCCAGTCTGACCCAGAGAACTTGTTTCCCTTCAGGTCCTGTAGACCCTTTATTACTCTCTCTTCAGATACAGTATATGCTCCATCATTAACTTATGACTACAGTAGTCGTATGTCCAAATGTCATCATATAGTACAGTCTGGTAGTGGCCCTTCAACTTTTACCATAAACCCAGAACTAAAGTACTAATTTTGTATATTCACTTTACCCTCCTCATCCTCCACATACTTTAAATGTTGTCAGTGTCAGTGGCTTAGTAGGCAGCACACTCGCCTCTGAGGCCGGGAGATCAGAGGGCTGTGGGTTCAGTTCCCACATCTGCCACTTGGGTTAATATCCTAGTACTGACACTGTTGTACAGCAAGAGAGGGGTGCTGCACTTCTGAGGTGCCATCTTTCGGATGAGACGTTAAACCGAGGTCCCGTCTACCTGGATTGGTGGTAGTTCAGGTGGATATTAAAGATCCCATGGCACTTAAAAAGAGTGGGGGAATTTCCCTTGTGTCCTGGCCAAATTTCCCTCATTCACTAAAAATACTGCCAACAGCTTAATCTGGTTCAAGGTCAGTTGGTATTCATCTGTATCTCCCTTCCCTGGGTCATGCCTGAAAATAGGTAGGATTTGTCTAGTGCACTAACCCGGTCAACAAAAACTAAATAAATAAATAAATCTTTTTCATCATTTCTATGCTATCTCTTGATTGCATTCTTCTCTTAATTTACCTGAAGAAGGTCTTAATTTTTTCCCTTAACCCCTTCTGCTACCCCTAGCTCTGTGTTTGTCTTTAACTTCTGAATGAGCAGTTTGCTTTTCTTTAGGGTTTCCTTATTCACAGCACTACTGGTCTCACTTGACTCCTGTCTGTGAATCCTGAAAGCTCTCTGTTTGTCACAGATTGTGTCATTCACTTGTCTCTCCAAGCATAAAAGGTTCCTATGAGTTTTTGTCTCATGGACAAACTTAATGCACACATGACACGCTTCCAATATTGCCCCTTTTATTACTGCCCACTTTTTTCTGCCCTCTACCTCAAGAATGTTCTCTAGATGATTTCTGATTTTGTCATTTTTATTTCAAAGTCCGCTTCCCTAAAATCAAGGTCCAGGGTGATGGAATCTAACTGTGGAATATCCAGCACTATTTTGAACTTCACAATGTTGCAGTCACTGTGTCCTATTGGGTCTTGTGCTGTGAGATCCCTGATGATTTCCTGGCTGGATATTATCACATTTAAGGCTGCTCCCCCCAATTGGCTCCCACACTAAGATCTGGCAATGACTTTTAGTGCTACATAAAGTGCCACTATTTCGCATGGCTATTTGTAGTGCTACACATATCAAAGTGCCAACTTTACTAGGTATAGACTACTTGAAGTGACACTTCACCTAAGTTGTGCCACATTGCATGGCACTTCACCTGGGAAAGACACAGTAAAGGGACACTTGTGAAGTGTCACTTCACAGAGTCTGGCTGCCCTGCAAAAAATATTATTCCCTCCCTCCCTCTCACCCTCTGTGGACTGACAGAAACGCACCATCCACCTCCCACCCAGACCCAGGAGGACTCATCAAATAAATAATATTCCCCTCACCTGCTTAGCAGTCCCATGCTGTCCATACCCCCGCCCCCGCTTGGTGCCCCACAAAAAACATTTAAAATATAACCCTCCACCCTCTCACAATAATCCAGAGAAAACCAACATTCCCCCACTAGCCCCATGAAAAAGACAACTTCCTCCTCTCAGCACTTACCACCTTCCACCCACTGGTTGGCACCTAACCCAAGAGGAACAAACTAGTCATTAATGGCACCACAGATGGTGAACAGTGCAAACTCTCCTGTCACCATCTAAGCAAGATGGCAGCTGAGTTTACTATAAGCATACAATCCCATTCATTCAGATGGCAGCTAGGCAAGGTGGCAGGAGGAGGATCTGTGCCAGTCCATCCAAAGAGCTGCTGATGACTAGTTTGTTCCTTTTGGGTCAGGTTCCAAACAGGGGGTGGAGGGTGATGGGTGCTGAGTACTTGAGTTGAGTTTGGGCTGTCTTTTTTGTGGCTGGAGGGGAAAGGAGGGTAGGTGCTGCCCAGACAGTTGCAAGTGGGTGACTGGGTAGGGAGGTCATATGCTTCAGTATTGATCTTTACTTGGTGCACTGCAGGGAGGGAGGATGAACAGGCATAGCACTGCCAAGTGGGTCGGGTAAGGAGGTACTATTATTCATCTGACATGTCCTCATGGGTCTGGGTTGGAAGCAAAGATGGATTTAAAGTTCTACAGAGGATGTAGGGGATGAACAATTTTTTCCTTTTTTACATTTTTGGTACTTTGCCCATCAAACTGACAATGAAGTGCCAACTCTGCACTACTTATGCATAGCACAAAGTTTGGTTCTTTGCCAAACAATTCACCAGCAAAGTAAAATGTTGCAACACTGCTCTCCCACACACACTGGGTGATAAATAAATAATACTAAACCTCTGCAAACTACTTGTCTTTTTTGACTCCTTGCCACCTACTGTATACGTCCCAAACAATTTCTGGGAGACTGAAATCTCCCACGATTAATGTTCTTCCTTGACTTGCAGCCATCCTTATTTCATTTTCTAGCACCTTGTACCTATCAGACATCTGGTTTGGCAGTCTATAGCTTACTCATACATCATATCCTGTGCCCCCCCTTATCAGCCACCTATGGCCATAGCCACTCCACATCACATCATTCTGAGACAAAGTTATCTTCCAAGGCCCTTACTGTCTCCCTAAAATGCACTTCCTGCTCCTACTTCCTTAGCATTTGCCACATTGTTTCTAAACAGGGCATATCCAGAGATGTTTAGACCCTAGATATTATTCTAGTTAACCCATGTTTCTGTTATTGCTATTTTGTCTATCAGCTCTTCGGTCATTATCATATGCAGCTTGTCCATCTCTTTTCCTAAGCTTCTTGTGCATAATAACTCTCCACTGGATCTTTTTATCCCCTCTGGTCTCTCTAATCTGCTGAATAGCAGTTTCTCCTACTTTTACTCCTGCCTGCCTCCCTTTCCTTTGTTACTGTGCCTTTTTTTACCCAGGAGAGAGCCCCCTGGCTCCCTTTGTGTATATCTGCCTTCTCCTACACTGCATCACTGCTCTTCCCCGCTTGCCTACAGTGGTTTGAAAATATGCTAACTAAGACATCTATCTTGTGCCGTAACACACTGTCTCCCCTGTTCAAAATGCATTTATCTATTCAAAACTAGTTATTTCTCTACAGATAAAGAAAGAGCGAGAGTGAGAGAGAGAGAGAGAGAGAGAGACAGAGAGTGAGAGTGAAAGATATATAGAGAGAGCACTACAGCGGTGCATGGAATATTTTAGCTTTAAATGCATTTAGGGGAAAACAATCAAAGGAAGCCAAACCACCAAAAGTTCTCAAACTGAGACCAAAAAATTGGATCAGTTTTACAATCACAATTTTTCTTGAAGGTGTATCCAAATTTAAGCAGCAGTGAACTATAGCTATGACTATTTTGACCTGTACTTTTTAATTCTATTAAAGATTGCTCCTGATCTCCTGACTTGTATGACACCCTTTTCTCCCCATTTTGATTCTGCTGTAGTACTTTTTTCACCTTTGAAATAATAAAAGCTGCACTCCATTTAATATGGCTCTGACCAGGTTTTAATCAGTATTCTCTGTTGTTTTGAACACCTGGGGCCAAATATTGAAAAGTTAGCACTGGTGCTAAGGGGTGTTTTCCCATGTGAACTGGGTTTTGTGCCTGATTCATGGATGTGGTCTATATTCTGAGATGACCACAGCATGGGCAAAACCTTGTAACACCTAAGCACTAACATACTGCTGTAACCATGCAAATGAGGGGCTCCCCCTGCATACGGATGCAGTGGCATACTCAGTGATTTGCACCAGCAGTAAGTGCCACCCAGATGGGTGCTATTTACCACCTTTGCAAACCCCTACTTAACAATGTACAAGGCCCTGGCAGCAGGCAGCGATACTGCAGTTGCCCTCCTCTCTGCATTCCTTGGATCACTGAATCAATGAATGCCTTCATGTCCAGTGGCACCCCATCTACTGATTGCCTGCCTCTGTCACTGTAGTGTATCCCTGGTATACAGTGACACCCCTACCCTCTGAGCCCCTGTTGCTGTAAGTGTAGTGATTCCCCAGTGTCTAGTGGCATCCCCTTCCCACCAATCCCCATCCCAGTATACTTAGAATCTGCCCTGGTGTCAAGTGGCACCCCCATGCTCCAATCCCCAGTCTGATATGCTTAGTTAGTCCCTGGTGTCTCGTGGTACCCTCCACCTGATAAGCACCTGTCCCAGCACCACCTGAACTCCTTGATGGCTAGCAGCTCCCCACACCACCTGCACCGATCACACCAGACAGTCAAACTCCCATACCTCTGTAGACGGTGTGACACAGAGGGTCCGATTTGGCAACTAGCACAGCCCTTCTGTCACCTTCTCGACTGGCTGCCATATGGAATATGGAGCCCACATTATACTGTATGCCCACTCCCTGTCATTCCATACAGTGGCCGGCGGAGGAGGGCCATGCAGTTTCTGTATCACGTCCTCTGCATGGTGCCATCTACATATGTATGAGGAAGGCTGTCTGCATTGTGTGCTTGTTGCAGGCAGTGGAGGGACAGCTGCTAGCCACCAGGGAGTCCAAGTGGCACCAGGGTTGGTGCTCAGGAGACACCAGGGACTAATTAGACATGTTGAGCCAGGGGATTAGATGGTGGTGAGGGCCAACACTACCTATATCAAGATGAGGATTGGATGGTGGTGCCACTAGCCAGCAGGGTAATTATGCCTAATAGGGGGATGACTGCTTGGAGGATGAAGGTTGCCACTAGACACCAGGGAAACAATACCATGACAGGGATAGGTGTTCAGAGGGTGAGGGGTACCACCAGGGACCCACTTGTATGTCAGGCTAAGGGATCAGAGGGTGGAGGGCCCCTGGACACCAGTTCACTCGTGTTATACAGGGATAGGTGATCTGGGGAGAGTGATGCCACTAGACACCAGGAAAAACAAGTGCTATACTGGGATAGGTGATCATAGAGTGGGGTGCCACTAGACACCAAGGAATACATTTAAAAGGTGATGGGCATTCAGGGTGTGAGGGGTTGCTGTTTGCCACCATGACTGACATTGCAGGCAACCACTGTAGGGGTTCAAATGCAAAAGCCCATAATGGGCATGCATATGGTCACTTAGCACCTTGCATGCCCAATGAACTCATATGCATGCTGTGGCTAAATATTGTGCCATTGCTCCCAGCACTATCTGGTGTGGGGGCACAGTTACTTATCGGTTGCATACATCATAGGTCCATGTCAGGGTATCACAACTTGACTTAGTGCTGCACCACCATGACCCTATATTCAGTCAGATAGTGCCAGTGCACTATCCGACTGACTATGGCAATGTCTGGAGCAGGCACAGATGCAGGTGCAGTGCAGACCTTTGCATTCCACATTTGCACATATTTGAATATCAGTCAGTCCCCAATTGTTTAGCACCACTTCAGTTGTAGATATAATGAACTAGTATGCAGCAGGCAGCACTCCCAGACCTTATGGGACAATTGGGGTACAAAAACAGCTGTGAATACTGATGGAAACCTGGTACAGGAGGGAAGTACTTTTCAGAAGAAAGGGTGCTCAAGAACAAAGGGACGATCTATGAAACTGGAGGGAGATAGGAGAGAAATGAGGAAGTACTTCTTTACAGAAAGAGTGGTAGATTCCTTGAACAGCCTTCCCATGAAGGTGGTGGGGGCAAAAACTGTAGTGGGGTTCAGAAAAGCATGGGATAAGCACAAGTGAATCATAGTGGAAAGGAAGGGGGAGAGCTTTAGATCAGGTACTGTCTGTGCTCATAGTGTAGTTAGGAAGAAATGAGCAGACTGGATGAGCCAAGTGGTTCTTATCTGCCATCAAATTCTGCATCTATGGTCAGAGCCATATTAAAAGGAGCACTCATTTTATTATTTCAAATGTGAAAAAATGTACTAAATCAAACTTGTAATAGGAAAAGAAAGGTATTATTATACACGTCAGGAGATATGGGGCAATCTAAAATACACTATAAAAAATATACAGGTTAAAATTTTCACTGCCATCAGCCACTGCTGCTTTAACAAAAAAAAAAGTCCTTTTTGACCAGTTTATTACCATTCTTTTTAGTCATTTTCCTGCAATTGACTGAGAAAGGGAATCTTTGCACATGGCTCCAATTAAAACACTTGAGAAAAGGGTATTGTTAGCAAACTGAGTGTGGCGAACGGTATGTTTTCTTGCTAGCAGTTTCTGATCTCCCTTCTGGTTTAAATGATCTCTTGGTGTAAAATCAGAAAATGCCAGCATGAAAGGGGAGCTGTAACAGCACTGGACTGAATTTGATAAGGATTTATCATTTTGTGTGGATGTGAAACGCTGTTTGATGCATTCAGATGTTCTACTCTGTGCATTGCTTTGTCTCATCATGCTGTATGAAACTGTTTATAATGTCTGACAACGAGTACATAATCAGTCATTCTGTGCAATCTGTAGACACTTTGAGGCTGTGGAAACAACTATAAAACAAGTTAAAACTCAACAGGTATCCTTGAATATTTGTTTTTCCCAATTTGTTTCGTTACTAAATCTCAAGTAATCTTAACTGAAAAAAGTAAAAATAAAGATGTAAAATCCATAACAACTAGCCAAAGTTAATGACAGTGGACATCTTGTAAAGCAAGATGTGCAACCAAATTTTGCAGTTTGGGTGTATAATCATTCTCCTGTCTTCCTAGGGAGCAGCAGCTGTTCTGTATGATTAATGTCCAGATAAATGCTAAATGTCTGTTTGGCTCAATTATACAGGTCTAATAGGTTAAACATACAGTACAGTAGATGAAGAAGTTGGATGAAAATCAACCTGAACTACTCAAATGAAAGGTCTACATTTTTACATTTAACCATCAGACCCATGATGCATTTCAGAAACCCTTTCATTATCTTCCATGTTGCATTCCAGAGATGCTAAAAGAGGAAAAACACCTATATACGGTAAATGCCCATAAAATACCTTACAGAGGCACCAAAGCTCATCATGAGCAAACAACACTTAATGATTAAGGGAAATATTCTGATTTATTTATTTAATTTTAACCCCGGTGTGGGGCTTACTTTATTCTGCCTCCTGGCTTCCAGCTCCCACCAGTCTCAACCTTCGGTGCTCTCCTGCCGGCCCTCATTGGTATACTTCTGGGTAGGGGTACCAGATGAGTAGTGATCAAAAATTTTGAATTGCCCACTGGCTGTATGGCAAAATGCCATTAGCACAAGGTGCGAGCACCAAGAAGTCTGGTCAGATGTGCAAACTGGCTGCAGCCAGCTCGAATGTTTAAAAGAGCTATGGAATTAAAATGTAAAGACTGCTATGGCAGCTCTGGTCAGCTTCTCCACTAGTACTTCAACCCCTGGGGGCTCAAAAATGTTGATTAGAGGGTGGAGGCACACTGGCAGGGGTTGGGGAAAAAAGAAATAAAATGTTATAAAAGCGCTCTTAAGAGTTACGCTAGTAAATGGGTGCCTGCCCCTTTAAAGCAACTGAGGCTGCTGTGAGTAAATGTAAGCCTTCCTGTCACCTTGGGGGGCAGACAGACCTACAATGCTAGCGCAGGCAGGGGGAGACTGTATCATGCCCTTTTCTTTCACTGGATGACAGAGCATAGGGGCACCTATCAAACACTGGGGGTGGTTAATGCTGATATTTTGTTTGCCTGCAAGAAATTGTAAAAGTTGTGATTGCATATGAACTGTATCTCCTGCAGCCATGTTTGTTACCACTGATCCCTAGCCTAGCCAATTAGCAATCAAGGACCCCAAGGACCTGCAGCTATGGCTCCTGGGTAGGTGGAATGAACTGGGCTCTTGTCACCCAAATAAGAAACCACTTAAACCCTGAAGGGAACTAATGTTTATTAATTTGTAAAATGCACAGCTAGTTTTAACTGATCAGAAGCTACCAGTCTTTCTTTAGCCTCCAAGGACAGTTACAGCTTGGGGTGGTTTGGCTGAAACTATCTGTGGGACAGAAGAGCTTGGACTGTGTAGAAAAAAACATTTGGAAATCTGTCTAAGGCTTCCACACCCTATTGCCAGGAGACATACCAAAGGCCTTCTACTGCCTGGAGAGCCAGAGTGTTTGCAGCTGAATCCTGCAGCATCTCAAGAAAAGCCCTTAGCTTGTGAGGAAGGTTGGACTGTGTTCACTTTTGAGATCCTGAAAGTGTCCTGGATTCAAGAAGCCAGAGTCTGGAGATGCCTGCAGAAAAATGTCCATTGTCTGGGGAATGCCAGCCAGTTTGAAGTGAAAAAGCTAACTGCTGTTTGAGGCTGTAGTTTGAAGCCTGCCAAGAGACTACGTGCCACCCCTAGCCTTAGGAAGTGTGATGGTTGTTCCCAGAGGTATCCACTGCTGCCCAGCTGCTGTGAAGAAAAAGACTGTGTGATCCCCTGAGCCCCAGGACATAAGTTACTACCAACAAGGACAGTCTGGGGAGTTAGCCTCGTAGTGCTACTTCTGGACACTGCTCATCGTCTTCCCTGGAGGTGTGTTAGCCCTGGTCCCCAGTTCTACTTGGTTCAAGCATCTGATCCAGTCTGCAATACGGTGGCAAGCTGTACAGATGACAAGCTACTAGAGCCTGCACATCTCTGAAGGTTTCAAGCTGCAAGACCCTGTCATAGCAAGCAAGCTGCAAACCTGCATGCTCAGCTAGAGGCCTCCAGCTTGAATGACAGCACCTGCAAACATTGCCAGACCCTGTCTGAACTGTACTACAGAACCATGGGTAACTGCAGGGCCTGCAATGTCCTGGGGAATTTCCAGTGTCACAAATTTCCATTTCAATGGTTAAAGTGCGCCAATGCCAGTCAACCCACAGCAATGTCCAGGCCTGCAATAAACTCTCTAGCTGGATACCCAGACTAACTTTACAGAAGCACTGGTACTAGTGGAGAGTAGTGATGGGTGAAGTGGCCCCTATTTGTTCCGCAAAGTGATTCACGGAGTGAAGGTGAATTTGTGGAGTGCTCCGCAACGCGAAGCAGAGTACTTCGAGTTATAACTTTGCATTACTCTGCCTTCCACTCCACCTCACTTCGCCTTCTTTTTAAGCTCCAAAGGTGAATTTTGCAGTGATTCATGGGATTTCAGGTCACGTGGGCTCTAAATTGTTCTGCACAGCCTCAATTTGGGGTAGTGAGTGTAGGAAGCTGTAGGAGACAATCTGCTCTGAGAGCTCTCTGCAATTCAAACCTTCAAAAAACTGTTAAAAAAGCCTTTCTGAGTAATTTTTTTTGCTGAAACTTTCATTCATCAATTAAAGGAAACCCTTCTGAGCTCATAACTGAGCGTTTATTGTTTGTGTGTGGATTTTGAATGTTAATGTACAACATTCAGTCTGTGTACTGAGAGACAGTGGAAGTGTGCTTTGGGGAAGGGGCGTATCTGTGGTGTAGGTAGATTAACTTGGAGAAAAAGACAGTGCTTTCTGTTTTGGTGATATCTTTCTTGTATAACTGTGTTAATGTACACACAGTAATATTTTCAATATTTCTTGCAATTTTTTTGCTGATTGTTGTGGTGCAGCAGTGCATAATTTTAGTTTGTTTATAATATGTGGTTATATTACTGAAGTTTTCAATTTGTTTTGCATTACTTAGTGTGTGTGAGTATATGTGTGACGCGTGTCATCAAATCAGACACCTTTTATTGTGCCACATAATAATTTCAGCAATGTGAAGCTGCTATCCACTGCAGCTGTGTGATTTTTGTACTTCTTTATGTTATCTTTACTGGTACTAGTACTAGTGACTGTTACTGCAGCAGTACAGTACACTGCCCCCCCACGGCCCTCCCCAACCAGCAAAGGTATTCTTTTCCAGATTTGAATTTCCAATGGTGAGCACCAGTTAGGTGTTGTGCCTTTGTGTCTGCATCTCTTCGGTGCACAGCGCAATCTTAATCTGTCTGTGCATTTGTATCTCTTTAGGGCCCAATCTCCATCTGCAAATTAAGTCACAGTTGTTTCTTTAGCTTCCCTTCAGAGTACTGGATAGGTGTGGTGCTTAATTCTGCATGAACATTGTACTCATTAGAATGCGTTTTTATGTCAGGACCATCATCACAAGTCACTCGTGATACAAATCACATTCTTCATCATCACGGTCACAAGTGCAATCACAAATCACGATTCACAATCATTCACGTTACGAATCACAACATTAATTTTTTTTGTAGTTACTTGGATGTATTGTAAGCCTGTTTTGTAGTATCTCTCTAGGCTTCACCACCCCGCCATTGTACTCACTGATATGTGTTTTTAAGTCTACAGCTCATAGGGGCCCAGGGAAGTACAGCCATAGGCATTCACATTTTTTTCATCATCACAGTCACAAATGGTGTCACACACATACTCACACATATTAAGTAATGCATAGCAAATTGAAAACTTCAGTAATATAACCACAAATGGAGTTACAAATTATGATTTACAATCACGTCACGAATCACAACATTAATTTTTTTTAATAGTTACTTGGATGTATTGTAAGCCTGTTTTGTAGTGTCTCTCCATGCTTCACCACCCCACCGTTGTACTCATTAATGTCTGTTTTTAAGTCAGGGAGTTGGACAGTGTCTGCAGTACATACATAGACCAGAAAGAAGACTGACTGCACACATGCAGTTTAGCACAGTATACTTGCACTGCTCAGAATACAAAGTGTCACTCATATGGAAGGCAACAAAAAAGGGCATAATTACATACAAGGGTCGGGGATGGTGGAGGAATACATTTTATAACACAGCAAGGAAGATGTGGGGGGCACATGGTGTGAGGAAAAAAAATCTAATTTGGGATCCCATGGTGATCCAGCAGCAGTTCCAGCATGGACATAATTTGCAACTGATGTCCCTCTATGTGATCTAGCCGCTGCTCCACAGCACTCATCCTCTCATTGTTCTCCTCAACAGCACTCAAGAAAGCTGCCAAATCAGCCTGTGTTACAAGCAGTTCTTTAGGGTCCAAACGTTCTACAGGCTGACCTGCTGTGGTGGTGGCGGTGGGGGTACTGGTGGAGCAGCAGGTGTTGCTGTAGTCCTCCTCTTCTTAGGAATGCCGCAATGCACAGCTTCACCCTCTGCCACAGAATGGCCAGCAGGTGCAGGTATGGTCTGTTCTGTGGCAGCCTGCCACTCCAACTGCTGGTGATTGAGCATATGGGTGTGCTGACCCCTAGTCCCCAGGTGAGTCTCCCGGGAGCCACGGCACACCTTCACCTACATATGCAGCACTTGACCACACTGCTGTCCCCCCCGACACACTCAAAAAACTGCCAAACAACAGAGGTGTGGAGAGAACCAGGCACATGCAGGGGATGGCCAGATGAACTGGCAGCCGGCTGGTCATGGTGCTGAACAGGGATCAGATCCACACCTGGGCCTGGGGGAACAAGCACATCCTGCTCCAGAGGACCTGGTGCTCAACTTGGTGGTGGTGGTGGTGGCTCAACTGCCTCAGAGTCAGGACAGGAGGTGGTGCTGGTCCTGCTTCTGGTGGGGGGGGCCTCACAAGTTTTGAGCAGTCCAACAGGAATGGGTGCCCATGCCATCCACACATGTGCATGGTATGACGATTACCACTACCACGCTGTCCCAGAACTGCCCCCACCCCAGACATTCTCTCACCCTGGTCCATCTCTCCTACTGAGCTCCCTCAGTATGAGCAATCACTAATCACACCATCACACAGCACACACACACACACACACACACAGTCACACAGACACAAACAACTAACTACTTATAAAGGTAAGAAAAATAAAATTTACAGAATGAACAAATTAAGTAAAAAAGAGTACAGAAAAGGCAAAAAAAATGTAGCTTTTAAAAAAGCTGTTGGGTCTAAATCAAAGTTTAAATCTCCTCCTCGCTCTGATCTGAAAGTATCAGCAGTCACAAAACACACTACTCACTCTCCATCTGCACAGGAGAAAGTAAAAGTGTCTGCTTGTATGACTCACTTTCTTCCTGCCTAGCTAAACAGCATGTGACTTACAGTACTGTAAGCCATGTGATGTGTGGGGGCTGCCAAATCTGAAACACCAAGTGGATCACTTAGAATCATAATGAGGAACGCGAAGTCCATTAAAAACAATGACTTCGCCTTACTTCGCATTGCCATTGCGCCTTAACGCGGTGGTAATGACAAGGCAAAATGAGCACTTTGCATTGCCCACTCCACATAGCAGAGTGGCAACACGAAGTGCCCACTTCGTGTTCACTTTGCCGGCAGAATTTAAATTCGCTGCATCTCTAGTGGGGAGGTGAGCAGGTTAAATTTGTGTTGCTGTTGGGGGTGGACACCGAAGTTATTATTGTTACTGTTTGCATATTCAAATTGCTGTTTTCTCTGCATCCCCATTCCCCTTCCCCTTTTAATAAATTGTTTCTTGTTGTTGGTTAATACTGTTTGTGAGCATATTATTAGCTATAGTCATTAATTGCATGCAAAGTGAAGTACTGCAACTGTTTGTGGCATTCCTTGGGTGGGGTGACTGGAAGGGGAGGTGCATACCTCTCAACCTCCCCTCATAAATCAGGAACAAGGCTTAAAAAAATCAACTAAGAAAGAACAAGTCTGAAACTTTTATGTTTGATATTATTTTGTACTTATAACCCCACTGTTTAGTCACAGAAACACAATTTTAGGAGGGCAGAGTAAAATTTTTAGACAAATCAAGTCCCTGAAAATCAGGGACAGTTGAGAGGTATGGGGAGGTGGTAGATATAGCATCACAAGTAGTTGTACCCTACAAATATCTGGCCCAATATACCTACTCTGGTTGGTGGCGCTGTGCTACTATTTATTTCTGTTTGGGAAAGAACCCCCAAGCACCATCAGAACAGAACCCAGGCCCCTCAACCTGGTTGGAGCCCAACAGGCAGGGGTAGTAGTAGTCCACTGGTACATGACACTCGGCTTACATAATTATTTTTATTTATTATGATATTTATGGAGAATGGTTTGGTGGGCATTTACAGTGTGTTTTCATTTTTGTAGATTCCTGTTGGCTGTAATTATAACTGAATATTTTTTTTCAAATTTTGAAAAACATATTTATTTCATTAATTTATGGAAAATGAAAATATATACATACAAAGCACTATTACTGAGGCTTTTCATATAGACGTTAGTTATCTATAAACATTAATGCCACCATTCAGGAAATGGGGGGATGAGTGCAAGTGCCAGATGCCATACTGAGACTAACTTGGACCAAGTGCATCATAAAGATGGGGTGCTCGGCTGTCAGGGAGAGAGATAAGCTGCCTGATATCCATTCATCCCCTGCTGGCCAACCAAAAAAGGTACATAGGAATTTGCCATGTAGGCAGTTAATCGCTTGCCCTCTTGGCTTGAGGAAGAGTACAGCCATGAGGACACCCCCTTACCTACAGAATTAGAAATAATTTAATATCCAAAGCTAGGAGAGATATTGTTCAAGGCATTTTATTGCCCAAATTAACATCTGATGCTATATCATATTGTAACACATTTGAGCACATCAACCAAGTTGATTCAAGGACAAGGAACAAGTCTTACAAGGAGAGGTTGTGGGACTTGAACATGTACACTCTTGAAAAGAGAAGATAAAGGTGTGACATGATAGAAAAGTACAAGCACCTGCAAGGGACAAACAGGGTGGATGTCAATGAACTCCGCCCACTGACCTCAAATACAGGGATAAGGAGAAACCTACTGAAACTAGAAGAGGGGGGATTCAAGAAAGATGTCTGCAAGCACTTTTTTTTAACAGAAGCAGCTAGATTCTTGAATGTAA
Organism: Neoceratodus forsteri; assembly: GCA_016271365.2. Classification (NCBI taxonomy): domain Eukaryota; kingdom Metazoa; phylum Chordata; order Ceratodontiformes; family Ceratodontidae; genus Neoceratodus; species Neoceratodus forsteri. Next base: position 237,996,587 of record CM028132.1, on the reverse strand, counting down.
AAGTAACACACAGTAAGTAAAGAGTCCACTACAGTTTCTGTACTACCACAAGATTCAAGAAGCAACAGGAGCACTGCTAACAGGCACGGTGGTTGTTTCATGACTCATGAGGTGATTTGCAAATGGCATATTAATATTCATCAGGTCATTAGCTTGTAATCTGAGCTGCAGAAGATGACATCACAGGCACTACTACATAGGAGTGTGCAGTAGCACAAGCACCATGTGATTCAGAATGGAAAAGAGCACAGGCTAATTGCTATTAAAAGAACAGTACAAGCACCATGTGATTCAGAATCGAAAAAGAGTACAGGCTATCTGCTATTAAAAGCACAGTCATCCAGTATGCAGTAGTCACTCTATTTTCTGGACACAAATGGCTGTATTATCTTGTGTGGTCTCTTGACTTGTTGACTTGGAAAATGGAAGAAGACAGTTTCAAACTCTGCTAAGGCCAGATTATCATTGTGCGACCTTTAGCAATTCAGTTAACCTCCCAGTGCTCTAGACATAGAAATGGGTGGTGGATAATATTGCATCTCAGCTGGGCTATTCTGAGTGAATGATTTCTAAATGAAAACAACTAAAGTAAGCCTCAGCATCCTTTTCCTCCTCTTCATGGGCTGCTGCCAGTCAGTATGTAAGCAGTTGTACAATTGCCATTTTTTGGCACTATTGTTTCCTGGTGCAGTCATGTGCTATTTAAAGGGTGATTGAGAACCCCTTAATTAGCATAGCAAGACCAGTGTGCAAGTTGATTCTTGAAAGCTGTGTTGCAGTGTTCTGGGGGTTGTGGCTGGCACTGTAGTCATGTCCATGCTAGTGAATGCAGCTCCAGTTACAGCAGTTTTGTGTGCTGCAGTTCATTCACCCAGCATGAATTGCACCATATGTGCATCTTTTGCTACTGTGTCTGCATCGCTGTCTGTGCTTTTGTTCTTAATGGCAGTGGTGTTCTATCCTGCTAGCCTTTAGCAGATGGACCCCTGCAGTTAACATGTGCTACTTCCACTGTGTTGGGTTGAAATGTTGTTTTGTCCCCACCAATGGCTGCTGTTTCCTTCTGAGGCTATCTTCTGAATCAGGAGGTATGAAGTAGCATGTTACCTGAGGAAGTATGCTATTACTGTGTGGTATTTCTTTCATGAATCTATCACTGAGAGTGGTAGGAAAGTGGAAGACGCTACCAGAAGAAGTGGTAAAGATCGCATCACTAAGCAGATTCATAAAGAGATTATACAGGCATATGGGGTCACCTTGGAAAAGGCAGGGCTGAAATTAAAGGGAGGAGTGGCCACTGTGGCCAGTGCAAAAAAATTTGGTAGGGTGGCCAGACTGGATGTGCTGAAAGGCCTTTTTCTCCTGTCAATGTCTATGTACTGTATAAATGTTACTTAATCTAAGAAGGTGGAATGGGGTAGTGGACACAAGTCCATTTTCAGAGGAAAGATTCCTGAAGGGACTTGCAGTTCTGGTAGTGGACAAGGCAGTGAGATGGGGCAGGATGCACTCAAGGGTACTAAAGCAATTCATGGTGGTGCTGCTGCATCACTGATGGCTCACTGGAATCAAGTATGGTCCCAAAGGACTGGAGGAGAGCAGATGTGTTCCTGCTCCATAAGAGCACCAGCAGGGAGGAGGCTAGCTACTATATGTGGTCAGACTCACATCAGTGGTGGGGAAATTAATGAAAATTCTGTTAAAGGAAAGGTTACTGGAGTATTTTAAATCCAAAGGGCTACAAGACCAAAGGCAGGATGGATTCATGGGTGTAGGTCATGCCAGACAAATCTGATTGATTTCTTTGGGTGACCAGCAAAATTGATCAGGGTAGGGCAGTGTATGTGGCCTATCTGGACTTTAGCAAGGCTTTCAATACTGTGCCACACAGAAGACTGATAAAGACATTGAGCAGCCTAGGTGTCAAAAGTGGTAAACTGCCTAAGAAACTGGTTAATGGCTAGATGACAGAGGTTTCTGGTTAATGACATGCATGGGAAGCTAGTTAATGGATAGACAACAGAGGGTGCAGGTTAACAGCACTCACTCTAAAGAAGGAAGAGTGTCCAGTTTGGTACCACAGGGATCAGTACTGGGAATGGTTCTCTTCAATGTTTTCATAAGGACATTGCAGTAGAAATGGAAGGGAAGGCATGCCTTTCTGTAGACAACACCAAAATCTGCAATATTATGGATAATCAGGAGAGGATGAAAATAATGTGTAGGAACCTTGGGAAGCCCAAGGCATGGTCAAGGGCATGGCTGCTATGGTTCAATGCCAGAAAGTGCAGAATCATGCAGGTAGGGCATAGGAACCCAGGAGCTGAGTATAGGATGTAGGGGGGAAGGTATTGACAGTCACTAAGCAGGAAAGGGACCTTTGGGTTATCATATATGATGACCTCAAAGTGACAGGGCAGTGTCATAAAGCAGTGTCACAAAGCATGGGGCAAACGCTGCAGCAAAGTCCTAGATTACCAGTTAAAAAAAAAACAGAAAAACAGCAGGCAGAGCAATATATTGCAGGAGTTAAGGATGCTATGGGGAAGCTCTGTACCCAGGAGGGAAGCATTAACAGCATCATGTGACAGATTTATCAAACGCTATTCAAACCAAACATGCCTTCAACTGTGCCCATGGCTGACACCTTTCTAAAGCCTCTGTAGTTGCAGACACTCTTGGTGTAACAGGTAGATGCATTGAATGCCCCTCTCACTGAAATTGAAGTAGCCCTAAAGTCTCTTACCCCAATCATGGCTCTGGGATGGGACAGCATCCCTCTCAGCTTTTAAAGCTGCTCTCTCCTACTGTCTGCCCCACACTAATACACCTGTATCAGAAATCAGTAGAGGCAAGCTCCTTCCCTTAAATCATGAGGACAGCAAACACTAACTGTTCTCCCCAAGAAATGAAAACACCCCACTGACCAAGCTAGTTACATTCCCATCTCTCTCATAGCAGTGGACAGTAAGGTGTTTGCCAAAGCCATGGCAGTGAGACTGGAAACACTGCTGCTGTCACTAATACACCCCTCATATGTGGGCTTCGTCCATGGAAGAATTAGTTCTGACCATATGTTAGTTAATTTGATCCATTTAAGAATATAAGAAAATAAGAATTTGCCGGCAGAAGGGGACCTCTTGATCCATCTAGTCTGCCAAGAAAACATACCCCCCTCCTCTAAGACTATTTCCTTTTTTGCGCATAATGTTTATCACATGCAAGTTTGAATTCCCTTACATTTTTTGAGTCTACTACCTCTTGCAGTAGGCTATTACAAGGGTCGACCACCTTCTTGGAAAATAATACTTCCTGATGTTTCACCTAAATGTACCTCCTGCCAGTCGTAGATTGTGGCCTCTTGTATGACTCTCTGATTTCATCTGAAACAGGATTTTCCTTCTGCGCTGTGTTAATTTCCTTCATATACTTAAATGTTTCGATCATGTCCCCCCGTCTCATCTCTGTTCAAGAGAGTACAGCTGTAAGTTAGCCAGTCTGGTTTCATATGTCTCCTGGTGCAAACCCTGCATCATCTTTGTAGCCCTTCTCTGCACCTCCTCCAGTCTGTTGATATCCTTCTTAAGGTGCGGCCTCCAAAACTGGACGCAATATTCCATGTGCGGCCTGACCAATGATCTGTAGAGTGGCTTTATCACCTCTCTTTTTCTGCTAGTTATACCCCTTCCAATGCATCAGAAGATGCCATTTGTTTTTTGCGCTGCCCTTTCACATTGCATGCTCGTCCTAAGATCATCTGTAATGATTACGCCAAGTTCCCTCTCCACCTGCATTACTTCAAGCTGGTGTCCTAGCAGCAGTATTTCTTCCTGGGGTTTCTTTTACCCAGATGCATGACCTTTGTTTCAGCTACCTGTAAAAACAATCAGTGATGTTCTGCCTTTTAGATGTACCAAGCCCTTGTTACATCAACTGCACCTAAAATCAAAGTACACACAGAACTGATAGGATGGAAAGAAAAGTTGTTGTTTTTATACTAAGGGGGCAGGGAGTAAGTGTTCCAACAGCTCCTTATGCTGAGAGACCAGCTGCTGGCTTTGACCGAGCAGAACAAAAGAGGAGAGAAGCTGCCTCAGTGGAGAAAGGATCCCAGACTGTGCACTCCAAGGAAGATTCAGGGAGAACTGCTGTCAAGGAATCCCTGCTTCTGCACCTGTTAACATCTGCCTTCCCTCCATTATTGATTTCTCTCTCACTTGGAGAAGATCAGTGATGCTCAGCAGACAGTAAGACTAGGTGCTGGAACACACTTAGCATATGCCTCCTAGGGTTGCCCTTTGTGTCTGAGCTGTTGCTTCTGGTTGTTTCTGGTTGAGGGCTTCCTGTTAGCCGACCACTATTTCAATAGTGCATACAGCAGTCAGAGAAGATCACTGAAGCTCAGCAGACAGTAAGGCTAGGGGCTGGACCACTCTTGGCGTATGCCTCCTAGTGGTGCCCTTTGTGTCTGAGCTGTTGCTTCCAGCTGAGAGCTTTCATTTAGCCATGTACAAATGCTGATTTACATACAGCAGTCAGGAATTCTGGGTAAGTGTTCCAACAGCTCTTTATGCTGAGAGACCAGCCACTGGCTGTGTCTGAGCAGACAGAGCGAGGAGAGAAGCTGCCTCAGTGGAGAAAGGAGCCCGGACTGTGCATTCCAAGGAGGATTAAGGTAGAACTGCTGTCAAGAAATCCCTGCTTCCACACCTGTTGGAGTCTGCCTTCCCTCCATGATTGTTCTCTCTCCCAGTTGGTGAAGATCAGTGAAGCTCAGCAGACAGTAAGGCTAGGAGATGGACTGCATTTGGCATATGCCTCCTAGGGTTGCCCTTTGTGTCTGAGCTTTGGCAAAAGGGTTACCCACTTCAGCCACAGCCATTACCACAGATTTTGAAAGGCCTTCAACTCAGTGGAGTGAGGCTCCTCCTCTATGGAGTGTTGCAGCATGTGGGCTTCAGACCACAATTCCTTACTAGCATACAATCTCTATACTCCAGCCCCATGGCTATGGTACACACCATCTCTACTCTGTTCTACCCCTTTCTTCTGGAGGAAGAAATGTGTCAAGGCTGCCCGCTTTCACCACTCCTGTTCATTTTAGCAATAGAGTTCATAGCTACTGTGGTCCACAGAGATTCTTGGATTTGGGGTACCACAATAAATAATTAGCGGCACAAGACCCTGGTATATGGAGATGGCCTGCTTGTGCTCACTGACCAAGCCTCAGGCTCCACAGCACAATTCCTATCACTACAATCTTCCTTCTCAGGCATCTCTGGACTTCAGAACAACAGATCCAAGACTGAGGACCTACCCATAAATCAACATTGTGTAGCATTTATGTTGACAGAACATGGGTCTATGTTGGGCTCCAAGTATGCTTAAATATCTGGACATTACGATCTTCCCCCCTCCCAACTAACAAAAATGTGTGAGCTCAACTTTGCTCCTTTACTTGCTGAATTAAGACCCAAATATGACAGGTAGAAATCACTCCATCTCTCCATAGCCGGCAAAAGACCATCAAAATGATCAACACCCCAAAAATATTTTGTGTACTAGGCTGCCTCCCGTATTCAGTCCCCAATAAATGGTTTGTGGCTATTAATAAAATGGTGGGTAATTTTCTATGTAAAGGTGGACATCTTAGATACAGTTGGGTAAAACTTACATCAGACAGGAGCAACAGAGGCCGGGCCCCAATGTGAAGGTGTGGGATAAAACAGAAACAACAAACCAGAAGTTAGGTGCATAAAAACATAAATGTGCATTGTTATTTTATTCAAATCAGAAATTAAAAAAATAAATATAATAAACACGCAAAAAGCAAAAGGTTATTCAATGTCCAGTATCCAGCAAACTTTCTAATTTCTAAAATTCCTGAGGCTTAGCTTCAGCTTTTGAAAACAGAACAGTGTGGAAGCAAGCACACACTCCTGAGGTCCTCCTCGCTTGGAAGTCAATGTTCAACTGATTCCCCTATCTATCTATCTTTGGTACACCAAATGGTGGGTTTTTCATGCCTTACATGGATGACATCGTCAGGTGATCCACCCCTTTTTGCTAAAACCAGTACAAATCTCTTATTCTCAGGAGCTCCCCATCAAACAGTAAAGACATACATGTTCATACATGTTAATTTTTCTAGTTGACTCAACCCCGCTTTTCTTGGTTAATGGAGTTTTAGGTTTCCATTGTGTTTCATCTCAAAAGATAGTTTTAATAAGATATTAAGTCCATGAGGGTTTCACTGGGCTTGCAAGGGGAATGAGAGAATGAGAGTGTGCTCCTCTTCTCCCTTCTCCTGCCAACCCTTGGAACTCATATCTTTTTCTTTTTCTTTCCATTAAATCATTAAATGTGACACCCTCAAGTAGACAAGCATACAGCAAATGTATTTCATTTTCATTCCCAGCACAAATGGCCAACCCACAGAAACAAAGAGCAAATAGAATGGGGGGAAGGGTCCAGACACCCCACAAATGGGCATCCACCTCAGACAGTGCTCACCCTGTCACACCCACCGTGGTTCAAGGCTTATTTATTTATTTAAAAGTTTTACCAGGAAGGCACACTCAGCGGTGTAATGCTCAATTCCAGATGCGTCCTGGGGGAGGGGAATTTGGAGAGCCGGTATGCAAAATACATTACATGATATAGCACATTACATTGTCGAGAGAAACACATTGTACAAGATACATCTGCCTCTTGGCAGGGGAAGAGATATTAGTGCAACGAGAGAGTTAGAGCTAACAATGAGGCTAAGTGCTGCAGCAATAGAGGATTGTTAACTGTATGAACAAACAAGCAGTCAGACATACATACATTTAAAGCATTTGGCTGCCGTGTGGGGCTAGCTGCATGAGCAGGCGGTGATGAAATGCTGCTTGAGGAGAAGGTCTAGCTGCTGAGTGGAGGTGGAGTGTCTGAGCTCAGCAGGAAGGGAGTTCCATATGTAAGGCACATGGTACTTGAAGGCATGTTGACCTTTGGTGGAGGACATATGTGGAAGGGAGAGGAGCCTGGAGTCGGTGTTATGGAGGGAGTAAGTTGAAGGAGTTTGGGCTACTAGTTTATCACTGGACTTTCCATACAACTTAGACACTTAACTGATTTTGCATGTCAGACCAGGCATTGCCACTTTGGCTTAACATTGGGGCTTTCCAGATGCAAAGAGGAGCTCCCATAGCCTGTCTTTACTATTCCCAAATCAAGCTTCCTCGGTCTCATCCCACCATAGGACACCCTATCTCAGTGTGGAAACAATCGCAGTGTCAGCTAGGCTACACCATACTGCTCTCTGAATTTGCTCCACTAAGGGAAAATGCCAGTATCACAGTTGGGAACATCCCAACTAAGTGGGAGAATAGGGAAAGCAAAGGGATCTGTATGGGTCCATCACACTGGATTCTTCCTGGGACTTAAATGCTGAGTCCAGCTGGATAAGGCTGACTTTTGGTGCTATTTGCAAATATGTAGTGCTCTTGGCCCCATGCTAAGGCATCTGAAGCAAATTGTCAGTGCCAGCCCTCAGCATCCTCTAGCAGGATGTGTTAAGGTGCTCAAAGGAAAGGTGGGCAACATATACCAACACCTTCACAATACCATCCCTGAACAATCACTCAAAACTCAAGCCCAGTGGGAAAATTGCCTTTCCAAACTGGCCACAGAACTTGATTGGGCAACCTGTTAGCGGATGTCTCACACTGCCTTAAGAGACCCAAAAGCCAGGCTGATGCAGAACAAAATTCAGCACCTCTGGTAACACACACTGATGATGTTACACTCAGCCAATCTGATTCCCACCTCAGACTACTAGTGATGTAGATCCCAAGAGGACCTCTATCATATTCTTTTGCAGCGCCCAAGGGTTCAAATCTACTGGTGACAAGTAACAAAGTTTTTAACTGGTGTACTGACACAACCTGTGGCTATGTCTCTTGAGCTACTTATTCTGGGCTCCATGGAGGAGTCAGCACACTTATGGACCAAGACACTGAATTAGGTAATAGCAGTAATAGTGGAAGTGAAGTGTCTCCTGATGAGTTTAACACTATTGCCAAATTTAAGAGGCTTTCACATCTCAGCAGTAGCACCCTCGATAGATATCATGCCACCTGGCTTCCTTTCCTGTCACAGTTAGGAGTCGTGGGGACCCTTCTCTCCAATCAAACTCCTCCTCCTCCTCCTACAAGATGACTTGGTTAGCAATAGTTAACCTTGCCCCAAATAGGAGTGTTTTCATTTTGGCCCCTGACCATCTGTCTATACAGCTAGATCATACATGCAAGGTTCATTTGCCTGCATGTTTACAATAACCCCTTCCATTTTTGATTTCTGTACACACAACCAGTACAAAACAATCCTTATTCAGAGTTTGTGATATGTACATTGTTTTCTAATAGGTTCTCCAGTCCTTTTCAATAAGCTAGGTGAAGAGGTACCACCCCCATCTTCGGTAGTAGTAAAAATCTGGAAAAACCAATGCCTCATACGTATTTTTATACTACAAGGAACTGCTTTATTATATTCCATATAGAATACTTAACTATGTCTGTGCTGTTTTCTTTATACCAGTTGTTCATCTCCAGGTTGTGAGGGGGAGTTTCTGCAGGAAACTGCGGCTTTCATTGCAGACAGGGTGCTGGAATCTCCGAGGTAGCTTATCTTTGGTGATTTCAATGCTTGCATCAGTGATGAATGATCACAGTTTGCTCAATATTTTCTCCAGCGTATGGAATATCTGGGCCTTTCACAGCTTATTGCTTCTGTGACCAACCAACACGGCCATGCCTTGGACTTGATAGCCACTCTGGGGCTTGAGGTTGACAATCTCAAGATTGATCTGGTCATTTGGTCAGATCACTGAGCTATTAGGTTCAATTTCAGTGCCCCTCTTTGTAGTTCACCTCCCCTTGAGGTAGTCCAGTTCTGCCCCTTGAGTGGGCTTTGGCAAGAAGGAAATTTGGTGGCTCTGGACACCTCAGAAGTGTTGATAGCTTATGTAAGGGTCCAGAACCTGCTGTGGCAGCCTACAGTATAATAGGGCTGTGATTGAAGCCTCTGACCGTGTGGTACCAATTTGTGTATGCCCACTGGTTTCCTCCCTGGTCTCACTGTGGTTTGATGATGAGCTTAGGGTGCTGAGAATGAAAGGGTGAAGGTTGGAGTGTTGTTAGAGGAGATCCAGGATCCAGCAGGACAAACTGGTTCTGATGTTTCTGTATGGTGAGTATCAGAAGGCAATCACTCAAGAAAAGGCAACACCTTTGTCTAGGGATATGGCTGCTGGGAAGAATTGGCCAGCTCAACTGTTTCGAACTGTGTATAGGCATCTTCATCTGGCATGTATGGAGACTGTGAGAGCATTTTCACTTGCAAAATGTGAGGAGTTCACTCAGTTCTTCTCAGAAATGGTGTCCTCCATTAGGGGCAGGGTTATACTAAGTAGGCTGTTACAGCCAAGCAAAGATGAACCTTTGAGTCTGGAATGCATTCTTGGGGATAATTTTGACCAATGACAATGGAAGAGGTATATAAGGTGATCTCTGAGCTGTGGCCAACATTTTGTAATTTGGATCCACGACCAACACAACTACTTGTGAGCTGTACTGGGCATTTGGACCTGGAGTTCAATGAAACTGTCTGAAGCTTATTGTCAAAGTGGGTGTTCCCAGTGCCACTGAAAAGTGCATTGGTGAAATCCCTTCTGAAGAAGCCATCTTGGGACCCAAATATCCTGGTGAATTACTGACCTGTCTTTAACCTCTCCTATTTGGAAAGGTTATTGAGAAGGTTGCTGCACTCCAGCTTGAGGCACACCTAACTGTCTTTGACACCTATGATCCTCTCCAGTCAGGTTTTAGGTCCAGGCATAGCACAGAGACTACAATAGTTAGGGTGCATAACGATCTACTCAGACTGAGAGGTAGAGGAGAACAGTCAATTCTTGTCCTTCTTGATCTCTCATCAGCATTCCACAGTGGATCATAAGCTAACTTTGGACTGGCTCAGGGAGTATGCAGGACTCACCAGTAAGTCATTGCTTTGAGTCCTATCTTAGTGGCAGGACTCAGAGGGTAGTGTTGAGAAAGTTTTCCTTGCGCCCGTAGGCTCTATCCCGTGGCATATCCCAGGGTTTTGATCTGCTGAAAATGTTGTTCATGGCATATATACTGCCCTGGGCAGGATCATTAGGCAGTATGGGCTTGGATTTCACTGCTATGCTGATGATACCCAGCTCTGCATGTTCTTTCTGCCTACACACCTAATGCTGTTGATAGATGCAAGATTGGATGTTATTGAGCTGGTGGAGACTGAACCCTGAGAAAACTGAACTTCTAGTGACTGTACACGGTCATGGCGGGGTGGGGAGAGTGGCAGCTGCCAAGAAAGAGACCAGGCTGTGGCATGGCTCCTCTAGGCTCTTGGCTACAACAAAGGTGTTATATCTGGGAACCATTCTGGATTGGGGCTGACACTTGAGACTTAGATGTCAGTAGTAGCCCAGAATGCCTTTTACACTGGCGGGAACATCAGCCAGATTAAATCCATTATTCCACCTGGTGATGTGGCTACACTGGTGCATACTGTACATTCATGACTTTAAGGCTTGACTACTGCAATGCACTTTACCTTGGGGTCAGTGGAGGTACACTGTGATGCCTGCAGTTGGTGAAAAATGCAGCTGCTTGGTTGCTGACAGGCCTTTTGAGGTTATGTCATGTCTTACCTGAACTGCATGATACACACTGGCTGCCAGTCAAGCTGCATATCTCCTTCAAAGTTAGACACTTTTAACTTATTGGGCCCTTCAGGTCTTGTTCCAGGCTACCTAGTGGAGCTCTTGCACTCTCATATACCTATGCATCCTCTCTATTCTACTAAGGAGGGCCTCCTGGTAGTCTTGAGGGTAAAATTGAAGATCTTGGGGCACCAGGCATTTGAAGTAGCAGATCCAGTCCTCTGGAATTTCTTGCCTAGATCTTTGAAGGATGCCACCTCAGTGGAGGCCTTTAAACAGGGCCGCAAAATCTTCTTATTTGCTCAGGCTTTTGAGGTTTAATCCCTCCCTCACAACAATGTCATCGCAAGTGGTATAATATCGCTGGTTATTTATGAATCTATATATTGAAAATTTTGCTATTCTAAATAATGTTATGTTGGATTGTGTTAAAGTTGGTTACCATGCCTTAATATTGATACTGTATATATTGTAATGGCACCCTGAGCCTCTGGTGAAGAGAGGTATAAAAATAAGGAGTACTACTACTACTACTACTGCTACTACTACTACTACATTTTGTTGACTATTCTGTAATGGCAGATCCATATAATGTACTGTTGCTAGGGTAAAGTTTCCAGTAAAATCATTCATAGCAAAAGATAACCTCATGACACCACTCGCTGATGCTTTCACTGATGCTTGTCTCCATGGGGACCTATCACATTCCATGCAAATGGCACAGATATCCTCAATCCCTAAACCAGGGAAGGACCCACAGCTTTTTGGCAACAACCGTCCCATTTCTCTTATCCTGGTGGATTGCAAAATCTTTGCAAAAAGGAGTATAACAAGAGTCAAGGAGTTGAACGTGCACATGATGGACTCAGATGAAATATAACTTGTGCTGGGTAGGCACAGCATGGTCAATATGAGATGATTAACCTGTCTAATTTGGAAAGCATCACACTCCCAATGACCCACAGTCCTGCTATCATTAGATGCTGAAATAAATGTTCAACCAGGTAGGGGGGAGCTTCTTTTTTCACACCTTGAAGAGGTTTGGTTCTGGCATCAACATTATATGTTGGATATCAGTCCTGTACAATGAAGTAGCAGCAGTGGTAGTCATAAATGGGACATCCTTGGTCAGTTCCCCCAGAGGAGTGGCATCAGAAAGGGCTGCCCCCCCTGCCATTCATCTAAGGGGTACACATGGGAGAGGAACACAATCATGGCCTTTGATGATGATATTATGCCAACCCTTAGAAACATTCATATACCTTAGTGGTATCAATAAGGTATAGGAGGGTGGCATATTGCACAGAAATAGATGCTCAAGGATGAGGGGGCATGATATGAAGCTGGAAGGGGGAGACTTAGAGGGGATGTGAGGAAATATTTCTTTGCAGAAAGGGTGGTGGATGCCTGGTACAGCCTCCCAGCAGAGGTGGTGAGTATTGAAATGGTAACAGGTTTTAAACATGCATGGGATAGACATGGAGGACATTAGTAACAGGCCACGGGTGAGGGGTAAGGCCAGAGATCAATTAGGGTCTACGATAGCAAATTAGGTAGGGACTTTAGGGTAGCCTATGTAGGTCAAGTGATCCTTTTCCACTGACAGTTTCTGTGTTTTTTTTTGTTTCTAAGTTATAAAACCACAGGATTTAATATCACAGCTGGCTAGTCTCATTACCACATACTGTATCTTAGACTGTCTGGGTATGAGATTGATGTGACTAAGCCTACATTCTTACCTTCCCACTGCTCTGTTCTATCGCAACAGGGCTACCCATGGAACACATCAGTTGTCCAGAATCAAATTATGTTCTTGTGCATTGGCTTCTCCTGGAACATGACACACATAGGGAGGAACAATCTGGAGCCATTATGCACAGTACAGGAAAAAGACATGGTGAGATTGAATCACCTTCATCTCCTGCACTGGGGCAAGGGCTATGCATTTAAAGTGATAGTGGTCCCCAGGATACAGTATATTATAGACAATATATACATACCCCTTGACCGGGCACTTATAACATGGTTACACAAGGATATACTGGTCTTTTTGGGAGGAGCTGGTGCTAGAAGATTCAGTCACAAAAAAATGACACAAGAATTCACCAGAAGTAGATTTTACCTTCTAAACTTTAATCTTATGGGACTGGCCCAGACAGTTCACCAGCTGTCAGTCACAACTTTAGTGATTGGAGGGTGATTTAGCCATGCAAGTGGGTGCTGTGTGGGGGGAGTTCCTTGAGGGATCCCCAAAGTGAATGCAACTGTACATCCCAAGGTCATGATAATCAAGCACTTAGTCATAGATAAGTTCACAAGCTGGTCCCCAAAAATTCCCCAGCCTTCCCCCTGTGATGTAACAAAGAAATGCATATTTGGGGACAAAAGGGCCACTGGACAGACTTAGAAAATAAAGGAATTACTAGCCTTTGACATGTATTTATTTATTTAGTTTTTATTTACCAGGTAAGATGCTACACAAACATTTGCCTATTTTCAGGTATGGTCCAAAAGCAATACAATTCGACTGCTCAGAGTGTACTGGATAAGAATACAACCAGTAGAAAAAACAATATCTGCAGTGCTAAAGCTACATTCCAAAAAGCTTTATTATAACATGAAAACTTTTAAAACTTTTAGAACATACCACCACATAGCGTCCTCAGCCAGGTCGATGCTGAACAATGAACAATGGCTATCCCTATGATAATGTACTAGGTACAAAACTGGTCAGGGTTCATTATTCAGCATCAACCTAGCTGAGGATGCTATGTCATGGTATGTTTTAAATTTTTCATGTAATAATAAAGCTTTTTGGAATGCAGCTTGAGTAGTGTGGATATTGTTTTTTCTTCTATTTTCAACCATGACCTGAGAGAATTATAACTAAAAACAAAGCAAATTGGTAACAATGGCAAGTAAATTCAATACATGACAAATCCCAGAGTACAAAATCAAACACACAGTGAGTAAATGCACAATGGGGCAATAAGGTTTACATTCTGACACTAAAGGACAAGTCAATCGAACAGTGAAAATACAACTTAAAAGATTAATTTTAGCAATATATTCACTGTAGCTGTTAAACGTGATGAGAAGTACAAAAGTGACCAATGAGATGAATAAGAACCTGTTTAAATTCAGCAGTTAGAAACAGGTATATACAGTCTTTTGGAGCAGATGAGCACTAGTTGTTTCGGAAGGACTTATTGGATGAGGCAAGTAATATACTAAAGTCTTTCAGTGACTGAAGAAACAATATTACCTACCTAAGCAGCACTACTGGAGATATCTCCAAGTGAGACATGCCCTAACACCACTTCTGGGTCTAAGGTACAGACTCACTAAATGACAACTCCAAGACTCTGTCATCTACCTCAGCACACTGCAACTTGGTAAGGTTGGACATATATATATATATATATATATATATATATATACATATATATATATATATCAACAATGTAATTGACGGAGTCAGATATTAAAGAATGTCAGAATGTACTGGGAAAGGAAGCTCCACATTGTGCTTACCGCACAAGACTGGGAGAGATGCTGGAGAAATCTAGCTTTGGAAGTCAAATATTCCAAAAATAGATTCACCCATCAGATAATCTGGCACAGATGGCAGAGACCACAAAAAAGCTGCATAAATGGGGTCTGATGAACAATAACAAGTGCTGTAGATGTAGGTAGCACTCTTGGACCATCATGCACTTGATTTGGTCATGCCCCAAGCTCCACCAGTATTGAGAAGAGATCCAACAGATTTGTAGGATGGTAACTTCAACAAATCTTACTTTCATGCCACAGCTGATCATACCAGGGCTAGACCATGGTCAGAGCTATCAGACTAGAATCAACCTACAAGCTCAAAGGGATAAGTGGCTGGTAGGGGCTTTAATTGCTGCCAACAGAGTAATACATTAACTCTGGAGAGACCAAGGAGCTCCAGACATACAGGAGTAACTGGTAGAGTTGAGCAAAACAGCTAGCTATGACAGGGTTTAAGCAGTTCTCAGGGGTAAGATGATAACATTCTCACATATCTTGGGAAGTTATCTAACCTCCAAATTATGCAACATACCTGCTGGTCACTGCATGTCAATGTACCTGTAACTGATATCTTCCTCCTAGCAGAAAGAAAGGTACTGTCATGTGCTAGGCACTCAAACAACACATAGGATAAACAGCATAGATATTATCAGTACTGAGGCTCAAGCCTTAGGCTTGCTGCAAGACAAGCACTAGGCACCAGGTATAGAGGTGGGATTGGGGTGTGTAACCCATGGCTGTTCTGTATTTTTGGGTCTATGTCCATGAGAAACTGTATATGATCCTAAAAAGTGTACTTCCAAGGGGTTTACCCTGTCCAGGAATGTTTTTTTTTTCTAGGTCTTAGCTCATGTACTTTGTATTTAGTGAATACTGATGAATATATTTTGTATTGAACCTTTACTGTAAAAGTTGGAAAATTCAATACAAATTTTGATTACAAAAAGTGTCTTGTCTACTTACCCCATAGTTTGAAATATTCCAACAGAAATGTTTTTTTCTGCATCAGTCAGCTGCCTCCTCACTCGGCTAGCAAGAGCTAACACTGGCTGGAGTATGCTAGTCTGTAAATCTGACCATGGATTCCACCTTTTGCATAGGCAGAGCTGGAAGAGGGTGGCATGTCTTTCTTTTGTCTGCATGGCTGCTTGGTGGGACCCTCTTTTGCACTTGAGTGGCAACCTCCAAGTTTGAAAATGATGACATTGCAAATGCTGCACCGACCAGCATGAGCACATCTACAGTTCTGTGACCCCAAGATGATCACCAAGCCTGAGAACACCAAGGTTTGCTGTACGTTCACATGCCCTGTGAGAGACATCATGTCTCCTTTAGTATAATAATGTTATGTCCTAGTTTAGGTGAGAAGGATGTAAAACCAAACTATGTGGTTCTATCTGCAGATATCATGTGAGATAATGCACTTATGCTATGACATATCTCACAGCACATACAAAATAATTATAATTCACTCAAGTTGGCTAGAGTGCTTTACAATGTTTTACATTGTCTTTTTAATTGAAAACATTGGATGCAATGCTCTTCCAGATTATGAAGTAGAGCATTCCACTTTAAGGTTACTGCAGGAGATGACAACTGTACGCAGGGTATGAGGCATTGTGGTTATGATCACTGATTGGCTGAAACTGTGTAAGTGATTTATAACTAGATATACAGCATCCATAAAACAGAGCTAGGGCTCTGCTTGTATAGAGGCACACGGCTGAATATAGTAACAGAGTTCCAAAGGCACTTTGAAAGATAAAACTTCAGAAATTTAAGCAAACTTTGATGGTCAAGTGAAAAATTAATCATTGTTGCCACAGAATTTAGCTGATCTTTTACCAAGAGGCAGATTGATAATCTAATGCTGAACTAATGAATTCCTTTTTGAAGTTTGGGTTCAGTGAAAGACTTCTTGAGGAAAAAGAGTCCAACTACATCCTTTGACATTATGGCAACTTGAGCAACCTTTATAATCGCTGGCAGCTATATTCTGCCCTATAGAAAATAATGCAGATGCCATCCTCTGTTTATGAGCCTTAAAGGGGATACTACATCAGCATGTGGGCTAGAAATAGAGCAAATGGATGCATGCAGAAAATGTAACATAAAGTTCAGAATGAGGTCAGGATCTCTTTCTTTTATAGAAGACTCCTGAAGAAGGTGCAGTAGCCAAAATGTCATTTCCAACTTTATGTTTTTTAGAATATGTTCAAAATAACCATTCACTGCTGATGGCATTGAAGTCAACAGTATTTAACAGTTTGTCTTGCAATTTACAGCAATTAAATCAGCATGCTTTTGTATTTTAATTTAGATTGCTCTTGATCTCCTGACTTGCATGCTGCCCTCTTTCCCCCATTTTAAGTCTGTTTTGCACTTTTTTTACAGTTAAAATAATAAGAGGAGCACTCCTTCTAATATGACTCAAACCAGAATTTCATCACTATTCTCTGTTTTGTTTGAACACCAACGATTTAATATCACTTTAGTTGTGACTATAATGACACTCCTCCCTGACCTTATGGGACAAAAGGTGTGCAAAAACTGCTGGGAATACTGATAAAAACCTGTTTCAAGCCATATTATTTCAATGTGAAATCAAAGTACCAAAGGTACTGAAACATTCCAAACCATCAGTCTGATTAGCAGTCAACCCCTCCCACCCAGCAATTACAGAAGGTAGGACTTAGTCCAACCAGTGACCGATCCTGGACCACATCCACCCCCCCCCCCACCAAGCAGCAAACCCCAGTCTGTCAGAGCAGAAAAAGGCAGAATGCAGGTTAACTAAACTACTGCACCAGCAGGCCCTTCCACCAACTTTCATCTCGACTCATTTCTGTGGCTTGGCTCAGCTGGTGGCAGAATTGAACTCTGCCCTCTGTTGGAATGAAATGATATCTATTTACAGTATGTATTTATGTATTTTTGTATTTATTTATTCATTCATTTAGTAACCGGGTTGATGCACTGATCCAAAACCTTTTTCCGGCATGGCCCAGACCAGAAACTGTCACATACAATGTACAAATACAGTGAGAGAGCAACATGAATCATGTAGAGAACATAACAGTGTAGGTCAAGCTAACAGAGAAAGTACAAGGTAAACAGTACCAGGTCCATCAGCAATTGAGCAAACAAGTTGTATAGCATTTAAGTAAACAGGGTAAGGCTGCTCCTTCATTCAATAAAAGGAATAACAATAGTATTCAGGGTGGAAGTGGAGAGTGAAGCACTAGTGGGAGAGAGGGTAAGGGTGCACTGCAAGGGAGATGAAGCTATGCGAGTGGCCTGTGGGCAGACACAGGTCATGGTGGACAGAAAGTGCATTCTTAACTGTTTATTTAGATTTAGAGGAGGATCATGGGAATGTAGGGAGAAGGGGAGGTCATTCCATGGTGAGAGTCTGGCTGCAGAGAAGGCTGTTAGACTTATCCATGTAGTTGTGTTAGGGTGTTCTATTTAAAGGTGTGAAGACTGACGTAAATTGTGGCAGTAGTTTCTAGGCTGGATAAGAAGGGATAGTGGAGAATGACAGTGCTATGACTAGGCTCCCATTTGTGGTGCTGGAATGTGGATGTGTTTCTTATTCTTTTTCTTCTACTCCCATCCAAAGCATTAAGTTCAAGCCCTCAGACCCCACAGACATGAGTCTGGTAGGAGGGCTAGCAAAAGGCTCTCTTCCGACTGAGATGTCAAAGATAAAGCAAATGTCTCTCTTTATATGGTAATTGTTATCAGATTCAATTTGGCTATTAGACTTATCTGGTAATTAAATCAGATAATACATTGACATGTAAGTATGTAGATTTCTGATTAAATGTAAAATCCAGTTATTTTAACTTACTGATTGGTGAGTCTGTTGTTTTCCTATTTCATTTGGAAATCCTTAGTGTGCAGAAATTTGCATCACATTGAACTGGATTATTAATTTGGGTATTCAGTGATGTTTTAGACTGATGTCCTTTTTTAATTGCTTTTTATATAAGCCCTTTTAACAACTGTGGCAATCATTTAATGATAATGAAAGATCATCACGCTTAGTGGATAGGCTTTCTCTATGGTAATTTTAGGAATACTTTTTTTAATTTTATTTGAACTTTAATTTGTGCTGCTTCTATGTGGTGGAACTGTTAGTCCCTCCATTTTCATTATGCAAAGGTAAAAAGGGGAAATCAGTTTTAAAAAGAGCCATTGTGAATGTAACTTGATGACTTATGTTATAATGAGATAACGGCTTTTTGCTGTATTTCTTTTTAACTGTTGCTTGTTGGAATGCTCTCAATTTAAATGTATTAGTTTTCTGAATAGTTTTGGGGAAGATAATTGAGGTAATTTATGATCTGTCACACACCACTATTATGTGATATGTTTATTACAAACCTCTTTCCCAGTCACTTGGAAATGCCCTCAGTTTAATAGGAGTAAGTAATGTGCTCTTTTCTTATATCATACTGTTTAGTACTTAGTAATAGAGCACCCTGAAATTACAAGAGATGAAATATCCCAAAGGCAGATAGTAAAGAACCTTAAATGGTCTACCTGCTCTGCAACCACAGTTCCTACAGTCTCACCATGTCTGTTGTCAGACTCTGATCACTTTGCCAGATAAATAAGATTCCCCAATCCTCCCCAACCTGCATCTTCAGCTCCTCTCCACAAATAGCAGTCTAATAGCTAGCATTCCACAGCTGACAGCCAGCATCCCTCACAGCTACCTAATTAGCTCATAGCATGTTACCCCATGGTCATTAGCTCTCACCATTGTCATTCCAATAGCCAGCAGCCATCCTCAAGAGTCACCCTAACTGAATAGCTTTCATCCATATCTACACCAATAGCCAGTAGTCCTCCTCCTTAATCATAAAGTTTGCTTGAAGCTCATTTAGTTACCATAGCTACAGCTACACCAACAACTAGTAGCCTACCTAGTAGCAGCCATGACAGTATTCCACTCTATCCATAAACACTGCAATAGCCAGTTGTCTTTCTGTACATTTGCATGATTCCTATATGCTGTTGCTGTAGAGACTGAGGCTACAGTATAATATCCCACATAAAGGCTATATCAATTATCACTTTAAACAGTGTGCTGTCAAGTAGAACAAATTCTGGCCAGAGCTGATAGGGCTGCAGCCTAGGAATTTGGGGAAAAATATTGAAAACTACCAAAGTTGCAATCCTGCATTAGCAAAATGTAACGTGGGCTCATAAATTTGTTGTTTTGTAATACTTTTACACCAAATTTTCAACATAGCCTTGTTATGACCCTGCCTCATGAGGAAGAGCATAGCAAATGTTCAACTCCTGCCTGAAAGGTGAATTCCCACAGGGCCTGAAAAATCTATTTTTGGATGCAAAAAACACATTTTGGACAGGAGTTGAAAAATGGCAGCTGTCACATTCATGAGGTCCTGTAAAGAAATGGCTATGAGGAAAATCTGGGGTAAAAATACTGAATATTTCTGAATATACAAACCTGCATTTGCAAAATTCAACCTAGCCTCACAATTGTTTTAAAAAAATATGTTTACACACCAAATTTAGAAAATAGCCTTCTTATGATCCCACCTCATCAACAAGGGCAGAGAAAATTGTCTACCCCTTCACAAAAGGTGATTTGACATTGGGACCACAAAATTAACTTTTGGAATGTAAAAAAAACCACACATTTTTGTCAGGATTTAAAAAATAACATCTGTCGCATTCATGGGTGGCCTGTGATATGCATGACTGTGACTGAGCGAACCACAAAATGGCAACTCAACTGCAGCACATGTCATGGGACTACTGACAAGGTAGCGCAACTGGATGGGGGTAGATTTGTGCATGTAACGACAGGATGTTGCTCCATGTACATACACCATTGGATGACCATCTTACAAATCACAATATCTATGATACTGTCTAGTAGGGGTTCAGGAAAAGACATAGCACTGAGACTGCTCTCATCTGGGTTATAAATGATCTCCTAATAGTGAGAGATTGAAAGGTTTGTACTATTCTAGTCCTTCTTGATCTCTCTGCAGCATTTGATACTGTGGACCATGGTGTGCTGTTGGAATGCCCGCAGCTCCTTTGCGGACTGTCTGGTAAAGTTCTGCATTGGTTTCAATCTTTCCTCACAGGGCAGACTCAGAGGGTTGTCACAGGAATTTATTTCTCTGATGCCATCTCTCTGTCCTGTGGTGTCCGCAGGGCTCCATTTTGGCACCCATGCTGTTCGCAGTTTATATGCTGCCATTAGGAGATATCATTAGGTGTTATAGTCTGGGTTTTCACTACTATGCTGATGATACCCAGCTGTATCTGTTATTTACTCCCAGACAGGATGATGCAGTCTCTTTGCTTAACAGCTGTCTAGCTGAGATCAATGACTGGATGAGTGCCAGCTGGCTGAGGTTAAACCCAGATAAGACCAAGGTATTGATTGTGGATCCAGCTCGCCTGGAGGCAGGTCAAAGGTCTGGGGTTCCATCAGGCCTTTGGTTTGGCGGTGCCCAGCTCTTAACCTCAAGCCAGGTGTGTAATCTGGGTGTTATTATTGACAGTGGTATGACCATGAAATCTCAGGTGTCAGCCATTGTTAAGTCCTCTTTTTATCATCTGAGGAATATTGCCTGGGTGAAACACCTAGTTCCTCCAGCTGACCTTCCAACTTTGGTCCACGCTTTCATGACCACTCACCTCGATCACTGCAATTCTCTTTACCTGGGGCTACCAGGGTTGATATCTGCCACCTGCAGCTAGTGCAGAACGCAGCAGCCAGGCTTTTGACTGGAACATCTAGAAATAGTCATATTACACCTGTTCTGTGCAGACTGCACTGGCTGCTGGTTCAATGGCGGATTACCTTCAAGATCAAATTACTGACCTATAAGGCCCTACATGAACAGGGACCACAGTATCTGCAAGATCTCCTTACTCCCTACTGCCCCTTTCACTCACTCTGATCTGCCAATGAGGGATTGCTAGAGATTCCCAGGGTTCATTTGAAAACATCTGGAGCACGTGCATTTTCGTATGCTACTCCTGCCCTGTGGAACTCTCTACCTCATCAGATATGAAGCTGCCTGACTGTCGAGAGCTTCAAAGCAGAGTTAAAAACATTTTTATTTACAAAAGCTTATGATGGTCTGATTTTATTATTGTCAATGTTTGATATTTCTCTTTTATTTATTTATCGTCTGTCCAGCACTTTGGTTTAAGAAAAGTGCTTAAAAATACATTTTACTTACTTACTTAACCATGGGGAAGTGGGAGCAAGCATGCTGAGTGAGGGGCAGGAGGGGTTTTGAGGGGTGGTACCATGGTGGGCTGCCGAGCTGGCCCCATGGTGTGGTGGGTGGGTTCAGGGCTTGGGTGGACAGGGTGCTGGATTCAGATCCAGGCACAGGTATGATTTTGTTGCACCCGGCCCCAATTTTTTTTTTAACACTTTGCACCCCCCAGACATGCACCACCCTGGAGTTGAGAATCCTTAAGTAGGTGGGTGCGATCACCTTTTGGCGGTCACCATTATGACATAGAAACCATTCATGAGGTGCTGTAAAGATATGGCTATGTTGTAAATTTGAGTAAAAATATTAAAAATTATCAAAGCTATGAGCCTGTGGTCACAAAATTCAATGTAGGCTCATAACTTTGTTGCTTTTTAATGTTTTTACACCAAATTTTCAACATAGCTTTCTTATGACCTCACCTCATGACAAGGGCAGAGAAAATTTTCAACTGCCACCCAAAAGGTGATTTTGTGCAGGGACCACAAAATCACCTTCTGGAGCAGAGTGTGTCGAGTGGTGGGCACTGAGGGAGAGGGTCAGGTGGGGGAATATTAAAAAATACATAGGAGGTCTGATCATGACACTGAGGAATTGGGCACCTCCAGTGTCACTCTTATGTTTCTGGGTGGGTTTGTGGGTGGTGGGTGCTGACTGGGAGGCTTGGGTGGGGGAGGATATTTATAATTAAAAAAAACATTGATCATGGTGGAACACAGCATACTCCACCATGTCCAAAATGGCCACCATATTCTATTGCACATGAATGACTACTAGCGCATGCACAGTAGATGCACCTGCCATCATGGACATGGCAGAGTATGATTTGTTCCACCGAAACTGCCAACAGAGTAAAAAACAGTGCAGTGAGACTGCTAATTGAAACAGCAAGTGGAGTGCTTCACGGACGCAGAGGTGACTGTGTTGCAACTACAACATGTTCTTCAGTCAGAAAGAATGCATTGAATTCTCTTTGATAGCAAGATGTCTGCAGGGCTATGCCCACTGCAGCACTAAAAAAGAAAACATTTAAACTCTACATGGTTGGTAATGTTTTCTGGTTCAGAAATTCTATGAACTATTGGATTTTTATTGTAAATGACTATAACCATGTCCTGGTTAAAAAATGAGAGCATCTTAATTTAGTCTTCTACCTGTAAAACACAATATCTGGCTTGTAAATAAAAAGACAGACAATGCCAGAAAAGTTAAATGTGTCTTTGATGGATTATATTTTATAATATATATTTTTTACCTCTTTTTAGATAATTAAGTTTTTTCAGGAGGTCAAATATTAAATGCTTATTTAGCCACATTTCAATACATTTCAGTACTGAGTAAACAGCAAATCTAAATAAACCAGAGATTAGCTCTTACTACAGCATATAAGAATACTGCTGGCAGGGCTGAGTGGGGGGGGCCACTAGATGTTTAGGGAAATGGGGATTATGTGTTCTTTTACAACTGTACAGTCTGGGGGCACTAAACTACCAGGGAAATGGCATTATGTTTGCTTTTACAAATGTACAGTTTTGGAGGAGTACTAGACTACCAGGACACGGGAATTATGTGTTCTTTTACAACTGTATGGTTCAGGGGGGCACTAGACTGCCAGGGAAATGGGGTTATGTTTGCCTTTACAAATATACAGTTCGGGGGACACTAGACTACCATGGACACAGGATCGATTTCACCAGTAGTACTGTACAGTTTTGTACTGTAGCATATGTGGTGGGTGACCCAGGGGTTGGGGCATGGGTGGGGGGTGCACTTGTGACCTGCGGCAGTGGGTTGCGACATGGTCGCCAGGTATGCCCTCTGTGCGGTGTACCTTGCCACATGTCACAAGTTGCAGACCTTTGCTGCAGAGACCCTGTGCCTTCTAGAATAGGGTGCAGGGTCAAAGTCGCAGTTGTGGGTGGCGCAGGTTGCATTCGGTGGCAACTTGCGCCACCTTTCTAGAATTGGGCCCATGGTGTCTAAATCTGGAAAATTAGTAAAGGTATGAGTAAACGTTGAAGAACTTCAGTGTTGTTTCATAACTTTGTTGTTTTTTGAGACTTTGACCCCAAATGTTTTCACTTATTCAATGGATTTGCACAACATTTTGCATGCACTGTCTAGTTAGAGATCATGATCTAGCAAGTTGCATTCCAGTCGAATGTGCAGATTCCATGATCCGGATAGTGAAAAAAAAAACATTAAAAATTGCTGTTATTTTGTTATTGCCTTGCGTTGAGATGGTTCAGAATTTTGGCCTGCAATTTTCTGGGTTGAAAGTGCCTGGCCCACAATAATGCATTTCACTGGTTTGATGAAACAATATTAATCTATTCCAAAGTTATTCAGTTGTACAAGTTAGATTTTCTGATCATGCTCAGTACAGTCTTTTGGATGGAGGTCTGGAATGAAAAAAATAATTTGATCCAAACAAAAAAGGATGCTTTTTCATTTGGGTCCAGTTATTTTTTGTGAGGGAAAATTCCTATTTCATTTGCTGCCAACTTCTCTTCCATATTTTTCACAAAAAAACAAAACAAAACATTTTTACCCCTCCCCCCAAAATAATGGCATTCTGCAGAGAGAGACCAAAACATGTTTTTCGTTTTTTGACCAGGAAAGGAGGACTAGGCAATTTTGCCTATTTTTCTATTTTCAGCCTCATTGTGGGAGAGGGGGGAAAGATACAGATGCAAACTGACAAACAGAAGCAGATTAAGCTGTTGGTGGTATTTTTAGTCAATGGGGGGAAATTTGAACAGGACACCAGGGAAATTTCCTACTCCTTTAGAGAGGTTCCATGGGATCTTTAACATCTACCTTAGCAACCACCAGAACAGGCAGATGGGACCTCAGTTTAATGTCTCATCTGAATGATGGCACCTCAGAAGTGCAGCACCCCCTTCAAGATGCACTACAGTATGAGCATTGGGATTTATCCCAAGTGCCCATTTTGGGGCTAGAACCCACAAAGCTCCTCTCTTCTGGCCTCAGAGGCAAGTGTGCTACCTGCTGAGCCACTGATCTTGTTCTTCGGCACTCCGTTACCTAGATTATGCACTTTGCTGTTGGATAAATGATTTTGAAATGTCTTTATTTTAGTATTTTAAATTTGTTTCATCATTAGCTTCCGCTGTTTTCATTTGAGCTTTTTCGTTCAAATGAAAAAGGATCTCATGTGAAGAAAAAGGATTTGATAAGTATTTCCCTGGTGTCTAGTGCCCCTCCACCCTCCAAGTACAGTCCCCGTTATATTTCCATGGTGTCTAGTATCACCCCTAATTCTCCAATTGCAGTCCACATTGTAATTACATATTACCCTGGTGTCTAGTGGCACCACCTACCCTCCTACTGCAGTCCCTGTTATAATTATTTCCCTGGTGTCTAGTGGCACACCCCACCCTCCAATTGCTGTCTCCATTACAGTTCAGTATTTCCCTGGTTTCTAGTGGAACCACTCCACCCTCAGATTGCAGTCCCCATTGTAAGTATTTTCCTGATGATTAGTGGCACCCTCACCCTGTGATTGTCATGCCCTCTCTTATTTTTTTATTCCCTGGTATCTAGTGGCACCCTACACCCTTCCATGTTGCTTATGGACAGTAATAAGGATAAGAGTCCTTTGGTGTCTTTTTTTTTACCTGTAAAAAATAAAATAATCTCTCAGAGATGCCCCCCCACCAATCTCCCACTGAGCACTCATCACACTGTACCCCCCTTCCGAACCCTCCCACACACACACCCTCACTCACCTGAACAGGTCCCAGGGTGATGATCCATTCTTTGATCAAAGACACATCTTACTGCTGGAACTGGTGACTGCTTTATGAGAAATAAGGTAAGTGCAGTTCAGTGTATTTCAATGAGTTTTCAACTTTGGTGGATAACTTTGCAATTTTTCCAAATGTGGACACCAAATTTTCCACATGGCATTTCTGAGACCTCACCTCATGAACAATTTCAGTGGAATTACACACATCCATCTGGAAAGGTGATTTTGCAGTCACTTGGTGAAATCTCCTTTCAGGCGGGATTCGAAAATTGTTACTGCCCTTGTTCATGAGGCATACCCTAAAGCTCACCCCATTCTATACACTCCTGAAATGAACTATACACACCTGTGTCCATCACATCTGACCTTTCTTGCTACCGCAATGTGGTGAGCTTTGGGTTTGACAACCCTAAGGAAGACTCCCCCCTCATTTGTTTTATATGTGGGGGTTGGGAGTTTGGGTTGAAACCCCTAAAGTCACATTTCCCTACTTTTGTCACTTTAGCCATAACCCTAACTGTTGCATTAACAGAGTTTTTTTTTGCAAAGAATAAATATATAAAGCTACAGTATATATTAATTCAGAGGCTGGTAGACTACTACACTACCAAAAATTGAAGGCTGTAGAGAAAAGAAAATATAGTTGGACACACTGCAGGATGACATACTAAATGTAAACAGTAAAAAAACTAAAACACTAGTACAGAAGTGTACACAAAGTGCAATCATAAATGCAAATATCAACCACCATTCAAATGTTAGTATATTACAAAAGCTATCATGAACAAAATAATGTTCAATAACTGGAAGTTTGGATTCTCCATAATTTCTGATCATGATCGTGTATGTCTTTAGACACAAATACATCTTTAAAACTCATCTCAGATATTATCACATTATAATTACTGGTAAATCCTTTTATCAAGCTGTTTATAGGTGTCTCCAAAACACTGTAATAACCCGAAAATGAGTTATTACGGCATTCACTAAACTTTTTTTCACCTCCAGTGTCCTCCTTGTGCCATTCAGTTACAGCATGGCACTTCATTGGCTCGTGCTATGTGCGTGGGTGGGCTCAACAGTATTTCAAACATGGTGGGTCAGTTTTTCGTATACAGGCGAGCCGAGACTTAATTTCTTTCCCACTAGGTCCTTATTTTTTTTTTTAATTTTGTTAATCTGGTTGATCCTACCTTTTAAATATAATTGACATATCTGGTTGATCCTGTTTTGCGTCCAGATTGAGAGACAGTGAGTACGATCCAGGAAGCGGCCTTGGCTGACAGGTAAAAAAATAGAGACTGTGAAGTTCTGTTGCTGACACTCAAAGTTAAAAAAAGTGTGTGTGTGTGTGTGTGTGTGTCTGTCTGGAGGAGAGAGAGAGACTGAGACCAGAGACCAAGAGGCAACAGGAATGACACTAACTGGGGGACTAACTCCTTGCTCCGGTAACTATAAAAATTAATAGATATTCAACTGTGTTCTTATGGATTATTTTTTTTACACACCCTTGGTGTGTGATGACATGACAAATTTCAGTGTCATCCGTGTTAATGTACTACTCAAAATAGAAGGCTATAACAAAAGGAAATATAGTCAGGCACTTTTCAAGCTGACATACTAGATCATGATCATATACTGTACATCTTCAAGAAGAAAAAATTACTCACCTTAGTAATTGCTTTTCTTCTCATGGAGTCTTGCTGTATTAGGACTTAATGCAGTTAGCCACTGCACTCGAACTGCCCCGGAGAGGATAGGGTTAACTCCAGAGCAGTCTGGAGTTCCACAGTGCGAGGGCGCTGTTCAAAGCTCTATCTGGCTAGTTTCAAATGAAACTGCCAGGTTCTTTACGAAGCTAAACTAATATAGCAAGTCTGTGTGGAAAAGCTCTACACTAGCCATTGGCTACCTACCAGTAGTAGGACAACAAAAACACAACAACAATCATAGAATAATAACAAAATCACCTGTTATTGTTAGAATCACCCATGACAAGCACTAATAGGCCCCCTCTCCCCAAAAGACTCAAGTCAGAGAGGGAGCCACCTATCACTAACAAAAACAGAATCACCTAGTTCCTAACCCAAATGAACAAAAGGGGGGACTAGAGAGAATTGAAATGGCATGACAGTGCTTGCACCAATTTGACAACCCCATACTCAAGTAGGAGTTCTGAGCGGGTAGGAGGGAGGGTTGTCCTAATACAGCAAGACTCCATGAGAAGAAAAGCAATTACTAAGGTGAGTAATTTTCTTCAAACACCATGAAGTCTTGCTGCTATTAAGACAATACGAATTATACAGCAGTACCTCCATGGAGGAGGGTCAGAACCTACTTGAGGAATAGCTCTGAAGCACAGCTGTGCAAACCAAAGCATCTCTCCTGGACTGAACATCCAGGGAATAATGCTTAGTAAAGGTGTGGACTGTTTCCAGGTAGCAGCTTAGCAAATTTCCAAAATGGGAATATCTCTAGCAGCCACTAGAGATGCAGCTGTACCCTGGTGGAATGAGCCCTCAGTCCTGAGGAGGTTCTCTACCTAGTTTTGGTAACAGAACTGGATACAAGAGACAATCCACCTCGCAATTGTCCTCTTAGTGGCAGGTCTCCATTTGCCAACTTCTCCATAGGTAAGAAAGAGTTGGAGGGATTCGAACCTGTGACCTTTGGTGCATTCCAAATAGCAGCTTAGGGCTCTTTTGACGTCCAGACTGTGCAATCTCCTCTCCCCTGAGGAGGAATGCTCAGTGAAAAATACTGGAAGAGAGATGGATTGGTTGAGATGAAAATCTGAAACCACTTTAGGTAAAAACTTTCTGTTAGTCCTAAGGACTACCTTATCTCTGTGAAAAGAAATAAAATCTTCTTCTACTGACAAGGCCTGTAATTCACTTATACGTCTAGCAGAAGTGATAGCCACTAGAAAAACAGTCTTCCAAGTCAAAAACTTGAGGTCTGCCGAGGACAGAGGCTCAAAGGGGGGTTGCATTAGCTGAGCAATGCAAACATTCAGGTCCCATGCAGGAGCTGGTTCCCGAAAGGGGGGGTTAGTGTGAAGTAACCCCTTAAAAAACTTGGAAAATACAGGGTGAGAAGAAAGGGAAGCAGGCTTCCCCGCTGACACAAAAGCAGAGACAGCTGCCAGATGAACCTTTAAGGTAGCTGGCCTAAGGCCTAAGGAATTTAAATGGACCAAATAGTCCAGTAAAATGGGCAGATTAGCAGATTCTGGGATGATCTGCTTCTCAGAACACCAAATGGAAAACCTCTTCCACTTAGACTTGTAAGTGGCTCTAGTGGAAGGTTTCCTAGAAGCCTTTAAAATATCCAGGACACCTTGAGAAAGGTGTAAATCAGCAAATTCTAACTCCTCAAGAACCAGGCCTTGAGGTGGAGGGAATTGAGGTTCGGATACCACACTCTCCCCTGTGCACAGGTCAACAGGTCGTGGGTCCTGGGCAAGCTCAGGGGAGGGTGGAATGTCAGGGACAGGAGGAGAGGGTACCAGGGCTGTCTGGCCCAGTCTGGAGCAATCAGAATCACTCTGCAGGGCTGAGTTCTGATTTTTACTAGTACCCTGAAGAGGAGAGGGAAGGGGGGAAAAGCATACAAGAACTTCCCTTTCCAATCCAACTGAAAGGCGTCCAGTGGGACTGATCCCAGAACTGGAGGCCTGCAACAAAACAGGGGAAGTTGGTGGTTGTCTGGGGCTGCGAAAAGATCTATCTGAGGGTGCCCCATCTGGCAAGACTGACCCCAGCACCAGAGAATTCAGAGCCCATTACGTGATGGCCCTGAGAAATTCTGCTGAGGGCATCCGCCAGGACATTGTCCTTCCTGGAAGGTGAACTGCTATCAGGGAGGTGTTCAGGGAGTAAGCCAGAGACCACAACTTCATTGCTTCGTGCACAAGGCTGATGACTGAG
Source organism: Neoceratodus forsteri (assembly GCA_016271365.2). Classification (NCBI taxonomy): domain Eukaryota; kingdom Metazoa; phylum Chordata; order Ceratodontiformes; family Ceratodontidae; genus Neoceratodus; species Neoceratodus forsteri. Next base: position 237,967,298 of record CM028132.1, on the reverse strand, counting down.
TGCCCCTTGCTTGTTGATGTACTACATTGTTGTGGTGTTGTCTGTCCTGACTTGGACTACCTTGTTCTGGACAGTAGTCGAAAAACCTGGAGAGCTAAGAGAACAGCTCTGAGTTCCAAAAGGTTGATGTGAGCAGAGATTCCTGAGGGGACCACACTCCCTGAGTGGAAAGGTCGCCCAAATGTGCCCCCCACCCTAACAGGGAGGCATCCGTGGTGAGGGTGAGGGAATGAAGAACGGGTAAGAAGGGGAACCCCTGAGTTAAATTGCTTCGATCCTGCCACCACTGAAGGGCTAGGATCAGGGTTTTGGTCACTGGGATTAACTTGGATAGGGGGTCCTTCCTTTGAGACCAGTAGGACCTCAAGTGGAACTGGATGTCTCTCATCTGAAATCTTGCTCCCTGCATGACAGCTGTGGAAGCAGCCATGTGTCCTAGGAGTTGCAAAAAGTGCCTTGCTGGTCGAGAGACCCACAGGGTAAAGGAGGATGCCAGGGCAATGAGTCTGTCCACTCTTTCGGAGGGAAGAAATGCCCTGGCTGACTTTGTGTTCAATTCTGCACCTATGAAAGTTAGTACCTGAACTGGTTCCAGAACTGACTTTGGAATAATCAACAGGAATCCCACAGAAGTGAGAAGTTGCTGGGAGACTTGCAAGTGGGATTTTACCTGATCTGGAGACTGACCCACTATGAGCCAGTCGTCCAGGTAGGGAAACACAGCAACCCCTTGCCTTCTTAAATGAGCCACTACTACAGCTAAACATTTTGTGAAAACCCTTGGAGCAGAGGTAAGGCCGAAGGTTGCTCTGAACTGGTAGTGACCAGAGGGTGGTTCGAACCTGAGGTACTTTTCGGTGAGAAGGCCTGATCAAAATATGAAAAAAGCGTCCTTGAGGTCCAGGGAAGCTAGCCAGTCCCCTGGCCTTAGGGAAGGCAGAATCATTGCCAGAGTTAACATTTTGAACTTTGGTTTCAAAAGATGCTTGTTCAGGAACCTTAAATCTAAGATGGGCCGCCACTCTCCTGTCTTTTTGGGGCAGGAAATACCTCAGTACAGACCCTTGCCCTGATGGCAGGAAGGAACTCTTTCCACTGCCTTGCAGCCCAGCAGAAGAAACCTCTGCTTCCAAAGCAAGAGCTTCTGAAGGATTTGCAGGTGGAAAATGTCTGGCTCTCATCTTTGGGAACTGTTTGAAACTGAGAACCAGACCTTGACACCACCTCCAGAACCCATTTGTCCGAGTTAGGGACAACCAGTTCTGGCTGAAATAAACCAACCTGCCCCCACGGTACAGGAGAATCGGCCCTGGGCACCCCATCAGGGTGCCTGCTTGGCAACAGCTTTAGGCTGAGAGAGGAGATGGTCTGCCTGTGCCCCGTCTACCTGCCTCTGAAAAAACCCTCTGTGCAAAGGCTGAAGAAGCCTGAACTTGATAAAAGGCCTGTGGTAAGGCCTGCCCTACCCCTGGGGCATGCCTTTGTGGAGTGGCATGCCTCCTTAGCTTGGGCACTTTGTAGGTAGTTCTGTATTCATCCATTTTCTTCATGTAATTTTCTGTTTGATCCCCAAACAGAGAGTTTCCTACTACAGGAAAATCTATAGCCTTTGTCTGAGTATCTTGGGACAGATTAGTGCATCTAAGCCATGCCAACCTACGAGAGCTACAGAAGTGGCCATGACCCTAGAGACATCATTAACATCAGCGGCAGTATGAAATTGAACTTTAGAGGCTTCAATGCCATCAGCAGCCACTTGTTCCAACTCACTAGCCAGCTGGCCCTGGGCCTGCTTGGCTAACTGCAATATAGTGTCCCATCTAGATTTCTGATATCTAGCCACATAAGCCATATAATTAGCCTGCCTGAGTCCCAATGAAGCTGCCATATATTGCTTTTACCATGGCATCAATCTTCCTGGAATCCTTATCAGGAGGATGTGATGCCAGGGAATATAACCTTGTCACAGGCTGCAGCTTGAACAACACCTACATGACTACACTGCTTCGGTGAGGAGGTCTGTATCAGGGGCCTGATAAAGTATACCTTCTGTCCATTTTCTTATCTACAGGAGGAACGGAATGAGGATTTTTAAAATCTTTGTTGTTTGCTTCCTAAATGACTTATGCAAAGGAATAGACAACCTTCTAGACTCTGGAATATCCATCATTTCTACATAATCAGGCTCCTCTTGCTCATCCACAGCCTCCTCTAAAGGGAGCTGGAGGTTTCTGCCACCGTTTTAAAACATAAAATGAGAAGGGGACTCAGACAGCAAAGGGAGATTCTAAGGGTCTATCTGGAGAAATGCCGGTTCAATGGGCATGTCCAGACCTTCCCAGTCATAAATACACTGATCAAATTCCTCCTCCCCTCCTGTGGTTCATAAAATCCTCAACATCATAATCCTGAACCACTGGACCTGAGCAGGCCACCCTTTTTCCAATTGTAGGGGCTCGACAAGTCCCCGAGACAAAGACTGAACAATCTGAATGGCTTTTGCTATTTCTGCAGCAGTTGGAGAGACAATTTTGGACTCCAGACCTGCTGATTTCTTTGTCTTTTTTGCTGGAGCTGGTTTCTCTGAACCAGCTTTTCTTTTGCCCGAGGAAGTCTCGCCCTGGTCAGAGGGCACTCCCTCTGGTCCAGTGGGTACTGGACCGGGCTGGCCATCCGGGTCAGCGGACTTTTTGGCCTCTCGTTCCCTGAGCCAGCCCAATCTCTTTTCCAGGGTGGCTGCAGGGAAATTTTTACACACCTGGCAGTCTGACAGGAGGTGGTCAGCCCCCAGACAATAGACACAAGTGGTGTGTGGATCAGCCTTGGCAAAGGCTTCCCCACAGACATCACAGTGTTGAAACCCAGTGGGCCCGGTTTTTCTTTTGGGTTTCTCAGACATAATGCCAGCCTAACCAACAAACTTGCCCTTTAAACGGCCGTGCCAGGCAAGACACCCTTATCGGCTCCTAACCGTGTCACGGGTATTGGAAAAACCCAAATAAAATTAAGGTTTTAGAACCGATAAGAACCGGGTACCGCATTTCTAAAGCCCAAAAATCATAAAATAAGCCAACCGATCGGTTCAGACTGAACCGATAATGTATTTCCACACAGACTTTATTTTTAGTACTTACGGTTACCAGATAGAGCTTTTGATCGAAAACGCGGTAATTTTTAAACACTTGCCGGTTCAAATGAACCGAGTAAACTAGCTTGAACACCAAAATGAACCGAGCTGAAGGAGCTGATCTCCGGGCGACTGTTCAGTGAAGCGGAGTAAAAATCTGGCAGTTTCATTTGAAACTAGCCAGATAGAGCTTTGAACAGCGCCCTCGCGCTGTGGAACTCCAGACTGCTCTGGAGTTAACCCTATCCTCTCCGGGGCAGTTCGAGTGCAGTGGCTAACTGCATTAAGTCCTAATAGCAGCAAGACTTCATGGAGTTTGAAACATGTCTTTAAGACTCAGCTGAGATATTATTACATTATATCATAAATTTCAATGTTGTCGGTATTGATGCAATATCAAAATATATGTTGCAAAAAAGGAAAAATTGCTGGGCACTCTGCAGTCTGGCATACTAGATGTAAACAGTAAAAAGCAAAAACAGTAGTGCAAAACTGTACATAAAGTGCACTGACTAATATAAATATCAACCCCATTGAAATTTCATTATATTACAAAAGCAGTCATGGAATACTGTTCAGTAGCTGGAAGTCTGAATGCCCAATAAATTCTGATAATGGTCGTAGATGTTTTCAGATACAGATACATCTTTAAGACTTAGCTTGGATATTATCATATTATATGGTAAACTCTCAATGTTATCCAAGTTATATTAGAATTCATTTTTTTCTCCATTTAAAAAAACTACTCTGAAAGACCGAAAGAAGAGGTAAGTGCCATAATATCATGCACACACACACACACACACACACACACACGGTTTGCCAGGAAAGTTTCTTTGGGATATGCTGTATCTCATGTTGCTAGATCAGTGAACTGAGCTATCAAATGTGCTGTGTTGAAGACATAAAATGTGTATGAGTGACAAACCAACTGAATTTCATATGCGAGTGGTTGGAAGAGATTGTATATTTATACAGTTGAGCAGTCGCTCCAGCAAGGGACAGTTTTGTTTACAGCTAAAACAATGGCACTGGGGTTTGTGGGATTTGGGGGAGGAAGTGGCTGGGTGTATTAAGCAGAGGGCGGAGAAGGGAGTGGGGTTTCTTTTTTGGTTTGGGGGCTGTGGTGGGGGGACACTTCATTGTGCTAATGATCAGTATGGAAAGCAAATTATAGCCCTTCTGTGAAATGTGATGGGGTAGAGAAAAAGTGTACTGATTCAGAACTATTTGTCATTCAACTCCACTGGGTGAAAATGTGGAGCAAACAAAATGCTGTGCCTTTGGTATCCAGCCACAACCACACCCCCCACTGACAGCTACACCCCCACATGATAAAATAACTATTCTAACCTTACTGCTTACTGTTATGGTACACAGTAGCTACTATAAGATTGTCTTATGTTGTATATTTTATTTTTTATTTTATTTCACAATGCAGTGCAGCTGTTCTGAGAAAGACGAGGGCCGGAGAGAAAGGCATGCCCCCAGAGCCCATTTTAAACAATACATCAGCAATACATCAGCACAGTTCTGAAGCTATGCAGCCATACTAAAAATGTATAGTTGTAGCTCTGCATGTGGAGAGAGACTGTAGGGCCTTCAAGTTAAAATGGAAGGTTGTGACAGCAGATTACATAGGGTAATCTCTGATGGCCATGATGTGTTCTATCCATCCTAGATTCAGCATTACATATTCTATAATAAGAACACTGAGGGTAGGTGAGAAGATGTAAATCCTATTGATACATCCTGGGGAAAACAAGCAAAATGTTCAGCAAAATGAACTGTCAGTAACATGGTAAAAGTAATTTAAGACCACACATGAAGTCAGGCACCACTGTTTGCTGACACTATTAAGACCTTATACCATAGGTACCATTAAAACACATTTATTTGGTATAAAACAATAAACTGGTAGAGCAGCACCCTTGAAAAAGGATACAGTACGTATTACGTGAAATGTTGGTGTCTGGCTGAGAGGGTGTTGCTGTACCAGTTTACTGTTTTATACCAAATAAATGTTTTTTAAGGGTATCTATCGTATGAGGTCTTAATAGTGTTGGAAAACCATGATGCCTTAATTCTTGTTTGGTCTGTAATATATACTTTATATCATAGCTCTGGTTCTGTTTAAGTGGCAGACTCCCAAATTGTTAAAAGTAATTTAACCATGTTTATTTCATCAACCTCTGTGAATTGCATTCATAGCATATCACCCTAAGCAACTGCATGTAGCACTCCAGCAACCTACAGATTATGTCATGGGAAAGGAATATCTGATGTTTCAGCTGACATTACTAGGCTTCATCAGAGATGTAATCCCAGCAAAGGCCTATCCTTATATAGTGCCCAAAGTAACACCAATCAAGTGAATTAAAAACAACAGTGTGTGTAACACACAACATGATCAAATTACTGACCAGGCACAGAACTTAAATGTGCCGACTGTGTAGTATGGTAATATATGGTGCTTTTGTGCCTGAATCCATGTATGCTTTTGAGGGATCACACACACCTATGTCCAGATAAAAGTATTGCAATCAATGTATAAGCACCATGAAAAAGATAAAAATATATGTCGATATGAGAGCTGGCTTCATATTGTTGATTCCAAAACAAAAGTAGCTTTAAATGGGCAGTAGGACAACCTACAGTATATAAATAGTACAATATTGCATATATACAGGTACACCAGTTTTCACATTGTATATTGGAAACAAAATCGAGATCGACTAAATTACTTACAGTTTATATACCATTGCTACTTGAAATAGTTGAGATGCTTGCACTTGAAAAAAGTGCATGGCTCTATAGAAAAAGCATGTAACCCTCCCTTCTCTGAATACAGAATCTGATCAGGAGGCAGGGGACACTGTAAAAGAACTATACCACCAGAAGGGATGCAACCCAAAAAAGAAAACAAAAGCAAAATGGAAATCTGACCATAATGGCTATGACAATTTGAGAATGAATCATAATAATGCTATTAAAACCTCCTGAAACAGTGTGATCCTTATTGATGAGGCACTACAAAGTAGGAAAAACTAACATGCAAACATCCATTAAAAGAGCATGAAGCACCTCAAATGACATGACTTATATTTATAAAAATCCAGCCAGATCTATCAAGCCATTTCAGTCTCTGCCACTCCTGGCAGATAGGCTGTATAATAAGTAACTTTCTCTTCTACTGATCTTTCTTTCTTAGTCACCACCCTTGGTCCTCTGCTGACTTTTTCAATACCATGAAATGTGATGTTATGCACTCTGTCTCTGGCAGATTTAATTTGTTGAACAACAGCAGGTATGAACATATGAAAAAAAGCCAGTGGAAAAAGGCATGGTATATCTAGACTGCTTGAGTTTGCAGACCTCATATCACCGTTCTGTATTTCTCTTTCATGTTTGCTTACTAGGGTCTGGAAATGGCAAATGGTCCTCCCCACATAGAAGGCACAAGTACATGTCATGAGGTACACCAGCCCAAATGTATCACAATTCACAATGTGTTTCATACTGAAAACTTCAACACTGTTGTGATTCAGGAACATTTTACTCTGATTATTATATGGGCAGTATCTGCATCTTTCTAACTGGGAGGTACCACTTGGTGGGGAAGGTAGCCAAGCAGGTATGCCATCAGGATTGCACTGAAATATTAGTGAAGTGACTTGTGCAGTGACATAAATAGCGTGAGTGAAAACAGCTATATGGATTTAACAGCGTGAATATTATTGTGCTGTTCATGTATCTGTTTTCACTCTTGCCAACTAGTTGAAGTTTGGTAGTGTGTGCTGCCTACCCATGCTGGCAGCATAGTGTAGAGGTTAGAGTGACAGCCTATGGGTGGGCTTGCAACATCCACCAGACCTGGGTTCAGTTCTGGGGCTTGTTTTTTTTGTGGGTGTCTATCATGCCTGCCATCACCCCCCGTTGCATTCCCACCAGAGTTATAATGGTAAATCTGCCCCCTCCTGATCTTATCCCCCCTTCCGGAGTTAGAATAGTTAAATTCCACCTGTAAAGTTGTACCTCCATCCCGACTTGCATTCCCCCAGAGTTGGAATACTAAATATCCCCACTTGGGGGTCACGCTCCCCCCTAAAGTTGCATCCCCCTGAATTGGAAGAGTAAATCCCTCCCAAAGTTGCACACTCTTGAAGTTCCATCACCCCCCTTCCCCGAGTTGGATCCATAGCATCTGTAGTGTCTTGATAGTAAATTGTGCTATATCTGAGTTGCAGTATTTTGGCATAGCACGATTTACCATTTAGCTGTTTCCTGTGCACGGTTGTCGATGCTGACGTGTTTTCTTTCGCATATTTATGGGTGACCCAGCCAAGAACATTTTGCTGGGTCAGGGTAGTTAGGTGGATGGAAACAACTATATCATGAACTGTCTCTGGTCTTTTGAACAACAAACCCAGGACCATGTTCTGCTATGTTTTTCAGTCTGTTAGTGCTGAGACTACCCAAATTGTTTATAATGATCTTTTTTACTTTGCTAGCTCTAGTGCTATATTTAGTTATAAAATTAAATCTATTGTGATCACATTGATGTTTTTAATTCACTTGTTTACTGTTACTTTGGGTACTATATAAAGATAAAGCATTTGATGGGATTATATCTCTGATGAAGCCTAGTAGCTTCTAGGCAAAATGCTAGATGTTTCCTTCCCATGATGTATCAGTCGGTTCCCAGCATGCTATATGCAATCAACGGGAGAGTGATATGCTTTGAGTGTAATGCACAGTGTTTGATGAAATAAAAATGATAAGATAAATTACTTTTACCTGCTATTTCTTTCTGGTGGGCATGGAATTATGTTTTGGGGGCTGTGGTGGGGGGACACTTCATTGTGCTGATGGTGGGCAGGTATCACAAATTGCAGCCATTCTGAGAAATGCGAAGAAGAGGTCGTATACAAACAGTGGAGCACTTGTTCCAATGAGGGACAGGTTTTTTTACAGATAAAACAATGTCTGGCACTGGGGTTTGGGGGCTTTTGGAAAGGAAGTGGGTGGGTGGGTGTATTAAACAGAGGGTGGAGAAGGGAGGGGGATTTCATTAATGGTTTGGGAGCTGTGGTCGGTGGACACTTTGTTGTGCTGATGGTTGGCAGGGATCGCAAATTGAGTTTGTTCTGAGGAATGCAGGGGGAGGGTAGTGAGAAAGCATACTGATTCTTGCAGAACTATTTGTGACACAACTCCACTTGGAGGAAATGCAGAGCAAACAAAATGCTTTGTGTTTGTGTTTGGTATCCAGCCACAACCATGACCCCAAAAGATAGACACCCCCCAACATGATAAGAGAGCTGATTGAGCCTTACTAATTGCTACTGGGGTACACAGTAGCCACTATAAGATTGCCTTATGTTGTATATTTCTTTTACATTATTTTGTTTCGCAATGCAGTGCGGCTGTTTTGAGAAATGCGGGGGAGAAACCCATGCCCCCAGAGCCCCTTTTAAGCAATAATTCAGCATAGCTCTGATGCTATGCAGCTGTAACAAGTTGTAGTCAACATGTACACATGAATTTCAAAGCTTGTAGAAAGAGATAATGTCATGTACATAGGAACAGCTATTCAGAAAACTGATAATCACTAAATCTGACTCCTTCATTGAACTGGACAGCTCAGGAGCTGTTTGATCATCATGGGATTAGAGGAGGCTTTGTCCCATCTCTGGGAACCCCTCTCCCCTATATTGGACTCGACTGCCACCTCCTGCATCCTCTCAAGCTGTGCCTTTCTCCTGAGATTATTGGAGCCGCAACTTGAACAAAGGCAGACAAGGAAGCCAATAACATTTGATTTTTTTTCTTGGTGCCAGAATGTGAATTCAAAATCCTGCCAGAACAGACTTTAAATAGCATGGCAAAGTGATTTGTGAACAGAGGAGCTGTTTGAAAATCACAGGGGTTACAGGAAGCTTTGTCCCATCTCTGGGACGCCCGCTCCCTTGCATCTGACTTGACGGCCACCTCCTGCATCCTCTCAAGCTATGTATTTTCCTGGTATCATCAGAGCTGAAACTTGAAGAGAGGTAGACAAGGCAGAAAAAAACATTTCATTTTTTCTTGGCACCAGAATCTGAATTTGAAATCTTTCCAGGACAGACTTTAAAAAAGCATGGCAGAGTGCTTTGTGATCAGAGGAGCTGTTTGAACATCACAGGGGTTAGAGGAGGCTTTGTCCTGTCTCTGGGACCCTCTCTCCCCTGCATCAGACTCAACCACTGCCTTCTGTGTCCCTTCAAGCAGTGCCTTTCTCCCAGGATCATCAGAGCTGCAACTTGAACAAAGGCAGACAAGGCAGCCAATAACATTAGATTTTTTCTTGGTGCCAGAATTTGAATTCAAAATCCTGCCAGGACAAACTTTAGGAAGCACAGACAAGTGCTTTGTCAAAATAGGAGCTGTTTGAACATCACGGGGGGTTAGAGGAAGATTTGTCCCATCTCTGGGACACCCCCCCTCTTCATCGGACTTGACCACCGTCTATTGTGCCCCCTCAAGCAGTGCATTTCTCCAGGCTGATTTTATGGCCCACCTCCACTCCCCTCCCCTGGCCTGCCCAACTCTTGTATAGTTCTTATTGAAGATGGACATCAGGGGCTAGCAAAGGCAAGGGGTATTGTTGGTGATGTTAGTAAGCAGGCAGGTTTGGGATGGATCTGTGTTATACCAGTACTATTACAGCCTAAAAGCCCCTGAAAGTGTGGGGTCTGGTTGGTATATGCAATCTTACTATAGGACTTGTTTATTTTGAATTCTGTACAGTGTTTTTCTAATAATATTAATATAATTGAATCTTCATTCCAATAGATACATCATCTCTCTCAATGCTCTCCTGCTATTGTGTAGGGCAAGCTGAGGTCATTGCTATATAGGACATAAATGTTTAGAATTTAACCTTGCCTAGATGATCTTTCACCACACTGACTTGTTCAATTGGTGAATGTGGTACAAACCAGTCACCTATTAGTCACAGATTAGTCCAGAGTTCAGGGATAATAAACAGTTCTCTAACTAGGTGCAAAACTTTGAATTCAGCTAGATCTTAGCTTCCGATTCAACATGATAATTGCAACAAGGTGAATAATGATCATGAAGGGGCTTTCCGCTATCCCTGTAACTGGTAACTTATTTTGTGTAACTGGACTCTTCCTGAAAGTGTATATATGCTACTAGGAAGCAGGCAGTAATAAATACAGGCTAACTTGGTTGGTCTTTCCCCCTACCATCTTACTCCCAAAGCAGGCATAGCCTGTTAGAGCCACTGTCATTACTGTACAAGCTACTCCCATCCATTTGCATCCGAGCAGCCTGTTGAGTAGTAAGCTTTTCACCCCTAGCTGGGGAAGATTTCTCAGTAGAAAGGATAGCAGCTACTATCTATATAAGGTAAGGTTGGTTTACATCTGTAGTTAGCAGCTCTACAAGCGTACCATCCTACTATTTGTAAAAACACCCCATTATTACAACCAGATGGGCATTGGAAGCAGTCTGTTCCTAGGCTAGTTTAACCCTGATCTTACATTACCTAAAGCTACCCCCTGCTGTTTTTTTCCCCAAACATATGCTACTGCTGGGACTCTTAATAAGACACATCTCCAAATAACTTTCTACTTGCGAAGTGCAAAACACCTAGTGCCAGAAGTGCCCCACTGACCTAATATTTCTTTGTGGAGGAACCTTACTCTAATCCAAAGACTATTTACGTAAAGATTCCCCTATACTTCCTATCTGACTCCACAGGTCTCGCCTACCTCCCTAACTCTTGACCAGCAATAGTAGCAATATATAAAAGCTACATAGCAGATCATGGCCATAAGGGATCTAGCTACAGCCTTAGTCTACATCTTATTTTCCCAATGGGTTGAACATTTGTTTCATACAGTACTAATGTTGCCCATGAATCCCTTAGTAGCTCTGCTGTCAACACCTCTCCTCTACTCATCTACTCTTATCAACTCCCATCATGAAGTATGATACATTCCTAGTCATACTGCATGGACTGTCCCAGAAAGGGACCTGTTATTTAATCTTTTCCTCATAAAAAAATGAATGTAAGTAAATGTGTCTCCTGTAAACTATCCCAAGCTACAAAGCCACTAACTTGGCTATAAATACTATTTTCTGGTGACCTTCAGTTCAACCCTGGTCCCTCTTCAATCAATTATAAAATCAGCTCCCCTTCTGATCCTAACTGGGTCTGCACTATGGGCTTTATGAGGGTCCACATGAAAATATGCAGCTTGTGACCTAAGATGCACAAACTACAAAGCTGGGTTGACTTTTACAAGCCATATCTTCTTTCATTATTAGAAACCAGGCTGAAACCTCATGTTCTGATGCATGAGATAGAGCTCCCTGGGTACTTAGTCTTCAGGAAAGATAGAGAGGAAAGAAGGAGGGGAAGTCGTAATCTACACTAGAGACGCTCTATGTGCCTCAATATCTACTCTTCCTACATTAGGCAGTCCTGACAGTGAAGCCTTGTTCATTCAACTTACTCTTGGAAATGCTAAGTCACTAATGGTGGGCTGCATATACAATCCCTCTTGAGCAGTTGGTTCTGCTCTGGTTGCTGTCACAATGCTGATAGCTGACCATGCTTCCTCTGAGGTAATTATCCTAGGAGACTTCAGTCTTAACTGGACTCAAGAATCTGAGACAGGGCTCAAGGTGCACTTTCTGGATGTACATCTAACCATGTAATTAGTGAACCCATGCAGCATAATGTTAAGTCAGGAAATCACTCACTGCTTGACTGGGTAATAGACTCCAAGCCTAATAGAATACAAGCTGCTGGAATATTTTCCAACTCCCTAAATGACCATTCCCTTATCTTCTGTATTTGGAAGAACTGCTCACCCAAAGTCCCTCCAAGAACAGTTGTCACAAGGGATTTCTCAAACTTTTCAGCTTAATCTTTCCAGGCTTCCCTTTCTGAACTTGACTGGAGCCCAATTCTTGAGCTCCCTAGCATAGACAATGCCTTAGAGTACTTTGTGAATAACTTTCTATCAGCTACCAATAAGCATGCCCCACTAAGGAAGCTCAGGGTCAAGGGAAAGTGCTATAAACAGATTACCCCCTATCTAAAAAAACTGATGATCTAGTGGGACAGGGCCTGGGAACATTACAAGAAGATTGTGCTTCAGGCTGACTGGGTCAAATACAGGGAGCTGCACAATCAATGCAAGAAAAGTTCAAAAATTGCCAAAAGAGATTATGTTAGAGATCTACAAGACAATAACCTTATTGATCCTAAACAATTTGGGGCTCAAATTAATGCTCTGCTAAAGGGACGGACTAATGCATCAAATAGCCCAATCGTAGCCAATGGGCAGACAATCTGTGACCCACAGATAGCTGCCAGTACCTTCAACCAATTCTTTACTGACCTTGATAAATATAAAACTGAGTCCTCAGTCCCCTCCTCCTCTTCCCCCAATCCCCCAGGAACTGATCTCTTTCCACGTAAGTTTCAGCTCTTTTTTATTAACAAGAAATGAAGTGCTTGCACTGCTCAAAAAAATAAAACCTAGTAGCTCAGGGTTGCCCTGACCATTTGGAACCTAGGCTACTGAGGGCAGTTGTTTCAGTCATAGCTTACCCTGTTGCCACACTGTTTAACAGATCATTTCTAGAAGGTAAACTCCCAGGTAAGTGAAAAGAAGCAGTAGTAGTCCCTGTCCACAAAACTGGACTCAGAATTGGTAGAAGACTACAGGCCTATTTCTCTCCTTTGTATTCTTGCCAAGATACAGGACAGGCTGGTGTATAATCAGTTGAGGGACTGCCTGGAACTTCCTCAACTGCTGTCTCATCAACAGCATGGTTTTAGATGGAACTATGGCACTGATACTGCTCTAATTAAGAACACCACATATATCTTTCAAGCACTCGATAAGGGAGTCCCTACAGGCTATATTCTTTGACTTAACTAAGGTCTTTGACTTGGTCAGTCTCGAGAAACTAGTTAGAAAACAAAAACATCTTGGCCATGACTCAAATTCACTGGACTTATTCACTCACTATCTCACACATAGAGCCTAAATAGTCAAATGGAGAGGTGCATTGTTTTTAGATGAACTGGATTACAGGGCTTTGTTGTAAATCGGATTTGTATCCCAACAAATGTTTTTCCAGTGAAAAAATGTTTTTTATCAATCAATCATTATCTAACCAACTGCCTATTTCAGACAGGGTACCCTAGGGTTCAATACTAGGTCCTCTCTTGTTTTCCTTACTCATTAATGAACTAGACAACAACTGCAGTAACAGTCATCTCATACTGTACGCCAATGATGCTGTCCTTTACATGAGCTCCCAAAATGTCAAGACACTCAACTGCAAAGTGACTTTGATGTAATAGAGAAGTGGATCACATCAAATGTGCTAGTTCTGAATGTTAAAAAAAAAGAGGCAAGGGCTGGCCCATTGGTACAGTGGTAGTGCTACCACTTGTGATGCTGTTGACCCGGGTTTGGGAATGCACCCAGAAGACATAGGGCCTGCTGGGGGGAGGAAGCTTGAGCATCCGAAGGACCACTCGCATTCTCCATGGAGGGAGCGGGGTTGAGGCTTGGCACTAGACTGGCCTCTGACAGATGCCAGAGGCACAGCAAGTGTCAGAGCTACTCCAAGGGTGGGGCATGACAGACATCAGAAGTTGTGCCTTGATATCTGGGCACATGTCATGCCCCCAGAACAGGGAAAATTATCTCTCAGAGTGCCAGGGAGATGGAGCACCAGTTCAGACCCCATAACTCCCACCTGTCTGTCCTGCCTGGGTGCCAGACAAGAACAAGAAGGACTTCAGAGTGTACAGGCCCCACCTTCTACCCGCCTGGGAGGTATAGCCACAGCTCCATGGGGGTTCATCCACAGCTTCAGGTAAGTGGAAAGGGGGCAGACACCATAGGCAAATCCAGGTGGTGTGGGGCTCTGGGAGCAGGGGGGAAGATAAATAGAATTTAAAAAAAAAATGAAGGCGGTCTTATTCGTACCCAAAGAACTGGACCCTGATGATCAATTATGGGAGCTGCTGGGCTTGAGACTTAGGGACTCTGTTTACAATACCAGGGCACATCCACTTCAACTTATAGTTGAACAATTTAAAACTAAAAAAAGAAGTACTTGGTTCTCAATAAGAGTATGCAAAATATGGAATAATTTGCCACTGGAAGTAGTAGCATGTGAAAATATGGACACCTTTAAAATACACTTGGATATTTACTTAGGACAAACTGTGTAAGGGGATATAATTGATATTTGGCAAGTATTATGGACTAAGATCTACTAGCTCTGTATTACCTATGATACCTATGATGATACCTATGATAGGTGATAACTGCTGTCCCTCGCAACCTCCTCGGGTGCTGACTGATGGTTGTGAATGTGATAAAATACCTTGGTCTACTTTTAGACCAATGTCTCACTTTTAAGGCAGGTGGACCAAGTAACCTGTACCATCCACCAAAAACTAGGTCTTTTGTATAGACTGACACCACCTCACCGCAGACTCTAGGTTAGCCATAGCGAATAGTGTCCTTTTTCCAAAATTTGTATATGCTGCCCCTGTGTTGCAGTCACTTAGGAAGTCAGAGACAAACAGGTTTGAGGTACTTTATAAAACAATTGGGTGCTTTTCAACATTGTCACCCTCAGAAAACACCATTGCAATGTTCTGGCATCCTTAAACTGACCCTTCTTGCTAGGTTCCACTTCCCCTATTATACATGAAATACAAATTAATCTTTGCTCACTCTCCTCCTAGTCATGCTGGTCATCTTGCCCCTAAATGCACAAGTAGGCTACTCCATAACTCCAGCACAAAATTGGTTGAGGTGCCCAGGTTCAGTTCAGCTGTGGGGAACAAGTCCTTCACCTACATGGCTCTACATATCTGGAATGCCCTTGCAGAGGCCTTGCCAAAATTGAGCTCCTTAGACTGCTTCAGAAAGGGACTAAAAATGTACCAGCTTGAAAGGTACCTCTGCTCGTGTTTCCTTTGAATATCCTACATAATATTGATATAGTTCCTCATGGGTCGGGACAACATAGTATTTGACCTTGTCCAATGTACTGCTTACACTCCTGAATTTCTTGTATCTGTTCTATTCTCAGCTGTCTAAATGACATGTACCTGATGTGTATTTACTGAACTTGCAATTGCCCTGGTTATTATACTTCACATTAGGTGTACCTTATGTTGGAAACGTAGGGGATACCCAACAATTGTGACCAGAATTTGCTGTCATTATATTGTTAATTGACCAGTGTCTGACTTATACTTGTATACAGTAAACAGTGTTCTTATTGTGTCTTTCCCTGTGCCTGACTATGCTGTACTTTTCCCTTTGCTTGTTACATTTGTAATTAATCCTGTGTCACCCCTGAAAAAGGGACCTCTGGTCTCAGTGGGTTTACCTGGTTATCAAAATGAAATAAATAAATAAAACTGTGATGATTAAGTTGAATGGAGACACTCAGGAACCCGAGCTGTTTGCTTATATTTCTGCCCTGTTTGCTTGGCAGCTCCAAAATTGGTACTGTTCAAAGGTTTGAAATCACTGTCCCTGATTGCTTTACACATCAGTAGACAATTGGGTTTACAGATCACTTTCAAATACCATGTAATATAATGTGAGGTGCATAAGCAGAGTCAGTGGAGCTGCCAAATTACAGAACCTCAGGAAACTTGACAAAAAGCAGTACCCAAAGCTACAGTGTACAAGCCCTAAACGTATCACTATGCAAAAGTTGAATACTAGCTAATTGAAGCAAACCACCTCTGGTATCTCACTGGTTAATATATCCTCCACACACCAAACTGTTGTAAAAAAAAAGTCCAGGTAACGACAATAGGCACCACACTTTATTTGGTGCCTAAAAAAGTGCTAAAGCAGAATGGGGAAAGAAGGGTTTCATATACTTCATGGAATAAAGACTAATGTAAAATAGAATAAAAAGTATAGTCAAAAGTTTCTACCCTGTCATGCACTGTTGCTTTAAATGCAGCGGAAACTATTTGAAATCATCACTATAATGGCAGTAAGTCTTATGTTGTCTGGAAAAAAGTTTAAGTTTTGTTTCTTGAGCTGCTTATCCTCATTTGTCTGTGTTCTCCCCTCCCCATCTTGTCTCCTAGAGTCTGATGTAGCCGACTTTGATGGCAGAAGCTCACTGTTGTATAGGTTCAATCAAAAATCCATGAGCACCATAAAGGATGTGATCTCTCTGAAGTTCAAGAGCATGCAGAGTGAAGGGGTGCTGCTTCATGGAGAAGGGCAACGTGGGGATTACATCACACTGGAATTACAGAAGGGAAAGTTGTCACTGCACATGAACCTGGGTAAGAAGCACAATACATGAAAATGTCTTTCTATTTAGAAATACCTTGACCTACATATAAATCTGGTTGGGGGAGCACTGTCGAGGAATGAACATTAACTGAGGATGGCAAAGTCAGGAACTCTAACTTGCTGTGATTAGACTGGATCAAAATGGCTGAGCTGCTTTTATTGGAATATACAGTGTATCCCTAATATACTATATGCTAATACATTTGTTATAGCATGAAGATTTTCTTTAAAGCAGAAGTGCAATAAAATTGGTTAAACATTTGGTTCTACCTTTTTTTACTTTAAACGATTCCAAACATCTTCCAGTTTTCGTATGGCAAAATTTGACTAGCAGTAACGCATAGAGGTTAGAATAAGAGCTGTGAATGAGCTTGGTAGATCAGCAAACCTGAGATTGATTCCCTCAACCTCCACACACATACTGTGTGACTCTGAACAAGTCACTTAACCTTCCTAATACTCCCGGTTGCCCCTGAAAACAGGCACTTGTGCCTAGTTGACTTAACTCGGTTACCAAAACAAGTAAAAAGGTTTTGATTTCCATCAAACTTTGTGTATTTTATAAACATTTTATTTATTTTTTTCTTATGAAAAAATATGGCCACCACATTTGGTTTAGAAATAGCAATATAAAGCTGTCAAGGATTGGGACTGAGAAGGAAAATCATGGTGTGTAGCATAGGCAGTATCTAGAATAGCAGGTTTGACAGGTATGCTAAAATACCTGTTAACTGTGACTGAAACAAGCTTTCAGGAAAAATCTTTTTCATTGCACTGCTGCTTTAATAAATACTGATACAATTTACTGTATGTTCATATAGTATCTTTCATGCAAAGGTTACCTCACAACAGTGCTTTACAGTGGGGTGTAACCCCCTAAACAGGAAATACAGAATATCAAATGTAAGGTCTGTAAGATTTTAAACAGTAGAATATGTTACAAAATATGCAACGGCAGGACTGTTTAGGTAAAATATTAGACACTTAATGTATGCACTCAGCTCCCTGCCTTTCAACCTTTTCCTGGAGAAAACATGACTGAGGTTTCACTATTTTTTATGTGACAGGATAACAAGCTATTTTCTTAAGTAAAATTAGACTATTTTGAACAACGTTCACAAACAATCTACAGCTAAATGTCACAAAGTCTGCAAAATACATGATGTACAGCGAGGTAACCTGGCTTAAACTAAGGGGACAGTGCAACTAACAATAAAAACAAGGCAAGGTGCAAGTACTAGAAAATAAAGCTATAATTCTTGGCATTTTTCTTCATCAATTTAATATGCCATTAACTTTTGTAACTGCACCTGCTATTTAAAATTACACAGGTGAAAGGACCATTGAGGGTTTCTTACAGAAATTTACAGGAAAAAATATTAAATGCCTTAATTAAGGTGCAAAATGGAGAAATGCAATGGCTTGCTAATCTCATAATTGGACTAATGTATGAAATTGGGCCCATAATGCAAGCTGTGGTTGGCAGCTGTACCTGGCAGGTGGTGAAAGCCATTTAGATGTGAACCTGATCCCTGACACCCCGGAGAGTCATTGCTATTGTTGAGCCTTCAAGATATAACAAGCAAAAAACTCCACTGTATGGGGATAGATCTGTGAGGTTCAGCACAGTATCCATAAGCATCTAGTCCCAACAGCTGACAGGGCAGCTGCTTTTTACAAGCTATTATCTGTAACAAACAGTAACTGAGGCACTGTAGTCAGATTGCATAATTGTAGTTAGGTCATCTTAGCTCAAGGTGCGCTGGCACTGTGTCAAATGTTTTGTACCTCATCACTAATTATATGAGTGAGTCTCACAGTCCCATGATTCTTCCTAGGATATCTATATTTGCATCATTCCTGATGGTACAGATCTGACCCATCAAGCCTGTAACACCGCACCTCCAGTCTTACTCCCAGTGGGGCTATTATTTTTACACCATCTGAGATAATAAATTGATGCTCTAGAAGGAATGGAATTATACCCATTAAATATTTGCAGCACAAATAACTCCATCATCATTGTTCCTCAAGGTATTGGTTCATTAACACTGGGGGGGGGGATTACATCCTGTTCAGTGTAATGGTACGGTACAGAATCTTCCTCAGCCCTTAGTTCTAAAGGGACTGAATTTTTATTATGCAAAATGATCAACTGATAACTCCAGAGGGAAGGAACAATTGCTGCTTCATTCTGACATGGTAAAATCTAAAGATTGTCATGTGCCTAATTATAACATTAGCTCACTGATTCAGGACATAAGAAAGAATCCCATTGAAGAGCAGAACTGAATCCATAACATGAGCTGTACATGGCAGACCTTACACTAGTGCTGTATACTGTACTATCACGATTCAGCGGTATCATCCATCCTTTCAGCTTTTCCTTAGTTCACTGGTCATGTCTGACAAAAACAAGACTTTATGGTATGCAGAATGGATGTGCTATTTTTGGAAACAGCAGCGCAAGAACTGTGCCCCTGCTGATGGTACTGTATAGGATGTAGAGTACATGAATAGGACTCCCTCATCTTTAAATACTTAGTGGGTAGCAACACAAACTTGATCTTGTTTCAAATGGGCCACAGGCCCAACATTTCATTTGAGGCAGCAAAGGGCCTATTATGGCATATTATGGCAGGTACAAGTATAATCATTGGGAATGTGTACCTATGGCAAAATAGTTATTCCCGTAGGATTTATAAACACTATGGAGGAAGCTTCTATAAATGTGTGCCTCTGCAAAAGGGTCAGTTGGCCCCTGCAATCAGCAGAGATAGCTTAGTTATATGGAACTATCTGGAGCTGCATAACCACTTTAATCCATACACCATTCTGGGGGAGCATAGTTCCCCTATGGATGCACCCGCAGAGGAGACTAAGGAGGTTGCAGACAACTGTCACAAGGGAGGCCCTAAGGAAAGAGGCAGAGGACACCACAGGGAAAGGAAGCAGCTCCTGGTGTGAGACTCAATTATTAGGAGGATAGAACTGGGTGGAGCAGGGAAAACTAAAATAAGGTGCCTGCTTGGTGCCATGGCTGGGAGGGACAGGAAGCGCATCCTTAGGATCACGAGAACAGTTGCACGGGAGTGTGATCTGGATGTCATTGTCCACCTAGAGACAAATGACTTGGCTCATCATGAGATTAGAGCAGTGCAGAAGGACTTTGTAGAGTTGGGAAGAGGCCTAAGACAAGTAGCACACACAGTATCCTTCTCAAACATGCTGCCTGTCAGTGGCATGAGTGAGACAAGTGTACTTTGCACCATGCAGTTTAACGAATGATTGAAAAAATGGTGTGGAGCACAGGGGTTTGGCTTCATTGGGGACTGGGGTTCCACCTGGAGGGACATCAGCCTATACTGGCAGGATGGTCTGCATCTGTCCAGGAAGGGAACAAGTCTTTTGTGCAATCAGTTTAAATTCTTCATTGGCAAGCTTTTAAACTAGTCAAGGAGGGAGGCATTGATAAGCAACAGGAAATTCCCAGCCTTCCCCTACAAAACAGGGTACTAAATGAGAAAAGACCAAGGTAGAAAGGTCAGTGGGGGATGCTGCTACAGAAGGTAAAGCCATCAAAAAATGGAGAGCAATGAGTACCAATGCCCATAGTGTGGGTAACATGCTTCCTGAATTAGTGGCCTTGATGGAGGAGGAACATCTGGATATAGTGGCAGTCACAGAAAAATGGTACACACAGAACCATGACTGGGACATAAACATACCAGGATACACTATCTACAGGAGGGACAGGGAGGGTAAAAGAGGAGGAGGAGTAGCTCTCTACATATGGGAAGGAATAAAAGCAACAGAACAAAAGGGTAAACAGGGAGGAGAAGAAGTACTGTGGGTCAATTAGGAGGCAGGCAATGGCACCACAATCCGCACAGGGGTTGTATACAGACCCCCCTCTCAGGGGGAGGAAATGGACAAGGAAATGATAGAAAGTATACTTAGAATGGCAGAAAAAGGGGAGATATTGCTGATGGGTGATCTGAATACACCAGATGTTAACTGGAGTGCAGTTGCAGCAGCCACTTCTAAAAGTGGGGTTATTCTAGATGCCCTACTGGGGGCATGCTTTGGACAGCTAGTATTGGAACCCACTCGAGAGGGAGCAGTCTTAGACCTGGCTTTCTCAAATGGAGATGGGGAGAGGATCACAAATATAGAAGTGGGTAGCCATCTGGGAACTAGCGACCATTGAACGGTATGGTTCACAATAAACAGAGCAATACAGTCAAGCCAATCAAAGGCAAAGGTATTGGACTTCAGGAGGGCTGACTTTGCCAAAATGGGTGAGTGCCTAAGGAATGCACTAGCAAGTGAGCAGGAAGGAGGGATGGAAGAACAATGGGAAATAATGAAAACTGCCATCACAGAGGTAACAAGCCTTTGTGTGAAGCAAATAAACAAAACAAAATGATGTAAGAAACCACTATGGTTCTCAAAGGAGATGGCAGTGAAGGTTTAAAAGAAAAATAAAGCAGTCAGAAAGTACAAGGAATCACAGAAGGAGCAGGACAGATAATTATATCAGTTAAAGCAAAAGGAAGCTGGGAAGGCAGTCAGAACAGCAAAGGCCCGAACCAAGGAAAAGATAGTCAACTAAGTTAAGAAGGCAGATAAAACCATTTTTTAGTTACATCAGGGAGCGAAGGAAGACCAAGGGAGGGATATTGAGGTTTAATAAAGGGGAGGGGGTAGGCAGAGGGTGACGGTGAAAATGCAGAGATACTAAACAAATATTTTTGCTCAGTATTTACAAATGAAGAGGGGGAGGTACCTAAAACAAACAATAGAAACACTCTGGATACAGAAGTTGATACCAGCCCATTTACAGACGAAAGGGTTCTGAAAGAACTCTTAAAACTGAAGGTGGACAAAGCAATGGGGCCTGATGGGATTCATCACAGAATTCTAAAAGAACTAAGGGTAGAACTAGTGACACCACTGACTACACTCTTTAACAAATCATGAGAGGATGGGGTGGTACCTGAGGACTAGAGGAGGGAAGATGTGATTCCCCTTCACAAAAGTGGGAGCAGGGCAGAAGCAGGAAACTACAGACCTGTTAGTTTAACCTCATTGTTAGGGAAAATGATGAAATCACTTCTGAAGGAAGCAATTGCCGAGTACCTAGAGGCCAGAGGGGCCCAGGACCCAAGGCAGCATGGATTCACAGCAGGAAGGTAATGCCAGACGAATCTAATAGATTTCTTTGACTGGATGACCAAAGTAGTAGATCAGGAAGGGGCTGTGGACATGGCCTACCTAGACTTTAGCAAGGCATTTGACACAGTCCCACACAAAAGATTAATTAGTTAGGTTAACAAGTTAGGCAGCCTGGGAGTGGTTCCCAAGATGATTGCCTGGGTAGAGAATTTGCTGGAGAATAGGACACAGAGGGTAATAATACATGGAGTCCACTCTAAAGAAAGGGGGTTACTAGTTGGGTACCGCAGGGTTCAGTATTAGGACCGGTCCTCTTCAATGTCTTTATAAGCGACATTGCAGAGGGACTGGAAGGAAAAGTATGTCTCTTTGCAGGTGACACAAAGATCTGCAACAGAACTGATGAACAAGGTGGGGTGGAAAGGATGAGAAGGGACTTGGCAAGGTTAGAGGAATGGTCAAATGTATGGCAGCTTAGATTCGATGCTAGGAAGTGCAAGGTAAACAAAAACCCAGGGGAAGAGTACACAATGGGGGTGACATACTAACAACAACAAAAATGGAAAGGGACCTGGGGTAAATAGAAACATAGACTTTGATGGCAGATGAGGACCGCTTGGCTCACCTAGTCTGCCCATTTCCCTACCTGGGTTTTTGTTTTCCAGGTGCTTTACTTTGCACTTCTTTGCATTGAATCCAAGCTGCCATACTTCTGTCCATTCCTCCAACCTTGCCAAGTCCCTTCTCATCCTTTCCACACCTTCTTGTGTATCAACCCTGTTGCAGATCTTTGTGTCATCTGCAAAGAGGCATACTTTTCCTTCCAGTCCCTCTGCAATGTCACTATAAAGACATTAAAAAGGACAGGACCCAGTACTGAACCCTGTCGGTACCCCACTAGTAACCCCTCTTTCTTCAGAGTGGACTCCATTTACAATTACCTTCTGTGTCCTGTTGTTCAGCCAATGTTTTACCCAGGCTACCACCCTGGGACCCACTCTAAGGCGGGTTAATCTGCCTACTAATTTTTTGTGTGGGACTGTGTCAAATGCCTTGCTAAAGTCTAGGTAGGCCATGTCCACAACCCCTCCCTGGTCTACTACTTTGGTCACCCAGTCAAAGAAATCAATTAGATTAGTCTGACATGACCTTTCCGCTGTGAACCCATGTTGCCTTGGGTCCTGTGCCCCACTGGCCTCTAGGAACTCAACAATTCTTTCCTTCAGAAGTGATTCCATCACTTTCCCTACCACAGAGGTCAAACTGACAGGACTGTAGTTTTCTGCCTCTGTCCTGCTCCCACTTTTTTGAAGGGGAATCACATCAGCCTTCTTCAAGTCCTCAGGTACCACACCATCCTCCCATGATTTGTTATAAAGGGCAGTCAGTGGTGTCACTAGTTCTCTGCTTAATTCTTTTAGCATTCTGGGGTGAATTCCATCTGGCCCCATTGATCTGTCCACCTTCAGTTTTAGGAGTTCTTTCAGAACCCTTTCTGCTGTGAAAGGACTGGGATCGACCCCCCTCTCCAGAGTGCTTCTGTTAATTGGATTAGGCACCTCCCCAACTTCCTCTTTCGTGAATACTGAACAGAAGTATTCATTCAGTATCCCTGCTTTTTCACTGTCACTCTCTGACCATTCACCATCCATTCTATTCAGCCTCACTATCCCTCCCTTTGTCTTTCTACGCTCCCTGATATACCTACAAACAGTTTTATCCCCCTTCTTAACCAAGTTGGCTATCTTTTCCTCTGTTTGTGCCTTTGCTATTCTGACTACCCTCCCTGCTTCCTTCTGCCTTAACTGGTACAGTTCTCCGTCCTGCTCCTTCTGTGTTTCCTTTTACTTCCTAAATGCTATATTTTTCTCCCTAACCTTCACCACCACTTCTTTTGAGAACCATAGTGGCTTTTTCTTTCATTTTGATTTATTTATTTGCTTCACACAAAGGCTTGTTGCCTCTGTGACGGCAGTTTTGATATTTCCCTATTGTTGCTCCACCCCTCCTTCTAGCCTGTTTGCTAGTGCTTTTCTAAGGCACTCTCCCATCTTGCCGAAGTCAGCCCTCCTGAAGTCCAGAACCCCCACTTTTGTATGGTTTGACTCTGTAGCTGAATTTATCATGAACCACACTGTTTGGTGGTCACTTGTTCCTAAATGGCTACCCACTTCTAGATTTGAGATCCTCTCACTGTCCCCATTTGAGAGCATGAGGTCTAAGATTGCTCCCTCATGAGTAGGTTCTAAAACTAGCTGTCTGAGGCATGCCACCTAAAGGGCATCAAGGATGGCCCTGCTTTTGGATGTGGCTGCATCAAAGGTGCTCCAGTTAATATCTGGCATATTAAGGTCCCCCATCAACAGTATCTCCCCTTTCTCTGCCATCCTAAGTATGCCTTCTATCATATCCTTGTCCATTTCCTCCCCCTGTCATGGGGGTCTGTATACAACCCCTGTGCGAATTGTTGCATCATTTCCAGTCTCTAAGGTGACCCACAGTGCCTCCTCTCCTCCCTGTTTACTCTTTTGTTCAGTTGCTTTTATCCCTTCCCTTACATAGAGAGCTACTCCCCCCTCTTCTGCCCTCCCTGTATCTCCTGTAGGTTGTGTACCCTGGTATGTTAACATCCCAGTCATAGTTCTCTGTGTACCATGTTTCTGTGACTGCTATGATATCCAGGCATCCCTCTCCCATCAAGGCCACCAGTTCAGGGCACTTGTTGCCCAGACTATGGGTGTTGGAACTCATTACCCTCCATTTCTTGAAGGCCTTACCCCTTTTTGCCCCATCTCTGTCCTTATTGCTTTTGTCACTTTCTCCATTTACCCCTGTGCTTCTCCCTATCGACATCTCTATGTTGGTGTCTACCTCAATTAGTACCCTGATTTTTTTTGGGGGGGGCTAGGATTTCCCTGCTCCTTTCCAGTGCCTCCCCCCTTGGCTAGTTTAAATGCTTGCCAATGAAGTATTTAAACCTATCACCTAGGATCCTGGTTCCCCTCCTGAACAGATGCAGACCATCATGCCAGTATAGGCCTGCATCCATCCAGGTGGACCCCCAGTCCCCAGTGAAGCCAAATCCCTGAGCTCTGCACCAGATTTTCAACCACTGAATGAATCCCATGGTGTGGAGCACCCTAGCCTCATCTGTGCCATAGACAGGCAGCACCTCCGAGAAGGTTACCATGTGTGCTATTTGTCTAAGGCCCCTTCCCCTCTCCACAAATGCTTCTTGCACTGCTCTGATCCCTTTCTTAGGCAGGTCATTTTTCCCTAGGTGGACAATGACATCCATCTCCCTTCCCTGTGTAGCTGCTCCTGTGATCCTGAGGATTTGCTCCCTGTCCCTCCAAGCCATGGCGCTAGGCAGGCACCTTCCCACCCCTTCCCTTCCTCCCCCAGTTCTATCTTCCTAACAATGGAATTCTCCACCAGGAGTTGTTTCCTTCCCCTGTGGGGTCCCATGCCACCCTCCTGTGGGTCTCCTTTGTGGAGGTTCCCAGCATCCTCCTTGGTCTCCACTGTGGGTGCCTCCATGGAGGAACCACACTTTTCCAGAATGGCATAGAAATTGTGGAGAGATACAACTGGAGGGATGCACCTCTGTTCCACCACCCTCACCTTCCTTGAGCCCACTGTGGTCCAACCGCTCCTCATTCTTGGCAACCTCTGAGGCAATGGCAGTTACTCTAGTGGTCCCAGGGTGGGAGAGGAGGTCCCACAAATCCTGGCCAACTCAACCTGGAGATGAGCAACCTTCTCCCTCAGCCCAGAGAGGTGCCTGCAGATGGAACAACACTTCATCCTCCAGAATGTCTTCTGGAAGACTGCTGATCAACAGCCACTGCACTGCACCACTCCCATCATGTCTTTTTTCTGGCCCCCTAACTGTTTTTTGGAATACTTACTCTTTCCTCTGTTTATTTCTTTTCTTTTTTTTTCCTTTTTTTCTTCCCCTACTTACTTACTGCCTCTGTGCCCTTTTAGATCCTGATCTTCCTGTTCTAAGACAAGAAGTTCTTATATTTCTCAGTAGTCTCCTTACTTGCTCAGAGTCAGACCTCCAGCAGCTAGGGGGGAATGGAGAGCTTCTTTTGCCCTTCTAGGATGGTGAGTCTTATGGTGGCTCTGTGATCACTCAGTTCCTGCTCCCAAACAGGAAGTTTCTGTTGTCAGTTAAATCCTGTGCCTATAAAAGTAGAACTGGTTTAGGGAGGGGAAGGAAGGAGGCAATATAGTCCCAGTAGAGAAGTTTTAGTTATACCAGTAGCTCCTTCCTCCTGGTGTTCTGTCTGTTCTCTGGCAGAAGCTATCTAGGGCAGTGCTTAAATCTGGTTTTAACCTGGCTCCTTCTAGCTAAGCCACTTCCCCTACTTTGCAAATATTTCTACACTTAGTTAATTTCACAGATAACAATTCCCTTCTGACGCCTGTGACAAGCACCTAAATAAGTACACAGATAACAATTTACTTCAACTACCTCTGACAAACACACTAACTCTTTTTTTTTTACCTAAATTGAAGGTTCCAGTACAAGGTTTCTAGTTCTTAGTCCCAGTAGAGAAGTTTTAGTTATACCAGTAGCTCCTTCCTCCTAGTGTTCTGTCTGTTCTTTTAGTCATATCAGATGACTTAAAGGTGGACAAGCAATGTGAGAGGGCAGTAAGGAGGGCTGGGGGATACTGTGATGCATAGGGAGAGGCATCACCAGTAGAAAACAGGAAGTTGTTATCCCTCTGTACAGACAGCTGGTGAGAGCCCATCTGGAGTACTGCGTGCAGTTCTGGAGACCCAGTCTCCGCAAGGACATAGACAGGATGGAAGCTGTCCAGAGGAGGGCAACTAAAATGGTGCAGGGTCTGCACCGGAAGACATGTGAAGAGAGACTAAAAGAGCTTAATATGTATAGCCTCGAGGAAATGAGGGAGAGGGGGAACATGATAGAAACTTTCAAGTGCCTCAAGGGAATCAACAAAGTCCAAGAGGGTAGCATCTTTCAAACAAAGAGGTGTTCAAGAACAAGGGAGCACAATTTGAAGATAAAGGGGGAGCGGCTCAGAGGTAATGTAAGGAAGTAATTTTTCACAGAGAGGGTTGTGGATGCATGGAACAGCCTTCCAGAGGAAGTTGTGGAGTCAAAAACAGTGGTTGAATTCAAGCATGCATGGGACAGTCATAAGGCAATTCTAGGGGGTTGGGGTAGAAAGAAGTAGGCTGCTGTTAACTAGGATCTGCAGCTTATCCATTAGGTAGGGAAATGGGCAGACTGGGTGGGCCAAGCGGTCCTTATCTGCAGTCAAATTCTATGTTTCTATGTTTCTAAAAACAAGAAGTGGCCAATGCTAAGAATGTTTGCATGCAAGTTTAATAGTGAAATAGTTATGCTCAGTAAGTGACAAAGGGAAATTAATAAAAAAAAAGAAAAAACAAGGAAGAAATGTCTTCATACTTGCCATAATTTCCTTTTCTGTTAGCTCCGATGTTGTCAATGCATATTCATCACAAATGGTAATGTGCACCCCTACTGTGGAAAACGACAAACCCAAGGCTATAATAGACATAGAATCATGGGTACATGAACATTCTGGACAGCAGCAACTCTCCAGTCACTTTTGCCCATGCAGTTCCACTACGTGTATGAATATACTGTAGATATGTACAGATTATACTGTTCATCTTGTCATGAAGCAACACATTGAGGCTATTTACATAGTTAAACCTTTTACCAAAATAAGATACAGTAAATGGTTCCATGCCTAGTCAGGAGAGTGGGGGGTTGGAACAAGGTTTGTCTTCTACTTCTCTAATGTGGAAATTCCTTATGGTACTGAACCAACTAGTGGAGATTTACCAAAGGAATTAGTGCAAACACATAACACTGGAAAAGAACTGCAAACAGTATAAGTACTCATCTGTAACAAAGGAGGCACCCTTATTTATCATCAAAATCAAACCTGTTAATTCTGTGTGCCAGTAACCAATATTTAAATGTGGAACTGCCTTTTTTTTATACATATAGCTATGTATATCAGCACAGCAGGTAAATCATAGAAGAATGTCCAGACAGACTTACAATCAGAACTTTATTAGAAAACAATGAACATCCCACTGTTGGCATACAAGACAATATTCTCTCACAGAAGCAAGGCTCCTTGGCAGACCCCATTGACAATGTTGGAGCTAACAGAAAAGAAAATCATGGTAAATATGAATAAATTTCTTCTTTCTGTAGTGCTCCACATTGTCAATGGGTATTCATCACAAATGGGTTCTAAGAAGCAGTATCAATTGAAAAAATGGGTGGGGGAGAATATTGTCCCATATGCCAACTGCAAAAATGGAAAAGGAATTTACCTGCTAATTGTTGCCTGCAAAACTCTGCGACCAAAGGCCACATCAGCCGAACTTTGAACATCCAGTCTGTAGTGTTTGGTGAATGTGTGGACTGAGGACCATGTAGCTGCCTTGCATAATTCAAAGACAGATGCCGCACCTTTATCTGCCCAGAAGGTGGTCATAGCTCTGGTGAAATGAGCCTTGATGAGAGGCAGAGCCCTTTTCTTTACTGCAACATAAGCCTTGGCAATACATGCCCTCACCCACCTTGTCATGGTGGCCTTGGAGGCTTTTTTGTCCTTTCTTGGCTGCTCTGAAATGTATGAATAACCTATCTGATTTCCTGAACTCCACAGTCTGTCTGAGGTATATCTTAACTGTCTGGCGCATATCCAACTTGTGCAACTCTTTCTCTTTTAGGTGAATTGGTTCCAGACAGAAGGATGGGAGACAGATTTCCTGGTTCACATTAAAAGCTATAGAAACCTTTGGAATGAAAGACAGAACCATTCTGAGAACCACCTTGTCCTTGTACATGACAAGGTATGGTTCTTTGTGGTACAAGGCCTGGAGTTCACCAGTTCTCCTGGATGAACACATAGCAAATAAAAAACACACCTTGTAGGACAGCACATCCAACAGTACTGATAAAAGCAGTTTGAATGGTTCTTTACAAAGAGCATTCAATTCCAGATTCAGATCCCTTGGAGGAACAGGGGATCAGAACAGAGGCTGGCTCCTGCTGACACCTCTAAGAAAATGAATAACCTTGCCGGTTAGTCCCTAAGGATAAACCCAAGGAGGCTCCAAGGACCGACACCTGACCTCTCAAGCTGCTCAAGGCCATACCTTTTTCCACTCCTTCCTGCAGAAAGTCCACAATCTATGGAACCATGACTTTAGAATGCCAGATATTCTTCTCTGTGGCCCAAGCCAAAAAGTGGTCTATGCATGAGCATAAGCTGCTGAAGTGGAATTCTTTCTGGCAGTCATCAGGGTGTTCACTACTTTTTTTGAGAACCATATTTTAAGAGTCTCCTCCTTTCCAGAGCAAGGCCGCAAGCTGCATTGCTCACAGATTTGGAAGCAGAATGGGACCTTTGGAGAGAAGATCCCCCTGTATTGGCTTTCAGACGGGTGAGTGTTGAGTTAAGGTCACAAAGTCAGAGAACCATGGCCTCCTGGGCCACTCTGGAGCTATTAGAAGAACGCTTCCTCTTGAGTGCCTTATTTTGCATATGACCTTGGGAAGGAGCAGCACAGGAGGGAAGGCATACGCTGTGCCAAATTCCACACCTATGACAGAGCATCGACTGCCTTCACGTGTGGACACCAGTAGCGGCTGAAGAATAATTGCACTTGAGCGCTCTGGTTGGAAGTGAACAGCTCTATCTGTGGATGACAAAATATTTTGCCCAGAAGGTCGAACACCCCCGGGATCAGCATCCATTCCCCTGGGTGGACATTCCTGTGGCTTAGCTAATTGTTCTGAATATTCAACTCCCCCACCAAATGAACCACTGAGAGATAGTGCCCAATGCAGAAGCTCGATTGCTTCATTTAGCATCTCTCTGCACTTTGTGCACCCTTGATTGTTTGTGTATGCCATCATGACATCATTGTCTAACTTTGTTTTCACAGCTCTTGACTGCACCCAATTTCGAAAGTGAAGGAGAGAGAAAGTGCACAGCCCTCACTTCCAGGGCGTTGATGCGCAGGTGTTGTTCCTGCCCAGTCCATGTCCCCTGAATGTGAATGTGGTCCAGCACTGCCCCCCAGCCTGGCAGACTGTCTGTGGTTGTCAGAATCAACTCTTGAGGGACTTCCAATGGAGATCCTTTGGTCATATTCTCTAAACTCCCCCACCAGCCACAGGAGTGGGGAAATTGGAATCCTGGCATGATAGTCTTCTGATGTCAGATCCCAGTCTGACATCAACTCGATCTGGAGGGGTCACATGTGAAGGCAAGCCCATGGAACCAGCTATATCATCACTGTCATGAAGCCCAGAATCCACGGCAGGCTGTGTGCTGAAGCTGATGACTGACTTCTCAGTCACTGAGCCTCTCTCTCGACAAGGTCTCCTTTCTGGCTGACAAAGGGAAGACCTTCCCCTTGTTCATCTTGAAAACTGATCCCAGGTGGTCCTGGGTCTGCAATTGCTTGAGAGAGCTTTTCTTACAATTTATAACCCAGCCGTGGGACTCCAAAACCTCCAGAGTCATGGTCATTGATTTCCTCACCAGTAAAGCAGACGATGCTTGAATGAGCACGTCATCCAGGTAGGGACAGACATGATCTTTCTCCTGTCAGAGTTGAGCCACCAAGACTATTAGCACCTTCGAGAACACTCTGAGGCCTGTTGCCAGCCCAGATAGGAACACACTGTACTGGTAGCGTTGCACCAGGATGGTGGACCTGAGGAACCGCTGATAAGACTGCTAAATAGGAATGTGGAGCTATGCATTCATCTGGTTTGTGGATGCTAGATAATTCCCTATCTGGATGGCCCAGATGATTGATCATAAGGACTCCATCTTAATGGTCTAGTGGCGAAGAAACTTGCTTAGGTGTTTCAGTTTCAGAATAGGTCTGAAATCCCTTGACTTCTTGGGAGCCATAAAATAAATTGAGCAGAAACCCTGGCTTTGTTCACCTGGAGGCACAAAAACAATTGTCCTGATCTGTATGAGGTGATCCAATGTCTGTGATACTGCTGGTCTCTTCATGGAGTCCTTTGATACAGGGGATGGCAGAAAATATCCTTTTGAGGGAATGGTTGAAAAACTCTGTTGCATAACCTAAAGCCAGAATCTCCAGAACTCAAGCATCTGATGTTATCCGGGCCCATCTTGTATGAAAATTGTGCAGTCTTCCACCATTTGTAAGGGAGGCAGAGATGGGCCTGTGTACCCTCATTGTGAGGTGCCACACGTTCACCCTGGGCCTCCATTGTGCCGCTGTTATCTGCATAAACAAAGGAACACTGCTGCAGCTTAACAGGCGCAATTTTAAATTTATGGTGCTCCATATCACCAGGTAGCCCCAACCTGCTATGTAGAATCGCATCCCCTGAAAGTAGACACTGAAACAAAAGATTTTCTTCTTCAGAGAAATTCCTTTGCTGCTTCCCCTATAATGGCACAACAAAGACTGACGAGTTGCTGCTGTCCAGAATGTTCATGCGCCCAGGATTCCATGCTGATTACAGTCTTGGGCTGTGCCATTTCTCCTACCAGGGGTGCACATTACCCATTTGTGATGAATACTCATTGACAACGTGGAGTGCTACAGAAAGACACGTGCTTGGATGGAG
Source organism: Neoceratodus forsteri (assembly GCA_016271365.2). Classification (NCBI taxonomy): domain Eukaryota; kingdom Metazoa; phylum Chordata; order Ceratodontiformes; family Ceratodontidae; genus Neoceratodus; species Neoceratodus forsteri. The sequence continues at coordinate 237,935,953 of CM028132.1, read as the reverse complement.
CTGTAAAATGCTGAGGATATGGAGAATCTGGTATTGCCCTGAAAATCAAGGTAAGAGGAGGCTGAAGAGATCCAAAAAATCAGTGGACCTAGAGGTGGTAATTATAGAGTTTGATATACTGTAAATAACAAAGGCACTTATCTTACATACAAATAGCTGACAGCCAGTTAAACCAGAGGTAAACAAGCATTTGTCAATGCCGAATGTTGTCATTCTGGCATTGGCATTGGCAGTGGTGGAGACAGAGGTGAATAATAGGAATGGCAGTGAAGTATTGAAGTGACACCAACCCCACCCCCACCCTGTAGAGAGTGACAGGTATTGGTGTGTGCCTTTGGGTCATCAGCTATAATGCTCATGCCATTGTACCTCACCCTACCCTGTAGACACTGACAAGTGTCATGGTGTGCTTTGGGGTCTTTGGGCATTATACTTACCCCATTCCATAGGGGCATATGCTGACGTGGGTGCAGTATAGGAGCGTGGGGTGACGTTTGTGGCTGAACAGTGCAAGACACACCACAATGCCTATCAGTGGCTGCAGGGTGGGTGTGGAGGGTGGAATGGCATAAGCATTACATCCAATGATCCCAAGTCACAGCCCTGACGCCTGTCAGTCCATACCGGGTGGGGTGCTACAGTTGGAAATCCTAACACCGTAGGCGTGTAGTGGTAGTTTCACTCTACATGTTCAACATGGGCTGCTTGTCAGGCCACTTCATGAAAAGTGGCACAATCACTTTGTTAGGTGAAAGGTGGTTTTGCACAGCGGCTGTGGCATTTGGTGACAGAGGGACGGAAGCACAGTTTTGGGCAGGATGTGGAGAATGACAACTGTATTGTTATATGCGAACATACAAAATTTGCCAGCAGATAAAGGCCTAGAGGTCTATCAAGTCTGCTCGAATGTGCAGCTAGCACCCCTTATTCTGCAGCTGCCCCTCCCTTCCACCCTTCCCCTTCATTAACCCTCCCCCTTGTCCTGTCCCATCCCCTTTTGAAGCAGTCCACTGTTCTACTGGATGCCACTTCTGCAGGTAACACATTCCACCCAGCCACCACCCTCTCTGTAAAAAAGTGTCTCCTCATCTCCCTCCTGAACCTTCCTCCCTCCAGTCTCATATCATGGCCCCTGGTGGCCCTCCCCTCCCTTACTTTAAACAGCTCCTCTGTACCCGTCTTGTTTATTCCTTTCATGTATTTAAAGGTTTCAATCATGTCACCCCTGTCCCTCCTCTCCTCCAGTAAGTACATGTTCAACTCCTTCAACCTCCTCTTGTATGATAAGTCCCCCAGCCCCTTGATCATCTTTGTCACCCTGCACTGCACCCCCTCCAGTAACTTAATGTCCCTCTTCAGATTCGGGTGCCAGTACTGCACGTAGTACTCCCGATGTGGTCTAACTAATGACCTATACAGTGGCAGAATCACCTCCTCCCCTCCTCGAGGATATACCCCTTGCAATACAACCCAGCATTTTGTTGGCCTTTGCAGCTGCCTTCCTACATTGTGCCGAGTTGTTCATTGACCCTATAATGAGCACACCCAGATCCTTCTCCTCCTCCTCTGTCTGGGCTAGCTGCACTCCCCCAGCTGGTAACTCCTCCTTGGGTTCTTCATCCCAAAATGCAGCACCTTGCACTTTTTTGGCATTAAACCCCAGTTGCCAGGTGTCTGACCAGGTTTCAAGCTTTGCCAGATCATCCTGTAACCCCAGCCATCCCCCTAGGTCATCCACCACCATGCCTACCTTGGTATCATCACCAAACAGACTGATCTTGCTCTTGATGTCCCATGATATATCTGCAATGAATATCCCAAACAACACTGGTCCCAACACCGAGCCCTGTGGAACACTGCTCATCACTGCCCTTGGGTGTGAGACCTCCACACCCACCACCACCCTCTGTTGCCTTCCCTGAAGCCAGTTTCCTACTCATCTCACCAGCTTTGCACCCACCCCTGTACCTACTAACTTCCTTCCCAGCTTTCCATGTGGCACTGAGTCGAATGCCTTACTGAAGTCCAGATACAGGACATCCACTGCATGGCCTCTGTCCAGTTGCCTAGTTACCCAGTCATAGAACTCCACCAAGTTGGTTTGGCAGGATCTGCCACATATGAAGCCATGCTGTCTGCTGTCCTGTAGTCCTTTGGCCTCTAGGAGAGCCACCAGCCTCTCCTTCAGGATAGTCTCCATTAGCTTACCCACGATGGATGTGAGGCTCCCTGGTCTGTAGTTTCCCGGTTCATCCTTGGGGCCACTCTTGTGGAGGGGCACCACATGAGCCATCCTCCAGTCCTGAGGTACACCCCCAATGTAGTGAGGCATTAAATAGGTTCACAAAGGTCCTGCAAGGACCTCTGCCAGCTCCTTCAGTACCCTGGGGTGGATGCCATCTGGGCCTGGTGCCTTGTCCACCCTCAGTGCCTTCAAACCCTCTCAAACTCTGCCCTCCATGATTTCTCCATCTGTCACCCCTTCCCCCCTGTTTCTGCCATTTCTCCCACCTTGGGTGTCACCCCCCTCTTCTCTTTAGTAAATACTGAGCAGAAGTACTCATTTAGTGCTTCTGCCTTATTGCACCCTGCTTCCACCCAACTCCCCTCCTTCCTAATCCTTACTATGTGGTCCTTACAGCTCCTTTTCTTCCTGATGTACTTAAGTCCTTCTCCTCCTTCTTAATGCCTTGTGCCAGCCTGAGTTCATGAGGAGGTGTAACAAATGGCAACATTGAAAATCTGGAGTGGCAATATGAAATATTGGTGAAGCAATGAACATGCTTACAAACTGTGCAGCAGACTTCCGCAAACCAATTATTTGTGGGAGTTTCTAGGCACATTTTCAACATAGGTATTTTGGGACATCCCCTCATGAACAGTGGTGTTGTGATTTTGTTAATGTGTCCCAAAAGGTGATTTCCCACAGCAAGCACGCCATTGTGCACCACAGTTGGGGGAACGTGTTTTGGGCAGGCTGTGAAAAATGGCAGCTGTACTGTTGATAAGGAGGTGTGCACAAATGCTAGTGGTGAAAATTTGGCATGAAAATATTGCAAATGTACGAAGTTACAAGGCTGCATGGAAACTGCGCAACGCACGATTGCAGCACAGTCATTTTATGGACTTTCAGCACCAAATTTTTAACATAGGCATTTTAAGACCTCTGCTCATGAACAGTGTCATCGTCATTTCCTCAAACTTCCCTGAAAACTGATTTCGCACAGTGACTGTGCGATTCTGCACCGGACATGCGAAAACACATTTCAGGCAGGATATGTAAAATGACAGCTGTACTGTTCATAAGGAGGTGTGGAAAAATACCAATTTTGAACATGTGGAGTGAAAATATTACAAATGCATGAAGACACGAGCATGTGCACAAACTGAGCAATGTATGCTCGTAAAACACAAATTTTATGGACTTTCAGCCCCAAATTTTCAAAGCAGGCATTTTAGGACCTCTGCTAATGAATAGTGTCACTGTCATTTTCATAATGTGTGTCAAACACAGACTTTCCACAGTGACTGCGCTATTCTGCACGGAACTGCGAAAACACATTTTGGTCAGGATGTGAAAAATGACAGCTGTGCTGTTCATAAGGAGGTGCAGAACAATGGCAATGTTGAAAATCTGGAGTGAAAATATTATGAATTCGTGAACTTGCAAGTGTGCATGCAAACTGCACAATGCACACCTGTAACACTATCATGTTATGGAGTATCATCACCAAATTTTCAGCATAGGCATTTTAGGACCTCTGCCCATGAACAGTGTAACTGTCATTTTCATAATTTGTCCCAAATACTGATTTCCCACATTGACCAAGCTATTCTGCGCCAGAAGTGTGAAAACAAATTTTGGGCATGATGTGAAAAATAACAGCTGTACGGTTCACAAGAAGGTATGGAAAAATGCCAATGCTGAAGATGTGGCATGAAAATTTTGCAAATTCGCTAAGTTATGAGTGTGCATGGTAACTGCGCAATGCACGCTCATAAAACAGTCATTTTTTTGGATTTTTCAAAACCAAATTTGCAACATAGGCTTTTTGAGAGCCCCCCTCATGAACACTGGCACTGTCATTTTATTCCTTGCTCCCAAAAGGTGATTTGATGCAGTGACTGTGAAATCACCTTTGTGGACAGAATAACGCCATGACAGTGCAAGAATTCATGAGGAGGTGTCCCAAAAAACCCATGTTGAAAATGTGGTGCCAAAATTCCAAAAAATGCCTGAGATATGCATCAAAGTTGAAAATCCCCTATTTATTCCATTATACAGCTTACCGGCATTTCCTCAATTTGCGGTTGGCTTTGAAGAGTGCAGACGTGTTCCCGGTCCACCAAAGATCATTGCGCCGGACTCTGGAGGTAAGTATGGGGTGAAGGGGGTGTAGGGAGGCAGGGTGCACAGTGGGTGGATGCGGGTGGTGGGTAGGGAGACTACGAGGGACTGTTTTTGTGTTACAGGGTGAAAAAAAAAAACATTGCGGGACATTTTCTTTTTCTCAGGGGATTTGGCATGCTGGGGTGGGCTCCCAGCATGCCACCTAACTGTTTGGAGGGGGTTGCTGCAGCCGATGGGGTATTGGGCACCCTCATCAGCACACAACAAAAGGGGAGGTTAATTTATGCTGACGGGGATTGGGCACCCTCGTTGGCACACAAGGAAAACTGGGGGGCAAGAGCCGAGGGGTATTGGGCACGCCCCACAGCATATAAAAAATGGTGGGGACTGCTTTATGCCAACAGGGAGTGGGCTCCCCCTTTGGCACATACTTTGCAGCCACAGTAAGCCAGCAGGGGGATTGGGCACCCCCGAAGTCGGCAGTTGGGTGGCTGCCCACCATGAATACAATGTGGCCAAGCACGTAGCAAGGGTCCGCTGCAGCTGACGAGCTTTGCTCGGATTACAGTGGACCTTTCCTCAGATATGCTAGCCACATTAGTATGCATGGTGTGGTGCTGACATGCATGCTGATTGGGGAATGAGGGACGCACCTACTGATGCATGCCCTGCATTCACCCAATAGTGACCACGCCTCCAAATCTCCTCTGCTGCAAATTGTTGACTGCGCAAGCGTGCCAACATAAAAAGGAGAAATAGGTTAGGTTAAAAGAAAAATGTACTAACAAGTGAGGAGACAGTGGTGGAGGACAACAAATTGTGTAAAGTAACAAAGTTTATTGTAGGGGAAAACACAGTTAGAAGTACAAGTGAGTGTAAAAGTGGAATAGAAAGAAAAGAATAAAGACAATAGGTGGAGGTGGGGTCTGCATTAAATTGGGTATAAGAGGAGTACTCTTCTGCATCCTTGTCACTTGATTGTCTTTGTATGATCTTGTTGGGATGCTGTAAAAAAGAAGGGAGCTGTGGATCTGTCCATTGCCACTCAACAAAATGAAAGCAGATTTGCCTTCAGCTGGGACACCAGCTTTTTGGGGATGGAGTGCTGAAACATTAGCATTGGTCTGGCTACTAGACAATGGGCAGAACATCCCATACAGAGAAAGTGTTAATGTCTTATGAGATGCTTTGTATGTCTGAAAGCTGAAAATGGCCTGTGGAATGCTATACAGCTTCTATATGTTTTTCACTGCCAAAACTACCAGGAGGGGTCAGCTGCAGTGGCTTTGGCAACTTGTACAATTTCTGCACACCTGAACCAATTTTTGTGTACTTGCATTAATTGTTGTGCATTTGTGTCAGTTTCTAAACAGTTTTGTAAATATTTGTGAACTTGTGGTACATTCTTAGGCAGCTACATCAATTTTTCCATACTTTGGTGAAACATTTTGCATGGTTGTGCCAAAACCGACCAAAGTGATGCAAAACTGGTAAAAACAAATGCCACAATTGTATCAAAAATACAGTCATACTAACTAAAAACAACAAAATAGTCTCAAAATCACTTTAAATCTCAGAAACATCAAATAACACGGGGGGGGGGGGTGTCCAAAGACTCTTAGAAACTGGAGGAAACCCAACCAGAGCAAGCCTACACTGAGGAAAAAACCTGAGTAGATGACACAGAAGAGGACAGGAAAACTGTTCTGAAGAAAACAAAACTTGCAAAAAGGCTTACCTAGGCACCAAAATATTAAACTAAATTCAGATCACAATAACAAGACTGTATCTTACAGTCTTGAAGAATTCTGAAAAGACCTCAGACAGAATGTCAAAACACCCACCTTCTGTCATGAAGTTGGGGTCAAAAGCAGAAACTACTTAAGCAAACAACAGACACAGTTTAAATTTGGAAATTGGGGGGCCTGATTCTAAAATTCATGGTGCAATTTGCAGGTGTATGCTAGTTGCGCCATGTGGTGCTATGCCAGGGACCCTGTGCCATATTCCAGGACAAGCAGGGTCCCTGGCACCTACACCTGTGACTTGTGGCAGCTGCAGGCTAGTGCCATAGGAATGGTGTACCAAACCTGGGGGCCACAAGTTGTGGCAAGCAATCTACTGCCCCCCCCGAAGTCCCCCTGCCCGGGAACGCCACCGCAAGCCCATGGGGTATTGGGGGGCTGGCTGGGTGGCACCAGCGTCTGGGGGGTGCTTTGTGTAATGGACCCCGGGGGTCCCCAACATTCAGGGGGGCATGTCTGTGTTGGGGGGATACGGAGATTCGGGCTACATTCATGCTGCAGCACTGCATAGTGGGCATCCATCAATTGACATGCATGGATGCACCTTAGGCCATCTCCCTACTGGTCTAACTCCACTGTGCCATTGTGACTCTTGAAATTGCATAGGTGGGTTGCAGCAGCCACCCTTTTGGAACAGGGAGCAGTTGCTGCCATAACCCACCCTTGTGCCATGCTGCTGTGGATTGTGGGCATAGTTAGTGGTGTAGCCCTCCTTTGACGCAACCCGCATAGGGCATGGTGGTAGTCATGACCCACAATCGCGACTAGAGTAATGCCTGGCACAAGGTGCAATTTGTGCCATCGGGTTTGGCATAAATCATATTGCACCAGGTATAACGCCTTTTGGAATTGGGCCCCATGGTGTGATACAGTAAACAGCATTCCCTTTTGAGAGTGATTACAGTCTGAGAAAACCAAAAACATTTTTAAGAAAAATATTCAGTCAGGAGAGTTCTAGCAATGCTTCCTTCCCTAAAGTCAGCACTTATAAGATTAGTGATTCTAAGTGAACTGTCATAGAATGTGATAAAGTTAAATGTTCCCTGACAGTCTCACAGCTTTTGAGTGTGTTGGCCCCTAGTAGCGTAGGTGAGCATGTATTACCCAGCAATGAATGACTATCCTAGTGACAAAATGGAATGACACAAAAAAAATTTTGGAGGCTGTGCAATGAAACGCCAATGTACAAAAATGTAGTGTCCAGCACCTTACATACGCACTGCATCCAAAAGACAACATTTGTTATCTGTGTTGCAAATACACAGGCTCACCATAATGTATCAAACCCCATACCTCACACAGCTATGGAATATGATATTAGTCTCTGTTTTACAGATTGAAAAGGAGAAAATGGTAGCCAGGAGAGTAATGCTATCCTCTACTCCTCTAAAATGGTGTCCATGAATCTTAAAAGTTCCAGCTGAGCAACCACAAGAAATGGCAAAAAGAACCCTGGTTTCACATCATAAGTGAAAGATGGAACATCCAGCAGAGCAGCATTGCCCAGTGTTGCACTGAAGTGTCAATCTCATTAAAGGCTCTTAGGCTGTCCATAAGCTATTGAGTGCTTGCAGGTGAAAGTTTTTCATCTGACATTAATTTCTTGGACTGTTTTACAGTTGTCTCTGACATATGTGTCCACACTGTGTTGTAGATAGCAGGCCTGGTTGGGCACTGAGGCAAGACACTGGCATCCACATGATTCAGTATGGGCCTATGCTCCATGATGTAGATGTAAGTCAACAATGCCAATAGCCATCATGCCCAGTGGCTTCCAGGTTCATTGTGGTATTTATGCACATCAAGGGGCTACTGTTGGTCTTGACAGTGATGTGTCCCTATAAAGATATCCATTGAAGTGGTCCACAATGGCCCTTATGAGTGTAAACTCAGTTTACTTACAAGATAGCTCCTTTCTGAGGTTGTCAGCCTCCTACTGAGGAAAGGCCACGGTCTTAATCCTTCTGGGGAGACTTGGCAAAGAACTGCTTCAAGTCCTCTAAGGCCATGGATATTTGGTAGTACATAATTCACAGATCCATTACAGATAACCAGTGACTTCCATAGAAGAAGTCAAAGGTATCCAGTATCCTTGGCATCATGTACTGATCCACGGTCATCCATTTGGTAAGCCTCTGATAGTATACACACATGTGTACTGCCCCATTATTTTGGTTAATAACCTCTATGGCCAATGCATAGGGTCTTCCAGACTCCTACAATTCCCGCTGCTAGTAATTATTTCAGATGTCTTTGCACATCACATTTGATGTCTACTAGCACCAGACACTGAGGTCTAACTCAGAATGGTGATGGTCATGCAGACCAATATGATGTTCGTCCTCGGTCATGCATCCAACATCGTAGTCTCTGAAAGAAAACATGTTGTCCTGTTTGGTTAGTTTTCAGCTCACATGCTATGCTTTCAACTTTCATACTCTCTTTTTTGTTTTTTTATTAATATTCCTATTCAACCATTTTTACTCAGTCCTTCTGACATATTCCAGGCTAACAACATCTTTTTGGGGTCCAATCCATCCACAAAAAGTCATCTTTCAACCTCATGTAAGGCTTTTGCAAGTGTTGACATTTATTCCAAATTTTCAGGGGGAGGGTACTGGACTGTCATTGTACCACACTGGTGGTCCACATGGGTGGCTTGAAGGTAGACAGATCCCAGAGAGGCCTCCACTATGAAAGGGGGGGTGGAGGCTCTGTAATACCACCAGGTTACTTGCTCTCCCTATACCAACATAGTTAGTATACCTTTATGTACTGTATAATGTCATTTATTCTTGAAACCTGAAAAATTACTGCCTATACATTGTAATTAACTGCCTCCCTCTCTGTTTTTTACCATGTAATGTAATCCCGGGTCGCCCCTGAAAAAGGGACCTCTGGGGCTCAGTGGGCCTACCTGGTCATCAAAATTTAATAAATAAATAAATAAGTTTACCATAGATGTTTCAGTGGCTACACCTGCCTTGTGGGCTCTATGGCCTTGTACACACGTGGCTTCTTAAACCATTTTAAGCAAGTTCAAATGGTTTAATAAGCACTAACATGGTTTGTGGACACACTACTGTGTCATTTAAACTGTTTTTAAAAACCATGCTAAAACCCTGCTAGGTACCTAATCTTTAGCCCAGTTTTAAAAAATGGTTTAAGCTAAACGTGGTTGCACTTACCAGTGTGTACATGGTGCTGTGTTCATCCCATTATTTGCTGGTCCTCCACTATGCACAGCCTCAGATACACGGCACAGTTGCAGATATCACTTTGTGAGTTTCCAGAGTGTGTACATGATGCAGGTTTTAAAATGCTTCAGAAAACGCATTAAGGCAGGAATGTGGCTGCATTAATACAGTAAGAGTTAAACTATTTTAAAAAATGATTTAAACCCCACCTCGTAAGTGTGCACGAGGCCTATAAAATTAAGGGTCCTAGGTTCTTTTATTTCCTTTTTCTTGGGAATGTTGTATCTGTGGTTAAGTCAAAAACATGGAGCCTACATCTCGAGAAAGGCTAAAGTGAGCCAGGTGCAGGTGTGACACAACTCAGTGGGATGCAATACCTACCCACCTCCATACAAGCTCACCCCACACATGAACCAATATGCTGCAGTGACAGGCCCCACAAAGCATGCAGCTAACACAGCAACTTATATGGAACTCTGTCAAGGTTTTTTACACAAAGAACAAGATGAACAAAGTGGATGATTTGATACTTTTAACTGGACCAACAAGAGATTTACAAACACAAGCTTTCGGCTCTACAGAGCCCTTCATTAGGTGTAGCAGCCAGGTTCTGCAGAAAACAAGCTTCTTAGGACAGGGAAATTTACTGGTAAATTAAACTTTTACGCATGGATATAACAGTTCTTTTAATAAGGGAGTATACAGAGACAAAAAAAACTGACTTTGAAGTATTAAGTGGTTGTAAATCAGCTTAGTGATGTAGACTCTTCTCCCAAAATGGAATGTGGCAGCAGAATGCCTGTAAATTATAAAATGTTTATATTCAAAGAGCCTCCCTAAGTACAGACTGAGTGTGTGTGTATATGTGTGTGTGTGTGTGTGTGTGTGACACTACAATATAAATAAAACTTTGTTAATGTATAAGGCACACTTAAAATAGACCAAATTTAAGAGAAAATGTATATAATATATACACAGGAAACATATAAGCAGCTGAAACAAGAAGACACTTGTCAGTTAAAATTTGTGATGGGTCCCGAAACCAAGGTCTATATTCAGGGTATTAATTTAAGTATCAAGAAGGGGAAATAAGTTTATGCTCAAAAGCTTGCTGTTCTTGTGTATTTTGAAGTGTCCCTTGGGAATCAGCACAGCGAGGTCAGAGATGGAGAGATCAGATTGACCATTATATTCAAAATAAGGGAACAGCAATTAGCATCAGGATAGCTCCGCAATATGCAAACCTTTTTATGACCAGTTCAGAAGAGGATTTCCTAAAACAATGTCAAATCAAGCCACTTGCATACCTCCAGTACATTGCAATGTAAAATCAAACCACTTGCAGACTTCAAGTACATTGATGATATATTTATAATTTGGACAGAAGGTACTCACACACTTAAAGAATTTCATCAGAAACGTAATATCCTCCACCCATCCATTAATCTTTCCTTGGAGTACTCTGACGTTGTCCCGGATTCCCCCCTTTTCCCTCACAAAAAGACAGAGACCATTGTTTGTTGTTGTGCTCAGATTGGCAATCAATTTATTTATATTCATAATCCAATATTCGATTTTCCATTTCCTTAATTATCATATTTCCAGAAATTTCATTTATTCCATCCACATATCAATCTCTGATTATCCCTCCCCCAGGTGAAAACCTGGGTGCCTTCTGCTTCTCCTTTTCCGCTAGGTAACAGTGAAAATCGAGACCGCTTTCTTCTTCCTATTCTTGTGTTATTCCTTTTTTCTTCCCCCCTCTCCTCCTCCCGGCCCCCGCCATCCACCTTTGGCAGTCCATAACCATATTATAACCTGCCATCCACCTTTGGCAGTCCAAATTGTCCAACCGGACATGTCTGTCATCCACCTTGACAGACCCACCATACAGTCCCATCTTGACTGTCTTCTCCTCTTGTTCTGTCTAGTAGGGTGGGTGGGAGGAATCAAAAACTCCAGCAAAAAGTGGCTGAGGTCCCCTTGTGCTGTCCCTTATGTACCTCCCTTTCCTGTTACCTGTCCATTGTTCTGGCCCTTAGCCCCTTCCCTTCCTTCCCTCCTCCCCTCCTGAGAACAACCATTCCATGACAGAGGGAAGGGGTGCACCAGGACAACCTGGTCTGCCCCTTAAAGGGCAAACTCCATCGTCCCGGATTCCCCCCTTTTCCCTCACAAAAAGACAGAGACCATTGTTTGTTTTTGTGCTCAGATTGGCAATTAATTTATTTATATTCATAATCCAATATTCCATTTTCCATTTCCTTATTATCATATTTCCAGAAATTTCATTTGTTTCCATCCACATGTCAATCTCTGATTATCCCTCCCCCAGGTGAAAATCTGGTGCCTTCTGTTTCTCCCTTTCCACTAGGTAACGGTGAAAACAGAGACCGTTTTCTTCTTCCTCTTCTTGTGCTATTCCTTTTTCTTCCACCTCCCTCCCCCTTTTCCCCACTAGCCAATCTCCGGCTTGCGTTGGATGGCTGGCTTCCCCATACTTGGGTATCACTCTCCCTTACCTCAGGGACGATCCTTTCCTTTTTTTTTTTTTATATTCCAGTTTTTGCATGTTTCCTCCATGCTTCTATGAAGCCCATTGTTTCTGTATTGAACATGTCTATGGCTAGATCCAACAGGTGCACACCGTCTGACCTGTAGAAATCCTCCACCCATTCTTCTACCCCCGCAGTATCACCTGTCCCCTCCATCTACCTTACCAATGTCTCCACCCTTCTATTCCTCTTTCTCCTAGCCCTCTCCACTGCCCTGTGGCTGTGCTCCTGCCTCCATACCCTTCTTGGTATCATATCTGACCAGGTGAGGCACACCTGAGGCCACCACTGTCCTATTGCCACTAGATACCTTTTTATCTGTAAGTATGTGTCTACCCATGGTCTGCCCGCCAGGTCATTGCCCCCTAGATGTATAATAATTAGGTCTGGACTGGGACGACGTCCCTTGAGTTCCTTCAAGGTGGGAAGCAGCTGTGCCCATCTCATCCCACGTATGCCATGCCAGACCAACCTACACTGTCTCACATCCTGGTACAGCTGCTTTCCTCCAGCCTTCTTCTCTGCTCTCTTTCCAGCCCAATAAATATAGGAATGGCCGCAGATATAGACTTCTGTGCTCCTCCCTCTACCTATGGGGTTCAAGGAAAATTAATTATTTTACACATACTCTTAGTGTCATCACCATATTATCCCCCCCATTTCTTTCCCTTTGCCCTCCCCAACTTTTCCCTTTTTGCCTCCCCCGACCTGCAATTCCCACTAGGAGTACCAACTTCAATATTTTTTTTTTTTTTACTTCAGTGCTCTAATGTATCTCTTATAACTGGCTGACGGCTGACCGACAGCGCCCTTTTTCCAAAATGTCCTTCACAGGTTCCCCATTGCTGCCCACTGTGAGGCAGCCCCAATCCATAGGGAATGGGATGAGTAATTAGCTGGGTCCTCCCCCATGAACTGCATGCCATTTTTAAGAAATGCTGTGACTTGATAGCCGGTGACCCTTTTCCCATCACCATGTACAAATAACTTTCCCGTCCTGGTCCCCTGCTCTGTGGAGAAAGCCCACAGAGCCTTCACTGGGCATATTGCAACCTCTACTTGCCCCTTCAGTGTCACTATGCAACCTTGTCCTCTTTGGTCCATTTTTGACCTCCTGATCTTGATCCATATCTCTTTTGCCCCCCAGCTTACATCGTCCCATTCTAAGCCTCCTTCCTTGTCTTCTTTCCCATGGCCTACCACCTCACTCACTCTCATAGCCCCTGCAAACATTATCACATAAATTGTGTGAAATTGCTGGGCCTCAGCCTTCAATCTGCATATTACCAGGAGCACCTCCTTTAGCCTTATTAGCCACTGCTCCCCTATTGGCCTCCTATTATCTTCTGGCCCACGTTTCAACCTGCCCCATCCCTGCATCATTCTCCTGATGAACAATGATTTTGCCAGATCCTTCCACCCCTTTAGGCTGCAGATAACACTAATCCCTGCCAGATAAACCCCCATTGTGGTGTGGGTGGTCCCTTTCTGCCACTGTTTCATGGTGAACATTCCCAACTGTTCCTCTGTGAGTGGCCCACTTACCTCCATCTGGTGCTCAGCCCTGAATGTTTGAAAACACCTGCCAGGCCCCATCGTAAGCCCTCAGAGTCCGAGGTGCCCATGAGCTGCGAAACAACAGTTCTGCTCCTTCTTGCCAACATCCCAGTTGTTCGTTGGTATGGGTGTTTTTTGTTCTTCTGCTGCTGGTGCCAGCCTCTGGAAACAGTCCAGCTGCAGACGGGAAAGGCTGTCAGCCAGGATATTGTGTACCCCTTCTATATGTTTTGCTCTGAATGACATGTTCAGCTGCAAAGCCCTTAAAACTAAACGTCGTAATACTTTTATGACCGTCTCTGACCTGGCGCCCCTGTTGTTTAGGACCTCTACCACTGATCTGTTATCACACCAGAAGGTCACTTTCTGATCCCGTAGTTCCTCCCCCCATACTAGGGAACATGCCCATATAGGCATGATTTCCAGCAATGTTATATCTCTTATTTTCCCATCCTTTACCCAGCTATCAGGCCATGGTTCTGTGAACTACCTGCCCCTCAGGTAACCCCCCATGCCAAACCCCCCGGCTGAATCTGTGTAGAGCTCGAGGTCTGTGTTGTACACCCACTCTTCTTGCCAGAAACAACAGCCATTATATTCCTTCAGGAATTCCTCCCATATCCCAAAATCTTCTCTGACACCTCTTCTCTGGTCCACCCAATGATGTGGTCTGTGACCCCTGCTGTAGCCCTAGCTAACCTCTGTGTGAACGCCCTCCCCGATCCAATGGCCCTGCAGGTGAAGTTCAGGTGCCCCAACACTTGCTGAACTTGTTTCAGCTGTACCCTTCTCCTGCTGGTGTGTAATTGAATCAATTCCTTCAGTTTCTTCACTTTATTGTCTGGCAGCCTGAATATCTCTTTTGGTACATTTATCTCAATCCCCAGAAATTCCATCACCCTGCTGGGCCCTTCTGTTTTTTCCGGTGCCAGTGGCACCCCTAGTTCTCTGCATAATTTCTGAAACTTACCCAACATATTCTGTGTCTCCCTTTTTCCCCTCCCAATGAAAAGGAAGTCATCTAGATAATGAATGACCGTTCTATAACCTGTCCTTTCCTGGAATATCCATTGCAAACATGTGCTGAAAGCTTCGAATGTCGAGCAAGCTATGGAACATCCCATTGGCATGGCTTTGTCAAAATAATACTGCTCCCCAATTTTAAAACCCAATAGATCCCAGTCTTCTCTCCTAACTGGTAGCAGTCTGAAGATGGACTCAATATCCGTCTTTGCCATCCATGCATCCTCACTAGCCCGGATTATCAGAACTGCACCCTACAGTGTCGCATATGTCACCCTACTGTGTTCCTCCCCGATGAAGTCATTCACCAAATATCCTTCTGGATAAGACAGATGGTGAATCACTCTGTACTGTCCTTCTTTCTTCTTAGGTACCAAACCCAATGGTGAGATCTGCATATCTCGCAGAGGGGGGGTGTCGAATGGTCCATCTACCCTCCCTGCTGCCTTTTCTTTCTCTATCTTCTGTCTCAACATTTCTTCCTTTCCTTTAACGGATCCCAGGTTGTCCGCCTCTCTCACTTGCCTGGGCCCCTCACACTGTAGTGAAAACCCCATCCTAAAACCTTGTATAATCATCTCCCGTACTGCTCTGTTCAGATATCTGTCCAAACAGGTTGTCCATGCCTCTAAATTGATGGGGGTTCTAGCTACCCTGAAATGCTCCTTGTCTATCCCCCCTTTTCTGCTCTCCAGCCCCCTCCCGTCTTGTGCAGGGTTCTTTTGATCAGTGATTCTGACCCCCGCTTATGTTCCTCTACCCTCCACCCTTATTCCATGTCTGCCCTTTAAACCCCTGTTCTTCCCGAAAGTACTGTTGACCTGACCCTTGTCCCCTGTGTCCCTGTGCCCCTTGGGTCCATGCCGTCTTGCATCTGCTCGCCCGGTGTCCTCCACCGCATTTTGAGCAAGCATGGCAAAAACGACATTGGGGCCATGAGCAAACAGCCCTGTTGTAGGCCCAACAACATCTCTGGGGTGTCGACCCTTTCTTCCCCCATTCCCCTTCGGGTGTGGACTGATCAGTGACGCAGTCTGTCCACAAATCTAACTGCTTTGTGTCCCATCTCACTTCCCCGAATGTTGCCATTCTCTGTCGAAAGAATTCGTCATAATATAGCCATCCCACCCCACCTTTTGCCTTTGCCCTCCTTATTATCAAGGAATACGTGATGAGCGGGATACCCAGCTCCGGCCTTTTCTCCAAGACAATGGCTGAGAAAGTGGCAAAACCTACAAACCATCCATCCCAGGTCTTTCCCCTTCGTGAACTTGTCCTCCTCCTTTTTTCCAAAAAGCACTATTGCCGCTGCCATTTCGCTCCTACCTATGTTCTCGGCCTCTTCATACTTTGCTGCCGTTTCCCGGCTCACTAAAGAGAATATATCCACATACTCCCCTTTCCATATTTTCTCTTTTGTGGCCAGTGGGACATGCTCTCCTATCCTCATCCCGGTTGCACCTATCTCCCTTGTACCTTTCCCTTCTTTTTCTGCACTCCCTTCATTACTTTTTGGCACCTCTTTTTCTGTACTAATCTCCACCAGAGCCGATTCCATCTAACCTAACCCTCCTGTCCCCAGGGCCGATACAATTTGACCTATGTATTCCTTTATACTATCTCCCACTGTGCTGGGTACGTTACCTGTAACCTTGTCCAGGTCGTGCTGCCTGGCATCTTCCAACTGCCCCCTTTTCACTCCTTGTGGCTGAGAAGGAGGGTCAACTACTATGGTTTGCGGAGGGAAAACCACATTCTGGGGGTCTGGTCCAGGTTCACGAAGGAAGATCCCATCTTGATCGTGGGGAGGTACTGGCATTCCCAAGTTTATAGGCTGCAGAGGTACTGGATCAGCCACCCTTGGGGGTTCCACCGCAAGCGGTGGTACCCTAGTGGGTCTAACGTGGCCCTTCAGCTGGTTGTTTCCCTCTGTCCCCTTTCTCCGGGCCTGCTTTCCTTTTCTCCCCGGGTCTCCCTGGTTCCTCCCCTTCCACCAGCTCCCACATTCGGTTGACCTTTTCTGCTAATTCGATTATGGCCCTGTAGGCATCCTCCTTTGACAGCTTGCTTTTCTTTGGTGCCATTTCCTTCGCTTTTCCCTGTGAAGACAACTATAGGAAGAGAACAAGAGTCATTATATACCTGCATTACCATATTTTTTTTGTCCCCCCTTTCTCCTCTTTTTTTTTTTTGCACCCTCGTGCCCTTCGGCTTTTCCTTTCATTCCCGAGGGTCTCCTTTTCTTTGTATCTTTTCGCTCCCAATGTCTCTTTTTTTTTTTTTGATTGTCACGCTGCATGTGATATCACGCAGAGGGTCGCTATAGCCTGCTTAGATCCTCCCTGTATTGGGCCTCCATCTATTGGCCCTTTTTTTGGGGGGACCCCCCCCACAAAAACTACACCCTTGTGTCTAAAAACCCTTGCCCCTATCCCCTCCCGAAAACGCTTGCCTCATGGCCTGCACCATTTTTGCAGCCCTGCGCTGCTACCTGCTCCATTTGCTCTTTGGATCCCTCAGACATTTGTCCTTTTTATCGCCCCCCTCGTGAGGCCCTATGCCACCAAATTACCCTGCTTGTTGTTGTCCCGCATCACCCGCGGGTTGCTATAGTGAAATTCAGTTCCTCCCTTTACTGGGCCTCCCCCATTGGCCCTTTTGTGGAGAAAACTCCCCCAAAACCTCGTGGCTAACAAGGCCTCACCCCTAACCCCCCTCCGAAAAATGCTTGCCCCGAGGTCTACCCATGGTGTGCTCCGTCACGCCACGTGGCCACATGCGTCAGCCCCCCACACAAACCCTCCTGTTTGTGGCCTCTTTCCCATTCTGGTCTGTCCCCCCATGCTTTATAACCATGTTTCGCCAGCCAAAACATCCCTTTCATATTATTCCAGTGCCAGGCCAAAAATTTTTCCTTTCTTGCTATCCCAGTTCTTTCCAGCCATGCGCTGCTCCCTGTTCCACTCACTTTTGGCCCATTACAGGCTTTTTGCCCATTTCCCCCACCTCCCTCCCCATCAAAAACCCCACAACTTGCTGGCCCCAGGCCTTCCAGACCTGTGCTTGCCACTACTGTCTCTCAAATAGCCTCTTAGCCTGCCATCCAGTCCCTCGCTGAGCCCACACCAGCCCCAGACCCCACGCCATGTTGACCCACAAGTTCAATGTGCTACCATGCACCATTCCGGCTTGCATATCCCTGTCCTCCAGCCACACCCTCTCTAGGCCAACGCCAACCACCCTACCGCTCGTTGTCCCCTCAAAATCAGCCCTGTGCTGCAAATAACTCTCGTTTTCAGAGAAAATAGCCTTGCCCTGCAGTCTTCTCCTTCTCTCAGTCACTGCTTGTAAAATGCCACCGCTTGCTACCCTACAATACTCCCAGCCATGTGCTACAACAAAACGCTCATTCCTCTCTGAAAAACCTGCTCTCCACCAGATTGCTATTCGACAATACTCCCAGCCATGTGCTACAAAAAAAAAATGCTCGTTTTTCTCTCTAAAAATCTGCTCTCCACAGAATTGCTACCCGACAATACTCCCAGCCATGTGCTACAACAAAACGCTCGTTTCTCTCTGAAAAAACCTGCTCTCCACAGGAGCGCTACTTTCAGGTCCTTTGTCCAACCTCTCCTCACCGAGCCTCAGCCACCACTTGCTCTACTCGCTCTGCTCCTGGCCCTTCATTACTACCTGATATCTTGCCAAGCCATGCAATTAACCACAGAACCCACCTATACAAACAAATTATTTCATTTTTTTTCTAATTTTTTTTTAAATAACTAGCAGCCATTTTAAAACATCACTTTCTCTTTCCAGCATTATATGCATTTTTTTTAAAACACATCCAAACCTCATTATTCTCTTTTTTTTTTTTTTAATTTTACCTGTTTTTATCTTGGTGCACAAACCTCCACCAACAGTTCTGCCAATCCAACATGCTGCAGCTTCAGTAAATCAAAAACTCCACCAAAAAGTGGCCGAGGCCCCCTTGTGCTGTCATAGAAACATAGAAGTTGATGGCAGATAGGGACCGCAAGGCCCATCCAGTCTGCCCATTTCTTTTTTCTACCTTATAAATGTGCCATCGGCCTTTGCTCTGTCAGTGGCCTATCTATTCATAGTCATTTGTATTGCTCCCTTATGCCTATCCCATGCCTGTTTGAAGCCCTGCACTGTATTCATAGCCACCACTTCTTGTGGTAAGCCATTCCATGCATCCACCACCCTTTCTGTGAAAAGAATTTCCTCCACATTTCCCCTTAATCGCCCCCTCTAATCTCATGCTGTGTTCTCTTGTCCTGCTATTTTTCTTATATTTAAACATGTTAGACTCTTTCACCTTGTTAATGCCCTTAAGGTGTTTGAATGCCTCAATCATATCACCTCTCTCCTCCTTTGCTCAAGGGTATACATATTGAGCTCTGTTAATCTGTCCTCCATATGTCTTCTGATACGGTCCCTGCACCATTTTAGTTGCCCTTCTCTGGACTTCCTCAATTTGGTTAATGTCCTTGTGAAGGTGTGGCCTCCAATACTGCATGCAGTACTCCAGATGGGGCCTAACCAGTGTCTTGTAAAGAGGGATTATTACCTCCCTCTTATGACTTGTGATACCCCTACTAATACACCCTACCCCCCCCAGCCTTACCTACTGCTTTGGAGGTCTGCTTGGATGATTTCAGGTCATCAGTGATGATGATGCCCAAGTCTCTTTCTTCCTTTGTGACTGCTAGCAACTCCCCCCTCCCAGCCTATAGGTGGCTTCAAGGTTTCTCTTCCCTACATACATGATCTTGCACTTCTTTACATTAAATCCCAGTTGCCACTCTTCTGACCATTTTGCTAGTTTATCCAGATCTCTTCTCATTCTGCCCACCCCATCTGGATCATCTACTCTGTTGCAGATCTTGGTGTCATCTGCAAACAGACAAGTCTTACCCTCTAGTCCATCTGCAAGGTCACTAATGAAGATGTTGAAGAGGACTGGCCCCAGGACTGATCCCTGAGGTACCCCACTTGTGACTTGCATCTCTTCTGACTGTATACCATTTACCACCATTCTCTGTTTTCTGCCCGTCAACCAGTTTGCCACCCAGTTGACCAACTTCTGACCCACCCCGAGCCTACCCAGCTTATTTATCAATCTTCTATGTGGAACAGTGTCAAAAGCTTTGCTGAAGTCAAGGTAGGCGACATCAACTGCTCCCCCTTGGTCCATCACTCTGGTTACCCAGTCAAAGAAATCTATGAGATTAGTTTGACAGGACCTTCCTTTTGTAAACACATGCTGTCTTGGATCATGTGCCCTATGGATTCCAGGTGTTGCACTATCCTTTTCTTAAGGAGTGCCTCCATAATCTTGCCCATTACTGAGGTAAGACTGACTGGTCTGTAGTTCCCCGCCTCCTCCCTGCTGCCACTCTTGTGAAGCAGGATCACATGAGCCCTTCTCCAGTCTTCTGGGACCTCTCCTGTGCTCAGAGACTCACTAAACAGTTCTGCTAATGGCTCTGCTAGTTCCACCTTTAGCTCCTTAAGTACCCTGGGTTGTTTGCCATCAGGTCCCATTGCCTTATCCACCCTGATCTTAGCAAGCTCTTGTAGGACCCTTTCTTTTGTGAAGGGAGTAGTGCTCACCTCCCTCCCCCCTGTGTCCACGATGCTGAGCTGTGGGTCCTGCCCTACCTTCTCTTCAGTAAATACTGAGCAAAAGTATCTATTTAGGATAGATGCCTTTACAGGGTCCTCCTCCTCCACATGCTCCCTTTTCTCCATTAAACAGCAATACCCCTCTGGACTTTCTCCTTTCACTAATGTATCTATAGAAAGTCTTGTCACCTTCTTTTACTGTTCGTGCTAGTTTTCCTCAGTTTGGGACTTTGCCTGCCTTACTGCCTCTGCTTCCCTAGGGCAGTTTGGTATGCCTCCCTATCTTCATCCATTGTGTTCCTTATATTTCCTGAAGGCCAGCCTTTTGGCTCTGACCTTTTCTGCTACTGTATTTGAGAACCAAAGTGGTTTCCTTCTTCTTTGCACTTCCTTTTCTGTCTAACACAATGGGATGTTGCTTTAAGTATTGCATCCTTAATGCTTGCCCACTTTGCCTGTACCCCTCACCTGTGTTTCTTTTTGCCAGGGCTAGCTTAACTCTGTTGGCCATCTTATCAAAGTCAGCTCCTCTGAAGTCCCATATTT
Source organism: Neoceratodus forsteri (assembly GCA_016271365.2). Classification (NCBI taxonomy): domain Eukaryota; kingdom Metazoa; phylum Chordata; order Ceratodontiformes; family Ceratodontidae; genus Neoceratodus; species Neoceratodus forsteri. The sequence continues at coordinate 237,915,267 of CM028132.1, read as the reverse complement.
TTGCCTTGGAATGGGATGATTTAGATGTGGTAGCCAAATTGAACCATACCATGTGATGGTCACTGGCCCCCAGGTGACCTTCTACCTGGAGATCTGTGATCCCTTCCTTGTTAGTCAGTACTAGATCTAGGATAGCCCTGTCTCTCGTGGGTTGCTGTACCATTTGTTTGAGGCCCTCCCCTTCAGGGAATCCACTATGTGTCTAGTTCTGGCAGATGTTCCTGCTGGTATTGACCAATCTGTATCCGGCATGTTGAAGTCTCCCATTATCAGAACCTCCCCTTTAGCTGTCATGTTTTGTATATCTTCTAACAGTAATGTGTCTATGTCCTCCCCCTGGTCTGGGGGCCTGTAGACAACCCCAGTTCTTATGGCTGTCCCATTTCCTGTTTCCAGGGTGACCCACAGTTCTTCTGGCTCCTTATGTGTATTCTGAATTTCTGTAGCTTTGATATTTCATTGACATACAGGGCCACTCCTCCCCTTTTGCACCTCGGCCTCTTCTGAACAATACATAGCCAGGTACTGAAGTCTCCCAGTGTGGTTACTGGTAAACCACGTCTCACTAATTGCTACTATGTCCAGTTTAGCCTCTGACATTATCGCCTGCAGGTCTGGGATCTTATTTCCCAGTCTGTGAGCATTTGTGTACATGATTTTCCATTGGCCAGATTTTGGTGTGTTAGTTGTTGGGTGAGGTTTGGCATTACCCTGTGTGTTATGGGGAGACAAACCTTTTTTCTTACCTGGTGATGCAAATGAACTGCAAACATGCTGAATCCCTGTTTGACCACTAGCTGAGGGGGGAGGGGTGTTCTTCCCATTCGACGTATGGGGTGCTGCACCCCTCTCCCCATTTGCTAGTTTAAATATTCTGCAAAGACATCAAACTTCTGCCCAAATGCACTGACTCCCTCCTTAGTCAGATGCAGGCCATCAAATTTAAAGAACTTTCGCTCCCAGAACTGTTGCCAGTTCCCTACAAATCTGTGTCCTTTTTCCTGGCACCAGCCCTTGAGCCACGTGTTTCGCTCCCCTATCTCCCCTTCTCTGACCTTCCGTCCATCTGCTCCCCTCTCCCAGACTGGCAGGATCTCAGAGAAGGAGATGCCGGACGAAATAGATGATAGTTTGTCACTCAGCCTGGTCAGGTGTTCCTTGGTCTCCACAACTGACCGGCTGGTGAGATCATTAGTCCCTATGTGTATTAGGACATCAATGTTTTCTCCTGCTTTGTGAACAATTTTAGCAATGTGGTCAGTGTCTCTCCATGCTGATGTACCTGGGAGACATCTGACCATTACCCCTGGCTGGAGATGGGTATCAACTCCCCGAATCATGGAGTCTCCTATGATCAGAAGTTTTTTGGATTTCCTTTTTGCTTTTTTTGTTTTGGTTCCTGATTTGGGTGAGTTTTGTTGTGCTAGCTCCTGTGCTGCAGTGTCCTGCTCTGCAGTGTCTTCTGCCTCTTTGTTTGATTTCAGAGATAGAGGCAGATACCTGTTTGTAGTGTTTATATGGTTTTTGGAGGTAATATGTTGGAGAGCAGAGAGTGATGGGGCACCTGATTTGCCCCTCCTAACCACCTGCCAACCTCCAGGACTAACTACCCTCTGCAGTCGAGGTTTTTCTGTTGGATGCTGGGGAAATGGCAGGTGGTTCTTATAATGTATTTCCTCTTGAATATGAAATTTGAGGCATGCAATCTCTGCCCATGCTGCCTGGAGCTGAGCCCCAAGATCTCCAAAGGCCCAGCATGTAGGACAGTGTCCTAAATCCTGCAAGAATGTCCTTCTGAAAATTGTTCCACAGTACCTGCAGTTAATAATATCCATTCCAGATAAGTTGCTGGGTTTATAACCTAGTCAGAGTAATTAGAAGGGAAAAAAAGGAAAAAAAATGCAAGTAATGATTTGATTGTGTTTTGTTTAACTTGTTATAACAACAAGTTAAATTACTAGTGTCCCTGTAAATGAGCTCACCTTGTGGAGGCCCCACTGATCCACCCCTTCCTGCTCTGCCACAGGAAATGTCACAACTGTGGTACCCTCTAAAAGGAGTGTAGTGTGGGGTGGTTGGGGATGGGGGTGGGTGGCTGGGCTCTTCCCCTGCCGAAAACGAAAAACCACGGACGAAAGAAAAAGGAGGTAAGAGCAGAAACAATCAGTCAACAACAAATGCAGTAACCCTGAAAGCTTATCCTAATGTTTGATAAAACTGTAAAACCTGTAAAGCACCACCTGTAATAATTTCAGAGAAGATATACGCTGTAAGAAACACTTTGCTACAGAGAAAAATAAAACAATGAAACGTTAGCAACAAACAGTAGCAATCCCTGTGAGTAAAAAATAAAAACAACACCACACAGTAAATCTGCTTAGCCAAAATAAGTCTTAATCCTTTTCCCTTGCTCTGGTAAGTTTCTCTACTCTGCCTTTCAAGCAGTCTTAGAAGGAAAGAGCTTAGGTGAAGCTAGGTGCCTTGGCCAGAAAACCAAGTCTTCTGTCCCTTATGTACCTCCCTTCGCCCTTCCCTTTCCTGTTACCTGTCCATTGTTCTGGCCCTTAGCCCCTTCCCTTCCTTCCCCCCCCTCCTGAGCACAACCATTCCATGATAGAGGGAAGGGGTGCACCAGGACAACCTGGTCTGCCCCTTAAAGGACAAACTCCATTAGCATCAATTACCATGACACTACAGTTTCCATCAAAGATGGAACCTTACAGACCTGTATCTACAGAAAACCAACCAACAGAGATACCAACATAAAAAAAGCAAGCACCCCAATCACCCTAGGTACACTGAAAAATATGTAATGTAGAGTCAAGAGCTTTGATACCACCAAAACTGTTTGAGAGAGGAGGACAGAAATAAACACCTTGTCACATTGAAAAATAAATTACTGGACAGAGACACTCCGCTCGAGAAACTAAGAGAAGTGGAACATGCCACACTTATGCCAAGAAAACAACTACTACAATATAAAGAAAAGACCACCACCAACTGGACACCCTTGGTTGTTACATACAACCCTGATCTGGAGCCCCTATGAAAAATTAATAAGGACCTACATCCAACATTCAGTGAGGATAACATCTTAAAATGCATCTTCAAGTAACCACCTTTACTATCTTTTAAATAACCACCTAACATTTCCAATCTGATTGTCAGGAGAAAACTTATACCTGACCAAAGAACAGAACACTAGGAGACACTAAAGCCTGCAATATTCCTAAATATGAAACATGTGGGCATTTTTCCACTTCAGACTTTATGAACACCCCCCTCCCCCAAAAAAACAAGCAATTCAAGATACAGGGGAGTTATACATGTGCATCCAAGAATGTTGTCTATTACATCCAGTGCAAGAAGATTACATATGCAGGCTATGTGGGGGAAGCGAGAAACCCCTTTGAATCTGAATGAGCTCACACAGGCACAACATAAAGGAGAAAAAGACTGAAAAACCAGTTGGATGAATTTCAGTCCGATCACCCCTACTCTGACCTCTCAGTTCTGGTTCTCAAAAGGCACTTAAAAAATATACAAGAAAGGCGAGCTTATAAACTTAAACTTCTTCACCTTCTTGACACTAAAAATAATGGACTGCATATAGACTTTGGTTTCATCGCCCATGACAAATTTTATCTGACAACTGTTACTGTGCATATATTTATATACATTTAAGCAATAATGACTGAAGAGTCGGTCATTGCCTAAAGATTAACAACCAGCTGCCTAGGGCCAGCCCCACCCAGCCAGTCATTAATCGACAGGAAATAAATGGGTCTGAGGTCATTATTGCGATTGAAAGTCAAATTGCAGTAATGACCTTTTTGGTACTTTTTTGTTTTCTTTACTGTTTTTGTTTCTGTGGGGTGAGGTGACAGTGCTGCGTGTCTTTAAGGCTGCTGTGTGGAATTACTTTCCATGTTTGGGGAGGTATTGTGCCATTCTATTTTGTTAAGTTTTCTGTGAGAAATTATTACAGTTGAATCATTCGGTGGTAACAGAAATGCCGCTGCAATGTGGCTGCCATGCCAGGCATTTCTAAGAGATTTCAGACTGTCGTGGTAGCCAATCAATGAGCTAGTTCAGCTCATGAATAATTAGACTCATAATATCTGTTGCATTTTATATATTTGTTGTATTTCTTATGCATTAACAAAGTTTTATTTATATTGCAGTGTCTCTGTCTTTTACACTCACACACACACATATGAGCGCATGTGGGCATTTTTCCACTTCAGACTTTATGAACCCCCCCAAAACAAGCAATTCAAGATACAGGGGATACACATGCACACACACATGAATGCACACACACACATGTACATGCACACACACAGTCTGCATTTAGGGAGGCTCTTTTAATACAAATATCTTATAATGTATAAGCCTCCTGCTATCACATTCTATTTTGGGAGAGACGTCTACATAACTAATCTGATTTACAACTGCCTAGTATTTCAAAGACTGTTTTTTTTTGTCCCTGCATACTCCCTTATCAAAAGAACTATTACACCCATGTGTAAAAGTTTATTTACCAATAGAGTTCTGTGTACTAAGAAGTTTGCTTTCTCTCTGAACCTGGCTACTATGGCTCATGAAGGGCTCTGCGTATCATGAAAGCTTGTGTTTTGTAAATCCCTTGTTGTTCCAATAAAAGATATCAAATCACCTACTTTGTTCATCTTTATAATGATCAATATGGCTAGGAGCAGTTCTATGCAAAGAACAAGGGATTTGCTTTATGATAGGGACACAGGCTCTAAATGGGAGAAAATGGGAGTTAGCAGCAATGAGGTGGTTTATTTGTTTATCAAGTCTAGGATCACAAATACCTTTGAGCCTTGGCTCTTTTACAAAGGTTCCATGTCAGAGAAATACAAATTATGGGGAATATCAAGACAGACATTACAACAATGTGGACATTGCAAACAGAATAAAGATTAATACAATTCAAGGGTAGCATTGTAACAAGACAGCCAGCGGCATCTGTCAGAGAAAACAGACAACAGATAAGTGCCAGAGTCATAGGGAGAGGGAAGAGGGGAGGGAGGGAGAAGGAATGTAGGAAGGGTGGGGAGAGGGTGAAAAGTGCAACATTGGGTATACAAAGATGTGAGGGTAGAACCCAGTGAGGAGGGGAGGTGGGGACAACTAGACCAGAAAGGGAAGTGGAGAAACAAGGTTAAGTTGGGCAGTCACAGGAGCTGTTGGTAGTGAGATAATCCTGGAACCTAGTTTTAAACATGCCAATTGTTGGGGCAGAGGAGATGGCTGGGCTGAGGCCATTGAACCAGAGTGGTGCTTGATAAGCAAAAGAGTATTGTCCCTGTGAAGTGTGACAGTGGGGGACTTTCAGTAGCTGTAGCGTGGATCTCCTAAGGCACCATTTGTTAATTTGGTGTTGTAACAGAGTTGAGACCCCAGAAGGTGCAAGGTCAAGGTAGATTTTTTTCACCATGGAGCAGGTGAGAAACTTTATGCGGTTTGATAGTTGGAGCCAGCCGGTTTGAGTGTACAGGTCACATGTGTGGGTGAGATGGTGAGCACCAGTGATGAGCCGACATGCTTTATTTAAGGCAGTTGAGAGGCATCTAAGGGTTGTGGTTGTGGCCGCGCAATAAATGATGAGACCATAGTCTATTACAGAGATCACAGAGCTCAGGACTGCAACCTTCAAAGCTTCTGGCATGAGGTGTGGTCTGTGTATGTAGAGGAGACCAAGCCATGTATTAGCAGCTCTAGCTACGTTATCTACATGAAGTCCATAGGAGAGATTAGGGTCAAGCTGTATCCCTAAGTATTTGAAGGACCCCACCTGATCTAGAGTGTTCCCCTGGGTGGTGGAGATAGCCAAGTGGTGTAGCTTATGTGGGTTATGAGAGCTGCAGAAGAGCATAGATTTGGTTTTCTTGTCATTGAGGACTAGTTTATGATTAAGAAACCATGTCTCTACAGAACTGAAACCAAGTTGAAGGTTGTGTTGAGAGGTAGTGTAGTATAATAACTTGTTGTTGGTCTTCTGTGCCCTTGTTGACCCAGGCAACTTCAGTCTCAGATGTTCATCTGCTCCTTCCAAGGTGTAGCCAAAATAATAATCTCCTCAGGTAATATTATGTAACAGGGTGACCAGCCAACCTCTGACCTAGTGGCCATGACAACATGGGAAAGAGTTGATGAAAATAGCTCACAGGTTGCAATCCAAAGGCAGTTTTCCACAAAGAGCTAATCTGCACAAACTTTGAAGTTTAGGTACAAATCCACATACTAAACCAGTCCTGCATGGGAGTGAGCTCATGTCTGGTTTGATTGATACATGATCAGTCAAGTCACAGTCTAATCAGCAGCATTGCAAGGCTTGCTTTAGCACTGTATACCTTTGATGTGCAAGTAGCAAGGGAGTTTTAGAAGTATAGTAGCCCCAATGAAGGGGCTACAACAGAAAGTAGGAGGTAGTTGGGAATGTGATATGCAAGAAATCATATTTGGGTGAAATAATGTAGCAACACATGCATTTTGCAGAAATGTCATTGGCAAAAAATGTAATGCACAATCGTTGAATAGCTGCATGTCCATTGGGCAGTACAAAGAAGAAGGCTGAGATTGCACATTGTATCTCTTAGAGTGGCTGAGTCCTGCCAAACCCACAAAGCCACAGAAAGAGATCCAGACAGCAATATGTTTTTTTAGCCTTTTGCAAGCAAACATAAAAACACCCTCATACTTCCTGGAGGGGCAAGAAATACCCCCAAACATTTGTGGGAAAATTGTGTTTAGCATATAAAATGATAAGGTATACATATTGGATAACATGCTGTAAGGTTTTAGTTTTGAGTTTTACAGCAGAAAATACTGAAACAGCACTGAAATAAGATGTTAGTGCACACTGTAAATATCTGTGCTATAAAACCCCACATAGAAATATCGAGCAGATAAAGCTCTGCTAAGAATTTGGAACAGCACAGCTTGCAAAACACAATTTCTGAAAGTGGACCCCCTACCTGCTATGCCTCACTGTGTAACTACCAATTAAACCTCCTAAGGTGGTGTGCAAAATAATGGATCCGACACATACTGGAACTCATTGGACTGTGGAACTCTCTGCATCTTATTCTCTGCTGGACTCTTTACCCAAAGCTCGAGAAACTTCTCTCAGAAAAGAACTCCAGCTCAGTCAGCTCCTGCTGTTTTCATGCCAGTTCATTCTAGTTGAGTTCATTAACACTGTCAGCTTTTATAAGTGAAAAACTAGGCACACTTAATATATTATCCTTAGGAAGCATCAGCTTGAGAAAAATTAATTTCTGCTGGGTTTGTCCTATAAGTGTTTAAAAGGTTAACACTGTTTTAAAGCCCTTCCGAATTTTACAGTGTTCCACCTGTTTGTCAGTTTATGTGCAAGTTATCCTGGTCATTTGCATTCATTATTGCTTAACTGCCTCAATTTTATGTTAATTGTTCTTTTCCTATCAGATAAAACTTGTGTGGAGTGCTGATCTGTATTCTGAGTCAATTAGAATATCTTGCTACACACATTTACACAAGTTAACTTTGATCTAACTTTACAGACTGCATTCTTCCCCATGCATACATCCAGAAGCCAGGGTTATAGTAAAAGTTGTAGTGTTAAAAGGATCCCATGTGTAAATCCAGACTGGGATGTCCCCTATTGCCCATCCTGTTTTGCACAGCTTATGAGCTACTAGCAGCGCTATTAAATAAGCATCAGTATATTGATGCAGCAATATAATGAACAATATTCGAGTTTCATCTACAATTAATAAAAATATTAGTGTACCTGTCAAATCTACTTTTCTAGGTACCTGCTCAGCTATGCACTATGATTTTTTTTATTTTTATTTTCTTGATCCTTACCCTAGCCAGGTCTAAAATGTTATTTCTAAGCCAAGTATGGTGGGCATCTGTTTCTTCTTGTGGAAAATCTAAATGAAAACATTTATAAAATACCCAGATTTTGGTGGAACTAAAACATTATACCACTAAATAAAACTGGAAGATGCCTGGAATAGTTTATAATGAAAAAGGGTAAATTGTTTTGTCCAACTGCATCACACTGCTGCTTTACATACTTTAACATGTAATAGGACTAACCAAGCAATCTCATTAAATTGAATTATACTGTGTATGATAGTTCATTGTTGTTATAACAGACCCTACCAGCTCCCTACCTTAACAACTGAAGTCCCTAGATATTTTTGGAAGTTGCTATCGATATAAGTAAATTTCAAGAGATCTGTAGGAAGGAAGATTTTAAAATGGTGTATAGTGGCATCAGACATATCCACTGGGTGCCACAATTGTTGTTGGGACTGGGAGGGAGTTATGGCCACTGCAAAGGGAAATTAAAAAAATCAGAGCAACATCAAAGTTTAGAATCCGCTTCCCAAAACTACCACTGCCTTGTGCAGCTGCAAATAAAGTTGGGAGCAAATAAAAGAACATAATTCCAAAAATGCAAAATTACCTCAGAACCAGAGTTACTTATTTCAGCACTGCTAAATTCAAAATATTTCTGCAGTTATTATGAATGCATCTCCTAGCTGAAAGCATCTTCATATACAAATGAGAAGTGCAACCACCAGAAAAATTGACACAATATGACAAGTGAAAACTACAGGAAAATAGTGACAAGGCAAAATGAAAAATCACAAAATTAAAAATGAATTTGTTATGCAATTGCAATCAAAAATGAAATATAAAACACAGGCACCATTTTATGAAACATCAATTTAAGATTAAAAATATATAAATTATGCAATTCTTATTAAAAATTAAACATGAAACATGGGAACCATTTTGTGAAACTTCAACTGTATTAAAATGCAGACCTTGACAAGCACTGACAGTAATAGTTCAACATCTTTCTCTTTAGTGCTAGTTAAAGGTTATGTTTTAAACAGCTGCTGATACCTGATGATAAATGTAAAAAAAAACACCATTTGTAGACATGTTTAGTTCATATTTCATACATATGTTATAATTAACTTCTCATCTTCATAATAACAATGCACATGGCATGGAAATTGGATCACTGTCCACTAGATTTCACCAAGTAGGACTATTTGCCTATAACTTACTTGAAATCAGAATCCTGTACGTGTGACATCAAAATCTGTTGCTATGGAAATGTTTATGATGTGACAGTCAGAGTGTAACTGATCTCAAGGATGCCAGCTACCACAGCCCCTCCATATGGAAGGAGAACCAGAAAAGGTTAAATAATGTGTCCAGGCACTAAGGTGACAAACTGAGGGATCCTTGAGGACACTATGCTTCACATAACATCTCAATAATGTTAATGATTTATTTGCTCACCCTTAGCATTTAGAGCATAACAGGAAGTTTGTTAAGGATGTCAGCTAGCAGACACACACACAGGGATGTTTGCTTCAGGACATTTCATTGGGATCCCTCTGATAGGAAAATCTCTTTATAGTTTAATTACCCCCTCTTTAAACAAGTAGCAAGCAATGGGGATACAAGACACACATGGTAGGCATTGATCCATATTAACAGAGCTGGCCATCCTCTTCCTCTCTCATAAACAGAGATTACTTGGCTCCCAAAATTACTGGAGGCTAATTATACACTTTGATAGCTAACCTAGCATCCCTTTTATCCTACACTAAGCTCTGGTTCACAGAATGAAAAACATTCATGAACATACCTGGGCAACAGAAACATACCTGATTGGCACAGCTCAACACATATGTGTGACCTCTCCTGGAGAATATGGCATTGACTGACATGAAAGAAATTCTTCTTTACTTCCAGTCTGCATGGCATTATGTTCTGTCAGACACACCTTCCTCTACTATGGGACAGGGAGCAGATATGCATTGACCCTCGATGGATCCTTTGATAGGCTCCTGCATATCTCTACCCCCTTCTTCCTCAGCTGCTGAATTAACCTTAAAGGCTCCTTCTCCCTCATTTCTGTGTTATCTCAGCTCTTATCTTTGCTTTTAAACTGTTCTCATTCTCTTTCTTAAACGCTACTCTCATCTCTGCTCTGGTTCTCTGGCTTTTTGCCCCGTTAAGGGGAAGCAGTGCCTCTCACTATCCCAAAAGTAAGGTAATCCCAGGAATCTCTATCTCTATGATTTTGCTGTCTCTATCTCTCTCTCTTAGTCTCGGACTTCAACTGACTTGAATTAATCACTGTGCTCCCTTCCTCAGCCCTTTATAGACAGCAGAAAAACAATCAATTTCTAGAGAGACATGATCCTGGGACCCCATACAATTTGCAATTAGTAGTGGTGCAAATTCAAAGTGAAAAGGGATGCTCCATAGCACTACTGCCATACACAGAGTTATACCTTTGCCACAAAGGGAGAAGTCTCTTTCAGCAGTTGTGTGGCAATGAAAATGCCACCACTGGAATTATGGTGGTATCACAGTCAATGAGGAAGCCCTGAGCCAGAACTCTACTTGCTGCCATGATATAATCCTTTTAAATCCCCCATCTGGTATTTAAACAAACAGATTGACCTGAAAACAAAGTGGGGAGGTCAGCATCCCATCTACTGCTGGATTTCCTAGCAAAGATTCCCAAACTGAAGACATTGAAATGAATCTGAAATGTCTGCCCTTTGTCCTCATGGACCTTTGGCTTATCTTGAACAATGATGGGCACCAAAGCTAAGGAGGAGAACTTCACAATTACCTCCCAGTTCTTGGTGCAAGAGTGCCACAACATTGGCCCCATGCTCTCCAGCCTGGAAGAAACTTTGGCTGGTACACAGTCAGATATTATGTAGCTGCAGATGCACACAAATGATGTGGAACAGGGCATCTCAGACAACATCTCATAAATAGCCACAACACTGCACTCCTTTATTTATACCATCAGGAGTGGGAAATGGTTGTAAAATGTAGTGATCTTGAATCCTGATCCTGACAAAGTAACATATGCATATACGGCGTATCAGAGGACACAGAGACCAGAGACATGTCAGTCATCCTAGTCTTCTTCCTATGTGAACTCCTTGATCTTCTGGCAGACCTACACATGAATAGTGAGAGGGTACACAGGTCTCTAGAACCAAAAGCAAGGGAACCAACAAATGACCATGGTCACTTGTCTTCAAAGTACTTAAAGAGCTGCTGACACCTTTAGGAAAACTTCAAAAAATATAATGTTCAGACACAATTCAGCTGTTATTTCATATATTTTCTATATATTGCTATGGAGTTTTCCTCCTTATTATTTATTAGTGAAGAAATTTCAACAAAAACAAGATTTGTATCCCATAGAGTTCATCTGCCTTTATAGCTTATTCCCTACTTGCAATCATAATGCTCTGTTGTGGCACCACAGTTTTTTGCCATGGAAACAACTGTGATGTCACAAGTAGAGTATTATGACATCAGTTGAGGAAGAAGCAATAGGAGCTGATGAACCCTCAAGGAACAACAGTCCTGTTTTCATGCATATGACCTCGGTAATAAATATTGGAGATAAGAAATACAAAGTTAATGAGAAACTTAGAGCTGCTTTATGTCGAAATATTATGTTTTGCAAGTTCTTCTTGAGGCATCAGTGGCTATTTAACTACCATATAAAAATGTAAATCCTTCACAAAGCCTGGGACAAGGAGGAGGTGCTTTCTGGAGAAACACATCTCTTCTTTGACTGTGATTTTTCCCCTGCAGTTATAGAGAAATGTAAGAAAATCCTGGAGGTCCTCAGAGCATTGAAGGAGAAAGATGTCAAAGCTCACCTGATTGCACTGACTCAGATAATTATTTTCACCACAGCTGGCCCTTGTTTTTTTCAGAAGCTTGGGTGAGGCTGGCAAGATCAATTGAGTTAGATTGAAGAGAGGCACCACCCAAGACAAGGAGGAGCAACATGGGACAGGATGGTAAAGCCATGTAGGCAGTATGCTGTTGGTCTGATTGAAAATCAGTCCATTGCACCCTCCCGCTCAAGCTATGAGGAATGCACTTTATACCCAAACCTCTCTGAAAAAGGAAAAAAAAAATCAAGAATGATTATAAGCTGTTACTTAACTTTGGAATTATGACTCCTCAAAAAGAAATGAAAAAGGTCTCTTCGGGATCGAAAATTAAAAATGCCAAACTTACAGACATGGCTACAAGGAAATCAAAGGTGTCCTCCCAGAGTCAAAAGTCAAATGAAAAAACTTACAGAATGCTGGAGCAGCAGCTGGATCCTCCGGCCAAGGTCAGAGTCTCACTCCAGGAGTGTTTCCCTTGTTTCATGCAGGAGAAGGGACTGGGATGGGATGGTCTGCTGATGGCCTCGGGTGAACCGTGAGTCTGGATGCCAGCAGAGGTGAAACCAAAGTGTTGTGGTGGTGCAGTCCATTGCTGAAGGTGTAAGTCCAGAGGAGCAGGAGAACAAAGTGTACGCTGCTTCAATTTCTGGAACATAGGTGATACTGACAAAGATAGAGCCTGGAACACCGCCTTCTCCACTAGCAACCGAGTAAGAAGCAAATATGCTGGATTCCAGCCCCGCAGTAGAAAACCAACTCCCAAAGACAAGTACTTTCATGGAAACAATGGATAAAAATAAGTCAGTACAATGGAAAATTTTAGACAGGGCATACTCTTAACTTCTTCACAAATCTCTAAAATCAGTAAAGAATATTCTGAACTTTGTTGGCATGGTTGTGGTATAAAAGGTACATTAACACACTGTCTCTGGGCATGTCCCAAAATTGCCAAATGGTGGTCTAAAACCCAGCAACTTCTTAAAGACACAATGCAATTGGATGTACCCTTGATGATTGATAAATTCCTTCTCAGTAATTTGCTTGACATGGAATGGAATACTACCAACAAAAAGATCTTTATGCTAGTCACAATGGCTACCAAAATGCTCATACTAGATTATTGGAAAGATCAAGATCAAATGGTTTTTGATCAACATAAATGGTGTGCCACCTTACAAGAGACTTTATTATGTTTGAAACTAATACATAATTTGGATCAAGATATAGACGATGTACATGGATCAAACTGGAAATAAATAGAAAAGATTATTCCCTCTATTATAAGGTTGTACCTTACAATGTCTGGGTGCCCTCACCTTCCTATGTAAACTATGAGGCAGTCTATAGGGCATATTCCATGGGAAGACCTCCAATACATAATAGTATTAGTGTATGTTTTCATATTAAATTCACAGCAATGCACTATTATCAGTACCTTTGCTTCATCCCATCTATGATATAACTCTGTGTAGAGAGGGTTAGGCTGGGCGGGGAGGGGGTTCGAAACTGGGATATGACTGTTTGTGGTATGTGCCTTATCTGAATACATCTTTAATTGTATAATAATAATTTGTATATTTTATGACATTGTAATATAGTGTACGCTATTTCTTATGTCAATATCTCAGCTATTAAAAAAGCATTATTTAAAAAAAAAGAACCTAGGGTGAGGCCCACACTTTGAAGGTCGATCTGGTAGTAAAGCTACATTGGCCTACTGACTTTGGCCTTGAAACCTAACTGCAGCACAATGTCTAGTGAAGTCTAGTGAAGTCAAGACCCTGCAGAAAAAATTACAGGCCTATCCCCAGGCCAGGCAGTAGTAGCCAAGAAGAAGATCTGGCAATGCAAGGAGAAAACAAATCTGGAGAGCTCAGGGGAGGCAACACCCTTGGTCTAAATTGAATTTAATGTATAACAGTAATGGTTAGTACATTAAATTCCTTCCTAGAAACATCAGCCTGATCGTTGCCATGAAGGTTGCATATCAGATTGGGGCATATATGCAATGTCATTCCCAACAGCTGGACTTTGTGCAGTATAGGCATTTTCATTACACTTATCTTTCTGAGATCCTCAGGGACTTGTGTGCAAGGTTATGAGCTGGAAAGGTTCCTTCTTACTCACCAGCATAATTTTGCTGATCCCTGCCTTTTCCTTTTGTTTCTTTAGTTGTCTGTGCATTTTACTGCAAAACATGTTTAATTGATTAATATGAAGGTAATGGATGAAGGAGCACCAGGCATGGTGGCCCACTGTATATCTGCCCTTGGTTGATACATACCTGCCCAAGATTGCATCCGAGTCTGGGGGGTTCCTGTCCTGCAGAGTGTGTGGGGTGGCTCAACTGGAGGGACTTGTAGCTTTTCCCTAGCTTTCTAGCCAGCTTTCAAATAAAATCTTTTTTCAGACCACCTCGTTTGAAATTATTGGGCCAGGGAAGGACATGGTAGGTCCAAAGCTGGTCTTTTGGCTGATAGAGCAAGATACTTGACCATGCAATGCAGGATAGAGAGGGCAGAGCCAGGGGGAAAAGTTACACAGATGTGTGCTATGTTGGACACTCTGCAGTGAAGTGCTTGCTGGCATAAGGCAGAGCCCAGATATCTTAGTGAGTAATCCGGAAATCCTGGGTGGCCACTTTGACCCCAGCTCTCTCAGATGGTAAATCCCCTACTGGCTTGGTTTCCCCCTCTCTACGCACATAACCTGAATATGATTGCACATTGTATGCCGGTGCCATGGGCCTTATCTGGGTGGGGCTTAATATCCTTTTGAGTTGACTATGGGGCCATATGGGGGATTGATGGATCTTCCAGAGGTGGAAGCCTGGGCTTCCTGTTTCTTTATTGGGCCTAAGAATGCCTGGGGTCATTCCAAACGTGATTGATTGCACAAAATCCGGAGTGTCTTCTTGCCTGCTGTCTCAAGCAGCAACTTGGGGTAAAGTTTGCATTGCGTTTTGAACTGCTGATACTTTTGGTGCTGCTTCATAAGGGTTATTTGTTATAGTACTGCTAAGTGTAAGAGTCACGGAGGGTGGACACTGTAAAGCAGCCAGAAAATGTGCCTCTAGTACTATACTAGCTTGGAGAGTGCTACCACTTTTCAGCTGCAAGCTGAACACCTTGAAGCTGTTGTCTTTTGGTGCCCTGTTGACATTTCCATTGTACACTGCTCAAGATATTCTGTTTGTAATATGTAAAATTTCAAATACTTTACAAGAAGTGATGGGGAGATGACATTTACTGCTTCATGAAGTATTCAACTAAAAGTGAATGCCCTTAGTAATCTAACCTCAGTTACATAAAACATCAAGGGGCTGTTTAGCCCCATGAAGAATAGTAAGAATAGTAGGTTTCTTCAGGAGCTCAACCACATGCCTTCCTGGCTTTCAGTCAGGAGACAGCATGCAGGCAGAGCACAAGAAATTATCTAGGCCTTGAGTGGGCTCCTACAACACCTCTTTCTATGCTGCTCAACCCATCTGCAGGGGTGCTATAGTGGTCCAGAGAGGGATTCCCCTACAAATTGATGCTATTAAAGAGAAACCATAGGGAAGGTATATAATGATAGAAGAGTAATATGGAAAAAAAAAACTGTGGCCCTGTAAAAATTTATTCCCTACACGAGGAGCAGGAAAGGGAGAATGTCTTAAAACAAGCTTTGCCTATGGTTATCACTGACCCAAAAAGACTCCATATTGTGGAAAGGGATTTTAATGGAGTCATCAACCTAGATTTTAATGGATTATTGAACCCTGGTGTTCATAGAAAAGCCATACAACCACCCCCCCCATACACACACACACACCAGTTCACAACGAACTGTACAATGCTTAAAACGTTTAAGCGGGGAATTGGGACTAGAAGATGTACAGAGATTTCTCCACCACTGTAATGCAGACGCTATCTTTTTTTCTGCCCTGTAGGGGTCCTATTTGAAAACTGGTTGTTTCTTGTGCCTACTAAAAGGTTATATGTACTGCAAAACTGTGATAATTGGTGCTGTCATGCTTTTGGACCGTGTCCCAGTAAAACTGGTCCTGAGTATCACCCTACACAGAAAAAAAATGTTATGGAATCTGAATGCCTCTCTGTTAAATTTGTGGGAAGACAAAGAATTTGTACTCAAAGAGATAGATGAATATTGTAGGAGCAATCTGTAGGGAGAGATCTCATTAGTGGATCATAGGGATGGCATTAAAATCACAGAGAAGGGACAATTATCAAGTTTGATTCTAAGAAGGAAAGGCAGATATGGCCAAGAGAGTGGATCTGGAACATTAGCTGTTTGACCTGCAAGCAGAATATAAAATTACCTTAAACAACTCCCTTTAACCCCACACTGCAGCTTTCATAGAGCAGCTGAGAGTGCATATAGAACAAAAAGTTAAGACTCAGTTCAGCTACTCCTGCCAACAATTTTATGAGGCAGGAAATAGAGTTGGGAGGTTGACAGTATGGCAGTTCTACAAATAGATGGCCAGCAGGGCCATTCTCAAACTTAAAGACAAAATGGGGGAATCAGAATGGGTGACACACCAAGGGAAGATAGTAGAATTATTTGCATAGTACAATCAACTCTTGGATGCAGAGGGATGCCGTCCCTTGCAAGAAGATAACATAAGGGTATATTTAGATAAGTTATACCTACCCACGTCTCAAGGAAATGAAGGTGGAAGTTCTAGAGCCCCTCTTAGTCAGGAAAAGTTCCTTGGGACAGTCAAAAATCAAAAGAATAGAAAAACCCACATAGTGGATGTTCTCCCCCTCTGAATTTTACGAGTCCTTTCAGGTACAACTGGTCTCAGAGCTTCAGAAGGTATAGGGACATGGACGGGCAAATGTTATCTTCCACCAGTGGAATTCTGGTGAAATGCTGGTTTTGCTTTGAAAAATTTTATGAAATGTTCGCAACATTTTGTGAAATTTTGCCAAAATGTTGATTTTGGTTATAGAGTTTAAAGAGCATTTGTCCAAATTGCACTGCCTTCTCCACATTGGCTGTCCAATTGCCCATACAGTAGTGTACCAAGTTGTAGATCTCTGTTTTTAAATGTGACTTGAGTTATAAGCTTCCAGACTTTCAGGAATTTTAAAATTGCAGTTAACAACCATATAAACTAAAAGCTTTTGGGCAAATTGCACCAAATTTGGTATGGTGACATTACTTATGCCCATACGTATGTATGCCAAGTTTCAAATTTCTAGCCATAAAGATGACTGAGTTATAAGCCTCTGAACATTCAGAAATTTTAAAACTACATTTCACAATTATGTAAACTGCTGAATGTTAACCCCCTATAAGTTTAAAGCTAGAAAACAGAATACCACCAATGTTGTTAGGTTCACTGACCCTAAATATTAGGCTTTAAGGCAACCACCATGGTCCAGCATCACAACGTCATGCTGCCATGCTGATGCCAGTGTTCTGAAGCGAGCCCCTTGAAGTCATGTCGGGAGGACGGTCATAACAAAACCTTACAATCTCTTTTTAGCAGTTTCTGTGGATCTTCCAAGAAAGTATGCATATAAGTTTTCATTTATCTAGCTCCAAAGGTGGCTAAACTGTAAGCATAGAAATATTTTCAGAAATGTTCACATGAACATTAAATTGCTAGACTTTGAGCCCCTATAAATTCTCCACCCTTCATCCAAATTACATGCATCTTAGCTTTTAGTGCATATACTGGCCACTATGCATTCCAAATTTCAAACCACCAGCTTTAACACAGACTGAGTAATGGCCAATTAAAGAAGTTCAGAACATTCCAAACAATTTCACAAAAGTTCAAGTAAATGCTTGGAATTTTGCAAAAATTCCACAAATTCAGAATCTGATAATTTTACACACCTCTAATGGGGTGGCGACAGAGAGGGAAGAGATCCCAACATCTTGGGTACAGGCAAAAGTTTAATTATTCCCTGGAATAGGAAAAGATGGATCCTACTGCCTTTGAGTCTTATCACCCAGTATCCTTGCTCACAGTCAAACTTAAAGAGCAACTATCCCAGTATTTCAAAAATTTGCCAACAACAACCTTAAAGAAGCCTTACCTAGCCCTGGCCCGTTTTTGGTATTTCATCCTGGACAAATCAAGGGCACTGCTCAGCTTACAAGGACCTGTTAGTTGAGCAATGCCCTTGATTTGTCCAGGATGGCCATTTGAAATACCAAAAATGGACTTTTAAAACTGTCCCCATTGATTCCTGTGTTTCACGCCCTTATGCTGTCCATATAGTGACATTAGCAAACATGATAGTGAGGGGGCAGATTGGGGGTGGATCAGAGTTAAAGCAGGTACAAGGAAGTGGAAGGGATCAACACTACGCGGCCCCATAGAGCCAAAATACGATCCCTTCCCTTCCCAAATAGGGGCACTGAAACATAAAAATTTTGACAGCATATAAAAAAGGGTCAGGTAAGGCTTCTTTACTGTTGTTGTGTAAAAGACCTGAAAAGTTGCTATTTAAGATCTTTATGTCCATTCTGGCTTGCAGGTTGCAGGAAGGAGTGGGGGGTCTAGTCCACCTGGATCAAACAGGATTCGTCAAGAGGTGGAACCTCCATGACAAATATCCAGTTCCTTCTTGATATAAGTGCCTCCTTGAAATCCTGCAATTTAGGAAGGTTCTCTCCTGCTTCCAATTAGCCATCTTCATGGATACAGAGAAGGCATTTGACTGAGTGGTATGGGCCTTCCTAAAAACACACACTGTCCAGTATGGGGTTCTGACTTCGGTTTCTCACCTGCATAATTTCATACTCCTCATCTGATGCAATAATATGGCAGCATATAAGCTTTTGTGTCTGTAGCTTAGTTTTTGAGGATTTACATGTTTTTCTGCTTGTGGTAACTATACCATTCTTGCTCACTACATCCGTGAAAGTCTCCTGGACTGGATTTCTGCAAAAAAATCATCATCAGGTATCTTTATTTTCATTTTAAAATCAACTTTTTGGAAGCTATCCCAAGCAAAACACAAGTGAAGCAACTACATCTGACAAACTTGGTGACTCTGGGTCCTGCTGGAATCCACATTTTCGTCTGACCTGCTCCATGACCTGTATGTGGGCTTTTCAGCAACCTGTTTGAATGACAAAGAAGCATACAGACAAAGGGATTTCACATCCTGCATATGTGCAGGCAAAGTTAATCACCTTCAGGAATTTTAACATTTAGTTGACTCTGGACCTCAGCTGTTGATCATTCTTTTGGCTTTTGACTTAACCACCAGGTACCTATCTGCAAGCGACTGGGTGCAACTGACAAGCTACAACAAGGATAAATGGGCATATCATGCTCTATTACTAACAATCTCCTTGCTCTGGGTCCCTAGATGCCTGCACTGGTCCAAGATGCATAAGCCTCAGAAGTGTAATTCAATTGACTACAAAGTACAGCAACTGTCTCTTAAACTCTGACTCTTGATATCAGGAAGTGTCCACTCAAATCCTGGCCCTGTCTCCTTCAGTACAACAAAGCCTGCCAAAATGGAGGGAGGGCTCAAAATTGTTACCTTAAACATTTGCAGTCTCCTCCCAAAACTGGCCTCCTTCAAATCTTGCCAGCCAACACAACCCAGTTCCTTGCCATCAGCGAAACTTGGCTGACACCTAATACTCCGGATCATGCCATCTCTATACAAGGCTACAAGTAATTCAGCTGGATAGGACCTCAAAAGGGGTGGTGGATGTGCAATCTACATAAGGACTACCTCACCTGTCTCCCTGGTTCTTATCGCACCACAGAAACCTCAGTGCAACTCCTCCCTATCAAGATACTACTTGGTGCCCAAAACAAAGTCCTCATGATTGCTGCTGTCTATATCCCACCAAAAGATCCTGATTCCGGCTTACAGGCTGTCCTCGAGTTCGTAAGTACACAACCTTCTGACATCGAACTCCTTCTCCTTGGGGACTTTAATATAAATTGGCTTGCTCCTGATGCAGGGTCAAAGAAAGATGCCATCCTAGCAGCAAATTTAACACAAGTGGCAAACTCCCCTACCAGGAAAAACTACAAATCAGGGACCAGCACCCTCATTGACTGGATCCTTACCAGCCACCCTACCCATATAACCAATGTAAGTGTTCTCCCTGACTCATTCAGTGATCACTCTCCAATAATATGTACTTGGACAAATAAGTTTTGTAAGCCGCCTCCAAAAACCATCTATAGCCGAGTCCTACCTTATGGCAATCTTATTCATCTCAAGACCTGTCTTAGGCAGATAGACTTGTCCTTGATTTACAAAACTCAAGATGTTGACCTAGCCCTTGATTACTTTATTACTACTTTCAACACTGCCTGTGACACCTATGCACCAGTAAAAAAGCGCAAAATCAAAGCACTCACAAATCCCTGGCTCACAAGAAAGCTATTGGCACAACTCAAAAGTAGGGATCACTTCTGGGCCACTGCAAGAGCTACTGGCACACTGTCAGACATTCAAAAGTATAAACAGGCTCACAACCACTGTACTAAACAGATCCGCTTGATGAAGAGCTCCTACTTCAAGAATGCCCTCTCCAACTCCTGGGGCGAAGGGAAATCCTTCTGGGACGACATAAAGAATATCATGGGTCAGCAGTCCAAATCCTCTCCTACAATAATGAATGTGGATGGAACCACTACATTAGACCCAGAAATCATTGCAAACACCCTAAATGATACCTTCACGGACCTTAGTGGTGTCCTCTCATCTGATTTCTTTACTGATGCTGACCCTCAGATTTCTACTTCTACTATTGCCTCTTCAACCAAACCACCCTTCCATTTCAAATTAGTAAAGGCACATGAAGTCTATAAATATGTAAAGAAGGCCATTTCTAAGTCCCGAGCAAGCAGCAACACTATTGACCTTAAACTTCTGTCCCTCACTCTGGAGGAAGTACTGCTCCCCCTCACAAAAATGTTCAATCTCTCCCTCTGCTACAGCCAATTCCCTAGGAAATGGAAAGCTGCAGTTGTCACTCCGGTGCACAAAAGTGGTGATAAGTCACTGCCTGGTAACTATCGCCCGATATCAATACTACCACCTCTCTCTAAGGCCCTTGAACGCTTGGTGGCGGACCAACTTTCAGACTACCTGGAAAAGCACAGCATCCTATGCACTCAGCAGCATGGATTTAGGAAAGGGCACAGCACATCGACTGCCCTACTTGAATTCTCAGGAGCAATCCACAATGCCATGGACAAAGGAAACCTAACTGGAACAGTCTACATTGACTTAACCAAGGCATTTGATACAGTTCACCATGGCCTACTTATCAAACAACTTCTATCCCTAGGGCTCTCGCAGGGTCCTGGTGACTGGGTAAAAAATTACCTTGCTCAGCGCTCTCAATCTGTAAAAGTAGCTGGAGTTCTCTCAGACTCAAAACCAGTTCGCTCAGGAGTTCCCCAGGGATCCATCCTGGGCCCCCTCCTTTTCAGCCTTTTCCTAAACTCCCTCCCCAAATCCTGCCCTGAACAATTAATCCTCTATGCCGATGATGCCGTGATTCTTGCCACTCATAAAGATCTGAACCTCTTACACCTCAACCTTCAGCATGCTTTTTCCAAAGTTGAGATGTGGTTCCTTGAACATAAGCTGGTTCTAAACCACAAAAAAACTAAATCCATGCTCTTCTCTAACCCACAAAACAAGAAACGGCAAGTCCCACTCACCATTAATACATACCTGGGAAATACCCTTGAACAAGTGCCAATTTTTAAATATCTTGGAATCAACTTTGATCAAGGCCTAACCTTTGCAACTCGCATTGATAGTACAGCAAAAACTATTAATCAGCGAATTGGGATTCTGTATCGGAACCGACAGCTTCTTACCCCTTCTGCACTGAGGATTGCCATCCAATCTTCTATCATCTCAGTCATTGACTATGGCTTAGTTATATACGGATCTGCCACTAGTACAGCACTTAGTCACATTGCAACATCCCTAAATAAGGCCTGTCGGCTACTCACTGGTGCACATCGATGTACCCCCACATGTGAACTCTATGCTGACTCAGGTTAGTTGCAACTCTCAAACCGGATAAAGTACCTTACCTGCCTGATGACGAAAAAATCCACTCTGGGCCTCACTCCACCCTGTATCCAAGACCTGTTATGCCCGAGCGCTAGCACCCATTTTACCAGAAGATCAGAACACCAGCCTCTCCAAGTCCCCCGATGCCGGACTTCCCAGAGACAAAGATCATTTGTCTATCGTGCCCCCAGCTGGCTAAATGCCCTCAGCACTCATATTACTGCCTTCACTTCTCTAGGTATTTTCAAATCAAGGCTTTTCTCTCACCTTGCCACCTCCAGCTCCTGTGACTGCCCTGATTAAACCTCCTATTTTCTCACTACCCAGCCTGTTCTGTTATTTGACAAAGACATGTTAGGGAAACCTTTTCTCCTGCTATTGTCTGCTCCCCACACCTTTCACTTAACCTCTCTGTTCTGGACTTTTCCCTATTTGTTTCTCCTAATCTGGCATGACCTCTTTCTTGTAATAATAATGTGATTATTGATATCTCATGTCCTTTTGCACAAGTGATTTGATATGTATTTGTATATGTTTTCTTGCTCTTGACACAACACAAATTGTTGTGTTATCTAAATAACCTTTTGTGCTGTACATAATTGATGTGAAACCTTTGTAAAAAAGCCTCTGGCTCAAAGGTAGTAATTCCTAGAACAATAAACTAAACTAAACTAAACTAATATAGGTCAGTGGAATGTTATCCAGATGTTCCCCCTTGGCAGAGGGAAGAGACAGGGGTACCCCCCACCTCTGCTGTTTGCTGTATGTGTTGAGCCACAGGACTTGGTAGTCTAGTTATAGAGCAAACAGCAGAGGTGACAGGTGCTATGTGCATTGAGTCACAGGAGTTTGGCAGTCAGGACAGACCTGTACATTAAAGGTATGAGGGTGGGAAATCTAGAACAAAAGTTGGCTCTTTATGCTGATGATTCTTTCTTTTTTTTTTTTTTTTGTGAGTGACCCCCAGACCTCATTTCTGGCCTTGATGACCAAACTGGGGCTTTATGTCTTGTTCTTGGGCTGTAAGTTAAATTACTAAAAATCTGAGGCAATCAAAATTTCTGCCCCCGCCCACAGGATTCATAAGTACAGTCCACTATATTCCATTGTGTATGTGGGCATCTGGATTACTGCAAATGTGGCCAGATTATACTATCTGAATCATTTTAAACTCCAGGAAGGTATCACAGGGAACTTAAAAACATAGTTTTTGTTTCACTATCAATAGGAGGGTGGATGGAAGCAGTCACAATGAATATTCTTCCCACCTACTCTTCTCATTTCAAGCTCTCCTAATCACTTCATGTCGTACATTTTGGTTCAGGCTGAATAAGCAGGTAACCACGTTTATCTGACAAGGACATCGAATCTACATTGGCAAGAACAACCTAAGATTACTCAAGGAGCAAGGGGAGTCTGCTCCACTTTGAATAGTCATACCTGGTGGCACATAGAAACATAGAAACATAGACTTTGATGGCAGATAAGGACCACTTGGCCCACCCTGTCTGCCCATTTCCCTACCTATTGGATAAGCTGCAGATTCTAGTTAACCAACAGCCTACTTCCTGCAACACCCCACTATAATTGCTTTATGTCTGTCCCATGCATGTTTGAATTCCCCCACTGTTTTAGACCCCACAACCTCTCCAGGAAGGCGGTTCCAGGCGTCCACCACTCTCTCAATGAAAAAGAACTTCCTCACATTACCCCTGAGCCTTCCCCCCTCCAACTTTAAATTGTGCCCCCTTGTTCTTACACATCTCTTTTTCTGAAAGATTCTACACTCCTGGACTTTGTTGATTCTCTTGAGGTACTTAAAAGTTTCTATCATGTCCCCCCGTCCCTCCTTTCATCAAGGATATACATATTAAGCTCTCTTAGTCTCTCTTCATATGGTTTATGAAGTAGACCCTGCACCATTTTAGTTGCCCTCCTCTGGACTGCTTCCATCCTGTCTATGTCCTTGCAAAGATGAGGCCTCCAAAACTGCATGCAGTACTCCAGATGGGGTCTCACCAACTGTCTGTACAGAGGGATAACCACTTCCCTTTTTCTACTTGTGATGCCCCTCCCTATGCATCCCAGTATCCCCCTGGCTCTCCTAATTGACTTCTCACATTGCTTACCCACCTTTAGGTCATCTGATATGACTACACCCAGATCCCTTTCCATTATTGTTGTTGTTAGGACCTCCCCTGGATTTTTATTTCCCAGGTGCATTACTTTGCACTTCTTTGCATTGAATCTAAGTTGCCATATGTCTGACCATTCCTCCAACCTTGACAAGTCCCTTCTCATCCTTTCTACCCCCCTTGTGTATCAACTCTGTTACAGATCTTTGTGTCATCTGCAAAGAGGCATACCTTTCCTTCCAGACCCTCTGCAATGTCACCTATAAAGACATTAAAGAGGACTGGACCCAGTACTGAGCCCTGAGGTACTCCACTAATAACCCCTTTCTTTAGAATGTGTTCCATTCAATATTACCTTCTGTGTCCTATTGTGCAGCCAGTTTGCTACCCAGGCTACCACCCTGAGACCCACTCCCAGGCTTGATAACTTGATTATTAATCTTTTGTGCAGGACTGTGTCAAATGCCTTGCTAAAGTCCAGGTAGGCCATATCCACAGCCCCTCCCTGGTCTATTACTTTGGTCACCCAGTCAAAGAAATCGATTAGCTTCATCTGACATGACCTTCCTGCTGTGAATCCATGCTGCTTTGGCTCCTATGCCCCGCTGGCCTCTAGGTACCGAACAATTCTTTCTTTCAGAAGTGATTCCATCATTTTTCCCACCACTGAGGTCAAACTAACAGGTCTGTAGTTTCCTGCTTCTGCCTTGCTCCCATTTTTGTGAAGGGGAATCACATCTGCCCTCCTCCAGTCCTCAGGTACCACTCCATCTTCCCATGATTTGTTAAAAAGTGTGGTTAGTGGTGTCACTAGGTCCTCCCTTAGCTCTTTTAGGATTCTAGGGTGAATCTCATTAGGCCCCATTGCTTTGTCCACCTTGAGTTTTAGAATTTCTTTCAGGACTCTTTCTTCTGTAAATGGACTGGCGTCAACCCCACTACCCAGAGTGCTTCTATTGTTTGGTTAAGGTAACTCCTCCTTTTCTTCTTTTGTGAATACTGAGCAAAAGTATTAATTCAGTATCTCTGCCTTTTCACTGTCTCCCTCTGCCCACCCCCCCATTAATCTTCACTATCCCTCCCTTAACCTTTCCATGCTCCCTAACGTACCTATAAAAGGTTTTATCCCCCTTCTTAACTGAGTTAGCTATCTTTTCCTCGGTTTGGGCCTTTGCTTTTCTGACTGCCTTCCCCACTTCTTTCTGCTTTAATTGATACAGTTCTGTCATGCTCCTTCTGTGATTCCTTATACTTTTTGAATGCAGCCTTTTTCTCCTTAACCTTCCCTGACACCTCTTTTGAGAACACAAAGGCTTGTTGCCTCCATGATGGCAGTTCTGATATTTCTCCATTGTTCTTCCACCCCTCCTTTCTGGCCATTTGCTAATGCATTCCTCAGGTATTCATCCATTATGCCAAAGTCAGCCCTTCTAAAGTCCAGTATCCTTGTCTTTGTATGGCTTGTGTCCCATGTGGTTATCATGGTCAAGCAAAGGCTGGACTATGGCTGGTGTGTCATTGAGATCTAACATTCTGTCCTGGGTCCATTATTTGCTCTACCTCATGACATGATAATGGCTCACACCCTGTTGAGGGCTCTTAATTCCAGGACTCATATTTCTCTCCACTTGTTCCTTCCCCTCTGTACACACACACACACACACACACACACACACACACACACACAACAAACTTGGGCCATTAACCATCATGTTTAAGGACCTGAATCTACTCCCCCCATGACAAATAAAGACTTTCAGTAGTGGAACAGTAATGTCCACACCACAGTTACAAAATGTATGCTCAATAAGGGATGTCAGTATTTTCAAGTGCTTAAATATGGATGTAATTTGCATAATAGTGATCTTTTTTCACACCTGCAAATATGACACTACCTCAACACAGGGAACAATATAACTCTTGCCAGCAGAGACCTCACCAGTTGGGGGGAACTTATTTATTGGGCCATCCACCTAAGAACCATATGCCAGGCCATATTGATGGTCTATAAGCTATTATTAACAAAAGTAGGTCACTTCTTAGTGGGGATTAGAGTGAAATGGGTGGCAGAGTCAGGACAGGAAATCCCCAAGCAGGCCTGGTCTCAGTTGCTGGAGAAAGGCTGGAGAGTTACAGCTTCCTCCGCATTGCAGAATTTCTGTTGGAGTGTCCTGATCAGGTACATCCACCTGTTCACTACTACCAATTTTGGGGAAGGCAACATTGACAGATGCTGGAGAGAATGTGGTTCCAAAGGAGATCACTATCATATCTTCTGGGGGTTCCCATGCATCCAGGAAAAGTGGAGCCTTATCCATAAAGAGCTGGAAAGGGTATGGCTCCTGGACATTCTGTATGAGTTTGGTACCTCAGCTTTAGGCATGTCAGTCTGGAGTAGCTCTATAATACTGTCCCAGGGTTTATTTAGTACAATGTGTTTGGTAGAAGCTAAAGGCATGACCTCCCACTGGCTATTAAATACCCTTCCAATTGTGCAGAATTGGAGGGGAAAGTGGGTGCTGTACATGGTATGGAAAATAAAGAATCCCAGCAGTCACGAGGCTTCATTGAGAATTCTTTATAGACAGGTGTCACAAGTGTGATACTTACATTAATACAGCCCTGGAGGAAGATGGTAGGACAGGGTCCCCTGTGGGTTAAGGTGGACTCTCAATGGGACACTGCTTCGCCTATGGGGATAAAGGTTTGGAGATCATTGCCATAGAAAGGTAATTGTAGGCAACTATAATGGAGGTCTGGCTTGAAAAGCAGGCCATTGAATCCTTTGTCATCATGCAGTATCATACACAGTAAATTATTTTTCTCACTGGGTTATTTTTGTTTTGTTTTTATTGTGTATGCCATAACCAGTAGCACCCCAGTGAGAAAAGCAATTAAGTGTATGTGATACTGCTGGGTTGAGCAGCTAGTTTTGGTTCTGTTTATGTTTAGGAGATTTGTGGTTGTCCACATTAGCAGACTCCCCTTTGACTACCAGTATATTGGCTGGGTACTGCACTTTATTTAAAGTGAGCCAACTAGGCAGTGCCCCATATTTCAAAAGGGTATGCTGCTTGCACAGTGAAACCACTACAGTGATGGCAATGTCAGTGCTGTAACTCAATTGACAGTCATTGCATTGATCGGGATTTTGCAGTGTTGGCAGTCTTGCTACCCAAGGGGTTTTGCACTGTCTCCCCCCAAACCTCTGAGATGGAAGTGATTCTATAAATGTTCAGAAGATACGGGGAGCAAAGCCCCCCTTAAACAGCTGGGTTGCACCCCGGTGTGTTGCGTGATACTGGTCGGTCGGCAAGATTGCCTGACGACATGGTTGCCAGTCAGCAATTCTTTGTTGCTGTAAAGTCAGCCAACATCCTTGATGTCAAACTGGTGTCATGGAACCTTTTAAAAGGCAGTCAACTTTGGCAGTTGCAGTTTAGAACAGGGCCTCAGCTAATGGGAGGTCCATCTTGGAATTCCCTGCCCCAGGGTATTATTGATAGCCAGACCATAACTATTTTTAAAGCTAAACTTGATAAATGGCTTTTAAATAAGAACATAATTTAACAATGATCCACAGTGTGTGGAGGACATCCACGATGGGCTTCGGCCTCCTTTTGTCCATCAACCGAGTAACCGAGTAATCTTGCCGACTGGTGGCTGAGTTTAATTACACACCAGAGCTCTGATTTTAAAGACTAAAGAGACCTCCACTCCCTTTGGAATGAAAAAAGTGTTTAACCATTTGAAGCAGAAAGCACATTTAGTGATTTGCCAATTTTCTTTGGGGGTAGGGAAGGAGGGTGTGCACTGGATCTTTTGTTTTGTTTTCCGTAACCTGGTCCATATTAACTCCTAGAATGCTAATAAGCCCATTGGGCAAGCAAGGTGTCTAGGGACCACCTGCATGACTATTATGGTCTCAGTAGCATGACTGTACAATCCTTGGAGTAACCATCCTTCCTATCTGTCACAGAAAACCCTGATTTCCTAGTGGTACCCCCACCTTTATCAACCGTTTAATGTGTGGTTCAATAAATTCTGGTAGACTAGATGTTCCCCCAACCCCCCATCCAGTGTTTGTCTTAATAAACCCTCTTAGTCTAGTGGTCACCCACCACAGTCAGTGTTTGGTATAATAAACCCTTGTAGTCTAGTGATCTCCCTCCGACAAAAGGTTGCCAACCCCCTTTCTACTCACCCCCTCTTGATCCAGTGCTCCACATCCCCCTCTCACCCTGGACACTGTTCAGTAATGCTAATACCATCCAGGATGATGGCGATTTGCAAAGTCCTCTGAAACCTCCTTGGTCTAACACCATCTGACTATTCATGAGTGATCACAAGACTCACAATCACTTACTGACAGTCAGACAGTGGCCAGCTGAGAAAGTGAGTGGAGGGCTATGTCAGCCACCATAATCCCAGATGGTACTAGTACTAGTGAAGATTGTTTGGCGGCTGGTGCAGAGGGGTGGATTTGAAGGTCAGGATTTGGGTTTGGCAACTGTTTGGGGGGTCCACTGGTCTACCAGGGCTTGTTGGATAAGTACAGAATGACCAATCACTGCTACCCCATCAACATGAAAAGTCCACCCACCCCACCAACACAGCCATCCCCCCTCACAAAGGCAATCACAGCCAGCTCCCACCCCATGTGGCCAGCTCCCCTAAAACTAACACCGCGGCCTCCTCACTCCTGCACCAAAACACCCCTCTCCCCACCCCAGCAACACAGCATGTCACCCCCAACAACACAGCCAATCCCCCAACTCCACCCAAGTGAAACTGGCCACCCCCCACCACACCAACACAGTCTTCCCTCATGCAAGTGATCACAGCTGGCTCCTCCCCCAACAAAGCCAGCTCCCCTAAATAAACAGCCAAATCCCCACCCCTGTGGCAACACAATCAACCCCTGCACCAATACAGCCAGTCCACCCCATCCCACCAACAAAGCCAGTTGCCTCACACCACCAATGCAGTCAGCCCCACACCACTGTGGCCAGCCAAACTGCTCCCCCACAACACCAACATAGCTAGCCCCCCTATCCTGGCAACCTAGCCCACTCCCCACCAATGCAGCCAGCTGCACACCATTGCAGCCCAACAGCAAACAGCTCCCCCTCCACATCAACACCAGCAGTCCTCCATCCCATGCAAATTCAAGCAGAAAACAGAGACAATTAAAAAAAGCAAGCTGACAGAGGGCTGAGGTGCTGGATGCCTTACCTCTCACCACACCAGTGACCTGTGTTCAGAAGTGGGTGTGGGCCATCAGAGGTTGGCACCGGGGGAAGATGCAGTGCATGATGAGCTGCTGACAGGCAGATCTCCTCTCCAGGGAGGGGACCAGAGCTTCCCTTGTGCTTGACTGCCTCATGGTGGAGGCCAGGGGGCAGTGCAGCCAAGGGAGCCAGGGGTGCTAGGCCAATGGGGAGGGAGGAAGGGGCCATTAGTGGAACAAGAGGGTGCATGCACGCCTCCATGCACATGCTTCTCTCTGTCTGAGGCCCCGGGTAACTGGAGAAAGAAAACCAGGAAAAAGTTTGGGGTCTACAGGAGGATGATATCTTTGGGCTGGCTCGGGGGAGGGGGGGGTTGCAGGGACATGCAGAGCATTACAAGCTCCCAAATGACCCCTGGAGTCCAGTAGGTTGGTGGATGGCAGCTGCTGCCTGCTGAGGAGAATAAACACCTACACGGAAAAAAAAGCTGTACATAAGCACAGTTAAATACAGTAAATCTTTGCATAACATAAGCAACATCCATACACTGACACCTGTTTTCTTTGCAGTTTCCATACTCTCTTTGTTGCCTCCCATGCTCCATTCTTGAATACAAAGTGGGGCTTTCTAATATTTCTTTAACATGCTAAATATATATGTGTTTAAAGCCTGAATGGTTTCCCCAGCAATCTGTCCCCTCCTTCCCCAAGTTCACGAATAGAATAACTCATTCCCTTTTCGCTTACTAGAACAGGTTGGGCACACAAAACGTTTTTTATATTCTTTGTCACACACTGCTTTTGTACACTCCAGTTTGGACTGTAAGTTGTTTTTTGCCTACTTTTTGGCATTACCCAGCACCCCCCATTTATACTGTGAGTTGTTTTCTGCCTTCTGTTTGGTGTTTCCTTGCCCCTCTATCCCTCAGGCTGACCCACCGGTAAAAGTAAGAAATCTTTACCACGTGTATAGAAATCAGGTGGGCTTGCCCACTAGTTAGTCTGTTCCTTTCTCAGTCTCCCCTATGAAGAAGCATTTGATCACCTTTTGTCCCAAATTCATTCTCTCATGCTTTCCTAGTCGGCACCAACCCTTCATCTCCCGCCCTCCCAAACACTGTCCTCATTAAAAGCAGACGTCAACGATATCTCAGTGTGCTGCAGTCATGCTTCCTTGTTGCAGTTTACTTTGCACTGATTTTCAGTGGCTCAGTACTGCATATTGTCACTTCTGGTCATGCAGACAGCTGAGAAAAAAACAGGGTAAAGCAGCCAGCATCAGGGACAGTTTAAGAATATCTAAGAGTGGTGACAGTCTCAGTGCAAGACAGCACACTTGAAGGAGGGAGTGAGTAATGCAGATAAATTAAAAGTAACGTCAAACAGGAAAATACCACACAAATAGTAGTTTATTCACTACAGATTAAAAGCATGACACTAACCGCGGTGCTTCAAGTCCACGTCATTGGAGGCAGGACTCCAGCCAAGGGGATCCATTCCACATTTCAACAAGGGGGGCTGTGGGAGCGGCACCAGGGGCTGAGTGGGGGTGGTGCCAGGGGCTGAGTGGGAGGTGGGTTCAGGGGCATGTAGGCCACCACAAGCTGAGCTGGACTGGAACAGATCTGAATTGTCTCAGGCAAAAATTACACATCTGTTGTGTTGGTGGTTGCAGCCTTAATAAAAAAGTTCTATCAATGAAATACAGCTAAGCTTATTTAATGTGGCTTTGGGAGACATGTGTTATGCTGCCAACAGTACTGTGTGTGCCTTACTAAACTTATGTTTGGACTGTGTTGTATTTGACTGTTTTAGACCCTGCTCTGCTTTCTCCTGACCTTGGGCATTTGAGAACTAGTTTGTCCTTGTCAGCTGCAGCCTGCCCTTCTCCTGTGGTCAGTGTTTTAAATTAATAAGGGTTTTGTAAAGATCTACTGTCTGTTCTTCTGCTTAGTTAACTTTACACACTGTTAAGAAAAGGAGGACTTGAATAGGCAGGGCACAGCCACCAACTATTATTTTTCTAAAGATGCACTTAAAGGTATAGGCAGCCCTGCTAGGCAAGTAAAAGATGCATGTAAAGCTGGTCTCATACCCTCACTTCTACCAGAAAAAATGTAAGTAAATGTTCTTCTTTAGTTAAATCTTTATTAATAGACATCTTCAAGCAAAAATGTGTACACTCCACATGTACACCTAGGGACCACTCCAATGATTCAATCCGCCTTGGCTCCTTGAGAAAGACATTTGGTGTGTACTTGTTTTTACTTGAAGATATCTATCAATAAAGATTTAAGGTGGTTGTTGTCCCCCGTAGTTCCACTGCCACTGGGTAGTGGTTCAGTGGCAGCATAGTTGGTAGGGGGAGGCAAGCTGGGAGGGCATCTCGGAGAGCGGCATGCATGTGCCTCCACACATGCACATGCACCCAAGAAGGGGCAGGGTAAAAAAAAAGAGGAGAAAGCACTAAAAAGTGTAAATTAGAAAAAAACCAAAAACTAAGGAAGATATTTATTTCTGTTGTTTCCGGTGGAGGTAACTGTATGAGACCAGCTTTACATACATATTTTGCTTATACTTTTAATGCTGTGGATCCACTCAGTACCTGGGTGCGGTCTTTCACTTAGCCCTGCCATTCAGACAACTTATGAGTACTGCACCTAGGATTTGTACAACTTACAAGAGATGCAGCTAGGGGTACGTCAAAACACTGTTCTTACAAGACTGAATGAAAGAAGGGAACTCGGGAGGCAACACCAATACTGTAACCATAAAAACAATGACTGCAGTGAAAACAAGTGATGAAATAAAGATGCAGGAGAACAACTCTAACAGCCATGGCTGGAAAATATGCATGCCAAAGCTTTACTAAGAAGTGTGCTGGTTAGATCAGAAGGAAAAAATGGGATATCCCTAAGTTTCAGCGATGTCTTGGTGTTTTGATATTAGAGTGGTAGGTGGAAAAGGAATTTTGAATAATTCATGTAAGTTATGGTGATTTGCCAATTAATTTTCAAACTGAATAATGAAAAGCAAGCACAGAAAAGAGTAGAAGGGGCTACATAAAGTGAAGAGGAAGACAAGCTGAATAATACCTCAGACACACTTAGCAGTGGTGAGCCAGGTAGATATCAAACAACATTATCATGTTCTTTTTGCAGGTTTGGAGTTTGCTTGTTGGCTACAGACACATCAAGCATCTGCCTGACTCACCACTACTAACGCATCTTCCTTATGTTTTGTAATACGGAGAGCTGGGCTGGACAAAATGGTAAAAACTGAACCAGCTCGTCCAGTTGCACAGGGTGTAACTTGTGTTGTCTGGCTGTTTCGGTTGGACTTGTCATTCCAGTGTTTATCATTTTGGTCTGGCTCCTGCACTGCAGATTTTACCATGTCCCTCCTTTGTAGCCTTGGTTCTTAGCTTTGTTCCCTGCATCTTTATTTCTTTCTTTAATAACTTGTTTTCACTGAGGTCTTGTTTTTATGTACCAGTATTGGTGTTTTCTGAGCTCTCTTTTCTCTTGCAAGAACGTTGTTTTGACATGCTTCTGGCTGCAGCTCTGATACTTAATCATTCTTGACAAAAGCTGCACACTGCTGCTTCTATCTCTGTAGTTCCTTATCTAAAATCAAGAGAAGCCGTATGAGGAGAGACTAAAGGAGTTTAATTTGTATACCCTTGAGGAAAGAAGGGAGAGGGGGGACATGATAGAAACTTTTAAGTACCTCAGTGGAATCAACAAAGTCCAAGAGGGTAGCAACTTTCAGAAAAAGAGACTTGCAAGAACAAGGGGACACAATTTAAAGATAGAAGGAGGGCGGTTCAGGGGCAATGTGAGGAAGTATTATTTCACAGAGAGGGTAGTGGATGCATGGAACAGCCTTCCTGAGGAGGTTGTGGGGTCTAAAACTGTGGGAGAATTCAAGAATGCATGGGACAGACATAAGGTAATTCTTGTGGGGGGTAGGAAGAAATAGCTGTTGGTTAACTAGGATCTGCGGCCTATCCTGTAGGTAGGGAAATGGGCAGACTAGATGGGCCTAGCAGTCCTTATCTGCCGTCAAAGTCTATGTTTCTATGTTAAAATGACCCCCAGTTCATTTTTCTCCAATTTGTACTACTTTATTTTTTTGACATATATCCTGTAACAACCACCACAGTGGGATGAACCTTTTGCAGCCTTATTGCTCATTTCAAGAGATAGCAACTAGCTGCAACATTCTTGTAGCCTTTTTGGTAATTTGAGAAAGTTGCTGCTAGCTGCAAACTTAGCTTCTGGCAATGTTCCTACTGGATGCAACCTCCTGCAAACTTGAAATCTGCATCTCCTGCAACTCTTTTGGGTTGCAGCACTATATCAGCAATATTTTAGATATATTGCTCCTAATAAATCTTTTTTTGTAAGGGCGGTGCTAATAGCATGTGTAATCCCACCAGATCAATTTATATAGTTGTGACCTTGACCAAGTCAATCAAATTTAGTCACCAAGCTCCAAAACAGGATAAAAGACAAGACCCACTGAAAATGAGATATTCTTCTGAGATGGGTTATCCTAGGTAAATAAACTGTAGAAAAAACATATTTATTCTCCTACAACAGGGCTCAAGCATTACTTAAAGTGTTTCTTTTATATTATTCATATGCAGGAGATACCAAACTGCGATTCAGTACCAGTCACACTACTGTCACCTTGGGAAGTCTCTTGGATGACCAGCACTGGCATTCAGTTTTAATAGAGCGTTTCAACAAGCAAGTCAACTTCACAGTGGATAAACATACTCAGCATTTCCGAACTAAGGGGGAATCAGACTACTTGGATATTGACTATGAGGTGAGCATCTATTAAGGGAACAAAGTTCTTATTGTAATGTCATCTTAGTAACTGAATTGCACCAGAATTTGCTGTTTCTATATTTTCTTAGTTGCTGATTGTCTAAAAGTATGTGTGTATTATAAAGTACAGCATACTGTACGATTGTTGCAAAATGTTTAATTTTGGGAATGAAGACATCTCAAAATGTCCTTAAATTCTAGCTTTTTTTGTGTGACTTTTTTCCTCCTTACTCTCGGCCCATGATTGGGAGGGAGCCCCAATCCCATTCCTCGACATCCACCAGCCGACATTGACCTCCAGGGCTTTCCTCCCTGGTGGAGTCAGCGGGGGGAACCCCATCCCCACCACTGACCAGATCCAGTGTTGTTCGACACCATGGCTATTTGGGGGTGGGACCTGCAAGCTTTCCTCATCATTGAGCTGAGAGTCACTTCTTTTTCTGCCAGTTTCTCCCTCAGGGGAAAAGTGTGCAATGATGCCAGTGATGGTACCATGCACGCTCCCATGCGTGTCCCCTCAGGTACTGCCCCACCTCTCTCCCCTTGTCGGCAGTGTTGGTATGTCAACCCCCAGCCTCTGCTAGGGGCCAGGCATGCAATGAGAGCTGATCACCCCCTTCCCTGAAGAAGGAGAGCTGTAAATAGGATGTTCGATCCTTCTCCTCCCCTGCTGACCCCTGGGAGCCTGCACTCACTCCTGAACATGGGTTGCCAGTGCAGCATTAGGTGTGGCATCCAGCACCTCAACACTCAGTGCCACTGGGCTGGTTAAATCTAGCTTCTTACTAGAGTTGCAAGTTCAGTTCTACCTCAGAATCAAATGGCTCAAACTTCTGGTGTTTGAGTTTCCTTGTTTCAGGTAAATGTTTGGAGATGAATTTAAGATTTTGATTTGATTTGACTGGTTTGAACCAGTCAAACCAGTCGACATGGCAAGGGAATGAACTAGTTCTCTACCACTCCCCCTATAGGCAAGATAAGGCAAGGTCATTTTATTTGTTTGGCACCCTTTCCAAAGGCTCAGATCACCTAACAATAAAAAAATATAAAACAATTACATGAAATAAATAGCTATAATAAATAAAAAGTGTCCAGTCATAGTACAATAATTAGTATGGATAGGCCTGTGCAAAAAAATGTGTTTTCAGTTGGTATTTAAAGACTTACACCATACTGGCATATCTTACTGTCTCTGGCAGGTTGCTCCACATAAGTGGGGCAGCAACCCAAAAGCCTTCTCCCCAGAGTGTTTAAGATGGGAATGAGGGACATAGAACAGGCCCGCATTGGTGAATCGGAGGGGGTGGGTTGGCGTGTTTGACATCAAAATGTCTTTCAGGTAAATTGGACCCAAACCATGTAGGGTCTTGAATGTTAATAAGCCTATCTTGAAGGTGATACATGACCATGCAGGCAGCCAGTACAGACCACATAATACCATCACAATGTGATCCCTTCAAGAAGTTCCCAACACCAACTGGGCTGTAACAGTCTGGACCAATTACAAGCAGCACATCAATCCTCCAGGTAACCCTAAGAAGAGAGCATTATAATTATCCAGTCTGGAGGTGATGAAGGCATGGGCTACTGTCTCCTAGTCAGCCGGATCTAGATACAGTTTGATCCAGGTGATTTTATGGAGATGGAAGCATCTGTTTCTGACTACCATTGACAACTGTTGTTCTGGTGTCAGTATCAAGTCCAGAATGACTCCCTGATTATTCCCTGTATCCAGAGCTTGAGGTCACTGTCTGTTTACTGATGGCAGTAGCAGGGCACCACTTGCCATTGCTGACCCCTGCCACCCTCGATTGATAATCATAACCTCTATCTTGCCCAGGTTGAGACACAGCCAGTTGGAGGCCATCAAATTGTTGATTTCTTGTTGACAATGCCCAAGCACTGAAACAACATTCAGCCCATCCAGGTATAGGATATATAGAGCTGAGTATCATCTGCATTGCAGTTAAACTCTAATACATACTGTCTAATGATTTCACCCAAAGGCAACACTTACATGGCCAACAACATAGGTGGCAAGGTGCCTTGTGGAACTCCACTGGAGACCAGAGCTGCTCCAAAGATGTAGTTATCTAGGGCTACCTGCTGTGATTTCACAGTAATTTAGGACTCAAACCAGCACAGAACTGTGCCAGTGAGTCCCACATAGGTCCTTTGGTGATCAATCAGCACACCATGCTCCACCTTGTCTAATGCCAATTAGAGATCCAGAAGAACCAAGATGGAACAGATCCGCTGGTCTTTCTCCATGAGAAAATCATGCATCACTCTGATAAGGGCAATCTCAGTGCTTTGACAAGGCCTAAAATCCTAACCGGAGGGGTTTGCGTATGTTATATAGCTCCAGGTGAGCCTCAGACTGTACTACCATTACCTTTTCAATTACCTTTCCTAGAAAAAGAAAGTTCAAGACAGGCCTGTAGTTAACTACATTGTTGGGGTCCAAAGATGGTTTCTTTGAGAGGGGCTTCACCACTGCCCTTTTTAGAGCTAATGGAAAGACACCCTTCCTCAGGAAACACCCAACAACCCTAATATTTACTGACTGTAGGGAGTTAAGGCCTTCAACAAGCAGCCAAGTATGTCCAGAACCCAGCATATGGTATGTAAGGTGCAGACTGAGATCACCCAGACCACCACCTTTTCAACAGCTGTCTGGAATTCAGCCCAGGATGGCAGATCACCATTACCTCTCACTGTTTGGATATTGCCAGCCCATGACAGACCACTTGAAGAAATTCCAGTCTGAATGGAGACCAACTTGTCAAGGAACAACTGGCTAAACTCCTTGCACCTGTCTGCAAAAAAAGGCTTATTTGGACTGCAAACAGGCCAGATTTAACAGTCTGTCTATGGTATGAAAAAGCTAAGCTGTCCAAATCTTTCTTGCAGCAATAGTCCTTGACAAGAACAGTTCTTTTCCCAAGGAAATTCTCCTCTGATAGTCATCATAGAGAGTTCTTAGTGCCAATTTGTCCTCCTTGGAGTGGGATTTCCACCAAGAACACTCCAACTTCCATTTCTTAGTCTTCAACAGCCTCATCACCTCACAGTCCCATGGTCAGCCATGGCTAGAGGTCAAGGGAGAGAAACAGAAGGGTGTTAGGGAGTCCAAGATGACCACAAGAACTGTGTTATAGTACTTAATGGCTTTCTCAGCTCCCTGAGCAAAGGCTGTCAACATGACTGAGATGATCAGCACTGCCTGGTGTTTGTGAGGCTCCAAATACATTTTTGGGCAGTACCGGACCATCTCCCCAGGAGGAGGAGCATAAACTCAATGGGCCCCACAAGGGAAAGCCATGATCTGATGATCCAACTAAATGACTGGATCAGACTTGACCAACTTATGTAAAGACCCAATGAGAAGAGCAGGTCCAGTGTTTGACCATGCAGGAATGATGCAGAGGCAGTGGCCTGAGTAAGGCCCAGGGATAACATCAACTGGAGGAGCTGCTGACCAAATGGCTGGGTTTCATAGTCACCCAAGTGTCAATATACACACAGACATATGTGCGCGTGCACGCACATTAAAACAAAAAGTTGTTGGCTCCTGTCATTCATCCAATACCTGACACCGTTTCTTGCTCCCTTCAGGCTTGATAACCATTCCCCCTCAAAGCAAAAAAGTACTGTAAGTGTATTTAACAGCTGCCCCCACCCTCATCCATGATTTGGGGCATGGGGGTGCAGTTAACCAAATCAGGCTAACTAAGTTGCTCCCCTGCACCATTTCAACAATCCCACTTCACTTCATTCTTAAAAGTATTCCTATGTGCAAAAGGCACAAGAGTGGGAGGGAAAGAGTGAAGCAGATGCATCTCGATGATGACAGGTAGACTGACCAATCAACCTAATTGTTCTGTTTCAATACTGGCACATTATATCGTAGTGTGCAGTCATTGTATGTGTTCTCTGTCAGCTATTCTCATTTATTCATATTTACTGTACATTATTTGAATATGCTATGCCTAATATATCATAATAACATCTACCCTACTGGTTACAATGAAGTGCCATTGATCCTTGACAAAGGACTATTTGTACAAATATTTAAAACTGTTCTCTCATTGTTCTGCAAACAGTGAAGAATTATTTTTCAGGTTTTTGTATGGAAGCATGCATCAACTACTAAAAAGACAGATTTATTAGGTTGTACACTGTGCAGGCTAATTGGTGCAGATGTCCTTACAAATGTTGACTTTGTTTTCCCCAAAGCTCAGTTTTGGAGGTATTCCAGTTCCAAGGAAGCCAGGGACCTTTCTAAAGAGGAACTTTCAAGGATGCATTGAGAATCTCTATTATAACGGAGTAAATATTATTGATCTGGCAAAGCGACGTAAGCCTCAGATCTATACTGTGGTAAGAACCTAGAACATACCGTTGCCTTAATTGGGGTGAATTACAAAACAATGTTTTCTACAGAAACTAATCTGCAATACAACCAGGGGAAAAATAACATGTAAAACATTCAGTACAGTTTGCATGAAAGGTCAACTGGATAAAAAATGCACGTCGAAGCCTTGTGGGTATTTAGAAAATCAATTGGAGAGACATATTAGATGCTTTTCCAGCAGTGTTTCCTGTGCTGAGTCATTTGTATGTTTCCCAATGTTCTTAGTCAAAAACAGTTTGATTTTCTGGGCTATGTCTTCCAAATGTAGATGTAATTAGCTTGTGGCAATGAGTGTGACTTGGTGTGTCACTGTATAGAATGACAGTTTTTATTACTGTGCTTCTGAAGTTTAAAATGTAGTGAAATTAATATTTTCAGAAGCCAGCTTGAGTTGTCACATCTTTGCCCTTCATGATGGACAGCATAAAAATTTAAGGAGTGTTGACTGCAATATACTGCAGCATTTCCACTTATTCATTAATAGTAGCATTTGCCCCGGGGCAATACTTACTTTAAGGCTAGGTGGATTGACTTCCTGAGAAGCTCTGGGGTGGTTTCACTTGCAATATCATCTCTAGATTGCCCCTGGAGCTACTAAATGTCTGTACAACTGATTTGAATATATAAATGAATATTAAAATATACTTTTCTTACAATCAAAAGTTAAGTTTACTATTGACCAGGATTTGAACTATGGTTTTGCAGAGAACAGTACACGTGTGCTGGTTACTTGTCTCTGGACAAAAGCAAATGATATACACCCACCATGGTCATTTTGTAACAAATACTAGTCCAAGATACATTTGCAGAGGTTCATCAGGTTTCTCAACATTTACCCACGATATCCCATTTGAGATGTTTTTGTGACATCTTAACTCCATGGGGTTTCTGCTCTTTACTAAAAGAGGCAGAACAGCACAGTGGATAGAATGCAGAGCTTCTAACCAGTTGACCAGGTTGAATACCAACAGTGATACTTGGTCACTATGTGCCCTTAACAACTCATTGAGTTTCCATGTGCATAATCTTCTTGTATGTCTTTCTCAATACATAACCCGCAATCTTTTTTCTTCCACTCCTTCAGTCTCACAAATCCAGTCACAGCATGCTTGATGATTACTGTTGATTCTTAATAGATTGCAATGAACTGCGATACATTTTGAAGGAAAAGTGTTAGACAAACCCATATTCCTTCCCTTTCTACCCTTGATTACCAAGAGTGAGGTTGTGAGGGATGGGTACAAGGAGATGATGTGACACAGGAAGCTAAAGGATGTGGTGAGATCTGATTCCCAGTTCTGTACTATGTCTGGAATGGCACTGCGGTCCAGGAGCTCTTTGTTGTAAATCAGGATATTTCCAGGCTTTAATTGCACAATGACGACCAGCTCACCAGATAGACTTGAGTAAGAAATTTGACTTTCCTATGATTCAGTCCTCCCAGCTGCAGTTTAGAATCAGGACTCCACTAAAAAAAGCTATTGCATTCCAGTTGGGTTAGTCTGTGTAAATAAATTGTAAAATAATGAAAAATAAATCAGTAAAAATCAAGACACTGAGATAAACCATGAGGTCCATTGGATACCTCTAATAATTATCATTTTTGCTGAGATTATTTTAACCCTGAATGGATAATGCAGTATATGGATCATTATCTCATCAAAGCAACTCATTCAGTCTGGACATATTCTCTATCACCTGACCTATTATCTGCTTGGATATTGATACTGGAGTCTTCCATGGATAATGCTAAGCATGATATAAGACATGATAGTGTGAGCATTATGCTGAGATAACCACCCATATAGGAGTATATCAAGGATTGATGCTGCAGGCCAAGATCTTACAGCCAATGGAAGGGCAGTTATCTCAGCATACTGCATACCCTGACATGTCTCACTGTCATAATAAAATTGGTATAGGGAGCATTTTAATGAAAAAAAGAAAACATTAGGAAATAAAATAAGAAAAAAGTTTGCTTTTAAAAGTAAAGTACTGTAGTTTCTCTCCCAGCCATCACTTGGGGGAGCTGTAATGTGCTTGGTTTTTACTACAGCTGGGAATCAGATTGGGCCAAACATTTGAGCCATTCAGGTTTGGCAGTGATTGGAATTAAACCTCCGAATCAAGTTTCACTGCTAAAACTCGAAAAGCTCCCGACCTGAAATTAGTCCATTGCAAACAGCAAAGCAGCAGACATAATCATAGACTGCTAATGAGTGACAGAGAAAGAGAGCGCGAGAGAGAGAGAGAGAGCAAGAGGTGCATGCTGCAGGACCAGCACCAATATTACTGCAGAGTAGGGGTGCAGAATAAAGAATTGACTAGTGAGTGAAGTGAGTGTCAGCAAGTCATGTCTGTCACTGAGACTTACAGCAGCAGGCAGCTGCGAGGACTAGGTGCAGGACATAACTGAAGGTGAGTCTATTCTCCTAGTGTGACTGTGCCCGCTAGGCTCCCTCCAACCACTGTAGCTCTCTCCTCCTGATGTCTCTCTCTGTCATCTCCAGTTGTCCTTCTCTCACACATGTGAGTCAAGCCAGACAGGGATTCATGTGACTGAACCAATGGTAGTTCGATCGGGCATCCTGTCTCTTTTCCCACTCTGACCCAGCAGCTGTTAGCTCTGCTGTGATTGGAGCAGACAGGATAACATTCTGTGGGTTTAAAATCCCTCACATTTGTGTAGCAGGATCAAAGGCAAGCACAGCATGCTGAAGGCACTTGTGTGAGATGAGCAGAACTGCAGCATTTTCATCATGGAGAGGAGAGACATATCAGTAAAATACATTTTAGCCAGCTTTTTAAGGCAGGCAAGCAGGCAGGTAGGAGCATTAGGGCAGCATTAAGCTCTGCAGCAGAGCAAAGAAATATGTTTTGTTTAAATCCATCTCTTAACTACTGAACTTGAGGACAGAGAGCAACAAAAAATTAGACATCAGCCAGCAGCAGGGTTGTTGGAGGGGATATGGAAGGGAGGAGGCTGGTAGGGACTGCCTCCCCAAGAGGCAACATATTTAAGAAAGAAAAAAAAAACACTTTTTTGTGCAGACTGAGTGTATCCCTCCAAAAATGTATAGTATTGTTCAAGGCCTGGCGGAGGAGGCTTATTGTGACAGTTGAAGTAGAAGAAGAAAGAGAGCAAATACGAATAGAATAAATGCTAGGCAACTGTGGTATACAAGGAGATATACCAATTGAGGGGTCTAATTAGGGCTATTAGCCATGAGCCCAAAAGGCATATTGCATTATTGCATTAATTAGACCCCAAGATAGGTATGTAGCCAGTACAGAAAAAGTCACTCTCCACTTCAATGGTGCCTGCAGTACAATACCATGTAGACACACAGAAAACCACAGCACTCACCACACTCCAAAATTTCAATGGCAACTTCTTGGCACAATTGGATGTTGTGTCAAAAAACTTAATTAGAAAGATAGAAAACCAGCAAATCAATTAAAATTCAGCCCAGATAAACACCTCAATGTTTCATTCCCGTGTGCTTTTTCAAGAGATTAATGTTATCCCCAATGGTATCCTTTACATAAAAAAATCCCTTAAAATGACACTCACAATTGGGCAACATATGCACTGAATTTGATTGTGCTTAGATACATACAAATATTACAATTTCATAAAAATACACAATAAATACATATTTTACAGAGTAGTAATCATAATAAAATCAACAGCCTGATTCCAGATATAGTAATTAATTAGGATTTATATATTTCATCAGACAAATGGCATCACCTCAATTTTATCATCCAAAACCTGGTCTTATTGTGGCACTGAGCTTAAAAATCGTTCCCATCTTGCTAGGTTTAGCTCTAAATCCTCCCCCCATCATGCTCAAACTTTTTCTGTACCCTTAAATTTCCTGCCATTCTCCATTGCAGTGTTTGAGTGTACTACATGAGCAACCATAGTGTGTTCTCCATTTTTATTTGCAATTGCCTGCATATCTTCTCCTACTCTTTCTTTGAGTTTAAACTTTATTCTGCCCACATAGTATGCCCCACACAGACAAGTACCTACATAAATTACATGTGTTGAATCACAATTGATGAATCTATTGATTTTGTAACTCTCATTGGTATGTGGGTTATCAAACGTGTCTGTGTTCTCAATTACTGTATGGAATTAGAAGCATTGGCATTTAAAACACCCTGGTGGGAAAGGTACATAGATGACTGCCTGATAATATGGTGTGGTACAGAAAAGGAACTATTGGCTTTTGTTTGTTGTTTGGAGGAATCTATCCAAAATCTGAAATTTACAGTACAAAGTAGTAAAATGCACATTTTGCTTCTGGATATACTCATTGTGAAGGGCAATGATATGAGTATAGAAACAGATTTATATCAAAAAGCAATGGATAG
Source organism: Neoceratodus forsteri (assembly GCA_016271365.2). Lineage (NCBI taxonomy): Eukaryota > Metazoa > Chordata > Ceratodontiformes > Ceratodontidae > Neoceratodus > Neoceratodus forsteri. Next base: position 237,872,453 of record CM028132.1, on the reverse strand, counting down.
TAATACTGTACTGTTATTGAGTGCCTGTCATCCATGCCATATTATAAGAGGAATACCAGTGGGCCAATTTATTAGAGTCAGATGAAATTACAGCATGGAGAATGCATTTGAATGAAATGCCAAATTCTTGAGTGACAGATTTTTTGCAAGGGGCTATAGTCAAGATATTGTTCATAGAATGAGACAGAGAATAATGGGAATGAATAAAGACACACTATTAACTGGGAATGAGCAAGGAAATCATAAAGGTAATCAACTGAATTTTGTAACCACTTATAGTGTTCAAGCAAATGCAGTTAGTAACATTATAAGTAAAAAGTGGCACATTTTACCAGTAGAATTCATGTTGAAACCTGTCATAAAAGAGTTATCAAGTATCGTGTATCATAACCCCTCCTAAAACTTAGCCAATAGTCTGACACATAGTCTATAGCCACAACAGTCTTCTAAAAAAAATTGGCTCCCCTCCTTCCCACCAGGGAGTTCTAAATGTCACGCTGCAAATTCTGTACAGTAATTGAGAACACAGACACTTTTGTTAACCCCCAAACCAATAAGAGTTACAAAATTGATAGGTTCATCAATTGTGATTCAACACATGTAATTTTTTAGGTAGTCATGCAACATGCATGGAGCTGCACTGAGGACTGCAGTGCTGAGCCAGTTTGTGTAATTGATTTAGTCAAGTAAAGGTTGCTGGCACCTGCCAACAGTCGCAGACTGGATCACAGTTATAATTGACTATTTAGTCTCTCATTTGGTATACCAGTATACTCTGTACAAGTAAAAGAAGCATTATACCTGTGTAAAGTGGTTCACTTTATTCAAGTGCAAGATATGCAAAAACAGCAAACAGGATAGAGAGTCAGATGTAGCTTCTACAGGCTCCTTTCTCCTTCCCCTTCCTCTCAAAGAATGAACTTCAGTGTGTCTTCTGACGCATTTCACACGCCCTGGCACTTTTTCAGAGGAGGCGCTTGATGTTCTTTCTTGAATAAAGTGAAGCACTTTACAGAGGTCCTTTTACTTATACTGAGTGTACTGGTACACCAAATGAGAGACTAAAAACTCTATTATAACTGTGATTCAGTCTGAGGCTGTTGACAGGTGCCTGCAACATTTAGTTGACTGAATCAATTTATTTAGATACTTGTCTGTGTGGTACATACTACAGTACACGGGCAGAACAAAGCATAAACTCAGAAAGAGTGAAAGAGTGTATATGAGCAATTGCAAATAAAAATGAAGAATACACTATGGCTGCCCATGTAGTGCACTCAAGCAATGCAATGGAGCATAGCTGGAAATTTCACGGTATAGAAAAAGTTCAAGTGAGACATTGGGGATTTCATGCTAAACCAAGCAAGATAGGAAGCTTTTTGGATTTTTTTTGCTCCATGCCACAATTAGACCAGGTCTGAATGATAAAATTGAAGTGATGCCTTTCTCTAATGAACTAAATAAATGCTAGGTAATTATCAAATCTGAAATCAGGCTGTTGATTTTGTTATGATTACTATTAAGTAATATATGTGTTTATTGTGTATTTTGATGACCTTTTAAAGTCTATATGTATCTGAGCACTGACAAATTCAATGCATGTGTTGCCCCAATTGTGTGTGTCACTTTAAGAGATTTTTTGTATATAGAGGGTACAGTTAGGGGGCAACATTAACATCTTGAAAAAGGGTGCAGGTGCAAAACATTGGAAATGTTTGTCCTTGGGCTGAATTTTTATTGATTTGCTGGTTTTCTATCTTTGTAATAATTTTTGGGACACAATATCCATTCGTGCCAAGAAGTTATCATTGAACTTTTAGAGTGTGGTGAGTGCTGTGGTGTTCTGTCTGTCTATAGGTATTGTATGTAGGCTTGTATTCCACATTTTCATAGCATTTGTTTTGTACCTGCACACGTTTTCAAGACGTTAATGTTGCCCCTTAACTGTACCCTCTATATACAAAAAATCTCTTAAAGTGACACACTCACACAATTGGGGCAACACATGCATTGAATTTGTCAGTGCTCACTTCTGAAAGAAAGAATAGTTGAGTACGTAGAGGCCAGCGGGGCACAGGACCAAAAGCAGCATGGATTTATAGCAGGAAGGTCATGTCAGATGAATCTAATAGATTTCTTTAACTGGGTGACCAAAGTAATAGACCAGGAAGGTGATGTGGATATGGCCTACCTAGACTTTAGCAAGGCATTTGACACAGTCCTGCACAAAAGATTGATAATCAAGTTAGTCAGACTGGGAGTGGGTCCCAGGGTGGTAGCCTGGGTAGCAAACTGGCTGTACAACAGTACACAGAAGGTAATAGTGAATGGAACACATTCCAAAGAAAGGGGGGTCACTAGTGGAGTACCTCAGGGCTCAGTACTAGGTCCAGTCCTCTTTAACATCTTTATAGGTGACATTCCAGAGGGTCTGGAGGGAAAGGTATGCCTCTTTGTAGATGACACAATGGTCTGTAACAGAGCTGATATACAAGGGGGGGTAGAAAGGGTGAGAAGGGACTTGGCAAGGTTGGAGGAATGGTCAGACATATGGCAACTTAGATTCAATGCAAAGAAGTGCAAAGTAATGCACCTGGGAAACAAAAACCCAAGAGAAGAGTACACAATAGCAGGGGAGGTACTAACAACAACAAAAATGGAAAGGGACCTGGGGGTAGTCATATCAGATTATCTAAAGGTGGGTAAGCAATGTGAGAAGTCAGTAAAGAGAGCCAGGGGGATCCTGGGATGCATAGCAAGGGGCATCACAAGTAGAAAAAGGGAAGTGGTTATCCCTCTGTACAGACAGTTGGTGAGACCCCATCTGGAGTACTGTGTGCAGTTTTGGAGACCTCATCTATGCAAGGACATAGACAGGATGGAAACAGTCCAGAGGAAGGCAACTAAAATGGTGCAGGGTCTGCATCAGAAACCATATGAAGAGAGACTGAGAGAGCTTAATATGTATACCCTTGATGAAAGGAGGGATGGGGGACATGATAGAAATGTTCAAGTACCTCAAGGGAATCAACAAAGTCCAGGAGGGTAGCATCTTTCAGAAAAAGAGATGTGTGAGAACAAGGGGGCACAATTTAAAGATAGAGGGGGGACGGTTCAGGGGTAATGTGAGGAAATTTTTTTTCACGGAGAGAGTGGTGGATGCATGGAACCACCTTCCTGGAGAGGCTGTGGGGTCTAAAACAGTGGAGGAATTCAAACATGCATGGGACAGACATAAGGCAATTATAGTGGGGGGTGGCAGGAAGTAGCCTGTTGGTTAACTAAAATCTGCAGGTTATCCAGTAGGTAGGGAAATGGGCAGACTGGGTGGGCCAAGAGGTCCTTATCTGCCATCAAAGTCTATGTTTCTATGTTTCTATGTTATATAATACATTGGGATGGAGTCATTATTTGTACCTGTTAGTCCTGTCCCATAGTCTTAGTTGGCCGGTTAGTTGCAGGTTCATTTCCTGGTTTGGCCATGAATTGGCCCTATAAGTTTTCATAGTGTAGGGCTGGTTTCAGATCTTTGCTGTTTGGTCTTGTTGTGTTTATGTGGTGCAGGGTGCCTCTATTTAAGGGGACGTGTCCCAGTCGCTTCTCCCTTTAATTCCTGTGGTGTGCAGTTCATGTGTGTGATCAGGAATGGCATCTTCATTTCAGAGCAGCATATGGCATTGGGTGCTGGAGTCAGCATTCCAGAGGGGGACTATGAAGATGATGTCATTGACATCATATAAGAAGAGAAGGAGAGACTGGCTTTTGCATTGTGGAGGGCAGGGCATCTGGTATGTGCTGCAGAGTGTCAAAGGACATTGCTGTTTGCTGATAGTGAAGTAGTTTGTTATTTTGTGGGAGGTTGGGATTTGTTAGTGGAGTTTAGATACTGTGTTTTTTGTAGGAAGGTTTCTTTTTTTGTTAGGGGGCTTAATAGATGTGGTAATTAGCATACAGTTTTTATTAATTGGTTTGGCTGGCGTGTGAATTGATGTGTTTACTGGTTAATTGTTCATTAAGTTTTTTTAACTGATTCTTCTGGTGTGTTAATTGAAGTGTTTTATGATTAACTGGTTATTAAATTACTTGTTTTGGTGGTCATAATGTTGGTCAATAGGTGTTTTTTCCCACGGTATACAGATTTGGGTGCAGAGGTATACAGCTTTAATTGGGTGTTTTTTCCAAAAAGGATTTGAAAAGCCTCAAAAATGATATTGTGCAGAGACACCAACACATGTATCTTGCTCATCAGGACTCTGTTTGGTGGATTCTGCAGTTATCTGGTGGTAAAATGACCTCAGAATGTTATATATATATATATATAGGATATGCAATGGAAGCAAGTGTAATAAATGATATAGTTGCACAAGAGCAGTTTGACCTCGGGTAACCTCACGAGTGGCATAAGCCACGAGTGTGGTGTCCAAGGTCAAAGTCAAACTTCTTGAGTGTGGATAAATCATTTATTATACAAGTTCTCCATTGTATATTCCATTTATGCAATTCTTCAATTCTTTTGTTTTTGCTTTTGCAGGGGGCATTTGTTAGTCAAAAAAGTGAATAAAAATTTAATTTTCTGCCATTGTTTGCTGATAATAGACAATCTAAAAGGAATCTAGAAAGACTCTAGAAAGAAAACACATCTCATTCTGTAGATATTTTTATGCTGAAAGTACCATACTATCTTTTTTTGTTTTTATGTTATTTGCATTTGTTTGATGAAACAGTGCACAAAAATGGTATTTTGTGCTGTTTTTTGCTAATTCTGAAAAAAACTAAAAAATATCTATAAATGAAACACCACTCATTTTGTAAATATTTCTGTGCCGAATAAACTTTGTGATCACAGTACCATGCTAGCATTTTTCATTTTAAAGTTATTTACATTTGTTTGTGGACAAAATGAAAAACATTGAATTTTCTGCTGTGTTTTTGCTAATTATCAAAAAATCTATAAGGTATCTATAAATGAAATACCACTCATTTTGTAGATAATTTTGTGCTACAGAACTTTCATGCTCATAGTACTATGCTATCTTTTTTCATTTTAAAGTTATTTGCATTTGAATATAGTTAGTACTGGTACTGAGGCTGAACATTCTAAATGAGTTCCGGCGTGATTGTCACATATCTACTATGTTAATAAATCTATTATGATGCGTCTACTATGTGAATAAATGTAAAATGTTGAATTTATCCCATAGTAGCTCAGATTTATCTCATAGGATTTATGTCCATGCCTATTGCATAAATATATATATATATATATATATATATATATATATATATATAAACAAGTGCCCCCTACTAAAGCAAAAACAAAAGAATTGCATAAATGGAATATGCAATGGAAAACTCATGTAATAAATGATTTATCTGCACTTGAGCAGTTTGACCTCGGACACCACAGTTGTGGCTTACGCCACTTGTGAGGTTAATGAGGTCAAACTGCTCTTTTTTTTTTTTTTACACTTGCTTCCATTGCATATCCTATATATATATATATATATATACATATATATATATAGTTATATATATATGTATATATATATTTAAAAACCTTTTTCATGACTAGCTAACACGTTTCTCGTGTGTCTTTTTTCATTCAAATAAAAAAGGATCTCTTGATACAAAAAAGGATTTCTGATTTAGTTTTTTTCTTCCTTTTTTCATTGATACTTTTTTATTCAAACGAAAAAAGAACCCTTGTCACAAAAGAGTATTTTGGACTTAGTTTTTTATCTCCCAATTTTTTTTTTTTTGTGACAAGGGATTCTTTTTCATTTGATCTGTTCATTCAAATGAAAAAGGATCACTTGACACAATAACGGATTTCGGACTTAGTTTTTTCCCCTGATTCTTTTTTCATTTAAGTTTTTTGTTTGATACAAAAAAGGATTCCTTCAACAAAAAAAAGGCTTTCTCGAGCCCTCCCTGTAATTCTATAAATTTGGACAATTACAGTCATAACAAAATATATGAGTACTAGTAAATTAAGTCCATATAAAATGGGTATATAGCAAGCAGATGGGTGTAAGCCTTATTAAAGCTATGTATTCACTATAATACTATGATACTATGATCTGTAAAACCAACTGTGTAAACTATAAAAATCCCTTTCCTTGCACCTTGATTATTTATTCTAATTCACTATCTTTGCACCTGCTTTTCTATACAATTTTGTAAATACTTTACATACATCTTGTATTTTGTATATTTATTGTGTTCTACAAACTATTGTAAAAGTGCTATTGTGCACTTATCTGTTGCTGTGATGTACTATTTCTCTGTACCTCCCCTTTTACCCTTCCTGGTGTCACCCCTGAAAAATGGACATTCTGTCTCAGTGGGCCTACCCAGTTACCAAAATTCAAAAAAATAAATAAATAAATAAAAGGTTTTCCAATTAAAGTATAATGTAGCTTATAAAAGAACATTATGACCGACAAGTTAAAAATCTTGACCTGGAACATAAACAGGTTGAAGCACGTGGTTAAAGGGAAGAAAATAATGTCCAGGATTAAAAGGTTAAAGGTGGACTTACTATTAATGCAGGAAATGCACATGACCAAGTCAGAGGCTGAACACACTAGCAGTGGGTGGAAAGGTACTTAGTTTACCTCCTGTTTTACACTCTCGAGCCAGGGGGAGGCCATTTGGCTAAGACATGGGTTTCTGGGAGTGGTGTTTCATTCCATTTTGGATCCTACAGGTAGATATGCGATAGCACATATTGCTATGAATAACGGTACTTATGTGTCCAAGCTAATAATTATGGCCCTAGCATTGAGGGTTGACCCTTTTTTCAGCAGCTAACACTGGATTTGTATCAGCTCCATGGGCCCTTGGTGGTGGGGGGGTAACATGAATTGTGTACTTTATATGACCCTAGATAGAGCCAACACCACTCCAGTACCCCTATCAAAAAATGCAAAAAACTTACTTGGCATTATGCATTCATACTTTATGGCGGATACTTGACAACACAGGTATCCAACTGGCTGGGAATTTAGTTATTATTCACACTCCCACAAATCGTATGCCTGCCTAGACTTAATATTGTCCTCATTTGAGCTACTTCATCTACTAAGTTTAACTTATCATTCCTCCATTGAATTCAATGGTATCCATTTAACTTCCCGTAATCACTGTGCCTGACTCTCACTATCCTGACACCAGGTGCCCGAAACATGGGTGCCCGACATTGGGATTTGCCCACGGTGGAGTTGGAATCATAAAGTAGGGGGGTGCAGGTGGCGCAGCTACCTGAAACATAAAATAAACTATGCCACAGGGAAAATCCCAATGTTGGGCACCTGTGTTTCAGGCACCGGGCATCAGGATAGGGAGAGTTGGCCAGAGTGATTATGGGAATTACTAGTGGACCCAATCCAACCAATCACTTCTGATGTTGGAAATAGCATTGACACCCCTGGGTATACCAGAAAATCATGGTGGTTGGATCCACTTCTACTCAAACACAAGCAGTTTACACATACCATGTCTAAAGCAATAAGTGAGTTTTTGCCATATAATAAGAGAGGCGATAGTTCACATGCAACCAGATGGGATGCCTTTAAAGCCTATACCCAAGGAGAAACCACTTCATGCAGTAGACACAAAAGTAGGGTCGAAACCCAGGAGTTGTAGAAGCCGGAGGTCAAACCTGGAGAGGTTGAGAGGCTACATACGACACAATGGCTTATGTAACAGTCGAGAGAGCTATTCTACTTGAACAAGCAGTGTATTACTTTGATGGGGATAGGGGTGGAAAACTTCTAGTGTGGCAATTGCACCCAAAAAAAGGTGAGCAAAATATACAGCAAATTCTACATCCAGAGAAGGGACTGGTAAATGGACATAAAGACATAGGTAATGTTTTCATAAAATGTTACCAAATCCTGTACAAATCTCAAAATGCCCCAATGGACTAGCAATGGCAGACATTATTTTGCTAAAGCACCCATCTGAACCATTGAGCCTTTAGTGATCGAATCCCTCAACCTGCCTTGTCAAAAGAAGAGGTTATAGATGCAGTGAGATTCTTACAGGGGGGAAGAGTCCCTGGCTTAGACAGTATCCTGATTGATTTCTTTAAAGCCTTTGTTGCCCAGTTGGAAAACCAGCTATATGATAAGATCAATGAAAGCTTTGCAAAGGGGGCCTTATACCCCCCTCAGCTAAAGTTGCCACTATAACTGTGCTGCCCAAACCTGGCAAAGACCCCATGAATGTGCCTCTTAGCATCCTATTTCATTATTAACAGCAGATTATAAAATACCAGCAAAACAATCACCTCTAGGATAGAGATTACCCTTCCATCCCGTATTCAACCTGATCAGGCTGGATTTATTAAAGGAAGGCAGGGTAAACGAAGTCTTAGGCTACAGCCTGGATGTTCTCCATCATTGAGTCATGCACCCCAGTAGACTAGGAGCAGCGGTGGTGGCACTTGATGCTGAAACAGCACTCAATTTGATGGAGTGGGCATATATGAACTATGCATTGAAGCAGATTGGGTTAAAGGAACACTTTTTGAATTGGGTTAGGGCACTATACAACAATCCCTCTGCTAAAATGAACAATGGTGGTCTAATTGAATCATTTCAGTTAAGCAGGGGCACCAGACAGGGCTGCCCATTGTCACCTCTGCTGTATGTCATCACCTTGGAACCTCTGGCAGCTGCAGTCAGAAGGGACGACTCATTGGCTGGTATAGAATATAAAGTGGCACTCTTTGTTGATGAGCTTTTGTTATATTTATACCACCCTAATGAAGGTCCCCCCCATCTTAAGGACTTAGTCTTGGAATATGGTTTCCTCTCTGTACACAAAATAAATTGGGCTAAAGGTGAAATTATGACTATAGGTAAAGGCAGACATGATGGTGTGTGCAGCCACATACTAGGCCTGCAACCCGTAGACTCGATTACATATTTAAGGGTTTTTATATTGACTAAATTCTCCAAACTATACCAGTTTAACTTCCCTCCTTTATTGAGCGAAGTGAAATCACAAAGTGAAAAGTGGGTGGCTATGCCCTTATTTATCATAGGTAGGACTGATGAAAAAAGAAATGTGCACATTGCCGAAATGCCTCTACCTTTTCCAGTCTATCCCTACTACACTAATGCAAAATTTCTTCATGCAAATTCATTCCATTATTCACAAGTTTATCTGAAAGGGGAAACCAGCCAGGATCAAAACAGAAATCCTGCAGTTATCACTAAACGATGAGGATGAGTGCAGTACTCAATTTCTAAAAGTATTATTGGGCTGCTCAACTAAGTTTTCTTCCACTGGTGGGACATGAACCTCCTGTCTGGGTTTCCATTGAGGAGGATGAGTTGGGCAGTGATATCAACCAGGGTTTCTCTCCCCCATTATGGAAAACCTAAAACTTCCCCAAATTATTAATCTTTTTACAAAAGCCACAGCTTCAATCTGGATTGTTGTGCACAAGCACTTAGAGTGGGTCTCCTCCATATCACCAAAAGCCCTACTCCTAATCATCCTTAAAAAAGCTCCCCATTGCAATAATGTACTACATCAGGCCATATTAAGATGGGAAACATTAGGGCACACTACTATGGACCAACTGTTTGATGATGGCTTCCTCTTTGATTTTCTTTCAATACGTAGGTCCTTTAACCCTTAGGCTGCCAACAGAATTAAAATATATAGGAATTTTGGACTGATATATCAGTCCACAGCCCTGAAGGGTTAATATTCCCTCAAGGAATTTCTTTGCTTATTTAAGAATCATGCACACTTTTCAGAAGATTCCCTCAAAAGGGCAGGGGGCATCATGGTAGGATCATTTTTGTCTCTCTCCATTTGAAGAGGAGCTGTACCAACCCCAACTGATGCATAGACCTCTATCAGTGTATTATACTATACTATATTAAATAAAGGTTCCCACCACCCACCAATAATATGCATATAAAATAGGAAAAGGACTGCCCATTTTTGGCTCTCAGTCCATAGCATAATGGAGAAAGCTTTGGGCAGGCTACTAAGTAGGACACCACTAGAATTTTGCTGGGGGCAGAACCTTTACATTTAGGCAGGGGTCCTGTAGGCATTCTATGTGACACAGCTCTCATTAATGCTAGGAAAACTATTGCTCAACAGTGGATTTCAGAATCTGCTCCCACCACAGCACAGTGGTTCGAAAATGTAGGATCCTGTCTGAGAATTAAAAAGACTCAGCTAACTGCCAATGACCACTACCAGACATTTTCAGATAAGTGGGTCCTGATTCTCAAGGCCATTGAATCAGGTATTTGGCTCCCTTTGCCACTCACTTTGACACATTCAGCTTATAGCCTTCAAGCATTTGTTCCTAGCTGTATTTACTTTGCTTGACAAGGTGTCCTAAGTATAGACACACACACAAAAATAAATCAGAGACCTACCCAGTGTTAGGCTTATGTGATAATACTAGTTACCAGCCAGTCTATATTTGCAAGCCTTAATGTGCTGCCTGTACCGAAATAGACTTACCTGATGTTGTATGCTTATATTTTCCTATAAATTGTTTAAGGGTTTCCACAACAAATGAAAATGTATCTGTCTGTATCTAATTTCCACTGATGTATGTAATGTGGTGTATATGTCTTGCTCAATGAAATATGTTTACAAAAAAAAAAAAAGAATAGATTCTTTCCCTTCCCAGTTCACTTCAACAAGCTTGCCATTTTTGCACTACTAGCAGTGCTGGTAAATACTAGTGAAACATGTTAGCATCTTTTTTTAGGGCTATAAGAGGAGCCTACAGCCCTATTGGGATTGGATTGTAGTTCTAAAAATGGCCGATTGTGGAATCTTTCACTGGACATTTGGAAGTATCCTTCCTAATGCCCAATGGAGCTTGAAACCCTCCACCACTATCGGCTGCTTTGGAATAACAGCCACAATATTTTGGCTGTTACTTCTGCATTCTGGTGCATGTACTGTACATGCACAACTAGCATGCTTGTGCAGTTCTGCTGGTGCCATTATGTTGTGAATGGCAAACTGCCATTCACCGCATGTGCAAGTGCCGTGCATGGGCAGCTGCACTGCTGCCATCAGCTCTGTGGCATTCTGTGGCCCACACCTAACTCATGTGGCACACTGGGAGCCCACCCCTGTGTGCCCAAAGATTTTTCATTTTACTTGCTGACATCAGGGTGCCCAATCCCCATGTCAGCATTATATGTCCCCCCCCCACTGAAGCGGCACACTGGTAGCCCACCCCAGCATACTGAACTGCTGTTTTTTCTCCCCCCACTCCCTGCTAACATTGGAGTGCCCAGTTCCCATGTTGGCATAATGTACAACCCCCCCAGCCATGTGGTACACTGGGAGCCCACCCCAGTAAGCCCAAATGTTTTTTTTTCTGTAAAAAGAAAACATTCCCTTCTCAGCACTCCAGTCCTCCTTCCCCATCCCACCCTCCCACCTAGCACCCACCTCCCCCACACACACACACCTCCTTACCCCATACTTGCTTCTGGAGATTGGTACTGTCTTCTTCTCTGAACTGGGACATATCTGCACTCTTCAAAGCCGAACTGCAAACTGAAGAATCAAAGGTAAGCATGCTACAATGCCATTCAATGGGGTTTTCAATTTATGTTGATAAATTAGCCCTTGTTTGGAATTTTTTCCCCAAATGTTCAACATGGGGTTCTTGGGACCCTATCTCATGAAAACTGTCACTGTCATTTTGTTACTCTGTTCTGAAAGGTGATTTCACAGTCACTGTGCAGAATCACCTTTTGCGACCAATTCTCGAAATGACAGTGCCACTGTTCATCAGGTGGGGTCCTAAAATGCCCATGTTGCAAATTTGGTGAAAACGTTCCAAAAAATTCCTGCATTACTAGTATACATTGTGCAGTTTCTACGCATGCCCCTAACTTAGCCAGTTTTTAATATTTTTACTCAACATTTTCAACATTACCATTTTTGCACACCTTCTTCAAAACAGTACAGATGTCATTTTCCACAACCTGCCCACAATGTGTTTTCACACCTGTGGCACAGAATAGCATGTTCGCACTATGAAATCACCGTTTGGGACAAGTGAACAAAATGACACTGGCAGTCTTCTAGAGGAGGGGTCCCAAAAAGGTCTTGCTGAAAATTTGGAGCAACACCTCCAAACAATGGCCAAGTTACACCTGTGTGTTGCATAATTTCTACCCATATGTGTAACTTTGGTCCTTTGGTAGCTCTTCACAGCCCTATTGGCTCTGGCTAGAGTTGGTTTTATTCACTTCAGGTTTTGGTATTGGGTTGCTGTAGTGCATAACCAATTAATTTGTAGGCAGTTTTTATGGCAAGGCTATCCACAGAAAAGCATTCACACACTTTAAATGTATTTCTTTTATTGTTCTCAGACCTTAATAAATCTGAATTAACTCTGCACACTTTCAAAAGTGCTTTCTTCTTACCAACTGCCTAAAAGTAGGCATATACAGTACATGCCTAGTGTATCTCACTTGGTATCAAAAAATAACTACAAAAACTGAACTTCAGTAAGTGGGTAATCTTCTCTTTTCCATGTGTAAATCAGTGTGTGTGAGACACATACACAAGGCAGCCTCTATTTTTCTTTGGACTTCTTGATTTAATGGCATAAAAACTAAGTTTGCAGAGTCAGTTCAGACTTCTTAAGGTCTAAAAATGATCAAATTATGTAAATGTTTTTCTGTGGGTCTTCTTTTCATAAAAGATGGCTCTAAAATTAATTAAGTGGTTATGCTCTTGGTCACTAACAGTCTTATATAGCAGTATTTTAAAGTTTATTTAATTGCATGCCTTATCCCATTTACATACCTTGCTCTTCTGCGCTCCAAAGTTGGGAGTCACCACAAAAACAAAGGGAGACCCTTCCCTGTGCTGTAGATTTTGATTTTTTTTCTTTCTTGTTTTCCCATTCTCCCCTGTCTGCCAGTCCTAGGACAACTCCCCAGTCTTTGTCTGAATTTCACACCTTTGACACCACAGGGGACTGAGGGCAGGACTCAGCCCTGCCAACAGACCCTCCCTCCAGGGCTCAAAAGGCCCACTGTTTGGGGCTGCAAAGCAGGACCTTCCCTGACCCACAAAAGGGCCAGGAGAATGGCTTCATGGGGCAGTTGTGACTCATCTGGCCCAAGGTCGGGAGGCACCACAAAAAAAAAGGGAAACCCTTCCCTGAGCCAGGGATTTTGATTATTTTTTTCTCTTTTTGCTATTCTCTCCTGTCTGTCAGTCTTAGGACACCTCCCCAGCCATTAGCTGAATTTTTTGCGTTTGGTGTCATGGGGGCTGATGGCAGGACTCAGCCCTGCCAACAGACCCTCTCTCCAGGGCTTGAAAGACCCAGTCTTTGGGGCTGCCAGGCAGGACCATCTCTGACCCACAAAAGGGCCTGGAGAATGGCTTCAGGGGGCAGTTGTGGCTTGGACAGCAGGGGAAGGATGCGGGCTCACAGACACCTAAATGTACCTCTGGTTGGCTCATGGCTCCAGTGACATCACTCCCTGGAGCAGCATCACTGGTCAGTCGGGTGGTAGCGTGACTCCCCGACGCAATCTGTCCTCCTCTACTGAGTGCCGGTCGGTAGGGGTGGGAGCATTTTCAGTTGTGAACCAAGGCATCAAGTGGTGGTTTTGGTAGAGGTGGCAACAAGTGCCCCAGGTGCTGTAGTTCTGCTTGTCAGCCACAGGAGCAGCACTGAAGCCAGGTGGGAGCACAGCTCCCCAGCCAACTATCCATCCTCCCCAGCAGAAGCGGCTGTCCCAGGCCAGGTGGCGAGTGGTCAGTGCACCCGATTTTACTACACTCTTGCACCAGAGGCACTACAGGAAGGGTGGAGCCAGGAATCAGCAGTCTAGGTGATCAGTTGGGTGCTCATGCCACGGGCGCCTCAGGGAGTGGGATGGGGGAAAAGAGAAATGTGAGTCAATAGCTCAAAAGGGAGAAAGGAGGGCATAGTAGGCTAGATGCCCCATTATGCTGCTTTCATGCCAGTAGTCACCAGAGGAAGGAGAAGCAGGCTGAGAAACCAAATGAGAGCAAAAGTTCACTGCGGGCTAGGAGGCCTAGAATTGAATTTGGTGCCAATCAGTGCTAGAGGGCCAGGAAAACTGCCAGGAGTGTGGGGCATCGTGCTGTAGCCCAGGTTTCAATTTGCAGCATGAGCACAGGTGCAGAGCCAGGGACTGGAGGCCCATAGAAAACTGTTGTATAGAAGGGGCTAACAGCAAGGGTCTTAACCCTCATACATGCTAATTAGAGGACAGGGCTGAACAGGGACCTACACAAGGGTAAGGCACAAAAGACCCTATTAATACTTACATGGGAGGTGGGCCAGGGCATATAGGCCCTAAGGGACAGAGGCAGAGTCAGCTGCACAGACTATGAATATTAATTAAGGGGCAGCTCTGCCCTGAGTGAATGGTCTACTGGAGTAGCCAGAAAGCGTGAAAGAGTCTTAAAGGCACAGCACCCTCTCGGGAGGGGAGGGGGAAATGTCCAATAGCCCATGGCTGCCCACAGGGTTTTGTTGATGTGTCCTGAGCCCCACCTGAACCAAACTGTACTGTAGCCTGCCTGGTGCCCCCTAGAGACTGAACCCATTTGCCCAAGAACTGAACTGTATTGCTTACAACCCAAATTTTGCTATTGGATTTTGTCTCCTGCATACTCTATGTCCAGCTTTGCCTTGGTTGCCAGGACCAGTTTCTTCTGCATTGGACACTGACTTAAGGGGGGTCCCCAGCAACTCCTCCATCTTTAGCACACCTGCCGCCAGTGATGTTGACCTGCTTCAAATCTTCACCACACATTCCAGCATCAGTCCTGTGGTAGTAAGTGTAGAGTGCTGCTAGATAGGTATCAAGAAGTGAGTCAGCTTAGGGGTCACCCCAGCTCAAGAGTGAGGGGTCTCAGTTGACATCGTACATCACCATTTTCTTATTTTGACAACTGTCTGCAAGTCATGTGCACACCAGTGCCACTCCACAGAGGCTGTGCCAAGGATTGCATCACCAGTAGTTTTCTTTTAGGGAGGTGGCCAGGGTGCTAGGGATCTCCCACTGGTTATTGTTTGGATTATCCAGGGAACCATCTACTTGACCAGAAGACCCCAGCTCCTTGCCAAGATCTTTATTGTCTGGCTAGCAGTGTACTTCTTTGTTCTATGTTCATCCGAGGGATGGCCAGTCATGGCCAGTGTAGGAACTTTGTGGGGTCAATTCCCACTTACTGATTTGTCAATGCATTGCAAAGCCCAAGCTTGGTTCATCAGTTGTCTCATCATCTCTGCAAAGTGCACGCAGGACTGGGACTGAAAAGGGTTAACCCACTGCTATTGGTCAGGCCAGTTGTTAGTCCTGCTTAGGCTGTTTTGCTCTTTTGTTCTATTGCTTTATATCAGAATACCGAGTTATCCCATTGTTCCTCTTGTATACTGTAAATAAACCTTTTGCATCTTGGTCCCTGAGTAAGCTTCCTGCCTCTCCTTCCTGATTCATCTTGCCTATTCTGAACCTTTAGGGAGTCACAAACTCCATTCCACTGGAGCTTCAGCCCCCAACACTTCTATTACTGAAGTGTGACTATGTTTGAAGACCCTGACCCTGAACTCTGCTTGTTCATAACCAGATAATAGGGTACAGTTTGTAGTTAAGTATGATACCCTAAAGTTACAGATAGCCTCTTCAGTGTGCTTACAGAAATATTTTTTGTAGTAACCAATGATTAATTAAACTGATTAGCTTATATAATAATGGCATCTATTGGTAGAAGATCTAACTGTGCCCTTAAGAGGCATGCAGGGGCATGGCATGACAAAGTGCTAACAGAGGATTAAAAAAGAGTTTGTATTTATTTAGAGTTTATTGTTTTTTCGAGCAGTCATCTACTGTACAATTCTGCTGCATACAGAACAATTGTCTCTATATTACCTTACAGTAGCTGCAGCTCTAAGGTCCTCACCTTTGAAATTATAATTAAATTATAGAAAAGGGGTTAGATCACCCAAACTAGAGTAATTTGCTCATTTACTTATTAATATGCTTTTTCTATGCATTTATTGCCATGAATGTGACACCTTAATAATTAAATGGATTTTTTGAATTGTGTAGAGGGAGCTGGCTATGTTGGGGATGTGGGACTTGGCTGTGTCTGTAGCAGAAGAAGCTGGATGTGTCAAGAGAGTGAGCCGCCATGTGTGTAGGGTAGAGCTGGCTGTGTGTGTTTGGGGGGGAGATGGCCATGTGTGTAGGGGAGCTGGAGTGTGGGTGGGGTGGAGTGGGGGACAGTAACCATGTGTGTGGGGTGGTGGGGAGCTGGCTATGTTGGGGTTGAGATGGCCTTTTGTGTAGGGAAGGAGTTGCCCATGTGTGTGAGTGTGTGAGAGTGTGTGAGTGTGTGTGTGTGTGTGTGTGTGTGTGTGTGTCTCTATGTGTGTGTATGTGTGTGTTGTGGCTGTACATGGCTGTGCAAGTAGCTGGTCATGTGAAAGGAGAGTTTGCAATGTGGGTGGGGATATGTGGTGGAGTAGCTGGCCATCTGCGTGACTGTCCTCAGCTGAATGCTAATAAGGGGGACTCACTGAGCAGGGACTGGGATTCTCTTTGGGTGAGGTGGGCATATGGAAGGGTAACATTTGTTGATACTGAACAGGATGGCATATGTGTGTGTGTGTGTGTGTATGCTTCTGGCCATACCACATTTTCAGATTATCAGTTGCTGCCATTTGGAGTCCTCAGCTGTCTGACTTGCTCCCCGGCTCCCAAACTTGGCTCTGCCACTGATAAGGGATCATCTTACAGCTTCTGCAGGTGACCCCCATAGATCTGAAGGGTCTTGTGGGTGTAAGGATGTACTGTACCAGTCTGTGAAAGACAACCTTGAATGGAGTGAATTACAGCAACATGGTTACAATTTCTAATGCTTGCAATTTAGTTATTTTTTTATTTATTTGAAAACTGGTAACCAGGAAAGGCACACTGAGCTGAGATTTTATTCCAGGAGTGATCTGGGGAGAAGATAATAGGTGATACAATACAAGTATAGACATTAGCATTAATCAGTACAATGTAAAGTGCAGTCAAAGTACTGTATAATATGACACATTACAAGTGTCAATAAAGTGTGTGTGTGGGGTGGTGGGGAGCTGGCTATGTTGGGGTTGAGATGGCCATTTGTGTAGGGAAGGAGTTGCCCATGTGTGTGAGTGTGTGAGAGTGTGTGAGTGTGAGAGAGTGTGTGTGTGTGTGTGTGTGTGTGTGTGTGTGTGTATGTGTCTCTATGTGTGTGCATGTGTGTGTTGTGGCTGTACATGGCTGTGCAAGTAGCTGGTCATGTGAAAGGAGAGTTTGCAATGTGGGTGGGGATATGTGGTGGAGTAGCTGGCCATCTGCGTGACTGTCCTCAGCTGAATGCTAATAAGGGGGACTCACTGAGCAGGGACTGGGATTCTCTTTGGGTGAGGTGGGCAATGCACAATGAGCGGTAATAATGTACCAAAAGACAAACCTGTGAAGGGGAGGAATGGCAGTGTTGAGGTAGAGATTTGGCAGCCTGTATACATACTGAGGTAAAACACAGGAGAAGGCCCAACAACATGGACAGTAGAGGCTCCAAGCAGGGTTGTGTCAGGAAGAGGGGTGACAGGAGCAGGTGGTGGTGGGGGACAGTTTCAGCTGGTGCCTGAGGGAGCCAGGGGAGGTGGAGAATTGGAGGGAGAAGGGCAGTAGGTTCCAGATTGGGGGGGGTGATAGGAGAAGGCTGACTGCCCAGTGGAGATGTAGAAATGTGGAATGGAGAAGGTTCAATGGTCCCAGGAGCGGTGGGCTAATGAGGCAGAGAGGATGGCAGAGAGAGGTAAGGAAAGGTAGGAGGGAAGAGACCCAAAAAAGTATTTGGAAATGAAGGAGGTGTAATGGAACTGGTATCATGTGGGTAAGAGGAGGATGGATAGGATGGAGTAGAGGGATCAGTGGTAAGTTTGGGGTGGGATTGATAGCAAAGTGGCAAACAGGTAACAGAGGGTGTCCAGTCGGATAAGGGAAGTGTAAGAGGTCCCGTAGACCACATCCACATAGTCAAAGACTGGGAGCACTATTTTGGTAACAAGGTCCTGGCAGACCTCCAGGGACAAGCAGTCTCCATTGTGGTACTGAGCACCTAGTTTGTCCATGAAATGGATGTTATCAATGTAGGCAGAAAAGTCAAGCTTGCTGTCTAGCAACACACACTGAGGCACTTCAAGGACTGAACAGCTTCAAGGGGGTTGCCATCCAAGGTGGAGAAGACAGAGAGTGTGGGGAGTCTGGCCAGTTTCTGGCTGGTGCCAAAGGCCAGTGATACTGTTTTTTCAGTGTTGACCCAGAGTTGGTTAGAGTAGAACCAGTGCAGGACATTGTGGAAATCTTGTTGGAGCAAGTCTTCCACTGCTGCGGTACAGGGACTGAAGATGAAGATGACTGTGTCATCTGCATACATGTGTATATGCAAGTTTGCACAGGTATTAAGAAAAATTGAAAAGAGGATAGGACCCAAGATGGAGCCCTGTGGGACCCCAGTCTAGATGGGTAGTGAAGGTGACAGGATGCCTCCAACCTGTATCAGCTTTTGGCTGCCCATGAGATAGGAAGGGAAGCATTCAACAGTGGGAGCAGAGACTCCAGCAGAACTCAGCTTGTCCAGGGAGATTAGATGGGCATCTGCATCAAAAGGTATGGCCAGATAAATGAAAACAGGTGCTGTGATGTGCACCTGATTCAAGACAGAGTTAATAACATGCAGTAGCGAGGAAACAGTGCATTGGTGCTTCCAGAAGTTAGACTGGAAGGGGAATGGAAGCTGGAGGAAAAGAGGAAGTCAGAAAGACTGATGTAGACAAGTTTCTCTTGCAGCTTTGCAAGAGAGGGGGAGGTGGGAGGTAGGATGAAAGTTAGCAGGAGAGAAGGGGTCTTCCACCTTTGTGAAACTGAATAACTTCGGCAATCTTCCAGGACTGAGGAACAACACAAAGGGAGAAAGAGAGGTTAAGGAGGTGAGTGAGGGAGGATGCGATGGTAAGAGCTGAATGGTGCAGGAATTTAGGATCCAGTCCATCAGAGCTGGGCATGGACAGGTTATGGGAAGAAAGGGCAAGCAAGGTTTCCTGGGTAGTGACAAGGGATAGATGAAAACCCCAGGTGGGGTGGAAGGGAGCCAGGAGCGGGGGGGGGAACAGCCGGGGTTGGGGGCAGAAGGGAGGGCACATGTAGTGAAAAATATATTGAAGTGAGCTTCAACAGAGGGAGTGACAGAAACAGGTGAATCATTAACAGTGAGGACTGGGGGGAGCAGAGTGGGTAGGAGGGTCAAAGAAAAGTTCTCTGATTTGTCTGCTTGTTCTTCTCCTTCTGCTTCACCAGACATGCTCACTTTACATTCCTCTGATCTCACTCAAGCTAGATTTGACCTTATACAATTCTACTGTGTGTCTTAAACTATTATCAGCTGTATCCTCTAATAATAATGCAGGTTCAGAAGACTTAGAGTCTAAGCTCCTTAAACTGGCTTCTTCCTTTTTCACTTCTCTCATAATTTGGATAGTCATTTGATCCCTTAACTCAGGTATAATCCCTGATGTTTGGAAAGTTAACAGATCTCTCCCCGTTTATAAGAAGGGTGACACAAGGATTATTGATAACTATCATCCCACAGCTATGTTATCTGTACTTAGAAACTGGGTAGTGAGAATTCTTGTTTCTGATTGGCAAAGCTACAAACTAGCCAGTCTGGTATTAAGCAACAGAAATCAGGAAATAATGAGTCCCCAGTCTGGCTGTATGTTTACATTCAGATGTGACTGGGCCCATAGAATATTCAATTTCAAAATGCTGCCATTTTTGTCCTTTGCTAAGTGAGAGACATATCTCCCTCCATCTGCTGAAATGATTGATTCAGAAATAACAAAGACGTTTTAGGGAAGAAATCACATGCGGCATACACTATACCCCTTTTTAAACATTTTGATCAACATTTGACTGAACAACAAAAGTTTTTGTTGTCTGTATTCATACTATCACAACATATGCTATGTGCTGCTTGAGACAGCTTCCCCGGCTCCACTTCTCCTCGACCCAAGATAACATCTTTTTTATTGCTGTTTGTTAATTTTAACTACACATCCTCTCCCTTGGCCTTACCCAGTGCCTCCACTGCAGACACAAGCAACATCCTCTTCCTCACTCAGTACCTCAATGCACTTTACTACTGTCCCTGAATGGAGCTCAGAGCTGGGAGTCGGTGCTATTATTTTCACCTGTGGGCAGGTGGGATGTTGGAGGGGGAAATGGAATCGGTAGTCTGTGCTAATCTTTTCACCGGAAATGAGAGGGGATCTGGATTACTCCAAAGTTTTTCTCCAGAAGCCGGGGGGAGGGGGAAGGAATAAAGCAAAAAAAAAAAGGAGCTCACAAAATAAGAGTGTCTCACAAACAGCAGCACCCTCTATTGGTATGAGTGCCAATAGAGGGACTATTTTACAATAAACTTTTTTTTTTATTGTTTTTAACTTAATTGAAAGGGATTCTTTTCTTTTAAAGTTTTTAGAGATTTTATTAAAATTTACTAGAAGAGCCATTTTCTAGGTGCAATACTACCTCCCAGGGTGGGTACTATGGGCTGTACCAGACCTTCCAGAGGCTAAAAGGCCCTCTGCCTGTGGTGTTGCGCCTCATTACACCCCTCTGGGCAGTCTGGTACAGCCCAATACCACCTATGCTGTCAGGTATTATTGCTTGCTAAGCAAAATCCTAACAAAGTTGGTTTCTACTCAACTCACTGACTATATTTATAAGCAAAGTCATCCATCCCCTGCCCAGCATGGTTTCAGGAAGGCTAATATTACATCAAAGACATTTGTTAAAATAACTAATGGCATTCATGATACAGTAGATAATGGTCAACTAGTGATGAGTGCTGTCTGTCTTGTTAACCAAGACTGCTGACCTTGTACGTCGCACCTTTTTATGCTCTATGCTGCTAGCATTAGGCATCTCTTGCTCCGAAGCATCCCGATTTAACTCTTGCTGTGCTGCTGATGTGTGCACATGTCCTAAAAACCTATACATTCTAAATTTTCTGACAGCCTAAGGGTTAAGATAGCTGTTTATTCAGTAGCAACTTGTAATCAAAGTACCAAAGGCATGGAAAGGCACCAAAGGAAGGGAATTGTACCATAAACTGACAAGTGTGGGTTGCATACCTTGAACCAAGTTTCATCACTCTGAAAATGGGATATTTGCCAGTAAGCAACCAACTTTCTGAACTGCAACCAGGCCAAACACTATCCAATACAGAATAACCCACTGTCTAAGCCCTGTGGCAACAATACATATGCTAGGATTACTGTGACGGTAACAACAATTCGGTAAGACTACAAGGAGCTTTCACCAATAAAAAGTACCCCACACAAAGCTGACAAATTGCATGAGCTAGATAAATAGCACATATAGGGGTGCGGAATGCAGAATTCTACTGGGAAACTTTATAGATAATGGTAATTCCATTTTCAAAATGCTTTTCACAGTCTCTTTTTTATTTCCAAGGAATTCTGAAAAGCTTCTTTATGTAAACCATGGAATAATATTCTGTAGATTATGTAGGTTTGCAGAAAATGAATCCACAGTTTACATAAACTGCAGAAATCAATTTCATAGATATTTTGGTTTTAGAATCTCTGAATCCCACTTATGACAGAATTCCATGGAATTAGGTGGTTTCCAAAATTCTGTGGCATTGTGGTAGTGGCGGAATGTAAAAATTCTACACAGCTCTAATACCGCAAAAAATGCTACTAGCACACAAAGAGAGAGATGAAACAAAAATGCACACTGCTGGTTGATATGTATTGTAAAAACTATCCATCAGGCAACTATGGAAAATCCTTAGAGAACTACTGACAGTCATACACTGCACTCCACAATATTCAACAAACCACCATGATGTTCTATGACATAAGTTACTACATGATGACTCAACTTAATGTTATGTGATTCATTTTCCCTGTGATGTTTAAGCAATATATTCATATAGTAAGATTATAGTTTTTGAATTAGGAACACTGATAATGATTAATACTTCCACAAAACAGACACCCAGGGAACAAGAAAATGCAACACATTCAGTTGCAAGACATGTATTATAATTGCAACATGTAACTGTGTACTTCTCATCAGGAACACAAAATGAAATGTTCCTTTACATGTAGTTCTAGTAATATGGGGACACCGGGGAGGCAAGGATCTGTAAAGACAGTAAACGGGTGCTTCAAGGATACTATGAAAATCTAAACCATATAGGGCCAATAGTCGGACTATAGTACTTGCCAAAATACTTGTCTGAAGTCTAGACTACTTATGGGGCATCCAACTCTTAAAACATTGAACTGCATGGTGCAGCTTCAAAAGTGTGATTGCCCAAGACTGGAACTGAGGCTGTTAAATAATAACAGCTGCAGAGGTGCAGCAACCCATACTTGAAGCCTTTTAACCACTCAGGATAGTTTGTACTGTGCAATTATCAGGCAAACAGCATGTGTTGACTTCAGGTGCACTACCAAGCATCGGTACAAACCTTTCCTGTTTGACTTCTGGGCCTCTGAGTGATGCACACATCTTGTGGGGGTGAGCTACCCCAAACCCCATCAAACTACGGAGACTCATCAAATCCAAGTGAGGGTTATGAACTGAACCTCTGACCACAGTTTGGGGTACATAGGTTAGAGTGTTCCGCCACGTTTTGTGGTACTGAAGCTTCATACCTGTTAGGACTAGACTCTGGACATTCTGACTATAGGGGTCAACCATAGCCCATTGCACAACAGCTCCACCCTACTGTACTTGCACTAGGGTTGCTAAAGTTGTGTGAATCAAATCCCAGCCATTACTATAAACTGTAGGCAATGCTGTGACCCAGGAGCACTAGAGTGGTTAAGTGACTTGCTCAGAATCACACAGCATGCAAGTGGAGGTTGTGAGACTCTAACACAGGTTTGCTGGATGTACCAGACTCATTCATAGCTCCTCATTCTAACCTCTAGGTTACACTGTCAGCCCAGCTATTTACTACCAGATCTATTCCCCTGCCTGTTATTCCTCATTTCTAGCCCTGACTGCTAACTGAGGAACTCACTTTATCAGGGTCTGGCAGGGGACATGGCCCACCTGGGAGATGGACACAGGGACCTGGTAGCTCAAAATAATAGATGCTGCATAGGAGGTAGCAGAGTAGCCATCAAGGCTGCTAAGTGAGCACTGGATAATGCCAGAAAGACCTGCCCAAGATGGTTGCCAGGAGAGACTCCTCCCTCCAGATGGCTGTCATTCCTGTGAGACTGCTGCCACAGGAACTGCCAGAGTAACATGGCCTCTGTCTAACACAACTTGGCTCCTTGTGAGACACCACAGGCTGCTTGGCACCCACTCTGAGCATTTTGGTTGGAAAACTAGGTGCCAACAGGAACAGTGATGTGCGCTATGATGACCTTGAACTAAGCACATACTGGAAGCCCCTCTGGTACCATCTAGGCCTAGAATGGATGTGGACTCAACCCATGGGAATTTAGTCCTTAAAACATGGCAGCTGCAAGATCTTGGACACTGCAAGAGGTGTGAGATCCTGGCCATGAAGGAATGTGGAGGAGGTCTGCTGTATCAGGAGAAGATGTCTCCAAGATGGCACGGGTGCCTCCTGGTCCATATGAGAAATGCAGGAACCAGATTGTTACAGGCACCTGAGCATCCAAAACACTCATGTGGAGGGTCCTTTAGCTCATGGTATCTGCCCAGTAGATGTGAGAGTCCCTCCTGCTGTCCAGAGACTGCTGCATTAGAGGTATATAAAGGGTTAATATTATAAATATGCACACACAGGTGATAGAACCTACAGCCTTCAGATTAAAGCACATCTGAGGTGAGTGTGTAACCCGTGGAGCCACAACCACTGCATTTGCCTGGGCAGCACCAGATGCTGCCAGGGATTCAGTTGGGCTCCGATAGCAGCTGCCCTTTGCATCATAAGATTCAGGGCTGGCATCCAAAAGGCAAGTTTTATTTTGTTATCCAACTTGGAATTGTTTGAAATTAGTTATATGGGGAGTTACAGAGGATACAATGCTTGATGTGGCTGCTGCCTGAATGACAATTGGGTGCTACATGAGGGTCCAGTTCGGCAGGTGGCTGCTAGATGGTTCTACCTGGTGGAATGCAAGCTGAGTCTCTACAACAGAGTCCAGCTCATCCTGTGCCTCTGTGTTTGCTCCAGTGTACAGTCATGCGGGAATCCACTTCAAGTTGCTGAATGCACCCAGTTGAATATCAGGGCTTTGCCTGAGAATCCGGTCCAGTGAACTGCTCCCCTGTGTTAGTGCCTGCTGTCTAGGACTCCTTATAGATGCTGCTGACTTGGAGTGGATGCTACATGAGGGTCCAGTCATAGAAACACAGAAACTGATGGCAAATAAGGCCTGCCAGGCCCATCAAGTCTGCCCTTTTACCCAAATTTAAAATTAGTTGACGCTGACCCTACTTGGTCATCAGCTGTAGTCTCTTCTTCCCCTGATAGGATTCCCTTATGCCTGTCCCATGCATGCTTAAATCCCCCCACTGTGCTTGCTCCCACTATCTCCTGGGACAGGCCATTCCAAACATCCACCACCCTTTCTGTGAAAAAGTACTTTCTCGTGTTGCCCCTTAGTCTACTTCCTTCCAGTCTCACATCAAGCCATTTTGTTGTTTTAGAGCATCTTCTCTTCTGAAAGATGCTGTGTTATCATCCAGTACCTTATTGATCCCCTTGAGATACTTGAAGATCTCTATCATCTTCTCTCTCCTCTCTTCCAGGGTACACATATTGAATTCCTCCGATCTCTCCTTGTATGACCTTTAGTGCAGGCCCTGCACCATTTTTGTTGCCCATCTTTGAACCTCCTCCACCCTATGTTATTCCAAAAATGTGGCCTCCAGAACTGGATGCAGTATTCCAAATGAGGTCTCTCCAATGACCTGTACAGTGACATTATGACTTCTTTTCTTCTGCTGGTAATCCTCCTCCCTATGCACCTCAGCATCCCACTGGTTCTCCCCACTGCCTTGGCACATAGTTTGGCCACTTTTAGATCATCAGATATGATGACCCCCAGATCTGTTTCCTGTTTTTTGACTACCGATATCTCCCCACTCAAATGTAATCCTCCCCTGGGTTCCTGCGCCACAAGTACATGATTTTGCATATCTTCGCATTGAATCCTAGCCGTCACACTCTGGACCATTCTTCCATTTTAGCTAGGTCCCTCCTCAATATCTCCACCCCTCCTGGACTGTCTTCCCTATTGCAGATTTTTGTGTCATCTGCAAAGAGGCACACCATCCCCTACAGCCCCTCTGTAATGTCTCTGATGTAAATATTAAACAGCACTGGCCCAAGAACTGAACCCTGTGGAACCCCATTGGTCACCCTCCCTACTTCAAATTTAGCACTGTTTATCACCACCTTCTGCATTCTATTCTTCAACCAATTTCCTACCCAGTTCACTAGCTTGTGTCCAAGTCCCATGCTACCCAGCTTGTTCACAAGCCTTCTATGTGGAACAGTGTTGAATGCCTTGCTGAAGTCAGGGTAGGCCACATCCACCACTCCCCCAGGTCCACTTCCCTAGTGACCCAGTCAAAGAAATCGGTAAGATTAGTTTGACATGATTTTCCTGCCATGAACTCGTGTTGCCTCAGATCTTGTGCTCCTCTTGATTCAAGGTGCTCTACTATCTTTTCTTTTAGCAGTAGTTCCATAATTTTACCCACCAGTGAGGTCAGGTTGACAGGTCTATAGTTTCTAGCCTCTTTCCTGCTTCCACTTTTGTGGAGAGGGACCACATCAGATCTTCTCTAGCCCTCCAGAATCAATCCTGTCTCCACTGACTCATTGAATAGGGCTGTCAGTGGTGCTGCCAGTACCTCCCCCAACTCCTTTTTGGGGCTGCTGGTGGGGTTGCTATGTAAGGGTCCCAACCTGTGCAGCGGTGTACTGTAGGATTTAACTTGAGTCTCCAGGTTAGCTTGTGTCCTTGTTGAATGCTTTGGGAGTCTTGTTGTTTTTAGTGGACTAACAGAGGCATGCAAGAGTTAGGAGAAAAACCTAAGGTTAACACATGCTTTGTATCTGTTGATGTGCTATATGAGAAAGGAAAGAGTAGGGAAAGGTAAAATTGTGTTAGAAAAATACCTAAAAGTTTGGGAGCCATGAAAAATCATGATCAGCCTCTAGGCATGCGCAAAGTAGACTGGACACTCTTATCCTGGCTGGGGGCTTGGACTCTGGCAGTCCTAAAATTAACAATTGTGTATCAGCCAATAGGATGGATGGAGGATAACTCACTTGTGAGGAATGTATGAGCACTAGAAAGATTGCCGGGGATAATCCACAATATTCAACAAGCCACCATGCTGTTGTATGGATAACTACCAAACATGAGAAGAACACTGGTAATGAATAATACTTCCACAAAATAAGTGGACACTCAGGGGAAAAAGAAACTGCAACACATCCAGTTGCAAGAAATGTATTATGATTGCAACATGTAACTGTGTACTTCTTATCAGGAACACAAAATGAAATGTTCCTTTACACACCGTTCTAGTAATATAACCTACAGCATCCGACCAGATGCCAAGCATGTCCACATGGATGGTGCACGGGTGAAACAGAACACTCCATAAATGCACACATTCTGCTAGTATACCATTGAATTCACAGACTCAGACGTGTGTGGGTAATTACTTTTCCCAGAGGGTGGTGAGCATTCTGAATGCAGACAAAAAACATAAAGCTAGTACAGGCCATTAAAGTAAGCCTAGATATTTGTCTGCTGACCAAGGGAATCACTGGGTACCCAGGGTGGTGGAGTGAATAGGATATCCATGTAATATGGTATGTGTTTGCACAACATACTTATTTAAGTCTTGTTTATGAAGTGAGGGAGGGGTAAATGGACTTAGGATCCCTTCTGACCTTAAATTACTGCTTTACTATGTACTGCCATTTGCCTAGGTGCTTTTAAAATGACAAGAGTAAAATGTAAACTTCAAAGATCCTCAGGAAAGACTACTCTGTGAAACCACATTTCTGAGGCTACTTGGAACAGACAGCTATGGCTGATCAAATTCTTGGCTTCTTACATGCTATCAGATCTCATTTTTTTTTTTAATCCCTGATGCCACATATGTGGTTTTCCAAAATCATAGACACTACAGATTCCAAATAGTCAGATTATCCCTTTCTATGTTTGTGAAATAATGGTGATGTAACCACTGACTCAGAAAAAGCTCCCTCAACTTTCTGAACAATCATCTTCACAATTCCTGCATACTTAAAAAAACTATTGAAAACGCTGGGACAGGCAGCTTATATAATAGTGTTCTCTGCTGAAGGGAATATTATTAACTTTACAAATTTATGGAACCAGACTAATTTTTGACCTTAATGGAAGTTAGTTGTAACTTCTTATGCAGAGCTGTGCTGTACTGCTGCCAGTCTCTGCAGCCCCCTTGATGATAGTGAAGTTAGGAACAGAGCTGCAGTGTAGCTAATGGAGTGAGATAGGAATCATAGGGGTGGGGTAGGGCTGTCTAACCATAACATTATAAACTTTGCAGGTCACTGTAAATTTGTGGGGGGTATAAATGTTGAAAACCACTGCACTTGTGGGAGTGTGGCATATAAATGTACTGTAATACTGTCTATAACTCTTAAAATACACAGTGGCCTGCAAAGTGTATGCATCATATGCTTTGACAGCCATCCCCCCAGGATCCACTCTCACTCCATTAACTGCACTACAGCCCAGTTCCCTACACTTCACATTATCAAAATACCATGGGGGGAGGGGGGCTGGACTTTCGTGACCAGTAATAGTGCAGCTCCATATTAGAAGTTCTGAGAGGCTGCAATTAATGTAAATATTCAACCCATTAGGCAGGCAGATCCTATGCATCAGTTCTCTTTCTGGGGTAAAACTGCTGTCAGCTGCTCTTTAATTAGTAGCACTACTTCATCATCTACTGCACATTCTGAAATAGCTCCTATTGCAACAGTCCTTCTTTAGTATAACCACTTTGTTAGCATTTCTGATGTCCCACTTCTTGGGTTACATGAGGACAATCCCTTTGCAATTACCTTTATTGTATCTAATGTTTTTACTTCCTCTACATCTTCTGCTTTTTTAAACAATCTGTAACCCTAAGCCTTCTGTATATATTCTGAAATATTAGTTTATTGTCTCTGCACCCAGTGAAGAGACCTTAGAGGTCCTGAATTGTTGTGTAAAGTTTCTTTCAGTCAGTCTAATAAAAAGGTATTATTCAAAGTACCTGGCATTCCTCAGACCAACATGGCACTATTAACCTACAGCAAAAGTCAGAATGCAAACCTACAGCACTGTCCCTGGCCCAACCCCAGCAATGGTCCAAATCACAGCACTGTGCCACCTCAAGCTTTTCACCTGGTTATGCTGCCGAACTTTCCCCTTAACTTGCTTCAGGTTGTATCAGAGTTTAGCATTGTCTTCTTCACTCAGAAAATTCTCCATCATGGCAGTGTTCAGCATCATCAGCCAGGTAGTGCTCCAGTTATGTGTGTGTGTGTGTGTGTATGTGTGTTTGGGGAGGGCTGGGCAGTACTTACTGGAGCTCAGCTGTCGGACCTAGCTGATGTTGCACCCACAGAGCTGATCAAATACAATGCTACTCTTCCAATTACTGACCTTATTCCCACCGGCTCTCAGTCCCTCTCTCACCCCAGCTCAGTCCATCCTTGTATGTGTCTTCAGTGCCCAGCAGACCTGACAGCAACAGAAGCACAGAGGTAGCCCTGAAAGAGATAGTAACAATTTGGGAGGTAAGGGGACAGGGAAAGAAAAGGGCTACAAATTCTGATGAGGTTGTCTTAGCTAATGCCAATTCCTGCCCCCCCCACCACCACCCACTTACACTGTGGCCATTGAAGGATCAGAACTTCTACTCCTCAAAAGCTCCCCCCCATGTAGCTGTTGACAAAGCAACCCCCATCACAACTGTAAAATGTACATTTTGACTTGTGGTGCCAAACCAGCTGTTTACTACAAAATGAGGGTCTTCCCACTCAGGTGCCCAAATGGTGCCCAATTAGTGTGGTGGTTGCTGCAAAATCTGTAGGCATTCTGTAGCTTACATCCAGGTATACAATGAAGTCTGATATCCAAAAAAATTCCACGAGGATGAAGGCAGCGGGGCTAAGACAGTAAAGCAGACACAAAGCCATTGTCTCATCAGTTTTCAAAATAATTTTAATTATGTTCTCATTTGTATTGATCAATAATTAACAATGTGTTATATAGTGGCAATTAGAAGACTACAAAATGCATCTGTCCTATAATATGTAAGTTTCTATAGCAGTTAAATAGATTGTTCCCAAAAGTCTCATCTAAAGACTATAGGGGAATTAAGGTGCAGTTTGCAGAAAAAGTGCTTGTGCCTAGACCTTTCAGTACAAGAGCTGCAGGATAGAATTTCACTCATAATATAACCCACCCATAGCGCTATAGCTGTTCCTCTGAAAACGTTAAATTAATTTCAACAGTACTTTTGTTGACTACAGTTTGAACTATTGCACCAAACTGGACACTTATCGCATTGAAGAAACCTTGCACACTAAAATAAGGTGGTCTGGGGTTGTAGCTTGGTTATCATGAAGATATTCAACATACTGTACGTCACTACAGTTGTTTTTCTTCTTGTTTCAGTTCAGTGACTTGGCACTTATACAGACTACAGTATAAACTAAGCACAGAGTATAAAATTAGTATCCAGTGCAACAGAAACTTATATTTTCACTTTTTTTCTAGGATTCTATATTGAAGTGGGGGAAAAGATTATCATATAGTCCAGCATTAAAATCACAAGAAATAGCACTGAAATGTTTCAAATACAGTAGCTATCACAAGCAAGACACGAGCATGTGTGCAGTTTAAAGTATGTTCTGTCAATAAGTTGTGAAATTCATATGGTCACAACCAAGGGGGTAGGCAAGCATACCCGTACTAATTTTTGTACAATTTTTTTTTGTACCTGTCCCAAACTATATTCCTTTTGGTTACCATTGGCATTGTTATGTGGAGTATTTGAGTTAGTGTGGACCACTGAGTAGTTTCTGTCTTTGTTTAAATGTCTGTTGTTAGGACATAGATATGTGTATAACCTGTTTAGAGATTAGATGAGACATATAACAACAACCTGCTTTGTACTGTACTGAGGGGGGGAAGCAGTTGGCCAGTGTGTGTACAATTATTTTTTAATAGGGGCAGCAGCTGGATGGTGTGTGTATAAAACAGAAATTTCTGGCTATACCACTTGTCACAACCAGAAGAGATGGAGTAAAATTTGCTTTGTTTGCAAAGTCACAGTAAAGTCACCAACTTCCCCTTCATAACGTACTTCACAAAATTGCTCTAGTATTCAAGGAACTTGACCCACAACTTAATCTGCAACTTCACTGGTGGAGTTAATTTCACCTGAACTTCTTCCTCCACCACCTGGGAAACTGCCAGCTTTAAAGGCAAAGTATCTGACTTAACAACTTCAGTAAGGTTTAGAACTTTGTAAAGTTGGCCTTTGCATCGTGAAGGCATTTCGCAAAGTTGAAAAACGTCATGAATTTGCTGAACAGAGTAGGCCATTTGTAGGGGATTACTGGGTCAATCAGGCAGAGGTAGATTGTGTTGAGCACCATCCAGGACAGCCTGAGCTGCAGCCTTGGCCGCAGTGTGGACAATACCCTCCTGAGTGCCAGCCTCCTGCAGAAGCTGCCTAATATGGGTTTTAATGGCCTGTTTACTTCTCTCAGGAAGAGGTACATTGCCTATCATGGTTCCAATCATCGTTTCTATCTCATGCCTGTCTTCCACATTAATAATGGCTATTGGTGGTGCTGTCAGGACCAGGCCTGGGCCTGCTCCTCCCCCATCATGGGGGGCCACAATGTTGTCGTCTGCCATGATGGGCATCACAATGTCAATGACGTATGTCATGGTGAGGGTGTAGTGGGGACCCGCCATGTTGTGGATGGCCATAGTAGAGGTGTGACTGTGCATTGTATTGAGAGATGTTGTCATCTGACAACTCCCCTTCAGATAACGTATGTAAGGCAGGGGATATGTCTCCCATTGCCTTAACATGGCCAGCCAGAACCTCACGCTGATGGCACAGTTTCACCATCTTGGTTTTACATTCTGTATGACTCACACTTGCAACATCCATATTAACTTCATCTTGCTTTTGCTTTTGCAGCACTCTATACGCGGTGCTCAGTTCGCGATTGTCCCTAACAGCCGTTTCTATGTCATTACATACCTAGTTTATGTCATCCTGTAGCTCACCCATCTCCTCACTCAACTGAGCACTTGCAGCACTTAGCAAATCATTCATTTGCAATGTCTGTCTTTTTATCCTGTCTCAAACTTTCACACTCCTGCTTCAACATACAAAGATCTTGTTCTCCAGCTTGAGCTGAATGATGCAATAGTGAATCCTTTTCATTCCGCAGAGTCTGGAGTTCAGACTCCAAGTTCTGCTGCAGTCTAACACATTCTGTTTCCTGCAAACCCATCTATTGCTTAAGAGATGAAATTTGTAGATCAAGGGTTCAAAACCTTGCTTCAGAGGCTTCCAGAGCAGCATAGAGAGCCACAACCATCAACCCTTTAGCTTGGCGCTTATTGGCTGATTGTCTCGTCTCTGTGTACTGGGTTGAAATCCCCAGTATAGGGCTTTCGAATTGACTTGCATCTCACACGAAGTCAGCCTATCGTCCATGGGAGATAAGGAAGTTTGAGACATCGACTCTCAGTTCTGCACAGATATTTGATACGGTGGACATTCTGTGGGAGGGAACGAAAAATCAAACTGTGAAAAAGGTGCCGTTGTGTATCGATCCACAGCAGGAGCACTATATACACAGCCGAGCTACTGTAAAAGTTGTAGACTTACAATTCAAAGCTGTAATGGAGAGAGTCGAGTCAGCATGGACCACACCTGAAAGGATGACAGCCAGACTTTGTTAGTGACTACAAACTGGTTTAAAACAGGAGAGGTGATATGGGAATGTACACCTACTGTCCCCGTGGGAAAGGGAAAAGTTCTATCAACAAGTGCAAACTTACCCTATCCAAATATTGCCTGCACATGGTCGCCAATTTGTTAGGAGGTCTAAACCTCACTTTCAGGTTCTTGGCAATATTGGGAATGCAAGCAATCACAGACATGTTGCATAAGAGTAATAAACAAGTTTATTACTACCAAAAAGATAAATCACAGTTGCCCTAAGCAGTTCTTACCAATACAAACCGGGAGCCAGTGGTAAGCGTTCCCTATACCTCGAGGATTCTCTGTATCTCCTGGGATCTCCGAGGTACAAAACTAGTGTATTACATTATATACCTATGATAATTACTATGGTTACTGTAATATAGAAACATTTCTAGTTACAGAGATGAGCCCTGTTGGCTAAATTAGAGGTGGCTCCACGGTCCAAGATAACATTATACAATTTTGTATAGTCATCAGTTTGTGAACAAAAGAGTTCTTATACAGAGTCTTACATAACTCAGTGTAGTAGTACAAATCACCAAAAGGTGACAATGCCGACTTACATATTATAATTATTCCAAGGACACAGATGCCTTGGCATCTTACAAGTAAGAAATGCACTGAAAATACACAGAAGAATATATGTATTAGCAAGCAAAGTGTATTACTACAATATGCATTCATATCCTGACATCTACTCTTGTACGGTAGATGCCCTTAGCCCTATATGCTAGTATAACATATACCTAAGTACTAGTTGTCAACGGTGTACCTCTGAGGGTACCAATTAGGGTGCAGGGACCTCGTGTAACAAAGCTAAGTTAGCCAAGTTTACAGCTCTCTAGTCACCAGTGAGCTCTTAGCATAACATTTTTATTAAACTTATTTTCTTTGGATTTTGAATACATTAATCATTAGTACATTCCAATAAACGTCAGTCCAATTTAAGACATGAATATAACAAAAAGAAAACAGAAAGGAAAATGAAAAAAGAAATGAAAAAATGAAAAAAGAAAACATATCATCACCAGGAAGAAAGGAAGGACTGAATTGTGCAAGGGAGGAAGTGGAGGAATGGTAGTACGGAGTCACTTTGGATGCAAATCCAGGATTCCAAGAATAGGATTCTTAGAATGGGAGTGATGTACAGGCTGCCATCTCAGATGGAGGAATTAGACATGGAACTAGTGGGACAGATCAGGAGGACCTGTGAGAAGGGTAGTGTGGTGATTGTGGGGGACTTCAACATGCCAGGAGTGGACTGGAGTACTCCAACAACCAGGAACAGAAGGGAGCAGGTACTGCTGGATGCCTTCCAGGACAGCTTCCTACTGCAAATGGTCAGTCAACCAACCAGGTTAGGGAATACCCTTGACCTTGTGCTGGCAAATGGGGACTTTGTGAGAGAACTTACAGTGGAGGAACTGCTGTCAGGGAGTGACCACCACTCAGTATGGCTCATATTGGATATGGGCAAGGAAGGAGTGGAATCTGGCACAAGAGTGCTGGACTTCAGCAGGGCTGACTTTGGGAGGATGGGGGAAGTGGTAAAAGGGTACCTGGCCAGAATTCAATCTAGTATGGACACTAACCAGAGGTGGGAGCTCATAAAGCTGAAGATAGTGGAGGCAACCAAAACCTGCTGCAAGGCCCAGAGCAAGAAGGCTAAGGCTAAGAAACTGAGATGGTTGAGCAAGGAGGTAATGGAAAAGGTAAGGAGGAAAACAGCTGCCTTTAGGAAGTACAAGAAAACAGGGAGAGGGGAGGACAGGGAGGAGTACTTGATGGATTCGAAGAAGGTGACAAGGCAGTAGGGGAGCCAAGGCTTCTATGGAACTCTGGCTGGCACAAGGCATTAAAAAGGGGGAGAAGGACTTCTTTAGGTACATCAAGGAGAAAAGGATCTGTAAGGACTACAATTAGGAAGAAGGGGGGTTAGGTGGAAGCAGGGTGCGATAAGACAGAAGCACTAAATGAGTATTTCTGCTCATTATTTACTAAAGAGAAGAGGGGGGTGACACCCAAGGGGGCAGAAATGGCAGAAATGGGGGGGTGGGGATGACAGATGGGGAAATCATGGAGGGCAGAGTTCAGGAGGGTTTGAAGGCACTGAGGGTGGATAAGGCGCAAGGCCCAGATGGCATCCACCCCAGGGTACTGAAGGAGCTGGCAGAGGTCCTTGCAGGACCTTTGGCAGACCTATTTAATGCCTCATTACATTTGAGGTGTGTACTTCAGGACTGGAGGATGGCTCTCATGTGGTGCCCCTCCACAAGCGTGGCCCCAAGGATGAATCGAGAAATTACAGACCAGTGAGCCTCACATCCATTGTGGGTAAGCTAATGGAGACTATCCTGAAGTAGAGGCTGGTGGCCCTCCTAGAGGCCAAAGGACTACAGGACAGCAGGCAGCATGGCTTCATATGGGGCAGATCCTGCCAAACCAACCTGGTGGAGTTCTATGACTGGGTAACTAGGCAACTGGACAGGGGCCATGCAGTGGATGTCCTGTATCTGGACTTCAGTAAGGCATTCTACTCGGTGCCGCATGGAAGGCTGGGAAGTAAGTTAGTAGGCACAGGGGCAGGTGCAAAGCTGGTGAGATGGGTAGGGAACTGGCTTCAGGGAAGGCAACAGAGGGAGGTGGTGGGTGGGGAGCTCTCACACCCAAGGATAGTGACGAGTGGTGTTCCACAGGGCTCGGTGTTGGGACCAGTGTTATTTGGGATATTCATTGCAGACATATCACTGGACATCAAGAGCAAGATCAGTCTGTTTGCTGATGATACCAAGGTAGGAGCGGTGGTGGATAACCTAGGGGGATGGCAGGGGTTGCAGGATGATCTGGCAAAGCTTGAAACCTGGTCAGACACCTGGCAACTGGGGTTTAATGCCAAAAGTGCAAGGTGCTGCATTTTGGGCTGAAGAACCCAAGGAGGAGTTACCACATGGGGGGAGTGCAGCTAGCCCAGACAGAGGAGGAGAAGGATCTGGGGGTGTTCATTGCAGGGTCAATGAACAACTTAGCACAATGTAGGAAGGCAGCTGCAAAGGCCAACAAAATGCTGGGTTGTATTGCAAGGGTATATCCTCGAGGAGGGAGGAGGTGATTCTTCCACTGTATAGGTCATTAGTTAGACCGCACCTGGAGTACTGCATGCAGTACTGGCGCCCATATCTAAAGAGGGACATTAAGTTACTGGAGGGTGTGCAGCACAGGGTGACAAAGATGACCAAGGGGCTGGGGGACTTATCATATGAGAGGAGGCTGAGGGAGTTGAACATGTACTCACTGGAGGAGAGGAGTGACAGGGGGGACATGATAACTTTTAAGTACATGAATGGAATAAACAAGACATGTACAGAGGGGCTGTTCAAAGTAAGGGGAGGGAGGGAGGAAACCAGGGCCCATGATATGAGACTGGAGGAGGAAGGTTCAGAAGGGAGATGAGGAGATACTTTTACAGAGAGGGTGGTGGCTGGGTGGAATGCGTTACCTGCAAAAGTGGTATCCAGTAGAACAGTGGACTGCTTCAAAAGGGGATGGGACAGGACAAAGGGTAGGGTCAATGAAGGGGAAGGTTGGAAGGGAGGGGCAGCTGCAGAATAAGGGGTGCTAGCTGCACATTCGAGCAGACTTGATAGACCTCTAGGCCTTTATCTGCTGGCAAATTTTGTATGTTCATATGTTCATATTTCTAGGGTTGTGCAAACCTTCCAAAGTTCGACTGCGTGAACTTCGACCCTCAAACCATATGGAGTTTGCCAGAATTTTCCTGATGGTGGACTGGTTCAACCTGGTTTGCACATTTAATTACTTGTAGCTTTGGCAGTGCTGGAGTGTGTGTTTTGCATAGATTTCAGGAGCAACTTCTGCGTGTTTGCATGCAGGTATGTTTTAAGACTTATCTGAGTCAACGTCTCGTCATTCTGTCTTCAGCCAGAGGAGAATGAACTCCAGCCATGCTGCTGCAGCTACTGGAGGATTATCTGATGGCACTCCTTTACCTGCTCTGTTTAAGTTTTCCTGCCGGGGGGACGCATAAAGAAATATGCGGGGTGTCTGTAACTAGGAGGTTCTCTGCTGATACATGCTGCATCAAAAAAAAAAAAAAAACATTCAGGAACTCCAACATAGTCTCTCCAGACACAAGTACATTTCATTGCTTTTTGTTTTAATTCTTTCTCACAGCATGATTTGTGGGACTGTGTTCCTTCAGCAATGTTTTTTGTTTTTTTTTATCTAGGGGTAGGGGCATGGAAGATGAGACTCCTGCTCCTTTCAGTGGATCAGCCATATTTATTGCACTATTACAGTTTATTATATGATACAAGCTAAACTGACAGCTTAGCTGTGAACTGCTGTTTGTGGTTTGACTGGTTCAGCACACCATTGGGACCATGGCTAACTAGTCTAACCAAAAGTCCACCTGTTTGCTTTAATTGTTCACCACAATCTGAAAGAACTGAACACCTGAAGCTCGAGGTGTTCTATTCTTTTTGAGAACTGAACTTGCAGCCCTAATAATTTCTTGTAATGAAAAGCAATATATGCTATTTTTTTCACCATTTAGGGATCCACAAATTATTATTAAAGCAGCAGTTCATGTTACTCTTGAAGGAACTGCACAACTGTAAACTAAAAACATCTAACAAAAAATAGTTTATTTTTAACTTAGCTATTTGCTGCAGCTCAGAAGAAAAGATGGTGTTGGCCTGCACCTGCTGACTGTAGATCAAATGAGATAGATGTCCTTTTCAAACATGTATTGTATCATGATTGCTCTAAAATCACTGGGGTTAGTCATCACAATTTTTTCTTTGGAGCTGCAGAAACTAACTCAAAGAACTAAATTCATTTTCTAAAATTATCTTTTGGGTACAATAGTATGATTCAACAAAGTAGTCTGCAGTGGTATCATTTTGACGGAATGATAGGGGTTGCAGATTCCCGTTGTGGCAGAATCAAAAGGGATACAAAAAGCCCCAAATTTTAAAAGAATCCCTAAGAAACCTTGTTTTTTTTATTTATTTACTTAGTCGTTTGGAAAACACCTTTGAGCACATGTGCTCATTTACAAAAGTTCCATGCCAAGAATAATTAAAGGGAGTAACACAGACTTAAACTGTAGACAAAACAAAACCTGCAACTCCAGTGGAACATAATCAATATAGATAGAGTGAATATATAGTACAATCATAAAGAAGTAACAGTGGCTCTAAGGAGCCTAGCCAACAATAAGAAATCAAAGCCCTAGGTACTGGCATGGTACAGTGTGAGCTTCATAACAAATTAATGAGAACAGTATATTAGGTGACATAATTATTGTAACAGGAGCATTTGGAACTTGCAGTGAGTTCTTTTCTCAGTGCCTTCTTGAAATGGAAAATTTTGAGGAGTCCTACCAGGTTTCATGAAATTCATTCAACCAGTAAGATGCCCTTACTGCAAAAGAACGCTTGCCCGGACTTGTTCTATGGGAGGATATTTCTAGAGCATTCCTAGCCATACTCCTAGTGGTGTATTGGTTGTTAACAGGGCACAGCAGGTTATGGATAGCCAGAAGGGTAAGGTCAAATAGTGCTTTTTTGCAAGCACAGGTCTGATACCATATTCAATCTTGTAGGGGAAGTCTATTTGTTAGGATTTAAAGGGAGCAGCTATGTGCAAGCTTGTCTACCCCAAGAGCAAAACAACAGGTTTTGTTGAACACCAATCTAACTCTGTTGAGTACAGAGTCATTTGCCGCTGAATAAACTGGGAGGCTGGAGACTAGTATACTGTAGGTAGGACTGAGCTGGACACTACAAGATGCCTGGCTTTGGAAGTAAGGTTCAGGTGACTCCTGAACAGTGCTCCTAGCTTTCAGTTTGTGAGACTAACAATGTTATTTACATGCTGGATGAAGGATAAAGTGTCATCCAGGGTAAGACCTAGGTATTTGAAAGAACCATGAAAAAAATGGTTGGGGTCACTTTAAGTTCTCTAAGAACACAAATTCATGCAGTTTCTTTTCCAAAATCTTTATTTACTGTTGCCCAGACATTTTGCTCTGATAAAATGAGCTTTTTCTAAAGGGCTTCTTTAATCCGTAATAGGTTAATCACATTCATATATCACATATATGATTTGTTCATTAGTATATTAGGCTTAAATTATCTTACTTGATAACAATTTAAAATTACCAGGAGTTCTGCTGAGTATACATATGTTCAAGAAGGTCACTATACAATTAATAACTCCTTCATTGGGTGAATCACCTATAGGTTAATAAAAAAATCACTTTTAATATTTGAATACATGTCATCATAATCCTAAATGTGTCACTGCCACCTGGGTTCAGTGTACTGTTATACACTGAATGCTGTTCATAGAGCATGACCTATCCCATGACTGGAGAAGTGCCCTCGTAGTTCATATTTTTTGTATTTACTCGTATTTTCTTTTATTTTATAGTAAACTTCATCAAGTTTCTGAAAATAAATATAAATCTGTAAATACAATCTTTTTGTAAAGTTCCCTTATGTGGATGTTATTATTTCATTATAGAATATGGATGGCCCTTGTTCTGTATAAAAATCAACCTGCTCAAAAACCTTGTTGTGCACATTCTAAACTGCTGTGTGCATTCCAAGATACTCTTTGTGCACATTCTGAACAGTTATTCAGCACTGTTCAAAGGTCATGAAAAGTTTTAAAAAGCCCACCACTCCAATTGGGAGGAACCTCTTGCATCATCGTCCCATGAATCTTTGCTTTTGCCTTGCTGCCCTCTGATTCATGGTTGAAGGGTGAGGGGTCACAAAGATGGTGGGCCCTTTGTTTCTATGGATCTTTGTGCTACAAAGTCTTTATTTTTATTTATTTCAGAATTGCCCCTTTTCTGTGTGTTGTCCCTGGTTTGGTTGGCACAGCAGTGCCTAACTTTCCGATAGTGGAGAGACAAGGGGTTGGTCTCCTATGCTCCCCATCTGGAGCTCCATTCTTTGCCCCCACCCCATAAGACTGTCACTTTTTTCTGTGCTGTAGGGTGATACTCTCTTAAAGGCACAGTGCTCCAAAAATTCCCCAATCCTTCCTTTTGCCACCCCCCCCCATGACTCCAAGCCCTCTTGATGCTGACAGGTATCTCTGAGGCAGAAGCACTCTATGGTAGGTGTTGTGGCAGCTGCTGATGTGGCTCTTAGGGCTCCTGGAGAGCAGACACTTCTAGCACCAACAAACACTCAAGCCGACTGTGGCTTGAACCTGTGCACACTGCTGAGTGCCAGTGAGACAACCCTGTTTGCTGCTCCTCCAGTCCCATTTCCAGCAGCAGTCCTGGGGCCAGACTGAGTGAAGAGATGGGTGGCAAAGTTCAGGGATGGCACATGGGAACTCTAGGTAAGCCACCCACCCCAGGAGGAGGTTACATATGTATAGGTAATTTCGCCTAGCCTGTCGAAGCTCAACTTTATCTATCACAAACACTTTACCTGCTGTACTGTTGTACTCTTTTGCCTTACAGTGATTATGAATATGCTCTGTTGATGTTCTGCACTGCTGTATATGACTACTATTTTTGTAATGCTGTCAATTACTATTTCTTTTTTCTCCTTTTGTACTATTTTCTATACCTCTAACTCCCAGGATACATCTGGAAATGAGCTGTTACTAGCTCTGTGTGTCCCTCTCAGTAAAACAATTTAAATAAATAAATAGACAAATAAGCAAATAAATGAATGAATGTTGACCTCTGAACTTATTCTGCTCCTGCTGTTTGTCTGCACATGTTATTATGGTCTCCTGCTTCTATCATAGCAACCAGCTGTGATTCTTAAACATAAGATATGGCAACACATGTCGACAGACACCAAGAGCAAATGTAATCAGTTTTGCTCTCAACACCTTAGTAAAGATGTAGATATAGATGAAGGAGTGCAGAGGAGGTCAACTAGGCTGATCTGGGAATTGGCAGAAATGAGTTCTGAGGATATACTGAAGGAATCTGATTTGGTTGGCATGGAAAGCAGATGGTACGGGGTCAGTATGTCATGTGCTAAACCATGCAAGAGTAACTGTACTATAGAAAGCATGGAGGTTTGTACAGCAACAGGGGTAATTGAGCATATGGTGAGAAGTGCTACCCCTGTTGCTGTATGCCCACTAGAGGGAGTATGAAGTATGCTGCTGGTGTGGTGCCTGGTTGAGCAGCTCTTGTGGTGGAGTGGCTAGGGTACAAGCACCAAGCGATTGGGAGACCTGGGACTGCGGTTCTGTTCCCATTAGGTTCCACTGTGTCATAACCTTTTGGTTTTATTTAAAAAAAATTCGCACTGTTCAAGTGTTTTGCCCCTTCTCCTAAGTCCACACCCCCCTCAGAGTTAGTTATATTTATTCCAGGTGGTGAAGCCCCCCATTTCAGGGGGTGCGGGGGTGGCATGTGCTCTTCAAGATATGGTCGGTGTTGTGTTCCGACCTTGTTTTGGTGCATGTGGTTTTGTGTGCACTGTGTTTGTGCTGTGCAATTTTGTCTGTGACAGAATGACCCCGTGCCAAAGTAGGCATATAACAACAGTCCTCCTGGTGATATATGACATCAGCAGGGATGAAACACTTAAAACGCTTGGTTTAAATGTTAAAGGGGAACATTTATGAATAGTGTGCATAATAGTTTTAAAGTGCATAAAATGAGCTTGGTAGTGGGAAGCTCTGTAGTTGGCAGCAGTTCCGAGAGATCAATGTAAAGTCTGCCCCATACTGACACTACACTGCCACCATTTTTAGAATTTTTAGTGATTTCACTGAAGAGCAAGCTATGCCTGATTTTAATCTGGTTAGCCACAGGTTGATCATCTGTGACATCGTAAGTACGGGTTTTCACATACCCAAAATCTGATCTGAGCTAGAATAGTCAGATATTAGGAGAATCTGTATCCAAATATGACATCCTAGCCTCTCATAGGATGTCATCAGAATAGGATTTAGATATCCTGTAATCAAACTGCCCTAATATTCTAAACCAGTTACCCTTCATACTTCAATTAAATAACTCTCTCTCCCTGATCCTACCCAAACCACCCTGCAACCCATAACTTCCCCTCCGTAGTGCTTAAAGTAGTGATAAGAATGGTCCCATGGTGCAGTGACTTGTGCTCACCTTCAGCCTGAAATTGTTATTACTATAGGAGGATGACATTTTCATTCATACATACCAGAATGAAGATGAGTGCAAGCCACTCCACCATGGGACCATTTGTTATTACTGCTTTGTTTGCTATGGGGGGAGGAGGGAGGTGGAAGCTAGTGGCTGTATTGAGTGGGAAGTTCATTTTTCCATAGAAGTATTTCTGCTCCCTGGCAGGCTGGGTGGCTGTATCAGTTCATCCCATGATCACTGGCCATCCCAATCCCCTTCCCATCGCCCAGGACAGGGTGGGCCATTAGCACTCTCGAGGAGGGCTTCATTAAGCCCAGCCTCTGTATTTTTCACATATGTTTTACCCTGGGGCCCATGGACATGCAACAGATGCGATGTCCAAGTTCCACTCCATGGAGACAGCTCCAGCATCCTGATTACGAATTCCCTTTCCCTTGCTTGGTGACACGCAGGTACTGCCATCTAGTCATCACTGGGTGACAGTCAAGAAGGGTGCCACACTACCCCACCTCCTCCCATGGAAAGAGAGACATCCCGGGATGCTCAGTCCTTCCTCTCCCTACCAGCCACTGATTGACCTGAGTCCATTCCGGACCTCGGGTCACTGGTGTGGCAGGAGGTAAGGTGCCCAGTGCCTCATCCCTCCATGACACTGGGCCAGCCCTGGTGGGGAGTTCTTACTTCAGTCAGAGGTATGGGGGCCTTGTGTCTTTTGCCAGGGTGGGGGGATGGTTGGCTATGATTTAGCATGGAGGTATGACACTGTAGTTTACATTACCAGTATTATTACATTTATTATAGGAGGACTTATTACTTCAATTAACACTATCAGTGGGCTTGGGGGAAGGAGAGAGGTTTGGGGGTGGTTAATAATATTGAGGGATTAGGGGAGTTGTTCAGATGGGGGGCAATATTACAAGATTTAGGATATCAGAGTTTTGGTGTCTTTATCTAAAATACCGAATCCCAAAGGTTCACTGTTATTCATCCAAGGTGTTTCTTTCTTAAAAGGGATTAAGCAACCTTAATTATAAGGTTCTAACATGCACTGTCCATTGCCAAAAGTTTGTTTGTTTGTATATGCTGTGAAGTTGTTGGGAATACATAACATGGCAGCTAAAATGAATAAATTAATAAGCAGAGTTATAATAGAGAAATTGTCATGACTGGGAAATAAAGAGGTTCACTCATAAAATTGTGATTGGGCATGGAAGTTAAAGGGAAGAGAGGAGAAAGGAAAAGAGTGTGCAAAATTGTGGAGGAAATTCAGTTTTGAGATGTTCTGGTAGGTGAAGAAAGGGCACATCCCCCAAAATAATAATATCTTACACTGCCATATGCTGCTTTCATTGTAAATGTCCACTATGTTTTGTACTCAAACTGTTTGGTTTCATTGCTACCTGCTGCTCACCCATTATGGACTGTAGAATGTTCTAATCTCTCACATGTGTTATTTTCTCTTTATGTATTATTTTCCACTGTTAGCTATACCTGTTATTATGTAATGTTTTGCACTGATGTAATGTATTTGTCTAACTATCTGTTGTACTCTCCCGGGTCGTGCCTGAAAATAGTCATTCTATGGCTAGTGCACTTGCCTGGTTAACAAAAACTAAATCAATAAATAAATAAAATCAATCTCACAGTTCAAACTGAAGCCAGTTGACCTACATAACTTGCAAGCAACCACAATCAACTTGATTCCAAGGATACAGTAACCTGGGTTATATGTGCTGAGTCTTCTTTATTTATGTTTTATAAATTGGGCAGAGAGTTTTCTGCATCCTGATTGGTCAGGACCCATGTATTTACAGGACTACAATCTTAAAGGTGGCACTATTTTTGGCAAGCTGGACACAGCATAGCACACATATCCATGCCTCCCAGAAACTTTTTGAAAGGGCAGTAAGAACAGCCAAAGCCACCAAAGAGCTTAGGCTGGCACAAGGTATTAAGGAGGGAGAGAAGAGGTTCTTTAGGTACATCAGGGAGAAAAGGACCTCTAAAGAACAGACAGTAAGGATTAAGAAGGACAGGAGATGGGTAGAGAAGGGGGGGAGGCAGAAGCACTCAATGACTACTTCTGCTCGGTATTTATGAAAGAGAGAGGGAGAGTGCTGCCCAAGGGGGGCGGGGGGCTGTAAAGGCTGGGGAGAGAGTAACAGATGGGGTGATTGCAGAAGGTAGAGTGCTGGAAAGCTTGAGATTGCTGAGGGTGGACAAGGCACCAGGGTCAGATTGCATTCACTCCAGAGTACTGAAGATGCTAGCAGAGATCCTGGTGGGGCCCTTGGCAGGCCTATTCAATACCTCACTAAATTTGGGATGTGGATTGGAGATTGGCTGACATGGTTCCCCTGCAAAAGAGCATCCCCAAAGATGAACCAGGGAACTATAGACCAGTGAGCCTCACATCTTTTGTGGGGAAGCTAATGGAAATGATCCTAAAGGAGAGGCTCGTGTCTCTGCTGGAGTTCAATGGGCTGCAGGACAGTAGACAGCATGGATTTGTCACAGGCAGATCCTGCCAAACCAACCTGGCAGATTACTATGACTGGGTAACT
This sequence comes from Neoceratodus forsteri, assembly GCA_016271365.2. Classification (NCBI taxonomy): domain Eukaryota; kingdom Metazoa; phylum Chordata; order Ceratodontiformes; family Ceratodontidae; genus Neoceratodus; species Neoceratodus forsteri. The sequence continues at coordinate 237,828,597 of CM028132.1, read as the reverse complement.
AGGCAGATGGACAAGAACCATGCAGTGGATGTCCTGCACCTGGACTTCAGCAAGGCATTCAGTTCAGTGCCACATGGGTGACTTGGGGAAAGAAACTTGAAGGCACAGGGGTGGAAGCAAAAATGGTGTGATGGGTGACAAACTGGCTGCATGGAAGGTGGCAGAGGGTGGTGGTGGAAGGGGAACTTTCATCCCCAAAGGCAGTAACAATCAGGGTTCCACAGGGCTCGATGAAGGAACCATTGTTATTTGGAATATTTATTGCAGACATTTCCATGGGCATCAAGAGTTGGATTAGCCTGTTTGCCAAAGACACCAAGATAGGGGCAATGGTGGATGACATAGAGGGGTGGCAGAGTTTGCAGAAAGATGTGAAAAAGCTGGAGACTTGGTCAAACACTTGGCAGCTGTGGTTCAATGCCAAATAGTGTAACGTGCTGCTTTTTGGGGCAAAACAGTGAAGGAGAAACTACCAACTGGGGGAGTGCAGCTGGTGGAGACTGAGGAGGAGAAGGATCTGAGCATCATGGGATCAATGAACAACTCAGCACAGTGTAGGGAGGCAGTAACAAAGGCCAGCATAATGCTGGGTTGCATTGCAAAGGGAATAACATTGAGGAGAAGGGGGTGGTGAGTCTGACGCTGTATAGATCATTAGTTAGACTTCATCTCAAATAATGTGTGCAGTACTGGCGCCCTTACCTGAAAAGGGACATTAAATTACTGGAAAGGGTGCAACGCAGAGCGACTAAGATGATCCAGGGACTGGGAGACTTACCGTATAAGAGTATGGTAAAGGAGTTGAACATGTACTTGCTGGAGGAGAGGAGGGACAGAGGGGATATGATCGAGGCATTCAAGTACTGTACACAAGAGGGATAAACAAAACTGGTACAGAGGGTCTATTCAGGGTAAGGGTGGGGACAGACACTCGAGGCCATGACAAAAGATTGGAGGGGAGAAGGTTCAGGAGAGAAATGATTAAACACTTTTTTACAGAGAGGATGTTGGCAGGGTGGAATGCATTACCAGCAGAGGTGGTAGCCTGTAAAACAGTGGGCTGCTTCAAAAGGTGCTGGGATGGGCAAGAGGAGAAAGGGAGGGGGAGGCGAGGAGGGAGGGGAAGCTGCAGAATAGGACTGCTAGCTGTAAAACTGATCAGACTCAATAGACCAAATGCCATTTTTCTGCTGGCAAATTTTGCATGTTCATATGTTTGTATAAATTCTGGCAGCCATGTTAGTACTGTAAAACACAACAGTTTTCTAACATTTTAAATAAAGGTTTTTAGATTTTTTAACTCCCCACCCCAACACTACACCTTAAAAGAATAAAACATATAGAATAAAACATAACATTGAACCATCTGTGCTTTTGTTTTCATACTTTCTCATTTAGTATCCTGCTGGCCTGTAATCCATGACATGGTAGTACAGACGCAGCAACACCAATAATGAGTCCAGTTCCACTCGTTTAGATGCATCCCATCCCCCCAACCCCAGTTTGCCTGCCACTTATTCTCCTGCAACTCTCAGTTGAAACAACAAATTCACTGCACTTAGTACCAACTTTCATAAACCCCTGGCAGCTTTCAAATTAAATGTCTTGTGTGGTTTTTCAAACCAAGACTGCAAGCGCTACAATCGATCATCGAAACTGAAAGTTGTGATGGAAACTCCAGAACATCAGAAAGCATTTATTGTACTTAAAGTAGCACATCTACATTGCTTTTTAAGGGACGGGGGAAATGTCATAAGGGAAACAGGCTACATTGCTGATCCTGGGTGGGGGACAGTGGTGAGGGACAATTGTCTACAGTACTAGTGCTTGGATGGGGACTAGCGTTGGTGTGCAGTAATGCAACAAGCACCCTACCCTGGCTCCCTGGCTCTATATGAAAAATCAGCTTATTAGTGCACAGTATGAAAAGAACTACTTGTTGACAAAAAGTGTGAAAAATAAATTTGAACTTTTTTTTGTTTTATTTGCTCATTTTATTTTTTGTTTTCAGATATTTACTACCAAAATCCATTTTATAAGAGCAATAAGACACTCCTGGATTTGGGTTGCTGCCTGATAACATGACTTCCCAGGTGCTGAAGGCATTCAGTGCAAACACCTCATGCCTCACTATACAAATGGAGCATGCCCTTATCAGGCAACAACCCACACCTTGCCATGTCTTACTGCTTACATAATGACGAGAATGCTTTCATTTAGTATTCAAAGCACTGGTAAGCAGAGTAATGCAGTTCCTTACCAAAACTGATCAATGAGTGTAGGACCACATTAGAACATTTGTTTTGCTTGCTTTTTAACACAGTATAGGAATTTATTAATTCCATGAGTTGCAGGCACTTCATTATGGGTATGCAAATGGTATGAATTGTTCAATATCTCTGCCATTTCCTGAGAAGCAGAGCACTAAACAGCAGTACATATGAAATAAGTAAGCAGCAGGACAAATAATAATAATAATAAAACTTTATTTATTATGCACGTTTCAAGTATCAAGGCGCAGTACAATAAAACAATTAAACACAATAAAAACAAAATCATCATCATAAAATGTACAATACAGATCAGAAATCATCACTACCATATGCTTTGACCCAGAGAAAAGATTTTTGGGCCTGTTTAAAGCTCCCCACAATTATGCACTCCCTAATCCAATGGGGTAGAGAATTCCAGAGGGAAGGGGCTGCGAACATAAAAGCACAGGCCCTGGCAGATTTTAAGGTCAACCTCAGAATCTCTAGCAACCCCTCATCGGCTGAGCAGAGCAGTCTCACAGGGTGATAAGGAATCAGGAGATCTTTCAGGTAGTCAGGGCCCAGTTTGTGTAGGGCTTTATAAGTCAGTAATCCAACTTTGAAGGTGATCCGCCACTGTACTGGCAGCCAGTACAGTTCCCACAGCACCGGTGTGATATGGGAAGATTTAGGAGTCCCCATCAACAACTGGGCTGCAGAATTCTACACTAGCTGCAGGCGGTGGATATCAACCCCTAGAAGCCCAAAGTAAAACGAGTTGCAGTAATCTAAATGCTAGGTCACAAAGGCATGGATTAGTGTAGGCAGATCACCGGACAGAACAAAGTGCTTGATCCTAGCGATGTTTCTTAGGTGGTAGAAAGATGACTTAACAACAGCTGACACCTGAGTCCAAAGTGTCAACTCCACATCCAACATTACCCCTAGGTCTCGTACCTGTTCAGAGACCTGAAGCTCAGTGCCCCCAAGAAACAATCCTAAAGGGGAGCCTGCCTCAAGTCCCCCTATCCAGCGATCAGGATCCAAAACCATCACCTCCGTCTTCCCAGAATTCAACTTCAACCAACTGGACCTCATCCAATCCTAGATTTCCTTGAGGCAGTTATTAAATACTGAGACTGCTCCTTCCTGGTTGGGGGCAAAAGACAGGTATAGCTGAGTATCATCGGCATAACAATGAAAGCTCAGCCCATACCATCTCACAATGGCTCTGAGGGGAAACATGTACACTGCAAACAACATGGGGGACAATACTGATCCCTGAGGAACCCCACAAGACAGGGAGATAGGATCAGAGGAAAAAAACTGAAACTACTCTCTGAGTTCTTCCGGTGAGGTAAGAAGTAAATCATCTGTGGACCAGACCAGAAAGACCACAGATAAATCTCAGGCGCTCAAGCAGGACCCCATGGTCAATGGTGTCAAAAGCTGATGACAGACCTAAAAGTACCAAAATGGACTGTTTTCTCTGGTCTCTTGCCATCAGGAGATCATTGAGCACCCAAACCAGTGCAGTCTTGGTACTATGCCTCTTTCAAAAACCTGATTGGAGTGGTTCATAGATGCTATGGATGGCCAAATGGTTCTCCAGTTGGGCTGCCACTACTTTCTCGATCAACTTCCCCACAAAGGGGAAATTTGAGATAGACCTGTAGTTTGCAAGAGAGTCTGGGTCCAGAGAAGCTTTCTTCAACAAAGGTGTCACCACTGCCTCTTACAAGGAACAGGGATATTCACCCGAGTCGAGGGAACACCAGACTATCTGTATCAGAACCGGGTCGATAGAATCACCACAACCCATAATCAGGGATGTGGGGCCCGGATCTAAACTACAGCATGTAGGGCGCATCCCCTGCACAATCCGCATAACATCCATGATTTCTGGACAGTCAAAGGTACTCCAGGAAAATAAAGGGTTAGTGACAAAGCCCTGATCCCTAGCAGCTCGCATAGAATGTGTCAAGTGGATCTCTGACCTGATGTCAGCCACCTTATCAGCAAAGAACCGAGTAAGCTTGTCACACTGTAATTGTGAAAAGGCTCTTCGGAGCTGTAGACAGGCTGAGTTGCACAACCTGTCCACCATTCTGAAAAGCTGAGCTGGTCAATTCTGAGTGGCAGAAATTTCCCCAGACAAGAACTCTGCCTTCTTATGAGAAATTTCTGACTGATAGAACTGCTAATGTTCTAACAGTCTCAGATGGTCATCATGTAAGCCAGATTTCCACCAACAACATTCTAACCTTTGTCCTAGTCACCGCAACTCCCTCAAGACTCCATCAAACCAAGGAGCCCGAGGTCGAAGGGAGAGAGGATGCACACGTACTGGAGTCATAGAATCCAGGGTTGAGGTAATGGCATTATTATAAGCCAAAACAAAGCCTCCGGATCCCTGCAACGCACAGGAAATTGTGATAGGCCAAGCACCGCAGCAAGGCCATCAGAAGTACTATTCCATAATGGTTGGTACTTGTCCATCTCCACAGGGGTCAGCCTACAAGGGGGGGGGTGACAAAACTGAATCTCACAATGTAGTGATCAGATCAACCATCTGGTTCCACCCCCATGTCAGAGGCCTCAATCCCCAGGAAGAAGACCAGATCAAGAGAATGGCCACACTTATGAGAAGCAGTGGTAAAAACCTGTGTCGGGCCCAGTAAGTTCATCAACTGGAGGAAGTGTTGTCCAAATTGCAAGAGTTTGTCGTCGATCCAGGCATTAAAGTCACCCAGGACCATCAGCCTAGGTGACTCAAATGCCATATCGATGACGAAGTCTGCCACTTCTTAAGGAATTGCTTCCCACCTCTGTTTGGATGGTAGATGAAAGCAATTCAATAGCCCACGCCTGCTACTACAGCACATTCAAATGAACTGGCCTCCTCAACTGGAACACTAATGAGTTCCAATTCGGTCTTGAAACAGACCACAACCCCCCCTTCCCCTGTGTTACAACCTCGGGCAGTGTATCACCGTATACCTGGCTGGAATTGCAGCCTCAAGTATTGAGCCTGCATTATCATCCAGCCAGGTTTTGGTGACACAAGCCAGATCTGTCTACCCAACAAGATCGGAAATGACTGCGGTCTTGTTCCGGACAGATCTGGCATTGCACAACAACGCCCGGGTTGGACAGAACTCCTGGGCTGCTCCGACTACCTGCCCATCACCAACGATGGTGCCCTTGGGTATGGGGACCAAACTAGGTGGCCCACGCTCCAAGCTGGAACAAAAGGCAGAGGTAAGGTTTCAAGCAGGAATTAAGAGTTGCACAAGAAAACCATCTACCTTGCATTTTCCAGCCTGGTGCTTGGGCAAGGATGTCAAAGAGAAAACTTAGGAAAGCAGACAGAATTAGGGAGCAGATTCAGTATTCTCAAGCTGTAATAGGTTGAGAAGGGGCATTCTCTCACAAGCTATCTCACAGTTCAGACTAATACGATATGTTTACCTGCTCTGTAAGCAAACATAAGAAGCATTTGTCAATGCCGAATGTTGCTTGCTTCTATGTGCTGTTTAGGTATTTGGAAGTCATTGGAGTGCAAATATTGAAAATTTGCGAACTTACGAGCGTGCGTAGGAACTGCGCAACGCACTCTCGTAAAACAGTCATTTTTAGGAATTTTTTCACCAAATTTTCAACATAGCCATTTTAAGACCTCTGCTCATGAACAGTGTCACTGTGATTTTGTTAATGTGTCCCATACTTTGAGTTTGCACACCAACTGCGCCATTGTGCGCTACATGGGCTGAAACACATTTTGGGCAGGATGTGAAAAATGACAGCTGTACTGCTCATAAGGAGGTGTGGTAAAAATGGCAATGTTGAAAATCTGGAGGAAATATTGAAAATTGCAAACCCTACGAGCGCGCGTGGAACTGTGCAACGACGCCTGTAGAAAAAGTCATTTTAGGAATTTTTTTCACCAAATTTTCAACATAGCCATTTTAAGACCTCTGCTCATGAACAGTGTCACTGTGATTTTCTTAATTTGTCCCGTACATTGATTTCGCACACCGACTGCGCCATTCTGCGCTACATGGGCGGAAACACAGTTTGGGTGAGATGTGAAAAATGACAGCTGTACTGCTCATGAGAAGGTGTGGTAAAATGGCAATGTTGAAAATCTGGAGTGAAAATATTGAAATTTCTCGAACTTACTAGCCTGCGTAGGAACTGTGCAACGCATGCTCATAAAACAGTAATTTTTTGATTTTACCAAATTAACATAGGATTTTGGGACCCTTCTATGAATGATGTCACTGTCATGGCGGTATTCGGGCCTGAAGGCTGATTTCGCAGTCACCGCGCAGTCACCGCGCCGAATCACCTCGGCCCGGTCAATGCCATGACAGTGACATCATTCATGAGAAGGGGTCCCAAAACCCCATGTTGAAAATTTGCGCAAAAATTCTCAAATGCCTGAGATATGCAACAAAGTTGAAACCCCCTCTAGCCCATTATACAGCTTACCGGCATTTCCTCAGTTCGCAGTCGGCTTTGAAGAGTGCAGACATGTTCCCCGTCACGAGAGACTCAGCCAGCGGGAGTCCAGAGGTGGTATAGAGTTGAGGTGTGATGGTAAGTCTGGGTGCGTGGTGGGTGCGGGTTGTGAGGGGTTGGGAGATGCTACTGGACCGCTTTTTGTGTTAAAGGTAAAAAAAAAAAGACTGTGGGACTGCCATGCTGGAGTGGGCTCCAGCGTGGCAAAGGGACGCTGGGGGTGTCCAGCCAATGGGGATTGGGCACCCCGCCGCCATGGGAATTTATTGCCACGCTGGGGTGGGCCTCGTAGCATGGCACAAGGACGGGGTTCAGCTGACGGGGATTGGGCACCCCATCGGCAAAGACTGCCTGCCATGCTGGGGTGGGCTCCCAGCGTGGCACCTACTGCTGGGGGGGGAAGCAGCTCAGCACCCCATCAGCTATACAGTGCGAGCGGGGGCGTGCACGGCTGCGTGTGTGGGGGGGGAGCTGCGCGTGAGCAGCCAATATCTTATCGGTGCTCACTCAAGTGTAGCACCCCCTTTCAACTGTATGCCACTGCATTTTGGAGCGTGTCATACACAGCTCCAAAATGCATTGGCTTACAGGGGCCGCACCTGCCAGCACACTGACTGAATTGGAGGAGAAGGTGACACACCTCCGAAATCTCCAATGATGGCACTATGTTTCTTGCACATGCGTGCAAGCAACATAAAAATGAAGCCAATGTACTGTAGCATCAAAATGAAACAGAAATAGTCATTGATATCTCTGGACTGCTGCCAGGTGCAGGTAAGCCCAGTGCTTTGTTCAAAAGAGTGCTTCATGGGCTTTTACACTATAATGGGCATGGTTTGTGAATGTTATCTTTTAAGGTTAGGATATCTATATCACACAAGAGGACATAGCAAAGAACTAACCCTGCCCCCATTAATAGCAAAGCAAATAAAATATTTTTTTTTTAATCAGAGGATAGTGGGTATATGGAATGAGTTGCCAAGAAATCTGGTCAACTGTTAAACAAAGGATACTTTAAAAAGACATGTGGATACGTATATGCAGGAAATGAACATTACCCAATACTACTGCTGAGAGGCAAGCAGTTTTATTGGACTCTGTGGCCTTCTTCTCCCTCATTGACCTTGGTGAACCTAAGTGAAGTCTGAGGGAAAAGGATCACATTTTCAAGCAGAAGACTTCAGCAATAAAGAAGAAATGAACATACATACACAAACTACAGTTTGTGAGCTGTCAACAGAATTATGTGTCAACATTTTCATAGTTTTCCCACAGAAGTCACAGACTTTTTAAGGAGGGCCTTTAGAATGATTATTTGTCAGGCAAATAAAAAAATTGCAGTACAACCTTATCACAGCATTTGCAAAAAAAAAAAAGCCTACATGTTCAGTGCAGTTCTTCATTAAAAGGAATGTCTGTGATTCTTCCAAACACACCAGTAGTTTCTCCCCTCCCAAGTGGGCTGGGTAGGGCAGACCACCTGACTGGGCAGGATGTACCATAGATAGATCATTTTTTCAGCTACTCAGCCACATGATCTTCTTCTATCTGCCAACTTCCTATAACAGCCAGCTTCCACTACATTCATAGTTTAACTCTCATTTGTATCTTTCCTGCTTGTATTTTCATTATACCACTGTATACATTTTATTAATTTAGGGCATTGTACTCAATTCACAGTAATTTATTGTCAAGTTGTTTTCACTTTCTTTGTGTACTCGAGCCCAAGGACACACCTGGAAATTAACTGCTCGCAGCTCTTTTCTGGTCACAAAAAGTCAAATAAATAAGTTTGCTAAGAACAATGCAACTGCTGCATCACTAGTTTTCAATGGAGTACAGAAATGGACAATACACTGACTGATGATCAAAGTTCCAGAGTAGTGTGTGTATGAATTATAAAAACTCTACCTACTACAGATTCCTGTTGTGTGCAGAGCAAATATTTATAACACTTTTGACCATTTTATGAATGTTATGAATGCAATAATCCACTCAGGTGTGCTTCAGTTCTATAATAACAACCTCACTTACTGGGTGGTTGAAGGCCCTCGGCACACTAACAAGCCACCCAAGTCTTTTGGATATTACAATACTGTTGCACACTCAACCATGGACTACTCCACGCTTTATTCGCCTGAAGTAGAATCACACTACTGCTCCTCTGTCATTCTGCTTTTCATACAACAGTTCAGCAAGAATGTGCGTTGATGCGTCCCCTGAATTACTGTATTACAATGCTATTGCACTTCCTGGTGCTTGATTCAGCTTATAATGCACTGCTGAAGTAATTTATACTTACTGCACATGTGCATTTTTGTAACTTTACAGTTAGCAGGTGACTACCGTTAGCAGCATAAATTTCATTTTAAAATTAGATATTTGGTGTATCATTATGCTGTAGGTGTACCATCTCCATCTTGAGGACATTTTGGCTATCTCAGTGTTTGAAAGTAAATATAAATTCATAAACATAGCAGTTACTACTGGAACTGATTTAATTGCCTTTAAAGACACTTAAAATCACTGAGACATTAAGTAAGGAATATGGAATGATAGAGGGTAGATTATGCTAAGTTAATGGTTTGAGGGATGAGTTAGAGTCCTGAACCTGAAGGGTGAAGGACTCCAATCAACATGACATACATTTACTGTACAGTGCCTTCAGAAAGTATTCATCCCCTTGGATTTTGTCTCATTTTGATGTGTTACTACCAGAAGTTTTAATGCATTGAAATGATTTTTCCCACTTGATTCACACAGCATACTCAACAATTTAAAGGGGCAAAAATATTGTTATTGTGTAACAAAAATCTATGAAACATTAAAAACTGAAATATCTTGTTTACTTAAGTATTCACCCCCCTGAGTCAATACTTTGTAGAAGCGCCTTTGGCAGCAATTACAGCTTTGAGTCTTCTTGGGTATGTCTGTATCAGCTTTGCACATCTGGATTTGGGGATTTTCGCCCATTCTTCCTTGCAGATTTGCTTAAGCTCTGTCAAGTTGGATGGGGAGCGTCGGTGAACTGCAATCTTTAAGTCTTTCCACAGATTCTCAATGGGATTCAAGTCTGGGCTTTGGCTGGGCCACTCAAGGACATTCACCTTCTTGTTCTGAAGCCACTCCAGTGTTGCTTTGGCAGTATGCTGGGGGTCGTTGTCCTGTTGGAACGTAAATCTTCACCCCAGTCCAAGGTCTATTGCAGACTGATGCAGGTTCTTCTCAAGGATGTTCCTGTATTTGGCTCCATTCATTGTTCCCTCTATCCTGACAAGTGCCACAGTCTCTGCCACTGAAAAGCATCCCCATAACATGATGCTGCCACCACCATGCTTCATGGTAGGGATGGTGTTACACGGGTGATTAGCTGTGTTCGGTTTGCGCCAGGCATAGCGCTTTTCATTCAGGCCAAAGAGTTCAATTTTTGTTTTATCAGACCAGAGAATCTTTTGCCACATGGTCTCAGAGTCTGCCACGTGTCTTCTTGCAAACTCCATGCATGCTATTATGTGGCCTTTTCCCATGAGTGGCTTCCTTCTAGCAACTCTCCCATAGAGGCTACATCTGTGAAGTGCTGCAGAGATTGTTGTCCTCTGGACAGGTTCTCCCTTATCAGCCATGGAACTCTGTAGTTCTGTCAGGGTGGTCATTGGGTTCTTGGTCACTTCCCTGACCAAGGTCCTTCTTGCCCGTTTGCTCAGTTTGGGAGGCCGGCCTGCTCTACGAAGAGTCTGGGTGGTTCCGTAATCTTTCCATTTCCTAATGATGTGCTTGACTGTGCTCCTGGGAACTTTCAACACCCTAGAAATGTTTTTATACCCCTTCCTAGATCTAGTCCTCCTCACAATTCTATCACGGAGTTCTACAGACAGCTCCTTGGTCTTCATGGTAGAGTTTCTGCTCTGACATGCACTGTCAACAGTGGGACCTTATATAGACAGGTTTATTTTCTCTGAAATCATGTCAACCATTTGAACTGACCACAGGTGGACTCCATTCAAGTTTTAGAGTGATCTCACAAGGAAATTGGATGCACCTGAGCTCAGTTTGGACTGTCATAGCAAAGGGGGTGAATACTTATCAAATCAAGACATTTCAAGTTTTTATTTTAAATTACATGTACAAAAAATTCCAGAAGTTTCATTCCACTTTGACATTATAGGGTAATTTGTGTAGATACGTTACAAAAAAATCCCATATAAATGTATTTTAATTTGAGTTTGCAACATCACAAAATGTGACAAAATCCAAGGGGGTTGAACACTTTCTGAAGGCACCGTACATTGCATAATCCCCAGGTGGACTTGCCTTATTCCAGTTATAAAATGTTTACTAATATTAGTCTTTCTAGCAGTGCAGTACTGTTGTAATTTGGTGCAGTATCTTTAAATGGTTCCCTTCAGGGTATTTGCATAATTAGATACATGGCTGGGGTTAGGTTGCAGCTGGTAAGCTGCATTAGTTGGGTGCAGTTGCACTGCCAGGGAGTGGTGTATACTGTTGCTTTAAATAGGTATTCCTGACTTTTAGCTTCTTGTACTTTCAATGTGATTAATGAGACTAAACCAGAAGCTTAAGCTGTTCTTGCTGTGTGACCTCACTGAGGTGCACTGCTGCACAGATGAGATTCAAGCAAAATGTTTTAACTGTCCTTTGTTTCTAGGTGTGTACACTTATAATTAGCTTTTAGAGCAAGGTTTGCAGATGTTATGCTGATGGTTTAGTAATGTATGTATGCATGTTTCTGTTGTGTAGAATCATAGTTTTTAACTTATTTTGTGTTTTTATTAGGCGTTTACAAGGTTTTTTTCTTGTGTGAGCAGTACTGAAGCTTTTTAGGTTTGGATTTGTGAATAGGAAGTACTGTATGTTGTTTTTCAAAGTTGTTGAATGTATTTCCTTTACAGCTTGTGATTCTTGACCAATGTTGCTTGGGGAGGTCATGTTTTATTTTAATTTGCATGATTTCTTTTTGATTTTGCTGTGCTGTTTGACTTTTATTGTGTTTTTTTCATCCCTGAGGATATGTATTGACATTTGTGACCCCAGCTGGTTGTGCTCCCAATGAATGCATCTTGTCATGTCTTCTGAACAACAGTATATGTTAGACTGATGTAGTACCATGTGACAAGGTCTTGACAAATGAAGAGCCAGAATTGACCAGACACCATTTTTAAAAATCAATTAAATAATTCAACTTCGGGGGTATTTCACTTTTCTTAGTACATTTATCTAAGATGAATAAATATAGCCCATGTTGGACAGTTAAAGAAACACTTACAAAATGTTTACAATTACGGGCTATTTTAAGGCCCTAAAGTGCATTCCCAATACTTGCACTTTAACAAATCAACTAAATAAAGGCTAGCATGGGCTCAAGTCATGTGTCCCAGTTTTGACACATTGTCTGCAGATTTATCTTAACAACTGTGAGTCACTGTGGTGAGATTTTTAAATTAATTTCCACTGTATGGATTATTGGAAGGTGACATGAACATGCAGATACAGCAACAGTCTGCTTTCAGCTGACTAACTAACTCCACTTAGGGAAATCAGATGGTTACGTTGCACAGAGCTGTCTTCCCCAGCATCTTCTTTATAGCTGTGTTGAGTGCTGTGGTGTATTGAGATACAGTATGTTTGGTAGCCATCTCTATCCATTTCACATGGCATCGTTCTCTCCAGTCCACTCTGGCCATGGCAGTAGAGAGCAAGGTCCAGTGAACTGTAAAGTATAACAGTGGTGTGAGGGGCAAGGGTTTCAGTCATCCTCCTCACTGCTGCACTTCATGGCCCAGCACCATACTCTTTTGATGCCCAAGTCTTAGCACTTTATCCTCTGTCTTGTACCTCTGCAGAGTCTCCTGTGATAATGCAACCAGTGCAGGGAATGACAAAGAAGGGTTTGCTTCTCCAGGCCCCCTCTCCATTGGAGCTGTGACTGGCAGTGCTCCAAAAAAATGCTACTTAATGAATAATGTACACACTACATTTAAAATGAGAGCAAACACAGGTTTTTATGAATACAATATTTAAAATTCAATGATTGATTAAAAGACTACTGTTTTGATAATGTTGCTGTGATAAAAAGCAAGACCTATTTTCATTAAAAAAAATAAGAAAGTGCTCTTCAATAAAAGGATTTAGAAATGATTGTATATTCTTACTTGCCTGCTACTTAACATGCATTTGATGATCTAATGAAATCATTTATTTCACTCAAGCAGTTTATGTCCTGGGTATCCTTACATCCACTTCCCGACAACATGGAAGTGTTTCACAAGTCAGGGTGCAGTGCAAGACAAAAAGGCAGTAGAAAAAGAGGAAACAGTTGCACTCCAAGACAGAAATTAATTGCTTGAATGAATTTAATGCAAAACGTTCCACTGCTAAGTAATGCTGCTATGTAGCCTCATATCCATCCTCCTCAGAGGCTGGTGACCACTGAACTCTGTCTTATTCTAGCCTGCTGCCTGTTACCCATGGCTTACCTTCATGGGGGAGCTATGGGGAGTGGGGTGGGGGAATGTCCTTCCCTTTCAAGACATCAAGATTTGGAACACCGACAGCAGGCTCCATGGTGTGGGACTTGAGCATATGAGCCCCATTATTCCAATGAAGGCTGAGTTGATCTCCCTTGTTATATAGTCCAGCCACCCTGTCAGACATCAGCCTTGCACTGGCCTCACTAGACACAGTACTATGTGCACATGTGCAACTGTTTTCATTGGCGATGGCTCCATGGACCATCATGAGGGGCTGCTGTACCACCATTTTTCCAGTGTCACTCTATCTTCACTCCACCGACCTGGTGGCACTCTAGTATTGCTCTCTGAACTAAATTCCAAACCTGGATCACCAGTACAGAAGTGTATCACCATTGCGCCATCAGGTGGCATTAGTAGAAATATATTGTAAGATCAAGCTGGACTTGGTTGTCATGTGTTTTAACACACTGCCAGTCACACTTTCATACAAACAAGAGACTAAAATACACAGCACTACATCATCACTTTTGACAGAGAGACAGTGGCAACATATTTAATTAAAAGTTTCTTTCTCCTTCCACTGCAAATTATCATGTAAAAAATGGCTATTAGGTACAGCTTTTTCATTCCATTTTCATACTGAACACCAGTCCTCTGTAAGTTTTTTTGGTTTGCTTGTTTAATCAAAAACACTCTGGATTTGAGTACTCTCATTGAAAGTCTGGCTTCTGTCCTGCAAACAATTCATGAGAGCCATGAATTACCACTTCCAGTCTTCAGCAACACATCTTCTTGCCAATCTCCATTCATTTGCACTTTGTTTTCTGACTGAAATCTAAGTACCATTCTGAGTGAGACTCTTGTCTCCCTCTTTACTCACAAGCAGCCTTTTCACAGCAGGGAAGTACTCTGGGAGCATATCAGCAATTCAACCATTTTAGTGTTGATGCTAAAATACCCATCCCATTACCATTCTACAGAAACACTTCAGTGTGGACAAAAGCTTCCTCTGAAAAGCAATTAATCCAGAATCATGCCACACCTTCCAAATTAGGAGATGTTTGTTTTGTGTGAAGCACTGGAGACTGATATGGCTATAGAGATGATGTAGTGAAATAAAATTCCATCTGCAAAATTGTGGTGAAATTGGCAATTTTGCCATATGAAATGTTTCATGAAATTGCAGCAAAATCTCACAATTTTGACTGCCACTGACCACCACAAATGGCAGTAAACACTCCCCCCACACACACATACAAATAAACTCCCACTCCCTGGTGTTTATTGCCACCCCCACCAATCACTGGCTGTAATTTACTTAGACAGTCACTCCCCCAAGTTACCTTGGCCACCGGCCATTTGTTTTATGAAAAAAAAAATTCAAACCCAACTCCCTGGTGTCTAGTGGACTCCCCCCCCAAGCTGATCACTGGCCATAATTCAATTAGATAGGCCCACCCCCAGTTACTTTGCCCCCAGGCCATTTGTTTTATTACAAAAGAAATTCAACCCCAACTCCCCGGTGTCTAGCAGACCCCCCCACCCCATCTTTACCTGGGCAGGTGCTGCTAGGTGATGAGGGGGTGGGGGGGTCCACTAGACACCAGGGAGTTGGGATTGATTTTATTTATTTTTTTAGAAAACAAATGGCTGATGGCCATGGTAACTTGTGGCGGGGTGTCTATCTAATTAAATTATGACCAGTGACCGGCCAGGATGGGGAACCACTAGACACCAGGGAGTTGGGATTGATTTTTGTTTTTCAGTAAAAGGCAACTTGGGGAAGGTGCCTATCTAATTAAACTAGGGGCCAGCGATCAGCCAGAGGGGCCACTGAACACCAAGGAAAAACAATTTGGCCCAGTGGGTGGCCAGGTAGACACCAGGTAGAAGTTTGGAAAATGGCCAGTGGCCACTAGATTTCACAATGGTAGGTGAAATTACTCCCACAGAAATCAAAATTTTGTAGCAGGTGACACAATTTCACCTGCAGGTGGCAACATTTTGTCTGTGAGTGAGATTCTGCCAGTTTGGGGACAAAATTTCACTTGCAACAGAGGGTGAACTTTTGCATTTTCACCCAGCAAAATATTTCACAAAATGCACTAATTAATTGAAATATTTTGCTAGGTGAAATTTTCCTATTTTGGCCATCTCCATGTGGCTATTTATAAAATTGATCTGCTGCTGAACTTATGCCTGGGATCAGCAACACAAACAACCTATCCTTCCATTGGCATTATAAGGCAAGTATGCTATGCATGCCACTTAATTAAAAAAGTACCACACCTTCATATCATGCAAATTCTATTTGTTTTCTTGTCAACAGACAACTCTTTTCATGTAACTGTTGGAGATATATATATATATATATATACACACACATATATATATATATATATATATATATATATTTATTTATAAAATAGGTAAGAAAAAGTATATCTAGTGGTTGGTTGAAACACATCACCTGACCATGCATATATCAGAGCGTGACCACACACCTGCACTTTCACACCTCTCCAAAACAATTTTGTCATTTTATAAGATAGATAATCCACTCTGAAGTGTGTGAT
This sequence comes from Neoceratodus forsteri, assembly GCA_016271365.2. NCBI lineage: Eukaryota > Metazoa > Chordata > Ceratodontiformes > Ceratodontidae > Neoceratodus > Neoceratodus forsteri. The sequence goes on along the minus strand of CM028132.1, from coordinate 237,812,754 downwards.
CGAGCTCTGATATACACATGCCTTGGGTGGATGATGCAGTCGGCCTGCGGCTTCTTGCGTAACAATGCACAAAAAGGCATGCGTATATCAGAGCACGACCACACACCTCACAGTGGGTTATCTATTACATACATATATATATATATATATATATATATATATATATATATATATATTCTGTATATATAGGTTTGCTTTAGTTTATTTTCACTCTTCATACAAGCTCCTGTAACTAGGAGAAACAAAAGTAATTGCACTCAATAATAACTGTAGAAGTTCAAGTATAGTGCAAAACTATACAGACTTTTCCAAGTTAATAATTATAGCATTAGCTGCTAAAAGGGAAATCAGCATCTCTTTTATGATGTTTCAAGAGGAGGAAACCAGCTTTAGTAAACTGGTGCGAAATGATAAATGCTGATGTCTGTGTGAGAGGGGAAACTAATCAATAGATCAAAGTATTGTCATTTGAAGGACATGAGTCACGCTGAGGATTGCAGAATTTAATACTTGAAAAAGACATCCTGTTTTTATATAGATTTTTTTTATATATTCTGACAAGGAGGAGCTAGGTGACCTCATGCAAATAGGTGGGGAAAAACAGTTTTTTAAAGATTTTTCTGTTTTCTTTCAGAGACACTTCTATCTAGACTCTGACAAAGAAACATATTTTTAGCACTTTAAGCAGATATTTAGAGACTAAGTACTGTAGCAGGAATTGCACTGTTTAAAACCTTGTTCTTTTATAAGATTTGTATGTCTTGTGATATAATAGTTCTGTATTTTATGTTTTACATATTTTTACCTATTTTAGTAAAACTCTTTTTAGAGCATGCTTGATCTGTCTTTGAATTTCTTTCATTTGTAAGAAAAGTATATATGGTTATAGCAGACACTAGGCATAAGGTTGAATGGTGATACCAAACTGGAAAGAGATGCATTTTAAATCTGAGGTCTTTATTAAAGTTTTTAAGGATTCATTTCTGTACACCTGGTTAGGTGCCCATAGACAAAGATATCTGGCCCCCTGAAGACAGAATTATCTGAGCCTGTGCATTGGGTACACTAGCAAGAGGTTCACAGTTTGAATCCCTCGAAGACTAGAGACCAAAGATTGATCCAAACTCACAAAACAGACAAGAGGGTTACCTTGTTCTGTTAAACTGTTCACAAGACTGCGCTCAGAGGTTGGCACTTTGGGAGTAGAGGGCTGACCTGCTGAGTGGGTTTGTGACACTTACATCCATGGGTCCCACATCCCCTGGATCCCTCTAGAGCTCATAGACCTTTTCAAAGTGAATGATTGCCTAACATCTCTGGAAGACCTCCAACTCTATCAAGCAGATGTAGAGATACAAACACCTCTGAAAACCAGCACCAATATCATCAGGGAGCTCCAGTCAAGACAGTTTGCCAACAGGTTGCAGAAGAACCTTAATTATCCTGACCATTTCTTAAGGGGTATCCACTTCTTCTTTCAACCCCCCCTCCCCAGTCATTCTTCCTTGTCTTCAGATTGGGAAGAACACATGATCTACCTCAGATTGCCAATGCTTTCAATCAGTTGTTCACCTCTCCCTCCTCCTACCTCCTTTACTGTTCCCTCTTTGTTCCTATTCCTCTTGGTATCTCCTCCCCATTCCACCTTTTACCTTCTACATCTCTTTCAGGGCCATGATGGATGCCCTAAATGTTCTCAACCCTGTCAAAAGGCAATCCACAATGGCTTGGACCCTAAACATCTTCTGTCTGCCTTCATTACTGGTGTACCTTTAACCACTATTCTCACCTTCTCTTTCCAGTTTTGGACTGCCTGCTGGAACTAGAATGAAGGTAAAGTCCTCTTCCATGCTAGCCCAGTGGTGCGGGGGGCTGAGGCACTCATGCATCATCTGCCACCACTCCAGCAACTCCAGGTCCAGGGACAGACTAGGGTCACTCGGGGGTCAGCCGGGAGGAGGAGGATGGAGCATCCCAGTGGATTCTCTCCTCTTCCAGGGAGGGTAGACAGATTGCTACAATTCCATACCACCACCTAGGTGACTGTAGGTGCAAGTTGGAGCAGCTGTTCTAGGTGGATGATGCTGCCTGGTGGAAGACATCAGCATATCCAGCCATCACCTTCACAGAGCATCAGTGGGTCAGAGGAACCAAGAAGAAAGAATAACACCAGAAAACCCCACTGGCAAAAGAATGCTGTCCTGCAGATCCCAGCAGATCTTGCATTGCCTACTGGACCACCAGACTTAACATAGCACAGGAAGGGGTTTGGAGGTCTCTGAAGGCCCCACCACAGGGGAAAATCTGTGGAGGACTCTGTGGCATACAAAAGGTAAGTCCCAGAGTTGGCGGGTGATGGGGTTGAGGGATCTGTGTGTGTGCTGAATGTGGCTTCTTGGTGGAGTGGGGGAAAAGGAAAAAAAAGTCCTCACCCTCCACAAGGGGGATAAATGCCCTTCCCTTGAAATGATCACCTCTTCTCCTTCCTGTCCTAGTAAAGGAGCAGACAAAAATTGTCCTCTCTAAACTCTCCTCCTTCCTTATTCTTCTTCCTTACTTTCTCTTTTCCAGTCTGGGTGCCACAAAAAGTATCAACTGTCTCCTCCTCGTAGGCCATCAATAATGTGGTCAATTCCTCCTTTCTGAATTAGCTTGAGGGAAAGCCATTTGACTTGGCAGTCAGATGGCTCCACTTATACCTTTCTGACTGGTTCCAGTCAGTCCAGATTGGGGATGCCTTATCCTCCCCATGCCCATTGCTTCAGAGCTCCATTTTCAGCCATATATTCTTCTTGCTAAATAGCTTCACTCAGTCTGTGTCTCCTTGCATATTTACATGAACTGACTGTACATAGATGACACTGTACTCTATCCCTGAGCTGTAACTATCACTGTAGGGTTAGTTTGACAATGTCCAGTGTTGATTCAACTCAAATAAACTCTTGCTTAATGCAAAAAAAGACTGTTTCCATTACTTTTTGACTAAGCAGTGGCAAGGCTCCGGCTTACTGAGCTCTTTGTGATTTGTGATAACCTCTCTGTTGTTGTTCCCCACTTTAAGCATCTTGTGTGGCTGGGTTAAGCCTTCTGTGTTTCTTCCCACTTTGATGCCAAACACAGGTAACTTTGCTCTAAGCTTGGCACACTTTACTGCAATTAATCTTGCCGCCCACTACCTATCAATGACAAGCTCATTCTTAAAAGGATCTGACCATTGTTAGACTATGCAGATGTGGTTTACAATGTTGCCCCCAAGTCTAATGAGACACACTGGATGCTCTTTCCACGCTCCACTCCTTCTGCTACTTTATGTTAAAGAGCAGGTGACACAGTTCAAGCAGGCAACTCATACCAAGAAGTTGCCTGACTGAGGATCTAATTTTTCCCAAATCTGAATTGTTTTGTGCAGTAGTAAAAGTAAACTTTAACTTATAGTGCTGGCATGTAACATCTGAGTACCAACTGAGTGGCCACCAAATGCAGGAGCCCTGCTCCTAAAGTTGATTTTTTCTGATGAGGGGAGGTTGGAAATGGGGCTGTAGCTGCTATATACTGATAATAATAGGAGCAGAGGAGGTGGCTGTCTGAATGTGGATTTAGTATCTTTGCCAGAAAGTCTACAGACTCTACTTGTGTGGAGCTATGATATATAATATATATTAGCCTCATACATGTAGAAGTGCCAGCAAAGATACTATGTACACATTTAGACAGCCCCTCCCCTCATCCTATTACTGTCTCTTTACAGTACCCGTACCCTGTTGCCTACCTCACATCATCATAAAGCTTATTTTATGATGGGTCTGCAGTGCTCACTTCATACGCAGAAGTTACAAGCCAGGTATTATAAGGTCAAGATTACCTTTTCAAAGACTACAAGCCATCCATGGTATAGCCAAGATCTGGTAAATAACTAGCCAAACCAATTTTAACCATGCTCAGATATCATTAGTAAAAAATGGGATAGTCACTTGTGTATTCTAAACAACTTTATTGCAAAAGTACACGTATAGGAGCAAAACATTAGATTCTTGGGTTTGGAGTGAATGCTGCCACTAAAAATAGTCTGTAAGTTGCCTTTTGTATCTATTTATGAAATAATGATGTTTGATTACACAAGTGACTATTACATTTTTTTACTGGTGGTGCCTGAGCTTGGTTAAAGTTGACTTGAAAGATCATCTTTAATACTGAAAAAAAATCAGATTTGGGCTAAATTAGCTCCTGGAGCAGACAACCATTTAGTATGAGTTGCCTGTCTGACATCTTGGTTCTGTTAAAGGAAAACTGCATGTTAAAATCAGGAAAATATATTTTTTTACCATCCATTGTGTGTTCTTAGTTCATCCCAGTGTTATTTTTCAGCTCCGGCTGTGTGAGGTGTTTTTTCTAACTTTCTCTTGCTATTTTATGGCCCTTGGGGGCTGCCATTTACCTTTCTTTTATTGCTTCTTGTTCTAGACAGTCTTCCCAGAGTGCCCTCTTCTCTGAGGTCTAATAGCCCATGCATCTAACCAGTGTCTTTACAGTGCCTGTATCAGCAGCACTCACTGCTGCATGCAACCTGTATATAAACTGTTACTTTGCTTAGACTCTTGCTCTCCCTCCCCCTTTTATTTGACATATACAAGCTGCTCTTTAAATATTTAAAGTTGAAGGCAATGATATGAGCTGGTATTAAAAACAAAACAGGATGAAATCATGCAGAGGGCTTCTGGTGCAGATCACATGAACACAAAAACACTGAAGGCTGCTTAGTCAGTGGATGACAACTGCTTTAAAAGGATTACATTGGTCTACAAGCATGAATCTTCTACACAAGACACAAGCAACTGAATCAAAAGTACAGAATATGTCGAATAAAAGGGGGAGGCAGAGCACGAGTCTAAGCAAAGTAACAATTTATATACAGGTTGCATGCAGTGGTGAGTGCTGCTGATATAAACTCTCTCCTTTGCTATGCCCTGGGGGGGGAGTAAATTAGCATTGTTTGAGCAGACAGACTTGTTAGTTGTGCTCCACGGTGTTTGCAAACCATAGAAACCATTCCAATGCTCCATATATTCTTTCATCTTGTGGCTACTATAAACAATACATACACTGTAACAAGACACTGGTCAGATGCATGGGCTATTAGACCTCAGAGCAGAGGGCACTCTGGAAAGACTATCTGGGACAAGAGGCAATAAAATAAAGGTAAATGGCAGCCCCCAAGGGCCATAAAATAGCAAGAGAAAGTTAGAAAAAAACACCTCACACAGCCGGAGCTGAAAAATAACACTGGGATGAACTAAGAACACACAATGGATGGTAAAAAAAATATATTTTCCTGATTTTAGCATGCAGTTTTCCTTTAAGCTGCTCTATAAGCACTCCATCTCTTTTTTTTTATTCTTTGTTAACCAGGTGAGGACCAATAGGCAAAAATGCCTGTTTTCAGAGGTGACCTGGGAACTTTGGGGAGGTTACGTGACTTGCTCAGAGTCACAGTGTATGCAAGTGAAGGTTGTGGGAATCAAAGCCAGGTCTGCTGGATGTACCAAGCTCATCCACAGCTCATTTCTATAGCCTCTAGACTATACAGCCAGCTACACTTACCCATCGATTCTTCCTCTATTCTTGTTTTTCTCTTCCTGATCTTGACACCCATCAGCTCTCTCATTATCCCTCATTCATGACTAAATTCTGGCTCTCCTCATTCACTTCCTCCCTTACTTCACTGCTTTCTCTTTCTGGCCATTCATTCTATTCTCTTCACTTCTCTAACCCTATCTATTTTCACATCCCTCACAGGAAAACCTCTGTGGTTGTCTATTGTTTCTGTCTGCCTGCCAGTTCTCTGGAATACCCTCCCTCTCCCTACTCAACTCTCACCCTCCCTCTGCTCTCTCAAACCACTCCTGCTGTCTCACTTTTTTACAACCCTGCATTTGTAGCTAGCTACCCTCCTTTAGAAGCTCTCTGCTGAACAGATGCTGCATATTATATTTTCCTCTGGCTCATACTTAGCATTTCACTTTGTATTTTAGAGCTGAGTTTTATGGTGTGCTGGCATAGTGCCCTTGTCACTTTCATGTACATAAGTATCTGTACTGTATTCAGCATTAATTCAGGAATGATATTTGTAGTTTTAGTTCTTTAAACTGTTCTCTGCTATGGCACTCCCCCCTTGTATCCTCCTATACTGGGTCCTATCTGGAAATAAGCTCCAGATCAGTGAACCTTTCTTGGTCAACAAATTGGAAGACATAAACCAATAAATACAAAACACATACATACCTAAATACATACATACATAGAGCATACATAAGTAAATCACTGTGGACATTTAAGTTACAAGATATGGTAGAAGGGCAGATGAGCAACAGCAGTGCTGTTTCTGTTCAGCTGAAAGGGAGTTATTATTTGTCCAGTCAGTATATTTTAACTCTGCTTTGTTCTTAGTAATTGTTCTCCCTAAGGCATGGATATTCTATTCTGCTTACAAACCTGCACATCCTAACTTGCAGATCTTTGTACTGTACTACAAAGTAGTGTGAACACCTCCAGTATTGTAAAGAGAAAACAGAACCAGGGAGTGGCCTGCTCCTGTGCAGATCGAGTCAGAAATTCCCTAGCAGATAACAAAATAATAAATGCTGCTCACCAATGTGTTAAAAAATGCACCTATTTTATTATTCACAGAATACAAATCACCTGTAACAATCACCAAAATTTTGGGGAATACAATTAAGATTAATTAATTAATTAAATTAAAGTCCTGAGCAATGTGCCAAGTCTCTCTGGGGACTCCACGATTGTCAGCCAACTTTAAAAAAGGCATGAGAACATTCTTGAAACAGAACAGAACTTGGTATAAATTTCTGTTTGTCAGAGTACACCCCAAAAGAAAACACAGGTACATTCCTCCTGGGATACCCAAAGTTAGATTACTCACAGTTGTACACAAACAGGCAGCTTCAATGTCCTAAATCAAAGTCAGGAGATTGCCCCTCAGATCCATCCTGCAGTGCTTCTCATCTCACAGGGGATGAGAAAATCAGGAACTCCTGCTAGACATTTTCCACCACTTCTACTAGCAGGCAGATGGTTCTCAGCACTAGGGTGAGAAAAATAGGCTCTTCTCAAAAAAACACACTGCAGCTCCTCACTCCTCCAACTGCTCACTACTGCTGCTTTCACAGAACTACTGACAGACTAACTGAAAATTCAAAAGTTTCCCACTCACAGCTAGCCACAGCGGCTTATTCTGCTGCAAGAGTTCTAAATGATATCACCTTTCTCAACTCAGCTGAAGCCAAGTAAACAGAGAGGGAGCAGGTGAAAATCATTTAACCAGTTATTCACCAGCTGCCTTCCCTACCTATCACTGACACTGATGGGATTCTAGTAACTCCAGGGGAATAGGGGCTTACACTCACCCCTAGCCAGGTAAATGACTGTCTGCAGTACTTTCTCTACTCAGCACCATGCCATTCTACCCTCTGTGTTACCTAGGGGGACATAATGCTACTTCTCACCTACCATGAGCCAGGCACAGGCAGGCAACACTAAAGGCCCAGAGGCTGGCTGATGAAACTTCAGTCTCAATCCTATGATCTATGGATACTCAGTGGCTCCAAGAAACTACCTGAAGCATGCCCTAATAAACCAGAACTGAGACACTTACTGCAGGTTAGGACCACATCCTGTCTATCCCCCTATTCCTCTAGGGAAAATCTATCTGATCAGGCTGACCTTCTGGGAACATTCCCCATGCTCCCAGAGTACTGCAAACAAAACAACAAGGAAACAACACATTACAATCCATTACATTTCCCAAAATTTCCCCACAACCTCACACCTGTGAAGGAAATAGCATGTTATCATCCTGTTGACCACAAACAATCCTAAAGCTCTAAGCAAAAAGAGGAACTCAGATGAGCTACCTCATATTATTCTTTTCTTCTCTTCTTTTCTTCTTTAGGAACACCTGTAAGAGAAGAAAAACAAGACACTCATCCTGCATACCAAACAGCGCCTAAACATCCACCTGAACACTTTAGAATCCCAAAAATATATTTTTTCTAAAATTACAAAAGTAAAAATGGAAAGATGGCCTTTACACAATACATTTGGGGGTGGTAGGCACTAAAATGTCCATCTAGTGACAGAATGCTGTTGCCCAAAGGCAAAGTCCATAAAAGAGTCTCTCCTGGGCTGGAGTCCACTGAAAAACAGTCCTGGAACAGGACAGGACCTGAAAAGCACTGCAATCCATGGGGAGAGTCTTTGTGGACAGTCATTACAGTTTAATAAGCAGTCTTCAAGTGTAGTGTGTGTTGTGCAAAGCTAATTAGGTAACACTAATGTGGTCTTACCAGTTCCTTGAAGACCAAAACAAAGACCACCTTACTTTGATGAGCTGAGGGCCCTCTCTCTTCAGACCAGGAGGCATCTTCAGATACAGCTGGTTGATGACCTCTGGAAAACCAGGTGATGAAACAGGAAAAATGCTGGATTGATGTCATCTAAAAACTGAACGATGGAACAGGAAAATAGCTGGTTGATGTCATCTGAAAACACAGGTGAAGACATAGAAAAACAGCTGGGTGATGTCATCTGGAAGGACAGGTGATAGAAATGGGAAAACCACTGCTGAGCTGATGAATCTGGATGCACCTGAAGAATCCTGGAATACCAGTAGAGCTGCATCTTCCTCCTTGGATACTGCTGCTGCTGGATGACAGACACTGGGCTGCCACTGCTCACTTCCCTCTAGGCATGCTGGGAATATTCTCAGGGAGTGGCACCATTAAGGGTAGTCACCACTCAGGGTGAGGTGCAAGAACTATGACACCATCTAGATGTTCAAAGTTGATGTTGTGGGATGTCTCATTCCATGCCTTGTCCACAATTCACAGTGTCCATAAACAGAGTTCTGCCCAATTTCCAGAATTTAAGTCAATCATTTATGACTCTGTCCCTGGCACATGTTGCTACACCAGAGTACACATTTTTGCTTACCTCTTCCAATAACCAAGACTTCCTGTTCTGTTCAATTTCCTTCCAGACTCTAGGAGGAAAGGTAGCAAAGGGCTTCCCATAGATGGCATCATCCCTCTTATGTATAATTCTGTCCTTCTTGCTGCTCTTCAAAAGTATGAGGCCCATGGTCCGGCTTGGGGGTGGCCAGTCCTGGTTGAGCCAGTGCCATATACTTAAAGAATGAAAGAACTTGTCCCCAACCATCTCTGTGGGCAGGTTACTGGAGCCTTCTTATTCTCTCACTCTCTGGCTCCACTGAGGCAAGAGCTTGAGGTGACTCACAGAAATCCTCAATATGAAGATACATATATTCATCCTCCTCTTCCTTACTCAGGATCTGAGCCCAGGAGTGAGCAGATGTCCTCACTCCCAAGGCAGTCCACTCCTCACTGGGCATGGAGGTAGATACCTCCCAGTTCAGTGTCTCTTGCAGTCATCCTGACCTACTAGGCTAGGACTTGGACACTCCTTCCACGGGTCCATGGAGCCTTCTGATGCACTGCCCACCTGGGACACAGGTGTAGAAACCTTTCTTTGTTCCTGCCCTTGCAGATGATCAACATCACTCTCTTCCTTTGTGCCACACTCTATGGGGCTTCCCCCAAACAGGTTCAACCTGGTACTGTGTGCTGCTACTTGCAGAGTTTCCTACTCTGGTCCACGTGGGAGCCAAGCAAATTCATGATGTCTTCTGTGGTGCTGCACCCCTGCTCATACCATTCTTCACAAGGCAATCCAAACAGTGGGATATCAGAAACACATCCCTTCCAGTCCTGAGGCACATCATGAACAATCTCACTGGATAGCTAGGGATTGCTACATCTGGAGGCAGCACGTCACCATAGAATGTGTTATTTATTTATTTATTTGTTTATTTAATTGAGTCTTGGATTACAACACTTTTGAGCAATACAACTCATTTACAAAGGTTCCATGTCAGTAGTTCAAAAACAAAACAAGATAAACAATAGATATGTAAATAGCGGACATCAAGAATATACTTTAAAAAAACGAATACATCGAAAGCAATCAAAATAGCATTGAATGTCACTCAATATATACAGTAGAGTGGGCTAGAAGAGAAGGCAGCCTCGGAGGCCTTGTCAAAATCTAGAAGAGAAAGTAATGGGGTGTAAGGTGGGAGATTAGAGAAGGAGATACGTTTCACAGGAGGAGAGTTGCAAAGGAGGTAAAGGGGATAGAGATATGAGAGGAGGTGGATGGAGGGAAATGGTGTGATTGCAGAGAGAAGGGGGAGTGCTGGTGAAGTGAGGAGGAGGAGGAGGAAGACAAATTAATAGTAAAGTGAGGAAAAGTGGTGTTTAGCTTGGAGAGGGGGGACAGCCTAGCAGACCTTGTCGAAAACCCAAGAGAGAGAGACAGTAATATGGGTGAGAGAGAGGTAAGAGACAGAAATGTAGGGGAAAGGAGGGGAAGAAGTTACAAAAAAGGTAGCATGAGATAAGAGAATGAGTGGAGGGGTGGAAGATGGAAGGTGAGGAGGAACAGGGGAAGAGCTTGAAGATACGTGAGCAGGGAAGAAGCAGGGGTGAGGGGTGGAGGGGAAAAGGCTTGCGGGTAGGATTGAAATGATGTACCAAGTGTTAAAAGTGCCAAAAGATAGAAGTACAATGATAACATAAGCAGAAGGCTGCTAAAGGTGGCAGTCACATTTACTACTTGTTAATAGATGCTGCCAGAGTTTGTGTTTCAAAGGGCCGAGTTTTGACTCAGCAGAGATGTCCCTACCCAGGGAGTTGAATAGAGAGGGGCTCTATAAGCGAAAGACTGCTGACCTAAGGTGGTGTGGCATCTGGGAACAGTAAAGACCTGAGCTGCTGAGCTGCGAGTATGTTGGGTACTGTGACAAGTTCTCTCTATTTCTCTTAGTGCTGTCACCTCCTCTGTAAACATAGCTAGGGCATGATCCAGGTAGCAGGGATTTCCTGAAGCCATGTCTGACAGCAAACATGCAAAAGTTGTCTGCTACGGATTTGTTCATTAGTCTCTTTACAGTCTCACAAAATGGCTCCCTGCTGCTGTGTTTACATCTGCTAACCCTGCCCTGTAATGGCAGCAGTAGCTCTCCTCATGCATCAAATCTGTTTCTGACTCAAAACAGTGTTTCCAACCTTTTCTGGCTACTGATTCTGCTCAAAACTGTAATCAATTGCACCATTTGTGTCTCTCAGCACATTCATATGATTTTAACTTGACTTTGCAAACTGCACCAATCAAAGAACTAATTATACTTGCTCAAAGTCCCTTGAAAGTCCACAGTACTTCTATTGCACGGGATTGCCTGTTTGTTGCAGCTTAATATACAACTCACAGTTCCCTCTTGCTTAGAACCATTTACTGTTGTTGAACTCAATATAAATGCTCACAGTCTATGCTCAGAATTGTTGTTTGTTGTCCTGCTGTTACAACTCACAGGCCTTCTTTGGAAAACAGTCACAGTGCTTGCACACAAATTCAGCTGGCTTGCAAATCACACATGGTTTGATGCTCAGTTAGCTGGATTTTACTCACAAAAATCAGTAGCTGGCTTTCTCCGGGGGAAATTTTCAGCCTGGTGCCGATCCTGGAAGGCCTCAGGTGTGAAACGGGCCTGGCAGTTCCAACGATCATAGCCACTAATGCCACGCTCACTTTCCAGTCGATTGGACAACAGGTTGAGCCTGAATTTACACTGCAAAAGTCTGTTTTCTACAGATTAGAATGTTCACAAGCCCCTCGATGGTTGATCCTGGTCTGACCAACTTGCATGCCACTTGCTTTCTCCTCCTCGAACACTGGGCTGCACACACAAGCTGGCTAGGGGGCAGGACTGATTGCAGCCATACCAATCACTTGACACCATGCAAGTGAGCCTCTCTCTCTCTCTCTCTCTCTGGCTTGCTCTTCCTTCACAGCACTCGTCGAGCAGGATCAAATTTAAACTTCAAACTGTAACTTTTTTTTCTCTGCTGCAATTTCAGCGGCATGAGTGCCGTTTTGACCATTTTCTCCTCAGATTTTGGCAATTTCTTTAGTGACTCCGCCAATTTACACATAAAGCACATGAAACTTTCAGGGCACATTCCTCTGTCAGTTTCCTAAAGTCCACACTACTTTTACCATTTGAAAATTGCAAGTAAAAAATTCTGTAAATGCTCTGGATGCAGATACAAGGGCATACACTTCCAAGCTTTACTGTCCATTGCAAGTTGACAAAACACACAGCAGCACTCTGTTGTTTCTGTACTAACAAGCATGCAAACAGCACAATCAGATGGCACACTACTGGGCAAAATCCTTTTGTTCAAAGCTTCCTTTCCTGTTTGGGCTACCATGCTACCAGACAGACAAACACTAGCCATGCCCTCAGCAAAAATCTCTAGTTATCTCCTCAAATTAAACAACATCCTTGGATGAGTCCCAAATTTTTGTATCCACCCCTCAGCTACTTTGCACAGTAAGCTACCCCTTCATACCCTTAACTGGGCACCCAAACTACTTTTGACATGGTGATATCATTGCTAGCTTTGGGAATGTGTACCAGGCCTGCCCCATTTCACGGGGAGGAAATGGACAAGGAAATGATAGAAAGTATACTTAGAATGGCAGAAAAAGGGGAGCTATTATGGATGGGGGATCTGAATATGTCAGATGATAACTGGAGTCCAGTTGCAGCAGCCACTTCTAAGAGTGGGGTTATTCTAGGTGCCCTACAGGGGGTATGCCTTAGACAACTAGTATTGGAACCTACTTGAGAGGGAGCAGTCTTAGACCTGGTACTCTCAAATGGAGATGAAGAGAAGATCACAGATGTAGAAGTGGGTAACCATCTGGTAACTAGCAACCATCAAACAGTATGGTTCATGATAAACACAGCAGTAGAGTCAAGCCATGCAAAGGCAAAAGTACTGGACTGTAGGAGGGCTGACTTTGCCAAAATGGGTGAGTGCCTTAGGAATACTCTAGCAAATGGGCAGGAAGGAGGGGTGGAAGAACAATGGGGAATAATCAAAACTGCCATCACAGAGGCAACAAGCCTTTGTGTGATGCAAATAAACAAAACAAAATGAAGTAAGAAACCACTATGGTTCTCAAAGGAGGTGGCAGGGAAGGTTCAAGAGAAAAAGAATGCATTCAGGAAGTACAAGGAATCACAGAAGGAGCAGGACAGAGAATTGTATCAGTTAAAGCAAAAGGAAGCTGGGAAGACAGTCAAAACAGCAAAGGCCCAAATCAAGGAAAAGATAGCCAACTCAATTAAGAAAGGGGATAACACCTTTTACCTGGTAAAATTCCGGAATTAGGGCTGCCTGAACACCGGTAAAAACAACGATTTCATGGAATCTGCCATTTTATACTAGATCAGTAATTCTACAAAACTTGTATTTTTTTTTATAATTGGTTCCTGAACTATTTTCAATTTGCTTTATTTAATGCTCTGTATATTAAGCCTTCTTTTATTCTTATTATTTATACACATACTGAAAGAATGACAGCAGAATCCCAGTAAAATCCAGAAATTAGAATAACAATCACCGGTGCAATTCTGGAATCTGAAGTATTGAAAATGGAATTTCAATGTTTTAATCACCATAAATCAGTGGCTTTGATAATAATAATAATAAGAATCAGCATTTATATAGCGCTTTTCATACACAGTATCCCAAAGCACTTTACAAGCAATGCTAGACTGGTAGTGAAGTGACTGAATGTTTGGTGGTGGCCATATTGCACATCATCACCCACACACAGCCTGGATAATTGCATGAACCAGTTTATGAGAATGGAATGTTGGCCAGGACACCGGGAATGTTCCCTGCTCTTTACGAAGAGTGCCCTGGGTTCTTTTACTTCCACCTGGACAACACCAAGATGGGCAGAAGGGACCTCGGTTTTAGCATCTCATCCGAAGGATGGCACACCCCAACAGTACAGCACCCCCCAATACTGCACTCGGATGCCAGCAATTTTTTAGGTGCAAGTCCAATCCCAGTGTGGGACAAGAACCCACAACCTTCTGGTCCAGAGGCAGATGTGCTACCAACTGAGCCATGCTGACACCTAAAGGGGAGGGGAGTGGGCAGAGGGTGACTGTGAAAAGGCAGAGATACTAAACAAATATTTTTCCTCAGTATTCACAAATGAAGAGGGGGAGGTACCTAAACCAAACAATAGAAACACTCTGGATACAGGAGATGATACCAGCCCATTTACAGAAGAAAGGGTTCTGAAAGAACTCTTAAAACTTGAGGTGGACAAACCAATAGGGCCTGATCGGATTCATCCCAGAATTCTAAAAGAACTAAGGGTAGAACTAGTGACACCACTGACTACCCTTTTTAACAAATCATGGGAGGATGGGGTGGTATCTGAGGACTGGAGGGGGGCAGATGTGATTCCACTTCACAAAAGTGGGAGCAGGGTCAGAAGCAGGAAATTACAGACCTGTTAGTTTAACCTCAGTGATAGGGAAAATTATGGAATCACTTCTGAAGGAATGAACTGTTGAGTTCCTAGAGGCCAGAGGGGCACAGGACCCAAGGCAGCATGGATTCACAGCAGGAAGGTCATGTCAGATCAATCTAATAGATTTCTTTGACTGGGTGACCAATGTAGTAGACCAGGGAGGGGCTGTGGACATGGCCTACCTAGACTTTAGCAAGGCATTTGACACAGTCCCACACAAAAGATTAATATACAAGTTAGCCAGCTTGGGAGTGGGTCCCAAGATGGTAGCCGGGGTAAGCAACTGGTTGGAGAACAGGACACAGAGGGTAATAGAAAATGGAGTCAACTCTGAAGAAAGGGGGGTTACTAGTGGGGTACCGCAGGGTTCAGTACTAAGACTGGTCCTCTTCAATGTCTTTATAAGCGACATTGCAGAGGGACTGGAAGGAAAAGTTTATCTCTATGCAGAAAACACAAAGTTCTGCAAGAGTTGATACACAAGGTGGGGTGGAAAGGATGAAAAGGGACTTGGCAAGGTTGGAGGAATGGTCAAATGTATGACAGCTTCGATTAAGTGCTAAGAAGTGCCAGGTAATGCACCTGAGAAACAAAAACCCAGAGGAAGAGTACACAATGGCGGGTGAGATACTAACAACAACAAAAATTGAAAGGGACCTAGGGGTAGTCATATCAGATGTCCTAAAGGTGGGCAAGCAATGTGAGAGGGCAGTAAAGAGGACTGGGGGATACTAGGATGCATAGGGAGAGGCATCACCATTAGAAAACTGGAAGTTGTTATCCCTCTGTGTAGACAGCTGGTGAGAACCCATCTGGGATACTGCTTGCAGTTCTGTAGACCAAATCTCCCAAAGACATAAACAGAATGGAGGTAGTCCAGAGGAGGGCAACTAAGATGGTTCAGGGTCTGCACCAGAAGACATATGAATAGAGACTTAAGGAGCTTAATATGTATAGCCTCAAGGAAAAGAGGGAGAGGGGGGACATGATAGAAACTTTCAAGTACCTCAAGGGAATCAACAATGTCCAGGAGGGTAGCATCTCTCAGAAAAAGAGGTGTGCAAGAACAAGAGGGCACAATTTGAAGATGGGGGGTGACTCCAAGGTAAGGAAGTATTATTTCACAGAGAGGGTTGTGGATGCATGGAACAGCCTTTTGGAGGTGGTTGTGGAGTCAAAAACAGTAGAGGAATTCAAGAATGTATGGGACAGTCATAAGGCAATTCTAGGGGGTGGGGTAGGAAGAAGTAGGCTGTTGGTTAACTAGGATCTGCAGCTTATCCATTAGGTAGGGAAATGGGCAGACTGGGTGGGCCAAGCAGTCCTTATCTGCCATCAAATACTATGTTTCTATGTTACTTCTAGAGGTCAAAAGGGGTGAGAGTGTGCAAAAGCAAATAACACATAAATGACCACTATACCCAGGTCCTGAGGAGAGGATTTTTGCTAGGGGCTATGCTAAGTTTGTACTTCTGGAGGGATATCAGTAATTCTACACAGAAGGCAGTGACAAGAATGTCCAAAGCAGGTTGGGGTTCTAGAGTGTGGCTTTATTCCAAAGATGGTACACAAAAGCAAAGGTGGACCCCCCAGGGTTTACACTTTGTGGCACAAGGCATTGCAGAACAACAAAAGTCTGTAGTGGACAGAAACTCTAAACATCCCATATTGCATAGGACTTTGAACTCTCTTCAGTGGCAAAGCCTCAGCTGAAACATACATTACTTCTAGTGGCACTGGCCACAATGAAGCGCACAATTTCTTCTGGTAGCACTGGCCACAACTTAGAACATTTCCTATATGGCATAGGATATAACATTTTGGCAATGTGGCAGGTGGCCACGATGAACCACACAGATGCTCTAAATTAGTACAACCCACACCATGGGGTAGACTTTCTCTTCAGGCATTGGCGACCATTTCCTGAATAAGCAGGCACTCTTACGGATCCTGTAGTGCTGAACTGATCACTCCAGATCAGGGGCTACTCATAAGAACAGAGATTACACTTGATCTTAGCCAAAAGGTCAACCTTCTGCTTCCACAGTCCATGCCCAGCAATTTTTTCAGAGCTAGACCTCAACATTTAGTAAAACAGTAGAACTGTGCATCCTGGAATATCTATCACATTCAGCATTAGAAACACACTACTTCTGAGTGTAAAGTAAAGTCCTGAACAATATGTCAAGTCTCTCTGGGAACTCCACGATTGTCAGCCAACTGTAAGAAAGGCATGAGAACAGTCTCAAAACAGAACAGAACTTGGTGAAAATTCCCCTTTGTCAGAGTACATCCCAAAAGAAAACACAGGTACATTCCTTCTGGGATACCCAAAGTCAGATTATTCACAGTTGTACACAAAAAGGCAGCTTCAATGTCCTGGATCAAAGTCAGAAGATTGCCCCGTGGATCCAGTCTGCAGTCCTTCTCATCTCACAGGGGATGAGACAATCAAGAGCTCCTGCTAGATGATTTCCACTGCATCTGCTGGTAGGCAGATGGTTCTCAGCACTAGGGTAAGAAAAATAGGCTCTCCTCACACAGCCCACACTGCAGCTCCTCACTTTTCCAGCTGCTCACTACTGCTGCTGGAAGAGAACTACTGACAGACTAACTGAAAATTCTAAAGTTCCCCACTCACAGCTAGCTTCCGTGGCTTATGCTGCTGTGAGAGTTCTAAATGATATCACCTCTCTCAACTCGGCTGAGACCAAGTAAACAAAGAGGGAGCATATTAAAACCATTTAACTAGTTGTTCACCAGCTGCTTTCCCTACCTATCACTGATACTGATGGGATTCTAGTAACCCCAGGGGACCAGGGGGTTACACTTTCATTCTACATGGTGTCTGTGTGCTTTTATATGTAGATATGCAGATGGAAGGAGTCACAGGGTGCATTTTGATATGAAATCATAATTTTACTAAGCTCATAATGTAAAAGAAGTCTCTCTGAGTGAAAGGTATTTACTTCATCTACTGGTTTTTGGCATCATGACTCCCAGCTTCTGAGCCTCTCAGGGAGCACTCACAGTGTGTAAGTAAAACACTTTTATGCATCACTGGTAGTGGCTGAGTAGAGAGCATCAGCATAATGACATCATCAGGTGATGACGTCAGAACATGTTTGGCATTAGTAGAAGCGAGAAATGCTCCCTGCCTTGTCCCCAGCCTGCCATGCAGCACAATCTGGCTTCACTACCTTGGTGTCAGCTTGCTACCTCAATAGTTGTATGTTAAACATTTGAAAACCTAAATCAAAGAAGACAGTGGTTTGTGTGATGCTGTTTGGGACTACTACATGGATTTTTAAGTGTCCTATACCTATAATGTATATATCATACAAAAAGTCATACATATATTCAGCATCTATACATAGGGACTATGTACAATAGAGGAGGGGTGTGAGAAGAGGATTCTCCTGGTCTTAGAAACAGTATTATGAAATTCTGTCAGGTACCAAATCATGAGAGATGATGCTGGTGTCACAGACTTGTTCTCCCCCAGAACTCAGTCTGCAGCTATCTGTCTCACAGCCTATCAGACACCTGAAAGGGTTACTTTAGTATGCTGCAACCACTCAGCTGTAACCTCTCTTAGCGTATCTCTAGGCATGAATCTCATCACAGCCATTGCTCACTCACAGTACAGTGCTCCTTACCAAAGGACCAATGATAATGGGTTCAAACTGGTTTTGTTATTTTAAACTAGGCCCTTGTGTTCTTCCAGCTAGTTTAATCAGTGGGCTTATGTCTCCTCTACCTTGGCCTTGTTTACACTTAAAACCATGCCTTTTTGTTATTAAAAGGAAGTAGCCCTTTGAAGATTAATCCAAAACAGAAAACCTTTTAGATGGAAAGGGGTGCTCAGCTCTTGATATTTAAATGAAATAAAAGAGCCTTTGCAAGACACAAACTGTTGTGGTTCATATCTAACTTCTTTGAGAACCCAGGAATGCTCACACAACTAAAATAGTTTACAGTTAACATAGCTAATACATACTCACAACTAAATCAAGACAGATGATGCTGGTAAAGATAAAAATGCTTACATGATCAACAGCTCACTGTCCATTGTCCTTTCTTTGAATAAAGATCGATGACTGGACCTAATGTGAGGAAATACAAAGAAAAATAGGCAGCAATTCAATGTCTTCATTTAAACTGTACCTTTTGTCTATTGTCTGAAATGTTCAATGTAAAACCATTCCCTGAGTAATAACTTTCTTTATAGATTTCCTCCTCTTCTGCCAACTGATACCTTTTTTATATCATGGAATCAAAAGAGGAAATACTATGTTGTGCCACTTTAGAATGTTGGGCTACTGGGGCATCAATATTTGACCTCCTTATTTTATGCTTTATGTTCTCCTATCCATTTCTAAGTTTGAGTTTTGAGAATAGGGAAACATAAAAGCAACATCCCTTAAAACTGAAGGGCTGGCCAGCCAGTGCAGCTGTAGAGCTACTGCTCATGATGCTGATGACTGGGGTTCAAGAGTGAGCCCAAGTCATTAGATTGGGCAGCTGGGGGAGGTGACCTGAGCTTCCCAGATGTTGCTTTCCATCTCAGAGAGAGAGGGTGCACAGACTGTGCTTTACTACTGCCAACTGGGTGACCACAGGTGGCAGTGCAGTTGGAGTAGAGGAATTGAGAGGGAAGACACCAATATGTTTCAGAGCACAGACACACACCTCATGCATGTGTGTCTGGACTTCAGCATTTTAAGGGTGGGGAACAGAACAGCAGAAAATTCCTGACCATACAGGACATCTGTCCCTCACCACGGGCCCCCAAACCACTGACCATGGCTCTTGCTCCAATCATACCTACCCAGTCATTGTTGGGGGGGTAGGGTCCACACCAATGACACCATCCTTGGAGTAAGCTAGGGTGCATTGGAACTGGGGTAAGTCCTGGAGAAGGTGGTTGATGGAGGCTGTGTAAGGGTGTCAGTACCAGTGGAGTCAGTCAGCAGGGGAAAAGCATACTAAACTTAAAAAAAATAAATAGATATTATAATTACTATTGTTAACCTGTTGCTCTCAGAGTACTATATGTGCTCGCCTTCTTAAACTCATGTTTTGTTTAAGGTTGCATAACTCCCTCATCCCTCTTTTTTTTATTGTTCACTTGTCTTAGATAGTCTTAGCACTACAGCTGAGGAATGGGATCTGGGAGTTATCATTAGCATCTCATTTAAGCAATTGAGTCAGTGCCACAAGCCCATAGCAAGGCTAACAGGATGCTGGGATATATCAGGAGAGGTATTGATAGCAGCATAAAGGAGGTAATACATCCCCTCTACAGATCCCTGTTGATGGTCACCTAGAGTACCGCACCCAGTTCTGGAGTCCCTACCTCAAAAAAGACAAGGATAGGTTGTAAACAATGCAGCACAGAGTAACAAATATGATTCATTGCCAATTAAGGCAGGTCCTATGAGGAGCACCTCAAGACACTAAATATGTACTCCCTGGAGACCAGAAGGGAGAGGGGAGATATGATAGAGACCTTCAGGTTCCTTAAAGAAATTAACAAAGTGAACTGCAGGGAACTATTTTAGCCAGAATACCAATTCACAGTCGTATGGACACAAATGGAAATTAACAGGAGTAGGTTCAAGGGAGATGTGAGGAAGTACTACTTTATGGAAAGGGTGGTGGAACCCTGGAACAGTCTGTCAGCTGAAGTGGTGAGTGCAAAAACAGTGAGGAGATTCAAGCAGCACTGGGACATAATGAAGGGAATAGTGGTTTCCCAAGGGCAACAGGACCAAGGAGGACAAGACTAGAGAGTGGACAGGGAGGGTTAGTACCCTGGAGGAACAGTAGCTTCCAGGGATTATTGGAAACTTGGACAAACTGGATTGCCCTCTAGTCTTTTTCTGCCATCATTGTCTATATATCTATGTTTCTTCATTGTCTGTAATATCTGAGTGACTGTAACAAGCTTTTGATCTAATAAAATATAACGAAAAAAATAAAATTAATTTATTGTGCCAAACTGGTGAAGCAACCTTTAACATGGATACAAATGGCTCAAGGAGGCACTGGAAAATAAATAATGCTTAAAGAAGACCTACAGTTATTCTTGTGATGGGGTAAATGATTTGAAATGGACAAGTAAGAAATGTACACTTAGGTAAAGCATTAGTGCATGTTAGCTGTGAAAATGTTGACCTATACTTTCTATTCTATTTTAGATTACCCCAAATGTCTTATCTTGTATAGTACCTTCTTTTCTTCATTTTAAGTCTATCATCATAATTTTTATGTTTTCTTATGCATGCACAGCAAACATATTGTTCCAAGGAGTGGGCTTTAGAGGCATGTCACTATTGGATCCAATGCAGATCAGGCTACAGGAGGCTCAGCAGTGGCAAGCCAATGATCTGCGAGGCTGAACTTGATGCTGTTCTGCTGGGTGATGGGTAGAAACTTTGTTTTACTGAAAGGAGGTAACTATGCCTACAGACAGCAGCTGCCTATGTTCATCTGTGTAACACTGCCCTGCAGCCAGCTAAGCACTGAGAGGAGTGTCATACTCAGCCTGCTCCTTGTCCTTCCCTCCCAATATCCCAACGTACATCAGCAGATACCGTTATGCTTTTTGAAATATTCTGTTTATAAGAAAAATTGTCACAAATAGAAGTCCATTTGGTCTCCAAACATTTTCAGTGGAGTTTCCAAACTTCACTATCCAAAGCTCAAGGTCCATAACATTCATCTGCAAAAAGTGGGACTGCTGTGTCAAAAAACAAAATAAGACATTGGGAATTAGGAAATGCACAGCAAGTCTGAGTTCAACCTCTAAATGCACTGAGACAATAAACAAACCATTTGTTAAAGATCTTCACCAGCTATGAAAACCACTCCACTGAATGCTATAGGCTGGGTCAAATATAAACCCCTAGCCCTAACTACAGTTGGAAAGTGGTGCAGGTCTCAGTGAGAGGATGGCATGGTATTTGGAGGGTTATTTGGGATGAGTTCTATCAATCAATCAATCAAAGTCTTTATTTATCCAGGCGAACGCCTTTGAACAGGCTCATTTACAAGGTGGACCTGTGTTACACAAGGTCAAGAATAACACTTTTATGTACAGATAATAAATAGACATGATTATACAGAAATAGAAAAAAATACACAGGGCAATAACAAGTATTTCAGGTATAGGGTTAACAAGGTTAGGGAAATGGTATAAGAAGGGGAATTAAAACATTCTGAAACAGCCAGCATATTAAAACATTTTCAAACAACACGGCATATCATTGGTCAGGACATATACAAACTTAAGGGGCAGATATGGATGGGAGGGGTACAGGACTGCAGCTGTTCTAGGAGGGATGCTACAGTAGATGGGCTTGGGACTTATATGTTAGGAGTCTGAGGTTAAGAAAGGTAGTGGATTAGCAGAAAAAAGGGGAGACACAGGTGGAGACAACCAGGGGGTTGGGTTAGGTGGAGATGCAGAGGGCAGGTAAGCAGTAGGCACCCTAGCACGCAAAGCGTGCTGGAAACAGCTGCATAGCTCCCTAACAGCCTTGGCATACAAGGACTTGAAGGTGGTAAAACTAACAGGGAGACTCAGTTTCATAGATTTCTGTAGTTTGTTCCAGAGTGAGGGCAACACAAAGACTATTGCCACTCTCCCAAAGGGTGTATTGGCCCTAGGTACCTTCAGTAGAGGCAAAGAATAGCTTTTCAGTGCGTAGTTGCCTATCACGTATAAAGGCAAACAGTCTGCAAACACTACAGTTCTGTATTGATGGAACTCAGAGTGATGACAGGAGACTATAAAACTCAACTAGACTCTCCCTCCCTCCAATTCTCAACCAGTGAAGCTGTCAACTCAAGATGTGGAGTGTCACTCTAAGTAGCTAACAGGCCTGTCTTTGTTTATCTCATCTGTCCAGTGGGGCTGAAGGTGCACAGCTGCTGCCAAACTCATCAACTGCAGTCCCACAATGTGGTCCAAATCCTCCAGTTGCAAAACTGGGCCAGAGCAGTACATTCCAATTTAGTAACAGTGTGCAGAGAAGTGGCAACAGTAGGACTGTGATCAACAGTAAATATTATATATCCAGGGATGTAAGTTTGTCATGGCAGTCATACACGTCATTGATTCCATGATGTTTGATCTTTATTCAGGACTTCCATGACTTTCACTAGTGTCATCAGAATGTAGCAATGATGACAATGCCACAACATTTGCTACTGTTTACTAATGATTTCATGAATAAACAATAAGTCATTAAAACCTCATCCATGACAAACTTACATCCCTATATAAAGCTACCCACCCACCCACAGAAGCAGCCTAACTAACTGAACAGAGTCCAGAGATTAACCAAGAAATAATTATAGGAAATACTCCTCTGGGTAGTGAGGATAAGCATGGAACCTACTATTTCTTATTTACATATATAATAGGCATATGCACTGGAGTTATAGTCCTGCCCCCTGCATGCTTGAAGATCTCTGTGTTCTGAATCACTTAATTATTATCATCAAATCATGAAGAAGCTCAGAATGAGTAATTGTTGCTTTCGTGTTGTCAAGCTATGTGTTCACTGATTAATGCAGATTATTAATAATTTTGATTTTGGAATACCCACATAGAAAGTGGGACATCCTACCTAATGTGAAACAGTGAAGAGGTATGGTCTCCATGCTAAAGAAAACAATCATTTTTTTTAAAGAGAAGTTGAGAAAGAACATAATATTTAAAATCATTATATTTAAAGTGATTGCATTTCACTGTTATTATGTTTGTTTGTGCATGTGAAGCAAACATATTGTTATGAGTACTGTAGCAGTTTCAGAGACATGCCACTGTCAGATCCAATGCAGGTTATGCTTTAGGAGGCTTCATAGTGACAGGCCAATGATCAGTCAGGCTGGTTACAATGCTATTCCACTAGGTAATGGGTGGTAACTTCATGTAGTTGAAAGCATATAGCCACACCTGTAGGCGGTGGCTGCATCTATTCTTCTACATTATACAACCCAGCAGTAACCTGAGAGCTGTCATTCTAAGCCTGTTCCACATCCTCCCTCCTAATGTCCATTAGTAGATGCCATTACAGATAGTGCCTGTTAGCAGGTATTTCCACTATCCACCACCAATCACATTTTCTTATTGCAGTCTCAGCTTATCCCACCCCCACCAATTGAATCCATGTGCCAGTATTCCACTGAATTATGCCTTATATTTTCTGAGCATTCCCATGCATGCATTTTTACAAAGACAGAGGCCCTTAGACTGACACAAGGTGCGTCAACCCCAGGTGTGCCAAATACTGTGTGCCATTTGCAAGAAAGTATTTCTGTGGTAAAGTCCCCCAAAATGATGCAAGAGGTCAGCTACATCAAAATATGAGGTATGAGGAGAGAGGCACTCAACCAGAGTCAAAAATGCATGGGGTGAAAATGACTCAAGCTGACCCAAAACAATACAGGGGGCCAGAATGACTCAAGCTAAGCCAAAAAGGTAATTCAGGAGGCAAGACTGACTCACACTGAATCAAAAAGATGATGCAGGAGCAGGAATGACTCAAGGTGAGTCAAAAAGTTGATTGATGCATGGAGCAAGAATGATGCAAACTATGTAAAAAAAAGCATGCATGAGGTAACAGATGAGTCAAGCTGTACCAAAGAGACAATGCATGGAGCAAGAATGACTCAAACTGAGTCAAAAAATATGGCAGATGGTCCAACTATTCCAGTCCTTCAACACTACCAAATTTTCAATGAGGTGCTGAATAGTGTGGCAGGTGGGATGCCTAGCAGCGTGCTCAGTTCTTTCAGAACTCTTGAGTGAATCCCGTATGGTCCCATCACCTTGTTCTCCTTTAGGGTTTCCAATCCCTTTCAGACTTTCTCCTCCCAAACTGGACTTCTTTCTACTCCCCCTCCCCCTAATGCAGGGTGATTCATGTTGGTCCCCTACTGTGAAGACTGAGCAGAAATATTAATTTAAGATTTTAGTATTTTCCTTATCTTCTGCACAATCCTGCCCTACCCTCCTGATCTTCACTGTCCCACCCTTTGCTTTTCTCTTTTCACTCATGTACCTGAAGAAAGTCTTATCCTCTTTTCTTGACCTCCTTGGCTGTCATCCTCGCCTCTCCTCTGTTTGTGCGTTAGCTGCCCTAACCCTCATTCCTGCCTCCCTTTGCTTTTTCAGATATACCTCCCTGTTCCCATCCATCTTAGTCTCCTTGTACTTTCTAAAAGCATTTTTTTTCCTCCGTTACAACCTTAGCCACTTCTCTTAAGAATCATAGTGGCCTCTTCCTCCTCATACCATTGCTTACTTCCCTTAAACAGCATGCTGCTGTCTTAGCTATTCCTTCCTTGATCCTTTTCCAGTGTGTCTCCACCCTCCTGACCAACCCTCAATTTGAAGTATTTACTGAGGCAGTCTACTATTTTGTTAAAATGTGCCCTTCTTTCAAATGGGTCCATCCACACTTTAGAGGAAATCAAAATGTTTTCCTCTTTTTCTGAATCCCTAGAGTTCAGTCCACCTCAAATTGCCTTAAATATAGCTTCAGGCTTTCACTCTTTACAGTTTATTTTAGCGTACCTCATTTATTCTCCTGAACTAGCACTGGAAGGCTTCATCCATAAGTCAGCAAATGTAGATACCACACGGTTGATAACGGCACAAGCAAAATGTTGAAATCCCAAACCGCAATAGGTAACTACACCACAAATACATGGAGAGCCAACCCACTCCACTGCACACCAGAGGATGTAACTGGTGGGGTGAAACTTGGGAAGGGAGGAGGATATTCACCATTCTAACTCAGGGGGATGAAATTGAGGTCAGATTTATTATTGTAACTCCAGGGGATGCAACTCAGGGGGGATTTAGTATTCTGACTCGGTGGGGACACAATGGGTGGGGAGATGAGCTATTCTAATTCAAGGGGACTCAACTCAGGGGGGAGGGAATGCAACTTGGAAGGGGGGAGGGCAGTTGGCACAATACATCAAAAAACAGACAAAAAAAAACAAAGAAGCTGCCAGGCTCAAACCCAGGTCTGCTGAATATAGCAATCCCATTCAGAGGCTGAGACTCTAACCTCTACACTACACTGCTAGCATGTGAAGGCAGCACACATTAGTGAACTTTAAGTAGGCAGCATGACTGAAAACAGTTCAGGAACAGCACTATAACATCCATGCTGTTCACTCCATGCACAGTAGCTGTTTTCATTCATGCTATTTATGTCAGTGCATGTTTCAGTTTGCTGACATTACATTGTGATCTTGATGGTTTACCACCAGAAGATTAATTAGCCTTTATATAGTGCTTTCCATACACAACAAGCAACGAAAGACTGGCAGTTTAGTGACTGTAAAAATGTAGGATACTTGTAGTAAAGTGAATGCAAACATTTAGTGACATCTGTTCAATTTGTAAACACCCAAACACAGCCTTGGAATATGCTTGGATCCATGTTATGAGAAGGAAAATGATGGCCTGGATATGAGGAAAACCCCCCTGCTCTCACAAACAGTACCATGGGTATTTCCACTTGGACAGCCATTACGACAGCACCAAAGACTGCAAAAAGGACCCAGGTCTAACACATTCCTTGGGCTTGAATATCTCTTGCTAATGGGAAGTGAACCAGCTTTGTTACCAGTTGTGCAGAACATATAATGTTACCCCTAGGACCCACAGGTGGGCCTGTGATCATATACTTTACTCCGAGGAAAAATGCTCTAGGTTCCCTCACCTCCACCTGGACACCTACAAGGACAGCACCAGAGATGGTAGAAGGGACACCAGTCTAACTTTCCATCCAAACTATGTCACACCCCAGCTGAGAGTGCAGCATCCCCCCACAACTGTACAAAGTGACACCTTTATGGTGTGAGCCCAATCTTGGTGTGGAACTAGACCCCATGAACTTTTGGCCCAGAGGCAGGCATGGCAGACAGCAATAGCAAGAAATGAGTGAGTGAGGGAAGAGGGGAGAGAAGCGTGTGTGAGAGAACACAGCATTCTTCAAGGGAACAAGAGAAAAAAATACACGTTACCAATGATGCCACTAAGAAAAAAAACATAATTATCCCCAAGCCTTAGATTCAGTGAGTCACAATAGGAGTAATTGGAAATCCATGGCTGGGGAGAGAAATGGTCATACATGGTCAGTGGAGAGAGAGAGAGGGGCAATGCTGTGAGGATTGCTGCTGGAGAGATTTGCAGAATTATAGCTCAAGGTCATTGTAAGACTTTGTCAAGTGTACTGTATATCACTTTGATTTCAAACTTCTTTGGAAGAAAGAATGGAAAAATGTTCTAGCAAAGGAAGCAGTAGAGGCCAAGTCCTTTCAGATATTCAAGAAAAACTTGATGAATATATTTTCAGTAAAAGGGATTGCAACTTTGCCCACTAGAAGTAGGAGACAGTACATATGGGTTAACACCTTCTTCAGTCAACCCCCTCCCCCCCAAAAAAAACAAATACTGTATTGTGTTGTAAAAAGTGATCTGTAGGAGAACAATACTTCACACGGTGTAGAGGAACAATAGTTTACACAGGAGAAGGAGAACATGATTTTACACAGGAAGAGGAGAACAGGACTTTTCACAGGATAAAGTGAACCAGAGTTTACTCAGGAGGAGAAAAACTGAACTTACATAGCAGGAGGGAAATATGAGTTTATACAGGAGGTGGCAAACAAGAGTTTACACAGGAGCAGCTCATAAGAAGAGAGAGAAGTAATCTGATTAGCAACCTTCTGGAGACAGGGAAGGATTTACATCAGTATGCTCCCCCTCTCTTGCCATAATCCTGTCTATGGGCAGAGTATCATGGTATCCCAGTGTCTGCCTCGATTACCCTAGACCATGGTTTCTCTAATGGTGAGGCCAGCCTCCCTGAGGAGGCCCCAACCTGTTCCAGAGGAGGCTCAAGTAAGTCTGAAAAAGTACTGTATTTAAAGTTTGAGTTTCAGATATTTTGTTTGAAGGGATGAGGCAAACTGAAAGAGAATAAAAGTAGGTGAATTTAAGTATTTATTTACAAATCAGTGACCAGGAAAGGTACCCTGAGCCAAGGCTCATTTCAGGTGCACACAGGGAAGGGTACGGATTGAATACAGTTAAAAGATAACTGCAAAACAGTCAAGCAATACAAAAATGAACACTAATGTAAATAAATAGGAAAATGAACAAACAATGAGAGGTAACAAATGACCTATTAGGCTGGTGGTAGAACAGCCTTAATACAAGGGTTAATCAGAGCAGTACTTGAAGGAAGAGCAGAAGGGAGCAAAAGGATCCCTCATAATTGCTTAAGAGCAGGGTAAGATGGGGAAAGGCAGAAGGTTGGTAAGACAGTTTTTTCATAGACAGGGGAAACAGAGAAAACAGTCTGACCCATGAAGATATTGAACAAGGGATAACAATAGTTTGAGATTCAAAACAGTGGAGCAAGTAGACTTGATATGAAAGGATGGTTACTGGGTTGGTGGAGTTACAATAAGCTGAAGAAAATGCCAGCACGCTCCTCAAAGGAGTGTCACTTTATTCCTGATGCACTGTGCAAAGGATGCTTTTTTTCTATGTGGAGGCCCAAGATTGCTCCAATAGTTGGGGAAGGCTCAAGATCATTTCTATGGCTTGGGGGAGACACACTATGACAGAGTCTGAGGACTAATGCCCTAGACAAGAGCCAGGATTTGATAACAGCTGGAGTGTTAGGCAGGAATTGCAAGAGTTATAGCTTAACTTAGCCATAGTTTCACAGAAAACTCCTAACGCTAAATAGCCAGCCCACCAGTGCAGTGGTTGGATTTCCGCTTGTGACTCCGATCAACTGGGTTCAGGAATGAACCCAGGAGTCAAAGGGACAGCCAGGGGAGAAGGATTAAGTGTCCTAGAGATTGTTGTCCTTCTCCAGGGCTGAGGGAGGGGAAGAGTGTCTGGCACTTCATGGACCTTTGGCGGAGGCTATGGGTACCGCTGTGACTGGGGTGGGGCAGACGCTGAATGTCATTGCACATCCTCACCCCCTGGGATCAAGCAGTGAGGAAAACATCCAGCCCCCCTGGCATGATGACCGGCTTTGTCGCACCATCCACTGTGTCTGACATCAGCCATGGGTGTCCCACTCCTGTGGCTTTGACCTGGGGGGAGTAAATCATGGCTTTGTCCATAATATCCATGGGGGAGCCCCCGGCAGCCCCACCTGGGGAAGGGATCCTGGGCATGGGGGAGGCAGGCAGGGAGGGTCCTAGAACAAGGGGAGTATTCAGAATAAAAAAATCATAATAAAAAAACTTCTAGAGTTGAGGTGGCAAACACTGAGCTCATTTAGGAAAGGAACTTGAGCAATACTAGCACATCTGTTGCAGCCATTGCCCACAGTGGAATGTGCAGCTGAGGAATATTTAGTTATTTATTTGGCTAGTTACTGTGTTCAGAAGACCTTTGGGCTCAAGAGACCTTTACAAAAGTGTCCAAGTCGAGCAAGTTACATGCAACAGCAGGTCAATACAACAAATGGCAGGTAACAACAAATTACAGGAGGCTTTAGCAGTGGGTTAAAACATCAGACATTCATGTCAGCAGGGGGAATCAACAAGATACAGAGTCCTGGGTGGAGGGGGCAAGATACTGGCAGATACAGGAGATGGGAAACAAGAGTTTACACAGGAGCAGATTTGTCTATCCAAATAATGGCTGGTTAAGGGGGTCCAGTGGGGGACCAAATGGTGGGACGAATACAGCGGGGACAGGGATCAACACATTACAAAGCCTTGTGCCGCCCGCAGTCAGGAACATAACAGCAGCCCTGAGACATCCATCAGTCACAGGGAAGAGCTGCTAGAAGGGTCATCTGGGGCACTGCAAGAATTCTGCTTTTGCACAACATTTCTACTGTTACTTGACCTTTGCTGCACTTTAGAAGCCATTTACCTGGTTTGACTGACCGAATTATGGCTGGTTTAGGGGGGTCCAGCAGTGGATCAAATGGTGGGCTGAATCCAGCAGGGACAAGGCTCAACACATGACAAAGCCTTGAGCCGCCCATGGGTGCAAGTGCCGTGGTGCAAGTGGCCTGAGTGGCACAAGTGCCACTCGGGAGAAGAAAGGGTGATAGAATATTTCTGTTTCTGTTTTAAATATAAAGGGTTTTTAGGTTGCATACATTTGGAATCTCATAAATTACAGTTAGAAGAATTACTTCTATCAGGACAATGAATTTGACTAGTATTCTGGGCAGGAGAATACTACTGGGATCCTAAATTCTCTGTTTGCAGGGTTTGAACACTGACTATAATAGTGGAACAAGGGAACAAGTCTCATAGCAATACAGACCTGTTTTCAGGCAGTAAGTTGCCCTATAACAAAGAGATGAAACCTTTTTACAAAGGAGAGGAAGCTGAATAATAGATATGTTGTCCCACAATATAATGGTGATGCAGTCAGGAATTAAAAGTCTGCTGGTATTTATTTATTTAGTTTTTGTTGACCGGGTAAGTGCACTAGACAAATCCTGCCTATTTTCAGGCACGACCTGGGGGAGGGAAATACAGATGAATGGCAACTGACCTTGAACCAGATTAAGCTGTTGGTGGTATTTTTAGTGAATGAGGGAAATTTGGCCATGACACTGTGGAAATTCCCCTACTCTTTTCGATAAGTGCTATGGGATCTTTAACATCCCCCTGAACTACCACCAATCCAGGCAGACGGGACCTTGGTTTTAACGTCTCATCCGAAAGACGGCACCTTAGAAGTGCAGCACCCCTCTCATGCTGCACCACAGTATCAGTACTGGGATATTAACCCAAGTGCCAGATGTGGGAACTGAACCCACAGCCCTCTGATCTCCCAGACTCAGAGGCGAGTGTGCTACCTACTGAGCCACTGACTCACGATGCTAGCCCAAAGTGGTGATAAAGAGTTAAACCCAGGCCCCAAAAATATTATGGGGATCTCAGTAACACACAAAAATATGAGAAGTCTGGCCAATAAAATAGATGACTACAGGGTCTGGGTAGATGCTAAAAAAAACAGATACAGTATGTTGTCAATAACAGAAACTTGGCTCCATTCAGGGGTAATGAATGAAAAGATTTAGCTAAATGGGTATAGCTCATTGAGAGCAGACAGTGAGAGAAGGGGAAGGGGAGCTATGTTGTACATTCAATCAATCAATCCAAAACAATAGTGCTAATATATAACCATAAAATCCATGGAAATAACTCCCCATGTAAAACAGCGGTAGCAGATCAAATAAAATCAGGGAATGCCAGAATAAATAAGTGAGTTTTTAGTGCAGATTTAAAACTCTCCACTGTCAGGCACTGTTGAATCCGACAAGGAAGAGAATTCCACAGAGACGGGGCCACAAATTCAAATGCATGGGCCCCAGATGACTTTAAACGGACCCTGGGAATCTCTAGCAATCCCTCATTGGTGGAGTGAAGCAACCGGGAGGGGCAGTAGGGATGAAGACGATCTTGCAGATAACATTAAAAATAGTTTGGGCCCCTTCAAAAGTATATTAGCTCAAAGCATGGAGGGAATGGATTGTTTATTAATAGAATTAATAATGATTAAAGTTGTAGTAGGAGTAATTTATGCCCCCCAAAAATAAATTAAGCAGTTTGACATATTGACAAATTACTTAACAGATAAATTCAAGAATAAAGAGATAATTTTAATGGGAGACTTCAATGTGTATTGATCCCAGGCAAGGAAGAGAAACTGAAATGCAGTCTTGAAGCTTTGGGACTTGGAAAATTAATTAATTCCCCTACCAGATGTTCAAATAACAAAGCCCAGTGAACAATACTGGATTTATTCTTTGTCTCCCAGGATCTAAAAGTTTACAGTTGGGAGGTTATGCCATTGAACCTGGGGGACCATAATTCCACAAAATGTAATGTGGATGTAAAATTACTAGCATGTAAACAGAATGACTCATACTGGTTTAGCAATCCGAGAAAGTTTAATGTAGAAGCTTTCAGAAACAGTTTGAGACATTTTAGATGGACAGAATTTTGCTAATCCCAGATTTCGATTTTGCATTACAAGAGTTTATTGATTCATTAACTGCAAACATTGACTCCCAACCACCAAAAATTTTAAAGAGGCAAAAGGAAAAAGATGTTGGGTGGTTAACCAATAAAGTAAAAAAAAATGAGGATAAAACACCGATTATGGAAAAAAAACAAGGAAAACAAAAGAAGACTGGGATAGGTTTAAACAGTGGAGAACCAAATGCAAAAGGGAAGTTAAACTAGCAAAACACAATTACTATAAGAATAATATTAGCAAAGTAAATGATCCAAAAACATTTTGGAACTGTATATTGGATTTACAAAATCCAGTTAAAACAAAAAGTAAGATTTCCCTGATACAAGACAATATCCTGGTAGAAGAACCAATAGAAGTTGCTAATATGCTTAATAGTTATTTTAAAGACTTGCCTTATCTGAATATCCCAGAATCCCAGACCAGAACCTCAGAAATCTCCATAAAGTCAGTTATAGTGGAAGGGTGAAAAATAACAGGGAAAATACTGACAAAACCCTAAGGACAAGGTATTAACATCCATAATGTAATGATTGGGGAAGTTAAAAGAAAATTGTCAGAACTGAGCACCTCAAAAGAAGGGGTCTGCACAGTTTGGAGACAAGATTTCTAAAAATCTTGCATCCCCAAACCGGGCAAGTGCTCCTTTAAATATGCTGCCCCCCATTTATGGAACTCGCTCCCAGCAAATCTGGTTGATAGTCCTTCTCTCCAAGGATTCAAGTCTGACCTCAAAGTGTACCTCCTGAAACTTAGCCTTTGTGGCTGTAATCACTAGCCCCTTTCCCCTCCTAATCAACTGTGACCTCTGTACTATAACTGCCCTATTTGGTGAATGTGTCTACCGTGACTCCTGTTAATTCTATGCATTGTGCTACTGTGATTTCTGGACTGTCAACCTGTAAATGATCTCTCTCCAATGTTTTGTCTCAATTTTAACCACTGTATAATCATCCACTGTATAGAATCACTGCTTTATGTATCTAATCCAGAGTCGCCCCTGAAAAAGGGACCTCTGCTCTCAGTGGGCTTAACTGGTTATGAAAATCTAAATAAATAAATAAAAACAGGAGCTGACATCTTAGCCCCTATGATTACTTATTTTTTTAATTGGAGCTTAAGGAGTACAACTATCCCAGAGATATGGAAAGTGGGAGAAATCATACCAATTTTTAAGGGTGGGAATAGTACAACCCCCTCTAACTACAGGTCCATAATACTGCTTCCAGTTCTATCACAAATATTTGAAAAACAAGTCCATAATCAGCTCTGCCAACATCTAGATCAACATAGGCTTCTGACCAACTACCAACACGGATCTAGAGAAGGAAGGTCCACAAACACTGCTCTAGAAGACTTTAACTACATGGTGGTATTATCCTCTAAATGCAAGGAGGAAGACAGGAGTGGTGTTTGTGGACCTTTGCAAGCATTTGATTTAGTGGTTCACGGTAGATTATTAGTAAGACTGGGTAAAATGGGAGTCTAGGAGTTGGCATTACTCTGGTTCAGATCATACTTGTCAGCTCAAACACAATGTGTCTCAAATGGGAATACAGTCTCCGATCTGGTACGTGTAAATAGAGGTGTCCCCCAGAGCTCAATTTTGGGCCCTCTGTTGTTCAATGTATTTGTAAATGATTTACCATCTGTCATATTGTACAGTGAAGTGAGACTTTATGTGGCTGATACCTTGTTAGTCTCATCAGCTGACAGTAAGAAACAGCTTAAGATGCAATTGCAGTGTGATTTATTAGTACTGGAGAAATGGTTTAAAGATTCAGGTCTGCTATTAAAAGCCAACAAAACCCAGAGTATGATATTTGCATTGGGAACAAATCAAAAACACAAATCAGATTTACAACTTGAACTGGCAGATGGTACATCTGTTAAGAATGTTAAAAAATATAAATATCTGGGAGTCTTAATAGACTCAAGAGTAACATACAATGAACATATCTTTCAACAGGTTAGAAGAGTAAATGAGCACCTGGGGCTTTAAGAAGGGTTGCTGGGAGACTCAGTGTTGAAACCAGAAGTAAACTTGTGGCTCAACTGTTAATCCTTGTCCTAGAATATGATTCTTTTTATGTTTGCTTGTGCACAAGCACAAGAAACATTATGTGGCAGCTTGGGAGAGAAGTGGGTTGTGGAGGACTGGCGGTGTGGTGGCCAATGCCAGCACTGTATTTGTGGGCTTGGCGGTGTGCACCTAATGCAGTCGCAGTGGCCTGATGACACTGGTTCTGCAGAAGTACCACGAACTTGAAATCATTTGGCCACTGCAATGAGGGGCCACCTCATCATTGCAGTGTCAGCACTTCTGCTGCAATGAGGGAGAGACCCACCATTGCAAGGTGGTACCTTGCCTGGTGTAACATCTCCGTGAACATTGTGAACTATGCCGCTGCCTCCCAGTCCAATGTAAGCTGACAAGGGTGCCCAATCCCCTTGTTGGAATGCCAATGACCCAATTCATTTACAAATGGGGGAGCCCACTTCCCGAAAGGCATAATGTCCCCACTATTTGTTGTGTGCCGAGGGGGTGCCCAATCCCCCTCGGCATCATACCATCCCCAAATAGTCTTTATTTGCTGATGGGGGTGCCCAATCCTTGAAAAGAAAACCTTCCCAAGATGTCCTTTTTATTAATTTTGTCCCTGAAATAAAGAAAACAGTCCCTCATGGTCTGTCATGCCCCCCCCTCCCGCAACCTGCTCCTACCCTCAGTGCACCCCAACTCCCCTTCACCCCCTTCACCCCCTTCACCTCATCCTTACCTCCAGAGCCCCGCACAATGATCTTCAGTGGACCGGGAACATGTCTGCACTCTTCAAAGTTGACCACAAACTGAAGAAAAGCTGGTAAGCTGTATAATGGTATAAACAGGGTTTTTTTCAACTTATGTGGATATCGCAGCCATTTTTTGAACTTTTGCAACCAAATTATATAACGACTTCGGCAAAGGCTTGGACTGTTTTTCAGAATCAGCCAATTTCTTACCAGAGATGCCAAGAAACAACTGGTCCAATCCATTTTCCTATCATTGGTTGATTACACTGACTTCCTCTACAGCCAATGCCCCAACTCTTACATGGCTAAACTGGACACACTCTACCATTGAGCACTGAGGTTTATAATGGGACTCCCCTTCGACACACATCACTGCACCCTATATGCGGCAGTGGGATGGACATCACTAAAGTTCAGGCACCACAGAAACGCCGCTCTCTGGACCTATAGAGCCATCTCTAATAAGCTGCCTTACTATACCTCCTGCTGTCTTCCCTTGAGTATAATTGGGAAATACGCATTAAGAAGTTACTCAGCTATTACACTTAAAGTACCCAAAGCAAAATCCCGCTTCGGCAGGGCAGCAATAAGCTTCGTGCTACCTACCTTATGGAATGATCTACAAAAACCCTCAAATTACGCACTCTAATCGGTATAAATGCTTTCAAGATGCTTTATTTCCATACAATCAGAGAAGTATGTAACTGCTTCACCCACTCAGACCCAGTACCGGTGTCTGCACTGGTATATAGCCATGCCTAGACCCAATTTTAAGTACTGACCCCCCCAGCTTGCTCCTCACCAGCCTAATTGTTCTCTCTCTCTTATCCCTCTGTCTTATCAACACTAGGCCCATCCATCGCCTTATTCTTCCTTTCAACCTCGGATAGGAGAAACCACTACCCTGGGTTGTGACATCCTACTATGCCCGTGCTATAGCATTCAATCCGGGCTCACACGCCTCCTTTCTCCATCCACCTTCTCTACATCCAGCTTTACCAACTTCTTTCTGTGCACCGTGCCCTCCTAGCCTTTCTCCCCCTACTTCCCTCCCTCTCTTCCCCCTTACCTTCACCTCTACCTGGTGTATATTTTTATTTTTTTTTTTCTTCCGTTACTTCCTCCTGCAACCTTAGATAACCTGCTTTATCTTCCTATAGACACTTCTATGTATGTAAATACCGTGTAATCTGTACAATATCTGTATAATTCTATGTACATATGAACTTCTTTTTCTTCCTCTCTGTAAAGAGCATTATCTGTATTGCCTTGTAAATACCTGTGTTGACCTGTATATACAATTGTTCATGCTCCACCCAGGTCCATCTTGCAAATGAGCTTCTGCTCAATGATGAACGCCTGGTTAAATAAAGACTTGATTGATTGATTGATTGAAATTTTCAACATGGGAACTGGGAACCCTCCTCATGAATACAGTTACTGTCATGGCATTATTCAATCCTGAAAGGTGATTTTGTAGTCACTGCACAGAATCACCTTTTGGGACCAGTTAACGAACTGACTGTGCCACTATTCATGAGGTGGGTTCTTAAAAAGCCTATGTTGCAAATTTGGTAAAAAAAAATCCAAAAAATGACTGTTTTATGAGTGTGTATTGCACAGTTTCCATGCTCCCTCATAACTTTGCGAATTTGTAATATTTTCACTCCAGATTTTCAACACTGGCATTTTTTCAGACCTCCTTATGAACAGTACAGCTGTCATTTTTCACATCCTAGCTGAAATGTGTTTTTGCACTTCCAGCACAGAATAGGTTGGTCGCTGTGGGAAATCAGTGTTCGGGACACATTACAAAAATCACAGTGACACTGTTCATGAGCAGAGGTCCTAAAATG
The DNA here is from genome assembly GCA_016271365.2 of Neoceratodus forsteri. NCBI lineage: Eukaryota > Metazoa > Chordata > Ceratodontiformes > Ceratodontidae > Neoceratodus > Neoceratodus forsteri. The sequence goes on along the minus strand of CM028132.1, from coordinate 237,776,541 downwards.
CCTATGTTGAAAATTTGGTGACAAAAGTCCATAAAATGACTATTACGAGTGTGCATTGCACAGTTTCCTTGCACCCTGGTAACTTTGCAAATTTGTAATATTTTCTCTCCAGATTTTCAACATTAGCATTTTTGCACACCTCCTTATGAACAGCTGTCATTTTTCACATCCTGGCTGAAATGTGTTTTCACACTTCCGGTGCAGAATAGTGTGGTCACTGTAGGAAATAAGTGTTTGGGACAGATTTAGAAAATCACAGTGACTCTGTTCATAAGCAGAGGTCTTAAAATGCCTATGTTGAAAATTTGGTGACAAACGTCCATAAAATGACTGTTTTACGAGCTTGCAGTGTGCAGTTTCCACACACCCTCATAACTTTGCAAATTTGTAGTATTTTTTTTACTCCAATTGTTTAACCAGGAGTAGCACACTAAGCTGAAAGCTTGTTTGCAGTTGCTACCTGGGAGCAAAGAGAAGTCAAGTGACTTGCTCAGGGTCACACAGTATGCAAATAGGGGGCTGTGGGATTCAAACCCAGGTCTCCAGATTTGCAACTCACGCCTTAAACCACTCCGCTATAATGCTACTGCAGCACAGCCACTCTGGGAAGTCAGTGTTTGGGACAGATTAAGAAAATCACAGAGACACTGTTCATGAGCAGAGGTGCTAAAGTGCCTGTGTTGAAAATTTAGTGACAAACGTCCATGAAATGACTGTTTTACTAGCATACATTGTGCAGTTTCCACACACCCTCGTAATTTTGTGCATTTGTAATATTTTCACTCCAAATTTTCAATATTGGCATTTTTTCACACCTCCTTATGAACAGTATAGCTGTCATTTTTCATATCTTGCTTGAAATATGCATTTCCATATCTGGCACAGAATAGCACGGTGGCTGTGGGAAATTAAAGTTCAGGACAGATTAAGAAAAGCATAGTGACAGTGTTCATGAGCAGAGGTCACAAAATGCCTTTATTGAAATTTTGGTGAAATAATTCCACTAAATGACTGTGTTATGTACATGCATTGTGAAGTTTCCACGTACACTCGGAAGTTCAAGCATTTTTAATATTTTTACTACAGATTTTCAACATAGCCATCTCTTCACTCCTCACTATGAGTGGTACAGCTGTCATTCTTCACATCCTGCCCAGTCTGTGTTTTCATGCATCTGGCACAGAATGGCATGGTTACTGTGGGAACTCAAAGTTTGGGACACGTTAACAAAATCACAATGCCACTGTTCATGAGAAGAGATCCCAAATGCTTTCCTAAGGTGTAGGTCACAAAAAGGCCCTGTTGAAAATTTGTAGTGAAAATGCCAACAAACACCCAGGGTGTTCAGGTTTTCTAACCATAATGTCCCACCCTGTACAGACTGAAAGGCATCAGGAGTGTGCCTTTGGATTGCTGACTGTATTACTCATGCCATTCCACCCCCAACCCCCACCTTGCAGCTAGTGACAGGCATCGAGGTGTGCCTTGGACTCTTCAGCCCCAGAGTTCACCCCATTCTCCTATACTTCACCCATTTCAGTATATGTCCTTATGGAATGGGGTGAGTGTAAAGCTAAACGCCCCAAGGCACACTTCTACACTTGGTGTCTACAGGATAGGGTGAGGTTAATGGCATGAACGTTATGGGTGATGACTCAAACACATACCCCAATGCCCAGCCCTCTCTATAGGGTGGAGGTGGGGTTGAAGTGAAATTGAAGACTTCACTGCCATTCCTATTCTGCATCTGTCTAACTCCTGCATTCCCAATGCTAATGTCAGCAAGTAAACATTCGGCATTGACAAATGTTTGTTTACATATGTATTCCATCCAAGTCGCATTATGGCATATTGAACAAACCTACTATAGAGTAGAAAAAATTGTTACATAAAGCAAGCATGGTATTCACCATTGTATACTATTTGAAATTGAACTGGTTACAACCTAAGTTCAAAATAACTTATCTATGGCTAGTATGCTGCCACAAGCTAATCTTTTTTTTTAAAGATAATCATCTACTGAAACATCTGGTAACAATTACAACCTCTGAAGTTAAGATAGAAAAACTGAGGAAAAACAAGCAAACTATTCCACTGGAAAGATCTTACAATAGATTGGGTAACACCAAATTACAAAACAGTATGTCAAACCATTAGAATGAATTATCATATGACCTGAGATCCGTGCACAATTCTACTACTTTTAAAAAGCTTCTGTTTAAGCACCTTAATTCCAAATGTATATGTTTTTTTTAATGTTTTATATCCTATGTTGTATGTAAAGTTTGATTGTTGAACTATGAATTTATTTTGTTATACTGTATGTTGAATCACAGGTCTTTGTTGAAAATGGGGGTTACTCACCAACAAACGAATCCTGTATAAAAATAAAATATTATCAATAAGTCAATATGGACTAGATACTGGCAGACATGGGCTAGGCACGCATACAGTGGAGTTTCAGGAAAAGGTGGGCAGTGACCTGGGTCTTGAAGGGGGAGAGGCTGTGGAGAGCGGAAGGAGCCATGGACAAGGAGTTCTAGACTGTGCAAGCTCTAGATACAAGGGAGTATTGGCCAAGTGTTAGATCAACCTGGGTAATATTCAACCCCTGCTGTCTGGGGGTCAAATATCACCCAGGTTAAGCTCCATCTAGTACATGATGATCTGATTATCTTAATTCATGCCTGTGTGTTATCTAGACTTGACTAATAAAATGCTCTTTAGCAAGGGCTATCGGGGAAGATCATGATGAGTTGCCCATAGATGCTACAGAGCACTGCAACCTGATTGATAGCTGTAGTTTAAAACTCTGACCATGCCATGCCTGAGCTGCATGGACTGCACTAGATGCCAGTATGGGGGTGCACTCCTTTTAAGATTGCTTTGTTAGCGTTCAAAGCCCTACATGAACTGGGTCCAGGCTATGTAAAATATCTCTTACCTTATATACACCAGGCCACTCACTCTGCTCCACTGAGGCTAACAAGTTCATTGCCCCTAATGTTGCTTAAGACAGTCTTAGAAAACAGCTTTATCAGTGATTGTGTGTACATTGCTACATACAGTACTATCTGGAACATGGTACCAGTTAGTTTGCAGGATTTATCCTTGTTGAAGGCATTTAAAAGGGGACTGAAGTTTTACCCGTTTAAGAAGACTTTAAGCAGAACCTGGTGGCAAAATGCTTTTACGGTAGTCACTGCAGTTTAGCTACAAATAAGATATAATTTATAATCCTGAAAGCCAGAATGTGACATTTTTCTGTTGAATTTGCTTTTCTTGTTATTTGTTGTATGTTTTGATTTTGATTTTTTTAATTGTGCAGCACCCAGAGCCTACAGTAGAGGGTGCGTTTCAAATAAAATTGCTCCAACTTCCTCCAGCCAAAAGGATGGGCAAATGATTGCTGTTATAGCACAGATTTATGATGCATGCTTATTGGTCAGCCCACAAGAGATGTAAAATGTAGACAAAGATTAAAAATGATCACTTACATCACAATATTTCATAAAATTTATAGAAGGAAAAAAACTTACACTCAAGCTAATTCAGAAGTCATTACTCATGCAAGACTCACAAAGGCACACACACATTAGGACTGTGCAAAGGTTTTTTTTTACTTCACTACCTATAGCAGTATGTGTAGTGGCCCAACATCTCATGGCATGAAGGGCTACTTCATGTAATATTTTGCCCAGCGAAGTGGATTCTTCATGTTGAGAAGACATGCATAATATTTTGCATGCAAAGGTGCCATTTTCCATAATGCTGCTAGTTGCAATTAGGTGTAGTGGCACCTTTGCCAGTGAAAGTGCCACTACAAGTAGTTCATTAATAATTCTGATATTAGATTTCCTTCTTAAAAACACTGTTGTGCATCATACTCCTACCCCACAACCCGGAATATATATAGAATATGTATGTGTTACCACTACGTCCTACCCTCATAGCACTCACCCCCATCCTCTTCCCAGTTTCCCAATGAAGTTGCTTAAAAAAAATAATTTTTTAATGTAAAAAAACCAAAACAAACAAAAAAACTCTCCTTAAAACTTTGTACAATAATTCCACATTTTTTACCACCAGCAGCCCTAGTGCTATTCAAATCAATGCACTTTCACCCCATCATCTACTGGCACGTAGCAACCCCCATTATATAAAGGAAACATTTTAGAGCAATGAAGAGAGAGAGTAGTTACTTTAGAAAAGAAAAAGCTGACCAATTAGCTATTACTGCTAGCATATCACCACCAATTCAATCATTCTGAATGAATCAATCATGATGGCTAGATACTGCTGCTGGGGACAATTTTCATTTTTATAGATGTCTACTTGCCCTTTATTCTAGCTTGTATAATTTGGTGGGAGTGTACTGACTGAATAAGAACAGGTTGGTGGTATTGCAAAATTGGAATTATTCAGCATGGGGGTGCAGAAAGTGTGTTTTATTATAAAAATATATGTTTATGGCTGCAGGGGACAGAGCCCTGCAGACATCTTGCTATCACTTGGTAAAAAATTGCACTTCATACTCCCATCATAGCACAATTTTGGAGCAGAAGTATGATCCCTCTCCTATCTGAAATCACTACACTGGGGGGGGGGGTCCTTTCCAACATGCAGCATACTCATGTCAGCTCAAATTACTGTTTTATCTAAACAATGCACTGTTGGCCTAAATTGAGTTTGTAATGAGATGGCATTGCTCCATCAAAAATTAAAATATTTTTATTTTTTGTTAGTTGTTTAACCAGGAGTAGCACACACAATTGTGCACACAAATGACAGTGTGTGTGTGTGTGTGTGTGTGTGTGTGAGTGTCAGTGTGTCAGTATACAGTGATTTACTGCTGTTTATAGGGTTTCTGAGAAATTCCTCTCTGCTGTCTTTTTAGCTAGGAAACTGCATTTATCCTACTTTAATCAATGCAGTTTCAATATAAATGTAAACAACGACCTTGCTGTAACAAGCCTATAGAGTAATTTAAAAAAAAATGTGTAAAAGAGAGTTAGATGTCCTTTGGTTGATTGTTCTCTGTATTGCAGCACTCAACACTCTGTAACATAGTATAAGGCTGTGAAAATTTCTGTCATTGTGATATGTGTGTGTGTGTGTGTGTGTGTGTGTGTGTTTCTCTGTGGTAAGGGCAGATTCTAAAGAAATGATCTGTCCCTGATGCCTCTGAAGTCTTTGTATGGGAGAAGGAATCAGTCTTCAACAGTTCATTGGGTTTAGAAGAACATATAAAGTTATCTTATGTACCAGATCCATAGCAAAGTGCAAGTTATAATTGCTGCATTTATGTACTAAGCATGGTAGTTCCCCCATGTCTTAACCCTTGGGCTGCCAGCAGAATTAGAACATACTGGACTGCATTACATGTACTGTATACTGTAATCATTCTGTAGGATTTAAGATAAAAGAGTACATCAGATTTATAGTAGTAAAAACTTTCTTTTCTACAAACCACTGAAATGGCACAATATATTCATTTATTTCAAACCATTAATCAGATAACTTGCATGGGATGAAAATAGCCCACATTTCCACAAGTATATGCGGTGCCCCTTGCAATGTAATCTTATCATTTTCAAACAGAAGCGAGAAATAAGTTAATGACTCAGCTGGCACTTGAAACCAGGCCACATGGAATTTATTTATTGATTTTATTGATTGAAATGTTTCACCAGGAATGCACACTGAACAACAAGTTGCTCGTCTCACAGTGCAACCTGGAATACCATTCCAGTTGCACTACCACCTGTGCCACCAATGCAACTGGAACTTAGGCTGTCCTGGAGCACACTACTCCCTCCAATGTGCACCCTAGTGCTTCACAGATAATTATATTTCTCAGTCAGAAGAGTGCATTGTGCAGACTTATGGAGCACATACAAACAGAAGAGAGAAAGAAGTGAGTGCCTCAACTGGGACTTGAACCCAGGCTGCCCAGAATATTGTTCCGGTTGTGCTACCAGCTGTGCCACCAAGGCAACTGGAACCTGGGTGGTCCTGGAGCACTTAACTTTTTCTCCAATGCACAACCTGGTACTGCACAGATAATTACATTTCTCAATCACAAAAGCGTGGTGTGCATATTTATGGAACATAAATTGTACAAGGAGAAGAAAGAAAGAAGTAAGTGCCTCAGCTAGGATTTGAACCCAGGCCACTCAGAATACTGTTCTGGTTGCACTACCAGTTGTGCCACCAAGGCAACTGGAACCTGGGCTCTCCCGGAGCACATTACTCTTTCTCTGATGCACATCCTGGTGCTGCACAGATAATTACATTTCTCAATCACAGGAGTACCGTGTGCATATTTATGGAACACATACAAACAGAAGACAGAAAGAAGTAAGTGCCTCATCTGGGTCTTGAACCCCGGCCACCTGGAATACTGTTCCAATTGTGCTACCAGCAATGTACTGCTAATCTATCTATCTATCTATCTACTATCTATCTATCTATCTATCTATCTATCTATCTATATATCATCCATCTCTCTACACAAATGCATATTAGGTGAGGGTAACAGGCAGAACTGTATAATGGCAGAAGTAGTAACAAGGAGTACAGAAAGAACCCATAGTAAAATGTTGATAAATTACTGTCCCAAGAAGTCATATTCGATCAGAAAGCCCCAAAATATCTCCATGTTCAAAAAAGTATTGTAAAGATATGAAAATGTACCACAATTGTAAATATGTCCAGATTTCAAAGCAGGATACTAAATTCATGGAAATGTCCATAATAATAGCTTAAATGTCCTAAATACATGCAAATATTCGGTAACTATAATGAATAACCAAAATGTATAGGAGGATGCAAAATGCATTCAAATGTTTGTGATAACAAGTAAAAGTCAATATGTATTACTCTCAATATGATTATATCCCTCTGCCCTCCCCTGTACCCACTGTCTTTATTTTCTCCCCTATACCACTGAACTGCACTTAATTGAAATTACAGTTTGAAGTAGTTCTGAATTAATTATGGCACTGTTTACATTGTAAACCATGGGGTGCCATTTCTGACAGTGTCCACCAAATGGAAACATTACTACTTATGGTACATGCTTTAGCTACAGTGATCTCTGTCACTGCTTCTGTGAGGTGCACCATTATAAACATTTGCCTGAATTTAGGACCCTGCTTTGAAATCTGTATATTTATAATTGCAGGACATTTCCACATACTTAGGATCCTATTATAAGATTCTCCACAAGATGCAATATAACTTCAATAAGTCACAACACTTACCTGATTCATCCATCATTCCTCTACTGCATCTTCTCTACACACCTCTCACCTCCAGCACTAAAATCATTTTGTTTTCAGAGTTGGAAGAAGCAGAAGCTACAGTGTGTGTTCCTGGGGACTAAATGGAAGCATTTTTTTTTTTTTGTAGTTTGATTAGCTCATAGTTAGGTCTGGTTAGTTTGTACTGGGAGGAGGACTTGTGACCTGTTGTTTTTAAACTGGAGTTGTGTATTTTTATTAAGCATGATGTTTTTTGAATTCTGCCCCCAACCCCACCACTATTAAATAATCAATTGGACCACTCCCAGTAGTGGTTCCACCTATTAGGAAGGGTCAGGAAGCAAAGTAATTTAAATGGGGTGAAATCTGGTTTAAGGTCTTAAAGAAATACTGATGGAAATGTAATGGTTGTGCATTTTCTTTTCTGAGGTAAGGGCTGTTCTGGGGACAATGTGCTGACAGAAATGCAGATTTATAGTTCTTAAGTAATACAAATGCAATTGTAAAGATCTGTGAATTATACAATGGTGTGTGAAAATTCTATAACCTCATTGGTCAAAACATGTCATATGACCATGGGTAAATCCTGCATTACCCGTGGCTGAGGAAATGCATTTATAAGCAACATAATTCAACACATTTTACACATAGGTCCATTGTATATTAGCAATAAGGCACTCCAGGATGTGAGTTATTGGGGCTTTACTCACTTCTTGTGTGTTTAAGTCACTCAGCTGCACCTCGTGACACACCACACAAGGTGTGGGTAAACCCCCAATAACCCACACCCTATTGTACCTTATTGCATAAATATTTAGAGCCTAGGGAATACAAGGAAGATATCAAGACCAGGGCAAGGAGGCAGCTGGATGAATGGGAGGGAAGAGTGGAGGGGTAGGGATGGCTGGGGTTGGGGGCACTGAGAGGCTTTGAGGGTTGTGAGCTGCAATGGGTTTGGGGCATCACTGTTTCAGGGTACATGGTGGAAGGTGGGGAGGTGTTCAGTGTTCAGGCTGTTCAGATAGCTTAAGCTGGAGATAGAGAACTTGAGATGGGAACTGGGCGGAGGCGACAGGAAGGAGAGGGTGAGGAGGAGATGGGGCAGAGAGGCAGGAAGGGCTCCATTGTAGGATAGACCAGGCTGCCAAAGTTCAGAAAGGGGTGCTTGGACAGGGGGGCTAAGTCCACAGGGTCCTAGGAGCACCAAAAGGGGATGTTTGCAGGTAGGTGGTAGGGAACATGGGCAGACAGAAAGGAAATAGAAAAGAGGTTCAGAGTAAGCAGAGGCAGGGATGGATTACAGGGGAGGGCTCGGGCAGGAGGTTGGAGACAACAAACAGGTACACAGTACTGGCTGATGAAACAGAGCAGGAGGTTGAGGAAGGCATGATCAAACAAGAGTCAGGGGACCTGGAGGGAAGCGGGAAATACAGGGTACAAGGTGAGAGGGAAGACTGTGGGGTAGAAGTGGGGAGCGGCAGGGAAGCAGGTTGCGTTGACATGAACATACTAAATAAAGGGTGAGGAAGGCCAAAACATGTTGTGGGGTAGTCAAGATGCATGGGGCAGTGGGATGAGGTACATGTAGTGGAGGGGGAGGGATTGTGGAAGGGAATGAGCACAGAAGGGATGGAGGAGGAGAGCAGGTGGAGGTGCAATTGAAGAAGATGGGAGGGAAAAAGGGCAGTGTATGGAAGGAGAGGACACTGAGAAAAAGGGGCTCATAGGACAGCAAACAATGGGGGAAGTGCAAGGGATGGGGGAGCGAGTACTTCTATTAGGGTATTCTATGCTCGGGGGGCTGAGATGGGGAAGTAAGGGAGCAAGGAAGAGTTGAACTTGGGTGGAGTGTATGCCAGGTATGACAGTGGGGAGATTAGGGTAGTGCATTCAGAAATGTGTGAAGATGGTGGGAGGGAAGCCTCATATCATTGTGCACCTAGGAACAAATGACCTAGAGGGCAGTACAGTGGAAAAAGTACAGGAGAGGTTCAGAGAAGTGAGGAGGTATCTGCAGTTGGGTGGGAAGCTCAGTGACATTCACCGAGGTGCTCCCAGTACCTAGGGCAAGCACGGCGAGAAAGCTAAGAATACAGGAGTTTAATGGGTGGCTGAAGGGGTGGTGTGCAGAAATGGAGTATGGGGTAGTAGGGGTGTGGGTCAAGATATGGAACAATAAGGGGCTTTATGCTAAGGATAGGCTGCATCTCAGCATCGAGGGTATAAAGGCATTGGGACAGGGGCTGGAGAAGTACATTAAAAACAGCATAGCTTTAAACTGAGGGGGGGCTGAGTCAGATAGCAGTGAGGGCACACCTTCCAGGGGAGAATGAAAGGCCTCTCCTCTCAGAGAGGGAGGAGGAGAATGAGGGGAAGTTACCAAGACAAAAGTGGAAGGGGGAGAGCTGGGAAGAGGAGGGGCAGGGCACAAGGTGGACTGTAGTATCCTTGAATGCAAGGAGCTTAGCAAACAAGGTGGCAGAGATCCAGGTAATGATGGTAGAGGGAGAGGTAGAGATTACTGCCATCTCAGAGACCTGGGCCACCCAATACCATGACTGGGATCTTACAATCCCGGGTTACAAGGTGTTCCACAGGGACTGGGAGGGGGGAGGGCTGGAGAGATGTCTATTTATGTCAGGGAGGGGATATTGTGTATCAGGGAGGAGGGGGATGAGGGGAGGCCAGAAGTCATATGGGTATTGCTCCAAAGCCCTATAAGTTAGAAGCTCAGGATGGGGGTGGTATACAGGCCACCCTCTCAAAGTGAGGAGGTGGATAGGGAGCTAGGGGAGCAGTGTCAGTGGCTCAGTAGGTAGCACACTCACCTCTGAGGCAAGGCGATCAGAAGGCTGTGGGTTCATTTCCCACATCTGGCACTTGGGTTAATATCCCAGTATTGACACTGTAGTGCAGCATGAGAGGGGTGCTGCACTTCTCTGAGGTTCCGTCTTTCGAATGAGACTTTAAACTGAGGTCCCATCTGTCTGGATTAGTGGTAGTTCAGGTGGATGTTAAAGACCCCATGACACTTATCAAAAAGAGTAGGGGAAGCTTATTGAAAAAGAATCATAACATCACACAAAAAAAAAATCAAGATACATCAGAATTCACCAAAATACATTCAAGAAATCAGGTATTGTTTACAAGACATAACAAAAGAAAAAAACAGAAATTTAGTAAGAAATCAAATAAAAAAATGTTTCCACAAAACATCCACTTTATCTCATGAAAATCTACGAAAATAATTTTCTTTGACACATAATAATCCTGCTTCAATTTGAGAAATAATAGTAGCATTCAATACCTAACATACTAACATACTAAAATGCCAGCAGAATAGGCCTAACGGTCTTTCGTGTCTGCTCATTTGGTCAGTCCCCAACCTGGGTGCTGACCTTGCTGTCCCCCTCGCCTTCTCTGGCTTCTCCCTTCCCAGTTCCGGATATTCTTGCTGCATTGGATTTTGCTTCCAGAACCCTTCCCCTGTACCTGTCCCACCCCCTCTTGAACCTCTCCACTGTCTCTGCCTCCACCAGCCCCTAGGCAGTGCATTCCATGGCTCCACCACCCTCTCAGTGAAGTAGCACCTCCTCCTTTCTCCCCTGAATCTTCCCTCCAGCTTCCACCCATGCCCTCTAGTGGCCCCTTCCTCCTTCCTTCAAGCACCCCTACTGTTCCTCCCTATTTACCCTCTTCATGTACCTAAAGACCTCTATCATGTCCCCCGGTCCTCTCTCTTCCAATGTGTACATATTTAGCTCTTCAAGCCTCTCCTCATAGGTCCTGTCCCCAAGCCCCAAATCATTTTGGTTGCCTCCTCTGGACACTCTCCAGGAGGTTAATGTCCTGCTTAAGTGTGGCCTCCAAAACTGCAGCAGTACCTCAAAGTGCGGCCTCACCAAGCAGTTATACAGAGGGAGTATTACTTCCCTCCTTCTGGAGGTGATCCCCCTAGTGATGCATCCCAGCATCCTGTTGGCCTTGGCTGCTGCCCTCCTACAAGTCTCAGAGTTGTTCATCTTGACATCCACCACCACCCCCAGGTCCCTCTCAGCCATCGAGACTTGTAGCATTCCCCCGGTTACCTGTTGTTGTTGTAGTACATACTGACAGCGTGCCTGCCATAAAAAATATTGAACATTGGCAAAGAATACATTCAATGTGCTCTTATGGTATGTCCTCCATATTCCTGTATAATCACCCAAAATTTAAAGTATGATAAGAAATAAGGGACAAAATAGATATATTCCAATGTAATGTAGCATCATGCCAAAATAGCTGGCTATGAGGACAGGTAATAAAAAAAATGAAGCATACTTTCTTCTACGTTAGGACATGTAAGTCTAGGACAATACCTATCTGTTTGAGGTTTATATTTTAGATTTCCCCTAAGTCCCAACCTCCCCTGTACAGAGAGCCATACAACATCCCAGAGATGAACAGGCAGCCTAAAATCTGTTAGTTTGCGTAGGGCAAATATCATTTTGGTAGGAAAACAATCAGGAAAAAGAAGATAAATTTGCTGAACATCATAGACAATATAGGAATAAAGGGACTTCCTAGCCACAGACACTAATTTAGGAAAGGAAACTTTCCATTGTTGCATTTTTTCATAGATGATATTCCATAAACAGTAAGAGAATCAGAAGACAATATCTTAGGAGGCATAAAAGTCAATTTTATAAAATAATGAGACTAAAGGAATTGAGACCATAATTGCCATGACATAGTGGCAGAGGTCCAGAGATAACTAAAAGAATTGAATAAATAAAGGGAATGATAAAAAACAATAGGGTTAATCATATTTAAACCTTCTTTTTTAATAGGTAAATAAGTAATTTCCCATTTCACGGCATTTAGTCTATTACCCCATATCATTTGAAAAAATAAACTAAACATTCAGGTTTCTAAATGAGTTGGGGGGGGTATACACAACTTAAGTAAAGAAAGACAGGCAACAAAAAGTTATTCACTATCATAACCCGTTTTCTCTTCCCAAACTTCCAAAGTTTCCACATATTAATTTTAGTTTCACCAATCTGCAACTGTCATTCCTAATTATGTGCAGCCAAATCACCTGGACCAAACCAAACACCCAGGATTTAGTGAAGGGTAGAAACTAAAGGAATCCCTAAACTATCCAGAGAGTCAGTCTGTGTATTGTCCAAAGAAAAAATAAGACTTTTTCCTGCATTAAGACCTGCCCCAGAAAATAAACCATAACTTGAAAAACTTCTAAAGCCTGTTTCAAAGAATAAACATCTTGGACAAATAATGTAACGTCATCAGCATAAGTAGTAATCTTTACAAGTTGTAACATGGGGAAGGAGCTAGAGCAATAATACTCTGATCCCATTGTATTTGTCTAATAACAGAATCGAGAGCAAAAGTATACAAAAGTGGGCTTAAAGGACAGCCCTGTCTGACTCCCATAGTAAGTGAAACATCAGTCCCAAAAAGCCCATCGACTGAAGGGATAATGGTGGCATTGGTATATAACATAATGATCCAGTTTACAAATTGTCTGGGAATACCATAACACAATAATAAAGGAAAGAGATATTGATGTCAAACCCAATCAAAAGCTTTGGCTTGGTCCAAAGCTACCACATATCCTGAAATATTGTTCATGTTACTTGCCTCATATAGTTCCCTTAGTAGATATAAATTATGCAGAATTTTTCGATTGGGGATTGCACAGGTCTGGGCTGGATGAATAAGGTAATCAGCAACTGTTAACAACCGATTATTAATGATTTTGGCTAAAATTTTATAATCACTATTCAGGACACTAAGAGGTCTCCAGTTAGACAGTGGGGTTTTATCTCCAGATTTATACAAAAATATGAAGAAGATAGGTGTTAAACCCTAAAATAGGTAATTGCAAAGTTAACACAGAGTTGAAAACTAGGGGCAAAAAATAACACATATAGGAAATACATTTTTTACAAAAATCATTAGGGATGCTATCAAGTCCGGGAGATGTACCCGTAGTAAGTTGTTTTATTACCACTTCTACTTCTTGTGAAGAAATAGGTTGCAATAAACAGTGTGACATAGAATCTGACATTTAAGGAAAAGGTGTAGAAAACCCATGTAAAAGGGTAGTATTAGAATCAGAGGGGGTACTAAAAGCAGCACAAATAAATTGCTGTACCACAGACAGCATTTCCAAATCAGTGGATACCGCAGTACCATCTGGTTTACAAAGGCTGGTCATTAAAGTTTTATCCAGTCACTGTTTACATGCAGCATATGGATCAGATGCTGGTGTGTTCTTCACCCCATATCTGAATTCTACTTCCAACGATTTGGCCCTATCATACTGATAGTCCTTCATTTGTTTTTTAAGTTCAGAAATCTGGGACTTGAATTTCAAACTTTCACATGGAGGAAAGGACATTCATTTATATAATTGATTCCTGAGTACTAAATAGCATAAATAATTAGAATTTGCTTTTTGTTTACCAAAGCTAAGCAAAAGATGTTTTAAGTCTAATTTTGTATCAAGCCACCAATCCAAAAGATTGTCATAAAAATACATAGTAGAGATCCGAGCCTCTAAAAAAAATTCTATTTGAGAGACACAATCAGGGGAATTCAAAAGTGACATATTTAAATGCCATTGTTGGAGAGCAGAGAATATTTTTGGAGGAACAGCTGATAAACTCAAAGTACAAAATAAAAGCTTATGGTCGGAAAATTCTGTAGGTTTTAGATATACAAAAAATAAGTATAAGATATTTAGAAACAAAAACCATGTCAATACGGGTAGCATAAATGTGCCTATGATATGTAGCTCCAGTATCAGTTTTATGTATAGTTCTATAAGCATCTCGTAAACTAGCTTCAGAAGTAATATGTTTTAAGGCATGAGAGTTGCAATACATTTTTTTCTGTATATCACCTGAAAATTTAATATCCACAGCACAATTAAAGTCACCTCCTCAAATAACATACATTTTTGTATATAAAAAGGGCTTTATGTCTTCAAATAATTCGATCCTAGCAGTTTTAATTTGTGGGGCATACAAATTAATAAGATGGAAGGAAAAATCCCCAAGGGTACAGTCAAGAATCAATGCTCAGCCAGGTCATATGACTATGAGTCTAGAGATATGAAACTTAGTGGACTTAAATAGAATGCCAATCCCATCAGCAGAATCCAATCCAAAAGTCCAAAAAGAAGGACCCCAATGCCATTGTCTCTTTACTTGTTCAACATCATAAAGAGAGGATAACCGCGTTTCTTGTAAAAAAGGATGTCTACATCAAGGGAGTCAAAAAATGAAAAGACAGAAACTTGTTTTTTATAAGTTTTCAAGCTACAAACATTAAAAGACCCAATCCTTAATGTAGCCATCTAAGGTGAAAGAAAGTCTAGGCCCTCCTTTTGAGCTATTACTAGCTTTCCATTTTTTTCCTTTTTTTCCCCTTCTTTTCTTTGGATATTTCTGTGGATTTACTATCCTCATCCTCGGTTACCAGCTCAGACCTATGAGAGGTGTCAGATTCTAGATCAGAATCACCCACATCATCTTGCAGAGGAGAAAAAAGATTATCCATAGGCATAGGGCATGGAGTGTGGTGTCTAAGAGAGGACCTAGTAAACCTGTGATTTTTAACAGTCTCAAATAAGGGAGGAGGCATGGAAGTACCATCAGGTTGCCTCTGTACAGAGGGAGGAACTACTGAAACAGTACTGGGAGAAAGAACAAAATCCTGGATCTGTTCTGGGGGTATGGGAGGTCCATTTTTAGAAGGTGTAGTTTCAGTATTCTGGGGAAGAAATTATTCTGTAGAAGGATTTGTTTCCTCCTGTGGGACAGAGGAAATAGAAAAACTAGAATCCCTTTTCCTTTCCTGGGCCTTGTTGAGTAAATCATCCTGGTTCCATCCTTCAGTTCTATTGCGCTTGACCCAAGGACATTGATGAAAGGCATGTCCTTTCTCATCGCATAAATTACATTGAAAAATGTTTTCGCATAAATCTACTGAATGACCATAGCCTCCACATAAGGAGCACTTTAACATGTCACAATAGCTGCTGATATGAGTTTTTGACCCACATTTATAGTAAGCCCTCAGTTGTCCACTATAAAAGCAAACCCCTCTATCCTTTCCCAGAAAAAAAACTATTCGGTAAATGAATAATATCTGAATTAACCTGAAACAATTTCACTTTAAATTTCCACCCCCCCTGTCCAAATGTCTTCCAAATCAAGGAGAGCTTCAGGAGGGCCAAGAATGTCACAACGATTTTGCAACCAGTGATAAATATCACAGACATTAACACCTTCATTGTGAAACATTACAGTAACATATTTAATCTGTGGCCTTGTAAGAGGGATTGCAAAAAAGGGGGTCCATAGAGGGGTAGCTTTAAGGATAGAATATTTTTCCAAGAATTTTTCTAAGCTATTGCTAAGTTTAAAACTGATATCAAAAGAGTCTTCCCCTGAGATATGAATCAAAGCATAGATATCAGAAGGGGAAAATGCATAGAGCCCTTCAAAAGTTGATTAACAACATAATATCTATCAGGATGTGTAGAAAGTCCTCCCATATATTGTAGTCTAACAGCATTCCATCTAGGTGCTTGCTCAAGTTTATTTTTAAACAAGTCTGCCATAGGGATATGATGAGTTTTTTCAAAGTTACCTTTTTCAGAGCCCATCTGAGAACCCACTTCCCTCTGGTGATCACCCCCCCCCACCAGAGGATGTGCTCAGTCTAGGCAAGGCCACAGCACTATCCTTTAATATATGCTTATCAGTAGATGAGGCCTCATGAAATAAATTTTGTCCAGTATCTGAGCTCAGCTTTGTAGTTACGGTGGCATGCTTTACCGAAGTAGGAGGCCGAATATCATCCCAATCAGGATCCGGAGTCCATTGTCCTGAGGCCGTACATTTCCAACCCGATTTTTGAAGAGTCTCATCAACTGACCAATCTTGCAAAAAAGACTCAGAGTCATTCGGGAGACCAAATTGTCAGCCCACCATTTGCGATGTGGAGCAAGTCACAGCAATAGAAGGAGCAGAACCTCCAGCATCACGACATTCCAGCAAGATACCCAGAAGTTCTGTTTGAGAGAGTAAATCCTTAGGAGAGCCAATCAGCAAAGAATTGGGAGAAAAATGTTGCGGTTCCACAGATCAGAAGCCGGTACTTGCACTGAAGTAATTGAGATAGTTTCGGACGCCTTCTCCTGAACTGGTGATGTACCAGCAATCTCCTGATGATAGGAATCCGGAACAACAATCGAAGGTACCTGTGTCTCCCACAGCAGTCTCATTGGAAATCGTTACTTCCATAGAAGTCTCCTCTGAAGTGATCAGCAGCACATCCTGCTGCATGAAAGGTTGTGCACCGTCTGCCATTCTGCAGATGCAGCGTTTCCCCCTACTGACAACAATGCAGTAGGGGAACTTTATTAGGCAAGAAACACAACATCACACAAAAAAGAAATATAACAGTTGAAGCAGAGTAAAATACAAAAGCATGTCTTAAGGTGTCAAAAAAAACAAACTAGAGAATTAGAAAAGAAAAACCTTTCCATAAATAATTAACATAAGATGTAGAATATTTTTTCCCATCCTGAAACCGAATAGATTGTAATTCAGAAACAACAGCAGATAGAATAACATCAAAATCCGTATGGAGTTGCTGCAACACAAAATAACAACGGGCTTGCCATAAATAATACTGTAAGAGAGCCAAAAAAACATTCAACGTACTTCTATGGTATTGTTCCCATTCCTCAGAATAATCACCCAATACAAGAGTACAGTAAGAAATGGACCGTAGGTGGGGCAAATTCCAGTGTCTAGCCGCAAATTCCCAAAACCTCTGACTATCTGGACATTCAATAAAGAAATGAGACTGACTTTCTTCAACATTAATGCAATCATGTTTTAAACAATATCGATCAGTTACTGGTTTGTACTTTAGATTTCCTCTAACTCCTAAATGACCATGAGCAGAAACCATATAATATCCCATATTTTAACCAGAATTCTATTGTCAGTCAATTTACTAAATGTATATTTCATATGGGATGGGGAGCAGGATGGAAAAGTAATATTACTTTTGCACATCATACCTAATGAACTCATAGAAAGATTTCCTGGTTAAAGAATGCAATTTATAAGGAATCTTCCATTGATAATTTCTTTAAAGCAGAGATGCCATATTGTGGTATACCGTCTGATAATAAAACTCTAGGCGGAAGAAGAGACCATTTAAAAAATTTGTGCCATACAGATTTAACCCAGAATTGCCAAGGAAGAGAAGGTGCATGCCAAATGAATGAAAAGAAGAAAATAAAAACACAGAATGAAAAAAAATAACAGGATTTATCATGTAATCCACCCTCTCTATATCTGAGTGCAGTATATTCTCTCTTTACGGGTTTAATCTATTGCCCATAGCATCTGAAAAAAATACTATAAATCCTAGTTTCCAAAGAGAGCAGAGGCGGAAAAGGTGACTTAAATAAAGAAAAATGGGCAAAACTAATTTTTATAATTAAGACCCTTTTTTTCTAAACTTCAGTGTTTCCACTGATTGATTTTAGTTTCACCCAATCCTAACTGTTTTTCCCAATTATAAATTTCCATATTGTCTATCCCAAACCAGACACCCAATATTTTCTGAGGCCCAGGCACTAGGGAAATATCAAAACAATTAGATAAATCCGGAACTAACTGACCCATTTGTATAACAAAACTTTTTGTTATATTAAGAGAGGCACCAGAGTATCTACCAAACAAAAGAAAAAACTCTAAAGCTTTTTGCAAAGATGATGAATCTGCTAAAAGAAGAGTGACGTCATCTGCAAAAGCAGTAACTGTTACCATTTCCAAGTTGGGAGAAGGAGCAATACCTGTAATAGAGGTGTCACAAATAATGTTTCTAATCACTGGATCCAGAATGAAAGTATATAATAAGGGGCTCAAGGGACATCCTAGTCTGACACCTCGAGAAATCATAACTTTCTCACCTAATAAGCCATTCACTATAGGAACAGAAACTGCAGAAGTATACAACTGAGAAATCCACTGTACGAAAACATCAGGAATTCCGTAAGCAGAAAGAACAAAATACAAATAAGAATAGCTGACTGCATCAAACGCTTTGGATTGATCTAAAGCTGCTATTAATTCTGATGAAGAAAAACTAGTTCGACATGCAAAAAGATCTCTAAGAAAAAACAGGTTATGTTGAATTTTCCTATTTTTTATTGCACACGTTTGTGCAGGGTGAATTAAAATTCTAGCTAATTTCTCCAACCTATTATTCAAAATTTTGGATAAAATTTTATAGTCACTATTTAACAAACAGATTGGTCTCCAATGTGAAAGTAACGCTTTATATCCTTTCTTATAAATAAAGGTCATTAAGGACATTGAAAATTCCTGGCAGGAGATCCCTGATGATTAATAATAATTAAACACAATGGGAAGAAAGAAACCCATATATTCTATACATTTTTTTGTAGAACTCATTAGGTATCCCATCTATGCCAGGGGAAGATCTGATCTTCAATATTTTTATGACCTCAATCACCTCAGAGGATGAAATAGGTAGTCGTAAAGATTGGACCAGATCACTAGAAATATGGGGAAGAGAAGAAAAAAACGTACTTGGAAAGGAATCTGTAGGAAGTACCTGTGGAGATGAAAAATAATCCTGAATATAGTGCTGTACGACATGTAGCATACCTACATCAGTTGTAATGAGCTCATTAGTCGAGTTGAACAGACCAGTCATTGTAGTGTCCCTTAAGTGTGTTTTACATGTTGAAGAGGATCAGCCATTGGAGAATTTTTGAAATTAAGCGAAATTCCAAATCAAAGATTTAGCTCTATTGTATTGGTATGTTTTCATTTGCTGTTTAATGTTCTTTATTTGGGAAGAAAAGAGGTCATGTTTTTGGAGGAATGACATAAGCCTATATAATTGGTTTCTAAGAACCAAATATTTGCTATATTCCTCCTGTACCTTTGTCTTACCCCAGGTCTGAAACAAATGTTTTACCTCAATTTTAACTTGTTTCCACCACTCATATGGGGATGAAAATAGAGTCAAAGTAGAGGACTTTGCATAAAAAAATTCCAGTTTAGAGAAATGAATAGGGTCTGATAAAAAAGTATTTAGCCTCCATCGTGGTATACAAGAGTGCAATCTAGGAGGGAGATGCCATAGAGATAGAGTACAAAATAATATGTGATGATCTGAGAATTCCACCGGAACTGCAACGCAAGACGAAACCTGAAAATAATGCGAGATAAAAAACATATCTATCCTAGTGGCAAATGTATGTCTGTGATAAGTGTTACCACCTGTAGGGTGTAAGCTACGAATAGCGTCTGTAAGGCCAGCATCTGTTACAACCTCTAATAATGCATTTGAGTCACAGTAAACCTTTTTCCCATTTAATTTACGGAGTTGAATATCAAGGGAACAGTTAAAATCCCCTTCCCAAATCAAATGTTTCCTTGTAAATAGAAAGGGCTTAATCTCTGTAAATAAAGCAATACGGCCTGTTTTAGTCTGAGGGCTATAGACATTAATAAGATGAAAAAAATATTCTCCCCATAAACAATCTAATATAAGAGCTCTGCCAGGTGACAAATCAATAACCTTCGAGATTCTAAAGGAGGGATTACCAAACAATATAGCTACTCCATCTGCAGTTTCAGTACTAAAGGACCAAAAAGATGGGCCACAAGTCCATTGTCTTTTTAATCTTTTTTCCTCAGAAATGGAAGAAACTCTGGTTTCTTGTAAAAATATAACATCTAACTTCAAGGATGTGAGATATGAAAATATGGATATCTGCCTATGAAACGTTTTCAGGCTACACACATTAAAAGAAGCAAACTTCAAAGAGGCCATGAGAATATTCAAGTACTATGCTTTTGACTCACTTTCCTTTTTTTACCTTTTTTTCCTTTCCTATCTTTAGCAAGCTCTGTAGATTTACTTTCTTCTTCGTCAGTTATAATTTCAGAGAGATGGGAGGCCTCAGACTCTATGTCCGAGTCTCTAACTTCATCCTGAAGGGGGGAAAAGAAATTCTAAGTCACTACAGGACTAATCTGGGACTGCTTTGAGGATGCTCTAGTGAACCTCCTGCCTTTACTTGGTTTCAAAAGGGTAGCATGGTAGAAACCTGAGCCTGTCTGTCTCCTGATTGAGGAGGGACCTGGTTCATAGTAACCTGAGGGTCATTAACCACAGGTGATACAGTTTTAACTGCATCTGGAAATGAGGGGTAAAACAGGTTCTTGCCTTGGGGGAGGACCTTTTCGCACAGAGTTTGTAATTTGGATTGGGCCTTACGAGCAAACCGTCTTGGTCTAAACCTTCAGAACAATATATGCCTAGCAAGGACACTGATGAAAAGCATGGCCTTTCTCTTCAAAGGTTACATTGGAAGATGTTGGTACACATATCAACAGAATGCCCAAAACCCCCACATAAAGGACAGTTCATCATGTCACAAACACTACTAATGTGAGTTCTGTCCCCACATTTGTAACACGCTTTAGGTTGCCCCCCATAGAAACAAACCCCTCTATCCTTTCCCAAAAAGAAGCTATTCGGTAAATGAACAATCTCGGAATTAACTTGTAACAGTTTTACTTTAAATTTCCATCCCCCTGTCCAAATGCCTTCTATGTCCAGAAGGGCTTCAGGTGGCCCCAATACCTCACATTTGGATTGCAACCATCGGTAAATATCGCTCACATTAACTCCCTCGTTTCTGAACATAATTGTGACAAACCTAATTAATGGTCTAGCTAAAGGGATTGCAAAAAAGGTAGCCACACAGGATGATTTTTGGTTAGCATATTTGTCCCAAAATTTGTCCATAAGGGCAGTAGTTTGAAAACTAATATTAAAGGAATCCTCCCCAGACACGTGTATGAGGGCATAAATATCCTTGGCACAAAACCCATTGAAGCCTTCAAAGTTGTTTAAAATATAGTATCTATCTGGATGTTCTTTCAAACCACCTCTATATTTCAGGCCTTAGCATTGCGACGAGGGGCTTGTTCAATTTTGACTTAAATAAATCAGACATTGTTGGTTTGGGAGTGTGGCTTGCTAAAGGAGTAGTAGACCCAGCAATAACAGTGTCAGAGGTAGTAGTAGGCAGCTCAGTCACAAGTCTTCCCCTACCCTCCCTCGAAGTAGAGGGCTGAGGGGAACGTTGAAAAACAGGATCAGGTGTCTTCATACCTGAAAGCGGAGTCCATTCTAAATCAGGAATCCAATCTCCTGAGTCATTTCTCTTCCAGCCGGCTTCCATAAGCGCCACTTCTTCCGACCAGTCCGTAGTACTGCTTTGGGTTCCTTCTTCCTGTAGCCCGAATTGTTGCTGCACTAAATGCGTCGTACATGGTCCGGCGCTATTGCAGTCCTCGAAACCATATCGCAAGGGCAGTTCCTGTTCCGGTAGTAGTGGCGGCGCCGAGTTCTCGGTTGAGCAAATCTCCATCACAGGGCAAACCAGAAACAGGAAAAGGCTCCGAAATGAAAGGCACCGCAGAAAGTGGACCAGAAGGCTTACTATCGTGAGTATCTGGCAACTGATGTAAATCTTGGGCATCGTGAAGCAGACTTGAAATAACATTGTCCCTTAGTGCAGTAACAGCAACAGAACTCTCTCTCCTGCATTCTTCCACCTCCTCCTCCATCCCGACCTCAGGAACGTCTGCCATGTCAGGTTCTGACGTCAGCCAGATTCCCCACCAGCCACTGACCAGCAGCCAGTAGGGGAATTTCCCCGGTGTCCTGGCCAAATTTCCCTCATTCACTAAACATACCACCAACAGCTTAATCTGGTTCAAGGTCAATGGGCATTCATCTGTATCCCCCATCCCCCGAGTCGTTCCTGAAAATAGGTAGGGTTTGTCTAGTGCACTTACCCAGTGAACAAAAACTAAATAAATAAATTAATTAATTAATTAAATCAGGAAGGGCGGTGGCAAGGGAAATACAGTTATAGTGAGAGACTTCAGCCTACCTGGGGTTGGCTAGCAGACAGTAAGTACAGTACACCCCAGGGAACAGGTGCTGCTGAAGGCTATCCAAGACTGCTACCTAGTGCAAGGGGTGATGGAATCTACTAGAGAGGGGAACATACTGGATTACATAGAAAAAGAGAAACACAGAAACATAGAGGTTGACTGCAGATAAGGACTGCAAGGCCCATCCAGTCTACCCATTTCTTTTTCTACCTTATAAATGTGCCATTGACCTTTGCTCTGTCAATGGCCTATCTATTCATACTCATCTATATTGCTCCCTTATGCCTATCCCGTGCCTGTTTGAAGTCCTGCACTGTATTCATATCCACCACTTCCTGAGGTAGGCCATTCCATGCATCCACCACCCTTTCTGTGAAAAAGAATTTCTCACATTACCCCTTAATTGGCCTCCCTCTAATCTCATGCTGTGTTCTCTTGTCCTGCTATTTTTCTTATATTGAAACATGATAGACTCTTTCACCTTGTTAATGCCATTAAGGTGTTTGAATGTTTCGATCATAATACCTCTCTCCTCCTTTGCTCTAGAGTATACTGTACATATTGAGCTCAGTTAATCTGTCCTCATATGTTTTCTGATGCAGTCCCTGCACCATTTTGGTTGCCTGTCTCTGGACTGCCTCAATTTGGTTAATATCCTTGTGAAGGTGTGGCCTCCAGTACTGCATGCAGTACTCCAGATGGGGCCTAACCAGTGTCTTGTAAAGAGGGATTATTTCCTCCCTCTTCTGACTTGTGATACCCCTACTAATACGTCCCAACATCCCTTTAGCCTTACCTACTGCTTTAGTGGTCTGCTTGGATGATTTCAGATCATCTGTGATGATGATGATGCTAAAGTCTGTTTCTTCCCTTACAACTGTCAGCAACTCCCCTTCCCTCCCAGCCTATAGGTGGCTTCAGGGTTTCTCTTCCCTATGTGTATGATCTTGCACTTACGTACATAGATACATAGATAGTGTCGGCAGATAAGGGCCTATGGCCCACCCAGTCTGCCCATTTGAGCTTGTAAGTTCAGTTTGTTTTCCTAGAAGTCTGTTGCCCCTTACCCCTGACCTCTAGAATTCCTTTATGTCTATCCATGCATTCTTAAATCCCATGATTGTTTCAGCCCCACCACTTCCTCTGGCAGGGTGTTCCACTTGTCCACCACCCGTTCTGTGAAGAAATTCTTTCTCATGTTTCCTCTGAATCGTCCTCCCTCCAACTTCATCCATGCCCTCTAGTCCTGTAACATCTTTTCGCTTAAAAATAGTGTTTTCCTGCACCCTGTTCCTCCCTGTAAGATACTTGTATGTCTCTATCATATCCCCTCTCTCTCTCCTCTCCTCCAGGGAGTACATGTTCAGTTCCTTCAACCTGTCTTCATAGGACTTGTGATGCAATCCATGCACCATCTTTGTTGCCCTCCTCTGAACCTTTTCTACCCTGTCTATGTCCTTACGTAGGTATGGTCTCCAGAACTGTACACTGTACTACAGGTGGGGCCTCACTAGTGTCTTGTATAGCGGAATTATGACCTCCCTTTTCCTGTTGGTGATGCCCCTGCCTATACATCCCAGCATCCTATTTGCTTTACCTGCTGCCTTGTCACACTGTTTCCCTACCTTGAGGTCATCAGAGATGACAACCCCAAGATCCCTTTCCTGTTTGGTGCATGTGATATCCTCACCCCCCAACTGATATATTGTGCCAGGGATTTTGTGCCCCATATGCATTATCTTGCACTTCTTTGCATTCAATTTCAACTGCCAAACCCCTGACCATTCTTCAAGTTTCTGCAGGTCGCTTCTCATTCTGTCTACACCCTCTGGTGTGTCTACTCTGTTACAGAGCTTTGTGTCATCAGCGAACAGTGAACTTCTGCCTTCTAGATCCTGCGCAATGTCACTGATGAAGATGTTGAATAGGACCAGACCCAGCACTGATCCCTGTGGTACACCACTGGTCACTCTTCCCTCTGTGGAGTGATGGCCATTTACCACCACCATCTGTGTCCTGCCACCCAGTCAGTTACCTACCCACCACACTACTGTCCTGCCCACACCCATATTCCCCAGTTTGTGTAATAGTCTTCTATGTGGCACAGTGTCAAAGGCCTTGCTGAAGTCCAGATAGGCCATGTCCACTGCCCTCCCCGATCCACCTCCCTAGTCACCCAGTCAAAAAATTCAATGAAGTTGGTCTGACATGACCTCCCCCTGGTGAAACCATGCTGCCTTGGGTCCTGTAGTCCATTGATAACCAGATATTCCACCAATCTCTCCTTCAGTGCTTCCATGATCTTCCCCACTACCGAGGTGAGGCTGACTGGTCTACATAGAAACATAGAAACATAGAAGTTGACGGCAGATAAAGGACCGCAAGGCCCACCACTTCTTGTGGTAAGCCATTCCATGCATCTACCACCCTTTCTGTGAAAAAGAATTTCCTCACATTCCCTCTTAATCGGCCTCCCTCTAATCTCATGCTGTGTCCTCTTGTCCTGCTATTTTTCTTATATTTAAACATGTTAGACTCTTTCACCTTGTTTATGCCCTTAAGGTGTTTGAATGCCTCGATCATATCACCTCTCTCCCTCCTTTGCTCAAGGGTATACATATTGAGCTCCGTTAATCTGTCCTCATATGTCTTCTGATGCAGTCCCTGCACCATTTTGGTTGCCCTTCTCTGGACTGCCTCAATTTGGTTAATGTCCTTTTGAAGGTGTGGCCTCCAATACTGCACGCAGTACTCCAGATGGGTCCTAACCAATGTCTTGTACAGAGGGATTATTACCTCCCTCTTACGACTTGTGATACCCCTACTAATACACCCTAACACCCCCCTAGCCTTACCTACTGCTTTAGAGGTCTGCTTGGATGATTTCAGGTCATCAGTGATGATGATGCCCAAGTCTCTTTCTTCCTTTGTGACTGCTAGCAACTCCCTTCCCAGCCTATAAGTGGCTTCAGGGTTTCTCTTCCCTATGTGCATGATTTTGCACTTCTTTGCATTAAATCCCAGTTGCCACTCTTCTGACCATTCTGCTAGTTTATCCAGATCTCTTCCCATTCTGCACACTCCATCTGGATCATCTACTCTGCTGCAGATCTTGGTGTCATCTGCAAACAGACAAGCCTTACCCACTAGTCCATCTGAGAGGTCACTAATGAAGATGTTGAATAGGACTGGCCCCAGGACTGATCCCTGAGGTACCCCACTTGTGACTTGCATCTCTTCTTGGTCTGTAGTTCCCTACTTCCTCTTTGTTCCCACTTTTGTATAACGGGACTACATCTGCTGTCCTCCAGTCTTTGGGTACCTCCCCTGTTTCCAGTGATTGGCTAAACAGGATAGCCAGAGGTTCAGCCACCACCTCTCTTAGTTCTTTAAGGACCCTGAGGTGCACCCCGTCTGGCCCCATTGCTTTATCAACTCTTATTACTTCCAGTTCCTTCATGACCCTTTCTCGTGTAAAGGGACTTGTGTCCATTTCTGCACCATTCTCACCCCTTGTACTCCCTTCAGACCCATTACCCTCCTCTTCCTCAGTAAAGACTGAGCAGAAATACCTGTTCAATATGTCAGCTTTACTGTTGTCATCCTCCACCGCGCTCCCATCCTCCCCTTCAGTCTCACTATCCCTCTCTTTGTCTTTCTTTTTCACTTATGTACCTGTAAAGGTTTTGTCCCTCTACCCACTGATTTTGCAATGTGTTCTTCTGTCTGAGCTTTGGCTTCCTTACTGACCTCCCTGCCTCCCTTTGCTTCTCCTGGTACTTCTCCCTACCCCTTCTGCCTGTGTCTTTTTGTATTCCCTGAATGCAATTTTTTTGGCTTTAACTTTCTTTGATACCTCTTTGGAAAACCATACTGGTCTCCTCTTCCTTTTCCTCTTGCTAACCTGCTTAATGCATAATTCTGTTGTTCTTGTAATCCCCATTTTAAATACTGCCCACTGTTCCTCAACCCCTGATTCCTGTCCCATTCCCCTTAATGCCTCTTTCAAGTATCTCCCCATTTTCCCAAAGTCTGCCACCCTAAAATGCAGGATACTTCTTTGCATTAAACTCCAGTTGCCACTCTTCCAACCATTTTGCCAGTTTATCCAGATCTCTTCTCATTCTGCCCACCCCTTCTGGATCATCTACTGTGTTACAGATGTTGGTGTCATCTGCAGACAGACAAACCTTACCCTCCAGTCCATCTGCAATGTCACTGATGAAGATATTGAAGAGGACAGGCCCCAGGACTGATCCCTGAGGTACCCCACGTGTTACTTGCATTTCTTCTGATTGTATACCATTTACCAACACTCTCTGTTTTCTGCCCATCAACCAGTTTGCCAACCAGTTGACCAATTTCTGACCCACCCTGCATCTACCCAGCTTATTAATCAATCTACTATGTAGAACAGTATCAAAAGCTTTACTAAAGACAAGTTAGGTGACATCAACTGCTCCCTCTTGGTCCACACTCTGGTTACCCAGTCAAAGAAATCTAGGAGATTAGTGTGACAGGACCTTCCTTTTGTAAACCCATGTTGTCTTTGATCCTGTGCTTCTATGGATTCCAAGTGTTGCACTATCCTTTCCTTAAGAAGTGTCTTCATAATCTTGCCCACTACTGAGGTAAGACTGACTGGTCTAGTTTTCTGCCTCCTCCTTGCTACACTCTTGTGAAGTGAGATCACATGCAGCCTTCTCCAGTCTTCTGGGACCTCTCCTGATCTCAGAGGTTCTCTAAACAGTTCTGATAATGGCTCTGCTAGTTCCACCCTTAGCTCCTTTAGCACACTGGGATGTATACCATCAGGTTCCATTGCCTTGTCCACCCTGGGCTTATCGAGCTCTTGTAGGAGCCTTTCTTTTGTGAAGGAACTAGTGCACACCTCCCTCCCCCCTGTGTCCATGGTGCTGAGCTGTAGGCCCTGCCCTACCTTTTCTTCAGTAAATACTGAACAGAAGTATCTATTTTGGATAGATGCTTTTACATGATACTCCTCCTCAAATGCCCCCATATCTCCTTTTATCTTAGCAATACCCCCTCTGGACTTTCTCCTTTCACTAACATATCTATAGAAAGTCTTGTCACCTTCTGTTACTGTTTGTGCTAGTGTTTCCTCAGTTTGGGTCTTTGTCTGCCTTACTGCCATCCCTACTTCCCTTAGGGAAGTTTGGTTTGCCTCCCTATCTTCATCCTCGCGGTGTTCCCTTATATTTCCTGAAGGCCAGCCTTTTGGCTCTGACCTTTTCTGCTACTGTTTTGAGAACCAGAGTGGTTTCCTTCTTCTTTTGCATTTACTTTTCTCTCTAACACAGTGGAATGTTGCTTCAAGTATTGCATCCTTAATGCTTGCCCACTTTGCCTGTACCCCCTCACCTGTATTTCTTTTTTCCAAGGCTAGTTTACTTCTGTTGGCCATCTTATCAAAGTCAGCTCCTCTGAAGTACAATATTTTTGCCTTGGAATGGGATGACTTAGTTGTAGTGGCCAAATTGAACCATACCATGTGATGGTCACTGGCCTCCAGGTGACCTTCTACCTGGAAATCTGTGATCCTTTCCCTTCTAGTCAGTACTAGATCTAGGATAGCCCTGTCTCTTGTGGGTTGTTGTACCAGCTGTTTGAGGCCCTCCCCCTGTAGGGAATCCACCATGTGTCTAGTTCTGGCAGATGTTCCTGCTGTATTGAGCAATCTGTATCTGACATATTGAAGTCTCCCATTATCAGAACCTCCCCTTTAGCTGTCATGTTTTTTATATCTTCTAACAGTAATGTGTATATGTCCTCTCCCTGGTATGGGGGCCTGTAGACAGCTCCAGTTTGTATAGCTGTCCCATTTTCTGTTTCCAGGGTGACCCACAGTTCTCCTGGCTCCTTATGTGTATTCTGAATTTCTGTAGCTTTGAAATTTTCATTGACATATTTGGTCACTCCACCCCCCCATTTTGCACCTCAGTCTATTATGAACAGTATATATATAACCAGGTACTGAAGTCTCCCAGGTGTGGTTACTGGTAAACCACATCTCACTAATTGCTACTATATCCAGTTTAGCCTCTGTCATTATTGCCTGCAGGTCTGGGATCTTGTTTCCCAGACTGTGAGCATTTGTGTACATGATTTTCCATTGGTCAGATTTCAGTGTGTTAATTGGTCTGGCGTTTCCCCAGTGCATTGTATGGGGAGCCGGATCTTTTTCCTTACCTGGTGATGCAAATGAACTACAAACATACTGAACTCCTATTTGACCACTAGCTGGGGGGGAGGGGTATTCTTCCCATTCGACGTATGAGGTATTGCACCCCCCTCCCCATTTGCTAGTTTAAATATTCTGCAAAGACTTGGTGCTAACAAACGGTGATCAAGTCCAGGATGTACTAGTACAGTACCCTCTAGCAGGAAGTGACCACCACTCAGTGTGGTTCCTCCTCAACACAGGGAGGGAGTCGGCTAAGACCAAGACAAGAGTGTTGGACTTCAGTAAGGCAGATTTTGCCAGAATGGGCAGCATCCTAGAGGGGCATTTAGCTAAAATTAACTGAGTGATGGATGCTGAACAGAAGTGGGCAGTCATTAGGAAGGGGCGAATGAGGCCACAAACACATGTGTCAGATCTCAGAATAAGCAGTCAAGGTCCAGAAGCCTAGCTGGCTCAACAAAGAAGTGGAGTGGAAGGTGAGGGAAAAAAGATTGGCCTTCATTCAGTTCAAAAATCTGGGCATGAGAAGGATAGAGAGGTGTTCACAAAGGCATCTATGGAAGTGCCCAGGTCAGTCAGGGCAGCCAAGGCAGCAAAGGAGCTGAAGTTGGCTCAGGGGATCAGCGAGGGAGGAAAAGGGTTCTTTAAAAACATAACAGAGAAGAGGAGTTGTAGAGATGACACTGTTAGAATCAAGAGGGATGGGGGATGGGTGGAACAAAAGGAAGAACAGGCAGATTCACTCAGTGAATACTTCTGCTCTATGTTCACAAAAGAAAGGGATAGCCCAATACCATAGGGGAAAGGGGGCAGAAAGGGCGCAAGGGTGAAGGGGCAGAAATAACAGATGGTGTCATCCATGAGGATAGAGTTCTGAAGGGCCTTAAAGTCTTGTGGGTGGATAAGCCACCAGGACCAGATGGTATACACCCAAGGATCCTGAAGGAACTGGCGGAGGTGTTGGCAGGCCCCCGATGATCCTCTTCAACACCTCCTTGGAGATGGGGAATGTACCCAGGGACTGGAGGATGGCTCACATGGTGCTCCTTCACAAAAGTGGACCCAAGGACAAACTGGGCAACTATAGACTGGTAAGCTTGACTTCAATAGTGGGGAACTTGATGGAGACCAATCTAAACAAGAGGTTGATAACCTTTCTTGATAGCAATGGTCTACACGATGAGAGACAGCATGGATTTGTCTCATGATGATCATTCCAAACTAACCTGATTGACTTCTTCGACTGGGTCACTAGGGTGGTTGATGACAGCCATGCTATGGATGTCCTGTACCTGGACTTCAGCAAGGTTTTTGACTTGATGCCCCACAGGAGGTTAATGAGCATGCTGAGGGACATGGGGGTTGGGGAGAAATTGGTGGGGTTAGTTGAGAGCTGGTTGCAGGACAGAAAAAAGAGGGTAGTTTTAAGGGGGCGACATCCAAGCCAAGGCCAGTAACAAGTGGGGTACCACAGGGTTCAGTGCTCTGCCCTGTTTTGTTTAATCTCTTCATTGGAGACATTGCAGGGGGGATCAAGAGTAAGATCAGCCTATTCTCAGACGACACTAAGATTTGTGCAAAAGTGGACAATGAGGAAGGGGGGAAGGCACTCAGAGAGATCTAGCTAAACTCGAACACTGGTCTAGGAACTGGCAGTTAGGGTTTAATGCTAAGAAGTGCAAGGTCATGCACATCAGAGCAAGAAATCCTAGGACCTGCTACTGGCTAGGGGGAGAGAGCAGGTAACAGACTCAGTGGAGGAAAAGGACCTTGGGGTAATATACCCAGGGGACATGAAGATATCAGCACAGTGTAGGAGGGTGGCAGTAAGGGCAAATAGGATGCTGGAGTGCATTGACAGAGGGATTACCTCTAGAAAGGAGGAGGTCATCCTGACCTTGTATAGATCACTGGTGAGGCCACACATGGAGTACTGAGTACAGTACTGGTGCCCATACCTCAAAATGGATGTGAGATTATTGGAGGGGGTGCAGCGCAGGGCTACAAAAATGTTCATGGGACTAGAGGAGTTGCTGAATGAGGAAAGAGTGAGGGAGCTCATCATGTATTCACTGGAAGAGAGAAGGAAAAGAGGGGATGTGATAGAGACCTTTAAGTACTTGAAAGGCATACAGAAAGTCAGAGAGGGAGTATTATTTTGCTTATAGGGTGGGAAGGGTCACTAGGGAGCACAGTCTGAAGTTGGAAGTGGAAAAGTTCAGTAGGAAGATGAAGAGGCACTACTTTACAGAGAGAGTGGTGGTGAGATGGAACGCACTCCCAGAGGAGTTCATCGAACTGAGGACAGTGGATAGCTTTAAGCAGGGTTGGGATAGAGTTAAGGGCAGGATTAATACAGACAGGAACACAAATGGGGGAAAGAGCAGGAAAGGGGAGGGGTTTGGGTGAGGCTGGGACAGCTGTATTAATATGAAGCTAAGAGCTGCACAATCGGAAAGACTTTTAAGACTTGTGGGCCTTTTTCTGCTGGCAATTTCACATGTTCATATGTTAGTATTTTGCAGCCCTACTGGCTCTCAGTAGAGTTGGTTTTGAAAGCAGTTTCACTGGGAAACTGAGGAAGAAGATGATAGGTGAGTCCTATGAGGGTGAAGAGTCGGGTAGCACATATATTTTTTTGTGTATGATGTAGGTGGGGGTAGGATTATGCTGCAAGAGGGTGAGTGTTTTTCTGAATAATAGAAATACAGTTGCCATGTTAGTCCAGTCAACAATATAGAGAAGAAAACAACAACAAATATGTTGCAGGTGATACCTTTTATTGGACTAACAAAATTATTTCTGAGACCAGCTGTCGAGAGATAATCCTCTCTTCTTCAGGTAAGGACCAGACCTAAAGAAGAGAGGATTATCTCTCAAAAGCTAGTCTCAGAAATAATTTTGTTAGTCCAATAAAAGGTATCGCCTGCAGCATAGTTGTTTTTTCTCTACATCTGAATAAAAGGAAATGTAAAAAAAAGGAAGTTCACTATAGGAAGAACAACAAAATCAGGAATTTCTCCCAGCTATTCCCAGTGCAAAGCTTGCAACTTCACTCTAACTTCACAGGCAAATTTAAAATTTGCAAAACTCCTACCATTCACACACAAGCAAACACACACACACACACACACACACGCACATTACTAGTAATGCTGCACTGCTCCAAATATTCCATGCCACATCTGGAGTTCAGATGTGGGGCTGCATTTATACAGAGCCAGCCTGACTGCTTTGAATGTTTTTTGCTTGTTGATGATCAATATAGGTAGGTTAGGGGAAAAAAATCTGCATGTGTGTCTGCCAACTGACATATCTGCATTGCATGGCCTGCTTCAGAAATTCTCTTTTTGCTGTATTGTATGAATCTCATGGTGAGGGCCAGGCCTTTCTATTCAGTTCATTCTAGAGACTTTCCAGGATTTGGAATACCTCCTTAAACTGTTGGTGCCTGAATTGCTAGTCATTTGATCCAGTGGAGCAAGCAAGAAAAAAATGTGTACAACAGGTTATGTTTTAGCTAAATCTGGCCCCCATTCTCATGATCTTTGTGCCAAAGGAGTAAAATAAAGTCAGCACAAGATAAGGAAAATAGTTCTGTTTTTTTCGACTCTTCCCAATTCTAGTACTCAGTCGTGGCTCAGTCAAGATTTTCACCAGTATTATCTGTTTTTTAGAACACCTCAACATACAGTAACTTTTTTTCTGTATAAAAGGAAACAGCATGCAGAAGAAAGTGCTCCCTAATCTTATGGGTCGGTAGGTGTACAAAAGCAGCTGAGAATACTGATGAAAAGTTGTCCTAGCCATATTGAAAGGAATGCTCCTTTTATTATTTCAAATGTAGTAAAAAAGTACTAAAGGATGTTCAGAATTGGGAAACAAGGGTATCACACAAGACAATAGGTAAAGAATAATCTAACATGATATAAAAAATTATACAGTAGAAACACGTTTCACTATAACACACATTGTTGCTTTCAAACTACAGTGTATGGTGTTATTGCAAATAAAGTATGCAACAAAAGTTTTTGTTTTACAACTCACACTAACTAAAAGAAGATAAGACTGGAAAACAAGAGGAGTAAATGAAAGACGTTGCACAGCTCTGCTCTACAGTAAGTGGATGGCAGCTAAGATTCATTCGTGCACTTTGAGTTCATGCAGGGCTGAACTGTAAATGTCATGTTCTTCAAATTGAGAAGCAAGAGTAAGAAGATTGCATCATATCTTACTTTCAAATGGTAGCTTTTAAAAACATACGGATAACATTTGTCATTTTTAACTACTTGACAGTAATAAGACCATTTTGACAGTTTATAGCTCTTTACCCAGAAAATGAGCACTCACTGTATAATATTTAATCTCCCATTATGCAATCCTCACCATAGCACAGTAAATAAATTGTGGTGCAATCAATCCATTGAAAACCAAAAAGTCTTAATCTTTTTGAATATGATTTCTTCTGTATAATAAGTTGCTCACTGAACTAACCAGAATCAAGTATAACTGTAAAGTTAGCAAAGTAGTTACAGTGTACCAGCTTGCATGTAATTTATTTTATTTTGAAATTTATTTATCCAGAACAGTCCAATTAGCGACAACATCTCATTCACAGCTGAATCCTACAATACTTTGTGCTCCGGCTGGGTGAACAAAGCCCTTGGAGGTTATGTGACATATGCAAACCCATCCAGTACTTGTGTTGGGATATAAACCAGGGTATTCTGGTACTGTAAACAGTTACATGCAACAATCAGTGGAGCAGTACTGCCTCCTCTTCATATGCGAATAGACAAATAACCTCAGCATAAAATCCTAAGGCAAGGAATACCCAAAAAAGTGCACTGTCAAAAAAGTTAGGGTTCAAAGAAAAACAAAATCATACATACCCACATAATGCAAAGTATCATGGGATGCATATGTAAAGCACCATGACAGTTTAGACTGGTTTTGCTCTAGGCAGACATGCCTAGTGCCAAATGGCCTCACACAAACTGCAAAGGCATCCAATGGGAACAGTTTCTGGAACATATTTGCCTAGCTTAACAGAAGTAGGACGTAAATGTAAACATACAGTAATGCTGGATCTTAGTTGGGCTCTCTGAGTTAGATAAATTGTGAAGTGAAAAGAAACTGATCAACCTGACTTGCATAATGGAAAGTCATGGCAAAAGGAAAAAGGCCTTTTAATTACTGAATCGCTGCTTGCTCTCTCCAGGTTTAGAAGGGACAGAATATTTGACCTTTGTGCTGCCTGCGCTCTGGGAGAGGAGAACTACAGTTTATTTGAGTATTATATGACATTTCCTTGTTGCAAATAATCCAAAAGGTCACCAATGTACCCTTAAGCACCACACTGGGTTGTAAATTAAGAGATGCTCTGTGTATGGTCAGTGCAGAGCAAACAGAAAAACACTTCAGGTGTTCCCTTGGCCAGCTCTCAGAATCATCCTCAGCAAAGGCTACTAGTCCTTCAGCATACTTCTGTATCTGTTCTGCATGGTAGACTTGACATCACTTTATGAATATACTGAAGAAGTGTGGCAACATTTTGGAGATTAGCTTTTGCCTGCTGTAATCCATTCCATTCGATTAACAGGTCAGGTCACATCTAGGATACAGAGTTACTGGATAGCTAATAGTTTGGTAACTAGGGCATACAAATGCAGTGGTAGTGAGCAATTCAGTGGGATTAGAAGGTGCAAAAACATTGGCCACATCACTTCTTCTGGTTCAGAGCTGCCTAATGGGAATCAGTCAAGCAGACATTTGCTAGTTCTGTTGAGTGTATTTTCCTACATCCATATTGATTCACATGAAGTAGGTCAGATAATTCAAGATGCTCACTCATTCAGTAACTTTTTCAATAACTTTAATTGAGTCTATGAAATGTCAGCTGCACAGGGACATTTTAAAAGCTGGCATGATATCTTTAAATCTCAGGACACAGTTTTGCAAAAGATATTAGAATTTTATACTAAGACAAAACATAATTATTTGAAACATCTATGAGAGTGAGCATGGGTATAAGGTGATCATATAACTTACTCATATCAGTAAAAACTGTTGAAGACTGGGTGTTCATGATGTTAGGTTAATAGATCTAGTGTATTGATTCACTCATGGCTGTTTGTGCTCTGCAGAAATAGCACCACATACAATATAGCGCATGGCAGGTAGGTAGCCACTAGTCATACAGGCAGCATACCTTGTCTGGGGCACACTGCCTGTATGAGTATAGGGCTGTGTTAGCATCAGACAAGTGCATATTCCATACTTTATGTGCAGTGCTTCCACAGCCGTATGCTGTCAAAAGACACCCAGAAGCAAAGTGGGCTAACACATCTTAAATGGGCTTTCCCCTTTGCTCAAGGGACCATATATGACATGCACAGAGCTAAGGGGCAAGTGGCCATTATCAGCTCTGCACAATGAGTGAAGGCGTTGTGCACCCCCCTTATCTTAACCTTATCTTAGTAGTCCCTGGTAGTTGTGTGGTACCCCATACCTACTCGGTCCCCAAGTACAATATAACAAGTCCATCATTCTCAGGTAGTCTAGTAGTTGTCCTTGTTCCCCGACAACATATGAAGCTATTCGACAGTAATCTAGCATTCTCCCCTAATTCCCAGGTAAAATATGTAGTTATTCCCTGACACACTAATGGCCCCCTGATTCTCAAATAAAATAATGTAATTATTCCCTGTTTGTCTATTTGCCCCACTGACTGATTATAGGTATAACATTCGTAATTTCCCCACCCTCAGTTCAACCAGTCAGCAACTATAAATTCCAACCCCATCCGCCTCCAACTCACACATCCACACAGACAAGCACCACTGGCAGATTTGCAGAGGCAGTGACTGGCACAGATCCTCCACTCATACCTCAGCCAGCTGGCATATGAATGAAAGGGAGTGAATGTACACTTATCGCAGAAAGAGCTGCAGACTTATGAACTTGAAGTATGGAGGCACCAAACAATAACTGTGGACACATAGTATGTAGTACATTTTTGAAATGCTGATTATGTTTACATGAGTAGAAGTAATTGAAATTAGGCAAATGCAAGCATTTTTGACTGTTAAAGTCATTAAGCATACAATTACTTGAAAATAATATTTATAAACCTCTGAGCTACTGTATAAGCATCAACAAATGTGTTTTATTAATGAGCTTTCAAAACCAACTATAAATTCATAGAAACAAAAAATGTCAACAGAAAAGGACAGCTTGGCCCTCCCAGCCAGCCCAGATGGTCCCTGCCTAGTTTGTGTCTGCAGACCCTAACTGGACTCTGGTGACCCATCCTACTTTTGACTCTAGCAGCCACCCTCCTCCCTGCCTATTTACTAAAGTTCCCCTATGTCAATCAAATGCATAGCTTAAGTCCCCTACTGTTTTTGCCTCTGCCACTTCCACTGGTAGTCTGTTCCAGTGATCTACCACTTTTACAGAGTAGTGGTACTTCCTCACATCCGTTTTAATCTGCCTTCTCCAGCTTCATCACATGTCCTCTGGTTCTGGTGCTTTTTTTCCCTTTGAAAGCTACTTCCTTCTTGCACCTTGTTCACCCCTGTGAGGTACTTGTGGGTCTCTGTCATGTCCGCTCTTGCTCGCCTCTCTTCCATGGTGTTCATGTTGAGATCTCTCATTCTCTCCCTGTACATTTTTTGGTGCAACCCTTGCACCATTTTCACTGCCCTTCTTTGTATTGGCTCCACTTTGTCTATATCTTTTCTGAGGTGTGGCCTCCAGAACTGGACCCATTATTCTAGATGGGGACTAAGCAGTGAGCAATATAGTGACAGCATCACCTCCCTCAATTTCTGGAGATAGATACCTCTCCCTATGTCCTCCAACATCTCACTGGGCCAACCCACTGCTTTGTCACACTACCCTGTCACTTTGAGTTCATCAGATATGATAACCCCAAGGTACCATTCCTGCTTAGTGACTGTCAATGCTTCCTTCCTCTATCACATACTCAGCTCATGGGTTCCTGTGCCCTAGGTGCATGATTTTGCACTTCTTGCCTTTGAACCCCAACTGCCATGCTATTGACCACTCCTTGAGTTTCCCAAGATCCCTACATGTTCTCTCCACCCACTCCTGAGTTTCCACCCTATTACAGATTTTCTGTAAAAAGGCATAACTTAGTCTGTATTAATCTGATTCACATGAAGTAGGTCAGATAATTCAAGATGCTCACTCATTCAGTAACTTTTTCAATAACTTTAATTGATTCTATGAAATGTCAGCTGCACAGGGACATTTTAAAAGCAAGTAGGTCATGCTATTGAGGGAGGTGATGCTGTCACTATATTGCTCACTAGTTAGTCCCCATCTAGAATACTCTGTCCAGTTCTGGAGGCCACACCTCAGAAAACATATAGTGGCTGCCAGGTCAGTTGATTAATCTGTAAAAAGGCATAACTTCCCTTACAGTTCTTCTGTAATGTCACTTATGAAGACATTAAAGAGAACTGGCCCCAGTGCTGAGCACCGCCACACCCTTCTGGTCCATCTCCCATCATTATAGTGCGTGCCATTACCCCCCCACCACCATTAAATATCAATTATCCAGTTTCTAATCCAGTCCATCACATTGGATCCCACCCCTAAGCTGCTCAATGCCTGAATCCATCTCCTGTGCAGCACAGTGTTGAAGGTGTTGTTGAAGCCCTCCCCTGATCTATTTCCCTGGTTACCCAGCCAGAGAAAATCAATCAGATTTGTCT
The DNA here is from genome assembly GCA_016271365.2 of Neoceratodus forsteri. Classification (NCBI taxonomy): domain Eukaryota; kingdom Metazoa; phylum Chordata; order Ceratodontiformes; family Ceratodontidae; genus Neoceratodus; species Neoceratodus forsteri. The sequence continues at coordinate 237,739,280 of CM028132.1, read as the reverse complement.
TTCATGACCACCCTCCATGAATCTATGCTGCCACTGGACTTGCAGTCCATTGGATACAAGATGCTTAACCAACATTTCTTTTAACAGGGTTTTCATTATTTACCCACCACTGAGGTGAGACTGAACAGCCTATAGTTGCTAGTCTCCTCCCTACCACCACTCTTTTAGTATGTAGAGAAACCATGAATGCACTCCTCAAGTCCTCCAGTACCATGCCTTTTCATTTTTATTATTTCTTTATTTTTTGCTACCTGGATGGCTTACTCTTGGTCTGCCCCTGCCACCTCATCCCCTTGGACTTACCCACTGCTCTGGAGTGCACCCTGGCTTTCCCCCCCAGGATGGGGACATCAGGGAGGATTGGAGATGGGTAGTGACTGGGGGACAGAGTGCCTTGATCTTCTTTGTGGGGTTTAACAGAGCAGATGTCCTCCTGCCCAGCCCAGTAATCTGCTGGGTATGTGTGGTGCATGAGCACTGACGTCTGGCATTCCTCCCCTGAAAATTAAGCTCCTGTTGCTGCCCCCCATCCTCTGCCAAGGAGTAGTCAAGCACTAGCCACTACCCCACCCTTCCCATGGAGGAGGAAACCAGTCTGCAGGATACTCAAACCTCCATCCCCCAGCTGGCCTCTGAATCCTGGGTTTTCTTCCAAACCCGGGTCATTGGCTTTGCAAGTGGAAACACAACTGCTGCGCTGGTGGTCTGGCCTCCAGTATCATGCCAATTTCCAGTATGCTATTGAATGAGGCCATCAGTGGGGTAATAATACCTCCCTGAGTTCCATTATCACTCCTTTTTTTTTTTTATTCAATCATTCTTTAGGGCTGGATTAAGCATTTCGTAAGATGTATTGTAATTTCCTGGTAGTATCAATGAATATACAGTTGCCTTGGAATATAATAGACTATTATGAGTTATTTTGATCTTCTGGATGTGTTAATACTAAATTATGACTAGTACATTTAGATTAGGTTGCACTAGACTGATTATGTTGTAGTTGTGACAATCCACCTCTCTCTCTGGGCTGGAATAACTTTTAGAGAGGTGTCTGTACTCCAGTATTCGCTGCCACCAGCTGGGTTTGCCCAGTGCCACTCTCCCAAGTTTACAAAACTGGGTAATCAAATGTGCAATTGCACAGATCAAAGTCTGGAAGCGTGACTCTCTTGGATGGCAGATGCTAAACAGAGTTTACTTCAGCCAGTGGAAACCATGTATTACCTTAGAAAAATGACATCACAGTCACAGCTGTTGAGTAAATAAATAGCTTTTTACTTAACATAAAGTGAAAAGAGCATTACAGGATATCTGTATTCAATACAAGAGAATAACACTGATATGGGAAAACAAATGTTTTTAAATTACAGATGGTAAAAGAAAAATCTATTACTGTGATATGCTAGTATTAAACTTGCCCATCCCTATTCTTTCAAGAGACACTGGACCCTATGCTATCTGCCAGCTCCCACAAACATAGCTAAAAAGGTAGGCTCCAAGCTTATGTTTCTCCTTCCAACTACAAGAGTAACTCCCAGAGTAACTAACAACCACCACCCTCCTCACTATCTTTCAGCATCTTATATACTCTCGAGAACAGGTGATTCCTATTTCCTCTTTCAATGCACCAACTATCTACCATGTATGCATTTAATTGTCCTAATCAGATTGCACACCTATCAGTGTCCATTAATATTCATCCTTAAGCTTAGGTTTATATTTGAATGATCCAATCCATTTAAACTATGAGTCTGTGTGTGGACATTGTCCACTCTGAGATTTATGATCCACCTAGCCAGAAGCTGAGGACAGTGGAATTTCAGCTTGTGGAATTCCAGTTTGTGCGTGTGTTTTTTTTCCAGACTGCTAAAAAAATGGCAATTACATAATCCACCATTAACTCCTTCCTTCCCATTTCTGTCACAGTGGTCATCTGGTTGAGAAAATGTTTGCTATTGTAAAGAGTTTATGAAAATATTTACTAGTGTATTTGTTTACTGATTTTTGTCCGTAATGCTTTGATTGATTAATGATTAATGTTTAAACGGTACAGCTGTCAAGTCTATTGTGTATTCAAAGAAAATCAATTAGGAACATAATTTATAAAATAAATAATCAATTCTCAAAGTGCTGCTTTACTAATAGGTACATTTAAAGAGCTAGTCTACTGCCTAAAACTAATATTTGTTTTTAAAACAGTCAACCATTACCTTTTATATCCAAAGTACATTTTATTTTCCCTTTGTTTAATTAGAAGATTGTTTACTGGAGGTTACTGGGTGTGATGTGTGTGACAGTACTCTGCCTGGCAGCTGACATGTCTGTCGCTATTCCCCCAACTAATTCATCAGTAGTGTGACCTCCCAGACTGTGACATCACTGCTGTTTAGGAAGAGCCACTCAGTGGCTGCCAGGTCAGCCCTCTGTTATGTCACTGTCAGTGAGATCATAATGCTGATGATGTAGTGGGGGAGGGGGGGTAGAGATAGATGGGTCAGCTGCTAGGCTAAGTGCTGTTTCACACACCCAGAACAATATTATCACATAGGGCACTTTCTAACGAGCAAAAGGAAAAAGAAAAATACTTAAGAAAAAAAAAGTTACAACTAAGTACTTTTTAAAAAGTGCATTATTTTCCTGTCTGCAGTTTTTGACTCCACTAGCTCATTAACGGGCAACAGCTTTCTTGGTAGTGTTTTGGAAATATGAATAAAAAAATTACTGGAAGTGGACTTTATTGTGACGCTCTGACTGTGGTTTTGTGATTGTGTCTGCCTAATATGAATCTGCTTTAATGACATTTTATCCAAAAATGTGCAGTCTCCAGCAAGAATTGAGTTGATTATGCAGAGCCAATTCAGTCTAACTTCCTATTGTTTTTCATTCGTATTTTACTCAGACTACTGCTGTTCAGCAGGTCAATATTTTATCTGTTTAATCTGCATTGTTAGATCATATTAACTCTTCCCAGTTGGTAGTCACACGTTGTTTTCATTAATCAGTTTCTTTTTTTTTCTAATGTAAGGTTTTATCCTCTCTGCTGAGCTCTCCTGACTACCAACAAGCACAGGCTTACTAGACATTAACACTTACATGTACAGTATGTTAAGTCTAAGGATCCTAGAACTGTTTACGCACTTCATTCTCATTCAGAACACCAACAGACGAACCATTTTTAAACTGGAAATATTCTTTTTCACAGTTTTCAGTTAGAATAAGCAAGTGGTGTTTATCTGGTTGCATATTTCCCTAATAAGGGTTAAGTTCAATATGTGAGGAGGATGGGATGCTGAAACAACAAAATGTGCATGTTGAGGAAGACTCGTGCTACATTTATTCAATAATATTTTACTATCTTGTTTCTTTATGTAGCCACCTATATGGCACAGCCAAAGTTTCATGGCCCAAGGCCACTTCCTTAGGGTCTGAGAAGCTACTGAAGGCCACATAAGTTGTTCTTCTTCCAAGTGAACTACAGCATGTTAAACAATGCATAGAATCCACAGTAATTGAAGCAGAATCTGGGCAAGTTTGGCCCATAAGAAAATAGTGTCACAGAAAGGGAAAAAAAACAAAAGGTACCACCATAGATGGACAGATCACCGCAGGCCCTGAGGAAGTGGCCTTGGGGACATGCAACATTGACTGTGCCAAATAGGAGACTATGTAAAGAAAACAGATAATAATAATAACTGGTGATCCCCGATATCAACTCATTTTTTAGAGTTTTAAAAAGTCGCATAGACCCATTCAGGTGGCACACCAAGTTGATACGGCTTTTACAGTCTCACGCCTGATTCTGTGCAGCAGCCTAACCCATCAAAACTTTGTGAGACTCTACGAGATGATTCTCTGTCACAGAACAGCTTCAGCGTTTAAAACTATTTACTAATTTGCAACCTTTGCTTCCTGAGGTAGTAATCAAGCCAGGACATACAGCCGTTCACAGTTTAAAACACACAAACAAAAAGTTAAAACTATGGAGAACTGTTTTGTGGCCGCCTCAACCAGTGACAGTTTTTTACACCAGTTATTAAAAAAAATAAATGATATGAAGGTGTACGATCTGCAGCTTTATTTGCACATCCTTAGTGTGTGATAATACATAAACCTCCTGAGCTTCGCTCTTGAGGTTTATGTATCATCACACTCCTTGGGTGTGTAAAAAAACTGAAGATAACTTGTGTACATATGCATTATTCTCTATATAACGTACTATTGGATGAATATAAGAGTTTGAGTATTCCTCATCACACACATTCAGTCAGGATAGGCCAAAGAAATGCCTGATCTTACTTTGGGGATATCTCTTTTATCAGGCTAAACCTATGCAACTATAGCCACCAGGCATTGGGACCACATGTAAACTTTTCTAGCCAGCAGTCTACAAGGGGCCACCCACAATGATGTCAGATGCAGCACCATCCTTCTCATATAAATGTGCCCTCCTCAGTTCCTTTGCCACAGTTGACCGTCACACATCAGGCCTTATGGAGTCTCTGAACGCTTAAGTCAATGGGCTGTTTTTATTTCACATTTTATTTTCTTGCTTTTCCTTTCTGCAGTATTTTCATTTAAATCTCTGCCAGAAAATCCACTGTCCCACTGCATCTCCTTCAGTCTACCTCCATGGGTGAATAACCTTCCTTGGCAAGCTCCTGACTTGTTTGTGTCTGCCTCTTTTTCTCCAAGACAATCCTCCTTTTGTTTCACCATCTCAAAATTCAGATTGCCTTTCCTGGGGGGGTCAGATCAAGAGTCTCAGTAAGAACTCCCATGGGTCACCGCATCTCTCCCTGGTCTAAGCTATGGGGCTTCTGAGGCATGGCTTAGATTCTTCTCCTGTGTGTCACTGTCTGTCATTGGGATTGGTGGTTTTCTCGCCAGGAAAAATGTTTCTTTCTTGGAGTCCTGCTTCAGCTGGGAACCCTGGACAGTGATGCCTCCACATCCCTCCAAGCTTCTTCATCCTGCCTTGCACAGGTCAGGGTTGGGTCCTTTCCTTCTGGCCAGTCCGGCAGGCCAAGGCACCCCATGCCTCCCCCATGAAATGGCCCCACAGACAGTGACACCATTACCTCTCCCATCCCGACTGCCCTCCATCACCCACTGGGCATGGGTTTGGCAGGCTTTTACTCTGGTCAGTCTTTGCTGCCCTCAGCACATTGTTGGGGGCACTCTGTTCCTCCCCATCAATGTCTTGTTCCTCCCCCACTTTACGGGAGCCAGAGGGCTCCCTCTTTCACAGGCCAGTACAGGTCTGGCTTGGTCCTTTCATTGGGGACACCTGGGGGAAATCCCCATCATTGTTTTGCCCTCCAACAATGTGCTTCAACTGCCTTTTCTGATGGTGGCACCTGTTTGGCTCCCCTGTCAGTTCTTAGGCCCATGGCTCCATGCTGTGGCCCTCCTGTTGCACCCCCCCAACTGCTTAAGCCATTGAATCTAGGGAACTTCCCTGGACAGAAGTGCCCCAATCTTTTCTCTTGCTCCCCTCTTGGACCATAGTCATACTGCCAATGGTGTCAGGGGAGGGCTGTGGCTGGTTTACAGAAAACCCATGCATCAGGCATGGTACCTCTTAGGCCAGCAGGTGGGCCCCCGGTATGCCGCTCCAGTATACAGGCCTCCCTTGTGTTGCAAAGGGTCTTTTCCATCCCCCCTAGGATTGAGACTTTTGACAACTTTTAACCACCCAGGTTTTGGGAGTTCACATCAGTGACCTCTGCATGGGGGTTGGGGCTCTTGAGGCTTCCCTCCGCTTCCTTGCCAGGGGGGCTCATCACTGTTTTCTTGGATGACTGCTTGGGCTGCAGCCTGGGCTTTTATTGTACTTCTGCCCAGTTGACAGCCTCTGTGACAGGCCTGGAGTTTGGGGTGGTCCCCCTTCCTCCTTTTTGCCTCACTAGATGATAGCCAATGCTGGGCGGTCTGCCTGCCCTGGTCCCGTCTAATGTAGAGACCCGGCTTCATTAGTGCAGCTCCTTGTTGCCACTGCCTGGTGGAGCTTTTATCAACAATACCTGACAGGGTCTTTGCTTGGGTGCCCTAGGCTGTTCTTTCCCATCTTGCGCCCCCACAGACCTTGGGGGCCCATACCAGGGGGTTATGTCTTATAAGTATGTAGATGATGGGATCCAGAACCTTACCCTCTCTGCCATGGCCTTGGGGATTGGTTGACCCACAAGTCCATCTCTCACTCTACTACAGTCCCCTGGCAGGTATGTGCTATGGGCACCGTTTTGGCTCTCCTGCCCTCTACTCATCTTTGGTCTCACCGGGCTCCTATTTGGCCTCAGGGGGACACCCCCCTTACCTCAAAAGTTTTGAGGGGTTCTTCCATTACCCCCAACACAGGCCACCCCTGCTTGTCAATGCACACTGTGTGCCATGTCTTTTTGCTCACCCCAGCATATGGGTTGGGTCAAGGACTGGAGTAGCCAACCTCCCTGTTCCCACTCCCCTTAGAGTGGGGTTACAGGGCTCACTCTCTCTCTCTCCCCCTTATATACCATTTACAGGGGATCTCCAGTGGCACCTGCTCTCAGTCTGATAGGTGCTTGGCCCTGTTTGGGGGGATCTTCATGCTTCACACCTTTCTGCCTCTCCCCCTGTACAATTACTAGGCACTGGCTTTAGTTCCTGGCCATGCAGGATGTTGACCTGTGATACTTAATCTGCCTCCTTATAGCCAGTTCCCCCAGTTTCTGTGCTTGAAGAACCCCCATCATTTCAGGGTTTACCCCTTGGCATGTCTCCTGGGTCACAGGTATTAGCCAAATATTTAGCAGTGATGGTTGTGGCCCTCAGGAGGGATGGCATGTCTATCCTTTCTTACCCTCATGACAGCTTTCTTAAAGCTCAGTCCACAGGGCAACTGCCTCAAACCTTGGCAGATACCAGCCAGTGCTTCATGCCTTAAGGGGCTGGCCTTTCTGCCTGAGGATGGGGAAGAACACCTCATGGCTCCAGCTCAATTGGAGTCTCAGAGCAGGCATGTCACACCTGAGATGTTCCTGTAGCTGTAGGGCTTGATGGCAGCAGTCACTGTTTTCATACTCCTGGACAGGCTGCACCTGCAGATCACACAGTGGATTCTGGGGGGGGGGGGCGTACAGTGAGCTCAGCATACTGACTGCCTAGCACAACAGGTTTCAGTGTCCTCACCTGTCTGCAAGTGGTTCCAGTGGGAGAATGTATCCCAGCAACTTGCTGAAGAGGGTTTTTTAATTTACTTTGCAGGTCCAATGGGATCAACACCTCAACAGTCTAGAACGGAATGTTCTGGTAACATTGTTTGTGTACAAGGCAGTTGTTCTATGCCCTGGGAATCATGATAAGCTGCCGACGTCAGTTCTGACCCTTTGCTGGCATCTCTTGTACATCAGGGCAGTCCTGGATATGGCTCTCAGTTTTGCATTCCTGGCATAGGACAGGGCTGACTGCCTGATAACTCAGGCCCAGCTGCTTTGCAACAGCAGATATGTCACAGCCAGATCCTTCTTGAAGCTCTTGGGCCTGATTACTGCAGCTATTGTCATGGTACCTTTAGCCAGGCTGCACATGAAGATTCCCCAATTAACATTGAGGGTCCAGTGGTACCAACGCACCAATGGCCTAGAATGACAAATTCTAGTCTCCACCCCAGCCAAAAGGGTGATGCTATGGTGGATGGAACTCAGCAGCTTGTTAAAAGGGGTTCCCTTCCTTCCCCTCAGCAGATTCTTACCACAAATACTTTTGGGTTGGGTTGGGTTGGGGGGGACTCATTGAGGGCCCCATCAGACTCAAGGGACATGGTCCAGATGGGATACTGCCCTCCACATCAACATTCTGGAGATCCGAGCCACTCTGTATGCTTTCCAATTCTACTAGATACACCTGTCCCTGGGCCATCTGCTGGTGCAGATAGACAACATCAGTGTTGTGCAGTACATCAACAAACAAGAAGGTTGCAAGGCAATGATGGTCTGGTATTGGCCACTAGAACACTGTCTAGAACTGTCAGACGTCCATGTTCCAGGTTTCCAAAACGTACTCGTGGATAGGCTCAGCCAGTCAGAGTCTTGGATGCATGAGTGGGGGCTGCCGCCCTTGATTGTAGAAGACCTGTTCAACAGGTGGGGTCACCCAGAGTTGGACCTTTGTTATGTCCCCACTCAATGCAAAACTGCCACATTTCTGCTTGCTCACTCTAGGGCCTGGAGTTTCTGGTGAGACACATTGTCCCTTTCTTGAAAGGGGAGGATCCTTTATGCCTTTTCTCCCTTTTCTCTAATTCAAAACATGCTCATCAAGCTCCAGATGGAAGGGGCCCATATGATCTGCGTTGCCCCCTTCTGGCCTCATCTGATCTGGTTCTGCTTACTACGGCAGCAGGTAGTGGATCCTCCAGTGTCCCAGCTCCTGTGCAAAGGCTTGCTCTCCCAGGTGCAGAGCTCCCTGGTACATCCAGGCCTCAAGTCTCTGTATTTCCATGCCTGTCTTCTGAAGATGTAGCCATGGCTAGGTTTGGGGTATCCCAAAAGGTGGCTGATGTCAAGGTGGCTACTAGGAAGCCTTCCATCAGGGCCTCTTATTCCATGAAGTGGAAGCACTTTGCTCTTTTGGCAGCTTCCCATCATTTGGATCCTTTCACTTGTCCAGTGAATCAGGTTCTGGTATGCTTACTATCCCTCTCAGAATCTGGCCTGCAGTGCTGCTCTATTAAGGTGCACCTGTCAGCCATTTTCCATGTGCCTGTTGAAGGCCATAGGGTGTCACAGCTGAAGGTGCCTCATATATTTTTGAGAGGCATTCTTCATCTGAAGCCTCCCAACTGCAATCCAGTCCTGCCTTGGGACTTGAATTTTGTACTGGAGAAACTTACTTTGGCTCCTTTTGAGATGGCTGCATCAGGCAAGCTACACTTTCTGTCATGGAAAGTATTATTATTAGCTGCCATTACTTCTGCTTAAAGGATTTCCGTGCTCCAGGCTCTCCTATGTTAGCCTCCTTATTTGATTTTCCACAAAGACAGGGTATCTTTGCACATGAATCCTAAGTTTCTTCCTAAGGTGGCATATGAGTTTACCTTAAATCAATCCATCCACCTGCCTGTCTCTTATCCACAACATGCCAATCTAGGGGAAGCATTGCCCACTCTTTAGATAGACACAGAATTTTGTGTTACTTGACACACCACACAAAGGACTGCAGAAAGTCCTTGCAGCTGTTTGTTTCATCCATCCCTGGGAAAGAGGGCACCCAGTTTCTAAACAGTTCCTGTCCATGTGGTTGGCCACCTGTATTACGTTTTGCTAAAGACAGTATGGTAAGGAATGCCCTGGAGTTGTACATGGCCCCTCCACCAGAGACAGGACCACCTTTCAAACTTTTTTCCAAAATGCGTCTGCCACTGAAATGTGTGCCACTGCCACTTGGTGTACAATCCACTCTTTCACTAAACACTACAGTCTTGCCATTGCTTCTAGGAGTAGGGTAGGCTTTGCCCTGGTGGTGCCTCAAGGCCTTCTGTCTTTGGCCTATATCATCCATCCAACCAGACTATCTGTCTGTCTGTAACTTCTTGGGACTCATTCCATATGTGTGGCCTGATGCAGGCAATATCCTCAAAGTAAGATAGTTCAGTTACATAACAACTTACCATAACAGTAGATCTTTGAGGAAATCTCTTGCATCAGGCCATGCTGTGCCACCCACATCCTCCTTGGCCTTAGGGCTTCCCTGTGTCTGCCTCTTTTTCTCCCAAGATGATGCTCCTTCTGTTTCACCTTTATTTCTGGTGACAACCTCTGGCTCCCCTTGGTTCCCCAGCTGGACAGCCTATCTGTGGGGTCTCCGACTGGAAAAGAACTGAGGATGGTGTGGGGCCACTCGTATTTATATGACAGGGATATCACTGCATCTCATGTAGTCATAGGTGCCCCCTTGTAGTCTGCTAGCTAGAAAGGTTTCTGTGTGATAATAGTGCCTGGCAGCTATAGTTCCATAGGTGTGGCCTAATGCAAGAGATTCCCTCGAAGATTTACTGTTACAGTAAGTTCTTACATAACTGTACTGTCTCAATACCAGTGTGCTCCTAGTTCTGTCCAATTGCACCAGGGTGGCTAAAGTATTTGGAGGTCAAGTGACTTGTTCAATATAACACTGTGGTGAGTGTTAACTGCTGCCTGAACCACACTGCCATCCCAAACTGCACCATAGTTTCTAATTGTAGTAGGGATGTGCGAAAAAAAAAATTACGCTGGCGGAATTTTGGAGAAAGTGCGGATTTCACTGCCACGAAAGTTTGGAAATCATTTTCGAACATTCACGGAAATTCCACCTAAAAACTGTGAAAAAAATATAAAAAACTGTGGGTTAACTTATTAAACTGCAGAAAAAAAAATCCGAAGAAAGGATCACTGCCAGTAGTCATTTCTGAGGCTTTTTTTAACTGCGGTTTAATTCATTAATCCACACCCACTGATCAGGGGTCCCAGTAATTACCTCCAATCCCTTCCTTGGACCCTCATGGTTTCTCATGGCCCCCCACCCACCAATCATGGCCCCTAAAAAAATGTATTTCCTGATGTCTAGCGGACCCCCCTCCATAACCTGGATTTCTTAATCCACAAAAAAAAAAACAGCTGGTAGTCTGTCAACTCATCCCCCTCTATTCCCAATATTCCCTGGTGTCCAGTGGACCGCCTCATCCCAGATCCCTTATAAAAAAAATAATCCCAATTCCCTGGTGTCTATTGTACCCCCCCAACCACCACCCTGACAGTTCATCTGCCACCATCCCACTCCCTTCCCAACCTTGTCCTGAGTGGTCCACCAGTGCAGCACTCCTATTTCCTCCACTACCACTGGCCCACTGAACTGTCAGTGAATGACCGCATAGTTGTACAAGCAGGCGTTCATTCACTGACAGTTCATTAAAATGTGGATATAATAAATTCCACAGATTCTATGCATTTTTCTGCAGTTCACAAAAAAGTCAGCAGAACTCCGTGAAAATCTGTGGAAAATCCCAGTTTAGCCAATGGCAAATGTTCTGCAATTTCTGCGAAATTTCCAAAATTTCATGGAATTTCGGTGAAAGAGGAATGCACAACTTTCGCCCACCCCTAAATTGTCGTAAAGGGAGTTTGTTAAAATGGCTATAAGAAAATTGTACTTGTGAGTAAATAACTTTGAATCACAGTGAAAGTCTTAAGTTCTTCACTGAATGAATGTTTGCAAATCTCAATGAACTTTCTGGGAATTCATTCATTAATATTTTGCATAGATACTTGATAAACGATTATTTCTTCAGAAAGCTTCAAAAAGTCAAACATTTACAGGTTAGACCACTGGAAATATCTGAGGAAAGCCTCACCATCTTCAGAGTTCTGGAATACAGTTTTCCTGACAGGAAACAATACTCTGAGCTATGATTTACCATTTTGTACTCCTACCCTATGGGGATTCATTTATAAAATAAGTGGGCAACTTTCTCTTGGCCAGGACACAGCTGCATGAGAGTGATAAGATTCTAAAATGGAGACATAGAGTGCATATCTGACAATTAATTTATTTCTTAAAATGTGTTAACTGGGAAAAAAGATTATTTCAAAGCTTTTTCTGAACTGGATTCCATTCGGTTATGCAGAGCACATTTAAGATGTAACTTAAATATGAAACAATGATTAAAGGGAAGCAGTATTAAATAGTGGTTAGGTACTGAGCTGCAAACCTGGAGAGCTGGGTTTGAATCCCACAGCCACTGCTTACAGGCTGTGTTACCTTAGCAAGTCATTTAACTTCTCTGTGCTCCCATGATGTACCTGGAAACAAGCCACAGCTGAGTGTATCTTTCCATGCCAAACATTGTAAAAAATTTAAGTAGACAAACAAACACTGGTTTTACCTTTTTATGTTGGCACACTTGTGCAGCCAACATCTTGCGGTAGTGCAGATTTGGAGGCAAGGTCACTGTTGGGTGAATGCAGGGCATGCATCGGTAGGTACGTCCCTCATTCCCCAATCAGTCTGCATCCTGGCACCACACCACCCAGGTGAGCACATCTAAGGAAAGGTCTGATGCAATGCGAGCAAAGGTCATCACATGCAGTGGATCTCCCAATGTGCTTAGCCAGAAACAAACATGGCAGCACACTGCCCACCAAACTGCTGATTTCAGGGGTGCCCAATCCACCTGTCGGTGTACTCTGCCCCCAGTGTATGTGCCGATGGTGGAGTCCACTCCCCGTTGGCATAAAGAACCTCCCCATTTGTTATATGTAGAGGGGGGATGCCCAATCCCCCTCGGCTCTTGACCCCCTGCTTTCCTTGTGTGCCGACGGGGGTGCCCAATCCCTGTCGGCATAAAGTAACCCCCCATATTGTTGTGTGCTGATGAGGGTGCCCAATCCCCCATCAGCTGTAGCTGCCCCCCCAAAAAACAAGGCTCCGTTGGCATGCTGGGAGTCCACCCCAGTGTGCCACATGCCCCTGTAAACAAAAAAACGGTCCCGCAATTTTTTTTGAACCTGTGGAAAAAGGAAACAGTCCCTCAGCAGTCTCCCTGCCCCCGTCACACAACCCACACCCACCCACTGTGCAGCCTACCTCCCCACACCGCCCTCACCCCATACTTACCTCCAGAGTCCAGCACGATGATCTTCGGTGGACCTGGAACAGGTCTGCTCTCTTCAAAGCTGACCACAAACTGAGGAAATGCCAGTAAGCTGTATAACGGAATAAATAGGGTTTTTTTCAAATTTGATGCATATCTCAGGCATTTTTTTTAATGTTGCCACCAAATATTCAACATGGGGTTTTGGGGTGCCTCCTCATGAATTCTGGCACTGTCATGGCATTATTCGGTCCCGAAAGGTGATTTTGCAGTCACTGCATGGAATCACCTTTCAGGACTGAATAATGAAACAACAGTGCCACTGTTCATGAGGGGAGCTCTCAAAAAGCCTATGTTGCAAATTTGGTGACAAAACTCCCCAAAATGGATGTTTTACGAGCACGCATTTTGCTGTTTCTACACACACTCGTAACGTCATGAATCTGTAATATTTTCACTCCAGATTTTCAAACTTGCCATTTTTAAACACCTCCTGATGAACAGTACAGCTCTCATTTTACATATCCTGCCCAAAATGTGTTTTCGCATGTCCGCCGCAGAACAGCGCAGTTGCTGTGCAAAATCACTTTTTGGGAGTGTTTGAGGAAATGACGGTGACACTGTTCATGAACAGAGGTTCCAAAATGTCAATGTTGAAAATTTGGTGCTAAAAGTCCATAAAATAACTGTGTTGCAAGCGTGCATTGCACAAGTTCCATGCACCCTTGTAATTTCGCAAATTTGCAATATTTCTATGCCAGATTTTGAACAGTGGCATTTTTTCACACCTCCTTATGAACAGTACAGCTGTCATTTTTCACATCCTGCCCAAAATGTGTTTCTGTACCTGTGAAGCACAATGGCGTGGTCACTGTGGGAAATCAATTTTTGGGACAGATTAACAAAATTGCACCACCACTGTTCATAAGGGAAGGTCCCAAAATTACTATGTTACAAATGTGGCTACCAAACTCCCAAAAATAATTGGGTTACAGTCACGTGTTGCGCAGTTTGTATGCATGCTCATTGCTTCACCAATATTTCATATTGTCACTCCAGATTTTCAACGTTGCCATTTTTTATGCCTCCTAATGAACAATATAGTTGTCATTCTCCACATCCTGCCCAAAAATGTGTTTTTGTCCCTCTTTCGCCAAATGGTACAGCCGCTGTGCAAATCCACCTTTCAGCTAACAAAGTGATTGTGCCACTTTTCATGAGGTGGCCTGATAAGCAGCCCATGTTGAAAATGTGGAGTGAAACTACCACCACATGCCTACGGTGTTAGGGTTTCCAACTGTAGCACCCCCACTCAGTACAGACTGACATGCGTCAGGGGTGTGACTTGGGATCTTCGGATGTAATGCTCATGAAATTCCACCCGCCACCCCACCCTGCAGCCACTGACAGGCATCGTGGTGTGCCTTGAACTGTTCGGCCACAAAGTTCACCCCATGCTCCTATACTGCACCCACGTCAGCGTATTTCCTTGTGGAATGGGGTAAGTATAACACCCAAAGACCCCAAAGCACACCCAACACTTGTCAGTGTCTACAGGCTAGGGTGAGATACAATGGCATGAGGTTTATAGTTGATGACCCAAAGGCACACCCCAATGCCTGTCACTCTCTACAGGGTAGGGGTGGGGTTGGTGTCACTTTAATACTTCACTACCATTCCTATTATGCGTCTCTAGCTCCCGGCACTGCCAATGTCAATGCCAGCGTGACAACATTCAGCATTGACAAATGCTTGTTGTAATATACAATGGCAGCCAGAGTCATCATTAATGATACCATAAGTTATAGTGCGCCATGTTGCAATATTGTTAATACATGGGCAACGATATCAGTAAAACTATACCAGCCATCATGTCCCAATATCACTACTGATGGCACTGACTGCCACTGTAATTAAAAATTTGTTCATGAGTGTAATGTCCATAGCTTTCCTACTGTATGCATTCTTTGATTTGCTTTGAAATAATCTCCCCCCCATTAGGGTCCCTTGTTTATGCTGTCTTCCCACCATCTGATATTAATTTGTATAATACATTTTCAGTTCCAGGACCTAGTGACATTTGTTATGCAGAAACATACAGTACAAGTTTCCATGCAGGTCACCACTCATCTGATGTAATCAGGTTCCTAAAACGATCAATAATAATAATGACATTCTTCAGTCAATGCCGACCATGTTCACATGCTGGTATTTACTCTGTGTTTTTGTGCAAAGATAGTGCAGTAGTTACATATGCATTCTGAATGTGTGCTTTGAAAATGGGACTTGGCACATACAGAACCAATGATTATAGAGAACATAACCTGTTGTTTTACCCTTTTTAATATACAATGGCAGCCAGGGCCATCTGTAATGATATCTTAAGCTTTAGTGCATCATGCAGTAATATCATTATCATTAGCTTTACTAAAAACATAGGGCCCTATGCACTTAAAAAAAAGAAAAAGCTTAAGTGCCATGTATCTGCCATGGCATTCTCAGAGAGTGTGCCAGCCAGTTGCACAGTGGATCCCCTTGCCGCATGGGCAGCAACATGCCAGTGGCAGTCAGAGGGAGTGTCGGGGTCATGTCTGCACTTCGTGCCATTCACGAAAATGCATGGTGCCAGGTGCAAGGGGGCACTGGTTATGGCAGCTGGGACCCTGCCATAACTCAGTGCATGCCCCCATGGACATCAATGTCGGGTCCCGGCAGTACCAGGAAATTACATTCTGTGCTGTCCCAGCCCTCTAGACTGATGGAGAGGATTAGGACAGATGTTCAGGTGCATGCCCGTACATGTTTAGTTGATTTGTATTTTTGTGGATCCACACCTCAAATGCACAACTGCCACATGGGCGCAAGGGATCCACTGAGGGACCAGGTTCAGGCATTGCATTGGATGCTTGCCCGGGTCCACCCCTCTGCACCAGGCCACCACCTGTGTACCTGCACACTGGGGGGGTCAGGGCCATGAACAGGTGCTCATGGTCATGCATACTGCACACCCTGCACCTGTCTGGGGCCGTGTAGCTACTCAGGCAGGGTAAGCATCTCTGGCCAGTACTTTCCACCAGTTCATGAATAGGCCCAGAGATAGCAATATCAGTAAAGTGGTAGCAGCCACCATGTCCCAATATCATTACTGATGGTGCTGGCTGCCACTGTAATTAAAAATGTGCTCATGTGTGTAATCTCCATAGTCTTCCTACTATATATATTCTTTGGTTTTCTCTGAAATAATCTTGTCCCTCACTCCACCCTCTTTTTAAAGTCCCTTCTTTATGCTTCCTTTCCCCCCATCTGAAATTAGTTTTTTTAATAAATGGTGAATTCCAGGACCTGGTGACATCGGCTGAGCAGAAACATAGAGTACTAGTTTCCATGCAGGCCTCCACTCAACTGATGTAATCAGGTTCCTTAAATGATCAATAAATATGCATTGATCAAAGTCAACCATGTTGGCTTGCTGGTGTTCACTGTGTAGTTTTTGCACATAGATTGTACAACAGTTACACATGCATTCTGTATGTACATTATGACAGTGGGGCTTGGTACATACATGTACTTTTAACATTGTCTCTTTAATTTCTCAAATGAAATGATGTTGAAATATGCATGTCATGTTATTGATGTTTATTATTGTACTTTTAAACCAAGTTACTAAAGCAGGAAAAGTGCCACCCCTTTTTTTGGGTGGGGGGGGGGCTGTACTTTCTGTTAACACTGTTAGCTTTTAGTTAACACTGTCAGCTTTTAGTATTTATTTATGGTCCTATGACATCAGTGTGCCTATCAAAGACTAGGTGTTTGATGACTGTATCTAGGCTACCCATTTTGCCGTATTCATTAGTTTGTTATTTTTCAATGACTATGTGATTTTACTCAGTTAGAGCATCTAACCTCATAGCTTGTATGAAGTTCTGTCCGACTGATACCTCTGCACCATCCTGAGGACAGGAGAACGCGTGTCTGAGCATGGTGGCCAACAAGTGACGTGAACTCGGGCATGCATGAATTATACATCATTTAAGCACTCCGAGATAAAAATATGGCCTGAAAGCAGGCTTTGTTTTGAGCATGACAATATGTTTTATACTGAAAAATTAGTATGGGAACACTTAAAGCTATTGCTTTAAAAATTGGAACTGTGACTTGGGGCATGCACATTAGTGTCCCATATGCCAGCTTCCAAAAAGAACTGGGTCTTTTGTTAGTATCTACAGCGACCCTTCTTAGACCAGACTGTCACCTCATTATAGCTGCTATCCCAAAGCATCACCTTTTTTCTACTTTCTTCTAAGATTTTCCTAAGAAATACTTGAGGTAAACAAATATAGTTGTTAGTTATTCTTGCTGAGTTGTCCATGAAAATCAAACCATTTCAGAAGTCATAGGAATTTATTAGTGTGGCACATTAGTTTTATCAGCTTATCAAAATTATTTGAAAATTATTTGCCCTGACAAATTTTCATTGCAGGGATCAATTACTTATCAATTTAGGATATTATTCTCAAAAAGATTCAATAATTGTGTGTGTGTGTGTGTGTGCGTGCATACGTGCGTGCATGCATGAGTGTGTGTGTCTCGGGGGGGACTGTGGCTAAAGCAATGGAATTTAAATGTATAATTGTTTCTGTAAACATGAGACAAAATAAAATGGTGTTTAATTAAGTCCAGCTGTGATTAAGTGATATTGATTTTGTTGTTGTTTAAAATCCACATTTGGTATTCAACTACTGTTCTAGCAGGCCAAGTGCAAAGGTAAAAATGAACACAGTGGTGCCTTCTTTGAACAGAATTTTCTAAGGCCCTTTACTTTCAGATTTTGTATTAATAGCACTTTAATTTTTGTACTGAAGCATAATTGGAAAATCCTTCACAAAATGTAGTCAGTCCCATCCAATTGAGACTACAGACCTTCAGTAGCACCTATGGGGTAGGCCAGTCGTAATAGATATTCTGTATACCTCTCGTGATTATGTATGTGTGGTGTTGGCTACTAACACATCAGTGATTTTCATACATTAGGAGAGCTTCAATGTAATTTTAAAAAGTATTTTACTGTATATACCTTTCAACCTTTTGTCACTAAATTAATGGACACAGAAACTTAAAATGAGAGACAATGTTGGACACTGACCCTTAAAATGCAGTTCACATCATCAAACATGAAGACTCAAGCTCAGAACTCTGTGGAACCTGTTTTTTCATTATTTTAAGTAAATTAAATTTTGCTTTAGCATCACAGAATGTTAAGAATTTCTGCTTTAAAGTCTAAGTTTTCAGTATCTCCTTTATGTAGGCAGCACCTTTTCAGTGTGGGACAGATGAGGGACAGAGATGTGAGGTAAAATAAGAGATGTCCCTCATGATGATGGACAGTTGAGAGGTATGTTACTATATATTGATTCCACCATGTCAGTCCAACCCGCATATGGTGACCGTCAGTTCAGCAACACCAAAATGCCGTCTGTGACCACATTGCATGGGAACTGTACTGCCTGATCGCATCCAAAGAACCGGGGCACATCCTGGCTGTTTACATTGTGTATTTGCTTCGACCCCTGTACACCCTGAAAAATAATATAATCATCTCCAGGTCCAAGGTGTAGGAGAGAAAGAGCACAACACCCCTTGGGTGGCAACAACGGTGGGCGCTGCTAAATCCCATCACCAGAATGACAGTCACACAGGTTGCAGTGCCCACATTGCTGTTACCGTAATTGTTTTGCTGCATTGATGGCATACCCTATGTATTAATATGTTCTCCAGAGCCACTCGTTGCTGGATAAGAGTGGTTTTATGCATGTTCAGCTCAAGAGAAAACAGTGAAGCAAAGCTGAGCTGTTCTGGCTTGAGCAGAACACAAGTATAACCACTCTTATCCAGAAATGAGTGGTGACGGGTGAAATATTATTATATTATTGTTCAAGAGCAACCAATAATATATATAATTTTTTTTAAACTGTTCCAGAATGTGCCTGGTTCCAGGACATCTGCATGTGAGATGTTTTTCACGGAATAAGTGTTTCACTCGCAGAGGAAAGGAGCGATCCAATTGCTCGGGAGTGCACCCTCAATCCATAATATAGATTTTAGGTCCTGCAATCCAAACAGATGTAATAATTGCTCATTTAAAATTATTTGTAAGTGCCGCATCAAATTAATCGTTTTTGTTTTCATAGCCAACACTGCATGTTGCACTAGTGATGCTGCCACCAGTAGCCTATTCTTAACATATGGTATTTATATATATATATATATATATATATTCACTCCTCGTCCTCCTCCATTTTACACCTTAATTGCTGGGAATATACCCCTAGTAAAGCTCACCTACATTACTTACTCTTTATTTTTATCATGACTTATAGTTATTGCCTGTTTTCTTATTTCACTGCAATATGTCTGTTCCCAAGGGTTTATTTTACTTCAGTTATCTCATGTGCTTGTATACGGTTTTTGTTTGCACTGACTGCAATTTACCATCGTAGGTATTTGTCTCCCTGTAACCCTTCCCCAAGATCACACCTGGAAACAAGCCTTGGCTCAGTGTGCCTTTCCTGGTTAGCAATAGTCAATAAATAAACAGACTGTGGTCTCAGCCAGGCTAATGACTGACTTAATGTTCCATTCTATCTGACATGAAAATAGCTCTTCTGCAAAAGTCTGAAGACAATACTTTTGGGGGTGGTAGTGTAGTGTGATGGTTAAGGAAAAAGCCAAGGGACGAGAACATTAACATTTAAATTCCACCACCGCTGCCCACTCACAGTATGCCCTTCATCAAGTCATTAAGCTCCCATGTACTTCAGTCCTATCTGATGGAAGACTGAGTAGACACAAGACCAAGATACTTCATCACAGCTGGGTTATCCTGGTTAATTAAATGTTAAAGACTAAAGAAGAGTGCATCTGATTTGAGGTGCAACAATAGTCATCTTCCAAACAATTTATTTATTTGAATTTTGTTAACTAGGTAGGGACACTGGAACAGAAGTCCTTTTTCAGGTTCAACCCAGAAATACAATACAGAGTGCAAACAACATCAAATTAATAAATAGCACAGTTACTGGCCTGCCCGGTGGCATTGAGGGCTGAGGCACTGGACGCCTTACCTCACATTATGTTGGCAACCCCATTCAGGAATGAGCACGGGCTGCCGGGGGTCGGTAGGGGAGGAAAAGGATTGAGTGTCTGGCAGACTGCTCTCCTTCTCCGGGGGGGGGGCTCCTCAGTAGTTGGCTCTCATTCACCCCCCAGCAGAGACTGGGGGACAGGGCATTGTGCTGCATTACGGGGAGGAGTTGGGGCAGGTGCTTGGAGGGAGCGTAAGCAGATGCGGGTGCACTCCCCTCTGCTAACATCATTGCATGCCCCCAGCCCCTGGGAGAACACCAGGGAAAAGCACTGCTGCAGCACATTGGTGGAGGGTGCCTCGCAGGTTCAGCTCCCGGCCAGCCACTGCACTGGTCCACTGGATCCAGACTTCAATGGGGGTTGGGGAACCCCCTGGCAACCTCACCAGGGGGGCAAGCCCTGGGAGCTCAGGGTCAATGCTTGATGGTTATGCCGAGGGACAGGGCTGGGGGTGCCCAGCTGGCAGAGGAGAGAGAAAAAAAAAAAAAAAAAAATGAATAAATAAATAGCACAGTTACACACATTCTTATACAATAAAAATTGCTTAAACATAGGTTTAAAACTTAGAAAATACACAGTGGATCAAAGTGCCTCAGGTAAGCCATTCCTATATAAAGGTGCTGCAATGGAAAAGGTTCGAGAGCTGGCCTTATATTTGTATGAAATGGTTATTAATACCATGCCCTTAGCTGATCTTAATTTAGATGGGACAGATCTGACAGAAACTAAATCAGACAAGGAAAAAAAGTACTTGGAAAAACAGATTTAAAAATCACACATCCAAAGAAGTACTCTTCTTGATCTAGGGGACAACCAACCCAATAGAGAATAAAGGTTACAGTGATGAGTTTGAATAGGGACAAACAAGACAAAATGACAAATGTTATTATAAGTAAATGAAAGGATATTGTGCTTTTCACAAATTAATTTAAAATAATGATTAGACACATAATCAAAATGAGGGAGAAAGGAGCTACAGTGATGGATTTTTGAGTTTCCGTAGTGAAATAACTTTTAAATTGATAAAGAATGCCCTATTTTTGATTAATTGTCTGACTTATGGATCTCACCTGCAAGGAAAATGTTAGTCCAGAGTCGCATAATACCCCAAGATATTTAAACTACAGTACTTGTTCAATTGCAACACCAATATTATCTTGAAGCAATAAACAAGGATTTTCTTTTAACATTTGTGAAGTACCAAATATCATGTACTTTGTTTTTCTTTTAGAATTTAAAACCATAGAGTTATTAGAGAACCAGTTACAGATATAGAAAAGATTCCTCTCAAGGTTAGATCAAAACTTTTGTGATTGATCCTTAAAAGCTGAAGGACTTTAGCAATAAGCAAAAGTAAAACAAAACAAAACAAAGATTCATGAATAATACCTACGTGAACAATAGACCAGAACTTTTAGTGGCCAAAACTGCTGTGATGGTAGCCATGTATTTCTCTTATACAGGGTAGGCTTCTTATAGCCAGTTAACAATATTGCTCCATTTCAATGGGTTCGCACCCAGTAAGTGAGATTTTACATCCTGTCCAGTGGGAGCAAAACTTTTGGTAGTTACTTTCCACCATAATACATAGTGTTAGCATGCCCCACACTGTGATGACCCCAGTGAACTGGCAACAATGTTTGCATGTATGTGGCCAGTGAACAGCTACTGTACAGAAGGCATAATTTGCATGAATCACTTGCCCATATTTATAATTGCTTTGCTGGCCAGAGGCTATATAGAGAGTGAAGAACAAGTCTTATACCATTTCTGCTTCTTACCAGATATCGGGAACAGAAGCTAGAGAAGACAGTAAGTGTGATGGTGATGATGATGTAGGAGCTGCACTAGGTGACAGGAGAAATATACAGTACTCTATGTAACAGTAGTCTGACTGTAGTAGGAATAGGTGGAAACCAGCATAGTGTGCAGCCGTTGGTGGCCAAAGGCCCACAGTTTTAAATGGCTACTGGAAAAGTTTGAGTTGCCAGTGGCCACCTGGCTCATATATTTTTAACTTTCTTCTTGAAATGTTACTGCTAACATATTGCATTTGAGATGCTGCTATTATGGATGGCAGAAACATCAGTAGAGACTAGAGGCCCTGTACTTTAGGCCATCACTTAACACATGTTTCAAAAAACAGTACACCTACTATCCCACATGTGGTACCATTACAATAAGAAGGGTGAGTGGTCCTGTAACTAAATATCTGGGCCAATCCCTCCTCTTCAGATTTTTTAACAGTGATAAAAACATTGATTTCAAAGCTTCTTCTTCTCTAACAGATTGGGTGGTATGTAGGGAATGATGAAATAAGTATAAAAGAGCCATCAGATACATTATGGGTACTCATTGAAAGCAGCTCTTTTACTGTACTGCTCACAATCCAAGCATATTTTGGAGATGTGTCAAACATATGCTGCATCAAAGTGGGGATCACTTTCCCTCTGACACGATCCTAAATGCTGTTAATTATATGAGTAGTATCACCATAGCCAAGGCTTTCGGCAGTTTTTCACTGACGTCTTCTCTTATGCCAGTGCTTTCCCTGTCACATCCATGCCATTATCTAACAGTGGCTCCCTAATCAGACCTCTACACTCATTGGATGTCTTCCTCTTTATGTCTGCTTGCGCACACATGCCAGCTGGCTCTCCCCAACTGTCTACCGACTATATCCCTAGGGACCCTGATAGACTCTGTAATCCGTAACCAAACCCCCTCCTCCCTTTCAGCTCCACTTGTACCACGGACACCTGCCCACTGACTACGCTCAGCAAACAAATGTCTATTTAGTGTACCCAGGTGTCTTACTTCAAAAGGCTGTGGAGCATTTCACTGCACAACCCCAGCCACCTGGAACTCCCTCCTTCCTGCCCTGAGGCAGGCTAACTCCCACCCAATCTTCAAAAAAGAACTATATCGCCACCTATCCCAGAACCCCTGCACATGCTTTGATCCCACTTAATGCCTTACAGCTAACCACCCTATTTTGCCCAAGACACTGCTGCACTTCTAAATAAGCTTTGCTATAAAATGTCTTTATAGGTGCCACTTAGCCCAGTTTCAGTTATTTGCATGTACTAATGTCACTTTTGTCATCTCTGCATAGCTATATGTATTATCTCGAGTACTGTCTGACTTGATCTGTATTCAAAAGCTACCTGTACTATATACTATGTACCTGTACTATATACTATGTATTGTATAATCTCATCTCATTTTATGTATGTATTCTCCTTGGTCATGCCTGAAAATAGTTAACTTTGGCTAGCACACCTAACCTGGTTAACAAAAACTAAATGAATAAAATAAATAAATATTAGAATAGCTGGCTTCAGAGGTGTGTAACTGTCACATTCAATTCTGCTCATGCTGCAGGATGCTTGACGGTGACAAGCCAATGATCAGTGAAGCAGATCATAATGTTGTTCTGCTGGCTGATGGGTGGAAACTTTGTATAATTGAGAGAAGGCAGCCACACCTGTAAGACAACATCTGCAGCCTTTCATCTACATCACATTACCTAGCAACCAGCTGAGTGGCAGCATTATCGGCTTGCTTTGTTTTGGCTCAAATGTAGAACTGAATAAATAAACAGGAGAAAAAACATCCTGGGCTGAAACCCACTACGAGCAGAAGTAAAACAAACCTCAGAAAAGCCTGACTAGGCTAAAACCCACCACAAACAGGAAGGAAAACAATCAACCCTCTGTTCTTGTAAACCTTGCTCACAGCCCTCTTCTTCTAAGCCCTGCTCCTTAGTTGAGAGCTCTGTCTTTATCAATGCCTCAGTCCTGATTATTTGTCTCCCCCTTGTGACACTGGGGTGCCCAATCTCCAGTGTTATCCTTGGTCACTTTTTTCCCCAAACTAAACCCTAAAAGTAGAAACTGACCATCTTTGTCTTCAACTGAGACGTTCTACCCATCATGATACTTGTCCTCCCCAACGAAACACAATGGTGTCAGGTCAACAGTGTCATCCTTGGTCCATCTTTTTGTTCCTTTTTTTGTTGATTAAACCTAAAAGCAGAAAACCATCCATTTAAGTCTTTTGTCCTTCCTGACTCCCCCCACTCACTCCACCCTGGCCATCCACTCACCACCTCATACTCCACCCCACCCTACACCCTTATTGACGTAAAAAATGTCCAGCACCAAAAACTGACTCTGCAAGGAAAACATGTCCTTTACTTCAATGCCGGCCTGGAACTGAAGAAAAAAGATAAGTGTGGTCAATGCGTTTTCAATGTGTTTTGAACTTTTACACTTAAATTTGTTGTTTTTCTAAATATGTTTGTTTCAGATTTTCAGCATAGGCTCTTTTGGGACTCACTTCATGCACAAGGTAGGTGAAAGATTTCAAATCTGTCCTATTCCTCCAAATAACCTTTTGGGAGGGATTTGAAAATGTTCACCTACTGAGCTCTTGAAGTGGGGTCATAAAAAGACTGTGTTGAGCATTTGGGGTCAAAATAGTAAAAAACAACAATGGAATGAAGGCACCTTCAAATTTTTCAATGCTCACTCATAACTTCTGTAATTTTCTATAGTTTGACTCCAGATTTTCATCATAGTCATTTTTCACACCACCTGATAAACATAACCAGTGTCATTTTTCAAATCCTGGCCAAAACTTGCTTTCACACTTGTGGCACAAAATTATATTTCATCTAGTATTTTACACATGGCACATTTTACGTTTCGAAGTGGGTTAATAAAAAGACTGTTAAAATGTTTGGGGTCAAAATGATAAAAAGCAACAAAGTTGTGAACCTAACTTGAAAAATGTCAATGCTTGCTCATAATTTTGGTGATTTTCAGTATTTTAAATTCCAAATTTTCAACAGTCATTCTTTTCACACCACCTCGTGAATGTAACAGGTGTCCTTTTCCAAATCTGGGTTGAAATGTGTTTTCACACTTCTGGTGTGAAATGACGTTTCGGTCAGTATTTTATAAATGACACCTGTCATGTTCAGAAGGGGGGTAATAAAAAAAAAACTACGTTGAGCATTTGGGGTCACAACATTACAAAAAGAAAAACTATGAAGTAACATTGTTTTCAGGGTTCACTGTTGGCGCAGTGGGGACCAGATTGCCTTCCAGTGCCGGTTGTCTGAATTTGATTGTGAGCTCAGTGAGCCACCTGAATGGGCTGAGGCTGGAGAGAAGGTACTGTGGTGTACTGCACTGGCCCAAACCTGGAGAAGGACAGAACGGTGTTCTGGAGCACAGGTGACACCTTGTGGTGGACCAGGGAGCCTTCCCTGACAAGAGGATGACATGCATGTCAAGGCCTGATGGGTTCCTGCACGCTGTCATGATAGGTGTGGCAGCAAGAAAAATGGGGAAAAGTATACCAGGCAGGATGTAGGTCAGGTTGCTGCAGGCCCCCGCCACCAACAGACCTCTTACTGCTGTCAGCAAAGGGTTGAAAGACCACAAGTAGTATGAATTCATGGGGGTGGTGGGTCACGTCAGATGGATCTGATTGAGTTCTTCAGCTGCGTGACCAGGGAAATAGATCATGTGAGGCAGTGGATGTGGCCTATCTGGACTTTAGCAAGGCCTTTGACACTGTACTGCACAGGAGACCGAGAAAGAAATTGAGCAGCTTAGGGATAGATCCAAAGTGGTGACATAGGTTAAAAACTGGTTAGCGGATAAGAGACAGAGGGTGGTGGTTAACAGCACTCACTCCAATGATGGGAGAGTGACCAGTGGAGTGTTACAGGGCTCAGTACTGGGATCTGTCCTCTTCAATGTCTTCATAAGCAACATTGCAGAAGAACTGGAATGGAAGGTATGCCTTTATACAGATGACACCAAAATCTGTAATAGAGTAGACAGTGAGGAGGTGGTGGAGAAAATATGTAGGGATCTTGGGAAACTCGAGGAGAGGTCAAGAGCATGGCAGTCGGGAAGCAATGCCAAAAAGTGCAAAATTATGCACCTAGACTTAGGAACCCAGGATCTGAATATAGTATGGGGGCACTGACAGTCTCTAAGCAGAAAATGAACACTGAATTTTTCAAATCTGTTGACCTTGAGTAGCGTGGCAGTGTGACAAAGCAGTGCGTAGGACCAGTGGAATGCTCCGGAGTACATAAGGGGAGGTATGTCCTACAGGGGGCAGGAGATGGAGTTGCCACTATAATGTTCATTGGTGAGACCCCCAACTGGAGTATTGTGTGCAGTTCTGGAGGCCACACCTCAGAAATGTCATAGTTAGGGTGGTGGCTGTCCAGAGGAGGGCAACTAAAATGGTACAGGAGTTGCACTTAAAGCCCCACATGGAGAGACTGAAGGATCTCAACATGTACACCTGGGAAGAGAGGTGAGCAAGAGGGACATAATAGAGACCTACAAGTACCTCACAGGAGTAAACAGGGTGCAGGATGTGAGTCTCTTTCAAATAAGAAAGAGCACCAGGAGCAGAGGACATGCAATAAAGCTGGAGGGGGAGGTTTAAGAGGGATGTGAAGGAGTACTTCTTCACTGAAAGAGCTGTAGATGTCTGGGACAGACTGCCAGTGTAATTGGGGTAGATGAAAACAACAGGGGACTTCAGGCATGCATGACATAGACATAGAGGAATATTAGTAACTAGGCAGGGGGAGAAAGGGTCACCAGAGATTAGTTTAGATCTCTGGAGGCAGACTAGGTAGGGAACATCTGGGCAGACTAGGTGTGCCAAGTGGTCCTTTTCAGCTGACAAATTCTATGTTTCTATGTTGATGTCAAAGTCATGCAAATGAGCCTAAAGCTGAAACACCATCATTTTGTCAAAACATTCCCTAAAAATGTTAGGCTAGTGAATTATTGGTATCCAGTGAACAGGGCAACTGAGATTGAATGGCTGCAATAATGGCTACTCAGTCTCAGTGCCTGTGTTGTGGACTATCCTGAAAGGGTAGCGATGGGCAAGAAGGAAGGTGACTGAAACCACAGCACGGGGGATGGAAGGGGAGAGAAGGTATGTGGGAGGCAGTGCAATGGAAGGCTTCTGAGCTGGCTGTGTGGCGTGGTGGTGAGGGAGGCTAGCTGTGGTGGGGAGGATGCAGGGTTTGAGTCTGGGGCAGTGCAAAAATTTTTTGCAGTCGTGCCATCCATTTATTTTTTTTACAAGTTTCACCCCCCCCCCGACATACACCCTCCTGGAGATGAGAATCTTTAGTTATGGGGGTGCGGGGGGGTAAAGTGCACCCCCACGTATAACAAGTAGATCCTGTTGCTGTGTTGTTTGCACCACGAGTGTACATCGACGTCTTTATTTTCGGCAATGTACACTCGTCCTAATGGCAATCACCGTTCAGTGATTATCGTTATCACATAGAACCAGACTTATCTACAACTTGCAAGGACATTAGGGTCCGGCAATTACTTAATCAGAAGTGTGCCTCACCAAAGTTCTCTTCTTGACTGATGGATAGGCACCCTTCACAAGGGAGCACCTGATAATCCGATCTGATCCTATGATAGACTTTGAGAAACATATATTGACATAGTATTGTTACAAGCCTGCCAGGTGGGAGTCAGTACAGATACTATATTTGAATAACTTATGGTAAAATTTCCCATAAGGCCTACAATATGTGTAATACCAAAAATTCATAAAAGTGTGTAAGCCTCCCTGGTTGGCTGATCGTTACAAGCACTGAGTCAGGTACCTTTGGAAATGAGCCTCTGGCTCAAAGGTTGTAAACTGATGTACAAATAAATAAATATGAACTACTCAGTAAAGTTGATACTCAAATTAAACCATTATCTAGTACTTTCCCCTCAATTCTTGAGGGCTGTGACAGATGTACTGAAAGTGTTGAAAGAACCAAACATTGAATGAGACTGGCTCCTGTTTACAATGGACATGGAGTCTTTGTCCACTAATATCCCTCATATAGGAGGACATTGCACCATGGAAACCAGTCTGAGGGAATTAGCCTTACACTTTCATGAGCTGATTCAGTTCTTTGTAACAACAACATAATGTGTAATAAAATGTAATAGCTTTTCATTGTAAGGTCGCTATTAACTGCAACAGAAGGGAATGGCAATGGGTCCCTCGCTAGCACACAGTCATGCCAACATATACAGTACCTCTCACAATGGGAAAAACAACATGTGTTGAACCAAGAGGTAAACCCCTTTCATGAAAAAACTGAACGTTTCCACATGTATATAGATCACCTGTTTATGGTATGGCGGGGTACAGTGAGAGAGTTAAACCGTTCAAGTCGTATATGGAGGCATCAATTCCAAACTTGAGGTTTATGCTTAAGTACAGCAAAGCAGAGACTGGATTTCTGGACCTCAGAATTTACAGTGGTAGTTATACAACATTGATCAGTACTACAGTATAATACAGATGCGGTAATAAAAAAATAACACTGTGTTACAAGGCAGTTGCGATAAAAAAAATATTGAATCACTTTTTTTTTACTACAACTACATTATATTGCAATGTTCATTTATTGTAACTGCATAATTTATTTATTTATTGATTTAGATCAAAAGTTTATCCAGGAAAGACATACTGAGCTGAGTAGCAGCTCGTTTCCAGATGCATGCTGGGGAAGGGAAATAGGAGAAATATGCAGAGAATGTATAGTACATTGCAGATAAACTGTACAAATAAACAGAGCACTTACAATGTGAATAAGCAGAGCAACTCAGCAACCATATTTACAGTATGTATAGCTAGTAGTAATATATACAATTATTCAGCCATCTAGGTACAATGCACCGTAAAAGGCATGCAGCGGTTAGGGAGCTACAGATACAAGTTGAGGCTGGGAGAGAGGGAGTTTACAAGAGGGTAATCAGAAAGCAGTGGCTGAGTTAATGGAAGGAGAGTAGAGAGAGGGAGAATGGGTGAGGGAAGTAGAGTAGAGGAGTAGGGGAAGCGAACTCAGGTACAGTTGCATGAGGGAGTGGTGACAACATGGAGAAGACAGGAAAGGGTGTGAAGGGAAGTGGCTGAGTGGATGGAGAGGGGGAAGGAGTTACAGAATTTAGTGAGGCAGAAGGAGAATGCAGCCTGGCCAGAAGAGGATGACCTAGGTGGGAGTACTAGGGTCCAGCAGCCAAAGCTGCGGTGGGAGTAAGATGGGTGAGGAGGAGATGACAGAAGAGTGGTGAGGTAGAAGAGGAGGGAGTTCAGCCAATACTTGGCAATAAGGGAGGAGCCATGAGCAAGTCATCTGACTTCAAGGGATGGAAGAGAGAGTAAGGTGTAGAGGGAGAAGTGGTGAGTACAAGGCAGACAGCCAAGGGCAAACTGGCAGAAGGAGTGCTAGAGAGGATCCAGTCTGGCCAGGGTGGACATAGGAGCACTGCTGTAAATGTCGTCTCCATAGTTGAACATGGGGAGAATGGGGAGAATGATTCTCTGTATAATGGCTCTAAGCACCAGCAGGGGGATACAGGCACAGTTTCGGTACAATGCACCTAGTTTTGGGTGGATAATTTTGTGGATAGAGTCCAGATGTACTGAGAAATCTAGGTACTTGTCAAGCCACACCCCAAGGTACTTGAAAGAAGGGATGTCTTCAAAGGGGAACCTGTCTAGGGTGTGGAAGGAGGGGGAGGAGTGGGAGTCTAGAGATCTTTTGCCAGGTTCCTGAGGTCATTGAGACCATTTCTGTTTGCATTTAGGGACAGCTGATTTGAGCAGAACCAGAGCTGGATGTTGTCAATATCCAGCTGAAGTCTGGTCATCAGATCAGCAGGGGAGGAGCCAGAGGCAGATAAGACAGCATCGTCTGCGTACATATGACTGGAAGCAGAGATACAGGCTGAGGGAAGGCTATTTAGAAAAATGGAGAAAAGAATAGGGCCAAGCACCAGTCCTTGGGGTACGCCAGTGCTGATAGGGAGAGGGGGAAGGGAGTTGCTAATTTTAATTGACTGTGTTCTTCCCAGAAGGTATGAGCAGAACCAATGGTGGCTTGGGAGGGGAGTCCTGCCACAGAGAGCTTTGCAAGGAGAAGGGGGTTGGATACTGTGGTGAAGGCTTTGGCCAGGTCGACAAAAATTGCAGAGGGGACCAAATCCTGATCCATGCCAGACAGTATGGAGTCAGTCAGCCTGAGAAGGGAGGTGGCTGTGGAGTGGAATTTATGAAAATCATGCTGAAAAGGGGTGAGGTAAGAGAATGAGTCAACAAAAGGAGAAGTTCAGAAAGTGCAACATGTTCTTGCAGTTTAGTGAGGATAGAGAGTAGGGAGTTAGGGCGGTAGTTTTTAGGAGCAGAGGAGTCACCACCTTTAGGGAGGGGAATGATTGTAGCATGCTTCCAAGAAGCAGGCACAGAGGCAAGGGAGAAGGAGAGGTTAAGAAGGGATGCTGAGGCAGATAGCAGGTGCAGAGAGATGTAGGCGCTTTGGATCCGATCCATCTGGGCTCTTGCCCTTAAGGTGGTTTAGAGATAGGAGGGTCCTGAGAATGATGGTGGTAGGTATTTCTGGGGAGAAGGAGAAAGGATAAGATAGGGATGGATGGTAGGGGACAGTGGGGGGAAGGGGGGTAAGGAGGAGAGGAGGGAAGAGGCACAGGAGGTGAAGAAGTTATTAAATTCAGAGGTGACAGCAGAGAGATTGGAGATGGTGCCTCCTCTCATCTTAAAGACTTGGACAGAGGACTAGACAGGGAGTGAGAAAAGGGAGTGGATGACTTTCCAAAACTTTGAGGGGTGGTTAATATTGTTTTGGAAGGTGGCGGAAAAGTATTCTGCCTTGGCATGTTTGGTAGCTCTGGTGCAGGCAATACTGTACATAAGGCTCGATATTTGTGGTAGTCAGCAGGAGATCATGAGGACTTGTGAGCCTTCTGTTCCAGATTCCATGCTCCCAGGCAGGCTAGCAGTTCAGCAGAGACCCTGGGGAGATAAGAGCCATGTACCCTAGTTTTCCTGAGTGGGTGTGATGATCCCAAGTGGACAGGAAATGTGATGTGAAGAAATTTCGGGCTGAGTCAATGGAGCTGGTAGAAGAGATGGGTGATCAATCAGTTGCTGCTAAGTCCTTGTGGAGGGAGGACATGTCCAAGGACTGGAAAAATTGAATTAGGAGCAGTTTGGGTGGGGCTTTGGGTTGATAAATCTTCCGTAAACAGTAGACCATGTGGCGGTCACTGAGGTCATCCAGGAGGATGCCCGATGCAATCATTTGGTGTGGGTGAGAGGCAAGGGCCCAGTCTAAAAGAGTATGATTAAAGGACTTGTGGTTGGGGAGAGTAGGATCAGTGATTAGTTGAGTAAGGTTAAGGACTTGATGTTATCACAAACTTTAGATAGAGAGGGGGAGAGCCAATTTTTGTTATAGTCCCCAAGGATGAGAAGTTTGCCAGTTGAAGCATGAGAGACGGTGGAGAGAAGTTCCATAATAGCAGAGGAAGGCAGGCCAGGGCAGCAATAGACACTGGCAATGAAGCTGGGGAAGAGAAGGGGAAGGAGAGCATGATAATAAGAAGTTTGTAGGCTGAAGTGGAGGAGATAGAGTGTAAGGATGTATTGAATGGCAGTTGAGGTAAATTGCAACCCCGCCACCCCTAGTGGGTTGCTGGCAACTGCTGAATCTAGACTCTTGTGGGAAAGCCAGGACTCAGAAATAACCAGGATGTCAGGCAAAAGGCTGGCCATAAGAGGTTGCAGTAAGTCGATTTTGGGGAGGAGTCTACTAATGTTAGCATGTGTCACACTCAGTCCTTTGAGGAGGTGGGTGGAGGGGGGATGGGCAAGGCCAGAATTGAAATCTTTATCACCAGCAAGCAACAACAATAGGTAGATAAGGAGCTTTGTTGGTGTAGAGGGGTGTTTTTGTGGCAGTTGATTGAAGGAGCAGGAGCGGGGTGGAGAGCAGGGGAAGAGGTGAGCAGGGAGCACAGTGTAGGAAGATGGAGGTTAGGCACAGGGAGAAGAGAGCAGTAAGGAGGCCAGGGTGAGTTGGAGAGTCAGAGAGACCAGGATGTAGGGAGGGTAGGGGAGGTGGAGGGGGGGGGGAGAAAGCTGGAAGGAAGAAGGGAGGGTGAGGTGTTGGGAGGGAGGGAAGTAAGGGTAAACAAGAGG
The DNA here is from genome assembly GCA_016271365.2 of Neoceratodus forsteri. Classification (NCBI taxonomy): domain Eukaryota; kingdom Metazoa; phylum Chordata; order Ceratodontiformes; family Ceratodontidae; genus Neoceratodus; species Neoceratodus forsteri. Next base: position 237,707,461 of record CM028132.1, on the reverse strand, counting down.
GGGAGGAGGGATAGTGAGAAGTGTAACATCATAACTCAGAAGGGGTAAGGCGAAGCAGGAAATCTGGGTAAGAAGTGGAGAAAACAGACAGGGAGAATTGGTGGGGAAAGCAAATAGAGCAGGAGATGGGTAATGCAGGGAAGGGAGTGAAGAGAGGTTCGGGTAGGGGCATTATATGAGAAGCAAAAGCTGCTAATACACAATAGGCAGAGCACATTGTCAGCAAGCAGGCAGGGGACTGTTGCAGAGATATAGCGATATCACAATGCCAGAGATAGGTCATGAAAACACACAGGCAAAAGTCATTAATTACACCATGGGAATATATGTGAAATCAGACTATGGTTGACAGGTTAAACAGCCAATGTAAGACAGATGGCACAGCACCTTAGAAGGCAGTGTATAAGTAGCCCTATTAGTTGACATTACATTGCAGAGACAATTTATAAACCCAGCTGGGCAAATAAACACAGTGCTATGACACTGACTGATGAATTAGCACATGGGGAGGAAATGGTAAGGAGCGCTCAAGTGGAAAGGGAGATGGGGCAAGCTAGGGAAGTAGGTAACAAGTAACAGCAGCAGAGAGCCGTGGTTGTTCTTCAAGCAACGGCAGCAGTACTAAGTGATGCTATTAATGAGGAACCAGGTGCAGCTCCTCAAGGGGGAGAAGTGGGAAATAGGAGAGGATAAAAAGAACACCTCTCAGGGTGGGTGGGAGAGATAGTATGTCCACATGGTGCTGAGCCAATCTACACACTACCTTGCAGCAGCTTCAGGTATAGTGGGGGGGCACAATAGCAACTGGGTTGGGAGGGCAAATTCCAGTAGTGAGTTCTCATGGCCCTCTTCCATCTGGGTCTGTTCAGGCAGCCCTGTGTGGTGTCTGAAATATTAAGGAGAGCTGAAATTAGACCTCTACTTGGTTAGTGGAACCCCCCAGGAGCCTATCTCGATCAAGCACACCACTTGGGACAGTGCAGGGATTAGAGAGTGCGCAACCTGCGATCTACAGTAAATAAAAATCTGGACCTAAATTCCTCCCTAGGCAAATAGTAATACATGGCTTACTGAATGAAGCTCTAGTTGATATTACCCATTAAACAGTCTGCAGTACAAGATTTGCTGATAAAACTAGTCATTTCTGTTCCCCACTAATCAGCCTACAGTACAGGATTTGCTGATAAGGTTGTCATTCCTGAACCCCACTAAACAGTCTGCAGTGCAGTAATAGTAATTCTAGGCTAGTAAACTCCTCACTAGACATTTGCAGAACAGGACTTCATATTACAACATTAGTTAAACTCCCCCATAAACAATTTCAGTACAGGATTTGATATTTCTACATAGATAAAATCCCCACTAAACATTTGTGGTACAGGACTTTACATGCTAGCACAAAGCACCATTAACAGACAACAGGGAAGGAGCCTACTTGTTACTGCAATGCAGACAAGCCTTGCCATGCAAAACAGAAATAAATTCAGAGTGCTCTAAACAAGGTGTATAGAGTCCTCATGGGTGCTGTACGTCTTACACACACAAGTGAGCAATATGCTCAAACTGGATGGCTTCAACTAAGTGGTAGGATCAAGTACAAAATGGACCTACTAACTAAAAAAGTTCTCCGTGGGCTCCTGCCTCTAGGTGTAAGAAAACAGCTGAACCAATCTCACAGGACCAAACAGACTCGTACATCAACCACCCAACTCCTTCTTGTCCCTAGGTGCTGGACAACTCAATACTAGCATTCCATTTTTTATAGAGCTCCACTTTGGTTCAATGGGTTGCACAGTGAATTAACTAATTTACCCAAACTTGGCAAGGTTAAGCACAAGCTCCATCAGTATCTCATATCCGAAAGCTCCTGTGATTGTGCCACCTAATTATAGGTATGCCTCTCCTCGGCCCTAACACCCCTTTAACTGCACCCCTGCTCTGCCCATTCACCCTGATTATACCATCAGATAATCTGACAAGCCCACTGGCTGCTACCCCTTTCACTTGGCCTTATAACCCTTTTCCCCTCTTCTTCCCCTGTTCTCCCTCACTTCTCCCTTTCTCCTTTCAGCAACACTGACAAAGCCTCTGGCTGCTACCTCCTCTTTTCTTTCCATTTATTTACTCCCATTCTCCCATTGAATAGTGCCAATTATGTATGATGTATTACACACTATTACTGTATGTTAGAAACTCAATTGTTAGTTCTTCCTATGTCTATTTGTAACCCTCTCCACTGACTTGGAACCTTTGTAAATGAGCTGTTCAGGGCTCAAAGGTATTTTATAATCCAAGACTGAATAAATAAAAAATAAAAAAATAAATATGCTTAAATGCAGCTTGTAATTTAAAACTAGTATATGCACAATAGTGGCTTCAGTTCTGAATTGCCTAATTTATAGAGCTAGTATAATCTACACATATATACATATATATACACACATATATATATATATATATATATATATATATATATATACACACACACACACACAGATGCACTGCAGATACAGAGTGTTCGGCGTTCTAGGCCAGGTGTCTATTTTGCGTTTTACCATGTTGGCCAAGCCAGTCTACACATTACCTTGAAGCAGCTTCAGATATGGTGGAGGAGTGCAGCGACTACCGGGTTGGTGGAGGACAGATTCCAGTAGTGAACTTTCATGACCCTCTTCCACCTGGGTCTGTTCAAGCAGCCCTGTGTGGTGTCTTGGAGCAGCTTCACGAATGGCGGGAGGGGGGTTGCATCGGCGACCAGGTGGGGGATGGCATATTCCAGTAGTGACCCCTCACAACCCTCTTCTATCTGGGTCTGCTCAGGCAGCCCTGTACAGATATTACCAGTCAAGTTTTGTGTGACTACCATTGTATAAGAACCAAGAATGAAGGCTAGAAACAGATCTGTACAGTAAAAGTACAGACAGAAATTTGTTACTGTACAACACCATTTGTCACCCTGCAAATTAATTGATAATATCCCACTGAGCCAGTTCTACAGGGTAAAGAGAAGCATTATCAAAAATCAAAATAAATAGAAAAGTCAGCATATATAGAGCACTTTTCATACACATTGTATCCCACAGCAGTTCATAAGCAATGCTAGACTGGTTGTGAGGTGACTGAACATGTATTGGCAGACATTTCACACATTAATACCCACACACAGCCATAGAAGTAGAATGTTGACCTGGACACTGAGGAAAATCCCCTGTTCTTGAGAAAAGTACCTTGGGTTCTTTTACTTCCACCTGGACACTCACCAGAACAGCACCAAAGGTGGGTAGAGGTGATCTCTGTTAGGAAGGACAGCACACCTCCACAGCACAGCACCTCACCCAGCACTGCACTTGGGTGCCAATGTTTAAGGTATGAGCCCAAAACCCTGTGGCCCAGAGGCAGATATGCTACCAACTGGGCCATGCTGACAACAACTTGGCATTAAAAACAGAGGAGATGGCAGATACAGTAGGTAGTTCACAGAGTGTGATAAAAAGGGCCAGGCAGAAAGCACCAAACACTTTCAGAGAGGCATTGTTAGAAGTCAAGGATAATGAAAAGAAGAAAAAAAAATGAAACCCTGAATTTTCTGACTAACTTCTGTGTCCTTTTGAATGCTATAGCAAAAATAATTATGCAGAACTAGAACATATTGACCACTGAACCTACTTTGAGAAACACAGTAAATACCATCCCCCATAAGGGTGGGTGAATACCTTATTTCAAATATTTGAGGCCACAAATACTTAGAAATTCAACATTCTGATTCATTATTCATTTGCTGGAGGCTGTAAAAGAAACAGCCCCACCCTCCTCCCCATGCCAGTCATTTAAAATACAACCCCATCCCCCAACCCCTGTTTTAGGTTTAAAAAACACTCCCAAGGTAGCTGACAGGCACAACCTGCCTGCCACCACAGCTGGCCACTCTCTCATTTAGCACTTTTCATTTTGTAAATCAGTTTATTTCTATCTACCCCCTTCTACTCTGGCAGCAGTACACAACTCCCACCCTCCTACCTTCAGCAGCAAATTTTGTCTAAAGAGAAGGCATCTCATGTGTGGTGAAGACGACTGATACAACCCCCTCCTCCATGTCCAATCAGCCTACTAGTCAATGGAAGTGCTCTTGCACTTGCTGGCATAGTAAAACAGCTGATCACTGAGACTGCACTGGTCATGGTGCATAATGACCTTCTTAGGGTGAGGGATAGAAGAGAATGATCAGTTATCATCCTTCACAGTTTCTTCTCAGCTTTTGACACTGCAGACTTTGGGCTTTTGTTGGATTGACTGAGACAGTATGTAGGACTCACTGACAGTACCATTTGCTGATTTGGGTCCCACCTCAGGGACAGCACACAGAGGGCTGTGTTGGGGAATTTCTCACAACCAGTGTCACTGCCTTGTGGTGATGCCCAGGAGTTGGTCCTCTTGCCATGCTGTTTGCAGTGTATAGTATATGCTCCCCCTGGGAGTGAGCATTAGACAGCAGAGATGGGGTTTCACTGTTATGCAGATGATATCCAGCTGAAAGTATCATTTGCACCCAGAGTACCAGCTGTGTTGAAGGTACTTAATAAAGGTTTGGTCGAGATCATAGACTGGATATCATTGGCCTGGTTGAGATGCAACACTTGAAAGACTGAAGCATTAGTTATTGATCTGGGCCATAGGGGGAAAGTGGTAGCTGAAGAGGAGGCAGCACTTTGGCTCTTCCCTTCCAGGCTTATAGTTGCCAAAATGTGAAAAATCTGGGAGTCATTTTGGACCAGATGCTTACACTTGAGGGTCAGCTGTCAACGGTAGTCCAGACTGGCTTTTACCATCTGAGGAACATCAGCAAGATTAGATCCCTTACCATTATGAGGAGCTGGCAAGACTAGTACATGCATTTGTGACACCCTGCACCCCGGCACAACTACTACAATGTTCTGCACCTCGGGGTCAGTGGAGGTACAGTACTATATTACAGCTGAAGCTGGTGCAGAATGCATCAGTCAGGTTACTTACCAGCCTTTCTAGAATGTGCCATGTTTCCTCAGTGCTATGTGAACTGCACTGGTTGTCAGGTAAGTGGTGCATCTCTTTTAAAGTTGGTTTACTAACTTAAAAGGAAATGTATGGGTTGGGTCTTGGCTACCTATTTGGTCTCCTGCATCATCACCTTCCTTATGCTTTCTTCACTTTTCTGAGATGGGCCTCTTAACTGTACTGAACTTTTGGTTAAAAACCTCAGTCAGATGGCTGGGCCTTCGTGATGTCTGGCCTGGTTCTTTCGAACTCTATCCAGAGGGCCCTTACAGAGGACATATTGATGGAGGCCTTCAAGAAGGCTCTGAAGACACATCTGTTTAGCAAAACCTTTGGGGAGTAATGTGTATAAAAATATACTGCTTTTGTTAATATCACAGTTGAGCATTTATCTGTCTTAACTGAGTTTTAATATCTCTGTATTTTACTAGTGCATTGTGTTCTCACTTCTGCACTTTATTGTAAAACACCCTGGGCCTCTGGATAAGGGCACCATTAGAAATAAAATTGATATTACTACTACTATTAAAAAAGCATGCTTAAAATAAAGCTTAGCCTCATCATGGTATCTGTCAAAAGAAGCAGTTCTGCTAATTTAAACTTGACAGGACTTTATTCTGATCGAATGTTTCAAATTATTATGCAAGCTAATTAAGAAACAGTTGATAAAGCAAATCAGATTCTATCTCTGCTCATTAGCTAGATTTACATTTGGTTTATGGTTGCCAATGTGTGCCTAGTTGGGGTATATTGTTATCCAAATGATTTACTGATCAGTACACCATATTTCTGTGAATTTATCATGAAAGAAAATTAAATGTAGGATTGCTATAGCAGAGTCAACCAAAGTACATGTACTAGGGGAAAAGGAATCATACCCAGTTACTTATAAACCTAGACAATGTTTTATAAATGATACTCGAAGGATACTGCTAGTGCAAATTGCAGTTGTGAGATAAGTTTTAGAACTCCAGCTGAAATGAGCAAAAATCTCATAGCAAGAACTCTGCTTTTTTAAATCATTTATCTGTTTCTGCAATTTCCGAGTGCATAAAATCAAACAAGCAAACCATCTCTTGATGCATTTACATTCAGAGCATGTTAGAAACAACTGGGAAGCTTTTTACTTCTTATACATAAATTCAGGTACTCCCTTCTTCTTCTTGTTCTAAAGAGAGAAACCTCTGTTTCTCCGCTTCAAAAGCAAGTCAGAGTTTGATGACAAAATTAGCCCAAATAGTTATTTAAACCAGAAGAAAAAAATTGCTTCAGTCATGAATAAAGGAAGTCTTTTAAACTTCTCCATAAAACTGGAATGAAGGCAGTCTGAGTGTAGTTACTTGCAGTAACTGTTCTGAAATATTAACATACTCATTTATGGTGCTGTGCAGTTTCATAGAACATCATTACATGAAATGGGTTGGTTTTCCAAGGTTGCCAAAAAAAAAAGAAGATGCGTACATGTTGTACTTGGATAATTAATTGCCTAAAATGGTGTTATTAGGAACTTTGATGTTGATTACCTAATGCCGAGTTTAGAGACTAATTGTTTAAACATTCAGATTCTGACATTGTTTTTAAATGTATATAACATTCAGGGTGTCACAGAATAATTAAAATGTAAGCACAGGAGGATGCCATGTGCTCTTCTTGCCTGTTTAGAGGTCACCAACCTCTTAGGGCTATTGTACACAAATTCCATATTTGACTCTCGCTGTCCCTCCCTCTGCCTGTTTCTCTTCTTCTCTCCTTCTCCCCCTCTCCCTCTTTCTCTCCCATTCCATCAACCTCTCCCTCTTTCTCTCCCTCTCCCTTTACTCATAGCCTGTATGTTCTTCCTTTGAAAGTTTTTATCCAGTTCATTTTAGAATGCATTTATGAGTTGAAATGAAGATAGGGACTACAGTTCTGTGATCTGTTTTGCTGAGTATAGGAAGTAGATTGACTCACCAAAATTCTATTATGGTGGTAGGAGTGAGAAATGTGGCCAGCAGTGAATTCAGACCAGATTTGAGTTGGGTCCTGTGAATCTGGTATGACTTTGAGATTTCATTAGGACCACTTTGGCTCCTAATCCAGTAACTGGCATAATGTAAACAGAGCACAATAGGGATATGCACTGCTGCCTTACATGCATCTTCCCAACATTTGATTCCCCATCACTAACTTCCCGACAGTGCATTGCGACCGACATCTAGAATCTCGCATACACTTTTCCCAACATGCGAGTGAACAAATACATTTCAGTAGCACCACTTACTTGATTAATCAGCTGAAAAGCCTTGTTCGACACTCTTGCTCCACCTTATCTATATAAGAAATGTTTTGCATGACTACAATACTCTGCAGTATGACCTGCTGCTTTTACAACATAGAGCAAAAAAATCAGCAACAACAATATGTGCCAACTAATTTCAGTATTGAATGTCACTGCTGTGGACTGGTGAACTTGTGGTAGTGTGATAGATTCTACAACCCACTAAGACTGCTGTGGTGTAGTGTACAGCCACAGTAATAAAGTAGTTAATATTCATTGCTGAACTTAGGGATTATACCCCCTGGTTTGTTCCTTACTTCTTTGCAAATTACTGTATTTTCCCTGGTGCCTTGATCAATTTTTTAATGACATTTTCTTATAATTATACAGTATACATGTGTGTGTTTTATATTAAACATAACATGACAACAGATAGATATACAGAAGGATGATGATGAGGAAGGGAGGAAGACAAAGAGGTAAAGTTGTAGTAAAGTAATGATGTAAGGAACTGTGATGTATGTGTGTCCAATCATCCACTTCCCTGTCACAGTGTGGTCAGATGAATTTCAGTGAGTGGCATGCAATATTGAGTTGGTTGTTTATGACAATGCCACACTTGGCGCTGGTCCATGAAAATGCAGTTGAGGATAAGGAGAAGTGTAAGCAGTTGCTATGCACATTGTTGCATTTTAAAATATTTATTAGAGAATTAAGCATTTTTAAGCATGACCGTGATGGGACAAGCAAATAATTAATAATATGGAGATGCTAATATAATTTTAAAATCTGTTTTACTTGTCATATACAGTATAGTTTTATTTCTATGCTAAGAAATCATAACTTGTGGTAATGACGAATGTGTTTGTTTTCAAACCCAGTCCACGGCTGTGTTTTTTATTTTAATGCAGTTTTATTGATTTTATTTTATTTTAATTTTATTGTGTTGTAACCAGTATACAAAGCTGAACTTATTACACGTGAATTATTATGTTAATTCAACAAAATAATTAAAAATACTCTAGTTCAGTAACAAAATACATAATAGCCACAACACACACCAGACTGTACATTTAGTACACAAATCTGAGAAGTAAAAGGCAAAAAGCAATAATAACTATCTTAAAAGTTTATTTCAAAGTTCCAGAACCAATGAGCAGTGCTGTAAATCCCATTTACTGTAATTTAACTTAAGTGCCTAAGAAGGAGAAGATTAGTCAGATTTCAGAAATAACTAGGATTTATTTCTTCAGATTGTTATTTTCAAATAAGGATTGGGGTCAGCACCTTAATAAATTCAACCAATATTAATTATTACTAATAGTTTTTATTTATATCCTGAGAAAATGTAAATGCAATTCCCCAATCATGATGAAGTAGATGGGATAGGAGTGGAATGTTGTTTGAAGAAGCCAGATTAAGACATGATGTAGTCACCACCAGATGCTAATTATGATGGTTCACAATGGTCATCAAAGGTTTTTAAATGAAAACACATAAAATATGTCAGCAGAAAATGACCATTGGTCCATACAGCTTGCCTAGATTTACTCTACCCTATCCAGGATGTAATGTATAGTTGGGTTACTGCAGTCACCTTCTCTTTTGACCACTGCCCTACTATTCCCTCTATGTAACTATTAAGTATTTTACTGTGTGTCAACCATGTTTCAAACCATTAATTGTTCTCGCACTCACTACCTCTACTTGTAGGCTATTCCACAGCTAAACCACTCTCTTTGTGAAGAAAAAAAAAATTCTCACATCCTCTCTGAATCTCCCCCCTGCCAGCTCCCATTCATATCTCTGTGTTCTTGATTCAGCAGTCCAGCTGAAAATGTTCTTACATTTCACCCTGTTTATTCCTTTCAGGAACTTCAAAGTCTCTATCATACCACCTCTTTTCCCTTCTGCCCTCCAGCAGGTACATGTTCAGGGCTTTAAGCCAATCCCTGCAGAGTAGCACCAGCCCTGCTGGCCCTGAATCATTTTGGTTTATCTACCCTGCACTGTCTCTAGACTGTCTTTATCTTGTTTTAGGTATGGGACCCCTCAATCAAGATAATGATATGATAATAAATAATACTATGATAATATAAAAATGTGATCTATTGGGTTGCTGTAGAAAATCATAAATAATGGTACTGTATGTGTTAACTTCATATACAGTAGACTCACCAGTGACTGACCAGGCATGGGGTCATAATATTGCAAGACATCATGCTACAGCAATATACTGTGCTGCTAATACAGTGCAATATATTGCATGTCGCATAAGTCTTGTTTTTTGGGGGAGCTCTGTACCCCACACCCCAGTTATGGGGGGCTGCACCCCAACCCCCCCAACTAAAGTAACTAACTCGGGGGGCGGGGTTAACAGGAAATATTGCACAAAGTGTAAAAAAAATAAAGATTTTATATGTCTGGGACCAGAAATTGAACCTGATCCCAAAAACACTGCCTCCTTTCCTTCCCGCCAATGGCTCATCCCATCAAGCCATGGCAGCTGCTCAGTGGAACTCTTTCCAAGCAGAGGTCTTATCCTCTGCCTGGAACAATGAAAGGGTGCAGTACAGCCCATAGACCCATTCGCAGCATTGCACCTTCTGGCTGTCCTCTACTGTATTGTTGCAGTTTCGGGATTTTGTCGTATGCTATTAAGCATACGACATATTGACCCAGTAGAGACTGGGCATACTAATTTGTGCTTATTTATATTTACATAATTTCAGTGGCATGAAAATGTGTTGAAAACATGATCTGCGACATCTTTATTCATGACTGCAAAACTGTGGAGTAAAGGAATTAAAAAAAATATCAGTGAGATCTGTATCAACTTCTAAGCTCCAGTAGTCTATAATTTGCATATAGGTATCCTGTGACTGAATATGATTGTAGTTCATATAGTGTTCCTTTAAAAATAAAATGGATACCAGTACTACCGGATAGTGGATACCAATCATACTGTACCATTTGCTATGCATGGCAGAAGACAGAGTTGTGTAGAAAATGTGATCCATCAAAACATGATTTCTGATTTGTGGGAATGTGAATTTTAAGACAGTGTTTGTGCTTTTCTTATATTATTACTATTATTTATTGATCATTTATTTATTTAAGGTAGAAACTTGAATTAGGAGGAAGAGAGGCAGTGAGAGGTTGGCCTTCTTGGAAGGAATATTAAAATAATTTATTTAGGACTCCTGAAACCCCCTTACATGCTGTGGTGATGCATCACAGGGACTTAAAATAAGCAAGACTGTTATTACTATGCAAATATTCATTTATTCTAGTTCATGCAGCAGTAGAGCAACTTATCACAATGCCAGTGACCTGGGTCTGAGAACCAGTCCAGCTTCTTGGGAATGGCAGGGAAAGAAGAATTGGGCATCCCATCCAGGGAAGGAGGCTGGCAAAAGTATCAGTGCAAATGCCACATGTAAAACCATGGGAGATGGTACTAGGCTGACGTGTGTAGGGTTGGGCAGGCAGAATGTTGCAAGATGCCACAAAGCACTACACGCACTATGTGTGCACAACTGGCAGGATGTCCATTTATGATAACATTTACAGGAGGCTGGGCTGCAGCTAAGGGTAAAATCTCTCATCTGTGCACCATGAGAGCCTTGGCCGCCTGCAAGCCCTGCACCTGCCAAGTCAGAACAACCTTTCTACCTCCATGTTTGTCACTGCGGGATATGGGCATCCCAAGATCCCATCTATAGGGAAGGGCATTAAGCCACAGAGGTCTGGAGAGATAAGCAAGTCTTGGGAAATGACATTGTGGTGGGCTTGGGTATCTCAGAAGATAGGAGTTGGATACATGCTGAATGAGGAAAAAAACTAGAGTTCAAAAACTATTTTATTATTTATTTGCTGTGAATAGGGAATTCATGATTCCTGAGGGCACATTTGTGCTTTTCTTCTAGTATTTTATTCTAAGTACTGCCATTATTTTGTAAATATTTGAATATTTAAATTTTTAAACAAACTGGCTTATTTTTATGTTTTTATTTTATAAAAACTTATTTTTAGTTCTTATTTTATGGCTTTTTAATATTGCTTTCTGAAAATATACTATGTGCTGTGGACCATGATAGATATGTGAACTCATTTAAATGGACTTTCTTTAATAATGGTGCAAAGACAAATCATATTATACAATGGCAGGAACATTTCTTCCTCTCTGATTGGTCAGTGGCCACCTTCACCAGTGATGCTCTATGTAAGGGAAGGGATCAAAGCAACAGAACTAAAGGGTAAACAGGGAGGAGAGGAGGCATTGTGGGTCACCCTGGAGACTGGAAATGGCTCCACAATCTGCACAGGGGTTGTATACAGACCCCCATCTCAGAAGGAGGAAATGGACAAGGAAATGATAGAAGGCATCCTTGGAATGGTAGAGAAAGGGGAGATATTGCTGATGGGGGACCTGAATAAGCCAGATGTTGATTGGAGCACCTTTGCTGCAGCCACATCCAAGAGTAGGGCCATTCTCGATGCCCTACAGGGGGCATGCCTCAGACAGCTAGTTTTTGAACCCACTCGGGAGACAGCAATCTTAGACCTGGTACTCTCAAATGGGGAGGGAGAGAGAGGATCTCTGATCTTGAAGTACGTAGTCATCTGGGAACAAGCAGCCACCAAACAGTGTGGTTCATGATAAACTTAGCTCAAGCCACACAAAAGTGAAGGTACTGGACTTCAGGAGGTCTGATTTTGTCAAAATGAGAGAGTGCCACAGAAAAGCACTAACAAACAGGCAAGAAGGCGGGGTGGACCAACAATGGGGAAACATCCAAACCGCCATCACAGAGGCAACAAGCCTTTGTGTGATGCAAATAAACAAATCAAAATAGAAAGAAAAAAACACTATGGTTCTCAAACGAAGTGGCGAGAAAGGTAAGGGAGTAAAAGATAGCATTCAGGAAGTATAAGGAAACACAGAAGGAGCAGGACGGAGAACTTTACCAGTTAAAGCAGAAGGAAGCAGGGAAGGCAGTCAGAATAGCAAACGCCCAAACAGAAGAAAAAATAGCCAACTTAGTTAAGAAGGGGGATAAAACCTTTTATAGGTACTTTTGGGAGCAAAGAAAGACTAAAGCAGGGATACTCAGGAGGAACAAAGAGGGAGGTGGTTGGGCAGAGAGCTACAGTGAAAAAGCAGGGATACTGAACGAATACCTGTACTTCTGTTCAGTATTCACAGTGGAAAAGCAGGGGGAAATACCTAATCTGGTCAATAGACGCACTCTGGATAGAGGTTGATATTAGTCCTTTTACAGAAGAAAGTTTTCTGAAAGAACTAATAAAATTGAAGGTGGACAAAGCAATGGGGCCTGATGGGATTCACACAAGAATTCTAAAAGAACTAAGGGTAGAACTAGTGACACCACTGACTACTGTCTTTAACAAATCATGGGAGGATGGTGTGGTACCTGAGGATTGGAGGAGGGTGGATGTGATTCCCCTTCACAAAAGTGGGAGCAAGACAGAGGCAGGAAACTACAGATATGTCAGTTTGACCTCAGTGGTAGGGAAAATGATGGAATCACTTCTGAAGGAAAGAAATGTTGAGTACCTAGAGGCCAGTGGGGCACAGGACCAAAAGCAGCATGGATTCACAGCGGAAAGGTAATGTCAGACAAATCTAATTGATTTCTTTAACTGGGTGACCAAAGCAGTAGACCAGGGAGGGGCTGTGGACATGGCCTACCTGGACCTTAGCAAGGCATTTGACACAGTCCCGCACAAAAGATTAATAAACAAATTAGCCAGCCTGGGAGTGGGTCCCAGGGTGGTAGCCTGGGTAAAACACTGTTTGGACAACAGGACACAGCAGGTAATAATAAATGGAGTCCACAGTGAAGAAAGGAGGGTTACTAGTGGGGTACCGCAGGGTTCAGTAATGAGGCCGGTCCTTTTTAATGTCTTTATAAGTGACATTGCAGAGGGACTAGAAGGGAAAGTATGTCTCTTTGCAGATGACACAAAGATCTGCAACAGGGTTGATACACAAGGTGGGGTGGAAAGGATGAAAAGGGACTTGGCAAGGTTGGAGGAATGGTCAAATGTATGGCAGCTTAGATTCAATGCAAAGAAGTGCAAAGTAATGCACCTGGGAAACAAAAACCCAGGGGAAGAGTACACAATGGGGGTGAGATACTGATAACAACAAAAATGGAAAGGGACCTGGGGGTAGTCATATCAGATGACCTAAAGGTGGGCCAGCAATGTGAGAAGGCAGTAAGGAGGGCTGGGGGGATACTGGTATGCATAGGAAGAGGCATCACCACTAGAAAACAGAAAGTTGTTGGCCATCTGTACAGACAGTTGGTAAGACCACATCTGGAGTACTGTGTACAGTTCTGGAGACCCCATCTCCGCAAAGACAAAGACAGGGTGGAGGCTGTCCAGAGGAGGGCAACCAAAATGATGCAGGGTCTACATCAGAAGACATATGAAGAAAGGCTAAAGAAAATAAAGAGGTATATCCTCGAGGAAAGGAGGGAGAGAGGGGACATTATAGAAACTTTCAAATACCTCAAGGGAATCAACAAAGTCCAAGAGGGTAGCGTCTTTCAGAAAAAGAGATGTGCAAAAACAAGGGGGCACAATTTGAAGATATTGGGGGGATGTCTCAGAGGTAATGTGAGGAAGTATTTCTTCACAGAGAGGGTTGTGGATACAAGGAACAGCCTTCCTGAGGAGGTCATAGAGTCAAAAATAGTGGGGGAATTCAAGAATACATGGGACAGACATAAGGCAATTCTAGTGGGGGGTAGGAGGAAGTAGGCTGTTGGTTAAGTAGGATCTGTAGCTTATCCGTTTGGTAATGAAATGGGCAGACTAGGTGGGCCAAGCGGTCCTTATCTGCCATCAAATTCTATATTTCTATGCTATCTGAGTATGACATCATTGTATGAAGGTCCAGCATGAAGATGACCTCAGGAGAGAAAAAAAATCATTGCATCCATTTATGTGGAGGCTATCACTTGATCACACCAAGAATTCAAAATTACTGAACCAGCCTCCCCATTTCTGCTGCTTTCTTATTTTCAAAGTAACTACCTAACGGAAATGTAATGCACACCAACATGGAAACTAGAAAACCGCTGAAAACCCAAACTGCAAAGGTTTTTTTTCTTCCTTTTCAAACCGCTGCTATGAACTGCTTAAGAAAGCATATGGCATTCGCACTGCCTTGCAATGCTCTGCTTACTGTCACTTTCCTTATTCCTTTCACTCCTGATCCCATGAGAGAAAGGCACATCTTTTAAAAATGGCCACTGTAAGCAGCTTCCTAACATATCCTGGGACTTACCCTTTGTGTAACCATCATGAATCCTACAACCCACCTCCACATCCATAACAGAAACTGTAAGCCTCTCTGCAGTCTCCACTGAGCCCAAATTCCTTAAATGGCATTCTACTTACCATAGTAACAACATTTTTTATATTTATTTTTTATTTTATACTTTTTCCACCATTGTTGGACCTGGCAGGCAGCTCCAGACCCCTCTCAGAGTACTCATCTTTACGGGTGCCAGTCTCATCCATTCCGCTCATTCCTGGCAGTTTCCCCATGGATTACCCACCCATGGTGGGGCAGGAGAGAGTGCCAGCTTCTGCCCCCCTCAAGAGCACAATCTAGATGCCAGGCAGTGCCAGGATCAGGGGTGAACCAGGCCATCCCAGAGTTTGCTTGGTCTAAGCTTTTTCCATTTTCTCTACTGGCCACTCCCTCCCTCCCTCCCCTCCCCTTGAGGCATGAGCGCATGTGTGTGGAGACACGTGCAAGTCAGGTATCCATGCTCCTGTGCCTTCCTAATTCTGCTGATGCCCTCTGGCCTCCGCTAGAGGGCATCTATGGAGCTGGATGGCAACCTTTCCCACACCAGGAGAGGAGAGCAGTCCATCGGACACTCATTCCTCTCCCCTCCTGCCAACACTCAGCAACCTGAAGTCTCTCCCAACCCCAGGGTGCTGGCATGGTGCAGGATGTGGCATCCAGTGCCTCAACCCTCAGCACAACCAGGCCAGCCTCTTAGAAACAAATTTACTCAGAGATGAGGGGAGCATGTGTCACTGTGCTGTGACACAAAAGAGACCTTGTGAAGACTGGGGGCATGTGCCATTGTACCAGGACACACACAATAAAAGAGAAACCTTGGGTGGGGGGAGTGCAGAGAATCCCCGAGAGAAGAAGACAAAGTCATGCAATGCCATCTGCTGGCCAGCAACTGCAGCAAAGAACTCTTTTATGTATATGTATTCCTACTCATACAAAAAAGCTGAAAATCTATTTCAACACAGTATTTTTTACATTTTTTTGTTTTTTTTTAACAAACAAACCATTGTATAATAGCAAAAATGCACTCCAGATTGAGTGTCGTGCTTGGATAACATAATTTCTCAGCATTGAATTCACTTGGCCTGTAGCCTAGTGCTTCAATAACTCAAGGCATGACATTATCATAGCACGACCCACACCCTGTCCTGCATTATGCTTAATTTTTAACTAACTTGCTTACCAAAGAAACTTGGCTTTAAACTAAAGATGGTTATTCTGTACCAGCTTGTATCATTTGGAGACTGCTTTTAAAGGCAGCCATTAACAATTTTCTGTTAATTGTACTATGTTGCTGTATGTTATCTTTAGTTAACCTGCTAACAAGCCAGGAAGTTACTGTTCTATACTCCAACCCTTTTTCTGTGCCTGTCCTTGGCCTCTAACTAGGGGTCCAACTGTTCTGTATCTTTTGGCATTTATTATACCACTGGAGTTGGCATCTAACTGGGTGACAAACTATAATGTTTTGCTTTTCACATCACTGCATGGCTGCATTGTGTCTACCTGTACCAGTAGTTATGTATAATGTGTTCACTGTTCTGTATGTGCCAGCTTGGTATGTTTGTTGCTTTGACTGCAGTGTACGTGTCTTCTCAGTGATTCGGGCCACACCTGAAAATGGTCCCTCAGACCAGTGTACCTACTCAGTTATCAATAAATAAATAAAATAAAATAAACAATGTCAGAGGACACCTGATTTTAAACTGAAAACCAGAGAGTTCAACAGTTCAAAGCAAAAGGACTGTGAAAACAAGTTTTCTCTGTGTAGTTTAAAAAGGAAATATGCTGCTGAAAGAAAGGGAAACACCATTTTGATGAGGACATCACAACAAAATGCATATTGAAAAATTAGTTCCAGTAATGAAGGCTAATGAATTTGTAAATGAAAATCTTTAATAACTGTTCTAGCATGTTACACCAGTTATGCCTGGACTTTTCCAAACTGATAATTTATAAGGAATCTGAAAATGCAACTTCTGTTCAGAAATAAGGTTGCACAAATATGTTGTAGAACATTTGAAAAACTGTAGCTGGCATGCTGCTTAAATCTTGAGTAATTTATGGTAGCTTGCATTGTAAAGAAGAAACGCCAAACCTGAGACAAAGGAGTTTATTCTTTCTGTGCTGTCAATATTTTTAACTTCTGATTGTAAGCAAATATTGCTGATACAGAAAAAGTGGACATAACACTGCTTTGTGAATATTCCCAGAAATGATACGGCACATTTTTAGATTCCAGCTATGATCTCAAGCAAAGTTATTATAAGTCCTTGATTGAGTGAAAACTGTATAAGATACAGAGGTGAGCTATTTCAAACTGTTCCCTGCATTTTACCTGATACAACACAGTGATCTGTTCAGATGTATCATCATTACATCAAAAGTTATTCATGAATTAAGATTTTAAAGTTTGAATACATAATGAATAGAGTCATGAAACCCTTCCACAAGAAGTGGATATTGAATGGAGCAGGGACATATTCATGAAATTGGTAAATATCCAATCAGTGTTTCTACATTTGTTAATCATGATGTCATAAAACATTAACATCATTTTCACTATGAACTCTTGGTTCTGATAACACACCTTCAGAGGTGCACTGACTGGGGTCCAAGAGGTTCCACATGAAGACAGCGATTACAAACTCTGCTTGGGGAAAAAGCGCGCTGTCCACATAGTCCAAATTGGGCATACTTGGTGGGAGGCATAACATGCAAACGTTGAAATTACATTTATGTTCCTAACATATTTATTTATTTGCAGACTTAGAGACTCCTATTCGAATATCACATTTTCAAATTTATTACCTTAAATAAGCCATCCTGTGTCTAAAACATGTTAACATTTTCAAGCCCTGTGTCCACTTCCTCAGGACCTGTGGTTTTCCTGAAACAATATTATTTTTATTGGTTCTATAGTCTTTTTAATAAACTTTATTTTCCTGTTTTAACAGTTAAAGTCAGTGAAATGACAATTGATCATGTTACATGGTCTCCATACATGCAATTAACAATGCTAGATCAGACATATCTGTTGAGACAATAGTTTATGTGTGTTAAAACATACATGTTGTACATTGGTCATCACATATGCCCTTTCCCACATCATCACTTCTTGGGAATAAGCCTATACTCCTTGGTCCCTCAAGCATGTGCTTATGACCCCCTTCATTCTGTGCTTCAACACTGACATAATATCATTTTCCAAATGTGTACTCCTCTCTGTTGACTCCCAGCTATGCCTTCTCCAACCTCCTGCAGTCCAACAAGTTGGCAGTCTAGTGGGTGACTGGAGTTGGGCTGGTCTTGCCCCAGTACTGAGTCTCTGTTTTCCTTGCATTAGCAAGGTCCAGCAGCTGGCCCAGTGGTGCTGAGGGTGGAGGCACTAGATGCCACACCTTGTGCCACACTGGCGACCTGGGTTTGGGAACAGACTTGGTCTGTCAGGGGTCAGCAGGGGATGGAGCAGGATTGAGTGTCCCGAGGACTGCTCTCATCTCCTAGAGTGGGTTGTGGGCCTTGCATCCCTCTTATCGGCCCCCAGTGGAGACGAGGGGCTCTATATGGAGCAATGCAGATATGGGGGTTGGAGTAGTTGCAGACATCAGCATGAATGTGTGCAGACATCATTGCACATCTGCGATCTGGGGAAAAACCAGCAGAAGAAAAAAACAAAACCTGGCTTGGGGATAGGTGATGGCAGCCTCTAGAGCCCTGTAGCCCACACTCCCAATGTCAGGCTCACTCTGTCGGCTCTCCAAATCCCTCACCCCACCCTGGTCTGATGTACCAGGTTATAGACAGACTGCTAGTGTGGATGGTGGCCCTACCTCATGGGGCTTAGAGCCAGGGAGTCCTTTGGGCTTGGCCAGGATGAGGGTGTCTGTCACCGATTCCCCAGTGGATGAGCTTCATATGGGAGGTAGAGCAGCAGTGGTGCATGGGGTATGCCTGAGAGAGTTCCCTGGTCAGCCAGTGCATAAATAAAGTCTACAAAAAAACAAGGGCCAGCTGCCACAAGTGGTTGGTTTAAACTCCTTTTCTCTGAGATTGTGCAGTCTCACAGGAGGGAGGTAAATGCTGTGTAAAGTACTATACTGAACTTTTTGCAACCTACTGAATGCTGCACATGTGGCTGCATGTTAGGTGGCTCCTTTCCAAACCTCAAGGGTGATTTCTGTCCCCAAGTCCTCCCCCAGGCTATTTTGTTTTCCTAATTTTTGTGTGTTGACCCCCCATAGGATTTTATTTATTTATTTATGTATGTATGTATGTATGTATGTGTGTGTGTATGTATGTATTTATTTATTTATGTATGTATCTATTTGTTAACCTGGTAGTGCACTGATCCAACGGACCATTTTCAGGCATGACCCAGGCCATAAAATGGCACAAAGGTATATACAAGCACAAGTTAAACATTACAGTACAGGAGAAATACTAATACAATTTATGAAATACAGTACAGGAGAATACCAAACAAGTGTTACAAAAGCCATATAGTGCAAACTACAGTGTAGTTATTGTATAGCACATTCCATCAGAAGTGCATCAAATACAAATCACAGTAGAGGTAGCTACTGTAAGTTTAGCTAATCAAACACTTTGTGACCCTTTCATCCATAAGGGATAGTACCCCTAGTATGCACTTAGTTTATGGTGACGGGGTTGTTGGATAACCTCAGGGTTCATATTGAGACTGTTGAAGTTGCTCGGGGAGGTGGTCACCCATGGGGTCAGGTACAAGTGTCAGCTGCCATTAAGGCTGCTTTGTAGTGGGATTTAAATTGGAGGTGGGAGTCAAGATAGTGAAGTGAGGAGGGCAAACTGTTCCATAGTTTAGGGCAGCTGAAGTGAAAGCTTTGCTGCCCAGACAAGTGGTGACCTGAGGAGCATCCAACAGGTGGCTGGAGGAGTTTTGAAGGTTGCAGTGCGAAATTATTAGTTTGAGCAGGGGAAAAGGGGCGATGAGTCTTTGTCTCCGATGGCATTGACAATAGCACAGGAGAAGAAATAGTCACTGTGAGTCTGGGGGGGAGCATCCAAGAGACTGGTAAAGGGAACAGTGATGGGTCTTGTAATGTGCCATCAGAGCAAATCTGCAGATATTGCTGTGTGCAGTGTATACCCTGGTGAGTTGCTGAGTGGTAGTTTGCGTGCAGATGGGGGCACAGCAATCAATTTGTGGAAGGAAATTTCCCTGAGCTATTGCAAGACTGGCCTCTGGAATCAGGTATTGTTTGAGTCTGTATCCCACAGCCAAGTTTTGATTGATGAGCCTATGTATTCAGAGGGGATCAATGCGAGATCTAGGATGATGCCCAGGTAATTAAAGGAGGATACCATTTTGAGAGGGGTGCAACCAGGAGATAAAATGTAGATGATGGCTGAGGTGTTAGCAAGTTTGGCTAGCTTTGGTTTGGACCCTAACAGCATGGCCTTGGTTTTGTTTATGTTGATCAGAAGCCTGTTTTCCAGGAACCAATCATAGTCAGCACTGCAATAAGAAATGAGTGTGGTTGAGAGGCTAGCCAGAGATTTGTTGCTGAGGAACAATACTAGATCATCGGCATAGAGGATGGTGTTACATATAAGGCTGTCATTGGGGAGGGAGTTGATGAGGAAGGAGCACAGGAGGGGGTACATGGATAGATCACTGGGAAACACCCATGGTCACTGCCCTGGCTGAGAAGTTGGCTCCCCTGATGCTAACTGTTTTGGAGTGGCCCGGCGAGGAAGTTTTGAAACCAGGTAGCTGTCCCTTGGGATCAACCAAGGCCATTGAGCTTGCCCAGTAGGATGTTGTGGTCCACGAGGTGAAAGGCCTTCATCAAATCCAAGAAGACAGCACCCATGTGGTTCCCATCATCCATATTTCTAAAAAACATGATTAGTAAAGTGGGAAAAGGCAGTGATAGTGCTGTGGTGCTTCCTAAAGCCATGCTGTTTGGGACAGAGGAGATTATACCTGGTGACATGCTCAGAGGGTTGGTGGTGAACTACTTTCTTGAGGAGCTTGCTAAGGTGCAGTAAGATAGAAATGGGTCTGTAGCTGTTTACTGACTGGGGATCACAAGATTTAGGTGGTAGTAGACTTATAGTGGTTTTGCATTTGGCTGTAGAGCCATGAGGACCTCCTCCACTGGTGAGAGGGAGGGCACTGACCTGCTGGTCTGTTGATCCCCTAGATGACATCTGATATATAGGTATACCAAATATGTGTTGCTGGGCAGGTTGTATCTCTGCTTCAAGACTACTTAAGTGGTGATTATACTCTCCTCTTGCATATTCCCTATTTTCATAACACTCAACTTGACCCACTTTGATGGATTCTGATGGCCAAAAAAAATACCCCTCTTGCCCTGGAATCCAGCTGTGAGGTCTCCCAATGGGGATAGACCTGGACATGTCCTATGTAGTTGTGTGCCTGGCACCATATGTGATCATTGAATTTTGTAAAGGGGCTTTTAAACAATAAAGACTTCCATGTGAGCTTAAACCCTGGCATAAGAGATTGCTCATCGTGGAGGTGCCTCCTTCTCCTCCAGATATCTCCAGGGAGGTCTCTCACCCTTCTTCTTTCCCAAGATAACCAATGGAACAGCTCAGTAATAGTGCTCCATTTTTCACAGATACATTGCTCCCTCCTTAATACACTTTTTTAAGGTTGTTACTCGTATCCTGGCTGGCTTCCCTCTCCATGAAAAGTGATGGAACATACTAGTTTTCATCTTTAAAAAAAATCATTGGGAGCTTCACTGGAATGACTGCAAAATATATAATAATCTGTGAAAAACACACATCTTCTAGGTGTTTTCCTTCCCCAGCAGGGTCAGTGGTAGCTTTACCCACCAGTCCAGCTCCCCCTTAATTTTCTTTAAACAAGGTAAACATTTTATTTCATATAGCCTGGACAGGGATCTGGGGATATTTATACCTAGATATTTTATTTTGTCTATCACCTGTAACGCCATGGCCAAATCCACAGGGCAGCCCTTTTTTTCTTACCCTCATACAGAAGTTCACTCTTATGCCAGTTTATTTTGTGATATGATTATCTCCCATATGACTGAAGTGTTTCTGCTACATGTTGCAGGGCTTCATAGAAACATAGAAATTGATGGCAGATAAGGACAGCTTGGTCCCCCTAGTCTGCCCAGTTTCCCTTTCTACTATAACACTACAGACCCTACTTGATATCCAGCATAGCCTTCCCTTCCCTAACAATTAAGGTTCCCTTTTGCCTATACCCTGCTTTCTTGAATCCCATTACAGTTTTTGCCCTCATCACCTCCACTGGGAGGCTGTTTCAGGCATCTGCTACTCTTTCTGTGAAGAAGTACTTCCTAATTTTTTCCCCTGAGTCTATCACTCCAGCTTCATAGCATGCACCCTTGTTTTGAGCATCTTTTTTTCTGAAAAATGCTCCCTTCCTGTACTTTGTTTATATCCACAAGGTATCTTAAAGTCTCTATCATACCCCCTCTTTTCATCCTTCCTTTCATCCAGAGTGTACATATTGGGGTCCTTTAGTCTGTCTTCATAGGGTCTGTGGTGCAGAACCTGCACCATTTTGGTTTCCTTCCTCTGGACCACCTCTACCCTGACTATTGGACCACCCCTACCCAGACCATGTCCTTCTGGAGATACGGTCTCCAGAACTGGACATGGTACTCTAGATGAGGGTTCACCAATTATTTATACAGTGGCATCACTGCTTCCCTCTTTCTGCTGGTGATACCCCTTCCTATACATTCTAACATCCCACTGGATCCTTCCCACTGCCTTGTCACACTGTTTGGCCATCTTTAGGTCATCAGATATGCTTACCCACTGGTCTCTTTCCTGTTTAGTGGTCATCAGTACCACTCCCTCATCTTGTATTCTGCCGCTGGGTTTCTGTGTCTGAAGTGCATGATTTTGCACTTCTTTGCATTGAAACTTAGTTGCCACACTCTTGACCATTCTTCAAGCTTTCCCAGATCCCTATTCATTTTTTCCATGCACCCCCATGGAGTGTCTACCCTACTGCAGATTTTAGTGTCATCTGTAAAAAGCCATACTTCCCTTCTAGTCCCTCTGCAATGTCACTTATAAACACATTAAAGAGGACCGCTCCCAGTAATGATCCTTGTGGCACCCTGCTGGTCACCTTCCCTCATCTGAGTGAACTCTGTTTACCACTGCCCTCTGTCGCCAATCCCCCAACCAATTTCTTACCCAGTTTACCACTTTTGGAGCCACTCCCAGGCTTCCCAGCTTGTTTACTAGTCTCCTATGTGGAACAGTGATGAAGGCCTTCCTGAAATCTAGGTAGGCCACATCCACTGCTCCACCTTGACCTACTTCCCTGGTCACTAAGTCAAAGAAATCTATCAGATTTGTTTGATATGACCTCCCACCACTGAATAAATGCTGCATTGGATCCTGTAAGCCACTGGTTACAAGATACAGTATTCCACAATCCTTTCCTTCAGCAGTGATTCCATTATTTTCTCCACCACCAAAGTCAAGCTGACTGACCTGTAATTGCCAGCTTCTTCCCTGCTAATACTTTTCTGAAGTGGGACTATATCTGCTCTTCTCCAGTCATCTGGGACCTCTCCCATCTCCAGTGGGTGGCTGAACAGGACTGTTAGATGTGCAGCCAGCACCTCTCTGTGCTCATTCAATATTCTTGGATGTATCCCTTCTGGCCCCATTGTCTTGTCCACTTTCAGATTTGCAAATTCCTTTAGGACTATTTTCTCTTTAAATGGACTAGTGTCCACATCCCTTCCTTCAATGCACCTGTTTTTTATCTGTGGTTCCTTGCCTTCCACTTCCTCCATGAACAATGAACAAATATATTTGTTCAGGATGTCTGCCTTTTCTTTGTTCCCCTCGACACACACCCCCCTTAGCCTTACAATCCCTCCCATGGTCTTTCTCCTTTCACTTACATACCTGTAAAATGTCTTGTCCCCTTCCTTTACTGCCTGGACTATTTTATCCTCCATTTGCACCTTTGTGCTCCTGACTGCTATCCCTGACTCCTGTGCTTCTCATTGTATTCCTCTCTGTCCTCCTCCCTCTGTGTCTCCTTATGCCTCCTGAATGCTAACTTTTTTGCCCTTACCTTCGGAGCCACCTCTTTTAGAACAAAACTTCAAAAATTGAATACCTGCCCTCTACCATGCCGAGAGGTATGCTGTGAGGATAGCAAATCCTAATAATTGCAAAGTGTTCAAAAAAACAGCATTCCAAAGAAGAAGGACAAACACTGGAAACTCTGCTGCTGTAGTACTTTGAAATAGTACTTTCAAGTTTTATTCAAGTGAAATTCACCCAGCACTCCAGCATTCTAATCACCGACAAGCAGAACCCCTAGCACCTACACAACTTGCCTTCCAAAGGGGGCATGTACAGACTAATTCAAACACTCATCATTTATACAAAAAATAGTGTGACATCATCACTTTATCTGCATTATGATTGGACTTTTAAATAAAAAGCCCTTCTACTTTTTTATAAGATAAAGTTACTATGTTACACACTCTTACAACTAAAAAAGAACAAATTATAATATTGTCAACATTTAAGAGCAAACATTAAGGGGAATAAACAATGAATTATTTATACTGCTTAAACTACACATCTATTATTATCAAAGTCCTATAACTACTGGTGTGCTTTATGTATGGGATCTAGCTCTCATAAAAAGAACTGATCAAAAACTATAATGTAAACATTTTTTTTTTAATTATTCTTAGTAATACAAAAACTTTCAGATAAGGACTATTTAAACAGGGAGCAGAGATAGAAACTACATCCATTATCAAATGTCACAGAAAAGACATCAGAAGGAAGAACAATATTTATAAAAAAATATACAAAATTTGTTGCCTAATTTTACACATTGAAGTATATACCTAATATAGTATCTAAAGAAGGCTCCTCCTACATATTGTAATATACATATATACACACACAAGATGAGGACTAAATGCTAATATATTTCACTCATTAATTCATTAGGTACAAATTCAAGCATATCAATCTAATGAGACTTCATACATCCTTCAGAAAAAAAGGTTTTAAGATTCTACCCTATTTAATCTACTGAGGATGACAGCAATTATTTTCAATATCCAGACTTTCTCTTTTAAGTAACACAATCTGTCTCCCATTTTCTAAAACTTTATCATTCCTCAAAAACGGTTTGAGGTCCCACCTTTCATTTAATCCACATGGAATAACAGTATTTATTCTAAATATCCAATCGCTTTCTCTTTTAAGTAACATATTATGTCTATTACCTCCCCTTTCTGATCTCTTAACCCATTCTAAACCATAAACTTTAAGCTTCTTCACTCTGATCTATGTTTTTCTAAAAAAATGTCTTCCTACCAGGGTATCTATTCTTTGCTTAATTATTGAACGTACATGTTGTATACGTTCCTTCAACATTCTTACAGTTTTGCCAATATAGTACAACTTACACTTACAGCAAAGAACATATACTACAAAAGTAGTATTACAAGTAATGAAATCTCTAATCAAAAATGTATCTCCATTTGGTGCCAAAAATTCAGATCCTGATTGCATATATTGGCAGATATTACATTTCTTGCACTGAAACAACCCCTTAGGTTTTGCTGGTAGCCATGTTTCCTTCACTTGTTGTTTTCTATGAAATGTACTATTTACTAACTCATCTTGAAGACTAGCTGTTCTTCTAAAGGTCACTCTCAGTGAATCACATATTAATTCCTTTAAGGAACTATCAGCTTTCAAGATATTCCAGTTCTTCCATACTATATTGCCTACCCTTCCTGATATTTTATTACACTCCAAAGAGAGTGTAATAGGCCCTCCTTGTTCTAGTTTAGCAATTTTCCTAACATGTTGTGTTCTGTCTCCTACAAATTATGCCGTGTCTTAATTTTAACTTTGTCCGAAGTGTCTTTTAAACAATGTTCATTATACCCCTTTCCTTAAATCTTACAATGAGTTCTTCTGCTTATTTATTGAATTCACTATCAGAAGTACAATTCCTCCTCAACCTTATAAACTGTCCATATGGAATGGAATCTTTTAGTTTTGCTGAGTGGGAGCTATCCTTTCTCAACAATATGTTCATAGCCAATTCTTTTCTAAACCCTCTGGTTGAAATACAATAGTAGCCAGAGATATTGCCAGTTATTTTCAGATATTTTTCAAAATTTCTGAAGATTTTCTGTCTGCTGCCCCTACTGTGGAAATGCAGAAAGCAGGAGATATTTCTGTAAATATCATAGAAATTTGGGGAAATATCTGGAAGTGTCTGTGGCTGCTACTGTAAACTTTGTTATACAATTTCCAGTCAGCACAGTATCTAAAAATTGAACTTCTTTAGGGTCAGAAACATACGTAAATTTCAAATTTCTGTTATTGTTTAACCATTTCACAAACTCAATTACACTCTCACTTTCCCCATCCCAGATACATAAACAATTGTCTATAAAATGATCCCATTTTATGATATTTTCAAAAAAGGGATTAATTTCTGGGTTCAACAATACTTCTCTCTCCCATAGACCCATAAAACGATTTGCATATGATGGGGCCATTGAGGCCCCCATCCTGTACCACACACTTGACTATAGAACACATTGTCAAATCCAAAATAGCTACCACTCAGCACAAGATTCAGGGCCTTTACAAGAAATTCCACAGGTACATCCGTGTGTACCTATCCCTCAATAGGTAGTATTCTGCTACCCTAATCCCATCTTTATGTCAGATCGATGCATATAGGGATTTGACATCCACACAGATCCATCTATAACCTGCTTTTCATTCAATGCCCTGAAACTTCCTTACAGTATCCCCAGTATCCTTTAAAAAGAAAGCAAATTAATCATACTATATTGTAAAAATAAATCAATAAACTGACTTAAATGTTTGGTTAATGACTCTACCCCAGCAACAATAAGCCTTCCTGGTGGCTCTATAATGCTTTTGTGCACTTTGGGTAAACAATACAGCATTGCACAACTGGATATTCACAGTACAAATATTTAAACTCAGAATCCTAAATGTCTCCATTTTCCTCTGCCTCCCTTAGTACTCTATAAAGCTCCTTTTGGTAAGGAAAAGTAGGATCTAGGGACAATTTCCTGTAATTATTAACATCAAAAAGTAATTTCTCCACCGTACCTTTATAATTAGTAACTTCCATTAGGAATACATTGCCCCCCTTATCAGCTTTTTATATAATTATATTCTCATTTTCCATAATCTCTTTCATAGCTTGGATTTCTGTCTTTTTAAGATTATTTCTCCCAGGTCCCTGCTGCTGTTGCAGTGCTAATATTTATTTCATTTTAAATAGCATAGTATTCTCAAAAATAGAAATGGAGTTATTGAACACCAAAAGGACAAAAATCTGACTTGCACTTAAAAAATGCCTGCAGCATTTCTGAAAATTCACTAGCTGAAACATTTGAACCATTAATGTCTCCAAGAAGGTTAGTCTCCATTAAATCCAGCAATAAGCCCATATTTGTGTTTTCCACTTCAGCTCCCTCAATTATCTGATCGTTATCTAGCACCGTTGCTGCTTGTATCAGATAATCAATGTCCTCATTTGCAACAAGATCTAATTGTGCTTCATTGAAACCCATTCTCACCTCAGATTGAATAATAGCCTGTTTAGAAAAAAAGGAACGTAATCTAATTTTTCTAAACAATTTGAAAGTATCTATAAACAATGAAAAAGAATTCACTGTTGGTATTGGCACAAAATTCAAACCGCGTTTCAATAAGGAAATCTGGGCTTCTGTTAATTTAGTCTTAGTCAAATTAATTATTTGTAATTGGCCTTCTTGGGTGCTCTGAGAGTTCTTCTGTTTCCTTCATTTTCTCTCTCCTCTCTTACTTCTCTGTCTCCTCCTGCAATGTCCACCTGGTTGCTCTTTTGTTTGTCTAAAAAAGCCCCTTTTGAATTCAAGATAATATTCCTGGTCAAATCTATAGTCACATTTTTAGAAACTTGTATACCATTGTCTTCCCGAATTGTTTTCTCATTAATTGCCTTTGCTGTAGATATTCTACTGCATGATCTTCCTCTACTTTTAATTCTCTGCCTTATATTCTTTGGCAGCACATAGACATTCTCTTCATGATCTCTGCTGTCTTGTAATAATTTTGTTTGTTTTGTAGCTATAGTGTCTCTTTCATTCCTCACAATCTTATTCTTGAGTGCTTTAACCAAATGTTCAAAATCCGAATGATTTAAAAAAATGCTACTTCTATCTTTATTTTTTTAATTTCTTCCTCAAGGTCTTCATAGTCCTCTGTATTCTCTTCTATTAATTTTGTATATGCAAGTGATGCAGTCTTTGAAATCTTTAACAAAGCTTCCTTGCGTCTGAAGTTCTCTAAACTGCAGGATGGAATTTTTGTTTCTCGGAGCCCACATGGAGCTTGCAGTTTCTCTATACAGGTTTCTAAAGAAGTAATATTGTAACTTAAATTAATCTCTTTTATCAATAGTCTTTCAAGTTTCAAAAAGGAAGCCTTTCTATTACCTCCTGTAGACACTGTAGCTGTGGCTTCACTCTCTGTACCATTACCCCATTGTAGTTTTATTCTTGCTTGTTTCTTCCATAGCTGCAAATTGACCATAGATTCCAAACTGAAGCTAGGGCTAACGTTTTCATTTGAATGATTATCACTCATCGACAGAGTTTCCGACATCACACAGTTGTACTAAAACACTCCCAGCTGTGTGTATCACAATCTTTTAGTTCACTCTGGTATATTAAAACGTCCAATCATAATGCAGATAAAGTGATGATGCCACACTGTTTTTTGCATAAATCGTGAATGTTTGAATTAGTCTGTACATGCCCCCTTTGGAAGGCAAGTTGCTGAGGTGCTAGGGGCTCTGCTTGTTGGTGATTAGAATGCCAGAGTGCTGGGTGAATTTCACTTGAATAAAACTTGAAAGTACTGTTTCAAAGTACTACAGCAGCACAGTTTCCAGTGTTTGTCCTTCTTCTTTGGAGTGCGGTTTTTTGAATACCTCTTTGAGAATCATTGCAGTCTCTTTTTCTTCTTGGTTTTGCTTATTTGGCTGATGCAGAGGTTTATTGCATTCCCTATGGCCATTTTTGCTTTTGCCTACTGCTCCTCCACTCCACCCATTCCCCCCCCGACATGTTTCTATGTCTCTATATGTTTCTATGTTTCACCTGGGTGCCTTACATATAAGAGCAGGTCATCTGTATATGAGACATTGAATTCCTACCCCTCTACCTTAAGGCCCACTATGTCCATGTTGCTTCTGATGGCTTCTGCCAGGGGGTTCATGAGATAGTACATACAATACCAGTGAAAGGGGCACCCCTGTCTCATACCTCATTGCAGCTCAGTGCTCTGAGTCAGCCTTTCATTAACAAGCACTTTCGCCATTGTGCATATATGACATCTTTACGCAGCCACTGAACCTCTCAACTATTCCAAACTGCCTTAGCACCCTATGCAGGCACCCACTCTCTACGCAGTTAAATGCTTTCTCTACATCCAGTACAAGAATGCCCACCAGATTTCCCCCCACCTCCCTCCACCACCAAACAACCTTTAGGACTTTCCTAATATTTCCCTTGCTCTGCCTACTTTTATGAATTCACCTTGATCTTGGTGGATCATGGTTGGCAATAATTTTTCCAATCTGCTAGTCATTATTTTAGCCATAATCATGTAGTCTGCCATTGGGGGAGGGGGAATGAGGTGATATGAGGAACACAGCTTGGGGTCTTTTCCCAGCTCTGGCAACACTATGATGTGTGCCGACCACATGGAGGGGTGCAACTCACCCACATCTATACACTCTGATAGCAATTCTATTAAAGGGGCCTCATAATAAGTCCCCAAATACTTTGTAAATGTCAGCAGGTAGCCCATCAGGGCCTGGTACCTTCTTCCTGCCAGATCCCCAATGGCTTTCCTACTCTCATCCTCGGATAATGGGACATCTACTACAGCTTGTTGACTCTTTGAGATCTTCCTCATTTGCAGGTTTTCAAGAACGGCTCCACTTCTTGCTCCTTCAGTGTATGTTCTGAGGTGTAAAGCTCTTGATGATAGTCTCTGAATGCCTGCTTTCTGTTTGTTTTCTTAGCAGACTCCTCCTTTCCCACACAATAAATGGCTGGTATGAAAGCTGTCCCTTCCTTGGCTTTCAGCTGTCATGCTAACCACTCGCCTGCCTTATCTCCCTCAAAATATGCTCCAGCTCATGCCATCAGAATCTATCTTTTGATTATCTGGGTGTTCAGGCTGCTAAATTCAGTACAAGAGTTTTGAAGGTTCTTCTTGTATAGTACCCATAGGAGGGGTATTGCTTATGGAGCTTTTTGCATGAGTCAATTTGTGCTTCAATTTTCATTAAAGTGCTTCCTAGTCTGTTTGTTCCTGTAAAGGGAGAAGGATATGATTTCATACTCAGCAGAACCTTTAGTGCCTCCCACCGTACCACATCAGTGGTGTCCTTCCTCTTGTTGTGAGTCAGGAACTCTGTTGTTTCTCCACATTTTACTTGAATTCCTTACCCTTAAGTAATTTGGAATCTAGCTTCCATGCCCTGGTCTGCTGCCCTTGAGGTCCACCCCCCCCATTCGGGAACACTGTTCTGTAGTATGATACCACAGTGTTACCATGTGTGAAATTCACCAACCTCTGTAGTATCCCCTGGCTAATTAACTTCAGATCAATGACAACATAGGAGCTGTGGGTATGAGAATAAAATAGGTAGTCCTGCCTGGTAGGTTTACAGACTCATCACTCATCTATCAGTTCTTGTTCTTTCAAAAGGGTGTTGAGAGCACCTGCACTTATCATGAGCCTATATAGATTGCTCAGGGAACAATCCAAAACTTTGATCAGGGCAAAGTTAGCATCCCCTCCCAGCAGCCACTCCCCTCATAGGCCTCACATTTCTAGGGACAGTTTTGCAAAGAAATCTGCTGTGTCATAATTTGTTCTATAAACAGAGCCCACCACATGCATCTCACCATTTTGTAACTGTAGCTGCATTGAGTGCCTCCCCCCCCCGAATCATCCATGGTCTTCATTACAGTTGCCAGTGCAAGTAGCCTACCTCAAACTGCAGATCCCCTGGCTTTAGAATTAAAACACAACCTAGTCCAATTCTGTCCCCACCTTTGTTAAATCTGCTGTAGCTCTGGCTCTGTGGCATGCGTTTCCTGGAGGAATGCAATATCTGGGTTTAATTTTTCAATCATTCCCAATCCTTTTTCCCTTTTTATGTTGTCTTGTGCACGCAGTGCAGACAACATATTCTGGTAGTTTCAGTGGAGAAGTGTGTTTCGGAGGTGTGGTTCTGCTGCAGCCAATGCTTTTTGTGGATGGGCTCTGTGGCTCCAATGGCATAGCACACTGTCTGTGACACCAGTTGAGAAATGTGCCCCCACCTTGAAAGGAATTAGCTACTGCAATCAGGGAGCGCCACAGGGCGGTCCCTGATTGCAGCAGCCAATTACTGCTTGCCTCATCTGGTGTCCCTATCAAGAAACATGGTGCCTTACACAGTCCCTTTGAAAGTCAACGGGGGTGCCAATCCCCATGTCAGCACGCCCCATCCTAAGTTAATTTACCGACAGGGGTGCCCAATCCACATTGGCATAATGTATCCCCTTTCTTGTGCGCCGAGGGGGTGCCCAATCCCCCTCAGCTCATGTGACCCCCCTAACTCTGTATGGCTGGTGGGGGTGTCCAATCCCCTGTCGGCTATAGCCCCCCCAAAAAAACACTCAGGTGGCACGCTGGGAGCCCACCCCAGCATGCCAAATGTCCCTGTAAAGAAATAAAAAGTCCCACGATGTTTTTTTTTACCTGTAAAACAGAAAACATTCCCTCATTGAGTCTGGTGGCCCCTCCCTCAACCCATGCCCACCCTCTGCACACCCTTCCTCCCCACACATACACCCCTCACCCCATACTTACCTCCAGAGCCCAGTGCGGTGATCTTCGGTGGACCGGGAACACATCTGCACTCTTCAAAGCTGACCACGAATTGAAGAAATGCTGGTAAGCTGTATAATGGCATAAATTGGGGGGTTTCAATTTATGCGGCTATTGCAGCCATTTTTTTGACTTTTGCCACCAAATTTTCAACATGGGGTTTTTGGGACCCCCTCCTCATGAACTCAGTCACTGTCATGGAATTATTCGGTCCCAAAAGGAGATTTTGTGGTCACTGTGTGGAATCACCTTTTGGGACTAAGTAATGAAATGACAGTGCCGCTGTTCATGAGGTGGCCTCCCAAAAAACCTAGGTTGCAAATTTGATGAAAAAATTCCAAAAAATGACTGTGTTATGAGCATGCTTTGCACAGGTTCTACTCACACTTGTAACTTCACCAATTTGTTATATTTTCACTCCAGATTTTCAACATTGGCATTTTTTCACACCTTCTTATGAACAGTGCAGCTGTCATTTTCACATCCTGGCCAAAATGTGTTTTCACAAAGCTGGTACAGAATAGAGCGGTCACTGTGGGAAATCAGTGTTCAGGACCGATTACAAAAATCACAGTGACACTGTTCATGAGCAGAGGTCCTAAAATGCCTATGTTGAAAATTTGGTGACAAAAGTCCATTAAATTACTATGTTACAAGCGTACATTGCGCAGTTTCCACACGCACTCATAACTTCAACAGTCTGTAATATTTTTACTCAACTTTTTCAACATTATCAGTTTTGCACATGTCCTTATGAACCATACAGCTGTCATTTTTCAGACCCTGCCTGAAATGTGTTTTTGCACAAGTGGCGCACTATGGTGCGGTCGCTGTGGGAAATCAATGATCAAGATGCATGAATAAAATCATACTGACAGTGTTCAAAATTTGGTGAAATAATTCCACTAAATGACTTTGTTACAAGTGTGCATTGTGCAGTTTCTACGTATGCTCATAAATTCGAGCATTTTTAATATTTTCACTCAAGATTTTCAACACTGCCATCTCTTCACACCTACCCATGAATGGTGCAGCTGTCATTATTCACATTCTGCCCAAATGGTGTTTTCCCACATCTGGTGCAGAATGGCATGGTGGCTGTGAGAAATCAACATTCAGGACAGATTAACAAAATCACAGTGCCACTATTCATGAGCAGAGGTCCCAAACACTTTCATGACGTGGGGGTCGCAAAAATGCCATGTTGCAAATTTCTAGTGCAAATACCAATAAATGGCCAGGGCATTAGGTTTTCTAACCATAACGTCCCACCCTGTACAGACTGACAGGCATCAGGGGTGTGTTTTTGCATTGCCAGCTGACATGCTTATGCCATACCATCCCCCACCCTCAAGCCACTGACAGGCATCAAGGTGTGCCTTGGACTCTTTGGCCCCACAGTTCACCCCATTCTCCTATGCAGCACCCATTTCTGCATATGTCCTTATGAAATGGGGTGACTGTAAAGCTGAACACCCCAAGGCACACCTCAGCACTTGTCAGTATCTGCAGTATAGGGTAAGGTGAAATGCCATGAGTGTTATGGCTGAATGGGGTGAGTGTAAGGCCTGAGGACCCTAAGGCACAATGTGATATTTGTCGTATTGCATAGTAGAGTGAGCTGAAATGCCATGAACATGCTGGCTGATGCCCAAAGGCACACCTCAGTGCCTGTCAGTCTCTGTAGGGTGATGTGGAGTGTGACGTCACTTTCATACTTCACTGCTATTCCTAATATGCATCTGTTCAACTCCTGCGCTACTTATGCCAATGTCAGCAAGACAACATTTGGCATTGACAAATGCTTGTTATAACTGTTTGAAGACTGTTGATGTTCCAGGATAAAACATTTAATTTATTAACCATGTAAGCATAGAGTCATTCACAATCCCAAGCGAACTTATAATTGATGTGGGTGTGTTAGTCTGCCTCTCTACTGTCTATGCTGCTGTTAGATAAGATAGTCTGTCTAGCTGACTGTGAAATTCTTTAAAGGACTGCCCCATATGACAACACTAGAGCATGCCCCTCACCCTCCGCAACACCAGTCCCTCTCCCCCAAGAGTCATCCCCATCTTGACTCTCCATTTTCCCTCAACTGTACTGGATAAGTGTTCCCAGCTTTCATGGTAGGCACTTTCCCCTACCCAGTTTTCACTGCTTCTGCATGTTGCTCAATGTCCTTTCTGCATCAGCTCCCCTGATAAGTCACATGTGATGCAAGCCTCTATTTGACAGGACTACACAAAAAATATGTGGTCCTGACTCCTGTTTGTGTGAAAAGTAGCTGGCAAGACTACTCTGACAGAGCTGTTGGTGGTTACACAAGTGAGTTCCTCAGCATCTCATAGTATGCCAAATTTGTATCCCAGTCCAGCTCTGCTGAATAAGCTCAGTCACCACTCTACTCTCAGCTTGCTGTTTTTATTTTATTCTTTGGTAACCAGGTAAGGCTCACTAGTCACAGGTTCCTGTTTTCTAGGGCAGCCTGGGAACACTGAGGAGGTTAAGTTAAGTGACTTGCTCAGTGTCATAAAGTATGTAAGTGGAGGATGTGGGACTCAAAGCCAGTTCTGTCTGCTGGATGTACCAAGCTCATGCATAGCTCATACTCCAATCTCTAGGCTATACTACCAGGCAGCTAGCTTCAAGTGCCAAGACAGAGACATATGGCAGTGGAACTTAATTTGAAAATTCTTGCACTTGTTCTTTTCTGTTTCTGATTCTGCACTGTGCCATTGCTGTGTTTTGGAGCTAACAGAAAACAAGGAAGTCACCCATTGCCCCCCCCCATGCACACAGTCCCCCTTCAATTAGCACCTTGCCCTTAAGTAAGTTAAGTTTTGTTTTGGCAGCCAGCTTTTGTCATCAAACATGAGGAGCCCCTGCCCCCACAACACACACACACACACACACAGTCAGTTCTGGCCTCGTCACTCCAGTCCTGACCTCTCAGATTTTTCTTTTTGTTTTCTTTCTTTTTGTGCTGCACTGCATGTTCAAGAAACACATTGCTTCAGCAGGTAGGAGAATGACTCATTGCGCAAGGAAATTTGTGCCATGTCACCAAGCAATCAGCTGTTTTGGTGCATTACAAGCTACCAAAACAGCTGATTGGGTAGTGTTCCCATGGTGATGGCTTCTCCATCAGCCTCTCACAGTCCCCAGGAAGCTGACAGAAAGCCACCGCCCATCGTTCAGTGTGCCTTCTTGGAGAAACATTTTAATAAATAAACAAAAAGCTGATTGGGGGTGCGCAATGCCCATGTCGGCATACACCCTACCTGGTTCGCCAGCAGGGTAGCCCAATCCCTGTCAGCTTGATGCCTCACCCCATTTGTCATGTGCAGAAAGGGTGCCCAATCCCCCTCAGCTAATGCACATTCCCTCCCAAGCACAAGCACAGTGTATGGTTGATGGAGTGCCCAATCCCCGTTGGCTCCATCACCCCCCAAAAAAGAAGCACCCAGGTGTGCCAGCATGCTGGGAGCCCACCCCAGCATGCAGAAAAGCATTCCACATTGTCTATTTATTTGTAAAACCTGTAAAAACAGAAAACGGTCCCTCTCGGGGTTTTCGTGCCCCCCCTCTCCCCCAAACCACATCCACCCACTGTGCACGCACATCCCCACACCCCCCTCACCCCATACTTGCCTCTGAAGCCCAGCACAATGATCCTTGATGGACTGGGAACATGTATGCACTCTTCAAAGCCGACCATGAACTGAAGAAATGCCAACAAGCTGTATAATGGCATATTTTTTTTTTTAACTTTGGTGCATATCTTGACCATTTCTGGGAATATTTTCACCAAATTTTCAACATTGGGTCTTGGGACCCCAACTTATGAACTCAGTCACTGACATTTTGCTATTCAGTCCAGAAAGGTGATTTCTCGGTCACTGCGCGGAACCACCTTTCGGGATGATTAACTAAATGTTTTACGAGCGTGCATTGCACAGTTCCTATGCACACTTATAACTTCAAGCATTTTTAATATTTTCAATCCAGATTTTCAGCATTGCATTTTATCACACCTCCTTATGAACCTTACAACTGTCATTTTTCACATCTCACCTGAAATGTGTTTCGCACATGTAGCGCACAGTGGCATGGTCGTTGTGCAAAATCAATGTTCAGGACAGATTAAGAAAATCCCAGTGACACTGTTCATGAGCAAAGGTCTTAAACTGGCTATGTTGAAAATTTGGTGACAAAAGTCCATAAAATTACTGTGTAATGGGCGTGCATTGTGCAATTTCCATGTATCATCGTAAGTTCATGATTTCATAATCTTTTCAGTCCAGATTTTCAACATTGGCATTCTTCCACACCTCCTTGCGAAGTGTACAGCTGTCATTTTTCACACCCTATCCAAAATGTGTTTTCACACTTCCGGTGCAGAATAGCATGCTTACTGTGGGAAATCAGTGATCGAGATAGATAAAGAGAATCACTGTGGCACTGTTCATGAGCAGAGGTCCAAAAATGCCTATGTTGAAAATCTGCTGTAAAAAATCCCAAAACTACTTACATTACAGGTGTGCGTTGCGCAATTTCTACACACACTTGGGACTTCACCAGTTTTTTTATATTTTCACTCCAGATTTTCAATATTGCCATTTTTTACACCTCCTCATGAACAGTGCAGCTGTCATTTTCCATATCCTGTTCAAAATGTGTTTTCACACCTGTGGTGCCAAATGGCTCAGTCACTTTGCAAAATCACCTTTCGGCTAACGAAAACTGATAGTGTCACTGTTCATGGGGTGGGATCACAAAAAGCCCATGCTGAAAACTTGTAATAACAATACCAAGAAATGCCCAGGGTGTTAGGGTTTTCAGCCATAACGCCCTACCCTGTAGGGTCTGACAGGCATCGTGGTGTGACTTGGGATTGTTGACAGTAATGCTCATGCCATTCCACTCCCACCCTGCAGCCAGTGGCAGGCATTGAGGTGCCCCTTGGACCCTTTGGCCCCAGAGTTCACCCAATTCTCCTATACTGCACCCACTTCACTGTATTTCCTTATGGAATGAGGTGAGTGAAAATCCCAAACACTTCAAAACACACCTTGACACTTGTAAGTGTCTGCAGGGTAGGGTGAGGTGAAATGTTGTGACTGTTATGGGTGATGACCCAAAGACACACCCCAATGCCTGTCCATCGCTGCAGGGTGGGGGTGGAGTTGGTGCCAATTCAATACTTCACTGTCATTCATATACTGCATCTGTCTAACTCCTGCACTTCCACTGCTAATGACAGCAAGCAGCACTTGGAATTGGCAAATGCTTGCTGTTTGTGGTGTCGATGGAAGAAATTAACTTGTCCACAGAGACCCATTCTCCTTTTCCCTTCCTACTTGGCTGCTCACTTTTCAATAATGGAGCTCCTGTCTCCTCAGTGGCTCAACTGAAGTAGTGCTAAGGGAAGAGCTGCATTCCTCTATTCTCTGGTTTTCACATGTGCAAACTGGGATATCTTGAGCGCTGACTCCCCAGCTCTCTTCTCACCTGACACATGACATGCAGGAGCTAGAAAACAACAACAAAAAAAATTCTTGGAGATCTGAGCCAATCCGATCTGAGCTGGCCAGGTTCTGCTTGGGACTCTTTGAAACTGAGCCATATGTGTTTGGGATGGCTTGATTTCACCCCCACTTGTTCAGCACACCTCTTTAGTTTACATTATTTGACTAGAAAAACAGTAGAATTTTTATAATAGCTCACATGGCCTGCAGATGACTAAGTGTGTAGGATGCTTGCGCAACAGAGTAGTGCATGTACTACTGGAAGAGGTTACAGTTGGATTAAATATGAATGGAAAGTAAAATACCCGACCACCAAACAACCCATTAATACCCAGAAAAAAAACTGATAAAAACAGTGTAGTTGGGTCGAGTCAGGTAGTCACTACCTGACCCATTCTACTAGCAGATTACCCAACCCAGACCATAATAAAAATCATGGAAAGACTGTTTTTGTGGGACTTTTACACTGCCTGTTAGGTGTTGGTTCCTGTATACAAATGGGGGCATTGCTGAGGCAGGTATGAGAAGCAGAGGGTGTCTTAGTGAGCCTTCTGCTGTTTCCAAAAATTATACCCATGGAGGGTATTTCTGAGGTAGGTATGAGAGGTGCAGCTGCTCCTAGTGAGCTAGCTGCTGTTTCAAAAAAATATACCCATGGTGGGCATTGGGATTTGGAACTATTGTTCAATTTCCCCAGGTCTTCCTGTGCTACAGCATTTTGCTGTTTTAAAAAAAACAATAAAAAAAAAACCAAGTTCTCCCTTTCCAAGTTTCTCCCCATCCCCTAAGTCCACCCCCCCCCCGGCATTTGTTATATAAATTCTGGAGGGTGTATGGTGTGCTGTGGGCGAAGTCCCCAGCAACAACGGAAGAAAGCCCATTGTCTAGAACGGCATGCGCTATTTGTGTAGGTCAGCATTTTACTCAACCTTATTTCAGTCCATGCCAGTTTGCCTGTGGCATCTATTGCCACACTGTTTTTGTTTTTCACCAAAATTACCCCGTGCCCTAATGTGGCACACGTGGCTGGCATGGTAGCAGTGGTTATGGTTCCATTTGTTTTGTGCACAACCTAGTCATCATATTCAGTATCACTGTTTCCAGGTTGTTGTTAATTTTCAGTTCACCCATGTTGCAGCAACATACATGCAACAATGTAAAATATAGTGTAAGCATTTCACCGACAGCACCTATGGTGCCCTAACATTCTGACATCTGTGTGCGGGGCACCAGCGCTGGAAAAAAAAAACTAAAGCAGCAACAGGGAAACCCCAACAATGTAGTGGGGCCCTAAGCACAACTGAAAAAGTACTTCAGAATCATTGTACTGTGTGAGATGGTTACCAGTCTGCCACGTGAATCTGCTACACTTTCTTTACAGGATACCAGTCCATGTTGTTGCAGGTAACTCAGAAGTGATTTGCCTTTCTGATCCTGAGCATAGGATGCCCAAAAAGTAGCCTTACATGTCCTTTCTCTCACTGTTGACACTGCTGACTGTGAAGAATTGATATATGTGCTATTGTCTGCACCAGAGGTGCACTGTGATGGTTCGGCAGGGTTTGACTGTTGTACATCAGTTAATGGTGTTTGTATGGCAATGTCACATTTCGTTAGCAGAAAACCTCTCCAATACTTAATGTCTTCCCCTGCAGGAAGGATGGCTTCAGTGTTCCACTTGAAGCTGGGCTCTAGCAATGTAGTCAAAACATAGGTGTCATTCTTAAACATGGCATTTATTCTCTGATCAGTCAACAGTCTGAGATGCAGGTCATCTGCAAGCATAACAGCTGTGGTGTCATCTTTTGATGAAAAGTCTTTCTTTATGTCATCAAGGAAAATGTGAAGACATCTGATCTGAGGAAGAATTTGACTCAGAGTTGAACTGTCTGCACTGATATCAAGTGTGGCAGCCTCAAATGACTCCAGAAAGGTGACCAGAGAGATTCCAGGAGAGTCCAGCTGCTGGAACTAAACATGATGTCTACGTTACCCATTTGATTCTGCATGATGTGGTCATGTACTGCTTTTTTCTGTTCAAGAAGCCTTTCCAACATGTTGGAACTTCCTGCTTTAATTTATGCAAGAGTAAGGCGTTTGACCTTTGCAGACCTTTCAGGGTTATTTGAGCTTTCACAGAGTGGCTGAAATGTCCACATATTTTCATAGCAAGACCTAACAGGCTTTCAACATTTTTGTTTCCATTAAAGAAACCATGGTTGATAAGATTTAAACAATATGCAAAACAAGGTATGTGTAGGCAGTTGCCATCTCTAATGGCCTTGACTATGCTGGCACCATTATTTGATATATGAACCCCGAAGATAATGTCTATGGAGTAAGCCATTTCTGGAATTGATTTTGCATCTCCTGCAAAATATTCACAACAGTGTGGTTTTCCTCAAAAGTGGTGACAAATAATACCACCTGCTTCCTACTACTTATGGAACAGTGGAAATTATTACTTCTTACACAGGAATCCTTCAGTATGTGTGAGTAATGCAGTATGCCAGATAGGTTCAGCTGCCCCAGAGGCATAATCAATGCTAATGATGTATGGCATCAGTCAATCAGAGAGCAGGAGAGAAAGTGCTGCCTGTAGCTAGAGCAGGAGGCCAGTCAGATTAATTTCTCAACTGACTGGAGCAATACTGCTCTGGAGTCCTCCCTTCAAGAATTCTCTTGAAGAAGTTCATTTCTTTTGAAGTCAGTTGCATTTTGTTATTTGTGCTGCCTTTAGTGTTTTCTTTACTGTTTTTCTAATTGTTTTTTTCCTTTTTTATTGGTTCCTCTCGGTTCCTAGAAACCTCAAATTTAGTTCTCCTCAGTGGTTCCAACCACAGTTCCTGCTCTATTCTGAGTTAAAACTTTTAGTGCTTTTCACTAAATAAACACACTTTTTTATTTATATTACTTTCTTTTCTTCTCGGTTCCCTATATTTTGTTGGAACTGTGTTTTTTAAATATAAATTTTAAGTGCTTTTGGAACCATTCCTCACCAGTTCCGTAGCGCTTGGGAAACAACCAAATTTTATTTTTCCCTTTTGGTATCTTTTTAGATCTTCTGATGAATTTGCATGGCAGACAGACCAAAGAAAAAAACTGGTGCTACTGGTTTTAAAAATTGTATTATGTGCTCTAGGATAGTGACCAAAGCAGATGGCCACAATCTTTGTCTAAGCTGTCTAGGTCCAGACCACAATTGTGAGCTTTGCTCTCAAGTCTGCTCAAAAATAGTAAAAAAAAAGGGATAAAAGGTTGGAAATGATGGCTTCTCAGTCTGCTTCCCCTCTAAGAAAAACCCTGAGGAGGGGTCATCTTCTCACAAATCTAAAGAAAAGTCCAGCAAGGATTCCCTGGAAAATAAGTATGATGAAAATAATAATAATAGAGAGCAAGCTAAAAAGAGACATATTGAACAGGTTCCTGATTCAGTGCCTGCTAAAAAGAAACAAAAAGGAAAGTAAAGCATATCACTGCCTGTCTAGCTGAAAGGTAAAGGGAGATGCCAGTAACACAAAAAGGTACACTCTCTCATGAAGAAATGGCTAAAGCTTGACAGTTGTATCAAGCTTTTCAGGCTATGGGCAAACTCTTTAATGCACCTCCTGATAATAACACTCCTCACTCCTCAGACTCTTGGCTTGGCCTGGGCTTTTATTATGAGGGTGAGGAAAAGGAAGAAGAGAATGAACCTTTAGAACCAGACGTATCCCCTAACCAAGAGTTTGTCTCTCCCTCTAATGGCCAGGAGGATTTTTCTTCTCACTTTACTTTTATTTAGCATATGATGGATATTCTAGATCTCACTATCCAAGACACCACTGATTAAGACAAGGAGGAAGACTTTCTAGGTATGATGGGTCTCCTTCCCTCTAAAAAGTT
Organism: Neoceratodus forsteri; assembly: GCA_016271365.2. Lineage (NCBI taxonomy): Eukaryota > Metazoa > Chordata > Ceratodontiformes > Ceratodontidae > Neoceratodus > Neoceratodus forsteri. Next base: position 237,666,393 of record CM028132.1, on the reverse strand, counting down.
GCTTTTGCCTATACATAAATGACTTCACTGGTCTACTTTTAAATTACTCCTGAACCCCACTTCCACTCCAGGAGTGGACAAGAAAATTGAGAAAAAAGTATCAACTGGAAAAAACTCATGTAGAATTTCTTTACATGTACCCAGACCATGGGTGGGTGGGTGGTGCAGGCTGCTGCATGTGACAAAGCTAAAGAGCCTCTATCTTCCCAACTTCCTGAAAAGGAATCTAGAAGGTTGGATACTATGGGTAAAAAATCTTACACCACAGCCTCTCTGCTGCTCTGCCTCTCTACTTACATGGCCTATGCAGCTCAATAACAAAAGGCTCTCTGGAACTCTGTTCTGGCTATCAGCCACCAGGCCCCAGACAAAGTGGCTCAAGTCTTGCCAGAAACTATATAGACTGCCTTAGAAGCCACTAAATACCAGTTTCACATGGCAGTGGACACTAATGGCACTGCCTCCAGAGCCATGGCACAAGCGATTTCTCCTAGGCAATATGCCTGGCTGAGAACAATTACTCTCTCACAGGACACTCAGGCTAAAGCCATGGATTTCCCCTCTGAGAATAATTTTCTATTTGGAGAGAAAATAGAAGCTTACTGTATATGAAAAAGGTGGAGGAGTACAAAACTACCTACCAAAGCGATACTGTCAAAGAAAAAGCCTCCACTTCCCAAAGATTCCAAGGTAGGGGGAATGGAGGCAGATGATATTTCCCCAGGGCCTACTACCCTATGCCAATGCCCATGCCCCTGTACTACTCTCAGATGAGTTTTTTTTTACAGTGGAAGAGGAAGGAGGGTACAGAGATGAGCCGATCCCTCCCCTTCCTCAAAAACTCAGTCTAAACAAATCTGCTGACTTCAGAAGCCAAGTCACCTCCCCTTCCCCAGCAGGAGGAAGGCTGACCCACTACCTCCACTGGCACCTCATTACCACAGACAAGTGGGTGCTTGAGGTGGTGGCTCAAGGACTTTTTCTTCAGTTCAAAAAGTTTCCAACTCTGCAGAGTCACACTTCATTAAAATCTAATGACAATAGAAAAAGTATTGTTGGAGCTAGAAGTGAAGTCATTTCTGTCTGCAAGAGCAGCGGAGAGAGTCCCTTGCTACCAATGGAGAAAAGATCTCTACTCCAGGTATTATCTCACTCAGAAAAAAAAATGGTGACTGGTCACCCATTTTTAGATCTCAGGTATCTAAAAAAGCACCTATTCAATCCCAAATTCAAGATGGTCACCCTGGATGTGGTGATTCCAACCTTGCAAAATGGAGACTGGCTAGACCCCTAGGATCCCCATTTTCACATTCCTGTAAGGCCATCCCACAAAAAATTCCTCAGATTCAAGCTACCTTCAGGCCATTATCAGTTTGCAGTATTGCCCTCCAGCCTTTCTTCAGTACCCAGAATCATCAAAGTGCCTGACAGTAGTAGCAGCTCTCCTCAGGAGACAGCAGGTGTCTGTCTTTCCTTAACTGGATGATTGGCTAGTGCTGGACAAGTCCTGTAGAAGGTCAGAGACTACCTCAGCCTAACAGAGTGTACTCTGGAGTCCTTTGGCTTTTCTATTAATCCTCTAAAGTCCCAATTCAAACCAATTCAGTTACTGGAATTCACTGAGGCAGACCCGGACACACAGAAGGGAAAAGCCCCGCTCCCTATTGACAAAGCACACAACCTTCAGTGCTTAGCAGATTCCTTCATCCTCAGCCAGCCCAGACCAGCCAGACATTTCCTCAGACTTCTGGGCCACATGGTCTCCACTACAGATGTAGTCCCAAGCACCAGATTTGAGATAAGGGACATTCAGTATCATCTAAGGGCTCACTGGTCCCCGAAAAAAAAGACTCTTCCAAAGCTCATGCCAGTCACAAAGACACTAATCCAAGCCCTGGACTGGTAGAAGGACATAGAAAATCTGATGCAGGGAGGGAAGGAGTTACCTTCCATCAAAGGGAGCCATCCAGAGTGCTCACTATAGATGCTTCTCTTTTAGGATGTGGGGCACACCTGGCAGACCAGTCAATAAGTGGAACATGGTTCTGCCAAGGAATCCAGTTGCCACATAAACCTTCTTGAACTCAGAGCTGTGTATCCAGCTAGCAAAGCCTTTGCTCCCCAGATAAAAGGCCAATCTGTCTAAATCAGAACAGACAACACCACAGCTGTCTTTTACATCAACAAGCAAGGATGTACAAGGTCCACAAAGCTTTGCATAGAGGCAATAAAGATTTGGTCTCTGGCCTACTCCTTGGACATACAGCTTTCTGCCATTCACTTACCAGGCAAGGACAATTTCCTGGTAGATGCTCTAAGTTGCATCAATCGGTATCACCATGACTGGGTCCTGAACAGACACGTATTGGTCACAGTCTTCAGGAAATAGGGCACTCCAGAGGTAGATCTCTTTGCCTCCAGCCTCAATTGCAAGCTTTGTTTGTACAGCTGCAGGCCGCTGGCTCTGGGCACAGTACCAGTGGATGCCCTGAATCTGGACTGGGAAGGGAAGCTCCTATATGCCCTCACTCAGTTTCTCTTAATTGTCATAGTCCTCCTGGAACTCAGAAGCCAGCCAATCACCATGATGCTATTGGCTCCAGACTGGGCAAGAAAGCCCTGGTACTCACTACTCCTTGCCCTTTCAGTTAAGCCAGTAATTCTACTGTCCCCCAGCCACAGTCTCCTGACTCTACTTCAGATGGGGATAATGCACCCCAACATAAAGTCTCTTTACCATAAAGCATGGTGTTTGAAGAGCTTCAGTACCCAGACTCCAAATACTCAGAACAGGTCTACAGAATCCTTTGCCTGGCTAGGAAACCTAGTACTAAAAAGACCTGTGCTTCCAAATGGAAACAGTTTTACTTATGGTGCAGGGACAGACATATCCACCCACTAAAAGCTAGCCTATCTTTAGTGCTGGACTACCTGATGTACTTGTAAACCTCAAGCCTAACAGCCTTATTTCTGAAAGTTCACCTAGCAGCCATTTTGGCCTGCATTTCTGCTGGCAAAGAGAAATCTATAATTTCTCATTCCATTTTTAAGAAGATTTTCAAAGGCCTGTTACACCTTCAAACCCCACTTACGGAACCTGTCCCTCCCTGGGACTTGAACCTCTGCAAAGCCAAACTCACGGAGGCCACTTTCGAGCCCATAGCTACAGCAGAGTTGAAGTACTTCACTTGGAAAACTGTCTTCTTAGTAGCAGTCACCTCTGCCAGAAGGATTTCAAAGCTGCATGCACTCTGCACTGAACCTACAGTAACTATATTATCTCCCACAAAGATAAGGTAGTTCTCAGAAGAAATAGGAAATTCCTCCCCAAGGTGTGTTAGAATTCCACTTGAACCAGCCCATAACTCTTGCTGTCTTCTTTGCAGGCAAATCTACTCCTGGTGAGTGAAAGCTACACAGTTTGGATGCCAAAAGGGCACTGACCTACTACATGGAGCACACTAAGCAGCTCAGGACCTCCCATACCCAGTCCTTCCTCACCTATGTCAAGGTAGGACAGGGCAGGCCAGCCTCTAAGAGGACTATCTCTCACTGGATAGTCTCTTGCATTCAATTTTGCTACACTAAGGCTGGCAAACAGCTGCCTCAGGGTCCATTCCACTAGGGGCACTGCATCTTCGGTAGCAGCTGCAAGGGACATACCCTTGCTTGATATCTGTAAAGCAAGTACCTGGAAAACTCTACACACTTTCACAAAGCACTACTGTTTGGATGTGCAGTCCAGGTCAGATGCCAGATTTGGCACAGCAGTCCTACAGAACCAGTTTACAAAGTAGGTTCTGTACCCTCCTCCCAACTGCATTGCATTGTAGTCTGCATTAGTCAAGCATACGGAAGGATTCCTGGGGTGAGAAGAAAAAATTACTTACCATTGTAATATCCTCCCCTTACATAATCTGACTGAGAGTCGTTCTGCAGTCCATACCTTTAGCCAAATGTTTAACTGTTTGGCCTTAATAACTTCAAGTTTTCACAGTTATGAGTGTTTTATAGTTTTTACGCTTTGTTCTTGTTCTCGTAATTTTAACAGTTTTTGTATAGGATAAAATTATGGGGCCTTTTGCTCCTTTAGTTATTAAATGAATCTTACTGGCCTCCTGCTCTAGCTACAGGCAGCACTTACTCTCCTGCACTCTGATTGACTGATGCCATAACTCATTAGCATTGACTCCACCTCTGGGCAGATGAACCCAGCTGGAATGTGAACATTAGTCTCAAGCATACTGAAGGATACCTTGGAAGAAAAAATATTACTATAGTAAGCCATTTTTTCTTTCTGACTAAAGACTTGCCCAATGCGCTGTAACAGTCATGGAGTCAATTGTTTTGTTGCTGGTACATATATCTGTGGTTATGTGAACCTGCTTCACCTCAGAGAGTTTCAACTGTTGTGATCACACTTTACACCAAGTCATACAATTGTGGAATAGTCTTTTTTGAGAAATATGTTCGAGAGGGAATGGTGTACCACTATTAAAACCAATTCAAGAACTTGAAGAAACATAGTAGTAAAAACAGTTTTATTTATACAGGCAAAAACAATATGACAATGCAAAAAGTTTACACCACAGGTCTTATACAAGGCCTGTTTTCATGGTGATCCTGTTATTGATGTTTATGTACAAATTACAAAAGGTTCCAAACATTTTCAATATTGCACATATTACATAAGATAAAAATATTATATCTTACTAAAATGGAAAATGTTATAGCAACAACACACAGGCATATGACTGAAAATAGTCATTGCTATGGTTATTGCACCTACCCGGTAAACAAAAACTAAATAAAATACAATTAATGACAAACTAGTACACATCACATGTGATAACAACATGTTTATGTAAAAAGCAATATGATCCGATATCCTATGTCTCATACTAATCTAATAACCCCTCATTTATCTATTGGGAACTACCAACAACAAGGTGTTACTCCAAACATATACATACATATTTAAGGCCGTGTTTAATTGTTTGTCCAAATTCCTTTCTGAGCAGCAAAAGCAAAAATGAGCTGACAATCAGTCAACAGCTCTGCAATGGCTCTATTTAACAGCTGGATGCTTGCGGGTAAATTTTGATGTCCTCATAACAATGTCTTTTAATGTTAGTTGACGAGAGTGGCAAGATATTGCAAAGTCTGGGGGGGGGGGATTGTACTTTTCTCGCCTTTTTGAGGTGGAGTACTACTGTGGGATTTTTCAGTACTTGACAGTATCAGAAGAAAACAATCTATGTTTGTCTGGGAAGAGTTCAATGACACATCAAGTGATTCAATGTCAATTTCTGCTTCCAGTTCATTATCACTATGGTCACCATCACCACCATCGCCACTACCGCCCATGCCAACCACACTGTCCCTTGCCCTGCCCCTCACAATTGGATGCTTTGTCTTTGCATGTATCATGCACAGAAAAAAATTCATATGCTTAACGTATGAATAAGAAGATGACCATGAATGAGAAAATTTCAAGTGAACAATGAAATGGCAGTATAGGGTTTCCTCCAGGTCCCTTGACTGTACAAGAAATGTGCCAGGTACCATAGTACAAAGCACAAAGGGTAAATCTTTAGTGTGGAATTTATTTTATATTGACACTGCAGAAAAATCTCGAGCCGTATGCAGTCTGTGCAAAAACAGTGTCACTAGTGATGGCAAAGTGGGACATTTTGGAACATCAGTAATTGGTGTTTACTCACCTGGTAAAGGTGATTGTGTTGGTTGGCATCCATGGCACTCCGGACGTTACCTCATAGGTTTCAGCCCACCTGATAGGCTAGTGATGCACTGACCCAGATCAAATTTCCAGCATATCCAGGTCCCAGAAACCCCTGCTTTCCAGTTCGAATCTTCCATAGCTGAAAATAAGGTTAATTAGGATACAACAAGACATACAATGTAACGTTTAGCATAGATACCAGGAGTTGGGAACAGGATACAAAAAAGAGTCGGACTACGACGTGACAGAAAGAAGGCCCTGGGGCCAGAACTTTATTCCCCTCTTTTAACAATCTAACTCGAACCCGGGAATTCGACAGGTCACCTGTTATGTCATCAGTATGTTGTCTGACCCCCAATAAAATGGATACTAGGTATCCCCTTTCTTTTCTTTCTGTCTTTCCCGGCACCGGCCATTCTAGCCGCTCTGAGGGAGGGCCTTGGAGTGCCATGGATGCCAACCAACACAATCACCTTTACCAGGTGAGTAAACACCCACTGTGATTGGTTGGCATCCATGGCTCAGTATTACCTCATGGGTAGATAAGAAGCAGTTAATCCTCCGGGAGGAAAGGCGGCTCACAGTGACCGGCTGAGGAAGCTGCAGCTAGAACCTGGGTTGCGAAGGAGGGTGGGCGGCCCAGCTGCTCCAGCCTGTAGTGTCTGGAAAGTGTGTATGGAGGACCAAGTGACCACCCTGCAAATGTCCTCCGTGGATGCACTGGCTCTCTCCGCCCAGGAGGTGGCCATCGCTCTGGTGGAACGGGCCCTGATCCCCTGTGGTGGGATCAGTTGGTTGGCCGTGTAAGCGTTCTGGATGACCCGTCTTAGCCATCCAGCGATGGTTGACTTGGAAGCAGTGAGCCCCTGCCTCTGGCTCCTAGCAATGATGAACAGCCTCTCTGTCCTGCGGATGGGGCGTGTTCTGGCCAGGTATACCGCGAGGGCGGATCCCACGTCGAGGTGGTGAGGGGTCCCACCTTGACTCTGATTAGGATCCTCTGGGAACATGGGTAGCTCAATAGGCTGTTCCCTGTGAAAGTTGGTAGGGACTTTCGGTTGAAAAGCCGGGACCGTCCTTAGGCTAACCCCCAGTGGTGTGAACACTGTGTAGGGTTCGGCACAGGACAGTGCGCCAAGCTCTCCAATCCTCCTGACCGAGCAGATAGCTACCAGGAAGCAAGCCTTGAGGCCGGCCCAAAAAAGATCAGTCTCTTGGAGGGGCTCGTAGGGAGCCGATTTGAGGGATTCCAGGACCAACGGGAGATCCCACGGGGCGATCACCGTCCTTGTTCTCGGACACATGATCTCCACCGCCCTCAAGAAGTGAATGGAGTCCAGGTGGGTGCCCAGGGGGTACCCTTCCACGAGGCCTATGGCTGCTCCTATGGCTGATAGCTGTACCCTGAGGGAGGAAGGTGCCAGGCCCTTGTCCACTCCCTGCTGGAGGAAGAGTAGGATGTTGGCCAGATTGGTCTGTTGGGTACTGTGTCCCGTTCTCTACACCACCGCGTGAAGGTGGCCCATTGCCTTCTGTATGTAGACGTGGTGGAGGCCCGTCTGGACTGAAGTAGGGTACTGATCACAGATGCATGGTACCCCGTTGCTTTCAGTCTCCTCCTTTCAGGAGCCAGGCCGTGAGTTTCAGGGTCCGAGGAGCTGGGTGCAGCACTGGTCCCTGCGAGAGCATGTCTGGCCGGTAGGGTATCCTGAAGTTGTCCACGGTCATTTCTCATGCAGCAGCGAACCAGGCTCTGCGTGGCCAGTATGGGGCCACTAGGATGACCGTGAGGCCCGTTTCCCGGATTTTGGCCAGGACCTGGGGAATCAGGGGAAGAGGAGGGGCTGCGTGGTGATTCCTCCCCTCCAGGTCTGTGACAGGCGTCAGTCCTTAGGCGAGACCGTCTTTGAAACATGGTAGTATTGTTGCTGACCTGGGCATTCTACCAGGGCGCCATGGACCCATGGACACGGGGACCCCATGCCGCCTGGATTTCCTGGAATAGCGCTGGGTGTAGCGCCATTCCCGGGTGCACTTGTTGTCTGCTGAGCCAGTCCGCCCTGACATTCAGTTTCCCTGCGAGGTGAACTGCGCTCAGGTGGATGAGGTGAGTCTGTGCCCAGTTGAGGACCGCTGCTGTTTCCCTCATCATGGCCCTGCTCCTGGCCCCGCCTTGTTTCGATATGTAGGCTACCGTCACACGGTTGTCGGAACGGATTAAGACCGCCCGACCGGTTATCAGGCGCCTGAATGCCCTCAGCACATGGAATACGGCCCTCATCTCCAGGATGTTGATGGAGAGACTCGCCTCCGCTGGTGACCATCGGCCCTGCGCCGTTGACTCTCCCAGGCAGGCTCCCCATCCCGAAATGCTCATGTCCGTCTCTATGGCGACTGGGTGGGGTGGTTTGAGGGGAACTCCCCTGGATAGATTTCTTTCCAGTGTCCACCAGGCTAGGGAGGATCTTACTGCCTGGGTTAGAGGTACCACGCAATGGAGGTTGTGCTTGCCCGGCGCTCCTCTGGATAGGACGTGATTTTGGAGCGGGCGCATGTGCCACCTGGCCCAGGGCACGAGGTCTATGCAGGAGGCCATACAGCCCAGAAATTGGGTGATCTTTCCCATTGTGGAGTGTGGACTGGCCTTCATCTTGCGCGCTAGTTCCTTGAGGTTGTGGACTCGTGCTGGGGCCAGTTTTGCCCATCCTTCGGCCGAGTTGATGATCGCCCCCAGGTGTTCGATCTGTTGCGTGGGGCTGAGATGGTTCTTTCTACATTCCTACCAACCGTGGTCCGCTAGTGCCTGGATGGCGATCTCTGTGCGTCGGGCCTGGACCTCGGATCGAGACACGAATGAGCCAGTCGTCTAGTGCGGGATGATGTCCAGTCCCTGTTCCTGAGTCTGGCCACTAGGTTAGTGAGACTTTGGTGAAGACTCTCGGGGCTGACGACAGTCCGAAGGGAAGCGCCTTGTACTGGAAGTGATGGCCCAGTACGTGGAAATGGAGGAATTGTCTGTGCCTCCGGATGATGGGGATGTGTAGATAGGCGTCCTTCAAATCGATAGACGTCAGGAAGTCACCTACCCAGATACAATGAAGAGTGGACCGTATGGTCTCCATTTTGAACCGGTGTTGGACTACATGTTGGTTTAGGAACTTTAGGTCTAGGATTGGCCTAGAGCTTCGCCCGTCTTTTGAGTCACGAAAAAAGATGGAGTAGATTCCTTCTCCCTGTTCCGGAATCAGTACGGGTTGGATGGCCCGGTTCTGGATCAGCTCTGATAACAGTTGCTGGACCTGGTGGGGGGACGCCCTCCTCCTGGTTATGGGAGAAGAGACGAACCTGTGAGGCATATGTGTGCGGGTCAACTCTATGGAGTAGCCCTTTGATACCACGTCTCAAACCCATCTGTCCGACGTTGTGGTCATCCATCGGTGGGCAAAGAGGGCCAGTCTTTGCCCCACCGGTGGGTAAGGATCCTGGCCTTGTGTCGGGGGTGGGAAGCAGTCACTGCTGTTTCCCCCTGAATCCTCTACCTCTCCCTCCTGGTCTTTGGGTCTGTCCTCGGAATGCTGAGGGTTGGAAGTTCTGAGCGTAAGGGCCACGGAAGCCGGTGGAAGAGCTTCTTCCTCGAAAGTGTTGAGACCGCTGGGTTGACTCTCGGCGGGGTTGGTAGGTTTTGCTCCCCCCTCGAAATCTCCATCTAGAAGTGGCTGGGTAAGCAGGCCTGTATCTATTCTTGAGGAGGTCCCTACCCTCCTCTTTCTGCTTTAAGTAGTCTTGCAACCCCTCCCCGAACACATGTTTCCCCTGTAGGGGCAGGTTCTGCAACAACGATTTTGATTCATGTTCTGCATCCCAGAGCTTCAGCCACAGGGCCCTACGGGCCCAGTTTGTGATAGCAGTGGCTCTAGCTTGGAGACACAGAGAGTCCACTGCCATGTCGGCCAGATACCTGGCTGCATCCAGAGTGCACTCCAATAGCTCGGCCTCCCTTGACTTAGGGGTAGCCTGTTCCTGGAGTTCTTCAAGCCAACGGATCTGTGCCCGAGAAGTGTAAATGGCTGTGGTAGCTGCCTTGGTAGCTATGCCCCCAATCTCAAAGGCCCTCTTCATCATGTCCTCAACCTTTTTATCTGCAGGGTCTTTGAGAGCTATCATGCCGCAAAGAAGCGCGGTCTTCTTGCTGAGTGCCGCCACCTGGGGGTCGATGGTGGGAGCCCTGCACCAAGCGTCCGATTTTACCCCTTGCACTGGGTACATCCTGTCCAGGTTCTTGCGGTTTGGCATCCTGCCTGGGTCCGACGATTGCCATTCCATGTTAAACATGTCCTCAATGGCCGGGCAGACAGGAAAAGTCTCAGTGGTGGCCGGTCTTAGCTGGATCATCTGGTCGAGCTTTGATTCGGGTCCTCCTTCTTCGGGTTCTTCAGAGTCGAATCCCATCGTGGCCTTGATCACCTTCATGAGCCCTGGGATGGTGTCGAAGGAGCATAACTCCGAAGTTAGTGAAGGGGCCGACTGTAGCTCGGTGTCCTCTGTGTCCGACTCCGCGTCCTCCTCATCCCCAGCATCATCTCTCTCTCCGTCCTCATGCAAGCAGTCGACAGGGATGATCGGGAGAGGGTCCTCAGGAATCGGGAGTTCTTCCGGCTGGCCCCCCCCGCCTTTTCGGGTTCCAGGTTGGATGGTCTTTTCCGACTTTGGGTAAGGGACTCCAGCTTCTCCATGATCTTGAGCATAAAGTTCTGCTGGCTTTCCATCATGGCCACCGCGGCCTGTTGATTCTGGATCAGAAGGGAGCCCTGATCCATCCATGTAGAGTTTCTGGGGCCAGGGTTACTGGGGGCCAGAGGCAGGCTCCGTTCTAAGGATGAGTCGTCGTCGTCTAAAAGGCAGGCCGCGCAGCGGGGGCCCGGGGTTTGGGGGAGGAGGATGGCGCTGCACGCGGAGCATTTCTTTGCTTTCACCATCTGGAATAGAGAGAGGTAGATTTAGGAGGCCGTCCTGCTTTTTACCCCCCTCTTTTTTTTTTTTTTGATAAGGTATCCCGCATCACAGAGGCTGCAGATGGTGTGCCCGAGGTTGGGGGTGCTATGTGAGGACCCTGCAACATCGGGTGGTGAGTCTGGTGCCAGGGCCCGCTATGGGAGGTGGCCGAAGCACTGAATGAGGACCATACGAGGAAAGAAACACCTGCCGGGGTCGCTGTGTGAGGGACCCGGGTGGTGGAATGGAACCCTGGTGTGGGAGTAAGGGCCCCGATCCTTCTCTGTCAGCTTCTCCTGGGGCCAGGTTCCGGCCTTGCCTCACCCCTAAACCTCAGGTACACAAAAACATTCTAATTACCCAAAGAGGGCTAGGCAGTACCTAGTTCAAGATACTCTGACCGCTACTCATTCTAAAAAGGGCCAAAGATGCAGGCCTTACTACACCAGGCCGTCCTCTGAGTAATCCATCGAGGGTAGTCACAAATGATCCTTCCAGCGAGGCAAGGCTTTAGGATTTACTTTCATAAGCCTTTCTCCCTCGAATGCTATACTGCCTCTGGGAGAAAGTTAAGCGACTTGCTCAGCATCACACAATATTCAAGTGGGGACTGTGGGCTTCAAACCCAGGTCTCCAGGTTTGCAGCTCAGAGCCTTAAGCCACTATGCTGTACTGCCTCCTTTTTTTTTTTAACTTCCACTGAGGAGGTATAGAGGACCAACCTGGGTATGCATAGAACTCTATGCTATCCTAGAACATTGCCTGATCTCATCCTGGCCCTTCTCCCCCGGATCCCTCTGAGTCCTTCTGCATCGCTCTCAGGAGCTTTGGCTCTCTCTGACTCTCTCTCTCTCTCTCTCCTAAAGCTGTAATGGAGGATGTCCGCTGGCCATACCTTATGCCGCGATGAGCGAGTGGCGACCGGGTTGTCGCAAGAGAGAGAGAGGGGAGAGAGAGCTGAGACCTCCCTCGCAGAGCACGAGGGAACGCTGGGAGCAGCACTGTGGTGGATGGAGGAGAGCGATGGGTTCTCCCTCGCAGGAGTGAGGGAGACAGCGTAGGCGGATGTCGGGCTGACGCGACCGAAGGCCTAGCGTAGCTTCAGGGGTGGTGCGCCAGTGCAGAGGGGCAAGGCCCCAAGTGAGGCTCTGTGGATTCCTGCCCCTCTCAATCTCTGTCCACTCACGCTGGAGGACCACGGCGCAATGGCGCGGGAAGGGCGACCGCCATCGGGCGGTGGAAGAGAAGAGGAGGAGGGGAAGATGAAAGGGGGAGCGAGCTCAGACGTGCTGACAGGGGCGGCGGCTTATGCTATAACAGCCCATGGCTTAGGGCGATCGCCCTGAAGGCCGAGGGGCTAAGAAACAACAGCTGCTGGGTCCCGCTGCAGGCAGGGGACCTCCCCATGGAAAACAAATGCTGGGAGAGACGCCAGCCAGGGAGGAGAATTCCAAGCGCTCCACCATGCGGGGCATTCTGGCACAATACAATAAAACATAATAAGGGGCAATTAGCTGCCCTAAGCAATAAATGGAGCTAGAAATATGGTATCTAGATGTTATATGCTAAACAAAAAACTCAGTCTGTTTCTTTTAAAGAGGTTCTTACCTTGAGGAGCAGACAGGGGTTCCTGGTGTGCTACTGCTTTGTTCAGATGCACGATTCAAACTGGAGAGCAGGGGTTTCTGGGACCTGGATATGCTGGAAATTTGATCTGGGTCAGTGCATCACTAGCCTATCAGGTGGGCTGAAACCTATGAGGTAATGTCTGGAGTGCCATGGATGCCAACCAACACAATCACCTTTACCAGGTGAGTAAACACCCATTACTGATGTTCCAAAATGTCCCACTTTGCCATCACTAGTGACACTGTTTTTGCACAGACTGCATACGGCTCGAGATTTTTCTGCAGTGTCAATATAAAATAAATTCCACACTAAAGATTTACCCTTTGTGCTTTGTACTATGGTGCCTGGCACACATTTCTTGTACAGTCAAGGGACCTGGAGGAAACCCTATACTGCCATTTCATTGTTCACTTGAATTTTTCTCATTCATGGTCATCTTCTTATTCTTACGTTAAGCATATGAATTTTTTTCTGTGCTTGCCTCTCATGCCCTACAGTGGCATCCTCACCTACCCCCTCATCAAAACTACAGAAATCATCACCACACAAGATTCAGAAGAACTGGAAGTACTGTCATCATCAGGTGGGACATAGCCTGGACTATCCCATTCGCAGTCCCCACTATCACCACCATCATTATCAGCATTCACTGCTTCAGCATCTGAGGTTATATTTAAGGAGGATGCCTCCACCTCCTTGCATGCTGCTTCAGCAGCTGAAAGTCTCCTGGCACATGTGATAAAATGTTCAGTACCTTTACCAGTAACTCCTGTCAGTTCATTCTGAAACTCTGCTATCATTTCAATGGTAACATGCTTTTTTTGGTTCATGAGGAGATTTAGTGCCAGTCCTTGTGATGTTATAATTATTATTGTCATTATGTTCTTCATTAGTGCTAGGATTCATATTTTTCACATCATTTTCAGTTGCATTTGCACCAGCACTGTGCTTCCTTTTAGTGTACATAGAGTCTGGGAAATATGAGACATAGTAGACACAGCCATGGCTTTCGCTATGCAACAGAGAGATGTCACACACAGTTTAGCTATGACAGGGCTGAGGGCACCTAATAGGCTAACAGACAGAGTAATAAACCCTAAATGGCTTTCACCTTACTGCAGAGAGACACAGAGTAGCTATATCACAGGCATGGCATGGGGCACCTAACAGGTATTGTTTAAAACAGCCTAAATGGCTTTTGCTATACTTCAGAGAGACACAGAGTCGCTACAGTGAAAGCCAAACACATGAACAGATATTTCCCACATTTGCTGTGATATTTCTACAGAAATCTCCTGCTTTTGGCATTTCCACAATAGGGGCAGCAAAGAGAAACAGTTTAGAAATTTTACAAAATATCTGGAAATATCTGGCCATGTCTATGACCACTACTGTATGTCACAGACTGGGCTTGGGGCACCTAACAGATAGTGTTAAATAATACAGCTTAAATGGTTTTCTCTATACTGTGGAGAGGCACAGAGTAGCTGTGTTCCAGACAGGGCTCAGGGCACCTAATAACAGACCGTGTGTATACAGCCTAAATATCTTTCACTATATTGCAGAGACACAGAGTAGATAAATGTCACATACACTACTCACCCTGTTACCTGTGTCCACAGTACTCAACTCGAGAAGTACACTTTTAGGTTGGGTAGGTACTGAATTACCCAAACTACCCTACCCAACCAAAAACCACTGATGCCTGACCTACCCTCTCTAGCTACCAGGTGGGTAGCCAATCCTTAGGTTGGATATGTATCTGGCCTGTTGCACTCTCTGTTCTGGAGAAACTAACACCCTTTTGGTACAATAGCAAAAAAACATTTTAAGGAGGGTTCCACCACTAGGGGTGCTGCAGAATTGAGGTCATTGGCTGAATGTACTGTAGGAAAGATGCTCAAAACTCAGAGCTGATTTTGAAGAATATTGTTGTGACATTGTTCTGCTATGGAGTAAGGGAAGGCCACAGCTGTATTTGGGAAGGAGCCACTATTCTGATCCTAACTCAACTGATGGAAGAACTATGAATGCATACTACCTATAGTATCTACTAGTTATGATCTTCAATATGGAGGAGAGAAAAATGTCCTCTGTGGGCGTAAACCTCTGGGGATCCAAGCCTTTAGGTCACCATCCTTCCAGGCTACACCATTGTCTTTTAAGTCTAGGCATTATAGGAAATGCTGAAAACTGATTGCAAAGAATATGAGAAAAACTGGGCAAATCGAATGCCTTGAGCTTTTGTGTAATTGAGGAAGGAACAGGGGATTGGCATATGTTCTAGGAAAGAGGAACTAGCTTCATCAGTTAAGCAGGATGATCGATCTCAAAGGTGTCATAGAGCTGATATCATATGATTAAAGGGACAGACAGAGAGAAAGAGAGAGAGGGAGAAAGAAGACTTCATTCTTGAAGGAAGGGGGTTTGGTTCCCATAGCACTGAAGATTTATCTCCTGAGAGGAGTTGAACTCTGCTATGGAAGAATGCCCAACTTTTTTTTTTATTTAGTTGTTTAACCAGGAGTAGCACACTAAGCTGAAAGCTTTTTTACAGGAGTGACCTGGGAGCACAGGGAAGTTAAGTGACTTGCTCAGGGTCTCACAGTATGCAAGTGGAAGCTGTGGGATTCAAACCCAGGTCTGGTCTGCTGGATGTCACCAGATTTGCAGCTCAGAGCCTTAAACTACTGCGCCATACTGCCTCCCCAACTTGCATATCCCTTAGGAGCCTATGCTTTGATGGGTGTCACAGGGTTGCAGTCATATGAATTAAGGAGCCCGTAAGAGCTGGGACTTCACCCCAAGGTTAGAGAGCAAAGCCCTGCAGAGCAAAGTCCCACTAAAGGAAGGGTATGGGAAGTGACTGGGCATATAGATAGCAGATGCAGTGGATGAAAGAATGGCAAGCAAATGTGCTGACTACACATCTCGTGGGTTTGACAGGCCAAAAGTGTCACAGAGCTTTTATTGTATGACCAAAGGAACCCTTAGAGAGGGTTTCTTCCCTACACTATGCTCAGACAACAGGACATATAAACTATCCTTGGACTACAGAACAGCTCCGGATAGACCTTCGATCCATAGCACAGATAGGAAATCTGACTACCACTTGTACTTACCGAGCTAGGCCATCAAGCTACCCTAAAGAAAGCCTGGCCCTAACTGATCCCAGGAGGAGTGGAGGTAAAATTAGGATGAAAGGGCACAGACAGAGACACAGACAGAGACATGTCATGAACGGATCAGTTGATATGAGTCATATGGGAAAAATACTAAGCCCCAAGGGGCTCAGTTAGATGCAGTATGATGCCAGAAAGGGTGATGCATATGGAATCCTAAAGTTATCCTTGGGACAAAGCCCAATAGTTGTAAGGGCATGAGCCTGGTAGATGTGGGGCTAGAGCATGATAGTTGTAGGGCTGTAAGCCCACTGGTAGTGGGGCAAGAGCCCAGTAGTCATAGGGTGGAGCTCTGGAGAGACATAGAAAAGACCAATGGCAGGTAGGAAAGTAGGCAGGTATATAGGAGGAGAGCAAGGCCCAAAGAAAATGAGATGCAGAGCTTAGATATAGCAACAACCAGAGGGCTCTGAAGGCAGGCAGCACAGCAGGCAGCAGAGAGCATAGGCAGGATGGTGAGTGGTGGAAAGGAAAGGCAGAAGCTGCAAGGGGAGCTAGGCAGAAACAGGCAGAAGCTGCAAGGAGAGCTGGGCAGAAACAGGCAGAAGGACCACCCCCTGTGGGAAACCCGGAGTTTGGAATGGCAAGGGAGGGGGGCACAGAGCTACAGCCCTGAAGGGGAGCAGCAGACAGAAGGACTAGCAGGCAGAAGGTACCCAGCAGCCACACAAAGAAAACTGAAAAGCTGCCAGAGCAACAACAGCCCCCACCAGCCCCAAATGGAAGAGCAGCACACAAGGAACAGGCAGACAAACAACATACCCTGAGAGAAGCAGTGTTAGACCAACAGACCCAACAGCAGGCCAGCAGGAGATCACCCACACACCTGCCAAATTACAGGAAGCAGGGAGGCATGGAGGGGAAGCAGCAGCCAGGGAGCAGCACAAGGAGGCTGGCAAACACAGATAAGACAGGGAGGGGACAAACAGGGGTACAAGCAGCCACACAGCAACAGAAAAAAATGAGCATCTGGGTGATATCTAAAAATGTGTTTTTATAGCACTCGGTGGGGGCCATTGTAATGTTGCCCACTGCCTCACCAAGCATCAGGCAAGCCTCTCAATTTGCATACTCCATTTTGCAGAACTACCATGCTTCATAAACCACCAGTCATCATGGATTCCTAATTATGTGTGTAACAAATTACAGGGGATAGACCCTGTCAGTTCATTGTGTTGAGGTTTTGTTTAGTCCAAATTCAAATACAGGCAAAACAGAAACAAATGTATCCCATTTCTCATGCAAAGGAACTTTCTAGAGCTACTGTGCCAAAACAAATCATCTTTGAACATAAATCCTAGGCTTGGCACCACTACCCATATATACTGTATGCATTACACTGGTACAGCTTAAAACATGTTAATTACGTTTCCTTTATTTTTAGTTCACCTCCCCCACCCAAATAAAACAGAAGCAGGGACATTTACAGGCAAGTCAACTTAATCCAGTGCTGATTTTCCTGAGGACCCAACAAGCCGATAACATCTAAATGTCACTTGTCAAGGCCATAATGTTGACCAGTTGATATGTTATTATGTTAGTATGTTAGAATGCACTACATTAAAGGAACACTGTTGACTCTTTTGGTTTCATAATTTCTGGAAAAAATAAACTTTATGATTTCTTATCTTCCGAAAATTTGTTTGTGCAGCTATTTATTTTATCTGCATTCTTTTTATGAGTAAAAATGTAAAACGTGCTGGGCTCCATATTCAAAAGTTTAGCAGTGCGCAGATCAAGGTAGTGCCTTGCTAGCCTGGATTATCGCTGGTGCTCTGGGTAGGACCATATTTAGTTGACCCTGGAGTGCTTCATTAACCTGACAGTGTGAATGCACTAACAATACAACTGCATGTATGCTGCCTGCAGAACAGCATGGCAGTATGTACAAAATGTTTCTGTAGTGCTAATCAGACATGCCCCTGCATCGCCCTGTCTACCGTCTCAATAAACCAGGCAGCACTAAAACCATGCCTCAACCCACTGAAGGCAGGGCAGCTGTACTGAAGCTGACCACCCCTGTGTCTAGTGGACCTCCCCAACTGCCAGAGTAATGTTTAGTTGTATGCTACCTGGTAGTCTAGTAGACCCCCTTTCCCCCAAATCACCCCTTCATAAATGCACTGTTAATTTCCTCATAGTCCAGTGGACCCCCTGTTCCCTTGATTACCCCTGTCATAAATGTTTAATTTCCAGATAGTCCAGTGGACCTCCCTCCACCAATAACCCCTTGTATTGTTAATTTTCTGATAGTTTAAAGAATCTCCACCCCCCCCCCGATTGCCCATCATAAATATATTTTTAATTCCTTGGTATTCTAGTGGACCTCCCTCCTCCTCAATTACTTAAGTTCCCATAAATATCTAATACCCCTGGTGGGCTAGTGCCCCCTACACTGAGCACCAATGACCGTTCAGTGCAAGTGATCACCCTCTGCCTGACCAGCTGCTGAGGACCCCCTGCCCTGCACCCCCCTCACCCTAGTCAACACTCATTTGAAAATCCCTATTTAATTGATGACTGACACAACCTTCTCCTCATCCCCTCTGCAAACTGCTGTCTGGCAGTCTGAGATATCAATCACAAATAATTTACAGTACTCACGATCCCGCTCTGTGACTGTCAGATGGTGGCTGGTTGAGGAGATGAGTGGAGGGCTGTGTCAGCCTCTGATCTGATATGAATTTTTAAGTGAGTGATAACCAGTGGGGTACAAGGTGGGGGATCCACAGTTGGTGGGTGGGTGGGATGTGTCAATTGACCTACGGAAGGTCTTTGGCACTGGATGGGGGGGCACTAGCTTTTCAGGGATCTTAGATAACCATGGAACCTGGGGCAAACAAGGTATTAACAATACATTTTATGACAGGGACAGTTGGGGGGATCCACTAGACTACCACAGAATTTACAATGCATTTATGACAGGGGAGATTGTGGAGGGGACACTGGACTACCAGGGAATTAATAATACACTTATGATAGGAGCAAGTTGGGGGAGGAGTATCCAATAGACCAACAGGAAATTAACATTAGGCTTTCCCCCATGAGAATTATAGCATAATTCACACATGCAAATAAACCCATTATGGGCATGCAAGAGGCCCCTTTTTGCCATGCCAGCTCAATGGGCTGGTCTGCATGCTTGGGATCAATATAGCACACAGAACCCTTGGCACTATACCTATTTGAGTATACTTTCCTGTTGGCTATCTGCAGCCTTGAGCTGTGTCAGCACTGACCATTTTCACTTAGCACTGCACCAGCACAGCCCAATATTCAGGGAGCGAGTGCACTCCATTAGCACACACTAACTGCCTAAATATAGTACACAGCCAGCCTTGTGCTATTTTTGGTGCAGTGTTACAGGCTGTGCAGCGCTATCGGCTGACTCAGATTATGGGGGCTGCTGTGATTGTAATTACATCAAACATTATTAATTTATATTATTTATTGAAAAGTGTTGTCCAGGAAATGTACACTGAGCCAGATCTTGTTACTAGTTGAAATCTGGGGAAAGAGTTAACAAAGGGTAAAAGTAAAAAAAAAAAAATGTAGAAATAAATTGCATATGCTGCAAAACTAACTGGGAAAAAGTGCAAAACTATCATCCAGCAGGGGCAACGTCGGCTACAAGACCAGAAATATCACAGAGCAAACATTCAGCACTTAAAGTGTCAGTCACATAACTGAAAAACTGATTAGGGAAGAGTAGGGAAATAAAAAAAATGAGAAAATAACAAGGATGAAGGGAACAATATTTGGGAGAAGAAGCAGCAACAGTGCTTAAGGAAGCGCATAAAAAGAGGTGAGGAGAAATAGCAAAAGGGGAAAGATGGAGGATAGCTAGAAGATATTAATGGCTATTTAAATTCTGGTTTATTGCAGGAACTATACTTCATACTTCCACCGAAGACCTTTCTTGGGATGCTGTTTGGTTGGAGCACTGCCCAGCTTGCACCCGATTGGCTGTTACTTCTACGGCTTTTGCTGTGATTTGCCCAACCTGTTTCACTTGCTTTTCCCAGGCTTCTCCTCACTGGCTTTTTCTTTAGTATCATATTTTCTTGCCACCTGCCTTACCCAACCCCAGCCTCTATTAAATACATGATTTGCCCCACCCTATTTGTACTTCACTGGTTGTTGACACTTGGCTTATAGTAGACCTGCCGCTGACTCCTTCCTCCCCTCGACTCATGTATGACCCTGATTTGGGCAGATTGCAGTCCTGCCCTGCTCTTTGTGTTGTATTAAGCCTGCCTTCCTATTCTAGTTCTACTCCACTTCCATTTCTTCTCTGCCTTTCCTTGGACCAGGCACCTCCTGCTCAATCATGTCCCTCCAGTGGGTACTGCTTGCAGCACTACCCTCATCCTGCGGTCCACCTCCATAATATCTGTCTTTGTGCTAATCCCTCCTTTTCAGCCACCCCCTCCCCTTGCTTTGTGCATAAGACTACACTCCCTATCCCATTCACATCCCTACTGCTTCCTGCCTTATTACTCCTTCCCTTGCCACCTATCTTTCTAACAGCTAAAACTCTTCTCCTCTGTTTTTCTAATAGCTATTTTTTTTTTTCAAATTAGCTCTAACCCCTCTCCTTTACTACCTAGGGGCCCCACCCTTCCCAGTCACCACTGTCTATTCCCCCCTCAGTCCTTTCCTTTGTACCTCTGGCATGGATAATCCACGTTAGCTAATCACACTTGCCTGCCTTCTTTTTCTTTGTTGCTGTGCTGACAGCCTCATAGCCAGGGCCCTTCACTCCCCTTCCTTCAGCAGTCCCCCCCCTCCTCCTCCATTCCATATTTGGCCAGAATCCCATTTGGCACTTCTATATATCCCTTGTCTCCCCAAGCTGGATGCTGTCTTCCTTGTCTACTGGCTATGTAAGCATCTTTGTCTAACCACTGCCACATCTGCCTACAGGGTGCTGTCTTTCTATGCCTCATCATGGGCTTATCTAGCCATCCTTCTCCTCCTCCTTGCCTGTGCTGGGGACATCAACTCAACCCTGGGACCCCCTTCCCTACTCCTGCCCTCTCCCCCATGTACACCACCATAACCCTAATAAAAGGCCTAAAAATTGCACACATGAATATTCACAGCCTTTGCCCCAAAATGGCTGAGCTCAAATCATGGGTCTTGCAGATGACCCCTGACATACTATGTATATCTGAATCCTGGCTCAAACTGTGTATCAAACAGCATGAAGTCACACTCCCTGGCTATAGCTGTCTCAGAAAGGATCTGATGGGAAAGAGAGGTGGCAATGTCCTTATCTACTTTAGGTCTGATCTGGAAGTTGTTGAATTCCCTGCTGTTGACAAAGATTCACCCCCTGCAGAATCCCTTTTCATCTCCGTAACCCTCGGGAAAGCCAAGAAACTCACTATTGAGTGTGTATATCTGCCCCCTATCAAGGCCACCCTTGGTTTGCCCTCCTTCCTTGCATCTCCTGCTAATCTCCCATGCCATGACCTCATTGTATGTGGTGACTTTAATACAGATTGGCTCCACCTAACTCTCACAATCTGCGTGGATCTCTTGCAGACTCTAACTTGTCTCAACTCCTCTATGAGCCTACACATCTCAACAACAAGTCTGGAAAACATACATTACTTGACTGGCTGGTCACTAACTGCCCTCAGAAAAGTAAAGCCATGGGTGTTCTTCCTGACCATATAAGTGACCACTCACCTACTTTCTGTATTTGGAGAAACTACTGTCCCAACCCCCGTCCCAAGATCTCTCTTGTTCAGTACATGTCTAGGTTTGATTTAGGCTGCTTTATTACCTCCATCCATGACACTTACTGGCCCCTGATTAAAACACTCCCTGACATAAATCAAGCCTTGGATTTCTTTGTGTTGACCTTCACTCAAATTGTAGACACCTATGTTCCCCCGAAAATGTGTTGATCCAAGGACATCTTGGCTTTCTGGCTCACTAAGGAGATTAGAACACTAATGTCCCACCATGACAAAGCCTGGTGAACCTACAAAAAAAGTGGTTTCCTTCAAGACTGGCAAGTCTAGAGGCAATCCAGAAACAGGTGCAAAAACTCACTCCAAGAAGCCAAATGGAACCATTACACATCATTACAAACTGAGCACCTTTGCACCTGAAAGAGTTCTGGAAACAAATAAGCTCTCTGGTAAAAGGAAAGGCAGTAGATAGCCTGAGTTCATTAATTGACAATGGCTCCACCTTCGCTGACCCTACGTCCATTGCAACCATATTTAACAACTTTTTTACTGACCTAAGACAATATACCTCACTCTTCCATCACTCTCCCTCTCCTCCCTCTGCCCAATCCACCCAGTGCACTCTTGGGGATTGACCTAATTTCCATCTTAAGTTGGCCTCTCTCAAAGAGGTGCATAAGCTTCTATCTAACTTAAATTCAGAAAGCTATCCTGGTCATGACTCACTTGAGCCAAAATTCCTTAAATTGAGAGCCCCTGCCCTAACTTGCCCTGTCTGTGATCTAATCAATTGATCGTTCCTTTCTAGTATGATCCCACAGATGTGGAAGGTGGTGGTTGTCATCTCATTACATAAGGTGGGACCCAATACTGACATAGAAAACTACAAGCCTTTATCCATCCTTTGTCTATTAGCTAAAATTCAAGAGCATATAGTGTATAACCACCTTCAGGACTATCTGGAACAGCACAAACTACTATCCACGTATCAACATGGCTTTAGAATGAACCATAGTACCCTAACTGCACTAATAAAAGTGACCTCTGATATTCTCTTGGCAATGGACCAGGGTTATGCCACTGATGCCATATTTGTTGACCTCATGAAAGCATTTGACCTGGTCAACCATGGTCTTCTTTGCCATCAGCTATGTGTTCTAGGCCTAGACACTACTGCACATAGCTGGGTTAAAGACTATCTGTCCTACCGCTCCCAAAGAGTTAAGTTGGCTGGTTTCATCTCTGACCTTAGGCCCATAATGCATACAGTCCCACAGGGCTCTATTTTGGGTACTCTGTTGTTCTCACTCTTCATTAATGATCTCCCCAACTTTTGCAGTGGGGCCTCTGTAAACCTCTAAACAAATTACCCTATCATCTATTGCTCCTCCCCTAATATTAATCTAATCAACAGACAACTTGCATCTGACTCCGCTTCCCTAGGGTGCTGGTTCTGTCACAAGCACCTTGTTCTTTTTTTTTGTAGACTTTATTTTTGCTCCTACCTTGATGGGGCATATCTCAGGAATCCACACTCGGCTACTGGTGTGCCTGACTGCCTGCCCGAACCGTGTTCACCCGATGACTTAATTGGGTTCAGGATTCTGGCTCTCTTGCCTCCTTGGAGAGGCCCAAAATTCCAAGGGTGAGGTTGGGGTAGATAGCCAATATTGGGCACGTGGACCCAGGTCACTGGAGGTTCCATTGCCTCTCTGAAGGTAGGGGATTTTCTTGTTTTTACCCCTAAGATCTCACCCCCTTGGAGCTTGGATGTGCAATGATGCCTTAGCATGTCTGCTGCAGCTCCATCCCACTACTACATGCCCTGATGTGTGCACTCCCCTCCAGCTTCCACCATGGGATGCTGTTGCACTGGCAGTCCCTGGATCCCTCCTCAGAGAGAGGAGAGCAGTCTATGGATGTTCAATCCTCTCTCTCCCCTGCCGACCTCGGCGCCCCAGGTTCATTCCCAAACCTGGGTCACTGGCGTGGCGTGAGGTATGGCATCCAGTGCCTCAACCCTCAGCACCACCAAGCCAGCCTACAGTCACCTTGTTCTTAATACAAAAATAACAGAAAGTGTGCTGTTAACCCATCATGCCACCACCTTGCCTTCTCTTCCCCCTCTAAGCATTGCCTCTATCTGTGGTGATACCCTTGAGCATGTCTACTCCTTTAAATACCTGAGCATAACCCTGGTCACTGCACTCTCTCTTAACTCACATGTCTCAAATGTAATTAAATTGGGCTGGCTCAGTGTCGCTGAGGGCTGAGGCACTGGAAGTCACACCTTGCGCTATGCCAGTGACCCGGGTTCAGGAACGAGCTCGGGTCATCAGGGTTGGCAGTGGATTACTAGGATTGAGCATTGGGAGACAGCTCTTCAAGTCCTGGGGTGGGCTGGGGAACTACATCGCACTGCGGTGACCCCTGGGGACACCCGGAAGTACCACATGTGATGGTGTGACTGGAGGATGAATTGCGGTGGACGTCAGTACATATGTACTCAGATGTCATTGCACATCCACAGTCCCATTTGTAATATTTTGTATATACTGTTTTGATGTACCTCAATATTTGTAACCCTGTATATTGCTTTTTCCATTTTATTGTAATGTCTTTCTGTTGTATCCTTGTCCCCAGTCGACCCTGAAAAAGGGACTGCAATTGTTTCAGTGGACTTATCTGGTCACCAAAACTCAAATTAATATGCTGCAGTACTACACTGCATCCTGGACAGCTCCTCTGTATATGCAGGCACAGGAAGAGGCAATGCAATCCCTTTGGTCATCTTCATTTCATAGTCCTTGTTCTTCTCTCACTGCCTTGATCTAGAACTATAGAAATGTTCTCAAACAGTCCAGTCCATCATGATGTAGTCATTTCCTCATATTACATTGATTGGGAAGACTATATGGAAGTGCACCCAAGTTTCTGAACGAGTTTGGTGGGAATAGACCAAAAAATTTAAACAAACGTTGTTTTTGTGTGGGTACACATACATTGGAGCCTGTCAGAATACAACACAGTGGCTTAGGTTACTGCATGACAAAAGGGATTAATTACCATTGAAATTGCCTTCTTTCCTATAGTAACTTGTGTTGCATATCAGTGGGCTCCTCTGTACACCAATAGGGTGGGCAGTCAATTGTTCACTTTTTATTCAAGTGATTTTCCAAGATTTCCCCTTCACTCACACATTATTACAACTGATGTCTGCTGTAGTCATCCCAGCTGCTTTTAATGATTTTATTTTAAGTCCTTTTATTTGTGGAAGAGATTGTAATTTATCCCTGAGGCAGTGTCCGGCTGATCCCTTCCACTTCCTGATAGTGCTGATATGCTCCTGTGCTCAGGCACATAATAATGTGTGACCAGGGAGAGTGCAGAGGCATGCCCTATTGAAGTGAGTGGGGCTCCATTCCAATGCCATTTTTATTCATAAGAATGGCCAGTTGGAAATTAATGAAGGCCACCACGGAAGGACCTTGTTAGTCAACCATAGAAGTGTTGGAAAGTTTAAATTCACTGGAAAAGTTCCAGCAAAGTCAGCTTCATGGAACAATCTACAAATTTATGCTATTAGGCATGAAATTCACCTATGTGAGTTTGCCAGGGTTTTTTTGTGGAATTTCACCATGAATGGTGGAATTTTGCCTGCAAATGGTGGAATTTTGCTGCGAACGGCAGAATTTCGCCAATAAATGGAGAAATTCCACCATTCTCTGTTAAATTCTGCCATTCATGGGAGAAGTTTCACCTTTCACAGACAAATATCTGCACTTCATGGGTGAAACTTTTTCTCTTCACATCCACAAATTTATACACAAATTGCGCTAAATTCACAGAGCAAAGTTTCCCAACTTGACCCATCTCTTGTTGAGCAGTGGTCTTCATTAATATTCAAATGGCCATCCTCATGCATAAAAATGGCATTGAAATGGAGCCCCACTCATTTCAATGGGGCCACCTAACAAAGACGTTGTTAGTCGAGCAGTGGTCTTCATTAAAATCCAGCTGGCCATTCTTATTCATAAAAATGGCATTAAAATGGAGCCGCTGCTCACTTCAATGGGGCCACCTAACAAGTACCTTGTTAGTTGAGCAATGGCCTTCATTAATCTCCAGTTGGCCATTCTTATGCATAAAAATGGCATTGAAATGGAGCCCCATTCACTTTAATGGGGCCAGCTAACAAAGACCTTATTAGTCGAGTAGTAGCCTTCATTAATCTCCAGCTGGACATTTTTATGCATAAAAAATGGCATTGAAATGGAGCCATATTCACTTCAATGGGGCATGCCCCCATGCTGTACCTGGTCACATGTCATTACGTGCCTCAGCAAGGGGGCATGTCAGTGCTATCAGGAAGTGTTAGAGATTGACTGACAACTGGCTAAGAGACAAATTATGATCTCTTCCAGAAATAATAGGACTTAAAATCATTAAAAACAGCTGGGGTGACAAATCAGTTACATCAGATAGTGGAATATGTGAGTGGTAGCTGATATTAAGAAGGTTGGAAAATTATTTAAAATGGACATGACCAACACCCGAATACCTCCAATGCCCCCACAGTTTGAGGAACAGCCTTCCTCAGGAAGTGGTGGATATGAATACAGTGCAAGGCTTCAAACAGGCATGGAATAGGCATAAGGGAGCAATACAGATGAGTATGAATTGATAGGCCATTGACAGAGTAAAGGCCTATGGCACAGTCATAAGGTAGAAATGAGTTTATCAGTTATGGTGATAAGAAGACTATGTTGAACATTTGGGGTCAAAATGTAAAAAAACTACAAAGTTATCATGGCAACATACAAGCATCTGCTTGCTGCGGCTACATCCCGGGTTCAGAGACAGACTTGGAAGTTGGAGCGCCAGTCGGAAGCAGTAGGACTGAATGTCCCAGGGATTGCTCTCCTTCTCTGTGGGGAGGGGGGAAGAGAGTCTGGCACACTGTGCACCTCTGTTGGAGGCTGGAGGTACCACCACTGTGGTACCTCATGCAAGGGGGAGCTAGGCAGATGCTGCCATCATTGCATGTCCTTGCCCCCAGGGTTCTTCAAATATTAGCATACAAAAAATTCCAACTGCTTCTACAGCATCCAATAAAAGAAAGAGATACTATTGGGGGCCAAAGAGAAATATTACAGTTACAGAAATCACAAATAAAGTTTATTCTTGGCCCCAGTGTGTCTGTGTACATACACAGGGCAAGAGCAGACAGGAAAAATAAGTCCTTAACTTGTGCCACCATCCAGAGGAGAAAAGAAGAGAGAGAGATACTATTGGGTGCCAAAGAGAAATGTTATAGTTATGGAAATCACAAATAAAGTTTACTTTTGGCCCTAGTGTGGCTGTGGGCATGTGCACAGGGCAAGAGCGGGCGGGCAAAATAAATATATGACTTGTGCCACCATCCAGAGGAGAAAAAGAGAGAGAGACTATTGAGAGCCAAAGAGAAATGTTATAGTCACA
The DNA here is from genome assembly GCA_016271365.2 of Neoceratodus forsteri. NCBI lineage: Eukaryota > Metazoa > Chordata > Ceratodontiformes > Ceratodontidae > Neoceratodus > Neoceratodus forsteri. The sequence goes on along the minus strand of CM028132.1, from coordinate 237,639,661 downwards.
GAAATCACATATACATTTTATTCTTGTCCCCAGTGTGGCTGTGTGTGCACAGGACAAGAGCAGGCTGGAAAAATAAATCACAAAGTAATGAGTCGGCATTGACATTTTGTAATGCAGGCTCATAACGTTGGCAATTTTCAATATTTTGATCCCATATTTTCAGCATGGCTATTTCTTCACAGCACCTCATGAATGTGACAGCTGTCATTTTTCAGACCTTGGCCAAAATGTTTTTTTTTTTTGTATCTCGAAAGGTGATTTTGCAGTTTCTGTGCAAAATCACCTTTCAGACAGGAGCTGAAATTTTTCTCTGCACTTGTTCATCAGGAGGAGTCATAAGAAGGATATGTTGAATCTGGAGCATAAATATTTACAAACAAAAAAGTTATGAGCCTGCATTGAAATTTGTGAATAACTTTGGCCGGTTTCAATATTTTGACCCCAAATTTTTAACATAGCCATTTCTTCACAGCACCTCATAAATTTCACAGCCGTCATTTTTATGTTGTTTGTGATCATGCACAAGAAACATATTGCGACAGCTTGCTGCAGAAGCAGGTTGTGGAGGCACCGCACTGTTGTGGCTGGTGCTCCCACAGCCTTTGGAGGTTTGGTCCTCTGTTGCCAATGGGGTGATATGCTGCTGCTGACACTAGTTCAGTCAGCGTGCCACAACCTTGTAAGGTTTCAGCTGCTGCAATCAGGGGCCGCCTCATCATTGCAGCATAAGTCATTCTGCTGCAATGAGGGAGTGACCCGTCATTGCTGGGCAGAACCTTGGTACTGTGATATTGGTTGTGAACATGGCACCGGCTTGCCGTCATGTTCATAAACAATACAACATACACCCACTATGGAGGGGATCCCCAATCCCCCTCAGCAGCATGTGCCCCCCCACCAGAGTGTTTGTTTGCTGACAGGGGCCGCAATCCCCGTTGGCTTCAGTGCCCTGATTTCATGTTGCCAATGGGGGAGCCCACTCTCCGTTGACATAATTCCCCCCCCAAAACACCCAGTGCAGTTGTACGCGGGTGCCCAATCCCTCGGCTCTTGCACCCCTTTTGTGCTGATGGGGGTGCCCAATCCCCTGTCAGCTAGAGCTGCCCCCCAAAAGAACATTTCTGCTGGCATGCTGGGAGCTCACCCAGCATGCCAATAGCCCTGTAAAAAGAAAACCATCCCACAATGTTTTTTTTTTTACCCAGAGAAAGAAAATTGTCCTCACTGTCTCCTGCTCCTGCCACAACCCATGCCCACCCTCTGCGCATCCTGACTCCTCACACCCCCCTCACCCCATACTTACCTGTGGAGTCTGGTGCAACGATCTTCAGTGGACCGGGAACATGTCTGCACTGTTCAAAGCCGACCACGAACTGAGGAAATGCTGGTAAGCTGTATATAGGTTTTTTCAACTTTGATGCATATCGCAGGCATTTTTTGGACTTTTGGCACCAAATTTTCAACGTGGGTTTTTTTGGGACCCCTCCTCATGAATTCAGCCTCTGTCATGGTGTTGTTCAGCCCTGAAAGGTGATTTTGCGGTCACTGCATGGAATCACCTTTCAGGACAGATTAACAAAACGACAGTGCCAGTGTTCATGCGGTGGACTCTCAAAAGTCTGTGTTGCAAATTTGGTGGAAAAAATCCAAGAAATGACTGTTTCACAAGCGTGCATTGTGTGGTTGCTACGCACGCACATAACTTTGAAAATTTGCAATATTTTCACTCCAGATTTTCCACATTGCCATTGTTCTGCACCTCCTTATGAACAGTGCAGGTGTCATTTTTCACATCCTGGCCGAAATGTGTTTCTGCACTTCTGGCACAGAATAGCACAGGCGCTGTGGGAAATCAGTGTTCAGGACTCATTACAAAAATCACAGTGACACTGTTCAGGAGCAGAGGTCCTAAAATGCCTATGTTGAAAATTTTGTGATGAAATTCCATAAAATGACTGTGTTAAGAGCGTGCGTTGTGCAGTTTCCACGCACCCTTGTAACTTCGCAAATTAGTAATATTTTCACGCCAGATTTTCAACACTGCCATTTTTTCACACCTCCTTATGAACAGTGCAGCTGTCATTTTTCATATCATGGCCGAAATGTGTTTTTGCATTTCTGGCACAGAATACCACAGTTGCTTTCATAAATCAGTGTTTGGGACTGATTAGGATCAAGCGAATGAGAGAGCGGTAGTGACTGAGCTCAACTGAGCTCTGTCAGGACTGCTGCAGATTTCTTTCTGGGCAGAAAAAGGCACTAATGCCGACAGGAGCCCAGTGCAAAAAGAGCAGCCTGCAGTGTCAGGACAAGCAGATTGAGCGGGTGAAGGAGGGGGACCGAGCACGCTCACTGGAGCTAAGCAATCAACATTCGGCATTGACAAATGCTTGTACAAATCCTGGCCAAAATTTATTTATCTTTTTGCAACCTGAAAAGGTACTTTCACAGTCACAGCATGAAATCACCTTTTGGGTAGGAGTTGAAATCTTAAAAATTTGGGCTCAGAATTGCAAAAAAAAAAAAAGTTTAACAAGCAACCAATGTTCAGCATTGACAAATGCTTGTTTGGGAACTAGCATTGATCTAACGAATGCCACATAGGTTCCAGGGACAATGCACCTGGGCCAGGGTCAAGGCAGAGTTGCACAAAACCCATACATGCTACTTATGACTCTTGTATTATAGTATTCAATTACATGACCTAGACCGTATGCAAAAATGTGAAATACCATCATACCATATTTGCACATCAAACTTGCAAGTTTTTCAGCAGTTTGAATCTTTTTTTTTATTCTACAATTTGTTTATGAAGGACAGCCTAGCTGAGATGCAACATTTCATATCTAGTGGGATCCTGCTGCTACCTTTTCCCACAGCTGGGTGAACTGGAGAACTGGGAGGTTAGGTGACTTGCCCAAGGTCACAGAGTGAGCATTTCGCTCTGCTTAGGGTACAACATGTGATGTCCTATTTTCTAATCCAGTGCTCTAACCAATAGACTGGAATGCCAGTTCATATAGTTCATTTCACATAATGAAGCATCTCAGTCCTCTTTCCAGAGTATATGAATCACTGTGCAAGACTGTTCATGACTGCAAACAGGAGAACATTCAACAGCAATTATGTGCTTAGCAATATTTCAGAAACTGTGTAGCTGTGAAAGAGTTTAGTTGCACGTGTAAATTATTTTTTTTTACCTACTGCTGGTTGAGGCAGTCAGTTCTGAGCTTCAGTGAACAAACTCAATTTGCATGATCCCTACCCAAGATTTAGGCACAACACTGGATTCAGAGGTCAGTAATGAAAGTCATATTCTTTCAATTGCACCACCCAAGCAGCTTTGTTCTGTATTTCATCCATTCTTTTGGTGTCAGCATTCCAAAGTGAAAATGCAAATTCTGTAGCTTCTGCAAACAATACATAGACATTATTAATGTTCTCTGGGTAAGGGATCCAAAAGGTGAATGCTTACCATTTCAGATAAGACATGTCATAAATAATTTAATGAAATCAGCTGCCTGGATAGTGCAGTGTCTCCTCCAGTCACCACCATACTCTTTAACTCATCCAGATACGCTAAAATTATGGATGAAATGTCAAGACGTGGCGGTAAAACCCAAAGCATATAGAGTTTACACTTGGCATCTCTGTTAACCTGTCAAGTTTTGAAAGCTTAGAACTGTTACACAATTAAATACTGCAGTTTTAAGATACAGTATCAGAATGCTCATACTTGATAGTTTGACCAGAACTCAGCAACCTGGGTTTGTTTCTACGTGACTGGAGAAAGAAAAGCCCTTACAAGTAGAACAAGAATGGAGAGTGCATAATGCGGTGTGAGCTAAAGGAAACTAAATGGGCAAGTCAAACTCATAGCAGAAGAACACAGGATGACTAATTTGTGGTCATCCAACTCATAGGATGTGCCACCAAAGAAGCATCATACTAGTCATGTTCATAGTACCTCTCAGATACTAGCTCCCATTGCAAAATGGGAATGTGTGATCTAGTAGTTAGAACAGAGATTTTGGACTCAAGATACCTAGGTTCAAATCCCTCTGAGCTAATTACTCTGTGACCCTGAGCAAGACACTAAACCTCCCTGTGCTTCATTGTTCATAGCTGCAAGATGGGTAGAAGCAGTACTCCACCAAAAATAAAATATTGCAACTTAGTGTGGCTGTCCTGGGTAAATAGATTGAAAATTGTCAGAAGTAATTTTCAGTTAACACTAAAGGCACCTGCACTCTCAGGCTGTGGTTTCTGGTAACAAAGCCACATACTCTCTGTCCTCAAACTCCGATCTTCTTTCTCACAGATGTCACTCATGCAGAAGTTTTAATACTACTAAAAAAACTCAATGTCAAAAAGTGCAAGCTCTGATGATATAAGGCAAGGTTTTAAAAAATAGCAACTGAACATGGGGTCCTTGTTTTGAAGTCATTTTTGCATTGGGCACCAAATGGGAGAAATCCTTTTGAAAATAAAAGCTCTGGAATCACCACATTACTACTTTGTTCAGCATCTTCCTCCACAAAAATTCCAGAAGTCTAGGAAAAAGCAACTACAACACTATAATCAAAGCAGGACAATCATCCAACATAAACAACTATTGGCCACTGTGACAGGGTTGAACAACACCCTGGCCCATTTGTTATATAGAAAGAGTTACAAGCAAGGATCTGTTCTAGCTACTCCATTTCTTTGCCTTGGCTGTCTGATTGCATAATTAAATTTTCTTTTGAGACCAAGGGTGTATCACAGTTCTTGTCAGTTTCTTCCCTGCATTTGAAAAAAACAGAACATGGTGTCCCAAAGCTAATCTCCTGTTGACAACTCTGCAAAGGACCTTAGCATCTCAAGGTTAATCCACTGAGTTCCAAATAGCATTTTGCAATCATTTCAGCAATATGACTATATACATTTTCAAACCAAAGGATCCAAGTTTCACACAAAGATTCACATGTATTTAAGAAAAGATAGAAACAGCAAGTGAAGGGAGGGAGATAGTGTGTGGAGGGTTGCAAGACTGCCAGTGTGATCAGTTCCTACAGTCTCACAAGAAAATTTGGTTGTGCAATCAGACAGACAAGAGAAAGAAAATGATAGAATAGAACAGACCCTTGCTTTTAACTCTTTCTCCATAACAAATAGAACAGGGTTTTATTCAACCCTGTCACAGCCAGTTTCAGTTTTATTTACAGAATATTACTTGAAAAGGTAGTGCAGAAACAACTAATGGATCACAGCCTTGTAAAGGCCAAGCTGCACTTTGAACTACAGTTAAGATTTCTGCCTAGCAATGCCACTTGCATAGCCCTTCTAAAGGTAATGAATGATCAGAACAAATTACATGAATACTGGATAAAACGCAAGAGCAAACTGCAGTAACCTGATGCAGACATTTGTACAACATCCTAATCTCACACATAAAGGTGACTTTGCAGAGGATCTGGAAGGAAAGGTATGCCTCTTTGCAGATGAGACAAAGATCTGTAACAGAGTTGATACACAAGGTGGGTAAAAAGGATGAGAAGGGACTTGGCAAGGTTGGAGGAATTGTCAGACATATGACAACTTAGATTCAATGCAAAGAAGTGCAAAGTAATGCACCTGGGAAATAAAAATCCAGGAGAAGAGTACACAATAGCAAGGGAGGTACTAACAACAACAGTAATGGAAAGGGATCTGGGTGTAGTCATATCAGATGACCTAAAGGTGGGTAAGCAATATGAGAAGTCAGTAAGGAGAGTGAGGGGGATACTGGGGTGCATAGGGAGGGGCATCACAAGTAGAAAAAGAGAAGTGGTTATCCCTCTGTACAGACAGTTGGTGAGACCCCATCTGGAGTACTGCATGCAGTTTTAGAGACCTCATCTACGCAAGGACATAGACAGAATGGAAGCAGTCCAGAAGAGGGCAACTAAAATGGTGCAGGGTCTACATCAGAAACCATATGAAGAGAGACTGAGAGAGCTTAATATGTATACCCTTGATGAAAGGAGGGACGGGGGACATGATAGAAACTTTTAAGTACCTCAAGGGAATCTCAACAAAGTCCAGGAGTGTAGCATCTTTCAGAGAAAGAGATGTGTAAGAACATGGGGGTACAATTTAAAGTTAGAGGGGGGATGGCTCAGGGGTAATGTGAGGAAATTCTTTTTCATGGAGAGAGTGGTGGATGCATGGAATCGCCTTCCTGGAGAGGTTGTGGGGTCTAAAACAGAGGGTGAATTCAAACATGCATGGGACAGACATAAGGCAATTATAGTGGGGGGTTGCAGGAAGTAGGCTATTGGTTAACTAGAATCTGCAGCTTATCCAATAGGTAGGGAAATGGGCAGACTGGGTGGGCCAAGTGGTCCTTATCTGTCATCAAAGTCTATGTTTCTATGTATCCGAAAGCTGCACCTGATGGGGTTTTTGCATGAAGAACTGGTCTGGTTGAAAGATTTTAGCCTATACTCACAAGCAGTACCTTCAGTAGTAGTAACACTGCTTTACTTTTTCTTTACAAACCCAAGTCAGCAGTCTCCCAGTTGTTAAATGGCAAAATGCTGAATCAGGGATTTTAAAGGCAAAATAAACCACACCTCATGCCATGCTGGTGACCTGGGTTAAGGAGTGAGCCCTAGGTGTTGGGGGTTAGCCAGGGGGCAAAGGTTTGAGAGTCCAATGACAGCTCACCTTCACCAGGGGTGGGTAAATAATGGGCTCTGGAAGCAGTATACCTCCTGGCAGTGGCTGGGAAGTATTGCACTGACAGTCCTCTACATTACAGGGTGGTGGGACACAGTAGATATTAGATTGGCGTGCACACCTCCCCTGGACATACATGTCATCGCTCACCAAGGAGGGGTGCAGGTACCACGCCAGAACATGGAAAAACCCAGGACAACTGGACAGATGTTGCACCACAGCAACATGCCCACTGTTGGATCCTGCCCTCCTGGGTCCCATTACCCTGTGATCTTCTCCTCTTCCTCCAGGCAATTGGATGTTGGTAAGAAAGCACTGAGGAGCAGAAGGTTGCCCCGCCTTGGTGGTTTCAAACCAGGGGTTGCCAGCAGGTATGTCACAGGTGGGTTAGAGGTCTGGGGTCCCAAGGTAGGGAGTATCTCAGGCAGGGTGGGAGCAGCTGGGTGTCAACTGAGGGAGGGTCTGGCAGTTGGCAACCAAAGGGAAAAAGAAATGTAAACAAACTGCAAAATAAAGTGATATAAATCTGTACGTAATGTTCATAAACATAAGCCTATTGATCTGACAGGATGCAAGAAAAGTAGCTGGTATAAAATTAATTTCAAGAACACCTAACCTAGCCAGCCCAGTAGCAGAGTGGTATTGCTACCACTCACATGCTGCAACCCAAGATTGGAAGCAAGCTTGTGTTGTTGGGGGTCTACTGGAGGAAGGAGGATTAAGCATCCTAAACACAGCTCTCCTTCTTTGTGAGTGGGTGGATAGATTGCATGGCCTGACATATGAATGCAACCTAGCAAAGGCTGTGTGGCAGCATGGCTAGGGTGAGCAGGCTATGGGAGGAATGCAGTGCTGCTGATATCAGCTCTGACCACACACGTGTGGGTGTGAATCTACATGCATCAGAACATGGCTGTATCACAGGGGAATACACAGATGAGGAGAAAATGGTGATATTCTGGTCAGAGGGTGCCCTGCCTTCCCTTGATGTCCATGGTCAGGCTCACTCTCTTAGCTCCTGGTTTCAGTCCTGGGCTTCACCACTTCTGTGGGTAGCTCAATATTAAGAAACATAGAAACATAGAAGTTGTCAGCAGATAAAGTCCACTTTGGCCCCTCTAGCTTACCCAATATTAAAAGTTAAAGCTGCTGGAGGAGCTGAAAACAGGCCCCACCTCAGAGGGTTCAGTCTTAGGGAGTAATGCTGTGGTGTGCCATGACAAGCCCATAAAATCCTGGATTGACTAGGTAGGAGGCACCTCCACTGATTGGGTGAGGGTGCTGGCAGAGGCTTTGAAGGAGGTCCTGGCCAGAAGGGCCCAGGGCAAAAATAGAAATGAAAAAAGAAAAGCACAGCATACCTATCTTCAGTGTACTTCTTGGTTGTATTCTTAGCCACTTATTCTTTAGCAGTTTTGTCTATGACTTCCCATCTGTCTGCACCAGTTTGGATGCCAGTATGTACATTACAGACATTCTTATCTAAGTTAAGACTCAAACTACAAATTATTTCAAACCTATATGCATGCCTGGACCCCAGAAGTTCATCCCAGCTATGTCCACCATCCCCCCATGCCCAGGCTTACCCCCCTGTGCAGGACAGTCAGGCAGCCCCCCCCCAATGGATACTGAGTAGGTGAGACCCGGCTTAGCTCCAGGGTCAGGGCCATGGGAGTGAGTCCCCCTGTTGGACACGGGTAGGCAGCGGGGATGGTGGCAAAGCCGGGGTTATAAGTGAAGGCCAGTGTTTTTTTCTTTGTTCTGCAAGGATCCCTGGGGGCAGGTATGTGCAATGAAGACCAGCATCCATCCAACCCCCCTGACAAGTGGTACCAGCTGCAGCAGTACCCCCAGCCTCTGCCAGAGGTCCAGCAATGCACCAGACACGCAATCCTCCTTCATCCTTGAGAAGGAGAGCAGTCTCTGGGATGTTCAGTCCTTCCCCCCCTGGCCTGCCCTCTGACTCCCGAGTCTGTCCCCAAACCTGGGATGTCGACGCTGCAGGTGGATGCCTTACTGCTGTGCCAGCAGGTCAGCCCAACCTAAATGCATTTCAACAAAACAAAATGTGAATTGACAGAAACAACCCATTATTAAACAATTCCAAAAATCAAGGTCATGCTTTTTACTGGGAAGACACCCCCTTCCACATGCATTTTACAAATCTTACCTTAAACAGGGCCAACACTTGAAAACATACAGTACAATACTCCAGATACCACTGGATATATTTAGACACAAAGCTGAACTAATCAGACCCTAGCACTAAAGTTGCTTAATTAAATTTTGTGACAGGGATATGCGCACACAAAATAGCCAGAGATACTCAACAAAACATAATGTAGTATATTATGTTCGGAACAAACCCTGAATACCAAAAGACTGATTTTAGGACAATACGTACAATGCACAGTGGACTACAGGAGTGAGGAATACAAAATGTGATCATCCTCATCAGTAAAACACACAACTGTATTTAACAGTGTCTGTAGGTTTGTACTGTTCAGATACTGCCTATACCCCTCTCTGCATGCTTCAGCACATACTGTGCCTTTCTTCATTACAGTGATGCTGCAATACCTTGGGTAATGGCAATTTTAGACTTGAATTTTTAGACTTGCATTTTTTCCGTAGAAGAAATGGAGGTAACCTGGTCAGTACCCTGGTAAATTATCTAGAACTATCCAGCAAAACATAGCCATTATCCGAGTCAATACTACTGGATAGGATGGACTCATTCCTGTATAGCAAGACATTCTGCCCCAGGAACTGTATCCATTTCAAACCAGTTGTGGATGTCCCATTATCTGTATTACCCACTCCATTCAAAAATCAGGAAATGTGGGGTATACAGAAAGTCCCATGCATTATCTCAGCATCTCTATATTTCCCTAGTATATAACAGAACTAATATCTTTTACATCATAGACTTGGCCTCCTTCCTCCAGATAAGTGACATGAGAAGGCAACTTTATATTTAAGTGTATTCAAGGGCAGTATTCATCCTACATATGCAACCTGCTGTATAGACCTGCCCTGGCCCACCAAAAGGTCACACACTAGCTATCTACTCCAAATGTTCAATGCTATTGGCAAAAAATCCTTTGCCATAACTATAGCCACCCTACCTGACCTGTTATCTCCACATCTACACCCTAAGTACTCCAAATCATGTTATAGATCTGTCCAGTTCCAACTCTTTTAACAGTCTCTCAGTCAAGACAGTGTGAACATGAAGAAGAGGCAGTGCTATAGGCCTTAAAAGCTTGTATCTAACTTTTCATTAGCCAAATAAAAGTACAGTGCTTCACACTTAAAAGCATACCTGATAAACCCATAGCCCACACAAACGCATAGAATTTTCAAGTACCGATTTTTTTCCTATAATGTACTTTCTATGTAAAATAGGCCTGTTAGAACACATACAGTATAAGGATCTCTTTTAAATGCATATTTTTTCCTCAGTTTTACTGTTCATGTGTGGACTGACTGGTACAATTTTACTGGTACTGCCTGTAGCTGTCTTACTAATCAGCAATTAATTAAGCAATAAGCCACGGGGGGGTGGTGGGTTATCAGGGGATTTGCCATGGCTGGATTTGTTTGCCCGAGGGGCAGCCAAGTGGAGTAAATCTGCGCCAGCCATGGTAAATCCCCTGATAACTCAGATCTCGAGTAACTTATTAAGAGTTATAAGTATTGCTTTTTATTATTTTAAAAAAAGCAGTACTTGGTATAATACTTAATAAGCCACTCAGTATTAAAGCAGTGTTTTTATTTTGTTTTGTTTCTCTGATGTACGAAGCTGCTGTTTTATGGTCTCCACTTAGTGGGGAAACAAGATGGCGGTTGCAGTTCCTTGGTTTCGGTGTTGGATTGTTTTTTTTTAAAGATGTGGCTGACTGGCACCTTTTGCAGTGATTATTAGAGGATTTACAATGGAGGCAAGGTGCCAGCCTACCGTTCTCATTGATTGGGGTCTGAGGTCCATGGTATAATTGTCTGTTAATGGCATGTTTTATTTAAAATAAGGCGTTAATAACCTACTTCAAACTTTTAACCATCAAACCCAAGTCACAAAAGCATTACCCCTCACATTGATATCAAAGCAAAGAATCTAAAAGAATGTCACAGAAGCATTTTACATGAATCCCAGAAGCACCCTCCCTCACACAGGAATCAGACCAAAGAATGCATACCATGTCACAAATCACTTTATTCCAACCAAAGAAGCACTTAAGTGCTACTGGCATTTCTTTTCCCTATCTAGGCCCCTGGTGCATACTGCATGTTGTGTTCACCATTAAAGAATGCAAAATCTCAGCCCGGTGGCACTGAGGCTTGAGGCACAGATGACCCGAGTTCGGGACGGAGCTTGGGCCACTGGGGTCGGCAGGGAAGGGAGAGGATTGAGCATCCAATGGACAGCTCTCCTCTCCCAGGGGAGGACTGGGGATTGTCCAGCATACCAGTGGCTCCTGGTGGAGATCGGGGGCACTGCAGTATGAAGACAGCACAAGTAGCGTGGCTGATGCTGGCAGGGTTGCCATGCCCCTGGCGTCAGTGGTGCCATGCGGGGGGGGGATGTAGGGATGTCAGGCTACTAGAAAATGGAAAAACCCGGCTCTGCAGAGTAGGTGATGGCACCTGACTCCCATGTCCACTGCCTGATCCGTCTCACCCTGCCTCTCATGTCTTCCACCTGGGCCCTCACCCACAACCACAGTCTGACTTTGAAGAGCACCCAAAGAGGAGGGGGGTGGCCCCACCCCAGAGGGGTTAAGTTGGGGGTAGTGACTGTGGGAGGAGGGAGGGGAGAGAGGAGGCTTATGGCTGAGAGGATCTCAGATGTGGCAGGATCAGGCAGGATGCCTGAGAGTGGCTCCGCAGGTTGCGACCAGAGCAAAAATGTATATAAAAAAAAAAAAAGAATGCAAAGTCTGATAAACACATAGCCCTCTTAAATGCATACATTTTGCCAGTCCCAAGGGTATGCATTCAAGAGGGCTGCACTATATTATCTTTACTTATCAAAAAGATTTTCTTTTTGCTTCTCTCTTAACATTCTCCCTAAACTAAAACCTTTTATCCTGTGTCATTGTACAAATGTTTTATTGCATTTTGTGTCAGTTGTTGATTATATATGTAAGGATTAACCCATGACAGAGCATGGGTTACTGGGGAATTAATCCACACTTGGGGGGGTTGTCACATGAGTGCTGACAACCACCCAGGCATGGATTAACCCTTGCTGTGCTGCGGACTGATACATCAGTCCAAAATTCCTAAACATTCCAATTCTGTTGGCAGCCCAAGGGTTAACTTTCCAGTTAACCCACACTCTGGAGTGGGTTAATTCACTTATACCATGGCCAGGGACAATGCAACCCATGAATCATAAAGTGAATGAGCTCCAGAGACATGGAAGGTGTTATGTGAATTTTTATTGAGGAAGTCAGGTAGGAAAATGCAACACGCTGCTAAAGGAATTCCTCCAAAACAACAATCCAAGCATCATGGAGCACTGTAAAGACATTTATACAATGGTAACATTCAAACTGTGACTGACATTGATACACTTCTAACAAGAAACTAACACTTTTAAATACTACACTTAGCAGAACAGTGAGATCGCTCAAGAACAAGAGGTGGACAGCGATGTACCATTGCCCTAATATGAGGCAGCAGATTCAGGAAGGGATTACAACTTGGGTTTTCCTGTCGGCTGCACTTCAAGCATGACAGATATTTATACACTGGTAACATTAAACTGTGACTGACATTTATAGTAAGTAAGTAAGCTTTATTTATAAAACCCTTTTTGAATACCAAGGCGTTGTACAATACAGCAATAAAACCATACACTTAAATAGATAAATAGACATAGATATGAATGTCAAATTACATAAAATAAAAAGTAAATTATAAATCATCAAAATCTAAGTGAGTCGACTAAAGACTATCAGAAAATGCTTGTTGAAAAAGATAGGTCTTTAATTGAGTTTTAAAAACTTTCTATGGCCAGGCAGTCTCTTAACTGACTAGGTAGAGAATTCCACAGGGTAGGCGCCGCATGTGAAAAGGCTCGGGTGCCATAAGTTTTTAAACTCACCCTAGGAATCTCTAGCAATCCCTCATTGGTGGATCGGAGAGGACGGGGGAAAGTAAGGAATTAAAAGATCTTTAAGCTAGCTGGGTCCTTGTCCATGTAGGGCTTTAAAGGTTAGCAAGCCAACCTTCAAGGTGATTTGCCACTGAATAGGCAGCTAGTGCGGTTCACGCAGCACAGGCATAATATGACTGGTCCTAGATGTGCCAGTAAAAAGCCTAGCCACAGCATTCTGCACTAGCTGCAAGCAGTGAATATCAACCCCTGGAAGCCCTAGGTAGAGGGCATTACAATAATCAAGGTGGTTGGTGACAGAAGCGTGGACCACGGTAGCCAAATCATCTGGGGGGACCAGGTGTTTCTCCCTCGCAATGCTCCTCAGACTGTAAAAAGAGGACTTGACAACAGCCAACATCTGAGATTTCAGAGTCAAACCATTGTCAAAAATAACACCAAGGTTCTTCACCTGGTCTCAGGTGGACAGCCGTACGCTGTCAAGCCATAAGCCTGACTGTTGTTCAGTCCCTAAACCTACCCCCAGGTCACATGGGTCTACAACTAACACCTTGGTCTTATCTGGATTCAGTCTCAACTAGCTGGCACTCATCCAGTCTTTGATTTTGGTGAGACAATTGTTAAAGAAGGAGATCACATACTCCTGTCCAGGTAGAAAAGACAATACAGTTGAGTATCACCTGCACAGCAGTGAAAACTCAAACCGTATTGTCTGATTATATCTCCTAATGGCAGCATGTACACTGCGAAAAACATGGGTGAAAAAAATGGAGCCCTGTGGAACCCCACAAGAGAGAGGTACGGTGTCAGAGGAACAAATTCCTGTGACAACCCTCTTGGATATGCCCATGAGGAATGATTGGAACCACTTGAGGACTACACCCAATAGTCTACAAAGAAATCACAGGCACTCCAAAAGCACACCATTGTCCACAGTGATGAATGCTGCAGGGAGATCAAGAAGGACCAAGATGGTACATGCATTTTGGTCTCTTGCTATTAAAAGGTCATTCAATACCTGGACAAGGGCAGTCTCCGTACTGTGTCTCTTCCTAAATACTCACTGGAGAGCCTCATAGATACTGTGACATCCCAAGTAATCCTCCAGTTGTAATGCCACCACCCTTTCAATAACCTTGCCTACAAAAGGCAGGTTAGAGATAGGCCTGTAGTTAGCTAATTGGTTTGGATTTAAGGAGGATTTTTTAAGGAGTGGTCAGATGACCGCCTCCTTGAGCGGATCAGGATAGACCCCCTCTCCAAAGAACCCCAAACAATTTCACCTAGGATCGGGCAGATAGTATCAACACAACCCCTTAGTAAAGGGATTAGGCCTAGATCCAGACTACAGTTGGTTGGTCACATAGTCAGGACAGTTTGGACAATATCCATGAGTTCTGGCTGGTCAAAATCAAACCAGGTAGCCCAGGTGCTCGTCTCCTCCCGCTGATCAATGCAATCCCTCATGGGGAGTGTCAGGCTGGTGCTGGGGCAGATGTTAGTAACCTTATCTGCAAAAAATTGAGTGAGCTCATCGCACCCAGCCTGTGATAAAGTTCTTCAGGTCTGGAGACAGATCAGATTGCAGAATCTATCTACAGTCCGGAAGAAATGAGCCAGTCGATTTCGAGCAGCAGAAATCTCCCTGGACAGGAATTCTGCCTTCTTACTGGTGTTTTCCAATTGATAGATTTTATAATGCTCCATCAATCTAAGCCCGTCAACATCTGAGCCAGATTTCCTCCAAGCTCTCTCCAGCCTTTGACCCACTCTCCTCAACTCCTTCAATGAACCATCAAACTAAGGGTTCCTTGGGTGAAGAGTGAGCGGGCAAGCACAAACCAGTGCAGTCTTGTCCAGGACATCTCCCACTGCCCTATTATAGGCCAGAACCAGATCCCCTGGACTCATACATTATCTCAACAAACCCCTTAGATCCAACACTGCCATGAGACCTTTAGGGGTAATACCACTTAAAGGGTGGTACTGGATCATCTCCGTGGGGGCAGGCCTTTTAGGGGGAACCCCAAAACTAAACCTTATGTTGTGATGGTCAGACCAACCAACTGGTTCCACCCTCAAATCGGTGATCTCTATACCCAGGGGGGAACACCAGGTCCAACGAGTGACCCCTTATGTGGGTAGCGGAGGTAATAACCCATGTGAGGCCCAGCATTGACATAAGTTGGAGGAGACTCAGTCCAAAATGTGAGAGTTCATCATCGACCCAGGTGTTAAAGTCCCACAGAATTAACCATCTGGGGGACTCCAACACCACATTGATGAAGAAGTCCACAAACTCCTTCAGGAAATCTCCACCATCACCTGGTGGACGGTAAATGAGGAGTATCCTGAACCCCACACCCGCTCCAAGGATACACTCAATGGACCTGGTGGTCCTCATTGGCACATCCACAAGGTTGAGCTCTGGCTTAAATATAATGGCAACACCCCCGTCCCCATGATCCAACCTCTGGCGATGTATCACTAAGTACCTGACTGGAACAGCTGAAGCCAATATAGGGTCAGCATTTTCATCCAGCCAGGTCTCGATGATGCATGCCAGCCAGGTCTGTTGTTCCAACAAGATCAGCTATAATAGCTGTCTTGTTGCATTACACTGTGAATTCTACATACTATACTGAACAGGACAGTGTGTGACCACTCAATAACAAGAGGAGGATGGGAATGTAACATTGTGACAAAAGCTGTGCTGTGCAGCTTGCAGGGATAATAACATCTGCCAGGACATTTAGGAGGGGATTACAATTTGGGTTTCAACTTTCTGCTACAAACAAAGAAAATATTCCACTTGAGGGAAGTTGTCCACCTCATGGGAATGATAACATGGGAGAGGCAATCCAGTACCCTGTCACAGCTTGTGGGATGCTCACTGGTTCACCTCAGGTAGAAAACAGAAACTGCTTGTGGAATACACCACTGAACTTGTGGGACATAGCTGGGTATAAATGAACAATTGTTGCCCTGTGCCACAAACTGCGAGACAGCTGTGAGACTCAGAGTGTGTACTACAGAGAGACATGCTGTCTGTGGTATGCTCCAAGGAGCAACTGTGGATTACTTGAGAATTAATCCACAGTCACATGATGACTGCTCACCAATGAACAGACAGACAGCATTGTCCCTGGCCATGGTATAAATTAATTTGACTTACCCTGAAATATTTAGAAATTTGCAGCTCTTAAATGCTCAACTGCTAGAGCTTCATGCCCTAGAAATAATTGAAAAAAAGGCAGGTCACATAATTATGGCTATCCCAGTGTGCATCTAATCTGTATTGAAGCCATTATTGCTCTTTTAGTTGCCTAGTAATCTCAGGTCAAAGAGACTCTAGGTTACAGTTGCTTGGATAATTAAAACCAATCTGAGTTAAGATAAATATTAGGATAATTCATATCCAAATCTGACATCTAAATCTAACCTTGGAAGCCATCAAATGTTGGATTTGGAAATCCCAAAATATGACTGTCTTTAACCTTAAATGATGTTCACCCCAACTCTGCAACTGTAAAAACCAATTCCCAAATTAATCCATATGCCCCAACCTCCCTCCATCCCCAGCCTCTGAGAGCACATACTGTAACTAACTGACAATAATATTTAAAATAATTCTTAGTATTACTTTTATTATAGTGACTCTGACACAGCTGGCAACTCTATAATAAAAACCTGCCCCCATCAATGCTAAATCAGAACAGAGCTCTCCTCTCCCTACCCAGGCAGAAGCAGCCCTCTCCCCGTTCATTATGAGCCCCCCTACCAAACACACCCAGTAGCCCCCACTTCCCTACTCCCTTCCATAGCATTAAAATAATTCAACAAAGTCAGATACAGTTGGGTGAAACTTAGACCTCAGACAGAGTCATATCCAGCCCCATGGTGGACAATCTTGTGCTCATGTTCAGTCCAGGTAGATAACTGAATTATGATGTCCTCCTTACTCCTGATTGACTACCAGTGGCCAGGCAGGTGTTACTATAGCATGAACCTTTAACCCCAGACTTAACCTTCCTCCTTCTGCCTATCCTACCTGAAAATTATATATTCCATTACAGCAAGGACTCAGTCATTAGAAGAAGCTCTGATTTTGGTTATAACAAGAAAGACTAGTTGTTCTCTGCCATTATTGCCTGAAGTTCCCCATGATGTCCAGGCTTCTTGTGTTTAGGCAGACTGTTTTCCAAGACCCCTCATTGCCCATTATCCTCTGCCTGCCACCAAAACCTTTTTTTCACGCGCAATTAAGCATTAAGACATAATCAGGTGTCACCATCAGTTAATTTTTTGTGGTCAAGTTTAAAGCACGATACTGGGAACCAAGATATTACAAGTTTGAATCCCAGTAGGGCAAAAAACACTAACTGTATGACCATGAGCAAGTCACTTATCCACCCAGTGGTCCAGTCTACCCAACTGTGGAAATGGTTAAATGAGCAGGATCCCACTGGAAGTAAGAAGTTGCATCTCAACCATGCTATTCTAGGTAAAACAAGCAAACAAACAAACAAAACTTAGCGGAGGTCATGAAGCATGAGGCAGTACCAAGTACCTTATACCCCAGGGTTACAGTATAAATGGAAAATAAATCCCTGGAGAGCATTAAGGTGTTGTTTTTTTTGGGGTGTTACTTAATGGTTTGTGAGCTTACAATTATAACTGTACTATGTTACATGATGGATTTCAGTCAATAAACATGACCCTTTAGTATGCATATCAGCTAATTAGAAAATTCCATTTACAGTTATAT
Source organism: Neoceratodus forsteri (assembly GCA_016271365.2). Lineage (NCBI taxonomy): Eukaryota > Metazoa > Chordata > Ceratodontiformes > Ceratodontidae > Neoceratodus > Neoceratodus forsteri. Next base: position 237,622,067 of record CM028132.1, on the reverse strand, counting down.
TGTATTAAAAACATTTATTTTTAAATAGGATTTAACTGTTAGGACTCTGAGATCCCTGATTACAAAGTTGTTCAGTATATAATTATTGTTGCAATACACATTTAACATATGGTGGTAGCTAACCTAAACTTTCCTCAGAACTTGTGTGGTATCATAGTAAGGTACTGCAAAATAGTAGTCACATGTCACTAGCACTCCTATCACAAACAATTAGAAAACCTGCAGCTGCTTCCCTAAACACAATACGATAATGCTTAAGCTAATGAGGTACTGCAATAAGAGGGACGTTTGGGATGGTTACTACTGTATAACATCAGTTGTGCTCAGATGGAAACAGACAATGTCCAAAGTACAGAGAAATAAAAATGACAGAAATTGTCATACAAAATCAATAGCTACACCATATCAAAATGTGCCATGAACAGTTTAATACCCTGAAAAGTCTTAATTAACTCAATGGTTCAAATGCATTTAGTGGCAGTCAACGATTTAATATAGTTCATTATGTAGAGCAGATTTCAAGGCATCTAATTTTTGAATTTTCCAAATCTTGGGGGCAGGGCATTCCAAATCTTTGGGATATAACAACTCAATACCATCTTCCTGTATGAATTTATAGATTTTGGTATGAAGAGCCAACTGTCTTTGATGTCTCTCAGACTATGACTATGAGTTTGAGTACTGAAATCAAGGACTGATGACTCTTGAGTTAGTCCTCTAATCATTTAGAATGTCATTACTGCACCCTGTTTCTTTCTTCTTAGGTTTATTGAATTCCAATCAAATGCATTGCTATATAATGATGATAAATTGAGTAGGGAACATTGATTCAGTATTTTTCAGTCCTGACAACGTTAGATTGACAGTATACCAATGATCACCCTGACAATCTCAGAACTGTATATGGGATATTTTGAATTGTGCACTTAACATATTCACCTTTTTATTTTGCATATTGTTGTAATGTTGGGCCCCACCCCATTACATCACCACCACAGATGATCATGCTAATGAGATGTACAGTACATACCTCAGTGAGGTTCACCCCTAGAAAGAAGAAAAATATTTAAACAAATGCAGAGTATTTGTCCCTCAAACTGGTTCCTGACCCTGAAAGTGTTTTTTTATTTTTATTTGTGCTATGTTTTAGCTTGAGAGTAATTTTTTTTTTCTGTAACGCTGTGTGTTGCTTGCTAACAAAAAGGAAAAAAAAAACTTTTGGTTCATACAAAAAACTAGTCTGCTGGAACCTGTGGACATGACTTGACTTCTGCAGTCTGTGTGAATGCAACCTTTTAGTTCAAATTTTAGATTTAAGTAAGATTTATTTTTTTATTAATAGTAAACCTTTGCTTAATTCAAGGAAAACCCAGGTTATGGTTTTTGACTCCTGTAGACGAAAAGGAAAGCTGGAAGATCAACTGTTCATTAACACTGTGGAATCAGTAGTTTTAGGAGTAGTAGACAAGTATAAGTGCTTGGGGTGTGGTTTGATTCTTATGTAACCTGGGCAACTCATATCTCTTCAATAGTCAGTAAAGCTTTAAAAATGTTCAGGGTTCTTTGTAGGGTGCATAATGACATTTTGTATAACACAAGGTATTGAATTGTTAGTAAAAAGGTTTTGCCACTGATTGACTATAGTGACCTGGCCTCCTATAGGGGTGCAAATACTACTCTTCTTGATACATTTTGGACATAATTTTTAAACATATGGAGAGATTTGTGACTGGTGCCCCATTTAGAACCCATAGACGTGTTTTACATCATTTGACACGATGGATATCCCTTAGAGATAGAAGAAAAATGCATACCTTTAAATCCTTACACTTCTTTTTTTTTACTTTCTTTTTAACCCCTCATCTCCGGCTTACCTGAACTCTCTCCAGCGTGGAATCACAGAACGGTCTGTTCCCAACTGACCTGAAGCCCCCAAACTCCTATACCCAGGCAAGGGCCTATCTCCCCATTTCACCACCTGACCACCCAATTCCCTGGCTCTGAGCCCCTGGGGTGGGACTGCTGACTCCTCTGATGCTCTATCAAAATCTAATGGAATGACTGGGGGTGGAGGGAGTGCCTGAAATGGAGCTGGTAAGCCTGACATTAGATGTGGGGACCAACCACTGGTCCCATCTTGGCCTACCAGGTGCTGGGGGTTTTCTGCTTTTCTACCCCTCCCCATGGAGCTCAGACATGCAATGATGATCAGCGTCTGCCAAGCTCCAGTCCAAGAACCATGCAGCAGCGTCGCCTATTCCTGGCCAATCCCAACTGCAGCCAGAGGTCACTCAGGAGCAGCATTGTATTCTATACCCTCCCTGGGAAGGGAGAGCTGTCCAATGGATGCTTAATCCCTCCCCACTCCTGCTGACCCCCGGTGGGCCAGGTTCATTCCTGAACCTGGATCGCTGGCATGGCACAAGGTGAGGCATTTAGTGCCTTAACCCTCAGCACCACCAGGCTGGCTAAATCCTTACACTTAACTTTAAAATGTAAAGTAGCAAATGATATATCTAATTTCTTGCTGGTGAGGCTAGTTAGGTCTGGGTTGAGGTCTACGGGGGGATGTAGAATCTGTGGTCCCACATGTAGACACTGTTAAAGGGAGATCACATTTTTTAGTCAGTGCTTCATTCTTTTGGAATTCTGTTCCACAGTCTGCATCCTTATTTTGGCAGTCCTTTCCATGGTAACAATGCCCTGCAGTGGCTGGTTACAAAGAAGCAGAAAAACTGTGACTGTGAAAGCCAATTTTGATTGTTACTTGATCTGATGTATATGATGAGTATATTATAAATGTTTTATTTATTTTTATTTGGAGCACTTTCTTTGTTGTAATTTGTTAATATGAATTGCTTTATATGGTGATTCTAAACTGTATGTACATTATTGCTGTGCCAGTTTTTTGTGATGTAACTGTGTTGAATGATATACGAGGATGTCATTGCAAACAAGGGTGATAGCTCATTTGCCTTAACAACATCCTGTTTATTATCATTTTAATAAAATAAAGTGAAATGAAAATGAATGAATAATGCAGCTGAAGAAACCCCCTCCCCCACCAGCATAAGAAAGACTGAATAATTTACCACAAAATGTGAAAAAAATATTGTATAAGGCTTATTCAGGAAGACAATTGCAAAACGTGCTTAAAAAACTTAAATTTTTAGGGCTACAGTGGGCGGAGCCCTGCAGATGTCTTGCTTTGAGAAAAGGACTCTGCATTCCTCACATTGTTTGTGAACGAACAACATGATGAAGTTGCCCCATAGTCACCGCTGCTTCTGTGGAGGTGGAGCACTCTATTTACACTGCACTGTTGTTCCTACAAGAACATTGGGGGCATCCTGATTGACTGTGACACAGGGGGATTGGGCACCCCCAGTGTCGCTCTTATGTTTGTTGGGGGTTATGGGGTGGTAGGTGCTGAGAAGGAGAGTCAAGTGGGGGGATTATCTCTAATTTTGCAGAAAAAGAAATGTCAGTCATGGCACACTCTGCTGTGTGCAAGATGACTGCCGTAGAGTTTGGTGGCCATCTTTCATTTTATTTCATTTTTGTTTTTATACTTGTTAGCTGATAAGCAATTTTGTCCATTTTCACAAGCAACAAGTCATTTAACATGAATGCAATACAATACAGTACAGGTCCAAGAAAACACAGTATAAAAATGATATCAGTACTAATGAAACAAACAGCAAACATTAAGTGCATGTCCATTCATTCCTTAACAACCAGTGTTTAAGTATTGAATGTTCTAATGTTTGTGAAATTTGCAATTTCATTGGGTATAGAGTTATAAAATGTAATTGTCCTATATAACTCAATTCAATTTTATTTTTTAACCAGGAAATACACCATTGAGATACTTATTTGCAAGGTGGTACTGGGGGGACACACATAGTATACATAAAAGGAAAACACTACAGATGTATACAATAGGTCACACAATACAGTGGGTAATACATAACAAGGTATGGTCAAATTACTCAGACTTTTACATATCTACATAAGTGCAAGCAGCTAACTGTATAATACAATTAGAATGGAAGGAGGTAAGGGGGAAGGTAAAGCATGAGCCATAAAGTGAGGTAGGAATAGTCAAAGATAAGTAGGATTGGGGAGATGTAAGGGAGAGAGGCTCAGGGAGTAGCAGGGCACAGACAGACAGGAGTGCAAAACAAAAGAAAGAAGGGGAGCAGGGAGAGCCAGAGGCAAATATAGTGGTAAGTGCCATATAAAATATCAAAAGGGGGAGACCCTAGGCATAGCACTGGCAGTTTTTCTTCAACAGAGGTTTCAGAAGAGATTTAAAACAGGATAGTCTAACAACGCAAGTCAGTTTTAGGGTATTTTGGAGGGTGATCCACAAGGTTGGTAAGGCATGGTTAATGAATATGGTGCCAAAATGAGATTTTACCCGGGGTCTATCAATCAAGATATAATCATATTTCCTAAGTGAGTATGTGCAAGGTGTTGATTTAAAGAGGATGGATATGTAAAGAGGGAGTTTGTTAGTGAGGGCTTTGAAGGACCAGATGGAGGCATTATGCCATCTTCTGGTAGATAAGGAAGTCCAGCAGAGTTGGCTATAGAGTGAGCAGTGGTGTGTTTTGAACGGAGAGTCGGACACAAATCTTAATGCCCTGTGGTACATGACGTCCAATTTAGTAAGGACAGTTTTGGGGCAATGACTGTAAAGAAAGTCAGCATAGTCAATTAGTGGAAGGAATGTTGTTTTGCTAATCGTAGTTTTGCTTCATAGGTAAGCAAATGTTTGATACAGAAGAATAATCCCGGCCTTTGTTTTAGCGTTTTGGAGAGTCCTTCAACATGAGGGATACACAAGAGCTTGCAGTCCAACCAGAAGCCTAGATACTTAAATCTGTCCACTTTTTTCAGGGTTACACCCTGGATAGATAAGATATGCATATTGGCAGGCTGATGTGATCCAGAAGACGCATTAGTTGATGGGGAGAAGGACATGACTTTTGTCTTTTTGGCATTGAGTAGAAGTTTCAGATGTAGTAGATTTTGCTGTAGGATATTAAATTCTTGCTGTAAATCCCTGTAGGCAGATTCAATGGTAGGATGAGAGACATAAAGCACAGTATCATCCTAAACCCCTCTATCAGCTGTGGAAAATTCCTGGACCTATGGAAAACAGCCACTGTGACACCCGTCCATAAAAGTGGGGACAAGACGATTCACTCAAATTATCGCCCTATCTCCATACTGCCCCCACTCTCTAAGGCACTCGAGTGCATCGTGGCTGATCAACTTACCGACCACTTGGATAAATACAATATACCTTGTCCACAACAACATGGCTTCTGGAAAGGTCACAGCACCACCACAGCCCTTCTTGAGTTCACTGGAGCTTTGCACAAATCCCTTGACAACGGCCTTCTCACAGGGGCTGTTTTCGACGACCTCTTCAAGGTCTTCGATACAGTACACCATGGACTACTAATACACCAACTACTGAATGCCGGGCTATCACCTGACTCTTCTCTCTGGTTTAAAAGCTACTTAGAAAACTGGACACAGAGAGTAAAAATTGCAGATGTTCTTTCTAACACCCTGCCTGTTTGCTCAGGTGTCCCACAGGGATTCATACTGGAACCCCTCCTTCGTAGCCTTTTCTTAAACTCCCTCCCTTACCACTGCTCTGAGCAGATCATACTATATGCCGATGATGCTGTTGTATTCTCCACTCACAAAGATCCTGCAACTCTTCAACACAACCTTCAACTTGGTTTCAATTCTGTAGAGACATGGTTTCTTAGTCATAAACTGGTCTTCAATGACAAGAAAACCAAATCTATGCTCTTCTGCAGCTCTCATAACCCACACAAGCTACACCACTTGGCTATCTCCACCACCCAGGGAACACTCTAGATCAGGTGGGGTCCTTCAAATACTTAGGATACAGCTTGACCCTAATCTCTCCTGTGGATTTCATGTAGATAATGTAGCTAGAGTTGCTAATACATGGCTTGGTCTCCTCTACAAACACAGACCACACCTCACGCCAGAAGCTTTGAAGGTTGCAGTCCTGAGCTCTGTGATCTCTGTAATAGACTATGGTCTCATCATTTATGGCTCGGCCACAACCACAACCCTAAGATGCCTCTCAAGTGCCTTAAATAAAGCATGTCAGCTCATCACTGGTGCTCACTGTCTCACCCACACATGTGACCTGTACACTCAGACCTACTGGCTCCAACTATCAAACCACATAAAGTTTTTCACCTGCTCCATGGTGAAGAAAATCTACCTTGGCCTTGCACCTTCTGGGGTCTCAACTCTGTTACAACACCGAATTAAAAAATGGTGCCTTAGGAGATCCACGCTACAGCTACTGAAAGTCCCCCACTGTCACACTTCACAGGGACAATGCCCTTTTGCTTATCGAGCACCACTCTGGTTCAATGACCTCAGCCCAACCATCTCCTCTGCCCCAACTATTGGTATGTTTAAAACTAGTCTCCGGGACTATCTCACTACCAACAGCTCCTGTGACTGCCCAAATTAACCTTGTTTCTCCACTTCCCTTTCTGCTCTAGTTGTCCCCCCCCCCCACTGGATTCTACCCTCACATCTTGGTATACCCAAATGCTGCACTTTTCACCATCTCGCCAACCTTCCTACATTCCTTCCCCCCCCCTTCCCTCTCCCTATGACTCTGGCACTTCTTATCTGTTGTCTATTTTCTCTGACAAATGCCGCTGGCTGTCTTGTTACAATGCTACCCTTGAACTGTAGTAATCTGTACTCTGTTTGCAATGTACACATTGTTGTAATGTCTGTCTTGATGTTCCCCATAATTTGTATTTCTCTGACGTGGAACCTTTTTAAAAGAGCAATGGCTCAAAGGTATTTGTAATCGTAGACTTGATAAATAAATAAATAAAATATCATCTGCAAATACTGTAGTTGAATACTGGCAAATTTAATATTGTGGTCAATATTGTTTATGTATATCGTGAATAACAGAGGGACCAAAATTGAACCTTGAGGTACCCTTCTCAGAAGGATCTTGCAAGGAGAAAGGTCACCCTGCACCTTCATCTGTTGCTGCCTTTCAACAAGGTAGCATGAAAACCATTTAAGGGCATTATCGTCCAGCCCGATGTGATGTAATAGGGTCAGTAGCAGATTGTGATCCACCGTATCAAATGCTTTGCTTAAGTCAAGGAAAAGCGTAGCAACATGATTCCTTGCGTCAAGTGACTTTTGCCCATTCACTTTTAAAAAAAAATTATTTTATACACTTACTATATTTGCTCCAGGATCTAGTCACTTGGGAATTCATAGCTCCATGAAACAATGACAGGATGGTCTGGGTAATTGACCTAATGTTACTTTATGTGACATGGTACCCATCTTTAAATTGACTTTATTTTCAAGTAATAAACAACCAGCATCCTTTAACAAATTACATTGATGGGTCCTACTTGGCAAATTAGTCATAAATCTTAGAGCACTGTTATATGCAACTTTTAACTTATCAAACATTTTGTTGCTAGTGGCCAAATACGCACTCAACCCATAATCAAAAATGCTAACTAAAAATGTGTGCCAATAGTCTACAAGACTCAGGGACAAGATAGGTCTGTACTCTAAACAAAAGCTCTAATCTCTGATGCACCAGTCTGATAACATTTCACGTGTTCCAGAAAAGACCATAACCTTTGTTTTTTAGTGTTTACACCATACACCTTGACAGAAGTCATTCCTGAAAATATTTAAAATAATTTTGCACAGTCCTCAGAGCATCCTCAGAATGTGTGGCATAATTATCAAGCATTTGTCAATGCCGAATGTTGTCTCACTGGCTTTGTCATTGGTAGTGCCGGAGTTAGAGACACATAATAGGAATGGCAGTGAAGTATTGCAGTGATGCCAACCCCACCGCTGTCCTGTAGAGACTGACAGGCATTGGGGTGTGTCTTTGGGTCATCAGCTATAACCCTCAAGCCATTTCATCTCACCCTACCCTGTAGACAGTGACAAGTGTCGTGGTGTGCTTTGGGGTCTTTGGTCATTATACATACCCCATTCCATAAGGAAATACACTGAGGTGGGTGCAGTATAGGAGAATGGGGTGAACTTTGTGGCTGAACACTGTAAGGCACACCATGATGTGTGTCACTGGCTGCAGGGTGGGGGTGGGATTGGTGGTGGAATAAGCAGCATTGCACCTGGTGATCCCAAGTCACACCCTTGACGCCTGTCATTCTGCACAGGGTGGGGTGTTACAGTTGGAAACCCTAACGCCGCAGGCATGTGTTGGTATTTTCTCTCCAAATTTTCAACATGGGCTTTTTGTGACCCCACGTCATGAAAAGTGTCACTATTAGTTTGTTAGGTAAAAGGTGGTTTTGCACAGCGGCTATGCCATTTGGTGATACAGGTCTGAAAATACATTTTGAGCTGTATGTAAAAAATGAGAACTGTATTGTTCATGAGGAGGTATAAAAAAATGGCAACGTTGAAAAGCTGGAGTGAAAATATGGAAAATTAGCGAAGTCATGAGCATGCATAGAAACTGCGCAACACATATCCATAACCCAAATATTTTTGGGATTTTTTTAACCACATTTTCAACATAGGCATTTTGGAACCTTCCCTCATGAACAGTGGCACTGTGATTTTGTAAATTTGTCCCAAGAGTTGATTTCCCACAGTGACCACACCATTGTGCGCCACAGGTGCAAAAACACATTTTGGGAAGGATGTGAAAAATGACAGCTGTACTGTTCATAAGGAGGTGTGGAAAAATGCCAGTGTTCAAAATGTGTCATGAAAAAACTGCAAATTTGTGAAGTGTCAAGGGTGTGTATGAGCTGCACAACACACTCTTGCAACACAGTCATTTTATAGACTTTCATCACCAAATTTTCAACATAGGCATTTTAGGACCTCTGATCATGAAGAGTGGCACAGTCATGTCCTCAAACTGTCCCAAAAACTGACTTCATGCAGCGACCACGCTATTCTGGGCCGGACATGCAAAAACACATTTCAGCCAGGATATGTAAAATGACAGCTTTACTGCTCATAAGGAGGCATAGAAAAATGCCAATGCTGAAAATCTGGAGTGAAAATATTACAAATTGATGAAGTTATGAGCGTGCGTGGAAACTGTGCAACACACACTCATAAAACAGCCATTTTTGGATTTTTTCCACCAAATTTGCAACATAGGCTTTTTGGGTGCCCCCCTCTTGAACAGTGGCACTGTCATTTCATTAATCAGTCCTGAAAGGTGATTCTGTGCAGTGATCACAAAATCACCTTTCGGGACTGAATAATGCCATGACAGTTTCAGAATTCATGAGTAGGGGTACCAATAACCCCATGTTGAAAATGTGCCGTCAAAATTCCCCAAAAATACCCTAGATATGTAACAAAGTTGAAAAAATCCTATTTATGTCATTATACAGCTTTCCTGCATTTCTTCAGTTTGCGGTCGGCTTTAAAGAGTGCAGACGTGTTCCCAGTCCACCGAAGATCATCGTGCTAGGCTCCAGAGGTAAGCATGGGGTGAGGGGGTGTGAGGAGGTAGGGTGCTCAGTGGGTGGGTGCAGGTGTGGGAGGAGGCAGGGAGACTGCAAGGGACCATTTTCTTTTTTACAGGGTGAAAAAAAGGGAACATCGTGGGATGGTTTTTTAATTGCAGGGACATTTGGCACAATGGGGTGGGGTCACAGCGTGTCACCTGATTGTTTTCTTGGGGGGAAGTAGTCAATGGGAGGATTGGGCACCCCCTTTGGCACAAAACAGATGGAAGGAGACATTATGCCAGTGGGGAGTGGGATCCCCCGTTGGCAAAATAAACAGGGAAGGGAGGACTGAAGTCGATGGGGCTTGGGCCCCCCGTCAGCAAAGAAAGACTGTTGGGGGGAGTGCATAATGCCGTGGGGGATTGAGCACACCCTTGGCATGCACTTGAGGGGTCATGATGCCAACAGGGAGTGGGCTTCACCATTGGCAAATGAAGGGAGAGGCATGCTTTGGGCTGCGGCAGTCAGTGACACCATGTTTATGTGGGAGGCATGTTATTGTGCCACTGCAATGAGAAGCTTCCTTCTCATTGCAGAGGACCTGTTCTTAGATCTCATGGCCACAGTTCAAATTTCTGATGTGGATCCTGAATGCTGGCTGATTGGGGAATGAGGGATGCACCTATTGATGCATGCCCTGCATTTGCCCAACAGTTACCATGCCTCCAAATCTGCTACTACTGCAATATGCTGGCTGCGTATGCACGAGCCAACATAAAAATGATTGAATCATCTGCATACAGGGTCATCTCAGATTCTTTACAAGTAAGGGGACAGAATTCTTAAATAATGAAAAAAGAATTGGGCCCAGAATTGAGCCCTGTGGCACCCCACACTTAATCTGCTAGAATCTGAGCTGCTTTCTCAGATTTTAGTTCTATGTGTTTTTTTACCCAAATAGTTATCAAACCACTCTATAACATCATTAAAAAAATTTTAAATCCAAAAGAGAGTCTAACAATAGGCCATGATCTACAAGGTTGAAGGTCTTGGTGGGGTCCACAAATACTACTGTGGCAGAGTGTCCCTTATCAAGAGCACTCTGCAGGCAGCTTGTGAACCTCACCATGGATTTCTCCACAGTGGAGTGTGCCTTGACTGTCATTTCTTTTTTGCTTCATAATTAGAGTTATTACCTCCACCCAACCCTCTCTCTAAGCACCCATCACCCTACCCCATCCCAAATATGAGTGACACTAGGGGTGCCCAGTCCCCCAGTGTCATGATCAGGATGCCCCTGATGTTTTTGAACCCCCTCCCACTACAGCACATATGCCGTTATTTCTTCTGTGTTTTCTTTTTTTGAAATATATGTATTGATATCCACCCACTTGATTCTGCCTCTCAGCACACCCCACCCCACATGTCCCCCACAGAACTATAGGAGTGACACTGAGGGTGCCCAGTCCCCCACTGTCATGATGAAGAATCCTCTGCAATGTGTTCCTTTTCTTTTTTACAACCCTGCAAACAGAATACTGTCCATCGATGTCTCTTGCATCCTTAACTGCATCCCATCTGACCCTCCCAATCAGCACCCACCACCCTGCACCCCCCAAGACCTTACTTACCCATCGGAGATCCAACGCCATAAACCCTCTGGACCGCAGACACATCTTCACTCTTCAAAGCAAAACCATGAACTGAAGAAACAGGTATGAGCTTTAATGTATTTCAATGGCGGGGGGTGACCTTAGTGGCATAACTTGGCAATTCTGCATATTTTTAGCCAAAATTTTCAACATGCCTTCTTTGGGACCCTACCTCATGAACAGTTGCACTGTCATTGGGTGGATCTGTCCCAAAAGTTGATTTTGTGGTTCCTATGTGAAATCACCTTTTGGACAGGAGTTAAACATTTTCTATGCCCTTATTCATAAGGTGGGGTCATAAGAACGCTGTATTGAAAATTTGGAGTAAACAATTTAAAAAACAACAAAGTTATAAGCCTACATTGAATTTTGTGAATGCAGCCTTTGGTATTTATCAATATTTTCCCCCAAATTCACAACATAGCCATATCTTTACAGTACCTCATGAGTGTGACAGTTGTCATTTTTCAAATCCTGTCCAAAATGGGTTTTTTTTACATCCTGAAAGGTGATTTTGTGGTCCCTGTGTAAATTCACCTTTTGGGTAGGAGTTGACATTTTTCTCTGCTGTTGTTCATTAGGTGGGGTCATAAGAAGGCTATGTTGAACGTTTGTGTAAAAATATTAAAAAACAATAAAGTTATGATGCTTCTTTGAATTTTGTGAATGCAGGCTCATAACTTTGGTAATTTTCAATATTTTTAATCCAAATATACAACATAGCCAAATCTTTTTTTATATACAGCTGTTTGCTCCCTATGGTCACCTACTTCTTTCATTGGGCCTCCCACCTCAAGGGAGCCATCTCAAATGGCCATGGGGAGACATACTTTTTGTAATTTTTTCCTTTCTTCTGTCCCTGGAAGCCCCAGTGCTCAGCAAGCATGCAGACGTAGAAGCACACATGCACTCCTGGAAGCAAATGCTTCCTCCACCCTACCTATGCTTGCATCAGCCCTTGATTCTGCTCTAACACCCAGCCTCCACTGGGTGTCAGCTGAGAGCAAGAGACTGATTCTCCCTAATCCAGGAGCTAAGAGCAGCCAATTGGCTGCTACAATCAGCTTCCTGGCACTCCCCCAACCAACCCCTGGTGACCCAAACTTGCACCTGAATTTGGATTGCTGGTGTGGCATCCACTGCCTCAAACCTCAGTGCCACTGGGCTAGCTCAACATAGCCATATCTGTACAGCACCTCATGAATGTGACAGCTATCATTGTTCAAATCCTAGCCAAATTCTTTTTTACATCCCAAATGTGTTCTTGCAAAAAATCAACTCTCAGGCAGGAGTTGAAACTTTTCTCTGACCTTATTCATGAGGCAGGGTCATAAGAAGGCTATGTTTTAAATTCAGTGTAAAAATATTAAAACAAACCGATGGGGCTATGTTGAATTTTACAAATGCCGGCTCAAAACTTTGGTAATATTCAATATTTTTACCCCAACTTTTCAACATGGTCATTTCTTTACAGCACCTCATGAATGTGACAGCTGTCATTTTTCAACTCTTGCCCAAAATGTGTTTCTGTATCCTAAAAGTTGATCTTGTTGTCCCTGCACCCAAAATCACCTTTAGCACAGGAGCTGCAGATTTTCCCTGCCCCTCTTTATGAGCAGGGTCATAACATGGCTATGTTGAAAATTTTGTGTCAAAATATTAAAAAGCAAATTTACATAGAAACATAGAATTTGATGGCAGATAAGGACCGCTTGGCCCACCCAGTCTGCCCATTTCCCTACCTAATGGATAAGCTGCAGATCCTAGTTAACCAGCAGCCTACTTCTTCCTGCCCCCACCCCCTAGAATTGCCTTATGACTGTCCCATGCATGCTTGAATTCCACCACTGTTTTTGACTCCACAACCTCCACAATTTGCAATAATTTTACCCCAAATTCCTCAATTGCAGCACTATTGGCTCTGGCCAGAAATTGTTATATTAGAGATCTGTCTCTGTTACTTGTGCTTCATCAGTGCAGTACCACAGAAGAGCTAAACCATACTTTTCCAGGGTTTCTCATTACATAGATCTATAGACACAGATACTGATGGCAGAAAAGGACACTAGGCCCATCCAGTCTGCCTACTCTATCTTACTATTCTGTCTTGCCCTAGTGGCAATTCTCCCCTTTTTATTGCCCCACTTTTTCTAACTAAACCCACCTGCCTCTCCCCTCCCTGTTTGAAGCTGCTGATTGACTTGTCCTGTACAGCTTTTTCTGGTAGCTAATTCCACTTATCCACTACCATTTCCATGAAGAAGTGCATCTGGATCTCATTTTTAAATCTCCCCCAGACAGCTTTAATGAATTCCCTCTCGTCCTTGTGCTTGAACTCAAGGAGGATAGTTCCTTGTCATCAACTCTCTTTCTTTACCACATGCAGTATTTGTATGTCTAAATCATTTTACCCCTTTCCCCATGTTTCTTCGGGGTATACATTTATTTATTTTTTAAAGATTAACCAGTAAAGACAAACTGAGCTGAGAACAACTCATTTCAAGATGCATCCTGGGAAAAGGGGAGAAGGAGACAACTAAACAATAAACTGATATAAATAAGAAGTCAATTACAGCAATATAGCAATAAATGAAGCATAAATATAAATAATTAGAGGCAAATAAAAATGAGTTTATGTGGAAAATAAAACACACTCATATGTATAGAGAAAATGAACAAAAAGAGGACAGGGTCATGGACAGTTGCAGGTAGGAGAATAAAACTCAAATAGAAGAGACTTTAGGGAGGAAAGATAAGAGGCAGAATGCATAGAAAGGGGAAGGGAGGACCAAAGTTTAGGAAATCAGTAAGAAAAAGCAGATTGTCCAACAGCCGATTTTCTAGAAAGAATAGAAAGAGAAGAGGAATTAGTGTTGTGCAGAAGGTTGCAGGAAGAAGGAGGAGAGGATAGAAACATAGAATCTGACAGCAGATAAGGACCATACGGCCCACCTAGTCTGCCCATCTCCCTACTCACTGTTGACAGCTCAGGTCTTATTTGATCTGTGACACACATTCTCTGCCCATCTCCAGGGTACCCTTATGTCTATGTCATGCGCTCTTGAACCTCTGTATTGTTTTATCTCCCACCTCCTCAGCTGGAAGACTGTTCCACAGATCCACCACCATTTCTGTGAAAAAGTATTTCCTGACATTCCCGCTGAGCCTTCCTCACTCCAACCTCATTTCATGTCCCCTTGTCCTTAAGCAATGCTTCTTCTGAAATATGCTTCCCTCCAGTACCCTGTTTACACCTCTGAGGTACTTGAATGTCTCTGTCATATCCCCCTCTCTCTACTCTCCTCCAGTGAATAGATATTAAGGTCTTAGAGTCTTTCCTCATACAGCTTCTGGTGCAGCCCATGTACCATTTTTGTCACCCTTCTCTGGGCTGCCTCCATCCTGTCTATGTCAATCCTGAGATGTGGTCTCCAGAACTGGATGCAGTATTCCAGGTGAGGCCTTACCAGTGGTTTGTACAGTGGCATCACCAGCTCTTTCTTTCTGCTGGTTATGCCTCTACCTATGCATCCCAGCATTCTGTTTGCTTTCCCCATTGCTTTTTCACAGATTGGTCACCTTTAGGTCATCTGATATGATGATCCCCAGGTCTCTCTCTCTCTTTCTTTCTGGTGGCCACCCCCCCAAAGCCAGTACTCCTTTCTTGGATTCCTGTGACCCAGGTACATTATTTTGCACTTTTTAGCATTGAAACTCAACTGCCATACACATGACCATTCTTCCAACAAGAGAGTTAACATAGGAGGGAAGGGCACTGAACTAGAATTTGTATACAAAAAATGCACAATGGGAAAGGTGCCTAGCATCAAGAGAGGGAGAGAGAAAGTGATGAGTAAAGTGAGCAGTAGTGAGTATGAGGGGGCAATCTAAAGCAAAACAACAGCTAGAATGGAAAAGTCAGTCCAGTCTGGCAAGGGAAGGTTTTGGGGCACCCCTGTAGACTAAGTCTCCATAGTCAAAGATAGGGATTATCATTTTTACTACACTATCTCGATGGTCAGGAAGCAGAGTACTTGCTTTATTCCTGTACAGTTCTCCAAACTTAGGGTGTAGCTTATGGTGAGTAGCATCAATATGCACTGAGAAATCAAGATGCTGGTCGAAGTAAGACCCCAAGGTACTTAAAGGAGGAAACATCATCTTTCTTAGTACCATCAAAGGTATTAAATAATGAGCAAGAAGTAAGTCTGGCAAGTCTCTGATTGGTGCCAAAAGTCAATGAGACTTTTGTTTTTGGCATCGAGGGACAATTGGTTAGATTTGAACCAGTTCTGGATGTTGTCAACATCCAACTGCAGCAAGGAGATTAGGTCATGGGAAGAGGAGCCAGAAGCAAAAAGAACTGTGTTGTCAGCGCACTGTACATATAAATGGACACAGAGGAAAAGACAGTGGGGAGGACATTTAAGAAAATGGAAAAGAGAATAGAACCCAGAACAGACCCTTGAGGTACACATGAACTAGTGGGAAGTGAAGATGAAACAGATTTTCTTATCATGACAGTTTGAAACCTCCCACCGATGTAAGAACATAACCAGTAGACTGAAGAGTCAGAGAGGCCTGCTGCTGTAAGTTTGTCCAGAAGGAGGGGATGTGCCACAGAGTCAAAAGCTTTAGCAAGATCAACAAAAATGGTGGAAGTAATCAGTCCTTGATCCATATCTGTCAGTATGGAGTCAGTGAAACGAAGCAGGGAGGAAAAAGTGGTGTGGGATTACCTAAAGCCAGACTAGAAAGGTGTGAAAAAGAAGAAGTTATCAAGGAAGGAAGTGAGCTGAGAAAGAACAATGTGTTCCTGTAACTTAGCCAAAGTGGGAAGAAAAGATATAGGACAGAAGCTACCAGGAGCTGAGGGATCACCACCTTAATGAAGAGGTATGCCAATGGAATGTTTCCAAACATCAGGAACAGTAGCAGAGGTAAAGAAAAGATTGAGAAGTAGAGTAATGAGCAGAGCAATGGCAGTTCCAGAAAGAAGAAGAAATGTAGGGTCAATGCTATCTGGACTACCTCCCTTCATAGGATTAAGGGCAAGCAGAGCCTTTAGGGAGACAGAGAGAGTGATAGGAGAAAAGGAAAAAGAAGGAGGAAAGAAAGGCAGAGAAAGGGAGGAAAGTTGGGTAGAGGAAGAGGGGATAAGAGAAAGGCCACAGGTAGTAAAGTAAGTGTTAAAAGACATAGCAACAGCAGAAGGGTCAGTGATAAGTGAGTGGCCAACCTTGAGAATAGGAGACAGAGACTGAGCCTGTGGGGTGAAAATGGAATTGGATAACCTTCCAGAATTTGGAGAGGGTTATTAATATTATTTTGGAGTGTGAAAGCAAAGTACTCAGACTTTGTGAGTTTGATGGCTTTGGTACAAGCATTTCAAAGGTGTCTATAGGTGGCCAATGAAGATTGGTAGCCAGAGATTTTAAACGCACACCAGGCAAGGTCTCTAGTACAAAGACAGGTAAGTACCACAGTCGATATCCAAGAAAACTGTAAACCGTGCACTTCAGTTTTTCTCAGGGGTGCATGATGATCCCAAAAAAGCCCAAAATTTAGAATGAAAATAAACTAGGGCAGAATTTGTATTACTGGCTGCAGAGATGGGGGACCAATCAATAGACCAAAGATCAGAGAGGAGTGATGCCAAGACAAGGGACTTAAAAGACCTGAGATATATAAATTTGGGGTGGGGGGATTTAGGATGGTGTAACTTGCACACACAGTAAACCATGTGATGGACACTGAGAGCATCAGGAATGATTCCTGCATCCACTACACGGTGGGTATGAGAAGTGAAGACCCAGTCAAGTAGGGAGTGTTTTAAGGATTTCAAATTTAAATTAGTTGGTTCAGAAATCAGTTGGGTTATCTGCAGTGATTTACATTTTGTGAACATTTATTTATATTAGGGGAGAGCTAAATTAAATTAAAGTAATCAAGTCTAAGTAGTTCACAACATGAGGAATTTGAACAGATAGAGGAAGGAAGCTCAGTAACTAAAGCAGAGGATGAACCAGGGCAGCAGTAAACACCAGCAATAAAGATGAGAATAGAGAAGGGAAGAGAATGCTTAAGAAGGAGCAGCTTCACCGAAAGAGGGAGAGGAGACAGCAAGAACTGTCTAAACTTTATTCTGATGGATAGGTAGACTGCAACACCACCGCCCTACTTATAGTGATCTTGCCTAGTTAAGATATAGTCAGGTATAGATACATCAGAATTCTTGACCTTACAAGAGAGCCAAGTTTCAGATATAAATAGCACTTCTAGCTGCAGGTTAAGCATAATCTGTATTAGTTGGTCAATTTGGGGGAAAGTATATGGATGTTTAAATGATCCACCCTCAAACCTTTGAGAAGTTGTAAACATGAAAGAGTATAATGACTAGGATTACGTTCAGTGTCACCTACTAATAAAATCAGGAGGCTGACAAAGAGTTTTAAAACACAATTATGCTGTCTGGAGGAGGGAGGAGGAAAAAAATGAGGAAGAAAATGAGGAGAAATACATGTTCAACTCCTGCTGTCTCGTCTCATATTTCACAAGGCCATACACCATCTTATCTGTGCAGTACTGTACTGCCTCAACCTTGTTGCAGTCATTCCTTAGCTGTAAACTCCAGTACATTGCTCAGTATTCTAGATGTGACCACACCAGTGAACTGTGCTAATGGAGGATCATTTCACACCTTCTACTGCTCATTCCCCTCTCTATGCAACCCATAATTGCTTGCTTTGACCATTGCCCTATTCCAGTGTGCAGACTTTTTTTAGGGTCTCCTGTATCATCCATACATAGGAGGCAGTATAGTGCAGTGGTTTAAAACTCAGAGCTGCAAACCTGGAGATCATGATTTGAATCTCTGAGCCCCCCACTTGCATACTGTGTGACCCTGAGCAAGTCACTTAACTTCCTAGTGCTTCCAGTTCGCATCTGGAAACAAACTTTGGCTTAATGTTCCTTTCCTGGTTAAACAATTTCCCCCTTCCCTTCCCCCTTCATCCTCTGTTTCTTCCAGAATACTATCCAGCACCAGCCTTTCCATTTTTTGTTGTATCCCTGGGTTATTATTTCCGGAAGTGCAATGCTTTACATTTTTTGTTAAGGTTAAGGTTCAGTTGTTAAATATTGTACCAGCTCTCCAACCTGCCCATATCTTCCATTCACTGACCTATGCAGCCAGTATAGTGTTATGCTTGTGCAACTGTATTCGTTTGATGTTGGCCGTTTGCACTCTCTATTCCAGAGGAATTACCACCCTGTAGGAGTATGAAGGCAAGGAACTGTTGGAAAGGGTTCCACCCCTAGAGGTGCCAAGAGACGATTCCTGTGGCTAAAGGTAACTTAGGAACCCCCTAAGGAGACAGTGCTGCTGCTGCTGGAGGAAGAAGAGGGGAGGATGGTGGGGTAAAGAAAAAATGCTTCACAGTGAGGCTGAGAGGAACTGTTTATATAGCTCAGGAAGTGGGAGTGACTGGCTGCTTGGCCACTTAACTCCAGGCAAAGCCTTAGCAATTCACTGACCTACACAACAAATATAGTGTTATGCTTGTGCAACTGTGTTAGTTTGTTTTTGGCTGTTCGCACTCTCTATTCCATAGGAATTACCACCCTGTAGGAGTACGAAGGCAAGGAACTCTCGGAGAGGGCTCCACCCCTAGCGGTGCAACGGTTTGATTCCCTTGGGTAAAGGTGCCTTCAGAATCCCCAAAAGAAATGTAGTATCATACCCAAAAAGAAGGCAACATGAAGGATATGAGCAAGCAGTAACTATGACACAGGAGCAGTAACTGTAACGTAGGAGTAGCGAAGCATAGGCAGTTCAATAATGCAATGAGATGCTCAGTTGGATAACGTAATGAATGCCCAGGCTTGCGTAGCATGACACTGATGGTTTGCGTTGAGATTAGGGGATCCCCTAAGGATAGAGGGAACAGCAGAACACCCTTCACCTCCATCCAACAGTGGAACCTACCTAAAGAAACTAGGGGGAAACAACTATGCTAACTAAGTGTTATGACCTGAGGCAACAGAGGAGAGAAAAAAGAAAGCCCTATGAGGAGGAACTCTCTGGGGATCCAAGGCCTAGGTCGCCGTCCCTCCAGGCTTGGGATAGTTTATTTAGTGACAGCTCTGCAGCTGCAATTTGGAAAACCAAATTAAAGGAAGGTGGAAAATATTCCAATTTGGAGGAAGACTCTCACTCAAACCCCTAGCGGGAATGCTGTGGATGGTTGCGAGAAAACTCTGCAACAATACGTGCATCCAAGGTGCAAGAGGAGAGCAACAACTGCTGAGGCACTCACCTGGCCTACCCACCCTAAATCAAACCAGGGGAACCAGAGGCAGTCACAGGGAGAATGCAGTGAGGGACCTCACTAGGGAAGCCACTGAAGTCAATGGCTAACCATTATAGTGGAACACTAGAGCCAAAGGAGGTAACTTTTTCCACCCTTCACCACTAGTCTTAAATGCTACACCAGGAGCTGCTGTCTCACTGCAGGCAGCTAAAGCCAAGCCCGGGGCAAGAACATTCCCAGCTATGGGCCAGGTGAGAAGGATCCCACCCCAAGTTGGACTCGCTCGAGATGAGGACTAAATTCAGAGTGAGACTATCAGCTGCTGGAACCCTGCACCAGAATAGAATGACTGGCATGCCCCAGAAATTGATTAAGAGCTTAAAAGCTGGTGAGCTGATGAGCATGGCATGCTGAGATCATAATGAGCAGTGAGTGCTGAGACCATGCAAGGTCGAATGCAGATTGGGTGCAGCAGAATCCCAGAGGCTGAAGCTGAGGGAATGGCAGTAGGCACGACACAATGGTTTGCCTAAGCAAGGAGCAATGGTTGCATAAGCAAGTGTGGACCTGCACGTAGGTCAGTAAGCAGTAATAGTGATAGGTGGACCTGAATAACATACTGTGTAGCAATTAAACAGCACTGAATTAGGGGCAGGCCAGCCAGACATGAATAGCCAAATTAAGGTAGCAAACACTTTGAGGATTTTCGGCGGTGAGGCAAAATTTAATAACAAGTTATAGTAACAGCCTCAGCAGGAGCTTAGTAGGCTGACCTCAGAGTTATAACTGCAATGAAACATGGAGACAAATGTTTTGAAAGCAGGCATAGCCAGGCAGTTCAATGAAGCTGCAAGTAGAATGAGAACAGGAATGAGCAGCACAGCAAAGTCATAGTAAACTGTGTCAGGTGAAAAGAATTGAGTATTCAACATGGAGCAGCTATGGTTAAGCTGAAACACACAGATAATGACTACAGTTGCATTGCAGTAGTTTGAGCGTGGTGAGCACAGCGTAAAAACACAAGCACTGGGTACAATAGTAATTAAAGAAAATAGCAGCAGTGGCTGCAGCTGTAGGTAACTGAAAGCGGTAGCAGGAGCTCTGAGTAGCAGTATGCTAGGAGCTTATAACAAAGCCCCCCAAAAAGACTAAACCAAAACACATCAAAACAGAAAACAGGGAAGGCCTAAAAATAAACACAAAACTCAGGGAAGCACACAGCTGGAGGAAAGACACAAATCAGAAGCAGGAAAACAAACACCGAAGTCCAGCAGAGACACACAGAAACAGCAGACGGGGGGGGGGGGGAATAAGGTCCCAGCCAGCTCAGAGGAGAAACTAACATAGCCTCCGACTGCAAAGAAAAAATTCGTCACAGTGAGGCTGAGAGGAACTGTTTATATAGCTCAAAAAGTGGGAGTGGCTGGCTCCTTGGCCACCGAACTCCAGGCAAAGCCTTACCAATTAGTTTCCTTCTACATTCCTGCATATTTACCTTTCACAGATCTCTGGGTCATCTGCAAAGAGGCAAATCTTACACTTGATACCTTCATTTATCTCTAATCCTAGTACCAACCCCCGAGGTGCCCAACAGGACACTTTGCTGACCTCTGAAAATTCATCATTGATTACCACCCTTTCTGTTCTACACCTCAGCCAGCTATCTACCCAGTTTGCCATCTATGCCACTACCCTAAGATACCTAATCTTTTTGACCAGCCTCCTGTGGGGGGGAGCTATTGAAACTGTCTTCTAGTGGTCCTGCTATAACCCTTGCTACTTCCTATAGCATTGTCAGGTGAAAGCCAGCAGGTCCCTTAGATTTATCTACATTCAACCCTGCTTGCTTTTTTTTCTGGCCCTGAAAGTGTGTTTTTGTTTATCCTGTGTTTTAGATTGAAATTCATTTGTTTCTATGACGCTGTGTGTTGCTTGCTAAATAAGCTTTGCAGACAAACAGTACCACTACTGCCTCATTGGTTTATGCAAACAAAACTAATCTGCTGGAACCTGTGGATGTGACTTGACTGTTTTGCAGTAGTGTGAAAGCACCCTTTTAGTTCAGATTACAGATTTAATAATGCAACTGAAGAAATCCCCCCTGCTAGCAAAAGAAAGACTGCATAATGAACCAAAACAAGGTGAAAAACAAATACTGTATGAAGCTTATTCAGGAAGTCTAATGTGAAATGAGAATTTTTGATGCTTAAAACTAAATTTAAAGATCTGTCACTGTTCTCAGTGCTTCATTAGTGCAGTGCCACAAAAGGGCTAAACTGATTCTCCAGTGTTTCTCACTACATAGATATACAGATACATAGACATTGATCGCAGAAAAAGTTGCTAGTCTCATCCAGTCTGTTCACCCTACCTAACTATTCTGCCTTGCCCTATTGGCAATCTTCTCCTTTTTTACTGTACCCCCTTTTCCTAACTAAACCCACCTTCCTGTTCCATCCCTGTGTGAAGCTGTTGTTTGACTTGGCCTCTATATGTTCTGGTACCTAATTCCGCTTATCCACCACCATTTCCAGGAAGTAGTGCTTCTACGTGTCCTTTTTGACTCTCCCCCCAGCTAGCTTTAGTAAAGTCCATCTCATCCCTGTGTTTGCACTCATGGAGAATTGTTCATTGTCTTCAGCTCTGTTTGTGCCATGCAGGTATTTCCAAGTTTAAATGATGTCACCTTTTCCCTTAGTTTTCTACAGTGTGTACATGTTTAAGTCCTACAGCCTCTCCTCATATGTCAAATCCCTAAGGCTATGTACCATTTTATCTGCCCTGCACTGTACTGCCTCCAACTTGTGGCAGTCTTTCCTCTGGTGTGGACTTCTAGTACTTTACTCAGTATTCCAGGTGTGGCCATACCAGTAACCTATATACAGAGGGTGGATCATTTCCTGCCTCAATAGCTCACCTCACTCCCTGTGCATCCCAAATTCTGTTTGCTTTGACTAATGCCATGTTGCAGAGTGAAGACTTTTTTAAGATTTCCTATATCATCACCCTTAAATCCTTTTATTCCAGAGTGCTATCCATCACCCACACTCCCATTTTGTATTGCCCCATGGGATCATTTTTCAAAGTGCATTACCTTACATTTTTCAGTGTTCAGCTGACAAATCATGGACCAGCTCTCCAAACTGCCCAGATCCTCCCTTAGTTCCCTTCTCCCTTCTTCCATGTCTACACCTATTCAGATCTTCAAGTCATCTGCCAAAATGCAGATCTTACCCTTGATACCTTCACCTATGTCGCAGATGAAAATATTGAAGAGGACTGGTCCTAGTACCAGTTCCTGAGGTACACTACTGGTCACTTTGCTCATCTCTGACAACTTCTCACTGGTGTACAACAAAACTCAGTCAATGTCCCTATCCTGTTCTCGGTTTTTCAAAATGAGCATTCTTAGGGCTGTGGCTTCTTGTACATTCATACGTATGCAGACTACACTGTGCTCTATGTTTATTTCTCTTTATCTCCGATTGTAAATGATCTCTGGTTCTTGAGTTTTGTCTGCATCCTGATCTAGATACATCCTAGTCACTCTGGAACATCTCTATCACCGAGTGACCCGAAGTATCATATATCCCTGGTTTGTCCTCCATGGCTGGGTTCCTCCCTTCCTGTCATCTTGGATATAGCTTAATCCTAGAAGGAACAAAGTCATTCCAGTGTTCCATTATGAGGTGAGGGGCCAGGCATTTGGAATGCCTGTAAGTGTAGGCAGCTATTAGGTGGTCCTTCCTGTTGTGCCTATAAGCACAGGAAGCTATTAATTGGTCCTTCATGCTGTGCTAGTCCAATGGTGTTTTATCCAGGCAGTATCTGGTTAAAATCCAAACTACCATGGTTTTCAAAACCTTGGATTGTTTTTTGCTTGAGGAAATCTTTACTTTTAAATACTGTACATGGGTGTCAGGTTAGGGAATCATATTGATATCTCTTGACATATTGATGCCATGAACAGGAATGACTTCCTGCTGTAAGTCTGTTGTGGTCTATAGAAACAAACCTTGTATCCTCCTCCTCCTCCTCCTCCTCTCTGCCCATCATAAAATCATTGTGAAAATGGTCCTTGTAACAAGTAATTATGGGAATAAGTGTATAAAACTGCTGCCAAATCCATGCTTTTCAGATTAGACCTACTCTTTCACTCCTTCTGTTGTTTGCTCTTAGCTGCCTTTTCTGCATTTATCACTGTTTCCTTTATTCCTCTCTTTCTTTACCCTTTCTAGAGAGTCAGTACATCTCTGACTGTATCTTCTTTATCTTTAGTGTCTGGTTTGGTTCCCTCCTACCTATGTTAGTTCATACAGTGGTGCCTAGCATCAGGTTCCCAGAGGTGTAGGTGTGCCACTCAGAACCTTAAGTGAAGAACCCTTGAGAAAAGTCATCAGTTTGGACTTGCACATCCTGCAGACTACTAGACCAGCCCACCTCCATGGTTGACCATCTTCTCATGAATGAAAGGGCTTACATGCTTGCTCTCTCTGTATAGTAAAACCAATTGGTCACGTGATCAAGCTCATTCATCCATGAAAAGGTGATTGGCTGTGGAGGAGAGTGGGCTGTGCTGGTCGCCTTCTCATAATAAACATTGGATACTGGGGAAGATGCTGGAAATAGAGTACTGCTTGTTTGAGGAAACATACTGGATTATTGTTTTTACTGCAAAAAGGCACTATGTTCAACATTAAAAGACAGTGGCTGGCTGTGGTGGGGGTGGGTAGATTATGCCAATTGCCCATCAGGGAATTTTATTTATAAATAGACTAAAACATAAAAAAAATTATGATGAATTGGACTGCCAATAGAGGGTGGGTGATGGGGTTACATTTTACTGTTTTTTGGGCAGTGGAGTAGGGTGAAGGGCTATTTCATTGTTTTTTTCAAGATGACACAAATCCCGAATACCTGAATAGTCCCCTATAATGGAAAGGCTTCAAAATATATGGGAGCCCTACTATTCATTGTAGTTGGGAAATAATATTCAGTCTCACAACACCCCTTGTTCAGGGAATGGTTCTCCTTCTGCCTCTACAGTATGCCATCCTTACTCTGATGTACTATATGTCTTTTATGTGTTTTTCTCTCGTTTATTTAGATGTTTGTTTTCCCATTGCCTTTTTGGGGCCTCTTCATTCCTTTCTTTTTAGAAGCACTATCTGTCTGTTTTGATCTCTTACTTCTTTGTCCAAAGTCCAAGTTCCACCTATTCCTCCTCCTCCTCCTCCCCAGTACAAATTTTACTTGTATCCATTTTGTCAGGTATATACTAACAGTCTGTGTCTGTCCTCATGCTCTCCCAAATAATTTTGCTTCTTCTCCACTGTCTGTGTCACTACCTGCTGCACCCCTTTCTTTTTTTTCTACAGTTATTGAATACATTGCAACCTTTTCTGTGCCACTGTGAGTGGGCCATACAATATGTAGAACTTAACAGACTAA
Organism: Neoceratodus forsteri; assembly: GCA_016271365.2. NCBI lineage: Eukaryota > Metazoa > Chordata > Ceratodontiformes > Ceratodontidae > Neoceratodus > Neoceratodus forsteri. The sequence goes on along the minus strand of CM028132.1, from coordinate 237,597,137 downwards.
GCAGTTTCCTCTACAACTTTCATTTCCTATTGAAGCTGAGGAACTCTGACCATCTTAATTCTTCTTTGTTTTTTCTTTTGCTGCTTATGGATTATTCCACCATGCCTCCATTTCCTTGCCCTATTTGCTACTCAATTGCTTAAAGCAGGTACCCCACAAAACTTGATTTGATATTTTCTAACTTTATTTTTTATCAGAATTTATATTGTTGGTACCACAAAAGTGGCAACTAACAGTGGCTGGCACCAGCAGACTGCCACCTGACACCCGCTTTCTTCCCATTACCCAGACACACTACACTAGCACAGCTCAGGAGGGCACACCCAGTGCTACAGGAGGAACCTCAGGAAGCTGTGAGCTTGGAAACTGGAAGAGAAAAAATATATATATATTTTTATTTTAATTTGGATAGGATGACATAAAAGTGCTAGTTAGCAGCCACCAGACACCGGCAGACTACCAACTGAAACCTACATTCTACCCACTTCCCAGATCACAATTCTGTAGTACAGCTTAGGGGGACACACCCATTGCTATAGGAAGAAACCTAAGCAGATGGAAGTGTATTGACTGGAAGAAAAGCACAAGTATTTTGCATTTCCTTTTTTATTTGTTTGTGTTTGACAGGCTTCCACAAAATTACCAACTAGACACTACCTTAATTTAGATCTCAGAAGAACTGCTGTGTACATCGATTAATTAAAAAAAAATCACTGAAAAAACAGCACTTCTCATTATTCTTCTAGTTTAAAAAAGAAAACATGTCTTTTTTTTTGGTTATGGCTACGTGGGCAGTACTAGGTTGCAATAAATTCCCTCCTGCTGCCCACTGCCCAGTAACTCTCTAATCAGGCCTCAGGGTTGTATCTACTCTGCTCTGCTTATTCTGAAAACAAAAGGCATTCACTGACAAACAATTGCTGCAATTTAGTTTGGCTATTTGATTTTCTTGTAAAAAAAAAGTTGTTGTTTTGGCCAATTAGGAATAGTGATGTGCAAAACTGGAAAACTTTGCTCCGTGGATTATTTCACGATTTCACCTCATTTCAAGAAGTTAATTTGCTGTGTAAATTCCAAATTCATGGAAAACTGATAACTCCACAAAATCTGAAGTTGGCAACTCCAGCAGCAGAGTATGGCATAGTGGTGAAGTCTGCAACATGCGAACTTGGTAACTTCACCGGCCCTCACAGTTTTAATACATTGCACAATTCAAAATCTTTACTTAAAAATGTGCAATGCAAATTACTGAGTGCTTAGTCCAAGTGAAATTAGCCCTGTCTCATTTTACAAAATCAATTTATTTGTTATATTTTTATCTGAAGGAAAAAATGTAGAGAACAGAGAGGAAGAAAATCCTTACCGCGTGTTCCTTTCTCCACAAATGCTGCTGCTTCCCACCGTCCCCAGCTCCTTACAAGTTTCTTTGTTAAAAAAAATCCTCAAGAGAGATCTAGAAACTTCCCTTCATGGCATCCACACACTGTTTGAGAGAAAGTGAGATGAGTGACGTTGAGGGAGACTTTCAGATCTGTACTGCAACAAATATTGGGTGAGCAAGTGGCGGCACAGTTGTAGCAGGAGAGGGAAGTAATTCTTTGCAAACTAAAGTAATTAATCTAAGTACATCAGATTAATTTCCTACCCACTTTTCCTCCTACTACTAACTACTGAGTATAATAACCTTCAGACCTTAACCCTGTAAATTTGAGGCTTTGAGCCTACCTTTGTGGAACCACTTGCTGCCTCTTAAGGTCTGCTGGTGCAGTCCCATACATCCTCAGCTCACTCTGATTTTTTTTTTACAGGTATAATCTTTTATTTCTCTTTTTCCCCAGAATATTTTTATTTTCTTGCTATTCATTATTACATAAATTTCATGTATTAGACTTCATTATTTCATAACATTTCCTTTATTATAACACTAATTTGTCTATCACCTTGTAAGCTTTGACTATCATAAACTTCACCTTTAGTATATTTGATCCTTTTCTTCCCAAGGGTATGATTAAAATTATCAGTTTTCCTTTAACAAAGCTCCAATGAAGGCAGCATGGCTTCTATGTTTTTCCATATGGATATATTCATATCCTCTTCTATTTCTTCTGCTAATTTCTCATGTAGTATAGCCTCTCTTAAATTATATAACCATCTCATTTTAGAGAACGTTTCTAACACTGAGACATTCCATTGTTCTAAAATGAATCTTTTCATTGTCATTGTAGCTATACAAATTTTTTTATAATGCACCTTGTTCAGTTTCCAGTCATTTATATAATTTAGAATGAGGCCTAGGTAATCACTAGGAATCTCCCTTCCAATTACTGGTTCCAGCAATTCCATGGTACTTTCCCACCATGGTTTTATTTTTGGACAATCCCAGACACAGTCAGCTAGGTTCCCCATATATTCCCACATTGGTGCCAGCAGTCCTGACTTTTATTCTTAAGATTTGTGGTGTCTAATAAGCCCTATCAATATATTTTTTTGAATTGCTTTGTTTTTGGCAAACATATAATCCTTATTCATTTTCATTCTTAGATTTTTCCATTGTTGTGATGTACTTTCACATTGGTTTCTTGTTGCCATTTCTTGTTTGTCTTTTGCCACACTTCATTCTTTGTACTTAAACTCTTTGAATAAATCCTTTGTAACAATTCTTTATGACATCTGTCCATAATTAGTTGTTGGTTTATTCTTTACTGATATTTTATCTACTTCTTTTTTTATATTATCCCTCAATGCTTGTAATTTCTTTTGTATTGTTATATAGTGTATGACATTGGTGACTGGGACCTCCAAAAACATTTCCCTAAATTCATTATAGGTACAAATTTGATCCTATTTCACTAATTGGTACCATTTTTGGATGTTTGTTTTCTTTAACTTTCCTCTCCTTTCCATGTAAAATATGTCTTCCATATATTCAAATGTAAATATGGCAATTCTCCATTTTCTACCAAATTCACAATACATCTTCTTATGATCTGTACTAAATGACAAAAATGTCATAAATGTACTTTTATTTTTTTCTGGATATCCCAAATTATATTTTCCCTATTAAATTAAGGTTACTCTTTCCAAATTAGAGATTCCCAATGCCCCCCCCCCGAAATGCCCATTCCCACCACACCTTAATCTGATATGCCACTGAATAGCATAGTGGGTTGGGGCAGCTCTAGCCTCCTTCCCTTCTGGGGGTAACCAACTGGTCTCAAGCAATTATGGGCACCCTCCTCCACAAACATTTCTTAAATAATTTTTTTTACATTTCTATAATATATTAAATTTGGTGTGCACACCACTGCCTGGATAACAAACATTAAATGTTGCAAAGCCATCATTTTTATAGTTTCTACCCTTCCCAATAAGGACAGCAACAGTTTCTCCCAATTTTCCAGTAATATTTTTATTTTATTGCTGGCATTTCCATAATTAAGTTTAATAGTTGCTTCTTGTTTGGCTGATAAAGTTATTTTCAAGTATCTAAATGTATTAGTTATTATAAAATTCTCATTAATGCTTATGTCTAACTCTGAATTTCTTTTCCTTTGTTGGCATTATTACTGATTTGGTTTTGTTTAAGCTATACCCTGATATTCCCACGTATCTTGTAACTTCTCCCAAAAAGGAAGGCATGGATTCTTTTATATTTGACATGAATAATGAAGTATCATCTGTGAATTCATTTATCTTAATATTTTCCTTCCCCATTGCTATTCCTTGAATTTTATGGGTTTTTTTTTCTTATGTAATTCAAAAAGGGTTCTAAGCATAAAAAAAACATTATAGTGGACAAGGGGCAGCCTTACCCCATTACTCATTACACAAGATTCTGTCAGGTAAGAATTAATAGAAAACCTTACTGTTGTTTTAGCATGTACTTGAGTAATTGGAGTTAGAGTCTCTGGAATGCCTCAATCCATTTAAACACTCTATCACGAATACTCTTTTCAGGTAACCAAAGGCCTTGGTTGCATCTACAGCTACTCTATAGCATCCCTCATCTATTTCCCTAACATACCCAATTACAGTCTGAACTTTTCTAGTAGCCCGAAACATATATCTGCCATCAATAAAGCGAAACTGGTCAGGATGTAATAGTTGGTTAGTAATATGTTATTAAACCTCCATATTTTTGTTTGAATCCTTTCTGTATCTCTCACTTTCAGATTGATTTGGACCACAGCATGGTCTGATAGTAATACTGAGTGATGTTTTACCTCTTCTATTTTATCTATTAGTATTTTGGATAAAAATATATAATTGATCCAGTAACTGCATTGTTTTTTTTTATCATGGTGTGTGTATTATTTTGCTTTTGAATATACTGTTCTCCCTGCATCTGTCTTGTCTTAACTTTCTAGAAAACTTCTCATCAATTTCTATGCTTCTTATTTTATAGTTTTTAATTGGACATTTTATCTATTTTTGGATTCATTAATATATTGAAATCTCCCATCATGACTATATTTTTTTTGCCTCTACTCACACAGTATCCAGTGAACAAGGTGACTACAATTGAGTGCTTACAAAAATAGTAACTCAACTACAGCACCTGTGTTCAGCACTACCTGGCAGGGTAGCAACCATATACCTGGGTAGGGTGTGGGGAAATACACGTGTATACACACAAGCACATCTACAGGGTGGAGGAAGGGGGGTGAATGTATGTGGGAAGGGGGGTGGTGGGCAGCTATCGCACTGGTCCACTAGCATGCTAGTGTGGTGGGGAGGGTGGTCAGTTGGGAGGTGCAGGGTGCAGGATTTGGGTCCAGCACAGTGCGGTTCTTTTTTGCAGGCAGGAGGCTTTTTTATTTTTAAGTATTTCACCCCCCCAACTTGCACCCCCCTGGAGCTGAGAATCCTTTAGTAGGTGGGTGTGGGGCACAAAGCCCCCTGTGGGGGGGTGTGGGGGTAAAGCCCCCCTTATTGAAAGGAAACCCATAGATCTTGGGTGCCGTCTTCCCAGTTGCTGTGAGTGTGCATTATCAAAATTAATTTTCAGTGATGTACACTCACCTAACGGCGATCACTATTCCATGATCACCGTTATCATATAGAACCTACTTGCACTAATCCTTTCACAATTTCTGCTTTGAATGATGAGTATTCTACAAATGGTGCATATACTAGGTATCCTTCCTCCACTCTCAAAGGCCTTGGAAGGAATCGTGAGTGACCAACTGACGGAATATCTAGACAAGTATCATTTACAATGTCAACAACAACATGGATTTCAAAAACAACACATTACCACAACCGTTCTAGTGGAGTTTACCAGCTTTATCCATAATGCTCTAGACAGAGGGCTCTTGGTGGGGGCAACATATATTGATCTCACCAAGGCCTTCAACACCATCAATCACAATCTGCTCCTGGATCAGCTCTCCAATACCAGCCTCTCCCCTGCAACAGTAGCATGATTCAGAAGCTACCTCTCTGGGAGGGTCCAAAAAGTGAAAATCCTGGACTCCTTCTCTGACATCCTTAGTGTTAACATAGGTGCACCTCAAAGCTCTATCCTTGGCCCTCTATTGTTCAGCCTGTTCTTAAACAACCTCCCTCATTCGGTAAATGACCAGCCACTACTGTATGCAGACTATGCGTCCTATATTCATGTAATTCTGACCCCTACAAACTGGAAAAGCAAATGCAGACTAATGTCACTGCAGCTGAGCATTGGTTTCTTCAATCAAAACTGCTCCTCAATTACAAAAAAACTAAGACTATGTTATTCGCATCATCACATAACAAACACCGCACTCACCAACTTTGCATTCAGAACAATCAGAATACTTCCCTTCGAGGTGGTTCAAACAGTTAAATACCTAAGATTGACACTGGACTGCACCCTCTTGTTTAACCAATACGTAGACGCAATCGCAAAGTCATCAAATGCAAAACTAGGATTACTGTACAGACACCGAAAAGGCCTGACTTCTGAGGCACTCAAAACTGCTGTAAATAGTTCAGTCCTCTCAGTGGTATACTATGGTCTAGCAGTATATGAGGCTGCCTCCCAAACTGCTTTGAAACATATCAAAACAACATTAAATAAAGCTTGTCATTTAGTCCTAGGTGTACCCATCCCACTCACACCTGCGAGTTGTACACTCAAACAATATGGCTCAACCTTGACAGCACTTCCATTATCAAGTATGCATGCTCGCCAAGAAGTCTATGTTAGGACTTACTACCCGAGGCATGAAAAGCCTCCTTAGCCAACCTAATTCCATCAGATGCACTAGGGGTACAAACAACTCAGCTCTCTGCATCCCTTTAGAACCTCACAAGGCCAATGGTCCTACAAATACTGGGCATGACTTTGGCTTAATGCACTTGATCTAGGCATCACAAAAGAGGACAAAATAGGCCCCTTTATAGATAAACTCTGAGTGACCCTCACCACAAACAGCAACTGTGACTGTGAGACCTGAACTCCCCCACACTCTCCCCTCCTCTTTCCTGCTACCCTCATTCTAACCTGCACCATTGCCTTTACTCTCTTCTTGCTAACTAACACTCCCATAGTAGGCTCCAGATCCCCACCTCAGCACCCCCCAGTAAGTCTAGCGTTCCTTTAGGACTACATTCTTTAGCACTTATGACAAAAGAATTGCTGCCCATCAAGTTCTTGCCTCCTTGTGTTTAGTATTAGTTAATTATTTTACAGACTATTTCATCCCCTGCTCCCTACCTGATTCACTCTATATTCTGTAGAATCTCAAGTTGTTTACTTAACAACCTGTCAATCTAGCCTGCTTTAAATTATGTGTCTGTATATTTTTACTTATGTACTCCCTGTTATTGTAATTATGTAACCTCTGAAACCTGACATACTCATGTCTTTCTAGGCATGGAACCACCTTGTATCTGCTTATGTACTTGTAACCATTATAAATGATGTAATACCCATGTATTACTGCGAAGTGGAACCTCTATAAAAGAGCCTTTGGCTCAAAGGTACTTCCTAGAAATAAATAAATAAATACTGATGCTACTGTAAATTCATCTTCATTACATTGCACTTTCACTAAAGCAATTCTTCCTTCTGTATCAGAGTTGCTCTGTATTACTTTACAATATGATGTTTTTTTCAATCAGCAAAGCAACTCCTACCTTTTTTTGATTCCCTCAGAGAAATAAATATTGGCAATCCATTTTTGCTTAAGTTTTAATATTTCCTTTTTGTCAAGATGTGTCTCCTGGAGTGCGACACAGTCAGCTATTTTTAAAAAATTTAATAATCTAGCTCTCTTAACTGAGGAATGTATATCATTGATATTCAGAGAGACTGCTTTAAAAATGTTCAAATTTGTCTCCATCTTAGTAAATCATTTTTCTTTATCCTTTCCGTCATGCTCCCAATAACTTACTACTTTTAAATACCCTCCACATACCCTTGTCATACATCCCCCTCTGCAACACCCTCCCCCTTTGTTAAGTAATCTCCTTAAAACTTCTCTAGTCCCCCATTTTAGGCCCATTTAACTTGTAAGGACCTAGTTTTCCTCCCTTCTTCTTTAGTCCCCCTTATTTTGCCCAAAATATGCAACACGTACACACACACACACAAAAAAAAAAACAGCAAAGGGCTTCCAGGTCCCAGACAACCTACTTTATAATGTAGTTCTGGTATATTCTTCCATGATGTAGTCATTTCTTCTAAATTTCCTCTGAGCTTCTGACATTCCTTTCTTGGTTCTAGATTACCTACAAAAAAAAAGGAAAAAAGACATCTTGTCCCAATAACCCTCATGTTCCTTCTTTCTCCCTCTCTCTTTAGTGACATGTTTCAGAATTCTTCAAGTAGTTCTCCATTTTCTTCTCAGCTTCTTGCACCATGTTAAACACAAACCAGGTTCCATTTACCAGCACTCTCATTTTGGCTGGATATTGCATCATTACTTTGTTTCCTTTGTCCCATAGTCTTCTCCTTATATGGTCAGATTTTTTTCTGTCCTTCAATGTGTCTTGTGGAAGATCATTGAAAACAGATATTGTTGCTCCCTTTATTGACATTCTCTTCCTTTTGTATACAGCAGACATTAAATTCTCTTTTTCCGGAGACATGAAAAACTTTGCTATAATCAGTCTTGATCTTGACAGACCCTGGAATTTATTTTCAGGTCTGAATACTCTTTGTAGTCTGTCTATATCTGGATGTAACTCCTTCTTTTCTATACCCAGGTATTCAGCCATTGTTGACTTTAGAGTCTCCTGTAATGGTTCCTCTTTATCCCATGTCTCAGGAATTCCTATAATTCTAAAGATTTTCTCCTTGATCTAGCCTCAAAATCAGTTAGCTTTTCCCTTAAGCACTGAGTTAGCTTGTTCCAGCATGGTTAATGCCCTTTTTAGTGGAAGTTGCTTATCCTTTAAAATGAAGATTCTGGCTTGTGGTTCCTTTAATTCTTGTCTTCATTGTTGGTTTTCATTTAATAACTGTATGACAGTATTCTGAAACAATTCCATTTACTTCTCCATAACACTGTTCACTTCAATCATTACCACTGTTAAATTTGTTATTTGGTCCATAATGGCTTTGGCCCATTTGGGGGGGGGGACTCCTTCCTAGTCTTGGCTTTCTGCTTCATCAGTTGAATCACTATCAGGAACTGAGGATCTAGAATCCTTTTCAAAAGTTTGTAACATTTCCAGGTGGACTCTTGTTTTAGCATTTTCATTTTCATCCTGCTGCAATGCCATAATCAATTCAAGTACTGAATCAGATGTTGAGGTACAAGGCTGTGGGCTAATTGTTTTCACCCCTACCATTTTGTTTTCTTCTCTTTCAGTGTTTGTTTCAATATTATTAAAGTCTCTCTTTAGGTATAATCTTTTATTTCATGCAACTTGTTTGTGCCTTTCTGTTTTCTCGGTTCCTGTCTTCAGCCGGTGCTTGTGTACGCGTTCCTTGGTCAGCCCTGTGGAATGCGCTATGAGACCAAAAAGGCTGATTGCTGTCCTATGACTCTTTTAGGTGTTCTTACACAATCTGCTGCAGTCAGCTGTTTGGGACTCACTACCAGAACTGGACAGGCATCACTTGTCAGGGAGTAAAATGACTGTTTCTTTTTATGTATGTTTTTACTTTCAAAAGCATAAATAGTCTATCGATAAATGGCAAATTATTATAATGCTATGAACATACTAGTTTGCAATCATAAGAAAAAATGACCACAATGTGCCAGGCTTACAACCAGTGTATCTATTATGTATGGGGTTGATTGATCTGTTCCTGTAGCCTGCATCCTTAAAAATGGATTAGCCTATGATTGGAGAATACCAACTTGTGTGCTTTGCTGAATGCATGAACTTTAAAATTTGTTTGGGACCCCACTACAGTGTTATACCTCTCCTGGTTCTCAGCTGATGTCATTGTAAACATACAGTCACAACAGGTGAGGCATTCACAAATGCCAATGAATTCCACAACACTAATATACAAAAAAAACTTTTTATGCAAGCTTTAACACTCAAATGCTAAATACTTAGCTCAGTGACAGAACAAAACCCTCTTCCAAAAAGACATCAACAGTTTCATGCTATGAGAGTTCTACCAAGATCAACTTACACAGGCATCACCAGGCTATATAAATCTACCTTATTTAGTTAATTCAACAATACCAAGCATAAATAATAGGAGATGTTGTCTGTGTGGAAGCCTTCCAACCTAACACATCTAAATTGCTAAGAAAAACAAGGAAGGGAAGTTGGGGGGGGGGACTGAGAGGCAACATGTTGTTAACTCACCATGTCAAGGCATATAACAAACCCATCTCATAACATCCACTGTACAGTACAATATGTATAAGTAATCACATAGAAGTACAACAGGGAAAGAATACATTATCTAACCCAGTCCCAAATTTATATTAGTTTCAGTTCAATACCAATGATCGCTATTTAATTCAGGACTTGTATTGTAAATACGATTAAATAAATATTTGTAACAATCACTAAAATGGTGTAGTAGACAGGGTATGAATGATCATCCTGCCCCATCCAACATTCTTATTTGCTAAATAGCAATTAGGAACAGTCGCTATTAATACAGGTTCCTGAACCAAACAGAAATGTACTATTAGCTCACTATATTAAGGCTTAAATAGGCACCCATATACTTAAATGAACATCCTTGCATATCTGAAATTCTTATTAACTAATACCCAAATTTTAACCGATCGTTCTAAACTCAAGGTCTGAAGTCAAACAGTAATGTACTGTAAGCTCACTGTATTAAGGCTAAAATAGGTACCCATTTACATTCACAAATACTAGAAATTTATATGTATGAGCAATTATAGGGGATTATGACTCCAGGGCAAAATAATTGGTCAAAGTGCATATTTAAGACAGCACTTAAATCCAAAATCACTTGGAATGCTTAGGGGCAGGAGCCAAAAAAAAAAAACTACAATGGAATACTGGAAATTGGAACATAACATACATTGTGCCATATAATATATATCAGCAATCGCAGGACCCATACAACAAGCAAGAAACATATAATAATCCAAACCAGTCTCAAATTTATATAATCTACATTAATTGCACCTCAAATACCAATGATTGCTATTTAATACAGGACCTGTATGACAAATACAACTATGTAATATATGGATAAGCCTTAATTATACGTTCTTGGACCATTGGAAAATTTTCTTTTAATACACGACTGCCAATGCCATAACAGGGATTTATTTAACTCTAAAAATTGATTAGCGTTTTGCTCATAAAAGTGCTAAATCTTTGTGAAAATGCATAGCTCTTGCCTCACTTTGTTTAACAAACACAGCACTTCTAGAAAATCTATATAAATACTTTCTGTACAGTTAGTATAGTCCCAAGAAAAAAAAACTGCTAATCAATTATTTAAAACCCTGCATAATAGTATCATTCAGCATTGATAATACATGGTTTCAGATTGATAATACTGTACATGGTTTCAGACTTGATAATACATGGTTTCAGTCTGATAATGCATGGTTTCAGACTTGATAATACATGTAATATACAATAACATTTTCTGAAGGGCCAAGATGGTATTATTAAGGCTTATCCATATACTGTATTGCAAAATATAATAAATAGATAAGTGTGTTACAGGGCAGTAATCCCATCTCGAGGTTTTGGGGACTTTGGGAACCTCTCGAGCTTCACTCTCGAGGTTCCAATTCCCCAAAACCTCGAGATGGTGATACTGCTTTGTAATACATGCTTATTTGTCATTTATTCTATTAATAAATATTTGTTAGTAGTAACCAAAAAGATATAATAGATAGGGTATAAATGACTACCCTACTTTATCCAATATTCTTACTTACTATATCCCAATAAGGGACAATCACTCTTGATGCAGGGTCTAAAACCAAATGAGGATGTACTGTTAGCCCACTATGTTAAATGTTAACTAGGTACCCATTTACATTCACTAAAGTTAGAGAATAATATGTATAAGCAAGTGTGAGGGAATTATTGCCATGGGGCAAACAGGGAAAAATAATCATCCAATCCTTTCCAAAGTTCATGTTTAATATAACCCTCTTGAATCCAAAATCTCTTGGGATGCTAGCGAGCAGGGTTCAGAAAAAAAACTCCTAAAATGGGGAACTGGGGAGGAAGTGGAGGAGGGATGTGAGACAGACCAATAGGTGACTGTGACATAAACTAAGCCCCTATACTGTGAAGAAATTACACATAATGCTTGACAAATAACTAAAAAAACTCTAAAATTGGGGGAAATAACACAGAGAACCCAATATTCTGGTACTTGAAGAGCAACACACAAACTCATATAATTTTAAAACCTAGGCAGAAACACATAGATAAACCCAAGTGTATCAAAGAACTGAAAGTGCCCGAAACAGAAGGAAAGGAGAAGGGGGATGAGAAGAAGGGGAAAAAGGAGGCTAAAACCTTAAAACAAGATGCCAGACATAAGGCATTACAATTCTGACTATCAACAATGGTGCTCTATTTAGCCTCATTTTTATAGATTTTTTTTATAGTAATTGCTGATAGTTGGGAATTTTAATGCTCCATTTAAAAATATTGGTTATTGACAGGGGCATATAGAAGGGCACAGCGGTCAACACTATTTTGGCATTCTTTCTGCCTTATGCCTGCTGTATTGCTTTTAAAGTTTTAGATTCCTTTTACCCCCTTCCTTCTACCCCCCCTTCAGTTTTGGGTACTTTCAGATACCTGATACACTTTGGTCTATCTTTGTGTTTCTGCCTAGGTTTTAAAATGATAAGAGTTTGTGTGTTACTCTTTAAGTAATGATATATTGGGTTTGCTGTGCTATTTGCCCCAATTTTAGAGTTTTTTATTTATTTTTGAAGCATTATGTGCTAATGTTGGCACAATATAGGGGCTTTGTTTATGGCATAGCCACCTGTTGGTCTGTCTCCCCTCGTCCCTCTACGTCCCTCCCAAGTCTCCAGTTTGGGGAGTTTTTTTGAACCTTGCTCACTAGCATCTCAAGAGATTTTGGATTCAAGAGGGTTATATTAAATATGAACTTTGGAAAGGGTTGAATGATTATATTTGCCCTGTGGCAATAATTCCCTCATGGTCACTTATACATATTATTCTCTAACTTTAGTGAATGCATATGATTACCTAGTAAGCACTTAACATAGTGGGCTAACGGTATATCCTTGTTTGATTTTAAACCCTGCATCAAAACAATCATCCCTTATTGGGGTATAGTAAATAAGAATACTGGATAAGGTAGGATAGTCATTTTTACCCTGTCTATTATATCTTTTTGGTTACTATTAACAAAGGTTTATATAGTTGCATTTGTCACACAGGTCATGAATTAAATAGCGATCATTGGTATTTGACGAGCAATTAACATAAATTATATAAATTTGAGACTGGGTTGGATTATTATACTTTTCTTACTTGTATGGGTCCTGTGATTACTAATACATATTATACAGCACAATGGATGCTATGTTCCCTGTTCCAGTATTCCATAGTTGGGGGGGTGGCTCCTGCCCCTAAACATCACAAATGATTTTGGATTTAAGGGCTGTTTTAAATATGCACTTTGAATGTATAATTTTGCCCTGTGATCATAATCTCCCTGTAGCTGCTCATACATATCAATTTCTAGTTTTTGTGAAAGTAGATGGGTACCTATTTTAACCTTAATATAGTGAGGTCACAGTACATCACTGTTTGGCTTCAGACCCTGCATTTATAGTGATTGTTTAACATTTGGGCATTAGTTAATAAGAATTTCAGATAGGGCATGATGATCATTTATGTGTATGGGTACCTAGTTAATAAGAATTTCAGATAGGGCATGATAATCATTTATGTGTATGGGTACCTATTTAAGCCTTAATATAGTGAGCTAACAGTGCATTTCTGTTTGGTTCGAGACCCTGTATTAATATCGATCATTCCTAATTGATATTAAGTAAATAAGAATTTCAGATGGGGCAGAATGATCATTCATACCCTGTCTACTATACCATTTTAGTGATTGTTACAAATATTTATATAATTGTATATAATTGTATTTACTCTAGAGGTCCTGCATTAAATAGCAATGGTATTAAAAGTGAAACTAATGCAGTATACTGTAGATTTGGGACTGGGTTAGATAATTTATTCTTTCCCTGTTGTATTTCTCCTGTGATCACTTATACATATTGTACCGCACAGTGGATATTATGAGACGGGTTTATTTTATGCCTTGACATAGTGACTTAATAACATTTTGTATTCCAGTTCCCCACCCCCCACCCCCATTTCTCTTCCCTGTTTTTGACCATGATTTAGATGTGCTGGGTTTGTAGGCTTTGACATAAGCACAATTTCTTAATATTACACCTGAAATGGTTTAACTAATTAATTAATGTACATTTATATAGTCTGGTGGTGCTTGTGTAAGCTAGTCTTGACAAAGTGCTCGTAGCACAAAACTGTTAACGTCTTTATGGGAGAGGGCTGTGTTCTGTCACCAAGCTGAGTATTCAGCATTTGAGTATTAAAGCTTGAATAAATTTTTTTTTTCTATTTTATATCAGCATTGTGGAATTCTTTGGGGTTTGTGAGTGCCCCACCTGTTTTGACTGTAGCTGATTTGTAAATTGGGCTGCACCACATTCCTCGGGAGCCTCTTTCAAGGTTTGCATCATTGTAAACATACCTGAATTGATTTATTATGGCCAAAAGAGGCAAAGATGCAGAAGAATATTATGTTGCATTGGGTAAGATGGGCATTTACACATTTATTTTTCAAACAGTTTGTGCTTAGACATGGATGTTGGGGGTGGAGTGCAATCAGGCAGATTATTTATCAGCATGCTGTGGATTGCTGCAAATTTCTACAGTATGCCTTGCTGTTCACATTAAATGCTATAATTTTTGTACACAAACACTTCCTCTAGCACAGGGTAAAAAGGCTAAATGTAATTCCCCCATCCTACAACCTGCATGTCCACTTCAATGTCCTTTGTATCATTATGCATCCTGTCATTTGAAGTAGAAGTACCTACTCTTAAAACCGCTCAGCTGTTTGCTGGCCAGCTTTATGCAACATCTCAAAAATCACTTCCCAGCTTGACCATGATGCCAAATCCACAATTTAAGTCTGATAATCATCAAAAATGCATTGAATATGCACCTCCTCTTAGAGTATAACCATTCCTAGTTTCAGACAAACTGGGAAAAAGTGTATTGAGTTATGCCTAAAAATACCAAAGAATTCATTTGTGGAAGTCATTTTTACCCAACTTGGCCTTTGTGTACCTCAAAGAAAAGTTACAGGCAAAGCTACAAATGGTGGATTTCATAGTAAATGGGAAAACTTCATTAAATGATCTGTGAAGACGAATTTGGCGACTTCACCGGAACTTTGCTGGTGAACTAAAACTTCATCACAACTCTAATTAGGAATGGGCAAATTTCCACCACCTCATCCCCTGCTGTCCAATGCTCACCTACACCCCATTCTTTCTAGTTCCCACTCCAAGCAAGCCCCTCAGAGACCTGCTGCTTTCCAATGCATTGTTTAGCCTGACATAGGTTTTTATTGCTTATTTTTTCCTCCATCTACACAAAGTGAGAATATCCTTTGCAGCAGTCCTGCAGTTTGAGGTGTTTGGTTGTATGATTTATGAAAAAAAGGGAAGATTTTCAGCTTTTAAGAAAATTTTCCTAGCTAATCTAGTTAAATTCTCTTAAACATTCTGCCTAAGCTATCTACTCACCCAGCATCAAACATATGAGTGAGCTCTCTCTCTTTGTGCCGTGTGTTGAGCTGAGTTTGGCAAAAATGAGGCTATCACTAACACTGCTTAGTTAACTCTTTCCAGTGTGGTTATCACCAACACTGCTTAGTTAACTCTTTTGGGTGTGGGCTGCAGTTTACTGTTTGACTGGTTGGACTGGGCCACAGAATGTAAACCAAGGCAAAAACCAGTAGAATCAAAAGCACACATGTTTACTCCCAGGAGTTTGCCACATTCTGCAAGAATCAAACACTGAAGTTTGAGGTGTTTGAATCTTTGGTAGAACTGAACTTGCAGCTCTGATTGTGATGTGTGACTCTAGACTGTTTAAGGGTATTCCTAAATTTTAGAAAGGGTATAGAGGGAGGAGTGAAATGACAAATGAAAAACAAGTTTTGATATGAAAGCACAAGTAGTCCATTTTTTACACTTTTACTAAAAAAGGAAGCAGATCAAAACAACCTGCTGCTGTAGTGTACACCTACTCATTTTACAGAATATCATTTGAGTGTCAGTGGTATCAGTTGTGATAACAGTCGCTTGCCCATTTGTCCAGCAAGAAAGCAAGGGGTAACCATGACAGCCCCAGTGTCAAGATGGGGAAACAAGGGACCCAAGAAAAGGAAGTAAATAAATAATCAAAAATTTAAACATTAAACAAAATAATTCAGTGACGCACCTTTTACGAAATTGCCATTATTGTGGCATTTCCATATGAAGAACATAGAGGAACCTACTACCAATAGCTCACCTATTTTTTCATTTCAATTCATTTTCAGGGTAATGTAACCTTTTCCTGCTTTGAGCCACAAGTTGTGCCCATTACATTCATCAGTGCAACTGGTAGTTATCTGCTGTTGCCAGGCACACCGAAAATCGATGGACTGTCTGTCAGTTTCCAGTTTCGCACATGGAATAAAGATGGAATGCTGCTGTCTACCAAACTCTATGAGGAGTCTGGGGATCTACTGCTCTACCTTACCAATGGGATGTTGAAACTAATCCTTAAGAAAACTGCTGAAAGTGAAGCAGAACTTAGCACAGGTACCTGTCAAGGCTTTGTTTTTAAAGTATTTACAAAATGTGTAGTAGTACTGACTTAAGTGAACACATACAGTATGTAAAATGTGGTGAACATAGATGAAACATCAAATTTAGTAGTCATCTTGGAAGGAATTTCTCATTCCATTAGATTTAAAAGTAATACTAGAGCACTTCACAATAAAAATGTGTGCTGTTTCTGAAAGTGTGCTGACCTTGAGAAAGTCACTTTATGTTACTGTAGAATTCCAAGTGTAAGATTGCTAAAAAAACTTAGAAATAGTCAGATCTGATCTTCTCATCAAAAATGTTCAATAGAAAATAGACATGGTCTGAATGGTCTAAGGAGATAGTTTAAGGCAATTTTAGAGCTGGAGAAACAGAAATATTTTCAACCCAAAATACAAAAGATGTAGCCATACATAACAATGATACTGCACAATTTTGGTTGTTAGTTGTGAAGGGTAACAACAGTTCTTCTAATGAAACTTATAGCTTTATACACATGCAATCCTAGACCAATCATTATGCAAGACTATTTTATGATGATTCTGAGCCTACTAACATTTATTTTGTGTCTTCTTCGTCATTTTCCATTGAGAAACCACATCATGAAATCATAGCAGAAATTAATCTTCAAAACTCAATAAGGCCCCCACTTCTCACTGAGTAGATAATGTCTCCTTGACTTCATTCCAGCTGTATTTGAAGCCATTTATGGGTTTGGCACCCACCACCTCTGCCAGCAGACCATTCCATAGCTCAACCACTCTTTCTGTGAAATAATACTTCATCACATCCTTATTAAACCTCCCCCCATTAATCTTCACTTATGACCCCTTGCCCTATCTTCTCTGTTACTGGTAAACAACTCCTCACAGTGCATCTTTATTAATTCCTTTCAGGAGAGTGATTTTCTTTATCATATACCCCCTTTCGCTTCTAGTTTTGAGTGAATACATGTTCAGTGCCTTTAGTAGATTCTTACAGTATCTGCTCTCTTGGCCCTGAATCATCCTGATCATCCTATGCTGAACCTTCTCTAGCCTATCCCAGTACTTTTTTATGGTGGGGACTCCATAGTTAGGCACAGTACTCCAGGAGTGGCCTCACCAATGATCTATACAGTGGTAACAGTACCTCCTGGCTGCTACTATTGAATTATTTTGCAATGCACCCCAGAATTCTTCTGTTAGCCATACGGAAGGCCTTATTGTATTGGCTGGTTTGTTTAAGTGAATCATTAATGATGGCACCTAGGTCTGTTTCCTCTGATGTTGTGTATAGTTTAGCATCCTATTCCAATAATCTGTTCTGGGACTTTTGTTCCATAAGTGCATAACATTGCATTTTTTGGCATTGAATTTTAGCTGCCAGACTTTGGACCAATTTTCTAGCCTTTGCAGGTCTCTCTGCAATACTCATATCCATTCAACACTGTCAACCTTAACACAGAGTTTAGTGTCATGTGACAATAGATACAGGCTGCCCTGGATTCCCTCACAAATGTTGCTGATCAACGTGTTGAAGAGGACTGGTCCCAGAACAGGTCCCTATGATGCACCACTAGTGATGTCACTTTCATTTTATCTGACCCAATCCAGCACAATGCTCTGTTGCTTCCTCTCTAACCAACTCCCTACTCACCTTCCAATATCAAATCAAATCATTCTTTATTTATAAAAAAAAGTGCTTTTCTGAAACCAAAGCGCTTGCACAGAAAACCATGAAGATAAAACTTTTTTAAGACAAACAATTCCAGTTAAATATAAGTAAATGATAAACTGAAAGACATGTAATAAAGAATAAAATCATGTAACAAAATCTGTGAACATCTGGCTCAATAAATAAGTCTTTAGTTCTGTTTTGAAGCTCTGGATGGCCAGGTACTCTTGAACCCAGGGTAGGGGCTGCAAAGCAAAAGAGAGAGCCCCAGATGTATTTAAATGCACCCTGAGAATCTCCAGCAATCTCTCATTGGTGGAGCAGAGTGGCAGAGGGGTCAGTAAGGACATAGGAGATCTTGCAGGTATAGAGGTCCCTGTTCATGTAGGGCTTTATAGGTCAGTAACCCAACCTTGAAGGTGATCCACCACTGTACTAGCAGCCAGTGTAGTCTGCTCAGCAGCACAGGTGTAATATGACTGGTCCTGGATGTATCAGTCAAAAGCCTGGCCACAGCATTCTGCAATAGTGGTGCATATCAGCCCCCGGTAGCCCTAAGAAAAGGGCATTGCAGTAGTCAAGGTGGGAGGTCATGAAGGTGTGGACCAAGATTTGAAGATCATTGGGAGGAACCAGATGCTTCACCTGGGTGGTATTCCTCAGATGGAAAAATGAGGCCTTAATGATGGCCAAGACCTGAGATCTAAGGGTCAGGCCACTGTCAAAGATAATGCCCAGGTTCCACACCTGGTCTGAGGTAGTCAGCTGAACACCCTGAGTCAAAGCCCAGAGGGCTGTCCTGCTGACAAACCCACCTCCTGACAACCTGAGTCCACAACCAACATCTCAGTCTTGGCTGGGTTCAGCCACAGCCAGCTGGCACTCATCCAGTCGTGGATCTCGGAAAGAGAGTTGTTAAAAGTCGAGAGAAGACCATCTTGCCCAGGCACTAATATCCTTAGATTTTTCCAGATCCCTCATCTTCTTCAGCAGCCTTTGATGTGGTACCAAGTCAAATGCCTTGCTGAAGTCAAAGTAGAGTAAATTAACAGCATGGCTCTTATCAGCTACCTTGATTACCCAGTCAAAGAATACTATCAGGTTAGTTTGTCATGATCTCCCTCTCACAAATCAATGCTGCTTACTGTCCTGAAATCCTTTTTCTCTAGGTATTCCACTATATCTTCTTTAACTAGTGTTTCCATCAGTGTCCCTACTACGGAGGTACAGAAAGGCTAATGGGTCTACAGTTTCCTAGCTATGTACTACTTCATTACATTTGTCAATTAGTTGGTTGACAAACATAATAATTTCTCTTCATAAGCAAGGATCAAAGCTTAACCCTGCAAATTATAGGCCTATTAGCCTTATAGACAACTCTGCAATAATATTTTCAGTGATTATTTTAGATAAATTGCTAATGGGGATGATTTAAAGAAAATCCTACTTAATTGCCAACTGGGTTTTCTTTAAAACTTTTCAATGGATGGCTATTGTTGTTATTATACCGCTTACAGGGTTCAAGTAATTTGTGCCAGTTTGGAAGCAGTTAGTAAAGTTCCTAGCAAGAGAAATGAAAGACTTCCTTCCAAATAACTCATATTTGACTGTATCTGAATAAACACTGATGTGAAAAACTGTTCTTTCAATTGTTTTCTTTTTACGAACATTCTGCGCTTATCTCTTCATGGAACTAGTAATTTAAAGGTTTTACTATGTCATGGATTGTGTACAGAATGCTAAGCATTTGCTATCGTCTTGCCAGCACCATGCTTAGAGTTCTGTGTACAATCTGTGACATAGTTAAAACTCCAGATCACTGCTTTCCTGAAAAGAACTATAACAGAATGCTGCCCATAAAAACAAAACAAAGAATACTGCAGTGTTTCACATGACATTTTATCCAGGTACTGTTACATATGGATCATTTAGGCTTATGGATATCATTTCTGTTAATGGGAACATTATAAAAAGCTGCCAATTAGAAATAATGTCTTCACTTCTTTAATTTACAAATTTACAAAAGTGCAGAAGACACATTTATGCATAGCATTTATTGATTATTCTTCCATCTTCAACTCTACATCCAGAGCAAAGTTATTGGGGGGGGGGGGTTGAATGGAAAAGGACTTGATGATTCAATTTAGTTAATAATTAGCTCTCTTTAACTCACTCAGCCCCATAGCGCATATGTGCATCATCAGGAAAATTCCTCTAGTCCCCATAGTGCATATGTGTATCAGGTATTCACTTCCTCTCATCCCCAGAATGCATATGTGCGTCCTGCAATTCTTTTGCACTTTCTGGATCAACCAATCAGGAATAAGGTTATTGGTAAGTCCAGGTTGGTAGGAAACATTCCTACCTACCAGAATACTGACTTTATATTGGACACATTTGCTACCTTTCAGATTTTTTTTAGGTTTTAATTTGGGTTAAAAAGTTAAGAAAATGCTATTTTTCTCTATTGCAGGTACCATTAAAAAAAATTGTAAATGCTAGAAATGTGTGATCCCTGATTTCAAAGCTCTTTTCATTCTGAAAAATTAGTATACTGGTGTCTGGGAGCTTGGAGGTGTACTTTTTTTTAGTTTTTATGGGATAAAAAAAAAGTTTTAAAATTGTATTTTCCTCCATTTCAGGTACTGTAAAAAAACAAAACTGTAAATGCTAGAAACATGTGTGACCCATCATTTGAAAGGTCTCTTTAATGTGTCTGTGGTCTAGGAGGTATACTTTTTATGATGTAGGTTTTTATTTGGGAACAAAATGTAAAATAAATGATTTTTTTAATCATTTCAGGAACTGTGGAGTTATTGTGTGGGACTTAGTTCCAAAAATGTTTGTGAATCAAGCCCTCTATCAGGTCATTGGTTCCAAAACAGTAATGCACTCTAGTATAGAGTGAGGGGTGCAGACACAGGGCAGCTAACCCCAGTACTCTAACAGTTCCAAATGTGTGTGCACAAACCAAGAGTGAGGATGCAGGAGCTTGCATTCAAAATAATTTATTCTCCAAAATGAAAAATTTGTAGACAGATTTTCTAAAATACAAGCTTGATGCCCCCTGATAAAGCCTGACATCACAGGAAAAGCACTGGGGTACGGTGCATATTTGGCCAATGGTTTGTGCATTGAGATGTATTTTGGAAAATCTGCCTACAGATTGTTTATTTTGGAGAATTAATCCTCTATCAGGCCTTCCTGAAAGTACTTAAATTTGTGCCAACAGCATTTCTTTTGGCTGAGTTCAGTCGATGTACTCTGCAGTATGTATCTTATTCCAGAATATATAATCTTTGGGTAAAAATGACAAAATCAAAATCTTCATCGCTCATCTCTCAGTCATTTATGGAACATATTAAATTTGAGAGTTGGGGATTCTCTTCTGGATGGGTAATGTTTCTAACAGGAGTATGGGATATTATAAATCAAAATATCTATTTGATTGGTATCTCAAAAATTAATTTTTAAGGATTTATATAAGAAATTTGTCAAAAAGAAATTCATAGTGTAACCCCCGGAGACTTACCTTGTGTGCCCCAGTTTTCCCATTTCTGCCATATTCCTTGTTGTCCTCCCCGGAGTCCCTGTTAATTCCAGGGCTTGCCTTGGTGCCCTAGGACTCCAAATTGGGGATTTTGGGGGTTGTTAGCCCCATTGCACCTGGAAATTTGATGCACGAGTTGCTGGCATTGTTTGCAACTTGCCATCAACCGCATATGCACCTGGAGCACATTGAGGTCCCCTGCCACCAATCATGGTCAAATCAAGGCATTTGTCACTGGTCCCAGTCATTTCCTCTTGTTTATTGGGGCCAGTGACCTTGGGGAAGCAGCTGAGGGCCCACTCAAAATGGGGGAATTGAGTTTGAAAATGGGGCAATAGTGAGGGCTCATGTATGAGACATGAGCCCTCATAGGTACTAATGAGGAGCTGCTTGCCACCTTGGGGATCAGTATTTTCAGTGGCAGCGACAGCCTGAGTATTTGATATAGACAGTCATGAGTGGTCTTGTTTGAAAGGGCATTGTTGGAGCTACCCAACAGTGGGGGTACTATAAATAAAGGGCATTTTCCTTTGCTGCAGCAGGACTCCAAACATAGAACTGCATGGAACTGCTACTGAAATAAATGAGGGCTGACATTTTGTTGATACCTTAACCCCATTCAGCAGCCAATCCCCCTTTCTAGGCACCCAAAACTGAGCCAAAGGACCTCTGGGAGGGGAATTTCCAAAATTCAAGTATGTAGGTCATGCTCCAATGAACAATTAGGAAGTATTGATCACTATGCTTATTGATGATTGATTGGCTTGAACAGCCAAACAGGAGGCTGAATTACTGAGAAAAAAATCAAGGACTTTCTGGGATTTCTTCACTCTGTTCCTGGGCTCTTCTTGAGCTAGGAGGATTCTGTGTGAGAGGAATTGGATTGTCAGAGGCCTTGCTCAGGTCTCAGCTGTGGATTGTGCTGTGGAAAGTGAGCTAAGAAGAAAAGAAAAGAGAGCTTGGACTGATTTTGAAACTCTCCAAGTACTGTGAATTGTGTTGTTTCGATTGGGAAAAGCAGCTGCTGCAGAGATCCTGCACTAGCAACCTGAACTGTGCTGATAGAACTGAGTTGACTTGTGGAATCTAGAAAGTTGCTGCAGAGGACTTGCTTACAGTCTGAGACTTTGAAAGTAATTCTGAAGAGGCAAAGCATCTCTAGTGCAGGGTGCTAGCCGGGTTCGGAGGATTTGCTTTGTGGATTGACCAGAGTGGCTGACAACTGTTTCCCAGCTAAAGCTGAAAAGAACCTTATGTCGACAGATTACAGCTGCAAACACCAAAGGGAACAGGGGTTGGGCTGTTCTTGAACCTCCCCGGTAGAGTGTTATCATCTGAGTGAAAATCAGAGGACTAGCACCTATGGTGAAGTGGAACTGCTTTTTATTTTGGACTGCTGCCTGTGTTTTTTGGGACTTTTGAACTCAGTTCAGGGATTGCAGAGGACTCCCACTGCTGGAGAGTTCTCACCCAGAGCCAGGGAGGGAACTCATTAACCCCTTCCAAGTGGGAGCCACTGTCTCAGGAGATCACCAACGCTTGCTGGGGTGCGATGGCATCTGTGAACCATGTGGGGAGCTGGGCTGTAGAGCCACTCCCGGGTCTGGGCCTTCTGGGGCTGATGTAGCCTGCCACCGAGCTCTAAAACAGGCCAGAAGCAATTGAAGGTGGCAAGCAGCCAGACCTTCAAACAAGGGGACAATTTGCAAGACCTTCAATCAAGATCCAACCTGCCAGAGGAACTGAGACCATCCTCCCATCTGCCTATTTCTGCAAAAATTGAACAGAGCTCCATTCTCCAAGACAGCTGGAAATTGTTACACTAACAATTGTTGAGGTCTACAGACTATGAGTACCCCGGACCTGGTTCCTGGATTCTGAAACAAGGGTGTATGATTCTAAATTTAAACATTCTTTCAATCTTCCATGGCCCCAACAGTCGGCCAACCCACAGCACCATCCAGGCCTGCACCAAGGGGGTACCCCAAGGACTTTTTAGGGTAAACACTGGTATCAGTGGGGGTGGGAAGCCAGGGGTGGAATGGCCTGTGGGCCTCTATGATTAATGTTTTGCTATTTGCCACTAACTTTTCTCTTACTTCTACAGCTACTCCTCATCCAGGTACTCCTTTCCTAGCCCTTACCCCCAATAAAACTGTAAGTTTGATTGTCGAAGCCGCTGTGTCAAGAGAAGTTCTTTGCATTTTACTTTGTAACTGATTTATGGTATTTGGTGGGAGAGAGTTATTTGAGATCTTGGGTGTAGAGTGGCTGGTTGGGGAGGTGGGTAGATGCAGTATCCCAGGGGCCTATACCATACAGTATTCTGACCCACTTACAACTTACTCTGGCTGGAGGCACTGCACTAATATTTATAACTTTGGGAAAGAACCCCCAACTGTCACTGTAGCAGAACCCAGGACCCTAAACCTGTACTATAGTCAACAGTCAGGGGAAGTAGCCCACTGGCCCAGAGTGCCTTTGCTACAATTGCATTGTCTGCTGACCAAGATTTCACACAACCCAAGATGTCTCAAATTAGTGGGCTGGTATGCACAAGCAAAAGAAATCCATTCATTGGAATAGTACTTCTATGTTTTAGTGGACAGCAACACAGAATGTGTCTGCAGGAAAGGACTGCTTGGTCCTCGCAGTCTACCCAAATAATTCCTGCCTAGTCTGTCTCCACAGACCCTAACTGGTCTCCATTGACCCTCCCTCCTTGCCTATTTATTAATATGCTCCTATGTTTATCCCACACATCCTTGAAGCTCCCTACTGTTTTTTGCCTCCACTGCTTCCAACAGAATCCTGTTCCCAGGTGTCCATCACACTTTCAGTGAAGTAGTTCTTCCTCACATCCCGCATAAGCTTCCCCACTCCAGTTGTAACACATGCTCTCTGGTCCTAGTGATCCTTATTTGAAAGAGACTCTCCTCCTCCTCTATGTTCACCTTCTGAGTTACTTGTAGATCTCTATCATGTACTCGCTTGCTCTCCTGTCTTCCTAGTTATATATGTTGAGATCCCTGAGTCTCTCCTTGTAGGGCCTTTGATGCAATTCCTGCACCATTTTAGTTGCTCTCCTCTGAACTGCCTCTACCCTGTCTAGGTTTTTTCAGAGGTGCGGCCTCCAGAACTGGACACAACACTCTGGGGGGTGGGTCTCACAACCAAGCAACACAGTGGCAATACCACCTCCCTCCTCCTGCTGGATATACTTCTCTGTATGCATCCCAGCATCCCACTGATCCTACCAACTACATTGTTACACTGTCCTGCCACTTTGAGGTCATCAGATATGATACTCCATGTCCTTTTCCTGCTTAGTGACCGTCAGTACCTTCCCTCAAACTATACTCAGCTCCTGGGTTCCTATGCCCTAAGTACATGATTCTATACATTTTGGCATTGATCTCCCAACTACCATGCTTCTGACCAGAGCTTGAGTTTCCCAAGGTCCTTATGCATTTTTTCCACTCACTCTTGAGCGTATATCCTATTACAGATTTTGGTGTCATCTGCAAAAAGGCATTCCTCCTCTTCTAGTTCTACTGCAATATCACCATTTCACCAGTTCTGCAAGAACTGACTGAACTGTGCTAGGAGAGACATCAGGAAGGGGTATAAAAACTCAATAACATTTAAAGAGCTATTTGGAGTTACTGGACTCCACTTTTAGGTAAGGTTTCATGGTGCACTTTTTCCTAAGCCCACATATGCCAGTGAAACAGAACAGGTGTAGAATTAGAAGTATCTGAAGTTGGGTAAAGATTAAAAAAAACAAGAAAAAATGCTGAAACTGGTTTGTCACACTTTTAACATTAAGTGGACACCACCAGCCTTGAAGGGCTCAATTCTGGAGGGAGTAGAGACAGAGTTTTAAACTGGGAGCAGTTTGCCAGAACAGTTTAGAAAAATAACCTGTTGCTTAACATTCTAAATCTGACAAGTAAGTATTGTTGTAAAGGTAGTAATCGGGGGCGGGGGGCTGTTTAGAGCACTAAGTTGGCACAAGGGTAATGTGCTTATTTTTACGGATGCAGTAGGTGGAGCCTACATATGTTTTGCATGTACAAAAGGAATGATGTCATGTTTTCTGTCTGTGGAACTGATTGAAGGTGTAAATAGTCTCCTCTGCCTTACACTCCTCCAAGTAATGTTTTCTGCCCTCAAATAAATACACTTTCATGTTAGTCAAAGGTTGCAGTGCACTATTTTCTTTCTTAAGTGGGAGGTACAAAAACTGGAACCTGAGTAGTGGGAGGCAGCATTTGTTTTTTGGGGGGGAGTAAGATCCATCCCACCTTCACCCAAGAAGCTCCTAAATATCCACTCTACCTTTTTTGGCTCATGTGGGAGGGACATGAGGTGGATCTATCATGCTGGAACAATTGACTATCAGAGCTGCCTGGGGCATCAGAGCTTAAGCTTCAGAAGGAAAAGCTTGGAACTGCATCCCTATACAGCACTTGTTTAAACAGCATTGGCTCAGCTTACATTCCTCTCCTGGTCACACATTTTCACAAATACATTCCAAGAGATGAAAAGTCCCCTCCTGGTGGGTATATGGTGTTATTCACACCTGGCCTCCAACCCTGCCCCCACCACCTTACTCTGTATTTTGCCTCAGCTGAAGCATGTCAGAATAGCAAGAGGCTGCAGTATATATTTTTTCACTGAGCTTGCAGTTTTAAAGGAGTAGTCCACAGTCCACTCAGAATTTCCAAAAACATATGTTATGCAGAGTGTTTTGATTTGTATGATAAGTCCTAGTGTGTCCCTCCATCTGTCTGCTATGTAAGTAATAATACCCGACAGGGTGGGTATTATTGGGATATAACGGACCGCCCAGGGGCGTAATGAGGCCGGACGCTGCAGGCAGAGGGCCTTATAGCCCCTGGAATGTCCGTTATATCCCATAACGCCCACCCTGGAGGGTATGATTACACTTAGATAATGGCTTATATGTTACATTTTTAAGAAAATGGAATAAAATCAATAGGAAGCTGAATAAATATGATATATATAATAAAAGTATGTTTTTTGCAAAGTAGTCCCTGGGGGGTGCTGTTTTGGAAAGGCTGTGGAGTGATCTGGATTTTTTGTCACATGGATTTATGGGAGCTGTAGTTCTGTTATCCGAGGCCATGAAAGGGATAGTAAAAAAAATGTATTTTTATAAAAAAAATTAAAGATGTTTACGAGTATGCAGAGCTAAAGAGAAGAGAGAATGATCACAGTAAAGGTACAATAAGGCTAGTGGGTTGGGTTATTGTCAGAGAGAGACAGCGAGGGAGCCGGTGAGAGCGAGCGAGTGAGCTGGTGGGGATCACGAAGAAGCGCAGCCAGGAAAGTGGGAGTTTTTAAAAATTCATGCCGCAGGTGGAGTGGGGCTGCTGGGCTGGGATGTCTATTGGAGCTGGAGGGGATTGTACATCGGGAGGGGTCTCAGCTGTTTAGTAGCATGAGATTTTAGGGTTGGGGAGGAATGAGGAAAATGTGTTAAAGAATTTGTTTAAGTATGGGATATTCATATTTTTTTTTGGTGTGTTTTGGAGGGTTAATAGGGATGAGGCCTGTAGCTTGCTGTGTGAGTTAGTGAGAAAAAATGGTGGTACATTTGAAAAGTAAACTGTTATTATGTTGGGTAGTTGTGGCACTTGTTTTTTGCCAGGCATTGTTAAGATATAACAGACTGGCTAGCAGACTGTTTTAACCAATCAGGATGGGAGTTTGAGTTTAGCCATTATCTAATAGGAGTTTTTCCTAAATTAGCCTATTAGCAGATACCTGAGAGCTGGCTAACTGGGGTTTCTGTAAGAAAACCCCTACTAAATTAAGTTCTAATTCACTATTGTTGTTTTCTGTGTGTCTAGCTTGCAGGTCTGTTTTAATTTTAACACTTTTAATTTCATCAAACTATATACAACCAGAAAAGCACAGAAATTGCCCAGATCATCAGCACGCATTAGTACTATAATTAGTTAAGACTCTAGCTGTTTTCTTACAGAAAACCCACTCAGTTAGATTTCAAGTATTTGCTAAACTATAAATGTAGGTACCAGCTTTCTATTAGGTAGAACTAGCATTTAGTATGGATTTTGGTCTGTGACATGATTTTCATTTTTTTTTAACAAATGCAGTGTATGGCATGAAGCTGCAGCCTAGAACCTGCAAAATACTTTAAAGTCACTTTTTCTCCTGTGTGTGGTATAGCATGAACACAACAGGAAGACAGTGACTATTTCAGCTACACATTTGATGCCATTTTACAATGGCTCATTGCACTACACATTCAGTATCTTACATTCCTCTCCTGGTCACACATTTTCACAAATACATTCCAAGAAATGGAAAGTCCCTCCTCGTGGGTATATGGTGTTATTCACACCTGGCCTCCAACCCTGCCCCCACCACCTTATTCTGTATTTTGCATCAGCTGAAGCATGTCAGTACAACAAGAGGCTGCAGTGTATATTTTTTACTGAGCTTGCAGTTTTAAAGGAGTAGTCCACTCGGCATATGCAAAAACTTATGTTATGCAGAGTTTTTTGATTTGTATGTTAAGTCCTATTATGTCCTTCCTTCTGTCTGCTATTAGGAGTTTTTTCCTAAATTAGCCTTTTAGCAGATACCTGATAGCTAGCTAACTGGGGTTTCTATAAGAAAACTGCTACTAAATTAAGCTCTAATTCACTATTGTTGTTTTCTATGTGTGTCAGGTCTAGCTTGCAGGAATGTTTTAATTTTAAAACTTTTAATTTCATCAAACTATACACAACCAGAAAAGAACAGAAATTGCCCAGATCATTAGCGCTATAATTAGTTAAGACTCTAGCTGCTTTCTTACAGAAAACCCACTCAGATAGTTTTCAAGTATTTTCTAAATTATAAATGTAGGTACCAGCTTTCTATTAGATAGACTATCATTTAGTTTGGATTTTGGTCTGTGACATGGTTTTCATTTTTTTTATACAAATGAAGTGTTTGGTATGAAGCTGTAGCCTAGAAACTGCAACATTCTTTAAAGTCACTTTTTCTCCTGTGTGTGGTATAGCATGAAGACAGGCTGACAGTGACTATTTCAGCTACACATTTGATCCCATTTTACAATGGTTCATTGCACTACACATTTAGTGTATCCCACTTTTTCAAATAATAAAACAAATATTCACCAACATAAATAACTCACCCATACATATTTTATACTTTATTAAAAAGATACTTCACATTTGTAACAAAACAAAATTGAAAATCATGCCACAGTGCAAAATCAGCACTAAGTGACAGTTCTACCTATTAGAATAGAGGAAACAGTATAGGGCGGTGGTCTAAGGCACTGAACTGCAAACCTGGTGTCCTGGGCTTGAATCCCACAGCCTCCACATGTGTACTGTGTGTCCCTGAGCAAATCTCTTAACTTCCTTGTGCTCCCAGGTCACACATGTAAACAAACTTTAGTGTGTCTCTCCTGCTAAAAAAAAAAAAGAATGCTGGTACCTACATTTACAGTTTAGCAAACACTTTAAAGCTAACTGAGTGAGTTTTCTGTAAGAAAACTGCTATAGTCTTTTCTAATTATAGCAGTGATGATCTGGGGCAATTTCTGTGGTTTTTATTGTTGTGCGTAGTTTGATTAAATTAAATTTTAAAATGAAAACACATATTACTGCTAGCTAGACATGACACACCCAAAAAAACACAAATAGTGAATTAAAGTTATTTAGTAGCTGTTTTCCTACAGAAACGCCAGTTAGGTAGCTCTCAGGCATCTGCTAAATTGTAACTGTTGTCATTTGTGCTCACTGGATAAGAACAGTTACAAAATGTTGCTGTTGTGAACTGATTTTAAAAAGCCCTACATATGCTAAATCTATGGGCCTGGCTACATCACTGTCATATGAGACAGGGTGCATTGTAGGAGGCAGAAGGCAATAAACCTATTTGTGATGGAGATTCCCAGGGGTCCTAAAACTACCCTAAAGCTAACAGCTGTATGTGCACCCCCCGGTTGTACCCCCATGTCCCCACCTAATCTACTTCTCTGCCTGTACTTGCCTCCCTGAGGGCTACCTCCTGATGGTATCCGTGTACTGTCCTTGATTACTCTTCTCACTGTGCCAAGTGTTGGGAGTACCCTGCCTGCCCATGTGTGATGTGGCAGTAATACTACCTGCAGAGCAGTGCCAGTAGTGAACACATGCATTAGTTGAGCTCCTGAGTGCATCATGGAGCAGTGCTATGGTGGACAATAGATGTGTGGCTCTGTGTACAGTGGAGCAGTGGGGAACACTGAAGGCAGTAGTAGAGGGTCTGCTTTTAACAATACAGCAGCAGTATATGAATGTCTGTTGTGCTCAGGTGCCCTAATACTAGCAGAACTGATGCCATGTCTCCCTCTCCCCCTCTCTCCCTCCCTCCCTCCCTCCCTCCCTCCCTCTCACTGACGTAGCCCCCAATTCCAACATACAGATCTCCCTCCCTTGAACCTCTCTCTGTCACCTCCACAACATAAGTGTGTCTCACAACAGTGAAATATGGTTATTTACATAATATGACTGTGCCATATACACAGTACGCTATAGGACATGTAGAAGGGCATCACAAAATGCAGCTGTCATCACTGAGTGCACCATGGGATGTGCACTGCTACTACAGGGTTGAGACCACACACACTATCGCACTCAGTGTGGACAGGCTGTAATGTTTTCAAACCATTATCCACACTGTTCACTGGCATTGTGGACACACTGTATTGTTTACAGACTGTAACGGTTTGAATCCATTACAGCTTTTTCAAGTGCAGTGTGGAAAGGACCTGCATGTCTATGTAATTATCTATCTTTCTATCAATTGCATGTATCACTATTTTTACCTATTTCTAAAACAAATCTGCATATCACATTTGCCTGCACTCTGAGCACATATTTATGAAACGTTGCATATTTGTACTCCACTTCTGCATAGACCTCATACTTTCCCAATATTCCCAATATTACAAGCATAACTATCTTGCCTTTATCAAAAGCGACCCCTCTGAAAGTTACTATCACATTTTCTCTACTAACAGTCCATCATCATTACACCTGACTTCCTGACATCAACACAATTGCTTAAATAAAACTTACATCACCTCATGACAAAAACTCTGTTTCTCTAAAAAAAAAAAAAAAAAACTTGTGTAAATAATCCCAAGGCTGAACATATGCCAGCCATTACTTTTTCATGTACTGCCACCTTCTGTACCATCATGGGGATTTGCATATGTTTCTCATAATGCTTTGCATTATTGGGGTATGTGCAATTGTGTTTTCTTTAAAATGTGGCTGTCTGGCCAACATCATCCGGGATAACACATGCATCAGTGGTATTTGCTCTGGGGTTCTTTTGTAAACCTACAGTGCTTCTATTCCTTCCATTAAAATGTACACCTCCATGTATTTTCCTAATAACGTGTATGCCTTCCTTAGAACAGAAACTAAAACAAATCTTACTACTTACAAATCGTGTTGTTTCTCCATACCTCCTTAACAATTCCACACAACTTCACTAACTACATTATGCAACCGTGATGGATCTGACCAGATTTTGTTTTGTTTTCTAACACTCAGATGCTGCCAGCCTTTATGGGCTCAAGTCAGGTGGGGAATATAAGCAAGGTTTGAAGTCTGGAGTAGTTCTGACATCACATACTGTATTGAAATAAAATATACTAGTCTGGTCAGAGGATTCTAATCTTTTAAATAACAACTTGTTTGCAAGGCTTATTTAAAACTCTGGTGGGTTGGGGGCTCCTAGGCTGAATTTGGAAGGGAGATTAAAATTAGGAGCAGTAAGGAATAAGAAAGGAAACAAAACACAACACAACTAGTCTGTTTAGAGGTCTTATTTATTAAAAATAACTAACCTGTTTCAAGTGATTTTTGTTACCTCCCTTTTTTAGCTTAGTAAGAGCCTGAAGCCCCAACCTGAGGGCTTCCAGGCTGGGCCACTCTCAAAGAGTACAAAAGGGAGAGGAAGTCATATGACAGACACATACCTATCGAGGCATAGCAGGAAGGTCCCCCTGGAAGAGGTCCCATTGGAAAGATAAAGACAGCTATTCATAATGTGTCCCATTTATGTTCACGTTCCGGAGCATAAATGAAACATCTGAAGGGATTGGCATCTTAGGCATCGACAGATATCCACAGTCATGCAAGAAACATTGCTGGTCTACCGAGGTCAGGTAAAGTACCTGTATATGTGTTGCTGCCAGAGTAGGAGAGTACAGAGGAAGGTAAGGGGGTAATGGGATGGGGAAAACACCTCATATGTCGTTTGAACAGAGACAATTTGAGATCAAATGACATTACAGTGACAATTCAGTGTTGCCGCTGTAATGTATCCATGGCACCCCGGCACCACTTTTTTGGGGTCTTGCACCCCTTCCTGAATCAACTCTGAGTTGAAGTTGATAACCCTTAAGTACAGGGGGTGTGGGGCAGAACCCCCCATAAGAGGGTATTCCAGGGGCAAAGCCCCCAATAAAAACAAAAAGTTTCTCTGACAGATTTATGTTGACCACAATTTGTGGTCAACATAAATCCCTCTCTGCAGGGTCGAGTCGCAAAGATGTTGTCAATGCGGCATTGTAGATCTGAAACACCCTAACCAAGGTAACCATACAGAGGGGTAAAGGAAAATTAAAAGGGAAACCTAGTGATGTGGGAATAGAAGTAACACCATGTCTAAGGCAATGGTACAAAGAGGATAAGGTGGTGAACTGGGTTAGGAACTGGTTAGCAGACAGGAGACAGAGGGTGGTGGTAAATGGGGTACAATCTGGGGAGAGGGTGACCAGTGGGGTACCTCAGGGATCAGTACCAGGACCAGTCCTGTTCAATGTCTTTGTTAGTGACATTGCAGAGGGGCTGGAAGGAAAGGTCTGCCTGTTCGCAAATGACACCAAGATCTGCAACAGGGTGGATAATCCAGAAGGGGGGCAGAAAATGAAGAGGGATCTGCAGAAGCTTGAAAGACGGTCAGAGATGTGGCAACTGAGGTTTAATGTAAAGAAGTGCAAAATAATGCACCTGGGTAGAGGGAACCCTGGAGAGAGCTACAGTATTGGGGCAGAGGAGCTGACCATCACCAAGGAGGAAAGGGACCTAGGGGTTATCATCTCTGATGACCTTAAGGTATCAAAGCAGTGTACAAAGGCAACAGGGAAGGCCAGTGGTATGCTGGTGTGCAAAGGCAGAGGTATCACTGGCAGGAGACAGGAGGTGGTGATGCCATTGTATAAAACATTGGTAAGGCCTCACCTGGAGTACTGCATGCAGTTCTGGAGACCACACCTGTGCAAGGACAAAGATAAGGTGGAGACTATCCAGAGAAGGGCAACAAAGATGGTGCAGGGCTTACACCACAAAACATATGAGGAGAGACTAAGGGGCCTCAATATGTACTCACTGGAGGAGAGGAGAGGAGACAGAGTGGGGACATGATTGAAACTTTCAAGTACCTTAAGGGCATAAACAAGGTGCAGGTGGGGGAGCTTTTCCAATATAGAAAAAGTACTAGAACAAGGGGGTACAATATGAAACTGGAAGGGGGGTAGATTAAGAGGTAATGTGAGGAAGTGTTTCTACACTGAAAGGGTAGTCAACACATGGAATAGTCTACCACAGGAGGTAGTGGGGGCAAGCACAGTGGAGGGGTTTAAAGCATCCTTGGGACAGCACAAGGAAAGCCTGAGAGGGGAGGGAGCGATGACAAGCCATTGATCACATAGGATCAGCGGCCTCATACAATGTATAGGGCCTGTGGGCAGACTGGATGGGCCTAGCGGTCCTTTTCTGCTGACAATTTCTATGTTTCTATAAAAGAAGGAAAAAAGGAGAAACCTTAAAACACTCTGTCTGTGGTCACAGTACCAAGGGGATAAGCACATACCTCTCAACCAGTCATTGTGGTTTGAAATCACAGAAGGAGCAGAACCAAACCACACAAAAACACGTATCCTGGATTTTAGGGGGGCAGACTTTGGGAAAATGGGGAGATACTTGAAAGAGGCATTTAGGGGAATGGGGCAGGAATCAGGGATTGAGGAACAGTGGGCAGTATTTAAGACAGGGATTACAAGAGCAACAGAATTATGCATTAAGCAGGTTAGCAAGAGAAA
Source organism: Neoceratodus forsteri (assembly GCA_016271365.2). Taxonomy (NCBI): domain Eukaryota; kingdom Metazoa; phylum Chordata; order Ceratodontiformes; family Ceratodontidae; genus Neoceratodus; species Neoceratodus forsteri. Next base: position 237,563,449 of record CM028132.1, on the reverse strand, counting down.
AAGGAAGACGAGGCCATTATGGCTTTCCAAAGAGGTAGCAAAGAAAGTGAAAGCCAAAAAGATTGCATTCAGGCAATACAAAAAGACACAGGCAGAAGGGGATAGGGAGAAGTACCAGGAGAAGCAAAGGGAGGCAGGGAGGTCAGTAAGGGAAGTCAAAGCTCAGACAGAAAAGCACATTGCAAAATTGGTGGGTAGAGGGGACAAAACCTTTTACAGGTACATAAGTGAAAAAAGAAAGACAAATGGAGGGATAGTGAGACTGAAGGGGGAGGATGGGGGCCGTGTGGAGGATGGCTACAGTAAAGCTGACATACTGAACAGGTATTTCTGCTCAGTCTTTACTGAGGAAAAGGAGGGTAATGGGTCTGAAGGGAGTACAAGGGGTAAGAATGGTGCAGAAATGGACACAAGTCCCTTTACACGAGAAAGGGTCCTGAAGGAACTGAAAGTAATAAGAGTTGATAAAGCAATGGGGCCAGATGGGGTGCACCCCAGGGTCCTTAAAGAACTCAGAGAGGTGGTGGCTGAACCTCTGGCTATCCTGTTTAGCCGATCACTGGAAACAAGGGAGGTTCCCAAAGACTGGAGGACAGCAGATGTAGTCCCCTTATACAAAAGTGGGAACAAAGAGGAAGTGGGGAACTACAGACCAGTCAGCCTCACTTCGGTAGTGGAAATCTAGATTTAGTAGTTGCCGTATTGGTCCTTGCAAGAATAGATCCAGAATCAAATGATTTGATACATTTTAATGGACCAACATAGATGTAGTGGGGAAGATCATGGAAGCACTACTGAAGGAGAGATTGGTGGAACATCTGGTTGTCAATGGACTGCAGGATCCAAGGCAGCATGGTTTCACCAGGGGGGGGTCATGTCAGATCAACCTCATTGAATTTTTTGACTAGGTGACTAGGGAGGTGGATCAGGGGAAGGCAGTGGACATGGCCTATCTGGACTTCAGCAAGGCCTTTGACACTGTGCCACACAGCAGACTATTACACAAACTAGGGTATATGGGTGTGGGCAGGACAGTAGTGTGATGGGTAGGTAACTGGCAGGGTGGCAGGACACAGAGGGTGGTGGTAAATGGCTGTCACTCCACAGAGGGAAGAGTGACCAGTGGGGTGCCACAGGGATCGGTGCTGGGACCGGTCCTATTCAACATCTTCATCAGTGACATTAGCAGGACCTAGAAGGCAGAATTTCACTGTTCGCTGATGACACAAAGCTCTGTAATAGAGTAGATACACCAGAGGGTGTAGACAGAATGAGAAGGACCTGCAGAAACTTGAAGAATGGTCAGTGGTTTGGCAGTTGAAATTCAATGCAAAGAAGTGCAAGATAATGCATATGGGCACAAAAACCTGCACAATATATCAGTTGGGGGTGAGGATATAGCATACCAAGCAGGAAAGGGATATTGGGGTTATCATCTCTGATGACCCTGGTAGGGAAACAGTGTGACAAAGCAGCAGGTAAAGGCAAATAGGCAGGGGCATCACCAGCAGAAAAAGGGAGGTCATGATTCCACCATACAAGACACTAGTGAGGCCCCACCTGGAGTACAGTGTACAGTTCTGGAGACCTTACCACGTAAGGACATAGACAGGGTAGAGAAGGTTCAGAGGAGGGCAACTAAGATGGTACATGGATTGCATCACAAGTCCTATGAGGACAGGTTGAAGGAATTGAATATGTACTCCCTGGAGGAGAGGAGGAGAGACGGATATGATAGAGACATACAAGTATCTTACATGGAGGAACAGGTGCAAGAATACACTATTTTTAAGCGAAAAAGATGTTCCAGGACTAGAGGCATGGATGAAGTTGGAGGGAGGATGATTCAGAGGAAATGTGAGGAAGAATTTCTTCACAGAACAGGTGGTGGACAAGTGGAACACCCTGCCTGAGGAAGTGGTGGTGGCTGAAACAATCACAGGATTTAAGGACGCATGGCACAGACATAAAGGAATTCTGGAGGTCAGGGGGAATGGGCAACGGAGTTCTAGGAAAACAAAGTGAAGTTACAAACTCAAATGGGCAGACTAGGTGGGCCATAGGCCCTTATCTGCCGACACTGTCTTTGTATCTATGTGACCTCTCAGCATTAAAAATCATAGTACTGGCCTTCAAAAATCATAGCAAAGGGCTGGAATGTGTAGCACTTTCATATTTTAAACAATAGTATGTCTACGGATAGTGGGCCCCATATACAGTACTTAGTGATAAGGAATGTTTCTATCAACTTAGTTCAGTGATTTACTAATTTGTGTGTTCAGAAATAGCTCTAACATTATGAGGAACATCAGTAAACCTGTGAGGAGCAAGGGCAAATTTGAGTGTGAAAATCATAGCACTATGCAGAATTCATAGCAGTTGAGAGGTATGGGTAAGCAAATCAAAAAAGGGAAAATTAGAAACAGCCTATCCAGGGTAAGAGTACACAGTTAATTCCAGTTTACATACTGAGTGCAGGAATGGGGGTTGTTGGGGGTAGTGTAGTTCAGTGGTTCTGGAATGGTGTTTTTCGGAGGGATCATCTGGAGACTGAGGTGCTGCCCAATCAGCACACACCTGTCTAGGCTGAGGGAGGAGGTCACTAGACTGAGGGTCGAGTTGGCTACGATTTGGAAGACCTCTTCCCCCATCAAGGGGACACCACGTCTATGAATGTTACCCAAGAGGATGTCAAGGAAGAGGGCCAGATGGACTCTGGTTGGCTCCTGGAGAGTGGGAGCATTGGGTTGAGGTCACATTCCTCAAAGCGGTGCCACTATAAAACTCATTTGCCACTCTGTTGGGACGGGATTGCTGGGAGGAGGCACCCATGATAGTGTCCTGGGAGGATGTGAGGAGGAAGCAACTTCTAGTGGGGGAATTGATCATTGGGGGATAAATTTGAGAACAGAAAGGGAGGAAAACAGCAATGTAAGGTGCCTACCTGCACCTCGGCTTAGAGGAATGGAAAGCGGATCCTAAGGATCGCCAGGGAAATGGGGCAGGAGGAGAAGCTAGATGTTATTGTCCACCTGGAGACTATTGACCTGGCTAGGGATGGGGCTGGAATAATGCAGGGAGATGTTAGAAACTGTGGAGGGGTCGAAAGCAGGTAGCACACTCAGTGGCTTTCACTGAGGTGCTGCCTTTCTATGACTACAGGGAAGACAGGGATCTTGGCACCAGCAGCTTTAAATCATGGTTGAAGGAATAGTGTTGTGAGGAGGGATTTGGCTACATTGGGACTAGAGAAGAACTTGGAGGGATAAGAGCCTATACAGGGTTTATGGCCCGCATCTGTTTGGGAAGGGCATTGCAGTCCTAAGTGGACATTTTAAATGTTACTTTCTTGAACACTTACACTTGCTGAGGCAGGTGGCAGAAAAATTCAAGAAGGCATGAACTACTCCCCCCAATAGATTGAAACATAGAAAAGGAAGGACTCAAGGGGAGATAAATCCCCCAGGGTGCAAACAAAAGAAAAAAGCAGAGTGGTAGAAATGAAAGGGGACAGGAACATGAGCCATAAACAGATAGGGAAACAGGAAGCAGGGCAAAAAGGCAAAAAGGAGGGTAGCAGGCAGAGTGGTAACAAAATGTGGAAGGCCATGTGAGCAAACACAAGAAATCTAGGAAATAAAATTCTGGATCTAGAAGTCATCTTGGAAGAGGCAGATCTAGAATAGAGATGTTGCGAAATAAAATTTTGGCAGTGAAACTGCAACAAAATCAGCAATTTAACAATGCAAAATTTTTCTGGAAATTGCTGTGAAATGGCGAAATTTCACTGCAATTTCACCTACCGCAAATAAGCATCTCCCAGTGGTGTGAGGGTGTCCGACTGGCCCAAATTTATAAAAAAAAATCTCCCTGGTGTCTAGTGGCACCCCCGGCCCGATCATGGCTGAAATTAAATAAAGCCCTCTTCCCCCACCCCACTATGAGTTACACTGAGTAATTTATCTCCTCCTCCCAAATGAGTCCACTCCCGAATCCAACCTTGTGTTTAAAAAAAAACAATAATTAATTAAATCTCCAACTCCCTGGTGTCTAGTGGACCCACCCCCACCCTGGCACAAGATAGCACCCACCCTGCACCCTCCCACTACCCCGACAGGGCCACCGCACAGCCCTCCACTCATCTCCATGGCTGGTAGCCCAACTGAGCTCTTCAATGAATGACCACATGCTAGGGCTGGTGTAAAGGTACTTTGAAATATGCCCACTGGCAGAGTTCAGCAACCTGCGGCAATGTGCCGCTGTGTCTCTTCCCCAGCCCCAACCCCAGATATGTTTAATTAACTTCCCTGGTGGTCTAGCAAATCCCCCTCCCCAATCTGTGATGTTCTCTATAACTAGTATTTTCTATAAGTCCCTGGTGGTCTAGCAGACCACCTTCCCCATTCCCCCATGTCCCCAATAAATAGCATGATTTATAATTCCCTTGTGGTATAGCAGACCGCCCTCCACAATTTCACCCATATATTCAATTATTAATGAACCTCATCTCCGGTGGTCTAGTGGCCCCCCACTCCTCACCCCACCAGGTAGTGCCCAACAGCCTACTCTACCCCATCCTAAACCCCGAGCTAATCAATGAGCTCATACTGCATTATACAGTATGCGCTCAGTAACAGTTCAGTCTGTGGCTAGCCTCGGTGGTGAGAGGCAGGCTGTGCCAATCGCTGACTTGGGGCTCAGAATGGAGGAGAGTGGGATGGTGGGCAGTACCTGCTGGGGTGGGGGTCCACTAGACCACCAGGGATGGGGTTCTTTTTTAATTAAATATACAGTCGAAATTGGGGATTGGGGGGGTCCACTAGACCACCGGGGAATTATAGAGCATACTAGTTTTGAGGGACATCAAAGATGAAGGAGGGTGGTCTACTAGACCACCAGGAAATATTTCACACCTATATACAGCGACAATGGGGCTTGGCGGGGCGGAGTCTGCTATTTCTTATTTATTTATTTATTTATTTATTTATTTATTTATTTCATTCTTCGGAAATTAACCTTTGAGCAAAGTGCTCTTTTTCAAAGGTTAGGGTACAGGACAATTAAAGTAGAAACATTATAACAGAAACATCATAAGACATGACCAGTATACAGTCAACACATGAAGAAGGTTAAATTTGGGACAACAATATTCAGCTATACATGTGGTTATAAAGTTCAAGTGCAGGATTAAACAAGTTAGTTGGAGATAAAGGTGGCAGGAGCAATACAAACTAGTGAAAACAAGATGATTGGTGGACTTCCATGTGGCTCAGAAGGCATTCCAGAGAACTTACTAAACAACACAGGAGAGAGAAAAGGAAATAATAGCAGCCAGAGACAGGCATTTGTCAAGAAATGGGGGTTAAGGATTTGATTACCTATAGAGAAACCTGGGGGCCCCACAGAGAGGCTGAGTGGCAGAGTACAGAGAGATGGTGAAATATGACGAATAAGGTGCTAATATGGATGGAGGGATACCACATCCCAGGCCACTTTATACTCGGTAGAATGGTCATCCCAGATTACCTACAGACACAAGTGCCAGCATCAGAGAGGTGCTGCTTCAGTAGTAGTTTAAATGCAGTGAGGCTGGTGTTGTTATTTATGTGTTATGGGATCTCATTTAGCCAGAGTGGTGCTCTTTAGGCAAAAGACCTTTGAGCAAGTGAGATTTTCCTGAAAGGGATGGCTAAGAAGTTTCTGGTAGTGCCCCTGGTATGGTAGGAAGAGTGGCTAGCCTGCAACAGGAGTTTTAGATGGGGGGGAGGGGAGCATTCCCAAGTAGGATTTTCTTGCCATGAAGGCATGTCTGGAACTTTATTCTATTACTGAGGCTCAGCCAGTTTGTTTGTTCATGCAGTGTACAGGTGTGCATCCTGTTGTCCACTCCTAATGTTAGTCTGCAGGCCTTATTGAAGGCTGTAGCAATGCGTTTCAGTGCTGTGTCCAAGGCCAAGAACGACCCGTAGAGAACCAGGCCATAGTCGATTATCGACAGGATGGAACAAGATACTGAAAGATGGAGGGCACTGAGCATGAGGTATTGCTTGTGCTGGTATAAAACCCCCAGTTTGGCATTAACTGTTTTGACAACGTGGTTAATATGCTGAGTAAAAGATAGGGTGTCATTGATGTGGATTCCAAGGTACTTAAAAGTGTGAACCTGTTCTAAGGGAGTGGCCTTATTATTGACTTTTGTCAGGTCTAAGTGATTTCTTATGCTATGCACTGGAAATCAGCATTGTTTTAGTTTTCTTGCAATGGAGGAGCAGTTTCTGTAAACAGAACCAGTCTTCCATGGTCCTGATAGAGGCCTGCCACTCATTCTGTAGCTGATCAAGCTGAGGTTTGCTGCTCAGGATGACCGCATCACCAACATACAGAATAGTTTAGCTCTTACTAGCCTCAGGTAGTCTATTTAAGAACAAACTGAAGAAGAGGGGACCTAGGATAGATCCTTGAGGGACTCCAAGACTCATTTCTCTGGTCGAGGATATCACAGAACTAATCTTGACAGTTTGTTTTCAGTACGAAAGGTAATCTTTGAACCAAAGTGCAACTTCAGATGAGAAACCTATAAGATGTAGTTTTTGGATGAGTAAGTTATGATTTATGGTATCGAAGGCCTTCGTAAGATCTATAAATAAAGTTCCTACAAGTTTGCTATTGTCCAAGGCCTCATGCACATAGTCGGAGAATTTGACAAGTGCAGTGGCAGTGCTGTGTCCCTTATGAAAGCCATGCTGCTCCGGCCACTGGATATTGTACTTCTGAAGATACTATTTGGTCTGATCTACCACACTTCTTTCAAGGGCTTTCGATAATGGGGAGAGAGTTGAGATGGGTCAGTAATTGGCCATGCAGGAGCCATCTTCACTTTTAAGCACCAGGGTCACTAGCGCTAACTTCCATGCAGTTGGGAATGTAGCCATGGAGAGTGATTTGTTAAATATTTTGGTGATGGGGTGAGTAGCTCTTCCAGTGCAAGTGACACAAGCTTCATATCAACACTGTCACTTCCCAGTCTGATTTTACCAAGTACCTTCTTGATATAAGTTCTGACCTCCCCAATCAAAACACTCCTGAAGTAAAAGTTGGGAGTTTTTGTATCCTGTTTAGGGGCCAACAAGGATGGATCACAGGGGGACAGGCAATCAGGAGGGAGGACCCCACTTAGATCAGTGAATGCTGAATTGAAAGTTTCAGCAATTTTGCTAGGGTCCATAATGGGGTGCCATTGACATTGGGCAGTGAGGGGTGTTTCTTATTCTCTTTACTCAGCAGTTCCTTAATATTTTGCCAAAACCTTTTACCATTCCTCCAGCTACTGTCTAGCTGTTCTTTGTAGTATTTTGCCTTTGCCAGCCTGGAGAGGTATGTGCACTTGTTCCTACCTGCCCAGTAATTCTGGTGGTCAAGTGGGTTTCCAGAGTTCCTGGCCTTATTCCAGATGCTATCCCACACCTTGAACCGATCCAGTAGGTCACTGGTGATCCATCCATTAGAAGATCCCCTAATCTTTCTTTTACTTAAAGGGTCATAAGTATCACAGATCTCGTTGCATTTGTTAACAAAATATTTCAATGCCAGGTCGATGTCCAGGGGTCTATCCAGAAGGGACCAATCCACCTGCACTAAGGCTGCTCTAAAGAAGTCCACGAGACCTCAATTGAGAACGCGGCTATGAATAATAATAGAAGGGGCCTTTTTTTCCTTATTCACCCATTTGCACATGACAGGGGAATGGTCACTGATGCAATCTGGGAGCACCATAACTTGTCTGATTCTAGAGGGCTTGTTGGTAAGGATCCAATCAAGTAGAGTGCCCTTGCCAGTTCTGTAATTTAGTCTGGTATTCTCAGTTACCAGCTGTGTGAGATACACACTGATGACCAGGTCCTTAAGTGCATCTGATTCCTTACAGAGCCAGTTACAGCTGAAGTCCCCCGTTACAATAATGTCCAAGTTCCTCTTAATTTTAGAGAGTGCTTCCAGTACGGAAACAAGCCCCATCTTAGCTTTTCTTGGTGGCAGGTAAACAGAGGTGATGCTTAGAAATTTGTTATCTTTCCCTATGAGGAGGTCCACTGATAGCAAGTCGTAGTCCCTAGACAGACCTGAGATTGTTGAAACACTCCCCTGTATTCCTTCTTTAACGTAGATGAGGTAGCCCCCCCCCCCTTTCCCTTTTCGGTCAAGCCTGAATGTGCTATATCCTCTTACTGAAATGGCATTATCAGGTCTCAGTCAAGCAAATGATGTCAGGGCAATGAAGCCTGGTCCATGCTTGGAACTGATTAATTTTAGGCAGTAGGCTGCAAATGTTCAAAGCGGCTATTTTTAAACCACAGCCCTTTTAAGGATTCATCTTCCTGTCGTGTAGGGACCAGGATTGGAATGCATATCACCAGAGAGGAGAAGTAACAGGAAATATGAGGCTCTGGTGGCATGAGAGAGTAGTTGTTTGGTCCAAGTACTCCTACCTTTAATTGCCCTAATTTGCTTGTCACCTCAGGCAATAAGCAGCCGCAGTTAGCTGGGTCAGAACAAGCAAGTTCCTGCTGATATGGAACATAATCACATGGAGGTGGCAGCCAGAGGGGCATAAGTTACAGTGAGCATTCTGGCTGTGCAGTGTTGTACCAATCTCTGGCTCTCATGGAGGGAGAGAGGTATGGGAAACCCCATTTTCTATGGGTGCAGTGGAGAAGAGGTATTGTCCTGCCTGGGGAAGTATGGTGAGCAGAAATGCAAGGAGGAGAGCAGGAATACTATCCATTTTGGTAGGGAGATACTTATACTATGCAACGACAACCTAAGACTGAGTAAGAATGAGGGCTGTTCAGAGCACTAGTAGTAGCCAATAAGAGATCAGGCAGCAGATAGTGGACGGGGTTGTGCTGTATATAATTAAGGCAGAAGGAGGGGCTAGGCGGTCAGGCTGAAGAATTGCTTGACAGACAGCCACAGGACCAGCTAGTGAGGCTGTGCAGTGTGCTGCTAAGGAAACTATAGACAGCTCTGGCACAGAACAAGCTACCTTGCTCAGTGAAAGACCTCAGCTGGAAGCCACACACTACTAAGCAGCTTCAGAGAGGCACTTGGCCAGCCGGAGGTGAGCCCCACTACAGTGCTCCAGTAGCAGGGCATGAGTCAGTGAGCTGTCAACCACAACAAGTGGCTCCTCTCAGTCCGTACATGTTTTCTGCTGTTTCAGAGGTGATATCTGTTGGTGCACCAGGTCATGGAGCTGGCCCATGGTTCACACCAGGAGGCAGCTCCAGAGGCCAACATTAAGGGCTGGAATCTGTGTAGAGACAAGACAGGGTGGGGATTAGTAGAGCAGCCTTAAGGCGGTAGCTGCTGTTAATCAGGGGGTGTAGTACTTGAGGGAGCAGAGGGAGGTATAGCAGAAACAGGTTTGGCCCGGGGTGCGGGAGGGGGGAGAGGACAATGGAGAGAAATAGATGTCTGGAGATTTGTGCCAACAGCCAAAATAAAACACAGTGAGAGGCGGGATCAGATTAACTAGAGAAACATGGAGGAGGGAGAAAGTGCAGAAGAGAATGGGAGAACAGAGAATGAAGGGCTGGAGATAGGTTTCGCAAGGTGGGGCTAGGTTGTTTTCAAGCATGGCAGAAGCATGTAGATAGTCAAGAGAGGCAGTGGGAAACAAGCATTTGTCAATGCCGAATGTTTGCTGGCATCGGGCACTGATAGTGTAGGAGTTACAGAGCTGCATAATAGGAATGGCAGTGAAGTATTGAACTGAAGCCAACCCCATCACCACCCTGCAGACAGTGACAGGCATTGGGGTGTGCCTTTGGGTCATCAGGCATAACGGCCACACCATTTCACCACACCCTACCGTGCAGACACCGACAAGTGTCACGGTGTGCCTTGGGGTCTTTAGTCTTATTCGCACCCCATTTCATCAGGAAATATTGTGAGATGGGTGCGTATAGGAGAATGGGGTGAACTTTGTAGAAGAGTCCAAGGCACACTCGATGCCTCTCAGTGGCTGCAGGGTGTGGGTGGGGTGGAATGGTATGAGCATTGCAGGTGACAGTCCCAAGCCACAGCCCTGATGCCTGTCATTCTCTTCAGGGTGGGGTGTTATGGTTGGAAACCCTAACGCCTCAGGCATTCGTTGGTATTTTCACTCCAAATTTTCAACATGGGTTTTTTGTGACCCCCACCTCATGAACAGTGGCAATATCAGTTTGTTAGCTGAAAGCTGCTTTTGCACAGCGACTACGGCACTTGTCACCACAGGTGCAAAAACACATTCTGAACAGGATGTGAAAAATGACAGCTGTACTGTTCATGGGGAGGTGTAAAAAATGGCAATGTTGAAAATCTGAAGTGAAAATATTAAAAAAACTGGTGAAGTCACGAGCGTGCATAGAAACTGTGCAACGTGCACCCGTAATGTAATTAGTTTGGGAATTGTTTACAGTAGATTGTTAACACAGGCATTTTGGGACCTCCAGTCATGAACAGTGTCACTGTGATTTTCTTTATCTGTCCCTAACAATGATTTCCCACAGCGACCATGCATTTCTGTGCTGAAAGTGTGAAAACACATTTTGGCCATGTTGTGATAAATGACAGCTGTACTGTTCATAAGGAAGTGTGGAAAAATGCCACTGGTGAAAATCTGGACTGAAAATATTACAAATTCATGCACTTACGAGAGTGCGTGGAAACTGTGCAATGCTCACTCGTAACACAGTCATTTTTAGGAATTTTTTCACCAAATTTTCAAAATAGCCATTTTAGGAACTCTGCTCATGAACAGTGTCAATGTGATTTTCTTAATGTGTCCCATACATTGATTTCGCACACCGACTGCGCCATTGTGCGCTACATGGGCAGAAACATGTTTTGGGCAAGATGTGAAAATGACAGCTGTACTGCTCATAAGGAGGTGTGGTAAAATGGCAATGTTGAAGATCTGGAGGAAAATATTGAAAATTTGCAAACTTATGAGCATGCGAGGATCAGCGCAACAAACGTCAAAACAGTCATTTTGGGAATTTGTTCACCAAATTTTTAACATAGCCATTTAACACTTCTGCTCATGAACAGTGTGACTGTGATTTTCTTAATGTTCCCATACATTGAGTTCACATACCGACGCGCATTAAAGCGCTACATGCGCAGGAAACACATTTTGGGTGAGAAGTGAGAAATGACAGCTGTACTACTCATAAGGAAGTGTGGTCAAAATGGCAATGTTGAAAATCAAAGTGAAAATATTGAAAATTCCACGAACCTCGACGTGCGTAGGAACAGTGCAATGCACGTCAGTAAAACAGTCATTTTTAGAATTTTTTCACCAAATTTTCAACGAGTTTTTTGAGAGCCCACCTATGAACACTGGCACTGTCATTTCGCTAATCGGTCCCAAAGGTGATTTCGGGGTCACTGCGCGAAATCACCCTTGGGCCTGATTAACGCCATGACAGTGACAGAATTCATGAGGAGGGGTCCCAAAACCCCATGTTGAAAATTTGGTGCCAAAATTCCAAAAATGCCTGAGATATGCAGCAAGTTGAAAACCCTATTCATTACATTATACAGCTTACTGGCATTTCAGTTCAAGGGTCGGCTTTTGAAGAGGCAGACGGTTCCTAGTCCATCAAGATCATCCTGCCAAGCTCCAGAGGTAAGTATGGGATGAGGTGGAGGTGTGGGAGGCAGGGTGTGCAGTGGTGGGTGTGGTGGGAGAGGGGGAAGACAGCAGTGAGGGAAGGTTTTTTCTTTCAGGTTTTTTTCTTATTTGGACTACGTGGGACATTTGCCATGCTGGGGTGGGCTCCCAGTGTGGCAGCCTGGAAAACTGTGGAGGGGCAGGGTGGAGCCGATGGGGATTAGGCGCCCCAACCGACCCCATGGGACCTGTTGTCACGCTGGGGTGGGCTCCCAGCGTGGCACCACATAGTCGGGACAGTAGAGCCGACGGGATTGGGCATCCGCCGGGCCACAGACTTTGGGGATAGTAGATCTGATGGGGGATTGGCATCCCCATCAGCCATATAGTGTGTGCGCATACCTCTCAACCTCCCTCATCACAAATCAGGGACCAGGCTTGAAATGATCAGGGACAAATGACCAAAATCAGGGACACATCTGAAAAAATAGTAATAGTAGTTCCAGAAGCTGTGTACAACATGCTTCTTAGTGTGAATAGCATTTTCTTAATGAGAACTAGACTGTAAAACCAGTGGCTGGCATTATTTTATGACTCAAATCCCTACTCTTCAGTGACAGAAATGCCAAATTTAGGAAGGACAGAAGAAATTTCTTAGGCAAAATCAGGGACATCCCTGAAAATCAGGGACAGTTGAGAGGTATGTGCGTGGGGGAGGTAGGAGCGCATGAGCCTGCAATGTGCGTGTGTGCGTCTGTGTGTGGGGAAGGGGAGTGCTGCTCACTCAAGCGGTGCTCTCCCTTTCAACTGTATGGCACTGCATTTTGGATCGTTGCACAATGTTTCTTGCACATGCGTGCAAGCAAACATAAAAATGAGGAAGCAGGAGCTTGCTAGGCAGGAAGAAGAGGTACAGGTAATCAATGCTGCATATAGTTTTAAGCTACAGAGAAGCTAAACTGGTTTCAAATCAATGTGAGAAACAGAGACCAGACATTACTTTTTATATCAAGCTGAAAATGAGCCTATCTCACTAGATTTAGTAAGGTTTAGTGAGTACAGCATTTTTAGCAATTACAGGCTACAGAAAAGCCAGCTGGCATATGAACAACTTGAGAATGAATCCAGCCCACTATTAAAAGCTGGCTTTAAAATCAAGTTTAAAAGTGAATCTAGCACACTAATAAACAAAAAAGCTGTCTTTAAAATTACATTTAGAATGAAACTAGCGGACTAACAAAAATTGGCTTTAAAATCAAGTTTTCAGATGAATCTAGAACACTAATATAAACTGGCTTTAAAAACAAGTTAAAAAAGGAAGCCAGTATACTACCAAAAGCTGACTTTAAGTCAGGATTAAAACGAATCTAGCACACTAACAGTCAGCACCATGAGGCTTAGTTATGGTCCAGGCTTATGACTGGTGTAGCGGCTAGAAATACTTTCACACTATAGGCTTAATATTTTTTTTCTGTATTCTATTTTCTGCTGCTGCATCCAGGGGCCGAAAAATTTCCTGACAGACAGCCACAGGACCAGCTACTTCTCCGGAACCATCTCTTTAATGTCTGCTGCTATAGGTGTAACTAACCCTGCCCCCAATCCTACTGCAGGACCTTTCCTGCCTGACCCCTAATCTCGACAAGGTCCCCTGGACTGCCGATCCATCTCTCCCCCTACCCCTCTTTACCTACCCCCTTAGGTTTATACAAGGATGTCTTCCACTGCAATTCCAGAGAAATTGTAAATCTGTATTTTATACCAACATGTAACTAAGTGTATTCTGTGTTCAATGTCTGCACCTGTAACGTTGTCCACTGTTGTATCTGCACAATGTTCTATTGTCTTGCTCTCCATGCGACGAGGTGCCTTTATAAATGAGTCCCTCACTCAAAGGTTGTAAATCCGACTTGTTCAAATTAATAAAAAAAAAAATAGTGAGACTGTGAAGTGCACCACTAAGGAAACTACAGGCAGCTCTTCCACTGAACCAGCTAGCCAGCTCAGCAGCTAGACCACCAGGCAGAGGAATTAATGTATGTTAACAGGGGACTGGGGATGGGGGGACCACTAGCCTTTGCCGCATGGAGCCTGCAGCAAATATCTCCCATACACCACGTGTTTGTCACATGGGAGAGGTTGCTGCAAGTGTGGGGACTTATATGCCTGGAACCCTATTGTATCAGAATCTGGTGCAGGATCCCTGGTGCACCAGGCTTTGATGTAAGTTGCTGTTTCCAGCAGCTTGTGTTGATCTTCGAGAATTGAGCCCTCTGTGTTTCCTTCTACCTCTTGAATGCCATCTTTTCTTCCCCTCACCACCTTCTCCACTTCCCTAGAGAAACATAACCATCTCTTTTTCCTTCTACTTCTACAGAGTTTGGTTGCCTTAAGTATGTCCTCCCTTAGTTTTCACCACTGTGCCTCTGTTCCACTCTGGCAATCTCCTCCCCCCATGAGGCATTTTCCGAGGCAGTCTACCATTTCTTTAAATCTGACCTCTTAAATTCTAGGACCCCCATCCTTGTATAGGTTTGCTTCTTTTCCCATCTTAATGTTAACGCACACTGTAATGTGATCACTGGCACCAAAGGGACTTCTCTCTCTCTGATGTCTGCAATGACATCCCTGTTTGTAAGCACCACATCCAACACTGCCCCACCCATAGTGGGTTCCTTGCCTGTCTTTCTGAGAAAATCCCTTTGTAGTGAGTCAAAGCAGGCCCTGCTCCTTGCAAAACTGCAGTTGGAAGGCTAGAATCCCCATATGGCAGAGTAAAGTCCCTAATTAGCAGCACCTCCCCCTTAATTGCTATCCTGATGATGGCTTTCCTAAGTGCCTAATTCAACTCTTCTCATTGGGCTGGAGGTCTATATACCATCTGTCTCCAGGACGACAAACAGTACCTCCATCCTTTCTTTTTCATCTGGATGCCACTGTACATCCATGGCCTTAATTCCTTTCCTCACAGTTAGTGCAACCGCTCCTCCACTCCTCCCTTTCTGAGCAGAGAGTAGCGGGTACGGTCATGTCCTAGTCGTGGCTGTTAGTGCACCATGATCCTGTTATGGTCAGCAAATCCATGCTAGCCTCTGCCATAATTGCATCCAGGTCCAGAATTTTAGACTCCTTGCATTAGCACACATGACTCTCCATATGTTACTACCCTCCTGCCTGCACCAGTGCTTCCCCCCTGCCTGTGCTTTTACCCAAAGCTCCTCCGTGGCCCTCTCTTCCATTGTTACCTTCTATGTTACCTTTCTCCTTTATTCCTTTCTTCTTGCATTCTTGAATGTTATCCCCTTGTTCTCTGCTTTGTTCTCACCCCTGTCTTCTTGCACCCCTTGCCCTAAGGGAGCTTACTCCCCCCGGGCTCTCACTCCCTGCTGTTTCTTCATCTGGTGAGGCATTGTTACCTCTTGGTTTTACAGCTCCCCCCCCCCACAGTTAGTTAAAATGCTCTTCCAAGTAGCATTTAAACTTCCCACTAAGTACTACGGTCCCCTTCCTGGAAAGATGCAGGTCAATGCTCCTAGAGAAGCCTATATCCTCCCTGGTTCACACCCAGTCCCTAGTGTAGTTGGAGCCCTCCTTTATGCACTATGCCTTCAATCATTTGTTACAAGCCCTGGTGCAGAATGTCCTAGCATCTTCCTTGCCATATACAGGAAACATTTTGACAAAAGCTAGTGGGTGTGCCATGTGCTTGAGGCACTCTCCAGTTCACTGAAGTTTCCCTACACTACCCCATCCTGTCTCTTGTCAGGTCATTTGTCCCCAGGTGGAAATTTACATCCAGGTCCCTCCCATCTCCTACTGCCCTAGTGATCCTCTGGATCTGCTGCTAAGTCTGTTCTGCAAACAGCAGAGTTCCCCATCTGCAGATGCTTCCTTCTTCACTGAGGGCCTCTTCCTCCTCCTCCTCCTTCTAAGGACCCCCACTTCCTCTTTTCCCACTGCTACGGGTATCTCCTCCAATATGCCCCGTCCTACCAGTACAGCAAGGAATTGTGCAGTGGTACAGGCTAAGGAGTGGTTACCCTTCCAGTTTTTCCCACCCTCCCAGAACCACAAAGGTCCAACTTTTCTGCCTCTTCAAACCATTCTGCCTCTGCGTAGACATCTCTGGGTCAGCGGTGGCAGACCTGGTGACCCATGGGTGGGGCAGAACGTTCTCTGCACCTTTGTCAGTTCAGCCTTGAGTCCAGCAACCTCTGCCCTCAACCCAGAGATGTGAGTACAAATGAGGCAATGCCTCAGTCTCCAGAGGGTCCATTCCACACTCATAGCACTACACCACTCCCATGCACTTTCTTTCCTTTACCTTAGTGCTTGTTGAAACTTCTCTGTACCTTACTGACTTTTTTCTATGCCCATTGAATTACTGCCTCTCCCTTTGTTTGTCTGAAATGTATTTGATACTCTTCCTTAGTTAGTGTGTCTCTTGTTATCCCTTTTTTAACCTACCAACCTGTGTCTAACTTGCTCTGGGTGTCTACTACTCCTTAACCACTTACCTGAATGTATTTGTTATCCTACCTTAGATAGGGTGGTATCCTACTTTCCCTTCTCAAATCCCTTTTGTGTACCTATCTTATCTTGGTTCCTACTACTCCTTACCCACTACACGTTTACACACTACCTGTAGCTACGTAGCCTGTAGCTGACTGCTTCAGTAAATCAGAACACAGTACTATGTTATCTTCTATCTTGGTCTGGTGTTCTTCCTGCAGAGTCTGTTGCAGTCTGCAGACTATCCATGGATGCCTGCAAATGCCTTAGGTAGATTCCCTATTCATGCGCTGTTCCACTCACGTGCTAGGACTTGAGCAAGATGGAACACGCTGGGCAAGGGAGTCATGTATAGCTCTCTGGAGACTTTCTGCCTTCTCCCAATTGGTCTCTGCAGTGATATGACCCACTGTCTTTTTGTTCAAACAGCCGCAGACTTCCTCTTACAATCATAACCCCTGATCTGGAGCTTTTATGCACCATGCAAGAAAAAATACAAAATGAGGTAAGTAGGTTACTTTTATAATGAAAACAGCTCCACTACCTCTACCTTACCTCCTTAGTGCTGGCCTGCCAAAAGCACTGTAAAAGAACAACACATTCACAACTGCACAGACCTTTAAACCCCTGGAGACATCCAGCGGCCTCCAGATTGGTCCATACAGTCATGTGCCCCACCGTCTACTTCCTCAAACAGAGACCAACTTCCTCTTATAGCCACGACTGCCAACCTGGAACTCTTACCCACCCAGCAACAAAAAAAATCACAAGATCAGGAAAAGAGGTTACTTTTATAGTGGAAAAAGCTCAGCTACCTCTGCTTTACCTCTTCAGTGCTGGCACATGTGAGGCACTTTGAAACTGCCAATTCAGGTAATAATTAAAGAAAAACTTTGACAAATTTTCATTTCCAATTTAACCCATTGAATATTTTATTGGTTCATTTCAACAAATCAATTAATCATTTAATTGAACCTGTTTGTGACTGTAAAAAGGGAATAGAACACTAGTCATATTTTACTGATTTATCACAGCAGGTCACTGCTGCTTCATTCCATAAACCTGTGCCAGGTACTAACACATGAACAACAACACAGCAACAAAAAAAATGCACCACATTGCAGTAGAAAAAGTTAACATTTATTTAGCAAAATGCAGTTATACAACAACACTACCTTGGAGGTAAAAAAACAAATAGAACTGTCCCAACCCCATTTTGTCCATAGCCTTTCTCAAGGGATGCTGTTCAAAGTCAAATCAGGACATTTAAAGTGCAGACAGCCAGTTAGGTGCAGATTATATTTAAAGCTGCAGTGCTGCTATAAGTAAAATTGCCACTAGCCACCTGAAGTGGTTTACATCAAATTCGATTATGAAAATGATTGTACCTGCTCATTTCAGCAAGTGTTTTTAACTGTGGGCTAGTGGCAATTTTACTTATAGCAGCAATGAACCTTTCAATATACTCTGTACCTTATTGGCTGTCTGCACTTTAAATGTCCCGATTTGACTTTGAACAGTACCCATTGAGAAAGCCTACAGGCAAAACCTGGTTGGGACAGTTCTGTTCAGTTTTTCCTTCCATGTAACTGCATTTTGCTAAATAAATGTTAACTTTCTGTACTGCAACCTGGTGCCACTTCTTTTGTTGCTGCTATATTTTAATGATTTACCTTAATTTTGAAAACTAGAGAAAGAAATTCTCAAGGAAGATTCTTAGAGACATCCTGCTCCCACTGACGGTGGGCACAGCTGTTCTTGATGTTTTGCTTAACTCAAAGAATAATGATGTTATGAAAAAACTGGCTCTACTTATGAAAGGAGTTATTTTAAAGTTTTGTTAACTATTTATGAACATACACTTTATGAATACTCTATGCTCTTGCAATGCATTGTTTTATTTTTAATTTTACAACTTGTATTTATTGCCTTTATATAAAACAAATGTAATGACAAATTTGTCAAACAATAACATCTTAAACATTTGCTCCTATGCTTCAGTGTCTCCCAGCTGTACACTATACAGTAACAGGTGGTCATTTTAATTGCATCACAGTTGAGCAATCTTGGTTATAAATAAAGTAGTAATACTACAACTGTTACAACTACTACTAATCATAATACTGAAATGTTTAGAAGGAAAAGTAAGTGATTCACCTACATGGGTCTCTCATGGTGTGCAAAATTAATAAATAAACAATTACTTTCCTGAGAGTCACAAAATTAGAAACCAAAAACTGTTGCTTTCCAGACTGTATTTTTTTCCAGACTGCTTTACAGCTGAGTCAATGTTTCTTTGTGATGTTTCTATTCAAAATGCTAATTGCATTTTTCACAAACAAAGAATAAAAATATAAAATCAATATGCTAAATATGGAAACCACTTGTGGGGCAATCTGAGCACACCACAGTCCCCAGAGGGCCTTTTTTTTCTCTCTCAGGCCGTTGCCACTAAGACTGTCTAGATGCCATATTTCTTCAGATCAGTAAATGATCATGTGATATTCTATCAAAAGTCTTCTCCTGACCCATTTTTAGGAAAAAGCTAGTTGATAAACCTGTATTTCCTTGTTCTCTATTTTGGAATGTGGCTAGAAAATATAATTTCAGAATGAGTGTCAAATGCATCATTTTGAAATGTGGTGAGGACAAGCATTTTTGGAATGCAAGGAGGATGCACAATTTTGTAATGTAGTGGAAACTTAATCTCAGAATAAGACAGGGATGCACACTTTTTGAATGTGCTTGTCGCACACAATTTCAGAAAGTGGCGGGGACATGCAATTTTGGAATGTGGAGGGGTTGCCCAGTTTTGGAAAGTGGTGGCGAAACAGTTTTGGAATGCAGTGACACAATTCTAGAATATGACATTGGTACAAGACTTCAGAATGTAGCTGGGGCATGCACTTTTGGAATGTCCAAGAACATACAGTGTCAAAATGTGGCAGGGTCCTACAAAGAGGGAAAGTGGTGGAGATGCAATGCACAATTTTGAAATGCGGTGGGTGAGCACAATTCTAGGGTATGTCAGGAACAAGAAAATTTCAGAACAAAATGGCATGTCCTGTCTAGAGATGTGCAAAGCTGGCTAACTTCACTAAATGGATTAATTTGTCAATTTGCCACAAGTGACAAAGTGAATCCACCCGGTGAAGTTTCGATTTGTAGTATAAAGCTAACTTTGTGAATGGCAAATTTGGTAATTTCACTAGTGAAGTTGGGCCCACAGTCGAAGTTTTCAATGTACCTTGAGAATGGAAGTCACATGGTATGTAAATGAGCTGTGTGCCATGCATTCAGTGCAGTCTTATAAAGAAAGAGTTGGAGAGAAGTCTGCCCAAGCTTGTCTAACAAAAATCCTTTAAAAGCAGCAGTATTTGTTAGTCGGCGAAAAAACTAATCATATAGTTTTTTTTTCTTTAGCAAAAATGTATTTCTGACAACCTGAGATTCATGCTCAGTATATTTTTTCTTTTCTCAGATGTTAAGACTTTTTTTGCAACTATTTTTTGTAATTAATGACTCACATCATTAAAGATGGCCACCATTCACCATTTAAAAAAATCTCTTCCCCTAGTGTTGCTTGTTGAATGTACAGTACATGCTAGATTCATGCTGTAGTTGCATTATGATGGTTCTTCTGCATGTTTCTGATAGTAAACAGCACAAAGTATTATTTTTTTTTCATGGTGGATGTGGCATGGATGTGGGAACTTTTATAAACTTCAAGACCCCACATCTTGGTTCAGGAATGAAAGAAAACAGACAGACAAATATGTGTCTTGATATTTTTGCCAGACAAACCTTAATGCTGAAAAATGTGTATCTTTACTAACAAATACTGCTCTGAAAGTGGAGTATTTTGAACCAAATTGCTCACAAAAAATATACTAGAGTGCCTTGTGCAGCTATATTACTATTGTTTATTCATAGTTTTGCAGATTTATTTAGTTGGAAGTATTGGTTTTGTTTTGTCTAGTTAAGCAGTGCTGTGTGGGGGAGTGTATGCTTTTTCAGCTAGCAAGTAAGGCAGAACGAGACTGATTTATTTTCTGCAGTCGTTCTTAATAATTTTTGTCTGTGGTATGTGGTTTTTCATGTTATTTCTGTTCTACAGTTTTGTGTGACTGGGTGAATTGCTTGTGACTCTGTTTCTAAATTGTTAGCGGTTATTTTTTTTTTAGTTCTTGAAGTGCTGATATTACTTTCAGTAACTTTTTTAATTACCCCTGTCATTATGTGTCATTTTAATTCTCGTTGTGCTAAAGAAAAGTACCAAAAAAAAACCTTTTTGGTGGTTTTACTGTAGCTACTGTTAGCTCAGTAAACTGTTCTATTCAGATTCGTATCACTGTGCTACTCCCTCGGGTGAGGTGTTGTCTGCTGTGTCTGGCATTTATATTTACTACAGTGTTTATTTTTCCTTGCAATATTAAAAAATCTAAATATATAACATTTCTGGAAAGCTACAGTTGAGTAAAGGAAGAGGTGCTGGCAAGGAGACCAAAAAGTGTATAGGTTCTGAGGGGCAACAGGTTGTTGCACTTTAAAAACTACCTCTGCACCAGTTTCATCCATGGGCCCTGGGGCCACTAGTAGTTGTAAAGGATTAGTTGGTGGAAGTGGCAGTGGCATTAGTGTTGCCAAATTAGTCTCTTCCACATCTGTGGCATCCATGCTGGTGGGTTTTGGGGGAGGCAGTGACAAGAGGATCAGTCCAGGTGGCAGCAACATTTCTGGTTCAGGAACAGTGGTCAAGGAGGAGGAGGTTGCTAGTGTCCTTATTTCTGCTGGTTGTGGTGGCACTGAGCCTGGCGGATCCAGATGATAGGTTTCCATTCCCAAATGAGAGTTTTGAGCTAGATGGAAACTTATATCAGGTCTCAGTACCAAATGGAATGCTTTTGCCTGATAGGGGGATATAAACTTTAAAGATGACTGGTTTGTACTAAGGTATGGAATGCAATTGTATATATCTTTTGCTCAAAACTTAATAAATACCCCAAATATTTGCTTTCTTTTGAGCAGCATCCATGAATCCCTTGAGTCAAGTGCTACCTTACCAGCTATGCTGTCACGTCATGTCCAGCTGTTTGGTATCCTTACAACCAGAAAGGTCCAGCCTACACTGCATAGAGTGTTTTTGAGCATAATATCAAATACACACCCAATTATGTTACTGCATGGGAAATGACTGCAGTATCCACTAAAATGCTGGCAACTGATCTACTGCCATTTGTTTTTGTGGAGAATGTGGGATTTAGAAAGTTGATGGCATGTGCCTGTCCCAAATGGCAGATTCCCTCACAAATGATCTTCTCCACCTGTGCCATTCCTGAACTTTATAGAACTGTTTTACATTCAGTAACCCATGCCCTGCTGCATTCAGAATCCCCATACATACATCTCATTATGGATATGTAGCCCACTGGCCAAACATCTGGTAATTTCTATCTGTGCAGCACAGCACAATGGGCACATATACCTAAGGCAGTATTCAACTCTGGCTGGGGGAAAAATTGTACTAAGCCCAATTACAAAGGTATCACCACTATGAGTATTTGCCAGCATGCACAGGCAATAAAAAGTGTAATTGGATCACACATGGGTCAGAGGTATCAGGTCAATATGTCAAACACAGGCAAAACTGCATGGCATTAACAGCATGCGGAACAACAGCTACAGATTACACAATGCCGGCTTAAACAAATGGTGCAGTGTGGTAGCAGTACCCCTGTAGCTATTCCCTGGAAGGCATTGTTAAAGAGGATAAGACCTCTGCTGGATGGGGATCTGCTAAGCAGCTGCCGTGGCTCAATGAGTAGAGCCACTGGCAGTGGAGGGCAGTGGAGCATATGTGGACTGGGATTCTAATTCTGGTCCCACATTAGCTGTGCTTTTTTTTACATCTTGTATTCACTGTTGTGTAGTGGTGATGCCCCTCACCTGAGTTTCACCCCACCCTAGAGTTGCCTCCCCTACCGGAGGAGGTTATTTTAATAAGGGAGGGTTTGGGGGCACAGCCCCTCATAATGGTGTATGGGGGGAGCAGTATTTTACTGTTTTGCCTTCCAGTTAATACAGCTCAATGTTTTTAATGAGTGGTGTATTTGTAGTCGCTGTTTTGACAGCATGGTACGTTGCTGTGCTCTTATTGTTTGCGACGAACTGACCCCGTGCTGGTCAGGAAATGTTAGAATTGCTCCTGATTGAGAATGATGACAGGATGCAGCCTGTGGTGATGGTACCATGGAGGGGAGTATGGCACAGTGTTGTCAAGCTGTTGCTGAGTGGGGGGAAACAGGGGGCTGCTGACCATGAGACATTTGTGTAACAGTAGCCTAATTTTGACCCAACTTCAACTTGGTGTACCACAACGATGAAGTTAAAGGTGAAGTCACCAGGTGAAGTTGCTAAAGGTGAATTTCCTATTAAATAGAAAAAATCCATTATTTGTGAATATGAATTTTTGTGAATTCACCTTAACTTTACCAGCAAATTAAAACTATGCAACATCTCTAGTCCTGTCCTATCCAACAGTGTAGAATGTCACCAGCCAGGATGCAGCACAACAGCTTATTAATAGTAATACTGCAAAATGCTGCAGAAAACAATTTAATTCAATGGCAATTAAGCCCTTTTGTCATGTAGTATTTTATAACATGTCATTTACTGCAAGTTAGAAAATGGGCTTTTTATTTCCTGGGCTCTGATTGGCTGGTACACATGTCAAGGGGATACATTAACTTTAAATAGATGCTCAGGAAATAAAAAGTGCCAGTCCCAACCAACCTCAATACCAACAGTAATGGGCACTGGCAAATTTCAAAATTCTGACCCATCATTTTTTTTCTTTGGTAGTAGATCGGTAATGGAGATTCCCCAGCAACTGCTACTGGGCAGTGTCCCCCCATTGCAAAACCATGAGTTATCACAAAAAAAAAACACGTATTTTATATAAAATTAAATGTTTTCAGCCTCAGCAAAGTACTGTAATGCAATAGACTACTCATGTCCCTCGGTCCCTCAAAAGCCATCCGATCTAGTAGATTGTAAAAGCTGGCAGCGTGTCTCATCTCCAGGGAGTCTAAGTTATTAAAGTGCTGCTACCGCCACTTGGCTGATTCTCTCAGATACTGTCACCTTTTAAACTCTACCCTGCTGATTACCCCCGCTCAAAACTCCACAGCTAGGACAGTAGAAGAGCACAGAAATGTACTTTTTTTTACAGCTTTACCTTTTCATCTTGCTGCCAGCTCCCTCAACCTCTAATACACTAAAACAGCCGACTTTCATGTTCCCTGCTGGACCACCACTCAGCCACGCCACTGCTCCTTAGCATCACTGCTCAGCTGATTGATCTCCACTCATAGTGTGCAACCAAACCTGTTACTTTAATGTAAAAAACAAATGTATAATAGTGACATCATTCAAATCATGTTGGGAGGGGGTTAACTGAAAAGTATTCAAAATGAAGAGAGACACTATAAACTAATAAAAAAAACACAGGGCCTGATTTCATAAAGTGTTTAGATCACCAGAAGAACAGTGAGGTGGACGCAAGTGGCAACTTGTGTCAAAAATTGTGACCATTGCAATTTTACTAGCCACCTACTGCAAAAGCCCTGACGCAAGTCCCTAGCACCAGACACAGGGAGTTAGACCAGCTTACCCCGATCTAACTTTCCATTCATGGGGGACTGAAATGATGAGGCTTGTGACAAAGCTTTGTCGTAAAGTGCCGAAAATTGGGTCAAATGTCACAACTGTGCCAAATGTACTAAAATTCAGTGCAGGTTGTAGCAAATTCTTTGGCAAGCTTTGTGGCTGATGCAGGGCTTGGTGCAAGCACTGTGCCAACCTTGTAAATTTGGGCTCAGGTTCTCATAAGCAACAGCTCCCTCTAGCAGCAGTTCAACCTTACTAAACTAAAGGGACTATTTTACAGAAACCGCTGTTTCTGATCATTTTTATGTTACCCTCTTGTTTCCTAATGAAATCATTATAAAAAAATTATGAAAATCCATTTTCTAAGTGCAATAATATCCTCCAGGGTGGGCGGTATGGGCAATATCCCTACCGGGTCATAATGTCATACGCTTAATAGCATACGGCATTATGCGCGAACCCCGGACCTGTGCGATCCCCGTGTTGGACCCTCCTGGAGTTAGAATCCTAAGTAGGGGAGTCCAGGGGTGCAGCACCCCGTAATGGGAGGTGTGGGGGCAGAGACCCTCACAGAACAAAATAAATTGTGAAATCAAGCAACGCAATTAAGTCGCACAGCATTCTGCTATGCAACATTTTGAACCCATGCCAGAAATATCAGAACTTCCTGGGCCTATAAGGCCCTCAGCCTGTGGTATCGTGCCTTATTATGCACCTGGGTAGGCTGGTATTGCCCAGTACCACCCATTCTGTCAGATAGTACTGCTTGCTTATAATAAGGGTTGTATGAAGGTGATCTGCTGATTAATCAAACACCATCAAGTGACCATGGATTAAACTTTCCTTTTAATCCATAGATAGGTGACCTAGACTACTTCCATCCAGCAAAATATTTTGAATATCCCAAAAAAAAACATATCCCTGTCTGCACAGCTTTCTGGAGTATATGAGTAGGGTCTTGTTTATTTATATTGTAATGACCAAAATACTTTAATACTTTTTATTTTTAGTGTTCAAAGGACAGGAAAACAAAGCAACACAGCTCCTTTCCTAAAGTAATCAATGAGTGTAGGAACATGTTAGAACATCTGTTTTATTTGTTTTTTTACCATGTATGAGAATACATTACTTCCATGAGTTTCCAAGCTCTGCATCATGGGTATGTGAGCTACTGGGGTATGTGAGCTACTCTTTAGAAGTTTATTTCTCAAGGAATGACAAATCTATTGCATAATCCATATTATTTACATACCCATGATGCAGTGCTTACAAGTCACGGAAGTAAAGTATTCTCATACATGGTAAAAAGCAAGTAAAACAGATGTTCTAACATGCTTACTGATTATTTTAGGAAAGGAGCCATGTTACTTTGCTTTCCTGTGTTTTGAACACTAAAAGGAAGTATTAAAGTATTTCCATCACTACAATATAAACAACACTCTACTCATATACTCCAGGAAGCAAATGAATATGTTAGAAAATGGGTTATATAGTTATTCTGCTGTTGATTAAAAATAGAAGAAATTTTCCACAGAATTGTGCAGTTCAAAGAAAGCTTGTCAATAGACAGTAATATATTCCCCACAGTACGTTTCACTTAGTTTGCATGTGAGTATTTGCACTAATATGTCTACAACGATTTTGTACTTTACAGAACTGTTTACCTTAACCATAACGTATTTATTCTCAGTCTACATGTGGAACTATTTTTTTCAGATGAAAGGACACACACTTACTGTATTTCATCCTGGCTGACTCCACTGCACTTCCCACATATTCTGAAATTGTTAGTCACTTCCACATTCCTAGATGAGTGTCCCTATTGCATTTCAAGGTTGAGTGTTCTCATCACATTTCAAGATTGTGCATCCCTGCCACATTCCAAGATTGCCTGCCAAGCCCCAACATTATGAAATTATGCACCACCTAGACATTCCATCACTTCCCACAGAGCTGCATTCCAAAACCATGTCCTGCCACATTCTAAAGAACAGTACCAGGCATCTGAACATTTTGAAAATGCATGCACAGCACCCAAACCCGTGTCCGGTTTTTTCTCAAATGATTACTACAACTACAGTTTATCTAACTTTTGGAGAAAAAAGTCTTAAAAAGTTACTGATAAAGCTGTCATAGTTTCATCAGTAGCTCTTTACTGAAACTGGCTTTTCTGAACAGGAACTGAAATCAGGGTTACAAAATGACTTGTATTTTTTAACAAAAAAGTAACTCAGAGCTCTAATTTTTGGTATGAGGCTTATTGGGGATACGTTGATGTTATTTGTGCAATTTAGCACTTTTGACCAAACTCCCTCTTTAAAGTAATGCAGTGTATTCAAGGGGATCTCCTTCCCAAAATAAACCACTCCACACAACTTGTTGAGTGCTTAGTTGGTCTTGTTTTATTAATAACTCATAAGTCCACCCACCTTTATTACATTCCCATAATCATTCATTTCATATTTACATCTAATACATATCCATTTTATACATCTATTATGTACATCCATTATATAGATCCATTCCTTGTTATTTCTTCATATTCCATTCTTCTGGGCTTGGGTTCAAACCCAATACCCCACTTTGGTCTTCTGCAGTGCAAACCCCACAAGGGCCCAAAACACAGCTGGGTGCACACCCAGACCATGTCCTGGTTTCCTGGCCCAGTACCCCCTTGCAGCTAATATTCTTCTCCTTTGTCTCCTATTCCTACTTTTCCACCCCACTTTCTTCTCTTCCTTCCCCCTCCCCCTTATCCCCTTTTCCCTTCATACAAACCTGCACCTAACCACCCTACTGCTGTCCACCTTGAGCAGCCCCTTGTGGCCCCTATACTTTTCATCCCCACTGCTGTCCACCTTCAGCAATCCCTGACAACCAACTGTTGTTCACCTTCAGACAGTTCCTGTGGCCCCACATTCTATCTCTTCACTGCTGTCCAGCTTCAGTAGTCCCAGCCAACTGACTGCTGTCCACCTTCAAAAAGACTCTGTGGCATAATAATACCACCAAAACGTGGTCAACCTGCCATCCACCTTCCACAGTTGACTCTCATTTCCCATTCCTCACCCTCTTATCCCCTCAATTAAAGGGGTGGGTGAGTGGGCAAACAGCTCCGTAACAAATGAAGAAGGGTGCTCCCAATCCTACTTACGCTTAAATACACTTATGACGCCAGTCCCAATCCCCTTCTTACTTCCACCAATACCTTTCCTGGCTCTCAAACTCCTCCCTCTTTTGTTCCATCCTTGCTCCCACAATTCCCTACTGACTTTCTTCCCAATCCCTAGCCTCCCCCCTCCTCTCCCCCCTCCAGCTCCTATGTTAACTAACCTGAAACACCCCTGCTATTTTGATGGGGAGACCTCTGATAATAGGACTTGCCCTTTTAGCTGGCAAGCCACCTTGCCAGGGGATTCCCTTCCCAAAATAAACTACTCCACTCAACTTATTGGGTGCACAGTTGTCCTTTTTTATTAATAACTCATAAGTGCACCCACCTTTATTATATTTTCATAATCATTCATTTCATATTTACATACAATGTATATCCATTTTATACATCCATTATGTACATCCATTCTATCCATTTCTTGTTCTTTCTTCATATTCCATTCTTCATCGACATCTGACATCCTGGCTCAGGTGCATACTGAACACCACCCTTTGGCCCTCTGAGGTGCAAACCCCACAAGGGCCCAAAACACAGCTGGGTGCACACCCAGCCCATGTCTTGGTTTCCTGGCCCAGTACCCCCTGGGCCTCTTATATCCTTCTCCTGTGTCTCCTATTCCCCCCTTCATCCCTCCATTTTTTCTCTTCTTCCACTAGCCCATCTCCATCTATTGTGCCAAATGATGAGCTTCCCTCCTTGAACATCTTCCACTACCCCACTGTTTCACTGCTTCCTCCATCTGCAGGTTAAACATATCAAGGTGTACCCCACCTTACCTATATAGCCCTGCGCATTCATGGGAAATGCCTCTGTGCTTTATTGCAATCCCCCATTCCTTTTACTAGGGTCACAACTTTATTTTTTAGCTTCTCCATGGCCTCCTCTACTGCTCTTATATCCCTCGTATAACTCTAAACCCTTCTTGGGATCATTTCTGACCAAGCCAGTATCACTTCTGGTCACCATCCTTTGATTATCCCCAAATATTTAACAATATAATTCCAAATGTCCACCCAAGGCCTTGTTCCCAAATCATTACCCTTCCCCCCAGGTGTAAAATTAACAAGTCCAGCCTTGGCATTCGCAACCTCAGTTCTTTCAGGAGTGGCAACAGCTGGGTCCATCTCATTCCCCTTACCCGCCTCCAGTACATTCTTGTCATTCCCAAATTCATCCTCAGTTGTCTCCCCTAGTTCTTACTGACACTTGTCTCTCCGCCCAATATATAAAAGTGTGGCCCACAATCTATACATTTTTCATTCTGTCTGTATCTAAAGGAAGGAATGACAAAACACTTTAGTTCTTCAACTATCTCACATATTTTTTGCAACAATTGGACTCCCATCTACCCACTCTCTTTATCTCTTTGGCAGACTGCCCTCTTGCTGCCTCCTCTGAGGCTGCCCTAATCCTAAATGAATGGGATGAGAAACCCTCAAGATTCTCCCCCATCAACTCCAAGCCATTCTTCAGTACTGCCACTGCCTGAAAGGAGGTGGTGGGTTCCCCATTCCTGTGCATAAACAAATTTCCCTCTGCTGTCCCCCTGAATGCCCTATACTCAGTTGAGGCCTGTACTGTGCATATCCCCCCGTCTCCCCCATTCCTATTACAGCCTTTGTCCTTTGATCTGCCTGATCCATATTGGACCTGCTTAACCAAATTCCTACCCTATAGCTACTCCACCTCACATTCCCCCTGTGTAGCCCCACCGGCTCTATCCCTCTTGCTCTGTGCCACCACTTTGTTCACTCTGAATGCCCCTCAGAACATAACTAAGAATATAGTCGTGAATAACTCCACCAATCTGCTTAGTAAGGGTGCTGGTATGGGCCTTCTCTTATCTGGAGTCCTTCCTTTTAACCTCTGCCACCCTTGTAGCATCTGTCTGATTACCAGGACCCTGCAGGGTTCCCTCCAGTTCCATGTCAGAATATAGACGACAATGTTGTCAACATCCTGAACAGCGATGGGAACAATGCTGACTGTAGGCATTGTTCCTGTCAGGAATGGAGTGTTTTTTTGTGGGGGACTTTGCCCCTGCACCTTCTGGCCCCCCCATCTCTAAATAACCAACTCCAAGTCAGAGTTGGTTCCAGGTGGGGGCATAACACCGGGAGACACAGTGCCAGTGTACAGTGGACCATCACAGCGACCTGCTGAGATTTGTCACTGTGATGGTCTTCACTGTGGAATTGTCATTGTCGTGGTGTGCCACCCCCTTCATCCCATTTAATGACCATAAATTACATCACTTGTTCTTCTGTTACTGGCCCACTTACTGTACCTTCATACCAACCTTTCTTGGAACTCTTGGAATAAGTTCCAAGACCCCTCATATATCTTCAGTGTCCTTGGTGCCCAGGAGCTCTTGTACAGCAGCTGGGTTCTTCCCAGCCAATCCCCCATAAATGGAGTGAGACTTCCATTTTCTGGCCTGCTTCCCCTGGTGCTAGGCACCTGAACCTGTCAAACTGAAGATGGGAAAGGCTGTCAGCTGCCATGTTCCTTAACCCCTTTATGTGTCTCACCTTAAATTACAGGTTCAGTCTTAAGCCCTGCAGAACCAGCTGCCTCAGTACCCTCAGAATTGTGTCTGTTGTAGCTGCCTGTCTGTTCTATACTTCCATGACCCCTTTGTTGTCACATCCTACCACCTTCTTTTTCCTTAGCTGCTTACCCCAAATCACCACCACCCATATTAGAAAGACTTCTAACAGTGTAATGTCCTTCATTAGCCCCTTCTCCCTCCATTGCTCTTGCCATGCTTCCAATATCCATTCCCCTTTATAGTATGCCCCATACCCAGTGCCCCTGCTGCATTCATGTATAGTTCTAGGCCTGTATTAAGCAACCAATTCTCCTGTCAAAATGTAGCCCCATTACATCTTACCCAATATTGCTCTAAAACTTCCTGGTCCTGTCTCATGCCCTTTGGTATATCTACCCAATGATGGGGCTGCCTAGCCCCTTTTGTTGCCCTTGCTAGCCTGCGCATTTAGGCCCTACCTGGGGTCACTGCCCAGCACACAATGTTCAATAAGTGCTGCACCACCATGAATGGCACCCTGCACTTCCCTTTCACTATCACTATCAATTCCTTCAATTTCTGTACCTTGTCCCCTGGTAACCTGAAGGCCCCCTCTCTGTGTCCACCTCTATCCCTAAAAATTCCAGCCTATGGGCTGGGCCTTCCCTTTTCTGCTCTTCTAATGGAATCCCTAATCTGCACACCTCTCCTGGAAGCACTGCAACATCTCTGCTGCCCCCTCTTCACCCTAACCTATCAGCAAGAAGTCATTCAAGTAATGTACTACTGTCCTACCAGATTTCTCCCTAAATGCCCACTGCAACCATGCCAAAATGTCTCAAAAGTGGCACATGCCATGGAGCAACCCATTGGCATAGCCTTGTCAAAATAATATTACTCCTTGAATTTGAAGATTAACAACTCCCAATCCTCTGCTCTTACTGGAAGCAACCAAAAGGCTGCCTCTATATCTGTCTTCACTAGCCATGCTTCTTCGACTGTCCTAATCATTTCCACAGTGTTGTCCAGTATCCCGTATGACACTGTCCTCTGCTCATCCTCAATGAACTCATTCACTGACTCCCCTTCTGGGTATGACAGGTGATGTATTAAATGGAATCCCCACTGCTGCATCTTGGGGACTAGCCCCAAAGGTGAAACTCTGAATTATCAAATGCGGGCTCCTTGAAAGGGCCCTCTACCCTTCCTGTATGTACGTCTTTCTATATTTTCCTAGCCACCATCTCCTCCTTTCCCTTCACTGACTGTAGGTTACTGGCCTTCATTGCCTATTCTTGTCCCTCATACTGCAAGATAAACCCCATTGTGAACCCTTCCTGCAACATCTCTTGTGCTTTCTTCTCTGGGTACCCCCTGTACCCATTCTAATAGTAGTTCTACTCTTATCGGTGTCCTGGCCATTGCAAATCCTTTCTTTGCTTTCTTCCCAATCTTCTTTCTCTTATCTCTCTCGTTATCTGAGCCAAATCCCCACCTCTCTTAAACCCTCTGCCACTCCCCCTCTGACCCACTCCCCTTGTCCTCCAAAATACCCACTGAAAGGGCTGCCCCATAACTAAGTCCCCTAAACTTCTCTCCCCCATTCCTGCAACACAGCTGTGAGTGTGACCCACCACACTTTGAACAAGCATGTCTGAATTTGCAGCTTGCCCATGTACACTGCACCTTATTGTAGCCCCAACATAACTTTTGTAGACTGCTTTTTTCTGCCTTTCTTCCTTCATGTCCAACCCCTGTCTGCACCATTATTGTTTCAAACCATGCATTGGGTTGCCTGGTGTCCCACCTTACATCACCATTAGAGGCCTTTCTCTGATGAAATTTCTTGTCATATAAAAAACGCCTGTGTCCCCCACGCATTTTATATGCAGTGCACGCTATTTGTGAATATGCTAACAAAGGGATGGCCAACTTTGGCTGCATTTGCAGCATGGTTGCACCAAAATATGTAAAACCCTTTATCCAGGCCTCCAGCATCTTACCCTTAAATGATTTCTCCTCCTGCGCTTCCCCAAAAAATCTAATGCTGCTGCCATCTCTGTTTTTCCTATTCTCTCTCTCTCTCTGTCCTCATACTTTTACTGCTTCCTTGTCTACTAATGCAATTATGTCGATGTACTCACATTTCCATATCCTCTCTTTTAGTGCCTTGGGAATATGATCCGCAGTTGTAACCCCAGGCATCCTTTCTTCCCCCACCTACCTGCCATTCACCCCACCCATGCCCTTGCCCCTTCCATACCTTTTATCTTCTTCAACACCTGCTCCAACCTCTCAAGCCCATTCTCGTCCTGCTCTTAAATCACCCCCTCAATGAAATCCCTCAAGTTCTCTGCCTGGGATAGATCAATACCATTTGGCTTACACTTCTTCCTGGTGGTTCCTTTGACCCCTTTGCCTGGCCATCCTCCATCTCGGCCCCCATCACCATCCGGAGTTTTCCTCTATCCTGCTGTTTTCTTCTTTGCCCCCCTCACTCTTCCTGGTTGCCTCCAGTATGGACTGCAACTGGAGCATCATCTCCATAGTTGGCTGCAACTGATCCCCGCTGGGGCCAGCTGCATCATCACTGTTGTTTGTTCCTCTTCCAGCCACATCTTTTCCAAAACTGATCCAGGAATCCAACCATGCCAAATACTTGCAAACTGATGTGGTAAAGTGCCACAACCAACCTCTCAAACAGCTCTCTAGGAAACAAAGAAGGGAGGTCCCAGTCCTGCTTCCACTTAAATATGATTACATTGACAGTCCCCCTTCTTCTTACTTCCACTAGTCCCTGGCCTGACTGTCAAATGCCTCTCTCTTTTGTTCCATCCTTCCTCCCTCCCACAATTCCCTACTGATCTTTTCCCCATAATTCTGCTCACTAGCCTCCCTCTTCCTCTCCCCCTCCCCATCTCCTATGTTACATAACATGAAACACCCCTGCTATTTTGGTCAGGAGACCCCTGACAATAGGGCCTGCCCTTTTAGCTGGCAAGCCCCTATATTAAATGAAAGATTTTTTATTTTATTTTTTAAAGTAATAGCTCAAAGTGTAAGCCGTTAGTCTGGCTGTATAATAAAGCTAATTGACACTGAAAAGCTGATGAAGCATTTGTCAAGCAGGGGTCTCTAAGGTCCAGGAGTCCCATTGCAATGAATGACTGACTTGAAATCTGGGGTGTATTTCCAAAAGTGATTAAAATGGTGCAGTTGCATCAAGTCATGCAAATTTGTGTCACACAGATGTGATATGTAATTACACTGTATTTTAATGGCTGCGTCCGAACTGACACTTATACTTGCATCTTAATTGTAGTATTTTTGTGGGACATTTGCAGGCTGCATCATAATTGTGTCATCTATGTGTCACTAATCTGGATGCAAACGTGAGTGCAGAAGACTGTAAGGCAACCATCTTCTGAAGGTAGTTCACCCTTCTGATGCATATACAGCTGGGATTTGTGATGCAGAAGTGAAACAGCTTACATCCGTCACAACTCTCTTAATACAGGCCGTGGTCTTTGAAAAACTTTGTGCTAATGATTTACTGTACCTAAAGAGTTGTTGCATAGTTTTATGAAACATTTCTTACCTGTGGTTTCAACCCATTTCCTCATTCATAGACAGAACATGTTTACCATGTCTTCAAGTTTCCCATGAAGAGCTGTGCTAAGTGTGCACAATTTGTCTTTATAAATTGTATACAATAAGTACATAATTAGTGCATAATATGATCACAAAGTTTCACTATGCTCACCTTGTAACAAAATGAACTCTTCATAGTGCCAAAATTCCACTGCACTGGGAAAGTTTTCACTGACTTTCACAAACTTCCAGCAAAGATTTGCAAAAAGATAAAGTTCACCAGCAAATTCATTGCTAAGTCCAAAGAAATCCAACAACTTCACCCTTCCAAAATTCATCACTTTGGCAGAGTTCACAAATTTGTTGCATTTCACATAGTAAAATAATTTAATCAGTCATAGTCGTATGCACATATAAAAAAGGTAATTTAAAAATAATTTCATGAGTCTCTGGTTCCAAGGACTCCAAAATCAATCAATTCTCTGAGACACTGTCTTCCTGGAAGCTTAACTTGTTGAGCTCCTACTAAAGATTAATTGCAATGGTTATAAAATATACTGTTTGCTCACTGTGAGTATAACCAGGCATTATTTTTTACAAATAAAGTGAGAGCATTGTCACTTCTCATGTATGACTGTTATTTTTTGCATCTCTTTTGATGATTTCACATAAAATCCCTCAAACATTTCAGATCAGCTGGCAGAATCTTGGGTGTGTGCTGATGTCATGTAAGTAAGAATGGCATAATTTTCTTCAAGGTCCTGTCTGCTTTGAACACACATACACACACACACACACACACACACACACACACACACACACACTCTCATACTTCATCAGAGGGTAAAATTGCAAAAATCAGTCTTCACTTCCAATTGTCATAAGTACCTGTGTCCACTTAAATCTATAAATATACCAAAGACAAATCTATGTTAAGTTTCTACAGGCTAATCAGCAAAACTTTGGGAAAAATATTTAAAAAGTGAAGGGTGCCCAAATAAATTAGGGAATGTAAACTTGTTTTCCAGTTTCCTGACTAACCCTAAATACTGCCCCTGCAGCTCTCTGCTTCTGATAGTTACTATTTTGATTCTTCCCATTGGTGCAGTTCAGCCTCAAAGCATGCTGTGTAGCAGTAAAGTACTAACAATGGGCCCTATGCACTAATGGATGGAGTGGCTATGTGCTGCGTATCTGCAGCGTGTAGCCACTCCGTATTCATTGTGCCCTCTGTGTGGGATCCACAAAGGGGGGGCCTGCAGACCCAATGCACCCAATCTCCTATGGCTATGGACTGCACCTCATGGGGGCATGGGCTAGGGGCATGCCAGCACTATGCACCATGCACAACAACACATAGTGCTGGCCACGGAGGTACAGAGGAGGGCACAGGGTATGACAAGGAGAACCCTGCCATAAGCCCCCTATGTGCCCCACACACACAGCTCATCACCACCCAGATGGGGCAGACAGCCCACACTGCCACCGGGACCACTGTGGCTGGACCACCCATTGCTGCACAGTACCACCAGCACAGATTGGTGCATGGCCCCTACCAGGTGCCCCTACACCAAAGACACAGACCTCACAGGGCACTGGCTCATGGATGCTGCCACCCGCAAATGACACCACTGGCCAAACCCCACCACTGGTCCCCACATGTGGTGGGGCACAGTGCCCTCCAGTACCTCACCCTGTCACTGCGACTCACTCTGAGTCTGCATTTCGGGAAGGCTGGTGCCTTTACCCTCCTCTTACTGCCACAGCTGCCAGCCACTGGTCTTCCATGGGGCACACTGCCAACAAGCGCCTCACTTCTTAGGGGATCCACTCTTTGACCTGGTCCAGGCATCCAATTGGATGCCAGGCTGGGTATGCAACCCCGCTCCTGGCAACCCTGCAGTGTTCTGCATGCCAGAATAGGTGGGGCAATGGACAAATGGAGGCCAGTAGTGAATATATTGGCTGGTGTGCACCTGTCCACATTTGTAGAACTCCACGGTCAGGTAATGCTCCTCTGGCACATATTACCCTCCCATTTGTGCATTGGGCCCAATAAGTTTTGAAAGGAAAAGAAAGAAGCATATCAGAAGATTTAATATAACTGGCAGAGAGAAACTAGTAATCATTCTCCTGTACAAATATTTAAAATGATTCCTTTCCCATTTTAAAAAGTGAACACAACAGCAAGGAGAATAAAATAGCAAACTGTTAGGCTATTACTGTATGTTTACCTTGCTGCAGCCTGAGCAATATTTATGTTAAGTCTGAGCTACAGTAGTGTGCATTTGGACCCTCATCAGTGCATTACAAAACATTATACCTACATCTCTTCTGCCCACAGTGCAAGCAAGCGGCAATAATGGGGACAGGTGAAAACAGGCATGATGCCCATGGGCACTGCATGGCAGATGGATTTCCCCTGGATTGACAGCTCCTCACAAAGTGTTGATAAATGAAATGACAGGATCATTAATTTGTGATTGGTGGTGCTCAGTATTAGATGCAGATAGTCTCAATATGCGCTTCATCCTGTGGAGATGTCATCTGCCCTGTGACAATGAAAGTTGGAGGATCACTGAGTGAGCAGCCAGAAAGCATAAAATGGCTGTTGGTGCTCTGTTTTCATGGTCCTTCTCCTTGCTACATATTGGCCCCAGTTGGCAAAAATGGAAGTTGATTAATTATCCTATCAGTAAAATACACAACCTTTTACTCAAACACAAATAATTGCAGTTCAGAAATTTTTCATGAACCAGTCAAGTAGTCTGTTCCACTCCATATAATTTAGTAATTACATTGTCTGTTATTTTAAGAGTTCCTAATTACATTAGATATGCTTGAGGATCATTGCCCTGCACATATACATTAGCATATGATTTTTCAGACCTTTAAATTGTTATATATAATTATTAAATATTTTTATCAGTTGTGAAACAGTATAATTAAACAATTCTTATTCATATTTAAACAGCAGGAGTTTCTGACAGCATCCAGTTATACAGTATGTTTGGTAGTTGTTCAAAAGAATTTAACTGCTTTTTACTTTTCCTATAACATAATAAAGGCATTGATCCCTAGAAAATTCTATGGTGAACCATCTGCTATTCTAAAAGTATGATGTCTGGTTAGCTCTACCTTTATTGTTCTGGAACAAATTTTCTAAAAGTCCCCTAATTTGTAGGCAAACTGCCACAAGCACAAGAGCACCCTTGTGAAACTTATTTTGTAGCAATTAAATAGAGAATAATGCCTGTGCAAGTGTGTGTTATGAGTATTATTCACACACCTGAGGTGTATGAAAAATCTTCATAAAACAAACGTTGTACATTTATTTTTTTTATAATAATTGGTTCAAGGTTTCAGACAGAAAAACTGTAAAATGTATTTGTGCAAGTGAGCATGTCCCTCAGTGGCTGCTATACTCGCATAAATACAGAGTGCTTTCTTTCATGCATCAGTGAAGTGACAGCTCAAGGAGGAAAATGCTGTAATAACCCACTATCAATTTGTTATGGAATTCAGTGAGTTATTATGGCATTTTATCAAGACCGGATATCCAGTCATTATAGGAGATCCCCAGCTATTATAATTAATTTATTTTAAAAAAATAATCTAACCAGGATAATTTATGTATATATACATTGCTAACCAGTAAAGGTGCATTGGTCTTAAGCTATATTCCAGGTAGGTCCTGCAGGAGAAGGAACAGGGAGATTTACAAAATAAGAATCCTCTATAACAGAAAACACCATGGTGCAATTGAGCATAATGAGATAGCGTGATGAATAAAACATATGAAAACAAGGAGCAGAAAGTAACATTCAGCTTATATATTCACAAACAGCAATAGTGTATGAGGCAGTGTGTGGTACATATTATAGTGATGCAGTAGCACCACAATAGTTAGGGTTGAGCAGGGCTTTCTATGTTAAATCACACAATTTGCTATTTAATAATTTTGCAACTGTTCAATGAATTTGGACAAAATTTTGTATGCATGGTCTTGTGGGGCAGTCTTTTCATGTACCAAGTTTAGTTCCAGTCAGATGTGCAGATTTAGAGCTGTGTGTAATGAAAAAACAAAATATTGCAGTTTTTTGCTTTTTTGCCATTGAGTAGTGCCCAGATGATTTGTAATTTTGGTCTGAAATTTTTAGTGTAGAACGGGCTTGCCTCAGAAGAATTTCCTTTGGTGGTTTGGTGAATAAATATTAATCTGTTGCAAAATGTATTAAATTTTAAAATAGCTGTATGAAGTTTTTATATGGGGAATCCTTTTTCATGAAGGAAAGAATCTTTTTTCACTTGCTGCCATCTTGTTTTCACCTTTTCACTAAAATTCTAATCTGAAATGTCCCAAAAATTGCATTCTGAAGAGCTACCAACACATGTACAGTAGCTTGCTTCCGGGATCCCCTCAGCTGGATTCTGCAGTTAAGTGTTGCTGAAATTCCCTTATAATTCACATTATAAATCTTTTTGCATGACTTGTGATATGAAAAAAGATTATTTTTTGTATCCCAAGTCATGAAAAAGGATCCCTTTTCATGATGGGAATATCTTTTCCCTGGTGTCTAGTGGCACCACCAACCTCCGATCATCATCCTATTTCATAATTTTTATTTTATTTGTTTTATTGTTTGGTAACCTGGTAAAGTCCACTAGGATCAGGTGCCTGTCTTCAGGCACAACCTAGGGGCACTGGGGAGGTTATGTGACTTGCTCAAAGTCACACAGTATGCAAATGGAGGTTGTGGGAATCAAGCCCAGGTCTGTCTGCTGGATGTACCAATCTCATTCACAGCTCGTTACTGTGGTATACTGCCCTGATGTCTAGTGGCAACCCCCCACACTCAGATCACTGCCCCTGATACTTTTCTTTCCCTGGTGTCTAGTGGCACCCCCCCACCGATCACCCACCCCATAATTTCTCTGTTTATCCCTGGTGTGTAGGACACCCTCACCCTATGATCACCATCCCCACTAATTTGTGCCCTTTCCTTGGTGTCTAGTGAGACATCACACCCTCTGATCACCATTCATAAGTCTTTTCTTTGTGACTCATGATACAAAAAAAATAAATTTTCATATCACGAGTCATGAAAAAGAATCCTTTTTCATGATGGGAAAATCCTTTCCCTGGTGTCTAGTATCACCCCCAACCTTTGATCACCATTCTCTTTCATAATTTTTATTTTATTTGTTTTATTCTTTGTAAACCTGGTAAAGCCCACTAGGCACAGGTGCCTGTTTTCAGGGGTGACCTGGGAGCACTGGGGAGGTTACATAACTTGCTCAGAGTCACACAGTATGCAGATGGAAGTTGTGGAACTCAGTCCCAGGTCTGTCTGCTGGATGTACCAATCTCATTCACAACTCGTTATTGTGGTATACTGCCTTGGAGTTTAGTGGCAGCCCTCACCCTCTGATTACTGTCCCCCCGATATTTTTCTTTCCTTGGTGTCTAGTGGCAACCTCCCACACTCCAATCACCATCCTCATTGATTTGTGGCCATTCCCTGGTATCTAGTGAGACACCACACCCTCCGACATCCATTCATAAAAAAATTTTTGCGACTCATGATAGAAAAAAGGATTCTTTTTCTTATCACAAGTCACAAAAAAGAATCTTTTTTTGTGATGAGAAAACCCTTTCCCTGGTGTCAAGTGGCACCCCCAAACTCCAATCGCTGTCCTCTCTTATAATTTTATTTTGTTTTATTCTATGGTAACCTGATAAATCCCACTAGACACAGGTGGCAGTTTCCAAGGGTGACCTGGGAGCATTGAGGAGGTTAAATAACTTGCTCACAGTCACATAGTATGCAAGTTAAGGTTGTGGGAATCAATCCCAGTTCTGTCTCCTAGATTTACCAATCTCATTCACAGCTTGTTATTGTGTTATACTGCCCTGGTGTCTAGTGGCAGCCCCCACCCTCCAAATCCTACCCCTATAATTTTCTTTCCTGGTGTCTAGTGGCACCTCCCCTTCTCGATCTCCCTCCTTGTAATTTTTCTGTTTATCACTGGTGTCTAGTGGCACCACTGCCCCATTGATCTGTGCCCTTTTCTGATGTCAAGTGGCACCCCCACCCTGTGATCACCGTTCAGACCAGAAATGAAGAAAATGGTTTTTCAATATTTTTTTCCTGTAAAACTTAAACGGTCCCTTGCTGATCTCACCCCCCACCCCTATTTCCCACTCAGCACCCACCACCCTGCATCCACCACACACCCTCATTAGCCTGAATAGGTGACAGGTTGAAGATCTACTCTCCTATGGAAGACACGTTCTGCTGCTGGAACCACTGACTGCAATATGAGAAACTAAGGTAGGTGTAGTTCAATGTATTTCAGTTGGGTTTTCAACTTTGATGCATAACCTAGTCAGTTTCATATCTTTGACCCCAAATTTTCCAAACATGGCCTTTTTGGAACCCCACTATATTACCAATTTCAGTGGATTTATGCAAATCCAGCTGGAAAGGAAATGTTATGTTTGTCTAGCGAAATGACCATTCAGGCAGGATTTGAACATTTTCACTACCCTTGTTCATGAGGTGGAGTCAAAAGAAAGCTATGTTGAAAATCTTGGTCAAAATATGTAAAAATGGCAACCTTATGTACGTGCATTCAAATTTTGCTATGCTTGCTCATATCTCTGGTAATTTTAAATATTTTGACCCAAAATTTTCAACATAGCCAAATTTTTACACCTCATGAACATAAAAGCTGTCATTTTTCAAATCCTAGCCAAACTGTCTTTTCACACCTGTGGTGTGGAATGACACTGTGGTGGAGAGGAATCATATTAGGAAGGAATTTAGACATTTTCAGTACTGGGTTCATGAGGTGGGATAAAAATAAGGCTATAGTGACAATTTGATTATGGTTTTACTGTATATCCATCTATGGAGGAATGGGAATGAATGGACCAGAGGGGCATGCGCTCCCACAGGCAAATGAGGATGCAATTATATCATCGCAAAAAGTAAGGAAATTCATTGCATGGTTAAATCAACAAAAGTAGGGAATGTGGAGATAGGTTAACAACCCTCACACCCCACCCCTCTCCCAGAGGGCAGCAACATGTGGGTGTGCCTTGGGATTATCAGCCTAAACACTTGCCCCATTCTCATATACAGTACCCATCTCAGACTATTTAATCATGGAATGGAGTGAGCGTCAAGGTTAACAACCCCAAGGCATACCCCACATCTATTGCTGCCTGCAGGGTGGGATGTTATGGTTGGAAACCCTAATTCCACATTCCTGTACTTTGTTGTTTAACCTGACAAGTGCATTATCAAAGTTTTTTGCGCTATCTATCATAATATATATATAAATATATATATATATATATATACACACACACGCACACACATTTGGAGTGAGACAAATGAGTAGTGGATAAATCCATGTATTTTACACACAGTGATATAAATCCTGTTAAAAAAATCACAGTGTGATAATATTTTACATTTATACATATTGTGCTTACCTCACAGCCCGATACAATCACTACCCTGATCTCTTAATGACATCCTGTGCAGTCAGAACTTGGCTGGACTCTGCTAATGTAGATATTAACACTCTAGGCAGGTTTCACTACCCTGTTTCCCTAACACAGCAGTCAAGAACTCCACCAAACCCTCAGTAGACTAGGAAACTAATCAGTATATCAATTCCACTGCAACTCAACTCCAAGCCCTAGAAAAGCACAGTGTGTTCCTGCAGAGAACCAAAGCAAGCTAACAGCAGCCAGTTTCATACTGACAAGAAGCCAAAAAGAGCAAAGCCTTCCACATCCACGAATACCTCAACTACCAATGAATACAGCCTCTTCATCCCAAATGGCAAATTAGTGTTTCAGCTTGTTTTAGCAGAAGTTTCTTTTTTGTCTTGTTTCTTCTTTGTTTATTCCACAAGATAAAGTGAAAAAACAACAAAAGTCTTGGAAACCCTATTGAATAAACTGGACTCATGATGTGCAGTCGGTGTGCTATGGAAAATATTTTTCACTCCTGCATCATGACCTCTGGATACTCTATCTCATGCCTTCATCACTCGTGAGTATCCAGAGGTCACTGTGCAGGAGTAAATATTTTCCATTTCACTCCTTCCCATCATGTATCTGCTATATCTATATCTATCATATCTATATCTATATCTATATCTATATCTATATCTATCTATATCTATATCTATATCTATATCTATATACAGTATATTCATGACAAAAAACTCCATTTACTGCATCAGTTAGGGTTGTTCCACAGTGACAAAAGTGAGAACCGATGTTAGGGTTCCCACCCCCTGCATCCCACCCCACCCCGCCCCACCAACAGGCATCAAGGTATGCATTGGGGTCATCAGTCCTAACTCTCACCCCATCCCATGTGTAAACAGTCTGAGGTGGTGCAGGATAGGAGAATGGGGTGAGAGTTAGGACCGATGACCCCAACGACACCCCAATGCCTGTTGGTGGGGGGGTGGGTAAGGGTTGCAAGAGAGTGGGAACCTACCATTTAATTTCCTTGCTTTTGTCACTGTGGAATAACCCTAACTGATGCATTAAATGGATTTTTTTGCCATGAAATTCCCTTCTTTTTGAGAATGTGCACTATAAATAGTGATGTAATGGCAGCGC
This sequence comes from Neoceratodus forsteri, assembly GCA_016271365.2. Lineage (NCBI taxonomy): Eukaryota > Metazoa > Chordata > Ceratodontiformes > Ceratodontidae > Neoceratodus > Neoceratodus forsteri. Next base: position 237,521,664 of record CM028132.1, on the reverse strand, counting down.
AAATGCAAGCGCAAATGCTAACTCACATGGTGATGCAAACGTAAACGATAATGCAAAGGGTAATGGAAACATAAGCACAAACGTTAATGAAAACAGAAATGGAAATACAAGCACATATGGAAACGGAAACCGTGATGCACATGGTCACGGTAATGTAATTGGAAAAGCAGACACTTACGGTAACAGCAACGATGACGCTAAAGGAAACACAAACAGAAATAGAAATGCAAATGGAAGCTCATATGCAAACGCAAATGGAAATTCACATGGTGATGCAAAAGGAAACGCAAACAAAAACAGTAATGGAAATGCAAATGTTAACAGTAATGCAAACGCAAGCGCAAATGAAAACTCAAAGGGTAACGCACATGGTGGCGTAGACAGGAATGCTAACACAAACGGTAATGGAAACACAAGTGGAAATGCTAATTGTAACAGTAACAACAATGCACAGCTTTTTTCCCCAAAAGCTGCATAGCGAAACACAGGAATACAAAGAATGTGTGCATATAAATGTCCCTTGGAGCAGAAAATGAACACTTGGAATACTAAATTGCTTATATCTCAGGAACCGTAAGATGTAGAAAAAATTACAATTGCATATGATTTATGCCTTTCCTGGCTAGTTTTACACTTAGCCCCTAGAAGGGGGCTAGCATTTTTCTAACTAAAAGTCCGTGATCTCAAAATGTTTTCGAGATACAGGCCCCGAAAGCCGCAGTGGACGCAGTAATGTTAGTCTAGAGGAAAAATAGTCAACTTCAGAGTGCTGTAACTTTGCAGCCGTGTAATATTTTGTCACCAAACCACCAAAAGGCACATCTGTGAGATGTTGGCTTTCTTCCCTCCAAATTGCAGCCCAAAACACCAAACCATTCTTTTGCAGCAGGGTGGCAAAAAGTCCCTACTGTTTTGGGCATAGTGTTTGCAAAGTAGTAATCAAATCACGACACTTTCACAAAAAAGAATTCACGTAAGTGCTCCAGTGCCACACTACTGTGACACTACAGTTTACAAAATTTGAAAACATATTTCTGGGGTGTTTAACCCCAAAAAGACATGTCTAGCATCCTCAGGGCTTGACTAGGTAACCACAAAAAGAATTGTGTCCCTAGAGGGTCCCAAATTTAAATGCCAAGCATTTCTGAGACTATTAACTAAAAAAAAATGGCTGACTCATGACACTACAGGGGTAATTTGCAACACTAAAACCTGCATTTGCAACACTGTCGAATAGCTTAACTTTTCCCATTGACTATAATGGGAAACTTGTATTTTGAATAACTTTTGAACCCTTTAATATATTTTCACTGAATCTTTAAAAGACACATCGCGGACCCTGGCTGCATGTTCCTGAAGGTTTTGAACAAGTCACACAAACTGTGCAACCTGTAGGCATGTGCAAAGAATGCACAAAAAAAGTAAATATGACTTTATATTGCGCTTAATAGCTCCACAACCACATATCCAACCTTTAAGCAACGACAGATCCAGAGACCTATGGTACACTCTATGCATGCCAAAGTTCAAGCAAATCCATCATATGGTGGAAAAGTTATTAAGCTGAAACATTTCATACTTTACCCTTAAATGGGGTGCTCAACCCTAACTATAGTGGCACTATTTATATATATATATATATATATATATTTATATAGTTACAGTGCTCTGAATTTGAGAAATTTCCCATAGGCTAACATTGTGGTGCCTGCAGCACCATTCTGTGCTACCCGCAGCTTTGTCCACCTACTAAGCCTGTATGGAGGTTTCGAAGTCATGCTTACAACTGCAGTGAAATTTTTTTCATCGACTACGTTACTGAGATATTGCCAAATAAGTGTTCCGAGGGTCCTTTCTCAGCACTATGGGGCTGCTGTATGACTCTGTATTTATGTGTAAGTGGGAGTGAAGGGCCAAGAGGGCCTACACTCCCACATACACATACCATTATGGAAAAAATAAGCAATGTGAAGGGACTGCTGGGCCCAGAGGGCCAGCACTGACACAAACACATGCCAGTTACCAGTTACATTCATTGCAAAAAACTGCATCAGTTAGAGTTGATAACATAGTGAAAAAAAGTATGGAAATGTGATGATAGAGTTACCACCACTACCACCCTACCCCAACCCTCCTCCACACACCGACAGATGTCAGGGTATGCCATGGGGTCATCAGATTTAACTCTCACCCCATTCTCCTATACTGTTTCATGTGAGGTTGCTTAGACATGGAATGGAGTGAGAGTTAGATCTGATGACCCCATGGCACACCCCAATGTCTGTTAGTGTGTGGAGGATGGAGTGGGGGTTGGGTGGTAACCCTAACATCATATTTCCGTACTTTTGTCACTGTGCTATTAACCCCAACTGATGCATTAACAATGTTTTTTGCAATGAATATATATATATATATATATATAAAATCACGGCATCATGGCTGGACAGCATTTGGCAAAAAAGACAGCTGCTAAGGGCCACAAAAAAAAAAAAAGGCTAAATAATCATAAACTACACTCCAGGCAGAGAGAATGTATTTGTAAGAGTAAGAATGAACTATGTGTGCCTGGAATTAGGATTTTAGAGAGAAAAGCAAGTGGACCAATTGGAAGTGAGAGTAGGAGGTTGTTTCAGAAAGAGTGGAGAGGAGAGTCTGAAGCTTGAAGCAGGCAGAGGCCTATCCTGCTGAGGTATTGAAGAAATGGAGAGGGAAGGAGTGATAGTCAGAGGAGAAAGGAGAACCAGAACTTGTCGGGAGGGTTGCTGAGCTATAGAGATGTCTCCCAGCAATGGAAGAAAATGAAAGTTGAAATAACGAGAACAGCAGTGAGTATGAGGGAGATGGCCAGGTCAAAATGTCTGAAGGAATGGAAAAGGTGATCCAGCTGGGCCAGGATAGATTATTTAAGGGTGTCACCATAGTCAAGAATTGGGATGATTTTTTTAATTTGTCTCTTTATTTATGTATGTATGTATTTATTTATTTGTTAACCAGGTTGGCACATTTAGCCAAAAGTCCTTTTTCAGGTGCAGCCTGGAGCTGCAAAACAGTCAGCTGAAAGATGATAAACAGGCAAATACAACAATATATACATAGAATTTCACCTGCAATATGCTGGTACAAAATTTATAGAAATATAAACCACACGTTACAGTGTAAAAGACACTTTACAGTGTGAAACATCAGTTGACAATTACTGTACATACAGATTTAACAAGTAAATGATGCTTCAGTCCAGCTTTGAAAATTGCATTGTTATAATCATCATGGATAATAATAGAAAGGCCATTCCAATATTTAGTGTCAGAAAAGGAGAATGCATGCTGATCCATTAACATACTAACCTTAGGTACTGTGAGCAGATAGTTTTCATGAGATCTCAGATTTCTTACACTTATTTTAATTCAGTAATAATGATATAAGTGAACCTAAATGCAATTTTATGATCTTATGAACTAGGCAACAATACTAATACAGTTTATGTTGTCCTGGACTCATCCAATGGCATATTCTGTGAGGGACATTTAACACAAAACAATAAAAGTTAGACAAATAAGGGATATGCAATGGAAATGAGTGGAATAAATGATTTATCTGCACAAGGGCAGTTTGACCTTGGGTAACCTCACATGTGGTGCAAGCCATGAGTGAAGTGTCCGATGTCAAACTGCTCGTGTACAGATAAATCATTTGTTCCACAAGCTGTCCATTGCATATTCCATTTGTGCTTTAAGAAAGGGGTTTTTGAATTTTTTTATTTATTTATTGCATAAGATCGGAATTACAATCCTTTGAGTCACAGACTCTTTTGCAAAGGCTCCACGTCGGTTACAGGGGGTGGAGGGAGTACATATAATACAAGGAAACATACATAATCAAGCAGTATTCAGGGAAAACATACACTAACAGTCAGTATTCAAAATCAGTACTGGTAGTGCAGTCCAGGCTCTAACTTAGTATACCAGAGACAGTGGTAGGCAGCTTTCGGGATTTCATTTGTTAGAGATGGGTAGGAAGCAGATTCATATGGTCTAGGGTGACCCTGAGTCAGTTATAAGGGGGGTTTGGGGGCGCACGCGGTGGGCAGGGAATTAGCCACAGTCACAGTTCGCAGTCTCAAGTAGTTGAGCTTTGAGGCCTGCTTTGAATAGGGAAATGCTATGGGTCTGAGAGAGCTGGGGAGGTAGAGCATTTAGCCAAAGGGGAGCACGGTACCGGAAAGATCTTTGGCCTTTGCTTTTTTAGCGTAATTTATGTTGTATTTTTTATAAAAGTTGTAGGATTATTTTATGTATTCCTGCTTGAGATTGGGGCTGGCTGCTATGGTGGCCAGCATGGTTGGTGTGCAGCCAACATCCTGGCATTGAGAGAGCATGTTTTTATTGGTTGCTTTCATATGTTGAAGTGCCAGAGAGTTTTGTAAACATGGCAGCTCTGTTTCTCGCTTAGTGAGAGTTCGAGAGAGTTGCTGTGGTGTTGGTGGTGTTTTTTGGGTCATTTTTTAATAGTGAAACACTTATCTGGTTGATCCTACCTTTGCTGTCCACTTTTGGATTGTATCATTCTAAAAAAAATGTGTGATACAGAGTGGAGAATGAAGCTGATTCAGTGAGTGGCTGACCAGAGATGCAAGCCTGTGTGTGACAAAGGCAGAGCAGTTACAGAGGGAGTGGACAGCGTTGTTTTCTTTTCCAGGTCAGTGGCTGGATGTGGGTTCATTTTGTTGCTGCAAGGGAGAGACCACTTTGGCAACAGTTGTAGTTTGGACTGAGTTCTGGCATATGAACCCAATGAAGGAGTGCAACTACAGTTTTGCCATTATTTAACAGAATTGGGTAATTAAAGAAATGAGTTACTGGTTCCTTACTGTGGAAAATGAAGTTTTTTTTATTGTGTAACACTATTTACAAAGTAATAAATATCACAATATGATGAGCAGTATGAGTCAAAACTACCAAATTGTGAGGAAAGTAAAAGTAATGCCTGTGCTGTAATTAGTGCTGGGGGGGGGGTGTGATTGACAGGTTGTGTTTGACATAGTAACTATGTAGATAAATTAGTAACTGTGTGCATAAATGAAATTTATACACATAGTTACTCATTTATACACAGTTACACTGATTTATCACACTCTATCTCACATCTATTGCATATATATATATATATATATATATATATATATATATATATACACACATACATAGCTCATAAAAAATGTGACAATACACTAGTTATGAATAAAGCAATAAAAATAGGGGATTGTATCATTAGAGTTTCCAGACCTAACACCCCACCCCTACCATGCAAACAGCAACAGGCATGTGGTGTGCTTTGGAGTTGTCAGTCTTAATGTTCACCCCATTCCATGACTAAATAAACTGAGATGAGGCAGTATATGAGAATGGGGTGGGCTTTAGGGCTTACAACCCCAAAGCACATCCCATGACTGTTGCTGCCTGCAGGGTAGGGGTGTGGTGTTAGGGTTGGAAACCCTAATGCCACATTTCCCTACTTTTGTCACTTTAACCCTAACTAGTGCATTAATGAAGTTTTCTTAAAATGAATGTCCTTATTTTTTAAGATAGTATAATTGCATCTTCATTTGCTTGTGGGGGCCCTGTGCTTATATCCATCAATAATTTTTCAGATAGTGTAATGATATTGTTATTTACCTGTGGGAGAGCAGGGCCCTCCATGCCTTGTGCTCCAATCCCTCAACGAATGTGTATATGTATGTTGCTGTGGAAGTAGTGGACCATCTGAGACCTGCCCTCCCAGTTTTTTCAAAACCATAACCAAATTGTCACCATAACCTTCTTATTACACCACCTCAGGAACCTGGTAATGAAAATTTCCAAATCACCTCCTAAATATGATTCCACGTCACAACAATGTAATTTCATGCCACAGGTGTGAAAAGACAGTTTGGCCAGGATTTGAAAAATGAGAGCTGTCACATTCATGAGGTGGTGTAAAAACATGTTTGTGTTGAAAATTTGGGGTGAAAATATTTAAAATTACCACAGTCACGAGCGAGCATAGCAAAATTTCAACACCTGTGCATAACTTTGCCATTTTTTAATATTTCGATCACAGATTTTAAACACAGCCTTCTTGTGACCACACCTTATGAACAAAGGTAGTGAAGTTTTTGAAATCCTGCCAAAAAGGTGATTTCACCAAGTGACCACAAAATTGTCTTTTGTTCCATATTGGCAAAATTCCAGTGGCATTGTTCATGAGGTGGGTTCTGAAAAAGCCCATGTTGAAAATTCAATGTCAAAATATGCAGAAGTGGCCTAGTTATGAATCAAAGTTGAAAATGCCATTGAAATACAGTACACTGAGATGCATTTACCTTAGTTTCCCATACTGCAGTCGCTGGTTCCAGCAGCAAGACGTGTCTTCAATCGAAGAGTGAATCTTTACAATGGTACCAGTTCAGCTGAGTGAGGGTGTGTGTGTGTGGGGGGGGTAAGGGGTGTGGTGTGGTGGGTGCACAGTGGGAGGTCAGGTGAGGGGGTGCACATCACAAGTATTCCTTTTACAGACTGGAAAAAAAATCAAGTCATTGAGGGACTGTTTTCTTATTTTTAGGATGTGAGGGACATGGTAGGGTGGGGGAGGGTACCACTAGATACCAGAGCAATGATTAAAGAAATGCCAGTGGCCATTGCAAGTGATGATACAATGTTCATCACATGCTCTAGGAATGCATTTAAATGAGTTGGTGGGAGCCATTAGTGCCACTTTAAAGCAAGGGAAAAATGTAAATTTCAACCAAAGTCATTTACACTGTGTAAGTAAGTTAGTCCCTCTCCACTTTAAAACTGGATACAAGCAGTACCTTGCAGAAAACAAGATGTTGGGCTATCCTGGGTAAATAAACAGTAAACAAAACAGAAATTCATTGGGCTAGGAGGTGAAGCTGTCTAAAGAACTAACATACTGATGCTGAAAGGAAAAGCACAAAATAAGTGAAGCCTACTTATGAATAAATATTCTGGGGTTACTGAGAGCTTATACTGGCAGTCCAAAATATTCATTTAGACTAGCCTTATTTACAATCTGATTAGCCATGATAGCCTACTTAAATAACAGGCCAGGGACATAACAGGGTTCACAACCTCTCAGGTCCTTCTCATCTTGAAAGTAAGAAAATGGTCCCTTGATGTCTTACATTTGTTTGTTTTTTTTTAACATCTGTAAAAAATAAACCTGTCCACTTGTGATGCATGCCAGCACCCCCACCCAACCTCCCATTGTGCACCCACCACACCACACACCCCCAGACCCTCCCACACACCCTCACTCACCTGAACGGATCCCAGTGAGAAGATCCATTCTCCGATCAAAGACACGTCTTGTTGCTGGAACTGGTGACTGCTATATGACAAATAAGGTAAGTGCGGTTGAAAATCCCATTGAAATACATTGAACCACAGTGACCTTATTTCTCACACAGCAGTCACCAGTTCCAGCAGCAAGATGTGTCTTCGATCGTGGAGTGGATCTTCTCAGTGGGACCAGTTCAGGTGAGTGAGTGTGTGTGTGTGGGGGGGATCTAGTGGGGTGCGGGGTGGTGGGTGCACAGTGGGAGGTTGGGTGGGAGTGCGGGTTTGCATCAGTGGTGGACTTTTCATTTTACAGATTGAAGAAAAATAACACATCGATAGACTGTTTTCTTATTTTCAAGATACAAAGGGACATGGGAGTGTGAAGGGCACCACTAGACAGCAGGGCAAGGTTAAACATAATGGCAACAGCCATCAAAGGGTGGTGGGGCACCACTAGACACCAGAAAGAAAGCATATTTTTACAGGGTCAGGCACGAGAGGGTGGGGTGTACCACTGGACACCATGTACCACTGGACACCAGGGAAAAATATATAAAAAAAATATACAGTATATGGAAATAGGAGGGTGGGGTTGCTACTAGACACCAGGGAAAATCAAGAAAAGTAACAAGAACATGGGGAAAATATCCTCTTTTGTTACAATAAATCCTGTGTCCTAAAGGATCATGAAAAAAGATTCACTGGAATGAACAGGGAATCAGGAAAAACTAAGTCTGAAATCCTTTCTCATGCCAAGGGATCCTTTTTTGTGTAAATGACAAAGGATCATGAAAAAGGATTTTGGACTTAGATTTTTTTCCAATTTTTTTTTCATGCCAAGGCATCCTTTTTTAGGGGATCCTTTGTCATTCACACGAAAAAGGATCCCTTGGCATGAAAAATAATTTCTGACTTATTTTTTTTTCAATTCTTTATTTCATGCTAAGGGATCCTTTTTCATAATCCTTTTTTGTTCAAACAAAATAGGATCCCTTGACACAAAAAATTATTTCTGACTTAGTTTTTTTCCAATTCTGTTTTCATGGCAAGGGATCCTTTTTTGTCATCCTTTTTCTTTCAAACAAAAAAGGATCTCTTGGCACAAAAAAGGATTTCAGATTTTGTTTTTTCCAAAATCCTTTTTCATGTGACATGATCCTTTTTTATTTGAACTAAAAAGGACTCACAAAAAAAGGATATTAGGGAGTCACAAAAAGGATTTAAAATAATAATAAAAAAACACGGGAGTCATTTTTATAGCAAACAAGTGCAGAATCTACCTAATGGATTCCTGGTGAAGAAGATATATGTTTTGGGGTGTCATGCATGACATAATGTTAGGGGGTTTTGACTATTAAAAAAGAAAACAAGATGGTGGAAAATGAAAAATACATATTTTCTCATGAAAAAGGATTGGACTGTTAGGTAAAAGAATCCTTTTTCATTTGACAAAATTCATTTTTTGTTCCAGAAAGCTATTCAGGAGAATGAAATTCCCATTGAAAATAATATGAATTTTAAATATAATAACTTTGGGAAAAATTCATATTTTGTCACCAAACAAGTAAAAAGCACTTCTATGACCAAAGCCCTTTCCACACTGAAATTGTCAAACTAAAATTTTAAACCATCTAGGCACAAGGAGATGACAAAAAGATAGCACAAAATGGCAATTTATATGTTTTTTTTTCACTATCTGCATCTCAGAACCCACATATCTGATTGAAACAAAACTAGGCACATCATTTGATCTACCCCATAAGACTACACCTGAAAAAATTGGTATAAATCTGTTCAATGGTTGCAAACTTTGGGGTTTAATATAGAAAGCCCTGCTCAACTTTAACTATAGGGCACTGCTGCACCTTATTCTGTATATGTGTATATATATATATATATATATATATATACACACACATATATATATATATATATATATATATATATATATATTAGAGGCAAAAACTCTGTTTATTGAATCAGTTAGGGTTGTTCCACAGTGACAAAAGTGAGGAAATTTGCTGTTAGGATTGAAAACCGCCCTTGTATCCCCTCAGCCCGCCCATCCAATTGGCATTGGGGTGTGCACTGGGGTCATCGGCCCTAACTCTCACCCCATCACATGTGTGAACAAGCTGAGGCATAGGAGAATGGGGTGAGAGTTAGGACCAACGACCCCAATGCACACCCAGATGCCAGTTAGGGGGGTGGGCTGAGGGTGTGCAAGGGGGGGGGTTTCAACCCTAACACCAAATTTCCTCACTTTTGTCACCATGGAACAACCCTAACTGATGCATTAAATCAAGTTTTTTGCCTCTAATTTCCCTTCTTTTTGAGAATGAGGACTATAAATAGTGAATGGAATGCTCCCACCACGTGATTTTTTTATGACATAGTAATGATAACAGCAAAGCAAACACAAGCACTAACGGTTGAGCACATGGTGAAACAAACATAAATTGTAAAGCAAGCGTTAATAGAAATGCAGGCGCAAAGTGACGCAAAGCGAACAGTGACACAAATGGAGACGCAAGCGCATACTGAAATGCAACTGGTAATGCGTACGGTCATGGTACCGCAATTGTAAATGCAAATGGTAATGGTAACAGCAACAATAACACCAAAGGAAACAGAAACGCAAACACAAACGCAAGCACATACGGAATCGCAAACTGTAACACGCACGGGCATGGTACAGCAATTGCAAATGCAAACAGTAACAGTAACAGCAACAATAATGACAAACAAAATAGAAACAGAAATGCAAACACAAGCGCAAATGAAAACACAAACTGTGACACACACGGTAGTGTAGACAGGAATGGTGATGCGAACGGTAACGGAAACGCATCTGGAAACGTTAACTGGCACAGTAACGAAAGGGCATACCCTTCTTTTCCCCAAAAACTGCATTGAAAAACACAGTGAAAACAAAGAATGTATACTAAATAATGGGCCTCAGAGCAGAAAATTAGGGATTGGAATACTAAATTGCTTATATCTCAGGAACCGTATGACGTAGAAAAAATTTTTACATTTCTTATGAATTATGACTTTCCTGGCTAGTATTGTACTTAGCCTTCATTTGGGGGGCTAAGCATTTTTGCAACAAAAAGTCCGTATCTCACACTGTTTCCAAGATACGGGCCCCGAAAGGCGCGACGGATGCCGTAATGTTATCCTATGGGAAAAAGCATCAACTTCGGAGTGCCATCAATTTGCTGCCCTGTAATATTTGTTCACCAAACCAGCAAAAGGCACATCTGTTGGATGTTGGCTTTCTTCCCACCAAATTTCAGCCCAAAAGACCAAAATGTTATTTTGCAGCAGGGCAGCAAAGGATTCCTGTAATGTGGCGGACACCGTAATGTTATCCTATGGGAAAAAGTGTCAACTTTGGAGTGCCATAACTTTGTCACCCTGTAATATTTTTTCACCAAACTACAAAAAGGCACATCTGAGAGATGTTGGCTTTCTTCTTTCCAAATTTCAGCCCAAAAGACAAAACCGTTAGTTTGCAACATTGTGACAAAGAAGTGCTGTTATTTTCCCCATAGTGACGCATTCTAGTGTTGCTAATCACTACACTTTCGCAAAAAAAATCATGAAAGTGTTGTAGGTGCAACACTACTTTGTGACACTACTTTTCCCAAAAATTTGAAAAACATATTTCTGGGGTGTTTAACCCCAAAATAAAGACATGGTTAGCATCCTCAGGGTCTGACTAGGTGAACACAAAAACAATGTGTTCCTAGAGGGTCCCAATTTTAAATGCCAAGCATTTCTGTGATCACTAACCAAAAAAAAAATGGCTGACTCACAACACTACAGGGGTCATTTGTGACACTAAAAACTGCATTTGTGACACTGGCAAACTTTTTGTTAACTTTTCCCATTGACTATAATGGGAAACTTGTTTTTTGAATAACTTTTTAACCGTTTACTGTTTTTTTACGGACTCTTCAAAGGGCACATCGGGGACCCCAACCACATGTTCCCTGAAGATTTTGGGATGGTCGCGCAAACTGTGTGACCTGTAGGCGTGAGCAAAGAATGCGCAAAAAAAGTAAATGTGCTGCAGAATGTTGCTTAATAACTCTGCAGCCGTATGTCCGACTGGTAAAAAGCTTGGCAGATCCCAAGATCCATGGTTACACCCCACACTTGCCAAATTTCTGGCAGATCCATTGAACGGTGGCAAAGTTATTAAGGTGCAAAGTTTCACCATTTTATATTAAATGGGGTACTCAGCCCTAACAATGGTAGCACATATATAATACGGGTGTGGTCACGCCGATATAGTTAGGGTGAAATGGCACTTCTATGTTAAAGTCCACATTTTTGAGCCACAATAACTTTAGAGCATCCCCAATGGATGTGCATGAAATTTGGTATGCCTACTGTCTAGCATTATATCGCTTGACCTGCCAAATTTCATGGGAATCTGTCAAGTGGTTTCTGAGATATAAAGTTTTGAAAAAATAGAAACATTTGTTAACATTTCTTTGTCATCCTGGATCTCAGAAACGGTGTAAGGTTTTGGTCTGCAATTTTCAGTGAAGAAAGCCTTTGTATCACAGATGTGCTTTTTGAAGGTTTGGTGAAAAAATATTAATCCATTCAAAAGTTATGACATTTTTAATTTTCCCATTATTTCCTATGGGAAAATTTATATTTCAGGCACGAACAATATATTTTTCACACAATACCAGCTTCTTTTCATAAAGAAGGCTGGAATTTTGTACACAGTAGGAGTAATGTGCACACAATACTGGCTTCTTTGTGAAAGGAAAGCTGGTATTGTGCATATAGTTCACAGATATTTGATCAATTGAGTTGCGTTGTGTCCTCCATCTTGTTTGCCACTTGACGAGAATGCTGAAGTACCGAACGTTTAAAACACACACAAAAAAAACAGAAAACAGCTAAAGAGGACCCCTTCAGGTATATTCTGATGCTTTTGGGGGTTTTAAGCTTGACCCAAACAAGTTTATTTCTCAGGTGCCACCTTATACAGAGAATGGCTTGTAAGTCTTTCTCTGTATGAGAAGAGTGGCATTTTCTTGACTTCTGCAGTCGCAGCTGAGTCAAGGAAGACCTGCTTGTTTCCACCGATATGAGGTGCACAATCCCAGTATCAGTATGCATCTCCCCGCACAAACATACACATATTTGTCACACTGGGCGCTCACCCCAGTGTGCCCAACATTATTTAAAATTAAAAGCCTGAGGAAAAAGAAAACTGTCCCCAATGTATTTTCTTCGATGCAAAATCCTGCATCGAAATTTGTGAACATTTCGATGCAGGATCCTGCATCGAACTAGTCTGCCCCATCAACCAAGATTGGGGTGCCAATTCCCGTGTTGATGTCACACTGGGAGCCCACCCCTGTGTGCCAACATATACTTAACCCTTTCCGACACCAGGATGCCCACTACCTGTGTCGGATGACACCAAGCTACCTCTGCACACTTGCACTGTCGATGGGGTTGCCTAATCTCCCTACCAGCATCATATGCCCCCAGACTCATCTGGCACACTGGGAGCCCACCCAGTGTGTGCCCACATTTATTTTTTACTTGCCTAAATGCAAAGCCATCCCGTGAGTCATTTTTTTTAAAACCCTGAAAAAAGAAAATGGTCCATCGTCATCTTCCCACTCCCCTCCCCATCCCCACCATCCCTCTGTGCAAACACCACCCCACCCACCCCATACCCATACTTGCCAGTATGGGTATGGAGGTTGGGATCAGTGATCTTCTCTGGACTGGGACACATCTTCACTCTTCAAAGCCAAACTGCGATCTGAGGAATCAAGGTAAGCCATATAATGGGGTTCAATGAGGGGAGGGTTCAGCTTATGTTGATATCTCAGTCAATTTTAAAAATCTGTGCACCACATTTTCAACATTGGGTTCTTGGAACCCCACCTCATGAACACTGGCACTGTCATTTCATTTCTTGGTCCAGAAAGGTGATTTTGTGGTTACTGCATGGAATCACCTTTTGGGACCGATTCATGAAATGACAGTGCTACTGTTCATAAAGCCAATGTTGAAAATTTGGTGAAAAAATTCCCCAAAATGACTGTGTTATGAGCGTGCATTGACAAGTTTCTATGCACGCTCATAACTTTGCAAATTGTTTATATTGTCACTTCAGATTTTCAACATAGTCATTTTTTTTGGCACATCCTTATGAATAGTACAGCTGTCATTTTGTACATCCTGCCCAGAACATGTTTTCACACCTGTGTTGCAGAATGGTGCAGTCACTATGCAAAATCAATTTTTGGAATGGATTAACAAAATCACAATTGCACTGTTCATGAGGGTGGGTCCCATAATGCCAATGTTGAAAATCTGGTGAAAAATTCCAACAAAAGGACAATGTTACAAGCGTGTGTTGCACAGTTTCTACACAAGCTTGTAATATCACCAGTTCTCCTATTTTCACTCCAGATATTTGACATTGCCATTTTTCCACATCACCTCATGAATAGTACAGCTGTCATTGTTCAAATCCTATTAAAAATGTTTTTTACGCAACTGTGGCACAACAAAAACAGTGTTACTGTTGTGTGGAATTACATTTTGACAGGGATTTGAAAGTTTGTTTTACTTGGCACATGTGATGAGGTGATAAGAAGGTTATGTTGAACATTTGAGGTGAACATTATTTGAGATCACACAGTTATGATTATTTGTTGCAATTTCAGTACACCTGCTCATAACTTAATGTGTGGAAGTGCAGGGGCCTGAGACCCCTGTGTTTCCACAGCTAGATACATATCTGTGGAGGGATGGGAGTGCAGGATCCAAAGGACCCTGTGCTCTCACTGTGACATATGGATACTGCTGTATTATCTGAATGGAGGGATTCAGAGCCTGCACTCCCACCATCACATATGGACACTGTTGTGCTAACTGGATGGGATGATGGGAAAGCAGGGTCCAAAGGACCCTGTGCTCTCACTGTGACATATGGACAGTATTGTACTCTCTCAAAGGAGGGATGGGAGCACAGGATCTGTAGTGACATATGGATACTGTTGTAGTATGTTGTACTATCTGGATAGAGGGATGGGACCCACTGTGACATATGGATACTGTTATACTATCTCAATGGAGGGATGGGAGTGCTGGGTCTGAAGAACCCTGTGTTCCCACCGTGACATATGGACAGTGTTGTACTATCTCCATGGAGGGTTTGGACCCTGCACTCTCACTGTAACTTATGGATATTGTTGCACTACAGTATGTTGTACTATCTAGGTGGAGGGATGGGACTCTGTGCTCCCACAGTAAAATGAGGATACAGTTATACTATCTGAAAAAGAAGGGAACTTCTTTGCAAAAAACTTTGTTAATGCATCAGTTAGGGCGAATACCAGAGTGACAAAAGCAGGGAAATGAGGTGTTGGAGTTTCCAACCCTAACACCCCACCCACAAGGTTCCCACCGCTACCACCACACCCCCACCCTCCACATACCAACAGGCATCGGGGTGTGCCATTTGGTCATCAGGCCTAACTCTCACCCCATTGTCCTATACTGTAATGTGTAAACTTGTTTACACATGGAATGGGATGAGAGTTTGGCCTGATGACCCAATGGCACACCCCGATGCCCGTTGGTGTGTGGAAGATGGGGGATGGGGGTTGGGTGGTAGTGTATATATATATATATATACACACACACACATAAGATAATTTCAGAAGGTGCAGTTTGCTCATCATAGCTGGTACAGCTTTTGGCAAAAAAAGACATTTGCTAAGGGTCACCAGAAACAAAACTGTCTAAATAATCATAAACTACACCCAAGGCAGAGAGAAGATCGGTGCAGGAGCAAGAATGAGCTGTGTGGGCCTGGAATGAGGGTTTCAGAGAGAAATGCAAAGATATCAATTAAAATGAGAGTGGGAGGTTGCTTCAGAAAGAGTACAGAAGAGAGTCTGAAGCAGACAGAGGCCTATCCAGCTGAAGAATGGAAGAAACAGAGAAAGAAGGAGTCAGAGTCAAAGTTCCTAATGGAGTAGGATTAGAGGACAGAGTGCAAATGGAGGGTGCAGAAATAGCAGAGGAGATAGAAGAATCAGAACTTGTTAATGTAGGTTGCACAGCAATAGAGGTGCTTCCCAGCAAGGGAAGAAAATGAAAGTTGGAATAACGATAACAGTGGTGGGTATGAGGGAGATGGCACAGGGCAAAGTGTCAAAATCAAGGTTCTGCTGGCTAAGGCCACTGTACACAGAGAGGGCTGCTGCACACTACTGGAGGAGGCAGCCTGCCCCAGACAACAAAACATGAAAACAGTCTATGATAGTGCCATGAAAACAGGAAGAACTGCAACAGTTTTATGTAAAAATTCACTGCTCTATTGCTTATATGCAGAAACTTGCAGTAACTTCCAAAGCTTAACCCAAAGTCATGTAACAGTGTCAGTCACTGGTGCAGCATCTTGCAACTACTCCAGCTCTTATCACATGTGCTTCGACTCTCGCAAGTCTTTTAAATAGGGAGAGGCTGGTGGGAAATCAGTCACTTTTTGAGCATTGGAATCAATAATATTCCAAGAGCAATATGCAAATACATTCTAGAAACAACACATTAAGATATTAAAAAAATAAATAATACATATCTTTATTCAGAATTGTATGTAGAAATGAATACTGCTAAGATGTGTAACTATTGAATCTATTAATTATCAAACTCAAAATTATCTCATTGAAGTTTTAACACATTGTGATTGAGCTGCTACTAAAAAAGTGCATTAATAATATTAGGTTGACAATTAGATAGGCAGTATAAGAAGTGATGAAGGAAGGAAGAAAGGGATAGAGATACATAAACCTGGACTGAAACAATAATCGATTTTATGGCATCCACAATAAGTGACCCCCTTGTGATTACATCACATATCAGCTATGTTTGAAGTCCGAGTCCAAAGTTAAAGATAACTCCAAATGCTATTGAAAGACACACCTGAAAGCAAAAAAAAGAAAAAACATGCATCAATTTCAGTTACTAATATGTACAGAATTAAAGTTAACTGACAGTTCTAAGACTCATGTGGAATACTGTTTGTTTTACTTATTCAATAAAGTTTTAGGGCCCCGTTAATTATGGAGACCTACAGGTTTTACACTATTTAATTTGAAAATCCATGTACAGTACTTTCTTCCTGTAGTAACACACTGGCTCTGTCACCACCCATTCTGAGTGTGGGAACCCATTCAAGATCCATGAACTTGAGGTCATCAGGTTTTGACCAATGGTGCAGAATGAAAATCACACCCACTGGGGGGTGTCTTGTCGATGATTGATAATAGAGTGTACATGCTCCTGTATACGCTGTTTGAAGGGGTGAATTGTCTTACCCATATACTGTATACCAAACCGCAACTGCACCAAAGTACATAAATAACATATGAAGTATCACATGTTATCACTTTAAGTATGTCAACACCGTAATGCAAAAGAGTATTATTGATTCTGCCTTTGAACTACAAGTGGACGCAATAATTGAGAGATTCTTGGATAGGGGATATGATATGAATTTATTAATGAGATCTAAAGACAAAATCAGAAACATACCTAGGGAGTCCCTATTGTCTGATGTGGCAACTGAGAACATGGATATTATGCCATGCTCCTTTATTATAGAATATAACAATGTGGCAGGTAGACTAGGAAGTGTCATTTACAAAAAGTGGCCTGTTCTGCTGAGTGGTGATGAGGTGGGACCTGCAGTGAGTCCAAGATGCAGGATAACTTTTAGTAAAGCCAAAAACTTAAAAGACAGATTAGAGCACAGTAGATTGAAAAGAAGTGATTCAAGTACTGCAGTTCTTCTAGTTGGTGCTTACCTAAGAGACCCAAGGCTTTTACAAATGTCACAGATGTAATGTCTGTAGATATACAGTGGCTAGCATCAAATTCCAGTACCCCAAAATCCAGGAATACAGTGCTAACATACATAAACTGATAACGTGTGATACCTCATATGTTACTTATATACTTTGGTGCAGTTGCGGTTTGGTGTACAGTATATGGGTAAGACAGTTTGCCCACTCAAATAGCATATACAGGAGCATGTACGCTCTATTATCAATCATTGAGAAAACCCTCCAGTGGGTGTGCATTTCTCTCTATATCATTGGTCAAAACCTGATAACCTCAAGTTCATGGATCTTGAATGGGTCCCCACACCCAGAATGGGTGGTGACAGACCCAGTCTGTTACTACAGAAAGAAAGTAAATGAATTTTCAAATCGAATAATGTAAAACCTGCAGGTCTCAATGATCAATGGGACCTTAAACCTTTCTTGAATAAGTAAACAAGCAATATTCCACATGAGTCTTAGAAATGTAAGTTAACTTTAATACTGTACATACTTTTAATGGAAACTGATGCATATTTTTTCTTTTTTTTGCTTTCAGGTGTGTCTTTCAACAGTGTTTGGAGGTTAACTTTAACTGTGGACTCTGACCTCCTTCCTACCAGTTGTGTGATTTAATCACATGGGGGTCCCTGATTATGGATGCCATGAAATCAGTCATTGTTGCAGTCCAGGTTTAGAAACATAGAAACATAGAAGTTGATGGAAGATAAGGACCACAAGGCCCATCCAGTTTGCCCATTTTTTTCTACCTTATGAATGTGCCATAGGCCTTAACTCTGTCTATGGCCTATCTATTCATACTCACTTGTATTGCTCCTTTATGCCTATCCCATGCCTGTTTGAAGCCCTGCACTGTGTTCTATCCACCACTTCATGATATAGGCCATTCCATGCATCCGCCACCCTTTCTGTGAAAAATAACTTCCTCACATTACCCATTAATCGGCCTCTCTCTAATCTCTTACTATGTCCTCTTGTCCTGCTGTTTTTCTTGTCTTGAAACATGTTAGACTCTTTCACCTTGTTAATGCCCTTAAGATGTTTGAATGTTTCGATCATATCACCTCTCTTCCTCCTTTGCTCTAGAGTATACATATTGAGCTCCGTTAATCTGTCCTCATATGTTTCTGATGCAGTCCCTGCACCATTTTGGTCGCCCTTCTCTGGACTGCCTCAATTTGGTTAATGTCCTTGTGAAGGTGTGGCCTCCAGCACTGCATGCAGTACTCCAGAAGGGACCTAACCAGTGCCTTGTAAAGAGGGATTATTACCTCCCTCTTACAACTTGTGATACCCCTACTTATACACCCCAATGTCCCTCTAGCCTTACCTACTTCTTTAGTGGTCTGCTTAGATGATTTCAGGTCATCTGTGATGATGATGATGATGATGATGCCCAAGTCTCTTTCTTCCCTTGTGATTGCCAGCAACTCCCCTCTCAACCTGTAGGTGGCTTCAGGGTTTCTCTTCTCTATGTGCATGATCTTGCACTTCTTTGCATTAAACCTCAGTTGCCACTCTTCCGACCATTTTGCCAGTTTATCCAGATCTCTTCTCATTCTGCTCACCGCATCTGGATCATCTACTCTGTTGCCGATCTTGGTGTCATCTGCAAACATATAAACCTTACCCTCTGGTCCATCTGCAATGCCACTGATGAAGATATTGAAGAGAACTGGTGACAGGACTGATCTCTGAGGTACCCCACTTGTGACTTGCATCTCTTCTGACTGTATACCATTTACCACCACTCTCTGTTTTCTGCCTGCCAACCAGTTTGCCACCTAGTTTACCAACTTCTGACCCACCCTAAGGCTACTTAGCTTATTAATCAATCTTCTATGTGGAACAGTATCGAAAGCTTTGCTGAAGTCAAGGTAGGCGACATCAACTGCACCCCCTTGGTCCACCACTCTGGTTCCCAGTCAAAGAAATCTATGTGATTAGTTTGACAGGACCTTCCTGTTGTAAAACTATGCTGTCTTGGATCCTGTGCTCCTATGGATTCCAGGTGTTGCACTATACTTTCCTTAAGGAGTGCCTCCATAATCTTGACCAATACTGAGGTAAGACTGAATTTATTTATCTCTATCCCCCTTCTTCCTTCATCACTTCTGATACTGACAATTTAATTGTCAACCTAATATTATTATTGCGCTTTTTTTAGCAGCAGCTCAGTCACAATGTGTTAAAACTTCAATGAGATAGTTTTGGATTTGATCATTAATAGATTCAATAGTTATACATTTTAGCAGTATTCAGATCTACACAAAATTTTAAATAAAGACATTTATTTATTTTTTTAATATCTTAATTTAATGTGTTGTTTCTATTAATTTATTCCACTGTAGTGCTCATTCACTCGGGCAGGCAAGTCACATGACCAGGGGTGACTTCCTGGTCTCATACTATATCTTTAGCTGCCCCATGCAAGTGGTGTTAGCTCAAGCAGGGTGGGCTCACTGTCACTGTGCACTGAGACACGCATGTCCTAGTACATGTCTGGCATATCCAGTGGGGCTGAAGTGGAGAAGGGCACATCAGACTGTGAATAACATATCTTAGTTGGTGAGTGATCTGTATTTACAGATACATGAAATTTGTTCTGGTTTAGTAAAGTTTATCTTAGGAGTGTGTTAGTGTTGCTACTCATTCCAGTTCTGCACCTTTGTTTACACTGTAAGTAATCTTTATCTCTACCAACTGAGACATTTTGCTATTCCTTACTGAGCCAGACCAATTAGTAAGAACATATAACTGCTATATATATATATATATATATATATATATATATATATATATATATATATATATATATATTTTTTATTGTTGCTTTCCTTCTGCATATCACCCCAAGCATCATGACTGAACCTAACAAACAATCACTAGACATCCTCTGTGACATGGAGTCTGTAATTAAATGTTGTTCCTCCAATATGTATATGTCTGTAGATTTGGACAAGACTATGTTGGACTTCAAATATTCTAAATGTAATGAACTAGACAGACTTAGATCCAAACTCATATCTTTAAAAGAACTACTAAATAATAAGGATCTCCCTCATAGAATGAAAATAGACAAAAGAAAAATGGACAGTGACATTTCATCTGATACCAGCCCTGGAAATTTAGGCCCTACAGCTAAAGGTGATTGGGTTCAGTTCTATGTCATAAGGGCGACTGTTGAATGGCGATTGTCCATAGGGTAAGTGCACATCATCGAAATTCAATTTTGGCAGTGTGCAACTCCAGTGACAGTGAAAGCGGCCCAGAAAACTTGCTTTTTCTACTTTCATGTGAAGGGCTTCACTCCCCCATACCCCCTACTATAGATTTTCAGCTCCAGGGGGGTGCATGTCAGGGGGTGCAACAGTGGGGGAAAAATAAAATCCCTACTCAGGATGGGTGAACTAAATATACCTGCACCCAGACCCGAACCCTATATCACTTCCACTCCAGGCCAGCGCCAATCCCACCATGCCACAGAGCCACCTCGGTGGTGGTGCACGACACCACCCCTCACAAAATCTCCCACCTCTTGCTCAACATGCTCGCTTCGCACGCATGCGTAGGTATAGCGACATCCTGCTGCATTCGCAAACCCTCCCCATCCAGTCATCTCCCTTGCTGTGTGGGTACTTGCCACAAGTGGGTCATCATTTTGGTAGCTGCACACTTGCAGTGTGTATGCATCACAGGATACCATTGGGTTCTTGTGCAACAGTCAACAAATTAAAAAAAATTTGAAAATCACTGGGCAACACTACACTAGATCTTTCAAATAGGGTTTCCTTGTTGTGTGAGGCAGAGAATGAACCTGAACTGAACACAGAAATAAACAATCCCACAGACATAGACAATGAAGAAAAATGCAGGGTTACAGAGCTTGTAATATATGACTCACATTTGAGAGGGTATGATTCATTAATATGTAATGATGATAAATTCATGAAAGAAGTAAACTGCTTACGTGGAGCAAGAAGCACTGACATACATAAAATACTTCAAAAACTACTTAATAGTGGTATATATAAGACTGTTGTCATCCATGCTGAGGTCAAAGAGTTAGGTAAAGAACACAAAAAAGACATCACATCTGAATTAGTTTCAATGGGGATACTCATTAAAGAAAAGGGTACTAAGGCTGTGATTTCAGAACTCTTACCTATAAATTACTGTCACTCTGAAAAAAACTTTACCATCCAAAGAATGAACGTGAGACTAGAGTACCAATCTAGACATATGCGTTTCACCTTTTTGAAAACCTGGAATGAGTTATGTGGAAAAACATGTCTTTATGTGAAAGATGATTTACATCTTAACAAAGCTGAGAAGAGCATTTTAGCAATAACTGTATCAAGTGTTCTAAAAAAGAATGGCAAAAATCCATGCTGTAATTTCAACTGATATAGGGGGTTGTCTAGTTTTAACCTTAACAATTTAAAAATGGTTCTTATAAATGCTAGAAGTCTAGTGAACAAAAAGGATGAAATTGAACACCTATTAAATACAAACAAGGTTCATATGTGTTGAGTCACTGAGACTTGGTGGTCAGATAACAACTGGAATCTATCAATATCTGGCTTTAAAGTTTATTAGATAAATATTGGTAGTAAAAGAAGTGGAGGTGTGACCTTTTATGTTTCTCACTACTTAGATTCTAGTGAAGTCACATATAAAAGTGAGGAAAATAATTTTGAACAGGTGTGGGTGGATATTTATCCAACATCAGGAAAGAAAATAATATGTGTCAGATATACAGCACCAGGTTTTACATATGAAGAAAACAAGCTTTTCTTTGACAACTAGATAAGATAGATCCAATAACAAATACAATAATAATGGGTGATTTTAATCTCCCAGATATAAAGTGGGGCAATGGAGTTTGTCTCTAAAGGGCAGACCAGGTTGTCCTGGTGACCACCCAAGAAGGGCCAAATGAGTGACATAAAATAAAAGGGGAGGAGCTAAAAGTGGTGACTCAGAGGAAAAAAGGGGGGAAGGGGAGGAGGAACAAGGAGATTACATCACAAAGGGGTGGAGTTATTGAGGGACTGGAGTAGCAAGCAATTGGCTAGGACAGGCAGGAAGAGGATGGGCTATGATGGCCTTTTAAGGGGCCACAGGGAAGGAAGAGTCTTCTTTTTAGCTTGCTACTCACCAGATTAATTAAACCCACCCATCTACCCAAAAAAGGGAGAGGAAAGAAGGATAAAGTCTGGGCCCAGCTGAAAGTGGACAGCTGGGTAGGATAAATAAAAGGAGAATAAGAATGACAAAAGAGAGGACAGCCAAAGGTGGAAAAAGTCTAGTCCCAGTCGAAGGTGGACAGCTGGGTAGGATAAATAAAGGGAGAATAAGAATGACAAAAGAAGAGTAAAGCCAAAGGTGGATGGCTGAGAAGGGATAAAAACGGAAAGAAAGCAAACAAAAAGATTATAAGAGCTGCCAGGAAGGGAGGGGGGTGGAGAACACACACAAATGGAGAACAAAGAAAAGAGAAGCGATGTGGTAATGGGTGCCACACCATTACCTCCCAAGAAGAAGGAGAAGGGTCCCCCAGATTCTATGTCTGGGGGGGTGAGAAGACGAAGAAAGAGGAATACATAAGAAATTAATAATCAGTGTGTTGAACTTTTGTATAAAACAAAATTCACATAAGCTGGAAAATAATGTACACAAATTGGGAAGACATTGGAAAGTTGGGACCAATGATCTTCAAGTTTGTAAATATGATTTTATGAAATTATGATATATGTGGCTATATATAATACTGGCTGATCTAAGCACCCACCACTACTGTGTAAGCCTCTTTCTTGGGAAATCCAGAACAACTGTTCTGCATCTTCCTATTATGGAAAGACTCCTGAACTATATTATTCTAAACAATTAGTGCTAGAATCCACATGCAGTAATAACATCTTGGATGTGATTCTGACTAATATAGATGATGATACCATCAAGTGTTGTGTGAAACAGCCATTCTGTACCAGTGATCACAATATGGTACAACTAAATAGCACTAACTACTGGGTCCCACTCTGGAGCAACACACAGGTCAGGTGTTATGACAAGGATGACGTCAATAGAATTAAACAATTCACTGAAAGTTGGGATTGGAAAGAAAAGTTTAGGATATGTCAGCTGAGGCCAAATGGAATAGACTAACTGATGTGCTCAACCATTGCATCTAAAACTATATCCCTATCAGGACAAAATACAACAAAAATGGAACAATTCCACCCTGATTCAATAGATATATTAAAAAGTGATTAAACTTCACCAAAAAGCATATCACAAATATAAAATGACTCCAACAACTAAATTATAATGACTACAAAAAGAAATGTAAACTTTGCAAATATAGTATTAGGAAAGCAAAAAGTAGATATGAGATTCATTTGGCTACTAATACAAGGGATAACAAAAAAGCCGTCTTTGGGTATGTAAATAATATACGTAAGTGGCCATGCAGCACAACATCATCTGGAGGTTAATGGTAATTTGGTGAAAGATGATAAGGAAATAGCAACCATATTTAATGAATACTTTACTAGTGTGGTTCAGAGATCCACAGTGGAGGGCTTCAAGAGAGGGTGGGACAGACACAGAAAGTGGAAGTATCAGATGATGGCCTGGCCTGGGGGGGATGGATGATAGGGGTTTCTGGAACACAAGGTGGGGGAGGGCCTCAGCACCCAACTAGGGATCTGAGGTTTGAGCAGACTCGATAGACCATAAGGTCTAATCTGCTGGCAATTAGTATGTTAGTATCTATAGACCGAAAAGAGATATGACACTTGATAGATGGGACCAACTAGTCATGGGATTACCTAATATTGACATCACTCTCAGAAAGTGATATTTTGTCAGGATTACAAATTTAAACTCTTATAAAGCTCCAGGTCCAGATAATATACACCCTGCTTAGCACTTTCTAGACAGGGACTCCAAAACAAAATAAATTAACTTAAAAATAAGTGTGACAAGCTAGAATTGAAAATTAATCTTCAAAAAACTAAAATTATGATATTTAGTTCACAAAATTCAAATAAATCACCACCAGGGATATTTTTAAAGAGAGATTTGATTGAAGTTGTTTCCTCTTATGTATATCTAGGCATCAAATGTACCTCTAATGGCCTTTGGTCATCCCACTGGAAAGAACAAATCCTTAAGGCTAAATTAGTGGCTAAAGCCATACTGCGTTTTAACTCTAAATATGGTGGCCACATGATCATCCCAGCTCTTTCAGCCAGTGAAGCAAAAATTAACCCTATTCTATTGTACAGAGCTGAAGTCTGTAGGGCTACACATTTGCCTTTATTGGAAGTTCCTTTATCTCTGTATTACATATCATTCCTACAGGTTCCTTTGCCAATATCTGATGTTATTGTTAGGGCCAAACTAGGCAGAGTACCTATTGTGATGCTAGTAGAAATTCATATGGCCAGCTACTGGCATAGAATCATGAACAATCCAACTAATGTTATTCCCTTATCCTACTTGAAAGAGAAAATTAGCTGGTCTGAACAAAACTTTACATCTTTATGTTTAAACACTCATAAAATAATCATAACCAGAGCATCCTTGGAACATCTATGGTTAGACTTTGGTAGGGGTATTTCAATCTCTTTTTTGTTTAAGGATAGCTTTAAAAAGAAATTAATTGCAATTGGTCAATTAAAACAAATGGACTTGGTAAAGAATCAGAGACAAGCTATGTGGTTCAGAACCAATAAAATTGATTCTTTTATAGAGAGCTATTTAACTCTTCCTCTGATTTCTAAATACAGGAAATTCATTACCTGGGCAAGATTCGAAATACTATGCTTTAAATATGCTTATTTTAATAAAAGCTCATAAGATAGCCTTTACCCATAAAACTGTAGATGTAACAAGGGCTTTTTCGAAAATATCTACCATATTACAATACAATGCCCCTTATACAAATCTGCCCATAATTCAATATTAAACAACCTTTTTTCAAGATATGCAAGTCTAGATTATGACCCATTATTTGTTCTTCTTCACCCTTTGATTGTGGAGGATGCGGAGATGGCAGCAAAATTTTTCCATGAAGTGATAAAGCATAAAAGAAAACGATTCCACATGTCAAATCTTCAATGAAATTGTCATATAAACACTATTTGTGCTATGCAAACAGGTAGTTTATTTGTTGCATATGTATTTTTATCTTGCCTGATGCTTAAACACTCTGATGTGGAATATTTTACTCAATTGTTAATATTTTATATGTTTTAATGCCCATTATTTTTAAGGATGAACAATAAAATTACTATTACTTCTCACTACACCCTGCTTTATTAAAGAAGCTTGCAGATGTCCTAGCTGGCCCCTTGACAGACATCCTAAATAATTCTCTAAAAGAGGGTTTTATAGTACAGGCCTGGAAGAACACTTCTATGACACCACTTCATAAGAAGGGATCCAGAGCAAATTGTGCTAATTTTAGACAAATCAGCTTGATGTTTACTGTGAGCTAAGCTTTTGAAGGTGTAATTAAAGACCTCATTTGCATGATTGTGGCTGAAGCAGGATTAACTGAAATAAATTAACATGGCTTTCAGTCAGGTCAATCTTGCTTGACAAATTTATTGCACTTTTTTGATCCAGCAAGCAAAGCTATGGTCATGGTCTTATCAGTAGATGTACTTCACCTCACTTTTTCTAAGGCCTTTGATACCCTTCCGCACAGCCTACTGATTGAGAGACTTATCGATGTCAGACTTGGCATAAAACTTGTTAAATGCGTAGTGCTTGGTTACAGGAGAGACAGCAAAGGGTAATTGTGGCAGGACATTCATCAAACTGGGTCAAAGTTACCAGCGGGGTTCCCCAGGGCCTAATGGGCCTAATTTTGTTTACTCTCTTTGTAGCTCCATTACAAATGTTCAGATTTTGATGGATGACTAAGTTCGCTGACAATGCAAAAATAGGAAGCATAGTGAATAACAATTTGGATGCCTATAACATGCAAATGGAAATATATAAGCTGGTAACTTGAGTTACTGAAAATAATCTGACTCTCAGTTTGGATAAATGCAAGATAATGCACATGGGGAGTAAGAATATTAGGGCATTCTATCACATAAATGGTCAGCTAATTCCTGCATCAGAGATGGAAAAAGATCTAAGGGTTTTTGTAACATCAGATCTTACAACATCTGATCAATGTAGAGATGCAACGAGCAAAGCTAGTAGGATGCTAAATTGCATATTTAAGAACACAAAAAGTAGGGATATGAATGTAATACTTCCTATGTACACATCTATTGTGTGACCACATTTAGAGTACTGCATGCAGTTCTGGGCACTGTACAAAGTCAGTGAGATAAAAATGTTAGGGAGCATACTGAGAAAAGCAACAAGATACATCATGCAAATAAAGAAAAAGAGTTATGTGGACAGATTAAAAAAATAGGATTATATAGTCTAGAATATAGAAGACTGAGAGGAAATCTATGTCTGCTATATAGAGCAACACTTAATCCTGCTCCCTGGGAATCCCTATGACTCACCTTGATTACAACTAGAAACAGTAGGTTTCATCAATTTCAATTAAAAGGAGAATTTTTAAAACAAATCAAAGAAAATATTGGTTTAGTCAGAGAATAGTTACAACTTGGATAAGTCTACCAGAAGAGGTTATAACCAGCTCTACTATTGACAGTTTTAAATCATCTCTGGATAGTATTATGGGAATAAGAAATATGTCTTTCTAGATTAACATTGGCCTAGTCTTAAAAGGCCTCTTGGCTTATGACTCATATTTTCTATGAACCTAGGATGTATTTGCATATTGCTATCATGAATAATAATGATTCTGATGCTCAAAAGGTGATTGACTTCCTACCAGCCTCACCCCCTTTACAAGACTTGTGAGAGACAAGGAGCTTGTGGTTAAAGCTGTAGCAGATGTAACTGTAACTGACACTGTTGCTTGACTTTGGATTTAACTCCTGAAGTTACTGCAAGCTTCTACATGTAAGTAATAGAGCAATTAATTTTTGCTTTAACTTGTTGCAGTTTGTCCTGTTTGTGTGCCACTACCATTGACTGTTTTTGTGAAAAGTGTCAGAAGGAATGGAAAAGACAATCTAGCTGGGCCAGGATGGATTTAGGAGTGTCACCATAGTCAAGTATCGAGATGATTTTTTTTTTGGGGTGGGGTGTTTTTGATGTTTATTTATATATTTATTTATTTATTGGTAAACCAGGTTGGCATGCAATGCCAAATGCCTCTTTCAGGTGTTGCCTGGAGCTGCAAAACAGGCAGCTAAAAGATGATAAACAGACAAATACAGCAATATATATATATACATATAATTTCACCTGCAATATGCTTGTACAAAAATATTAGAAATATAAAACACACATTATAGTATAAAATACACTTTACAGTGTGAAACATCACTTAACAATTACATACAGATTTAACAAGAAAATGGTGCTTCAGTCTAGCTTTGAAAATTGCAATGGTATAAGCATCACGGATAATAATAGGAAGATCATCTTTTAGCTCAGCAAAAGCTAAAGCAAAGCAATTCCAGTTCTACTATAACTGAATCGCAAACTGCAACCGCTACTGCAAATCAACTGTAGTACAGAACTGGCAACACGATAAGCTGATCTTCAAGAGGTATGCACGCGAAAGTATGTTGCCTCACTCAGGTAACATGAATCATCAGCGTGATATAAACTTTACATGCTTATATCTAGTTCTACAGAATTAGGAAGATCATTTTAATATTTAGTGGCAGAAGAAGAGAATGCATGCTGATCCATTAAAATATTAACCGTAGGTACAGTGAGCAGATAGTTTTCATGAGATCACAGATTTCTTACATTTTCCATAAATTCAGTAATGATGACAAAAGTGAACCTAAATGCAATCTTACAGTCTTGTCAATCAGGCAACAATACTGATACAGTTTATGCTGTTCTGGACTCATCCAACCAAGTAAATAATAAAGTGTACAATGGTGTGTTCTATGAGGGACATTTAATACAAGACAATACAAGTTATTGTAAGTACAATTTAAATAAGCTAAATCAGAGTGTGAACTATTTAAAAAAACATAGTTATAAGTCAATATGGGTAAAAAAACATCATTTACTATTCATTTTGCATTCTTGTGATAAAAGAAAAGTTTTATTCTGTATATAAAATACCCAATTTTTGATTGACCTGTTTGCAAATCTAATTGGTATGGTAGAAAAAAGTCAAGTTGGAGTCATAAAAAATCCCCAAATATTTGATGAACTCAACCTGTTCCAATTATATACCTCAAAGGTCAACAATCTTAAGTCGTAAAGTACTTCCAGCTAATATGAGTCTCGAGCTGAAAAGCATACACTTAGTTTTTTTTTTTTTTTACAATTTAGCAATAAACGATGTTGTGTAAGATAAATATAAAGATTTGAAAAATCAAAATTTAAGTCTATATTTACTTCACAATGTGATGAGGAGCATTTATAAATGAATATATCATCTGAATACAAAATCAAATTGGAAAATTGTAAGGTAGTTGGAGTAGTATTAACAAATAACAAAAACAACAGTGGTCCAAGTATGGACTCCTGTGGTACTCCACCACTAGCCATATGTTCACTGGATGCGGAACCATGTTACCTCACCACAAGAGGATGAGCAGTCAGATTGCTTTGAAATAAATTGCACATTGAGTTAGACACACCCAAACTACTCAGACCATTCAATATTAAGGTATAGTCAACTATGTCAAAGATATTGGTCAGGCCCACAAAGAGCACACTGATGAGCTCATCATTATCGATAGCACTGCTGATGTTGTCTGTGAACCTGACAAAGGCTGCTTCTGTACTATGACATTGTCTAAAACTATATTGTAACATGGCCAGAACAAGATCACCAAAACCAAGGAAAAGGATTGGTGGAAGAGCGTCAGGTGGTACAAGAGCAACACGGCATTATGGCACGATAATGCTGTGTTGCGATCTGGAGCGCGTAGAGAAAAGAGTGGAGCAGTGTCTGAGGTGTGGATGAGTGTAAGAAATGTGGAGTGCACATGTGAGGAACTGAGGATGGGCTATATTGGCTAATGTCTGACCAATAGGTGGCTGAAGAAAGCCGCAAGAGAGGCAGTGGAGCACTGTATTGCCCTGGGAGCAGGTGTGGAGCAGGGAGGCATGAAATAATGGCAAAATGTGTGGGATATGAATGAGCCAGCGAGCCAGTTGATAGTGCAGAAGGTGCACATTATTGTAAGAGTGCAGTGGAAAGAACAGTTGAGAAACACATAATCGGCAATGAGAAAAGTTCTGTCAATGTAAGAAAGTGCCACCTATTGGTCATCATGATGAGCAAGATGAGAAGTAAAAGGTGGTGAGTCAAAAACAGCGTCAAACGGGACAGACTGCAGAAAGGAATGAACAGGACAGAACAGAAGTATCTGAGGTAAAATTGTGTTGTGTCACAGATGCAGAATTGTGGGATGCAGATAATAATAGTGGCAGCATAGTCGGATCGCAACAGCACGGGGTCAACAAATGGAACAGAGAAGATAATGTTGTAGTGCTGTAAAAGCACCACCCTTTGGTCGGAATAGTCAGTGCAGAGGTGGACAGTGAGAACAGAAAGCAGCTGGCAGTGTTAGATAGTAGTAAGCAATGCAGATAAAACATTGTCCCCACTATGCAGTAGTCCAGGAATATAAGACAGAAACGAGCATTGAGAAAGACAGTAGAGCACTAGAACTACGAAGTCTGCAGCTCCAAGGATTATTGTAAGTGCATATTTATATGCAGACGGCATCTGTAACAAACTGCTCACCACTATATTAGTCGATGTCAGCTCTGCAACATGCACGCGCACAGTGAGATTTACACACAAGCTTAGAAAGTAACACAACTGAACCATAAATGTCAAAGTGTAATAAGTAATGCTGCTTATTACTCCTCCATAGCAAAGAAAATACAATATGAGTAATAGTAGCCTTGCAGTTGCCATGTTACTCGGCCTTCTGCCTCGTCCCACAATGGTCCAGACCATGCATTAATTCCTCATTAGATGCCACCTTCATTGTGGATTAATGCTTGCAGTTTGAAGAATATATATTTGATGATGGGCAATAATCTGATCATTAATCAACTTTTCTAGCATTTTACCGATCAGGGATAAGACAGAAATGGGTTTGAAATTATCAACACACTTGGGTGATCCTGATTTCAATATGGGGATAAGTATAGTATTTCTCCACAATTGTGGGAACTCCCCTGTAAAAAAAGGATAAGTTAAAGCTAGCTGTCATAGAATGAAATGTATAATTTGCTATGAGTTCAGAAAGTGTGGCTGTAGTCCATCAGCACCCAAACTTTTGTCAGTGGACAAATGTTTCAACATTTGTAGTACCTGTATGGGGTTAATCACCTGAAAATAAAATGGAGGACATGCATTAGGTAAAGAAATATTTTGTTTACCAAGATGATTAACATTAAATTTATCGACAGCAACCTTATACTTTGTCATAACAAAAAAATTTTCAGCAACAATCTCACAAGTGCTAGATGGATCCATAATACATTGTTCATTGTAATTTATGATGTCAATTCTTTTCAGCTGGATTAGTCAATTCCCTAACAGAGATACAACCTTGTTTTGAATTGTTCAAGTTTTTATTTTGCTTGTTAAGGAAGTAATGAAATTTACATTGTCTGATTTTTGTCTTGCACAGATTCATAAGACTCCTATACTTTTTCCAGTCAAACATGTTATTAGATTTCTTATATCACTTCCAACTCATCTCTTTGTTTTATCAAAAGAGATAGTTTCCTTGAAATACAATATTTTTTTTCTCATTTGCTTTGTTGTTATTGGAAAAAAGTTCTTCTGAACCTCTGTAAGACTGCAAACAAAAAATAAAATAAAGTAACTGTAGCATCCACCATTGGTATGCTGTAGCATCTACAAAAGACCAATCACTTGAGCTAACCTCTCTCATTAATTCTTCCTGATTAACATCCATGAAACTTCTAAATGAGATAAATACAGGTTGAGCCCTGACACCTTTGCTACATCAAGTGCAAAAAATAGGTAAATGATTATTGTTCACCCACTTCGGTATGAGTTTTCTAGGAAGTGGGAAATTAAGGCACAAGAACAATGCTGCCAGCAAAAGGAGTGACTGCAAATTGTGTTGCCCTCAGACACGATTGCAGGAATCACAGAAGCAGAAGCAGCTCTTGTCTTTGTGATGTTATGCCATGGGCTTCAGCCCCCGCACCCCCAGGTGTTTCTATATAGCCATCTCTGGCTGGCACATATTAGGGGAGAAGATTATTGGGATATAACGGACTGCCCAGGGGTGTAATGAGGCCCGATGCCACAGGCGGAGGGCCTTATAGCCACTGGAAGGTCCGTTATATCCCATAACACCCACCCTGGATAGTATTATTACACTTAGAAAATGGGGTAAGATTGCTTTTTTTTTTTTAAGAAACGTTTATAAAAAAAAGAAGGTGGAATATTAATAAAAAATGCACAGAAATGGCTGGTTGTGTAAAATAGTTCCTTCGGTGCCACTAGAGGGTGCCGGTGCTTATGATAATCTGTTTTATGTGTTATAGTACAGTGCGGTGTTTCCTATATGGGTAGCGCTAAATGTTTTTTGTACTCGAACGCCTCCATGAGTTTTCTAATCATGCTATTTTTACACATTGTTTTGTGTAGTAAACAAAAAATGGTTTTATTTTGGAAATGTGAGGGAGGAGCAAGTGGCAGTGGAGGAGAAGCAATTTTACAGTTAATACAGATGTTGGTTCGGCTGATGCACTCTGTCAGTAAAAAAAATATATTTTCATTTTATTTTGAATTGGGGAAACACGTTATTTGAGGTTTGTTGGGGCATGGACAGGAGCGGGACTTTTCTTAAGTCAGCCCTGGAAATGGAGTCGGGCTGCTGGGTAGCTTCAGTTGCAAGAGTGGCCTGGTGATTGCAGGACAGGAATGATTACAGTGCTGGTGTTGTTGATAAAAAACAAGTGAAAGGAAAGAGTATTTTTGTGTTGATGTTGCTTTTTTGAAATATATAGTAGTAATGTAATAGGTATAGAGTATGTTCTAAGGACTGGTTTGGGGACTCTGGCTTGCTCTCTCACTTAGCGAGAAAAAAATGGCGGCAGATTTTGAACATTACATTGGCATTTTGTTGGGCAGAGCTGGCACTGTTTTTTTAACCGGCGTTGTTAAGAAATAACACCGGTGTCTGGGAGTCTTAGCCAATCAGCGTGGAGCTTTTAGGAGACCCATTTTCTAAGTAAAAATAAAGACCGTTTTGAGAACAACCTCATGGTGAACTGGAAAAGGGATACAGGATTTCTTCCTGTACACTGCATCAAGACTGAGGAGGAGTTTGGAGTGGACAGCATCAATGTGTTTGGTGAAGTACAAGAAAGGTGAGGATCTAACTTGACACTTGGGTCACTCTATGATATTCCACATCTCATTTTCATGGTGGTCCCAGGGAAGACAACATCAGGTTGAAGTATAACCACTGACAGCAGAAAAGTAGTTACATACAACATAAACCTACCAATGTCCAGTAGAAATACAATGTAAAATCAGATAAAATAAAAAAGGAAAAAAAATTAATTACATGATACCATAGGAAGAATAGCAACAGTAAGGAAAACAGATACTATATACAGTACTGTCACCGGGTGTGGGTGGCCACCCCAAACCTACCAGGGCAGTTTGTCACACACTCTACTGCACACGTCAAAACCATGCAACAGGAACAGCATGGTCGGGAAGAGCGAGAGGGTGCAAAACCTTGAAAGGGTGTGTATGTGGTAGTGCACCCCCTCACTGTTCCCAGGAAGAGGATAAGACCTCTGCTGGGAGGAAGGGCCAATGAGCAGCTGCCGTGGCTCAACAGGATGATCCACAGTCAGCAAGGGAGACAGTGTATCTGTGGACTGGGTTTCAATTCCCGGTCCCAGACACATATCATTATTTTCATTTTTTTCACACTTTGTGTAAATTTAAGTGTTAGCCCCCCCCCCCCAGAGTTGGTTATCTAAGTTGGGGTGATCAGGGGCATGGGGGGTTGGGGGGTGCAGGGGGTTGAGCCCCAGAGGACATACAGTAATTAACTTGCCAATCTACTGTATTGTATTGGCAGAGCGGTATATTGCAGCACTGTAATGTCTTGTGACATTATGATCTCATGCCAACACCAAAAGAGGTACACAGGGTTCTCATGTGATAGGAGGGAATGTTTTTCAAAGTGGTGTCAACTGAGTTTACTATAGACACAGAATGAGCAACTTCATTCATAAGAAAGCAGCTGGCCGAAGACTTGGAAAGATGGTCAAAACTTCCGTTGACTTTTTCGGGTAGAGCCAATACACTTAAAATGGTGGTTATGCCCAAACTTTTTTATCCATTATTGAATTTAAATGTTTATCTGCCAAAGTCCTACTTTAAACCGCTCTACAAATACTGCTCAGAGTTTTTGTGGAATGGTAGACCCCCTAGAAGGTGTTATTATAAACTTGCCCGGCAGCGTAAACTAGGAGGCCTTCAATTACCGGATTTTTACATACTACTTAGCGATTCACATGGCAAGGTTGGCCGCATGGGCCTGTGAGGAGGAAATTTCTCACCCCGGACTTCAATTGGACCGACTATTTATTAAAAGTTTCAAGCTCGACTTAGAGTCTTTGCTATATATTCCATGGGCCAAGGTTCCGAAGATGGTTAGATGTACCCCACTCGGGTGGGATATAAAAGCCTTGCATCAATATTATGCAAAGTTCAAAATTTTGCAATTATATGATATATCTCAACCCTTACTAAGAAATCCGAATCTTGTAATCGAGAACCAACCGATATCCAGTTTTGTAGTAACAATGGCTGCTAAACCACGAGTTAATGATTTTTATTTAAATAAGTCGTTACTTCCATTTCAAGTATTGGTGGAAAAGTTTGGAGTGAGAGTCCAGTCCTTTTAAAATTAACCCAAATAATAAGCAGTGTTAAGTCCTATTTCTATAAAGGTCCTGGGCCGAGATCTTGGGAACTATGTTTAGTAAGCTGAAAGAGTTTATACTGTCAGGCAAAGCGATCTCCAAGATCTATAAATATATTATTGTTAGAAGAGATTCTAATGTGTCCCCGACCCGGCATACTGGGAATTAAACTTGTCCTTGGGCAAATCACCAGAAACGTTGGAGAAGGTCTGGGTCGACACCTATAAATATGTTAAACAGGATAGATTGAGAGACATTCAATTTAAGTTACTACACAATCTATATTTTTCTCCAGTTAAACTTTTTAGACTAAACCGTCGATTTTCTGCAATATGCATAGATTGTAATGACCCTCTTGCATCTAGTTACCATAAGTTTTGGACTTGCCCCAAAATTTCGGGACTGTGGCAATTGGTGAAGCAAGGAATTAGCCAATTTTACGACCTTGCCGGTTTTTTTAACCCGGAGGTCTGCATATTTGGGATGTTTGGTAATGTACCTGGCAAGTTATCTAAATACCGAATGGCAATGGTAGCATCTGTCACCAAGTTAATAATTTTACGCCATTGGAGAGATGATTGGACCCCATCATTTGGGGAATGGTGGGACGAATTTTTGAATGCACTGATTGCAGAAAGATCGGTTTTCTCATTCCTTAACGCTTCACTGAAATTCCAACAATGTTGGGGCAGTCTGTATCAAAGTCTTAAGGACAGGTACGGTTATTAGAGCTGGATATTTCTTTTCTTTTACATCATTGTGTTTATCCTTGTTTGAATTAGTTCCATGCATTGTCCTTTCTCCTTTGCTCAATATGCACTAGACTTGCTGTTTTCTTCTTTGTTTGTCTAGGTGATGTCTTATGATATAATATTATCTATTGTGGGTTAATCACCGGGATAGCTGCCAGGGGCGGAGGGGGGGGGTTCTTTTATTCTTTATGGGGGGACTTGGGTTTCTCTCTCCCCTTTTTTTATGTTTCTTCTATATTATTAATTTTACGGTTTGGGAATTGTATCTCCCTTTTGTGTTATTTAATTATTTTGGTATGTAATTTGTGTTGGAAAGTACAGTTATTTGCAAAAAAAAAAAAAAAAAGCAGCTGGCCATGCAGGAAGGTAGATTGTACTAGTCGGCTTCCAAGACATGAATCCAATGCTGGGTGCGGGAGGGTTATGGGGGTTGTCAGGGTGAGGGTATGGCAAGGCATAGTTTACTTAGCACAAACAAGTGCATTAATTTCATAAAGGTGGAGGCAGGCCATTTAGGTGGGCAGGTTATACTGGTTGTCCACAGTGAGACTAAGCATTTGGTATGACAAATATTGTGGGTGCTGGGGGGAGGAGGGTGGGATTAGGGTTCAGACAACAGGTGGGTGGGTGGGTGGATGGGGGTAACAATACGTATTGTGCTGGGGTAGGGTGAGGAGGCTGGGACATTTAAAAATAAGCAGGAATGAGAAGAAGGGTGTTCTTTTATTTATTTAAAAACTGAATACCAAATAATCGAATACTACTTACCCTAATAATTGGCTGATGAATACTGAATATTTTGTTAAATGTATTCACACACACATAAAAGGTAGTAATTTTGATGTTTCTTGGGGAGAAAAATATCAAATAAATTACAAAGTTGTAATTATTTAAAATAAAATGGAATTGTATCTTGAAACCAGAAGAGAAAACTTGACCTTTCACTTGGTGCATAACCACCTATATCATAAGTTAAGTGTGGTAGCATTTTTTTTCATCATGGGATTTATTATCCCAACCCATGGACCCTTCTCAGGTCCTCCCACCATAACCTAATTCCATCACCCCATCTTCTACCAGTACTTACCTTCGCTCTCCATGATTCTTTATGACTTTCATCCAGAGTGGGATCTTTACGAAGGCCAACCCCTCCAGACATCCCTCCGGCAATCATCAGGGGGATGCTGCCTATACTGACAGCTGTGAAGTCTGTGGGTGCAGTGGAGACCCAAATGTTGCATTGACAGAGTAATTTCCCTGTGTTCATCCCACTTCCTAAGGGCATTGCACACCAAGATGCCATGATGCACACCCACACGTTTACGCACACACCAGCATCAGCTGCACCTTCACCTCCCAGTCTGTGGGGTGTGGCACCAGTTTTTAAACCTTTTTTTTGTTTGCCCATGAAAACTTGCCATGCATTGAAACTAAAATGTTGAGGTGCTTTAGATATTGACACAACTGTATTGCTTTCGGTGTTTTTGGAATGACATACACTACGATACTTTAGAATTAGAAAGTTAAAAGTATTTAAAAGAGAATGTCATTTTATCTCAGAATTAGAATATGAAACATATGATTGTAGACCTGAACCTTAGCACATAGCAAATGAAAAATATAATCATACTTATATAGATGGTACCAGTATTTGCACATCTTTATCAATATTAAAACACTGCAACTGGATTGCAGAGACTGCTTGCGATGAGGTGAAAGACGATATCACCGGACATCAGGCAATTAGCATGGGGTAGGGTTAGGTTAGTTGTGCCAATGTGAACATCAGAACTGTCTGGCTGAAACAAGTATTGGCAATGTATTGTCCATGCAAATTGTGGTGTATATATTAATAAAAACAGTTCCCTTTAATGACATTTACAGTATTGCAAAAACTTACATTTAGAAATCAGTTAGGGTAGAATCATAAAGCTTTACAATAGGGAAATGCAATTTTAGAGTAACAACTTTTGACTCCTGGTTAATGTGGGCTGTAGTCTTCATGGGGATTTGAATGATCGCTCAGTACAGATGGTCTTCACCTAACTGTGGCTCTTTCTTTCAAACCATTAATTTTAAACACAGAAACATAGGCATTGCTAGTGGATAAAGATCAAAGGCTTGATTTTCAAAAGTTGCCACAGGACTTGTGTCAGGCCCTGCATCAACCACATTCTTTGGCACAGCTGCAGTGTGGCTTCACCCTATTTCAGTACATCAGGAGCAGTTGTGACACTTTTCACACATTTTTTATTTTTGCAATTGTTTAACCAGGAGTGGCACACTTAGCTGAAAGCTTGTTTACAGGTGTGACCTGGGAGCACTGGGAAGTTAAGTGATTTGCTCAGGGTCACACAGTATGCAAGTGGGGGCTGTGGGATTCAAACCCAGATCTCCAGATTTGCAACTCAGAGCCTTAAACCACTGTGCCATACTTTCTCCCTAACTTAACAGTGGCTTGCACCAAATATTCTGTGCAAACCCTGTAAAATTGTCTGCAGCATGCCACAAGTTAGACTGGAGGGAGCTGCTCTAACTTGTGGTATTTGGCACATGGGAGTGAAAATCCTGATCGGCACCAGAAGAATGCCACCAGCCCCGTGGGCCATTTGATCCACGTGCCAGGGGCTTGCTCCATGCTTGAGCTTTTGAAAATTGAGTCCCAAGGGTCCATCCAGTCTTCCCAAAAGGAGTTTTCTACCTATCCACTGGATCTACCCCCTGCAAAGGGGTTTTATCCATGATGCCTTCACCCACAATTTCCTCCATCGCCCTAACAACCAAGGATTATCTGTTGCTATAAACAGCCCCATATACTTGCCCCAGCCATGTATAAACCTCTTGCTAATCCCTGCCCAACACTTCTGCCAGTAATCTCTTCAACGGCTCCACCACCCTATTGATAAATTACAACTACCTCTTCCCCTCTGAAGTTTCCACTGATCAGCTGCCACTCCTGTCCTCTCATGACTGCACTGCTGTTTCTAGTGAACAGGTCCACACAGTTCACTTTATTAACTCCTATTAGAAACCTGTATGTCTATCATGCCACCTCCTCTTGCTTCTGGCTTCCAGCAAGTACACATTAAGTACCTTCAGCTTTTCCTTTTTGATCTGCACTGCTGGCCCTGGACTATCTTGGTGACTGTGCTGCACAGTTTCAAATCTCTCTCTCTCTCTCTTTTTTCTCAGATGCTCACTCTAACACTGGGCAGAGTATTTTAAGTGAGATCTCACCAGGACTTTGACAGGAGCAAAACATCCCCTTCTTTTTCCTACTCTCAAATTCCCTTCAAGTGCATCCCAACATCCTAGTTGCTTTGCTGTATGCTTTGTGGCACTGACAGCATTGTTTGAGTCACAAATAATGACTCTCATGTTCCTATCCTTAGATGCTGGGGCTAACCTACCCCTCCACCCCCATTCAGTAATTTGTCACTTGTTGGCATTGAACCTCAGTTGCCATATTTTGGACCATCTCTTCCTCCTTTCTTGGTCCATTTTTAGTTCTTTCACCCCTCCTCGCTGTCTACTCTGTCTCATAGTTTTGTGCTATCTCCAAAATGACACATCCTCTACAGGATACCCTCCCCTATGTCACTAATAAATATATTGAACAGAACCAGTCCCAGGAATGACACTTACAGCGCCCTGCTTGTGACTCCCATATCCTCTGAGTTGACCCCATATACTACTACCTTGTTTTCCACCCACCAACTAGTTCCTTACCAATGTTATCAATTCACTTACCACTCCCAGTTATTCTAGCTTCCTCAGTTGTCTCATATGTGGCACTTATCAAAGGGTTTGCCAGAACTGAACTACAGCATATTTACTACCTTCTCTTTATCAATTGACCTTGTGACCTGTCATAAAATATTATTAGGGTGGCGTGGCATTACCTCCACATCACAGATCCATGCTGTTTACTGTCCTGTATCCCATTTGTCTTTAATTAGGCTAATAGGCTTTCCATGACCAGGCTCTCTATCAGCTTGCCCACAATGGATGTAAGACTAACCAGTCTATATTTTTCTAGATCTTTCTGGTGCCCCACTCCCTTTATGGAACAGAACTGCATCCACTGACCTCCACTCCCTTGGCACAAAACTGGTCTCTGATTAGCATCTGAACAGCTCTGCCAAGGGATTATCCAGCTCTGATCCCAACCCTCTAAGCAGCCTTGGGTGCATCCTGTTTGGCCGTGTGCCTTATCTGCCTTGAGGGCTGGAAATCCCTTCCTGAACCTGTCAGCCATGACCACCACCATCTCCATTTCCAACACACACCTTGTGAAGGCCATAATGCCACTTTCTGGTAGTGGTCCTTTGTCCTTCACCATGAATATAGAACAGAAGTAGTTGTTTAAAACATTAGCCTTCTTCTCATCACCCTTCACTCCCCTTGCCCCACTCCCCAAATAGTTGGACAATTCTTTCTTTCATTTTTACATTCGCTTGCATGCATGCGCAAGGAATGTTTAGGGAGAGTAGCACACTTTGGAGGTGTGCCTCTCCTGTTCAATCCACTGCTCTGTTGAGCAGGCATGGCGGTCCTGCACCAATGGGTATGGGAACTGTGTATGACAGCGGTGGTCTTCTCTTCAAAGAAAACCACCGCTGTCATACACAGCGCTGGTAGGCCTCACGCCCCCACCCAAAGCTTTGGTGCCACGCTGGGAGCCCACCCCAGCATGGCAAACGTCCTGCATCCTCTGCCGAAGGGGGTGCCCAATCCCCCATCAGCTCCATGTCCCCCCAAAGGCTCCCCCCCAAAGCTTTGGTGCCACGCTGGGAGCCCACCCCAGCGTGGCAAACATCCCGTGTCATCTGCTGACGGGGGTGCCCAATCCTCTGTCGGCTCCACGTCCCCAAAATGCCCCCTAAAGCTTTTGTGCCAGGCTGGGAGGTCACCCCAGGTGTGGCAAACATCCGGCCATCTTTTTTTTTCACTCAGAATAAAACGGTCCCACGGCGCTTTCTCCCGAACACCTCTCTACAACCCGCACTCCATCCACTGCGCATCCTGCCTCCCCACACCCCCCACCCCATACTTGCCTCCGGAGTCTCGGTGCAACAATCATCACTGGACCGGGAACACATCTGCACTCTTCAAAGGCGATCGCTAACTGAGGAAATGCCGTAAGCTGTATAACGGCTAGATGGGTTTTTTCAACTTTGTTGCATATCTCAGGTATTTTTGGATTTTGCACAAAATTTTCAACATGGGGTTTTGGGACCCTTCTCATGAATTCTGTCACTGTCATGGTGTTATTCGGGCCCAAAGGGTGATTTCGCAGTCACTGCGTGAAATCACCTTTCGGGCCCAATTAATGAAATGATACTTCCAGCGTTCATAAGGTGGGCTCTCAAAAAGCCTATTTTGAAAATTTGGTGGAAAAATTCCTAAAAATGACCGTTTTACGAGCGTGCATTGCACAGTTCCTACGCGGGCTCATAAGTTCGCGAATTTTCAATATTTTCACTCCAGATTTTCAACATTGCCATTTTATCACACCTTCTTATAAGCAGTACAGCTATCATTTTTCACATCTCACCCAAAACGTGTTTCCGCCCATGTAGCGCACAATGGCACAGTCGGTGTGCGCAATCAATGTATGGGACACATTAAGAAAATCACAGTGACACTGTTCATTAG
The DNA here is from genome assembly GCA_016271365.2 of Neoceratodus forsteri. Classification (NCBI taxonomy): domain Eukaryota; kingdom Metazoa; phylum Chordata; order Ceratodontiformes; family Ceratodontidae; genus Neoceratodus; species Neoceratodus forsteri. The sequence continues at coordinate 237,480,978 of CM028132.1, read as the reverse complement.
CAGATGTCTTAAAATGGCTATGTTGAAAATTTGGTGAAAAAATTCCTAAAAGTGACTGTTTTACCAGCTTGCGTTGAGCAGTTCCTATGCACGCTGACCCTCCTGTCCAATGCAGTGTTCAGTGTAACGTGTGCAACCCTACTGCACCAATGGATGCATGAGCTGTCTATAACAGCAGTTTGGCTGCAGTGGTCTTCAGTTAAAAGAAAAGCACCACTGCAATTAGCGGTGGTAACGTGTGTGTATTTAGCAAATTGATGTCACCCTTTTCCCTCTGGCTGCTAATAAAATCCCTCCCACTTCCTCCCTCTGCTGCCGTCTACCCTGCTCCCTTGTTATTGCCCCCACCAAACACATTGTATGTGCAGACGGAGTGCACAATCCCCATTGTCTCCAGGCCCCCCCCAACAAACACCCAGGTGACATGCTGGGAGCCCACCCCAGCATGCCCATTGTCCCTGTAAATGGGAAAACTGTCCCGCAACATCTTTTGTTTTTTTAAAACCTGTGAAAACAGAAAACCGTCCCTCACTGTGTCTTGTGCCCCCTTCCCGAACCCACATCCACCCTCTGCATACCCCACCTCCCCCTCACCCCATACTTACCTCCGGAGCCTGGCGTAATGATCTTCAGTGGAGTGGGAACACATCTGCACTCTTGAAAGCCAAACTCAAACTGAAGAAATGACAGTAAGCTGTATAATGGCATAAATGGTTTTTTTTTTCCAACGTAGGTGGCTATCTCGGGCATTTTTGCAAATTTTGGCACCACATTTTCAGCAGGGGGTTCTTGGGACACTACCTCATGGATTCAGTTACTGTCATGTGAGTTATTTGGTCCCCAAAGGTGATTTCACGGTCACTGCACAAAATCACCTTTTGGGATTGATTAACTAAACAACAGTGTCACTGTTAATGAGGTGGGCTCCCAAAATCCGATGTTGCAAATTTGGTGAAAAAATGTCAAAAAATGACTGTGTTACAAGCGTGCATTGTGCAGTTTCCACGCACACTTATAACTTCGAGAATTTGAAATATTTTCACTCCACATTTTCAACACTAGCATTTTTTCACACCTCCTTATGAACAGTACAGCTGACATTTTTCACATCCTGGCTGAAATGTGTTTTTGCACATCCAGCGCACAATGGTGTGGTCACAGTGAGAAATCAATGTTCAGGACAGATTATGAAAATCACAGTGACACTGTTCATGAGCAGAGGTCCCACAATGCCTATGTTGAAAATTTGGTGACAAAAGTCCACAAAATGACTGTGTCATGAGCATTCATTGCACAGTTTCCATGTACGCTTGTAAGTTTGAGAAATTGTTGTATTTTCATTCCAGATGTTCAACATTGCCATCCCTTCACAACTCCCTATGAATGCTACAGCTCTTCATTTTTCACATCCTGCCTGAACTGTGTTTTTGCACATGTGGAGCACAATGGTGTGGTCGCTGTGGGAAATCAACTCTCAGAACAGATTAACAAAATAACAGTGGGACTGCTCATAAGCAGAGGTCTCAAATGCTTTTATGAAGTGGGGGTAACAAAAAGGTCATGCTGAAAATTTATAGTGCAAATATCAGCAATCGCACAGGGCATTAGGGTAAAGCACCATATGTGCCAAACACCACTGCAAATACCTGCAAGCGAATGCTCGGCATTGACAATTGTTTGTTTTTATACAGTTGCAGTAATTGACAAGGTAAGATATTTCATAAAATTTTAATGATCTTTCTAGAGAAGTTGCCTGACTGAGTACCACTGTAGGGACACCAGAGAGAATCTTTTTAAAAATGTCACAAAATATCTGGCCATGTCAATTCTGGATCTATACCTAAAAATTCCTGTTCTCTCCCTTTGAATTCCTTGGCAATGTGCATCTCTGTGTCTGTGTGTGCCCTCCTGACTTCCCCCATTGCCTCCTTTAATTTCTTTATTTAATTTTATTTATTAATTTTATTTATTTATCAAGTCTAGGATTACAAATACCTTTGAGCCATGGCTCTTTTACAAAGGTTCCACGTCAGAGAAATACAAATTATGGGGAACATCAAGACAGGCATTACAACAATGTGGACATTGCAAACAGAGTACAGAATAATACAGTTCAAGGGTAGCATTGTAACAAGGTAGCCAGTGGCATTTGTCAGAGAAAATAGACAACAGATAAGAAGTGCCAGAGTCATAGGGAGAGGGAAGAGGGTAGGGGGAGAAGGAATGTAGGAAGAGTGGCAAGAGGGTGAAAAGTGCAGCATTGGGTATACCAAGATGTGAGGGTAGAATCCAGTGAGGAGGGGAGGGGGGGACAACTAGAGCAGAAAGGGAAGTGGAGAAACAAGGTTAAGTTGGGCAGTCACAGGAGCTGCTGGTAGTGAGATAGTCCTGGAGCCTAGTTTTAAACATACCAATAGTTGGGGCAAAGGAGATGGTCGGGATGAGGCCATTGAACCAAAGTGGTGCTCGATAAGCAAAAGAGCGTTGTCCCTGTGAAGTGTGACAGTGGGGGACTTTCAGTAGCTGTAGCGTGGATCTCCTAAGGCACCGTTTGTTAATTTGGTGTTGTAACAGAGTTGAGACCCCAGAAGGTGCAAGGCCAAGGTAGATTTTTTTGACCATGGAGCAGGTGAGAAACTTTATGTGGTTTGATAGTTGGAACCAGCCGGTCTGAGTGTACAGGTCACATGTGTGGGTGAGACGGTGAGCACCAGTGATGAGCCGACATGCTTTATTTAAGGCAGTTGAGGCGCCTATGGGTTGTGGTTGTGGGCTTAGCTTACAAATGATGAGACCATAGTCTATTACAGAGATCACAGAGCTCAGGACTGCAACCTTTAAAGCTTCTGGCATGAGGTGGGGTCTGTGTTTGTAGAGAAGACCACACCGTGTATTAGCAGCTCTAGCTACATTATCTACATGAAGTCCATAGGAGAGATTAGGGTCAAGCTGAATCCCTAAGTATTTGAAGGACACCACCTGATCTAGAGTGTTGCCCTGGGTGGTGGAGATAGCCAAGTGATGTAGCTTGTGTGGGTTGTGAGAGCTGCAGAAGAGCATAGATTTGGTTTTCTTGTCATTGAGGACCAGTTTATGATTAAGAAACCATGACTCTACAGAACTGAAACCAAGTTGAAGATTGTGTTGAAGAGTTGCAGGATCTTTGTGAGTGGAGAATACAACAGCATCATCAGCATATAGTATGATCTGCTCAGAGCAGTGGTAAGGGAAGGAGTTTAAGAAAAGGCTAAAAAGGAGGGGTCCCAGTATGGATCCCTGTGGGACACCCGAGTGAACAGGCAGGGTGTTAGAAAGAGCGTCCGCAATTTTTACTCTCTGTGACCGGTTTTCTAAGTAGCTTTTAAACCAGAGAGAAGAGTCAGGTGATAGCCCGGCATTCAGTAGTTGGTGTATTAGTAGTCCATAGTGTACTGTATCGAAGGCCTTGGGGAGGTCGACGAAAACGGCCCCTGTGAGAAGGCCGTTGTCAAGGGATTTGTGCAAAGCTCCAGTGAACTCAAGAAGGGCTGTGGTGGTGCTGTGACCTTTCTGGAAGCTGTGTTGTTGTGGACAAGGTATATTGTATTTATCCAAGTGGTCGGTAAGTTGAACAGCCACAATGCGCTCAAGTGCCTTAGAGAGTTGGGGCAGTATGGAGATAGGGCGATAATTTGAGTGAATCATCGTGTCCCCACTTTTATGGACAGGTATCATGGTGGCTGTTTTCCATAAGTCTGGGAATTTTTCACAGCTGAGAGAGAGGTTTAGGATTTTTGTTAATGGATGAATTGCCTCATCGAGGGTGAGCAACACAAGCTTAAGGTCCAGGGTGTCGCTACTAGATCTAGATTTAGAGATAGCTGCAGTAATATAGCGGCGAGCTTCATTCAGCCTTACCTTCCTGAAGTAGAAGAGGGGATGATTAGACTGAGGGGCTGAGGTATTTGGGGAGTAGGCCCTGTTTTCAAAAAAGTCATGGGGTAGGACAGCACTAAGGTCTGAAAAAGCCGTGTTAAAGATGTTTGCAATCACCTTTGGGTCAAGGATTGAGAATCCATCAACCATTAACATGGCCGGAGAGGTTTTTGGCTGCTTCCCTGTGACATCCTTGATATTGTCCCAGAAAGCATGACCATTTCCCCATGTATTGGTGAGAGCGTCTTTGTAATAGGTGGATTTCATTAGCTGTATGGCTTTTGTGCAGGCATTTCGTGCTTGTTTGTAATTTTGGATGTCCAGTTGTTTGCCAGCTCCTGGGATTCGAACCAGGAACACTGACCCTGCACACTACAGCTGTGGCAAGTGGCACTACAGCTGTGCATTTTCCCTGATATTATCCCATTCCTCCCGCTTGATTTTCCTTTTCTTTTTTGAAGGCCATCCAAGTCATCTCCAATATGGCCCTCATTATTACTATCCAATGTTCCTGAACCCCTTTGAACCCCATTCCCTTCAGTTTATCACTGACCTATTCCTTCATTTTACTAAAATCTACCTGGTATACAGTGATAAGTGCTTTTGGAAGAGGGCGAACCGCATAAGGGCGAGTATTAAATGTTGATTAGCACAAGGGAGACAGGCACATTAGGGCACATGTAACATGCGCCCATGCTCAGGTCAGTGACAGGCAAAACCATGACTGTAAAATGTCATCTTTCATAACAGTGACTGTCACCTGGGCAACTAGACATGTGGGTGAGATTAACAAGGGTAAATAGCCCAAATGGCAATTCTCTCACGCTGTGTGCATCCATACATCAACACCACAAATACTGCCACTCGACCACCACAGTAGTACACAGTGTGCGTCACGCCCCCCCGCACCCACTAGGCAGGATGGCAGGGAGCACACTCCCCCTCCTCCCCCAGTGGCTACCTATGTGGACAGCTGCACCACAGCAAAGGCCCTCGACCACCACAACCCCCCAACAATATATGCCGGCAGTGGCCTCCTGTGACCCTGGATACACACTACGGCCCACAAACAGACGTGATGGCGCACGATGTCAGTGCTGCAGCCAAGCCACCATCATAGCACACACCAGATCACACTTGCCACAGCTGTAGTATGCAGGGTCAGTGTTCCTGGTTCGAATCCGAGGAGCTGCAAGCTCAACCAAACACCGCAGCACACAGGAGCATGGATACGCTGACAGTATATGGGGATTGGAGTGCAGAGAAACAGTAGGAGGCAGGGCTGAAACACTCACCGTATGCCGCAGGACTGCTGTACTCCACTGCTGGGCTGCTTGTATTGCCACACACCATTGCTTTGGATGCGTATGGGATGGCGGCCATCCACACACGACATTTTATGCTGCAGTAAGGATGGGGAATGACAGCAAGCAGGAATGCACACAGATGTAACACCACCTGACCCCAGCAGCAGCATTAAAGGGCCGTGACACAGAAGTACAGGTGCTCATACCCAAGAGCGACTGTCGAGATGGATGAGTTCAGTTTTTGACTAGTCAGAAGGGAAATACTCTCCTTGCATACCAGGGTCATGTGTACCACTGGAACAAGGAGGTGAAATCGAAGGTGTACTGGAGGTGCATGTAGGACCGTAGGCACCACTGTGCTGCACACCTGCACACAGTGGCAGACCATGTGGTCTTCACTGAGATGGAGCACAACCACATACCAGATGTGGGCGAGGTGGGGGGGTGTGGTATTTTTGATTTCCGGGAGAGGGCGTGCAGCAGTGTTGAGAGCATGTTCCAGGTGCTCTCAAACTGAACCACTGGGGAGCCAGATGCTGCGGCTGGTAGGCTGCCAGGCAAGTTGCTCATGAAGTGCACTGTGCAGCATGTAAAGCAGGCCACCAGGGGATTCCCTGTCATACCCGTAAACACTCAGGGACCTTGTCATCCCTCCGGAGTACACAGTCACTGGGGGAAGGGAGACCTTCTTACAGCATGACAGTGGCCCAGGTGAGGAACACTACCTCCTGTTTGCCACACATCAGTCCCTCCAATTCCTGACATGGTCTGAGGACTGGTTTCTGGGTGGGACCTTCCGCTGTTCACCACCACTTTTCAGACAGCTGTACACAGTACACAGTATGCTCAAGGGTGTCGTTGTGCCATCGGTGTACATGCTTACATCGTTATGGACTGAACATGTGTACAGTCAGGTGTTTAGGGACATTCGTAAGCTCGTGGGTGGTGTCTGGTCTAAATCAGCTTTGCTGGACTTTGAACATGCTGCCTTGCTTAGCTTCAGCAACATGCTTGAGGGAGAGGATCTAAATGGTTGTTTTCTCCACTTTTTGCCAGGTAGTCTGGTGGAAAGTGCTGCAGAACCCTGAGGTCCATGCCGGGTATGAATGGGAGGAGGAGTTTTCACTGTAGGTTAGGAAGCTCCTTGCCCTAGCATTTGTGCCTTGGATGCTGTGGCGATAGCATATGGTGAGCTCCTTGACATGCTGTTCTACAGGGCACATGAGGAGATCCTTTGCTCAGTCCTCGAGTGCCTAGAGGTGACCTGGATTGGCCAGGCAATGGGTAGGATGGCTCACAGGTGTCCTGTGGTCCCTGTGTGCACATGGAACATGTACCAGCCCACAGTTGCCAGGCTGGCATGGACAAACAAGTCTGTGGAAGGCTGGCAACTTGGGTTCAGCACACGACTCGATGCCAGTCACCCCAACATTTGGCACTTCCTTGACTGCCTGCAGGAGGACCAGCACCTATGTGAGGTCCGAATGGAGCAGTTGCTGTCTGGGGCTGCCCCCACTGCCCAGAAGCAGACATACCATGATCTCGCTAGGTGCATTGAGGCCATTTTGGCTGAATATGGTAAGCATTCCACACCCAACTACCTGCTAGGCCTTTCCTATAATTTCCAGCTCCAGGTGTGGTTGGGTGTGTTGCTGGCCAGGTGGATGCCTCTACACTGATGCCACCCTTAAGGACTGTCCCACCATGTGCTGGCAGGTGCAAAGCTGTGTGATGTCTCCCCCACACCTCCTCGCTGCCAATCCTCGGCCTGCCACCAGACACCCTGTTGGACCTTGTGTCTCTGCCACACATCTGTCAACGGTGTGTGGCCCAGCACCGTGCATCCATGATGCACTTGTCCATGGTGCTGTCATTCCATTTGTTCGCCCCCCCTCCACCTCTTAGACCAACCACCCTTCTCCTTATGCATTTCAGTTCCCCACATCTGTGTGCTGCCCCATCCCTGCATATGGTGTTGCCCCCCCATCATCCTCATCTCCCTGCGTTAGTGGTGATGTCAGCGTTTTGTGTTTTTTAAATGCCCACCATTCGCAGTTCTGATGGTTGCCATGTTTGAGATATACAGCACGTCTTCCCCATTGTCCATGCACCATTCCACGGGTCGCCCTTCCAAGTTCGCCCACATCACATAGAACCATTCTACCCTTGTGATGTCCAAGACCACAGCATTTGAAAAAAGTCTACAATTACCCATGATTAGTTCAAACCATACACTATTGTGGTCACTGGAGCCCAGTGGTTATTTAGCAATTACTACTTCAACCACCTCCAAACTGGAAAGCATCAAATTGTGGATGGGACTGCATCTTGTGGTATTTGCAACAAGAAGCTGTCCAACACTGTGTCCAGCAAAATCTGATTATTGGGGATCTTTGTTGCTGGGGTGGCCCAGTGAGTAGCTGGACCTAAGTAATTAGAACAGGTCACCTGCAACCACTAGCTCTCCTTTTTGTCTTCATTCTCCTAATTTCCTCCCCTAGTTTTATATCCTCCTATTCCTTCACTGATGAGGATCTGTACACCTCTCCCATCCTTATCTTTTCCACACAGTTGTGGTCATCTGCACCCAAACTGATTCCACAATCTCCCTCTCCCTTTGTCAGCACCACCTTTAATGGCCTCTATGCACTCTAATGTAGAGAGCTTTACCTCCCCCGTGCCCTTTCCCCTGTCTTTCCTGTACAGGAAATAACTTGGATAACCAGATACTAATTGTTTTTCCCAATCGCCCATGTCTCAGTTATGGCCCATTGTCTAACTCAACATCTGCCACCATCAGCTAGAGATCACTCATTTTGTTGTCCAGTCTCCTAGCCTTTAGGCATACCACTTTCCACCCACCCTTCTTTGTCTCCCATACAGGTGCTGTGCCATGTCCTATGCCCAAATCTGTCTTCCAACCCTCTTCTGTCATCTCTACCCACTGCTGGCTTCCTGTAACCCCCTCACCCTCTCTTCCACTTTTTGATCCAATATATTTCCTGCCTATCCTATCCCTAGCACCTCTGTGCCTTCTTCCTATGTCTGGGGAGTACTAACTAGGCACTCTTTCTTCACCCCCCTTCTAAGTGCTCCCGTAGCAACAGCCTTCTGTCACTCAGTTTAAATGTCTAGCTATGCAGACTTCAAACCTCTGCCTTAGAGCACTTGTTTCCTCCTTGAAGAGTGGAAGACCATCTCAATTAAACATCCTCCTGTCCAAGAAGTCACCCCGCTCATCCACTAGCTCTAATTTCTCATCCCTGAAACCACCCCATCAATCATTCATTGAAGCCTCTGCTTTCTCCTACATCATCCTTCCAACATCCCTGTCGCACATTAGTAAGAACTCTGAAAAGGCCAGCAAAGTTGCCTCCACCCTTAACCAATCCCCTGGCTCACAGAAGTTTGATTTTACTACCTCCAGCTGTTGATAAGCCAGATCATTAGTACCTAAGTGTACAATCACCTCTGGTACCCTCATCTGTTTTACTATCCCTTCAATTCTGAATGTATCTCTCCCAACAAAAGCCGTGAGCAATAGGGATATGCAGAATGCAAAATTCTGCTAGCTGAATTTATGTGGAATAGAAATTCTGCTTCCGAAATAAAAGGCTTTTCAGAATTCCTTTTTAAATTCTGCAGGATTCTCAAAAGCATTTCTGAGAGAACTACCTGCAGAATAATTTTCCACAGATTGCAGAAAAGGAATCTGCAGTTTACGTAAACTTTGGGTTATCAATTCATGAAACACTTTTCACATGTGGAATGTTTGAATTCCGTTACCAGCAAAATTCTGTAGAATTTTTTGGAAATCCACAGAATTGCATTATGTCAGAATTTGAACATCCCACATATCAGTTTCTAGTAGGAATCTGACACCACCTTTTCTACTTCCTTAACCATAGAATCCCCAACAACCAGTACCCTGCCAACTGATGAATCCTCATTCTTTCCATCTCCCACTGGGTATCACCCTTTAGGAACATACAAACAGGAAAATTCCAGCAGAAACAGACCACTTAGGTCTATCAATTCTGCCTGAGTGTGCAGCTCTCAGTCAATTTTACTGGAGCTGCCACCTCCCTTTCCCCTGGAATTTTCACCCCTCACACTTATTCCCCCCGCACACTCCTCATCCCTCCTGTTATGACTCTCCTTGTCCCACCCCCTTTTAAAGCTGCCCACTGATTTCAAGGAAACTACCTCCTCTGGCAGATCATTCCACTTGGATACCACTCTTTCTGTGAAAAAGTGCCATCTCATTTCTGTTTTGAATCTTCCTCCCTCCCATTTCAGACTATGCCCCACAGTGGATCCATTCCCACTAACATTGAAAATGCCCTCTGTTCTAATTTTGTTCATACCCTTAAGGTACTTGATGGTTTCAGTCATGTTCCCCCTCTCTCTCTTCAGTCCTCCAGTGAGTATGTATTGAGCTCATGCAACCTCTCCTCATTGGGTCTACCCCCCAGTCCCTGGAACATCTTGGGTCCCCCTATGTTGTACACTGCCCAATAATTTGATGTCTTTTTTCAGATAAGGGTGCCAGAACTGTGCACGGTATTCCAAGTGCAGACTCACCAATGACCTATACAACGGCAAAATGACTTCGTCTTTCCTGGTGGTGATTCCTCTCGGGATGTATCCTAGCATTTTGTTTGTTTGGCTGCCACTTTACAGCACTGTACAGAGTATTTCAGGTTGCTCTTGATGATTACCCCTAGATCTTTTTCCTCCTCAGAACTGGTCACTTGTGCATCTCTCAACCACTAACTGGCCTCTGGGTTCTTAGCTCCCAGGTGCATGACCTTGCACTTCTTGGCATTGAACTGCAACTGCGAGATACCTGATCATTTCTTGAGACTTTCCAGGTCCTCCCTGAGCTCCTGTCTCCCCTACACAATGTCTGCTCTCCCACAGATTTTAGTTTCTTCTGTGAATTGGCAGATTTTCCATGTGACCCCATCTGCTATGTCCCCAATAAAGATGTTAAACAACACACTAGTCTGAGTACTGAGTTTTGTGGGACCCCACTGGTCTCAGGCCTAGGTTTTGATAGTTCCCCTCCTACTATCATCCTCTGGTTTCTGTCCTGTAACCAGCTCTTGACACATCCCACCAGCTTTTAGACCACTCCCAAGTTCCTCAGTTTACTGAGAAGCATCCCATGTGGCACTGAGTCGAAGGCCTTACTGAAGCCCAGATATAGGACATCTACCACCTGTCCCCCATCCAGCAACCCTGTGACTCTATTCTTATTCCCAGCCTCTCCACCCCCCCACTTCCCAACTTTCATTTCAACTGCCAAATCTCTTTCCTAAGTTTCCCAAGTTGTCTACACACTGGACAGCCCCCTGCTTTCCACATTGTTCCCAGAAAGATGATGGCCCCACGCCCATTGCAGCTGACCACCATCCCAACCACCTCTGAGCACCGTCTCCACCATCCCCCCCTCCATATCCCTGCCTTCCTGCTGTCCTGCTATCTGTGCCTGTTCCTAGGATCCCACATCATCCTGGATTTGATTTTATACCCGCACAGCTATCCTACTGAACTGGATCTGTTATTAATTCTTCACTATGGGTGACCCTAAATAGGGACATATCGCTATCCTCTATATTCTGTAGGCTCCAGCTACTAGATAGGAAGACTCAGCCCTTATGCTAGCTAGACCTAACTACTATGCACAGGCCACTCACCCACTATACCCTGACAAGTGTGGCCTATGGCCCACAGTTTCTCTACAGAGTCCTACAGAGTTATTCAAATGCCACACTCCTGCTTCAGGACACTCATGCTTTGGGTTCACTCACATGAGGATTCGATTGGACCTCTGGATAATGTGTAAGGGAAGTAGATGCCCTATTGTCTCACTTCAGCCATGTGGCCTTGCTCCCATTCCAATGGCGCCAGCTGCTTCAGTGTAGTCGTGCCTCAGCCCTCCCTCTGCCATTCACTTCCCCACCTCCCAAGCACACAGTCCTCTCTTAAAAACTTTAAAACATTTCCAGAGTTTTGTTTTAAATTCAGTAATTTCTATCCACACAAAAAGGAACACTTAGTTCCCTCCCTGCTGCTCCGTTGCCATCCTCTGGCATTCTGCCACTCTCTGAGGCCAACTACCACTCACTCAGGGTTTAAAACTACTGGGGAAGCAGACAACCTATTGGATCACTTCAGCCACGTGGCCCTGCTCCCCCTTCCAATTGTACTGGTTACTCAGGTGTGGTCCCACCCTCAGCCATCCTTTTGCCATTCAACTCCCCACCTCCCAAGCACACAGTCCCCCTCTTAAAACTTTAAAACATTTACAGAGTTTTGTTTTAAATTCATACAGTACTCCCCACACTAAAAGGAACACTTTTGGTTTGATCCTCAACACTGGTTCACAGCTGGTTATTAATAAATAATGAGGATTTTTTTTACACTAACTTCACATTAAGGATTGATCCCACCTCAACACTGGCTCACAGCCTTCCTTTGGAGACTCATGTACCTGCTCCACCTCCAGCTTGCAAAACAATTTGAAATCATGATCCAGCACATGCCGTTATTCAACCTCAACCCTCCACACTACCCTTCATTCTCCTGGGCCAGTGTGCCTCTGGGGAGAAGAGATATAGGATGTGGTTGCAAACTTCCATCCAGCTGTTCAAGAATATTTCATCCCATGATGCTACCAACTTTGGCTGGTGGTCTGCACTTCTCCTGCAGATGGGGCAGTGACACAATCTCCAGGGCACAGCTTGGGAGATGGTTCCCCCACAATCCCTACAGTCAACTAGCCCCCAGTCATACCTGCCCTCCATACTATCTAGTAACCATTAGCTGCTCCATGCTACATACAATCTCTAGATTCAATAGATTCCCAATTCCCCTTCCTTTCTTGTTATTTTACCCTACCAGATAGGGTGTCAGGGCACTTTGCTACTTACAGTCCTTTTTACAAAGTTAATTCAACAGTCCCTCCTTCCTACAATGATACCAGTCTCCTTTAACAAAAAGTATATTTAGCCTTACCCTAGATAGGGTGTTAAGGCACTTTGCTACTTATAATCCTTTTTCCAAAGTTACCATACTTAAATTCAACAAGCTTTCCACTTCAGTAGTCCTTTTTTTCAAAGTTAAATTTGACAAGCACTTCTTCCTACAAGGATATTGATCCCCTACCTAAAATGTGTATGTATCCTTCCTCTAGATAGTGTGTTAGAATAATCACTTACAGGTCCCAAACTGGGCTTAACAGTTCTCCTGTGCTTTAAGCCACTAGTAGCCCTTTCCAAGTGCTGCTGCCCTAAGTGGTGCTACCTGCAGAACTGTGAATTTCCTACAGTTGCTGTCCTCTTGCATCGTGGTCCTCATGTATTGGGCTCACTCTCATGAGGGATAGTTTGGCCTTATAGGAAATAAATACCAGGCTACAACCACATTACTGAGTGGTTATATTCATGTCTTAAAATACAGTGCTGAAGTTAAGATAATTTAAATGGTGCAGCATACAATCATTCAAACCTGAAGAACATCACATCACATATTAACCAATAATCAGGATTTGTTTTACTCTGACTTCACATTTCCCTACTTTTAAAGTTTTCTGCTTTAACACTAACTGTCATCTAAATTAAAATGTAATGTTTTTACAAAGAAAATGACAGAACAAAAATCAAAGTGATGTGTCCATGTCAGGGCTGCAAAGAAAATAAATGGGTTGGACTGAATGCACACTGAAAGTAGAAAATAAAGGTAAAATGTATGGTAAGGAAACTCAATAAATGAGTAAGTGCTTGTGTAACACACAGTACTTATCCATCACTGCTTAAAGAATGGGAGTTAGAACCATATGATGGACCTAGAGTCCCTTTTAATCTTAAATAAATGTGTTATTGTGTACAGTTGAGATTTTGACTGTACTGATAGGTCTCCTTTAGTAATTATCTATAAAGAAACAAAAAGTAATGTCAGTAAAGAGGCACAGTAGAAAAAAAATTAAGGGTATATTATTTATATGGTATACATAATGGGATGCAGTGGAACAGCATATTTATCTCCACTAGCAAGTGACAACACCCATAAGTCATGAGTAGCAAAAGCACATTTATTAGTTATTAGTGTCCTACCAGTCTGTGTTTATATTGTTCAGGTACCTGTAAAGCACACAGAGTCACAATGAGATAGAGCGCTCTGACAAATAAACTAAACTAAACTAAAACTCAAACTGCCATTTTCTCTACATGTAAACTCTTCATCTGGTCAATTGTTCCACATTTATGCTTTATTTTACTGAATATTAATGTATCCCCTTCATTTCATTGACTTGTCTCTTATTTATTTATTGATTACCAGTATCATATCATATGTACTCATGTACATATGTGACACCCTTGCCACATAAAACCTGTATAATAATCTCTATAATAGTTCGGCAGAACATGATGATCCACTGTTGTGTTGAACACTATTTTTGAGGTCCCAGAACAGATATGATCAGGATTTACCATTCAGTTAAAAACTCACTATCCACCAGCAAGCGGAGACCAGCATACATTAACCAACCATATGTAGTTTAGCCAAACTGAGAGATACAGTTTTAGTTGTTGTTGTTTATATGTTTACTCAAGCTAGGAACAGACCATGGAGACACAGCTCATTATATAAATGACAATATATAGCATAGGATTAACCCATGGTTGGCCCTATATTTCTCTTTTGTTGTACATTTGAAGTTAGTGATGGCCAGCAATTTGTGGTATAAGTTGAAGTTGTTGAGTAACAATGATGTTACAGTAGATGTGAAGCATCATCTCTGTCATAATGGAGGACACAGGGAACAGCATCAACTGAGTCCTACAGAAAAGAACAGGGATCACTGTCCACTACTAGTATGGCGGCAATGTTGTCCCACCCCAACATTATAGCAGACACAAGCCACAAACTGAGTTATGAGTTTGAACAAAACAAGAAAAAAAACAAAGGTTTTGTTTTCAAAACCATATTTTTAGCATTCTTTTTTAATTTTACCATCTGAGTAATACAATAATTTGTAGTTTTTACTGCATCAGAAATTATTTAAACACAGAGGTGAGGTGTGAGCCTTTTAACTGTGGTATATACTGTACAGTAAGAGTGATTTGAGCATGTGTATAAAGTTTTTTATTTTGTGCTGTTCGATTACATTTGGAACTGTAAAACTACACAGACTTATGGGAGTGGGTATTTTGTTCTAAAAACAGTGGTTTGTTGAATCCTAACTAATGTGATGTTCCCGCTGAATTAAATACTCTTTCTTAATCCCTTACTTGCTGCTTCTCATTCTTCAGATCACGTTACTGTAGCCAAACCAAACTGGAGGTAACAGATTATTGTTCCTAGGTATGCAGTAGGCTCATGCAAGGTCAGCTGAATTGTTGTACTGTGTCACTGTAAGGGAGAGGAATGCTGTTACCTTGCACATTATTTTCTACTTTATTACCAAGCTACTCTCTTTATCTTCTAGGCACAGAACTGAACAATGGATTGTGGCATGCTGTTAGTGTAAGTGCCAGAAGACATCGCATTACTCTCACTTTGGACGATGATGCAACCTCCGCTGATCATGCCACTATACAAGGACAGATTTTTTCAGGAAATAACTATTACTTTGGAGGTAGGAATGTAACACAGGGGCACTCTTCAGTATTTACAAACAAAGAAGGCAATCTCTTATATACCAATCTAATCATGGCATAGTTATTGCTTAGTTGTCACTTTTTATGTGTTTCTATTGCTGTCTAAAATAAGCTGGTGCTGAAAATCTTTTTATAGGTACTGTAGCCAAATTTGTTTGATGTTTCAGCATTTGGAAATATAAGCTGTAATATATTCAACATTTGTGGGACCCATATTCAGAGAAACGTGCAAGCACACCACAAATGTTTGCATTGCGCTTGTGCCTGTGCTTGCATTGGTTGCTGCTATATGCAGTGGCATAATGAGTGGTGCTAACCAACTGAATATCTGGCCATGTTAACTCAGCTGCTCTGATGCAATACTGGGCTGTATATGGCCTACAAGGAATAGTGCTGCTCAAAACATGATAGTGCCAAGACCACAGTGGTCTATATTCAA
Source organism: Neoceratodus forsteri (assembly GCA_016271365.2). Lineage (NCBI taxonomy): Eukaryota > Metazoa > Chordata > Ceratodontiformes > Ceratodontidae > Neoceratodus > Neoceratodus forsteri. Next base: position 237,465,649 of record CM028132.1, on the reverse strand, counting down.
CCTGAATATGCAAATTAGTCCATTAGGCATACAAGATGGTGAGGGTCCATTTGCATGTCCATTATGGGCTCATTTGCATAGGGTGCAGCAGATCCTTAGTGCCTTTGACTCAGAGAAAACAGTAACCCCTGGTGGCATACTGGCCCCCCCACTCCAATCACTCCTCAGAGCACATGAACATTATCCATGATGGTCCAGTGTGTTCCCCTAGCACCTCAATCATTCCTCAGAGCACATGTAAATCATCCCTGGTGGTCCAATGTGTCCCATGCACCACCAGCTACACTTCTGAATTGCCCTTAAACCTCCTTGTCTGCCTAGTGTGTCCCCCAACTCCTTAATCACACATCCAGGCTGTTCTTAAACCTCCCTGGTGGTCTAGTGTGTCCACTATCCCCAGTCACTCCTCTGAGCTCTTAAATATACTCTGGTCACATAGTGGTCCCACCACCCATTGAGCACCCACTCACATGTTTTAAAACAAGTCCTTGCTGGTCATGTGGCCCTGCCAAACAATAGCCCCCTCCCCAATCGACCCACTGACATCTCTCCTCTCCACACACACCCTCATCACAGTAGCCATCACCACTTCCAGCTCGATATGGTGACTGGCACAGCCCTCCTCTCACCTCCATGTTTGGCCACCATATGGGCAGTCAGTGAGCATGCATAATGAGAAACATATGTGTGCTTGCTAGCAGTTCATATGGCAGCCAGTCACGGAGGTCAGTGGAGAGCTGTGCTGGTCACCGTATCGAGCTGGAAGTGGCAACAGCCACTGGGGTGAGGGGGTGGTGCAAGGAAGTGGGATGTCAGCCAGTGAGTTGGGTGGGGGACTCTAGGGGAACACCAGTCACCAGGGACTCATTCTAAATCATGTGAATAGGCAATCTGAGGTTGGGGGAAGACTATGTCACCAGGGATGATGTACAAGTACTCTGAGGTGCGATTGGGGTGGGGAGAACCACTGAACACCAGAGATGATGTACAACTTCTGTAAGGAGTGATCAAGTCTTGGGGGACCACTATGCTCTGTTGGATGATGAACATGTGCTCTGAGACATGATTGGGGGTGGTAGGGGAAGCACTGGACACAAAAGCATACTTACACAAGTTGAAACAGGCAACTGGGGGAGGTGTGGGTAACCAATAGATACCAGGGCTTACTTATAAAAGTTGAAATGGTTGATCAGGAAGACCACTAGATACCAGGGAATGTTTAATGGAGCTTGAACGGGGGTGGGGTATGGGGACAAGTGGCTAGAGTATGGCCACCTTGCCTTTAGATGGGTGGAGGCGTAGGCTTAGTGCCCCATTTAGATGTACTTTTCAGCATTGTTAAATAGCACTAATTGGGAGGCTGTTTACCACCAAAGCAAAGCTTTCAATATACTGCTGCATGAGGGGACTCTCTCATTTGTATAGACACAATGGTATTGTAGCATTTTGGCACTGCTGGGTTTGAGGGAAGCTCCTGGGGCTTCTGAGCATGGTCCAGTCCACTGCGGTCATGCAATCCAGGGTTACTGCCCACACTAAACATGTTAAAGCAGGTATTGACCTTTGAATATCAGGGCCTTTGTCCACTATAAGCAACAAAGCTAGGATACTTGCCTGTGTAGGCATGGGGTCATCACCATGCACAAAAACAGTGCAGCAATGTAATGCACTGTAAATACAGCAGCTACATTGCTGGCACTGGAACAGAATGCCGACAGCAAAGTCGGCGCACAACGCAACAGACTTCTTCATTTTTTGAGGGTGGCACAGCCCCCCACGCCCCCCATTATGGGGAGCTATGCCCCTGAACCCCTCTCATTCATATAATCAACTCGAGGGGGTCAACACGAGAATGTGGAGAAACACTGGCAGGGGTAAAAAATAAAAAATTGCACAATGCGGTCTGTAAAAGTCTGGGACCGGGATTTGAGCCCCGGTCCACAGACACATAGCTGTGCTGCACTGCCACGACTCATCCTTCTGAGCCATGGCAGGTGCTCAGCAGACCACCAACCCAGCAGAAGTCTTGACCTCAGCATCACTCCTCCCCACCAGCCATGCATGACAGTGTACAAAACTGAGTGCAACATTTGTGTCTTGTAGGGTTTTGTACTGTGTCATGCTAGTGCACCGCGCTGTATGCAGCGTGTGCAGTTTTGACTTTGCTGTTAAGCATACAGCAAATTGACCAAGTATGCCTGTGTATAAGGATGTTCAGGAGGTTTCTTTGGACTGCATATACAGTACTTAAAGATGGGAGTAGAACTCAAAGAAATGTACATATTTTACACTGTTTTTGGAAAATGTACTAAATCTTTAGAAAATGTCATGCAGTTAGTTAAAACAGACACAATTTAATAAGTGGGATTGTTTTGCACACAAAATATACACAAGTTTGAAACTGTAAAATAAAAAAGTACAAATATAATGCACTTCACCTGTTATGGTTACATCTTTTGTAAAACTAACAATCATTTTAAGAAGATGAAATTTGTCAAAAGTGTATTCTGATGTTTTTACTCTTTGCTGCCTTACGTGGTCCAGGTCATGCCTGAAGACGGTCTCTTTGATCAGAGCACCTACCCGGTTAACAAAGTCATAAATAAATAAAATAAATAAAACATGGACACTTGATAAGCATATTCAAAATGGCAAAATGTAAAAGAGCAAACATGGAGCACTCTGATCAGTTGTAGTGCATGTTTTGTTGAGTTACACATTTTTAACAAGATGAAGTACTGTACGCACTCCACATAGAAGGGGTGCAAGAGCTTCGGATGGGTCTAGAGAAGCAAGAGAGACAGTCTTTTATCTGGCACTTGCGATTCAATGCCAAGAAGTGCAAGACAATGCACTTAGGGAGATGGAAACCACATATGGAATACTAGATGGGAGGGGTTAGACTTGCCACTTAAATAGAGAAGAGTTATCTGTGGGTCAAAATCAGTGACCCTTTCAAGCAAATAAGACACGGTAATGAAGCATACGGCAAAGCATTGAGGATGCTGGAGTGTATTGGGAAGGATTTTGATAGTAGAAGCAAGGTAATACTGCCCCCCTACAAATCTCTGGCAAGGCCTCCTCTGGAGTACTGTGCTCAGTTCTGGAGTCCGCACCTAAAGAAGGACATAGACAGGCTGGAGTTCATGCAGAGAAGGGTCAGCGAGATGATCCAGGACCAACAAAGCAGATCCTATGAGGAATGACTGCTAGCATGAAATATGTACTTTCTGGAGGCAAGGCATGAGTGGGGGAACATGACAGAAAACTAACTTCCTGAGGGTCATAAATAGGGTGAATAGTAAGCCATTTTTGTAAGGAATAAGTAAACAGTCACCAAGAGGGATGATTGGAGGCTACTGGGGGACAGGCACAACAGAGATCTGAGAAAGTTTTACTTCACAGGAAAGGTTGTGGAATTGTGTAGCAAAATGCCAGTGGAGGTGGTGGGGAAACTACACTAAATGTTTTTTTACACTGCTGGGATAAGAGATGAGAGAATGGGGGGAATAGGGAGACAACCCACCAGTACAGGGTCATTGGGGTAAGGTAGTATAGTATAAGCAGACTTGATGGACTCTCAGACTACTTGTGCCATCAGATTGTATGTTTCCATGTCATTATGTTAAACACAAATAATGTGAACATAAAACACAATGTCTAATAGGGCCAAATGATGCTTTTTGATAGAACTGTAACCAAATTAAAATAAATTGCCCAAAAAACAGGTAATTTTGAGTACATTTTGTTCTGGTATTTAGCATAATATTAACGCAATATAGGTTGGGTTTAGGTTATGGACATTGGGAGATACCTCATTTAAGATACAGTGCAGAGCAAGGGTCCTGGACTTCAGGAAGGCAGATTTTATAAAGATGAGTGAATGCCTCAGGGATGACCTGGCAGGGTATATGGCCTGGGTTGGGTGGAGGAACAGTGAGAGAAGATAAAAAGGAGCATAGTAAAGGTAACAAACCTCTGCATCAAACAAGAGAGCAAGGGCAACAGGAAAAAGGGACTGCTATGATTTTAAAAAGAGGTGGTGAAAAAGGTAAAGGTTAAAAGGTGGCATTCAGAAGGAAAAAAGAGACCCAGAGGGAGGAGGATAGGGAGGTGCATCAGAGGAAACAGAGAGAAACAGGGAAAGTAGTAAGAAGTACAAAGGTGAAAACTGAAGAAGGAATAGCCCAGGAGGTAATGAAGAGGGACAAGATGTTTTTTAGGTATGTACAATAAGTGAAAAGAGGAATACTGGGGATAGGATTGTAAGGTTAAAAATGGAAGGGCCTGTGCAGAGGGGAAGCAGGAAAAGGCAGACATCCTGAGCAAATACTTCTCTCAGTGTTCATAGAGGTAGGAGAAGAGGAGGGGCCTCAGAAAAGTGACAGGAGCTTTGAAAGGAAGGAGGGGGGCACTAGTCATTTTTGGAGGTGAGAGTACTGAAGGAACTTGCTAATCTGAAGGTGGAAAAAGCAGTAGGGCCAAATGGGGTGCATCCAAGGATACTGAGGGAGCTCAGGGGTTCAGGGAAATACTGGCTGCACCGCTGATCATCCTATTTAACAACTCTCTGGAAACAGGAGTGATTCTGGAAGACTAGAGGAGGGAGGATGTAGTCCCACTACACAAAAGTGGGAGCAGGGAGGAAGATGGAAATTACAGGCCAGTCAGCCTGACATCAGTGGCAGGAAAGGTAACGGAATCACTGCTGAAGGATAGGATTGTAGAATATCTTGAATCCAATGGGCTGCAAGATCTGCAGCAGTATGGTTTCACAGAGGGGCAGTCATGTCAAATGAATCTGATAGATCTCTTTGACTGGGTAACAAAGGATTTAGATCAGGGTGGAATGGTGGATGTGGCCTATCTACATTTCAGAAAGGCTTTTGACAATGTTCTGCATAGAAGACCAGTAAGCAAGCTGGATAGCTTAGGTGGTAAACTGGATAAGAAACTGGTTAGGAGATATGCGACAGAGAGTAGTGGCAAATGGAGTTTACTTCATGGAAGGGAGGGTGCCTCAAGGATCAGTGCTGGGACTAGTCCTCTTTGATGTCTTTATACTGTAAGTGACATTGCAGAGGAGTTGGAAGGAAAGGTCTAGCTCTTTGCAGATGACACTAAAATCTGCAATAAGATGGACTTTCCAGGGGGGGGGGAAAAAGGATGAGCAGAGACCTGAGAAAATAAGAGTAGCTGTCAAAGATATTTGCAGCTGGGTTTATACTGGTTATACTGGTTTAACTGGACAAAAAGAAGGCTATTACAGCCCGAGATTGTCCCCCACAACAGTAGGTCAGTCATGTTCCTCATTTGTTAACCAATTATCCAAATTGTTTTTAAAGGTTTCAGATGTTTTTGAATTTACTATAAATTCAGGAAGCTGATTCCACTTCTGTGGTACCCTAACATTGAAGAAATTCTCTCTTTTATAAGAATTAACCCTTTCAACAATGAATTGTTTATTATGTAGTCTGCCGACTATACATTTTTTTGCATATATTAATCCACAAAGTTTCATTTGCAATGGACATTTTAATATATTAAATAAAAATATCAAATCACCTCTTAGTCGTCTTTGTTTTAAGGAGTGTAAACCTGTTTTATTTAAGCGTGAGTTATATGAATTATTTTTAAGTCTAGAAATCACCTTTGTTAATCTTCTCTGTATTTTCTCCAGTCTATAAATGTCCCTTTTGAGGTATGGACTCCAATAAGGGATCCATAATCCAAATATGGTCTAATATATGATCTATATAAGGTGACTAAACATTGTTCTGATTTATTGACAATTTTTTTTTAATCTGTTTTAACAACATTAGCTGAATTTCTAACTCTATTACAATGGGAATCTGCTGATAATTTATTATTTATTAAAATCCACAGATCTCGTTCACATTCAGAGTATTTGATTTGTTTATTTAACCAATATGTATTTTTGGGATTTCTATTCCCAAAATGCAAAGCCGCACACTTGTCTGTATTAAATTCCATAAGGTTACTTTTTGCCCACTGTCCTATAGTTTCTAGGTCTTTCTGAAGAATATTCTTATTTGGGGGTATTCACTCTCCCTTCTAGCTTAGTATCATCAGCGAATTTAGCGATGAAATTACTAGAAGTTATATTTAAATCACTGATAAATAAATTGAACAACGTTGGACCCAAGACCGAGCCCTGGGGCACACCACTAGTCACTGATAGTGGATCCGATAAAAAAATGTTAACCCTGACCATCTGAGTTCGTTCATGTAACCACTGGGATACCCAGTTTATTATATAGGTTGAAAATCCAAATTTACACATTTTTCTCAATGAGTAAAGAATGGGGCACTTTATCAGCGGCCTTGCTGTAATCCAAAAGTATAACATCAGATGGAATATGGTTATCCAGATACCTACTAATGTTATAATAAAAGGAAATACGATTAGTGGTACATGAGAATCCAGTTTTAAAGCCATGCTGCATGGAATCATGTACCCCTAATGTCTGGATTTCAGAGTCAATACAAATTTTATCAATTCTTTCCAAGGTCTTGCCAATTATTGATGTAAGACTTATTGGTCTGTAATTTTGAACCATTGTTTTATTACCTTTTTTTAATATTGGAACCACAATTGCTGTACGCCAATCATTTGGTATATTGCCTTCAGCCAGTGATTTATTAAATAATAAAGTTTGGGGAACAGTGACCGAGTTTATAGTTTCTTTCAGAAACCAAGCATTTATGTTATCTGGTCCTGAGCTAGTAGATTTTTTTTAGTTTATGAAGAATATTTTTTACTTCTTGCTCATAAATTATTGGATGTAGTGGGGTTTGGTTGCACCTAGGTGAGTAAGTATCTTTATCATAAAAGACCAAATGAAAGTATTGATTAAATATATTTGCAATTTTTTTGTTCATCATTAACAGAATTCCCTTCAGCTGTTACAGGACCTATTTTTCTAAAGTCACCTTTATTACTATTAATATAAGAATAAAGTGATTTTTTATTTGATTTTGAATGAGCCAAGGTCAATTCTAATTTATTTATTTTTAGCTATCCTAATTAGTTTTTTTAAATGATTTACTGAGTTTTTATATCTAACCTTAGAATCTTGAGTACCCTTCTTTTTTAATTTTCTAAAGAGAAGATCTTTTAGCTTTATTTGTCTATGTATCTCTTTATTAAACCATATAGGAAGTTTACCCTTTTTATTGTAGTTAGATTTTAAGGGGACATAAGTACTTTCAATCCTGTTTATATTGTATTTAAATAAGTCCCAGGCTTGGGTTATATTTTTATTTAAAAACATACTTTTCCAGTAATTTTATTGATTAAAGTATGAATTTGTTTGAAGTTGGCTTTATTGCAGTTCTTTAATAACATACCTGAAGCTATTTTACATTTGGTAATACTTATGTTGAATACTACTGCCCTATGATCACTATTACCAATAGGAGCACTAATATCTATATCAGTTACTAAATTTCTTGAATTAGTAATAACTAAATCCAGTATATTTTTACCCCTAGTGGGGTCATTTACTAATTGCTCAAGGCCTAAGTCAATACATAAATCTGCTAACATCTTTTCCTGTGAGATTACCCCAGTAAATATTTCCCAGTTAATACCAGGCATATTAAAATCTCCCATGATAATAGTGTCATTATTATCTATTATGTCAGATATTTTATTAATTAACTCATTTGAATAATCAGAATCAGATGAAGGGGGTCTATAACAGACTCCTATACCTAATTTGGACATACCTTTAAACTGCAGCTGAACCCACAATGATTCAATACTAGAGTTGTTTATCATCTCCGACAAAACAATATCATTGTGTACAAATAAACAAACCCCTCCACCACTTATATTCTGTCTGTCTCTATGATACAGCCTATATCCAGGGATGTTCTTGATACAATTTGATGATGAGTCCCACCAAGTTTCAGTTATAGCAATTATACCAATATCCAACAATTTACATTTACTTTCCAATTCAGCCAAACTTAAATTATTCAGAGATCTAGCATTAAAACTAAGGACTTTAGAATATTTGGCTACCGATTGTTTAATATTTATATTTGTCCTTTTTAGAGAATTTAGAGCATTCCAATTCTCCCCACATAATCTAGTTTAAATTATTTAACTCTGTTGCAATTTTTCTACCAAATAATGTATTTCTCCTTCTAATCAAATGGAGTCCATCCCAACAGAAAAGAGAATCCTTTCCATAAAAGTCTTCCCAATGCTGAATGCATTTAATCCTCTGCTTCAGGCACCATAGTCTTAACCAGTTGTTTGTTTTTTTGATTTTATTAATAATGACATAAGTTGCCCTAGGTACTGGTAGTATCTCTGATAAACAGACAGTGCAGCCCCTCTCAACCAGAAGATTATTAAGTGCCACATAGCTTTCTTCCAGTTTATTATTCTCAGATTGACACACATCATTAACCTTTGTGTGGATAATTACTAGCGGATTAGGTCCTGCCTGGGATAGTACAGGGTTTAACATATTGGTGATGTCAGCTATTTTAGCACCTCTATAACTTAAGCAAGTTCTGTTAGCTTTATCAGGATTACAGATTTCTCTATCAATATGTATATAGGTTTCCATGCAAAAAAGTGCAAAATAATGCACTTCGGGCACAGGAACCCAGTCCGTGGACTACAGCATGGTGGAGTGGTGCTGATGAACCCCAAACAGGAAAGAGACTGGGAGTAATCATATCAGATGACTTAAAGGTGGTCAGACAGGGCAATGGGGCAATAGGGAGGGCAAGTGGGATGCTGGGTTACATAAGAATGGGTTTCACCAGCAGAAAATGGGAGTGGTGTGGACTCTGTATGGATCGCTGACAAGACCCTGCCTCTATGTTCCATAACTTGCAATCTGATTTCAGGTAGCTGCACTCTTGGTACTCTGGGAAAGGCATGGTCCTTAATTCCAAGAAGACCAAATTCATGATCTTCTCAGGCCCCAGGAAAGCCCCTTTCACTGTCCTTACCCTACTCAACAACCCTGGAAACCTGACTGAATAGGTATCAAAATTCAAATACCTTGGTCTCTACTTGGACCCTCACCTCTCATTTAATCTCCATATCAACAACCTCATAAAGAAGATTTATGGTTGGCTACATCTTCTCTACAGGATTAGAAAGTTCCTAAACCCCACTTCCAGTTGTTGTCTTGCTAGGTCTCTCCTCCTGACTCTTATTGACTATGGATCCCTCATCTTCTCTCTGCCTACCTCATCACTCCACTACTCTAAACTAAGATCCACTTACAGCTGCATAACCCATTTTGTCACCAGTCTCCCCTGGAAAACTCGCCACTGCACCCTTTATTCCTCCCTCAGCTGGCCAACCCTGGAAGGGAGGTTTCATCTAAAAATGCTCTCCTTCCTCCACAATTAATTCACAGGACATTGTTGAAAATGGGCCACAAAACCTAACAATTTGTAACCTTTTTAAAAATAAAATTTTTATCATCATCATCATTAATATTCACCTAAAACTGCTGTGTTCCAGTGTTAACTCCCTGTTCCCACTCTCAGCCCCCAGGAGGTTGACCAGAGGTGCCTCATTATGGTCTTTGAGGCATGGGGTCATAATTTCACAAGACATTATGCTGCATGGCAAAATTGAGTTGCCAATACAGTGCGGTTTATGCCATGAGGCATAAGTTTTTTTTCTGTGGGGGCCTCTGTGCCCCTACACCCTCTGTTAGGGGGGCTGTGCCCCATGACCCCCCCATTAAAGATTCTCAATTCTGTGGGGTACAACTCGGGGAGTGCACATGTCAGAAAAAAATAAAATGTTTCTTGGACTGGGAAACAAACCCGGTCCTAGACGCAGCACCTGGGTTCCTACTGCTGTGGCTCTGTCCTGTGAGCCATGGCAGCTGGTCACTGGATCCCACTCCCAGCAGAGGTCTTTTCCTCTGCCTGGGACACCGCTACTGGTGCAATATCATGTACAGCAGTATACACGGTATTGCTCCAGTAGCGGTAGCATACTGCACTGTACCAGGTTAGCCATAATGTCATATGCTATTAAGCATGCAACATTATGACCCAGTAGGAGTCTTTGACACCCCTTTTTACCAGACCAAGCAGGCTCAGAACTCTGTCTCCTACAATGGCACAAAGGTGTACAACAAACTGCCCCATAATCCAGGCCTATAGGTCCTTCTACTCTTTCAACTCCTCCCTCAAGGCTTACCTCCTCAATTCATCCATCTGTGGTTGCCCCGGGCAGCCACCATGCTAAATCCAGTTGTAACCCCACCAGCTACACCCCCATGGCCCCTCCATCTCCCCTTCCCTCTACCAGCATCACCACGGCCCTACCTCACTTTTTCTTCTAACACCCATCCCTGCATTTTTCACACCTATATCTTCTAGACTGGGTCTTGCCTTGATTGAAGATTCTCTGAGTGCTACCTACTCTGGTAGACCTGCACTTTCCCCACATTTTGCACTTTAAGCTGTTGCCCTATTTGTTTCTTGCCTTTCTACTCATCTTTTCTCTTTTTGTCTCTCTTGTAAGCTTATTTTGCTACTAAATATGCTGTCTATCCTGTAAACATTTTTGAAACTGTTTGCCATTTGTTTTGTAGATTTTTTGATACCCTTGCTAATATATTGTAACTGTTCGACTCTGTTATGCACTTTTTCTGTTGTATTCCTCCACTGGATGCTTGTGAAAATGGACATTTTTGCTCACATACCCTCCTGTATACAAATAAAAAAATGGATTGATTGAATTGACCACTACTAGAGTACTATGTCCAGATCTGGAGAACTCATTTCTGGAAGGAAAAAGACAGAGTGGAGACAGTACAGAGAAGGGCAACTAAAATGGTGCAGGATCTGTGCCAAAAGCTCTACATAGAGAGAGACTAAAAGATTTCAATATTTACACTCTGAAACAGAGAAGGAAGAGGGGTATAAGTCTTTGAATACCTCATGAGGGTAAATAAGGTACAGGAGATAAGTATTTTTCAGAAGAAAAGGTGCTCATGAGCAAGGGAATATGCTCTGAAGCTGGGGGGTAGATTCAGTATAGACATGAGGTGGTACTTCTTCACAGAAAGAGTGACAGATTCCTGAAATAACCTTCTAGTGGGGGGGTTAAAACAGTGTTGGGGTTCAAGAATACATGGGACATGCATAGGGGAATCATAGTGAAAAGGAAGGGGGAGGGAGAAAGAGCTGTAAATGATGCATGGTCCACGGTAATAGTGTAGGTAGGGAGACATGGGCAGATTGGATTGGCCAATCAGTCCTTATCTGCCATCAAATTCAATGTTTCTATGCATGCTTGATATATGCACATGAGTAACTTATACATTGGAACACACAATAGCTCATACTGAATATGCTAATATGCTTTTTATCCTGTGTGTGTGTTGATTTGATTGTTAGGTTGGTTTAATTATTGGCTACACTCTCTGTGTTGCCTGTGACTGTATGCCTGTTTGTGTGTCTGTCTTTGCTTACCAGGTAAGAGAGTGAGTGACTGACAGGTGATCTGGCAGGAAGGGGGATGTGTTACTGGGAGAGGGAGAGTGCAAAAGGAAACTCTTAATGAGTGACAGGAAACATGAGTTAGGAGTCTTAGCCTGATGAAGACAAGAGTGGAGAGCCTTAGTCTGAATGATTCTCAAGGGGGGACTCTCAGCCTGAGGAAGATGAGCATATGGATTCTTAGCCTGAGGAGCCTGTAGTATGGAATCTTCACTTGAGGAAGTCAATAGGTGGAACTCAGAGAGAGTTAGAAGCAAGAAGTCTTAGCATGAGTGAAAGAGGAATGGGGAATCTCTGCCTGAGGGAGATAGGACTGGAGAGTCAGGCTTAGGGAATAGGAGTGTTGACTCTCATCTTGAGGAGGACAATTTAAAGATGGAGTATGGCCAAAATTTCTAGCATCAATAAATTGAGAATTTGGATCAGCACATCCCCTATCAACCTCACACCAAAAATGAGATCTCTTAAGTCATTGTGTAATCCTAAATTCACTGATTGTTCAAAAAAGCCAGTTTCAGTAAAGAGCTACTGATGATGTCACAACCAGAACTCAAAGTCTAGTCCTTCTTACAAACTATCTTTTAAGACTTATTTCTCCCATGTTACATAAAACTGTAGTTGTAGTAAACATCTGAGAAATGAAAGCAGACACTGGTTGGGTCAGGGACACATTTCTATAATGACATGGATTTAGAATGACAACGAGTGCAATTTGTATGGCTGTGGGCAGAATCTACAGCCATCTTACTGTCTGTAGCTGGAAAAATGGAGTACCGTGGAACATATTTTTGGCGTTTTCAGTGTATCCTTACACAACTATAAATCACTATGCCAGTTAAAATAAAATGCTCCCTTCTTTCTGTTTAGAATGTTGGAGACAGCACTCCAAGCTGTTTATCAGATGGCCATTAGGAAACTGAAACAGCTTGTTAAATATTGGTTGCCTATTAAACTGGAGATTTGTTTACCCCCTTAGAAATGAAACAACTTGCACTTTTAAATGTTTAATATTTAAACATTTTCTTGCTGCTAGCTTCAGTTGGGCAGATATTGTCTTTCAAGAAAGATTCATACCTCATGAATGTCACCCTTTCCCAGCAATGAATCTAAAAATATTTACACCATTTTTTTAACCTGTTAAGACGCTATCTGATAAGACCTGTCTCAGACATATGCCAGGTCTTCTGTGAACTATCCAGGGTAAATATATAGTAATCACTGGGCATTTTTTACTATGCTTTTTGGGAAAAAATATATTGAGCTACAGCACACACACACACACACACACACACACACATTACACACCATCCTCATGGCCACAAAATTAGAAATAAATACTGCAATCTAATGTGTTATAAAACAATAAAGAAAATGTCTGTTTATGTCAGTGAAGTTCAGTTTACAGTAGATTTCCATTAAATATTTCTTATTCTATATTTTGTATCCTGGATAGCGCAGGGGAGATGCTAGATCTCACTGTTATATGGATCTTCATTTTACACATTGTTGCACTGTTATTTACTCAATATGTCCCAGATTAGATGCAATATCTTGTTTTCAGTGGGGTCATGATTTTACCGTTTTTATAATGTATACGTATTCAGGGTAGCCTAGTTCAGATGTAAAATATTGTTTTCAGTGTGTTCTGATTTTACGCAATGCAGCATAATATTGTGTAGATGTAGAGCTCAACTGAAAATAAGATGCCATGTCTTCTGTGAACTATCTAGGTTTAACATACAGCAATCAGCAGGCATAGTTTAGGAAAACACATTGTAACAAGCATTTGTCAATGCTGAATGTTTGCTTGCTGGCATTGGCATTGGTAGTGCAGAAGTTAGAGAGCTGCATAATAGGAATGGCAGTGAAGTATTAAACTGAAGCCAACCCCACCACCACCCTGCAGAGAGTGACAGGCATTGAGGTGTGCCTTTGGGCCATCAGGCATAACGACCATGCCATTTCACCACACCCTACCCTGCAGACACTGACAAGTGTCACGGTGTGCCTTGGGGTATTTGGCCCTTATGCACACCCCATTCCATCAGGAAATATGGTGAGATGGGTGCGGTATAGGAGAATGGGGTGAACTTTGGGGCTGAAGAGTCCAAGGCATACCTCAATGCCTCTCACTGGCTGCAGGGTGTGGAATGGTATGAGCATTACAGGCAAGAATCCCAAGTCACATACCTGATGCCTGTCATTCTCTACAGGGTGGGGCATTATGGTTGGAAACCCTAACAGCTCATGCATTCGTTGGTATTTTCACTCCAAATTTTCAACATGTTTTTTTTGAGACCCCCCACCTCATGAACAGTGGCAATATCAGTTTGTTAGCCAAAAGCTGCTTATGCACAGCGACTACGGCATTTAGCACCACAGGTGCAAAAACACATTCCGAACAGGATGTGAAAAATGACAGCTGTACTGTTCATGGGGAGGTGGAAAAAATGGCAATGCTGCAATCTGCAGTAAAAATATTAAAAAAACTGGTGAAGTCACGAGCGTGCATAGAAACTGTGCAACGCACACCAGTAATGTAATTAGTGTGGACATTTTTTACAGCAGATTGTCAACTCAGGCATTTTGGGACCTCCGATCATGAACAGTATCACTGTGATTTTCTTTATCTGTCCCAAACAATGATTTCCCACAGCGACCACGCATCTCTGCACTGAAAGTGTGAAAACACATTTCGGCCATGTTGTGAAAAATGACGGCTGTACTGTTCATAAGGAAGTGTGGAAAAATGCAACTGGTGAAAATCTGGACTGAAAATATTACAAAGTCATGAACTTACGAGGGTGCATGGAAACTTTGCAATGCTGACTCATAACACAGTCATTTTATGGACTTTTGTCACCAAATTTTCAACACAGCCATTTTAAGACCTCTGCTCATGAACAGTGTAACTGTGATTTTCTTAATCTGTCTCAAACATTGCTTTCGCACACCGACTGCACCATTGTGTGCTACATGTGCGGAAACACATTTTGGGTGACATGTGAAAAATGGCAGCTGTACTGTTCATAAGGAAGAGTAATAAAATGGAAATGTGGAAAATCTGGAGTGAAAATATTGAAAATTCACAAACTTATGAGCGTGCGTAGGAACTGTGCAACGCGCACTCGTAAAACAGTCATTTTTTAGGAATTGTTTCACCAAATTTTCAACATAGCCATTTTATGACCTCTGCTCACTAAAAGTGTCACTGTGATTTTCTTAATGCATCCCATACATTGATTTTGCACACCGACTGCGCCATTGTGCACTACATGGGCGGAAACAAGTTTTGGGCAAGATGTGAAAAATGACAGCTGTACTGCTCATAAGGAGGTGTGGTAAAATGGCAATGTTGAAAATCTGGAGTGAAAATATTGAAAATTCACAAACTTACGAGTGTGCGTAGGAACTGCGCAACACACGCTCGTAAAACAGTCATTTTTAGGAATTTTTCCACCAAAATTTCAACATAGGCTTTTTGAGAGCCCACCTTATGAACAGTGGCAGTGTTGTTTTGTTACTCGGTCCTGAAAGGTGATTTCATGCAGTGACTGGGAAATCACCCTTCGGGCCCGAATAATGCCATGACAGTACAATAATTCATGAGGAGGGGTCCCAAAAACCCCATGTTGAAAATTTGGGCTCAAAATTCCCAAAAAATGCCTAAGATATGCAAAAAAGTTGAAAAAAACGCTATCATTATACATTATGCAGCTTACTGGCATTTCCTCAGTTTGCGGTCGACTTTGAAGAGTACAGACGTGTTCCCGGTCCACTGAAGATCGTCGCGCCAGAGTCCGGAGGTAAGTATGGGTTGAGGGTGTGGGAGGCAGGGTGTGCAGTGGGTGGGTGTGGGTGGGTGCAGACAGCGAGGGACCGTTTTGATTTTCAAGTTTATTTTTTATGAAGATGACGTGGGACGTTTGCCTCGCTGGGGTGGGCTCCCAGCATGGCAGAAGGACTTCTGGTTGGGGGTGCCTGGAGCTGATGGGGCATTGGGCACCCCTATCGGCCATAGCATTTGTTGCCACCCTGAGGTGGGCTCCCAGCATGGCACCCTGTACTGGGGGGGAGAGACAGTGGAGCCGATGGGGGATTGGGCACCCCCATTGGCTATACGATGTGTAGCCACGCTGGGGTGGGCACTCAGCATGGCATATGGACCTGTGTTTCGGGTGGGAGAGGTGCAGCACATCCAATGGGGGATTGGGCACCCCAATCGGCTATACAGTGTGTGCGTGGGGGACAGCATGCAGCACATGTGTGGTGTGTAGGGGAGCATGATGGCATGACATCTATCGCTGCTCACTGAAGCATAACTCCCCTTCAACTGTATCACATTGCATTTTGAGCTATTATAGACAGCTCCAGCTGGCATTGGAGAACTGCAGCTGTGCCTGCAAACACACTGACTGACTTGGAAGAGGGCCGACACACCTCCGAAAACTTGGATGATGGCAGTATGTTTCTTGCACATGCATGCAAGCAAACATAAAAATGTGTAAAATGAAGACCATATTGAAACTGCCTCTCAGCAGATCTACATTGTGCAAATTCATTATAAATAATGGGTAAAAGCATCCCAAGAGCTCTTCACATCCATAACAGCTCTGACCAGAACTTGTTAGAATACTGCAGGGATGAGATGTTGAAATGCCATCAGATTGCAACTGTGGAATGCAGCAATGGCACAGTCTCAGAAAATAGCTGGGGTACACAATTTTGGAAAATGGCAGGAATGCTAAAATTCATAATGTGATGGTGTCATAGTTTCAGAATGTGGCAGAGATACACAATGCTGAAATGTGTGAAACACATAGTTATGGAAGGTGACAGGGTATTGCGTCTTGGATGCATTCATTTGTCACGTGGTGGTGATGTACAATTTCAAAATGTCATTATATGCTTGTGTTTAGATTGTGGTGGCAACATTCAATTTCAGAATGTGACATTGACACAGAATCTCTGAATGTGGTGGTGGCACAGTTTCAGAATGTGGTAGTCACATGCAATTTCAAAATGAGGCAGGGATACATAATTTTAGAATGCGACTTGGAAATGCATTTTTTTTAATGTGGCAGTGACACTTATCTTTAGAATGTGGTGGAGATGTGCAGTTTGGGAATTTAGTGGGAATGCACATTTTCAGAATGTGACAATGACCGGCAATATTGGAATCTGGAAGTTTACTCAAAATTTCTGAATGTTGCAGGCAGGCACAATTTTAGAATGTGGTGGAGACAAGCAGTTTCGGAATGTGGCGGTGACATACAGTTTCAAGTATATCTCTGAAAAGCAATTCAGTGATATACACTTGCAGGTGACTGGGCACACACAATAGATTAAGTGTGTTTGTGGGGGGGCTGCCCCCACATTCCTGTGATTATAGAGTGTCAACTCTGGGGGTGGTGCATGTCGGGGAAGGGGCACAGCCTGGTTTAAAAAAAGATTTAAGTCCTGCAGCCACTGGAACAAAAAAACTCTTCCCAGCTCTGAAGCCAGGACCTGCTCCTTTGGAGCCAGCCTCCCTACCCACCACACCACATGGTTGGCTCAGCAGAGCAGGCAGACTAGAGGGTAATAACCCTCTTCCCTATCCCTTACCTCCCTCTTGCTATTTTTCTTTTCTGCTTACCCTTCCCTCCCCTCACAGTCCTCACTACTCTGGCAGGTCACCTATGATAATAACACCATAATATGGGTTGCCATTTAGATGGTCACCCATAAATTATTGCTATTATCACTGGATACACAGATATACAATTTCAGAATGTATCAGTGATGCACAGTTTTGGAATATAGTGGTAACACACAAATTCAGAATGTGGCAGTGACACAAAAATTCAGAATGTGGTGGTGATGCACAATTTTGGAATGTGGTGGTGACACACAGTTTCAGAATGTGGCTGTGATGTGCAGTTTTGGAATGTGGAGGTGATGCACAGTTTCATAATGTGGCAGTGACACACACTTTTAGAAGGTGGCAATGACACCATTTTGGAATGTGATGGTGACATATTTTCTGAATGTGGCACTGAAACAAAACTTTGGAACATAGTGTGGATGTGCAGTTTTGGAATGAGGCACAGATGAGCAATTTTGGTATATTGCTGGAATGCACAATGTCAGGCTGTGATGGTGATGTGATGCCCAGTTTTAAAATGTGGTGAGGGTGTACAATTCTGGATTGTGGCAGGGACAATCAGTTTCAAAATAAAATGGTGTGTCCTGTCATATTCTGACAGTGTACATCCTTAGTATATTCCAGAATTGCTAGTCTCCACTAAAATCCTTGATGTGTGTGTCCCTATCACATTGTGAGACTGAGTGTTCCACCACACTGTGAGATGGTGCATCATTTTTTGAGCTTCACCACCACATTCCAAAAATTGTGCATCACTGCCACATTCCAAAATTGTGCATCACCGCCACATTCCAAAACTGAATGTCACTGTCACATTCTTAAACAGTGCATCACCACCACAATCAAAAAGTGTGCATCACCGCCACATTCTGAATTTGTGTGTCACCACCTCATTCTGAATTTGTGCATCACTACCACATTCCAAAATTTTGCATCAGTGCCACAATCTGAAATGGTACATTACAACCACATTCCAAAATTGCATGTCTTCACCAGATTGTAAAATTTTACCTGCCTACCACATTTGGAAATTGTGAGAAAACTTCAACATTCCAATACTGATTCTGAAAATGTGCATTCCCACCATATTCTAAAACTGCACATCCCCACCACATTCTGAAAATGATTTTCACTGCCACATTAAACAAGCATTTGTCAGTGCCGAATGTTGTCTTGCTGGCATTAACATTGGTAGTGCAGGAATTAGAGAGATGCATAATAGGAATGTCAGTGAAGTAGTGAACTGATGCCAACCCCACCCCCACCCTGCAGAGACTGACAGGCATTGGGGTGTGCCTTTGGGTCATCGGCCATAACGCTCATGCCATTTCACCTCACCCTACCCTGCAGACACCAACAAGTGTTGTGGTGTGCCTTGAGGTCTTCATGACTTACACTCACCGCATTCCATAAGGAAATACACCAAGATGGGTACAGTATAGGAGAATGGGGTGAAGTATTGGGCCGAAGAGTTCAAGACATACCTTGATGCCCATCACTGGCTGCAGGGTGGTGGTGGTGGGGGTGGAATGGCATGACTATTACAGCCAACAACCCCAAGTCACACCCCTGATGCCTGCAGTCTCTACATGGTGGGGCTTTATGGTTGGAAACCCTAATGCCCTGGAAGTTTGTTGGCATTTCCACTCCAAATTTTCAGCATGGGCTTTTTGTGACTCCACCTCATGAACAGTGGCATTATCAGTTCATTAGCCAAAAGGTGATTTTGCACAGCAACTGTGCCATTTGGCACCACAGGTGTGAAAACACATTTTGGGCAGGATGTAAAAAATGACAGCTGTACTGTTCATGAAGAGGTGTAAAACAATGGAAATGTTGAAAATCTGAAGTGAAAATTATGAAAAAATGGTGAAGTCACGAGTATGTGTAGAAACTGCACAACACACACCAAAACGCAATTATTTTGGTGATTTGTTTTTAACCAAATTTTCAACATAGGCATTTTGGGACCTCTGATCATGAACAGAGTCACTGTGATTTTGTAAATCTGCCCCAAAAGTTGATTTCCCACAGCGACCATGCCATTGTGCAGCACATGTGTGAAAACACATTTTGAGTAGGATGTGAAAAATGGCAGCTATACTGTTCATAAGGAAGTGTGAAAAAATGACAATGTTGAAAATCTGGAGTGAAAATATTAAAAATTGTCGTAGTTACAAGCGTGTAGAATTTTTTCACCAAATTTGCAGCATAGGCTTTTTGGGATGCCACCTCATGAACAGTGGCACTGTTGTCTCGTTAATCGGTCCTGAAAGGTGATTGATTCCACACAGTGACCATGAAATGACCTTTTGGGACTGAATAATGAGATGACAGTGCATGTGTTTATGAGATGGGGAGCCCAAGAACCCCATGTTGAAAACTGGGAGCCACAAATTAAAAAAATGGCTGCCTTATCCACCTAAGTTGAACCCCCTTCCCCCATTTATACCATTATATAGCTTACCAGCATTTCATTTTGCAGTTCGGCTTTGAAGAGTCCAGACGTATTCCCACTCCACCTAAGATCGCAGAGCCGGACTTTCAGAGGCAAGTATGGGGTGAAGGGGGTATGGGGAGGTGGGATGTGCACAGGGTGGGTGAGGGTCAACAGAGGGGGTGCCACAGACAACGGACTGTTTTATTTTTTTTAGGTACAATAAAAAAACAGACACTGCACTGCAGAACAGTTTTCTTTCTTTACAGGTGAAAGAAAACATATGTTGGGCACACTGGGATGGGCTCCCAGTGTGCCCCATGAGTTTAGGGGGAGCCTGATGTTGGCAACACTGGGGTGGGCTCCCAGTGTGCCACACAATGTGGGGAAGGGCCAGGCATGCTTACATGGGGATTGCACCCCCGATGTCAGCTTCCTTTGGGGATTGTGTGGTAGTGGCTCTGCCACCATGTTTATTGAGATGTTTCACCATGAAAGGCATGTATGAGAGGCATGTCATCAGTGCTGCTGCATGATGAGCTTGTCTACGATTGCAGTGGCACATTTGTTTCAAGTTGGTGGCACTTTGCATATACTTGTATCAGTGCTATCATGCTAGATCATTCAGGAAGGAGGGATGCACCTACTGAAGTGTGCCCTGCATTTGCCAACACTGACATACCTCTGCATTTCTCCTACAAGTAGAAGATGTTGCTTGCGCATGCACAAGACAACATAAAAATTGCATGTCCAAGTCACATTCTAAAATTATGCATCCCTGCCTCATTTTGAAATTGCATGTGACTACCACATTCTGAAACTGTGTCACCACCACATTCTGAGATTCCGTGTCCATGCCACATTCTGAAACTGAATGTTGCCACCACAGTCTGAAATCAAGTATATAATGACATTTTGAAATAGTGTATGGTGGAACACTGTTCCGCATGGAAATCCATGCCTGGAACAGCATTATTGTGCTGCA
Source organism: Neoceratodus forsteri (assembly GCA_016271365.2). Classification (NCBI taxonomy): domain Eukaryota; kingdom Metazoa; phylum Chordata; order Ceratodontiformes; family Ceratodontidae; genus Neoceratodus; species Neoceratodus forsteri. Next base: position 237,445,060 of record CM028132.1, on the reverse strand, counting down.
CTTGGTGCATCATGATCTTCTTGTGCTACACCGAGTACGTCACTGGTGCAGCACAACAAGATCGAACACATTCGAGCATGTACAATTGAGCAGCCCATGGAGACGCACAAGCAAGCGTGCCACTACAGATTCTGAACTAAGGCTTATTTTTTTCTGGTAAACTTGTTTGGGGGATCACGGAGTGCTGCTTATGGTTGCCCATACACTATAAAAGATTGTGTATGAGCAACCATACACAAACAAGGCAGTTGTAATATCTCGAGGTTTCCATGGTAACGGACTTCTCGAGCTGTGCTCACGAGGTCTCTGGTTACCATGGAAACATCTTGATCACAACTGCCTTGTTGTGTATGATCACTCATACACAATCCTCTATATTGTGCATCACCACCACATGCCAAATTAATGCATCCAAGACATATTAGAAAACTACATATCCCTACCACCTTCCACAACCATGTGTCTCCCACATTTCAAAATTGTTTCTTTCTGCCACATTCCAAAACAATATGACACCACCACAATGTGAATTTTAGTATTCCTGCCATTTCCGAAAAATTGTGTGTCACCGCTACTTTTTATGATTATGTCATTGATCTATTTCACAGCTGCAGTCTGGTGGCATTTTCAAAACTCCCTCCTGCAGTATTCTAAAAAAAAATGCAAATGTTTGTTATTCTAAAACCATGTTTGCTGCAAGTAAGCTCTGCATTAGAAGCCTCAGCATTTGGTTGAAGTGCTGTTGCGGGGGAAAAGGGGTTTGACTTTATTGGAGAAGGAAAACCCACCTGGAATGTTGGGGGCCTGTACAAGGGCAATGGCCTTTATCCATCCAGGAAGGGGATGGCAGTCTTTAATGAATGGTTTAAATGATTCCTTGGTAAGCATTTAAACTAGCCAAGGGGGGGATAGGATGGGAGCAGGGAGACCCAAACAGCCCACGCCCACATATTAGAGCAGTCAGCAAGGAAGATCAAGAAGTTAAGTTGTTAACAAGTACACCTGCACCACTTACAAGAGGTACGGAGGAGGAGGAAGGGAAGCAGCAAAAGAAGGAAACTGGGGTTGGAGGGAAGAAACAAGAAGGAATAAAAATGTATGGGTAGTAAAATGTGGAAGGCCATGTACACAAATGTTCACAGCCTGGGAAATAAAATCCCCAGACCTGGTGGCCTTGATGGCAGAGGCTGAACTGGACATAGTGGCAATAACAGAGACACGGTACACTGTGAACCACAACTGGGAGGTTAGTGTAGCGGGTTATGCTCTATTCAGGAGGGATGGGGAGAATAAAAAGAGGGGGGGCCCAGTATGTCGGGAAAGATATCAAGTCAACTGTAGTACAAGGCAGATGAGGAGGCTGAGGAACTGTGGGTCACCCTTGAATCTGGAAATGGCACAGCAATTCACACAGGGGTGATCTACGGACCTGCAGCTCAGGGGGAAGAGGTGCAATGATTGCTAGTGGAAGAAATACATGAGATGGCAACAAAAGGGGAGGTACTTTTGCTAGGGGATTTTAATATGCCAGATGTGGATTGGAACATTCCGTTGGTAGCCTCAGCCAGGAGCTGAGACATCTTGGACTCCCTGCAGGTGGCAGGTCTCAGGCAGCTAGTGCTGGAACCCACCAGGTACAGGGTGATTCTGGACCTAGTACTGATCAGTGGAGTCAGAATCACAGATTTCCTGGTGGAAGGGCACTTGGGATCCAGTGATCACCACACAGTGTGGTTTAACATGGGTACAGGGTCACAGTCAAGCCACACAAAGAAAAGTGTCTTGGATTTCAGGAGGGCCGATTTTGCAAGGATTGGGCTAGTTATCAAAGAAGCCTTGGCAAGGAGGGTTGCAAAATGTGTGGTTGAACAGCAGTGGGCACAACTAAAAGGAGCCATAGTGGAGGCAACAAACTAAACAAAGTCAAGAGAAGGAAAAAAACACTACGATTCTCCAAAATTGTAGCAGAGAAAGTAAGAGCCAAAAGGAGGGCCTTCAGAAAATAATAGGAGACCCAGAAGGAAGAGGATAGGATGGTGCACCTAAATTATCTGAGGAAGTAGGGGGAGCTGTTAGGAGCGCAGATGAACAAAGAGAGAAAAGATTAGCAGAAACAGTGAAGAAAGGGGACAATACATTCTATAGATACATCAGCGAGAGAAGTAAGGCCAGGGGTTGGATTATAAGGCTTAGTGTGGTAGAAGGGGAGTGTGTGGAGGGAGAGTTGGAAAAGGCGTCAATACTGAATATTTCTGCTCAGTTTTCACTGAAGAAGTGTAGGGACAGTGACCACAGCTAGGCATCAGATACATGGGGGGGTGAACACCAGTCCATTTACTGAAGAGAGAGTCCTTGAGGAGCTCACAAAACTGAGGGTGGACAGGGCAATGGGACCAGATGACATACATCCCAAGATACTAAAGGAGCTATGGATGGAGCTAGCAGCACCACTGGCAGCCATGTTCAGTGAGTCGCTCAGTACCGGAGTAGTTCCAGAGGACTGGAGGATGGCACATGAAGTCCCTCTTCACAAAAATGAAAGCAGGGAGGAGGCAGAAAACTATAGGCCTGTAAGCATTACCTCAGTAGTGGGTAAGACTATGGAGGCACTGCTTAAGGAAAGGATTGTGGAACACCTGGAATCCAAGGGAACACAGGATCCAAAGATGCATGGGTTCTCAGCAGGAAGGTCATGTCAAACAAATCTGATAGATTTTTTTGACTGGGTGACAAAAGAGCAGGGTAGTCACTAGGGGAGGGCATTAGAGGCTGGAGCATGGGAACTTTATTCATTATCCCTTAATAAAAGATGTTCAGTTCCTTAAAGTGACCCATGGCTTTATTTTTTTGTCTTTTGACTGGCCGGAGGCATGGGGGTTCAAGCCCCTAATCTTTCCAGACCCTAGAAACGCTTCTGCAAAAAAGGTGGATCAGGAGGGAGCAGTAGTTGTCACCTACCTCAATTTCAGCATGGCCTTCGACACTGTTTCACATAAAAGACTGGAAACTAAGTTAGAAAGTTTGGGCATGTGCCACAAGGTGGTGAACTGGTTTAGAAACTGGTCGGGGTACAGGAAGCATAGGGTGGTGGTAATTGGGATCCAAATCGAGTAAAGATGGGTGACCAGTGGGGTACCTCAAGGATCAATCCTGGCACCAGTTCTTTTTAATGTCTTTATCAGTGACATTGGAAGGGAAGGTATGCCTGTTTACAGATGATGCAAAGACTTGCAATGGAGTAGACACTCCAGATGGGGTGGAAAAAATAAGGAGGCACCTAGGAAAGCTGAAAAAATGGTCCAAAGGGTGGCAACTGAAATTACATAGAAACATAGAAGTTGAATGCAGATAAGGGCCACAAGGCCCATCCAGTCTGCCCATTTCTTTTTCTACCTTATAAATGTGCCATTGGCCTTTGCTCTGTCAGTGGCCTATCTATTCATACTCATCTGTATTGCTCCCTTATGCCTATCCCATGCCTGTTTGAAGCCCTGCACTGTATTCATAGCCACCACTTCCTGAGGTAGGCCGTTCCATGCATCCACCACCCTTTCTGTGAAAAAGAATTTCCTCACATTCCCCCTTAATCAGCCTCCCTCTAGTCTCACGCTGTGTCCTCTTGTACTGCTATTTTTCTGATATTTAAACATGTTAGACTCTTTCACCTTGTTAATGCCCTTAAGGTGTTTGAATGTCTCGATCATATCACCTCTCTCCCTCCTTTGCTCAAGGGTATACATATTGAGCTCCATTAATCTGTCCTCATATGTCTTCTGATGCAGTCCCTGTACCATTTTGGTTGTCCTTCTCTGGAATGCCTCAGTTTGGTTAATGTCCTTGTGAAGGTGTGGCCTCCAGTACAGCATGCAGTACTCCAGAAATGGCCTAACCAGTGTCTTGTAAAGAGGTATTATTACCTCCCTCTTACGACTTGTGATACCTCTACTAATACACCCTAACATCCTCCTAGCCTTACCTACTGCTTTAGAGGTCTACTTGGATGATTTCAGGTCATCAGTGATGATGATGCTCAAGTCTCTTTCTTCCTTTCTGACTGCAGCAACTCTCCTCCCATCCTATAGGTGGCTTCAGGGTTTCTCTTCCCTATGTGCATGATCTTGCACTTCTTTGCATTAAATCCCAGTTGCAACTTTTCTGACCATTTTGCTAGTTTATCCAGATATCTTCTCATTCTGCCCATCCCATCTGGATCATCTACTCTGTTGCACATCTTGGTATCATCTGCAAACAGACAAGCCTTACCCTCTTGTCCATCTGCAAGGTCACTAATGAAGATATTGAAGAGGACTGGCCCCAGGACTGATCCCTGAGGTACCCCACTTGTGGCTTGCATCTCTTCTGACTGTATACCATTTACCACCACTCTCTGTTTTCTGCCCATCAACCAGTTTGCCACCCAGTTGACCAACTTCTGACTCACCCCGAGCCTACCCAGCTTATTTATCAATCTTCTATGTGGAACAGTGTCAAAAGCTTTACTGAAGTCAAGGTAGGTGACATCAGCTGCTCCCCCTTGGTCCACCACTCTGGTTACCCAGTCAAAGAAATCTATGCGATTAGTTTGACAGGACCTTCCTTTTGTAAACCCATGCTGTCTTGGATCCTGTGCCCCTATGAATTCCAGGTGCTGCACTATCCTTTCCTTAAGGAATGCCTCCATAATCCTGCCCACTACTGAGGTAAGACTGACTGATCTGTAGTTCCCTGCCTCCTCCCTGCTACCACTTTTGTAGAGCGGGATCACATGAGCTCTTCTCCAGTCTTCTGGGACCTTTCCTGTGCTCAAAGACTCACTAAACAGTTCTGCTAGTGGCTCTGCTAGTTCCACCCTTAGCTCCTTAAGTACCCTGGGATATATGCCATCAGGTCCCATTGCCTTATCCACCTTGAGCTTAGCGAGCTCTTGTAGGACTCTTTCTTTTGTGAAAGGAGTAGTGCTCACCTCCCTCCCCCCTGTGTCCATGGTTCTGAGCTGTGGGCCCTGCCCTACCTTCTCTTCAGTAAATACTGAGCAAAAGTATCTATTTAGGATAGATGCTTTTACAGGTTCCTCCTCCTCACATGCCCCCTTTTCTCCAATGAGCTTAGCAATATCCCCTGTGGACTTTCTCCTTTCACTAATGTATCAATAGAAAGTCTTGTCACCTCCTTTAACTGTTCGTACTAGCATTTCCTGAGTTTGGGACTTTGCCTGCCTTACTGCCTTCCCTGCTTCCCTTAGGGCAGTTTGGTATGCCTCCCTATCTTCATCCTGCTGTGTTCCCTTTTATTTCCTGAAGGCCAGCCTTTTGGCTCTGACCTTTTCTGATACTGTATTTGAGAACCAAAGTGGTTTCCTTCTTCTTTTGCACTTCCTTTTCCGTCTAACACAATGGGATGTTGCTTCAAGTATTGCATCCTTAATGCTTGCCCACTTTGCCTGTATCCCCTCACCTGTGTTTCTTTTTGCTAGGGCTAGCTTAACTCTGTTGGCCATCTTATCAAAGTCAGCTCCTCTGAAGTCCCATATTTTTGCCTTGGAATGGGATGATTTAGATGTAGTGGCCAAATTCAACACCATACCATGATGGTCACTGGCCCCAGGTGACCTTCTACCTGGAGATATGTGGTCCCTTCCCTGTTAGTCAGTACTAGATCTAGGATAGCCCTGTCTCTTGTGGGTTGTTGTACCAGTTGATTGAGGCCCTCCCCCTGCAGGGAATCCACCATGTGTCTAGTTCTGGCAGATGTTCCTGCTGGTATTGACCAATCTGTATCTGGCACGTTGAAGTCTCCCATTATCAGAACCTCCACTTTAGCTGTCATGTTTTGTATATCTTCTAACAGTAATGTGTCTATGTCCTCCCCCTGGTCTGGGGGCCTGCAGACAACTCCAGTTCTTATGGCTGTCCCATTTCTTGTTTCCAGGGTGACCCACAGTTCTCCTGGCTCCTTATGTGTATTCTGAATTTTTGTAGCTCTGATATTTTCATTGACATAGAGGGCCACTCCACCCCCCACCTTTTTGCGCCTCAGTCTCTTCTGAGCAATACATAGCCAGGTACTGAAGTCTCCCAAGAGTAGTTACTGGTAAACCATGTCTCACTAATTGCTACTATGTCCAGTTTAACCTCTGACATTATTGCCTGAAGGTCTGGGATCTTATTTCCCAGACTGTGAGCATTTTGTACATGATTTTCCATTGGTCAGATTTCATTCAGTTAGTTGTTGGGTGAGGTTTGGCATTTCCCTGCGTCATATGGGAGACAGACTTTTTCTTACCTGTTGATGCAAATGAACTGCAAACATGCTTGAATCCCTGTTTGACCACTAGCTGAGGGGAGGAGTGTTCTTCCCATTCAACGTATGGGTGCGTCACCCTCTCCCATTTGCTAGTTTAAATATTCTGCAAAGACATCAGACTTCTGCCCCAATGCACTGACTCCTTTTTTAGTCAGATGCAGTCCATCAAATTTAAAGAACTTTCATTCCCAGAACTGTTTCCAGTTCCCTACAAATCTGTGTCCTTTTTCCTGGCACCAGCCCTTGAGCCACATGTTTAGTTCCCCTATCTCCCCTTCTCTGACTTTCTGTCCATCTTCCCCCCTCTCCCAGACTGGCAGGATCTCAGAGAAGGAGATACCAGATGAAATGGATGATAGTTTGTCACCCAGCCTGGTCAGGTGTTCCTTAGTCTCCACAACTGACTGGCTGGTGAGATCATTAGTCCCTATGTGTACCAGGACATCAATGTTTTCTCCTGCTTTGTGAACAATTTTAGCAATGCGGTCAGTGTCTCTCCACGCTGATGTACCTGAGAGACATGTGATCATTACCCCTGGCTGGAGATGGGTATCAACTCCCCAAATCATGGAGTCTCCTATGATCAGAAGTTTTTTTGGATTTCCTTTTTGCTTTCTTTGTTTTGGTTCCTGATTTGGGTGAGTTTTGTTGTGCCAACTCCTGTGCTGCAGTGTCCTGCTCTGCAGTGTCCTCTGCCCCTTTGTTTGATTTCAGAGATAGAGGCAGATACCTGTTTGTAGTGTTTATATGGTTTTTGGAGGTAATATGTTGGAGAGCAGAGAGTGATGGGGCACCCGATTTGCCCCTTCTAACCAGCTGCCAACCTCCTGGACCAACTACCCTCTGCGGTCGAGGTTTTTCTGGTGGATGCTGAAGAAATGGTGGGTGGTTCTTATAATGTATTTCCTCCTGAATATGAAATTTGAGGCACGCAATCTCTGCCCATGCTGCCCGGAGCTGAGCCCTGAGACCTCCAATGGCCCAGCATGTAGGACAGTGTCCTAAATCCTGTAAGACTGTCCTTCTGAAAATTGTTCCACAGTACCTGCAGTTAATGATATCCATTCCAGATAAGTTGCTGGGTTTATAACCTAGTCAAAGTAATTAGAAGAAAGAAAAAGAAAGTAATGGTTTGATTTTGTGTTTTGTTTTTGTAGAACTTGTTATAACAAGTTAAATTACTAGTGCCCCTGTAAATGAGCTCACCTAGTGGATGCCCCACTGATCCACCCCTTCCTGCTCTGCCACAGGAAATGTCACAATTGTGGTACCCTATAAAAGGAGTGTAGTGTGGGGTGGTTGGAGATGGGGGTGGGTGGCTGGGCCCTTCCCCTGCTGAAAAAGAAGAACCACAGACAAAAGAACAAAGAGGTAAGAGCAGAAACAATCAGTCAATAAGAAATGCAGTAACCCTGAAAGCTTATCCTAATGTTAGATAAAACTGTAAAACCTGTAAAGCACCACCTGTAATAATTTCAGATAAGATCTACCCTGTAAGAAACACTTTGCTACAGAGAAAAATAAAGCAGTAACAGAAGATATACCTTGCAAAAGACAATTTGAATCAGAAGATTACAGAAGTAATCTGTTAGCACTCACCTGTAGGCACACCTTGTAATAATGCAGAAGATATACTAGCAACAACAATTTGAATCAGAGAAAAATAAAGCAGTGAAATGTTAGCAACAAACAGTAGCAATCCCTGTGAATGCAAAATAAAAATAACAACACACAGTAAATCTGCCCAGCCCAAAGAAGTCTTTATCCTTTTCCCTTGCTCTGGTAAGGTTCTCTACTCTGCCTTTCAAGCAATCTTAGAAGGAAAGAGCTCAGGTGAAGCTAGGTGCCTTGGCCAGCAAACCAAGTCTTCTGTGCAAAGAAGTGCAAAATCATCCACCTGAAGCACAGAAATCCTGCAGAGAGCTACAGGATGGGGGGATGGATTTGTTGACAATCACCAGGGAGGAAAGAGATTTGGTGATTATTGGATGCTTGGATGCATCGCTAGGAGGATCACCTCCAGAAGTAGGGAAGTGATGCTCCCACTGTATAATTGCTTGGTGAAGCTGCACCTCGAGTACTGCATGCAGTTTTGGAGGCCACATTAAAAGAGGGACATTGAACTCCTGGAGAGGGTCCAGAGGAGGGCAACCAAAATGATTTGGGGCTTGGGGGATAGGACCTATGGGGAGAGGCTCGAAGAGCTAAGTATGTACACATTGGAAGAGAGAAGAGAACAGGGGGACATGATAGAGGTCTTCAGGTACATGAAGGAGGTAAATAGGGGAGGAGCAGTCAGGGTGCTCCGAAGGAAGGAGGGGGAGCTAGAGGGCATGGGTGGAAGCTGGAGGGGGGGAGATTCAGGGAAGAATGGAGGAGGTGCTACTTCACTGAGAGGGTGGTGGAGCCATGGAATGCACTACTCAGGGGACTGGTGGAGGCCGAGATGGTGTACAGGTTCAAGAGGGAGTGGGACAGGTACAGGGGAAGGGTTCTGGAAGCAAAAACAAGTGCAGCAAGAATATCTGGGACTGGGAAGGGAGAGGGGGCAGCAAGGCCAGCTCCCAGGGTGGGGGCTGACCAAACGAGCAGACATGAAAGACCATTTGGCCTACTCTGCTGTCATTTTAGTATGTTAGTATTATCATCTCAGAAGACCTAAAGGTGGCCAAACAGAGTACAAAGACTACAGGGAAGGCCAGTGACATGTTGGCTTGCATAGGAAGGAGTATCACCAGCAGAAGGAGGAAGATGGTGATATCACTATACAAAACACTGGTAAGGCCTCATCTGGAGTACTGTGTGAAGTTCTGGGGGCTGCATCTTGATAAGGATGTAGACAGGCTGGAAGTGGTTCAGAGAAGGGCAACTAAGATGGTGCATGTCTTGTAACAGAAGACTTATGAGAAGAGACTGAAATAACTCTATATATATATATATATATATATATATATATATATATATATATATATATATATACATATATACACATTCACACTGGAAGGAGGGAACCGAGATATGATAGAAACCTTTAAGTATCTTAAGGGCATAAACAAGATGCAAGTGAAGACATCTTTTGATACAAGAGAGGTACAAGAACAAGGGGGCACGATATGAGATTGTGTGGGGGCAGGATAAGGGGTGGTCTGAGGAAGTTCTTTTTTTTACAGAAAGGGTGGTAGATGTATGGAATAGCCTGTCTCAGGAGATGGTAGGAGTGAGCACAGTGGCAGGATTCAAACATGCATGAGATAGGCATAAGGGAGCCCTAGATGTGGGAAGGAGAAGCTAAAACTGATGACCAAATGGGGTCAGTGGCCATTGATACAGGTAGGGTATATGAGCAGACTGAGTGGGCTAGCAGTCCTTATCTGCTATCAGCTTCTATGTTTTTATCTTTCTATCCTTGCCACATGCCGAGACTGCATGTCCCCCCCAGCATTCTAAAATTGTGCACCACTTTGACATTCTATACCTTGGTTCAGTGCTACATTCCAAAACCACCTGCTGATGCACTCTAAAGTACAGTATCATGCATCTGAACATTCTGGAAATGCAAAATCTGCAGCCAACCCTGTGTCATTTTTTTTTTTGTAATGATTACAACAGCTACAGTTTTTTAAACTTCGGACAAATAGGTCATATAAGGTTGCTGACAGGGATTACTAGTCTGTGAAGTCTGGTTGTGACATCATCAGTGGCTCTTTAGTGAAACTAGCTTTTTTGATCAGGGGTGAAATCAGGGTGACAAGATAGCTCATAACTTTGAAATGAAATAATGTAGAAACCTAAGTTTTGGTATGAGATTTATAGGGGGTAGGTTGTGTCTAATTCTGCAATGTAATACTTTTGACTGGACTCTGAGAACTCTTCCCTATTGCAGTTAATTTCAGAGAGTAGTAAGTCATTACACAAAGCTGGATTAACAATGAAACCTTCAAAATAAAGAATTTCTAAAACAAGTGAATTTCCATTCAGTTCTCTGGAATGGAGTATTTGTTTGTGGAATTCACAGTTTTTAATAGTAGCCTGTTAGTGACCATAAAAAAACACAAATAATTAATTTATTGGGAGGGCTTTAAGCACGTGGTTCTATGGGCAAAGCAACAAACCTCACTTCCCCATTGAGCTTAAAGTGTCGTCACATCCTGGGCTTGCCAGGATTCTTTTTTGTTGCTCACCATCCACTCCTCCTCTTCCAGTGGCTCATCTCTCTTCCCTGTGGGCTTCTTCCTAACCTTCCTTTAGCAAACTCATTCATTACTGGCACCTGTACGGGAGAACCCTCCTCCAAGGTTCCTTGTGTCGTACCCCTATAGGGTGGTATATCCCATGGATAGAGAGGTGGAAAGCCACAAAGCAAATCAAGTTACACAAGCATAATCTCATATTATCGCATTCAGTTGTGTAGGCTAATTGAACCATTACTTAAACAGAGGCATTAATGCTAAAAAAATGCATACTTCAACTGAAGATGTTAGATCCACACTTAGTATACTTTTAAGAATACTTAAAGTAGCTTCCCATCAACTTCTACTTAATTTATAAAACCATAGGACATTTAATAATCCTGTGTCTGGATTGTTACAATGCCAAAAATTTGCTGATATGGATCTTAAATATTATTGTTGGTGAAAAAAAATGCTCTATTACTAATTTCATATTCACTTGTTCTGTTCTTTTTTGAAGATATATGTCTAAACCAGTATAGCCAACCATGTAGATTGGGACCATTTATGATTAATGTTTTCTTCCCATTTATACTTCATATGGTCTAATAATTAGAGATTTACAAGTTGTAAATAGTTTAATAGCCAAGCTAGCATGCCTTTTCTTTTCATATTTCAGTGACATAGTTCCTTATGAAAATTCATCAATTCCATTCCAATTTTATGCCAGTGTTTTACATTTTTTCTGTAAATATTACAGTTTGTCTTTAAGCCAATATAACCTTTAACATTTTTTTTCCAATGCAAAACCTTATTACATCATAAATTGACCAATCTAGTTATCCTCACAATCAACTAATTAAAACTTGTATTATTAATTTTTAATATAGGATTTTGCCATATATTAGCATGCATATTTATTATCCCTTCTGGTATATTCTCCTGATGCTGTCCATATGTGACTTAAATAAATTATTTTCTGTGGCATTCAAGTTATAAATTTCATCTTCCAACCAAGAGTGAGTGACTGACAGGTAATTTATCAGAAAGGGGGTTATGTTGCTGCAGAAAGAAAGTATAAAAGGAAGCTCTTAGTGCATGACTGGGAACAGGAGTTGGGAATCTCATTCTAATGAAGACAGGAGTTCCATGTCTGAACCTGAAGGATTCTTGAGTGTGGACTCAGCCTGAGGAGATTCAGGGTGATGATTCTCAGCCTGAAGGAGCATGTAATATGGAGTCTTAGCCTGAGGAAGTCTCAACCAGAGAGAATCAGGAGCAGGGAGTCTCAGTGGGAGGGAGACAGTAATTGGGAATATCTGCCTTAGGGAGGGAGGTATGGGGAATCTCTGCCTAAGGGAGACAGGAGTAGGGAGTCTCACAACAAATGAGTTAGAAGTGAGGAGTTTCAGCCTGAGGGAGAAAGGAGTGGAGAGGCTCATCCTAAAAGAGAAATGTGGGGAGTCAGGACACAGGAGTGGGAAATCTCAACCTGTGGCATTCAGCATGGGTGATTCTTGTTTTGAGGAATATGGGAGTATGGAGTATCTACTTGAGGGATACAGGAGTGGGGAGTCTCAGCCTGTAGGATTCATTAGGGGGGATTCTCATTCTTAGTGTGTTGAGAGTGGGGAGACTCAGCCAGAGAGAGACAGGAGTTGGGAGTCTTAACCTGAGGGAGTAGATAGCCAGAGTAAGGAAAAAGTTGAGTAAAACATGCCAGCCCAGTGGCTCCATAGTTATGCTACTGCCCACCATGGTGGTGATCCAGGTTTGTGCACAGACTCAGGTTGTTGGGGGTTGGCTGGCATGGAGAAAATTGAGCATCCTAGGCACTGCTCTCCTCCTCCAGGGAAGGAGGGCTAGCTGGTACTCTCTGTGAACACCACAAAGTAGAGACCTGGTGGTGGTGCAGCATGAGAGATTTGAGGGGCTGAGCTGCTGTTTAAAATGATGCATACTATACATGTCTTCACAACATGCGTTGTTGTCTGTTGCAACAGCAGGTGAGGCACAGAGAGAGAGAAAACATAAAAAGAAGGCATGCACAAATGAAGCTCCACTTCCACACCTCCAGCCAGCAATGTCACTCCGGAACCCCTACTCACTTCTGAATGTGGTCTCTGGGGGAGTTGGGCCCCCCCCCGGCCATGGGATGAGGGGCAATCCATGGAGGAACTTGGAGCAAGTTGGTCTTGATGGAAATTAGGGCTGCACATGGGCCAAACACTGTTTCCTGAATAGCCCAAATAGTAAGCTTCCTGAATATTTGGATGTCCTTCCTGAATAGTTCACTACTCGGCCTCCATTTGGGAACGACTATTCAGTGAGACTTCCAAGTCTCACAGAGCTCTGTTGGCCAATCAATGGCCATTTCTGGAGTTCATAGGCAAGCACACCATGTGACTGTCTCACTCTTAGTTGGTAGAGGACAGGAGACAGTTGTTTCTGAAAGTTAGCTTTGGAGTACTTCAAAGATCTTAAACTTTCCAAAAAAGCAAATCTGTTTTTGCTCCACAGGCTTTATTGGGTCAGTATTATTTGTTTGATCAGTGCTAGAAAAGCTGATGTGGCTATCTGACTGGATATTTTGTGCTTGTTGTTGTGTTTGGTTAAAGGGACCAGAAGGGCTAACAATCCTCCTCTGCTGCTCTCTGACACACAGAGCTCCACCCTTACAGAAATAATTATATGAAATGTTTTCATGCTGCACACATAAAACTACCCAAGTGATATGCATGCTGCAAGTATGATTTAAATGTTAAATTGGAACTGATTGCATGCATATGGCATGCGTGCAGCAAGCAAGTGTGGAAACCATGATTTGTATGTTAAGTTGGGATAGACTGCATGCATGTGGCATGCATGCAAAAAAGCAAGTGGTCATTGATAACTGCACAGGTAAAAGTTAAGTGACTTGCTCAGGATCACACCATACACAGGTGGGGAGTTAATGAGATTCAAACCCAGGTCTTCATGCCTCCAAGTCTTCTAGCTTGCAGTTCAGTGCCTTGAACCATTAAGCCATACTGTCTGCAAACATATGGCTTGCTTGTAATGCAATACATATTATATCTGAATACATCTGCATGCATGCGGCATGCTTGTAGCCAGTGTAAGCTTTTCAGTTTTCTTCTCTTCCTCATCTCATTTTCACAGTTGAACTGTACCACACATGCCAGTGGAAACACATGTTTTTCCCACCCCAATACAAAAACTTACAAATGAAACCATTTAATTACTTCTGTCTGGCTTGTCCTTCTACTATTTTTTCTCCATAGTTTTGACTGCGTACATGCAAACAGACTTTAAGGTGCAAACACAAACATAGCAATAACTTCACACACACACACACACACACACACACACACACACACACACACAGCCACATGGCTAGTTCCCCCCCTCCCCCAGCACACACACACTGTAGCGGGTATAGCTATGCTGCTACAGATGACCTCCCAAGTATAGCTATAAGTAAAAAGTCTCTTAATTGAGTACTAGCGAGCCAGAGGCAAGATTCTTTAAGAGATGATGTCCGTGGGTCAGAGTGCTGTGGCATACCCCCTTGAAATGAATGGAGTTATTTTCTATTACTATTTTATATGTTATGACAGTGAGCTGGAGAATAATTAAGGCCACTGTTCTACTAACAAGGCCCTTGTTGGTCAAGCTGTGACCTTCATTAATCTCCAACTCTCCATCAGTGATGTATAAAATAGTAATTAAAAAATACCTCCATTCATTTCAATGGTGCACACCCCTGCAGTCTCCTTTGCCCTTTGTTATAATGTGCCTGAGCGGGGGGATATGGAGGTCAGCTTCACGGAGGAAGGGCATAAGTCTGACTATAGTGGGGCTCCAATAGTCTGTGCATACCATACCACTTAACTGTCCATGAATGCAAGGGACAGCTCTAAAATGTCTATAACATCTCTAAAAGGTACAACTTATTTGGTTTGACTGAAACGTGATATGCAAATCAGGAAAAATGTAAATGTATAAGATTCACCTGTATATACCCCAGAACAGTGCATCAGATTTGGGCTTAAACCTACCAGTTACTAACCAATCTTTTTCCTGGCTGAAGTCCACCCCCCCCAAAAAAAAAAGAACTTTATCTCGATTTGTCTCCCTGACTCCATTACATTCAATACCCATCCCCTACGGATCATGAAGCCACCCAAAGGGGAAGAAACATGATAAACACATTGCTATTTCAGTCCTTCCTCCTCCTTCCCCAATCCTCCTGTAAAAAAAAAATTCTTTACTTTTAGTTACCTGGCCATATGGCCAGAACCTAAAGTCTGGCATAGTGTGCCATCAGCCAAGTTTTTAGTATGCTCCCTCTCTCTCATTCACAGAAGCTGAATGCTAGAACCGACCATCACAGGTCCCCAACATAGTCCGTGACCAAGTCACCTTACCATACGAATCCACCAATCCTGGGTTGTTTCCTTCTGGCTTGGTTGCTGCTGTGGCAGCTGCCCACACAGCACTGATCAAGGCCTAAGAAGGCCCCCCACACCGCTGTCACCACTGCTGCTAAGCCTAGCTTGCTGGCATGGGGTTCTGTGATTTTTTTTTTTGTAAGGCAAGATTAGTACAGTAAGTAGGTAACCTAGTCTTGCGTTAGCTTCTAGCTCACCCTTTGCCTCTTCAGCTACCAGGGTAGATGGAGACTCACTAAGAGTAGAACAGCAAAAATATGCTGCCAGAACACTGTTATTGAGAGTTCAGTGCTCACTGACTCCTCCAAGCTGTAGTGTTCAGCCTGTCTACTCTGAAGTTGGAAAGACAGTGTCCTATTTGCAAGGCTCATGTGCTATTTCTTGACTGGAGCTCATCCACATCACATGTGATTGTGTCGCCAGTAATAGGTGGAGACAGTGGACAACACAGTACAGACACAGTCAAGTCTGGAGAGTACTTGCAGTGTGAGTACACACAGGCCAGGTAGGTAGTTATTGAGCAAAAGATGAAATCCAAATTTAAAGCCATTACTGCCTCACCATAACAACAACCCAGGCACAAATACTGGGGGGGGGGGGGTAGGACAACTGCGACTTCTGCCCTACCTCAATGACACCCTTGCTTAATGGTAGAAATTAATTCTCAGGTGCTAATACAATGGTTTCCATTGGGTTCTGAGGTACTGTATCTCCATGTTTCAGGATGTGTCCTGATCATCATGTGGGTTAGTATCCCTCATTGTCCCTCATTTTGAGTGTCCATGTCCCTCATTTCAGTGACAAAATGTGAGGTATGGTGCATGCTTCCAAGACTCTACTCAGCACAAAGAGTGTTGAGCATGGCAATAGTGTATATGCTCAGTTCAGAATGACAAAGGGAAAGTAAGCAAGATAAAACAGCCATTGAGATGCACATTTGTAGCACTAACTATGCATGAGGGATTTGCATGGTCCAAAACAAAAAGGATAGGTTTCACAACACAGAGGCCCCTCTTCATACATCTGGAATGGGGGATGTTGACTGGCTATATCCTAGGCATTTAATGCAATAAGCTAACAATACTTTACAGATTAATGGCAATTTAATGACAAAAATCAAAAGCAGTTAACTTGCAAAAGGATCAGAATTAATGAGTTTACCTAATTTTTAAGGGAATGCAAATAAAAATGTATTTTAATGACTAATTGCTAGTAGTAGTATAAGAAATAGAAACTGATGTTTTTTTTTAGATGAGATTTACACCAGCTTAATTGCTGCACACATGGCAAGCATGCAGCATGTGAACCTGATGTGATGTTTAAATGATATTCACACTAGCTTAACTGCTGCACTCATGTCAAACGTGCAACATGCGAACCTGATGTAGTTTTTAGAAGAGCAGCTTACCTGCTCTGCACATGTCAAGCTTGCAGCATGTGAACCTGATTTGCCTTTTAGACCTGGTTTGCATATGTTCACTTGGTTTATGAGAACCGCATACAAACATTGCACAATTAAGCATGTGGCATGCATTCTGCATGTACACAGCACACCTATATTTCTCTAAGGGCAGTGTGATTTTTTTGGTGAAACACATTTTTTGTGTTTTGTTTTTTGCTGCCATCTGGTTCCAGGCTCAGCTCCCTGCATTACTGAAGCAGGTGTTTACTAACTCCTTGTCCTATAACTCACTGCACATAATTTGCCTACAGTATGTGTGCATAATATTTGATTCCGTGAGTCTGGGCCCTGATTGTGTAGCTTACTGTGTACAAGATGCATGTGAATGCGTAATATATTTTTTCATGAGGTTGGACCAGGCATGTGCACACTGTTTTTGAAATAAACTTCTGCAGTTCTCAGCCAGACAGGCTTGACTTGCTGAATTATTGTTGTTAGTCACCTGGTTCCAGGCTTAGATCTCTGTGCAACTGAGGTATGTGTTGGCTGATTCCCCTTTTTCGCAGCTCACCATGCATGATTAACCTGTGCATCTGAAATATTTTTTTTTCATTAAACCACTGCAGTTCTTAATAGGGCAGGACTGACTCATTGAGTTGAGTGTGTATCACCTTTGAGTGCATGTCACCTGTCAGTTCCTTGCTCAGTTCCATGTTCAACTGAAGAAGTTTCCCTTACCTGCCCCCCCCTTCTTAGTAGCAGTGTTTTTTTATTTGCTGCTACTTTTTGTGGTACAGTATACTTGCTACGGTTGGCATGTGCATTATTGTTCCACAAACACAAAGTAAAGCATCACACACACAGGCACTACTTAGTAGTAGTGTGTATTTTCTATAGTAACCGCATATAACATGATCCATCATCTTGTAGCAATGTCGGAAACATGCTTGGTCTAGACCCAGCAAAGCATCTGAACCACTGACTCCAAGCAGTGCGGGGGGAGGGTGATAGACATGCAGAAGTACTGCACATCCAGGATATTTCAGCAGGTGCTGTCATTGGGCCGCCAAAGTCAAAAACAATCTCTGCAGAACAAAGGAAGCTTTCGTGGGGGGAGGGCAGTAACAAAACATGAAGACTAAGAGCTGAGCATTAAGTTGCCAATACATTTATTTGTGCTAAGGCTGGAGGATGCTGACAGAGCCCCAGTGCTTTCACAGTAATCTGATCTTTGTCAGGGGGCATGTCAGCAACATACAAACACACTATGAATATACAACCCTGAAAGAAACACACACCACAAATAAGTGAAGTCATAAAAATGAGACTGAGATACCCTACTAAAAAAGCAATCCTTAAATAATGAGCCCAAGGATGAAACACTGCATCAAGATTATAAAACATCGTAAGATCAGTTCATAAAGTGGTGCCACACAGTATGCAGTTCAATATATTGCAAAATTACTGCAAAATGCCTCAGTATGCTGCAAGGAGCAGTGTAATTCAATGGAAATGAAGGCCTCAAATCATGCAATATTTTGTAACATGTTGTCTACTGCAAAGTATTGAATTGCATCCTGTCTTGCTCCACTGTCTATTATTGATACATTATCCAGTTCCAGAGAAAGAAATGAGATGGAATAAATAGACAGACTGGTGTCTGTTCGTATGCAGCAGGCCCAAATTTTTTCTTCCCAAGCAAGCAGTTTAGTTCCGGTAGCACTGAGAATAGTACTACTACTACTACTACTACTACTAATACCACCATTAGTACTACTAGTTCTACTGTCACCACTTGTTCCATCTGCACAATCACTGTCATAGTCTTATGTGTCATTAAAAGGAGGGAGTTAGAGCATGCATGCTTCATGCAGGAAGCAGTAAACACCACCACCAGTGTTCCCACTGCTACCACTATGCTTGCTACATCCACAGCCAGTGTACTTCCCACCATCACCAGTACCATTCTTGCAGCAGCCATCCTCTCAGCTGTCACCACCCCTGCAGCCACTGTTATCACTATTCCTTTCCGCATGGCTACAGGACCTTCCTCCCTAATGACTGTGACCATGAACAGAGTTGATTCAATGCAGTGCTTGATATCGTTTTCACAGTGCTATGCGTGTGGTGTTGTTGATCGCATGTGCCACATGTAGCTTGTGATGCATTAGTGACAGCTCTGTGTTAGTCGTTGAAGTGTTGTTGAGGTGTATATGGTACACCCGGTTTGAAGGGGGATTAATTGTGCTATGTAAGTGCTTTGTAAGCTATCCTTAAAAAAACTCCTTTCCTGGCGGATACCAAATACCCTTAAAAAAACTCCTTTCCTGGCGGATACCAAATACCCAAATACCTGGGACCTGAATACCAAATATTTGGCCAAATATTCAGGAAAAGGTATTTGCACAGCCCTAATGGAAATGGTTGCTGGATGGGGAGGTAGGGTCAGAGCTCAGAATCAGCCTGCCCCAGTGGGTATAGAGCTGTGTACAGAGTAAAAAAAGCAAACTGGGTTATATGCTGCAGAGGTAACAGTTTAAATATTAAAACATTTTGGTTAAAAAGCAGATGGGAAACTTGAAATTAAACCATAGAATGGGAAAGGAGTAGAGTTATAAGAGGAACAGCAGTCACTAGTGAGTAGCTAACTAGATGTTAATGAGTTACAGCTGCAGGCGGTGTAAGCAAAAGAGGGGCGTCTTCTGCCTAGCCAGTAATTCTTATTTATTTATTGTATTTATTTATAAACTTGGCCAGTATGCTATGTAAATGTCAAAACCAGCATAGTGATAGCACTATACTGTAATTGGCTGGTCATCGTAGTCCATAAACAGGTGCTTAAGAAAACAAAAGTCATTGGGAAATTGCCTCAAAGATGTATCTGTTCTCTGGCCGATGAAGGGACAGGAAGCACATCCTTAGGATCACGAGAACAGTTGCACGGGAGTCTGAGCTGGACATCATTGTCCACCTATGGACAAATGACTTGGCTCATCATGAGATTAAAGCAGTGCAAAAGGACTTTGTAGAGTTGGGGAGGGGCTTAAGACAAGTAGCACACACAGTATTCTTCTCAGAGGTGCTGCCTGTCAGTGGCATGAGTGGGGCGAGGGTACTTTGCATCATGCAGTTTAACAAATGGTTAAAAAAATGGTGTGGAGCACAGGGGTTTGGCTTCATTGGGGACTGGGGTTCCACCTGGAGGGACACCGGCCTATACTGGCAGGATGGTCTGCATCTGTCCAGGAAGGAACAAGTCTTTTAGCAATCGGTTTAAATGCTTCATTGGCAAGCCTTTAAACTAGTCAAGGGGAGGCACTGATAAGCAGAAGGAAAATCCTAGTCTCCCTACAAAACAGGGTACTAAATGAGAAAAAGACCAAGGTAGAAAGGTCAGTGGGGTTGTCATACAGAAGGTAAAGCCATCAAAAAATGGAGAGCAATGAGTACCAATGCCCGTAGTCTGGGTAACAAGCTTCCTGAATTAGTGGCCTTGATGGAAAAGGAAGATCTGGATATTGTGGCAGTCACAGAAACATGGTACACACAGAACCATGACTGGGACGTAAACATACCAGGATACACTATCTACAGAAGGGACAGGGAGGGTAAAAGAGGAGGAGGAGTAGCTCTCTACATAAGAGAAGAAATCAAAGCAACAGAACAAAAGGGTAAACAGGGAGGAGAAGAAGCACTGTGGGTCAATTTGGAGGCAGGCAATGGCACCACAATCCGCACAGGGGTTGTATACAGACCCCTCTCAGGGGGAGGAAATGGACAAGGAAATGATAGAAAGTATACTTAGAATGGCAGATAAAGGGAGATATTGCTGATGGGTGATCTGAATATGCCAGATGTTAACTGGAGTGCAGTTGCAGCAGCCACTTCTAGAGTGAGGTTATTCTGGATGCCCTACAGGGGCATGCCTTAGACAACTAGTATTGGAGCCCACTCGAGAGGGAGCAATCTTAGACCTGGTTCTCTCAAACGGAGATGAAGAGAGGATCACAGATGTGAAGTGGGTAGCCATCTGGGAACTAGCGACCATCGAACAGTATGGTTCACAGTAAACACAGCAATAGAGTCAAGCTTCACAAAGATAAAGGTACTGGATTTTAGGAGGGCTGACTTTGCTAAAAATGGGTGAGTGCCTAAGGAATGCACTAGCAAATGGGCAGGAAGAAGGGGTGGAAGAACAATGGGGAATAATAAAACTGCCATCACAGAGGTAACAAGCCTTTGTGTAAAGCAAATAAACAAACGAACAGGTAAGAAACCACTATGGTTCTCAAAGGAAGTGGCAGTGAAGGTTCAAGAGAAAAGAAAGCATTCAGGAAGTACAAGGAATCACAGAAGGAACAGGACTGAGAACTGTATCAGTTAAAGCAAAAGGAAGCTGGAAAGGCAGTCAGAACAGCAAAGGCCCAAACCGAGAAAGATAGAAAACTCAGTTAAGAAGGGATAAAACCTTTTATAGGTACATCAGGAGCAAAGGAAGACCAAGGAGGGATAGTGAGGCTTAATAAAGGGAGAGAGGGTGGGCAGAGGGTGACTGTGAAAAGGCAGAGATACTAAACAAATATTTTGCTCAGTATTTACAAAGGAAGAGGGAGGTACCTAAAACAAACAGTAGAAACACTCTGGATACAGAAGTTGATACCAGCCCATTTACAGAAGAAAGTGTTCTGAAAGAGCTCTTAAAACTGAAGGTGGACAAAGCAATGGGCCTGATGGAATTCATCCCAGAATTCTAAAAGAACTAAGGATAGAACTAGTGACACCACTGACTACCCTCTTTAACAAATCATGGGAGGATGGGGTGGTACCTGATGACTGGAGGAGGGCAGATGTGATTCCCTTCACAAAAGTGGGAGCAAGACAGAAGCAGGAAACTACAGACCTGTTAGTTTAACCTCAGTGGTAGGGAAATGATGGAATTACTTGAAGGAAAGAATTGTTGCGTATCTAGAGGCCAGAGGCAGGACCCAAGGCAGCATGGATTCACAGCGGGAAGGTCATGCCAGACAAATCTGATAGATTTCTTTGACTGGGTGACCAAAGTAGTAGATCAGTGAGGGCTGTGGACATGGCCTACCTAGACTTTAGCAAGGCATTTGACACAGTCCCACACAAAGATTAATATACAAGTTAGCCAGCCTGGGAGTGGGTCCCAAGATGACAGCCTGGGTAAAGAATTGGCTGGAGAATAGGACACAGAGAGTAATAGTAAATGGAGTCCACTCTGAAAAAAGGGGGTTAGCAGTGGGGTACCACAGGGTTCAGTATTAGGACCGGTCCTCTACAATGTCTTTATAAGCGACATTGCAGAGGGACTGGAAGGAAAAGTATGTCTCTTTGCAGATGACACAAAGATCTGCAACAGAGTTGATGCACAAGGTGGGGTGGAAAGGATGAGAAGGACTTGGCAAGGTTAGAGGAATGGTCAAATGTATGGCAGCTTAGATTCAATGCTAAGAAGTGCAAGGTAATGCACCTGGGAAACAAAACCTAGGGAAAGAGTACACAATGGGGGTGAGATACTAACAACAACAAAATGGAAAGGGACCTGGGGGTAGTCATATCAGATGACCTAAAAGTTGGGCAAGCAATGTGAGAGGGCAGCAAGGAGGGCTGGGAAGATACTGGGATGCATAGGGAGAGGCATCACCAGCAGAAAACAAGAAGTTATTATCCCTCTGTACAGACAGCTGGTGAGACCACATCTGGAGTACTGCGTGCAGTTCTGGAGACCCAATCTCCACAAAGACATAGACAGGATGGAAGCTGTCCAGAGGAGGGCAACTAAAATGGTGCAGGGTCTGCAATGGAAGACATATGAAGTGAGACTTAAGGAGCTTAATATGTATAGCCTCGAGGAAAGGAGGGAGAGGGGGTACATGATAGAAACTTTCAAGTACCTCAAGGGAATCAACAAAGTCCAAGAGGGTAGCATCTTTTAAAAAAGAGGTGTGCAAGAACAAGGGGACACAATTTGAAGATAGAAGGGGGGCCGCTCAGAGGTAATTTAAGGAAGTATTTTTTCACAGAGAGGGTCGTGGATGCATGGAACAGCCTTCCAGAGGAGGTTGTGGAGTCAAAAACAGTGGTGGAATTCAAGCATGCATGGGACAGTCATAAGGCAATTCTAGGGGGTGGGGGTAGGAAGAAGTAGGCTGCTGGTTAAATAGGATCTGCAGCTTATCCATCAGGTAGGGAAATGGGCAGACTGGGTGGGCCAAGCGGTCCTTATCTGCCATCAAATTCTATGTTTCTATGATGAGTGATGGCTTTCTGATCTAGAAGGGCAAAGATGTCAGTCTTACCTGCCAGTCTATGAATTACTTTTTAAAGGACAGTTTCTTCAGTAGTGGGGGGCAGGTTTGGTAATGGTTTTAACATACAGTTTGTGTCATTTTGCCTGTTGGCACATAATTGGAAGGCTAGGTAGCTCAGTGGAAGCAGTCAGCCACAGCCGCTTCCTGTGCTATATAAGCAGTTCCTCTAAGCCTCTCTCTAGCACTTTTTCTTTGTAGCCAGAGGCTCTGTCGGTCTGTCCTTTGCTGCTGGCTGGGGCCAACCCCTCCCTCCACTGCCCAACTGCCTGCCTGTCTTGCTATTTTGTCTTCTGCTTGTTTCTGCTGGACTTCTGTTGCCTGTTTTCCTGCATTTGGTTTGTATTTTGCCTCCGGCTGTGTGCCTCTTTGTGTTGTTTGTTCCCTGTTCCCCTGTGTTTGTATGTCTTTTGTTTTGCCTTCTTTATGGGGGATTCTGTTTCTAAACTCCTTGTATATTGTTAATCCAGAGCTCATGCTACTTGTTTCCATTTAATCGCAATGCAACTGCAATCATTATCTGTGTGTTTCAACTCACACCACATAGCTGCTTTCCATGCTATGCACCTTAATTGTTTTCACCATTCAAGCTCACTCTCCTAGACTATGCAGCTCAATTCTGCTTCTTCAACTCATACCACATACCTCATTGCTGTTGTTTCACTGCACTGCCTGGCAATAGCTGCTTCTGAGCATTGCCTCCCTCCAATCTATGTTCACCGAATCGTACGAGTCATAGTTACTCAATACAGATGCTGCTCTTTATGTTTGTCCATTACTATTATACTCTGGAGGTCAGCTAAGCTACCGCTGATGCTGTAAACTAGTTATAATGTCTACATGTGGGTCTCTACACCTTCCATCACTTTCTTGTTTTTCCTTCGGTGGGGACTCGGAGGTGTTGGGGGAGTCATGGTCCTGTGTGACATACTTACTTTATGTTCTAATCCTGCCTCTGCTGCCAAAACATCCCCAGACTATTTGTCACCATTCATTGGCTTCCTTGAATGTCTTGCTGGCTTGCCCACTATTCATTTTTGCTGCTTCTCCAACCTACGTGCAGGTCCAACAATTGCTACTCTGCTTTACAGACCTACATGCAGGACTGACCATTGCTACTCTGCCTTACTGACCTACATGCAGGTCCACTAATTGCTTACGCAATCACTGCTCATCTCACTACTACCATCTGACCTATGTGAGGTCCCAGCGCTCAACGCTCATTCAGCTCCTCTTCAGTTTTTTGGGGCACGCCAGCCAAACCATTCTGGCTCAGGGCCTCCCTGCAGCAGGCAGTCTCGCTCCGCATTTCTAAGTCCTCATCTTGAGCGTGCCTGACTTCGGGCAGGGTCCTTCTCATTTGACCCATGGCTGGGTGTGTCCTTGCTCCAGGCCTGGCTTTAGCTGTTCAAGACTTGATGGCAGCTCCTGGCATAGTACTTAAGATTAGCCATGAAGGGTGGTTACAGTTATCTCCGTTCACTCTAGTATTCCAATAGCAAGACACCTGCACTGCATTCTCCCTATGATTGCCTCTGGTTCACCTGGTTTGTTTTTAGGGCAAGTAGGTCAGGTGAGTGCCTCAGCAGTTATTGCTCTCCTCCTCCCACTTTGGTTGCCCCCAATGTTGCAGAGCACTCTTGCAACCTTCCATGGCATTCCCGTTAGCGGGATTGGGTGAGAGCTTTCCTCTAAATCTGAATATTTTCCACCCCCTTTTTTATTGGATTTCTAAATTGCAGCAGCAGAGCCATCACAAAATAAACATCCCAAGCCTGGATGGAAGGCGACCTAGGCCTTGGATCCCCAGAGATTTTCTCCTCAAGGTTTTTTTTCTCTCCTCTGTGCCTCAGGTCATAACTGTTAGTTAGTCATAGTTAGTGTTCCCTAGTTCCTTTAGGTAGGTTCCACTATTGGATGGAGGTGAATGGTGTCTCTACTTGCCATTCCCTCTCTCCTTAGGAGGCTCACTCAGTCTCCAGTGCAACCCATCATACTCATGCCATTACTAACCTATGCATCTCATTACATTATCAAGCTGCCTACTGCATCATCTACTACCATGCCTCACAGTTACTGATTGCAAACATGCTTCATACTACTACATTTCTTTTTGGGGATCCTTCCTAAGGCACCTTAAGCCAAGAGAATCATCCCCCGGCATCTCTAGGGGTGGAACCCTCTTTGAGGGTTCCTTAACTTTGGTAACCCAACAGGGTGGTAAGTCCTCTGGAGTACAGAGTGCAAACGGCCAAAACCAAGTAACACAGTTGCACAAACATGCAGTGACATCATACTGGCTGCGTAGGCTACTGAATGGGAAGGCTATGCCTGTAGTTCAGTGGACAAGCAGCCAGCCACACCCCCTTCCTGTGCTGTATAAGCAGTTCCTCTGAGCCTCTCTCTCTAGCAGGTTTTCTTTGCCCCATCATCCTCCCCTCCTCCTCCAGTGGCATTGCCTCTCTTCTTGGCATGCTTCCTAAGGTACCTTTAGCCAAGAGAATCGTCCCATGGCACCTCTAGGGGTGGAACCCTCTTCAAGGGTTCCTTGCCTTTGGTACCCCTAGAGGGTGATAATTCCTATGGAATATAAAGTGCGAATGCCAAAACCAAGTAACACGTGGTGGCTGCGTAGGCCACTGAATTGTGTATTGAGGTTTGACTGGGGGAGCGGAAATAAACATGTAGATAACAGGAATTTCTGTTCTGCTCTGTCTGGCACAGGTGGTGACTTTTCTTTTTTACTATTTTGTAGCATCTCTTGTAAAACAGGACTGCTCTGGAAAAAAAAAATTATATCAGTAAATTAAAGGAGAAGTGACTGCACTTGTTAGAGGGGATCCTTTAGCATGTCCTCAGATTCTTACCTCAAGTGAATAAATGTTGAGATGGTTTCAAAACTGTCCATGTAAATCTTCACTGTTGAACTTGGGTCATTTTGGTTACCCTCCTCTGCACTGCCTCCACCTTGTCCTTGTATTTCTTCAAGTGCTTGTCCTCGAATTGCACACAGTACTCTAGGTGAGGATAAACCAGGGACCTCTGTACTGGCAGAATCACCTCACTGCTCTGGCTTTGGATTTGCATTCCTATACATTCCAGCATCCCATTCACCCTCCACACTGTCCTGTTTCACTGTGCTAATGTTTCTACATTGTACAATATATTATTCCCAGGTCTCTCTCTCTTTGTGGTCATACTTTCCACTGTTACTCTGTCATTCTGTATTATGTTTTCAGATTTTTTTTTTTACCCCGCGCGAATTACCTGGCACCTTTTATCATTAAATTGCAACTGCCTGCCTGTCCTTTAACTACTTCTCTAATCTTTTTAGGTCTTTTCCAACATTTCATATCGCTTCCTCACTAAACACTCTTCACTACGTTTGTCTATACTGTGCATCCCATTTCTTCCTGTTTTACTACTACCCTGCTGGGTAACAACTAAGTCCTTAACTCTGCCCCATCTGTGTTTGAAACAATTACTGGTTTTGGGCCCCATCACTTCTGATGGCAGACTTTTTCAAGGCTTAACCACTTTGTCTGTAAAACATCATACAGCAAGAAATATTTGCTGTCCTTTTATTTTCACTGTTTTTGGGAGTAATACTTGCTATGTTCATAGGTTTCAGATATCTGCAAAAATAATAGGACAGTGAATATTACGTACTTTATTATGCATCAATATGCAGCTTTACTTTGCTGCCAAAGTCCTTGCCAATCTGTCTGACAACAATCATTCTCTTAATTTGGCTCACTGTTCACTCAAAAGTCAGTCACTGCTCTCAAATTTCAACAAAGTTAAACAAACAAAAAGGAAAGGTGGGGCACATTCTAACCTTAACTAACTAGCTCTACCATGATTGATGCTGTGGACATCCCTTCACGAAACTCTCTCTCTCGCTCTTGCATACCTTGATAACAACTGCCAGTATCTTTTTTCTTCTTTGTTTCTCCATTACAGCAATATACTGTAAATAAAAAAAAGCTAACCAGTAAGTCCATGGCAACAAAATCAAAAGTAAAATGCAGAGTGTGGTAGGCATCTGAAACCCCACTGCCACGACTGATGTTGCCAGCAACCCTTCATGAAACCCTCTTTCTTTCTGACATGGACTGCCACTGCTGGTATCCTTTTTATTTTCCTTCCAGCTTCCACTCATGACCTCGGGTTATAGATTTGCTATTTTGTTGAATATTTCCTCACGGTTCACCTTGTTCATTCCTTTCAGAGGGCCCGCTTTTAAAGTTATTGGGACTGACACAAGGGAATTGCATCCACCTTGCACCAGTCCCAATTTTAGCAGGCACCCATGCCACTGGGGGGACTGCCTACATGAACCAGACTTGCGCCTTCCTTGCAAAGGCCTCACTGGTGCCCCATGGTGGAAGGGACTTGCACCGGGGAAACACTGCAATATTCTCTTAAGTGGGATTTTGGAAGCCCCTCCATGGGTGCAAGGACCCTGCTTTTAGTCCAGCCTGGAGCTGGTCTGACCCACCATGTGCCACTCCTGTAGCCATCGCTGGGTGTGGTGGTGACCCTGTGTCCCCCTGTGGAAGGTGGCCTCAGAGCCACCGACACCTGTCTGATGACCATTGGAGTGGCTGGTGGTGTGTGGTAGGTAAGAACCCTCAACTACTCACACCCCCATGGTGGCATTGGCACATTTGCCCCCCTCATGAACCTGCACTGCAGGCAGTGGTTGTGCAGTTGCCTCTTCAGGAGCAATTGCCACCCTCTCCCACATCCTGACCACTGTTGCCCCCCTTCCCATGAGAGAGGGCATGCCCAAGATTACCTGCCAGCCACCAGGGTGACCAACTGACAGGTCGCCATCACTGGCTACTGCTGCCACAACCCTGTCTTGCGGTTTGCTGCATCCTCCCCCATGTGCCATTTTTTTCAGCACAGCTGTCGGCTTGTGGCAAACCAAGAAACTTTGGTGCCGGGACCCTCCTTTTTGTAAAATCAGGTGCAGGGTTCCTGGCACACCTGGGTTTGCTGCAGCTGGAGGTTTGCCACACCATGTGCTGATGTAATGATACAACTGGTACAACAATCCACAAGAGACAGGGCTATCCTAGATCTAGTACTGACTAACAAGGAAGGGATCACAGATCTCCAGGTAGAAGGTCACCTGGGGGCCAATGACCATCACATGGTATGGTTCAATTTGGCTACTACATCTAAATCATCCCATTTCAAGGCAAAAATATGGGACTTCAGAGGAGCTGACTTTGATAAGATGGCCAACAGAGTTAAGCCAGCCCTGGCAAAAAGAAACACAGGTGAGGGGGTACAGGCAAAGTGGGCAAGCATTAAGGATGCAATACTTGAAGCAACACCCCATTGTGTTAGACAGTAAAGGAAGTGCAAAAGAAGAAGGAAACCACTTTGGTTCTCAAATACAGTAGCAGAATAGGTCAGAGCCAAAAGGCTGGCCTTCAGGAAATATAAGGGAACACAGCAGGATGAAGATAGGGAGACATACCAAACTGCCCTAAGGGAAGCAGGGAAGGCAGTAATGCAGGCAAAGTCCCAAACTCAGGAAACACTAGTATGAACAGTAAAAGAAGGTGACAAGACTTTCTATAGATGCATTAGTGAAAGGAGAAAGTCCAGAGGGGGTATTGCTAAGCTTAATGGAGAAAAGGGAACATGTGAGGAGGAGGACCATGTAAAGGCATCTATCCTAAATAGATACTTTTGCTCAGTATTTACTGAAGAGAAGGTAGGGCAGGACCCACAGCTCAGCATCACAGACACAGGGGGGAGGGAGGTGAGCACTACTCCCTTCACAAAAGAAAGGGTCCTACAAGAGCTTGCAAAGCTCAGGGTGGATAAGGCAATGGGACCTGATGGCATACATCCCAGTGTACTTAAGGAGCTAAAGGTGGAACTAGCAGAGCCATTAGCAGAACTGTTTAGTGAGTCTCTGAGCACAGGAGAGGTCCCAGAAGACTGGAGAAGGGCTCATGTGATCCCTCTCCACAAGAGTGGTAGCAGGGAGGAGGCGGGGAACTACAGACCAGTCAGTCTTACCTCAGTAGTGGGCAAGATTATGGAGGCACTCCTTAAGGAAAGGATATTGCAACACCTGGAATCCATAAGGGCACAGGATCCAAGACAGCATGGGTTTACAAAAGGAGGTCCTGTCAAACTAATCTCATAGATTTCTTTGACTGGGTAACCAGAGTGGTGGACCAAGGGGGAGCAGTTGATGTTGCCTACCTTGACTTCAGCAAAGCTTTTGACACTGTTCCACATAGAAGATTGATAAATAAGCTGGGTAGGCTCAGGGTGGGTCAGAAGTTGGTCAACTGGGTGGCAAACTGGTTGACGGGCAGAAAACAGAGAGTGGTGGTAAATGGTATACAGTCAGAAGAGATGCAAGTCACAAGTGGGGTACCTCAGGGATCAGTCCTGGGGCCAGTCCGCTTCAACATCTTCATTAGTGACCTTGCAGATGGACTAGAGGGTAAGGCTTGTCTGTTTGCAGATGACACCAAGATCTGCAACAGAGTAGATGATCCAGATGGGGTGGGCAGAATGAGAAGAGATCTGGATAAACTAGCAAAATGGTTAGAAGAGTGGCATCTGGGATTTAATGTAAAGAAGTGCAAAATCATGCACATAGGGAAGAGAAACCCTGAAGCCACCTATAGGCTGGGAGGAGAGTTGCTAGCAGTCACAAAGGAAGAAAGAGACTTGGGCATCATCATCACTGATGACCTGAAATCATCCAAGCAGACCTCTAAAGCAGTAGGTAAGGCTAGGGGGGTGTTAGGGTGTATTAGTAGGGGTATCACAAGTTGTAAGAGGGAGCTAATAATCCCTCTTTACAAGACACTGGTTAGGCCCCATCTGCAGTACTGCATGCAGTATTGGAGGCCACACCTTCACAAGGACATTAACCAAATTGAGGCAGTCCAGAGAAGGGCAACCAAAATGGTGCAGGGACTGCATCAGAAGACATATGAGGACAGATTAACAGAGCTCAATGTGTATACACTTGAGCAAAGGAGGCAGAGAGGTGATATGATCGAGGCATTCAAACACCTTAAGGGCAATAACAAGGTGAAAGAGTCTAACATGTTTAAATACAAGAAAAATAGCAGGACAAGAGGACACAGCATGAGATTAGAGGGGGGCCGATTAAGGGGGAATGTGAGGAAATTCATTTTCACAGAAAGGGTGGTGGATGCATGGAATGGCTTACCACAAGAAGTGGTGGCTATGAATACAGTACAGGGCTTCAAACAGGCATGGGATAGGCATAAGGGAGCAATACAAATGACTATGAATAGATAGGCCACTGACAGAGCAAAGGCCGATGGCACATTTATAAGGTAGAAAAAGAAATGGGCAGACTGGATGGGCCTTGCGGTCCTTATCTGCCATCATCTTCTATGTTTCTATGTAACGGTGCCTTTTACAATCAAACCCAGGAACTTGAAGGTCTCTGTCCTATCACCCTATCTGTCCTTGAGCATGAACATGTTAAGTGTCCTATCCTAAGCCAGTCCTCATAGGATCTACCCAACAGGCCCTAAATCATTTTGATTATCCAACACTGCACTGTCTCCAGCAGGTCCTTTCTTTTCTTAGATGAGGACTCCAGAACTATAGACAGTACTCTAGGTGTGGTCTCACCAATGATCTACAGAGATAGCATAGTAATACCTCCTTCCTCCTTCTGTCAAAACCCCACCCAATACACTCCCACTTCCCATCTGTAGAAACAGAAACATAGAATTTGTTGGCAGAAAAGGACTGTTCGGCCCACCCGGTCTGCCAAGGTGTTCCCTGCTTATTCTACCTCTGCTGATGTATATAGTCTCCAACAACCCTCCTTTCCTGCCTCTTTTCTATTATGCCCCTATTGTATGTTTATCCCATTCATGCTTAAAACCCCCTAGCATTCTTGCCTTCACCATTTCTGCTGTCAGTCTGTTCTAGATGTCTATCTTGCTTTCAGTGAAGAAATATTTCCTCACATGTCTCTTGAATCCCCACCCCCTGGCTTTATTGCATGCCCCTTGATCTTGGTATTCATCCTCATTTGAAACAGACTCCGCACTTGTACCTTGTTTACATCACCCCTCTGTGTTCTTTCTTTTATGGTGTACATGTTGAGATCCCTCAGTCTCTCCTCATTTGGCTTCCCATGCAAGCCCCTGTATCATTTTAATTGCCCTCCTCAGGACAACCCTCACCCTATTTATGTGCTTTCTGAGGTTTGGTCTCCAAAACCGGACAGTACTGCAAGTGGGAGCACATCAGGGATTGTTACAGCAGCACATGCTCCCTTCTCCTGTTGGAGATACCCCTATGCACCCCATCATCCCACTAGCCCTTCACACAGCCTTGTCACCTTGTGCTGCCACCTTGAGGTCCTCTGATATGATAACCCAAGGATCTTTCCTGTCTAGTGACTGCCAGTACTCTCCCATCATCCTGTTTTCAGCACCAGGGTTCCTATGCCCTAGGTGCTTGATTTAGCACTTTTTGGTTTTGAACCCTAACTGCCATGTCTTTGACCACTTCTTGAGTTTCCCAAAATCCCAGCACGTTTTCAACACCCCCTCCTCAATGTCCACCCTGTTACAGATGTTGCTGTCATCTGCACACAGGCATATTTTTCCCTCCAGTTCTTCTGCACTGTCCGTTGGAAGACATTGAAGAGGACTGGTCCAGTACCAAGCCTTGTGGTGACCTGCTGGTCACTCTCCCATCCTTTGATTGATTGCACTTAACCACCACCATCTGTCACCTATCTGTTAACTAGTTTCTATCCCAATTCACCTCATTGGACCCCAATTCTAGGATGGTCAACTTCCTAATCAGCCTTCTGTGTAGCACATTCTTGAAGGTTTTGCTGAAGTCAGATAGGCCATGACCTCTCCCCTTCCCTCTTCTATCCCTGATTCACCCAGTCAAAGAAATCTATCATATTTCTTTGCCATTACCTTCCCCCTGGAATACATGCTGTCTGTGGTCTTGCATCCCACTGAATTTAAGATACTCTACCAGCCTTTCCATTAACAGGGTTTCCATTAATTTTCCCATCACTGAGGAGAGACTGACAGCTCTATAGTTGTTAGCCTCCTCCCTGCTGCTGCTGTTATGTAGAACGACCACATCAGCCCCTCTCCAGTCCCCTGGAACCACACCTGTTTCCAGTGAGCTGTTGCACAAGGCTGTCAGAGGAGCAGCTTGTACATTCTTTAGTTGTTTCTCTACTGTTGGATGTATCTCATCTGGTCCCAGGGTCTTATCTACATTCAGGGCTGTGAGTCCCTTCAGGACTCTTTTCTCAGAAAATGGACTTGTGTCCACTTACTCTCTCTCTCCTTATTCTTGCTTCTCCCTGGTGGTCTGTCTCCTCCCTCCTCTACTGTGTAAACTGAACAATACTTGCTTAAGATGTCAGCTTTTTCTTGGTCCCTTTCTGCACATTTATCACCTTTAGTTATCCAACTATTAATTATTTTCTGTGTCTGTGCCTTACCTGAGCATGGGCATAATGTTGCAGGCAAAATCGCGCACTGCAACAATGCCACACGCAAAGCAGCGTGTGGCAAAATAACATTGGCACAATATGCCGACCAGTGCATACTGCAGCAATAACTTTGTTTTTGCAGGGGGATCCACCCCTGCACCCCCTATATTAATTTTAATCAACTCCGGGGGGGGTCGTGGACATTGGGGGTATAAAAAAACTTGGGTTGGATAAATGTTCGTTTGTCAGTCATAAAAAAAGTCACAGCAGAGTGGGATCTGGGGAGTACTGAACTGCAGCCCCAGGTCCCCAACACCGCTGGAGGCAGGTAATCTAGCCACTCCACCATGGGAGCAGCTCAGTCAGGTACCACCCTGATGGCATTGTTCACCTTCCCTGCTGGCAACCTACAGTGACCAGGATAGCAGTTTGTACTGCACGCTGTAAAAACCCCTGTTGCTGTGGAGTCATTAGTGCTTCTTGAAGTGCCGTAGTTCATGAGCAGTTTTGTCCGTGCTATCTTAACCCAGTACCCCTTTTCTCCCCTAACCACTGTGCCTACTTCCTTCTACCTTAATTAGTAAACCTCCCTGTCCTCTTCCTTCTGCATGCCTCTGTACTTCCTGAATGCTCCCTTTTTTCTTTCACAACCCTTACCACTTCCTTGGAGAATCATAATGTTCTCCTTTTCCTTCTGCTTTTTCTTATTTATTGCCTTGGTTGGTTGCTCTAATTATGTCCTCCCTTTTACTTCCTCTTTGTGCCTCTTCTCCTCCCTGGCTAAACCCTTTTTGAGGCAGTTTCCGAGGTTGTCTCCCATTTCTTGCAAGTCAGCCCTCTTGAAGTCCAGGACCCAGGACCCTCATCCTTGTGTGGCTTACCCCTGCTCCTGTCCCTATGATGAACCACACTGTACATTGAACAGTGGTTCCTAGAAGACTGCCTACTGTGACATCTGAATGTGTCCCTGTTTGCAAGCACCAGGTCCAACCCTGTCCCATCTGTAGTAGGCTTTTTGACTAGCTGCCTGAGAAAAGCCCCTTGTATGGCATCACAAATTGCCCTGTTCCTTGCCAAAGCTGCCACTCTCAGCTTACTTTCCACATCTGGCAGACTGAAGTATTTAGCTAGCAGTGCATTCCCCTTAATTGCCATCTCTATACCTTGTTACACTGGCTAGACTGTTTAAGCAAGTCACTTATGATGACTCCCTGGGTCCTTTCCTCAAACGTGGTGTCCAGCTTAACCCCTTCCATCCAATACTCCCTTATGGTGTTCTTGTTCCTTGTTTGCATCACCTTGCACTTTTTGGCATTGAATTTCAAATGCCAGAACCTAGACCACCTCTCCAGCATTTGCAGATTTCTCAGAATTTTCCATACCTTCACTGTCTACCCTACCAGACAGCTTAATATCTTTGAAGAGACACAGCTTGCCCTGTATTCCTCCTCCTATGTCACTGATGAAGATATTGAAAAGGACTACACTCAGGAATGATCCCAGTGGCATTCCACTGGTGACCTCCTTCTCCTCAGTTCTGACTTCATTTACTACTACCCTCTGCTGCCTCCCTTCAACTAACTTCCCACCCATCTAGGCATGTCCTTTGCTGCACTCAGATCCTCTACCTTCTTCAACAATGTTTTGTGTGGCACTGAGTCGAATGTCCTGCTGAAGTTGAAGTAGATTTAAATCCGCTGCATGTCAATTGTCTGCTGCCCTAGTTACCCAGTCAAAGAATATTATCAGTTTGGTCTGACCAGATCTCTCTGACATGAACCTGTGCTATTTATTGTTCTGGAGTTTGTTTTTTCTCCAACTAGTTCACTAGGTTTTCTTTGACCAGTATCTCCATCAGTCTAACCACCACAGATGTAAGACTGACATATTTGTAGTTACCTGACTGCTCTTTGACCCCACCATTGTGTAGCAGAATTACTGTGTGTCTGCTTCCCTCCAGTCTTTCAGAACCACTATCTGAATAGAGCTATTGAATTGCCCTGCCATGGGTTTGGCTTATTCTGATTTCAGTTCCCTAAGCACCCTTGGGCTCATCCAGTCCAGACTGGGGTCCTTATCTATCTTCAGGGCTGCTAGCCCTTTTCTAGCTGTATCACTGTAAACACCTGCTGTCTCATTCCTGTGCACAACCCCCACACCTTTCAGCAGTCTTTATGCCACTCTCCAGCAACGACCCCTATCCTCCCTAGTGAATACTGAGCAGAAGAAGTCATTCAGAATGACTACTTTTAGCTCATCCTATCTATTACCCTGCTCCCTCTGTTAGCTGAACAATTCCCCTACATACAGTAACTTTCTTTTTTCCCGTATATACCTAAAAACAGTTTTTCTCCACTCTTGGCACCCTCTGCAATAAACAGTTCTGTGTCTACATTTGCACCCTGACTGTCCTCTTGGCCTCCCTAGCTCTTATCTGGTAGTACCCCTATTCTTCACCCCTCTACTTCCCCTTACACAAAAAGGACTACTTTGTGGCCATCACTGCCTCCTTGACCTTTTCTGAGAAACACATTGGTCTTATGTACCTGTTTCTCTTGATAACCATTCTCCAGCATGTCTTTGTCACCTCAAGAATGGTCCCTTTTATTTCTATTCATCTATGCTCCACTCCCCTGATACTATCCCCTGCAGTTATCCTGTCTGAAATCCATAACTTCAGCCTTGGATTAGAGCTTACTGGTACCAAAGGCCAGGTCAAAGCACAAGGTGTTATGGTCGCTGGACCTCAGGAGTACCCTGACTCCCACTCTGTCTATTCTTTCTGAGTTGGTGAGCACCATGTGAAGAATGGTAACCTGCCTTATGGGTTCCTCAACCAACTGTTCCAGCATGCAGCTCTACAAAGTTATCTAGCGGGGCCTGGCTTCTGGTGCTTTTAGCTACTGGAATGTCCCATTCAATGTCTGGTAGGTTTAGATCCCCTGCTACGTCCTCCTCCACATTTGTTGTCCCCTTCTCTACTTCTGCCTATAGTTTCCTACAGCTCACATTTCCCAGACTTGGAAGTCTGTTGACCATTCCCCTTCTTACCTGATGCTTCTGTGAGATGACCCCACAGTTATTCTATTACCCCATTTCATCCTCTAAATGGATCCTTCCTCCACTGCCTTGATTCCTTCCCTGACAAAGAGTGCTACCCTTCTTTATTTACCCTATCATTCCACTCAATAAACAGAGCCCCTATTCAATACGTTCAGTACCTCTGTGACATAAGGTTAGTCTATTCACAGTTGATGCAAAATTCTGTGGGAAAGTTGGCAGTGAAGGACATAACACCATGAGACATGATGTGAGAAAAATCGACAAATGATTCAGTAGTTATCAGTTGAAGTTCAATGCCAAAAACTGCAACGTGAAGCATATACAGGTGAAGAATCCTAGAATGGTTTGCTATATTGATGGGATGCCAGTAGAAAGCAAGGTGAAATAAATAAACATTGAGTCTTTTCGTAGATATGGACTGCCTGGCCCACCCAGTCTTGGCCCATTTTTCCCTGCCTACACAGTCACCACAGACCCCGCCTGATCTCCAGGAACCACCCACCCCAACCTGCTTTCCTACCTTTTGTATCCATTGCATGGTTGCAGCCCACCACTGTTTTCAACCCCACAACCACCACTGGAAGACTATTCCAAGCATCCACCACTCTTTCAGTGAAGAAATATTATCACAGAAACCTCCTAAACTTTCCCTTCCA
Source organism: Neoceratodus forsteri (assembly GCA_016271365.2). Taxonomy (NCBI): domain Eukaryota; kingdom Metazoa; phylum Chordata; order Ceratodontiformes; family Ceratodontidae; genus Neoceratodus; species Neoceratodus forsteri. The sequence continues at coordinate 237,409,179 of CM028132.1, read as the reverse complement.
GCTCCATTGCATGTCTCTTGTTCTCGTGCACCTTCTCCTTTGTAAAATACTCCCCTCCTGTACCATATTCACCCCTTTAAGGTATTTTTAGCTCTCTAGCATGTCTCCCCTCTCCTTCCTCTCTTCCAGGGTGTACAATTGAGATCCCTCGGTCACTCCTCATAGGACTTTTGATGCAGTCCCCGCAGCATTATAGTTTCCATCCTCTGGACAGCTGCCACCCTGTCAATGTCCATCCAGAGATGTGGTTGCCATGCCTGAACACAGTACTACAGGTGGAGTCTCACTAACCATCTGTACAGTGATAACATCACCTCTTTCTTTCTGCTGGTGATACCCCTCCCCATGTACTCCAGCATCCCACTGGCCCTACCCACTGCCTTGTTACATTGCTTCACCGCCTTGAGGTCATCCGATATGATTACCTCATTGTTCCTTTCCTGTTTAGTGACCATTAATACCTCTCCCTCATTTTATACTCTGCCTCTGGTTTTCTGCATCCTAGGTGAATGATTGCGTACTTTTTTTTTTGCATTGAAACCCAGCAGGCATACCGTTGACCACTTCTTGAGTTTTCTCAGGTCTCTACACATTCTCTACACCCACTCTGGAGTATCTATCATATTGCAGATTTTGGTGTAATTTACAAAGAGGCATAGCTTTCCTTCCAGTTCTTCTGCAATATCACTTATAAAGACATTAAAGAGAACTGGTCTCAGTACTAAGCTCTAAAGTACCCCACTGGTCACTGTCCCTTCCTCAGAGTAAGGGCCATTTAGCACCATCATCTGTTGCCTATCTATCAACAAAGTTGTACCCAGTTTACCACCTTGGGACCCAGCCCCAAACTGCAGCATTTCCTTATGAGCATCCTATGTGTTACAGTATCGAAGGCCTTGTTGAAGCCTATGTAGGTCAAGCTCACCATCCTACCATGCTCTATTTCCCTGGTCATCCAGTCAAATACATTTTTTTAACTCTATTTATGCTCCCTCACCAGTGGCCTCTCTCTGGAGTGGTCTCTTGGTGTGTCGTCTCTACCCGTCCAGCCTAAAGCCCCTGACATCCTTCTCCAGGGAGAAGTGTCCCTCCTCTATGCACAGCTAGTCCCTTTTACCCCCCGGATCTAAGTCCCCCAAAGAAGGACCTTCAAGCTCCTTTTCCTGGTGTTCTATCTATAGTACTGGAAAGGTGCCACACTTAGGAGGAAGGACCGGAGCCAACATTATGGAGCAATGCGATGGATGTGGGGTTGCACTCACTGGACCCTCCTTCACCTACCACTGACAGGAGAGGGGTTCTTTGTTATGTTCCCAGTGGTGCAGACATGCAATGATGTCCAGTGCAGCATGTGTGCTGTCCCGCACCCTCCTGCAGGACATCCGCCATGCCACCATACCCCACTGAGACACGCACTGCGCAGCTGAGACCCCAATCTCCACTAGGGGCCAACAACACTTCGCAGTGCAAACCCACCCTCTCCAGGAAAGGAGAGCTGCCTGCCAGCAGCTTGATCCATGTCCACGCCCTCCGCCCGGCTAACCTCCAGCTACCCAAGTCCATTCCTGAAACTGGGTAGCTGGCATGGCGTGAGGTGTGGCATCCAGCACCTCAACCCTCAGCACCAACGGGTCACACCCAGTCAATGAAATTGATCAGGTTCCTCTGACATGATCTCCCCACCCTATAAACCCAAGCTGCCTCAAGTCTTGTAACCTGCTAGATTCAAGATGCTCCAATAGACTTTCTTTTAAGAATGCCTCAATTAACATCCCCATAACTGACATCAGACCTGACCAGCCTCTAGTTGCCAGCCTCCTTCCTGCTGCTGGTTTTATGAAGCAGGACTACATCTGCCATCCTCCAGTCCTCTGGAACCATACCTGTTTCCAGTGAGTTGCAAAATAGGGCTGTCAGAGGTGCAGCCAGTACCTCGCTGAGCTCCCTCAGCCCCCTTGGGTAAATCTCATCTAGTCACACAGTTTTATCCACTTTCAGATTCACAAGTCCCTTCAGGACTTTTTCCTCTGTGAATGGGCTTGTGTCCACCTCCCTTTCCCCAGTGTTCCTGCTGTTTTTATGTGGTCCATTCCTCTCCCCTTCCACTGTGAGGACTGAACAGCAGTATCTGGTCAGAATGTTTGGTTTTCCCTGATCCTCTTCTGCAGTCTCCCAAAGCCCTTGTTAACCGAACAGTCCCTCCTCTTGTCTTCTTCTTATCATGAATGTACCTAAAGAAGGTCTTGTCCCACTTTGTTACCCCTTTGGCTATCCTTTACTCAGTTTGTACCATTACACCCCTCACTGCCTTCCCTCCTTCTCTCTGCTTCTCCTGGTGCAGCTCCCAGTCTCATCCCTCTGTTTCTCTTTGTACCTCATGACCTCCTGAATGCTACCCTTTCAGCCTTAACCTTAGCAGACGCTTCCCTTGAGAAACACAGTGGTCTTTTTTTTTCTCTCCTGTTCTTGTTCACTTCTTTCACATAGAGGTTTGTTACCTTCACTATGTCATGCCTTAATTTGGCCCACTGTTCTTCCACCCCACCAAGGCACATTCCCCCAGCTAGTTCATCTCTGAGGCATTCATCCATTTAAAAAAATCTGTCCTCCTGATGTCCAGGACCCTTGTCCTTGTGTGGTTTGTGTCTGCTTCTGGCTAGTGGAGTGTCTTGAATCCAGTGGGTTACAAGACCTGAGGCAGCTTGGGTTTAAAACACTGTACATTGATCACTGGTCCCCAAGTGGCATCCCACTTCAATGTCTGCAGTGCTGTCCCTGTTTATGAGCATGAGGTTTCATATTGCTCCATCACGAGTGGGCTCCCTGACTAGTTGCCTGAGAAATGCCCTCTGCAGGGAGTCTAGAATGTCCCAGCTTCTAGCCGAGGCAGCAGCTAATAGGCAAAAATCAACATCTGACAGACTGAAGTCTCCCACCAGCAGCATAACGCTTTTCAGCCATTGTGTTGATGGCTTCCTCCATTGCCTTATCCAGTTCTTCCCCCTGTGTTGGAGGTCTATATATCACCCAGTGCAAATGGCGGTTCCAGCTCCTGTCTCCAGGGTGAACCACATTTCCTTCAGACCCTCCTGTCTCCCTGATTCCCTTCTGTTTTCATTGCCTAGACATCCTCCCTTACATACAGTGCAACCCCTCCTCCCTTTCTTCCCTTTCTATCCTTCCTGAACTGAGTTTAGCCTGGTATGGCCATGCCCCAATCATGGCTACCTGTCCACCATGACTCACTAATGGCCACAACATCTAGTTCTGCCTCCACTATGATGGCCTCTAGATCTGGATTTTATTTTTAAGACTCCTTGCATTTGTACACATGGCCCTTCACACCTTCCTCCTACTCTTCCTGCAACCCTCTTACTCCCATTGTACCCTGCCTCATTTTCCTCCTCTATGTTTGCAACCTTTGTTCCAATCCCCCTCATCCTCTACTTCTCTGCTGTTCCTATTAACTTGCTCCATGGGGATTTTCCTTCCTTTGGATCTTCTCTTCCTACTGTTCCATCTATGGGGGCAGTTTATGTCTAATTTTGTCTTTCCACCACCTCCCTCAGCTAATTTAAATGTTCATTAAAGTAGCATTTAAATCATCCACTGAGGCCTGCAGAGGTGATGACCTGCAATCATCCACTGAGGTTTCCCTCCCAGACAGATGCAGGACATCAGGTCAGTATAGGCCCTCATCCTTCCATGTTGGTCCTCAGTCCCAAATGTAACTGAATCCCTTTTCTCTGCACCATTCCTACAAGCACAAGTTGAAGCTCCCAGTGTGGCATACCCTATCCTTCCCTCAGTCACAGACAGACAGCACCTCATTGACTGCCACCATGCATGCCCCTTGCCTTATGCCCCTCCCCACTTCCCTAAACTCTGTATGCACAATCATAGCCTGTCCTTTGATAGGTCATTAGCCCCCAGATAGACACTGACATCCAGCCCCCTGCTGCCCAGCTGCTTTAGTGATTCTTAAGATTTGCTGTCCATCCTCTGAGCTGTTGTGTCAGGTAGGCACCTTACTTCCCACTCTCCCCCGTTCCTATTCCCAAGTCTACCCCTGATAATCAAGTCCCCCACCAAAAGCTACTTCCTCCTCTGCTGGGGTCCTCTATCTCCCACATTTGGGCCTTTGCTATAGAGGACCCTCACATCCTCCCTTACCACTAATTTGGGTGCCTCCGGTGAAGGAATTCTGTAATGGCACAGACAGAGGAATGTACACCTAACCTGCAACCACCACCCTCCTGGAGCCCACCATGATAGAGCTGGCCCTCCCTCTCCTAGGCAACCTGTTGGGCAATGGCGGTAACTCAGTGGCCCCTGGGTGGTGGAGGATGTACTATGGATCCTAGCCAACTCTGCCTAGAAACCAGCAACCTCGTCTCTTAGTCAAGAAATGTTCATTGAGATAGAGTAGTGCCTCTGTCTCAAGGATGTCTCCTGGAAAATGGCAGTTCTGCATGCATTGCACTTCACCATTCCCATGATTGACTTTATGTATTGTTACCTTCTGCTATCAACTGTACCTTGCCCCACTGACCCCTTCCTGTGTTACTGCAGGTTATTTCCCACCTACACCTTCCATCGGTATTTACTTTATCACTCTACACTGTATAGGGTGTTTCTGACTTTCCCTTTTCTTCCCTTGTTTCCTGCTTTACTTGCTTAGCCATATCACACACTGTACCCCTCTGCATCTTTATGTCTTACTTTTAATTAACCCTCCACTTTATGCCTTTCTTGAGCAGTTTCTGTAGCCTACCCTGGATAGGGTGTCTCTCCTATTTCCACCTACAGGTATAGTAGCTGCCTACTTGTTACCTCCCCCACAGATACTTTGTGCCACCACCTGCAGTTCCATGTACAAGTAACAAAAAGGTAACAGGTACCCTACCTTACCTTGTTAGTCCAGCAGAGCTCCCTGCATTCCTGCTGTCCCCTGCCAACACCTGATGATGCCTAAGACACTGATAACCTGTTCCACTACTGCACTGTTCCACTTATGTGCTGGGACATGAGCATGGAGTAGAGAGGCCACAGGGTGATGATAAGAAATAACCTGCAACCATCTTCTTGCTGCAATAATGCATAGGGGAGTGCTAACAAGATTCTGGAGTGCGTAGAGAGAAGTATTACCAGCAGAGCAAAAGAGGTGATGCTGTACAGATCACTGGTCAGGCCACACCTGGAGTACTTTGGCAGGTCTGGGGTCCATATCTGGGGAAGTATCAGGATAGATTAAAGACAGTGCCGAGAAATGACAAAAATGATCCCTAGACAATAAGGCCAAATTTACAGTGAATGACTACAATGAATATGTACTTACGGGAGAACAGAAGGAAAAGGGGTACGATAGAAACTTAAAAACATATGGCAGGGTTCAATAGAGTGGACACAACAAGTATATTCTGTCTGAGAAATAGTATATTTACTAGGTGTCATCTGCTTAATCTAGAAGGAAGAGGTTCAAAAAATACATTAGAAAATACTATTTAATTTAAAGGGTCGTGGATGCATGGAACAATCTTTCAGACGAGGATGTCAAGACAGACAATATTAGAGTTTGAGATAAATTTTGATGCCTTTAAGGGAATTATCAGATGGAATAATGTTAAAAGCAGCAGGTGGAATGGGATAAATAATGAACATTTGAAAGATTCTGTGTAGGAAATCTTAGGCAGACTACATGAACTGTTATGGTCTTTTTCCGCCTTCTTTTTCCATGTTTTTTTGTTTCTGACTTGCAAATAAATCTGAAACAGGAGAAAACTGTTAGTCTGTAGTTCACATAAGAGGACTACTAAATAAAATAAACTAGGCAGGTGAAACATAGCCTGAGGAGTTTGTAAGGATGGCTGAGGGTCTGCTGCTTTGTGTTCTCTGCAACATGTACACCTTCCTTCCAGAGAGCGAGGAAGGGAACACTTGTGAACAATTCAGGCTGATTGCTGTCCTTGATAACTAAGTGAAGGCTCTTGAGCCATAATTTGCAATCCTGCTGGACATCAAGAAGGAGAAACATACTGTATTGTGATAGCTTGCTTAGGGAGGAGACACCACAGCGGGGAGAAAGTATAAGAAATGGCAGGGATTAGAGGAGGCAAGTTGCAATGGAGAGTGTATACAGCAGGGAGAAAGAAGGGACAGAGATGTGGTTAACCTGCACTGAGGAATTCTGTCACCCCTCCCCTATCCCAACAGGTTTGTACCTTTGGCAGAATCTAGCAGGGAAGGACAGGATAATGTGGTAACCAAGCCTTCAAGCACCAGGAGGCAAGATTGCCACACTGGGTGTATGAGTTAAGTGCAAGCAAACCTTAGGTTGAGGCAGTAGGGAACTCAGTTCTAAGATTTACAGACAGAACATGTGCACTCATGATCCAGCTATTATCCTGGCCTCTTGCCTGTCATGTGTTAGGGTGGAGGATCTTGTGTCATGGGTGGAAAAACTGCTGGTCGAGGTGAGGAGAAACCAGTGGTCACTGTCCAAGTGGGTACAAACAACATAGTAAAACTCTGGCTGGGTGTTCAGCAACCAAACCTTTTGTAACAAACTATATGAGGAGGTTTGAGGGAATCATAGATCTTGTTATGGCTGCTGACGTGTTGTTGGCGTGGTGGCATGGATGTGGCATTCCTTGTGAATCAACAAACAACAAACATCAACCAAATATTTAAGTAAGCATTAACTGTTTATTAAAATATGAATACACAGTAAATCGTCATTACTTTATGCCACCAAGATTGGAAGAGGGCCTGGTTCAGGCATGCCATGTTGAGCCAAGGCACTGCTTATGGGGCTTTCATCAAGTAAACTTCGCTGTAAAAATAATTTCACTGAACAACTCTGTCCAGTGAAGATAGTGAAATTATTTTTACAGTGAAACTTTCTAGTTCTACAGTATTATGTGGCTACTTCCCTGTGCTATCTCCCACATTTTGGGAAAGGACATGTAAGCCTTCAGTAGCTGACTCTTTCTCTAACTCACTACAAAGCTACATCCTTCAAACTACAGTATTACAAAAAAACTTAATTTCTGCCATCTCATTACTGTCCCCACCAGACTCTCTTCCTAGTATGGTTAACACTCCCTGCTGAACTGGCTCCTCACAAACAGGAGTGACCAAATAATCCTAGCTTATACCTTACCTGATTCTATCTTGGACCACTATGTTGTGGTCTGGTAGACATGCCTTCTGAGATTTCCACCCAGATGGTTCCATATCCTGGATATCTCAGACCTAAACATGCAAGACTTTAGTCACATCTTAGAAAGTATGAACTGGTCTTGCCTTAATTCCCTGGGCCTGATTCTCAAAGCTCCCAGGGGCAGCACAAGGGGCTTGTGTCCACATGAGTGGCACAAAGTGCCCCTTGCACCGAAGGATGCCCTGGGAGCAATCCAGAAAGGCAGGCTCTGCCTACCACACTCAGCCTGCACCTCCTGTAATTGTGATTGTTCCACCCTTGTGCCACACACTGTGTTGCAGCACGGCACCAGTGGCTTGTGGCAGATGCAGACTGCCAAATCCCCAGAATCTCAATTCACAAAACTCCCCAAGTGGTGACATTTCTAAGTACCCTTAGACCAGCACTGGCTGGTATAAGGGTGCTTAGAAATATCACCACTGGGGGAACTGACCAGGTAGTGGCAATGTGCTTCTGTTCTCCCTCCCCAAATCCATCAATGTTACAATAAATATACATTACCCCCATTTCCGTGGTAGTGGTGGCACCCCTTCCCGATCTAGATCAGTGTCATATAAATAAATTTCAACCCATTTCCTGGTGGTCTAGTGCCCCCCCACCACTCTCAGAACCCCGATCCTTGTTAAATTAAATAACAATGGTACTCTTATTTCCCTGGTAGTCTAGTGCCCCCATTATGATGACCCCAAAATTACTGTAATAATTACCACCTGGTGGTCCAGTGGACCCCCCCATCTCCCTCCCAGCAGTACCCAACCCCCCACTCCCCCCAACCCACAAAAGAGCCGGTGACTGACACAGCCTACCTCTCACCGCCATGGCCAGCTGCCGACTGAGCTCTGAATGAGCATATACTGTACATAGTGTACGCTCAGTGACTGACAGATGCTGTCAGTCACTGAATGTGTATTATGTACAGTACGTGTTCACTCAGAGCTTAGTCAGCGGCTGGCTGTGGTGGTGAGAGATGGGCTGTGCCAGTCGCTGGCTCCCTTATGGGATGGGGAGTGGGGATCGGGCAGTGCTGGGTGGGGGGTCCACTGGCCCAGCAGGTGGTAATTATTACAGTAATTCTGGAGTCATTACAATGGGGGTGGGGGTCCACAAGACTACAAGGGAAATGAGGATCTCATTATTATTTATTTTGACAAGGATTGGGGTTCAGGGAGGGGTGGTGGGGGGCACTAGACTACCGAGGAAAAGGAGGTGTTATTTATTAATATTACACTGATCTGGATTGGGGAGGGGTTCACTATTACCAGGGAAATGGGGTGATATTTATTTATTGTACAATGATTTTGGATCAGGGAGGGGTGCCACTAGACTACCAGGAACTGTGGGCTACTATTTATTTATTTCACAGTGATGGGGGGGGTGCTTCTGTACATTGCTGCACTTTGCCACAGGCTTGCAGCACCCTGATCAGGTACACCCTGAGATGCGCTGCTGGGCTTGCCACAAGCTTCAGGGCTTTGTCACCTGGACCCCACCCAAAAGGTAATCAGGCACAGGGTCTGTGGCACATGGGCAATCGGTGCAAGCTGCCTTTGGCATGGCTTACACAGAGTTTTGAGAATCAGGCCTTCTGTCTGGAGGTAATACTGCCTTAATGGTAGTCCTTGATATTTTCACCAAAATTCATCAAAAGCATGCAGCTGTTATCAAGCATAGATTATGAGTCTTGGCCATGAATAGGCCCTCAGGTGCCTTTTTTTTTGCTAGATAAAAAAGGGACAAGCAATGGGATGAATACTGACATTCTGGTCTGTCATCAGATTTGACTGATCTGTCATCAGGTTGGACTGCATACAGTAAATGGTATAACATCTACAAGTCTGGTGTTAGATCTGGTATGAGCTCATACTATATGCACCTGTTGCCAACCATGGACTGCAAGGCTCAGCCGCAAATTGCCTCTCAAGTGACCATTTTGCCAAATGAAGAAAGGGACAATCTGTATGACAAATACTGGCAGGCTGGTCTATCATCACATAGAACTGAATATAGTAAATGGTGTAACATCTGCAAGTCTGGTGTTTGATCCAGTAAGAGCTGATATTGTAAAAACACATTTGCAACCACTGCTGGTGACCCTCGTAAATTCTGGGATAGTATTTTAGCCTTCCGGGAACAACATCTAAATACTCCCTTGTCAATATGTTCATTGATGGCATTAATTGCAATAACCCTGCCACAGTTGCTGATCTTCAATGCCAAATGTTCTGACCTCTCAGCTTCCAGGACACGTGAAAGCACTAACACTGAAGTCTCAGTATCACCTGATACCTCCCCGTTCAGTGCAGATCGCTGTTCCCTTCCTTTCTGCCTTCATTCAGTTAGGTTGGCTGAATTAAAAAAAATCCTGTGTTGTATTACACTTGATAATAAAGCAGAGTCTGATGGCCTAGAGAGCCCATGCTGCTGAAGCTGGTGGCTCACTCTATATCATTTCCAATTACTAAATTCCTTCATCTATTTCTGTCTTCTTGTGTTGTCCCTTTCGTATGGAAGATTGCCATGGTCATCCCTCATTTTAAGACAGCTGATCACAACCATATGGAAAATGTTGCCCTATAGTCATTCTCTCTGTCATTACAAAGATCCCTGAGAGGATTGTAGTATCTCAACTAACTGACCACATTTTGAAATACAATTTTCCTTCCCCCCCGTCTAACATGGTTTCAAGATAAATGATGGCACATCCATGGCATTAACCAAACTGACAACTGACATCAGCTTGGCCATAGATGCTGGCCTCCAAAATGCTGCAGTGCTCTTTTTACATCTTAAAGGTGTTTTACCTGGCCAGTCAGTCACTTCTCTAAAGCAAACTGTCTTCCTTTGGTGTCTGCCCCCCTCCCCCGCTATCACCTTTTTTTTTTTTTTTTTTTTTTGCAATTACCTAACTGGTAGAAAGCAGCAATTCAGATAACATTCAGTCACTTACAGCCATGCTGACATAAATGTAGCTATTCTTCAAGAATCAGTTCTGGGCCCACTTCTTTTCTTTATCTACATAAACAGTCTCCTGTGTGTTGCCACCTGTTGTAATTCCCTGCCTTATGTTGATGACCTTGACCTCTGTTGCAGTGCAACTACAATCCATGACATAAGTCTAGACCTCGTTTTCTCATTTGCCTATAGTTAGTCATGGTTATAAACAAATGAACTAATTCAAAACAGCAACAAGACAAACGTCATGCTTTTTAGCCTATAGCCAAAACTCTTACCAATCTCTCCCAAACTCTGCCTTATCTGTGCTGATGGGTGTCTACTGGAGAAGATAAGCAGTTTCAGGTACCTGGGAGTTATGCTTGTCCCCTGCCACATAACTACTATCTGCAAATAGATAAATATTAAGCTTGGCATGGCCTACAGGATCAAATATTGCTATCTCCTTCTGCCTGCCTCGCCATAGCTCAGAGGTTGCTTCTATGTGGTCTTACCTAATGTCTTCTGGCATGCCTGGTTGCCAGTTGTCCAAATGAGCTGTACTGTAACTTACAACAATGTATGTTGTTTTGACTTTGCCACCCCTAGGTTCATGTACCACTTCCATCTTTATGCTTGTCTGGGCTGGCCCTCCACACTGACCAGGGATTCTTCTCTCTAGGCTATTTTTTAGACAAGCTACTTAGATCTTGCTGTCCATCTTCCCTGGCCACCTAGCTGCAGCTTCCTCTTCCTACTCCTTGAGATCAGTGGAGTCGCACCCTTTCCTGGAACACAAATGTTCCACAGGCCTTGACCACATGGCCTTTTCAGTTTATGCCACCAAATTCTGCAGTTCCTTGCCTCCAAGTATATATTGCTCTGAGTCACTTATTGTTCTCCTATGTTCTAATGGAGTCTTTATGTTGCACAAGTGCTTGCTTCTGCCTCTAATATGGTTCAGCTTTGCATAGCACTGTGTACTGTTGCCAGAAATAAATTGACAAAGTCCCTGCTCATTCTTATTCAGGTCAACTAGCTCCACAGGTTTCGAATATACTAACTAAATAATTCTCGTAATTCTTGTTTTATCTTCCACTGAGGTGCTAATGCTATCTTGTCAATTAGGCTCTAATGCTATCTTGTCAATGACACTAATGTTGTATAATTACTCTCCAGTAATGTTACTGCTGCTAAATCTGTTATTTGCTGCTATTGTTTTGTACACTTGGGTTATTCTAACTTATTTATGGGTATATTATTCTATTTTATGAATGTTACCTACATTGTTGATGATGTTGTAATTGTGATATTTATGTTTCACTGCTTCTGTAACTCTCCCAGTATATATGTCTTATGTATCTTACTTGGCATCTTTAACACACAAAAAACAACAACCATGGAAAGAAAATGGACCAATGGAACAAAGACAGACAAGGGGACAAGGGGGGCCCAAGGGGAGAAGACTTAGGGTGGTGAGGAAGCATGGAGGGACAACTACATACAGTATCCTTACTTACAGGCAGGCTAATATGAAGAGCACACCCAGAAAAATGGGAGAGCATGAGGACCTGATGCACTTTGAAGGATTGGACTTGGTGGTACCCACAGATACCTGGCACTGGGAAGAAAATGAGTGGGGGTACCAGGTTAACCAGGATAGAGTGATGAAGACTGTTACAGAGGGATAGGCATGAAAGGAGAAAGGATAGTGCTCTTTGTAAGAAAATGAATTTCTGTAGAAGACAAAGAGGGTATCCTTGAGGCAAACACTGCAACAGAGTCCATTTTGATCAAGCTAGGGAACTGAGGGCAAAAGAGTCAACCTTAGTGTGCAGCAGGTCCCCAAACAACTCAGTGAAGCAGGATGTTTAGCTGGTTGGAACAGATCTAGAAACAAATAGTTTTATATATTTTATTGGACCAACATAGATATAACAGAAGAAAATAGTGCTTAAGCTTTCAGACCAACCAAGTCCTTCCTTGGAAGCTGAACTGGTTGGAAAAATTATGAGAGCAGTCATACCTGATGCAGTGGTTATTTTGGGGGACTTTACTCTCCTGGGCATAGATTGGCATCTAGAAAGGGCTAATGGCCATGCCAAGAAACTTTGAAAATTACATCTTAGAGCAGCATATTCAATATAGTACTTCAGGGGTGATTGTATCATTTCCATTGTGATTTTAAGTATCTTCTGGGAGGCAATGACCAGAACTGGGTAACTTTCTTTTTAGTGACAGGTAGTATTGGACAAAAACTGCAAATTCCAACTTCATGAACATTTCATAGAATTTTGTAAAATTGACAAAACTTTCCAAAATTCTGCCACTGGTGAAATCTGAAATTCCAACTTTGGTGAAATCTGACACTTGTGAATGTTTTAGTGCATTTCCATGCCATTCCATAGAACTTTCTGGCTGAACTGGAGAACAATACATGTGAACTGTGGCATAGCAATTCTGTGGATTTCCATTTCACAGTTTGACATCAGTCTGCAATGCATGTATTTATTCCACAGTTCAGTGATCAGTTCTGAAAAATTTCCTTCTGCAGTTTAATACATTAATCTGCAATTGATGCATTTATTCCTCCATTCAAAGTTGAAATTCCATAACAGTTTTGAATAGAGGTTAGAGTAATGAACTGTGAATGAGCTTGGTACATCCATTAGACCTGGGTTTGATGCCCACAACCTCCACTTGCCTAATGTGTGACACTGAGTAAGTTACTTAACCTACCCAGTGCTCTTGAGTTGCCCCTGAAAACAGGCATTGGGCCCAGTGGGCCTTACCCGGTTACCAAAGAATTAAAAAAAAAAAGTTTCCAAAGTGCATTCCAAAATTTCACTGAAGTAAAATTCCAACCTTCACAGTAATTCCACTAGTGGAATTTTATTTTTGTACAGCACTGCTCATGGGGAAGACAAGCTGGGCCGCAGTCACTAGGACTATGCACTTCAGAAATGCAAGGTCTGACAAGATGAAGGACTGGGTGACAGTAGATGTGAAACACCTGCATGAGGCTGGTAATGCAGAGCACATGTTAGGTTAATTGAAAAAAGGTGCTCAAAGCAGCTGCAGAGGTCTGTATCCCTATAAGCAATGAGATGACAAAGGCCAAAATATTTCTTCCTTCCCCTGTTCAACAGGAACCTAAGGAAAAGAAAGGGAGATGATACCATCTTTTTATAGATCACTAGTGACCATGTACTAGGAATTCAGTTGTCCATTTCTGGGTCACATTTAAAGAAAGAAAGGGATTGATTAGAAACAGTGCAACAATGGGCCATGAAGATGACCCATGGCCAGTAGTGCATAATATATGAAGAGGGACTAAGAAGTCATAACATGCAGTCATTGGAAAATAGAAGGTAGCAGGAGGGCATGAAAGAGACTTTCAAGTTCATGAAAGGGGTTCAACATGGACACAGAAAGTTTGTTTCAACTAAGAAACCTCTCGTCCAGCAGCAGTGTACTTAAGCTGGAAGGGTGAAGGTTCAGAAAGGACATTTGGAAGTAACACTTCAAAAAAAGGGTGGAAGATGTGTGAAACAAACAAAATTGTGGTGGAGGCAAATACAGTATTGAGACTGAAGAGAAGGAGGAGGAGGAACACAAGAAATTTTCTGAAAGGAAGTAAAGGGAGTGACTGGTAGTGAAGACTGAGACTAGAGTGTCTCCTAGTAATACTGGGTGTACTGTTCAAGTCTTTTTCTATCTTTTACTTTTCTATGTTTCTAAGTTTCTAAGGCAAATGGTCCTGAACAAAAATGTACATTACTGCTGGAATGAGATTGGTTGCCTCCAGGCCAGAGAAGGGTGCAGAACAGCACTGAGGGACTGTAAGACTACAATTAAGAAAAGCAATCAGAGTCTGGAAGCCAGGATAGCAGTAGGAGCTGTGAACAACAAAAAAGTATTTTTTTTCAGTAAAAAATGGACAGAGGAAAAGAAAAGGGATGAACCTGTGAGAGAGCCTCTGGTGATGGCTAAGAATCTGAATGAATATTTTGTCTTCTGAGCTCAACAAGCAGGCCCCAAGAAAGATAGGGTACTCACAAGGAGCCAATAGTAACATGGGTAGTGCTAATACAGCTTACAGATCTAAATTTTCCACCTTCATTGTTGATTAGGGAAAACACAAAAAGCAGGTTAAAGAAACAAAGTCCAGGCATCCAGTATGGTTAAAGCAGGACCGAACCCACAGCACTAACCCCAATGCTTCGAGTCTTTGTGTGAGTCTTCATTTCCCTATTTGCTTTCAGTGTAGCACCCGCTCATCCCTCAGGGTGCGATTACACCTGTGTGTTTTCTCATTGTGATTTAGCTGGCGAAGATCAAAACCGGTGAATCCCAAAATGTAGACAAAATAAACCACAAGATTGTAGTAGAAGTAAAGGAACAATTAGTGGGTGCACTTGCAATAATGTTTAGTGAGCCTGTCCAGATAGGTATTGAACTGGATGACTGGAAAGTGGTCAACACAGGCCCCCTCTTTACAAATGGGGGGCAATTTTGCACCCTGGTGACTACAGCCCAATCAGCCTGCCACCAGTGCTAGACAAGGTCTTGAAAGCCAGTATCAAGGCCAAGCCAAAATAATCACCTTCATCAAATGAATGACTACTGGGAGGAGAATGGTAAGTCATAGATGTAGCCTATCTAGTTTTGAGTAAGGTCTTTAACATTATGGCACATTATAAGCTTCTGTGCAAAATATACTTGTGCGGTATATGTGATGCATACAAGAGTTAGATTACAAACTGGATTTAGCGATGAAAGCAGAGAATTGTGGTGGATAACTACTAGTTTAAATGGAAGTAAGTACTCAGTAGTATCCCTCGGGGATTAGTACTGGGAGTACAGCTGTTCAACAGTTCCAAAAACAACATCTGGCAGCTGTGATCTCCAGTAGGCTGCTTACGTTCGCTGATGACACTATGCTTAAAAGGGTGGTGGATTCCCATGAGGATGAGGACACACTTCCGGAGGACCTCAACAAAGTGGGCGATTTATCTGACTCCTGAGCCAGACATTCAAAAGTTTGCCAAGGCGCAAATCCTAGTTTACCTATGCAAACCAGGTTTTGTGCAGGTGTCCTATATTGAAAAATCTGGGTAGCACAAGAAGACAGGGTTTGCGCCTGGGCAGACTTTGGAGGGGGTGCAAGGCAAATGAAGGAGCAGGGACCAGAATATTGTGTAGTCCAATATTCAGAGTAATTGCTTTGGTCAAGGGCATTTTGCATGGTCCCCTTGCGTGGTGCAAATACCACAGACATAGACCATGACTTACTCCTGCACAGCCCTAGTGATTGGCAGAGGAGATGTGGTGCCCCCCCTAATGCCACTCCCAATCCAAAACAACAGTGTCCCTGATGTTCAGTGGTTCTGCCTCCCACCCAGTCCCCATCCCAATATTAGAATACACATCCCTGGATTCCAATGGTCCCTGCCCCCAACAGATCTCTATCCCAATAGTAAAAAACACATCCCTTCTATCCAGAGATTCCTCCTCCCACTTGATCCCTATACTGATAGTAAAAAACACATCCCTGGTGTTCAATGGTCCTATCCTCCATCTCAAACCCCTGTATAATTATGTAAAGCTATTCCCTGGTATCTAGCAGACCCTCCTTTCTCTCTCCGATCCTGTATATTGATGTACAGCCATTCCCTGGTATCTAAGCAGATTTCCCACCCTGAGCAGGTAGTTCCCCACCATCTTGTTAAGCCTTCCCATCTCACTCGAGCTGGCAACTGGCACAGTTTTTCGCTTCACCACATCAGGCCATCAACTGAGCTGTCAATGAGCATGAACTATACAATCAGCCGTTACAGCACATGCTCATTGACAGCCTTGCAGTGGGTGGCTGGCTGGTGGTGAGAGAGAGGATATGCCGTCACCAGCTCAGGGTTGGTATGGGGGAGTGGGGCACTACCTGCTGGGATGGGGGGCCTGCTAGACCCCAGGAAATAGCAGTACACTATTATACAGGGGATTGGAAATAGGGAAGGGGTCCACAAGACCCCAGGGAATGGCTTCACATCATTATATTGGGGACTGGGTTGGGGGGTAGGACCACTGGATACCAGGGATGTGTTTTTTTACTATCAGGATGGGTATTGGGTGGGGGAGGTACAACTGGATACAAGGGATGTGTTTTTTACTATCTGCACAGGGATCAGGTGGGGGGGATCACTAGCACCAGGGATAGCTTTCTGGGACCAGGATATTGGTGAGGAGGCACTGCACAACCCAGCATCACTCCCCATGCAAATTAGCCCATAATGGACATGCACATGGCCCCATAGTGCCTTGCTTGCTCAATGGGCTCATTTACATGGGCCATTTGAATATCTGAAATTTAGCATGGGTGCAAGCCATTGTGGTGCCTTATTTCAGGAGCAATGTCTGCCCAGTGCTAAGTGGTAGACATTAGCACTGGGCAGACATTGCCCTATATACAGTAGAATAGTGCTGATGTGCTATTCCACTAAAAAAAGCATCTTAGGGTGGCTGGGCTACTGCAAGGTGGAGTGCAGTTTTGTGCTCCATCTTGCTCATTTTTATGTTGATTGTGCGCATGCGCAAGAAACATATTGCGGCAGCTTTCTCCACAAGCAGGTTGTGGAGGCACAACACTGTTGTGGCCAATGCCCCCACAGCCTATAAAGGCTTGTCCATCATCCCCCAATGCTGTGGCATGCTACTGCTGACACTAGTTCAGCCAGTGTGCCACCAACTTGTAAAAAAACAGCCACTGCAATTGGGGGCTGCCTCGCCATTGCAGCGTAAACCATTTGCTGTACGAGGAGTTTAATTCGTCATTGCAGGACGGATCTTTCATTATAGTGATATTGTTTGTGAACATGGCGGCAGTTTGCAGCCGTGTTCACAAACAATATTAACCCCTCCCACATGTTTATTTGCCAATGGGGACCCCAATCCCCGTCGGCTTCAGTGCCCCAGTGTTTCTGTTGTTGACTGGGGAGCCCACTCCCCATCGGCATTATGTAAACCTTTCTTGCTTATACTATCTGCTGACAGGGTGCCCAGTCCCCTGTCAGCTACAACTTGCTTCCCCTCCAAAAGCAAGACCCCAGTGGCACGCTGGGAGTCCACCCCAGTGTGCCACATGCCCCTGAGAAATAAAAATTGGTCCCATGATGTCTTTTTTTTTTAAATGTAAAAAGAACTGTCCCTTGGAGGTCTCCTTGGCCCCTCCCACAACCCTTGCCCACCCACTGTGCACCTACCTCCCCACACCCCCCTCACACCCCATACTTACATCCAGAGCTTGGCACGACAATTTTCGGTGGACCAGGAACATGTCTGCACTCTTCAAAGCCGACCGCGAACTGAGGAAATGCTGGAAAACTGTATAATGGAATAAATGTTTTTTTTCCAACTTTAATGCGTATCTCAGTATTTTTTTGGAATTTTGACACCAAATTTTAAACATGGGGTTTTTGGGACCCCTCCTCATGAATTCTGGAACAGTCATGGCGTTAATCGTCCCCGGAAGGTGATTTCATGGTCACTGCGCAGAATCACATTTTGGGCTGATTAATGAAATGACAGTTCCAGTGTTCATGAGGTGGGCTCTCAAAAAGCCTATGTTGCAAATTTGGTGGGAAAAATCCAAAAACGACTGTTTTACTAAGTGTGCATTGTGCAGTTGCTAGCATGCTCATAACTTCGTGAATTTGCAATATTTTCATGCCAGATTTTCAACATTGCCATTTTTTCGCACCTCCTTGTGAACAGTACAGCTGTCATTGTGCACATCCTGGCCAAAATGTGTTTTCACACTTCCGGCGCAGAATAGTGCGGTCGCTGTGGGAAATTAGTGTTCGGGGCAGAGTAAGAAAATGACAGTGACACTGTTAATAAGTAGACGTCCTAAAATACCTATTTTGAAAATTTGGTGATGATACTCCATAAAGTGACTGTGTTATGAGCCTGCATTGCGCAGTTTGCATGCACGTTCGTAACTTGGCAAATTTGTAATATTTTCACTCCAGATTTTCAACATTGCCATTTTTCCACACCTACTTATGAACAGTACAGCTGTCATTTTTCCCATCCTGGCTGAAATGTGTTTTCACACTTCTGGCACAGAACAGAGCGGTCGCTGTGGGAAATCACTGTTCAGGACAGATTAAGAAACTGACGGTGATACTGTTCATGAGCAGAGGTCCTAAAATGCCTATGTTGAAAATTTGGTGATGATAGCCATTCAAACAACTGTGTTACACGTGTGCATTGCGCACTTTCCATGCAACCTTGTAACTTCGCAGATTTGTAATATTGTCACACCAGGTTTTCAACACTGACATTTTTTCACACCTCCTTATGAGCAGTACAGCTGTCATTTTTCACATCCTGACCGAAATGTGTTTTCACAGTTCCGGCACAGAATAACGCGGTTGCTGTGGGAAATCAGTGTTCAGGACAGATTAAAAAAATGACAGCAGCACTGTTCATGAGCAGAGGTCCTAAAATTCCTATGTTAAAAATTTGGTGATGAAACTCCATAACATGACTGTATTACAAGCGTGCATTCAACTGTTTCCATGCACCCTTGTAACTTCGTAAATTTGCAATATTTTCATGCCACATTTTCAACAGTGGCATTTTTTCACACCTCCTTATGAACAGTACAGCTGTCATTTTTTACATCCTGGCTAAAATATGTTTTTGCACTCCTGCCGGATAATAGCACAGTCACTGTGGGAAATCAGTGTTTGGGACAGATTGAGATCGAATGAGTGAAAGGGGGAAGTGACCGAGATCAATTGAGCTCTGTAGGGACTGCTGTGGATTTGTTTGTGGGCAGAAAAAGGCCCCAACACAGCAGCACATGGAGAACAGAACTAGAGAGCGAGTGAGGGAGGGGGAGTTAGCGAACTCACCGGAGCGCTGTCAGGACTGCTGCGGGTTTCTTTGTGGGCAGAAAAAGGCATCAATGCAGGCAGGGGCCCAGTACAAAAGGCCAGCCAGCAGAGGTGGGAGAAACAATATGAGTGAGCATGACAGGGGAACTGAGTGAGCTCAACAGAGCTCTATCAGGAGTGTTGCAGATTTATTTGTCGGCAGAAAAAGGCACCAATGCAGGCAGGAGCCCAGTACAAAAGGGTAGCTTGCAGCGCCAGGACAAACAGAATGAGCACATGAGAGAGGGAGACTGAGCAACCTCCATGGTGCTCTGTCAGGACAGCTGCAGATTTATTTATGGACAGACAAAGGTGCCAATGCAGCCAGGACCCCCATACAAAAGCGCAGCCTGTAGCACCAAGAGAAACAGAATGAGCAAGTGACAGAGCAGTAGTGAGCAAGCTCAATGGAGCTCTATTGTGACTGCTGCAGATTTCTTTGTGTGCAGAAGAAGGCAGCAACACAGGCAGGAGCCTAGTAGAAAAGGGAAGCCTGCAGCACCGGCAGAAACGGAATGAGCCAGTGAGAGAAGGGGAGTGAGTGAGCTCAACGGAACTTTGTTAAGACTGCTGCAGATTTCTTTGTGGCTAGGAAAAAGGCACCAACAGAGGCAAAAGACCAGTACAAAAGGGCAGCCTGCAGTGCCAGGAGAAACAGAATGACTGAGTGAGACAGGAGGAGTGAGTGACCTCAACAGAGCTCTGTCGAGACAACTGCAGATTTCTTTGTGGGCAGAAAAAAGTGTCAATGTAGGCAGGAGACCAGTACAAAAGGGCAGCCTGCAGCGCCGGGAGAAACACAATGAGTGAGTGAGATGGGGGAGTGAGCGACTCTGTCATGACTGCTGCGGATTTCTTTGTTGGCTAACAAAGGCGGCAATGCAGGCAGGAGCCCAGTACAATAGGCCAGCCTGCAGCGCCGGAAGAAATGGAATGAATAAGTGAGGGGGGGGGTGAGCAGGCTCAACAGACCTGTGTCGGGACTGATGCCGATTTCTTTGTGGGCAGAAAAAGCCACCAACAGAGGCAGGAGCCCAGTACAAAAGGGCAGCCTGCAGCGCCAGGAGAAACAGAATGACTGAGTGAGAGAGGGGGAGTGAGACACCTCAACGGAGCTCTGTCGAGACAGCTGCAGATTTCTTAGTGGGCAGTAAAAGCTGCCAACACAGGCAGGAGCGCAGTACAAAAGAGTAGCCTGCAGCACCAGGAGAAACAGACTGAGCAAGTGACAGAGGGGCAGTGAGCGAGCTCAACAGACCAACACAATCGACATTCAGCATTGACAAATGCTTGTTTAATATTGGGCCCCTGAAGTCTCAAATAATGTAGTCAAATTTAAGGAGCTAAACTTGAGAAGAAAAAAAATGAGGTGGGACCTACACACTGTGTGAGGCTACACTTGGTGAAGTGGAAAAATAAATTAACCTACACTGTTGGGGTCATAATAAACAAGGGTCTAAACATGATAAGCAGTGACTGGACACCATCAAGAGGGCTAAATACTTGGGTGCATCAAAAGAGGGGTGACCAATAGGGCAATGGACAAATGCCTTATTGTATAAGGTCATTGTCAGACACTATTGAGAATACTGCATGCAGTTCTGGAATGCTCAATACAAAAAGGTCATTGAGGTAGTCAAAGGGCTGTAATGCAGGGCCACCAAAATGATCACGGTACGGCTGATGAAAGCTATGAGATGAGGTTGGTGGCCATTAATATGTTCATCGTGGAGAAAAAGAGGGCAAGAAGTGACATGATCTCAGTCTCTTGCATAGCCAAGTATATCTAAGATCTAGCATACCTACTGTAGCTGTATGATCTGGTGTCCTCTAGAAGGATATGAGGGCACATCATGAAGCTCCAAGGTAGTACATTCATGGGTACATTAGGAGGCACTTCTTCTCCCTGAGGGTGTTGAAATTAAGGAGCAGCCTAAAAGCAGAAGCAGTGGAAATGAAGATGGTACAGGTCTTCAAGTTAAGCCTGGGCACATTGCTCTTTTCCAAGGGAATAACAGAGTACCCTGGGTGGTAGAGTGGGTATGAAATAGAGGTGTTTCAGATTTTAACTACATAGCATATAGATGCTGCTGATATTGACCACAAATTTGCACATAATTTTAAGAAGAATAATCCACCATGACTGTAAAACAGTGTACCAACCCCCTCTTCCCACCACCAACAATCTTTCATGTATGTTTCTTCACACTACCCATCCTCTAGCATCCTACTATACCCCCCACACACAGTCATGTCATATTTTTATTTATGGTAGTTTTTATAGGGCACAGTGGACTGACAGACTGAGCCTTCCCACACCCACGCAGCACATCATTATTAACACCCACCCACACACTTTTGCACCCTCATCCACGTCAATTTAACCATGTCTATAATCCCCTATCCTCTAGCACCCAGCATCTCTTCTTCCCCCAAATACCCAAGTACTGCAGTTAAAGGACACAGAAACCAGTAAAAAAAGAAACACTCCAGTATGGGATGGTTAAGCTCACTCTTCAGTGTCCTGCTTCAGAATGAATGAATAATGGCATCCTCACCAAAAGTAACTCCTAATTGGATAACAAGCAACCAGTCAGGTGTTACCATAAGTGAGGACATCATTGTTCATTCATTTTAAAGCAACTGTGCTAAATGACCATATCTGCCGAGTATTCAGTAGGGAAAATAGCAGGCCCTTAGAGTGACGTAAATAGTTGATAGAAGGATCCTTAAAATGAAACTGCAGAAATTTATCAGACTATGCTCCCAGTATATTTTATTTATTTATTTAATTCAGAGCCAGTCCCTAATTCAACATTCCCTGGCACTTTTCACCTGCCAACTGCATATATGGAATAAACTTCAAAAAATGATAGCACTCCTAAAGAACGAAACAACAAGCAGTCTCTAGTATAATTCAAAATATTTATTGAACTAGTAGCAAACAGCGGCTAGTCAGTCACCTCAAGTGAATAAGTCCTCACCCAGCGCTTTGCCTCCAAGTCTGAATTCATTTAAATCAAAATGCTGCATGCTTTCAGAACTTTCAGTAGCTCTGGGTGGATTGCCATGTCAAATAAATGAAATGAATAAAATATATTTTGTTTAAGTAATGAAATATGAACAATGCATAATTAAATTGTGCTTTACTTCATATTTAGTACATCTATCCAGATTTAGTTTGCAATCGGTGAGTCAGTTTTGTATATTTGGTGCAACTGGAGCCATATTCAGAGGATGTGCAGGCCGAACAGCATCAGCGCAATGTGGCTGAATGTGGCAGATTGAGCCATTGCGCACACAGAGATGCCCCAGTGCAACTGTGGCAGTGCAGAGCAGCACAGCAATGGGGGGACAGGGCACAGAGAACAGACCCAGGGACACAGCCATGGAAGCACAGTGACAGCAGCCACAGGAGTCCCCCACCAGCAGTGCACACATAGGAACCCAGGGACCGGACCCCAGAACACAATGATGGCATGGATAGCAGGTGACAGGAGGTACCAATGGTCAACGGAAGGCCACCAAGGGAGCTCCTCCAGGCAAGCTGCCAGCCATGCCCCCCAACCAAAAGACCATGGCAGGACACACCCAGGACCATGCAGCCAAGCACACACACGCCACCCAGGCATGCAGGGAGCACACACACCAGCCACTGGATGGGCCTGGATACAGGCAGTGTGGCAGACCACATGGGTCAGATTGCACAATGCCAAGCAGAGGACCCCAACACAGTGTGAGGATAGTACCAGAACAATGACTATGGCTATGCGCCACCACCATGCACACACCCGCCACACACCTCTGACTGCCGCCCCATGGACACCTCAGTGCACAGTCACCAAACCAGGGGATGGACACCACTACAGTGGGACATAACACAGAACACAGCAGGGAACCACAGAAGCACAACACACACACCCTCTCATGCACACACCATGGACAGACACTGGGCCACTGCAACATGGCTCCACACGCCACCTGCAAAGCAGACACAGACACAGGTAAGTTTATTAGAAAAGATTTATAAAACAGGTATCTATGTACAACACATGACAGGGACAGGGAAAGGGTAGGTACAGTGAGGGAAGGGGACAGGGAACAGGGACTGTACAGAGGGAGGGGGGACTGTAGGGGAAGGTGCAACAGGGAAAACAGAGGCCAAGAACTGGAACATCAATGGCAGCCACATCCAGCCACCCCACCAAGTCTCCAATTTCTCCTTCCACTGCCAACATCCTCTGGATGGCAACGACCACCTCCAGGATACTGGAGACAACCAGGAGCATCTGCCACTTCAGACTCGAAAGCATTGTGTGAGGCGCTCTCCACACTAGACACTGGACACCTATGGTGATCAGTGCAATGGCACAAGGAACCATTCCCACACACAGTGTGTAATGGGCAGCAGGACCACACATCCCGGGAGGGCCTGGAATGGACACCTGTAGGGGGAGTGGGCCAATGCTAGCCAGCAACATGGCACACCACAGTGTTGCATAGAGGTGGTCCCCACTTCACAATGGCCACACAACAGCATAGGGACAGTCACATGGCACACTGCACTGGCAGCACTGCAGCAACAATGGTGGCAGCTGGGCACATGCCCCCTGCCAACAGCCAGCACACTGGTCCAATGGATATGCCACAGTGGCATGCACCACACACAGTGCAACACACACAGCTGTCACAGCACATGGCACAGGCAGCCATGCCCACACCCACTGCCCACTGTCACCCCCATGTACAGTGAGAATGACCATGACAGTGCTTACCTGCCCCCTGTGGTGCAGATTGCACAGATCTGCCCCCGTCAGGGTTCACCGCCCGGTCCTGTTCTGCCACCGCCCTAGCCCACCTGTGGCCCTTTGAATGGAAGGAAGACGGGAGCACATCAATACTTGACCACACCAGCTGCCCCCGTAGCCGTCTCTGCACAGGGCGTGCCCCTGTCCGACATGTCCGGCGCGCCAGAACAGCTGCATCGTAATGCACATGACAGCTGACAATGACAGTCAGCGATGCGCATGACAACAGTGTATCCCACTGCAGGGCATGCTTGGCAGTGAAGCCAACACTGCAGTACAGCACCAGGGCAGACATACAACATGTGAACACCTCCCAGGCTGTGGCACTGCACCATGCCTGACATGTGCCTTGAGCCCCCGGAGATATTCAGGGTCCCTCCTGCGCAGATCACCATACCAGTGCCTGCACTGCTCCGCTGTCCGGGAAACTTCTGTCCTCCTCTCCAGGTGGATGGCAATGGTCTGCCAAACACTGCCCCAGGCCAGCTGCAGGGGCACCTGGCCAAACAGCTGTGCACTGTAGGGCTCTACACATGCAACCAGGTTGATCACCTCCATGTCACTTCAGTTATGGGCACAGTGTCTCCGATCCTGTGCCATGGCTCTGTCTTGGTTCGGAGGTGGAAATGGCAGGAATAGGCACATGTGGTAGCCACAGGTGCCAGATGTGCAATTTGCGGGAGAATGCATGGTGTCTGCCCATCGTGCAATGCTGAGCATGCGCAGTAGGTATGGCCCAGTGGGGTCAAGGAGGTGAACCAAAAAGTCAGTGGTCACCGACCAGTGCACAGTAAGCATGTGCGTGGTAGAGCGCATGACACCATGCATGATCATGTGCTTAGCTGCCCATGTGCAACATGTGCAGCAGCACTGCATCATGCTGTCCATGTGTGGTACGCAACTGACACCATGACAGCGTAGTGTACATGCGCGCTGCAGGTATGCACACTGCGCATGCATGGGCATTGCACCCTGGCCTGCTCCAGTGCAATACCATTGCACATGGTGCATTTTCTCAATATTCAGACCCCACATGCAAATGAGCTCATCAGCCAATGTAAGGCGCAGTGGGGTGCATTAGCATATCATTACCTTTGCACACAACCTCATTTGCATGCATTGCACCTCATAAATGCCACAGAACAGCACAGGACATGGACTGGTATTGAAATCTTGACAGGTAAGTGGGGGATGCCACAGCTGCAGACTGGGAGCAGACAGCACTGCAAGGTGGGATGGACCAGGGAGATGCTGCCACTGACACACTGTGCTGTCCATGTTCACAGAAAGCAACATGTTGACACATGAGGAGGGTAAGGAGTGGAGGCCTGCATGGAAGTACAGGCCCAACTTTACTAAGGGGGAGGTGGATGCCCTGTTCAAGGCCTACCTCGACAGGGAGGCCCTGTTGAGCGGTGCCATGGGCACACCACAGGAAAGTACTGTTGGATGGGAGGAGGTAGCGACCTATGTCAACCAGCACGGCAGCCACCAGCAGTCAGCGCAGGAGTGCCGCAAGAAAGTCGGGACTGACAGGCAGCTCATTAAGGAGAAGGTGGCAGTGCTCAGAGCATCCCGTAATGCCACCAGAGGAGAGCCAGCAGATGCACCCATACTGATGCCCACAGAGGAATTGGTGGCAGCTACCATCTGCCATATCTCCATGGAGGGTGTGCATCAAGGAGGCTTCCAGACAGGTTGCAGCCGATCACTGCATGGTATGTATGGCAGCCACACACAGCTGGTGGCCCGGAGGGTGCGTACATGGGCATGCTGTCGTGCATTTGGCTGTCCAGCATGCCATGTGCATGTGTGCACACCCACGTGTATGCCATGCTGCTGGACACATGTGGCAGCAGTGTATGGGGGGCACATGTGGACAATGCAGCACTGACACACCATCCTTATCTTGCAGCACCAGCATGCCTCCATGCAGAGGATGGGGCGCTGGCAGCAGCCACAGTCTCATGGATGCCGGCATGGCCCCAAAGGAGAACCCATCAACATCCACAGGCATCCGGGGGCCCAACATGCAGCAATGAGCACCATAGTGCCTGTGAGTGTCCTTGGCCTAGGGTCAAACGAGGCACTGGATGTGTTCCTGCAGGATGCCAGCCTTGGTGTTCTGTGTGCAGAGACACAGATTGGGGTGGGGTCCAACTCTGATGATGACTTCACACAGATCCTGGGCAGCATGGGCGACGTTGTGGGTGAGTTGCCCCTGCCAGCATCACAGGTGGTTACAGAGATCAGTCCAATGCCAGCAGCAGCACAGCTGCCTGCCACCACTCCGGGTGCAGTGGTGTGCGTTGCCACAGCTGTGCCCTGAATTCGTGGTGCAGCTGTGCAGGTGCAGGGAGGCATACAGCAGCAGGATGGGTGATGGCAGCAGGCTGTGGGTGCCACCAGCAGCTGGACACAGGGTCTGCTGCCAGTGCACCTGCTGTACCCATTCCACCTGCAGACCCCACTGTGCAGCATCCACCAGAAAGGGGGGCTGTGCAGCGTGGCAGGTCACCACTGATGATCATCATGCTGCCCGGGAGCCCCAGGACATGGACCGTCTGGCAGAGCACACCCGGCAAGTGCTGTTCATCACTGGGGTGCATGCACTGTGGGTGGAGGTGTGCCAGTTAGCCAAGCAGCAGGATAGAGGCGCTGTGCATATCCTGGAGGGGATGCAACTCATGCAGGAGACCACAACCATGGCCTAGGATCGCATTGCTGGTGCAGTTGTGCATGGCTTTGCGTTACTGTCTGCCACAGGGCATGGCTGTGCACAGGAGACCCCCCGCAGTGTACTGTCCTCCCCACAGACCCGGCATTGGGTGACCACAACACTGTGGATGCCAGGCTTGGATGTGAGCATCCCAGGCATGCCCAGGGCTGGCCTGTTTGGGCACCTACACCACTCCACAAGACACGAGATTTTCCCGTCGTGGTCCCACACTTCCACCTCAGGGGGGGCTGTTGGGCACCCCCCCGGCTGATGCACAGCCTGTGGCTGCCGAACGGCCCCAGCACAGCAGCCACCGTGGCTGTGGTAGCCATGGTACTGGCTGGCTGCCCTGAGCTGAGTAGTTCTTTGACTACAGTCTGCTGCTGATGCCCTGTGCATACATGGGTGATGTGTGTGCACCATACCTGTGGTGATACGCCTGTGTGTCAATGCCACATGTTGCCCATGTGTGTGCATGCCGGCCACTGGAATGTGTGGTGTGGGTGTGATGAGGGCAGTCTAGCACCAGTTGCACCTGTGCACCGGTATCATGAGTCTGATCCACACCATGTTCCACCACCTGTGTGGAGGTGTGTGTGTGTTTGTGTGTTGCCATGTGTGGTTATGTGCCACTACCTCCCCTACCCCTGCTTCATATTTTTGTGTGTGCATGCCCCTTGCTATGCATGTTCCTGCATGTGTGCTGTCCTTGTCTTTGTGGCCTACGCATTTGTACCATACCACCTACCTGCATTAGCCAAAGTGTTCCTGTGCGACAGTGCTGTGGCATCATGCCTGCTGCTGGAGTCGGGTGTCCCTCCACCCAGAAGGTGGCTGCCCACCACCCTCTAGCACATTGTTTCTGTTGTCCCTACCACTGTCATTAGCGGGGTACCGAAGGGTTCAATAGTGGGATTGGTCCTTTTTAATGTCTTTATAAGTGACATTGCAGAGGAACTGGAAGGAAAATTAGGTCTCTTTGCAGATGACGCAAAGATCTACAACAGGGTTGATACACAAGATGGAGTGGAATGGATGAGAAGGGACTTGGCAAGGTTGGAGGAATGGTCAGATGTATGGCAGTTTAGATTCAATGCAAAGAAGTGCAAGGTAATGCATCTGGGAAACAAAAACCCAGGGGAAAAGTACACACTGGGTGGGGTGAGATACTGACAACAACCAAAATGGAAAGGAACCTGGGGGTAATTATATAAGATGACCTAAAGGTGGGCAAGCAATGTGAGAAGGCAGTAAGGAAGGCTGGGGGGGATGCTGGGATACATAGGGAGAAGCATCAACATTAGAAAACAGGAAGTTGTTATCCCTCTGTACAGAGAGTTGGTGAGACCCCTTCTGGAGTACTGTGTACAGTTCTGGAGACCCCATCTCAGTAAAGACATAGACAGATCGAGGCTGTCTAGAGGAGGGCAATCAAAATGGTGCAGTGTCTACACAAGAAGACATACGAAGAGAGACTAAAGGAGCTTAATATGTATACCCTTGAGGAAAGAAGGGGGGAGGGACATGACAGAAACTTTCAAGTACCTCAAGAGAATCAGCAAAGTCCAAGAGGGTAGTATCTTTCAGAAAAAGAGATGTGCAAGAACAAGGGGGCAAAATTTGAAGAAGGGGGGGATGGCTCAGAGGTAATGTGAGGAAGTATTTTTTCATGAAGAGGGTTATGGATGCATGAAACAGCCTTCCTAAGGAGGTTGTGGAGTCAAGAACAGTGGGGAAATTCAAGAATGCATGTGACAGACATAAAGCAGTCCTAGGGGGGTGGGTTGGAGGAAGTAGGCTGTTGGTTAACTAGGATCTGCATCTTATCCATTAGGTAGTAAAATGGGCATACTAGGTGGGCCAAGCAGTCCTTATCTGCCATCAAATTCTATGTTTCTATGTCACCCTCATCCACTTCGACAGCTATCCCATGGCCATTGGCCATGTTGTGCAGTATGCAGCAAGCCAGGAATAGGCCACAAGCTTTTAAGGGGCTGTACTGTAGGACACTGCCTGACCTGTCTAGGCAATGGAATCGTGCCTTCAGCATGCCAAATGTGCACTCAATGATGTTGCACATGCTAGCACGTGCCTCATTGTAGTACTGCTCTACTGGGGACGATGGTCGCAGGTAGGGGATGAGCAGCCCAGGCCTCAGCGGGTACGCGCTGTCACCTGTGTGGAGAATGACATGGTTAGCCCTATGCTATTCTATAGTGCACTTCTGGCCTGTCCCTGACACCCACCCCACCTTGCACACCCTGGCCACCTCACTTCCCACTTCTGCTATGCCCATCACCCCTTGCCCATGCCCTACTCACCCACTAAGTGGCCCATGGGGATGTCCCCACATTCAAACCTGTTGCACAGCACAGAGCTGTGCCAGATGAATGCATCATGTACACTCCCAGGGTGTGTGGTGCAGACATTGATGATGCGCCCCATGGCATTGCACACCAACTGGCAGTTGATGCTCAGGCTCCCCTTCCTGTTAATGTACACCATACAGATGCCCATGTGGGTGCAGCCAATGGCCCCAAGCATGCCAGGCATGCCTGCCACCCTGTAGAAGTACTGCATGTTTGCTGTATGCTCCACCTGTGTGCTGGGGAAACATATAAATTCCGAAGCACGTGGCAGCAGAGCATTGAGGAACTGTGTGAGGATGTGGGACATGGCTGACTGGGTGATGCCCATGGTGTCCCCTGTTGGTCACTGGAACGTAACCTTAGTGAGCAGTCACCTTGGTCTCCACAGACATGGCATGGCTCCATCTGGTGGGTACCTGCATCTCCTCACTGCACAGCTCACGGATCTGCCTCAGAATGGCCCTATTCAGGCAGTACTGGCCCATGATCTAGGTATCATTGTAGTTCCCAAAGGTGATGGGGCACGGTACTGCCTGTGTCAGGCATACCACCGATGGGCCCTTCCTTGGCCACATAGCTGTTCCTCCTGCCTCCTCACACCCCTCATTACTGCCTCCATCAGGAAGGGTGCACTGTCCATCACTCTTTCAGTCCAATGTCCCCCGGGTAGCCTGCTGCTATCTGTGTGATCTGTGTGTGTGAGTCAGTCTCTCTCTCTCTCTCTCTGGCCCCTATCCCACACCACCTCTCTGTCTCTCTCCCTCTGTGTCTGCTCTTCTGTCTCACCCTATCTCTCACTCTCCACTCTCTCTCTCACTCTCTGCTCTCTCTCTCTCTCTCTCTCTATCACTCTTGTCGCAACTGCTGTTGGTGTGTTTGCATCCTCTTCTTATAGGAACAAGTCCGGTCAGCACATCTTCGGTTTGCTCTACACTTGTGCCATGGCTTCATGATTATGTCATTGTGCTGCATATTCATGGGACCACCCCCTGCACTTGTGTCGAATATATTATGGTTGCACATTGGTGCAATGGGTTTTGCACTGCACTACGGCTCCCGTTGAATATCGCTGCAGGGTGCATCTTTGTACTTGCTCTGGTGCTACTCGTGTGCACCATGTGCAACTGCTCTAAATATCTGGGCATATATTTTTACCACAAACATTATGCCAATCTCAATATTATATGTAAAACTGCATGTGTGTGAGAAACAGCAGGGCCAGTAGTCCTTTCCTCTTTCCCCCTGAGCTACATCTCCTCTCCTAGGAAGGGACATAAGCTTCCCCAGTTTTTGGCTTCCACCCAGTGGAGGCTAGGTGGCAGTACCAAGCCAATAAGGGAGCCAGGCATTAGATGGGGTGGAAGGAAAATGCCATCACTAGAGCCACAGAGTGCATGCATGATCATGTTCTGGGTTCCCAGCACAACGGGGGAGAAAACAGAAAAATGGGGCACTGATGAAGGCTTAATGAAGCAATGAAAAGCAGATTGAGATCCTCTACTGGTAGACCGCAGCTTTCCTGCACCAGACCCCCAACGGTAAAAAGCTATATATAAAAAAAAATTACATAGAAATATTGAAACATAGACAAAGATGGCAGAAAGAGACCAATAGCCCATCCAGTATGCCCATATAACCCTATCATACAACAAGATCTATTGCCTCTGTGGTATCTTTAAGTGCACTGTTCCCACATATGTAATCCATGTTTCTTCCCCCAAATTCCTGCTGAGTAGCTACTAGCTGCTTGACTCTATCCTAGCTCTGTTTGAAGCCATTTATTGTTTTTCACAGACAGCCTCTGCCAGCAGACCATTCCATGGCTCAACCACTCTGTCAAAGTAATACTTCCTCACTTTCTTTTTAACCCCCCCGAAAGGTGTTTGTTATATTTGGAGTGCCTTTTGGCTTTGGTTTAGTAGGACAAAGCTAGGCCTTAGGCCCATCGAGATTGTCCCCCCGCATTTTGCGGGCTATTTATTCCCAACTAAATAGTGGACAGAAGCCATTCATCTAATTTTATTTTAAAAGAAACAAAATTAACTAATTCAATTAATTCTTGTGGAAGGGTATTCCAGAGTTTAGCAACTCTAATATTATAAAAATGATCTCTTTTGGCTGTGTTTGCCCACATTACATCCAAAATTTTGCTGTGTGTGTGATCTACCCACAATATGTCTATCAGATAATTTTATATCTAATGAGTCCATCAATTTGCTATCATTCAAAATTTTGTATAGGATGAGTAAATCTCCTTTGCACCTTCTCATTTGTAATGTAAACAGGCCTATTTTTTTTTATCTACTGTCATAGTCAGTATTTGCTAGCTTAGGGACCATTTTAGTGGCCCTGCTCTGGACCCTCTTCAGCATTCCAATATCTCTTTTCAGGTATGGCTTCCAAAATGGTGTACCATAATCCAGAAGTGGCTGAATATAAGATCTATATAGTGGGATAAGGCATTGTTCGTTTCTAGAAACAAATGTCCTCCTTACTCTAAGTAATCCATTTGCCTGTTTGCTTATTTTAATACAATGGTCAGATGATGTTAGTTTTTTGTTAATCATAATGCCTAGATCTTTCTCACAAGTTGATCTAGAAATTAGCCTGTTATTTAGATAATAATCAGTACATGGATTTTTTACACCAAAGTGTATTATTTTACATTTGTCAATGCTAAAAATCATATAGTTTTCAGTCATCCATTTCTCAATCTGCAGCAGATCATTGGAGATGGATTTTATACCCTCCTATTTTTGTATCATCTGCAAACTTGGAGAGGATGTTGTTCTTACTAATGATCATATCAGAGATATAAATATGAAACAGAAGTGGTCCCAAAATGGACCCCTGGGGAACTCCACTAGTCACTCTACCAAATTTAGATAGATATCCCATTATTTTAACCTGTAGTGTTTGGTTAGAATGCCATTCTCTGACCCAGTCTATTTACCATGGTGAAAAACCCAACTTTGTTAATTTATTGATCAATCTATGATGGGGAACTAGATCAAAGGCCTTGCTATAATCTAACAATATTACATCCATGGGTGTCCCTAGGTCTAATTCTTTACTAATATGATTGTAAAATGAAATATAAATTAGCGGTACATGAGTACCCTTTTCTAAATCCATGCTGAGTTTTATCTATAATACCCACTCTCAAGGAGTTTCTTAATTATTTTCTTTATTAATTTACAGACTACAGAGGTCAAACTTATAGGGCGATAATTACTAACTTCTGCCCGATTTTCCCTTTTAAAAATGGGTACGACTATAGCCATGTGCCAGTCCAAAGGTATATGTTTGTCAGATATGGATTTATTAAATAAAATGGTTAAATGTATTAAAATTTCTGTAGCACTATTCCTTAGAAATCTTGGATAAGTGTGATCTGATCCCGGACTACAATTTTGATTTTTTATCTTTATGGTTTGCAAAGCTGATAATACATCTGCATGTGTTCTTGTATAAATTTGTTTCAACCTTGTGGGATCTGATTCATGTACATGATTATAATTACGCCTTGTACTAGTGTTTTTATTAAATACTGAACATAAATAGTTGTTTAAACTATTTGCTATTTCCTGTTCTTTTATATTTATTGATCAGTTTTCATGAATAGGGCCTATGGTTTTATTGGTCTGATTTCTACCTTTTTAAATAGGAATGTAGGGCCTTGATATTATTTTTTGAATGTACTAATTTAAATTCTAGTTTATATTTTGCTCTCTTTATTGCTTTCTTAAGACTATTGACTGATAATTTGTATTGGTTTATATTGAAATGACTGGGATTTTTTTTTACATTTTTTGAATAATGTTCTCCTACTATTTATTAGTTTATGTATTGACTTAGAATACCATAAGGGAATTTTGCATCTCTTCTTATATTTATTTCTAATTGGAACATTCTTACTTTCCAAGTCTAATATAATATTTTTAATGTATTTCCAAGCTTCTTCCACTGTAGACTGATTTAATTTTGATCCCCTGTCTATACTGTGTAATATTTTATTTATTTCTACATAGTTTGTTTTGTCGTAGTTTATTAGCTAGATGATAAATTTTAATAATCTTGATAGGAATACTGAACAAACCAGAATTATGATCACTGTTCCCTAAAGGCTCTGTGATTTTAATATTAGTTATATTAGATTCATTGTTTGTCATAAGCAGATCCAGGATATTTTAGCCATGGGTAGGTTGTTTTATTAGTTGTTCCATTCCTGTATTAATTATCATACTGATGAAGTCATTTTCCATGTCCCCTGAACCTTTTAGGGTTTTCCAGTTAATTCCTGGAAAATTAAAGTCCCCTAATATGGTGTTTTCTTTGTTAAGCATATCAGTTATTTCATTGAATAAAGATTCATTATATCCTTGATCTACTGCCAGTGGTCTATAACAATTTACAATTACTAAATTACAATGTCCTTTAAATCTAATATTTACCCATACACTCTCATTTTTATTATTATTGTTTGTAATAAGTTTATGAGAATCAATATTATGTACAAACAATTAAACCCCTTCTCCTTTTTCCCCTGTCTAGTTTTGTAATACAGTTTGTAATTTGGAATATTCCGAATCCATGTGGCGCTATCATCCCACCATGTCTCTGTAACAGCAATGATCCCAAGATTTAGTAGTAGGACTTTGGCTTCTAATTCAGCCAGTTTATTATTATTCAGGCTTCTAGCATTTAACACAAGAATATTACATGTGATGTCATGATTTTCTATGTCCTTGGTTGTTAGAGAAGGATGACCATTCTCCTTCTCCCCACTTGCTGCTAGTTTAAATAATTTTCAATAAAGTTCAGTATGGATTTCCCCAGAAGATTGCTACCTCTC
The DNA here is from genome assembly GCA_016271365.2 of Neoceratodus forsteri. Lineage (NCBI taxonomy): Eukaryota > Metazoa > Chordata > Ceratodontiformes > Ceratodontidae > Neoceratodus > Neoceratodus forsteri. Next base: position 237,375,336 of record CM028132.1, on the reverse strand, counting down.
CGGCTTAGATGGAATCCCTCCCAACAGAACAAGGTGTTGCTGTCAGAAAATTTTTCCCAATGAGTCAATCAAGTTATGTTTTGTTTAAAACATCATTTCCATAACCATTCATTTAGTTGTTTGATACTTTGGGTTTTTGTTGGTGTCACTTGTGGAACTGGAAGAATTTCTGAAAAACATGGGGAACATCCCAGCTCAATTAAGGTGTTTGATAGGCCTACATAATCTGTTTAAGCTCAGATATAGTTTTGTGACCAACATCATTTGTTCCTGTATGAATTAATACCAAAGAATTTTCAGATGTATTTTGTAGAATATCTTTAGCCATACTAGTTATATCTGCAACCCCAGCCCCACAAAAACTAGAACAAGTTCTAAATTCCTTATCTGGGTTACAAATTGCTCTATCTAGATGTTTGATGATAGAATCCCCTAGTACAAACATATTTGGTTTGCTATGATTTTCATTGTATTGCACTGTTGTTTCTATATGTTGATCGAACTCTACTAAGTTAGATATATTATTTTGTGTTATAATATCATTATTTGATTCTTCACTCAAATTACTGAGTATTTTATCATTTGCCGTACTTACGATGAGAGTTTGGGCATTTTCTGATGTATTTAAAGTTAGCAAAACAATTTCACTTTTGTGCTCAGTTTCGTGTACAAGGTTTTCACCAAGATCTTCGGAGAATGGCAGTTTTTTTCAAACTGTCAACTACTTGGGCTAGGTTAGGAATGACAACACAGATAGTTGAAACAGTGACCTCTGTGTTATGGTTTATATCATCAGCCACAACTATTTTATGTGACACTTGACTGACCAAGACTATGTGATCTCAGTTCAGAAAGGCTGCTGTGTTCATTAAAATCTAAAGCTTCCTGATGGGCATGTTTATTTCTTAGTGGACAATAAGTCCTTTATAGTTATTTTAATATTTTTACCTTAAAACCATTTGTCTGTCTGTGCTTATGACAGTCATATATCTTGCACCATTGTCTTTTATTAGAATTTTCAATACACCAGCTAAAATATTTATGTAGTAATTTTTGGCATAAGAAATGTGCACATTTAATTAGATGAATATAACCTGGAACTCTTGTCTTAACGGTACTGCCTTACTTCTTAGGTTATTTGTCTCTAAACATAATGCTCTAAGTTTCATTATATTAAATTGAAAAAACATTACTCAAGTCAGGATTTATGATTAAAAGTATTTACTTTTGATTTTGTTGTTTTTAGAAGTTTAAAAAGTAGTTTTGACGACAAAATGAATAAACAGTTATGCCTTTTAAATTCCTGTTACAATTCTGAACTTTTTTACCAGCTATCAGTCCTCTTTAAACACACTTGGTACTGCTCCTCCCAACACCCCCCCCCACACACACACCATACTCGACAAAGCCCTCTGGAGATGCTCCCCCCATCACATACCCCCTGTTTCACTATCCCCACCTCTCACTCTCTGCAGTTGGTTTCAAACCCAATCCCCCTTGTGTCACTGTCACCCATCCTCTCGCCATCTGGGATAACATTAAACCCTATGCAGTTACTCTGCCATAGTCTATCAATGGATTTGGAGGTTTCCAAGGGTGTGCTACCTAGGGCAACTGATTAGAAATAGCTTAGTATTCAATTACAACTGCTCAGTTTTTTTTCTCCTATTTGTCAAATTGTCATGTAATCACTCTTTAATTCCTAATGATCAGGCCTCTGTAACCACTGAACATGTGTATTGTCTTATTGTCCACCCTGAGGTGGGACCTTTGTAAAAGAGCTCAAGCTCAAAGGTCTTTCTGAAATACTAATTAAACAATTAAACAATAATATCTATAAAGTAGCTTTTTGCATTTCATATATAGGCAAACACCGTTTTTAGATTTCAACACTTTTTAAATGCAATTATAAGTATTCTGAACAGCAGTACAAACAGAAAATAATATTTCCTGTGTTGACTAAAGTAGTCACGGACAGGAATAAAACAAAAACCAGATTTGTCAGTCCTAGTTCTGATACCTAGGATTTAGGTAACTAGACTCACCAGACCAGCTAACCTGATGTCCTCTGAGACCCTGGGAATGAAGGCAGCTGTTCCTCTGAGACTCCCTACCTTGCCTGGGGTAGTTGAGTATTTACAGGTTTCTTTCCCAAATCAGGAGAATGAATAAATGGTGTAAATGATGTTTTTTTATATTGATGCAGCAGGAATTATTGTATCTAATATAGTGTATCATTTAGGTTATGATGCCCCCAGTGTTGCATAGGCTTATGGAGGAAAACACCATGATAGGTGTTAAGATCAACATCATAATGCTGCAAAATGAATCTTTGTTTAAAAATAGGGTGTTTCGTGATACAAAATGCTTCATGATACTGGGTTTTTACGTGTCTTAGACTTTGGTAATGTTGACTGTCTTGTGCACTCAAGCAGTTAGGCAAACCGAAACGCGATGGGGTTGACCGATAATTGACCTTGTATGGCCAGATTGATTGGTGAGTAGTATGGTGTCTGTGTGTATTAGTGGAAAGTCCTTCATGAATATATGAGGTTTTGAGAGGATCATGCTCCAGGGCTCATAGAATCACAGTTTGTCTGTAAATCTGGTGGCTTTACTTACAGAAATAAATAAAAATCTTCAAAAACAAAGAGTTTCAAAATAAAGAGCTTCAAAGCTTTGATATACATTATTTATCATGATACAAATTATTTATCTGAGCTAATTAGAAACATCATAATTCACTGATAATTGTCTTACAATAAATTGTTAATCAGTCAACCCTGTGTCAGGCATATAAGAGTTTTGCTGCTTATTTGTGATTAGGGACAAAAACTTAAACTTTGGTGGCTTACTCATATTACTCAGCCCAAATGTATGCATTTATCATGGCCTCAATCTCTGGTTCCAATTCCTCAGTTATTGGAGGCAAGGGGGCACAGATGACCCATGGGGTAGGTAATCTGGGATCACTTTCCATCCATGGGTCATAACGGTTTGGTGGTTGAAATGTGTCTGGCCAGCCTCCCCAATGAGCCTGAGCTGGTGGTGGAGGCATTTTCCTCCAAGGGGCATGAAATGGCAGAGGAAACAGTAGTGGCAAGCTCAGGGGGGCCAGGTCCATTTAGAGTTGGCAGTAAGGCAAGGGGTGTGTACAATGAGGCTGGCCTAGTCCAGTTTAATGGTGAAGTGAGCCCACCTGGTTGTGCTATCTCATTAGACGAGATAGGTGGGCTCAGAGGTTGAAGAAGTGGGTTCTGAGATGGGCCAGCCTTATCAGGTAATAAGGGCAGACCCTGTGGGGTCTGCAAACTAGGATTGCATGCAGAGCACCCCCCATAACCTCCACTCCTGACCTCTTGTCATAGCTTGTTTTTTTCTGGTAAATAGCTCCTTACAATACACCTTATTGAGTCCTTTCAGGAGCTTGAAGGTCTCTATCATACCCCCCCATTGTGGTTTTGACTGAATAAATGTTCAGTACCTTTAGCTGATTGTCATAGGATCTGCCCTCCTGCCTCCCGAATCATTCTGGTCATCCTATGCTGTACCTTCTTTAACCTGTTCCTGTCCCTATTTAGGTGGGGATTCCAGAACTGGGCAAAGTATTTCAGGAGTGACCGCTTTAGTAAACTATACAGCGGTGACAGTACCTGCTGCTTCTTGCTGTTGATCCCTCTCCTGATGCATCGCAGCATCCTGTTATCTATGCTGAAGGCCTTGTTGCATTGGCTGGTTTGTTTATGTCAGTCATGAATTTATTTATTTATTTATTAAAGTTTCCGAATTACAACCTTTGAGTCAGAGACTCCTTTGCAAAGGCTCCACGTCTGGACAGACACACAGATTATGCGAGAAAACATATATCATTGCTTAGTGTTATACAGTGGTGCTTATATAGTGACATCATACATATACAGATATTGAGTAGTCTCAGTTAGGCTTGCTTAACAGCCCTGGGTCTATTGAACATGCCCCATAAGAGTGATAAGTTAGTACTTTCCATAAGTTGTAATAACATTTGCAGTACTTAGGTAGCATCTAGGGGTTGGTTATCAACCCTGAATCTAGGTGGTGTAGCATGCTCAGTTGCATCTGCACGTCTCTGAGTCTATGAGGTGTCTCTTGATGCCAGGGAGATGGGAGGAGGGAGTTCATTGAGCCAGGTGGGTGCACGATAACTAAAGGAACTTTGGTCTAGTGCGATCCTTCGGTGGGGGACATGAATGGGCGTAATTGCTTGGTGTCTTGGGGTGCTGCTGTGGGTGCTAGGTTGTATTAGGGAGTGAAGGCCAGTGGGTGCAATCTTCAATTGAATTTTCTTGGCTTGGAGGTAGGTATGGTATTTTAGCCTTCCTTTGAAGGTCAGCCAGTCAGCTTTTTGTATAGGTCGCAGATGTGGGTAAGTTGGTCACTTTCTTTGACCAGATGGCTGGCTTTATTGAAGGCAAGGTTGATTTATTTCAGGGCTGTGGGGTCAGCCATCCCATATAGTATTATACCATAGTCTACCAAAGATATGACCGAGCTGGTCACTGCCATTTGTAGGGCCTGCAGTGGGAGGCATTGTCTATGCCTATACAGGATCCCTAGTCTGGTGTTTACTGAGGAGGAGAGGAGGCTGATGTATGTGTGTGTGTGTGATAGGTGAGTGATGTGTCAAGTGTGATGCCAAGCTATTTGAAGTGTGTGTGACCTGGTCAGTTTTGAAGCCCTGGTAGTTGGAGATGTTAAGGTGGGAGCCATTATAGGGGCTTTGATGGTGTGCAAAGATCATGAATTTTGTTTTGCTATAGTTCAGTATTAGTCGGTGCTTCATGAACCAATCTTCTAGCTCCTGGAAGTAAATTTGAAGCTTGTGTTGGAGGGAGTTGGGGGTGCTATCTTTCCAGTAAACTACTGCATCATCTGCGTAGAGCAGAAGCTTACCAGTGCATGCTTTCAGGATGGAGTTAAGGAAGAGGGTGAATAATAGTGGGCCTAGGATTGATCCTTGGGGTACACCCGACTGAACTGGGTTCTTGGTGGATAGGGTGGTGTTAATTTTGACTTCTTGTGTTCGGTCTGTGAGATAGTCCTTAAACCAGTGTATTGTGTCCGGAGCTAGGTTGAGGGAGGGAAGTAGATGTAACAGTAGGTCATGACTGACTGTGTTGAATGCTTTGGTTAAATCAATAAAGATTGCGCCTGCTATTTCCCCCTCGTCAAGAGCCTCATGTACGTAGGATGTGAGTTTGAGGAGTGCCGTGGTGGTGCTGTGTCCTGTTCTGAAACCATGTTGCTCTTGGCAGAGCAGGGAATGGCTTGTCAGGTACTCAGTGAGTTGGTCTGACACCATTTTTTTGAGAGCTTTAGAGAGTGGGGGAAGTACTGTGATAGGCCTGTAGTTGCCGGGATCAGCTGGGTCACCCTTTTTAAGACTGGTGTGATAATTCCCCTATTCCAAAGAGTGGGGAATTGCCCTAGGCGTAGTGACAGGTTGAATATTTTGGTGAGGTGTGGGAGGGTCACGTCTAGCGTTAGCTGGAGGATCTTGAGATCTATAGAGTCACTGCTATACCTTTTGATTCGTAAGGCTTTTGTCAGGTAGTGTTTGGCCTTATTGCAGGAGATTGTTTTGAACTGGAGAGGTGGGATGTTATGTCTGGTGTAGGGGGTAGCTGGGACCCTAGGGGGTGGGTTGAAGAAATTTGATGGGAGAATGTGGCTGAGGTCTGTGAAGGAATTGTTCAGGACATTGGCTATTATGGTGAGGTCTTGTGAGTGGGCACCATTATAGCTTATCTGGGTAGGTGTTTGGTTAATGGTTTTACCACATAGCTCTTTGATGTTGCTCCAGAACTTGTTCCCTGAGCCCCAGGTCGAGGTGAGGGCTTGTTTGTAATGGTTGGTCTTAGCTAGCCAAATAGCCCTGGTGCACTTGTTTCTCGCATCTCTATAGAGTTGTCTGCCATAGTGAACTTGGGAGTTGAGTGCCATATAGCAGAGATTATCTCTATGGTGCATCTGATTTAACAGGGGCTATGTGATCCACACGGTGTCCCTTGGTTTTAGAATCTTTTTTGAGAGTGGGGCGTGTTTTTTGCAGGCTGTGTTGAAGATTTTAATAAAGGAGGTGAGGGTCTCACCAGCAGATTGGGCAGTATGGACTGGTGTCCAGTCACTGGTGGAGAGACATGACTTATAGGTCTCATTCCTCTGATGTTGTGTCCTGCTTACCCCCCACCCCCACCTAATCCTCTGTTCTGGGGATTTTGTTGCCTAAGTGCATACCTTGGCACTTTTGGGGACACTGAATTTCAGCTGCAAGACTTTGGACCAGTTTTTCAGCCTTCGCACGTCTCTATGTAACTTTGTTATCCATCCACATTGTCAGCCCTACTACGGAGGTTAGTGTCATCTGTGAATAGACATAACCTGCCCTGGATTCCTTCTCCCACATCACTGATGAAAGTGTCATCTGCAAATAGACAGAACCTGCCCTGGATTCCCTCTCCCAAATCACTGATGAATGTGGCATCTGTGAATAGACACGACCTGCCCTGGATTCCCTGTCATATGTCACTGATGAAAGTGCCATCTTCAAATAAACACAACTTGCTCTGGATTCCCTCTCCCATGTCACTGATGAAAGTGTCATTTGCAAAAAGACAGAATCTGCCCTGAATTCCCTCTTCCATGTCACTGATGAACATGTCATCTGCGAATAGACACAACTTGCCCTGAATTCCCTCTCATATGTCACTGATGAATGTGCCACCTGCAAATAGACACAACTTGCCCTGGATTACCTCTCCCATGTCAGTGATGAACATATTGAGAGGACTTGGCCCAGAACAGATCCATGTGGTACTTGAAGGGTGACCGCTCTTTCCTCTGCTCTGACCCATTCACCCCAACTCTGTGCTGCCTCCCATCCAACCAGCTCCCTACCCACCTATTTCTTTAGCTGCTTTCTGACCCCTTCCCCATCTTCTTCAGTAGCTTTCCATGCAGCACTGAGTTAAATGCCTTGCTGAAATCTCCATAGAGTAAATATACAGTATGGCTTTTATCAAATACCCTTGTCATCAACTCAAAGTATACTATCTGGTCGGTCTGACAAAACCTCTCTATCATGAAAATCTCTGTTGCTTGCTATCCTAAAGTCTGTTTTTCTCCATGTGTTCCACTACATCTTCTTTATGTAGTTTCTCCATTGGTTTCCTTACCATGGAAATAAGGCTGACGGGTCTATAGTTTCCCAGTTACTCGTCCATTATGCAGCAGAATTATATCTGCCATTATCCAGTCCCAGGGAACCACTCTTTGCTGCAAAAAGCTATTGAATAGTTCCACAAGTGGTTCAGCTGACACTGATACTAGTTTCCTTAGCATCCTCAGATGCATCCCATCCAGCCCCAGAGCCTTGCTTACCTTCATGACTGCTAGCCACTTTTTCAACTCCTTCACAAGTACATTTCTGCCATTTCATTTTCAGGATTCCTCTATCAAATATTTATGTCACTCTCTAGCAAGGGCCCGCTGTTTTATCTAGTGAAGACTGGGCAGATGTGGCCATTTATCACAGTTGCTTTCTGCTGTCCTCATCTATTACCTCACCCCCCTCCATTAGCCTTTACAGTATCCCCTCCCACCTTTCTTGTTTCTCTTATATATCTAAAGAACTGTTTTTCCCCTCGCATGAACCACTCTGCAATGTTCAGCTGAGTGTCTGCCTATGCAGCCCTGACTGCCCTCTTGATTGCCTAGTTTTCTCCTGGTACTCGTCCCATTCTTAATCACCTTGTTTTTCTGTGTACATTATAAAAGCCCTCTTTTTAGCCCTCGCTGCCTCCCTGACCATTTCAGAGAAACAAATTGGTCTCTTATACTTGTTTCTCTTGATAACTGTTCTCATGCATAAACATAGAAAAATAGAATTTAACAGCAGATAAGGACTGCTTGGCCCACCCAGTCTGCCCATTTCCCTACCTAATGGATAAGCTGCAGATAAGTTAACCAACAGCCTACTCCTTTCTACCCCACCCCCTAGAATTGCCTTATGACTGTCCCATGCATTCTTGAATTCCCCCACTGTTTTTGACTCCACAACCTCCTCAGGAAGGCTGTTCCATGCATCCACAACCCTCTCCATGAAAAAAATACTTCCTCACATTACCTCTGAGCCCTCCACCCTCTATCTACAAATTGTGCCCCCTTGTTCTTGCACACCTCATTTTCTGAAAGATGCTACCCTCTTGGACTTTGTTGATTCCCTTGAGGTACTTGAAAGTTTCAATCATGTCCCCACTCTCACTCTTTTTCTCGAGGCTATACATATTAAGCTCCTTAAGTCTCTCTTCATATGTCTTCTGGTGCAGACCCTGCACCATTTTATTTGCTCTCCTCTGGATTGCCTCCATCCTATCTATGTCTTTGCGGAGACTGGGTCTCCAGAACTGCACACAGTACTCAAGATGGGGTCTCACCAGCTGTCTGTACAGAGGGATAACAACATCCCATTTTCTACTGGTGATGCCTCTCTCTGTGCATCCAACTGTTCCTATTATAACCCCCTATCTGTCCTCCACTCTTCTTATGCTGTCTAGCCTAGCTAATCTGTCCAGCACAGTTTCCCTCATATAGTTGGAATCTGCCCTCCTGAAGCCTAGCACGTCTGCCTGGGGGTAGCCACCTGGGGGTAGCTACCTTGGGCAGCCTAAATGGACCACAGGGTCCCCATCTGCTGACATTTTTCTTATGTTATTATGCCTTAGACAAGGGTTAACAGGTGCCCAGGGCCATGTCTAACCATATTGTATTGTGGTTACTGGACCCCAGTGATTCACCAACCTATATTCCGCTGACTCTTTTCAAGCTGATGAGTACCACATCTACAATGTCTGTCTGTCTAGGGGATCTCTGACCTGCTGTACCAACATGCAGTCTTGCAAGATATCAAGCAAGGCCTGGCTTCAGGTGATCCTGGCCACTGGGATGTCCCAGTCAATGTCTGACAGACTGAGATCTTGACTGTACAACCCTACCAATTTGCCAGCCCCTCCTTACTTCAGCACCCAGTTTCTTCACTCTCTCTCTCTCTCTCTCTCTGTCTCCTCTTCTTGTCCCAGTGGCCTGTAAACCACCCTATACAAGTCTGCTTACCTGACAACTCTGTGAACTGAACCCACAGTGATTCTTCTTCCCCTTCCCCCCAATGGCAGCATCCTCTACTGCCTCAGTCCCTTCTCTGATGTAGATGACCACCCCCATCTCCACCTCTACCCATCCCTCTGTTATGCCTACATTAGGTGTAGCTTGGGATTGCTATGTCCCAGTCATTGTTCACCCTGTCCCAAGCTTCTGTAATAAACACTAGATCCAAACTTTAGTCTGCCACCAAAGCCAGAAGCTCAATAATCTTCTTACCCAATCTGCTAGTACTGAGGCATAACACCCTCCAACATGCATGTACACCTCTTTTGGTTTTCACTTCCACTCCCCATCACCCTTCTTTAATAACTTGGGTGGTTGTGTTCCCCTTCCTTTCATGTCTATTGGGTCTACTCTGCCCTGTCCCCTGAACTATTTCCTCTCCCTTATTCTTCCCTGAACACTTTACTTCAGCCTGAGGGGAATTCTGACTATGTTTCCAAGTGTTCATCCCATCACAGTGGAATCTCAAGCCTCTTCTGCAGATAGTTTAACAATCTGCCAATGTACAGGACAATCTTCTGCCTTAATGTGCTAGTCCCTGCATTTGTCAGGTGAGGACCATCATCTTTGAAGAGCTTTCTGTTCCAGAAGCCCTGCAATCCAATATAAAATGTTGCAGCTATTCCTAACACCACCCATTCAGCTACCAGTTGAACTCCTGATTCTATACCTACTTTACTCTAGTCATCACATTATCTTCACCCCAGACAGGAAGGATCTCAGAAAATGCCAAGGAAGCCAAGTGCTTCATCAGTCTGTCACCCAGCCTCTAGAAGTCCCTCTTCACCATCTCCACAGAAGATTCACTAAATCATTGGTACTAAAGGGTAGGAGGGCTCCCTGTTCCCCTTTCCTAGTCTCCATAAGCTATCCTGACTGATGCACCTGGCAGGTAGGCATCTGTTGAACCCCATCACCTTACCCACCTTACCTACCAGCCTCTCCAACTCTCTAACAACAGTATCCAATCACTAGACTCTTCCATGCTAACTTCTTCCCCAGCTTGCTGCAAGGTGTCACCATTTCTCCATTTCTGTCAACACCCATTGTCACTCCTACCTGAGTCAGACACCTGTGCTTCTTCCAAGGGCACATCACAGTTTGCCATTGTTATCTCATTGAAGAGCTGACTGTTGTGTGACCATCCCTTCCGCCTGATCTTCTCCCCTTCCCATCCACCCCCCTTGACCAATGTGCTTCTGAGGAAGTGGGAGTGCAGGGTGGGGCTGTAGTAGCTTCATGAGAAAGGATAACTCAGGACACAGTAATTCGGTATGACATACCACAGTGTGATTTTATTTTATCCAAAAACAGTATAAAAATCAAATAAATAGAAATAAAAATTTTCAAAAAAATATATATATAGCCCAATGCAATTTTCAAACAGAATTCACCTTACTTCAGGCTTCAAATGACAATTCAATACTTCAGTTTGTCTTACTGCAATATTGTCAATACCTGAGCAGATATAGATCCTTCCTCTTGCCTTCACTCCAAGCAAATGAGACTAGCTTCTCTGCTCATCTGCCTTAGTCATTAATTTGGATGGTTTATGTAGCCCTCCCACTTAATACTAGGCCCACTCCCAAAGGCTCATTAACAACCAAACATCCCTCAAAGGTTCACAGCCCTGCTTATACTAATATAAAGAGATTGCTTCTAAGCCTTGGTTAGAAAGGGCTCTGTCAGGAAACATAATTTTTCACTGTTGGATAGTTTTACCCTAAATACACTTAATTACTTAGGTTGGTTAGGCTCCACACTCTGGTCTCTTAATAGAAATACAGGCCTCTGGGGCAGTTGTCACCCTATAGGATTCATTCTGGAGGGGCTCTCCTGCAGGTTAGTCATGTATTTATTATAACTAGCACTTTGTCTCACTGTGCTTGTAAAACATTGTTTTATATGAGGATTGTGACTCCTTTAAAACCCTATTATGTTTATTTAGGGGGCTGAGGAGTTTTACTGAGTTGGGCAGTATATAAAGTCCCCGCATTATTGCTTTATTCAATCATTATTTTATTTTCATTTTACTAGTCCATTTGTTTTCTTAAAGAGGGCTGCAGTATCACATTTATGTGATATAGGGATGTCCCTGTCCCTTTTATAATAGTATGTGCTTTTTCAATTAGCAGGGCATTTTTTCTGCAAAAGTGAAAGTTTTTGCTGCCCCGCTTTAAACTGTGTCGGTGTAAGAAGAGAAAGAACAAGAGAGAACGAGTGAGGGGCAAGCATGCTCCTCTATTTTAAGTAATAAGGTACAACTCTCTCTCTCTCTCTCAGCTCCCTTTAGACCCCATAGGGTTTTTTTCCATACCAGGCGCCAAAGGATTACACTATAGACATGGAGTGGCAGTAAGGGAAAAAGAAAAGTGTTTCTGCTCCGTGGCAATCCTGCCTCAATTCAGTATTTATTTTCTTTTATTATGAAACAGCCTTTTGCAGCTGAAAACCATTTCTTCTAGACTGTGTGCAGACTCATGGGCTTGGCTGGCTAAATACTACTCTTTTTTAAGGGCCAGCACAGAACATTCCTTATTTTATATTTTATTTCAGTCTCGGGGCAGTAACGGCAAAAGTAAAAGTGAAAATGATCTCTCCGTTACGCAATAGAAAGGAGGCTAACAGGCATTTAGGGGAACCAAACATAATTTCATATCTATATACTGTATATCAGAGCTGCTAAAATATCAGAAAATTAAAGGAATACCATCAGCAGCTCAGTATCATTGTGAATGCCATACTTCCTTTATTAAAGGTCACCAAGGTCATTCTTTAAACAAACTCCGGTTGCATAATTTATTTCCATTATTCTACATTTATTTATTCATGCAATTTGCACATGAATTACATAGCTGGTATCCTATAACATGTCTGCACTATTTATATGTTTTTCTAAGCACTGCAGCACTTTTATTCATTTGCAATATGGCACAGTATATTTATAAGCATGCATACATTTTAATCATATACACTTTATATTCTGACACTATATGCCAATTTATGTACCTCATTAATTAACCAGCTAGTATGCTGGATGCTGCATGGTCCACACATAGGGAGATTTTTGGAGAGAGATGGATATTTTTGAAAACTGGAACTAAGAAAAGATATGAAAAAGAATTTAGTGAGAGTAGACAAAAGCTGACGTAGGTGGCCAACTTTCATCAGGGCTGAAAAGAGTAAAGGATAGACATAGAAATATATTGTTGTGCAACAGGTTCTAAGTCAGAAAAAATAGAAATAGATAGAAAAGACAACCCTCCACCTGGTTTTTGAACTGGCGGAATGGAGTTCTGCCATGGGGGCACAAGCTTAGTTGGAGTCACACCTGGAATATTTCCTTCCAAACTGCTGCCAAATAATCATGGAGCTCCCTGAAGGTCCTGTAAATATGGCAGAGTCCCTTTTTCCAAAGCATAACTTGGGAGATGAATGTTATACAATCCATACAGCTAACTACCTCTCCACTGACACCCAATGCTCCAGTTAGTTACATCCCTTTGTTATATGCCTAAGATTAGAGTACTGAGTAATATGTGATACTAGCTCAAGAGGTCTTCACACACTGCAGCCTCTTACATTGATTCCTATGACAAAGGAAAAAGAAATGCTTTATAAAATTACACAAATACAATTTCTGAAACATACATAATAGATGTAAAGTTTAAAAATACTTCGGTTCTCAGAAAATTCTAAATTCCATTCGACTTCTCTTCTTTTATTGTAAACAACTGGATGCTATATACAGATGTTGTAAGGTTCCAAACATGATGTTCTGTGTAACACAGAAAATGTTAATGCATTTAAAACATGAACAAATACAAAGGAAAAAAATCATACCAAAATTGATTTTCAAAAGGTTAGCTATTCCAGTTAAATGACAGCAACAGCGAGGAATCAAAGTTTCACCAAGTACCAGGTGATGATCAGCAAAAAAGAAAGACCAAAAATACCAGCACAACTCAATAAACTCTGCAGATGTAGATGTCTAATAACCAAGTCTTTGAAAGAGCAAATTAACTAATTACTAAATTAATTACTTTTAATATAAGTATCATGCACATCTTATAGTTGCTCGAGTAATAAAAAAAAACATGAAACAAATCTTTAGAAGTCTCATTCCTTTAGGAAAACTTTAATTGAATGCAGCTTTCAAGGTTGAGACAAAAAAACAAACAAAAAACAGACATGAAAGAGCACATATCAGCCCTCAGCTTATCTGTTCAGGATTCTAAGGAAATAGCAATCCTAGTGATAGGGTTAATGTAAGTTTTGTTCAAGTGCCTGTGGTCCACAGATTCGGATATCTCACAGGGCTATTTCCTATCACACATGAACTATACATATTTTATGATATCAAAATATCATACATCTCAGCAGCATTCATGATTCTACAGTACAGAGTAAAGGGCAGAGAGCTACAGATCTGCTGAAATGCTGCATAGGTTTATTTGAGCCTGGGTCATGCTGTCAGGGGCAAATCATTTCCTCAGCTCTGCTGTGCCATGTTATGTCTAAATGTTTATCTACCCTCTCAGTAAGGCAGTCCATAAAAAACAAGAATTTGAAATCTTTTGGTGAGGTGCTATTCTAATGGAGGCATATATTTAGTAATAATTGAGTTCAGTTGTACAGTGTACCTATTGTCAAGTTCCATCATAAACATTGAGGATAATGTATGGCTAAACATTCACAACAAGCCTATATTGGCATTGACAGGTTGCTGTGGCAATATCTAAACCTCAAGAGTGAAGTTTGAGATGTGCTTGGTTATTATAGCAACCTCAAGATGCCAACTTAGGATGGTCTGCACACGGTTACCCATACTTTATATTTTGTAGGGTATGGGCACCATGTGTAGCAAGCTTAAGGCAGTATCAGTGTGTTACTGTGCTCCCTTGCTTTCTTCCCTGAGTAGTCCCTGAAGTGCTTCTACATGGCACACTCACTCTCTCCCTCCGACTCTTTCTGCTCTGGGTAAAGAGCTCTTGCTGCCTGCCCTTCACCACTGTTGCTGCTACTGTCCATGTGCCCATCCACTTACTGTACCTTGCTTGTTCTGCTGTTTCTCTTGGGATAACAATCCCTCTCCTACCCCACTCTGGCTGTTTTGACCTCCATCAGCCATCCTGCTTCTTGTTGGAGGTTTCTCTGACAGCAGTGCTCTCTTTTGCTTGAAACCTCTGTCATCTTCTATGTAATTACTTCTGGCTGCAGCCGTTCACCAATCTTTTCTGTCAACTTCTGGCAGTTGGGCTGGCACCTCATGTTTAAAAAAAAACATTCACAGAAGGGTTGCATACCCCATGTGCATACAATCACCTGTCAGTAGCACAGCTACACACTGTGAGTGGTCCAAGGGAATACCCACAAGTGTGCCCACACTTTCTATCACTCAGAAAGGTGTGGAGTAGTGTGCAAGGGGAGGGATGCACTCTATAGAAGCATTAACCCTGACTTATATGTTGCACCCCCCCCACATAGTGCCCACCAGAGGTTGCAAGAGGATAGAACCTCCCCCTAGTATGCTGCTCCAGCCCTCTGGACTGAAAGGGTAGGCTGTGGGCAGGCATTTGGGCACTCACCCATAAACATTTATTTTTTTCTGTGCCGCACCTTCCTAGTGTCAGTGGCTCAGTAGGTAGTACACTTGCCTCTGAGGCCGGGAGATCAGAGGGCTGTGGGTTCAGTTCCCACATCTGGCACTTGGGTTAATATCCCAGTACTGACACTGTATTGCAGCATGAGAGGGGTGCTACACTTCTGAGGTGCCGTCTTTCGGATGAGACATTAAACCGAGGTCCCATCTGCCTGGATTGGTGGTAGTTCAGGTGGATGTTAAAGAACCCATGGCACTTATCGAAAAGAGTAGGGGAATTTCCCCGGTGTCCTGGCTAAATTTCCCTCATTCATTAAAAATACCACCAACAGCTTAATCTGGTTCAAGGTCAGTTGGCATTCATCTGTATCTCCCTCCCTCAGGTCGTGCCTGAAAATAGGCAGGATTTGTCTAGTGCACTTACCCGGTCAACAAAAGCTAAAATAAAAAAAAATAATCCCCTGCTTGCATGAAGCAGTGGATCCACTATGGGATCCAGAACATCTGTTTGGATGCCTGCCTGTGGCCCCAATCCACCCTTCACAATCGTGAGCACTGGGGAAGCAGTCCTGGACAAGTATCTAGGGGTGCGCAAGGTTGTGCATACTGCACATCCTAATAAACCTTTTATTTGTGAAACTCAGCTGCACATCAAATGTATACATTGGAATTAAAGATGTTCTTTAATGTTCAAAATGATTTTGCAATGATAACAAAAACTTATAAATCATTATTCAATTTTAAAAACAAATTGTATGTAGAATATATTCAATGTGTATGTTATTTATTGATGTCTTACCTCACTATTATTAAGACAAAAAGGTGTGTTAGACAAGTTTCATCTAAAAGGAAGCCATAAATATTTATTATAACTTTAATTAAATGTCTAGAAAAGCTCATTATAAACAGTATGTAAAAAGTTTTCTCTTACAGAGATAACTGATCACTGGTCTCCAATAGGGGAAAACAATCATTTTTATGTTTATAAAAATAACATGTTTTCCATCATAGCATATTTCTACAAAAAAATATTCCTAACTGATTAACTATCTGTTTTCTTCAAGGTGGCTAGAAGATTATTGGCTTGATTCTCGAAAGATTTAGAATGCCTGAAGCCCCGGCTGCACCAAACACATAGCACATGGGACTTGCAGCATTTCCCTGCCTGCAATCATGATTCTTGATCCCATACTTCACTTGCCCCAAGTTAGACCAGCTTTGTCTGGTCTAACGTTGCCAGCCATTTTATGGGGTTTGTGCCAGATATTTACTTGTATATATATATACATGTGCAAGCCATGCATCAACCTTTGATAATCGAGCCCAATTTCTCTAATTTTTTTCACATTTAATAATACTACATCCAGAACTAACTCAGTTTACCCACTCCATAGTGACACCCAAAGGGGTGATGGCAATTAGGGCAACACCAACATGCCTACAGTGCACATCATGCCAGGCAATTGTGTCTCCTGACCACAGTTGAACCCCATGCACTAGGGCATATGCAGGCTCTTTAAAGGGGGCTTGAGCCCCCTGCACTCCCTAGAAAAATAATACAATCACCTCAATGTTGGCTGTGTAAAGACGCAACACCCTTATGGTGGCAGCTATGGTGGGTGCTGCAAAATCCAGTTCACCACAATGACTGGCAAACTGGTTGTGGTGCCCACATTGCCATCATGCTAATAGTTTTGCCACATAAACGAGATACCAACTAACTCTCTCTCTCTCTCTCTCCTTCCCTCTCCATCTCCATCTCTTTCTCTCTGTCTTTCTTTTAGCTGTGCATCATGTTCTTTATATTTCTTATTCAAACAATTTATTTTCATGTGTTATGCTGGATAAGCACTGTTGGTTTGCAATAAACTATTTCATGCCATTAGTTTGTTAAACATTTCAAGACAATTTTCCCTTATCAGCTACAAAACATGTGAAATCTATTAAATTAATTCATAATGAATGTACAATACCTTATACAGTGGCGTGAAAAAGTATTTGCCCCCTTCCTGATTTTCTCAATTATTGCATATTTGTCACACTGGATGTTTTCAGGTCTTTAGACAAAATGTAATATTAGATAAAGGGAATCTGAGTGAACAAATAACACTTGTTTTTTTTTTTTTATTTCACTTATTTAATGAAAAAAGTTAACCAACACCAATTGGCACTGTGTGAAAAAGTAATTGCCCCCTTACACTTAATAACTGGTTACGCTACATTTAGCTGCAATGACTGCAACCAAACACTTCCTATAATTCAATATCAGTCTTTCACATCGCTGTGGAGAAATTTTAACCCACTCTTCCTCGCAGAACTGCTTTAATTCAGTAACATTTGGTAGGTTTTCGAGCATGAACTGCTCGTTTCAGGTCCTGCCACAGCATCTCTATTGGGTTTAAGTCTGGACTTTGACTAGGCCACTCCAAAACTTTAATTTTACTTCTTTTCAGCCATTCTGATGTGGACTTGCTTTTGTGTTTTGGATCATTGTCTTGCTGCATGACCCAACTACGCTTCAGCTTCAGCTGACGGAAGGATGACTGGACATTCTCCTTAAGAATTTTCTGGTACAGAGCAGAATTCATGGTTCCTTAATTATGGCAAGTCATCCAGGTCCTTAGGCAGCAAAGCATCCCACACCATCACACTACCACCACCATATTTGACTGTTGGTATGGTGTTCTTATTGTGGAATGCTGTGTTTGCTTTCATAAAGACATTATGGGATCCATGTTGTCCAAAAAGTTCCACTTTGGACTCATCTGTCCATAGAACATTTTCCCAAAAGGCTTGTGGATCATCCAGGTGCTTCTTGGCAAATGAGAGACGATCATTTATGTTCTTCTTGGTTAGCAGTGGTTTCCCCTTGCTACTCTCACATGAAGCCCATTTTGCCCAGTCTCTTTCTGATTGTGGAGTCATGAACACTGACCTTAGCTGAGGCAAGAGAAGCCTGCAGTTCTTTGGATGTTGTTTTAGGATCCTTTGAGACGTCTTGGATGATTTTACACTGCACCCTTGGAGTAATTTTGGCAGGCCGCCCTCCTGGGAAGGTTCACTACTGTTCCAAGTGTTCTCCATTTGGAGATTATGGCTCTCACTGTGGTTCAATGGAGTCCCAGAGCCTTAGAAATAGCTTTGTAACCCTTTCCAGACTGATAGAGGGCAACAAAATGTTTTTCTGATCTTTTCAGGACTTCTTTGATCATGGCATAATGTGCTTGTTGAATCTTTGTGCTGGCAATGTGACTCTGATGGTAAGGACCAAAATAAGTGAGGTTTATATTGAGCAGGGCTGGCTGTAATCAAGCCTGGCTGTGTTCAATCAGCTGACTCTAATTATCCCTTTAATTGGGTTGATTTAACTAGGGGCAATTACTTTTTACACAGTGCCAGTTGGTGTTGGTTAACTTTTTCATTAAATAAATGAAATAAGTAAAAAAAAAAAAGTGTTATTTGTCCACTCAGGTTCCCTTTATCTAATATTATATTTTGTCTAAGGACCTGAAAACATCCAGTGTGACAAATATGCAATAATAGAGAAAATCAGGAAGGGGGCAAATACTTTTTCACGCCACTGTATGTACGTTTCAGAATAAAACTGTTACTGTTTACAGTATCATTTCCACAAATGCATGCACTTTTTCTCTATCTCCATCTCATATGCAACATACATCATCAATAAAGTGTAACCACTAAACTACTTTTTCTATAAAACTGTTAATTGAAAATCATTCCATTCTCCAGCATGCCAAATAAAGTTTCACATAGGAGGGAGCCAGTCACATGTCTAAATCCATAGCACATGTTAGAAGAAAACATCCTTATAAAACAAAAACAAATCCCTTTGTTAGCTATTTTTTTTTTTTGCTATTTAATAAACTTTATTGAAAATTGCCAAATATCATGCACATACAGTATAAAACATAATGGCATTGTGTGTGTCAATACATCATGCATTCACTTCTCCTCTCCCATCCCCTTCTGTACCCCCCCACTATGCCTCCTGTAAAGTCAGCACTTGTGATTATCCCCCCCCGATGCTACCCTCCCTCCCATCAAATCAACTGAGTCAGAAGGGGTGAAGTTAATGTTTAACTTCTTACCATACTGCAGAACAATTTGTAAGTATTCTGATATAAATAATACAAAAATATTCAGTTTCCAGAGATACAGGAGATGGGAAAATTAGCCTTTATAATATTCTGATCACCTCCTAGCTAAGACTTGTATGATCTGCTCTCATCTCTTGTTGAAAACTCCCACTGAATAAAGCTGAATAGCTATTGCCTTTTCTGCATTTAGGGCTATATGAAGTTCTTGTATCCATTCTTTAAATGAGGGTGACATTTCTTTTGTCCAGTGTCTCATAATAAGGAGCACTGCTGCAGCTGAAATAATGGTCACATAATATTTATGTGATTGTGAGATAACCACTGAGAGGTTACCAAGTACACATATTTCTAAAGTAAAGTAGTTAATCCTTCCAAAAAGTGGGTTGAAAAAAATTCTTCATTTGTTGCCAAAAACTCTGAATTATTGGGCAGGTCCAAATCATATGTCTAAGAGAACCTATTTCTTGGTGACACCTCTGACAGGCTAGACTCTGAGTCTTACCTACATAGTGTAATTTAAGTGGGGTATAATATAAATTATGGAGGACATTAAATCTAATCAAGCGCAGCCTGTCTTGTTAAATAATTTAACTAATGTTTTTTCATTATTTTCATAGGGCGCTATTGTATACAGAATTGATTGGTACAGAATTAGACTGTACATTAGAAACAGGCACTTAAAAATAAAATTTTTGATAAAAGGACCAGATGAAAAATAGTTTCTGTATTAAGAGAATAATGTACATTATGATTTGTTAGTCAGGAAAAAGTGGATTAGAGTTCCAGTTTTCTACATGGATATTACAGATAGCCCAGTAATTACCAATTGATGGAAAAAATGCCTATCAAAAACAGAAGACAGTATTAACCTTGATTATTCTCTATTAAAAAAACATTTTATTTTTGTTGTTTTACCTTCCAATATTTTAATATGATATGTTTAGTTGCCTTAAATGTACCTGAAATGATTAATATTCATGAAATGGAAAATTGTCTATTATTAAAATTTTGAAAATGATACTTGTGCAATCGACATTTTGGAAGAATATCCTTAACCTTCCAAGAATGTTTAGCACTCTTTTTCACCATGGCTTTACCATTTCACAGCCCCAGAACATGTGGTATTTATAAGCAATACTGAACCACAATGCCAACATTTTGAATTGATTGCTAGCTTGGATTTATATAGTTTGCGAAAGGTAAAATGTGCTCTACTAATAACTTTGTATTGAATGGTTATGTCTCTAGATGTTTTGTAGAATGAAACTGTAGAAATAATTTGTCATCCAATGACTGTCTGTAAGTGACAGTTGTGCATCTACATTCCATTTTTCATTTAACTTTTTATAAGTTTTAAAGATTTATTGCCTAGAAAAGTATAAAGTCAATGAAATAAACATTTCATTTTTTCCAATTATCTTGATGAGGTCCTCCTCCAGTTTTTTTTCCCCTGCTGAAGCCCTGTCCTGTCTTTTAAAGTCTTAAAGAGGAAATGTGGCCCTCTTACCCCCAGCACTATAGTCCCTGGTGTCTAGTTGTAACCCCCTCACTGTTCACTGTCCTGGTATAAAAGATAGACTTTCCCTGGTATCTAGTTGTATGCTCCCTCATCGATCACTGTCCCAGTATAAAAGATATAAATTCCCTGGTTCATCGTGGTCCCCCCTTCAATGATCACTGTCTCGGTATAACATATAGATTTTTCCTCATGGTCTAGTAGTCTCTCCTCCCTATCCCCAGTCTCTCCCTACCATAACTTGTATGCTTCCCTGATGATCTAGTGGACTCCCCTCCCTATTCCTGGTCTGCTCATAGAATACAAAATATATTATTCCCTGGTGTCTAGAGTACCCCAACCCCTTCCCAGCAGGTAATGTCCCACCACCCCACTCCCCCATCCCATACTCAAGCCAGTGATCAGCACAGTCCTCCACTCTTCAACACAACTGGCTGTCAACTGAGCTGTCAGTGAGCGCACACTATGTATAATACACTCATTGGCAACTCAGTTGGCAGCCAGCCATAATGGAGAGAAGAGGGCTGTGCTGGTCTTCATCCCCAGAATGGGATGGGGAGAGTGAGGTGGTGGGGCACTGTCTGTCAGGGTGGGACTCCAGTAGACACCAGCAAATAATATAGCTTGCATTCTATGGGCAGATCTGTGATAGGGAGGGGAGTCTACTGGAACACCAGGGAAGCATGTAAGTTATTGATGGGAAAGATCAGGGATAGGGAGAGGAGAGGACTGGACCATGAGAAAAAATCTCTATGTTTTACTGGTACAGTGATTGGTGAAGGGGGGAACCATTAAACACCAGTGAATATCTAACTTTTATACTAGGATGGCAATCGGTAAGGGGGGCACAAGACACCAGGAAGATGTTATCTTTTATACTGAGGTGGTGATAAGTTTTGGGGGGAGCACTAGACACCAGGGAAAAATATATATTTTCTATTGGGCCAATGATCAGTGAAGGGGGAACACTGGCACCAGGGATAGCTCTCAGGTAATGGTCAGTAAGGGGTGGTGCTATGCAGTCCAGCCTTGCTCCCCATGCAAATGAGCATATAATTGGAATGCAAATGGCCTCTTAGTGCCTTTCATGCACAGTGGGCTCATTTGTATAGGTCTGTTTGAATATGGGAGAGCTAGCACGGGCTCAAGCCACTGTGCTGCCCTATATCAGGGGACAGTCTGCCCGGCACTAAGGGGGCTTAGCGCTGGGTCTCAAAGGATCTATTTTCAGTCAGATAGCATGTTATTCCACTAAATATAGCAGCTTTGGATACCTGGTGAACTGCAATGGTGAAGCTCAAAGTTTTGCTGTCTGCTTTGCCCAGATATGAATATCAGGCCCCAAAAGTCTTACTTGTATCCAAAGCAACTGCATAATAAACTTCCCTCACTTGATTCCATAGAGAATTTATATATGTAATCACTTCCTGTACTTTTCTAGTTGCCTATGGTATGGTCCTACCCTTTATAAAACCATACTGAACATAGTGGATGGTGGCTGTCAACACTGATTTGATTCTGTCTACCATAATTTTTGCATTTATTTTAGAACGTGTATTTAGTGGAGCTATCTGTCTATAATTTTCTGGATTGTTTTTGTCCTTCATTTTGAATTAATAAAATTCTAGCGTTTAGTATTGTCAATTGTATTTGCCAGTCACCACCCTCCAATTGTTGAAGCATCAGATGAAACCATGGTGCTAATTGAGCTTTCAAGGCTTTGTACAATTAATTAGTAAAACCATCCAGGTCTGTTGTTTTCCAATTTTGTAGCAATGCTATTGCAATATTTATTTCCTGTAGTTCCAGAGGAGTATCAATGCACTTAATGGGCTGGATATTCAAACTGCGTCATTCTGAGGTGCAAGCCCTTGCACTGCGCAAAATAGTTTTGCTGGGGTGTGGCCGGGGTGATATTCAAAGGAGTTGTGCTATTGAGCAGCTCCTTTGAATATCACCCAGCCACAGCCACTGTGCATGGCGCAGTGGAACTTGCGCCACCGCAGAGTTGTCAGAGTGGAGCATTCAACTTGCGGTGGCGCAAGTAGCATTGCGCCATGCGCAAAATCCCGATATTCAAAAGGTGACATGCAAATGGGGCCATAATTCATGCAAGGCACAGGAGGGGCCATTTGCATCTGATTTTGGCCCAATTTGCATGCCATTGTAACCAAAACGCAATGTATGTCTTTATGTGATGAAGTACCTTTGGAAACGAGCCTCTGGCTCAAAGGTTGTAAACTGATTCTTAAATAAATAAAATAAATAAATAAATTAGCATGTAGGTGCGCCGATCCCCGAGGACTTGCTCCTGGCACCCTGCCAGGCAGCAGCCATCGGGGACCGACACCCCCTGCAGCCCGATCGCGGGCTGCATTAGTTTAAAAACAACCCCCCCAATACATCCCTGGTGGTCCAGTGGACCAAGAAGCCTGATCGTGGGCTGAATCACTTTAAAATACAACCCCCTCTCCTCCCGAACATAGCCCTGGTGGTCCAGTGGACCGAAACTGCCGTTCGCGGGATGTAAGCAGTAACCCCCTCTCCTCCTGAACATAGCCCTGGTGGTCCAGTGGACCAAAACTCCCATTCGTGGGATGTATGGTAAATACTGCCCCAACACATCCCTGGTGCCTAGTGTCCCCCACCCCACCCACCCACCCATGAAGCCCACCACCCCGCTCCCCTGGCAGCCGGGCGGGCAGCAGCATCCCACCTGCCTGCCGCCCACCACCTGCCGACTGACTGCCCGGTAGGGCTGCATGCCCATTGGTGCAGAGCAAGAGCCAATGGGTGTGCAGCCCATACCGTACAAGACAGTCCAGTTTTGTGAATGATTCATTCACAAAATTGGACTGTCTTGTACGGTATGGGCTGCAAGGGCTATGTTCAGGAGGAGAGGGGGTTGTATTTTAAAGTGATACAGCCCACAATCAGGCTTCTTGGTCCAATGGACCACCAGGGATGTATTGGGGGGGTTGTTTTGAAACTAATGCAGCCCATGGTCAGGCTGGTGGGGGGGAAACATTTCTGCTGTTGTCCGCAATCGAGCCAGTGGGGAGTGGTGGTGGGGATTTTCACTCTTTCGCCCATGATCGGGCTGCAGGGGGGCCACAGGGAGTGGGTTGGGGGCCAGCCACAGGTGGCAGCTGCTGTGTTGCGCCCTGCAATGCAGCAGCTCACCTGTGGGTGGCCCTCGACTTGAGACTTTTTTTTTGGCTCAAAGCTGTGCAGGCGCAGGTTGGGGGTTGTGCCTGCACAACTCTGCACAGCCTGGCTGAATATCAGGCTGTTCAGTTTATGCATGGTTCCTCCCCCTCCAGTTCAGCATGCATTCATTTGCATTGCGCTGTTGCTCAGCATGTTTTCTGTGGCACAACTGCCTCCTGCTGAATATCAAAAAATGGAGCAAGTTTGGACTTGCGCAGGTGCAACCCTATTTCGCATGGCGCAACCCTTTTGAATATCTGGCCCACTATGTTGTATATTGGCCTTTCTAATAAAATCCTTAAGTTCAGTATTCTTTATATCTAGCTCTTCCTGAACTATCTTCTTATAGCATTCACACAAAATGTCAGCTATTTTCTCATCTTTAAACTTTGTTAGGCCATATTGATTATCCATTGAGGACATAACATTTCTTTCTTTGATTTTTTTAAGTTGGTTGGCCAATATTTTACCTGACTTGTCGTCTTAGAAATATTTTGTTGTTTTAATCCTTTTAATAAGTTTAACTGTTTAAGGGTTGATCAGCTCTTGCTTTTTAATCTTAATTTTGCATCATTCATTATAATATTTATCATAATTGTCAATCATTAATGTATCTCATTCTTTGAGTTTTTATCAACTTTTTTAGATTCTAGCTTTTGCTGTTTTGTCTTACATGCTTCATATGAAATGATAATAACTCTCAAAGTTGCACTAAAAACATAGCAAAACTTTGGGATGGTTGTTTGACATGAATAGTTTTAAAACCAGAACCATATGGCATCTCTAATTTTGACTATGAAACAAGGGTTTTTAAGCAGTCCATTATTGAACACCCATACCTGAGTATATTTCCTTTTCTCATTAAAAAGGTTTACATCAGGGAGTCACATGATAATCAGCACAGATAAAAGATGCTTTTCTTGATGCTCTGGCTTTTTTTTAAAATTCAACTTAGTTTTTACCAGAGGGGATACTTCCAAATAATAGGATTTTATTTTTTATTGGAGCTGCATTGCAAATATTCAGTTGTTTTACCTCTGGAATATAATATAGAGGTAGAAATGTGGAATGCTTCACTGAAGCGTACACCACCACCAACACCAGACAAAGCCAGCAGGTCTAAAAGAACAAAGCAAGCTACAACTAAAGGAGCTCCATCAAACACTAACTCTTCTTATTTAACTGAAGATAATTTTTTACTCAAGATCAAGCCACTAAAAGAGGCAATTATGAAACTGCTCAAGTATTCAAAAATTATTCGGAAAAAACAGAGGAGTTAAGCAAACAAATGGGAGACACAAAATCTAGAATTACTTCTCTGGATGCCTGAAGAAATAGAAGCAACCCAGAACTGCCTAACCTCAGACACAAAATTTCAAAATTGGAGTCAAAACTGGAGGATCTGGAAGGCTGGAGCAGACAAAATAACTTAGTGATCTTTGGTCTGCCAGAGCATACAGAGGGGACAGATATAATCCACTTTGCCCAAGTTCTATTCGAAAATCTGGCCAGTGTGTCCCCAGTGGTCAGCAATGTGTAAAAGAGAGGGCTCATCACGCTTTGAGACCCTTTCCAAACCCAGGTGAGCATCCTCGAACTTTCATTGTTAAACTATTAAATTATTTGGACAAGCAACATACAGTACCTTAAATAAAGTGAATCAAGCCAAAGAAGTACTCTGGGATGGCAAGAAAATATGTATATCACAAGACTTACTGTACCTTACGCCATGAGATGCCACAGAAGAGACTTTGCCCCTTTGGTTAACAAGCGTATCTTAGCTGGAATGAAATGCAAAATGTTATATTTAGCTAAACTGTCTAACAAAAAATGGCAGTAACTATGTTTTTGATTCTGTTGACCAAGCCATGAAATCATTGCGTGATATTTTCCCTGAACTGTTCTGAGCTGGCTGAACTGAGATATCTGGGACTGCAATGTGTAGTGCTCCCTGAAGAAACCGTTTCCTAATATCTTTAGTTTTGAAACTGGACTTGGTACTGTTCTTCAGATATTAAGTAGAATTCTGATGATGATTTTTCACTCGAATTAACAGTACAACACTTAATTTTGAAAAACGTTAAAGTATCCATCTGCTTCAGCAAGGAACTGTACACTCTAGGTTCGGCTTTGACATTTGGGATAGTATCTTACACCAGAATGCTGAACATGAACATTTTGGGCTTATTTTTTGTCTTGTCTATATAGTATAGACATATAATCCAGTTTGGGTTAAAAGATTCTGTCTTATTAATTTTGGTTATTTATTTTATTAAGTTTGTGGTTAACCCAGTACACATGCACACAAGTTAATGTATTTATTAATGAAGCCCTCATTTACTTTTCATTAGGATATCACATGCTCCAAGGTAGCTTTTCTATGTAAAATAATCTAATTTTGTTTCTCTGTGGTAAATCTTCTTTCTACATAATATCCAAATTTTCTTGTATACTTCAACCAAAAATCTTCCTTATTTCTTATTTGACATTGATTTTTTGTAAGTGATTGTAGCACAAAGTAGTTATGGATTTCTAGGTTGTTCAAAACATAATTTAGAGAGACAACCTAACAAAATCATACCATTTAATCAAGCTAGCTAGTTGTTCCTAGTTATACTTCAATCTTTGTAATACCTTAAATTTTGGTGATTCTGGTGCATAGATTTGAAATGGGATATTTGAGTTGTGTACTTGTTCAGCTGCTATACATTTTGATTAGGAGCCAAAATTGATGGGGGCTCCATTAGCCATATGCTGTTTATATTTATTAATATTAATTTCACTTTATAAATTGAGAAGATGCTGCCTTCCATGTCTATGCTTGTAGGGCATGATTGAACCTTTTTTTGTGTTCATTAGCTAGCAGAGAGCTAAAGGTATTTCAGAGCTTTAACTCTTTAGTGAGAGTCATGATACAATTCATATCAGAGACTAGATACTGTTTCAATATTATTTAACTCTGCTTGGTGATATGGCTCTAAGTGGTTGCTGACCCAATGCTATTTGGATTGCTATAGATGCAAGAGATCCCTTTACTGCTCCATTTCAATAATCTGCTGCACAATCTTTATTACTTGTGTTGCTGGTTGAAAATGTGGAGTACGTTAAAATTTGGTGTTGTATGTGACTTTGGGAATACTTTGCTTAATGGGCACAGTTTGACTGGCTGATCATTTAATCAAGCATTTAGTGCAAGGTTCCCAAGAATTGCAGTTATTTCTTGAATTGGGACTGCTTGTGTCTGTTTGATTGGTGATGCAGACTAATTTGTATTTTAGTTGATTATTTGGATGTGGAGCTTGTTTGTAGGATGTTATGATGACAATAAAAAAACTGATTTTGATTTTTAAATCAAGTTAGCAAAGAGCACACCCTGTTTAAAGGATACTTTTACTTCAAGCCACAGTATGTTTAGAGGTTGGCCCTAGTCATAAATAGTTATGACCCTCTAGTAATTGATGTTTAATACTGTATATCTCTCTTCTTAAAAAAAAGAATAATAATGTTTTACTATTTTCCTTTTATAAAAAATGCACACTTTTAGCTGGGACAATGCTCCCAGAAATTAGCTTTAAGGGGTGTGAATAATCTCATGCTTCACCCAATAGACAATGGTCTAGGTTAATACTTTTAGGTTTCTGATGCCACTTAGGACCAAAAAATACTGGAATTTATAAATCACTTCAATTTCAAACTTAATTTATAACATTTTTAGTTTCTTTTAGTGATAAGATGTAGTATTTAATTAAACACAAAATGCAGACACCCAACTTATTATTGATTTATGTTTCACAATATATAAACTTGATGTAATAGTTTTGTTTGAATAATACCCCTCTACATAACCTATAGCCAGGAGCGCTCAGACACTACCTTAAGGATTTATCATGGTGTTTTCAAATATGGTAGGTCAGTCTATAGGACAGGTGGAGTCATTTTTCTTGACAGGGATTACCTTGATATTGTTTACTGTTATCATTCAAGGCTTGAATTTCCACTTAAGGCTAGGTTGCTTATTTTTTTTTATAACTGGGTTTCTTTTTTTATTCAGGGATTGTAATGTTTTTTTTTTCTTTGGGAGGGGTATTACTAACTAAAGGGAGTAGGGGTTTGGATTGTTTATGATAGGACAATAAATATTATTTGGATGGGGATGGGATGACATGAGTATACGAATTACTTCCTGTCACTTTGCTAATGGGTCTAATTCTATTCATACTGTGTTGGAAGAAACTGTAAATCTGTTAACATGTGTAAGGGATGAGCTTTTTTTTTTATTTTGCTAATCCACATGGATTTAATCTAATTGGAATATTTTTATATTCTTTGTCCCTTAATATATTAATTTTATAAACCCTTTCACTTTGCAGATTTTTTCTGCTATGTCTTCCAAAATAAAATATGCAGTATGGAATGTGAAGGGGGCACATTCCAAGCTAAAAAGGCTGCAAATTTTATACCATGCCCTAGCTCTATGGGTAACTCTACCTCTAGAAATGGGGTTGCCATTCTGCTAAGCAAATCAATTCAGTTTTATACTTGCTCATACACTTACGGACCAGAATGGCAGATACATACATGTAACTTAATAATATCAAAATTTTTTTAGGTTCTGTATATGGACCTAATTCTAATACAGCAGCCTTGTTAATGCATCTTACATCCATAATGTCTAAGTTTCCAAATTATCAGGTGATCCTGGGTGGAGACTGGAACATTCCTCAGGATCCACAGTTGGATAAATCATCTAATGTGGGAGTTATATCAAAGGCAGACAATAGGGCTTTAATGGAATTTATAGAGTTGTTTGAGCTGACAGAGCCATGGAGAGCATTCAACCAATCTTTAAGAACATAGTCCTTTTTTTTCAACAGTACATTGTTCTTTCTCAAGAATAGATTACTTTTACTTAGTAAATCTTTACTATCTGGAGTCTTCAACACACACACCTCTGCTAGATCTCTATCAGATCACTCTTTAGTTTTGATGCAATTAGTTTTAAATGTTACCTATTTTAAACAATATATCTGGCACTTTAATAATCAACTTCTGACAAATGAGTATATTGTTAATCACATCAAGCAGCAGATTGATAATTATCTGTATATTAATCTCTTATCAGCAACTAAACTCGATATCATATGGTCAGCTTGTAAGTGCTTTATCAGAGGTGAACTTACTAGAATTGTCACTAAAAGGAAAAAAACAAAACCAGGCAAAAATGTAAAGTTTGCGCAGTAAAATACAGGTGTTGGAGAATCAGCTAGCTATATCCTGCACAGATCACACTTCTCAAGAATTAAATAAATATAAAGATGAATACTTTACCTTGACCAAAGAGTAGGCAGAATCTATCAGTTTATGTACTAAAGAAAATTTCACTGATATACATTAGGTGAAAAAACCTAGCAAACTGCTGGTGAATAAACTTAACAATATAGAAACTTCAAAAATATTGCTTATATCATCTCTGATAAAGACAATTCAATAAAAACTTACCCCAAAGAAATCCTTTCAGAATTTGTGGGCTTCACATCTTTATGATCCTATTTTTAAATATCTTTCCCATTCTGACATTGAACTATATTTATAAGATTTTAACTGTCCCCAACTAAATTCCCAGTCAGCAGAGATGCTTACTAAATCTATCCAAACTCAGGAAATATCAGATGCAATAGACAGCCTAATGCTAGATAAGTTGCCAGGATATGATGTGTTTACTGGCAATTTTTATAGAACTTTTAAAGAAACCTTGATTCCCATATTTCAGTTAGTTTATTCTTATATTCTTGATAATGGCTTTAATGATCACTCTCTTTTAGAAGCCTTAATTATTTTTTTACCAAAACCAGATAGACCTAAAGATAAAGTTACTAATTACCATCCTACTTCTCTTATTAGTTATGATTTAAAAATAATCTCCTCTATCTTGTCCAAAAGAATTAAAAAGTTTTGGAACTCTTTAATCTCCAGAGATCAAATTAGATTTTTGCCATCTAGGCAGGCACATGATCACATGAGGAAATTGTCGCACATCTTCTCCATACCCAGGAATGCCGGGGTCCCTGTGGTCCTGGTATCCCTGGATGCAGAGGAGGTTTTTGACAGAGTGAAC
The DNA here is from genome assembly GCA_016271365.2 of Neoceratodus forsteri. Taxonomy (NCBI): domain Eukaryota; kingdom Metazoa; phylum Chordata; order Ceratodontiformes; family Ceratodontidae; genus Neoceratodus; species Neoceratodus forsteri. The sequence goes on along the minus strand of CM028132.1, from coordinate 237,345,577 downwards.
ATTGCTTTTTTGATGGTTTCTTTACAGAAATTTGGATTTCCCAATAAGTTTATAAGCCATCTTAAAATTCTCTATAAACAGCCCTCATCAAAATGTTTTTGCAATAGAATTCACTCCCCCATTATTAGATTATATTGTAGTTCTCACCAAGGATGTCCCTTGTCCCCAGTGCTATTTAATTTTTACTTAGAACACCTAATTTGTTATTTAAGTATGAATTCCTGAATTAAAAGTATAGATATTGGTCCCTTCCATCTTAAAGTATCCTCTTATGCAGATGATTTGCTCCTCCATATTTCTAATCCTAAAGATTCACTAACAGCAGCTTTGGAAACCATTCAGGAATGCTGCACAGTTTCAAATTATAAACTAAATAAAGAAAAATCATCAGTTAGATGATTAAATAGATGGGTCTTTCAAGATGATATTTGCAACCTAGGTCTTACATGGACACCTAATCATATAAAATACTTAGATATTATTTTACCCCAGGATAACTCTCAATTTACTAACCTGAATTTTACAAATCTAATAGATACATACTTTAAAACAAGATCTAAGTAGATTAAATCTCCTTCCTCTATCATTCTGGGGAAGGGTTAATATGCTGAAAATGAATATATTTCCTAAGTTATTTTACCCATTGAATATGTTGAATGTTTGTCTTCCTTTAAAATGATTTGTGCCTTCACATACTGTAATGAATAATTTAATTTGGCAAGGTAAGCCACCCAGAATTGCACTCAGTAAATTAATGCTTTCCAAATCTCAAGGCAGTATCAAAATTCCAAACTTAATGCTTTATTATATGGCCACCCATATGAATAAATACATTAAATGGTTTCTTCCTACACAGTCAGAACTAATGTATAAGCCTCTTTGGTTAGAAATTGAATTATGCATAATTAAGCCTCACAAAATTTCCCCAGATTCTTTAATTTATACTAAATTTTCAACCTTCCTTTCTCAATTAAAAACTCAACAGTGATTTCAATGAAGGTGAATAATCAAATATGCAAGTTTTTAGATCAGCAGCTTTATAAAGGTGTGAAGCAAGCTATCTGTAATACAGTAATTACAATTTTATAATCAATAACAAGGTTTTTAACAAACCTTGGTCTACTGAGATTAAAGACTTAGCTGCTTCACTCTTAGAAAATGGTAGCTTAAAGTCAACCTCCACACTTCTTTCTAAACTACATCTCAGTAAAAAAATCATCATTAATCTTCTTTCATTAAAAATAGCATTAATTTCCCATTTTGGTCCTTATCCGTGGGTTACCAACCATCAAGACATTATAAATAAACTTAAACAATTAATATAATGAGCCATCTTATTGCTAACATATACAAAATGTTATTGTTGAATATATTCCAGGATACGCTGATCCAAATTACCTATTGGTCTTCAGAACTGGGTTCCAGCCCATTAAATTGGAATCTAATATGGGTTAATATTTACAAATATGTTCTTCTTGATAATTTGAAGCTTATTCAATTCAAAATTCTTCACACCACCTATGTAACACTGCACACTTTACATTACAGGTCTCAAAAATTCAGATACATGTATTCGCTGCAGTTCTGCTCCTGGGGTCTCAGACGTATGTTTTAGACATGTCCATTAGTTGGTCCTCTCTGGAAAGAGATCAACAGAAACTTTCTATTCAAATTGAACATCCAAAGTCCTTTCCAGTTAGAGGAATGTAGTTTGGGTAATTACAGTTCACTATCAAAGCTGTCTGATAGGGCTATTCTGGCATTAATTGATATTTCTGTTAAACAATTAATTTTGAAACATTGGCTGGATAATGAAAGTGTATCTCTTTGAGAGTGGTGCTTGACTAATTTTTATCATTTACAACTAATTAAGGCCATTGCCAGCCTCATAGGAATCTAAACAAATTTCATTCCATATGGGACAACTTATATAATCTACTATGCAACTGATCCTTGGACTCTAGCCTCCTTCGCTTCCATCCTTTCCTCATCCTTTTACATCTATTTGATGTATTAATTGGTTTAGTCTGATGTTAATTTTCAAAACTTAGTGGCTTTTTCTTTCCTTACTCTCCCTTTTCCAAATACGCCATTTTGATGTGATTGGTTTTCAATTTGTTTTGACCTTTATATAATTATTTACCTGTATATCAACTCTACTTTTATGATTACATGCTTTTATGTCTGTCTCATGTCATTTGGGGGAGGGGGACAGTTTTTGTATGTTTGTTCTTTTATGATTTGTTATTGTATATTTCTAATAAAGAAAATAAAATAAAAAAAAAGGTTTACATCAGCTTGTACCAGGGTATGGCTTGACAAAATAGTAGAGTTGATTTTAGATGAGCTAGTATTTTTCACTAACATCTTAGAGGTAAAAACATAGAGGCCCAGATATTCAAAAGGATTGTGCATGGTGCAACAGTGTTGCTCCATGCACAACCCACTGATGCACCCTGGTGCAATATTCAAAAGAGAAAAGGGCGCCGACAAACTCGATGCAATCGGAGCACATCAGTAATGTATGCAGTGCCAGATGGGCGTGCCTGCGTACAACCTGCACAGCCCGACATTCAGCCTGGGATGTGCAGCCATGCATGCGCAACCCTACTTGTGCCTGCACAAAGTTAAGCCAAAAAAAAGGAACAATGATGGCCACCCACCCACAGGTGAGCTGCCCCATTGCAGGGCACAACATGGCAGCTGCCACCTGTGGTGGCCACCCGAGTTCCTGCCGCACCTGGTGGCACCCCCCCATGCCCCATCATGGGCATCTGTGTAAATAAACCCCCCTTCCAATATCCCTGGTGGTCCAGTGGACCGAGTGCTTCCCAATCACGGGCATCTGGTTAAATAACCCCCCCGTCCTATATCCCTGGTGGCATAGGCGTAGATTGCGGGGGGGGCAGGGGGCAAGCTGCCCCCCCAGAGAAATTAGACCAGGACTTTTTTAGGATCCCAGCCACCGTTCTCCGGTTATCATTTTTTTTTTAATATCAAATGGGTTCAGGGCTATGCCCGGACTGCTGCACCTCTCCAGGGGAGGGGGGCAGCACGGCGCAGTGTCTCTTAAACAAAAACTATCCCCTTTTCTGATTGGCTGCAAGCCTGCAACCATAGTAGCCTGCATGTTACAGCCAATCAGAGAGTGCTGCAAGCTGGCGCCACCGCATGAGCAGTACTCCATTAGTGGCGCCATTTAGTTGTCTCTGTGCCTTCCATGAAGGAGCAGCAGCAGCATCCATATAGCATAGGGCTGAGGAGAGATAGCTATTCGAGGATGTTGAGCAGCAGTCATTGGTTGTCTGCCAGGTGTCACCAGTGTCTCAGTCAGTCTAGTGTTCCCACCATCCTCTTGTCCTGAACAGTCCAGTTTAAATATACCTCACCCAAGTCCTCTGACTACCTACTCTCTGTTTCTCAGTGCAGCCAGCTGTGCTCTGGGCTCTCTCGCTGCCATCTGAGCCTCCCATCCCTGAGAGCCTAGGAGGCCTGCAGCCACAAGGCCGCTACCACCGGACAGACCAGGAAGAGGAGCGAGTAGTACAATTACAGTGAGTCTGAGGCATGGCCAGGCTTGCCTGCAAACCCAGCTCCTGTGTCCAGCAGGCCAGAAAAAGATTTACCGTGTTGTCGGTGAGTCCCACACCATGCCCATTGCCCACCAGTTCCATGGTCCACCGAGAGGGATTATTCAGGTCAGTGAACAGCCAGGCCCAGAACAGTGAAGAAGCCGGCGGTCATGCAGGCTATAGCAGACCCATAATGCGACACGTTCATCTGGTGTCAGAAAAAAATGAGTTACTGTCTCATCAGGGGATTAATCGGGAGAGGAACAGAACTGTTGGGAGAGACTGGCTACCTGACCTGCCTTCTTGGCCTTGCTGTGCCCTGCTACATGCTTCCTGTCTGTGCCCTTACTGATTTGGTGAGTAATTGTGCTGCAAGCTGGTTGTTGGAAATTAATACCATTCACATCCCAGAAATGTGTTTTTGGGGGTTGTCTTGGCCACGTCCATGTATCTGGGGGGTGGGTGGAAGGTTTGCTGTCTGCTTGTGTTTCTTTGGGTGGGAGGGGATTTGCTGGCTGTTGAGGCTGTCCATGTTGGTGGAGTGGGTGGGGGGCCTATTTGTTTGGTATGGTGTGGACACTGGTTATGTTGGTAGGGTGGGGACACTCAGTTACTGTGCTACTGGTGTGGTGGGGTTTGTTGGGGAAACTCACTGGACGGTCTGTGTTTGGTGGGGCTGGGAGGGATGGTCTGTTTTGTGGGGTTGTGGTCAGGGCAGACAGTCTGTGTGTTTTGGAGCTGACTCACTGAGAGGATGGTCAGTGTTTGGTGCTGGGGGAGGTCCTGCATTTGGTGGGGCTGGGGTGGACGATTAGTGATTGGGGCTGGGGTGGTTAGTGTCTGGGACTGGGAGGGCGGTCAGTGTTTGGTGGAGCTGGGAGGACAGTGGTGGAGACACATGGTGATGTGGGGACACTGGCTGTGATGGTGGGGTGGTGACACTAGCTATTGTTTGGTGGACTTGGCTGGCCATTTGTCTGGGGGAACTGTCCATAATGGTGGAAAAAGGGACTGTCCATGTTTGCCTGCTGGGTGTCTCGTGGGGAAGGGGGACTATTTGCTGGTCAGGTGTCTGGGGGGGATCTTTCCATGTTGGTTTATGGGGGGTGAATGTCGGTGATTGCTGATCAGGTGTCTAAGACGGACTATCAATGTTGTTGGGAGGGAACTCTCCATGTTTGCTACAGGTGTTTGGGGGATTGTTCATGTTGGTGGAGGCGGGAGAAATTCTGTGTTTGCTAGCTGTGTGTCAGGGAGGTGGGGACTGTCCTTGGTGGGATATGGGGGGACCGTCCATGTTTGCTGGCTGCCTGGGTGTCTGGTGGGACTGTCCTTGTCAGTTGGGAGGGGGGCATTCTATACTCGCTGGCCCGGTGTCTGGTGGGGAGGGGGGACTTCGGGTGTCTTGGGAGGACTGTCCTTGTAGGTGGGGTGAAGAGGGAGGACTGTCCATGTTTGCTGACTGGGTTTCTGGTGTACTGTCCATGTTGGTTAGGAGGAGGGACATTCTGTGCTTGTTGACTGGGTGTTAGCATATAAACATAAGTAAATGCTAAAATGTAATTTCCACCTCATCCTTTACCTGTCAAGGAATGTATCTCACTGACCTGTGCCCGCAGCTAGTATATGAACATTAGTAAATGTTGAAACATTATTTCCCCCTCATCCTTTACCTGGCTGTAAAAGTATTCTTTCACTTTTTTGATTTCTCCAATCATCCACTGTGGAGGGGTAAAACAGACAGATTCCTTGGCCTTACTGTCTCCGTCTTCATTGCCTGGCAAACACAACCAAAGGGGTAGCTTTTTGTGTTCTCCCCCCATACAGTGTTACAAGACTAGCAAAAAAAATCTTGTACTAAAACATGCACCCTAAAGAAATGATTATACTACTACCTGGCTATTATTATAGCGACTACTGACTGGCCATGATTTTTTGGGGAGGGGTTGGAACACTGGTCGTGTGTGGGGGTGGGGTTGTGGACACTGCTGGTTGTGTGTGTGTGTGGTTGGGGACACTGTTGATCGTGTGTGTGTGTGTGTGTGTGTGTGGCATTGGGGACACTGCTGGTTGTGTGTGTGGGGGGGTCGGGGACACTGCTGGTCATATGTGTGTGTGGTGTTGTGGACACTGGTCATTTGTGTGGGTGGGGTTGGGGATACAGGCATTGTGTGGGTGTGGTGGGGGCACTGTTGTGTGGGTGGGTGGAGGCACTGGCATTGTGTCGGTGGGGCAGGGTTGTAATTGTATACCAGGCAAACTGTGCTGACCGGTAGCTCAACATCTTTCTTTCCAGACAAAGAAAGAAACATAAACACAATGTAGTATAAAATGTGGTTTTATTTATTTGTATGTGCCTGTGATGGGGAGGCACAGACCTGGATTTCTGGAGCAGATACCAGATAAATGGAGCTGGAAATGGTGTTGGTTGGGTGGGGTGGGGAGAGAGGCTGTGCTGGTGCAGTGGGGAGAGTGGCTGTGCTGGAGGGGTGGACACAGAGTGTGGAGAGTGGCAGTGCAAGTCCATCAGGGTGCAGAGAGTAGCTGAGCTGGCCAGTCTGGGTGGAGATAGTGGCCTTGCAGGTCTGGGGTGGGGAGAGTGGGCTGTAGCTTTTTGCATGGACATTTAATTCACTGTTGCTTGCTGTGCCTTCTGCTGCCCTGCCAGCTTTGTGCTGCTGTGCTGACCATGGCGGACTGGTACACATGCTGAAAAAAAATGATTCTGGCCACTGGTGATGGAGGAGGGAGGGGTGGATGGGCATACTGACACAGAAATGTTTTTTTCAACATGTATGCCAGTCTGCTCAGTCCATGCCATGCTTATCTCCCTCGTACAAGGAGCTTCTGAGCACTAAAGATAAGTTTCTGTGTCAAAATTAGGAACTGTTGGAAAGTATGAAATCCTACAGTATAAAAATTGTGCATGTTTGTGTAGTTTCACCTTACTGTGTGGTTCGACAAGATGTTCTGTGGTCTCTCCTCCTCATTTAGTACCCTGACCTATGATCTAGCCATCACCCCCCCGGGCAGGGGGGGAAGGTCCGTTGTTTTGTGGTCTTTTGGTGGTTTGTTGGGCATTGTAAAATGCATTATTTCATTTACTGTGTTGTACTGCCTGGAACTGCTTTACCTTGTCTCTATCCTGAATGTAAACATGGTATAAAAAAAGTTCATTTTTTGGTGGTGTGTGTATCTGTCTGTGTGTAGAAGAATAGAGACACACTCGGGCAAAAAAAAACTGTATTAAACCACATCAAACTGAAGCAACCATGTTTCATTTGTGCCCTTCAAAACTGTCAGATGAGATGATTTTGAAGTAGTCTGTTGGGGGAGGAGCATCCATGGCAACCTGGGCTACCACAACCGGCCCACCACACACTGTCATAGGTGATGCTAATAAAAACCACCAACCAAGTACTTACCTTTCAGGGTGGGTCCTGCGAGGCTGTGCACAGGTATCTGGAGTTGTTGTTCCAGCAAACTTCCTGTGGCGTCTGTTCTCTTAGGTTATCTGATGCAATCACTTTTATACCAGGGCAGTCCATGTTTGCTTGGATGGGGTTGTGTAACCCTGAGCATGGACAGAGATGCATACTCCTTAGGATCCCATGGGGAGGAGAGTGGTAGAGGTTGTGGTGTGACCACTCCATGCCCATGATCATCTTGAACAATTAGGGGATTTACATTGTTCTGTTGCACTGTCCCAGGTATATCAGCATGCTTGTTAAGAGCATCGCCTGAGGGATATCAGCAAGTCCCATGCTTATGTATGCAATGCTTGCTTGCTTGAGGAGAGCTTTATCCTCTTGAACACTTACTAACCAGATTCAGGCATGTGACATTGAATAATATTGGATGGGATTGGAGACTAATGAATTAACTTGGTTATAACAAAGAAAAGTGTTAACACTGGGTGCAAGTAAGCAATAATGCCCGACAGGGCGTGTGTCATGCTGGGATAACATCACGCCTCAGGTGGTTGGGCACGAGTGCATCCAGTACATAAGGCATGACGTTATCCTACCATGATACACACCCTGGAGGGCATTATTGCTATTATACAATGGCGTGTTGTTATACAGAATTAAAAAAAATAATTTTAAAGATGTTTTATTTGGTGTGGAAAAATATTTTTAAGAGAAGATACAAAAAACCACAATAATGCTAACAATCATCAAGAGGTTCACGGAGATGCTGAGACTAGACCTGTGATGAATCGGAAGTACTGGGATAACATCATGGATCTAGCCCAAGACTGACCAATCATAGGCTAGCATTCATTCTTGTCATTGTATAATCGCATTTTGTTATGTAATCTGTGTAAATAAGGGCTCATGCTGTGAGGATGCACATGCTGGGATGTTTCCCATACCATCCATGTTTATAGGTATACTGAGGTGGCACAGCCATTTGCTGCACTTCCTTGAAACATGCTTTTTATGCTCCTCAAGGGTGGGAAGGCTAGCTCAAGCAGACATTTCAAGAAGTTCAGGATCCACTATAAGGGCTGGACTTGGAAGGGTTATGTAAGCAGCAAAGGCGGGTGAGAGACTAGTGAACTATCCACCTGGAGGTTCAGGTGGGGGCAAAATTAGGTCATGACTGATTTGAATTGAAGCTGAGGTGAGGTCCTGTCCTCTTGAGAAGGAAGTTAAGTTCCTTACATATTTTCAACTTTACAAGTAAGTCCTCACTCCCAAGGCAGAAGAACGAAGAACTGAATACAAAACAGATCTCGGTCAGTTTTTCAACTCTGGTCTCAGGAGGAGTTGGGCCGAGAGCAGGCTGCAGTAAAACTGGTGGGGTGGGGAAGTGCTCTGACTTGGCCTGGGCTGGTCCCTCCCAGGAGTTATTCAGCTGTAGTCTTAAATGTTATTTGAGCATTATTTGATGCTGGTTGATTTGTTTGCATTACGCAAGCCACCCACCCTCTTCGCTGTCGTGATATGCGAAAATCAGGACTTTTTTGTTACTTTGCCCCCCCCCGTAAAAATAACAAACTACACCCCTGCCTGGTGGTCCAGTGGACTGCTATGTGCCCGATCACAGGCATTTGTATAAATAAAAAATCCTCGTCTAATATCCCTGGTGGTCCAGTGGACCGATCGCTGCCCGATCGCGGGCATCTGTTTAAATCACACTCCCCCACCAATATCCCTGGTGGTCCAGTGGACTGCACTCTGCCTGATCATGGGCATCTGTAAAACAAAAAATGTCCTATTACCCTGGTGGTCTAGTGTACCCCTCCCAACCCACCCACTGAGCCCCACCACCCAGCTCCCTGGTCAGCCGGCAGGCGGCAGCACCCCACCCACCTGCCACCCCACCCCACCATCTGCTGACTGACAGCTTGGTAGGGCTGCACACCCATTGGTTCACAACATGAGCCAATAGGCATGCAGCCCATACCGTACTACACAGTCCAGATATGTGAATGAATCAATACATGTACTAAAATGACTTCATTATGCCTGTCAGTAAAATCACTATAACAAATGTTAAGGCTCTTTTTATTTATTTTAAATGGTAAAACTTACCTGCAGCATATCACTGAGCTTTGATGAGATGCAGGGTCTCATTTTACAGATGCCCATGATCAGGCAGAGTGCAGTCCACTGGACCACCAGGGCTATTGGCAGGGGTGTGTGATTTAAGCAGATGCCCGCGATTGGGCAGCGATTGGTCCACTGGACCACCAGGGATATTGGATGGGGGGTTTATTATACTGATGCCTGTGATCGGGCACATAGCAGTCCACTGGACCACCAGGGATATTAGATGAGGATTTTTTTTTTAGACAAATGCCTGCGATCGGGCTGCAGGGGGAATTGGTCCCTGACGGCTGCTGCCTGGCAGGGTGCCAGGTACAAGTCATCGGGGATCGGTGCACCTGCATGCTAATGGGATGTAAATGGGGCCATAATGACATGCAAATGGCTCCATGTGCGCCTTGCATAAATTATGACCCCATTTACATGTCCCCTTTTGAATATCACAGGTGCTGTGAATGGCGCAATGGCACTTTCGCTACCGCATCTCCATGCTCCACTCTGGCCACTTGCGCTGGTGCAGTGCCACTGCACCATGCACAATGGGGGTGGCCAGAGTGTGATATTCAAAGCTGCTGAGCCATAGCGCAGCTCTGTTGAATATAGCCCAGGCCACTCCCCACCACAACCAAGTTGAGCTGCACCCAGGCTTGTGCCACAGCCTGGCACAGATTAAATATCCGGGCCAATCAGTTCTAGAAAACTGGCATTTTTTTTGCCATGGTGTGCGCAGTCTTTTTTACGGGGGATGATGTGTTCTTGAAATATATATTAAATCATGCACATCTAAGGAACCATGCAAGAGCTTTGAAATTAGAACTTTCTCTTCAGTTGGCCTTTTGGCTTTATCAATATCTGTATACATTAGGGCATTCATATCACCTCCCAAAGTTATTAAATGTGATTCTAGTTTTATTATCACCTCAGTGATATTAGCCAAAAATTGGGGTTTTTGATTAAATGGCGTATAAAATCAACCAATGATTATATTAACATTATTTATTGTAGCTTTGACTAATATTATACACCTTGTTTGACCTTTAACTCAACTGAATTCAACTCAGTTTATTTTTAAAAAATGCAGTCAGGATCTATCCAAGCGCTTGTAAAAAAGATGAATAAAAAAGCAGCAGTTTAAAAACACATACATACATACTATAAAATACATATTTAACACAATATTCAAAAACAGTTAATTCATTCATATTCCAGAAAGTTGAGGCTAAACAAATGTGTTTTCAATGCCACTTTAAAGCTCTTCATGATTGTACACTCTCTTACCGAAAGAGGAAGATAATTCCACAGGGTAGGGGCTATAAATGAAAATGCCCTTGCACTAGAAGTCTTCAGACTTATCCTGGGAATCTCTAGTAATCTCTCATTGGTGGAGCAGAGTGGGTGGGGGGGGGCAGTAAGGTCACAGGAGTTCTTGCTGATAATGCAGACTCTGTCCATGTAGGGCATTATAGGTCAACAAACTGACCTTGAAGGTAAGTCGCCACCAGACTGGCAGCCAGTCCAGGCCATGGAGCACAGGCATAATATGACAGGTGCAAGATAACAATCAACAGGGTAGATGCTGCATTCTGCACCAGCTGCAAGTGGTGAATGTCAACCCCTAGGTATAGATAAATTGATCAATAAAGTGAAAATCAATTATTTTTTTTATCATGGTAGCCAATCCACAGCTCTTATTGGTTCCAAGAGAATAGAAAATATTAGCAACTCATTTCTTTTTCACTTTTGAAACATCAGATTTTTTTAAATGAATTTCTTGTATGCATATAATTTCAGTGTGTTTTTTTGTTGTTGTTGTTGTTAATAGGTAGCATACTTTCTTTTCTAATGGTGACTTTGTACCATTTATATTAATGGTGGCAAATCTTATTTTCATAATGAAGCCATAAGCTATTCTGGTAGTCTCCTAACCTTTTCCCACTAACAGTAGTTTAAGGATATTGCAAAAAAAAAAAACTAATTTGTCTCCCTAATACCATAGAATCATCATGTTTTGTTTAATAAAGCATACTTCTGTCTCGTCAAAATTATTAACCAGACTAATAATGACATAGAAAATTGAAAAGATAAAAGGCAAACCAATAAACACAGCTCTGTAGAACTGCTCTTTATTTGTGCTTTCAATTAGGTCCCCCCTCCCCATAAGCATTACTGTTCTTTCATGCACATTTTTTTCTCATGATTTAATCTATAGATATATGAAATTCTACAAAGAGAAATACATTAGCTGGTGACAATATTACAAGACACGGATGTGAAAAATTACTCTGTTCATTCACACCACATTCAGAGTTATGTAAATAAGACAGGTAATTTTTTGCATCAAAATCTTTAAGCACTTCTTGTGGTGAATCATAATGCAGCCTTTCTCTCTCTCAAATCACCCTGAGTCATGCTGGAAAAATTACTGAAGATGTTATCTTATTAGATGAGAGTTTAGTTCATATGGAGTCATAGTCAAAAAAAAAAGCTCAGATCATACTGTGGGACAGTCTTGAACTGTAAGACAGCACATCTGGAGCAGAAGAATTAATTAAAAACTAGTTATTCAACTTGCTATCACTGTTGTACAAGGCTGTGAGGGAATCAGGTGTTGCCTTGCAACAGGGCTAGGTACAGGAAGTGATGTAGGGGCTGTAGTCTATACATAGCAGCAGGACAACAATGAATCTCACCAACTAACTCTATTTTACACTCTGGGCACACAATAATTACTTAATAACCTGTGACACTAAAGAGGGATAACAAATAATGTTTTCCTGGGGGATTTGTAGTTCAGTTACTGTGAGCAAGGGGTCACTTGACTCCAGGGCTTACCTTCCAGGACATGGATCATATAAGCAGCACCAAGAGTGAGCAGAGTGCTAAAAACTCAGACCATACTGTAGAACAGTCATAAACTGTGAGACAGCACCTCTGGAGCAGGAGAATTAATTAAAAAACTAGTTGTTCAACTAGCTATCGCTATTGTACAAGGCTGTGAGGAAGTCAGGTGTTGACTAGCAACAGGTCTAGGACCAGAAAGTGGTGTGGAGGCTGTAGTTCTCACATAGTAGTAGGAGGAATATAAGGAGTCTCACCAACTAGATTTATTTTACATTCTGGGCATATAGTAATTACTTAATACCCTGTGGCACTAAAGTGGGATGACAAATACTTTTTCAGGGGGATTTAAAATTTGGTTATTGTGAGCGAGTGGTCACATGACTCTGGGGCCTAACTTCCAGATCACAGACCATATAAGCAGTACCTAGAGCAAGCTCGAGTGGACCAGTGCATATTCACCATGCACAGAGATGCATGCAGAGGCAAGCATGTCTAAGTGTGTGCCTTGCACGTCCTACGAGAACTAGGGAACTAGGGAGGGGATACTAACACCTACACCAAACAAATAGGTCTAATGAGTACTAAGAGTGCTAAACAGTCATTAAACTATGGCATAGTACTCCAGCAGTAAATTAAATATAGTGAACAATGGAGACATATAACCCCTCAGCTGATTGTCTAACAATCTTATGTAATGACGGTATGATAGTTTAATGCTGTAATTGCTTGATGTATACCACAAGCAGAAATGAATCAAGCACAGAAGGGTTTATTTACTAGAAATGTGTACAAATGGGTGAGCTATTGACTGAAGTTAACTCATTGAAGAAACAGGTTAGAGGAAATGCTCTAAAAACTATAAGTGTAACAGAAAAAAATAAAAGAAAGAGTCACACAGGAAACTATAGATATGGAAAGAACTGCAACTGAATCTGAAATAAGTAATATAGAACAAATAGTGACTGCAAAGTTGAATGGGTCACAGTGCAAGGATTGCCTCATAAAAAGGGAAGAAGGGCAATGGGAAATAATGAAATGCTTACAGCAAACAGATACCTGCCATTGATAGAAATAGATTGGAAAAGTCCAGAGACTAACCACAAAAATATTATATAACTTAAGCACCTTATCATACAATGAACAATTAAAAAAGTTAAACCTTATGTCCCTCAAAATAGAAGGATATGTGGAGATATGCTTTTATGTTGTGATATTATGCTGGAGAGCTATCTCATGAAAGGGTTAGGATTTGAATTCAAGAATGATAACTTAGGCACAAGGGGACACCTTCTACAACTCCGACCAAAAAAAAAAAAAAACTGCTAAATTGGAATAAGCTGCCTGTCAAGCTAGTAATCAGCAAGGACAAAAACCAGTTAAAAAAAAAGACTAGACACTTATATTTTAGAAGGAAACATATTGCCCTATTATGGGTAACCAGTAGGAGCACACATGGGTTCATCACCTTCTCTGTTCCTTGTTCTGTACTACGAACCTTAGTATATATTCTTTTCTCTTTGTAATCAAATCTGGTAGAGATCATTATATAACAATGTTGTAGCACCCAATACAGTGATTTTCTTTTTTTTTATAAACCTCAGACATCAGGGCTTCCCTATCCTCTGATTTTACTAGTTAGGCGATAATTGGTCTAGGTGGATCTCCCTTGTCAGGACGAGCACTCAGTTCTCTGTGGATCTGGACATTTTTTTATATTAATATATGCAGAATATGTATCCATATATGCAGCAGCTCCTATATTAAGTGTCCTTTAGTGTTTGAGAGTTATCCCAACTTTCTGGTATTCCCTGAATTTTGATATTTTTCTTCCCACTTTGGCTTCAAAGTCTAAAAAATAATTTTTTGACTCATGGTTAGTTTTCTCCAGCTGGTAAAGAGCTCTTTGGGTTGAAGTATAATTGTCCATCAGAGATGATATTCTGGACTGCAGCTGATTTAGTTCCATTCTGAATTCTTGATTTTCTAACAGGAGCATTTCTGATAACTTTTAATGTGTCCAGTTTATTTCTGTTCCTTCTAGCTTAGAAAGTGTTTGATTACTTGCATTTGGTGAAATAACATTTTTGCCCATGGAGGGGCATCTTTGAAATCCTTTTGTTGCTCATGCCTATTTTGACTATTTTTATTAGGACTGGTACCAATATCCATTTTAGCATTATTATTCTCAACAGAGGGATTTACATGTTTGTTGGGAGTTTCCATTGCTGAGATTTGCATGGTAGTGGTCTTTTGTTGTGACTGCTTTTGTGAAGTCCTTGAAACATTATATATCGGACTAGCTGATTCTTCAATATGTATTTAATATCATGTTATGTGCTGCTCAATTGCGTACTTGTGGTCCTCCCTTGCTAAGGCAAAAACAATGTTTGGTCTGGCTCCCAATTCCTTGGTCCAAAGTTCTGCTTGACTCTGTATATTCAGAGTGGAATCTTTTTCATCATTTACCAGGAGTACTCAGCTAATGTTAGAATCTGGTTCACTGACCTTTAATCCTGCTTTATTAGACAGTTTTGTCCTCTGTAGTTTCAGAGCAAATATGCCTTTAGGAATATTTAATACTGAGGATGTTGTCTCTAAATTCAGTTGGGTGTTTTTATCTGTTGGTGATTTATTTTTTACAGCATTTACTCCTGGATCTGGTTTGCTTACATTACTCTTATTTTGATATTCAGTAATTGTTATCTAATTTTCCTGATTACTCTTCATCTTATCAGCAGCTTTATTCTTACTGAAGGAGTTATTCAAAATATTATTACCTCCAGCTGTGTGGTCAGCTTCAATGCTCATTCTCATCAAGTTTGTTAATGATTCTTGTAAGCTGCTTTGTCCAGAGATATCTGGCTGCTGCTGCTGCTGCTGCTGTGAACCTGTCATTGGCTTATCAGCAATTGGAACCATCAGTTTGCACTCCAAAGCTTGAAAAGGCCATGGCTGAGTCGACGTTCTTTCATGACTATCTTGAACCAAGGCAGGTAGCTGGGAGGTGATCATATGTTCCATATATTAATTCTCATCACTGCCAGAATTGTGTACAGGGATGCTGGAAATTTGTAAATTCTTTTGCTTTCACTGCATTCCCAGAGTTGTCAGTAGTCTTTAAAAAAACAGTTTCACTTATTCCTGCAACTTCTTTAGAGAACCATCAAATCTGACAAGTGCAGTTCTGTTTTTAAAGGTCTGACTCTTTTTTTTCTTGTAGTTGTGATCAGTTGTTTCCATATCTTGCCTGCAGGTGTATCCATATTTATTGAATTTCCATTTATATTTGTTCTGCTTTTACTTTGCTTAGCGTCCTTAGGTGTCATTATGCAGAATTATTCAAGTGACTTACATCTATTTGTCTCTATGTTGACTCATATATCTTCATAGCCACTTTCTAAATCTCTTTTGCTTAACAATACTCAGAAAGGGTTGGCTGTTTTGTCCTTACATTAGATGACATGTTAATACTCAGTTTCCATATGAGTTTCCAACTCATATTCGAGGAGGTTCTTGTGAGATTGCTGCTGCACTCTAGTCAGTTGCTGCCACCATCTTGCCCTCTTCATCTGGAAGCTGGGAGCTCAGAAGCTCCTGGGTAATAATGAATGCCTTTTATTTTAGTATGTGTTCTTATTTCTTGAAGGAGGACTTCAAGGCCCATTATAAATAAAGTAGGGGAGTGAGGACAGCCCTGTCTGACACCTCTATGAATTGTGAATTCTTTATTAAAACAATTTTTCACTTTGAATGATCATTTTGGTGAATTATACAGACTTTTTATTACGCCAGCAAACTGACCTGGAAATCCCCTTTGATCTAAAATATGAAAAAGAACAGGCAAATCTAACATGTCAAATGCTTTGCTTGCAGCCAATTACATATGAAACATTTCTGTGAATTGTTTAAATATTCCATAACTAACTGAATTTCATAAATGTATGTATGTATTAGTCTGCCTGGTATGAACCCTTCTTGATCTGGGAGGATCATATCAGGCAGACATTTCAAAATTCTGTTATTTATTACTTCTGTGAAGATTTTATAATCAGTGTTAAGAATAGCAATATGTCTATAATTCTCAAACATTTTATGATCTTTTACTTGTTTGGGTATAAGAGAGAGATACATGCTTTTTCTGAATGTGTCTGGCGCTCCTTTTCATCCTGAGCGACTTGGTATAATAATTGCAAAAAAAGGAATAATACAATCCAAGAAATCAGAATAAAACTTGATCATGAAACCATCCAACTCTGGGCATTTTCCCATTGTCATAGATCTTATTGTAGTCCTTATTTCTACCTCAGAAATAGGAGTATGAAATGTTTGTTGACTTTGTAAGATATCAATTGGTCTAGAAATATATTGATTATAGTATAGTAAGTCTTGAAGAAAATGATGAACAATCTGACTTACACAAATCAGTGAAGACATTAGGAAAGCAATTCTCAATCTCTATCTTTTTTTTCACTGTTATCACTATTAATGTTGTAATTTTATTTGCAGTCAGTTCTTGCTTGAATCTTTTAGTCAATGATTTCCTGCTTGTTGATTATATAACTGCCAAATTATTTTAATTGTTTTCAGGTTTAGTTTCTCAGTTCCATTTTTTAAGTTGTTCATGTTCCAGTTTCTTTGATGCATCCCCATTTCTTGAACAGTTGACTTGTTTTGTTTGTTTCTCCAGGATGTCTTCCATATTATGACCCCCCCAACCATAGTTGGTTTAAAATCATCCCACAAGTCTATAATATTGCCCTCTTGTAATTTATTGTCAGTCTGAACATTGAGAATTGCTTCCCCAACAACTTCTGTAATGAAATGTGTTACTGTTTGAAGATTATTATTGTATCTCCAGAAGTATGATTCTGTTTTCTTTATGTCAATGCCCAGATGTAAAGAAGCTGGGTTATGATTTGAGGCACCAGTGGGAGGAATAGTAGTTATGGGATGATCATTGTTAACAAAAATATTTTTTGAAACAAGAACATATTCTAGTCTTGCAGAGGTTTACATCTTGGAGAAAAATGTGTAAAATGTTTTTTTCCAAAGGTCATAGTTGTCTCCAGTTTTCTGTTAGTAAATTACTAGAAATAATATTTTTAAAGCTACACGGGTCATATTTTTCCCATCTTTGAGCTCGTAATGATCTGTCTAATTCTAGGTAGCTAAACAATTAAAATCTCCCTTTAGGATGATATTCTCCTTCACCCAGTTACTAAGAAAAGCATTTTCTGTTGCCAAATGTGAACCAAATCATTGAAATGGTGCATGCTTTAATTATAATCATTCTTGTTCATCACCCATTTGTACATCAAAGATTTATTGAATATTTTTTTCTGTGATTCATTATTTAAACCCCTTACCTTTTGTATTACTAATAAAGGAGAAAACCTGTTTAATCCAGTTTTAATTTTTACATATCTCCATTTCCCAATTTTGTTAAGTATATTTCTTGTAAGAATGCAACATTTAAATTTAATGTTTTTAGATATTTTAAAAATCTATATCTAATGTTTCACATGACACCTATAATGACTAGACGCATAATGGCTTACTGTGTGTATAAAACAGACAGAAAAAAGAACCATTTGGGTGAAAATATATACCCTTTTTGACTGTTTGTCTTGATTAAATGTAAATCATCTGGTAATGTACAAATATTAATGCACTCTCTCATCTGCCTAACAGCTCCCCAAATATTCTTTCTCCTCCCAGGATATCCTACCTTCCCCTTATGGTGCCAGTGGAAAACTCCAGGCACCATAATTGTACCCTTTAGCCTTTTGTGCCATACTTGGCTATTGCCACCTCTAACTCAGTCATTTATAGACCCTTCTAGTATATAAATTGCATAGCACAGTTACATTCAGGTACCTATGTATTATTTGTTCTCCCTCCCCAACCACATTTAATAATGACAATATACTGTACAATATTCTACAAGAATTGAATAGTCCTTTGATAACCTCTAAGCAATCACCCATTCAGGAAAGTTTTCATGATGACTGTGTAACACAGACAGCTAATGTAATCTCAGACAAAGGTTGTGTAGCTTCCACTTTATTAATGTAGAAAGTAATCTGATTATTCAAAAAGACCTTGAGTTTGAATGGGTGTATCATTATTGCTTTTATTTTTGCTCACCATAGAATTTGCAGAATTTCAGACTATTGTTTCCTTAATTTTCTTAATACAGAAGAAATGTCCTCCCTTATAAAAAATAGTGTTCTATAATTTAAGTCCTTTCTTAGCTGTAATAGTTTTGATAACTTTGATTTTATATTCACTGTTCAAAAGTTTAACTATTACAGGTCTCATTCTGTTTGTATCACCTACTGTTGTCTTTGCACCTACTCAGTGAACTCTGTTGATTTCAGGTGCTCTTGCAATGATTGCAGAATATTTTTGAAAGGTTAGTTTAAGATATCTGCTACAATAGGTTGCTGGCTTTTTTCCGACTCTCATTAATACCAAAGATTCTGATATTTTTACTTCTTGAATGTTTTTCCATATCATCTTGCTTATTATTTTAGCCATTCTTGTTGTTTTTTAAATATTTGAACCTCTTTATCTGCTGGATTAACTGTATCTTCAATTTTTGATTGCTGTTGTTCAAATTCATTTAACCATTTTATTTCCTAGCCAATTTTAATCTCTAATTTCCCTAAATTAGTTTGTAGTTGCTGAATTTTCTCAGGTAAATCATTTATTTTTTTCCAACTCTTTTTAGATTTTTTCTGTCCCTGTTATCAACAGCCTGGCCTGACCTGGCAGTTGTTCATTTTGATTTGAAAGTCCAGCATTTTCATTAATTTCAGAAGTCACTCTTTCTGTATTTTGTAATAGTTTTCCACTTTTTGTTCAAGATCTGTATTTTCATTAGGTGTTTTAATCCCCCCACACACACACATATGACCATTTCCTTTATTAACAACCATATAATCTGTTTTTTAATCTACTGCAGACTGATATTTTGGCCCCATGGCTGAACTCTTATTAAAATATACTTTTGAGATTTTAAAGCATCTGTTTAAGGCCTTTTTGATTTTGCATGTTTGACACAGTAGCTGTTGTATGTGATTTCTCTTCTATCCTGCTAAGTCAGTCACTTATGTTAAATAGTTTATTTAGTGTTTTATTATAGTGTCTATGAGGGTTTTAATAGTGGATTTTGTTCTGTGACAGGTGCCTGACTCTTCTAAATCTGCAGAGTTTGGATTTATATTCTCATTTTTTCACTTTCCTGCATTAGTTAAAACAACAATGCTTGAAGCAGACAGTGTTAATGTTGGTTCAGAGACTCTTGTTAATTCAAGGTCATGAGCAGTTATGGGGTGGAAAAAAGAAACAAGAACTGTAATGTGTGTTTCTCTGAAGTCAAAAGCCAGTATCAGAGTCAGTTTTAAGAAAATAGACCTATTTACTTCTTTCACTTTTTGTTACCAAAACTCTGTAACAAGAGTAGTAATATGCCCATTTATTTTTATTCAAATAAACAGACTGTCAGGTCAGGAGAGAAGAATTACTCACTGGCAAGCGGTTCAGAATTTTTTTTTTTTTGCCAAACTATACCCAGACCTTACTCTGTCTGCCATGGCTTCTGATTCTATGTATGGAGCTTACAATGCAATGCACTGTTTTTTTGGCTTTGTTCTCTGGCTGTTCTATGGGGAATCCTTTTCTTGTTCATTATGGAGCTCTAGAAGTACTTGCCCTTGTACAGTTTTCCTTCTGCTGCATTCTTCAGTGAATCAACAAGGAATGTACCTTTTTTCTCCCTGTATGGCTTAAGAGTAATGGCATATCTTCTTGGTTCTGAAAAGTGATGTGCTGATTACTGCTACCATAGACTTTCTGAATGGAGGTACACTCATGTTTAGTGCACCAGGACCCCTTGATCACTGGGCAGATTAGAAAATATAAAAAAGGAAATCTGCAAGTCAGAATTTACTGTTTTATAAATGGTTGATAATACTGACAATATTATGGCATTCTTTTGCATCCACAAGGTAATCAAGTGAGCAAACTGCATGCACCTGGTGCTAGCTCTTGTTTATTCCTAACAGGACACACCTGCTGCCCCAGAACTCAATATCACAAAGCAAAAAGTAATTATTGTCAAAATATATTCTTACAGCCCATAGCAAAATATATCTAGTGGTTCACTGGTCTCAGCTGTTGATTGTAATGATTACTCCAGTGCCTGGATACCCTTTGCCTGCAGGACAAAAGTATAAGGGGATGCAACATCGATACTCTACCATAGGTATGGTAGCTTTCCATTCCACATTTGATAATTTCCTCAAAATGTCCATAGAATCCCTCATATTTGAGGGGCAGTTTCTGAACAGACCCTGGGAAAAGGAATCCATAGACTCTGAAAGGGGCTTCATCGGGGACCCCATCCCTGATACAATAGGATTCTCTGGAGGATTGACAGTGCTTTTATAAACCTTTGGATAAAAACAAAATGTTGCCACAACTGAATGCTGCACTTCTAAAGTGTGCCTTCTCTTTTTGCTGTCCAGCTGCACTGTTAATCATTTCAAACAAATCAGCTTACAATCTTGAGGTGGGATCAAATATAAGGTGGTTATATGTGGCATCATCATTTAGGAGCTTCTGTGCTTCCTTTTTATAATCCTGTTTACTGAACATAACAATATTTTTGCCCTTGCCCTCATTTGTAATATCAGTCCGCTTCATTAGGGCTGGAGGTAGGCAGAGCCTGCAGTCCTCTTGCATCAGCTCTAAAAATGAACTACTGGATTTAGATCATGGAACACTTCCTTTGGAGTTTTCAGATGATCCTTCCATCTTTGCAGCCCTTCAATTTAACTCTTGCAGTGCTGAAGACTAAATATCTGTCCAGGGCTCAATCAAATAGATTAATTTTGGTTCATTCAGCAGCCTAGGGATTAAGAAATAAATGCTCTGGACAATCACCTATCCTCCCCAACCTTGTAATGCTTCAGTGAGTACAAGAAACACATGTGTTCTTTTGAATCCAACTTGGTAAATCAGTTCCAACACTATTTTCTCAGCTTTTTTTTATTGGACTGTGACTTGCTATATTTTGAGACTAATCATTTACTGACATGACATTCAACAGATAATAGCATCTAACTGACTGCAGAGTAGTGTCAAATTAGAGTCTTAGTCAATTCTCCCAGTGTGTGTGTGTGTGTGTGTGTGTGTGTAAATGAATTCAGCATTTCCTCTTAATAATTGATTTATGTTAACCCTTTCTGAACCTAATTAGTGGCATTAGATGTAGGAAGGGTTTTAAATGCTAGGCAGCTAAGGTTTTAGGGAGGGAATTACAAAGAATGATATCAGTGTCAACTGCAGTGTTCCCAGACTAAACAAAGCATTTCCCTGTAAGGCACCCTCCTTTTCCCTGTATTTTCCATGTAAAATTGGGACAAAACTCTTGTACATTTTTCTGTATGCTCAAATCAATACATGTACTAAACTGACTTCATTATGCCTGTCAGTAAAATCACTATAACAAATGTTAAGGCTCTTTTTATTTATTTTAAATGGTAAAACTCACCTGCAACATATCACTGAGCTTTGATGAGATGCAGGGTATCATTTTCAGAAGGGTTCTAATTTTACCCACTTCTACAATTAGCCTGGTTAAGATGCAGTATCTCATTTTCAGTGGAGTCTTACTTTTACCAGTGCTGACTTAAACTATGCATATGTGTGTATGTCACACATATAGTCATGTCAGTGCTGTCATGATATGACTGAGTATGGGACAATTGGAGCACTCATGGTTTTATACTTGTGGGAAGAGTAAATAAATGTTAGGCCGCTAATCATTTTGGGTTTTCAGATGTTGCAAGGGGCATCCTAGGGAATTACAAAGAATGACAGTGGTGTCAGTTGCAGTTCTCCCAGACTGAACAAAACATTTCCCTGTAGGGCACCCTCCTTTTCCCTGCATTTTGCATGTAAAACTGGGACAAACCTCCTGTACATTTTGCTGTATGCTCAAATCAGTACATGTACACAACTGACTTCATTATGCCTGTCAGTAAAATCACTATAACAAATGTTAAGGCTCTTTTTATTTATTTTAAATTGTAAAACTCACCTGCAACATATCACAGAGGCTCTGGAAAAATGTTGAAATCTTTCAAGCTTTGCTATCAATGTTTACATGTCTCCAGAACCTTTTGATGGTATTATAGCATTGTTACAATGTACTGACACAGCTAGATGGCCTGGTTGAGATGCAGTATATCATATTCAATGGGTCATACTTTTATCCATTTTGGCAATGTACTGACACAGGGTAGCTTTGATGAGATGCAGGATCTCATTTTCAGCGGGGTCCTAATTTTACCCACTTCTTCAATGTACTGATACACATTAGCATAGCTAAGATGCAGTATCTCATTTTCAGTGGGGTCTTACTTTTACCAGTAATTACTTAAACTATGCATATGTGAGTATGACGCATATGCAGTCATGTCAGTGCTGCCATGTTATGGCTGAGTATAAGGCAAACTGTGCATGCACGAGTGTCACACATGCACAGTACAGTAATAACAGCAGTATCAGTTACTTCTGACTCTGGTGCAGTGAGAGCACCTCATATTCTTTTCAATGCTCTTACCACTCCTAAAAGCTCCCCACAGCCATATTAACTCTGTGCTGGGAAAAGCTAATGGATGGGCAACACTGAGGACTGCTCTACTGTGTTCATGTCCACAGTCTCTATTGGCAGGTCAGTTTAGAAGGCCATCACCTGTCAGCCTAATGGCATAGTGGGTTGAGGCATCTAGCCTTGCCTCATGTCACACCGGCAACCTGGGTTTGGGAATGACCTTGGGTTGGGGAGCTGGTTGAGGGGAAGGTAAGAGCAGGATTAAGCTACCTATCAGCAGCTCTCCTTTCCTGGGGTGGACACTGTACCCCCATAGTAAGGCTTGATTAAGTAAAGCTGTATCCAAATGTCCTACCTGTGGACCAAGTTAGACTTTCAATGCCAAAAAAAAAAAATAAAAGAAATAGCAATGTAGTCCTTGGCTTTGAATAAATTTCATATGGGTTGGCATTATAGTTTGCACATTCTTGTGTTGTATGATTCTAGTTTGACCACTGCTTTTTTATGCTATTTTACATTGCCACTTACCTTCTGACTTGTATGATGCCCTTCTTTTGTTCATTGTTTGTTTATTTATTTATCAAGTCTAGGATTACAAATACCTTTGAGCCTTGGCTCTTTTACAAAGGTTCTACATCAGAGAAATACAAATTATGGGGAACATCAAGACAGACATCACAACAATGTGGACATTGCAAACAGAGTACAGATTAATACAATTCAAGGGCAGCATTATAACAAGGCAACCAGCTGCATTTGTCAGAGAAAATTGACAACAGATAAGAAGACTCATAGGGAGAGGGAAGGGGGGAGAAGGAATGTAGGAAGGGTAGGGAGAGGGTGAAAAGTGCAGCATTGGGTATACCAAGATGTGAAGGTAGAATCCAATGGGGGGACAACTAGAGCAGAAAGGGAAGTCCACAGTCTGAGTGTGCTTTAGTATTTCTTTCATGTCTTTAATAACAGGAGCACTCCTTTTAACCCTTGCTATGCCACAGACTAATATATCAGTCCAAAATGCCTATATGTTCTAATTCTTTCTGCAGCCTAAGAGATAATACAGTGCAGACCAGGTCTTCATCAGTATTTTCAGTTGTTTTTGACCATCTGTTATTTTTATATCACTTCTGTTGTGACTAAAATGAATTATTATGCAGCAGACAGTGCTCTCTGATCTTACAGACCAATAGTTGTCCAAAAATAGCTACAAATACTGATGAAAACCTGGTCTGAGTTGCATTAAAATGAGTGCTCCTTTTATTATTTCAGACATAGAAAAAGGCACTCAAGCAGACTCAAATTGTGGAAAGAAGGATATCATCCAAGTCAGGAGGTAAATGGCAATCTACAATAGCATAAAGAAAGCATAGGTCAAAATCTTTAACAATTGTTGCACTGTTGCTTTAAGTTATGAGAATATGCTGCATTTTGCAAATGCAGACTCATAACTTTATTAATATTCAGTATTTTTACCACAATATTTCAACATAGCTATTTTGGTACAACGACTCATTAATGTGACAGCTGTTAGTTTTCAACTCCTGCTCAAAATGTGTGTTTGCAGTCCAAAAGTTGATTTTTGCAGTTCCTGCATGACATCACCTTTGGGCCAGGAGTTTAACATTTTCTCTGCCCTTCTTTATGAAACAGATTCATCACAAGACTGTGTTGAAAAGTAGGTGTAAAACTATAAAAAGAAAAATAGTTTTCAATATTTTTAACCCAGATTCCTCTCCTGCAGCCCTATCAGTTCTGGTCAAAACTTGTTTTCTGTAACTGTTTCAAGCTGCTTTTCATCTTGAGTAATATTTGATACCCAAGGTTCCATGGACTTCTTAGTAGATTACCTGTCTCCAGTTTGACGATATGTTACAATGTGATAATGCCTGCAGCCCCTGAACAAAATTTAGATTTTGGTTTGAAATGTTTAAATGTATTTTTTATATTCCATCTCATTAATTATATATTGTCAATCTGTTTCTATCTCAGTATTCAAACCTTGCAAATGCATTCCAATTTATAAGACAAATCTAAATCTGAATAATGAATTATGCATACTGGGTCATTCACACAATCAAATTCAGACAGATTTATTTTGATTGCTCTGATTCCAAATTATCTATAATGAAAGTTAAATCAACCCTAGAAGATGTATTGCTTTCCAAATCTAAAGCCTGACTATATGTATCTTGATTGTTACAGAAAAGCAATCATTTGAGGTGAACTGTTCTGAAAATTATTAACTGATTTAAATAAATGCAAACTCATTGGGTTCTGTGGTTGGCACAAAAGAAAAATCTTTTTGGAAAACGTTATTGATCTGGTATAAGATTAATCAAAGCCAGATTTATTGCTTGTTTTTCCCTTTTCTTGTCTGTCAACACTCAAATTTCTCTCTGATTGCTGACAACAGTTCTGTGTCCATCTTTCACTTTTACCTTTATGCTTCTTTTGTTTTGTTTTCTTGGGGGGGGGGGGGTTTCCTTTATATATTTTTTCCTTTTGATTATTCCTGTTGCTCATGAACCAGAAAAAGTTACATTTCTTCTGAAATTATAAGTTTATTAATCAAATTATTCTGAATGTGTGGCTCTATTAGTCAGTTGAGGTTGAAACATGATCTTTTGTACTGCTGTTATAATTTTTCTTTCTTGAACTGAAGCATGTAACTCTTATGGGGGGACATATTCAGAGCTGGCTGGTTGCATGGGCACAAAGATGTGCTGCACAGAATAGATGCTCTGGTCGGCTCTGAGGGTATATTCAAACAGTATGCATGATTGGTACTGATCATGCACACTGAATATCCTCCTTGGATGTACAGCCCACAGCAGGCAGCCTCTGAGTCCCACGCAGTACAACCAGGGACTGTGCTGCATATCACCAGTGGGGTATGCATGGCATATAGCTGGATGTGCCATGACCCCAAGTACAATATTCAGCCAGGAAATGCTAATGAGCTCATTGAGCATGCATGGCACAAAGGGCCATCATGCATGGTCATTATGAGCCCATTAGCATGGCTGCACCTGATGCCCAGCAATCACCGTATGAAACACAGAACACACCACATCACCCTGGTAGTCTAGTGCCCCTCATCCCTGATCATAAATAAATGTTGTATCCCCATATATTCCTGCTAGTCAGGTGGCAACCCCCTTCCCATCTCTGATCATGAATAAATATTGTATCCTCATAGATCCCTGGTAGTCAGGTGGCAACTCCCCTTCCTTCCCCAATCATAAATAAAAATTGTGTCCCCATAGCTCCCTGGTAGTCTAGTGGCCCCCCCTCCTAGCCCTGATCATAAATAAAAATTGTACCCCTGTAGATCCCTGGTAGTCTAGTGTAGATCCCTGGTAGTCTAGTGGCCCCCCTCCCATCTCCGACCATAAATGAAAATTGTATCCCCATAAATCACTGGTAGCCTAGTGGCCCTCCTCCTAGCCCTGATCATAACAGAATGAGTAATCCCAAAATATCCCCAGTAGTCCAGAGGACCCCCAACCTCTCACCCACTGAGACACCACACCCACCCCCCTCCCCTCCCCATTCCAGAATGGCCAATGCAGATGCTGGGCAGCAAAACCCATGCACACATCCATGACTGCCCACTGACTGAGCTGTCACAAAAGACAGCCTACAGTATGTACTACATCAACCAATGGGCTTGTAGTGTGTGCTGTAGGCTTTCATTCACAAGGCTGTCTTTGTGAATGAAAGCTTACAGTACACACTCCAAGCCCAATGGTATTGTAGTGCATACTGTAGGCTGTCAGTCTGTGACAGCTCAGTTGGCGGGCAGCTGTGGATATGTGTGGATTGGTTTTGCTGCCCGCTGGCTGCATTTTCCATGCTGGGATGGAGGAGTGGGGTGGGGGAATGGCTGCCTCAGTGGGTGGGGTCTACTGAACTACCAGGGATATGTTGGGATTACTTATTCTGTTATGATCGGGGCTGGGAGGGGGCCACTAGACTACCAAGGATCTATGGGGTACAATTTCTATTTATGATCAGTGATGGAAGGTGGGGTTGCCACCTGACTGCTGTGCCAGGCAGGCTGCTGTGCACCTGCCAGCACTGCCATGGCCCACCTGTTGGTGGCTGGATGATTTAGGCCTGCTTTCTGTGGCAGATCTTTGTGCCGCACATCTCTGGACAGTGAGGGGTCCATTCCCTCTGAATATGACACCTCGTGGCATATTCATGGAAATGCCCCCTCCATGCACACAGCATACATTCCTGCTGCACCCTGGCCCATTTCCTTGTGGCTGGCACACCCCTCCCATCTGAATATCTCACTGCTGTGCATTGTTGGAGTTGCACGGTACATCACCCTGCACCACTGGGTTGTGCCGCACATCTCCTTTGAATATGGGGGCCCTGATCCTTACTCTCTGATATTGCTCATCCCTTGGACATTTATTTCTCTATTAAGCCTTATATGAGCTTCATATTTTGATTTATTTTTTAAGATCAGCATCAGAGGTTTTAAATTGAGGATTCTTTCTCAGTGGATTTTACTGTTCATTTATCCTTGTTATTTCTTTAAGGATTTTTATAGTTCAGATTATCTTCTTTAATTAAAATATCTACCAATTTCAGGGAGCTCTCATGTAGCACTGCCTCTTTCTATGTAAAATTAGCTAGTTCCATTGATAGGAGTTTTTCAGATCTAACCCTTGTGGAACTCTTTCACTGCTTTATAAGCTTTTAATGTTGTTAAATTGACCCAGGAATTAGCTTCACTTAATGTTATTATTTTCAGCTACACAAACAATATTTTTCAGCCATTCATACGGCTGCTGTTATCGCTAGAATGTTCTTCATGAATAACCCCATCGCTTGTGGCAGAGTAAATCAATTCATCTCAGCAATATTCAGCTGTAGGCCAAAACCTAAAACAAGCAATTGCAACTAAGACTCCAATAAGGATCATCAACATTGTTTTGATCCGATCACAGTGATTTCAATGAACCACCACACTTGCAACAGTTTCAGTCACATAACAATCCCTCAAGAAAATGCTCCCAAAACTGGTCAAAGATCGGGGTAGGTGGTAAATATGATTATACCTCAGGGGTTCAGTGATGGGGCTGTGCTTTTTGTCATATTTAGAAATAATCTTGTGGAGGAGGGTCAGTGGTATTTTGCCAAAGTTTGTTGTGGGCAGTAAACTGAGAAGAAGAGAACTGACAAAAGGAGTAGACACAGCAGATGAGGGGTGCTGTATGGTGTGACCTTCATATTTAAGGAGCCTGGGCTGAGAAATGAGGGCTTTGATTTAATGTGGGGAAGTGCAAGGTACTACACCTTGGGGTGAGAATTTTGGATTGTGGTTACACCCTGTGTGGTGTATCATTTGACAACTTAACTGAAGAACATTATCTAGGGGTAAATAACCACACATGGACTGTTGTACCCAGTTCTGGTCCCTGCAGTACAGAAAGGACATAGAAAAGATTGAGATCGTCCAGCACAGACACACCAAAATGATTGGTGTCTAAGGAGGCAAGAGCTATGAGCAAAGGACATACTTAAATTATGAAGCCTAGAAAAAATAAGGCAGAGGAACATGATTGTAGGTTTTGTATTTTGATGGGGACAGACAGGGAAACATGTATAGAGATGTCTGAGCTTGTGAGCACACACAGGACTAGATGGCATGCCATCAATCTGCCAGGGGCAGAATAAGGGGAACCATGAGAAAGTATTACTTCAGAGAGGGGACATAACATGTCAAATAGCCTGTCCACTGTGGTTGAGGAAGCTATCACAGTTTAGAATTAAAAACAGGAAATAAGACTCCTTAAGGAAAAAAGGCATTGTGGGTTACACACCATGAGTAGGAGTAACATTCAAGCTGATAATTCCATCTGCTCTGCAAATGTGGATTGCCAACTTATTTTTGTTTATTAACTTGAGTGGTAGTATCTGCTCTGTATATAGATTGCTGACTATTTTCCCTTTTACTCAAGTTCTCAGGTCATGTACTGTACAAATTCGCAATGTATATTTTTGTGTTTGAGTGCTATTCTGCTCTGTAATTTTTTTTTGCTAACATATATCTGTATTTTAGCTGTTGTGCTATCAAATCCCCACCTGTACCATTTTCCCTTCCCTCCTCCCCGGATGGATCTGGAAACAAGCTCCCAGCTCAGTATGCCTTTTTTGGTGAAACTTTTAAATAAATAAATACTCAGATTGGGTTTACACTCTACCATGTGACAAGAGGGGCGGACAAGATTGACCCTATGTTTCTTTCATCATCATAATACTATGTTACTACTGTATATTATTCTGACCATTAGAACATATCTTCATTTATAATTAAACATAAATCCTCTAGGGTTCCTCAGATAATCTGTTGGCATGTCTGGATACTCCTGGACTGCATGATATTCAGCTAGAGCAGATACTATAATATGGATAATGAGAGCACTGCACTGGGGAAAACCTGGATTCTTCTTTCTTGAGCAGATGCTCCTAGTCTGGAAAGGTTATCATTCTTATCTGGTTTAAGTCACCAATATGATGGACAGTTTTGACTAGATATTCCCCAATAACCAGGATAATTTATCAGTATAGTAACAAGGATAACTCATTATCTGCTCAAAGCAAGAAATTGTTGCCTAAATTTCCAGGTATCCAGGCCTCCTATTATTGCTAATGAGCCCTGTATCTAGATAACTAGTTTTGGGTTTTGGAAAAAATTATCTTCACAGTTCAACCCAGAGTGGATGTACCCCAGATAAGGTTAAGCACCACTATAAGGGATATCTGCCAGAGATGGTATGGATTGGTTAATGTCCTATCTGATCATTCCAAATCATGATTCAGTTCAAACATGTTCACTGGAAGCCAGAATAGACTTTTATAAAAAGCCAGTTATGAGTGCAGAATGTCTTTCAGGTTGGAGGTTCTATTGAAATGCTGACACTACCAACTGGACTGGAATTTAAAATTTAGAATTAGAGCAATGTAACCAGTTTCTGGACACTGGATATTGGACTGATAGTTGACATTGAGATATGTTTCAATTGAGACAGAAAGAGATCTGTTAGCTGTTGCTTTCCCCCCTTAAATGAAGGATCTATCTCATTGTTTCTTACATGACCCATTATATTGTTGACCTTTTCCTATTTTTCTGTTACAGGTTGCCCACCGAGTACCATTGATTCTGACTGTACAAATCCCATCAGAGGCTTTCAAGGCTGTATGAGACAAATATTTATTGACAACCAGCCAAAGGATCTAATTTTAGTCCAGAAAGGGTCCCTGGGGAATTTTAATGAACTACAAATTGACATGTGTGGTATCAAAGACAGGTAATATTAGACATGTTTTATTTGTTTACTGTCATAAAATCAGCCTAGAGTTGTTAGTCTATTAGACCAGTTTTCACTTAGAAGATTTTTTTAATGAAAATCAGAAAGTTGCTTTCAGCATCCCCAAGGATCAGGTCCTGGCATTGCATTCCATTTTAGACCTCCCTCTGATATTCTCTAGCATGTTACACTGTAAGTATCAGATGTGTGTTATTCTTTCCAGCCAACGAGTGCGCCCATCAAGAGGGTGCCAAAATTCTGAATTCACCGCCCCTTCTCCAAGGTTGCCCCCTCAGAGTTAAAATATTAAGCTGGGGGGGCCTGTGAGGCACAGCCCCCCACATGGGTGGAGGGCGGAGCACAGCCCCAGCATTAAAAGCTGGATTTGAAATTAAATCCCTGGCACCCTAATGATGGGTGTGTTCCGATGGTGGAACTGTGTGTTGCAACAGTATACACTAGTTGTTTAGGGTTTGCTCTAAATTTCAGATTTTTCAGATTTGTCCTGTCTGGACACTGTTATATTACTGATGTTAGAATGTTGCTGTATCATTAAGCTGATGTCGCATCATTGGTACAGTGGCACATAAGTGCTACAACTGCATTTCCAAGAAAAAGGCTTTGAATTGTATTCAAATGCCTACCAGTTTGCAACCAAGAACTGCTGATTTTGAAGTCTACAGGACTGTTAGTTTCACAGCTAAAGTGAATGTCAGCAAACATTAGAACAATTAGCAATAACTCAGTTTCAGCAATCTCAAGTTAGCTGCCTGCAGTTTATGTTGTTTAAATTAGGTATTGTTTCAAGTAACCAAATGGGCAGACTAGATAAGTCATTTGGGCCTTTTTTCTGCTGCCTGATTCTATGCATCTCTATGTTTAAGATGATACAAAAAATATTCTCAGTGTGTGTGTGTGTGTGGGGGGTGGCAGTGAGTCCAGAAGCAGCAAGTGTGCAGGCAACTAAGCTGCTGCGAGAGAGAGAGAGAGAGAGAAAGTATACGTGTGTGTGTGTGGGGGGGTAGGGGTGTGTGAGTAACAAATAGTGTTTCTGGAATACTAAGAATAATGCACTATTCATTATTCAGATCCAAATAATGAATAGTGGCACTATCCATGTCCCATTTCTATTTAAGGAAATGCTATTGTTGGAAAAAGAAAAAAGAAACAGCCCCTCTTCCCCAGTCCAGTCCTTTAAAAAACACAACCTTGTCCCATCACCCTCTGCTAGAATTCCAATCTCATCTGCTACCACCTTCCCCACACCCACAATGTTGTTATATTTGAATGATATTTAAAGAAAACTCCTACGATGGGTGACAGGCACAATCTGCCTGGCTCCACTGTCAGCCACCAGCATTAGTGTTTGTTTTCTGTAAAATAAATATGTCTCCACTCTCCCTCCACCCTGACAGCACCCATCTTCCACCTTTCTACCCCCAGCACCCAATTATTCTGTTAGATTTCTATGGGTGCAATGAAGAAGGTGACTGGCACAATTTGCCCTTCTCCACAACTGGTCACCTTCTACTGAATAAAAGCACACCCACACTTGCTCACATAGTAAATCCAGCTGACTGCTGTGCCAATAGAAATCTAAAGGAGACAAAGTGGGTGCTGGGAGGGAGGGAAGGTGGGGGAGGAGGGTGCAGCTAGGGTTGGGAGAGTGGAATAACCTATTTGTTTTACAGAAAAAAAGTGATAAAGATGACCCCCAGCTGTAGAGGCAGGCATATTGTGCAGGTCACCCACCATGAGAGTTATTGTTTCAAATATTATTCAAAATGTCTCAAATTGTTGGTGCTGGGAGGGGGAAGTGGTGGGACTTGGATTCTAGAGGACAGTGGGTGGCCAGGGCTGTGTATCTTAAATGATTGAGCTGTGGAGAAGGGTGGGTGCTGTTTCCTTTTTTTTTTTTTTTTAAAAACAATCACATGAACACCCAGATATTTGATGGCCCAAATATAGTATTTGGTTTGAATATTCAAAAAATAAAAATTATTCTCCCAGCCCTATTGTGTGATTATGGAGAGAGTTTTGAGAAAAAAACAAACATATTACATAAAATAATGTAGCAGCCATCAAAATGGTACTGGTTCAATATAGTACTACAACAACAGTGTGGCAATAGCCATACTCTGTGAAGCACTAAAGCATTCAAAGTGACAGGGGTGTAACAGCATTAGGGAATTACCGCTACCCCTATTGCTCTGCACTGATATATGCAAGGGATTAAGTTGCTATGTGTGTGGTGCTTGTTTGAGCCACTCTCATGGTGGAGTGGCTAAAACACCAGCACATGGCAGTTTTGGAGATCTGGGACCACAGTTCGGTTCCCCCAGGCCTCCCTGGGCTTTTCTTTACTGGCGACGGCTACAAGTTTTGATGTGAGCTTCAATATCAGCACTCATTTTAGGCCAGTGGAAGTGGGCATGGGCTATGTCTGAAGTTCTGTCATAACCCAGATGCCCCATTTGGTCATGGAGGGCATGTATAACCACACGATTGAAGGCAGTAGGTAATACTGTTGTTTGACAACTGGACCGTGTCTCTGTAGAGCAGTTTGTTGTGCAACTTTAACCTGGGACCCTTCTCTAAACAGCAAAGCAGTTCTTTGATCTTGGGAGCTAAGTTTGGACATGTTTTTTCCAGCATTTATGATATCCAACACAGGCATAATCATAGATTCTTGGGATTGCACCCACCGAATATTAGAAGGAGTAAGTTGAGGCAAAGTACTGAGATCTAATGTTGCAAGGTTGCAATAGGCTGCAGGAACACAAGTGTCAGGACGGCCCAAGCAATTGACCAGGCAATCAACAGTCTGAAAGAAAAGATGTTCCTCTTTATCAAACTTTTGGCAAAGAGCCTTAACAGATTGTTCGGACATTCTCATCCGCTCAGAGTTGGATTCAAGTCTTCTAGAGAGTGTGTCAGCATCAATGTGATTCATACCTGGTCGATACTCTACTGAATAGTCGTAAGTTGAAAGTCCTGATAACCAACTGTGCCCAGTGGCATCTAACTTTTCTGAGGTTTGAGCATACGTGAGGGGGTTGTTGTCAATTTTCATCAGAAGACTTGCACCATAAAGGTATTCATGAAACTGATCTACTGTGGCCCATTTTAAGGCAAGAAATTCAAGTTTGTGTACCTGGCATTTCTTTTCAGAGGGGGTCAGGCTCTTGCTGGCCAATACCACTGGGCGTAGTCCTTCCTTATACTCCTGGTAAAGCACAGCTCCAAGTCCTTCTAAGCTGACATCAGTGTGTAACATGTAAGGTTTTGTTTGATCTGTGTAAGCCAGTACATGGGCATGGGTGAGTTGGTGAATGATATTGTCAAAAGCCACATCACATTCTTAAGTCCACCTTGTCCCGAAAGCTTTGCTTGTTCTGAAATAGATTTTTTCCTTCTCTTTTACAACACTTTTTTTCCATTTTCAGTTTGTTGGCAGGTATCCTTTAATTAGATTCAGCAAAGGGCAGATGATTTTGGTATAATCTTTCACTGTGATAGTATGCACAGAACCCCAAGAATCTTTGCAGTTCTTTAAGATTGTTAGGCTGTGGCCAGATGGTCAGAGCTTCCACTTTGCTTGGATCTGTTTTAATTCCCTCAGAGTACACAATGTATCCTACATATTTCACAGATTTCTCGAGGAATTGTTATTTGTCAATAGACATTTTTAAACCAAAGTCCTCCAACCAGTCTAGAACCTTGAACAAGCGGGTTTTGTGCTCTTTAAGGATCTTGCCAAACACAATGATATCATCCAGGTAAACAAGGCATTCTAGCAGATTCATATCCCCCACAGCTGGCTCCATCAACCTCTGAAAAGTGGCAGGTCCTCCCAAAATGCCCCAAGGTATGCGTAGGAATTCATAAAACCCCAAAGGACAGATGAACACTGTCTTTTCTCTATCTTCAGGTGCCATCGGGATCTGATAATACCCCCTCCAAAGGTCTAACACAGATAACCACTGGCTTCCATTAAGGCAATCAAGGGCATCCTGAAAGCATGGTATGGTATATTGGTCTGGTATTGTTCTTCGATTCAGCATTCGGTAGTTCACACACATTCTCACTGAGCATTTTTTTTTTCAGACTGCCTCTATAGGCGAGGCATACGGGCTATGATATTCTTGTATGATTCTAGCTGCTAGCATCTCTTGGAGGTGGAATCCAACATCGTCAATGTCTGCTTGTGCCAGTCGTCGAGATCTTTCAAGAAATGGCCTCTCGTAGTGAAGTTGGATGTAGTGTTCCACACCAGTGACACATCCGACATCCCATTCTCTCATGGAAAACACCCTGCTCCACTGGGCCAGTTTTATGCTAACCTTCACTTTCCACTCCTCAGGAATGGGAGATTTCCCCAAAATCAAACAAATCAGGAGTTACTTCATCATTCTCTTCACTGCATCACTTGCTAGGCAGCACAGCAGTATTAGCACAGTACACAGTAGCCAGGGTACAGCCTCGGTTGACTCTAATGTCCCGGTCAGTCATCTTTTGGAATTGCACCACCATGTGCCAAGCATAGGCATGAGCGCAGGCAGGCAGCATGCTAGGCTTAACTAGTAGCCCCTCTGGCAACTTTTCTTCTTCCAGGGCATCCAACATAAGAATCTTGTTCTTGACATCGTTTTTGATTCATACTTCGCCACTGATGGTACACTGAGTATTGGGTGTCAATACAATGATTCTGGATCTTTCTTCCACACAACTCCCACTGGCTCATCCTTGTCAACCTCTTTGGCTAGCATCTGTAGGTCATATGCTCTGCACACCATGGCAGGGATGTGTAAGGCTCATCCAGTCTTCCTCACTTGCTTTTCTTGACAAAGCTGAGCTAGCCGGCTGAACATATGGGCATTAGAGCTGATTAACAGAGTGATACCATCATATATTCCATTTGGTGGGCATACCAGAGCCAGGGTCTCTATTGGTTCGTCCATGCCAGCAACAGCAATAGGGAAAGACAACCATAGTCTTATATAACCCAGGTATATGGGTAGGATTTGTCGCTCAACCCCCACAAATGAAGTCCTTCAATGGGTAGTAGCAGGAGACCAGACAAGTGTCGGTTGTACCAATCTTTAAACACAATAGTGACCAGTGAGCCACTGTCCAGCACAGCTCAAGTTGAAATGCCATCAACAGTTACGGTGGTCTCCATGGAGAGATCCACCATCTCAGACCAATCTGGAGGTGCCGGCTAGGTGAGCTGGCCCACAGCAGTTTTGGAAGAAAAGGATTTTCGGGATGGGCCTTGTTGTGGCTTTATATTGCTTTGCTGGACCAGATTGAGCAACTTGGTAGTGACTCATCATAGATCTTCAGGAGCAGTGCAAGCTCGTTTGGTGTGCCCATCTTCTCCGCATCGGTAGCAAAACACCTTATCCCTGGGGTCTGCAGAATGGGTCGTGTCTTCATGAGGTATGTAGTGGCTGTGGAGGTGGAGCCCTATTCTCTTTCTTTGGCTTAGGTTCAGGTTCTGCTCCCCTGTAGCCCCTCCAAGGGGCAGAAGGTCAAGTGGCATAAATGAGATCTCTCAACATAGCTTGCATTCCCTTATTTCTTCTACCATGGTGGGGTCAGCTCGAGACTCAGCAGCAAGGGCATTGGCCCAAGTACAAACAGGTGAGGCCTTGCAAACAGGCTCAGTCTTGGTGGGACAAAGGCCATGGGCTTTAGCTGGTTCAGCTGCAGCTAGCCGGCTGGCTTTCAGTTCTTTCAATTCTTTCAATAATTCACTCAGAGTTGGCCTATTTCTCAGTGGGTCTATCTGGAGTCAGCACATTCATACAACTCCAGCATAGGGGTTCCAACCATCATCTTCTTTCTCTGCCTCCCAGATTTCTTTCATTAATCAACAGTATTCAAGAAGGTTCACTTTACGGTCTTGAAATTTTAACTTCAGCATGAGCACACTTGAATAGCAGGCGGACAAAAGGATGTGCTCCAACCTTGTGCAATTTAGTTCACTAGCTGAAATTCTCTCCTTTCAGGGTGCTCTTTGCAAGACATGCTCTACATGGGTCACAAAAGCAGACAGCCACTCATTTTTCCATTGTTTGGTAGACTTACATTTCCACATTAAGTCCTGTCCTGACTCAGTACTACCAAATATCCCTTCTAAACTGGATAAGTACTCAGTAGCAGAGGCCTCTGGGTTGGTGGACCAGAGGAACTGGATAGCTTCCAATGTAGGGCCCCATAAATTCTCCATAAATCTTTTGCATTTCTCCCCTTCAGAACATTGCTACTCTTGAACAATTGTGGTGGCATTGTTCATCCAGGTTTCCAAGTCATCTTCTCCCACAAGAACAGGGATGGCACCAGAAAACAGCCTGAGCCTGCAATAAGAGTCCAGGTGCACGGGAGGTAGGCATCACAATGGGAGATGCTGCAATGGGTGATGCCTGGTGCAAAGACAGGGAGGCTGGAGGAGAATGTATGGGCGCAAACTCCTCAGAATCCTCCAAGGCCTTCCACAAGTCCTCAACAGTCTGCCCTTCCACAGCTAAAAGCCTAGATAACTTCTATCTAAATCCTTCTACCTTTGGGAACCCCCCCAGGGGAAGAAGGGCCACTGTGTATGTGACCGACTCACCTCCCATCTGGGATCCCTTGGGCATAATAACACAGGGTTCATTCACAGGATCTATAGGGAGGCTACATGAAATGAGGAACAGTACAGTTTACTCAAACAGGTCTGAGTCCCACCCACACACTGACACCTTCCCCAGACACTTAACCTTTCCTATGGTTTCTTCTACAGTAGCATTAGTAGTCCCCAAGCAAGTGTCTAGTACCAATAAAGCATTATGGGGGCAACCACTTTGGCTTCACTCCACCCCATCATGTGATGCATGACCAGCTTATGTTGAGAAATCTTCCACTTGGGTGTAGTGAGCCCCTCCATCTCAAATTTTCTCCAAACTTGTACCAGACTGAAATTTTCTTTTGGCCACTAGGGGATGCTAATGTCAGTGGTGCCTCCAAGATGTATTCTCTAGGTGGCACTATCCCCACAGTTACTACCCTTACCTGCATGACTGAGCACAGGTTGAGGAGCCTAGATTCTATAGTAAGGTGCCTATACCCACAGTAACAGTGTTGGGGGTGTCTGTCTAGCTTCTTATAGCCCTCTGAGAAGCTACAAACCCTCACTATCCCTGCTAGTGGCTCTGTACCTTCAATAGCAGTTAACACACAATCAGTATATAGCATTAATAATATGCACACTCTCTTTACACTTACCACCAGGAGTGGACCTTCAGCAACTTCCCTGGAGACTCCCTACAAAACAAGGACAGCAATACAGATGTACACTGTAAACATTGTAACCCCACTAATAATATGCACAGTAGTCAGGCTAAATGTGAAAACAGACAATAGGGTTTATTTAGGGGTCATGAACAAGGAAGGGAGCATGAATCTAGGCAAATGATTGGTAATCTGATTTGATTCAGGTTTGGCATACACTTTTTTTATTCCCAGTAAACAGTTACAGAACACTGGGTATCCAGGATTGATTATCTGGCTAGGCAGAGGCATTGTCTGAGGGTGGCCCACATTGCAGCTGATGTTGGGGCCCTTGATGGAAAGAAAAGCAGTTAGCATGCACAATAACAAGATGATTATTTGTAATATGAGCCGGTTGGCTCAGTCCCTTGTAAACCCAGAAAGTAAACAAAATCAGATGGTGCTACAGATGATTTAAATAGTCATTGCAGGTAACTACCCTGATTGTACTTATGCTACATGATTTCTGCAGATGGGCAGGCGATATGGAGACCTCGTTGTGGTCACCAATGGGCATGGGGAAGCAGGGCCAACATGATGCACCTCCTCTTCACAGCCTTTCCTCCAGGTGACCACAACCCAAGCTGTTCTTGCCCAGGCTCTGCATCCCTGAAGTTGGTCTCTGGCCAAAACAGTCTCTGGTGCAGGGCAATAGTCTAGACCAGATTGACAAAGGCCAGGGCAGGATGAGCAAATTGGCAAAGTGTGTTTGTCATCTTGCTAGTGAAGCTGCAAGCTGGAGTAACAGGTTGGGTCGCAGACAAGCAGATCTCAATCCACGAAACACATTCAGCACATTCAAAATAAGCCACACTAACTTTGTATAATTTGGATACAGCCCGGTTGCTAATTTAGCAGATTCACTGAGCAAATTTCTTGATCCAAAATTCATCTTGCACACAAGCTGGGCCGATCGCTTCACAGGAACAAATCTTCAGTTCAAACCGCAAGTAATACTGGTAAACTTCTTCTTCATTCTGCTGCCGTTCCAAACTTAAGTGGGAGCATGTCTGATTTCTGCAATAGGCAGTCCCAGGCAGGAGAAAGGCAGCAGGCAGGCAGGGTAGACCTCTTCCAGCCGATTGCCCTATACTTCATTAAGAGAGCAGCTGCTCAAAAGCTCGAGCTGTTCATACTTAAACCTTCAACTCTAACTGATCCACTGTCTCTTGCAATACTGGGCAATCCCTTGTATTCCAGGATTTGGGTTGGCTGAGGAAGCTATCAGTCACAGTAGGGCTCCCCCAGGTTAGTTTTGGTGCCAACCTAAAAACTTCAAAAACTACAGTTTTCATTCCCACGAGGCACTTGGGCCAGGATCAATTTTAATTTTCCCTAGAGTCCTATTAGTCCAGTTACTGGAAGTCCCAGACCTCACATGGTGGATTCAATTCAGAAAGATATGCTGCAAGGAAAGCAGGTTTTAACAAACTCCTCTTTGCCAAATGTAACATCATATAAGCAGCAAAAAAAGCACAATTTCCATACAGGCTTCCTCTGCACAAGTATCAATTGCAGAGTGGAGCAAATCAGAGGGGTGGCTGGCTGACTGCAAGCCCTAAATCACTCAGACCCAGCTCAGACCATTCACTATACACAGATTAGCTAGTGTAACCCCCTGGTGGCACTATCCCAAAGGCTACTACCCCTGCCTGTGCAGCTAGTAGCAGGTTAAGGAGCCTGAGTCCTGAAACGGATGCCTCCACCCAGAAGTCAGGGTTGGTAGTGGTCAAACTAACCTGGCCACAGCCCTCAGGGACACTGTAACCCCCTCTTTCCCTACTAGTGACCTGAGCAATATATGATAATCACTTTCACAGTACCCCTTGTACACCATACTAGTACCCACACTGTTTGCACTTACCACCAGGGCTGGTTCCTCTGGCTTGACCCTGGAGACCCCCTGTAAAACAAAATTTATGCACAGCAAATTGCAACCCACTAGTAGCACATAGCACATTAACACATAAGGAAATTCTAATCCAGCTTCCAGCAAGCAGAACACAATTCAAACCACAGTGGAGAACCAAGTCATGGCACACTATAAGCACACAACACATTCACATTTAAGGAAATTCCACTGTACCAGGCAAAAGGTTCTCCAGTCACAATTACAGAATCTCTACACAATCCAGGAGTTCAGAGGCAGATGAAAGTCCAGACAGGCCGATCGCATTCAGAAAATCTTCGGTCTTCTTCAGATAGGAGCCTGGTCACAATTCAGTGGCTTACTTCGCTCTCCAAGTTCGGATTCAGTCTGAAAAAGGCACATGTTCCCTGTCAGGGACAGCAGGCAGGCATGCATGCCAAAATTCAGGCCTCACCACAGTTCTCTCGTACAAATCTACACCAGGTCTGCTGCTTGAATCATTCAAGCTGTTATCTCTTTACTTCCTAACTCAGAATTGAAACTGGTTGCAAGCAGCTTGGGAATTTTCCCAAGATCCAAAAGGTTTGGTTGACTGATCTGTCTGTCAGTTACAACAAGGGCTCCCCTTCCAGGTTAAATTAGGTGCTAAAATGCAAAAACTACAATTTCTGCAAGTTTTGACCCCCCCAAGCCCCTGTAGGCAGGCTCCATTTTATTTTCCCAACAGTACTGATTGGCCCATTCTGACAGTCCCAGGTCAGATTGATGGAGATAAAACAGAACAGTCCTTGCTGCAAAGAAGGCAGGTTAGAACAAACTGCAATATTATTACTACTCTAACAAATGATCAGCAAACAAGCACATCTTCTAACAGAACTCCATTTTAGATTAATTAAGACTGCAATCCAGGCAGCTCTTAAAGAGACAGTATACAGAGGCTATACAGGCACTCTCTGGCAATACATTTGATTTACTAAAATGCAGAACACCAGCCTGGCAGTGAGCATTTAGGCAAGCTCAAGGAAGACTTTTTGGGAACCCTTATTTATAGGGGATTAAACTAGTCTCTTAAAGGAACAGATGCGGAGGCTCAGCATGACACTCACACGTAAATAAAGAGGATCACACCGAGACAAGATGCCAGCCTAGCAGTGGGCATTGAGGGAGCCCAGGAAGACATTAAGGTAAACCCCAAATTGGTGGTGGTGGGGTTACACAAGTATATGACATCCACTGCATGACCCTTATCCAATTCCATCATGACCCAGTCATAATACTCAACTAGGTTCATCTGGCAGGACTTTCCAGAGGCAAACTTATGCTGGTCACTGTCCTGGAGCCCTCTGTCTTCCATAAGGTCACCAGCCTTTCCTTAAGTATAGTCTCCATCAGCTTTCCCACAATGGAAGTTAAGCTTACTGGCCTGTAATTACCCAGCTCATCCTTTGGTCATCTTTTATGGATGGATACCACATGGGCCATCCTCCAATCATGCAGCATGCATCCTGTGTCAAGGGAGGTATTGAATAGTTCCACCTGTGGTCCAACCAGGATCTCAGCCATTTGCTTCAACACCTTGATTTGTATGCCATCCAGTCCTGGTGCCTTAGCCACCCTCGGAGCCCTTAACCCCACCAATACCCTACCTTCAGTGATCACCCCATCTGTTACCATCCTCTCCCCCTGCCCACCCTGTCCACCCCCTGTGCTAGCTGCCCTCCTTACTCCCTTGTGAATACAGAGCAGAAGCGCTTATTTAGTGCTTCTGCCTAATCCAACCCTTTCTCTGCCCACCCTCCATTCATCATGATCCTCACTATCTGGTCCTTGCAGCTCCTTTTCTCTCTCTCTCTTATATGTATCTGATGAAGTCCTTTTCCCCATCCCTGATGCCCTGTGCCAGTCTCAATTCCCTGGAGGCCTTAGCTGATCTGACTCCTCTGCTAACTTCCTTGGACCTCTTCACATACTCATCCCCCATCCTTCCCCTTCCTGGATTTTTTTAAATTTATTGAATGCTACTTTTTCAGTCCTCACCATTTCTACGACCCTTCTACTTAACCAGCTTAGTTTTATGGCTCTTCCCTTTTTGCTCTGCAGTCTGGTACATGTCTCAGTAGCCTCCAATATCCACAATTTGATTCTTTACCATTTCTGATTCGCATCCCAGTGTGGCTACATTCTTTCCAGATGCCCCCTTAAGATTTCATCCATCTTACCAATGTCAGCCTGTCTGAATTCCACCACCCTGGTCCCTGTACTGACTGCTTCTCTGCTCTTATTAAGTGTGAACCACACTGAGTGGTGATCACTCCCAGACAGCAGGTCCTCCACCCCCACCTCCCTTACTGCCTCCCCATTGGAAAGAACTAGATCCAGTGTATTCCCCAACCTAGTCACCTCAATGACCATCTGTGCCAGGAAGCAGTCCTGGAAGGCATCCAGGAGTATTTGCTCCCTAGTACTCGAGGTGGCTAGGGTACCCCAATCCACTCCTTGCAGACTGAAGTCCCCCACAATCACTAAACCAATTACTTGATAACATTACAGAAGGGACCTTGAGGTAACCAAAGCAATGCTTCTACAATTCAGGTAACCAAGTTAATAAACTACTAGCGTGGCAGCTCTGCAAAGATGCCATGAGTAGAGTGGTACTCCTCTTCTGCAAAAATGACTCAATCCACCATGATGCCTAAGACCCAAAAGGTATAGCCAAATAATGCTTTGGATTATACCAAGAGTTATACTTCCAAGAAAGGACCAAAAATTTTCAAGAAAAGCTGAACACCTTTTTTCAAGACCTGGAAGCATGCCCGTGAGCCAATGGAAGGACAGGATAGACCAGTTACCATTGAAAAGATTCAAACATGTATAAGTGACCTTAAATTCAGGAGGGCCCATGGATGGCTTTGCACCTAAGTTTTACAAAACATTCCAGAAGGATCTCATACACA
The DNA here is from genome assembly GCA_016271365.2 of Neoceratodus forsteri. Lineage (NCBI taxonomy): Eukaryota > Metazoa > Chordata > Ceratodontiformes > Ceratodontidae > Neoceratodus > Neoceratodus forsteri. The sequence continues at coordinate 237,303,519 of CM028132.1, read as the reverse complement.
CCTGCATTGAGAGTTTGAGACAGTACAGGAGGGAGAAGGGCACCCGAACATAGCAATATGTGCAAATTTCCGTCATTCCTAAGCTAGGAAAAGACCACTTTAGTTGTGTGTCCTACCAATCCATCTCTCTGATAAATATCAACCAAAAGATTTTTACAACCATTTTAACTGCCTGACTACAGGGGTGTGTGAAATCCCTGGTTCACCCAGATCAGACAGGCTTCTTTAATGAGAGGCTTACCCATGCTAATATCCATCAGTTTTTTAACATAATGTTCTGGCAATGTAGACTCCCAAATTTTACCTTTGCAGTTTTAATGGATGTTGAGAAGGCATTTGACTGGGTGGACTGGGGATTCCTATATAGGACCCTGGAAGAAGTGGGGTTTGGGCAATCTTTCTGAATTATCATTCAGATACTGTATGTGGCACCTCAGGTGGTGGTTAAAGCCAATGGGACACAATCACACAGATTTCATTTGAAGAGGAGTACCAGACAGGGCTGCCCCTCTCCCTCTTTTGTTTGCATCCTGCATGGAGCCTTTGTCAGCTGCAGTAAGGCCGGACCAGCAAATCAAGGGAGTCAGAGTGAGGGAAGGCTCACATCAAATCTCCCTTATGTGGATGACTCCATCATATCTGTTTCATCCCCTGAAACTTTAATGCCCGTTCTCCTGGAAGAGCACAAGGTGTATGGAGAAATATTGGGGTATTGTCTCTACTTAAGCAAGTCAGACGCCATAAGGCTAGGTGGTGCCTGCCTCAGGGACTTTCGTGACACCTTTCCTTTCAAGTGGGTGGCTATCAATACAGTCCACTACTTGGGGGTCAGACTGTCCCCTAATCTTGCCATCTTCTTCACACTGAGCTATGATAACTTATTCTCAGAGATGAGGGTGGACATTTGCAAGAGGGGAGCTGCTATCCCTCTCCCGGGTGTGAAGGGTGGCAATATTCAAGATGAATAATATCCCTTGGTTCTTATTCCTTTTTCAGGCCCTCCTCATAAGCATACTGGAGTAATTCCAGTGCTGCCTTCGAACACTCACATTGAAATTTATGTGGGAAATGGGGAGACACCACCTGATTTGGAGGCTGATGTCTCAGCCAAGGGAGAGGGTCAGTGCCTAAAGTCTGCCATTACTATATCACAGCCAAGATAGCCCCCCCTAGTCTCATGGATAAAGCATAGAGATGACACAGATTGGCCTGAGATGGAAGCTGGCTCCACCCCACTTCTTCTGTATGCGCTCCCCAATGCATCTGTCACCTCATGGCTTGTGTCTCAAATTGAGAACCCCTAAAACACCCACAATGTTGCAGTGTTATAAAAAATGTGACAAATCACAAAAACACCCAATGATATTGGCCCCCTCACTTCCATCATAGGAAACATGAACTTTCAACTTCTGAGAGTTGCTCCTACATAGCTCAGCTAGATTAACCTCAACCAGCTCTGTGGCCATGGTCCAAAACATCTCCTGTATCCCCTTCCAGACCCTACAGAACAGATATGGATTGCTCAGCAGGACTTCAGATACCTCCAGGTCTGACACTATTTCAACCCTCAGAACAGAAATGATAAGGTTTCCAGAGATCCCATCTCCCTAGAGGACTTTCTTTACTGGGCACCTATGCTACAAGGATGTAGAAGCACTATTTCTATGGCCTACAAAGCATTACTGGGAACTAATTTCCCTGAGTTCAGAGGTCTTAAAGCCCAGTGGGAGAGGAATGCGGCAGTCGCCATCTCCAATGAAGACTAGGAGTGGATATGGGCAAAAGGATGGAAGGTTACGGCCTCCCCCACATGGAGAGTGTATCACTGGAAGTCTCTTTCAAGATACTTCTGTACACTAGTTATCACTCATAACTCAGGAGTGGTATCCTCAGACCACTGACGGAGAGGGTGTGGCACTATAGGTACACACTTACATGTATTCTGTAGGTGTCCCATCATACAAGGGTACTGAAAACAAATTCATGAAGTGATTTCTGGCATATGGGGGTGCGCACAGTACCCCTAGACTTCATGACTCCATTTTTAGGAACTAAGACCAGAACAGGGAGGACCCCAAACAGCAGCACTTACTAAGAATTCTGTGCATAGCAGGTACAAAAGGTATAATGATTTGCTAGTTACAGAACAATATTCCCACACTAACATCTTGAAAGGACAGGGTCAATGAGATTTATAGAATGGAAGGCCTAACAGCCTCACTAAAGAAAAACACATAGCAGTATGAACTAAATGCAACCAATATTTGTTAGGAACACAGGTGGAGGATGAGGGGTTTGGGGAGTGACACATGAGATAGGGTACAGATGAGTTGTTAGGAGTGTGGGACCACACCCCCTTTTATTGGTGACACAACATGGGCATACCACAAATAACACAAGTTCCCTGTCAGAGACAGCAGGCAGGCATGCAGACCAAAACTCATGCCTTTCCAAAGTTCTCCCATGCGTATCTATGCCAGGGCTGCTGCTTGAATCATCCAAGCTGTTATCTCTTCATTTCCTAACTCAGAACTGAAACTAGCTGCAAGCAGCTTGGGAATTTCCCCAAGATCCAAAAGGTTCAGTTGGCTGATCTGTCTGTCAGTCACAACAAGGGCTCCCCCTCCAGGTTATTTTAGGTGCCAAAATGCAAAAACTACAATTCCTGCAAGTTTTGACCCCACCAAGACCCTGTAGGAAGGCTCCATTTTAGAGTCCCAACAATGCCAATACAAAATGATAACATGGTTATTACAGTAATATATGGGACCTACAAAGTTGCTTAATGTACAGCCATGGTTGGCTAAATGTTGAAGTTTGTGATGCTACACTATCTTCATAGCTAAAAGTGAAACTACTATCGTAGTTTATTAGAAGGCGCTAACTGTTTTTTAGTCTAAGTTAATACATTGGTTAGATACTTTTCTGATGCATTCATGTATAGGGGGAGATGTGGAGGGACTGTCTCCTTCACCCTTCTCTGGTTATGTGTCACAGCTATAACTGTCTGACTAATGTATATGAAATAAAGATGAGTTTTTAAAAAAGAGATAATGGAATTGTATCCTTTGGTACCTGCATGAACAAATGTAGATTAGCAGGGCCCTCTGGGCTCTGTGAAAAACAGTGAAAAAGGTGATGCACACAGAACTCGGAAAAAGAAAATGTAACTTATTTATTGAAACATATACACAAATGGCTCCCTCTGGGGTCTGTACCGAGGGAAGATTTCATCTGTCTATGGAAGTTGCAGGGCCCTGATGGTCCTGCACTTCCATGTAGTGTTGGGTGTCAAGAATGAATGGCGCTGTCTGGTGGGTGGGTAGAAGTGCAGCACCCTCTGGACCCTGCGCTTCTAAGTGGCTGCAGATACAGATGCACAGGGCAAAGAGTCCATCTTATATCCAATGCACAAGGCTCTCTGTCACCCATGAGTGCAGACAGAGGTGCAGGGCCTTTCCTTCCCTGGGAGGACAGGTAGCACACAATAGTGCCATCCTCCCACCTTCACCCCATCCAACTGGCTCATTGAGCTTAGCCTCAAACTCACTTCACTGGCATAGAAACACAAAGCATTACCCACTGGAGTGAAGTCTGGCAATGCACACAAAGTTTCTTAATACTTTTTTTTATTTTTCCTACACATTTTCAAAATAGTCATTTTATAACTCCATATATTAACTTGAAATGTAGCATACATAGTGTATTGGCTGAACCATCATTTTGCACCACAAGTGTGAAAACAGGTCTCATCCAGTACTCATATTGTCATGTTAATTAGATGGTGTGAAAAAGTAGCTATGCTGAAAGTTTGGAGTCAAAATATTTAAGATTAGTGAAGTTATGAGTGAACATTGAAATATTTCGATGTTCAATCATAACTTGAACATTTTGCCAGATGTTTACACCAAATTTTCAACATAGCCTTCTTATGATCCCACATCATGAAGCAGATAAGTGAAAATGTTCAAATCCCAACAGAAATGTGATTTTGTGCCACAGGTGTGAAAACACATTTTGGTCAGGATATGAATAATGACAGCTATCACATTGATGAGGTGGTGTGAAAAAATGGGTATGCTGAAAACATAAGGTCAAATATTGAAAATGATCAAAGCTATGAGCGAGCATATAAAAATTTCAATTTAGACTCTTAACTTTCTTGTTTTTAGTTGATTGTGCGCATGCACAAGAAACGTATTCTGTCAGGTTGCCAGAAGCAGATTGTGGAGGCACGGCACTGTTGTGGCCAATGCCCCCACAGCCTTTAAAGGCTTGGCCTGCTTTCCCCAAAGCCATGGCATGCTGCTGCTGACACTAGTTCAGCCAGCATGCCACAGCCTTGTAAGGTTTTAGCTGCTGCAATCAGGGGCAGCCTCGTCATTGCAGCATAAGCTTTTTGCTGCAATGAGGAAGTGACTCATCATTGCTGGGCCGAAACTTGTAACAGTGATATTGTTTGTGAACATGGCGGTGGCTTGCCACCGTATTCACAAACAATATTAAGCATCCCCCCACTGAGGGGGTGCCCAATCCCCCTCGACAGCATGTGCCCCCCCACCATGTTTGTTTGCCGATGGGGGCCCCAATCCCTGTCGGCTTCAGTGCCTGAGTGACGTTGCCAAAAGGGGAGCCCACTCTCCGGCGGCATTATGTAACACCCACCCGCTTTTGTTGTGTGCCATCGGGGGTGCCCAATCCCCATCAGAATAATGTCACCCCCCGCTTTGTTGTGTGCTGACAGGGAAGCCCAATCCCTGTTGGCATAATGTAACCCCCCCTTTTGTTGTGTGCCAACAGGGGTGCCCAGTCCCCCATCGGCTACAGCTGCCCCCACCAAAAAAGATCTGTTGGCATGCTGGGAGCCAATCCCAGTGAGCCACATGCCCCTGTTAAAAAAAAATGGTCCAGCAATGTTTTTTTTTTTACTCCATCAAAAAAGAAAGCGGTCCCTCATGGTCTCCCTGCCCCCTCCCACAACCAGCGCCCACCCATTGTGCACCCTGCCTCCCCATACCCCTCCTCACCCCATACTTACCTCCAGAGTCCAGCGTGATGATCTTCGGTGGACCAGGAACACGTCTGCACTCTTCAAAGCCAACCATGAACTGAGGAATGTCAGTAAGCTGTATAATGGAATAAATTGGGTTTTTTCAACTTTGATGCATATCTCAGTCATTTTTGGGAATTTTGAAACCAAATTTTCAACATGGGGTTTTTGGGACCCCTCCTCATGAATTCTGGAACTGTCATACTGTTAATTGGCCCCAAAAGGTGATTTTGAGGCCACTGCATGCAATCACCTTTTGGGACAGATTAATGAAATGACAGTGCCATTGTTCTTGAGGTGGGCTCTAAAAAACCCTATGTTACAAATTTGGTTGAAAAAATTCAAAATATGACTGTTTTACGAGCATGCATTGCACAGTTTGCATGCACACTCATAAGTTCATGAATTTATAATATTTTCACTCTAGATTTTCAACATTGCCATTGTTCTGCACCTCCTTATGAACAGTACTGCTGTCATTTTTCACATCCTGGCCAAAATGTGTTTTCGCAGTTCCGGTGCAGAATAGTGCGGTTGCTGTGGGAAATCTATGTTTGGGACACATTAAGAAAATCACACAGACACTGTTCTTGAGCAGATGTTCTAAAATGTCTATGTTGAAAATTTGGTGATGAAAGTCCTTAAAATGAGTGTGCTATGAGCATGCATTGTGCAGTTTCCATGCACGCTCGTACCTTCGCAACTTTGCAATATTTTCACTTTAGATTTTCAATATTGCCATTTTTCAACACCTCCCTATGAAAAGTGCAGTTGTCATTTTTCACATCCTGGCCAGAATATGTTTTTGCACTTCCGGCACACAATAGCATGGTCGCTGTGGGAAATCAGTGTTTGGGACACATTAAGAAAATCACACAGACACTGTTCATGAGCAGATGTTCTAAAATGCCTGTGTTGAAAATTTTGTGATGAAACTCCATAAAATGTCTGTGCTACCAGCGTGCGTTGTGCAGTTTCCAAGTACCCCTGTAACTTTGCAAATTTGCAATATTTTCACACCACATTTTCAACACTGGCATGTTTCCACACCTCCTTATGAACAGTACAGTTGTCATTTTTCACATCCTGGACAAAATTTGTTTTCGCGCTTCCAGTGCAGAATACCTCAGTCGCTGTGAGAAATCAGTGTTTGGGACAGATTAGGATTGAGCGAATGGGGGGGGGGAAGTGTCTGAGCTCAACTGAGCTCTGTCGGGACTGATGTGGATTTCTTTGTGGGCAGGAAAAGGTACCAACACAGGCAGCAGCCTAGTACAAAAGGGCAGCCTGTAGCGCTGGGAGACACAGAACGAGCGAGTAGGGAGGGGAAGTGAGTGAGTGAGCTCAACAGAGCTCTGTTGGGACTGCTGCAGATTTCTTTGTGGGCAGAGAAAGGCAACAATGCATGCAGGGGCCCAGTACAAAAGGGCAGCTTGCAGCGGCAGGAGAAACAGAATGAGCGACTCAGAAAGGGGGAGTGACCGAGCACAACAGAGCTCTATCGTGACTGCTGCAGATTTCTTTGTGGGTAGAAAAGGGCAGTAATTCAGGCAGAAGCCCCGTACAAAAGGGCAGCCTACAGTGCTGGCTGAAATGGAACCAGCGAGTGAGAGATGGGGAGTGAATGATGTCAACGGAGCTGTTGGGACTGCTGCAGATATATTTGTGGGCAGCAAAGGTGCCAAAAGAGGCAAGAGCCCAGTACAAAAGGGCAGCCTGCAATGCCAGGAGAAACAGAATGAGCGTGTGAGACAGGGGGAGTGAGCGACCTCAATGGAGTTCTGTTGGGACAGCTGCAGATTTCTTTATGGACAGAAAAAGGTGCCAATGCAAGCAGGAGCCCAGTACAAAAGGGCAGCCTGCAGCACTGGGAAAAACACAATGAGCGAGTGAGAGAGGGAGAGGGAGAGTGAGCGAGCTCAACTGAGCTCTAGCATGACTGCTGTGGATTTCTTTGTGGGCAGGAAAAGGCAACAACGCAGGCAGGAACCCAGTACAAAAGGCCAGCCTGCAGCGCTGGCAGAAACGGAATCAGCGAGTCAGAGAGGGGGAGTGAGTGAGCTCAACGGAGCTGTGTTGGGACTGCTGCAGATTTCTTTGTGGGCAGAAAAAGGCAGCAATGCTTGCAGGGGCCCAGTACATAAGGGCAGCCTGCAGCAGCAGGAAAAACAGAATGACCGAGTAAGAGAAGTGGAGTGAGCGAGCTCAACGGAGCTCTATTGTGACTGCTGCAGATTTCTTTGTGGGCATAAGAAGGCGGCAACATAGGCAGGAGCCCAGTACAAAAGGGCAGCCTGGAGCGGTGGGGCAGAAATGGAATGAGCGAGTGAGAGAGGGGGAGTGAGCGAGCTCAGTGGAGCTCTGTCAGGACTACTGCAGATTTCTTTATGAGCAGAAAAAGGTGCCAACAAAGGCAGGAGCCCAGTACAAAAGGGAAGCCTGGAGCACCGGGAGAAACAAAACGAGTGAGTGAGACAGGGGGAGTGAGCGACCTCAGTGGAGATCTATCTTGACTGCTGCAGATTTCGTTGTGGGCAGAAAAAGCGTGGCAATGCAGGCGGGAGCCAAGTAAAAGGTCAGCCTGCAGTGCGGCGCGAAGCGTCGCTGAGGAGTGAGAAGGAGTGAGCGAGCTCAATAGAGCTGTGTTGGGACTTATGTAGATTTCTTTGTGGGCAGAAAAGCCACCAACGCAGACAGGAGCCCAGTACAAAAGGGCAGTCTGCAGCAGCGGGAGACACAGAATGAGCGAGTGAGCGGGGGGGGGGTGAGTTCAACAGAGCTCTGTTGGGACTGCTGTGGATTTCTTTGTGGGCAGAAAAAGGCAGCAATGCACCCAGGGGCCCAGTACAAAAGGGCAGCCTGCAGCAGTGGGAGAAACAGAATGAGTGAGTGAGAGAGGAGGAGTGAGTGAGTTCAACGGAACTCTATTGTGACTGCTGCAGATTTGTTTTCTTTGTGGGCAGAAAAAGGCAGCAATGCAGGCAGGAGCCCAGTACAAAAGGCCAGCCTGCAGTGCCAGCAGAAACAGATTGAGTGAGTGACAGAGAAAGAGTGAGAAAGCTCAACAGACCTGTGTCAGGACTACTGCAGATTTCTTTGTGGGCAGAAAAAGTCACCAACAGTGGCAGGAGCCCAGTACAAAAGGGCAGCCTGCAGCGCCAGGAGAAACAGAATGAGTGACTGAGAGAGGGGGAGTGAGCCACCTCAACGGAGCTCTGTCAGGACAGCTGCAGATTTCTTGTGGACAGAAAAGGGTGCTGACACAGGAAGGAGCCCAGTACAAAACAGCAGCCTGCAGCACCGGGAGAAACAGAACGAGCCAGTGACAGAGGGCCAGTGAGCGAGCTCAACGGACCAAGGCAATCAACATTCGGCATTGACAAATGCTTGTTTAAATATTCTGACCTCAAATTTTCAACATAGCCTTCTTATGACACTGCTTCATCAACCTGGTATGTGAAACTTTTTAAAATCCCAATGAAAAGGTGATTTCACACAGTGACTGCAAAAATCGTACGGGGGTCAATATGTCGCATGGCAGGATCGCAAACTCGCGCGTACCGATTTCTGTCTGTGTGCCTGTGCCCTGTTACAGGGGCTGCACCTCGGACTCCCCCCACTAATGATTCTCAACTCTGGGGGGTCCAACTTGGAGAGCACACAGGTCCGGGTTCACCATAATGTTGTATGCTATTATGAGTGCAACATTATGACCCGGTACAGCAAAAATCATCTTTTGGGCCAGATTTCAAACATTCCTGTGCCAATTTTCATGAGGTGAGTCCCAAAAAGGCCATTTTGTAAAATCTGGTCTTAAAATATTTAAAAGTGACAAAGCTATGAATAAAAGTTAAGACTCCACTAAAATACATTAAACCAGATTTATTTTCTCATACCGTATTCACCCATTCCAGCAACTAGATGTGTCTTCAATTGGACAGTGGATCTATGTCAAGGGACATGCTCAGGTGAGTGAAGATGTGTGTGGGGTGTGGGTGCTGAGTGAGGGGTCATGGTGGGGTGGGTGGCAATCTGGGGGGTCAGATTGTCGAGGGACCATTTTCTTCTTTGCAGATTTATTTAGAGAAAAAAAGAAATAGTAAGGGACATTTTTTTTTAATTACAGGGTAGCACGGACAGTAGGCATCCCATTGTCAATATAATGTTCTATGGGGGACTTACAGTTCCAGCTTAGAGGTTAATGGCTGTATAGTCAGACCGCACCATCTCCCCCCTGAGAAATTTCCCCTCTACCAGACCACTTACTAAAATTCAAATGACTCCAAATCATGAATAAGAGTGGCAACAAAGGTCGTGAGCCAATACTACCCCAGAAGATGAATGAATATATTGTGGATGCCAAAAGAATTGATTCAGAGGCTTCAGACACTGATACAGCACCATCACAGCCTACTCCTGCCTCTATAAAATCTGCAAGTATAACCCAGCATACACCAAAGATGAAGAATCAAAAAATAAAGCTGGACACTATTTACCACAAACTTTGTCCATTCAGGGCAGACATAAAGTAACTTCATGAGGAGATTCGTAGAGATGTTACACTCATAGAACAAAGAGTGAACAATATGGAATGCCAGGTCACGGCCACAGAAAATCGAATGGATGACTTGGAGATCCTAGTAGAGAGGATGCAGGAGCAACAAGAAGTATTAGAAGTGCATCAAGAAGACGCGAAGGATCGAGCGAGATGTAAGAACATTGGTTTATATTGTATTCCAGAGGGCTCAAACATAAAATAATTTGTTTCAGATCTGCTCCTAACAGCCTTGGACTTACCACAGGATGTGGTGCTTGATCTTGAGAGAGTACGCCGGTCCTTGGCCCCTAAGCCAACCTCAGCTGCAGCTAGCCCACAATCAATTATTGCCCACTTTAATAGCTATGCAGTGAAAGAGCAGGTCCTGCTGATGTCCTAGCAAAAGCAAAAAATCTTCCACTTACAGAAAAGATTCTATACTGAACACGATTATGCGCCTCAGACAATGAGATTACACAAAGCCTATCTCCCACTTTTACCTACATTGAAATCCCAGGGTACTAAATTTACCATGCCTTACCCTGAGAAGTTAGCTGTTCTTCTCCCCCCTCTGGAAAGCAAGAGTACTCCTCTGCAGCAGAGGCTCATGAGGATCTGACTCAGCAGGGCATAGTTTTCCCCAGAGGGTTCTCGGGCTCCTCCTACACAACCACCACAGCCTCCACACTGGCAAACAGTTGCTTCAGCAGATTTCAAGAGGGAGAAAAGGGACAATGGAGATGGCACTATCCCGGATACAAAGCAATGATTAGCTGAGTCCCGCAGAATGGACAACAACAAGACCTGAAGACCATGGATGCTCCCTCTACTAGTCTCCTAATTTTCTCCTCAGTGTGAACTGCTGAGGATTAGGTACGGAGTTGTGGGTTAGGATTGGGGGGGGAGAGATGTGGTAAGGGATATTCCCTGCCTGGGTTCCTGAGGTGAGTCTGACTCTAGATCACTGTAATACAATAAATCTGACCCTCTGCAACTGGGAAAGCGAATGGTCACTTGTTGTGGCATGTCCTGAGACCCTTATCTCCTCCTTAGACCCCTCCCCTTCTCTCCAGAAGTCCCTGTACCTCATATTCTTTATCTACCTGAGCTCACTGCCTCATGCTGTATATGTATGCTTAAAACTTGTTTCTGATCAGTGCGATACAGAGACCTGGGACATTGTTTGAACTGTGTTTCTTTACATTTTCATTATGGGACAGATTTAAGCTTGTCTAATGTCTAGGGTGAGGATTCTCCCCACCCCCTTTCCTCTTATGAAAAAAGGGGGGAAATGGGGCTAACAACTAATTAAAAAGTATCCAGTCTTATGAGCCCTACCTAATGATGTTCACTCAAGTCATTTATAAATAGGTCTATGGTGAATGCTCTAACGATACAGAGCGATGCTTCAATTAAGGGGGGAGGAGTGCACTGAGATGGTATTCTTTCTAGGCTTCTTAGTAACTGAACTCACTCGGGTGGTTATGTACCCCCTTACCCTTGTTTATTTATTTTCCCTTATATTTACTTTAATTTGGGATCTTGTTGGTCCCCTGGGGGCCTGGGGCAATGATTGCTTCAGAATAACCCCCCTGTCTGACATGAAGCATTATAATTACAGTCCTGCTTCAGCAGACAAAGGGAATGAGCCTGTAGTTTCCCCTACCTTGGAATCCAATGGTAATTTGTTATACCTTGATCTAAATCAAGGCTCTTTGAATTACGATGTTGAAGTATTTAATATCATATCGGAGAATTTGCCTTATCTATTATTAAGTGGTTATAATGGTTCTTGTTGTGCCCAGTTGGCCACTGAGTATTGTATTGTGTTAGGCAAGATGGAATACAGTTCAAGTCCACTACTAATAAGATGGGTGACTTTATTGAATTAGACTCCTCAGCTGGATAGTTTATTATCCTCTTAAACAGTAATATATGCAAAGGTCTGTGCAGGGGAGAGGGAACAGGAGGACATGAATTAAGAGAGAATTTACTAAGAATTTATTGGGGGATAGAAAATGGGGGTGGGTGACCCCCATTTTATCTTGAAGCAGACCACTAGAGTTGAAACAATGGTTAACTCTTGCCGGCCACTGCCCACCGCTCGCCGGAACCTTCATCTGTTCCTGCCTGCCTGCCTGGCCCCCCTCCCCAAACTACAAGCTCACACAGTCCCCACTGGTGCGGTGCCACACATCCAGAGGTGGAGCCTAACTGCCGTGTCGCCGGCCGCTGCCTGCTGCTCACCAGAACCATCCTCTGCTCCTGCCCTCCTGCCTGGCCCCCCTGCCCGGACTACAAGCACAGGCAGTCCCCACTGGTGCGGTGCCACACATCCAGAGGTGGAGCCGAATGGCTGTCTTTCCACCCGCCGCTAGTTGGAACCTTCATCTGCTCCTGCCTGCCTGGCCCCCCTGCCTGGATTACAAGCACAGGTACATGACACTTCCACTAGCTTCACTTGATTCTCCACTGGGGCTCCTCTGATTGGCGGGGCTCCTCCACTCTAATCGCTGATTGGTCCACCAGCCATGGGCTGCCTTGCAGATTGGTGTGCCTTTTTCTTTGACTCTCTGGACCATAGACTGATTTTTTTCAGCGTCTTTTCTCAGCTGGTTTTGCAAGCATAGCTGCATTTGCATTTACACAAGGTTTTTTTTCCTCCCTCCCCCACCCCCTCCCAGGCCCCCATTAAATACACCATAACTCCTCCCTCTCGGTCCTCCCCCTCTTCTTATTGGCTTCCTAAATAAACTGGCCTGATCTAAATCTAATTTCCCCCAAGCTCCTACCTTTATACCACCCTTTCTGGCAGGATTAAATTACTTGCTGGCTAAAATCCCAGTATTGTCTAAACTGCTTGCAGTGCCTGCTTTCTCATTGCACATGTTTTCCCCTCTATCTTTACTCTTGCTAGCATAGTGTGACTGTCACCTCACCTGCTACTCCAAAAGAACCCCCTCTACCTAGTTGTGTCTTAGCTGAATCACTCTGTGTGAAGTTTTTGCCAGACCCCCTAATAAGTTAACCTTTCTTTCGGCAACCTCTCAGCCTCACTAGTGCCTTGAGCTGTTATTTATAGCCCCAAAACAACTCTATTTTAAAATGAGCTCTTTGATGTTGCTGACTCTTATGGTCACACTACCACTACTATTCTTGTCCATGCCTATGGCACTCCATAATAAAGCTACCCCTCCCTACTTTGCATTCCTGGATTACTACTACTCTAATCTACTAATACTTCCTGCCTCCTGTTCTGACCCCTCCCCAGTGTTACTAAATAAGATCTGGAAACACTTAGCTGCCCATGTACATAAGAAATGCCACCTGCTCCTACATGCCCGTAGTTCTTTCATGTACTGCAAGCTATGGTACTTTCTCCTACTTGCTATCCTGCTCTCAGGTGATGTTGAGTTATATCCAGAACCATCTGTTGTCCCACCTGACACTATTACCAATGCCAAAGGTCTTGTCATAGCACATCATAACATCAGGAGCCTTGCTCACAATCTTCCTGTGCTTGAATCCTGGACCACCCTTTACAAGCCTGATATTACATGCCTAACCGAGACATGGCTTAAACCTGCCATACCTGATTCTCTATGCCCCCTTCCCCACTATAACCTTCTGAGACTTGACAGAACTACACCCAAAAGAGGGGGTGGAACAGCCATCTACTTTAGAGATCACCTTGATGTCTCTGCTATTAAGACATCTACTCTATGCCACTGTGAGGCACTACACGTCCTGCTCACTCTTGGTACTAAAAAACATCACATCGTGTGTGTCTACAATCCCCATTCAAATGGGCTAGTAGGGCTAGATGACTTATTGGAACAAACCTCATGCCTTGTCAGAAGGAATGAGGTTCTTATACTTGGGGACCTAAACATAAATTGGCTGGGCAGTAACCAAGCAACATTAATGACCAAGTTGCAGAGTTATTACCTACAGCACCTTATTGACGAACCTAATAGAAATATCCGTCGCTCCAACACGCTACTAGACTGGATAATGACCAATCACCCAGAAAATGTAATTGCCTCTGGAGTACTGCCAGATGCCATCACTGATCACTCCCCAATGTACTGTATATAAAGATAGGCCTACCCAGACTGGACCTCACTTCATCACCTTCCACAACTATGCAAACTTTGACCCTCAGTCTTTCCTGAACGACATTGCTTCTACTGATTGGTCCCCCGTTCTCTTATCTAGTGATGCTCAGGCTACCCTGGGCCTGTTCTTAAAACACTTCCTGGAACTCCAGGACAAGCACTGCAAACTCGTAACCCGCAGGGTAAAAAAATAGACAAACTCGATGGTTGAAAGCTGACCTACTATCTAAACTTAAGTTAAGGGACAAAAGCTTGCTCCGCTATAAAAACTCAAGATTAGCCTCTGACCTCAACAACTACAGGGTTCTGCAAAATGCCTGCAAAAAGGACATCAAAAAGGCCAAGAGAACATACTGCAAAGATGTACTAACCAACTCCTATGGTGACCCCAGAAAATTTTGGTCACATATTAAATTCTTTCTTGGTTCTAATCTAGCATCCACCCCTAAAGACATGTCTCTTGACGGGGTACACTGTAATAATCCCAGAACCAATGAAAACTTCTTTAACCATAAATTTTATGGCTTAACCAACTACACCTCCTCTTTCCCTGCCCAACCAAGTATATCCGCCCAACCTATTACAAACGGTCCTCAATTCTTTTTCAAGGCAATCACAAACTGTGAAATGCTCAGATTGCTAAAAAATATCTTGGACTGCACAGCAGCTGGCTCAGACAATCTATAGTCCAGGCTTCTTAAGATTGCAGCCCCTTTCATCACTTCTCCTCTAGCCAGGATCTTCACGCTCTCCCTGTGCCAGGGCCACATCCCGGACATATGGAAAACAGCTAGAATTACTCCAGTCTTTAAAAAAGGAGATCGTAAAGACCCCTCCAACTATAGGCCCATCGCCATCCTATCTGTCCTGAATAAAATTCTTGAGAAGCTTATAGCTGCCCAGACAATTGACTTCTTACAGAAGCATGATCTGCTCACCGATGCCCAGCATGGTATTCACAAAGGTCATAGCACCGCTACTGCCCTCCTCAAATTCACATCAGATACTCAAGTGGCTATGGACTCCAGCCTCCTCACCGGTGCAGTTTTTATTGATATGACTAAGGCATTCAATTTAGTTGATCACTCCATTCTTCTAACTACCCTGGGATCACTAGATTTCTCAACTAATGTTGTTAGATGTTTTGGAAACTACCTAGCTGATAGGTCTCAAGTTGTGAAATATAACTCTACCCTCTCGGACAAAACCATCATAAATATCGGAGTACCACAGGGCTCCATTCTTGGGCCCTTAATTTTCTTTCTTTTTATAAATGACATCTCGACAGACCTCCACGGGACAGCCTCCCTACCATATGCTGATGATATTGTGCTGTATGCTAGCGCTAATAGCAGTGATGACATTAACAGATGACTCTTTCTTGATCTCCAGCTAATACAAAAGTGGCTATTTACTCACAAACTTGTATTAAATGAGTCTAAAACCCAAGCTATGCTCTTTGGATCAACAACAAAGTTAAAGCATGCACATTCTCAATTCAAAGTCACCTCCTTAAATAGGTCAGTAGCTGGGGTAGTATCCTCTTTTAAATATCTGGGTATTACCCTCGATCCAACACTAAATTTTGACTTACACATCAATCCAACTTGCAAACAGGTACATGCCAAACTAGGAATCACCTACTGAATCAGCTATATGCTCACTCCCTTGGCTAGGCTTGCAATTGCCCATGGCATTCTCCTACCATCACTTACCTATGGGGCTGCAACATATGCTTCTGCATGCAAATCAACTCTAAGGAAATAGGATGTTACATATAACAACATCTGTCACTATGCCTCCTCCTCATACCTGCTGAAACACTACTGCCTCTTCTATACTGACCTGGGATGGCTTCCTCCTGCTGAACTAAGGCTACATGCTTACAGCTCTGTCATTGACAACATCTACAAATCCCTAAATCCCTAGCAGGCCTTTTCCAAAACCAGACTCCATGCTATGGATTGTGTTCCATGGTTCAGGCCCCTGTTTTCATCCCTAGACACTGCACCACTAAAGGTGCTAATGCTTTCACCTGCCATGTCCCCAAATACTGGAACTTCCTTCCACTAACCTTGAGACAATCAACATCTCATGCATCATTTAAAAAAGATCTACGTACTTATCTTGAAACTTCTCACAAATGCTCCTGTTTCAAGCCTCCCTAGACATTATCACCTCAGTCCTACCTCTTCTTTCTTAACTGTCCCCTACAACGCTAAGCACTTCTCCTTTGCCTCCCCTTTGAACTTCTCCTGTACCTCCCCTTCTTAATCACCTACTAATATCCCTCCCATAACTTAACTTTTCAATCCCTTATTAGTATCGATAATGTCATTATTTCATGTTTCTCTCTAAGCAAACTGTGTTGAATTTTGGTTTTGTACTGCACCATATTTTTCTGCACTGTTACCTAAACATTCTTCTTTTTAGCTAATTTCCTTGCAACCTACTTGTAAATTGTTGTAATGATTTTGTTGTTGTACTTGTTTTTGGAATGTATTCCTATATTTGTTGTTTTGTATCCTTCCGGGTCGTGCCTGAAAATAGTCATGACTATGGCTAGCACACCTACCCGGTAAACAAAAACTAAATAAATAAATAAATTTAATGTTAATGGCATCCACAACCCCATTAAACACAGGCAATTACTCCACTTCTTTAAAAAGGACCAACCTAACATTGTTCTCCTTCAGGATACACATCTCCCCCAATCAGAGCATAATAAGCTAAAATACTGGGGATTTCAAATGGTAATTGCTTCCTTACAGCCCTTCGGATATAGGAGAGGGGTAGCGATCATAGTTCCCCAGGGGATGCCGTTCCAGGTATAGAATCAGCTTAGTGACAGTGAGGGTAAATATGTAATTGCTGTAGGCCAGCTTTTCTCCACACAAATCACCTTGGCATTAGTGTATTTCCCCCCAGATAGCCCAGTACAGGTGGCACAGAGATTTTTTGATGACTTCCTCTCTATCGCACAAGGCTTATGTATGATAGGAGGGGATCTTAATGTCATCTTAAATCCCACGATAAATATCTCAGTACCCTCTAGACATAGAGCCACCCCGTTTCAAAAATACCTGAGGATGGACCTCCCTACGCTTAGTTTGGTTGGTATATGGTGGCATTTTTTCCCTTCAGTCCCAATGCATACACACTACTCCCTGGAACTAACACCTCAGTGAGGTTAGATTACATTTTCTCATCTGTTGAACACTTGGACACAACACAGGACATTTCAATAGGTGCTTCCATCTTATCAGGTCATGCTCCCCTTTTATCTTGAAATAGCTGTTGAAAAACCCCAAAAGCAGTCCTTCTGGATATTCAATTTATCTGACATCCAGGATCCAGAGTTTAACCATATGTTAAAGGAAAGTATTCCCCTGATCTTAGCAGACAATGAACCTGCAGAAACGTCATTTAGCATAAAATGGGATACCCTTAAAACTGTGCTTCAGGGGGAGATTATAAGATATTCAGCCCAAAAGAAAAAAGCCAGAGAAGCCCTCCAAACAGATCTACAGGCTACTGTGACCCAATTACAGGTCCGACTTAGTCAAGGTAATTTAACTATAAAACCCCAACTTCAGCTTATTAAACAAAAACTACAGAAGTCAGAGAATAGAACAGCAGCTGCTCTATTTAAAACATAAATGTCTGGAAGGTGGTCCCAGAAGTGTTAGAATTTTGGCGAGATGTCTACAAGGAATGAAACATTAGGTGATGGTAACTAAATTATATGACCATAAAACCAAAAGTATAATTTTACATTCCACAGCTATTAGACCGACCACGGCTGAATATTATAAAAAACCTTTACTCTGAAGAGGTCACCCCTTCCTCTCAGCAATTAGAGGACTACTTATAGAATACCCACCCTCAAATTTTCCCAACCCAGGCAGAGGGATTAGTATGCCTCATCACTGCTGAGGAAGTTAAAGCTGTTCTTAAATAATTAAATCCCAGAAAGCCCCGGGGCCCGATGGATACCTGGTAGAGTTTTACAAAATACTGAGCCAGCTAACTATCCCACCTTTAGTTAAGGCCTTCCAGGAAATACAAGAGGGAGGGCTTCCTCCACCTTCATGGAAGTATACTGAGATAGCAGCAATCCCCAAACCTGGGAAAGACACCACTTTCATTGCCTCTTACCACCCAATTTCAAAACTAAACTCTGATTACAAGTGGGTGCCCTTCTCCTGCAACTGGTTGATAAAGACCAGGTCGGTTTTATTATGAAATGTCAAGCACATGATGCAGTTAGGCGAGTCCTGTTAATAACAGAATATGCCTCACAGAGACAGATTCCACTAGTCCTTCTTGGCCTTGATGCCAAGAATGCATTCAATATGGTCTCTTGGCCATATCTTTGGGCTACTTTTAAATGTTTTGCTTTCCCAGATAAATTAATTTCCCAAATACAGATAATGTACCATTCCACTGTAGTGTATCTCAAACTAGATGGCTCACTGTCCTCACTCTTTCCATTGGCCAGAGGCACTAGGCAGGGTTGCCGAATGTCCCCACTGTTATTTGCCCTTTACTTGGAACCACTGGCAGCCAACATTTGATATCAAGTTAATATAGAAGGGATTAAATGTTGAGAAGATGGTAGTTTTCCACCTTAATCATAGAGTCTCTAAATCTGCCATTTTGGATCTTGGTCTCGCATGGAAATCCGACTCTTTGCGCTACCTAGGTATTGTTCTCTCCAAAAGTTTAGTATGCATTCAACAATTAAACCTTGATTCCTTAGTACAAGTGATTAGCCAAGAATTGAAGCGATGGTCCTTTTTGCCTATTTCTCTTTGGGTAGAATTAACGTAATTAAAATCAATGTTTTTCCATGGCCTTTTTACCCCCTCAATCTTTTAAATAACTGGCTTCCCATATCATGGTTCAGAAGACTCCATGGGCTTTTCACTGATTGTATTTGGTCAGGTAAAAAACCTAGATTAGCTTTTCTTAAATTGGCAGCCTCCAAATTAAAAAGTGGGCTTAGACTACCACATATGGGTCTTTATTATTGGGCGAGTCATGCAAACAAATACTTAAGATGGTTGACCCCTGACTTAGCTCAGAATCCCTTCTCTTACCACCCTGTCTGGTTACAAATAGAAATATCATTGATTAGACAGCACGGTCTATTCCCTTCTACCTTACTTTTTACTAAAGTCCATTCCCTACTAGCTGCACTCAAAACTCATCCGATTGTTACTTCAGTCAGAGTACACACTCAGTTGAGTTCAGTTTTAAAATATGATCAACTGAGTGATCTCTCTCAAAATTTGAAACAGAATCCTAATTTTCAGATGGGGGTAAGTCCCTGCCTGGAGGGTGGCTTCCTCATTTGGGAGACTGCCAACTTTCTTATTTTGTCTCTGAAACAGGACAATGGCTTTGATCTCCGCATATTCTACATAAAGCTAATATTCCCAAGTCCCGGAATATTCAGGTTTTTCAATTGAGGCATCTTTTAGTAAAAGTCTTATGAGCTACCCCACGATACCCTCCAAGTTCTCCTATTTGGCAGATTTAAGTCCCTTGGTAGAGTGCCAGAATGCTGTATCTAACTTATACAGTTTTCTGTTTGATTCAATTTATCCTGAAAGTTTTGGTCCCTTTACTTATTGGTCTCCTCTTTTTTCTGGTAAGTTCTTAATTGGTCTCTATTATGGCAAAATTGTCATAAATGTATTTCTCAATATAGACTTAGACTTATGCAGTTTCATATATTGCATAATCTTTACTACTCCCCTCAAAAGTTAATGAAAATGGGATGCACATTTTCTTTCACCTGTATTTGCTGTCAACAGGATGAAGGTAATCTCCTCCATATTTTCTGATCCTGCCTCAGAATATCTCCTTTATGGGCCTAGATCAAAGATAAAGTGGACCCTCTCCTGGGATTAGCCGATCTATTTACCCCTGAAATATGTATACTAGGGGACTTTTCCTTGATACCTGTTCTCAGTTGTAAATGTCATATAGCTTTAATAGCAGCCTCTGTTAAAAAACTGGTACTAAAACACTGGAAAGACAATATGGACATTTCTCATTTGGAATGGTTACAGGAACTTCTGTCTAACCTCCAAACTGAAAGATTCATTGCTAATCTACATAACAGAGATAAAAAATGTTCTTGACTCTGGGGCCCTTTACAATCTCTTTACTCTTTATAATTTATATTTATTATTTTCAGTGGGTGGTTGGGAGGGGTTGGGAAGGGGTGGGAGGATAGTTCATGTACCGTGATTATTTGTAACAACATATTTATTTAGTATATATATATATATATATATATATATATATATTCTACCCTCTGTAAATGGAAAAATTTCAATATACTTCAAATTGGAAAAAAAAAGAAGGGATACCTATGGGGGAATGTCATATAAACTTACCCTTTTTGTAGACGATATTCTGATGAAACTCACTTCACATCAGGCCTCTGTCCAAGAGGTCTGGGAGCAGCTTAATCTTTTTGGGACCTTATCTGGTTATAAAATAAATGGCTCTAAAATGGAAGTACTTAACTACTCATTTAATCCATCTAGGATACCGAAAGCTGATTTATGATTCCGCTGGAACCGGATCAAAATGAGCTACTTAGATATTAAGATACCTTCTAAACTACTCCACCCTGAATTGGTTACTTTCAAACCAATTACCCAGCAAATTACCACAGATCTCTCCAGATGGACAAAGCAACCTATGGGGTTACTGAGTTGAGCAGAAACCATACAACAAAATATACTGCCTCAAATACTTTTTTTCTTGCAGACTCTCCCCATCATCCCCTCTAACATTTATTTTCTAGCCTGGGAAAAGTTAATTTCCAGATTTATATGGAGGGGTGGAATCACCTCAATTGAAATTTCACATTTTGCAGCTTCCCAGGGCTCGGGGGGGGGACTCAACTTAACAAATTTGAAAAGGTATGCACAAACAGCACAAATGTGTACAGTTCTCTTACATATTACTAACTCTTATGTTGCATACTGGAAGGATATAGAAGTGACTCTTAATGGTCTGGAAAACTTCCCCCCATATATCTTGGGAAACCCCCTGAAGTGTTTACCCATGAGCCATTTTATGCAACTTACTAGAGAATTTTTTAGAGGTGGGATACAAATTCACCATTTCACTCTTACCTTGCCAGAAAGGTGCTTTCTTTCCACCCTAGTATATGACACATACTCAGTCTCACCTCAGCTTACACTTTATTGAGGTATTGGGAATCCTACTGCCTGTGTTTTGTATTTCAGGTGGTAGGTACGCTGAGCATCCACTCCTTTGCATACCTGCAATCTATGTATAAAATTCACTAGAACCAATACCCAGTATATGCACAGCTTAGAAATTGTCTTCTTGTTTAGAAAGAATCCCTTTCAAAAGTAGCAGAATCCCCATCTTCCCTAGAGGGAATGATTACACACCACTTGAAGGGCTAAGTTCAGGAGCACATTATCAGCAATTTGTACCAAGCACTTAGAGAATGTCAAACTGATACTCTAAACCCCATCAGGCTTAGATGGGTAAAGGATATGGGCATGGAAGTTGACAAAGATCGTTGGCAAAAATCAGCCCTTTCCTACTCTAAAGTCTCTTCTATGGTGTACTGGAAGTAATTTGCATGGAAAATCAGAGTACACTTCTTCAGAACCCCAGATATTACTGCAAAGTAAAAGGGACAGGAATTTGGGGACTGCTGGAGGGGTTGTGGTGACCAACAGATTGAAGGGCACACATAATGTGGTCCTGTTCCTTCCTTCAGAAATACTGGTCAGATGTTATCATACAGCTTAATGAAATATTCCAAGCACCTGAATTGCTTACACCAGTCTTCATTCTGACTGTGACTCCACCCACTGGAACTAAGATAAACTGGGTTCAATATTAGCTTGTAGCGTTTTTGGTCTTGGTAGCAAAAAAAGTAATAACCAAGCTTTGGTTCACTAAATGTATACTGGTTACAGAAACCTGGAGAAAATTAACTTATGAAGTATATAGGTTAGAACATATGTCGGCCAAATTGAACAACAAAATGGTTAGTTTTACTAACTGTTGGAGTAGCTGGACCCAATATCAGTTAGAGCACTACCCAGATTTTGTGCCATGATGGAGGGAATAGAGTTTTTGTATTTCCTTGGGAAAATGATTGCTAAGGGAGTAAAATTGAGGGCAACCAAAGTATAGTCGCACAGGGATGGAGACTTGGAAGGGATGGGTCTTATAACTTGAACCTGTAACAGCTTTTACTGTCTACTACATCACCCTCTAAATGAACTTGTTCCAGCATTTAAGTTCTTACTTATATTTACTATGTCTAGGTTTATAACAGTCTTAACAACTGTTGACATTGACTTTGGACAGAGACTTGAGAACTGTATAACTAAGATTATGAAACATTACCTGATATATGACTGCATTGCATATTATGTAGTGCTAAGTTTGTATGATAAAATAAAACATTTTTAATTATATTAAAAAAAAACATAATTTTTATGGCTCCAGGGGGCGGGCAATCCAGTGTCACCATCTATTTTGGTTTGGTGACCTGGGGTGGAGGGGTACAAAGAAGCAGTACTGGGATGAGCACCCAAGTCCACTTTATATAAACACTTTATTTATTGGGGAGGGAGTTGGTGAGCA
Source organism: Neoceratodus forsteri (assembly GCA_016271365.2). NCBI lineage: Eukaryota > Metazoa > Chordata > Ceratodontiformes > Ceratodontidae > Neoceratodus > Neoceratodus forsteri. The sequence continues at coordinate 237,281,153 of CM028132.1, read as the reverse complement.
AGAGGGGATGGGGTATAAAGAAGTGGTACTGGGGTGGGCACCCCATATGCTTAACAGGGCTTTACTCTGCCGGCTCCACTTTGACCAGGAGCTTGGTCAGAACCCAGGGTAAACAATTCAAAAATAGATATATAGAGCAATAGAAAGATAGATAGATAGATAGATAGATAGATAGATAGATAGATAGATAGATAGATAGATAGATAGATATTTGGTTTTTGTTAACTGGGTAAGTGCACTAGACATATTCTGCCTGTTTTCAAGCACGACCCGGGGGAGGGGGATACAGATGAATGCCAACTGATCTTGAACCAGATTAAGCTGTTGGTGGTATTTTTAGTGAATGAGGGAAATTTGGTCAGGGTACCGGGGACATTACCCTACTCTTTTCAAGAAGTGCCATGAGATCTTTAACATCGACCTGAACTATCACCAAAACAGGTAGATGGGACCTTAGTTTAAAGTCTCATCTGAAAGATGGCACCTCAGGAGTGCAGCACCCCCCTTATGCTGCACTACAAAGTCAGTATCAGGAATTAACTTAAGTGCTTGGTGTGGGGATAGAACCTACAGCATTCTGATCTTCTGACCTCAGAGACAAGTGTGCTACCTGCTGAGCTACTGACACTGACAGATAGATAGACAGACTGCCAGAGAGAGAGAGAGAGAGAAACAGTAATCGCTGGCTCAGTGCTGGGACTCAAGCCAGCAGCAGCACTCCATCTGCAGCTGGAGGAATCAAGAAAGTCCCACTGCTCTCATACTGAGAACATAGATGAATGGCTCCTCTCCCTAAGCAGGGCACCAAGGATTTGTGGGTGCCCAGAAGCAATATATACAGGTGTATTTTCAAGAAACTAACCCCAGAAACCAGCTAAATGGGCCATGTTTACCTGGATTTAGTGTTTGTTTTTAAAAATACATATGTTTTTATGTATTTTCAAGGTTTTACTTTAAAAAAAATAAAACAGCAGCCATCACAATCAGTATTTTTTTCTCATGACAAGTAAATCTTTTCTCATGACAAGTAAATCATGAAAAATAAACCCTCATAATCGATGCTTTTTTTTTACCATTCTTATCAGAGGGTTATCCAAAAATCAAACTTTAAATCCTTATAACAATAGAATAATTTAATATTTTTTCACAAAACCTTCAAAAGGCACTACCTCAGCATAGGCTGCATTTACCCCACAAGGTTTCTGAAATAATTTGAAATAATTCTGTACCATATAGGCTATGGGTGAGAGCCACAACAACAACAAAAAGTTAAGTATGTTAGAAAAAAAAAGTTTGGGGGCATTCTGTATCTTAAAGACTGCTGATGATGCCATCACAAAACTTTTCACCCCTTGAGACTCTGCTAGTCAGCAAAATATGCCACAGTGCCTAGCAAATGAGGGATCCCTCATGCACAAATGGTGCAGCAACATATTCACAGGTTTTGGCAGTGCTAAACAGTTGCCATCACAGTGCTGTTTACTGCTGCTGACAATCTGCTCTTAACATGACAAATTTTGGGCTATTGCATTGAGTAGGGGGTAAAGTTATTAAGGTTCAAAGTTAGGGGTGTAACATTAAACACCCTACTCAACCCTAACTATATCGGGCCTACCACGCCCCTATAAGATATATTAATAGCTGTCACTGTGACAATGTCAAATTTGAAAACATGATATTGTGGTGACGTTTCAACCATATTGAATGCTAATTACTGATTCAAATTTAACTGGTTACCTTTTCGATGCTGTTTACTGTTTGGGGAAGAAGAAGGGGGGATCAGCCAACCACTGATGAACAAGTTGCTTGTAGTTCAATGGGTAGTGGGCAAGTTGAGCTCAGCCCCAAATATTAAACAAATGCACATGGTCAATTGTCCAGCTGGATTCTCATTTTCATTGCCCCACGCTCCTTCTCCTCTCCTTTTTGTGGCTTTACCTCTCTCCTTAGTGGTAATATATTGTTTATACCCACAAGGCCCTTTCTGTAATGCCTAGGTTTGGCAGCATTGACTCGCACATTTTATGTGGAATAAATTCAGTGAACATTGATCATTCAGTCATTGAGAGAATTAATGCTGTACAAAAATCAGATGTTTTCCACAAAAACCTGCAATTTTTATGCAAAAATAGTGTTTTCATGCAATTTTTCTGCCAAAATGGTAGTTTGGAGCAAAAATTATTTTCACATGATTTGTGATTGATTTTGCTCTTTTCATTAAAATAACATAAATGAATGATTTTTCTGGCAATAGAAATTGTGATTTCTATATGAAAATAAATAACTATCCCTAATAATGATCAAATAGTAGAATATTTAATTACATTTAGGACTCTTTAAGCTATAGGGCTGAGTTCCTATGACACTCCCATGGTGGAACCCTTTAGGGGTTCAATTAGTCACAAGTGTGTGAACGGCTAGATCCAACATTGCACAAGTATTTGAGCATGCTCTTAGTTATCTCACTGAACTAGTAAAAAGTAAAAGTTTGTACCACACAAAGTCTAACTATGAATAGTGCCATTGGTTAGTGGGCACCATATTCAGAGGCCCCTGAAGTGCAGCTCTAACCCAGCAAAATATATTGCTGTGCCTATGCAAATGAGGCATCCCTCATGCATAACGGGCACAGCAGCATAGTCATAGGTTTTGGCAGTGTGAAACAGCTGCTATCACAGTGCTGTTTACCACTGTTGGAACTCTGCCCTTAACTGGGTGTGAAGGTTGCCTCTTTGCCCCATTGCCCATGCTGGCAGTTAGAGCATCCCTGTCTTCTAGTGGCTCACCCCACCCCCAATCACCCATGTTGCTACAATATGTCTTTGGCCCAGGTAGTCTAGTGGTCCCCCCAAATGCCCATGCCAGCTGTCTTGTAACCTTTTCCTGGCATCTAATGGTCCTTTACCTCCAATCACCCAAGCTGGTGCATTGTTATCCATTCCCTGGAGTCTAGTAGTCCCCTGTCCCCCAATCACCCACAGTGCAGTAATATTCTTTTTTCCCCAGTAGACTAGCAGTACTCCCTGTCTGATCACCAATGCTGCAATAATAGTTCCTTTTCCTAAAGGAAATGTTATTGCAGCATGGGTGATCAGGGAGACTGAGGACCACTGGACACCAGGGAACAAATAGCATAATGCCAGCATAGGCAATCAGGTATTATGAAAAGTGCAAGGACATAAAGGATCAGTTGGGATCACTAGACACCAAGCCTGTTCACTTTAGATAGGAGAAACAGGGTTGTGTGGCATGATGAGTCCATAATAGGCATGCAAAGGGCCCCTTAATGCCTATCATGTCCAATGGGTTCATCAGCATGTTAGGGCTTAATAAGGCTAAAAGGATCACTGGCACTATACTGTTTTGGGCAGCAGTATCTTCAGTGGGCTCCCCTGTGGTCCACATTTAACTGGGGCCCTGTCCGCATAGTGTATTGTCACTATGTGCTATGCTGGCTCGGCCCCATATTTAGACAGTTAGTGCATTTCATCAGACACTGTGTAAATACTGCTCAGGGCCAGCTATGTGATATTTGCCATGCAATGCTACTGCCTGTGTGGCACCATATATTACTAATGGTTGGCTCTGAATATTAGGGCAAAGCCCCCTCCCTAAACATTAATTTGGGCAATGCACAAAGATGGGAATTTTTGAAAAAGATTAGAACAAACTCTAAGTTTAAAATACTTCCTTTGTTAATTTTGTGTTTAATACTGTTAATTGTTTTTTTCAATTATATTTACCAATTTTTTACATTTTATATTTTGCCATTGTATTTGGCTGTATTTGGATATCACTTTTTGCAAACTACTATGGATACATTTTTTTCTTCATTTATCTATCTGGTTTGACTATAGATGCCTATGAAAATAGGTACTGCACGTGCTCATGAGCCTTAGAGAACAAATAAAGCAAGCATTTGTCAATGCTGGATGTTTGCTTGCTGGTAGTGGCATTGGTAGTGTAGGAGTTAGAGAGATGCATAATAGGAATGGCAGTAAAGTACTGAGCTAACGCCTACCCCCTCCCCCACCCTGCAGAGACTGACAGGCATTGGGGTGTGCCTTTGGGTCGTTGGCCATAATGTTCATGCTATTCCACCTCAATCCACACTGCAGATACTGTCAGTGTCTGCAAGGTGGGGGTGGGGGTGGAATGGCGTACGTATTATGGCCATTGACTGCAAGCCACACCCCCGATGCCTGTCAATCTGTACAGGGTGGGGCATTACAGTTGGAAACTCTTTTGCCCCAGGTGTTTTTTGGTAGTTTCACTCCAAGTTTTCCATGTGGGATTTTTGGGACCCCACCTCATAAACAGTGGCACTATCATTTTGTTACTCAATCCTGAAAGGTGACTTCTCACAGCGAATGCGCCATATGGCGCAACTGGTGTGAAAAGACATTTTGGGCAGGATGTGAAAAAAGATATCTGCACTATTCATGAGAAGGTGTGAAGAAATGGCAATGTTGAAAATCTGGAGTGAAAATATAAAAAATTGACAAAGTTACAAGCATGTTTAGAAATTGCGTAGCATACGCTAGTAATGCAGTCATTTTTGGGAAATCGTTCACCAGATTTTCAACATGGACTTTTTGGGACCTTCCCTCATGAACAGTGGCAGTTTGATTTCATTAATCTGTCCCAAAAGTTGATTTCATACAGCAACTGTGCCATTCTGTGCTACAGGTGTGAAAACATATTTTAGGTAGGATGCAAAAAATGACAGCTGTACGTTTCATAAGGAGGTGAGAAAAATTGGCAATGTTGGAAATTTGGAGTGAAAATATTCAAAATTGTTAAAGTTATGAGTGCATGTACAAACTGCACACAACGCAGTAATTTTTCCGAGTTTTTTCACCAAACTTGCAACATGGGCTTTTTGGTACTGCACCTCATGAACAGTGGCACTGTCATTTCATTAATCAGTCCAGAAAGGTGATTCTGCACAGTGACTGTAAAATCACCTTTCAGGACCAAAAAATGAAATGACAGTGCCAGTGTTCATGAGGTGGGGTTCCAAGAACTCCATATTGAAAATTTGGGACCAAAACTCCTAAATATCAACCTACGTTGACACCCCCCCCATGACAGCCCATATATTGCTTACCTTGATTTTCTTCAGTTTGTGGTCGGCTTTTGAAGAGTGTAGATGTGTTCCCATTCCACAGAAGATCACAGTGCTAGACCTCCATAAGTAAGTATGGGGTGAGGGGATGTGGGAGGTGGGATGGAGAGGGAGGTTGGGATGGGGAAGGGGTGGCGAGGATGATGAGGGACCATTTTCTTTTTCTTTAGGTTTAAAAAAAAGACCTTGGGGGATGGTTTTCCTTTTTACAGGTGAAACATCAGCACACTGGGGTGGGATTCTGGTGTGCCACATTAATGGGAGGAGGGGGATGCATGCCAATGTGGGGATTGGGCACCCCAATGTCAGCTTTGGGGGGAATGTGTGGTTGGTGGCAGAAGCCACCAATTATGTAAAGCCATGGTGTGGCTCATTTATTTATCTATTAACATGTTTCACCGAGAAAGGCACACTGAGCAAATGAGTTGCTCATAAGTCCAGTCATGCGCATTACTGTGCACTGTAATGTGCATGGCTGGAATGTGCCTGGTTGCATGGGGGGGGAGAGAGATCTGCTGCTGCAATGATGAAACTGCCCCTGATTGGAGCGGTGGATTTCTTTCAAGTGTGGCGCTTGCTCTGAAACTGCCATCATTGGCAGCTTCCATGTTGATTAGTGGCTGAGGGACATGCCCCTGAAAGCATTTGCTGGATTGGCCACAACACTACCACACCTCTGCAATTCTCTGCTATAGCAATATGTTTCTTGTGCGCTGCATATGCAAGCAAACATAATGAAATGAAATACCTGTTTTTCTTACCCCCTGCCCTTTCCACATCCCCATGCTCTCCTGACAAGGCGAGCCCTAGCCAGAAGTTCCTGCTTGCTGTACACCTATTTCTATTCCACCCCCACTTTTCACTTAATTACCTTCCCCCCCCTCTCATTCTTACTTTGCTTCAGCCCTGACTCTGTCTATGTGTCAAGATACACTTCCTATTCCCAGGTCCACAGTTAAGTCATAGTGCTTTTGATGTATGTCTTATGCTCTTTGTTAAACTGTGCTTTATGCTTGTATGTTTGTATTTTTCTTCCTGATGTGGAACCTTTGTAAATGAGCTGGTAGCTCAAAGGTTGTAATCCAAGACTTCAATAAAATAAAATAAAAAAATTAAATAAAAATAGCCCATAGACAGTAGCACAAAGCAAGACACTAACAGTTGCTCAGGCACAAAGCACACCCCCTGCTGGCCACATTAGAATATCACACTCAGTTGAAACAATATGATGTCATAATGCAAAGCAGATGTCAGGGTACACAAATGTATTGGTGCTGTTGCACTAAATTGCAGATTCTTAAACATTTACACTCAGATTATCTCATTCTCCATGGAAGGACCTACCAGTTAATTTGCTCATTTGATTGTGTGGTGCCTGTACACTCTGTTGTAATATAGCCACACATAGCTCAGTTCTGCTGATCTGTTCTGTAGTGAGTGTATTTTGGGCAAGTCTACAATCTATTTACTCAATGCAGTTCAACTGAAATGCAACATAGTCTTCCTAGTAGTGTCCTGCTACTACATATTACCACTGTTGCACTTAATGGAGCACTGAGAAGTTAAATGATATGCTCGAGTTCGCACAGTGAGTATTTGGCTCTGCTGGTGTTGTAACCCATGCTTACAAAACAACAGGCTGTCCAGCTATGGGGGCTGGGAGAGGGTACCGGTGACACCAAGGCAATGAATGAGTTCGGTGGGGGCAACTGGCAACATGTGTCACTTTTGGATATGGGGAATGGGTGAATATTTATTTATTTGTTTTTTTGTTTATTTCAAATGTTGCCACCTGGAAAAGCATACTGAGCTAGTAGACACTCATTTCCAGATGTGTCCTGGGCAGTGGAAATGGGGACAGTACAATGCAGCATTTAATCAACACAATAACAAAGTACAGAATGCCCGCACTTAAAATATAGCAGCAATGAATACGTTACAGCAAATAGGGCAGGAGAGAAAGTGTGCAAACAACAGTATAATACAATAACAAAACTGATAAAAAGATGCAGAGTATTGCATTTAGAAGCATAGCTGCCGTGAAGTAATGTAAATAATAAAAGTATATACAGGGATGGGGCAATAGTGTGTAGAAGGGTAATTTGCATTACAAGGTAGTCTGCAGTGGCAGTGCATCACATGGGGATTAAACTAGGTTATTTGAGAGTCCTGGAGCTGTATTTTCAAAAGCCTGAGATTTTTGCAAGCCCCCAGGTGTGCCAGTGATATGGTGCACTCGGGCTTGCGGCAATCTAAAGGACTTTTCTATCCCTTGTGTCTATTGATGCTTGCTAGTCCATCTGTTTGTGGTCAAGCTTACATCAATAACAGGGTCCATTAAAATGGAGCTTGCACCCAAGATTAGGCCATGCTGCCATAAAGCAGGTAAAATGTCACAGCTGTACCCAAGATTGTAAAATTGGGTGCAGCTGTGGCAACTGGGAATGCTGCAGCTGTGGCAATGAAAGGGTTTGATGCAGAACTTGATGCAAGATTTTGAAACCTAGGAGTTGCAATTTTTTTTTTCCTTGCTCATGAATCCAAAAGAATGAGCGAGTCAAGCCCCCTGTCTCCCCACAATTCTCCAGTGCCATTTGTTCATTAAAAATTAAAAGTATCTTGTTTTCCTTTTTGGGAGTTTGTGAGCCAACTATAGTGTTGCCTTCTGATCATGCCAGAAGTGAACGCCACACCCTTCTCGCTATGGCACTGACCCACTCACTCCCTGCTCAAACTATCACAGCCACAAACCAGTTTTTCTTTAAAAAAATTGTCTGTAGCGCTAACACCATTCAAGTACCTTCACGTTTGTCACTCTCTCCATCTCACATGTGGGAAGGCTGGGTTTTACCTTTGTCTGTCATATAAATTGATGCATTTTCTGCCTGTTTGTTCTGCTGACTCAATGTATTAAGTTGCAGTATTGTACCAGTTCACCTGCTACGCTGTTACTATGTAAGTAAGTTAGTAAGTAAAATTTTATTTATATTAAGCGCCCTTCCCAAGCTCAGGGCGCTTTTACAATAAAACAAGTGAAATCACATTTCAAACAATAAATCAAATAACCATACAATACACTTACTCATTATGTACCAACAAATGCTAAGGCAAAAAGGAAAGCTTTTAATTGTTTTTTAAAACTTTCAACAGTTAGGCATTCTCGTATCTGACGAGGTAGAGAATTCCACAGGGTTGGTGCCATATAGGCAAAAGATCTACCTCCAGACATCTTTAGATGTACCCTGGGAATCTCTAGCAATCCCTCATCAGAGGAGTGAAGAGAACGGGCAGGACAGTAAGGCACCAAGAGCTCTTTCAGGTAGTGGGGTCCTAAATCATGTAGGGCCTTAAAGGTCAATAATGTGACCTTGAAGGTGATCCGCCACTGTACTGGCAGCCAGTGCAAATCACGCAGCACAGGTGTTATATGGCTAGATTGTGAAACTTCCATCAACAACCTGGCCATCGCGTTCTGTACAAGCTGCAAGCGGCGGATATCCACCCCCGGCAGCCCTAGATAAAGCGCATTGCAGTAATCAAAACGGCTGGTAACAAAGGCATGGACCAAAATGGGAAGATCTTCCTGTGGAACCAAGTGTTTCACCTGGGCAATATTCCTCAGATGAAAAAAGGCAGATTTGACTACGGCCGACACCTGCATCTTCATAGTCAGGCTTTCGTCAAAAATTACTCCCAGGTTACGTAATTGGCCAGAGGCTAGAAGCTGGGCCCCACCAAGATATAAACCCGAGGGTTTCCCCATCCAAGCCCCTGTTATCCTCCCTCCAGGGTCCACAACCAACACCTCAGTTTTCCCTGGATTCAACTAAGCCAACCAGCACTCATCCAATCCTGAATCTCCAGGAGGCAGTTATTAAACATAGTGATGGAATCCGACTCCTGATCAGGCATAAAAGACAGGTAGAGCTGAGAATCATCAGCATAACAATGAAAACTCAGCCCATACTGTCTTATAATGTCCCCAGTGGAAGCATATACACTCATGAATAACATAGGGGACAGCACCGACTCTCATGTACCCCACAGGGCAGATAGTGAGGGCCGAGGTGTTAACTCCCCGATACTACTCTCTGAGATCTGCCCTCCAAAAGAGATCGAAACCAACTGTGGACTGCTCCCTCAGACCACAGAGAAACCTAGCGGTTGAGCAATACCCCATGATCCACAGTGTCAAATGCTGCTGAGAGATCCAGGAGAACCAAGATGGAACGGGTTCTCTGATCTCTTGCCATCAGGAGATCATTCAATACCCGAACAAGAGCCATCTCTGTACTGTGCCTCTTCCTGAAGCCGGATTGGAGAGGGTCATAGATATTGTGGATGGACAAATGATCCTCCAGTTGCAGAGCGACCACCTTCTCAATAACCTTCCTACAAAGGGAGGTTAGAGACTGGTCTATAATTTGCTGGGCAGTCTGGGTCAAGAGAGGGCCTTTTCAAAAGGGGTATATTACCGCCTCCTTTAAGGGATCCGGAAAGATCCCTCTCTCTAATGACATCACCACTATCCCAGCCAGGACTGGGCAGATAACATCTACACACCCCACCACCAGGTGAGTAGCGCCTGGGTCCAACTTACAATAGGTAGGTCGCAGAGTCTGGATAATCCTCACAATATCTATTACTGCTGGTAGTCTAAAGGTAGACCAGTACAACTGGGCATTAGTACCACCTGATTGATCAGTACAATGCTCAATAGAAAGACACTGGCCGATCTCATCCCTGATGGTGGATACCTTGTCAGCAAAGAATTTCACAAACTCCTCACACTGTACCTGTGATAATGCTCTACCAGTCTGGAGACAGACTGGATTGCCTGATCTGTCCACAGTCCAGAAGAGCTGGGATGGTCTATTCCTAGCTGCAGCAATTTCCCTGGACAGGAACTCTGCCTTCTTATGGGAGATTGCTGATTGGTAGAATTTATAATGTTCTAACTATTCAAGTCTATCCACCTCCAGTTGAGTTTTTCTGCCAACGTCTTTCTAATCTTCGTCCCTTCCTCTTCCACTCACGGACCTCCCTGTCAAACCAGGAAGCCACTAGGTGAAGAGTATGGGGATGAACATGAATTGGAGCTATGGCATCCAGGGCCTCAGTCACAACCCTATTATAGGCCAAGACCAGTGGCCCTGGATCCATACTATCCTTTGGAAAATCCGAGAAGTCCAGCTCCATCATTAGGCCCTCTGAGGTAATCCCTCTTAAAGGACGGAACTGTACTAACTCCCTGGGGGCAGGCCTATTTCGGGGGGCCGCAAATCTAAACCTCAGGACGTGATGGTCAGACCATCCGACTGGCTCCACCTCCACATCAGATATCTCCATCCCCAGATGGAAAACCAAGTCCAATGTATGTCCCCCCTCATGGGTTGCAGAGGGTAATTACTCATGACAGGCCCAATGAATCCATTAATTGGAGGAGATTTTGACCAAATGGCGAGAGTTCATCGTCGATCCAGGCATTGAAATCCCCCAGAATTATCCATCTGGGAGATTCCAATACCATGTCGGCGACGAAGTCCGCAACCTCCTTCAGGAACTCCCTCTCATCCCCTGGTGGACGGTAGATAAGAAGGGTCCTGTAGCCTGCACCTGCACCCACTATGCATTCAAAGGAGTTAGGTATCACCAACTGGCACCTCCCTGAGATCCAGATCTTGTCTAAGTGAGCAGCAACCCCCTGCCCCTCAGTCCACTCGGGGCGGTGAATCACCGAGAACCCAGCCGGAACTGCGGAGTCCAACACAGGACCAGCATTTCCATCTAGCCAGGTCTCGGTGATGCAAGCCAGGTCGACTGAGTGGTCTGTAACACTCAATGTACTAAGTTACAATATTGCACTTGTACACCTGTTATGCTGTAATGATGTGGTCTATAATACCGGTTGTAATGATGTGGTCTGTAATACCTGTTGTACTCTCCCGGGTCATTCCTGAAAATAGGCATACAACTTGTCTAGTGTACTTACCCGGTAAACAAAAGCTAAACAAATAAATTGAGACTGACACTGTGACTCTGCAATGAAGAAAAAAATACTCTCTTAAGCAGGAGTGCCCTCTATTGGCAATTTGACCAGTTCAAGGACTAATTTACAGAAACTGCTGTTTGTATTCATTTTTATAAATATATTTCCTTCTCTTTACTACTGAAATTGTTATTATTAAAAAAATATAATGAAACATCTTTTTCTAAGTGCAATAATACCCTCCAAGGTAGGCAGTGTGGGCTGTACTGGACCTTACATGGGTTATAAGTCCCTCTGCCTGTAATATCAGGCCTCATTATGCCCTTTGGGGGTTTGATATTGTCCAATACCACTCATCCTGTCAGGAAATATTGCTTGCTTAGAAAAAGGGCTTATTATTTCCTGGTCTCTAATTGGCTGAGAAACATGCCAAGCTGGTACATTAAGTACCAGTAGAGACCAGGAAATAAAAAGTGCCAGCCTGCCCCTGCCTCAGTACAAAACTGGTGTCACTCAGCAGTTCAGATGTTACAACCTAGGAGCTGCTATTTGTTCCTGCTCACTAAGTGAGAGGAATGAACAAGTCAGCCCCCCACTGACTCACATCCTTCTGTACAACTCCAATGCTATTCCCTTTGTCAAAAACTGAAAAGTATGCTTTTTTTCCCTCTGAGTTCATGAGTCAACTACAGTGTTGCCTTCTGATCATACTCAAAATGAATGCTGCACCATTCTCATTACTGTGCTGACCCACTCACTCCCTACTCACACTGTCATGACTGCAAGCCATATTTCTTTAAAAAAAAACAGTCTGTAGCACTAGAGCCATTGAAGCACTTTCACCCCTGCCACTTTCTCAATCCCTCATGTGGGAAGGGGCAGGGGTTGAGAGGACAACTAATGAGTGATGGGTGAGAAACTGTGGCTCACAATGTGACTCTGCTGTGTGAACCTACAGTCTAAAGCAGCAGGGACCTCTACTGGCAATCTGACCAGTTCACAGACTATTTTACACAAACTGCTGTTTGTATACATTTCTGATAATATGTTACCTTCTTTTTAATACTGAAATCATTATTATTAAAAATAAATTAATGAAATACCATTTTCTAAGCTTAATAATACTCTCCAGAGTGGGTGGTGTGGGCAGTAGCAAACCTTCCAGGGGCTATAAGACCCTTCACCTGCAGTGTCCCACCTTATTACACCCTTGGACAGTCTGGTATTACCAGTACTGCCCACCCGATCAAGTAGTATTACTTGCTTAATTCCTGAATGAACATCAATAATAGGGTACGCAATGCTCCATGTGCTGAGAATGTTTTCTTGTTATTTGTATTAGGTGAAAAAATATTCAAGAGACTTAAAAAAACATAAAAAAAAAAAAAAAGTAGCCAGTTGGCATAGTGATGCAGCTGTTGACACTCGTGACACAGGTTCAGAAACAAGTGCAGGACCATCAGGATCCAGAGAGAAGCAGGTAAATTGAGTGTGTCATAGGATGCTTTCCTTGTGTGGGGAAGGAGGCTGTCAAATGCTGTTATGTGAGCACCACTTGAGTGGAAACATCAGGTGGCGCTGCTAGGTGAGGGTGGGTACCAGTTGGTGCTCTGTGTCTGCATGCTTATGTGCATGTTTAAGCACACACTTGCTACTGGAAACCCTGGGGATAAAGGTAGAAAGCAATAAAACATCATGGTGACTATAGCAGGATGAAGCTGGTCTACCCCTGGCTCAACACCACTGACAGTGGCATCTATCTCTGTTTCAGTCAGTCTCCAGGGGTGCTTGGGGGACACTGATAGCCCTACCATGAGGACAAACAATGGGAACAGATCATGGGTTAAGTACTGTGACAAGGCAGGTGCTTTGGCAGGTGGGAATTAAAAGGCTATGCAACCAGCCAAAGCCCCTCCATGAGCTTTTTAAGCCAGCTTCCTACTGCCTCATTCCAAAAGCACTGCCTTTGCTGCAGTGCTAGGCTCTCCTGGAGCTCTGACCTTCCCTTTCCTCCCTGTGTCTGCTGCCACTTTTCCTCTGTACTTTTGGGCTTTCTGTTTGATTTGTCCCTCAGTAGCTTTCTAGGTTTGTATTTTATCTTTCTGCTTTTTCTGGCTGTAGCATGTGCTTCCTTCTTTTCTCTCAGTTAGCCACTCCTTCTGCACTAATGTTGACATTTAACATTTGTGCTTCCTTTTGGTTTTGGTTCTTCGTGCTCATACTAGTTTTTACAGTATTCAATTCAATTCAATTCAGTTGTGTCATGGGATGCCCTATCTATGTTATTCTGCTGTTTCTGGCTTGTGCTCGCTCACTCTTTTTTATCTGCTGTCCATACCAAGCCGCATGCCAAACTACTCTTAGTTCCACAGCACTCCTCCTAAATTGACTTCATCTGGCTTCCAAGCAAGGCAGCTGTTCCCATTCCTGCTCTGTCACTTCAATCAGTCTTAGTCAGTCAGTGTCAGCATTTGTCACCTTAGTCTTACTGTAGTACAGCTTCTAGACTTTCTTACTTGTGACTGCGTTTTACCAATGATTTTGACCTTTTGATATGCTATAAACTTTCAGCGCCTTTTTTAGTCATTTCACTCTTAGTCAATATGAGTCATTACTTTCAGCATTCATCAGTCAGTCAATCACTCTCAAACAAATCAGTTGTTCATTTAGTAGTCCTCCTTCAGTCAGTCAATTTTGGACTCCATTCTATCATATTCGATGAACACATCCATTCCAGGCAACATCATACTCATCATACTCCCAGAATCTTGCCCTTAGGGTTTGGCCTGTAGGTAGACCACCTTGCTCACTCTACTTGAAGTCCACATCTTCACGGTGAGTCTCTTGTTGGGTGGTGCATCCTTCTTTGTAGGTTGCTTGTCTCCCGAGGTGCCTCCCAGCAATCACACCAGGTGGTACAGTCTAACACTAAGGGGAAAGCTTTGGCAATGCAGACCTTCAGTCAGTGACACCTCATGGTGTAGCATTTAAGAGTTTTGTTGCCAGAGGGTTGAGCCCTAAACCCACCTGGGTTCTTTTAGCTGTGCAGACCACATCAGCAGCACCTATCAAAGTTATTCTCCTTGTGTCTGCCTAAGGTCCACCTAGTCTCATTTTGTATCCATTTTCTTTAGTTTCCAATCAAGGTTAGTTCCCCACACAGTCTTGAGGCTGACTGCTATCCTTTCAGCAGTCGCTGCTCTCCTCATTCCTCACTTTCAGTGGTGGGTCTCATTTGCAGGTAACATCTTTTAGCTGCTGAGACTGACTTGCAGCACCCCACATCATTATACCATTAGTGGGATAGAGCAAGAGTTATCCCTCTAAAACTTTCCCAGAATTGAATTCCAAATTAAAAAAGCTGAGCTGTCATAATAATACTATTAATAATTACCCATGTCAGAAGAGATGGTAGCTGGAGCCATGGATCTCCAGAAAGTTCCTCTAAGGGATATTTTTTCTCTCCTGGGTGCCAAAGGCCATAATGTAGTATTTATATTTAATTTTCACATTTACTCTAGTAGTAGATATTTACACTGTGAGTTGAGTTGGGTGGTGGCTCACTTTATTATCCTACAATCCTGCTATTCCCACACTCTTTTTACATCAAAGGCTGTGCTGTCAGATTGTAGTGGGTGCTGGAAAAATAAAGAACATCAATGATATGAAGAACTCAGCACTCCAGACTTCAAAATTCAGTAACAGTATGCTTGATTTATTAATTATTGATAGTAATACCTACAGTTGGAAACTGGTTAAAAGGCAGGATGCAGAGGGCGGTAGTAAATGGCATAAAATACAAAGAGGAGGAGGTGAACAGCGGGTGCAACAGGGATTGGTGTTGAGTCCAGTCCTATTCAATGTCTTCATAAGTGACATTGCATAGGAAATGGAGGGGAAAGTATGCCTGTTCGCAGATGACACCAAGATCTACAACAGAGTCAACAAAGGAGGGGCTGGGTAAAATGAGAAATGACCTAAGACTAACTGAGGGATGGTCAAGGGTTTGGCAGTTGAGTTTCAATGCAGAGAAGTACAAGATAATGCACCTGGGATACAGAAACCCAAGAGAGGAATACAGGATGGTGGGGGGCAGGTTCTAGCCACCACAAGTCAGGAGAGAGACCTGGGGTGATCATATCCGATGACATGAAGTCATCCAAACAATGTAAAAAAGCAATAGGGAAAGCAAACAGAATGCTTTGGTGCATAGAAATGAGCATAACCAGTAGGAGGAGTGAAGTGGTGATGCCTCTGTATAGATCACTGGTGAGGCCTCATCTGGAATGCTGTGTCCAGTTCTGGAGACTGCATCTCAAGCAGGACATAGACAGAATGGAAGCTGTCCAAAGAAGAGCAACAAAAATGATGCATGCACTGCACTACAAACCTTATGAGAAAAGACTCAAGGAACTTAACATCTATTCACTGGAAGAGAGAAGGGAGATAGGGGATATGATAGAGACTTGAAATACCTTAGAGGAATAAACAGGGTAAAGGAGGGGAGCATATTTTAGAGAAGAAAATGCACAAGGACAATGGGACATAACATGAGGCTGGAGGGAGGGAGGCTTAGGGTGAATGATAGGAAGTATTTTTTCACAGAGAGGGTGATGGATCCATGAAACAGCCTACCAGTGGAGGTGATGGAAGTGAAAACAGTACGGGGATTCAAAGGTGCCTGAGATAAGCATAAAGGCACCATGCTGTGCAG
Source organism: Neoceratodus forsteri (assembly GCA_016271365.2). Lineage (NCBI taxonomy): Eukaryota > Metazoa > Chordata > Ceratodontiformes > Ceratodontidae > Neoceratodus > Neoceratodus forsteri. The sequence continues at coordinate 237,265,322 of CM028132.1, read as the reverse complement.
CAGAGTGGGGGAACAGCAGTCCAGATATGAGTAGTGATTGCCAAACCAAGTAGGGAAATGAGCAGACTAGGTGAACCAGTTGGTCCTTATCTGTAGTCATCTTCCATGTTTCAAAATAATAAAATAATAATAAAACATAATAGCCACACATTGGTGTAAATTTCAGATCCCGCACTCTCTTTCCAGCCTCAGTGCTTCAGGGTATTCCCGCTCTCCATCTGGAAGTCATGCCTCTGTCTGCTATTGGTCATCACCAGCTTTAGCTCTCTGTCATAAATTCAATCAGACTCTATTTTCACCACCTGCTTTCCAGTTCTTTTGGGCACCTTCCTAAGGTATTTTTAACCCAAAGGAATTATATTCCCATGGCACCTCTAGGGAATTCATCCTCTTCAAGAAGGTTTCTTTGCTTTCATGATACCCCAAAAGGGTGGTAGTCCCTTAGGGGAAAAAGTGTCAATGGCCAAAGTATTCACATATAACAGTTGAACAAGCCACTCATTCTACTAACCTCCAGACTATCAATGATGTTGCATGAACCTAACTTCTCATTTAGGCTGCATACACCCATTTAATCAGTGGGAGGGGCAGGCTAGTGAGAATGGGGCATAAAAAAATTAATACCCTATCCCTTCCAGGGTAACCAAGTCTAGTCCCATGGCCACTGACTCCTCATCACAGTAATTTTCTAGCTTTCACTCCTCTTCAAAGAGATCTGTGTTAAAACATATTCTGGCTCTTGGCACTTTGCAATGAGCCAACACCATAATTCAAAAATATCTTCCTCACAAGCCTGCCCCATCATCAAAATACTATTTCCTTAGTCCCCCTTTATTGACCCCATATCCATAATTTGAAAGGGCCAATTGTAAGACATTTTGGCTTGCCCAGTTGTCCCGCCTCCCACAGTGCACCATTCCTTTCAATCTATTTCAGATCACTGATACGATGCAATAGTGCACACAACTGAGAAATAGGGGGTTGGAGCAGTGTGCATTACTAATGTTGCTTTGTAGACTGAACAATTTGTATTCAGGGTAGGGCCTGGCCACAGATCTGAATTATGATTTCTCTTAACTTGCTTACAAAGTTTCTGTTAGTGCATGCAATGATTCTTTGCCTTTCTTAGCTGCTGCTCCAGACTGTTGCTTCAGTTTAATGTAGCTGCTAATCAGTACGCCAAGATATTTTTCCTGCTTGGTTTCAGTAATCTCTATGCAATGGTACTATCTTGACTTCATTTTCTTCATTCATAGATGCATCAACTTACATTTCTCAGCGCCATTCCTCACAACCCGCTATCTTATAAATTAGGCATAAGACTTAAAAAATCTGGCAGGGGGTACCAAAATCAGAGACTCATATTAAAAAGGCAGTATAGTGCAGTGGTTTAAGGCTCTGCGCTGCACACCTGGAGACCTGGGTTTGAATCCCACAGCCCCCACTTGCATACTGTGTGACCCTGAGCAAGTCACTTAATTTCCTTGTGCTCCCAGGTCACACCTGTAAACAAGCTCTCAGCTTAGTGTGTGTATCTCCTGGTAAAATAAATAAAAATAGTGATAGGTACTCAGGAATCTGGTAGAATAAGGGTATTAATGGAAAATGCATTTTTTTAGGAAGAACAAGTCTGTAATACCAATGTTGATATTGTTTTATGCTTACAATACCCACTGTTCAAATACTGAAACACGGCCTGTAAGAGGAACAGATGAAAATGTAATGTCAAAATCAGAGCTGTCTCTGAAAATTAGGGCCAGTTAAGGCATATGCTCAACACTTGAATTTTTTTATTTTACTGTTCATTTGCCAAACTTTTCATGGTGCTTCAGGAGTTCATTTATTCTTGTTGCAGTGTAACTATGCTTTTTCTCTTGGTGCATCAGCAAACTCAACAATCCAGCTGGTAGAACCTTGCTCCATGTCACTTATTAATATATTTAAGCCAGGACTGACTCCTGTTAAACATCACTGGTTACTTATTTCCATGTTGATACGGTAGGTTACAATTTACTGTGCAACTTTGTTTCCTATCCTCTTCAGTGTCTTCATACACAACAGTGCAAAACAGCTGGAAAGTAAGATATGCCTCTTTGCAGATGACACCAAAATCAGAAATAGGGTAGATACTTCAAAATTGGTCGAGTGAATGAGTAGAGACATGAGAAAACTAAAAAGGTAGTTGAAAGTCTGACAGTTGGATTTCAGAGCAAAATTTGCAAAATCATGCACCTAGGACACAGAATCTCAAGGGCAGTGTACAAAATAGGGGTGATGGCTACAAATCAGGAATGAGACCTTGAGTTTATTATATCTGGTGGGACAGTGCATCAAGGCAGTATGGAGGGCCAGTGGGATGCTGGGAATGCATAGGGTAGGGACTTACCAGCAGAAAGAGAGAGGTGGCGTTACTACTGTATCGATCATTGGTGAGGCCCCACTTGGAGAACTGAGTCCCATTCTTTAGATCACATCTCAGGAAGGACATAAGCAGGGTAGAGGCTGTCATGAGGAGGACAACTAAAATTGTGCAGGGATTGCATCATAAGACTATTAGAAGACACTGAGAGATCTCAATATGTACCCAATGGAAGAGAGGAGGGATAGGGGAGACATGATAGGAACCTATAAGTACATCACAGATGTGAACAAGGTAGAGGAGGAGAGTATTTTTCAGAAAATAAGATGCACCAGGACAACAGGGCACACAGTGAAGCTAGAAGATTGGAAATTTAGGAAGACTGTGAGGAAGTACTTTTTAACTGAAAGAGTGATAGACACTTGGAACAGTCAAGTAGCAAAGGTGGTGGGAGTCAAAACAGTGGTGGGCTTCAAGAATGCATGGGATAGGAACAAAGGAATCTTAGAAGGAAGGAAGCAAGGGGGTATCCAGAGATCAGGTAGGACCTGCGGTGATGGTATAGGCATGGATAAACTGGACAGACTGGGTGGGCCAAGCATTCCTTATCTGCAGATAAAGACTATGTAATTCTATGTTTCTGCATCCTATCCTCCAACCAGTTTTAAACCTACTTTATCACAGCCCTAGTTATACCTTGTATCGCCAGTCCATGAACCAGTCTCCTTTTTGGTACAGTATCAAATGTTTTACTGAAGTCCAGATATACATCTACCAGATTTTCCACATCCAGTTCCTTGGTAGAATTTTGTTTAATATAACATTTGGTACTAAACAGCCAGACTTCCAGTCCACCAAATGGGTTACCAGAGCAGGAAGTCTACCAGTTCTATTAACAACTAGCCCACCTTACAATGCCCTAGGGCTTAAAAGTACTAGCAAACTTCATGCAGATGACTACATTTTTTTTCTGAGTTTTTCCTTCCAGTTTCCCCTGTCCCTCACCCCACATTATGCAGAACCAAGGCATGTCTTTGTTAACCTCACAGATGTGTACAATAGCTTCTCCATGCAGAGGAGCAAGCTTCCTAGTACACCCTGGTGGTAGCTATGGCAGTAGAAGTCAGAAGTCAGCACCTCCCTTCCATTACTGGAAGAATTGCTCTGCAACTTCACCACCCCATCTCCAATGGCTGCCAGAGTCAGAGCCCAAGTCTGGTCTTGAACCTAGGTCATCTGAATAGCAGTGCACTTCTGGGGGTCAGTGGGTACCTGTCCTTGGTGACATTTCCAAAAAATGCAATGAAGTTTATTTGGTGTGATTTCCTCTTACAAAATCCACATCAGGCTATTGAGTTCAAGTTGTTTTTTTTTGGGGGGGGGGTTATGCTCATAGGTTTTGAACAGTTGTGTTGTTTGTGATTGTTTTCAACAGCTTCTCTGTTATGAGCATCAAGATGACTAGCACACAGTTCCTTTGTTCTGCCATTGAGTCTTTTTTTAATATTGGGATGACATGGGTCATTCTCCAGGCATCAGGCACACACGCAGTACTCAAGGATATTTGAGAGTTTCCAATTATACTTCATAGCTTTTACCTCCTAAACCAGTAATCATAGTACTGTGATCATTGCCACTCTTCCATACCTCAAAAATCTGTTTTGTCCTCCCAGATTGTTTTAAGGTTCAAAGTTGCAGTTTCCTTTACATCTACACTTAAAGGGTAACATTTATGAACAGTGGCCACTATAGTGTGAATGTCCATGGCAAGTTCTTTCAAATGGTGCACTATATTAGGCTTACCTGTAGCTGGTAGCAGTCTAGAGATAGCAAAGATTAAGTCTTCCCTATATTGGTACTACATTGCCATCTTTTCTAGAAGCTTGTGATGTCACTAAGGGTGAAGCTGTGTTAAACAATGAGATTAGGCACAGTTTCACTTTTGGTGAAATGACAAGGTTCTAAAAATGGAAACAATCAGTATAAATATAGGGCAGGCTTACTTTTCAGTAACTCCTGACTGCTGCCAGTTACAAGTGAGTCCAATACCCTATTGAAAGTAACATTTCATGAGCATTCAAGCTATGATGGCAGCTGTTCATAAATCTTTCCCTTTAAGGCTTTAAAGACCTGTCTGGCCACACAGAACTGTTCTGGTTGCTGCATGGGGCTGCAGTGGACTCATTTAAGAAGCACAGATACACAGGATCCTTTGGAAATCATCAGCAAGCAAGGAATTTTTTTTTGTAGGTACAAAACACCCACAAGTATCTTCTACTTAATTAGTCCTTGCAGATGTTTTAGAGCCAGCTGATAGTTCTGCCCCTGATGCTAATGACTATTTCCATCACTATTCTGGTAAGGAAAGGTCACTTTACGCCTACAAAGGCTGTTTGTATCCCTTTACCTGGAGCTGTGGTTAAAAAGTTGACAGCAAATTAAAAAGCACAGCCCCCATATGAAATTACCACTTCTTGATAATCTGAATTTAAATGAAACAGTCTGTCAGAGGTTATACAGGTTCCCAATGCAATGAAATTGCACCCCTCAAAAACTTTATGACCCTAGCTTCTGCCTCACTTGGTGCAGAGAAAAAACATTCAGTCTCTGTTCTTGTAGAAATCAGCATGACCTGTAATCATTCTAATTAAATTCAGGTCCTGTATGACAGAAAATACAGTGTTTCAGTAATTGAGTTCTTCAGAACTATTCAGGAATACAAATCTTGCTTAATGATTTGGTAACAGGAGCATCTCACACGCGAGCACTTCTGCTTAATATCTGGAGATGCTAGATAACTAAGTTGAGACTGGATTTTAAAGAAAAGGGCAACAAATTTGTATTCAGAACAGAAAGTGAACACCTATTTTTGAATGGCACCACCTCATATTGCAGTTTGGCTGGGGCAAAATTTTATAAAGTGTTAGCAGTCTGCCAGCCATGCAAAATGTCACAAGCTGAAACTCATGACACTATCAGACTGTGTCATAAAAAACAACAGGGGCTGCACTTTTGTCACCAATGGGCATACAGTTTATGGAACATTTTTACCATTTTGGTCACTTTCAGACAGTTTTGATAACATTTTACAAACTGCTGCACTTTCAAGCATCAGTTAGATAGCAGCGTTATGTCACAGTTGGTAGGGATTCATCAGAAATCTGGCTTCACTAGTTTAGGCTAATGGTTGAGCCCCGGTGCTACCTGTACCTCTTTAGTTCTGATTCTGGGATCACATTACTGAACTCCTGCTTCTACAGTAGTCTTTGGCTGAGGAAGGCCATGTGTTCAGGGAGAGGTTATGATCAAGTCAGAGCTCTAGAGTACCAGTTTTTCTTTTCTTTTATGTGTTTCTGTGGTTGAGTGGGTGTACACAACCTAAGTGAGGAGTTATTCTTGTGCAACATTGTTGATAATCTGGAGGTAGTTGAATGAGTTAGTTGTTTGACTTTTATATGTAGATACTTTGGCTGTTCACACTCCCTGTCCCATAAATGATTACCACCCTTTTGGGGTAGTGTTAAAGCAAAGCTACCCTCTTGATATGCAGGGGACACATAATTCCTTTATGCTAAAGGTATCTTAGGATGCAGCTGAAAGGATAGTGAGGTTTTCCAAGTGGAGGAGTAGGAAAGAATGGTGGGGCAAAGAAACAGTACTTCTAGATGAGGCTGGAGGAATCTGAGCTAAATAGCTCATGAAGGGGAGTGTAGCTGGTTGCTCCCCACATCGAACTGCAGGCATAGACTTTTAATTTAGTGGGCATATAAAACCTAAGTGATGAGTTATGCTTGTACATACTGTTGATAGTCTGGAGGTTAGTTGAATGAGTGAGTTGTTTTTACTGTTATACAGTACGTGGATACTTTAGCCACTTACAGTCTCTGTCCCCTAATGGACTACCACCATGTTGAGGTACCATAAAGGCAAAGGAGATGTTTTCCACCTATAGAGGTGTTACATGAACATAATTCCTTTTCACTAAGACTATCTGAGGAAGGAGCCCAAAAGAACTGTAAAGCAGGTGGTGAACAATGAGTCTGATTGGACCAATGACTGGCAGTTGCAAGTGGTGATGACTGATGGCAGACAGAGCAGGACTTCCAGAAGGAGAGAGGGAATGGCAAGAATGTAGCATAATTGAGCCACCACCAAACTCCAACTCACAGAGGAAATGATTACTAGTAGGGTAAATGCTACAATTAAATATGTACACTACATCATGGGTCTTGTTACTCAGGAGACAAGAAAAATCCTGTGGAGGAAATCTATTGAGATCCTCGGCCTAGCCCACTATCTCTCCTGGCATGGGTATTTATTACTGTGACAGCTCAGCAATACAAATTTGGAGTTTGAATTCAAGGGCAGCTATTTAGAAGGATAACTCTCTCTGTATCCCTCTAATGGGATATCATTGTGGGGTGCTCTGAGTCAATCTTTATAGTTAAAGGAAGTTCCCCACAAAGAAGATCCACCCCTCAAACCATGGAATGAAGAGAGTAGCAACTGCTAAAAGGCTATCACCCAGCTTCAAGACTGTGAGGAGGCCTAACCTTGACCGATACTCAAGGAAGGGGATGCAGAATGAGACTAGATGGGCCTTAGTCAGATGCTGGGAGAATAGCTTTCAGAAGTATTGCTGATATGGTCTGCACAGCTAAAGGAACCTCTGTGGGGTTAGGACTCCACTATCTGACAGCTGAAATCTTAAATGCTATACCAGGAGGTGCCACCAACAAACGTCTGCCCATAGAAAGCTTCCTCAGAATGTTGGATGTTACCAGTCAGTGGAATTGCTGGGAGGCACTGCAGGAGACAAGTGGCCTACAGAGAAGGACTCCAGCCTGAAATGAGGGACTCAGCACTCAGCCTCAAGATGCGGACTTCAAGGGGAGCAAGAGCATTTTTACTTACAGGGCTAGACCTGAGGGCTAGATTCTGACTGAATGATGAGTTCTGAAAGGAATGAGCTGTATTGATGGATGGAAGTACAATGTCTTACAAGGTACTAGAACTGAGACATGCATCAAACATCAAAATGTTAGGCAAAAGCCAGTCTCAAGCAGGAAAGGCTGAAAGCTGTATACTCACTAAGTGTAAGGTGATAAATGCTGAAGCAGACTGACTGAGTAAAACTAATTGAAGTGACAGAGTAGGAGTGAGAGTGGCTGCCATGCTAGGAAGCCAGATGACATAAATTGAGGAGGAATGTACTGAAACTAAGGGTGGTTTTCATGTGGCTTGGTATGAACAAGTGGAAAAGACTGAGATAGCACAAGCCAAAACACAAGACTTACTTAGCTATGACACACTGTGGAAAATAGTAAGCACACTGAGACCCTAAACAGAAAGAACCACATGTGTTACATGATGACATGTGTGCAACAGAATTAGATAACTGAGAGAAAAGAGGGAAGCATAAGCTACAGCCAGAAATGGCAGAAAAACAAAATACTAACCTAAAATACCACTGGAGGTACAAACCAAACAGAAAGCCCAACAACACAGAGGAAAGTGATAAACAGGCATGAGAAGAAGGAAGAGGCAGAGCCACACCAGAGCCTACAGCTACAGGAAAGAAACAGAGCTTCCAAATGAGGCTAGAGGAAGATGGCTTAAATATTGTACCTCATAGAAGGGGGTGTGGCTGGTATTTACCACCCACTAAACTGTAGGCACAACCTTTTAATTCATCATAATTTTGGAAAACATATACTGCATACATATAATATCTACAGTTTTAATACATAGTAGTAATAAACAACTAAGAGAAAAGACAATATACAGCAACGAAACCCTGATTAGACACAGCCATACTTAAATCAATCAGTGACCCAACTGTGGAGGGCACGTAATTCATCTTAAAGAAACAAAGTAGTTGATTGACTGCTGAGGATAATGAAATATATCATATTTTTAAGGTTAAGAGCCATATAAATGCCACGCTAATAACTGTAGCCTTATGACTGGTGAGTTTCTACATCATTGCTTATTATCAGTGACCCTGATGTACTGTATGACCTCAATGATAACGGGTTGTCATTGGTGAGTTCCTACTGTGTGCCACTGCAAACTCGGTCACCAAAAGTAAAAGTAAACCAGCACTAAAATCAAACAGGCAGAAACTGAAAACAAATTGCAACAAATAAAATCCACCCTTTGTGTACATGTTCTGTAAGGTAGCAATTGCATCTTTGGGTTCTGGTGACAAACTTAAACCCCTCATGCTTCATGCACATTGTTTAAATGAAACTGGCCCCCTTACCTGGAGTGAGTCAGAGGGCTCTGAGGAGACTTTGCTGATTGGTGTATTCTTATATTGTTTATTTTTATTGCAGGGGGAACAGAGAGGTAAATCTTGAGTTAGATTGCAGGGACTGCTATCTTGCAGGATTGAAACAGAGGCTCCAGAAGTGAATTTACAGGCAGAACTTTCTTTTTGTTTTGGGGGAAAGGCATGGGAACTTTTTAGGTAAAACTTTTTTTAGCTACAGTTGATTGGGAGACAAGAGCAGCAGCAGCACAGGAGGATTAGCAGATGAGGAGAAGCCATTTGGAAACGCTGACCGGAGGCAGCTAATAGGCTGTGAAGAAACTAAAAGATGGCAGTTTTTGAAATTGAATGAGTTTAAAAGGAAAGGCAGCACTGGACTCCCCCAGACCAGCATCCTTGACTGGAGTGAGTCAGAGGGTTCTGAGGAGACTTTGCTGATTGGTGTATCATATATTGTTTATTTTTATTGCAGTGGGAATGGTGAGGGAAATCTTAGGTTATATTGCAGGGACTGCCATCTTGCAGGAGCAAATTGGGGGGTCCAGAAGTGACTTTATGGGTAGAAGTTTCTTTTTGTTTCAGGGGAAAGGCATGGGAACAAATCTTTTTAGGGTAAACTTTTTTTTTTTTTACAGTTGATTGTTTCAGGGAGATTGGAGCAGCAGCACAGAACCACTTCTATGTTTCTATGACACCAGAATCTATTAAAGCTTATATGCCTAGTAAAGTTATATATCTAATAGAATTAAGGTTTGGGTCCTCTTGATGTCTTGGTAATCTTTATATGCATGCATTTATTTCTTTACTTAACTGTTTTATTATTTTATTAAACCAGCTATAGTGTAACCCACTTATAGTGGACACCTCCATGCATGCTGTTTTTGTTTGTTATAGGAGGTGTCTGCTGTAATGTCTTTGCTTGGTCGGATAATCTCCAGTGCTCCAGTCATGCTGCTAATGTAATACAGTACTGTAGAACTTTAACTTCAGTTAAGTCAGCAACAACAAAATGTACCTGCTTTCTCCACAATCTATAGACAGTTATGTCAGCATCTGCTCCATTTCCAATATGGTACAGCTGATGGCAAGGCTTGACACCATAGCTGCAAGGCTACAGACAGTGGTGGATCTAGCCATCCTGCAGGTCCTGCAGCTGCAGGATCCTTCTTGACAAAGTGCACTGCTAAAATAATTTAACCGTTCACACCTAAAAAAAAGCTACTTGAAGTTCACTTTGCATTGAGTTCTATTTAATTCAGGTGTGAAGGGGTTAAACTGCAATCAGCAAGGGTTATGTATGTTATATGTCCAGCCAGTCCAACCAGCTGTGACAGTCTGAGCTGCCTCCAACTCCAACAGGGAAAGATTTATAGCCATCCACTTTCAGATAAGCATGTAGAGTGCTGGGCTAGTGCATATCAGGTTACAGTCTGTAGCAACAAAAAAGGAAGCGTCTACTGTTGTGTCCCTTCAGCACCGGCCTTGGCCTCTAGTACAGTGCATCTGGTCCATAGGTCCATACTCTCAAGTCACTGTTGAGCTTCCCTACTTCCCATCTCATGCTGCATCCACCTGGCTGGTCTCCATTACTAGACTCATTACTGGCTTGAGGGAACAAAAGTAAAAATTTTCTTTTTTATTATTATTATGAGAAAACCAGGAAAGACAATAGTTATAAGTGGCACGGATAAGAGCATATATAGTTGTTTTGGCAGTATAGCCTGGAGGTTAGAGTAACAAGCTATGAATGAACTTACTGTAGCACTGTACATCTGGCAGACCTGGGTTTGAATCCCACAACCTCCAGTTGCATACTATATGACTCTGAGTATGTCACTTAATCTCTCTAGTGCTCCCAGGTCCCTCCTAGAAGCAGACACTTATGTCTAGCAGGCCTTACTTTGGCTACCAAAGAATAAAAAAAAAATACTTCCCAATATGTGCTTTAGTGAACTGGACAGATTAAATAATGTGTTTGAGAAGCAGAACAGTGAAGAAGTTTTATGGCTTATAAAAGGCTGAGTGGTGTTTTTTTTTTATTTAATAGTTGACTAATACAGTATATCTACTTAGTAGTGCATACTTACTTTTTAGTTCATGTTGATGAATGAAATGTAGTTTATACTCTGTTCAAATGCTATATATTTTACTTAGATGAAATTATTTTTGAAGAGGATACTTTTTTGGTTAGGTTTCAGTATTAATAATGTCTGTATGACTGTTTTTCATCTACTAAGATTAATAGTTTCTGTTGGGAGTGACAGCAATAATAATCACAAGACCAGTTGTTTTTTTGAAATATATGTTCATTGTGTGACCATCCAGGCGGGAACATAGCCAGGGTTATTAATGTACGATTTAACCATTAAGTAGTAATGGGTTGGAAGACTTTATCAACTTATTTGATTGCCCATTTGGCTATGGAACCACTCTGTTGTGGCATTAGTTGGCTTTGGGTTAAAATATAGTGTACGCCAGATTGCCGGCTCAGTGGTAGTGGAAGTGAACCCAGGGTGTCATATGGCCAGTCAAGGGGAAAAGGATCTAGCATCCATAGGACTACTGTCCTCCTCCAGAGGGAGGGTGGGCAAGGGATCAGTGCCTGCCTAGTCCTTGGCAGAAGCTAAGGGAAAGGCAGCCCGGGCCAGGCCAGAAGGAAGTGCCAGAAAGGGAACAAAAATGCAAAAAGCTGTATTTTTTAGAGGCAGCAGATTACTGGAATGGGTGTCAGGATTCGTTCTTCTGCCCCTTCCCAGGAACACTGCACTGCCTGTGTGATTTTCCTTACTCAGGTGTTGCAGTCTTCCCCCAGCAAAAGAGCTTGGCGATCCACCTCCCCTGGGTTCTGTGTGAATCAATTTACTGAGGTTCATTCCTCCAAGGCCTTACTGCTTTACTGGAATCTCAAATCTTGACTCAGTAGAAGAAACAGTGTAGACCAGTGGTTGAACCACAGACCAGCAAAACCAGATGATTCCCCAGTTTCAATCCTGCCACCATCACTGGCTCATAATGCAAGTCACATGACCTCCCTCATGCTCCTGTTCCTCCACTAGCTGGAAAAATGAGTCATTCTTGCCCTACTGCTAATGGGATGCAACATCTCCACTGGCAAATCCTGAGCACAAAACCTTAAAAAATAAATAAATAAAATACAAAGATGGACAAAGGAAGCATTGCTTCACACAACAAGCATTTGTCAATGCTGAATGTTTGCTTGCTGGTATGAGCACTGGAAATGCAGGAGTTAGACAGACACAGAATAGAAATGGCAGTGAAGTGTTAAACTTCATGCCAACCCCACTTCCATCCTGTAGAGATGGACCAACACGTGTTGGGGTGTTTGGCTTTACAGTCACCCCATTCCATAAGGATGTACGCTGAAATGGGTGTTGCATAAGAAAATGGGGTGAACTGTGGGGCCGAACAGTCCAAGGTACACCTCAATGCCTGTCACTGGGTGAGGGTGGGATGGCATGCACAGTAAAGTCAGCAATCCAAAGGCACACCCCAATGCCTGTCAGTCTGTACAGGGTGGGACGATATGGTTAGAAACCCTAATGCCCCAGGCATTTGTTAGTATTTGCACTACAAATTTTCAACATGGCCTTTTTGTGACCCTACCTCATGAAAGCATTTGGGACCTCTTCTCATGAAGAGTGGCAGTGTGATTTTGGCAATGTGTCCCAAACTTTGAGTTCCAACAGTGACTGTGCCATTCTGCGTCACATGTACGGAAACACAGATTGGGCAGGACATGAAGAATGACAGCTGTACCATCCATATGGAGGTGTGAAGAGATGACAATGTTGAAAATCTGTAGTGGGACTAGTAAAAATGCTCGCACTTCTGAGCATATGTGAAAACTGTGCAATGCGTCTGTGTAACACAGTCATTTTATGGACTTTAATCACCAAATTTTCAACATATGCATTTTAAGACCTCTGCTCATGAACAGTGTCACGGTGATTTTCTGAATGTGTCCCATAACACCGATTTCCCACAGTGAGCATGCTATTCTGTGCCGGAAGTAGAAAAACACATTTCAGCCAGGATGTGAAAAATGACAGCTGTACTGTACATAAGGAGATGTGGAAAAATGCCAATGTTGAAAATCTGGAGTGAAAATATAACAGATTTGCAAAGTTATGAGCTTGCATGGAAACTGCACAATGCACGCTCATAACACACTCATTTTATGGACTTTTGTCACAAAATTTTCAACATAGGCGTTTTACGACCTGTGCTCATGAACAGTGTCACTGTAATTTTCTTAATGTGTCCCAAACACTGATTTCCTTCAGCGAACACGCTATTCTGAGCCAGAAATACGAAAACACATGTCGGCCAGCATGTGAAAAATGACAGCTGTATTGTTCATCAGGAGGTGCAGAAAAATGTCAATGTTGAAAATCTGGAGTGAAAATGTTGCAAATTCACAAAGTTATGAGCGTGAGTAACAACTGCTCAATGCACGCTCATAAAACAGTCATTTTTTTGGATTTTTCCCCTCAGATTTGCAACATAGACATTTTGAGAGCCCACCTCATGAACATTGGCACTGTCGTTTCATTAATCAGGCCCAAAAGGTGATTCCACGCAGTGACCACAAAATCACCTTTCGGGACTGAATAGCACCATGACAGTGACTGAATTCATGAGGAGGGGGCCCAATAACTCCATGTTGAAAATCTGGTGCTAAAATTCCTCAAAATGCTTGAGATATGCACCGAAGTTGGTAAACCCCTATTTATGCCATTATACAGCTTACCAGCATTCCTTCAGTTCATGGTCGGCTTTGAAGAGTTCAGACGTGTTCCCAGTCCAGTGAAGATTGTTGCACGGGGCTCTGGAGGTAAGCATGGGGTTGGGGTATGTGGGGAGGCAGGGTGTGCAGAGGGTGGGTGCGAGTTTGGGGAGGGAGCAGGACAGACCGTGAGGGACCCTTTTCTGCTTGACAGGGAAAAAAAAACATCACAGGATTTTTTTTTTACAGGGGCATTTGGCATGTTGGAGTGGGCTCCCAGCAAGCCACCCTAGTGTTTTTTTTGGGGCTGTACCAAGGGGATTGGGCACCTCATGGCATGCATGGGTGGGTGCAAGAGCTGAGGGGATTGGGCACCCCCTTGGCATAATCCCAACATTTGGGGGAGGGGAACTTATGCTGATGGGGAGTGGGCTTCTCCATCGGCAAAGTACACTGGAGGGGAATGAAGCTGATGGGGATTGGGCACCCCATTGGCAAACAAAAAACTAGGTTTGGGGGCACATGATGCCGAGGGGGATTGGGCACCCCCTTGGAACAGGGGGTAATGTTGTTTGTGAACATGGTGGTGACTTGTCGCTGTGTTCACAAACATTATTACAATAGGCAACATTCCACTCAGCAATGATCGGTCATTCCCTCTATGCAGCAGAATGGCTGATGCTGCAATGATGAGGCAGCCCCTGATTACTGTGATGAAAACATTTCAACTTGGTGGCAGTTTTGGAGACCAGTGTCATCAGCACAGTGTGCCTCCATTGGTACATTAGTGCCAAGCCCCCAAATGCAGTGCCGTGCCTCCACAGCCAGCTTCTCTCCTAAGCTGCCACATAGTGTTTCTTGTGCATGCGTGAAAGCAAACATAAAAATGATTACCTTAAATATTTAAACATGACTGGCAATGGTTTAAAGAATGTCATCAGATGAAAGTACTAATTTACATTAAAAAGTTCAGTGGGGATATAGAATTCTCTCTGGAGATCCATATGGAAAGAGAAGGTGCACTGAGACAAGGGAGGTCATGGAGCAGCCTTTTGTTACCAAAGGGATTTGCATTAAGGACAGTGGGAGGAAAACAAAATGGTTCCAGCCTGGCCTCTGTACCAAGATACTCTGACATGCAGCAGATCCACAGGGGAGGTAACATATCACAGAGGTGGAGGTAGGGGGTGAGCAACTAACTGTGGTGGCCATTTATAACCCCAATTTTCACTGCCCAGAATTCTTCCATAAGCTGTCTCTCACACTAGCAGAGTTCCCTGAATAGGTCATCATGGTAGGAGAGTTTAATGCCCCTAGAAACCAATCGTAGCCCATTCAGCATGACTAGTCTGTAACACCCCCCCCAAGAGCTCTGCAGTGCTTCCACACATGGCAATCAAGAAGACCATGTAGACTCCTGGTATTTTGTGAAACCCATGGGCAGGGAGTTCTCCTTTCTTGCCCATGCCAAGTTACATATAAGAAGCAATGCAGTTCTAATAACAAGCCTGGATCTCTAAAATATATTTTCAGTCACATATGGCCTGCTGCTAATGGTGCTGGGCTAGGGTTAAGAGCCTCACCCAGCAGTGGGAACTGAATTCTGAACTTCTCCTAGATGAGGATTTTAATAGTCAGACAGCAGCAACACTAAAAGATTTCTTGATGCTGAACAAGGAGGGGATACCACTACTTTAATCAACTGGGAGGTCACTGAAGGTCTATGTCAGAAGGACAGCAATCTTGGCAGCTTCCCACAAGGGGAAAGGTGAGGCCATGCAGGAAAAGAAACTAGAGTAAAGCATACAGTTTCTGGAGAAGGATTTTATGAGCCAGATCCTGCCCCTCTTAGGTGGGCGGTGGGGGGGGGGGAGAGGGGTTTATTGCTGGATGTCTCCTGTTTGTATTTTGTTTGTTTTGCTCTGTTTTGTTTTGTGATAATGGAAAGTTAATAAAGTATACTGAATTTCAAAAAAAAAATGGGGGTCCCTGTTCCAAAGTCCTGAGAGTTACAGCAGCTACAGGGTTGCGTCAAACATGGGGCGTATCTGAAGGATTTGATGGATATGTCATGCCCCCCCACCTGCCCGGTGCAAGCTAAGAGGAACTGCAGAGGTTGGGGGATAACTATGCCAGGAAAGTGGGGACTGGAGTTACTGGAGTAATGTTGATGCTGTGAGTGGCAGTGGAGGCATGGTGGCCATGAGAGGAACATGAGGAGGCATCCAGTAGAGGTGCCCTCTGTTGTGGCATGGAACTGATTGGGCCAGGTAGGGGTGGCATGGCCAGACCATCATGACTCAGACACCAGTCGACAACAGCATTGGCACCTGCCCCACAGGAGCCACAGTCCCTGGCAGTGTAGTTAGGAAATCTGTGCCCCCCCACACGGGGGAGCTGTGGACCTGGGGAATGTCACAGTGCTCAGGGCACTTTTCTGTCAACCTGCACCCACTGCAACCAATTGCATGTAGGGGACAATGGGTCATTTGGGGCAGGTGCCTGTGCTGTTGTCAGTTAGGGTCCAGGTCATGATGGTCCAGCCATGCTACCACTCACCCAGCCTGATTGTCTCTGTGTCATCTCACTGGGCACCCCTGCAAGGTGTCTTCTCACATCCCTCCCACTGCTGCCATGCCCGTCACCCTCCATGGCACCAGAACTGCTACACAGTGACCCCAGTTCCTACCTTCCAGGTCCCCTCACCAGGTAGTGCTGCAAGCCCCCTTGCAGCCTGGTGCAAGAACACATTTGCCAGAAGGGGGGCACAGGGCAGCATTGGCACACGGCATTGTGATTTTGATGCAGCCTACATTCAAAAATGAGGACTTCCACAAACTGTAATGCAAGGTGCCAAAGATGTTTGGTGCAAGTTTTTAGTTGAAATTCAAGTCCCTTAACTGCAAACTATGATTTCAGGTGTCAGTGCTCCTTCTGGGAGTCAGTTCTTTAATAGATGTGTGTTTTGGAGTGGGACACAAACTATTTTTGGACAGTGGTGAAGTCCTTTTTCTGGGACTTTTTGATGGAGGGGGCAGAAGAGCCAGATGCATAGATAACTATATTGGCAGCATACATGTGTACATCACAGGAGGAAAGAGCTTGTGAGTGGTCATTTGAGATGGGCCCAGGACTGAGGGGTGACTGGTGGGGGGGTTGGGGGCATGGTTATTGTTAGCTTGACTGATTGTGCAGGGTTGGTTAGGTAAGAATTGCACCATGCTAGAGAAGGCAGGGAGATGCCTGAGGTCACCAGGTTTTCCAGGAGTAGATTGTGGTCCACAGTGTTGAAAGCCTTGGTGTGGTTAATAATGCATTTTCTCCATGACACTCAAGGGCAGGGAGAAAAAGTGAAAATCCCCCAACTGCACAGGATGATGTCCGCTGCCCTGCTGCAGGCCTCACACCACTGACTTTGGCTATCACTCCCCATTCAAAGCTCAACTCTGTCCCAGGGTAAGGGGTTAGCCCTGGGCAGCCATTCCCATGCACGATAATCCACAGGGGAACACAGAGCAAGGTAACTCCCAGGGAGTGTGAGTGATGGGTCTGGACAGGGCAGAGGACCAAAGAGAGCAAGTCAGGACCTCAGGGGAGAAAAACATACAAAGGTAAACAAAATAATTAACTCTCCAGCTGTCAGCGTGGAACTTGGAGTAGCCTGATCCCTGGCATGTGATGTAGGAGGATTGAAGAAGCCAAAGATCGAGTTCCAAAAATGTAGACAGGCTGGAGCACTCACACTCAAGCTTGCTTCAGAAATAGGTGGCTTTGGCCTTCCTTGTGATCATAGTGCAGAGGTTGTAGAGGGATGTGAAGGTGTGCCTATCTGAGGAGAGCCCAGAAAATGTGTGCCTTGCCCATGCCTTGTCTCTGTGCCAGTAGTTTTCAATTATTTCTGTAGTAATCTATGGCAAATGGTGGCCTCGAATGCTGAATCATTTTGCAGATACATGCTTGTTACATATTACAGAGAAGGTGGCAGTAAAGAGGGGGGCAATTCTTCAAATGGGTCAACAGCTGTTAGGGTGGGAGCCCAGTCAGGTGATGGTAGGTCCTCCATGAATGTATCTGCCTTAAACATTTTGAAGTTTCTGGCTAGGGTAATCCTGAAAGGAACTTTTACAGTTTGGATTTTTCGTACACAGCAGGTCTTGCAATGGTCACTAAATATGTTTAGGAGTGCGTCTGTGTCCAGGATTCTAGGTGGTTGAGACAACAGCACCCAGTCAATTTTCTATGGTTGTTGAACCTGGCATTGAATGGGGTAGAAGAAGAGATCAGTTGAGTGAGAGAGTTAGGGCTTTGATTTCTGAGTGAAGATTGGAGTGAGATGAGCGTCTAGATCTAGCCAGCTAGTTGACGTTGAAGTCCCTTAGCATGATACATTCTCCATTGGGCATAGGGTTGAGCACTTTCTGCAGAATGTTTATTATTTTATCAGGAGGGGACTCAGGGGAATAGTATGTACCAGTAATGACTATTGGGATGGAGAAGGGTCTGGTGAGTACCCCCAAGATAATCTCTTGAGATTTGGGAATGGCCTCTTGAAAGGAAATGCTGAAGTTGTGTTTGCATGCCAAAGTATTTGGAAAGATTAGTAAATCTTGTTGAATTGAGTGGGCCCTGATCGAGTCTTATTAGGAAGCCATCAGAAAGCCTGAAGATGGAGGAGACAGTGGAGTCGGTATTGTGGAATCCAGACTGAAACTTAAACAAGAAAAGAGTAGTAGTCAAGAAAGCAGGAAAGTTGGGAGAAAGGAGGAAAATTTGAAGAGAACTAGATTTCCTTGAGCCTTGGCAAGTGCATGGGCAAAGGTGATAGGACCATATTGTCAGGTGAGAAGAAGGTGCCACCTTTGTGGAGGGAAAGGACTTTAACTCTTTTCTAAACGCTAGGAACTAAATCCATGTTTAAGGTTTGAGGGTAAGGTGGGGAGATTTTGGGGCCATTATAGCAGAGGCAGAAATGTAGAGGAACTTGGATTCAAGAACTTCAAAGCTGTTGCCTTTAAAGAAGTTGAGTGACAGCAGGTTAGAGAGGGTAACAGCTTGGGGTGTGTGAAAAAGGGAAAGAGAGTGCAGAAGGCTGCAGGAAGGTGGACGAGGGAAAACTGGAAGAGAAAAGTGATGTAGACAGCACATGTTGAGATCTAGTCATTGAAATCATAAACAGTTTCTAGGGTTACATCATACTTACATGCTTAACACTGATGATTAGCTTTCCAAAGCAGTCTATTATAGATCCTTAATGTGCAGGTGGCTCATCTGTGCTTTATTGCCATGTTGGAAATGCTTGAAAGGCAGCATATCTACCATGAAGTCATGCCTTTCATACTGCAATTCAGAAGTCAAAGTGTTAGTGACAAGATGCACTATACACTGTAACTGGATATACTGAATGACATCACATGTATTGCAATTGAAATGAATGGGGATTCCCTGTGATATATTGTTATATCTCTGGATACTCCTTACCATGACACTGGCTGCCACTGTGTTGATCCTTCCAAGAAAATAGTTTACTATGTAAATTAATGTAATTGAAATGATAGATAAAAATATATAATCTGTATATTTATTTTCCATACCCTTTACTATAACAGGAAGTACATGTTACTGAATGAGGGATTGTTATACTTCAGAATTCATGTGCTACTTGTGCATATTTGTCATTGTCAGTGTCAGTGGCTCAGTAGGTAGCACACTCGCCTCTGAGGATGGGAGATCAGAGAGCTGTGGGTACAGTTCTCACATCTGGCACTTGGGTTAATATCCCAGTACTGACACTGTAGTGCAGCATGAGAGGGGTGCTGTACTTCTGAGGTGCCGTCTTTCGGATGAGACGTTAAACCGAGGTCTCATCTGCCTGGATTGGTGGTAGTTCAGGTGGATGTTAAAGATCCCATGGCACTTATCGAAAAGAGTAGGGGCATTTTTTATTAAGACTGGAAAACAAACTAAATACACAAGGTGTTACAGCACACCAAATCATAATACAAAATAATTAAACAAGTAATATAAAAGGTAATACAGCATCCAAATGAACAAAAACAAATATCAACATTTTTAAAGTACAAAAAAAAAGGAAGAAATAACCAAAGCTAAACAAAACTCCCCTAAAACAAAAATATGAGAACATTATATATACAAAAGTATTACTACATACTACATTATAATACAAATAATAAACAGAAATATGTATTTCATCATACATGCAATGGAAAAAATGAAAAACTCTGTCATTAGAGTCCTAAAACCCAAGTAGTAAATGCTGAAAGTCCTCCCCTTACTTAAAGAAGCCAGGATTCTATGGAGAGACCAAAATACCAAAAATTGTATGACAACATACAAAATAAAAAAAACAAAGAAAAATAAGTATACAGCATACTTTTTGTCCCTTGTAAACCTAAAGGAAAAAAAAAATTGTGAAAATAAGATGAAAAACATAAACACAACATTATCCCATACATAGTAAGCTGAAATACCGCCCCGTACATACATACTACTATATGGCAGTATGTTTTCCCAACTCAAAGCACCTCTTATAAAATTAACTGGTATCCACAACATACACTTCCATAATATATGGATTCTTCATGTTCTATATATATATATATATATATATATATATATATATATATTTTTTAATTAAACCATACTCAAAATCAAGAATACTCCTCACCAGAAAATAATTCATTTCTACCAGAAACTGCCACTTCTCATTAATTAAGACCAGAAGAAAATAACAGTGAAATTACAAAGAAAACACTCAGTACCACATATTACTAGTCATAAGCAAAAGTGGAATTATGCAATGACTGAAATGTATCTCAAAATATACCCTACCAACTCATAGCCAATCTATACTGTACCACCAAGACGGAAGATTTCATATGGCACTGACTTCCTTTCAGTATTTCTATGACTAAGAATGTAGTAGTAATCATATGAAATAATTGCTCCTCTGTATATTCTAATTGTTGCAGTGTCAGCCTACACGCACACATGCCATATATAGAATTTAAAACACACCAAAAATAACCAAAGTGTAATCTTATCATGTTTAGTCCATTTGAATGGAAGAATACCCAAGTATAAAATCTCAGGGGTTAAATCACAAAAGGGTGGTGTAGGCCATTTAGCCCGTAAAAAATTCCAAAACCGTTTTATAAAAGGACACAGAAAGAACAAATGGTCCATGGATTCCACCACCTCAACACAAGTCTCCCTAGGGCAGTAACGATGTTCTACACTTTTATGTTTTAGGTTTCCTTTGACATTGAGTTTCCCATGTAGGGAAAGCCACATAACATCCCACATATAAACCGGTATACGGGTAGATGTCAACATTTTCCCAATCAATATTTTATCTGAAATAGGTTTAAAGTCAAAACAGGCTGTATCGTGAAAAAAAGTAGATAGAAGATGTGCATATAGTGTTTTCCGGTCATGTTGTGAAAAGTGTTCTGATACTAAACACCAAAGTTTTTTTTCCCAAAACATACCCTAAAGTTTCTGGAATATTATACAAAGAACGCTGTTTTGGGATGCATGAATGAGGAAGCCAGAAGGAGTATCCCTGCCAAGGAATCCAAAACCCATGGGATCCAAATACCCTCAGATTTCAATAATAATGGTCTCAAGTTTGCATTAGCAAAAATTGTAAAAAGAAAACAATGGATTAATCATTTTAATACCCCCATTTTTCTCTCTAAACAGTAAACACCGTTTAATGGATTCAGTCTACTACCCAAATGCCTGAAAAAACAACCATACATCCGGGTCTCCAGCTTAAGGGTAGACTAAAAACTGCAGCTAAATACAAAAATTGGGAGTAAGAAGGTCTTAATCATATATACCCTTTTAATTTGGACAACTCCACTTATTCCACAGTAAAATGTTCCCATATGCAATGTCCAATTTGAGGACCAATTTAAGAAGGCCAACCCCAGTACCAAAAAGAAGTCCAAGAATTGTACAGGTCCCTGTCACAACAGGGATCCCAATTACTGTAGATTCTAAAAAACGTTCTAATCCAAAGGGAAGGCATTTACTTTTCCTATAGTTAACTCTGGCTCCCGTGTATTCGGAAAATTCCCAAAGTATTTGTTCCACTAAACAGGTCGAAGGTAAATTCCCACAAGAAAGCAGATGTCATCTGCATATGCAATACTTTTAATTTCTTCTGAAGTACTAGAAAAAGAAACCCCCTGAATAGCAATATTATCATTAACGCAATGAATTAAGGGGTCCAGTGTAAAAAGATACAGAAGGGGACTCGGGGGACATCCCTGACTAACTCCCCAGGTAACCATGCATGCCTTCCCCATCCATCCATTACAGTATGCTAAAGCTTTAGCATTAGAATAACAAGATTTTATCCAAAAAATAAAAGTACCTGGAATCCCATAACTAGCCAAACAGTCCCAAAGATATTCATGGTTTACCCTGTCGAAGGCCTTTTCCTGATCTAAACTAAGAATTAAACCAGTTAATTATCCAGTCTCCCCGGACAAAATTTCCTTAATAAAATTAACCCATCCGTTATACTCCGGTCAGGAATAGTACAAGTCTGAGAAGAATGTATCAGAGTAGATGCACAAAGCAACAACCTGTTATTCAACAATTTGGTATACAATTTAAAATCAGTATTTAATAATGATGATGGGAGCCAGTTTGAAAGGTCAGTCCTGTCCCCAGATTTATACATAAAACCACCAACCCATTACCCATTGAATCAGGCAAATTCCCTGAAACCATCATATCCTGAAATAACTCTAGGATTTCAGGTAACAAAACTTGCAGAATCACACTGTACATTCATATGGAATTCCATCTGTTCAGGTGCAGAATTCTTTTAACCATTGCAAAAGTGGTCATTATTTCAGATTGAGTAAGGGTGACACCAGTACCCATTGATCGGATGATAAAACTTGTGGTAAAATACATTTTCCAACCAAACCTTATGACCATCCTGGGAGGATTCCTGATGACTAAATAAAGACTGCACATGCTCCTCTATGGCTGTCATAATTTCATACCTTTTGGAACAAAGACACCCCTTAGCATCCTGAATTAAAGACATCCGTTTTTGATATTGTAGTTGAGCACAGAATTGAAATGGATTCATAAAATCCTGTGAACCCTGGGTTCCAAATTTCCGTTCCTGTTCTAAAGATCTAAGTCTATTATATTGTAGATCATTCATTTTTTGTCTGGTTTCTGCTAATTCTGCAAGAATCGTTTTATCTCCTTGGGAAGCTTGAAACACTAAATTCTGAAACTGTGTTTTGTAAATACAATATTGGTCCCTCTTAAATTTCCCATTTAATCTTCCTATGTGTTGAAAGTATCTTTTAATATCTAGCTTTGTATCCTCCCACCATTCCTGTGAAGTATCATATAACATTTTAACTGATTCATTAGCTTCTAATAAGGAAATAAAACCATCCTTAACAGTTGGAAGAGACAACAGTTCCAAGTTCAATCTCCAATACCCAAGACCTTGATGCATACCATCATAATTAGAGACCGTCAGTTCTATGATGGCATGGTCAGATGGAGCAACAGGACGGGTCCTGGTATTTTAATCTCAAGGCAGAATATAAACCAGAAATCGATCCTAGTAGCTAGGTTACCTCTGAAATAGGTCTTATCTGGCCTGCCAAAAACACACAAGCATCGACCAAACCAGTTTGTGAAATCAAAGCAGCCAGGCAATTGGTATCACAATATAATTTTTGGGTTTGAGGACCCTGTCCTTTAAATACAACCCACAATTGAAATCTCCTCCAAGAAAACATAACGAGATGTAAACAAATAAGGCTGTATAGTGTTAAAAAGCTCAATTCTAGCTGTCTTTGTTTGTGGGGCATATACATTAATAAACCGACAAGTGCAATTTATTTAGCATTGACATCTAATAACAAAGCACGGCCCAGGGCTATATCCACTACCTGTATGGATTGTGCCAAGAAATTAAACAAATTTCAACCCCACAACAAAGATCCTCTCAATAGACTAATAAGTCACTCCCCATTTCCATCCCACAGAGGCTCTATCCATCTCATTGGCTGCTGTAATGAGTGTCTTGAAAGAATACCACATCATAAAAAAGGAATCAAATAAAGCATACCAAAGTTGTTTTCTATCTGACTGAATACTGTTAGTATTTAAAGAGCCACAGTAATACTAAATAACATATCCATTGCATATAAAACAAAAACAAAACCCATTAAGTGTTTAACTAAAGGAGGCTAATTAATCCTGAAAAAATTGAAAAACATTAGGATTTCTTCCTGACCCATTTACGAACCCATCCTAGATTTATTTTTGGAGGATAGTCAAATCTTCTGTAGAGCGCTCAGTGTCCGATCCTCCATCCGCTTGAGAAGAGTGAGCCGAAACCGAGTCTGATTCTGTACCTACATCAGGTTCTTCAACCTGCAAGGTGGAAAGGTGTTTTGCACTGGAGATGGAAGACTTATGAAACAGATGTTGCAGTTTTCTTCCGTAAACTCCTTCTTCAATTATTAACTACAGTGAAGGCACCTTCTGGTGGAAGGGGAGGCATAGAACCTGCACACCAGATACCTCTCTAGTACTAACAGTTCTGCCTCAGATGGAGGCATGAGAAACCAAAACAGAAGTGGATAAGGCCTCCGAAGGGGGATTAATAGGCCTTTCAGGAGGTGCCCTCTTAGGTAGGGGAGGGGGGAGCCCATATTGTTTCAAAGCCAATTTTAATGCAATATTCAAATAAAAATCCTGAGTGGTATAATCCTTGTCTGCAGTATTATGGGCTGCCCAAGAACAATCCATAAAAGAATGCTGTTCCTCACAAAGACTACACTTGGGAGGATGATGTCAGTCAGTCATAATATGCCCACTTCCCACATTGAGCACATTTCATTGTATCACAGGTTCAACTCAAATGTCTACGGAACATTATAACAATGGCGTGGCTGTCCAGGATAAAAAATGAAACCCTTGTCACGACCCAGTAAAAACAACTGGCAGATGGTAGAAGTCCATCCTCCGTTTGTGGTAAAGTCACCTTATACCTCCACCCTCCATTCAAAACCTTCAGAATCTAAAATTGGTTCGGATTGCCTTGCATTTGACAACGTTTCTCCAGCCAGTATGAAATGTCCATAATATTCACCTTCATTTCTGAATAAGACAGTGATCACTTTAAAGTTTGTTTTATTAAAGGTA
This sequence comes from Neoceratodus forsteri, assembly GCA_016271365.2. NCBI lineage: Eukaryota > Metazoa > Chordata > Ceratodontiformes > Ceratodontidae > Neoceratodus > Neoceratodus forsteri. The sequence goes on along the minus strand of CM028132.1, from coordinate 237,240,722 downwards.
TAGCGAAAGTAGGTCAAAGCTGGGTTCATTTTAAACAGGGCATACTTCATCCAGAAGCGATTCAGGATGTCAAGGCAAACTTATGTCATATGTAGATTCTCCTGGAGTATGAATCAAAGCATACACTTCCGGGAAAACTCCAGCATATGCTTCAATAGAACTTTCCCCACATAAAAGCGGTCTGGCATCATATCCGCTGGTCCTAAAACACATAGCCGAACTGCATTCCCTGCGTTTAGCTAAAAGAAACAGGTTTTGAAATAAACTAGCGAAAGTGGGAGCTGTCAGGGCTGGGGTTACTGACTCATTGTCAGGAGGTACTATAGGAACAGATCCCAGCACTTCTTCCGACTGGGGGGAATCACTAGCCACAATAATGTTTTCCATAGGCCCCTGCTGTGCTGGAGACTGTATAGGGGAGAAGGAAATGGAATCTGCTTGTGAAATGGGCAAGTCCATCATAACCATCTCTGCATCTGTATTAGCAGATAAAGTGTGCCCTGAAACAGGGTCTAAGGCTAGCACATATGGTTTAGTAAACAGGACTGTATTAGGCCTGTGCATATTGTGTAGGAGGCCATCCACAGTTTCCCCAGTACCCCGTGACACTCCCGAACCGGAAGCAGAATATCAGGATCCATAACCCACTGACCTGTTTCTGTTTGGATCCAACCAGCTCGTTCCAGTGCCCATTCCGAGACCATGCCAAATCATGCTGTGAGTGATTTTCCAATCCTGTGTCTTTGCCTGATGTAGTATCCTCTATTAGAGGGCCCGCTGCAAAACTTTTGCTGTAGATGCCGTAGAAGGCAATGGTGGTTATGACTTAGACGTTTCCCTTTTTTCTTCCAGCATGCAGTTTAGCTGCTCTGTAATCAGCCTCAGCCTGTAATAAGAGGTCCTGTTTCACACGGACCCTGCGTCTATATCTTCATTGCCCTCCACAGGTATGGGGCCTGCTCCGGGACTTCCTGTAACACCTAGTGTCACTATCGTGAGGTGTAGCAAAACTCCATTTTCGGTGGATCCTCCACCCATTGCTATCAGCAACAGCCGGGGGGCTGAGTACGATATGCTGGCCACCCTGAGAGTGCATTCCAGCCGTACCATGTTCCCCGCTGAGCCTTGCTAACTCACCAGCCATAGCATGTCCTCCTCCACTGTCCTCCTCCTCCGCCATCTTGGTCCCACCAGAAAATGGGTCCCCCTGCTCACAGGAAGCAGGAAGTAGGGGAATTTCCCTGGTGTCCTGGCCAAATTTCCCTCATTCACTAAATATACCACCAACAGCTTAATCTGGTTCATGGTCAGTTGGCATTCATCTGTATCCTCTCCCCCGGATCGTGCCTGAAAATAGGCAGGATTTGTCTAGTGCACTTACCCGGTCAACAAAAACTAAAATAAAAAAAATATATATATATTCTCTACTTGCAGTCCAATATTTCTCTTCTCGTGACATCATAATCATTTCTGTGCTAAGGGACTGTGCCATCACTAGCACAGGATTGTGAAAATAGTTGAGGAATAAGCAGCAGAAGCAAATGGGATATCATACAACTTCAATGTCCTGCTTTCTTGCAAATATAGTTCATCATAATGAGTTAAGGAAAAACATATATAATATTAAATTACATGTGCCAAGGTATTACATTTTCTCTGTGGCATAAATAGCTATGATGATGACTTTATGTTTTTTTTTTCCTTCTGTGGTTTTGTAAAATAAAATGTACATTCATAAAAACATAGAAACATAGAATTTGACAGCAGATAAGGACCGCTTGGCCCACCCAGTCTGCCGATTTTCCTACCTAATGGATAAGCTGCAGATCCTAGTTAACCAACAGCCTACTTCTTCCTACCCCCACTCCCTAGAATTGCCTTATGACTGTCCCATGCATACTTGAATTCCACCACTGTTTTTGACTCCACAACCGCCTCCAGAAGGCTGTTCCATGCATCCACAACCCTCTCTGTGAAAAAATACTTACATTACCTCTGAGCTGCCCCCTCTATCTTCAAATTGTGCCCCCTTGTTCTTGCACACCTCTTTTTCTGAAAGATGCTACTCTCTTGGACTTTGTTGATTCCCTTGAGGTACTTGAAGTTTCTTCATGTCCCCCCTCTCCCTCCTTTCCTTGAGGCTATACATATTAAGCTCCTTAAGTCTCTTTTCATATGTCTTCCAGTGCAGACCCTGCACCATTTTAGTTGCTCTCCTCTAGACTGCCTCCATCCTGCCTATGTCTTTGCGGAGATTGGGTCTCCAGAACTGCATGCAGTACTCCAGATGGGGTCTCACCAGCTGTTTGTACAGAGGGATAATAACTTCCTGTTTTCTACTGGTGATGCCTCTCCCTTATCCCAGTATCCCTCCAACCCTCCTTGCTGCCCTCTCACATTGCTTGCCCACCTTTAGGTCATCTGATATGACTACCCCAGGTCCCTTTCCATCTTTGTTGTTGTTAGTATCTCACCCCCCATTGTGTACTCTTCCCCTGGGTTTTTGTTTCCCAGGTGCATTACCTTGCACTTCTTAGCATTGAATCTAAGCTGCCATACATCTGACCATTCCATCAACCTTTCTAAGTCCCTTCTCATTCTTTCTACCCACCTTGTGTATCAACTCTGTTGCAGATCTTTGTGTCATCTGCAAAGAGATATACTTTTCCTTCCAGTCCCTCTGCAATGTTGCTTATAAAGACATTGAAGAGGACCTGTCCTAATACTGAACCCTGCTGTACCCCACTAGTAATCCCCCTTTCTTCAGAGTGGACTCCATTTACTATTAACCTCTGTGTCATGTTCTCTAGCCAATTCTTTACCCAGGCTACCATCTTGGGACCCACTCCCAGGCTGGCTAGCTTGTATATTAATCTTTTGTGTGGGACTGTGTCAAATGCCTTGCTAAAGTCTAGATAGGCCATGTCCACAGCCCCTCCCTGATCTACTACTTTGGTCACCCAGTCAAAAAAATCTATTAGATTCGTCTGACATGACCTTCCTGATGTGAATCAATTCTGTATTAATTCAGCTTTTTGGAAGCTTCAAAAACTCACCATTACTACTACTTCCATTACAACTACAAATGCCTTTTTCAAATACATGATGGGGTTTTTTGATTTAGAAAACTGTCCACTGGAAACTACATTAAATTACACGTCATAAGAATATATGTTATTGAACAGATAAAGACCACCTGATCGAGCTAGTCCTTCCATTTGCAATCTCAGCAGAAGAGCCAGTCATGCAATTTGTTATGATATGTTGTAATGTGTTTATATGCAAAATAATATTTTCTTTTTTGTTAAATATTTCCAAGTGAGTAACAAATTTTGAGTTTTGTCAATTATTTGAGATAATGAATCAAGATATTTGGGGCAGCAGATGTGGTGTTGCATGCTATCTGGACGATTCCCTTGTAAGCTGACACCACCAGACTGCTGTCACTTGTGGCCTGATTGCATTTCAACTGTGGGTCTGCAAAGGTGACTGCAAGGCCATTAGACTACCATATTACTCGCTGCTGATTTGTATTTGTAACTGTCTGTATTTAACTTCTGTGTGGCATAACCGTAGTTGCTCTACTTGATGCTGGCCTCTTTCTCTCTCTCCCCCTGGGGAGCTCATTAGCTTGGTCTACCTGTATGCACAAGTAATTCCAAATAATGAGCACATTTTACATGTCAAAAGGGCACAAAACTGATGAATTTCCTGCTATTCACGTAATCTGCTATTGATTTACATAGCATAAGATCATTTTTTTTAAATAAGTGTGGCATTATCCAAGAATGTATTCTGAACCATCCTTACAAATTATTATAAACTTGCCATGAAGTTGGGCCAATAATTCAAACTCTAAGTGACATCTGCCTGGCAGTGCTATTACCTAGTAACTATCCTTATTTTAATTATTACATGTATAAATCATTTGAAGATGAGATTGGGATAGCTGTGATCATGTCAAACTGCCCATATCATTTAGATATAGATACTTAATTACAGTGGTCATAAAATGCGTGTCCTCACCAGACCAAGCTTGCGGCTCAGTAGCAGCATGATATGTCTCCATGCAGGTGACAGGGGTTCAAACAACATCCTAGGGCGTCTTTCTCACTGAAATGTGCATGAGAGAGATAAATGTGCAGGCTCTCTAGGGAAGGAAGGCTGGCGGACTTCCCCTTTCAGCACTCCATGAAGTCAAGAAATGAGTAGGATTTCATAGGCTCTCTAAGGGACTATTACCATGCATAACTTCACAATGAAAACTGGGTGATGAGTCTCTGTCAGACTTGACAGGGCAGAAGAACTTGGGGGAAAGCAATCAGAATAGCAGTTAAGTAATAATAAAAAAAATGACTGCTTCTCCACTGGAAAGCTAGGAAACCCTAGACAGTCTAACATAACCTTATTGATATAAGCCTTATCTAAATATAAATGAAATCCCTAAAGTATTGGGTAATCCTGGGACACTATTGCCACATCTTTGTTTGCTAACAGTAGTAGAAGAGGAAATGCATTCATTGTGTGCCATGGTTCTTTAATATGTATGAAACAAATTATCCAGTAATGTTCTCCAGCAAGCTGAACTTATTCATACTCCAGTTGTGTTACAATTGGCACTTCTATTACTACATACAAACATACAAAATTGCCAGCGGAAAAAGGTCCACAGGTCTATCAAGTCTGCCCAATTGTGCAGCTCTTAGTTTCATATTACAACAGCTGCCACAGCCCCACTGGTTGTGCTTCAGATGCTCTATCTAGCTCATCTTTTTCATTTTGTTGCTACTTAACTGTTTATCTAATATTTTAAATTTTTGAGTTGTACAACCGAATGCTGTAACTTACTGCTGTACACTCCTCACCCCCCCCTTCCCGATGCATCTGGAAATTATTTATTTCAGCTCAGTATGTCTTTCCTGGTAAAGCTTTTGAAATAAATAAATAAATTATTCAGCAAACAACACGTATTGAGACTAAGGCCTTGAAGTTACAATCAACTCTACATGTTTTAATTAGTCAAGAATTATTTGCATTTGGTCAAATAATGTGCAAAAAAAGTACCTTTCAAAACTGAATATCTGTTGGGGTATTATGTTTGCATAATACCAGTGTAACTCAGCCTTTATGGGGGCTATCCTGCCTGGTAAGGGAACAGATCAATGGAGGGTTCCAGCCTGGAATTATCCTGACTCAGGGCAGAGGTCCAGCACATTGGAATACTGCTTAAAACAGTTTTGATAGAAAAAGAAGCAAAATAATTTTCTAAAACCTGATATCATAGTCATTGCAGTGCAGCAAATTTATTTTCATCTCCATACAGATCAGGAATGCTATCAGCAGCAATACTCGGTATATGCACAAACATAAAAACAGTCATTCCAGGCATCTAATAACAAGTTACCCTTTATGACTGTACTTAGATATAAATATACTGCCCCACAAGGACCCAAAGCAGGGATCTCAGATTCCTAGTACATCTTTATACCCGCTGGTACAATTATTATGCTGTACAGTACAAATAGTACCTTATACATACTGGCAGTATTGCCCCAGCCATTATCTCTTGCACCTGTGGACCCTGGGCAAAGGTCTCAATTATTTTATTTCATTCAGATGCTGTTCTCCAGTGGAAAGACTAGGGTTCAGAAACAGTCCTTATTTTCAGCCTTGTCCTGGGAGTAATGTACAGTAAATACAATTAGTACAAGACACCACTTTAAATCTGGGGCCCAAGCATTTCTGTTCGAGGCACCATCCATGTGGAGCTCTTTACCTCATCAGATTAGGGAGTTTAGGACCGTGGAGAGCTTCAAAATTAGCATGAAAATGCACCTTTTCCAGCAAGCTTTTAATAATTGATATTTAAAGCTGTGGATGTTTTTAAACCAATGCTGAATTTGTGTTTAATTTTAAATTGTTATGATATTTTATGTATGTACAGTGCTTTGAAATACAAATTGCGCTATATAAATAAAAATATTATTATTATTAAATATATTGCACCAAGTATATGTACCAGCGCTTAAGGCAGAACATTACTTGCTACTACACAGTGCACTGACTTATTAAAGGATACCATTGTCAGTAACACTATCACAGGAATGTTTAATAAGAACATGCACTCCGCTTACAATTCCAAATTGCAGGAGTTTGTAAATGGATGAGTTGGCACAGTTTACAGGAACGTTACAGGTGGAGGAAGTTAGCATGGTCAATTACAGCATAGTATAGTAGGGAGGGATCACAGTGCATAGTTGGCAATTACATCAAAACACAGGAAATGAACATTTAAGGAGACAGTATGGAGCTGAGTTCTTACAATCGGAGGAAAAGTTGTTAGGCCAGGCTACAGCGGCATTTGCTTAGGTCCTGCTGCAAATGAGATCTTACATTTCTATGGAGTTATTTCTTGGGTGAATAAATTATAAACTAAACATAACTGAGATGGGGTACTGATTCTGTCATGCAAATGAATGAAAGACAGAAGCCCTGGAAGGTCATGTGATGCATTCAAGGTCAGTGAGCCTGCAGCTGGGGTGGGATTCAAACTTGTGTACACCCATTTTGCAGTTCGGTGGTCAAGCTACCAAAGCATGTTGCTTTCCCACTTGATCTACTTGATTTCTGATCAGCTGTATTTCTAGTGGGTGGTAGAGTTTGGTACTAAGGCAATGAAGGAGCCTCCATATATGATAAATAGAATAATTAACCCCAAAATGTTAAGAATGGACAGATTCTTAACATTGTATGGGTTCTGTGACATGTGAGCTAAGAGTGAAACTTGAGAGCTCCTGAATTGACAGGGCATGATTCTTAACGCTCCTGGCATGGCACAAGGGGTTTGCACCACAAAGAATGGTCCAAAGTGCTGCTTTTTGTTTCAAAAGATGCACCAGGAGTGATTCATAATGACAGCATGCATCAACTGGAGGCTGCTTGCACCAAAGGGTGCATGTGCCATCCATGGGCCACAAAATGGGCTGCAGCATAGCACTAGGGGACATGCAGCAGATGCAAGCTGCCACATCCTTTAAATCGGGATTCTCAAAAGATGAAATTCTAAGTACCCTTAGACCATCCAGGCCTGGTCTAAGGGTACTTAGAAGTTTACCCTCTGGGAAGGTTTGACCACTTTCCCCACTATCGGAGCCCTCATGTGCCGTGCTCCCTCAGCCCTGGTGTGCCTGAAAATTAAAATGTTATTAACAATCATTCCCTGGTGATCTAGCAACCCCCCCCCCCATGTGCCCAACATTTAAAATGGTAATAATAATAATTCCCTTTTGATCTAGTGGTCCCTCCCAACAGCTCTGATTTACCTGTAAAGTTAAATGTTAAAAAAAATTCCCTGGTGGTCTAGTGTCCCCCCATCCACCAATCCCAATATGCCCATATACTACAGTGTTCATACACATCTTTTCCTGGTGGTCTAGTGGATGTCTGCCCCCCAACCCCAGCAGGTAGTGCCCATCACCCCCATTCCCCAGTAGCCCAAACTCTGAGATGGTGATCAGCAAAACCCTCATCTCATCTCATCACCAGAGCCGTCTGCCCACTGAACTGTCACTGAGTGGGTATGGTATACATTAAATGTCCACTGTCTGACAGCTCATTCTGAGCTGTCATTCAGTGAGTCAGGTACAGTTCAGTCTGTGGCTAGCCGTGTTGGTGAAAGGAGGGCTGTGCCCTTTGTCGGCTCAGGGTTCAACCTAGAGAGGAGTGGGGTGGTGGGCCCTAGCTGCCGGGGAGGAAGGGGTGGGTGTTCACTAGATCACCAGGAAAACATGTGTATCAACATTGTAGTATATGGGCATATCAGGGCTGGCAGTGGGGGGGACACTAGACCACCAGGGTGATTTATTTTAACATATTACTTTACGGAAAGATAAGAGCTGAGGGGGTCTGTTAGATCACCAGGGAATTATTTTTACTAAACATTTTAAATGTTGGGCAGATCAGGAATGGGCAGGGCCACTAGATCACCAGGAAATGTTTTTTTTTTTACAATTTTAAATGTCGGCCACATCAAGGTGGAGGGCCCACTAGATCGCCAGGGAATGTTTTTTTTAAACATTTAACTTTACTAGCAGATTAAGGCTTGGGGTGCCACTAGCCACCAGGGACATGCTAGGGTGGCACATAGCCACCCTACAGCTTGTGGCAAACCCTCTGTCTGCACCATCTGTTTGGCAGACAGCCATGGTTGCTGCAAGCTGAGGGATTTTGCTGTCAGGACCCTGCCAAATAGAGAATTGGGCACAGGTTCCCTGATGCATTGGGCTTTGATGCAAGCTGCTTTTTGCTTCAGCTTACATTAATCTAAGGGCCCTCTGAGAAGTGAGCCCACAGAATCCCCATAGTTTTTGTAAAATGCAAGAGTTATCTAATTTTGTAAATTGAATTGGGGAATAAATGAAAATAATTTTTCTGATGCTGGAGAAAAATGCAGCGAAAAGCTACTGGGAGTAAAAAACAAGCATTTGTCAATGCCGAATGTTGTTGCACTGGCATTGGCAGTGGCAGAGCTAGAGATGCATAATAGGAATGGCAGTGATGTATTGAAGTGACACCAAACCCACCCCCACCCTGTAGAGAGTGACAGGCATTGGGGTGTGCCTTTGGGTTGTCAGCTATAATGCCTATGCCATTGTACCTCACTCTACGCTGTAGACACTGACAAGTGTCATGGTGTGCTTTGGGGTCTTTGGGCATTATACTTACCCCATTCCATAAGGAAATACACTGACATGGGTGCAGTATAGAAGCTTGGGATGAAGTTTGTGGCCAAACAGTGCAAGGCACACCATGGTGCCTGTCAGTGACTGCAGGGTAGGCATGGGGGGTGGAATGGCATGAGCATTGCATCCGATGATCCTAAGTCACAGCCCTGATGCCTGCCAGTCCGTACCGGGTGGGGTGCTACAGTTGGAAACCCTAACACCATAGGCGTGTAGTGATAGTTTCACTCTACATTTTCTACATGGGCTGCTTTCAGGCCACCTCATAAAAAGCAGCACAATCACTTTGTTAGCTGAAAGGTGGTTTTGCACAATGGCTGTGGCATTTGGTGACAGAGGGACGAAAACACAGTTTTGGGCAGGATGTGGAGAATGACAACTGTATTGTTCATGAGGATGCAGAAAAAATGGCAACGTTGAAAATCTGGAGTGGCAATATGAAATATCGGTGAAGCAATGAACATGTATGCAAACTGTGCAGCAGACGTCTGCAACCCAATTATTTGTGGGAGTTTTTTAGGCACATTTTCAACATAGGTATTTTGGGACCTCCCCTTATGAACAGTGGTGCTGTGATTTTGTTAATGTATCCCAAAAGGTGATTTCCCACAGCGAGCACGCCATTGTGCGCCACAGTTGTGGGAACGCATTTTGGGCAGGCTGTCAAAAATGACAGCTGTACTGTTGATAAGGAGGTGTGCACAAATGCCAGTGGTGAAAATCTGGCATGAAAATATTGCAAATGTACAAATTGACAAGGCTGCGTGGAAACTGCTCAACATACTCTTGCAACACAGTCATTTTATGGACTTTTGGCACTAAATTTTCAACATAGGCATATTAGGACCTCTGCTCATGAACAGTGTCATCGTCATTTCCTCAAACTGCCCCGAAAACTGATTTTGCACAGCGACCGTGCAATTCTGCACTGGACATGTGAAAACACATTTCAGCCATGATATGTAAAATGACAGCTATACTGTTCATAAGGCGGTGTGGAAAAATGCCAGTTTTGAACATGTGGAGTGAATATATTACAAATGCACGAAGTCACGAGCGGGCATGGAAACTGTGCAATGCACGCTCATAAAACACTAATTTTATGGACTTTTGTTCCCAAATATTTAACATAGGCATTTTAGGACCTCTGCTAATGAACAGTGTCACTGTCATTTTGGTAATGTGTCTTGAACATGGACTTTCCACAGCAACCACGCTATTCTGCGCCGGAACTGTGAAAACACATTTTGGTCAGGATGTAAAAAATGACAGTTGTACTGTTCATAAGGAGGTGCAGAACAATGGCAATGTGGAAAATCTGGACTAAAATATTATAAATTCACGAATTTACGAGCATTCGTGCAAACTGCGCAACGCACGTGCATAACACAGTCATGTTATGGAGTATCATCACCAAATTTTCAGCATCTGCATTTTAGGATCTCTGCTCATGAGCAGTGCAACTGTCATTTTTGTAATTTGTCCCGAACACTGATTTCCCACATTGACCGCACTATTCTGCACTGAAAGTGCAAAAACACATTTTGGGCAGGATGTGAAAAATGACAGCTGTATGGTTCACAAGAAGGTGTGGAAAAATGCCAATGCTGAACATGTGGTGTGAAAATATTGCAAATTTGCTAAGTTATGAGTGTGCGTAGTATCTGCGCAATGCACGCTCGTAAAACAGTCTTTTTTTAATTTTACCACCAAATTTGCAACATAGGCATTTTGAGAGCCCCCCTCATGAACTCTGGCACTGTCATTTCGTTCATCACTCCTGAAAGGTGATTTCACACAGTGACTACGAAATCACCTTTTGGGACCGAATAATGCCAAGACAGTGCCAGAATTCACGAGGAGGGGTTCCACAAACCACATGTTGAAAATTTGGTGCCAAAATTCCAAGAAATGCCTGAGATATGCATCAAAGTTGAAAAAACCCTATTTATTCCATTACACAGCTTACCGGCATTTCCTCAGTTCGCGGTCGGCTTTGAAGAGTGCAGACGTATTCCCGGCCCACCGAAGATCGTCGTGCTAGACTCTGAAGGTAAGTATGGGGTGAGGGGTGTGAGGAGGCAGGGTGTGCAATGGGTGGGTGGGGGTGGGTGAGGAGATTACAAGAGACCATTTTATGTTACAGGGAAAAACACTAACATTGCGGGACAGTTTTTATTTCTGGGGACTTAGCACTGGGGTGGGATCACAGCATGCCACATAACTGTTTGGGGAGGGGTTGCTGCAGCTGATGGGGATTAGGCACCCACATTGGCACACAACAAAGGGGGTTAATTTATGCTGACAGGGATTCAGCACCCCAGTCGGCAGACAAGGAAGCGGGGGGCCAGAGCCGAGAGGGATTGGGCACCCCCCTTAGCATATAACACATGGGGGGAGTGCTTTATGCCAACGGAGAGTGGGCTCCCCCTTCGGCACATAATTGGGGCCATGCTAAGCTGGCAGGGGGATTGGGCACCCCTGAAGTCAGCAGTTGGGCCGCCGCCCACCACGCCAACAATGTTGCTGAGCACATAGGAAGTGTCTGCTGCATCTGACGAGCTTTGCTCAGATTGCAGTGGATCTTTCCTTAGATGTGCTCACCACATTAGTATGCATGGTGTGGTGCCGGCATGCAGGCTGATTCGGGAATGAGGGATGCACCTACTGATTTGTGCCCTGCATTCGCCCAACAGTGACCACGCCTCCAAATCTCCACTGCCGCAAGATGTTGGCTGCGCAAGTGTGCCAACACAAAAAAACTTTCAGCTATGGTTTAAATAGGAAGCCATGCACAGTAGGGTCGTAATGAGAGTTTTTATTGACAGATTTATGGGGAAAATGTTGTTCTTAATGACTTTCTTGAATTAACATATTGTGTTCAAAAAGTCATTCTTAACAGTTAGGTGTTAAGAACAACTTTATGAATCCTCTGGGAAAACAAGGCAACTACGTATTTTAAAGCACCTTTCATTGGTAAGATACCTCCATTAAAACGGCAGCATTATATTATGTGTATCCTATTCAGTTAATTGGATGGCAAAAACTTCTCTGTTGCAATATACATCATTGGTATTAAATCTAATCAATCACCAGGCTTAAAACAGAAGTTCTACATACTGTACTTCTGAATCCTGTTTAAACTGAAGAGAAAGTGAAATTGCATAGCTATATTTGCATTCAGTTCTTTTATCTCCCCGTCTTTTGATATCTTTATGCTTATATTCATTATGAAGTTGGGCTTGGGATTTGTGTTGAGTGCAGTATCGCTATGTGTATCCTATTTCCAGACTTCTGTTTGCTCAGTACTTCTAGTACATTTGAAAATCAAAGGTTTGATAAAAGGAATCTCCATTGGAAATGCAAATGTTATGCTCGGTCCACTTCCCAGGGCATTTGCCTTCTGCACTCATCAGTGCTTCAGCTCCTGTATAGGATGGTACCTTTGTGGCTAACCTCACTCCCTTCCACAGCAGGGCCCACCACTTTTTGCGGCCTAGATTGCAGGAACTGTTAAGATGAGGCTTGTCAGGCCCTGTGATTGTTCTTTTAACTGTTAATTTTCTATACCTACAGTCACTAGACTTCAGTTTCTCCAAATACTCTACTACTTGACTCATATCTCCTCCATCCTCACCTGTCAATATATATCCACATGCTCCTTGAATGTGTGTCTGCCTTGGGATGGAGTGTAGCATACAGTAGTGTTTAGACTGCAGAGCTCTGAGCCAGGAGACCAAGACATACATCTACATGTACTGCTCTGTATTCTTGATTGTGTGTTTTTTGCTCAGACATTATATTGGTTGATTTGCTGCTACCTACTCCTCTCTACCCCCCCGGCTGCATCTATAAATCAGACTTTCCTGATTCTCTGTATTGCTAACTTAGTATAATAATTTCAGTAAATAAAATCCATTTACAGACACTTAATCACTATGTGTCATTGAACAAATTAAAGTACCCTCCTTGTGCTTAAGCTCTTCTCTCACTCTTTGGCTCTTTCTTGCTCTGTATTTAACACTTGAGCTTCCCTTAACCTCAGTCAACCTCATGTTAGTTCTCTGTACATTTCTAGCGACCGTTACTAATTGTTCATGAATTGCAAAGCATTTTGGGATAGTTGATATGACAGGTATTTTGTAAAACCATATTCTTTTCCTTTCTTGTAATCATACTGTAGTGTCAAAGTACTACAAGCACATATCACAAGGAACTGCTACAACATAGCACATCTCCTCCCCTTTCCTCCACCAGCACCCTGAGTCTGGAAGTGTTGCTTTTGACAACACTCCAGACTGCTGGACACCTGAGTAAAATATCCCATCATCATAATCAAAAAGGTCAACTGTGACAATGCACTGTGCTAACAGTATACCTAGACCATCTGCACAGGCCCCTTCAGTTTATGTTTGAGCAAGAAAAAAACATTTGCAGAAAATCTCAGTCCCCCTGAATTAAAGCCATTTGATCCAGTAGACCAGATGCTGCTAGCTATGCCAAGAGCCCTACTGGTACTTCTTACTCTTGTACCTGCACCTTTTCATTCCACAGAAGGCAATATTTTAGATGAAAGAAACTGCACTTATTCCGGTCACTGGTACATAGGTGCACAAAACAGTCTTAAACACCTGGTCCCATACACTGTTGTAGATTAGCTAAAATGATGACTTGGCACCACTGTTCTAACTTGCACCCCTTTATGCCATACACAAAGGAGTTGTTAGACTTTCTCTGTGCCATTTCAAAGAACAGAGTTCTGAAAGAGTGAAAGCAGAGGTTCCAACATAAAAACAAAGAGCTGTGTTATACAGACATATCCTGGCCTTGAACAGTGACTGCCATGCCACAGCAGCACTAAGTACTATAGAACTTTGAGAAGGGGGAGGAGCTGGAGTATGCAGTGCCTCTGCGAGGACTCGCCAAGGGACCAGGAGTGGCAACAAATAGTCTCAATAACTAGATGCATGATGAAACAGGGCTTGGGACAGGAATTCCATTGGACACCAGGGATTACATAACTAACATGAAGTGGCCACTAGACCACCAAGGACGACTGGCAAGGGAGAAGAAAAATAAAAAATACTCAGCCATACATGGAAGCCACATGGTATGGGGATTGACTTGGGAGGGAAATCACTGAGGTGATAGTGTCTCATGCCACATCACCTGGCCATGGTATCACACAATATGACTGGCACAGTTCCATGCTCAAATGTCTGTGGTCATCGCAGTTTGTATATTTGTAATCAAAAATCCTTTTAGTAGCTGGGGCCCCATGGTGGATGGCTGAGGCATTTATTGCCACACCTCATGCTGTGCAGGTATTCCTTGTTTGGGACTGGATCAGGAGCATTAGGGGACTGGCTGTGGGATGAAGGATTGAGCATTCCTATGATATCTTTCCTGCCTTGAGGCATTAGCATGTCCAGCCATTCCCCTGCAGCCTTGTGTAATCTTGATGGAAGCACAATGGGACCATGTAGGGAAGGAATCCCACCAGCAGGCACTGGGGTATCTCCATGGAGGCAGAGCTTGCACAATCTGCCACTGCACACCATGTCAGCCAAAGGGAGGAAATGGAAAAAACATCCCAACAGCAGAAAACTGCCCAATGTCTCACAAGCCCTTCACTGGCAACTGGGACCATCCACAAGTCCTGTGGCACAGGACAACAGAGTAAGGTAACCCACAGAGAAGCCAGGTGATGGGACCTGAGGGGCCAGTCTGAAGGTGCAGTCAGGGAAGATCAAAGGAGGAGAAAATACTAATTGAAAAAAAAAAAAACGTGTTAGCAACCACAATGATCTGATAGGCTTCATTTGTGTTGTGATTTAGTCATTGGCAGAGGACTCCTGCCCTGGCAGATTGGCTTTGCACTGTATACGGCAGTTTTTGGGGTGGTAGAATGGTGAGTCTCTTCTACCTGCAAATTGTGGCACTCCCAACTGTGATTGTGTGTCAGATCAGAGATGCCACAGCAGACAGGTATGTTATTTTCTTCCAAGCAGCAACTGAAACAATATAAGACATTACAGTAACAGTTAACAACATGGTTATAGTAGTTGTCCAGTCCAGCTCAGTTAAACTCTTATACATTTGAGCTCATTAAAGACATCAACAGCTGGCCACATATAACATTTATGATATCATAACCTGCTGACAAACACAATAGGTAACAGACATACCTGAAACTTTCATTTTTATAAATCATAATTAAAGCAGCTCTTGCCCCAACATTTCTTGTTCTCACCACTGGCCCACTTGCTCCAGCTTTTCTCCCACCCCTATCCCACCAGCGGAATCCTGCAAGATTATCTCCTCGGGGTGGAGTGTGGAACAATCCCAGTCACCAGTCCATGAGTCAGGCTGTAGTCACTGCCTATAGGTTAGGGGTAGAGGGGGGGTGGGGCCAGGGTGGAGAACATGAGGCATCATGCCCCCATAATGGGGCTCATGGGAGTTTTTTTCATCATAGATTCTTCCTTCCTCCAATCCCACACCACTGTGTGGTATCCCAATGCTTGCCATCCTATTGAAGAGGGATCAATGTTGCATGGCCACCAATGACATCAAGCCCTCACTTTTCCCATAGGAGATGCACCTTCAGTGGGATGGAACTACTTGTCTTCTGTAGCTGAACAGCTGTGCTTCAGCAGCAGCAGTCTCACAGGTCTACCAGCATGAGGCAGGTGCATTGGGTCACAGAGCATATCCAGGTCACACTCATGGTGCCCATTATGATCATAGACTGATCACTAATGGGATGTTTATGTATGGGTAAACTGGTGACTGGGAAAGGCACACTGGGTGGAATCTCATTCCTAGATGTGACACAGGGGCGGGGTGGGGAGGTAACAGAAGGGTGTGTGTGTATAATAAAAGCAAAAAGTAGAGGAATATTTACTTTATTTATTATCTTCCAATGGTTTTGCAAGCATAGCTTGTGAAAGGTAAAGGAGATTAGATTTTACAGGCATGAGCTGTAAAAGCAAAAGGAGATTATGGGTTAAGTAAAATTACAATTTTAGTAATGTGATTAGACCACTTTGTAAATGCTTTATCACATCCACATGTATACCATCTCTATTTATTTTGCATGTATTGGACCTGAAACAAAAAAAAAATCAGAAAATCAAAAACAAGTATTTATTGGAAATGTTTTTATAAAAGTCTGTTAGATCTTTACATTAATGTATTATACTGTATTGTGTGTGTTGTATTGTACTGTACTGCACTGTATTGTACTATACTGTCTTGTAATGTATTGTATTGTATTCTATCGTGTTGTATTATATTGCAATGTATGTTATTGCATTGGTATGTTCACGTAACAAGTACACTGACATAATGTTTTTGCACTTACAAACCTTTGGTGGTGTCAAAAGGGTTAGATGCAGTAAGAAATCAATCAATTAATCAAAATCGTTATTTATCCAGGCAGGAACCATTGAGCAAAGCTCATTTGCAAGGTGGACCTGGTCATGAACACATCAAAGTACAGTACAGAAGCAAGTTTACAAAAAGCAATAATATACAAGGAAGAAAAAGTATATACAGTGTATACAGTACAAGGTTGAAATAAATAAAAAAACACCATTATTTTACAATTGAAGAAGTCAGCAGATGTACAATCAACCATAGGCATACAGAGGTTATAAGCAGAGATCTTTTGAGTGAGGCAGCCGGCAACTACACATATAGGGGAAAGAGGCTGTGTATGGGGTGACAGATTAGAGAGGTAAAGAAGAAGAGGGATATATTACCGATGACTGGGGAAAAAATTGAGCTAAAACCACAGAAAGTGACGATGGCTGTCATGTACTTGTTTATTATGATAATGACGGAGGAGAGGTAGATAATTGGGACACTACTATGGATGGGGTGGGACTTTAGCCAGGCTGGAGTGGTCAGGGAAGGGTGGGTGCAGCAGGAAGAGTTAATAGGGAAAGAGTGAGAGCCAGGGGTAGAAACATGACGAGCATCATGATGGAAAGTGGGAGTTGCGGAATTAGTGGGCTAGCGGTGAGGAAAACATTTGCAAGATGCTTTCATGTAGCGATCGTAGACTGCCTTGAAGATATTCAGGCTAACAGTGCAGCTCAGCTTCAAGTTCCTTTGTAAACCATTCCACAATGTGGTTAAAGAGAAGCTTAGAGCAGCTTTGCTGAAATGAGTGTTGACCCTTGGAACTTGGAGGGCAATTAGGGAATAGCTCCTTAGAGCGTAGGTGCCTAACACACTCTGGGGAATATAATCTGAGACATATGAGGGGAGCTTGTTGGTCAGCACTCTGAAGGCCCATAGGGCAGCATTTCTATTCCTCCTATAGTGAAGGGAAGTCCAGCCTAATGATGAGTACAGGGAGCAGTGGTGTGTGGAAAGTAGAAGGCCAGTAATGAACCTGATAGCTCTGTGGTAGAGGGTGTCCAACTTAGCCAGTGCAGAGGCAATGCAGTGGCTGTAAAGCAGGTCCATGTAATCTATTAAAGATAGGAAGGTAGCTTGAACCAGTTGAATCTTGGCCTCCTTTGTGAACAGGTGGTTAATTCTGTAGAATAATCCTAATCTTTGCCTTAGTTTCTTCTGTAGTTCTTCGAGATAGTCGGCGAAGGAAAGTTTATGATCAAGCCAAACTCCTAGATGTTTGAATTTAGCTACATACTCTAGTGTTTCTCCAAGGACAGTGGTAATTTGTGGGGTAGCCCTCCCTCCAGCAGGAATTGTTGCATGTAAGGAGGGGGAGAAGAGCATGGCTTTTGTCTTTTTTGCATTGAGCAAAAGCTTTTTGTTTATGAGCTGGTATTGTAGAAGGCTAAATTCAGCTTGGAGGTCTTCACAGGCTGCTTCCTGCATGGTACGACTCAAGTACAGTACAGTGTCATCCACGAATAAGTGAATGTTGGCTTTTTTGAATGAGTCATTGATGTTAATGTAGACTACAAAGAGGAGGGGACCAAGGATAGAGCCTTAGGGCACACCCCTCAGCATAGGTTTTAATGGAGAACGATCACCTTCAGCTTTAACCTGCTGTTTCCATTCTCAGAGGTAGTCTGCAAACCAGCACATAGATTTATGGTCCAGGCCTAAGGTGCTTAGGGAGGAAAGAAGCAGGCTGTGATCGACTATCTCAAATGCCTTACCAAGATCCAAGAAAACGGCACAGACATGCTTCTTTTTGTCAAGGTCTAGGAGCCAATCATTGGTCACCTTAGCTAGGGTTGTTATGGTGCTGTGCTTTGCTCTGAATCCAGACTGAACTGGGTTGAATAGGCTTCTGGATTCTAAGTATACCCCTAACTGGCCACACACTATTTTTTCTACTAATTTAGACAGGATGGGGAGGAGGGAGATCGGTCTGTAATTATTTAGATCGCAGGGGTCACCTGCTTTTAATAGAGGGATGACACAGGCTATTTTTCATTGAGGGGGAGGCTACCCTGGGAGAGTGACATGTTGAATAGGTGGGTGGTTGGCACTGCAAGCACATGGTAGGCACATTTCAGATAGTATGGCTCTATGAAGTTGGAGCCTGCTCCCTTCCTGGTGTCCAGTTGCAGCAGTAGGTCTTCCATCTCTTTTAGAGAGACAGGCAGGAGGGAGAAGGCCTCCTCAGTAGGGGGGGGCTCATGGGTTGGAGGGTCCTGAGCTGTGTGGAGGACATTGGCACGGGAAGTATCAAATGCCAGCCCTGCCTTTGCAAAATGGTTATTGAGGGCTTCCAATATTTTTCCGATCAGTTAGAGATAATGCTGCCACTGGACTTAATTTTTGCTGGAATGAAATTACCAGGTGTGTGTCCAGACATGTCTTTTAATGTTTTCCAGAGCATTGAAGGGTTTCTTGAGGCAGAGGCTAGCTCCGAACGATAGTAGGCGGCCTTGGCTGCTCTGACCAACTTGGTGCACTTGTTACGTGCTCTCTTAAAAAGACACCAATCCGAGTCATTCTTGCTTCTTCTGGCTTTTTTCCATAAAGTATCCCTTTCTAACAGGGAAGCTTTGAGCTCAGGCGAGAGCCAATGGCAGGTGTTGCTCCTGACCCACACGTTAACCAAGGGTGCATGCTTATTTAAAGCCTCACTTAAAATATCGGGAAAAATAGCATATGCCCTGTTAACCGTTTTGGCTAGGAAGAATTCCTGCCATCGTGGTGAATATTTCAAGTCGTGGACATATGCAAACAAATTGAAGTTACGTTTACACCTCTTGATAGAGAACTTTGCCACACACTGTGGGTTGTGCACGGATCTAATGGTGGTGATTATACATGATCGCTAATGTCTGAGAAAAATGTTCTGACATGAGAGAACAGATGTGGCTTGCTAACCAAAATTACATCTAAGAGGGAGTTGTTGTTAAGGTTCTTTTTATTTGGGCGAGTAGGCTCACCAATGAGTTGCACCAGCCCTAGAGTGTCACAAAAGGATTTCAAGGGAGCTGATGCACTTGATGGCCAATTGTAGTTCAGTTCACCAAGAATAATGGTTTCCAAGGAACTGAGCCCCAGTACAGAACTGAGGTGAGACAGGAGATGAGGCCCGGCAGAAAGGGTCCTGTGACAGCCTATTACACAGAGTGCACTGGAAGAAGAAAGTTCAATCTTTAAGTTCAAGCACTCAAATTCTTTGGGGGAGGATGATGCATCTATGCATGTGGCTGAGTATTTGTCCCTTACATAAATTGCCACCCCACCTTCTCTTGATTGCCTGTCCACTCGGAAGAGTAAATAATTTGGGATATTGATTTCATTGTCTGGGGTGGCTGGCCTAAGCCAGGTCTCAATGATCACTAGGACGTCAGGTAGGGTGTAGCTCACCCAAGCCTAGAGAAGGGTGAACTTTTTCAGCAAACTACAGGCATTAAGATGCATAAAAGACATTCCTTTGATACCTGCCAGGTCTGATGGAGAAGCAAGGGTGTCTAATGGTCCTGGGTTGAGTTCTACATTGCCTGAGTACAATAGTAAAAGAAGCAGGATTATTTTTAAGGCAGTGAGCTGTAATTTGGAAACAATTTTTTGGGCCATAGGGGAGGTGGTGTTGATGGGTAGGCCTGTACCCACTCCTGGTGTTATACTGGCCTAGTGTTGCAGTCTTTAGTGTCCTGGCAGGAATTTGCCATGAGTAGGAAGTCTCAACTCTGGATGGGGGAGTAATCTGCAGAGGCAGCTCGGGAGATGTCCCACTCCCTGGCAGAGACAGCTGAGAAGCCCAATAGTCCAGAATGGCTACCTGAAAGGAGCTGTTGAATGCAGGACAGGGAGAAGCACAAGGGTCATTCCACTTTAGGCAGGGATGAGGACATATAATGGGATAAGTGTGTAGTTTCACCAAAACGGTACTCGGTGAGATGAGCACTACATTTATAGCACCAGTCAAGAGTATGCTAGTCCGTATAGTGCTACCAGGGACAGTGAGCAGAGATGTACAGTGCTAGCCATATTCGCTCCACTGGTCACAGTCCATGGTAGTGTTATAATGACAAGGGCAGCACAATTCAGGAGCCTGGTCTAGCTGCTTCTGTGGCGTGGAGAGCTGGGGCATAGAGTAGACAGGCCAGGCAACAGTGGAGACCAGGTTCTAATCCTGGTCTCCAAAAGGTTTTGCCAATCGGGACTTTAGCGCTGGTGCAAGGGGCCATGGAAACAGTATTCGATGGCCCCACATATTTTTTCTTGCCCTGTGATCCATGCCCCCCCCCCCGAGTGAGAATCCCAATTGGGGGGGTGCAGAGAGTATAGGAGGTGGAGCCCCCTGTAAGAAATATTGACGCTATTTTTTCCCCTCCCTTCTTGCCGATGGCATTCTTGTCGGTGCTATTCAGACCCAGTGCTCTTAAAAACTAGTTACCTTATCACACCAACACTCTATACCCTGCCCAATGTCCACAAGTTTATGGAAGATCCTCCTGGATGACCTATTGTTTCAGTACCGAGTCACTCAGTGAGGATCCCTCACAGCTTGTGGACCATTTCTTGAAACAACTAACACCTAAGACTAAAGGTTTTCAATGAGACACCATTCATGTCATTGAAAGATGTGAGGGGATTCTCTGGTGTAGTTATTTTTGCTGGTTAACCATCAACATTGTGTTATTAAACATGTGTATTTACCACCAACATTAGCATAAGGGCAGCAAAAGAGTTCTTAGCTGGAGATCTTTATACTAGATTAGCAACCAAAATGTTTATTTTAGATCTATTAAAGAGCTACTGATGCCTCAAAGAAAACTTTAAAACATATAATAATTGGGTACAATTCTGCTTGCATTCTATTTGTATTTGATATATTTCTCCTCCTCATGATTTATTACTAAGGACATGTGCATGAATATATGATCATTGTCCCTTAGAGTTTATTTTGAGTTCATCTGCCTCTATAGCTTACTCCCTACTCCAAGTCATAATCCTTTGTTGTGACATCACAGTCTGTTGCCATGGGAGTAACTGTGAGGTCACAAGCAGTGCTCTATGACTTCAAGTAGGGAGGAAGCAGCAGAAATAGATAAACTTTTCAGGAGCAGAAATCCTGTTTTTATACAGATGACCTTAGTAATAAATAATGGGGAGGAGGAATACAGCACTACTAGGAAATACAAGCTGGACTGTGTCTAAATATTATGTTTTATTAAAGTTCACCTGAACATGTCACCAGCACTTTAACTTTTGTATTGAATCATGGTTGTTTCATATTTACAGCTTTGAGGAACAGTGATGATTGGCCCATCATATGCCAGTCTGTTTCTTGCCTGGTGGGAGAACATTGTATTTAAGGATTCCAACACCCGCATCAGACACATCTTTCACCAGTATCGATTTATTGATGATTTTTATGGCTGGGGTGAGGGGAGGAATCCATCCCTCAGTTTGTGGAGTGGCTTACTAGGAATAATTGGTATGCCAAATGCATGTAGCATTGCAACAGGGACAGTGTGGAATTGTTGGATATCCCCTTGAAAAGGGATGGAGCAAATAGAGTAGAGGTGTAATCATATAGAAAGTCAATTTCAGGTAACACCTTCTTTTGGGCAGAGTGTGCCCATACCATGTCCCTGGTAGATTGCATCCCATTTTGACAGTTTCTAACAATTCGTAGAAACTGATGATCAATGGATACCTTTGAAAAAAGGTGAAGATGCTGTCTAGCAGGTTCAAGAATAGGGTTTATTCCTACTAAGTAGTGAATAGAACCTATGAAAAGGCAAAAGGAAACAATAGGGAGACTTTGTTTGTCCCCAACCTGCGAGGGGAAACCAGAATGATCAAAGAATTTCCTTTGCCACTGATTTCAACCATGAGTCTCAGTGAATGAAGGATATTATTTACACCAGGTGGGAGATTTTGACTTCTGACATGGAACTGGCATCTGTGGTGGGGCCCAAGCCCAGGATGTCCTATTGTAGAGGTAGGAACATCACTGACATGGTGACTCATAGTCACTATGTAGACAAAACCAGCAAAATTCTCCTTCCAAGAACATTCCAAGTGTCATACTTGTAACGTGTGTGGATCTAGTTTGAGATCCTACTTTTGTGCATCTGGCCACTGAAGAAAGCTTTGCAATCAGTCACTATGTACACTGCAGAACCACACACATTATATATGTTGGAAGGTGTGAGTGTAAGGTGCTGTATGTTGAAGAATACAGCAACAGCTAAAATGTTGTATACAGGAGCATACCTGTGAGATATGCACAGGGGGGTTACCAAATGCTCTGTGTAAGCATTTTAAAGACAAACATGATTGCTATCCAGATGGTTTCAAATTTAGACTATTGGAATGTGTCTTGCATTCTGAAAGGGGTCGAAACTGTTTGGAAAATTGGATCGGAAATAACTTCCATGTATATACAAATTGTCATTCATTGTACCAAATGGGCTTAGCAAAACTTTTGATCTGAAACCATAGTTATATGTTGCTTCATTAATATTCAGTCAAGATTTCTATAAGTGACTCTGGGTATTTTAATTTTGTGGCTCTAAATGCACAATTAATTAATAGGGCTCCTATTTGATAAATAATGGTCTTTGCCTTAAGTCTAAGATTTAACATCTCACTTATGATGTGGCTTTTGATTGGTGGGTCCCATACAACAGTTTTCACTGCGAATTTCGTTCGAGGGCTATTTGGGATGACCATAATTAGAAACTATGGGTACTTATAAACATAAAAATATATTGTTTTTTTCTATTATATGTCCTAATGTTTACCTAATTTACTAACTCAATGTGTTCTTTCTTCCTCCTTTTTTTCACCCTTCCACCCACCCACTATACACAGGTACAAAATTGTGCCTGTTGGTGCAGCCACATTTGCTTCTTTGTTTTGCAGTATCCTGAGCCACTTACAAGTTACTGTGGAGCCAGAATCCTACCTCTTCAGGCTTTCTCTGTTGTCCTTGTTCGCCACAATAACATTTCTTGTTATTGTTGCAAAGAAGCAGTTTGGCTGTAAATACACATATGTTAAAGACAAGTATTAATATCATTAATTGGAGCATGAAAAGTCCATGTGAACAGTAACTGTAAAAGCCTTGAAGAAGAGGATCATTCTTCGAAACATTGGCTGGCTGAGATACAGTACTGTTATGTCATGGATTAAAGATACATTAAAGTATTTAAAAGATTTCTTGGTGAGTGAGTCTCATATCTGCTGGAACTGTATTTACTTTAGGAGGCTTATTTTCTAGAGCATATTCCTTTCTGTGTGTGTTTTTTTTTTCAATTTTACAGATGCTGGTCCACACTGGAGTTCTTACATCTTGGTTCTGTACACTTTCCTGTGTTCCTCTATCTGTCTGGCCTTGTTTGTTAAGGCCTTTAATTTCTTCCTTTCTGATTCGGCTTTCTTTATGTACCAAATTAGTCTCATTTCTTTTTTTTCATATACTGACCAAGCACAGAGACTTGTATGTCAGTAGCCCTGCATGACTAGACCATTTTGCCATGTAACCCCAGTGCATCCCCCACCCCTGTCGCACTTTTCTTCAGTAACTCCCTCATCCTTCCAAAATCAGCCCTTCTGAAGTCTAAGAGTTGTGTACCTCAGTGCCTGCTTTCTATCTCCAGTCTTATTTCATACAACAGGGTTCAGTGATCACTGGATCCCAGATGCTTTCTGTTACCTCCCTAACACATTCCCTTTTAGTGAGGATAAAGTCCAGAATGGTGTCTTCCCATATTGGATCACTATCTTCTGTATAAAAAAAAAAAAAAAAAAAACATTAACAGAACCTCATGTTTTCTGCATCCTCCTGTCTGCTGCCTCCTTCTCAGAAGGTGGTCTCTTTACCATACTATTTGTTTATTTATTTATTTAGTTATTTATTCAGGATTCGGAAAGTACCTTTGAGTCAGAGACTCATTTACAAAGGTTCCACATCACAAATATTGGACAGTACAGTAACAGGGTAAACATACATTGTGTGACACTGATGATCTTTCTCTTTTCCATGAGTACCAGAATCCACAGTGTTACCACATCTGTACCCCTCTCCATTTCCTTGACCTCTCTGACTTTTATGTTGCCTAACCATATACAAAGCTACTTCTCCTCCCTTCCCTATTTCTTGTCCCTCCTGTATACTAAGTAGCAAGGAACTGACAGTTCTCAGTAATGGTTATATAAGGCCCATGTTTCCACAACAGCTGCCATGTCCACCTGGGTCTTTGCCATTATTTTTTATAGGTTACATATTTTATTCCCCATGCTGTTGACATTCATGCACACTAGTCTGCCAATGTTACTGCCTCCCTCCCTTTGTGCCCTTCTTTTTTCTCCTGTTTTGCACATACTTTCCATGTGTCTTAAAACCTTAATCTCCCATGATATTTGATTCCTTTTCCCTCTATGAACTAGAATTATTTTTATACTGTTTATAACTGCATACTGCAGGTTCATTTTTATGGCTGTGGGCAGAGCCAACAGCCATTTTGGGATTGAGTGTAGCTTACAAAAATGGCCGATCATGGCACCTTCCATTGGACTTTTGGAAGCATCCTTCTGAAAGTCCAACGGAGCTTAAAACACTCTGCCACAATTGTCCGCTACGGAATAACAGACAAACTATTTCGGCTGTTACTTCTGCATTCCAGGACAAGAACTGCGCCTGCATGACTCATGTGCATGAGCAGTTCTGCTGGCGCTGCCATGTTGTGAATGGCAAAATGCCATTTCCCACCACTACCCATCTGCGAGTGCTGCGTATGTGCAGTTGCATCGCCGCTGCTATCTTTTGGATGACACTCCTCCCATACACTCCCATTGCTCCTGTCCTGCCTGCTCCCTCCCAGCACCAGCAGCAAAGAAAATCCTCCCACTGCTGCTGTTCTCACAACTCCCTCCATTCTCCATCCCCACACTGACATCGGGGTGCCCATTCCCTGTGTCAGCATTATGTACCCCCCAACTCATGTGGCACACTGGGAGCCCATCCCAGAGCGCCCAAATGTATGCTTTTATTTCCTGTAAATAACGAAAACTGTCCCCCGACATGTTTTTTTAGTTACCTGCAAAAAAGAAAATGGTCCCTCATCATCGCCCCTGTACTCCTCCCCCATCCCCACCCTCTCATAGAGCACCCACCTCCCCTTACCACATACTTAACTCTTGAGGTCAACACTGTCATTTTCTCTGGACTGGGACATGTCTGCACTCTTCAAAGCCTAACCTCAAACTGAAGAATCAAAGGTAAGCATGGTATAATTGCAGTCAATGGGGTTTTCAACTTATGTTGATAAATCAGCCAGTTTTGGGAATTTTGACCCCAAATTTTCAACACCGGGTTCTTGGGACCCCACCTCATGAACACTGTCACTATCATTTCATTACTCAGTCCCAAAAGATGATTTTGTGGTCGCTACTTGAATCACCTTTCAAGACCGATTAACAAAATGACAGTGCCACTGTTCATGATTGGGAATCCCAAATATTACAAATTGGTGAAAAAATTCAAAAAACTATTAAAACTACAGTGCATTGTTAGGATTTACTCGCCTCTCTTATCACCAATTTTTTATATTTTCACTCCAGATTTTCAGCATTGCAATTTTTGCACACCTCCTTATTAACAGTACAGCTGTCATTTTTCACATCCTGTCCAAAATGTGTTTTTGCACCTGTGGCACAGAATGTCATGGTCGCTCTGCAAAATAACTTTTCAGGACAAGTGAACAAAATGACACTGGTATTCTATATGAGGTAGGGTCCCATAAAGGCCATGTTGAAAATTTGGTGCAACACCTCCAAAAAATGGCCAAGTTACACCCGGGCATTCAAAATTTTCTACACACGTGTGCAACTTTGGTAATTTTGCAGCTTATCACAGCCGTATCAGCTCTGGCTAGAACTTGCTTATAATTGTTATAGTATTTATTATTATTCTCATCTTAGTCACCTTTGCCAGCTCTGGGCCACTCCTGAAAAAGGGCCTTTGTCTCAGGGTGCTAACCTGGTCAATAAATAAAATGAATAAAAAAATCTTCACCTTGAATTCTTGTCTGTCATGTTTTTCCCCTCCCTCCTTCACTGTCACTCTTATTTTCCTCCCTACTCTTTTCAGTAATGCTTGTTTCCCAGACCCCTGGCACTTACGTTTAAGTTAGTAAACTTCCCAAGGGAAGTGTCTCTGCCCTCTGACCCACCCACCTTTTTACTCAACATATCTTTCCCCACCTCAACCCTCTCTGTTCAGTTTAATTACATCCCCTTTGGATCCTGCATGTTTCCAGTTGAAGGGGGAGTACTTGTTCAGCCTCCCATGACTGGTATGATGCCATGGCTACACCCCAACACACACACACGTGCATACACATACACACGCATACACACACACACAAACACCACCTTTCATTTTAAATGGTCAGTAATGTAAAATGTCCAGTAATGTAGGCTACTGTTGTAGTATAGAGGCCATCCCTCTTGAATAGCCCCTGTCCCTCCAGAATTGTCCCTAATCTGCCACTAAATCAAATCCTACCACACTGTATTAGGTTTTCAACCACTTGTTAAAGTGACTAATCAGGAGAAGACTAACCTCACCTCTGAACTACACTGGCAGGACATCAGAAAAATGTACAAGGTCATAGCTAGCTGAAGTCTCCTTCCCAACTCCTTGAATATGTCATTGACATCCCCAAAGGACTCCTGGACAGAATATTTGTTCCTAGGTGGGCAATGACATCTAGACGTTCTCTTCCCTCTAATCCCTTAACAATTCATTCAGTTCAAGTCATATCCCTCCCAGCAGATGCCCCCCAGGAAGCATCTGAGCAACTTCCTAGACTCCTTCCTTCCCTCTCTTGGACTCTGATATCATCCTGGACACCACTCTAAGGGCAGTCCTGGTTGCCTGTGAGTAGCAGGCACTATGTATCTGTGGGGCACCACAATATACATGGAGTTTCTTAGAGGAGAAAACAACTCACTCTTACCATCATAGAAGTCCCCACAATCCATTCCTTGTCCCAACTACTCCCCATCTCCACCCCCATCTCAGACTCTAGTTGTCTACTGGGGATGTAGAGAAGCAGCTGCCTGCTGCAGTCCCCCCACCCCAGTCACGCAAAGAAAAAGGTCTAGTTCTGGCTGTACTGCATCCAGTTTCATAGTGAATGCTGTAATCCTACTACACACTGGGCAGCAGCCTTTCATCCAGTACATCCTTCTGATGCCAGCTACCCCACAGCCACTGCAGCTCACTAGGCACCCTTCCTCTCCCCTGTAGCTCTGTGGCTATCCTATCACCCTCATGCATTCCTCATTCTTTCAACTTGGTACTCTTGTAATTTAGGTGCCCCTGAAAGGCCTCAGCTGCAGTACTCAGCTTCCCCAGCTATAGTGTTCACCCCACTAAACATCTTTGGGTCACCACAATATGAACAAAATTTCACAGGGGAAGAGAACATCTCACTGTTACTGTCACAGGACTCTCCTCCAATCCCCACAGTAACTCCTTTTGCATTTACCCCTCCCAAACCCATGAACAGTAGGAGTTTCTCAGCCAACCTCGAAAGACCACCTATCTAGTATACCCTAGAATGGGTTTGCCTATAAATCCGCAATTTAAGGCTGCTGGTGTAGCCCCACAACATGGGCTGAGATAGGTTAATTTGCACCACAGCGGACACCTAAAGTAATAACAACATGTGTCTCACTCAATGAGAGAAACCATTTTCTTACCTCATGTACAGTCCCAATTAAGCAGAGTCCTCTAGGGATGCCCTTGTACATGGCATCCTCCTTCTCATGGTTGCTCACATAAGGTGGTCATTTATCACTGTGGGTTTTGCACAGGCATGGTAGCATTGTATTGGATGTTACCAGTCAGGTAACCCATCCCTCACAATTGCACCTCTCATGGCCACCACCTGATCTTCAGCCTCCCCCAGTCCTCCTTCCCTTCCTCCTCCTGCTTACCTAACCAGAACAGACACCCAGTAATTGTGTTTAGTTGTATTAAAAAAATATGTACTAAAGAATGAAAAGGGAAAGCCCAGCATAAATGCTACTTACCCACCCCAAGTTCTCAAACAGGCTTACCTGCTGCTTCTCCCACCACATCAGCCCAAGTGGTTCCAGACGCTGCAGAAAGGCAGGTCTTCATAGGCCTGGACTAGTAACATCCTATCAGATGCTACCAGTCAAATGACCCATCCCACACAATGGCACTGCTATCAGTTACTTTCTGGCCCTCAAACTTCAACAGTTATCTCCCTTGTTGTCCTCCCATGCAGCACAAACACCAGGCAAATGTGCTTGTTTTGATTTATGAAAAAGAAAACAAACTCTGCTTAGCCCCTCCAACCCCCCTGAGCTCCCAAACAGGCTAACCTGCCTATCACTCTTACCACTGTAGCCCAAGCATTCTTCAATTCAGTGACACAATTGGTGGACAGAAGCAAGGCAGTGAATATCCTTTACCCAAATTTCAAGGAAGGCCTTTGAGTATGTTCAACATAAAAGTTGATGGAGAAAGTGGCAGATCTGGGGTTAGGAGTAAAACAAATCAGTTGGACAGGGAACTGATTGGATAGCAGAACCCAGATAGTGGTCCTAAATGTCAAAGTAGCAGTATATGAAAGTTATCATTGGGGTGCAACACAGGGTCTTTTCTAGGCCTCCCCATTTCATCATGTACGTCAGTGACTTAACTAAACAAAGTACAGGACAAAGTGTGTCTATTTTTGAAAGGCACCACACTCTCAGGAAAGGTAGACACTGCAGAGGATGTAAAACATATGAAATGGGATATAAAGAGGTTTGAAGAATGGTCAAGTATTTGGCAATTTAAATTAAATGGGAGAAATACAAGGTCACGTCCACTGGTATCAGAAATCTCTAAATGGGAAACTGGATCAAATGGCATAAGGGCTAAACAATCAAGAGGAGAAAGGATTTGGGGGTAATCATCACAGGGTATATAAAGGCCACCTCCTTGTGCTACAAGGCATATAAAAAAGTCAGCAGAATGATGGGGTGTATCAGGCGAAGGTCTACCATCTGCAGGAAGAAGGAGATTCCACCACTGAACAGGTCTCTGACGAGGCCCTACCTTGAGAAATGTACTGTGTTCAGTTCTGGAGCTGACACCTATTAAAAAGACAAGGATATCCTGGATGCAATCCATCAGTGGGCCAATAAAATGATCCAGGGGACAACAGGTAATGCCCAATGAGGAAAGTTTGATAAACCTAACTATCAGGGTTCATTTTTGGGTGGGGAATTGGGACAATTGGCAGATGGTTTTAAATTTTGACCCACCTTTTCTTCTACCTTGGGGGCACCTGCTCACTGTTATAGAGGTTTTCAACTGGTGTTTTATTAATCTGGGCTCAGGCGAACAATATGACCTGTCATTTTTTTTTCCATTTGACCCTTACGTTTTATACCCAGTGGGTCAGTGTCCCACAGAAATATCTGAAATGAACCCTGAACTATGTGCTCACTGGAGGCAAGATGGGAGAAGGAACAATGAAAGAGATGTGACAGTATTCCAGGGATTTAATAATTTACTACACTGAACTTTTCCAAGTGAATGGGAATTTAACAAGAAGGGGACATTAATTTAAACTGGCAGTGGGCTTATTCAAAATCGATGTGCAGAAGTAGTTTTACACAGATACAGTAGAGTGGAGTAACATTAAAATACCTTGTTGAGCACAGTAGTCAGTGCAGATATCATTGCTGGGTTCAAAGTCATCTGGGATGATTTCAAAGGGATAGTCCAAGGAAGGAAATTGGGGGGGGGGGGGTGCAATAATGCAGTAGTTTCAAGTAATGTCTCTTGGCAGACAGGATAGACTTCATTTCCTTATCTCGCCTCATAGAATCTTTCCAAACAGTATTTCTGTATTTCAAGCTCTGTTAGATCTTGTTGATATAATTAAGGTACAGTAAATAAAACAGCACAACTGGTGAGAGTGCCATTTTGTTAGTTTACCACAATATTGTATTTGGTTACAGCAGCACCTCTGGGGGAACCAGAGTGCATGATTTCTTGGTTTCCCTACTGATACTGTACCATTGAGTATGCAACAGTCTAAAATCAAATTCCCGTTCTGTCTCCATTTCTTCAGGATGAACATGTTGATGGCCTCCATTCTTGCCTCATAGTTTTTGTCCTCCAGACCTCTGATCATTTTGGTGGCCCAATATTTTACCCTTAATGTCCTTTATGTATTGAGGAGACCAAAACAGCATGCAGGACTCCAGGTTGGGCTTTACAAGCCTCATAAAGTTGCAGAATAATTTCCATTGATCTTGTGATCACCCCCATTTGTGCAACCCACCATTCAACTGCCCTCTTGATGATAGCCACACACTACTGTCCTATATCAGACTCTTTTCTGTTATGACCCCAAGTCCTTTTCTTGACTGCAGCAACATGAACCCCACACAAAGTGTAATTCCAACATATTTTTCCTCCCCAAGGGTAGCACCTTGCATGTAGCTACATTGAATCTGAATCTCCATGAGGCAGACCAATAATTGCCCAGCTAGTTTACATTCTTCTAAAAATTGTCCATCTCTACAAGCTAGTCCACCACAGTACTGGGTCAATATAGTGCTACTAAAACAACGCAGCAATAACTGCACTGTGTAAAGCACTGAAAAATTTAGACCGACAGGGATATAATAGCAGCAGGGAATTACCGCTACCCCTGTTGCTGTGTGCTCTAATTTATTTATTTATTGAAAATGTTTTACCAGGAAAGGCACACTGAGCAAAAAGATGCTCGTCTCACGGTGTGACATGGGGGCAGGGATTACAGAGGAGGCAGGTATAATACAAAAGTTGAACTTACAGTAGCACAATATGGAAAATGTACATAGTTGGGAAGGATACATTTGAACATGTTACATAGGCAGTGCAGTTCAGCACTGCACAGGCTCAGCAAGTACAGGTTATACAAATTGTGGTTAACCAACTAGGTAAGAACAGTACAGAACATGAACGTAAGGGGATGGTATACAATACAAGGGTACACATCGAGGCAAAACATGAAATACATAAGTGCCAGTAACAGAACAGAGGTAGTAATAGCAGAACTTGAGTGCCAGTAGTGGAGGTTGAGCTTCAGGGAGAAGCATCAAGTAGAAAGGAAGGATTTGGAGAGCAAGATGGGGGGTAGGGATGGAGGGTGAAGAAACGTAGCTTTAACTTGGGAGGCATCAAGTTGCTATGTGTGTGGTGCTTGGTCAACCTGCTCCCATGGTGGAGCGACTAAGGCACCAGCACATGGCAAGGTTGGAGACCTGGGACCACGGTTCAGTTTCCCACAGGTATTCTGATGTTGAAATTTTGTTTTTATGTGCAAACATTTTTTTTCCCATCCCGAGTTTCTCCACATCCCCAAAGTATACACCCCCTTGGAGTTGGTTATTTTCAGTCTGGGGGGGGTTGGGGGAGAAACCCCCCCACATTAGGGTGTGCAGGGGTGGAGCCCACCACAAAAACAAAGAGGTCCTTTGTGTTCAATAGGGTTTGTGCTGTTTTTGTATGGTCAATGTTTTTCCCAACCTTATTTCAGCATGTAACATTTTGCTTGTGGTACTTATTGTCATGCTGTTTTTGTTGGTGAGATTATGATCCCGTGCCATCCATTACCGAGGGTAACTTAGTGGCATACTTGAGCTTAAGCAGCCTATTGAAAAGCACAGCTTCCAGACCATTGAAAATGATGCTGAAGTGTAACAGCAGCAGCACTGACCCCCAAGGGATGCCACTGAGCTCTTCTCTTCACTCTGAGAAGTGACCTTCCACAATCACCATCTGATATCTGTCCCAAACCAATTAGCAATCCAACTTGTGTAGGTCTCTTGTATACTGCACTGGTTTACATTGCCCAGAAGCTTGTCATGTGCCACAGTACTGAAGGATTTGCTGATATCCAGATAGTTTATGTCCACTACCCTGCTCTGACCACCTCCCTTGTCATCCCCTGATGAAGATGATACACTTGTTTTGGCAGAAGTGCCCCTCATAAAGCCACGCAGAGAGGATTCAAGAACCTTGGCTTTAAATAAGTGTTCCACTATTCTGCCTTTGACAGTGCCATCAAAGACCATACCCAACACTGATACTGCATCAGGCAGGCCAGCATGTAATTACTCAGGTCTAACATTGCCCTTTCTTGAATATAGGGATCACTTTGACCAATTTCTAGTCATTTGGCACTACACCTGTCTGGACAGACCCCTGAAAGACTATTGCAAATCACACTACTAATTATTCCATTAGAACCATTACTATTCTAGGGTTATTCCATCCACCTTTTGGGAATTACCTTGATTGATCTTTGCAAAGTAATCAATTATAGTAGGCATAATGTCCAGTGACTACATTGTGGCTACCTGTGATACTGTAGTTCCTTCCAGTGAGCTCACTTCCTCAATAGAGGCTGTTTGGTAAGCTCTTAAGTATTCTTTAAACCTCTCAGTCACTGCCTTTGACTCTCACACTGGTTCCTCCCTCATACCCCTTCTTTTATGGGCCAAATCACTTTCTTTTGTTTTATCTATCCATTTATGTACTTGAAGAAGGCTGTAGTGTTGTCTGCAGCTCCTACTGCTGTCCTGGCCTCTGGCCCTTCCTTGGCTGTTTTAATTCCAGTAGTGCAGTCTTTCAGTGTTGCCCGCTACTCCTCTCTGGTCTGGAAGCAACACATATTTCCAGTTTTTTCAGAATCACTTTGTTGTCACCATAAAACAAATTTGAGATATCACACATTGTAGCAACATTTCAGATATCAGTCAGTTTTCCAGTCCAGCTGAGGGACTGAAAACAGTAATCCCTTTTTAATTTCATTTCATTTCATTTCATTTTATTTAAAACGTAAGCAAATTGAGTGAAAATTGGTATTTACAATTACGACCATAAAATACTCAAAGTAAGAACATTTAAATAATACTTATTTTTGTAATTATTTGTGCAAGTATAAGCATGAGTGAAGGAAACAGAAGCTAATGAACAGAGTACCAGCCTTAGAATGATACTTAGGGACTGTAAGAGAAAAGAGAGAGATAAAGCAGAGCCAGATTAAAGCAACCTGAGGCTCTAGGCCCAGGAGAAATCTGCATTCTCTATCACCACATCTATGCCCTTTCACAGCAAACAGACCCTCTCACAGGCTGTAAGGCACCTTGGGAAATCATTTACACAGACACTGTATCCCAAGTTATGGTACAGTTTGTATGTAAAGAGCTACAGGTAACAGTATACAAATCAAAATTCTTGTCCTTCTGTTCCCCTCTTCCAAAATCATAATTGTGGCAGTGCAACACTCTTCTCTCCCTTACACCCATATGTCAAATATTGTTTGGTTTCAGTCTGATAATCTGAAATGCACCTTCTATTATTCCCACATTTTTGTACAAGCAAAATTGGAAAGATAATCAAGGGTATAAGATAACAAGGAGCAATAGAACAGGTGACATTTTATACAAACTACATTTGGCTGATAATCAAGGGATCACTGTGTGTGCAAGGCTACTATCAACATACATGATTGCCATCGTTCTTACATTACTTACTGTAACTTAATGCAAGTGCAATCTTACTTCCTGATACAGTCCCATGCACAAAGCCACATAGCCTATTTGGTAGTTTGTGTTATTAAACTGTGGTTTTATGGGCGGTGTTAAAGATCGGGATTAGATATACAGTTTGCAAATTGCAATATAGTACTGTTGAGGGACTTAGAAAATTAAGCCCCTTTTTTTTATTATTCATAACTCTGATGATCATTTTCATGACATTCATCACCCCAACCCAAACTCAAGCAGGAACCCAACTACTAATTGTCCCTGAGAAGAGAATTGCATTTAACAATGATAATCCACTTCCATTTAAGGAGTGTCAAAATTAAATAAGTAATACATTAGGAAGTACAACCTAGTGACTAAAGCACCCCAAGCCAAGAACAAGGAAAACATGAAGACTCAGATTGGATTTGTAAACCAGAACCTTTATCTGCATACTGTGTAACCTAGGGCCAAGACTAGACACATAACATTCCTGTGCTAATGAAAGGCAACTGGAACTAGGAAAAGGATCTTCAATAGGCAAGCTGTGCAGGCTCTCTGCTCCTTTAGATAAAGATAGGGGGCCCCTGTTGACACTGCTAACACTGTCTATGTATCTGTGTATCTATGTATTTAAGATACGTGCCAGTCACTCTCACTACTAGGAACAACAGTCAGTGGGCATGGGTCTTTCTAGCCACTTCTCCACCCTTAGGTACCAGGAGATGAGAGACAAAGCAAAGGAAATGGGCCTGTTTCTACCTTAAAGGTCAGGCTGACCAGAGCCCCTGAAGCTATCAGCCATACTTAACACCTAATCAGGGAGGTAAGAATCACATCACGGTTCAGCTCCTTCTTTGCTCAGATGATTCAGAAGCTGAGTCATCTACAAACAAATCAGCTTAAACAAAAAGAAGAGGGACTGTAGTAAATATATTTTGGGTATTTCTGCAGGTCCCTTGTCAGGCAGGGGCTATAGGCCTGGGCCTATGTTGCCTATGCTTTAATGTCCCTGAGATAAAGAGCATAACTTATAAGAACATGAAGCAAATGGAACAAGTTTTGTTTTGTAGGATGGGACCTGTTTAGTCAGCATCTTACAACATACAAGCAACAGTTTTAAAGATGCCAGTTACTGTAGCAAGAAATAAAAAGTTATCAGAATGATACAACAAATAATTGTGAGTATAATGTGGTAATTCTATAAATAAAATATATCACACTGTTATGCAAATGGTCCAGAGAAGATTGAAGAAGTTTAGAGGCTATGCTATGGAATCAAAATCCCTGAAATCAATTACAATAAGAAAGAACAAAGACACCAAATGATTCTTCACAGAGGATGTAAACTTAGATTTTTTAATAGAAACACCTGAGGGATTATCTGAGGTTCTTGCTAAAACTGTTTGGGAGCCGCATGTAGTTTCCAGATTCTATAAACACTTATTTGAGCGAGCATTTCAGCAGTTCGATGGTACCCCCATTACTGGAACACTGCTTTTAGAGACCCGGGGAAGGACTGGAATGCAATCTGGCGGCATACCTACAGGTATAAATCTCAGGAGAGGCTCAGAGTCATGCAATTTCAATTTCTAAATAACATGTTCTGGACTCCACAAAAGTTGCATAAGATCGGTCGTACTTCTGACCCAAAATGCAATTATTGCCGTCAGCAGGATGGGACACTACTTCATATTTTCTGGGAATGTTCTAGGGTTAAATTAATGTTGGAGAAGATTAGAGAATGGGCAGACCCTTTGTTAGGGCTTGATCACCTATTTAGTCCCGAGGTTTGTTTATTGGGGGATTACTCTGGAATTAAGGTTAAAGCCAGACGGTATTATATGGCCATCATTTCAACGTCACTCAAGAAGGTTGTCTTGAGACATTGGATGGATGGAGATTTAATCACTTACACAGAGTGGTTACAGGAGTTGCTTTTTAATCTGAATATGGAAAAATTCAGTGCGAATTGAAAGAATTGTTTGTTAAAGTATGGCAAGGTTTGGGGAAAGCTACACGAGTTGTATTTACTTCAGATGGGTGCTTATTCCCCTTGATTATCTAATATCAGGATAAAGATGTTTAACGATGTGGTGCATCACCTTATGATTCTGTCTGCTTTGGGGGGAAAAGAGGGAGGGAAGGGAGGGAGGGCAAGGTGCTCCTGATAATG
The DNA here is from genome assembly GCA_016271365.2 of Neoceratodus forsteri. Classification (NCBI taxonomy): domain Eukaryota; kingdom Metazoa; phylum Chordata; order Ceratodontiformes; family Ceratodontidae; genus Neoceratodus; species Neoceratodus forsteri. The sequence continues at coordinate 237,204,782 of CM028132.1, read as the reverse complement.
TACCTGGATATGTTCATATTGTCGCGTGTTGGTATTGATGCTTGGATTGTCCTGTATTGTTGCATCTTGCTCTGTATTGGGAGAAAACCTTAATAAATTTGAATTTCAAAAAAAGATTTTTTAATAGAAACAAAAAACAGTACAGGGCCCCATATTCAACCTTGAGTGTTTGTGATATGTAAAAAAAGCACTATGCAAAATATAACATCTGGCCATCTGAGAGCAAACTTCATACAGGCAGCATATGCTGTCTGGTGCATGCTGCCGGTATGAATATTGATGCATATGGGTGACACTACCACAGCTCCCCAGCTGTCAACAAAAGCCTAGGAGCAAAGAGGATAGCTCCTGACAGAATTATGCAGCAACAGGCATGCTAATGACCACATATAGCATGTGTGCACTATGAGGCAATCTGCATGCCATTATGTGGTCATTATCAGTTCTGTACAATGCTTTTATGCACAACTGCACAGAGGCATTGTGCAGAGCTTAAACTGTTGCTGCCACCTTCACCAAGCCCTGTCTAGCCACTTACTGGCAGTCTCGCAGTACCCACCTTCTGCCAATCCCCAAGCATAATAAGAATGTCTACCCTGAGCTGCCACTTCCACTGAACCCAAAGTATACAGAAATTTCTTCTCAGGGAGTCTAGTTGTACCCCATAGTCATGCAACATAATATGCACCTGATCTCCAAGTATAATATGAATTTCTTTCCTGATGATCCTGTGATACCCTCCCTTCATCCCTGGAAAGAATAGGACTTTCCTCTCTAGTAGTCTATTGTCACCCCCAGTCCTCAAATACAATGCTAATTTCTTTTCTGGTAGGCTAGTGCTACCCCCTGCAATATCCCTGGGTAAAATAGGAACTTCCTCCCAAGTAGTCTAACAGTACCCCCTTGCCCAATTTCCATTATCACATTCGAGACCCTCTATCCCCATCCCAGCCCACACACTCAGCACTCACCATCCAACACACCCCTGTTTACACCAACTCACCCATCCATTGATACAAGTACTGACAGCAGATCAGCAGACAGTGACTGCCAAAGACCTTCCCCTTGCCTCCTTGACAGGCTGCCATCTGAATGACAAAGAGTGAGTGTGCATGTACTGTAGAAACAGCTGTTTTTACAGTAAACATGTGCTTGCACCCTGCTATTCAGATGGAAGCTAGCCAAGATGGTGAGCAAAGAGTCTGTCGCAGTCACTATCTGCTGATTAGCAGGTGACACATACTTGTATAGATAGGTGTGTCGGGGCCAATAGGAAGTGGTGGGTGCTGAATGAGTGGGATGGTGAGGGGAGTAGGGAGAAGAAGCCAGAAGGAGAAGGAAGGAAACATATTCAATTTAGTGCTTTAGAGTAACTGGTAATTGGTATTTTTCTTTTAAACTTAGATTGTGGGCGTGTAGTGACACTATACTTTCTTTCTTTGTTGTCTTTACTTAGAATTGTTTTTGGGCTGTTGAAAATTTAAAACATAGTGGTGGTGTAATACTGTGCTGTCTTTAATTGCTGCAAATTTTATCTTGGCTTGTCTGACTGTCCTGTAGCTGGGTGAAGGGTGTTAATTGTCTGGCCTCTGACCTCAGCTACGTGATAACTGGAGGTGGGGCTTAGTCAGGTTAAGTAGCAAACAGAGGTTGATTTTCTCAGAAGAAGCCAGAAGGAGAAGGAAGGAAACATATTCAATTCAGTGCTTTAGAGTAACTGGTAATTGGTATTTTTCTTTAAAACTTAGATTGTGGGCTTGTAGTGACACTATACTTTCTTTCTTTGTTGTCTTTACTTATAATTGTTTTTGGGCTGTTGAAAATTTAAAACATAGTGGTGGTGTAATTCTGTGCTGTCTTTAATTGCTGCAAATTTTGCCCCTCCCCTTCCCCAACTCTTAATTATATGCCCTGACAAATCTGATTGACAGGAGCTAAACACAGGTATAGTAAGAGAGGTGAAGTAGGAGGCCTATGGGAAGAAGCCCACCTGCACGACAAGTGTTTCAACTCATTTATTTATTTATTGGTTTCTTTTTCCTTAAAAAAAAAATATCTGAGGATCAGTTACAGGATTTTAGTACTGTAAATTAATAAAAAGAGAACTAAAGAGTTTCAGTAGCAGACAAGTTGTGGAATTGCAGCATAATGTGGGAGTGGTGCAATGCATTGGCTGTGGTGCAATACATTCAGGCAGACCTTCTGGACACTGAGGTGCTGCCCTATCTGCATGCATCTCTTTGGACTGTGGGATGAGGTAACTAGACTCAGAGCAGAAGTAAACTGGGTCAGGAGTACCATCACCCTATCCAGGGACCACCCAGTCCAATGCAGCTGCCTCAAAGGATGCCGAACGAGGAGCACTTGGATGACAGTGGGCTCAGGGAGGGTTAGTGCAGTCAGGCAGAGGCACATCCCAGATCCTATTCCTCTCAAGAACTCATATGCCACACTGAAAAATGGGGACAACCAAATAGAGGTACCCAGAGAAGTGGAAGGAAAGGATGTGGAGGTTAGCCAAGGAGGTGACCTCAGTGGGGAAAGCAGTGGACCCCAGAGGAGGAGGAAGCGAATCCTGGTGGGGGACTCCATCGTAAGAGGATACCAGCTAGGAACACAGGAGGGAGAGGACAGGGAGGTGAGGTGCCTACCAGGTGCCATGGCATGGAGGGATGGAAGGAAGATACTGGGGATCACTGGGAAGGCAAGAGGAGGGTGAGCTGGATGTCATTATCCACCTAGGTACTAATGACTTGGCAAATGGGGAGCCAAAGGAAGTTCAGGAAGAGTTTAGGAAACTGGAAGGGTCTCAAGCAAGTAGCTACTTCTGTCACTTTCTCAGAAGTATTACCTGTGAGAGGCAAGGAGAGCATAGGAGTGCATGCACCAGGAACTTTAACTCATGGTTGAAGAACTGGTGCTGTGAGAAGGGTTTGGATTCATTGGTGACTGGGGACCCACCTGGAGGATGGAGGTTTGTTCAAGCCTGATGGCCTGCATCCATCCTGGAGGGAATCCAAGTACTTCAATGATAAGTTTAAATGCTACATTGACAAGCATTTAAACTAGCAAACCGGGTGGCAGGCCAGCAAGGAGGGTACCTACATGCCCCCCACAGCTAGCATGGAACCAGTGAACCAGAGGAGTGGCTATCTCTGCAAAGCGGTTTGCAAAAGATGGAGATTAGTGTCCAAAAGTGGATAAGCAGAAAAGGGCAAAATTCAGCAGAAGGGCAGACAGCAAGGAGAACCAGGGATAAATGACAACCAAGGAAAGGGCTGGAGTAGAACAGTGAAGCAGACTAGGGAGGTCAAATCATGGAAAGCCATGTGTGCAAATGCCAGGAGCCTTAGCAACAAGATGGAAGATCTGGAGGTTGTCATGGTACAGTCAGACCTGGACATTGTGGCCATCACTGAAACCTGGTGTAATGATAACCATGACTGGGAGATGGCCATACCTGGCTACAACATATTCAGAAGAGACAGAGCAGGCAGGAAGGGAGGAGGAGTGGCACTGTATGTGAAAAATGACATAAGGGCCACAGAGATCCAGGAGGAACAAAATGGGGGAGAGATACTGTGGACCACCAGCCCAGGAGGAAGAAACAGATAGGGAGCTGATGCTAGCCATCCAAAGGATGGCAGACAAGGGTGAGGTAGTACTGGTTGGAGACTTCAATATTCCAGATGTGGACTGGAGCATCCCAGCAGCAGCATCAACTAGGAGCAGATTTATCCTGGACTCCCTTCAGGGTGCCTTCCTCAAGCAACTGGTCATGGAACCAACTCGGCAGAAGGCAATACTGTGACCTTCTGCTCACAAACAGGACAGTGTGATGGGGTAACAGTGGGGGAGCACCTGGGTAACAGTGACCACCAGTCATTGTGGTTTGAAATCACAGAAAGAGCAGAACCAAACCACACAAAAACACACGTATCCTGGATTTTAGGGGGCAGACTTTGGGAAAATGGGAAATACTTGAAAGAGGCATTAAGGGAATGGGACAGGAATCAGGGGTTGAGGAACAGGGCAGTATTTAAAATGGGGATTATAAGAACAACAGAATTATGCATTAAGCAGGTTAGCAAGAGGAAAAGGAAGAGGAGACCATTATGGTTTTCCAAAGAGGTAGCAAAAGAAAGGAAAGCAAAAAGATAGCATTCAGGCAATACAAAAAGACACAGGCAGAAGGGATAGGGAGAAGTACCAGGAGAAACAAAGGGAGGCAGGGAAGTCAGTAAGGGAAGCCAAGCTCAGACAGAAGAACACATTGCAAAATCAGTGGTTAAAGGGGACAAAACCTTTTACAGGTACATAAAGTGAAAAAGAAAGACAAAGGGAGGATAGGAGACTGAAGGGGAGGATGGGAGTCGATGGAGGATGACAACAGTAAGCTGACATATTGAACAGGTATTTCTGCTCAGTCCTTACTGAGGAGAGGGGTAATGGGTCTGAAGGGAGTACAAGGGGTGAATGGTACAGAAATGGACAAGTCCCTTTACATGAGAAAGGGTCCTGAAGGAACTGGAAGTAATAAGAGTTGACAAAGCAATGGGCCAGATGGGTGCACCCAGGGTCCTTAAAGAACTAAGAGAGGTGGTGGCTGAACCTCTGGCTATCCTGTTTAGCCAATCACTGGAAACAGGGAGGTACCCAAAGACTGGAGGACAGCAGATGTAGTCCCCTTTACAAAAGCGGAACAAAGAGGAAGCAGGAACTACAGACCAGTCAGCCTCACCTGGGTAGGGAAAAGATCATGGAAGCACTTCTGAAGGAGAGACTGGTGGAACATCTGGTTGTCAATGGACTACAGGACCCAAGCAGCATGGTTTCACCAGGGAGGTCATGTCAGACCAATCTCATTGAATTTTTTGACTGGGTGACTTGGGAGGTGGATCAGGAGGGCAGTGGACATGGCTATCTGGACTTAAGCAAGGTCTTTGACACTGTGCCACATAGAGACTATTACACAAACTGGGAATATTGGTGTGGGCAGGACAGTAGTGTGGTGGGTAGGTAACTGGCTGGGTGGCAGGATACAGAGGGTGGTGATAAATGGCTGTCACTCCACAGAGGAAGAGTGACCAGTGGGGTACCACAGGGATCAGTGCTGGGACGGTCCTATTCAACATCTTCATCAGTGACATTGCGCAGGATCTAGAAGGCAGAATTTCACTGTTCGCTGATGACACAAAGCTCTGTAACAGAGTAGACACACCAGAGGGTGTAGACAGAATGAGAAGGACCTGCAGAAACTTGAAGAATGGTCAAGGGTTGGCAGTTGAAATTCAATGCAAAGAAGTGCAAGATAATGCATATGGGGCACAAAAACCCTGGCACAATATATCAGTTGGGGGTGAGGATATAGCATGCACCAAGCAGGAAAGGGATCTTGGGGTTGTCATCTCTGATGACCTCAAGGTAGGGAAACAGTGTGACAAGGCATCAGGTAAAGCAAATAGGATGCTGGGATGTATAGGCAGGGCATCACCAGCAGGAAAAGGAGGTCATAATTCCGCTATACAAGACACTAGTGAGGCCCCCACCTGGAGTACAGTGTACAGTTCTGGAGACCATACCTACGTAAGGACATAGACAGGGTAGAGAAGGTTCAGAGGAGGACAACAAAGATGGTGCATGGATTGCATCACAAGTCCTATGAAGACAGGTTGAAGGAACTGAACATGTACTCCCTGGAGGAGAGGAGAGAGAGAGGGGATATGATAGAGACATACAAGTATCTTACTGGGAGAAACAGAGTGCAGGAAAACACTATTTTTAAGCGAAAAAGATTTTCCAGGACTAGAGGGCATGGGATGAAGTTGGAGGGAGGACGATTCAGAGGAAACATGAGAAAGAATTTCTTCGCAGAACGGGTGGTGGACAAGTGGAACACCCTGCCAGAGGAAGTGGTGGGGGCTGAAACAATCACGGGATTTAAGAATGCATGGGATAGACATAAAGGAATTCTAGAGGTCAGGGTTAAGGGGAAACAGACTTCTAGGAAAACAAACTGAACTTACAAGCTCAAATGGGCAGACTGGGTGGGCCATAGGCCCTTATCTACCGACACTGTCTATGTATCTATGTATGTAGGGATTACATTCATGATAATGGGGATCAGGTGGGGGGTATCAGTTCAGTAGCAGGGAAGAAATTCCTGTGTTACCTCTGTATCAGGCAAAGAAGTTACTACTAGACTACCAGGGAACAAATTTGTATTATACTCATAGGCAGGGTAGGGCTGGAGATAACACTAGATTACTTGGCTTCACGTTCATATTTTACTTAGGAATTAGGCAGGGGGGCAGGTATTGCAAGCATCAATACTGCTGTGGTGGACAGGGGATCATGCTCCACTGTGCATGTTAATAAGAGCAACATTTAGAAGTATTAGATGGTGCTGGCTCAGTAGCATGAACCCTCTGAATATACCACTGCACTCTGTATGTAAGTGAGCTCCCTCATTTGCATGGGCGCAATGGTGTATTCAGTATAATTTTGCTATATGTGGTGCACGGTGCAGAGGATACCTTTGAATATGGCCTCTGCCCCACTAGGACAGGCTAAATCCAATTTGCATGGCACTACTCCTGTTAGTGCCATGCAAACCTTCTAAATAAGGGGGGCCAGTCTTTAACTTAGCAACAAGCTTAGAAATGTGAACTCAAAGGAAAGAATGCTATCCCAAAAACATTAAGATGTGTATAAGAATGTGACTGTGTAACTATCTAAAGTAAGATTAAAGGTAAATTGATCAGCATAGAAGATTTAGAAAAACAAATTCACAGTCTTTTATGAAATTATTTTGCAAGTGAGGGTCTAGTGAAGCACGTTGTGTATTACTGAGAGCCTGAAATTGTAGAACAGCTGCAGGAGAAATAAGAAAAGTGTACAGTACAGTCAAGTTATCATCTGCAGTTAAATACATAAAGGAGTTAACAGATGCTTCAGGAGGCAAATCTTTGGCATACAGCACATTGAGAAACATTTTTTTTAAGGCAGCAAACTCAACATTAGGAGGCAGTATAGTGCAGTGGGTTAAGGCTCTGAGCTGCAGATCTGGAGATGTGGGTTTGGATCCCACCTAGGTGCATACTGTGTGATCCTGAACAAGTCATTTAACTTCCTTGTGATCCCAGGTCACATCTGGAAACAAGCCTTGGCTTAGTGTGCTACTCCTGGTTAAACAATGTTCTCTTTCCCTTCTTTCAAAGGAAAAAAACTTGAAATACTAACGTATTGTTCTCTACAGTACAGTATTATGAAAACAGAATATAAATGAGAGAAGAGAATAATAATTTAGACCAAATCTAACCAGTTTATTTATTTAAATATTGTGGTCAGCTATGTCAAAAGCATTGACAAGATCTAAAAACATGTCAGGGGTCATTTATTGTGATAATAAATATAACTGCCATTTACAACATGGGAGTCCACATGTAAGGCATTAGGACCAGAATGAAATCTATATTAAAAAGGGGACAGAAGATTATTCAGTAATAAAAAATATAGTTCTTTTTATATAAGTTCTTGGAACATTTTAGCACAAACTCGCAATTCAGAGATATCTGTGTAAAAGTTAGAATATAGAGGAAAACCCCTTTGAAGACTGGAATTACATAGGCAAATTTTCAGTCTTGAGGGAAATCATAATTCTGTATAGAAACGCTAAATACAAAAGTAAGATACTTATCAGTAAATTGGAGCACCAATTTAAAAAAATAAGATCAAGAAAATCGAGACAATGGGCTCAATTTTCAAAGTTCCAAGTATGACCCAAAGGTGCCTGCGTCAAACATAACTGACACAAGTCACATCTTGTATCAAAAGATGTGGTAATCCTAATTTTCAAATGTGTTCGCATCGAAAAGGAGATCGGTTGTGCCAAACTGTCACTGCACCAGCTTCGCACCTGAATTGGGGTGTGCCAGGTCACTGAGGGGCTTGCCCTACAGTGATACTGCAGCACCCCCTTAATTAAGATTCTGAAAGCCCCACCATGACCACAAGTCCTGGCTGTAGTTAGATCAACCATAAGCAGTTATAATGGCCCTGCGCCATCCCATCTGCACATCTGTGCTATGCTGGGTACCAAGCTGGACTGTGTGGGAAACACAGAGGGCCACCTGTGTGTGGGTGGTTACTGACAGCAGCCCAGCAGGTATGGCACTGCAGTCAAGGACAGAGTGATACAGTCCTGTGAACAATGCCCCATCCTCCACTGAATTGCATGAGGGTTCTCACATGTGTGCTCTTCCCACACCCCCCATGGCAGCGGTCATAGTGCTGCTGATCCCTGGCCTCCTCACACACCCTTCAGGCTCTGTCTTGGGTCAATGCCACTCACCTCTCCCAGATCTGACCCTTTCCACCTTCCACAGTCTCTGCCATCCAGCAGGACACACACTTGTCATGTCCATGCCACTGGCTGCCATGCCACACAAGTGTCCTACACCTTGTGGCATTCCCCTCCCATGTGCCTTTTCTTTGATGCACAGGAGCAGATATGGCAAACTGTGTGAGATTGGCCATGGAAACCTATCTTTACTAGAATTAGGTGCAGTGTCCCTGGCACACAGGCGGTCAGCGCAAGCTGCTGTTTGCTGCAGCTTGTGTCAATCTAGGACAGGTATGAAAATTGAGTCCTATGACTCTTTGAACAGTTCAGTGTACTGAGCTCCTTCTAACCCTCATTAGAAAATGGACAAGACAGTAGGACTTTTCTGATTGGCTGAGCAGCTTAGCAGGGGGGTAAATTAAGTTTCGATAGATGACCAGTGTAAAACAAGTCCTAATTTGTGGTGCTCCATTACTTAACATATTCTTGGGCACCCCGATTTTCAAACTGCCCAGGCGCCATGTTATTTCTCTCGCTTAGCGAAATTTCCGTCGGCAACACAAGGTCTGTATCCCCGCTCACAACTATCAACAAAAACCTTGCACATGAATATTTATTTGTAGGCAAATCATAAAAACAAAAAATAACCTTTCTTTTCTGTTGTCCCTGATAGCAGCTCACTGCACAATAACTATCCTACAGTTTCGCTGTTCCCACAGTAACTGCGATACCAACAGTACCTCCATTCCAACTTCAGTCAAACCTGTCGTTGCGGCCACAGTAAAATCACCCCAATGAATGTATTATTGTTAAAATGCATTACCTTACTTAAACTGCCTCACTATTCTGCCTGGATTTAAAAAAAAAACACTCCGGGAGTTAATCACCGTCCACCTGTTACAGGATTGGCTTCTCCACTTCCTGGTTTCACGTAACATAGTCGTGCAACATTGTGTGGCTAAACACTGCATCTTTGGACTGCACAAAAAAAAAAACATGCTGCATTTGAAAATACCAAAATTAACTGCTTGGAGGCAACTTCAAAAAATACTCCTTCTGTGCTTCCGTAAACAGTGGTGTGTGGGTGCAGGGGGTGGGGCTAATTACAACAGAATAGCTGGGGGGTGCAACAGCAGATGGAACAGCACAAAAACAAAGGACTGTTTTACCACAAAAAATAGTTTTCTGCTGTTTCTATCCAATTTCAAAATAATATCCTTTTTATTCAATAACCTAATTAAAATTTACACAGATGCCCATTTTCTAAAGTAATAATACCCTCCAGAATTGGGCGGTATGGGCAATACCGGACCACCAGGGCTATAAGGCCCTCCGCCTATGGCATTGGGCCTCATTACACCCCTGGGCGGTACGGTATTGCCCAATACCGCCCACCCTGTTGGGTATTATTGCTTGCTTGACACCAGCTTCCCTAAAAGAGATCAGATTATGTGACACCAGAGAAGATGGCATCATGGGGAAGATTGCGGTATTCTTTTTTTATTTTCCAATGTTTTTCACTAGGAAAAACACACTAGCCAAGGCTTGTTTCCAGGTGCATCTTTGGAGTACAGGGAAGTTATATGACTTTCTCATGATCATACAGTATGCAAGTGGTGGCTGTGGGATTCAGGCCCAGTTCTTAATGTTTGCAGCTCAGTGCTCTTAACTGCTATGCTATACTTCCCTTCCTCCCCAAATCTGGACATTCGGTCTCAAAGACCAGACTAGCTGTGGATAAATGATTTTTTTTTTTTAACCAGGAGAGACACGCTAAGCTGAAAGCTTGTTTACAGGTGTGACCTGGGAGCACAAGGAAGTTAAGTGACTTGCTAGTGCTTGCAAGTGGTTGTTAAAGGTTTATCAGGGATTACCAAAGAACAGAGCTGTGGGAATTTTTTAAAATTCTGCTTTCACTGGAAATCTTAGAAAGTTTTAGAAAATCCACCTAAATTCACAGAATTCCATCAGAAGTTCTAAAAGCTGTGAAATCATATTTCACAGTTTATGTGTTCTGCAGATTTATTTTCCACAGACCATGGAATTATATTCTGCAGATTATGTAGTCTGTGGTATAAAAAGGAAATGATTTTTCAGAATTTTGCAGAATTAAAAAATAAATTCTGAATGGCAGTTCAAACGCAGAATTGCCATTCCGCTCGAGTTGGAATTCCAAATTCTGAACAACTCTATGAAAGAATGATACTGAAGGCTAGTTGGAATGCCATTCAAAGGAGCACCTACTTGTAAATTTTAAACAAACTGCCAAATGTGTGTCATCTGCAGAACAAGACTTATCATGGTAATAGGTACATTTAAACAATAAGTTATGACTAAGGGATAAGATTAACAGTCTGTTAATCACCTCCTAGGGGATAATGTGGCACAAGGTGCAGCTGAGTTACACAGTTTATTGTAAATTAACAGAAGAGCACCAAAAAGAGTCCTGATATTTTGGGTCTCAATGTGACCCTTCATTGTGACATTCTTGCTGTTGTAGAGTTTTTATCTGAAGCCAATTTTTAGTCATAGTCTTGTGTGCTGCCTCCACCAAAATGCAAGCCAAATAAAGAGTATGCTTTGCAGATAGAGGGAAGGGTTAAGAATAACAGACTAAATTTGCAAGTAAGCAACCCTTGTATTGCAGAAATACTCTGAAAGTGCCAAATATTTAAAGTCAAAAGGGCTGGATAAGGGGTCAGTGCCACAACACATGGGCATGGGTGGCAGAGGAGTGACCACGTGCCCTCCAACAGCTGGATATATAGGTAACATCATATCTGACTGATCTGGAAGGGGTTCTAATGAAATGGACAACTAGTTTCTTAGAAAATTCAGGTGATTGACTGTTATTCTAACTCCTGGGAGTGTCTTATTGCTATTATTAAAAAAAAAATCCAAAGAAAAGTGTTGGGAGTTTATCTTTTGATATTTTCCTTATTGAGAGAGAGATTTTTAATAAAAGAGTTTATCCACCAGCAGTTTAAAGTGATTTATAGAATTTCCCCAGTTACCTTTTGTACATAATATGCCATTGCTAGCCATGCTTCAGATGATGTAACAGCATTTTGTTTTTCACAAAAAGTCTGTCTTAGTCATTTTGTAGCAGTGCTTTGTTTCTGGCTACCCTCCAGTTTTCTCTGCATGCTAGTTTGTGGCCATGCCCCCAGAATGACATCATGCTAGGCAGCCATCAATCACTTTCACTCCCTGCACAGTCTACTGAAGAGGGAAAGTGAATGAGGGCTCCCTTTGCAAGTAGCTGTATCTAGCACCAGTGTCCCCACAAAAGGTGCCAGCTGAACCCAACAATATGGTCACATGCCGGAAAGAAGAATTTTAGAGAACTATAATTAGTAATTCTGCACCATGAACTGTCTGAAGAGGAACAGTATGGATTGATACACCCCTGCCACCCTAGAGCAACAAAGAATGCCAGGCACTTCAATACAAATAAGTTTGCTAATATTTGCTATGGTCCCTCTTATTCACTGAAGCATGATGAGTTGTTACCTGGCTGAGGATCAAAATGACAACCACTGAAACTGTGAGTAAAGCCCTATGGAAGTCCCAGTTTTGCAGCTTCAGTGCTGGTTAGTCCTTAGATCCTTCTGAATTCCATACCTTGCTTGTTCATATATTTCCCGACCTGAGTCAAACCCCAGGGGATAACTCAATAAGCAAATGCATGTAGAACATGGTGCAGCTGCGCCGGTAAAGACGCGCTTTGCTGAATCCAAATTTTACAAGCATTATATGTGAAAGGCAGTCTGTAATAGGGGTCAGTGTCCTGAGTGCCCCCAAGGTAGCTCATTTATAAAAAGAAGTGCTATAGCATAAGTAAATTTAGCTGCAAAATGTAATGCTGTGACTCCAGGCATGCACATGCATGTTTGTGCATCCATTTTGGATGCAGATTTGCAGTTCTGTACTTTTTTGAATTTTAGCACTGCAATCCCCACCCCCCCCAGCATCCACATTTTAGTCATTTAGTTCCCTTGGTGGGCTGCTGGCACAACAACTCCCCCCCTCCCCCGGAGCTGAATGCAATTTATTGAATTAAAGCACTCATGGGATTGTGCATAGTAGTAAATCCAGCTGTTCACTGGGGTCCCTTAGTCCCATCCTCCCAAATGGCAGCCAGAACAGTCATCCTCTCACCTCCATGGCTGGCCACTGTCTAATCTGGAATGACACATACAATGATGTCAGTATACCAGAATATTTGATATAGCAGTTTTCATGATAGAAAACTGAAAATCACTCATACTGCTACATCAATGCATTATACACAGACACTCCTTCCTACACTCTAGGCACAGAGTTGATAAACCCTTAAGAAATACTGTAACAGTAACACAGTTGCAGGGACCCAGGGAGGATGAAGTCAAGAGCATCTCCAAGTAGGAACTGACTGTTCAGCACTTTTTTGTCCTGTCACTCTTCTGTTTCTTACTCTATTGGTAATGAAACCAAGCACATACTGTACATAGGGTTCGATGGTTCAAGCAGTTTAACATGTTTATTAAACACAAAGAAAGTTAACGTATCTTTCACAGGTGTCAGCAGCTGTTTGAACTGTAGGAGGCAACATCCCACTTCTATATATTCCCAATGTTTGAGACCTCCTTGTGAGTACTGGTGCAAGACCAACAAAACTCTTCAATGCAGGTGATAGATATACTGTAGGTCTATACTCCTGAACCCACAGTAGGTGTTAGGCATCTGACCTCCCCCCATGCTACTCTCAACAGTTCTTGCCTGGGGCAGCTGCTTATTCAAAGTTTCATGGCTGAATCCCTCATTATCACCATAGTTTCAAGACTCCTACATCACAAGTAGCCCTTGAATGAAATTCCCACTTCATCTGGTCATTCTTGAGTTCTCATTATGTCATGAAGTTTGTTTCAGGAATAACTCAAGTTCCTGAAATCTAATGCAATCGCAACTAGCCAGGTCCCCATTCTGTGGGATGTTATTTCACACCCACTGTACTGCAGTTTTGTATTTCCTTCCATTCCCCTGAACATAAAACACTTACTGAGGATTTCAGCCCCATACATCATACAGATGCTGGCATAGAGTGTAAGGTTTTGAGGTAGAACAAGTCATATTGATTTAAACTGTCACAGATAAACACATTCTAGCTCTCCTTTCAACTTTCTATATCTTTCCACATCAGTTCAGTCCATCCTGTTTCAACCCGGAGTACCTGCTGGCAAACTCAGTGACTTTCACTCCACTGGAACAGATGATGTGACTATTTTTTTGTTTATTCACTTTTGATACCAGGTAAAATGTGACAGGCATACATATGCTTATATTCAGGAATGACCTAGGAGAAGTACAGCCATCACAACTTACATCAACAGGCTTCTACTCTATGGAAGGGTACTGGTGATGGCCACTCTGCCAAGACCAGACAAATGTCTCTTTAAGTGTAACCCACCTTAAGTGAGTTACACATTAAGGTGCTGAGTTCAACCTGTGTTTTTCTTATCAAGCTAGCACAGGAAATGACTAACTTTGCAGTTTGCCTTCCAGTTTCAGTTTGCAATTCGGAACTGAAGAGAATGGCAGAACTGGTCAGTGCATACTCTGTTTATACTTTATGCAGAGTAGGGTGAGTAAGACCAGGCCTTGGAGCTGGTCAGCCTAGATTCAGGTAGTATCCTGATATCCTGACCTTCTGCCATGTGCTTGTCTCCAGGCTCCCTGTGCAGGCCCATGCCAAGTAACTGCAGAACAGCCAACTGCACAGTATCCATGGTCTTGCCAGACTGCCAGTGCTACTGTAAGTCTCTCCAGGTTACAAGACTAACATACCACAGATGTTACTGAGGGGAAAAGACTGCTTGCATAGCAATGTAAGAGATGCTAACTGCAGTATGAGTTCTGAAAGCCAGAACATCTACTGGAGCCACATGTCCAGATACCTGAATGGATGTCAGGTTCAACTGAGTTGAACTAGACACCTGGAGAGAGTGCTTGATAGACTCCACAGGTGGCCCATTACACTAGTGGATTTGTGTTAGGAAAACTGTTGTCAGGACATGGACTATCATACTGTGGAGACTGAGATATGTGGAAGTCCAATGGCTGCTGTGGATATTTGAACTGTGAATTGTCTTTCTGACATTTGTATCTGGATGTTGCCGGGGGAAACAAACTTTTTGTTCTCCTCAAAGCACAAATACACACTTCCCCTGAATATAAACTGTTTGTTTTTGCATCTATTCTGTGACTAGTGCTTCATGTTTGCAAAGTGTCTTTCCAGAGCCTGAAAATATGTTTGGTTGCCCCTCCATTTCAGGATGGATCTGATGGTACTGATTCATCAAATAATAGTAACAAACTGTGTTTCTTCCCTGAATAATTGACAAGTATTGGAAGATAATGTCCTGTTCCTTTCTATATAAGAACTCAAAACAGATTCACTCCTTTCACTTCTATAAATGAAAAATGACAAGAAGTACAAACTCATGATAATTTTTACCAGTTCCCCTTCCCATAAGTTTGGAAGATGGTACCTTGGAATATTGACGGCTTAGCAAATAAGCTGGGTGACCCTTCTTGTATGAAATTTCTGTATACGTTTGATGTAATAATGTTGGAAAAGACTTGGTTGGATAAGGACATACCAAAATTTCAAGGTTATGAAACTTCTTTAACAAGGATGAAAAGGAGTAAGAAATATGATAGGGGACAGATGGGTCTCCTGACAGCTATCAGACTCAAAGAGGGCCTTCGAGTAAATCAAGTAGAATCACATTGTTAATATTACTTAATACTATAAATAATTGCAGGAGAAGAGTAAAATAATTTTCATTAACTCTTATTTACCTCCTAAAGCAAATAGAGTGGATTTAGTCTAGTTTGGACTACCTTCTCAAGTGAACTGATTAAAGTAGTCCAAGAGTATTCAGATTCAGACATCATTTTTGCAGGAGATTTTAATACAAGATATACAGAATTTGTTGAAGCTAACATGAGTATTCTTTCAACATTTTTATGAATGAGAGAATTCCTAATTTAAATAATGGAATAACCAGTGGAAGAAACACAAATCATACTAGGTTAAAAAGAGACTGATAAGCAGTTCAAGTTATTGGTATGGGAAATGGATATGGTGTATATAAATGGTAGAACAAAAGGTGACCATGATGGCACTTATACATATGTTTCATCTACTAGGATGTCAGTAGTTGATCTAGTTTTGACTAATATAAATGTACTGGATCAAATGTCTGACCTTGAAGTTATAGAAAGAACAGACTCACACCATTTGCCTATATCAATAACATTAGATCATTAATTTTCAATGCAGGCAGATTTAATTATTAATACACAGGTTATTGAAGTGAGTAGTCAAAATAGAATAAAATGGACAACAGTAAACATTGATAAAATTAAGAATATAGGCTCCCATTTCAAACAGTTAGCATGGCACGAACCGGGTTTGTGCTGTGGTAACCTGGAATAGCACCAACTGTTGGGGGCATGTGCATATTCAAAGGGCACATATGTGCCATGCACCCCTGACAGTGCCGTCCTGCACAATATTGTGCTGTGTCTAAGCAAATGAGGGATCCCTTATGCATATGTGAAGCAGCACAATATTGAAAGTTTCAGAGGTGCTAAACAGCCACCAGCACTGGCATATTTTAACGCTTCTGAAACCCAGCCCTTAACAGTGCACAAAGAGTGTGTGTGCCCCACACCCCATTTACACACTATCAAGGGCTGATCTCCATTCACAAAGATAAAAATAAAAGCAGTGGTAGTCCAGTGTCTCTCCTCTGCCCCGATCCCTGTTAACATAGCGTATACCATCAAATGGGTGACTGCAAATGAACGACTCAAATATGAGTGACTCTATTTATGTGCCTGATGGGCTAGCGAGTGGGTGTAAAAGGAGATGGTAGGGATAGAGACTGTGAGAAGGTTGTAACAGTGACAGCAAACACCAAGGGATCTGTACTTCTGCTGGTGAAGTACAACAATAGGTCCTGATACCACCAAGCTGTCCGTCTGGTATGGCAGTAAGGGTCATGGACTGCTGTAGCGTCAGTCCTGTGTTTGGGATTGCCAGTAGGTAAAATTGTTTTCTGAATGGTGTTGGCTTTTAGGATTTTTTTTCCTCACTGTGTTCCCCAGCTGTGTTACTCCCTCCCATGTATTCCCTTTCTCCCTAGTGTCCACTCCTCCCTGAAGTTGATTATAGTAATTTTGGGTGTGCGGTGTGTTTGCCCCCCCACAAAGTGGGGTCTGGGGTGCATAGCCCCCATATTAAATCTTAAACTGAATGTTCATCTGGTCACTGTATTGGTGGTCGATTATGTGGGTGAGGGGCCAGTTTTTCTTTTGGTGTAATGTACTTGCTATTGTGTGAGTCACCATAGAATAATCACCCTCATGACATGGAACCTTAACATAGATAAAAATAAAAAAACATTGGTAGTTCAGTGTCCCTCCTCTGTTCCAATTCTCATTCACTGAGATAAAAATGAAACAAACATTGGTGATCCAGTGGTCCCACCCCCTCCACCATTCTCCAGTCACTGTCCCTGTTGAATAAATATGAATCCTCCTCCCCTGTTCTCTGATCACCATCCCCATTGAATAAATAATGATCCCCCAATGTCCAGTGGTCCCTCTCTCATTCTTCAAACTCCATCCTATCCTAGTAGTCTAGTGGCTCCCCACCCCAGCAGATAGTGACCCTCCACCCTGCCCCCCCAGCCAGCCCCAAGCCCGTGACTGGCAGAACCCACTTCACATTGCTACAGCCAGACACTGACTGAACTGTCAATGAGCGCATACAGTTGACAGTATACGCCTATCAGTTGATCAGTTATTAAAGATATAATATGTAGTTTTAATGTATCACATATTAAAACAGAAGTTCATTTTTGATAACTGTGGAGAGTTACTATAACTTTTGACTCCTTCACTTTATGAAGAATTCAAGAAATTTAATAAGAATGCACCATGGTTTAATCAAACCTATAAAACAGAAAAAAGGCAACTGAATACTTTTATCAGAATGATAAGGAAAGATAAAATAAAGACTAATCTTAATGAACTTTTTAAATATTGAAAATACTATAATCAAGTCATTAAAAATGAAAAAAAATGGTATACCAGTAAAAACAATGGGTTAAATTGAAAATGCTGTACTCCGGAAAGACTCCAAACTATTCTGAACATTAGTAGCAAGGGGTATAAAATCCTTTTCTTCATCCCTGGATTATCATATTCAGACAGACACATGGACAGTTAATTTTTCACAGGGATATTGTAATATGGAAGAACACTTAAGCCTAGATAATAAATTAACACAAAGGAACAATTAAATAAATACATAAAACCAATACCTGCCTATATTTCTAAAATAGAGATATCCAAATTGTTAGCTAACGCCAAATATAATAAGGTCTCAGGACCTGAGAAACTGGTTATAGAGACAATTACACATTTTGAAGATTGGTGGCTTCCAATACTGCAACACATTTTCAATTATTTTATACAGAACATAGAAATTCTGGATTCTTTGCAAGGTAATATAATCTATTCTGTACATAAAAAAGGCAAACATTATGATCCAGTTACATATCATATGACAAGCTTAATCAGTACTACACAAAAATGTTTTGTTAAAGTAATTTTGGATAGATTACAGAACTGGGTAGATAATAACAACTTATTAGTTGAAAACCATAATGGGTTAGGAAAAACAGATCTACCATACAACATTGAATGGTATTAAAGCATTTAATACACAAATATGTAATAATTAACACATGTAAATTATTTTCTTGTTTTATAGAATTAAGTATGGCGTTTGACAGTATTAGCTGAAGAACTCTTTGAATTTCTTTATAGAAATTGGAAGTCGATGGACATGTACTAAATATTGTAATTAAGTTGCATGAAACACATGGCTAAGGGTACAACATAACATAACCGGGGCCCTAAATAACAAAATCAAAACTAATCTTGGAGTACACCAACAATGCATAATGGCACCGTTATGTTTCAAATTCAACCTAACCCTGGCCCTACCACCACCAACTTCTCAATAAAATCCTGCCATGACCCCCACTGGGCATCCACAAAGGGGCTAAAGATAGTGCATATGAATGTATGAAGCCTAAGATCAAAAATGCAAGAGGTGCAAGCCTGGCTTGATCTCTACAAGCCTGATATCCTTGCCATCTCAGAGGCATGGCTTAAGGCACACATCCCCGATTACGAGATACTGGCCCAAGGTTCTAGTATGTACCGTAAGGACAGGTTGACCAAAAGAGGGGGCGGTGTACTCATTTACACCAATGTAGCCCTAACCGTATCGCTCCTCACCTTGCAGCAACACACCTCCCCTGATGGTAAATCTATATTCATCCAAGTCACCCTAGAGCACAACAAGCAACTCGCTATTGTCTGCATTTATCACCCACCCAAATCATCTCTTCAGTCCCTAGAAGCAATAACAAAAATCACGGCCCAAGTTGTTCCTTCGGAGCTCCTTATTCTGGGTGACTTCAACCTAAACTGGGCCCAGGACCCTAACAATACCCTTATGGCACTGATCCAAGAAGCAAACCTGGTACAGGTCATCTTAGAACCAACCAGACTTAACTACAAATTGGAGAACCACACCACCCTTGACTGGGCTCTGGTGTCCAATCCTGCCAACATCCAGAAAGCCGGCATAACGGCAGACTCTTTAAGTGACCACTCCCCCATATTCTGCATCTGGAAGAACAGAGCACCCAAGATCCAACCCAGGATACTCACTGCTCATGACTACACAATTTTCTCAGCAGTGCAGTTTAATGACTACCTACACAGTTTGGACTGGAGCCCAATTAAGCTCCTCCCCACCTTTGCTGAGGCTCTGGAGCATTTCCATAGCACAGTATGTACAGCAGCTAACCTCTTCGCCCCTTTGAAAAAATGTAGAACAAAGGGTAGCTGCTACAAGTGGATCTCTCCATTCTTAAAAACCCTTATGGTCAGTTGAGACAAGGCCTGGAAGAAGTTCAAGCTCTTCCCTTCCTGCCGACCTTGTGTCATACAAGGTCTTAAGAAACAAATGCAAGAGAGCCATCAAACTTGCGAAAAGAGAGTATGTCACTGACCTACAAAAAACCAATTTGGGCAATCCTAAACAATTCTGCTATCATGTCCACAACCTGATCAGGGGTAACATTAAGACTGAATCTGGCTCCATTGAGGTCAATGGTCAGCCAGCGAGTGACTCCCTCAAAATTGCTACTGCTCTCAACAACCACTTTGGTAACTTTGATGCCTACAAGGTTGGCCTGCCCTCGCCGACCTCGGCTCCTAATGTTATCAAGCCTACTCGCCTTGACCGTCCCTCCTTCCATCTAAGACTGGTGAAGACAAAAGAGGTCCAATCCCTCCTAAGGGCTCTGAAAGACAAAGGTTCAGGAGGTCCTGGTGGGATAAACCCTCGGCTACTTAAGGCTGGTGCTCCATCCCTCACCAGGCCCCTGACCTGGCTTATAAACAGATCCCTACTTGAAGGGACTGTTCTGGCCCACTGGAAACAGGCCAAAGTGGTCCCTATTCACCAGGGTTGCTCCAGGGAAAACATAAGCAATTACAGGACTATTTTCCTGCTCAGTACACTTGCAAAGCTACAGGAAAGGTCAGTCTATGGCCAACTCCGTGACTACCTGGAGTCCCATCAGCTAATTTCACATTCACAACATGGTTTTACCTAACCATGGGACTGACACAGCACTCATCCATCTCTTGAATGACTTGCTCAGAGCAATGGATAATGGAACACCCACTGGCACCATCTTCATAGACCTGTCCAAGGCTTCCAATCTTGTGGATCACAAACTCCTGCTACTAAAACTGGATAAAATTGGCCTAGACCCCCTTGCCATCAAATGGTTTGGGAGTTACCTATCAGGCTGATCCCAGAGGGTCATCTGGAAGGGTGCTGCCTCAGGTCCTCTACCCCTTACAGAGGGAGTACCGCAGGGCTCGATCCTCAGACCACTCCTTTTCTCCATATTTACTAACGATCTAAGCCTCCACTGTGAGGGAAGCTTGGTCATTCACTATGCGGATGACATCATCATCTACCGATCCCTGGATAACATTGCAGTTCTAGGTCCCCTTCTCCAAGCCGACCTAGCATCTCTCAAGACCTGGCTGAGAGCAAATAGAATGGTCCTAAATGCAGGCAAAACTAAGGAGATGCTATTCGGAAGCAATGTCCTTGAACACAACAGGTCTAAATCTCTGCAACTCACTGCTCTCTCAGAAAATGACATTGAGGTTGTGCCCTCCTTAAAATACTTTGTTCTAACATTGGACCATTGCCTTATCTTCAAGTACCATGTGGATCAGGTCACCAAGACCATACACCACAAACTTAGTACTCTGTACTGGCTAAAAGACCAGCTCATCCCTGAGGCCAGGGTCTCAATCTCCACAAGTGTCCTTCTCCCCACCCTGACTTACGCTGCCCCGATCTTACAGGGCATGGCCAAGCAGGAGGTTACAAAGATGCAAATCCTGTATAACAAGGTAGCCCGGTTTGCTACCCAGGACCACCCGTGAAGGCATCACTGTGACACACTTGCCCAGCTACGCTGCCCCTTGCTGACCTCTCATCTCCAATACCCCCTGCTCTGCTTGACCTTCAAGCTACTCAGCCCTTCAGCTCTACCCAGCATCGCTGGAACTATTGCACTCAAACATAACCCCAGGAGCCTATGGACATCTTGACATACACTGCTTAAAGTTCCCAGAGTCAGGACTAACGCTGGCAGCAGGTCGTTCTCCTACTCAGCCCCCTACCTGTGGAACAAACTCCCACCCCTAGTGCAGGAAGCCTCCTTACTGATGAAATTCTGCACCAGACTCAAAGCCTATATGTCTGATACTAGCATTTGTCATTGCCACAGCTCATGACCCCCCCCTTGCTTCTATCCTCCTAATATCCAGATCCTCCAAGCACCTTATCAGGTTCCATGGTGCTTCCCTCTAGACATAGTACCACAGCTAACTTTTCACTGAACCATGCCAGTAGTAAACAATGAGTTTACCATGTAAAATTACATTTCTTCTGCACCTTTTGTTAATTCTACTGTGAACATATTTGTAAGGACTGATGCATGATGATAACCATGGCTGTAACCTGCTCACACACCTGAAACTACTCTGTAACCCAAGTCTTTCTCTGTAAGAAAATATGTATTGTTATCCCGGGTCACCCCTGAAAAAGGGACCTTCAGGGCTCAGTGGGCCTACCCGGTCACCAAATTTTAAATAAATAAAAATAAATAAATATATAAATTATATTATTAGCAGACTAGATGACAACAATTGTCATTCTCACAAGGGAACTCAAACTACAGTAATTTTGCTTTCATATGCAGATGGTGTAGCACTGTTATCGATGCCAATATTGGGATTACAGAGCATATTAAACACATTTATTATCTATTGTAATGAAAAACATTTTACTATAAATACAACAAAAACTCAATTACTGATATGGATCAAAGCAAAACAAGTAAATGCAGGTTGCATGTTAAAAGCACTAAACTACTGCTTGTAGATGCATATGATTATCTTGGCCTTAGGCATGCTAGCAACCTAAAGTGGAACAGGCAAAAAAACTATCTAAAACTTAAATTGATAAAATCTGTAAGAGGAATAAAATGTTTTTACTATATATAAAATTATGGTGGCTATTCTATAAAGGACTCCCTAATAGTGATACATACCAAAATTAAGGTGATACTATTATATGCTAGTTGAGTCTGGGATTTTATAGACACACAAATAATAGAAGTTGTGCTAAAGAAATTATATAGATTCCTTTTGGGATTTCCCAGTTATGTATCAAAACCTATTATACAATGGCAAGAAAGAATCTTGGACTGTGATTGGTCAGTTTGGGGCTGGATCCATGGCGTTATCCCAGCACGACGCCACAGGTCTAGTCTCAGCAATGTGAACCAATAGGGATGATGATTTGAACATAGAGCACCTTTTTTTTTCTTTCATCTCCTCTTAAGAAACAAAAATATTTTTCCACACAAATAAAAACATTCTTTAAAATTATTTTTTTATTTTATATATAACAACGAGCCATTGTATAATAGGAATAATGCGTTCCAGGGTGTCTGTCATTTGGGATAACGCCACACCTGGCACATTGGACTCACTCGGCCTGCGGCCTCGTGCCCAACCCCCCCAGGCATGTCATTATCCCAGCACGACACACCCTGTCATGCATTATTCCTTTATTCACTGACTAGAGCTTGGTCAATTTTCAATAGAAACTATGATTAGAAAAATAATAATCATATTTATAATAGATCTTCATCTTTTGCCAGAAAACAGACTACCAAAGAAGTGTTTTGAAGAACAAGTCAGTTATTCTAATCATGGTTTTCAATTTCCTTATACTGTATGAAATTTATTCTGAATTAATTATTTCAACTTCATTTGGGAAGAGTAATGGCTGATGTCTTTAGAATCCAAAGGATGGAGCTAATAGGGAATGTTAAAACAAAATTTAGACAATTTGCATTCATGCTAGGTATATCATGGCTACAAGATTCTAAAATCCATATTTTTTATAAGAATAACAAGAAAATGTCTGGTAGGGAACCTTATCTAACGTTAATAAAAGATTTTAAAAAAACTTATTATATTCACAAGATTTAGGCAATAGAAATTCAAAAGCAATTATCTTAATTATATACAACACAGAGCAGAGGCTAATTCCCCATATTGTAATGTGATTTAGAAACTTACAAATAAGAGATATTTTGTCAGCAGAGGCTATTGGAGACCTATCTGTCCCACAACAATTTATTCTCTCTTGCACGTTCTTCACAAATAACATAGATATGATTATGAAAGTAACACGCTTCATTTCAGCAATTGAAATCTGGTAAACAGGTTAAAAATACCAGCAGATGTTCTACCTTTGAACCTGTATGATTATTATGAATATTAAATAGCTTAAATGCCTTAGACAGTGTATCAGTGGCTCAGCGGGTAGCACACTTGCCTCTGAGGCTGGGAGATCAGAAGGCTGTGGGTTCTATACCCACACCAAGCACTTGGGTTGAATCCCAATACTGACACTGTAGTGCAGCATGATGGGGGTGCTGCACTCCAGAGGTGCCATCTTTAGGATGAGACATTAAACTGAGGTCCCATCTGCCTGTTCAGGTGGATGTTGAAGATCCCATGGCACTTCTCAAAAAGAGTAGGGACATTTTTATTTTGATATAAACATAACAGCATCCAAGAAAAACATTATACATAATAAATTTATATACAATTTCAACAGAAATTCCAAAGAAATGAATGTTATATTATACAAAATGCAAAATAAAAGGACATATTTAAAGAAAAACACAAACATCATGCCGACTTGAAGACTGTGTAAAGCATGGTATATGTAGAAATCATTCTTTATAGCCCTCTTCAAAGAAAGTTTTTCTTATTAGAACTTGGATCATCACACCCTTTCCCTGTCATACTCCTAAGTTACCTGACAAAGGGATTTGTTATAGAGTGGGATCATAGTATCATAGTATCATAATAAAAGCCAGTAGATTAGGCCCCATGGTCTATCGTGTCTGCTCGGAATCTAGCCACCTACTGGGAACTCGCGCCTCCACCCCCCAGCCCCAGAGGTGGCCCTCCCTGGCTTCAGCTTCCCCCTGTACCTGTCCCAACCCTTCTTGAATCCTTCCACTGTGGTCTCTTCCACCAGACTCCTGGGCAGTGCATTCCATGGTTCCACCACCCTCTCAGTGAAGAAGTGTCTTCTGCGCTCCCCCCTGTACTTCCCCCTTCCAGCTTCCACTCGTCCCCCTGGTACTCCCCCCCTTCTTAAGCCTGAATACTTCCCTGGTTCTGCCCTTATTTATCCCCTTTACATACTTGAAAGTCTTTATCATGTCCCCTCTGTCCCTCCTCTCCTCCAATGTGTACATATTGAGTTCATCCAGTCTCTCCTCATAGGTCCTACCCTCCATGCCCTGAATCATCCTGGTCATCCTCCTCTGGACCCTCTCCAGCAGTGCTATGTCCCTCTTAAAATGGGGTCTCCAGAACTGCGCACAGTACTCAAGATGTGGCATAACCAGGGCATTATACAGAGGGAGGATCACCTCCCTCCTCCTGGAGGTAATCCCCCTGGTTATGCAGCCCAGTATCCTGTTTGCTTTTGCTGCAGCTCTTCAACAATTCTCTGTGTTATTCATTTTGCTGTCCACCACTATCCCTAAGTCCCTGTTGCCCGATGTGACTTGTAATGTGGTCCCCCCCAGGGTGTATGCATGTTCCAGGTTTCTGACCCCTAGATGCAGCACCCTACTTTTCCCTGCATTGAACTTCACCCCCCACTTCCTTGCCCATCCCCTCCAGGGTATCCAGATCCCCCTGCAGGGTGTCTCTCCCCTCCTGCCCATCTTCCAGTGCTCCCAGTTTTGAGTCATCCACAAAGATACTCAACCTACTCCTAACACCCCACCTTATGTCTGAGACATAGGAATTGAACAGGAGTGGCCCCAGGACCAAACCCCGGGGGACCCCACTGATGAACCTCCTGGAGGAGGAGACTATCCCCCCAATCACCACTCACTGTATTTGCCCCGTAAGCCAGTTTTCCACCCACCTGAGCTACAGCCCCTCCATCCCCCCCAATTTTGTTAGTAGGCTGCTGTGGGGTACTGAATCAAACACCTTACTGAAATCCAGATAGAGGATGTCCACTGGCCAGTGTCAGTCCAGGGCACCCGTCACCCAGTCATAAAACACCACCAGGTTAGTCTGGCATGACCTTCCTGGAACAAAACCATACTGCCTGTCATCCAGGTGCCCCAACCTTTCTAGCTGCCCCCCAGTTTCTCCTTGATAATGCCCTCCATAACCTTGCCTACCACAGATGTTAGGCTAACGGGCCTATAATTTCCCATCTCCTCTCTGGACCTCCCCTTGTGGATAGGCACCACATGAGCCACCTTCCAATCTTGAGGCACACATCCTGTCTTCAGGGAGATGTTGAAGAATGAGGCTAGTGGAGCTGCCAGCACATCCACCTGTTCCTTCAGCAACCTTGGATGCAGCCCATCTGGCCCTGGCGCCTTCTCAGTCTTTAGCGACTGGAGGGCCTCTCTCACCCTATCTGCTGTGATTTTGCCCTCCTATCACCCCTCCTCATGCATCCTCTCCTCCCCTTCTAGATATGACCCATCTCCTGCCCTAGTCTCATTCAGTCCTTCAGTCTCCAACTGACCTCCTGGTTCAGTGGGCTCCTCTATCCTCCCATTGGGTTGGAAAGATCTGCCACCTCCCCCAGTAAAGACGGAGGCAAAGTACTCATTTAGCATCTCTGCTTGTTCCCCAGCTTCCTGCACCAATTCCGCCCCCCCCAGTTATAATCCTGCTGATCTGTGCCCTCACTTTTCTTTTCTCCCCCATGCATCTATAGAATCCCTTCCCCCCCGTGGATATTCCTGGCCAGGTTAAGCTCCTTCTTTTCCTTGGCCCCCCTTACCACTCTGGTGACCCTCTTATCCAGAAAATCATGCTCTCCCCTCTCCCTAGCCCCTGTTGAGTGCTTTAAGCACACACAGGCAGCCTTTTTCTCCCTCACTGCCTCCTGCATATCCTGGGTCCACCAACATGGCTTACTGGCCCTACATTGCTTGCTTCTTACCTTTGCACAGGCCCTTGAAGCCTCCTGCACCCCCTTCTTAATGGTCTCCCACAAGCTACCAGCATCCATGTCTGGCCTTATCTCATCCAAGCACCCTTTAAGAATCCTTCCCATGCCCTTAAAGTCTGCCCCCCTGAAATCTATTACTTCTGTGTTAGTGCAAGCTTCCTCTCCCCTTAGAAACATAAGAAACCAGACTGTGGCATGTTCACTGCCTGCCAATGGGCTGCTCACCTCCAGGCCCCTTATCTGGTCACTATCTGCTTGGACAATGTCCAGGATCCGATCCTGCTTAGTAGGCTCCCCCACATGCTGGACTAGGAAGGCATCCTGGAAGACATCAATCAACCTCTGCTCCCTGGCCACCGAGGATGTCATAGTGCCCCAGTCTGCCTCTGGCATATTCAGGTCACCTGTGATCACCAACCTGCCCTTTCTGAGGTCACAGTGACCCCTGATGTTCTCAGCCAGATCATTCTCCAGTTCCACTTCCATTGCGAGGTGTCTGTACACCACCCCTATTTTTAATCCTCCCCCCGTTTGTAGAAATACCCAAATTGCCTCCACATCTCCTTCTGCCTCCTCGATTCCACCAAATAATATGTCATTTTTTGACTATCAATGCCACACACCCCCTCTTCCTACCCCCCTATCCTTCCTAAACATTGTGTATCCCTCTAAAGTTAGGTCCCAGTCATGCATCTGGGTGGCCCATGTCTCAGTAATTGCCGCCAAGTCTTCTGCACCTTCAACTAGCATTGCCTGGAGCTCTGGCATTTTATTGCCCATGCTCCTGGCATTGATCAGGACCGTCCTCTACCAGACCCCCAACCCCTCTCCAATCTTCTCAGCCCAGCACAATCCCCATCTCTCCCCTCTCAGTTCCCCCGGTCTTTTAACATTACGCACAGTTTAAGGATCTCCCTCCCCTCCAGGCTGAGGTGCAGCCTATCCCTGGCAATAGCTCCTTGTCTTCCCATATATCACCCCAGTCCCCCATCAATCCATACCCTTCTGACTTGCACCACTTCCTGAGCCACTGGTTAGCCCCCGTAAGTTTTTGGTTATTTTCCCCACTTGCCCTTGGTACTGGCAATATCTCAGAAAAGGAGATTGAGCATCCTATAGAGTGGCAAACCCTGGCCAATACTCCCAGGTGAACTAGAAAGTCTGGGGATCCTCCACATTCCCTTGCCATTGAGTATAGCTGGAATTTGGCCTTATGTACTGATAGGCCTGGGATACATTTAACCTCGACTGGGCTGCCTTTTCCCTCCCCAACCCCCTCCCAACGGATACCTCTAATCATGAAGTCACCCAGCAGGAGCACCTTCACCTCTCCCCCAAGTTACTAGCCTGTTTGTGCCCTTCCATACTCCTTCTTCTGTCTACATCCCCCGGCTTTCTCCTTGCACCCCCCCACAGCCTGGGTGTCTCTATTTTTTTGCGTGCTCTTCTAGGCTCCCTCTTCTGCCTATGTCCCCCACTTTTCTCCTCTCACCCCCTGCAACTTGGGGGTCACAGGTCTATATGTGTCCTTCCAGACTCTTTCTCTCAACTATGGCCCACTGCTTGCTCCTCACCCCTCCCACAGCCTGGGATCAATAGTTTTATTGTGTCCTTCCAAGCACCCTCTTCTGTCTCCCTCTCCCAACTTGCTCCTCGCACCCCTCACATACTGAATATCACTAGTTGCCCCCTTAACTCTTCCCCAGTTGGTTTGCTGCCATTGACTTCTACACCCAGGCCTCCTATTTCTGCTTTCCTTCTCCCCTCCCAGCTCAGGTTCTGAAGTAATGGACCCTTGTGCCCTAGTGCTCTCTACACCCCCTCTAATGGAGATTCCAGTCTCGGAGCTGGCCTACCCAGAGTGCTCCCCTCCTCACCCCCCTTCTTGCCCACTTTTCCCTTCCTCAACTCTGCCCTGTCCTGAGTCCTGGCCTCATCCACCCTGACTCTGTTCTGCGCATCCCCCTCTGCCTTACCTCCCTCAGACCCAGGCTCCTGCCCTCCTCCCTGCCCATCTGGTGCCCTGGTCTCACGTTCCCCATGCCCTCCCTCCTTTGGATCAGGCCCCCTCTATCCCCTGCCCCTCCAACACCTGAATCCTCCTCCCATCATCCCTCACCCCTGCCCGCCAGCCGCTTCCACCTCATCATCCAGGTACAGCAGGGTAAAGCGATTTGTAAGTGTGATACCTGCCCCAAGCTTTCCCACTCCTGTCCCCCTCCCCCTTCCTTGGCTCTTTCTAGGCCATCCCCTGTTTTCAGAGTGAAGACCATGCACTTGCATTTTCATGTCTCTCCCCCCCGGAGTGACCATGTGGACCTAGTCCTCTCACTCCTGCCCCTATACCCTGGGGTATGCCATTTTGTCCTCTCCTATCATCATAAGGTTCCTGACCCTCCTTCCTTCTCCAACCCACCCCCCTCCCTCGCTCCAACTTCTTTCTGATCCCTTCGACCTCCTGCCTAAGGCTGCCAACTGGTAATACACTGGGCATCCCCCAAACCTCCATGCCCAATTCAATATATGGCCACCCCACACCCCGCAAATCCAACCCTCCTGAAGATACCAGCTCTTGCATCATTTGATCCCATCCTCACTGTTAGGTGTGGGCAATATGGGCCCCCTCGGCAATAAAAGTACCCTCCAATCCATATACACTCAATCAATCTACAATCTAAAAGTACCCTGCAATCCTTATACACTCAATCAATCTACCCTTTTCCTAGCAGTAGCCAGCATATGCCCAAGCAATCGATACAAACAGTACCCAAGATGCAGTAGCCTGCACTACCCAAGCATCACCCTAATATGATTAGGATGTTGCAAGGCATTATGGGACTTACCCAATAAATGCAGGGTGAGCCTTGGGGTGAGTGGGTTGTGGGGTGGGCCGATGGGAGTACACCACAGGCTGTGTCCAAACACAGTCAGCCAAGGAGTCCTCTGGCAGTGACACCTCACACAATCACTAACTTGTCTGCTAGAATCCCTTACTCCTGCCCAAACTAAATGTAAAAGCACAATAAATGGCAGTTAAGACCAGCCCTCAAATACAATTATAAACACACAGAAATACCAGTTAAGAAAATCTTTCAGATCTACTTACACTCACAGCCACCAGCTGGAGGCTCATTCTCCCCCTCCACTAACTGAAGAGAGGAATGATAGAGTAATTTCTCAAAAAATTGCCAGTAATCTTTATAAAGCCTTTCAGAGACTGCATTTTTCTCTTTTTGGTGAATCTCATTCAAATTTATCAAAAGGTGGTAAAAGACTTGTATTGCCAAAACCTCTTTCTGTTGTATCAGAAGGGTACACCTAGCTTGCCACAAGTAAAATCTACACAGAGAAAATATTAATCTCAAGGTACTAGCATGGAATTTTAAAAACATTGGAGGATATATACCTAAGACAATTATTTCATACGTAAGTTGAGTATACTGTATTAGTCCCCATATTTGTGAAAACAAATTCCAAAACTGTACTGCGAATGGGCAGGTAATGAAAAAGTGGTTCATTGTTTCTAATGTGACAATGCAAGAAAGTCGAGGGCACATCCTTTCTTGAACTGTTTTATGTTTGTGGGTGTTGCAGACTCCCAGCCTGCCATAGCAAAAAAGCCACATAACATCCCAAACCTTCAAGGGCAGTCTCTTATCTGTAAGTTGGGAAAAAATCTGGGGGAGCTTAGAGTCATATTGTACCAGAGTGGCAGGGATCTCACAAAACTGAGTTGTTATGATTTCTTGATACAGGGTATTTCTAGAGTTATTAAACAATAACTGATAGGTTACTTGCCATTGTTTTAATTTTGAACAGGCTTGGTAAAAAAAAGGAGGCAACTTCAGCAGTTTCAAGTTTTTTGGAAAGGGGAAGGACCCTTGCCCCCATGTATTTAGAAATAGTTTCAGCCAACCTACCATAAAGCTAAACAAGGAGGAAAACTCGGGTTTGGGGGAAATAAGATTTTGTGAAAAGAAAGGACAATAAAAGAAAACCAAGGGGTGTATCATCCTTACCCCCACCTACACTAAATTCATGATATGTATGCATTCTCTTTACAGGGTTCAACTGATTCCCCCAGAATCCTTGGAAAAATATATTCATAATTTTAGTCTCCAACAAATTGGGGGGGAAGGGGATATAGGCAATGTGTAAAAATATCAGAACAATTAAAGGGACACTGTCAACCCCCTTAGATCTCAAAGACTCCCTACTTCAAAAAAATATATTTTATGATTGCCAAAATTCTGTAAAGATTGTTAATGTAGCTGGTAGTTTGAGTCTGACTCTTATTTTCTTTAAAAAAGTAAAAAACAGACTTCCCAACATACTGGTGTTATCACACCAAAAAAGGTTTGTTTACATTCCTTGATCAACTCCAAATGCATCTTTCCTGGCCTTGGGAACACCACAAAACAGTCTAGCCCCTCATGATGCACTGGGAGTTCAGGAGGCTACTGCTTTATGAGTGGCTGCACTGTTTAGGTGTGTTTCTTGTGCTCAGAAAGTATGCAGTAAGAACAGAATCAGGATTGTAAATAAAAACAAGGTTGTTTATAAATACACATTGCCATGCATTTCAGTTCAACTAAGCAAGGAGACAGACAAAACAAATAGCAACATCAGTGAATTTTAGAGAGGGTAAGCAATCATAAAATGTGGGGTCTCAACTAGAAATAATATGATGAAAAACAGGTTGACAGTGTCCATTTAAGGTATGTAATAAAGCTACCCTTTTCCTTTTGGAAATGAATCTATTTTTCCAAACCTGGATTAATTGTTCTGCTTTTTGAGATGCTTGAGACCAGTTCAAAAGGGCATCATCTGTGCTCCCAAACTTTATTCCTAGAATCTTTACTGGGTTAGAAGTTAGCTTAATATTTGCTATTTCCTGACCTACAACCACCCCTGAAGATAAACTAGAGGGAGTAACTAACCCTGAGCTTTTCCCATAGTTGAGATGCAAACCTGATACCCTCTCGAATTCCCTAACCGTGGTAGTCAAAGCAAGAGGATCTAAATTCATAGAAGTACATGCACATAAGTTGCCTGTGTAAGCGCATACCTTAGGAATAAGAGTGCTGTCTGAAAGCTTAAGATGTGGTATACCAGGATGGTTCGCTAGTTTCCCTAAACCAGGGTCAATTTGAAATGCATATAGGAGAGGGCTCAGTGGGCAGTCCTGCCACACCCCCTTTTATGCCCTGAAACTCTTTCCCCAGAGTCCCTTTTATATAGGGAAGTATACTAGAAAAGGAATATAATAAACTTGTCCAATTAATTGATTTCTGTGGAATATGGCAAAAGGATAGTACTTTAAATAAATATTCATGGTCAACACGGTCAAATGCTTTCTCCTGGTCTAGTGAAAGTATTACCCTTTTAGAATTAGCATGTACCATACTAGTAGTTATATCTCTAAGCAGTATTAAATTGTTAAACATAGATCTTTTAGGTATCGCACAAGATTGGACTGGGATTATTACCTGTTCTGCTAGGATTGTTAGTCTATCGAGCAGTACTAGAGCCAATATTTTATAGTCTATATTTAATAGGGCTATAGATCTCCAATTTTTTAATCTCTGCGGTCTCTCTTTTTTTATAGTAATATCATTAATGCTGTGGACATGGATTTCAGGATTCTAAGTGTGGCCAAATTATCATTAAAATCATCCACTAGAATTGGGCAAATAAATCTTGAAATTCTAAATAAAATTTCATCGAAAGGCCATTCTCCCCCGGTGCTGTATTTTTCTTTAGTTTCTGCATAGCCAACACTATTTCCTCAGGGGTAATGTCCTCAAGGGACTTTTTTATGATATCCTTTTCTATCTGTGGAGTCTCTAACCCCTGAAGAAATTCAGAGCTCCAGTCTGCCAATGAGGGTGTGCCAAATAATTCAAACAGGTATTGTTGAGCCAGATTCATAATGTGTTTTGGATCAGAAACTACAGTATCTGTATGTGGGTCTAAAACCTGATGTAAGGTAGAATGTGACACTCTGGTTTGACAACTTTTAAAGATATCAATGGTGGTTTTAGAGCCTTGTGTCCTAAATTGAGCTTCTAACCTTAAGGATTCGGCTCTGTTATATTGAAATGATGACATCTCTGATTTTAAGGCCTGGATTTCAGTTATTAAGTTTACCGATGATTCATACACCTGGGAAATTGTAACAAACAGTTTCTAAGTTTTAAATAGTGCATTTACTTTGAGGTAGATTTTACCTTGGCTATGGACAAGAACATCTTTTTGATATGCTTTTTAGTGTCCACCCACCAATCCACTATGGTATCATATGCCTCCAAAATAGAGTATCTAGCTGCCAATGCGTTATGGAGCTGTGTTTTCACCCCTGGATTTAGTAGCAGAGAATTATTTAACTGCCACCTTTGAGAACCAGAAAGGCAAGAAAATGAGTGGGGGAGTTTACATTTTAAAGCAACAGCCATGTGATCTGAGGTTTCAAATGGTATAATACGTACATGTAAAATCTGCAGGGTTTTAGTTAGGAAAAGAAAATCAATACTGGTTGCTAGCATGCCCTTCGTAAATGTTTTGGTCGCAACCTTATTTTTAGAAAGAAAACCATCGATCAGGCCAGCCATGTGTACCATTGACTTTAAGAAGTTAGTCCCTCTTTGTCAGCTTGAGACAAGAGACAATTAAAGTCCCCACCTAACACCACATATTTTTTGTGTGTAGAAATGGTTGAATTGTTTTGAACAATTCCATTCTACCAGCTATAGTTTGTGGGGCATAAACATTAATGACTCTAAATGAAACTGAATCGACTTGTATGTCTATCATCAAAGCTCTCCCTGGGCATATGTCCATAACCCTCTGAATGGAGAATTGAAACCCCCTAAATAAGATCCCCACCCCATCACAAGCTTAAAGGCCTTGGGACCAATAAGAGGGACCCACAGACCAGAAATTTTTTGCTTGTGAAACTTCATGTAAAGTTTTAATTCTGGTGTCTTGCAGTAATATGATATTATTTGGCAAATCTTTTAAAATTTGGAGAGTTGTCAATCTTTTTTTATGAGCTTTTATGCTGCAAACATTTAATGTTAAAGGGAAATGCCACAAACCCTCTTCATGTTTTAAAAGAGTGACCTACTGTTTAACTCAAACAACTTTCCTCTGACCCCTATTTCTTTTCTTTTTCCCAGATTCAACCTGTACCTCTGGCATAGGGTCTTTGGAGGACATGGAGGAAGAGTCTGATTCTCCCTCATCTTCCTCTTTGTCACCCCATTGACATCTTTTTGCTAACGTCTGCGATCTATTTCTTGTAATGATATTATGTGTGGGTGCATGAGATATTTCTGCTTTCCTTTTCCATTTCACTTCTTGAAAGCTACCTTCTGAAGTCTCAGCCATGGTGTGGGGGGTAGAGGCATAGCTTCTATCACAGAAGTACCTATGGAAATGGATGAGGTTTCCTGAGAAGGCCCTGCCAGAACCTCCTGTGGCTGCAATATTTCAGTGATGGTCTGAGGGGATTGAGAGGTCTGGGGATGGGCTTGGTAAGCTTCAATTAAAGTAACTGTATCATGTACCACCCTATCTAACCTGTTATAGGCTGCCCAAGGACAAGATTTATAAGAATGTCCTTCTTCATCACACAAATGACATCTATATGGGTTAAGGTACCCCAGTCTAATGTAACCATATTCCAAACATAGGTTGCAGTGAGATTTGTCACAAACTGAGCTAAGGTGTGTCCTTGTCCGAATTTGTGACATGTTTTGGGCTGTCCTATATAAAAACAAAGGCCTCTATCTCTCCCAATGTAAAAACTCTCCGGTAGATGAAAGATTCCAGCATCTGTTTGTTTTAGCTGTACTTTAACTCGCCAATTCCCTGTCCACACAAGGTCTTCATTTAATATTGGGGAAGATTTGTCTAGGATAGTACATCTTTGTTGTAGTCACTGTTGCACATCAAAAGTATTTACTGCCTCATTTCTAAAAAGAAGTGTTACCATCTTATTAGTGGGCTTCATGAGTGGAATAGGACAGAATTGTTTCCATAAACTAGTGTGCTAGGGTATTTATCCCAAAATTTCTCCAAAATATTAAAGTTGTTAAAACTGATATCATATGTTACTTCCCCTTTCACATGGATACAAGCAAATAATTAATGAGAAAAAATACCCATTGAGTCTTTGAGCATACTATGAAGCAGTGTCTTATGGTCTGGGGCCTCTGCAGGAACCCCATTGAATTTCAGTCTTACCACATTCCTGCAATGTGCAGGCTCACCAACTTTTTTGAACAAATCTGCCATATAGAACCTTCTAGGTTCACTAGAGTCTGTGGCAGATTGCTCTAAATTAACATTTTCTTCTGAATTTGAGGAAGAGTCAAGATGTTCCTGTGTCACCTCTTGTTCCTGTGATACCACATGAGCTGTAGTGTTGGCTGGCTTTGTTGTAGGCTTCTGTTTTGGTGTTTCCTTATTTTCTTTATTTCTTGCCTCTAATACTCTGTGTCCATCTGTCTGCATGATTTCTGAGGTGGAGACTGAGCAAGGTGAAGCCCAAGGGCCCATTTCCAAGCTCTTTTCCCAGCTGTCTGCAAGAAAGGCAGAATCTGGCATCCAGGTTGCATTCTGGCCTGCCTCAAGTGTGTCTGTGAACTCCTGATGCGCTGACGTGGCACAGCTATTTTTTTTTGACAGATCCCACAAAAGTGAACAAAGCAGTAGTCATAGAAGACTGATAAGTACTCACTGACCTATTGTTCCTTGAAGTTTGAGCTTTCTCAACAGGTATTTCAGTTGAATCTTCTGCTTGTAGGATTTTAATCAGTAATCCCTTCTTACCCTTCACTGCCGCTCTTAATACAGTTTCTTGTGAGTCTGTAGATCTCGCTTGTGCCATGTTTCCAGTCATAACATCTGATATCTCAACTTCAGTATCTACAATATTTTGTTCAGAGCTTATATCCATTTTTCCTTCGGTTTGTTTGCCAACTTTGTTCATTCCTGATGTAACCAAAGGAATGGCTTCAGGTTCTGCCTGTGATGCAAAAATTCATTCTAACTCTGTTTCCACATCACAGGGGTAAACTCCAGCACTCTCCCCAACAGCTTCCTCCTCAGCAGACCTGCCATCCATCATCTTGGAATGGCTGATGAGGGGTCCCCCTACAGACGAGTATGGTCATTTAGTGTTTATTGAAAATATCATACAGGCAGAAAAACAATGAAAAAAACAAGGGAAAGCAAATACAATATGGTGAAAAAAATTAAAGAAAACAAGGGAAAAAACACAAAATGTCACTAAAACAAAAAATACATCAACTCAGTATAGGCAGAATAGTAGGGACAATAGCAAAAGAAAAGTTCATGTGACTGGCACATCAGAGTCCGTAATCCAAGGAAATTCAATTTTTTCCTGTAATTCAAGAAGTGAGACCATTTTCTGCTGCAAAGTAAACCAACAACGTGAATTCCAAATATACCATTTTATCACAGTAAAAAACACTTGCAAAGTAGATTTGTCCCATGCAACCCAAGTTGTATCCAAATGCACATACAATAAAACCTCCAAAGAGATATGATTGAGATTTGACAAATTCCATCTCAAGGCCGCAGAGGACCAAAAGTCAGAAATGTAGGAGCAAGAAAAAAATAAGTGTGATATGGATTCTAATTGCATAGAGCAGTGAGGTCTGGAGCATATCCATTCAGAAAGCTGTTTATGCTTTTGATGTGCCTTGACATTTAAATGAGAATGGCAACACAGCCAATGAACATCCCACATTTTATGTGGAATTCTCGGATTATTCAGGCAATCAAGTAATCCAGGTATCAGATGTATAGGACAGTTGGGAAAAGTAACCAGTTCTCGAAAACAAATAGTGAGAATCTGTTTGTATAAAAATTTTCTATGCTGATTGGAGAGCGTACTAGAAGTCACGTGCCAACTTTTAAGTTTGAGAAACACATCATGCAAATATTGGGGACTAATGTTAGACTGCCAGTTCTGGAGACCCAATCTCCGCAAGGACATAGACAGGATGGAAGCTGTCCAGAGGAGGGCAACTAAAATGGTGCAGGGTCTGCACCGGAAGACATATGAAGAGAGACTTTAGGAGCTGAATATGTATAGCCTCGAGGAAAGGAGGGAGAGGGGGGACATGATAGAAACTTTCAAGTATCTCAAAGGAATCAACAAAGTCCAAGAGGGTAGCATCTTTCAAAACAAGAGGTGTGCAAGAACAAGGGGGCACAATTTGAAGATAGAAGAGGGGTGGCTCAGAGGTGTTAAGGAAATATTTTTCACAGAGAGGGTTGTGGATGCATGGAATGGCCTTCCGAAGGAGGTTGTGGAGTCAAAAACAGTGGTGGAATTCAAGCATGCATGGGACAGTCATAAGGCAATTCTAGGGGGTGGGGGTAGGAAGAAGTAGGCTGCTGGTTAACTAGGATCTGCAGCTTATCCATTAGGTAGGGAAATGGGCAGACTGGGTGGGCCAAGCGGTCCTTATCTGCCGTCAAAATCTATGTTTCTATGTTTCTATGCCGAACTACTCTAAGAGAATCAGTGGATCACTGAGGGAACCATGGACTATAAGGGAGACCATATAAAAAGACCCAAGGATGACTCACATGGGTCAATAGGGGCCTTAAATTCATGATCATGTAAAGAACATAAAACATGACCACGGGGTTAACCATTCCTAGACTTCCCTGAGGAGTGGGCAAATATAAAATATTACATTTAAGAGGGTTCAGTCAGCTCCCCAAAATAGCCTGAAAAAAAATGCTATACAACGTAACTTCAAAAACCTTATGGGGGGAAAGAGTAAACTAACATGTAAAAATATAGGGAGAAGAAAGGTTTTTACTAAGTACACCCTCTTTTTTTTCCCATTTGCCACGAATTCCAACATCTAACAAGTTTCTGCACTTGTTCAAGTTTAGGTTGCCAATTAAGGACAGCCAAATTTTCTGAGCGTAAAGAAACGCCCAAAACAACAATCGGGTCCCTGGTAAGAGTAATAGCTGCCACATCAGGGAGGGGGTGTGTGGATTCCCCAATTGTCGACCAACACATTTTTGTAGATTTAAAGGAGAACCAGAAAAAGTACCAAACTCCTGACAGGTATGCAGCACTTGGGGTACTGAATCTATAGTCTGTACAAGAATGGTAATGTCATCCACATATGCCAGTACAACATGCGGGATAACATAATCATCCACATTGATATGGGTCAAACTGGTAAGATAATTAAGTTTCCTCAAGAGGGAGTCAATACTAAATACATATAATAAAGTGCTGAGGGGGCAGCCTTGCCACACACCCTTCTTAATAGGAATTAAGGGGCCCAACCAACCATTGATCAGAGGAGAAACCGTGGCAGGTTTATATATAGAAATAAGCCAATTAATAAAGGACACTGGTACACCATAGTAAGCAAGCGTGTCCCACAAGTAATGATGGTCCACTGCATCAAAGGCTTGCCTCTGATCCAGGGAAAGAAGAAAACATTCCAACCCCTCACAGTTGTCTTGTTCAATCAATTCTCTCAAAAGAAGCAAATGATCACAAAGATTCCTCTCAGGAATGGAACAAGTTTGTGTGGGTGAGATGCAATATAATGCCACCTGTAGTGATCTGGAAATAAGTATACTAACATACTAAAATACCAGCAGAATAGGCCTAATGGCCTTTCGTGTCTGCTCATTTTGGTCAGCCCCCACCCTGGGAGCTGACCTTGCTGCCCCCCTCTCCCTCTCTGGCTTCTACCTTCCCAGTGCCTGATATTCTCACTGCACTGGTTTTTGCTTCCAGAACCCTTCCCCTGTACCTGTCCCACCCCCTTTTGAACCCCTCCACCATTTCTGCCTCCACCAGCCCCCTGGGCAGCACATTCTATGGCTCCACCACCTCTCAGTGAAGTAACACCTCCTCCTTTTTCCCCTGAATCTCCCCTCCAGCTTCCACCCATGCCCTCTAGTTGCCCCCTCCTTCCTTTGAAGCACCCTGACTGCTCCTCCTCTATTTACCCCCTT
This sequence comes from Neoceratodus forsteri, assembly GCA_016271365.2. Lineage (NCBI taxonomy): Eukaryota > Metazoa > Chordata > Ceratodontiformes > Ceratodontidae > Neoceratodus > Neoceratodus forsteri. The sequence continues at coordinate 237,166,656 of CM028132.1, read as the reverse complement.
CATGTATCTGAAGACCTCTATCATGTCCCCTGGTCCCCTCTCTTCCAATGTGTACATATTTAGCTCTTCAAGCCTCTCCCCATAGGTCCTATCCCCCAAGCCCTAAATCATTTTGATTGCCCTCCTCTGGATCCTCTCCAGGAGTTCAATGTCCCTCTTTAAATGTGGTCTCAAGAACTGCATGCAGTACTCTAGGTGTGGCCTCACCAAGCAGTTATACAGTGGGAGTATCACTTCCCTCCTTCTGGAGGTGAGCCCCCTAGCAATGCATCCAAGCATCCTGTTGGCATTTACCACTGCCCTCCAACAAGTCTCCGAGTTGTTCATCTTGACATTCACCACTACCCCCAGGCCCCTATCAGCCACCGAGACTTGTAGCATTTCCCAGGCTGTACACTTGGCCCAGGTTTCTGGCTCCCAGGTACAGTACCTTGCATTTCCCTGCATTGAACCTTAGCTTCCACTTTCTAGACCACCTATCCAGAGCCTCCAGATCCCCCTGTAGGGCCACCCTCCCCTCCTCCCCATCCTCCACCACCACCAGTTTTGAGTCATCCACAAAGAGACTCATCTCACTCCTGATACCCTTCCTTATGTCAGAGATGTAGGCATTGAACAGGAGGTGCCCAAGGACCAATCCGTGAGGGACTCCATCTTTGCAAAATTTTAAAATCAGTGTTGAGACAAATCGGTCTCCAATTGGAAATATCAGTCCTTTCTCTTTTTTTATATAAAAAAAAATTAGAAGACCATTCACCATGTCAAGAGGAATGGAATCCTGCTCCAACATATAAGTTAAAGCTAAGGCCAGCTCAGTGGAAATTAAAGGGGCCAGCAATTTATAAAGCTCAGGAGTTAAGCCGTCAGGCCCTGGTGCAGTACTAGATTTTAATGTTTGGATGGCCAATGTAACTTCAGTAACAGTTATTGCTTTTGTTAAATCATGCATTAGAAATGCTGGACAGACAGGAAGCTGTTTGGCTGAGAGAAACTCAGGAAGGCGGCCAAGAGAATATCTCTGCTGAGAGAAGAGAGCTAGAGAATGTTGCGTGACAATCCTGAAAACATTATCCTTATCAGTAAAGAGAATTCCTGAAGAATTCTTAAAGGAATCAATCTGTTTATGTTTGAGCCTGTCATGGCAATTCAGGAAGGGGCACACAACTACCGCCTTGCCCTGAACCCCAAACTTTTGTTGATGGTACAAACTGTTTTGTTGACGTAAATGGGAAGCTTCCATATCATGTTTTAGAGATTGAATCTGTGAACCAAAATCGTGTGCAGTGTGCCTAGCCAAAGACTGCAATTTCTGTAGCTGTTGTCTTTGTTGTAAATAGGACAGATAAGTAGCATCTCTACTGGACCTACTTTCACGTTGTAGTGATCGTCTCAGATCAAATTTAACATCTTCCCACCAGAGGGCTGGGGAATCAAACATTTCAAACACTGACTTCTTACAAGTAACAAAATACTGTATAGTCTGAAGTAAATCAAGGGCAGATAAAAGGGAAGGGTTAACCTTCCAAGTACTGGGACCTTTGGGGTACTGAGAAGGGGGTCCAAAACACAATTCCAAAAATTTATGGTCAGAAAATTTAACTTCAGTAACCTGGATAGAAGAGATAGTGTGGGTCTTTGAAATAAAGAGAAAATCTATCCTGGTAGCCAAATTCCCCTTCTGAAATGTAGGATGAGGTATCTGATGAACAGACATGTAGGCATCCTTCAACTGCGATGTGGAAATAATAGACTTCAAAACTGACATATCACAGAAAATGTTATTAGTAGCAGTACCCTGCCCTCTATCCCTTTTATCCAGGCCACAATTAAAATCTCCTCCAAGAATTATCACCTGAGAGGAAACCAGATAAGATTGTACTGATTTAAACAGTGCAACCCTCTCAGCCTTTGTTTGTGGGGCATAAATATTAACAAACCTATAATATGTATTAAAAATTTTAGTATCCAAAATCAAGGCCCTACCAGGGATCAGGTGCACTAATTTTATCACCTTTACTGATATAAAGGAACGAAACAAAATCCCTAAGTCTGAGCAGGTATCCGTACCAAGTAACCAATATAACGGGCCAACATGCCACAACCTTGTTGTAACACTAAGCTACGAAATTGTATAAAGCCTGGTGTCTTGTAGGAAAATAACATGAAGGGAACTAGTCAAAAAAAAAAGACAAGGCTATCTGCTTCTTTTTGCCACCTTTGATACTATTAACATTAAATGAATCAATAGTCAAAGGGGCAAGTGGCATAGTAGAACAGGAGAAGTATGCTCAAACAAAAGGAGGAACTCGTACCTCAAGGATGCTTCTTTCTGGTTCTCCTGGACCTCTTTTGTTGCTCCTTTGGCTTCTGTTTTGATTCCTCAGGTTCTGAATGCAGGTCTACCTTGGAGGACCACAAAGAAGAACCCTCAGAGTCAGCATCTGAGAGCTCTGAAACAGTCTGAAATGCCTCATAGCAGTTATGTAGAGGCAAATCAGAGGTTTTGGATATCTTGGAAGCTGGCTGCTCAATAGCCTGAGTTTGGTTGCTCTTTTCTGAACCTGGGAAGGGGGGCATATCTGTCGAGTCCTGTTCAGGCTGCCCGGTGTCAGCCATAGTAGGAACTGTACTTGGCCCTGGCTGAACAGGAGGAGGAGGAGGAGGAGGAACAGGTACAGTCCTTTGTGGAAATTTAGAGATAGAACCGGGGGGGGTACTTTAGTGGTCTCTGGTGGCTTCAAAGAACAAGGGAAGGACTCACGTTGCACAACAGCAATCAAAAGCCACTGCTCAACATCATCAGAAGAGTTGGATTGGTTGTCCGCTACCCTCTTACAACTTTGATATGTATGCCCCATAGAGTTGCACAAATTGCATTTTGGTTCATTCAAACAATTCCCACTGATATGGCCCAACTCTTGACATAAGATACACTTCACCTGGTCACAAATACTACTAAGGTGGGCTGTAGACCTACACTTGTAGCAGGCTTTAGGCTGTCCTGCATAGAAAAGAAAGCCCCGGTCCCTGCCTTAAAAATAGATGTTTGGAAGATGTTGCAGGCCAGTGTCAGAAGAGTTTAACATAACCATAATCTTCCACCCCCCCAGTCCAGATATGCTCGGAATCAAAAATTGCTTCCGGAGATCCCAAAACAGTGCAATGTTGTTTTAACCAATAAGTAAGGTCCGTGACACTGACACACTCATTTCTAAACAAAACAGTAATGGTCTTATATGCAGGCCTGGTAAGGGGAATTGCTTTAAATGGGGCTCACGAGGGAGTCTGTTTCAAGACATGATACTGTGCCCAAAATCTCTGTAACCCAGTATTAAGCTTAAAGCTGATATCATACATGGTCTCACCAGAGACATAAATGAGCGTATAAACCTCATTTGTGATGCTTTCATGGATTCTTTAAGCAAAGTTTTAGCAATAAACACTCTGTCCAGAATTGTATCCTTACCACCTTTATAAAGCAGTCTGATGGCATTATGCCATTTTGCAGGGTAAATAGGCTGGTTGAACAAGGATGCATATGGTCTGTGTGTAGTAGTATGCAATAAATTTAAAGGTGCTTTGAGGGCCCCTCCGATGCAGCTGATAGGGAAGGTAGAATGGGAACTGAAGACTGTTCCACAACATTACCGGGTTTGTCAAATCGTAAGACAGGAGTATCGGTCAGATGCAAGGCAGTCAGTAAATGAAGAGGGGAAGCGGGATCATCAGGCACATATCCTCCCTGCAGTAGGGGGACAGCAGGAGTAGCAGGGGGGAAGTCCAGAGGGAGCTTGCAACTCTAGCGAACCGGCGAGGTGACAATAGGGGTAGGACCCGACACCCAATTACCCCGTGAGTCAGCAATCCATCCTGCTTGCTCAAGCACACTTTTAACAGACCAGGGTCGAGCCTCATCTGAAGAAGGCTGTCTTAGGCCGGACTTGCAGTCTGCAAATGCCATTCCCAGTGCTTCTTCCACAGCATCGATCCCTTGCAAACCCACACTGCACACTGCAGGAGAAGAAGACTGAGTTCCAGAGTCAGGAGAAGGTAAGGCAGGGCATGGCGCACATTGAAACGCAGGCTCAGACTTAGCAACAGGTAAAACTTCTGGTTGTGGTATCTCAGGAGGGGAACTGTGCACCGACAAGTGCGAGTATGCAATTTTCAATGCAGATTGTAACAGCAGTGTCCGCTGAGCATAGCGCTGTTCCTCAGAGCACAATAAACGTTCTAGACTAGCAACATCAAACAAGTCAGTACAAAAATCAGGCAGATCTGTAGGGTTGCTCACTGGGAGTGCTGCAAGCTCAGAATGATCAATTGCAGAGTGATCCTCAAAGTTGTCTTGTGCTTAACAAACAAGTTAAAAAAAATAAATAAATAATAAACAAGTTTAAAAAAAAAAGGTTGTCTTTTGCTGGAAACAATTCCTTCAGTGTCATTCCATCAGGCAAAGCGGTCTCAGAACCACAAGAGGCAGGGGTTGAGACCAGGTCACCATCCTCTGCTGCATCCATCAGCTCCTCTGGCTCCTCCACAGCAGCCGTCTTGGTCTAGGACCAGGATGTCAGGAGTCCCCCTACTATCAGAGTAGGGAAATTTCCCAAGTGCCCTTGCCAAATTCCTCACCATTCACTAATAATACCACCAATAGCTTAATGTGGTTCAAATTCAGTTGGCATGCATCTATATCCTCTTCCCCCAGGTTGCACCTGAAAATAGGTAGAATCTGTCTCATGCCCTTACTTGGTCAACAAAAACTAATTAAATAAACAATAATAAATATGGCCAGCTCAGTGGTGCTGAGGGTTGAGGCACTGGACACCACACCTAGCACCACATCAGCGACCCAGGTTTGGGAGGGAGTTCGAGTGCTGGGGGTCAGCAGGGAAGGGAGAGGACCAAGCTTCCAATGACAGCTCTCCTCTCTTGGGGATGGTAGGGATGTCATCCTGCTCCTTGGCTGCCTCCTGGTGGAGGCCAGGTGGAAGCATTAGAGTTAGGGATGCAAGGCATGGCTACATGATGCAAGCACACCTCCACATCTGCGCATTCACGGTCACGAGGGGGAAGGGACAGAAAAGCAGAAAAAGAAAGGTTGACCGCAGGCTCCATGAAGCCTACCAGCCAACCAGCATCCCACTTCACTATCGGACCACCCATAATTGACCCAATCTGGATTGTGTCCTGGGTGGGGGAGAGGACAGTCCTCCCCCTTTTCACCCTGCCACAGGGAGAAATCCATGGGGAATGGGGCTCGGGGGTACCAGGGGAAGTGGTGGACAATCCTAGGTGACTGGTAGGGTGGAGTGCCCTGCCTGTGGCCAGCCTGGGGATAAAATGAAGATGAAAAAATAAATAGCTTAAATACACACACTCAATGACACCTAGTGATAGGAGATCTCTCAGCATGCTGGTGACCGGTGTTTGCACCCAAGCCCGACACGGCAGGAGCGGAGACCAGCAGGGAGGGTTGGGAGCATCTATCGGAAGCTCTCCTCCTCAGGGTTGGGCGTGAGCCTGCATCACTCTTGAGCAGCTCCTGGTGGTCAGTTGCAGCAATGCACTTTGTGGCATGAGTGACCACACACCGCAGTGCATCCAATCAGGACACCACATGCATGTGGGTGCATTGTGGGTGGGAAGGATGAGGGAGAAAATGGAAAATGGCTGCTTGGTTGTCCGGATGATGGTCACTCGGTACCCTCACACCACAAAGCCCTTGTGGACTACCTTCTGTGTGCTGCTCTAATTGCCCCATGCACCAGGTCAAGATTAAACCCAGTCTCCCCTCTGTCAGGCCCAGGGAGGGGGCCCCCTGGCAAAGGGATACATTGGACATGTCCAGGAGCATGGAATTCAGGGTAGCAGTGGATGACAAGGATGGAATGACACGGCAGTTAGGGGGCCACTAGGCAGACTGAAGAAGTGGACAGCTGAGTGGCACAGGGTTGGAGCATAAATAAATAAAACAAAAAAAAAATAGCTTAAATAATTAACCTGTTTTTCTAAAATATAAGATTTTTATAATTTGACATTTTTTATTGTGCCTCCTTAGTATAATAGAGGATATGTGAGTGAGCGAGAATACTAGTTGCTGTTTTTTAAGGTCAACTTTGTGCCCATCTTTTCATTCATTAATAGGGATTGCAGGTGACAATACCTCAGGAGGATGCATAACTAACGAGATCAAATCTTCTGATGTCCTGTTTAAATTCCGATATAATCAAAACTAGTTAAAGCACCAGCCTGAGTTCCGTTTCCTACCCTCACTTCTTAACCTTAAATGAACAATATATGTTACGGTTTTATCATAATGTTTTATGTAGGAGACTAAATGAATCTGAATGTTCGTATAAAGAATTGACATATTACAGTTCATGCAAAGTGTACTATCTAGCTCTTTTTATTATACAAATGTTTTCACTTGTTGATTACAGACTGCAAAATATAGGACAGAAGATCTGTTGGTTTAATAACATTTAAGCATTGTGTGCATGGGACAAAATTCACAAAAAGTCGCAAAGCATAGCAGAAAAGTTTGCATTGCACTTTGCAATTGCTCAGGTGTCAAAGGTTGCTATTCACAGTCGGATAACGTACCTGTGCTGTCCAGCTGCGAATAGGGCCAGGGTGAGTAAGTGCTAACCCCATTACTCCCACTACTGCAAACCTGACTTGTGCTGCCCTGACATGCAGCAAAGAGTATGACTTCGCAATGAATAGCACAGGTGCGCTATTTGGAATTCACAAAAGCAGCCATGTAAATGATCCCATTGGGCATGCAAGATGCTATGTGGCAATCTGAATGCACATTACGGGTCTATTTAGATAGGCTGCACTGAGTTTAACATGCAACCCCATTGAGTGCTGATCGATAGTCCAATTGTATAAACACAGTTCTTCCCTGTGCTAGTGCCCCCCCCACGCAGCCGATGCCGTCCGATAGTAAATATACGTGTCCCTGGTGTCTAGTGCCCTCCCACTGATTGCCGGCCCAATGTGAAAAAATATCATTCCCTTGTGCCCAGTGGTCCCTACCCCTAACCTGCACCCATGCCAGATCTATAATTAATATTCCCTGCTGTCCAGTGGTCCCTCCCCCTTCCGATCCCATGCCCAGTATAAATAGAGTTTTTCCCCTGGTGTACAATGGTCCCTCCTCCTTTCCAATGCCCACTTAATTTAAAACATAGGTTTTCCCATGTGCTAGTGGTCTCTCCACCTGATGCCCACCTGACTGTATTATGTTCTCCCCTGTTGCTGGTGGTCCCCCCAACCCCACTCTATGCTCACCTGAGTGAAATGTATTTTTTCCCTGGTGCTAGTGGTCCCACCCACCTGATGCCCACTCATTATAAAGTTTTCCCTAGTGTCCAGTGGTCCCACCCACCACCCAAGGCTCACCTATTATAAATTAAAGTTTTCTCTGGTATCCATTGGTCCCTCCCCCTCCCCCCCCGATTCCATGCCCAATGTAACTATAGCATTTCCCTGTTGTCCAGTGGACCCTACACCCATCCAATGCCTACCCGGTTTAAAACATAGATTTTTCCTGTTGCTAGTGGTGCCCCTTACCTGATGCCTTACCAAGTGAAATATATTTTTTCTCTGGTGCTAGCCCCCCCCCACCACTGATCACCAGTCAGATGTTATTAAGAAATCTGTCCCTGGAGTTCAGTGGTTCCTCCCCCTGCCCTGATCCCCTGAATAAAGAAATATCAACAGTCCCTGGCATCTAGTGGACCCTCCTCTCACCCTGGCAGGTAGTGCACCACCACCCTGCATAACCCCCTATTCCAACCCCATAGGTGATGACTAGCATAACCCTCCATGCTTCACCATGGTTGGCCGATGACTGAGCTGTCAAAGGGCATGTACTGTACACAGTACACACTCATTGACAACTCATTTGGTGGCCGACTAAGGTGGAAAGTAAAGGGCTGTGCTTGTCGCTGGCTTGGGGTTCAGGATGGGGTGATGGGGCACTTCCTGCCAGGGTGGGAGGGTGTGGGGTCCACTAGACAACAGGGACATGGGTCCATTCATCATATAGGTGATTGGGGATAGTGAGGGGGGTCCTGATAGACACCAGGGACTGTTGCTATTTCTTTATACAGGGAATAGGGATGGAGGCGGAACCACAGGGCATCAGGGACATATTTCTTAATAACATTTGGCTGTCAATCTGCGTGGGGGGGAAAGGCACTAGCTCCAGGGGAAAAATACATTTCACTGGGGTGGGCATTGGGTGGAGTGGCTACTAACACCAGGGAAAAACATATTACACTCAGGCTGGCATCAGGTAGGGCAGACCACTAGCACCAGGGGAAAGCCTATGTTTTAAATCAGGTGGGTGTTGAACGGGGGAGGGACCACAGGACACCAGAGAAAACCTATAGTTACATTGGGCATGGAATTGGGAAAGGGAGGGACCACTGGACACCAAGGAATATTTCATGAAGATCAAGCATGGGTGTGGGTGGGTTGAGGAACCACTGGACACCAGAAGAGTCTTTAATTTATAATAGGCAGGCATCGGGTGGGGGATGGGACCACAGGACATCAGGGAAAATTTTAATTTATAACCAGTGGGCATCGGGTGGGTCCACTGGACAGCAGGGAGAACTTTAATTTCTAATTGGTGGGCATCAGGTGGGAGAGTGACCACTGGACATCAGTGAAAACTTTATAATCCGCAGGAATCAGGCAGTGGAGGGACAACTGAACACTAGGGAAAACTTTAACTTCTAACAGGCGGGCACCAGGTGGGGGGAACCACTAGTCACCAGGGAAACCTTGTCAGACATAGGACAAGGGATTGGGAGGGGGCAAGGATTGCTGGACACTAGTGACTACTGGGGTTGGGCAAGGGGGGTCTGGCCAATGTAGTAACTCTGCCAACCACTAAGGTTGCACGGTTATAAGGTAAGGTCTCAGTTAGCGGTATTTGCTCCGTGAAAGGGAACTATGCTGCAGGCCCTTGTGTGGAACAAATGCTCTGTGAATAAGACTGCACTGATATGCAGGTCCCCTCCGCCTCATTTGCATTGCCATCCCTCCACACTTTGCCCAAGCAATTTTGAACACGCAAACCTGGCTTCTGTGAATACCAACTCAAAGCAAAACTAGGGTTGTTCGCGCAAAACCTGGTTTGAGCCCGGGCAAAGTTGTGTGAATCCTGGCCATGATGTTTTAACTCTGTAACTCTGTTTTTAAATTATAATGACCTTGAAAGTTGATCAATAAATTGTGAACCTTGATTCATCACATAAAAAGTGCAGCACTATTGTTTAAATGCATCTATTTTCCACCCTAATACTTTCTGCTGCATCAGCTGCATTGCTAGCAAAGAAGCAGATATGAGTGAGAACTGCTTTGCACCATATACAGTACATCCAGGGAACATTAAGTGGAAAGGAAAACATTTGTTACCCAAAAGGTTCTTCCCTCTTTTGGAAAGCTGGTTGGACAGGAATGCACTTGGGTACTGGCAGTGCCTGGCTAAAGGTAAACACGGAGAGTAGCAGCAATTGAAAGCTGGCACCCTCCTCAACTTGGCTGGATTAACCAAAATAACTTCTTTGCAGAAATTCTTTAAAATAAGTCCTTGGGTCACACACACATAGATAAAGAGGAGAGCATACCTGTGTTATGTCCAAAAAAAGCTTAATTTTTTTTTAGAAGTGCAAATAAAACGATTCCATACACAGTAAAAAAGTAGCTCCAATCCTTACCCCTCCCTTGGATGGTAAGATGCGTCCACCTGACCTGACACGTGTCACACTCTTACAGCGTTTTTTCAAAGGTAACGTGGAACCAATAAGCTAAGTCTTTTATAGTAATAAATTTAAAGGGGTATGTACATACAAAGGCTACCAAATTTTAAAATACACACATGGTATATAAAAGCGACTATGTGCAAATAAATACCCACACCAATTTTCCATTCAACCTAAATATAAATAACACTCTATCATGCTGAAACAGTCCCTACTTATATCATCAAGAATAATGCAAAATGTATAAAAAAATCTTGCTTTTGAAAGCTCTGACAAGGCACTGAAACCAAGAATCTGGATTTTATAAAGGTACTGTATAAACATTGTACAATTGCCAGTTCAAAACAGTCCAGTGAATAGGAATTGAGTTCCTATATGGACAAACTGCCACAAATAGGGTCCCGTTTCTGTAAAAAATGAAAAATAAAAACAGAGGTGAATGTGTTAACCCTTCAGAGCATGGACAGGTATCTCTGTACTAGGAAAAACAATGGATGTATTTGTTGTTAGGCTACAAAGGGTTAAGGTAACCATAGAAATATATACATATATAACAAGGAAAAGCATTTTGCTCTAAATATTGACTTCCCAAATTGGTACTAGAGTTAGCTCATAGTACATTATTTTCATAGGTTAAAAGGATCATGTCACAGCAGGCTACAGAGGACACCATCACACTCTCATCCTGAAGCAACATCTAAATTTCACAGGCTTCTGAAAGATCCCTGACTTGGACATGGACACATTAATTCAATTGTGCTTGACTGCAGTTTTTTTTGGGGGGGGCATTTAGAAACATCATTGCCTAAAATTCCTAACTTGGAAACAGGCATAAATATATAACAGTGCAGCATATCAATATAAGAGAACAACCTGGGGGGGGGGGGGTTGTATATAGTAGGAATTGTAGAGCTACCAGATTTACTTAGTCAAATAAGGACCCAGTTCCAATTTGTCATTAAGACCTGATCTATTAGTTGCTCCCATAGAAAAAAATCCAATACTGCTCTCTCCTATGTAAAAGATTATTATAGTTACAACCCCTTTGATGTTTCACTGGTTTCTCAATACCTGTGAAAAACACTTTGTGTAAACCTCGGTCAGTAGCCCCTTGCATATAGACTGCTAAGGCATAACTGAGGTCCAAGTGCTCTATAGCTCACATATGTTTCCCTACGCATAACTTAAACTGATGTTTGGTTTTCCCCACATAGTAACTGCCACAAGTGCAGGAGGCAAGATAAACCACCCCTTCAGTTACACATGTAAGAAAGCCTCTGACATATCAAGTTCTACCTGTCTTGGGATTCAAAAAGATTTTACTGTTATAGACATTCAAACAGTACTTGCAGTTGCTGCACCTAAAACAGCCATCTGTTTGTGCTGGCAACCGTATCCTGGGCCTTTCTATTTGAACCTATGGTTAAAAAGAGTGGACCACCCAGTCCCTAATATTTTTTGCCCATTTATGTACAAATCTGGGTTGGCAGTCCGCTAAATCAGTGACTCCCAGAATCAGTTCTATCAAGTGCCAATGTCTTTTAATAATGTCAGAAATGTTATTTGCCTGTGCACTATAGGTAATAAAGATGATTGCCCTTCTGTCATCATTTTCTCTGGGGTCTTTTTCTACTAAGAGGTCTGTACAACCCATACTATCCACTGCCTGTCTGGTGTTTTCTACCACAGTTTTGGAATACCCTCTTTCAGCTAGTCTCTCTTCTAGCTCAGTGGCCCTGACTTGATACATATTGTCTTCTATACAATTTCTCTTCATTCTAATGAACTGGCCTTTATGTGGCCCTTTTATTGTGTGAGCCAGATGGCTACTGCTGGTGTGGAGGAGTGTGTTGGGGTCTGTGGGTTTTTTCCAAATCATCTGTTATTACCTCACCCATGCCATCTTTTTTAATAATCTAGTCCAGAAAATTGATGTGTGTATAACTAAAGGACATGGCAAATCTTAAATTGGGGTTACTGTGCTCTAACATCTTTACAAATTCAAAAGTTCCTGTTCTGTACTGGACCAGACCATCAGCACATCGTCTATACATCTTCTCCAGAGGTCAACCCTATTCAAGTACTGGTTGACCTCTGGATTCCTGACCATATCCTCTTCCTGTTTGCCAAGGAACAAGTAGGCACAATTGGTGGCAAAACTTGCCTCCATCGCAGTGCCTTTCTTTTGCCAGTAAAACTGGTCCTGAAGCACAGAACTATTACATGTGAGTACCAATTCAGACAAGTGTGTTAATATACCAGTTGCAGAGACTGGCACTTCCCTTCCATCCATTATATACCATATGTGTATTTTAAAATTTGGCAGCCTTTCTATGTGCATATCCTTTTAAATTCATTACTGTAAAAGACCTAGCTTATTGGTTCCACATTACCTTCAAAAAAACACTGAGAGTGTGAAATGCATCAGGTCACATGAACGCATCTTAGCATTCTAGGGAGGAGTGAGGATTGAAGCTGCTTTATTACTGTGTATGGAATCATTTTATGTGCACTTCTAAAAATAAAATGAAGCACTTCTTGGACATATCACAGGTATGCTCACCTCTTTATCTATGTGTGAGTGACCCATGGACCTACTTTAAGAATTTCTGCAAAGACATTATTTTTGTTAATGCAACCGAGGTAAGGAGGGTGCCGGCTTTCAATTGCTGCTACTCTCTTCCCTCATTTTCCCGACTGGTAACTCAGCAAAATAACAGCTCTGGCCTGTCTAAATTCATTCAATGGGGAGTTCCTTCTGAGGGGTCAGCTTACACAAGCAACAACCACGGACCCTCCAACAGTGGGCAATCTTGTGCTAACAACTCATGCTATTGGGATCTTGGCTGACATCCCACATGGATTTTTTTTCTATGAACAGCTTTTCCCACTTTCATTGGTGTCTGCTTTTGGCATTTTCCTCCATAAAACTCAGTAACCCCGCAAGGAGAGGTCCTTACTCTTTCAAAATTCTGCACAAAATAACTACTTACACATATCAAGATTTTCTGTTTCCATTGCCTCTCACATCCTTCTCTGGACTTCCCCACTTGCTGCTACTCCCTTGCAAGGGATTTCAGGAAACTGCTAGTAGAGTACAAAATTGAGGGGGGAGGCTGCAGGAAAGACAATAGGGAGGAGGAGGGAGGAAGGAAGGAAGGAAGGAAGATTAACTGGATGGCCTAGGCACTTAGGTGTTTTATGGAAAGTACTGCTTAGCTGGAAGAGCAGCTGGTCAGTATTTTAAGTCCCTGATTCACTTTCCAGTTGTGTCACATCCTTTCTTTTTTTCTTAAAAGCAGACAATAAATCAAAGCCCATCAAGATGCAAAATACATGATGCCAAAATGATTTCCTCCAGCAACCATTAATGGCTAAAACATATGCATAACACTGGATTCAAGTCTCTGAAATTAGATATCTCATTTACAGGGTTACAATTCATGAGACAGCAGCAGAACATGTTGTGTTCACAATTAGTTTAGAAAACTAATTATTGATGCAATGCATCAGTTAATCTTCGCTGGTACACTAATTCTAAACGAATAAGGTAATGCATTAAAAAAACAATTGCATTGTGGCAAAAGACAATAATAGATAACATGGCTATCTTTCTCTTAACTTCATTTTAATTAAGTGAATGATGTAGGTTTTTTAAACAGGTCTAGCAGTGAATGATGCAGGGTCCTAAAACAAATAATGCAGGCTTTCCCAACTTGGTTTTTAGCCCTTGAGATATGAAATAACAGTTCACAGAAGTTCAGTCTGGATTACTACTAATTTGTCACTTTAATATTTAGTTGCATTACCCTCTGAAAATTCACAAATTAAAAAAAAAAATATGTGTTAATGACTCAGTAGGAAGCACACTAAACTTTGGTTCCAGAAGATAGAAATATCATGGGTTCTGTTCCTACACCAGGAATTTTGGCTAATACCCAATACAAACTGATGTATCCAGCCTGCCCATATTACCTTATCAAACTCCAGGACCTATTGTCTCTGTGGGGTCATTGCTTACATTATTCTACCCTTTTTTTTTTATAAATTTTCTTTTTATTTCATATTTTGGATTACTACCTTTGAACACAAAATGGCTCTTTTACAAAGGTTCCAAGTCGAGGTAGCAAACAGTACAATGTTGGAGGAACAAATAACACAAACTGAGAATTGCATAAAAAAATCAGTGCAAAACATAACAATACATGATATAATAAGTGCAAACATACATGTGATATTTATATCAATGTTTGGTAACATTGTGGCTGATAACAGTGGAGTCATCTAATTATTTATTAGAGTGCAAACCTGTGTGTGGATTGTAGCCTGAGACAGGCTTTGTCAGAAAAGGAGGGTTGAAATAGTGAGAAGAGAATTTGGGGGAAAGGGATGAGTAGTGATGGAAAGACAGAGATTGAGTAGGCATAGGTATGATAGGGGATTGGGCAGGGAGAAACAAGGTATAAAGATGGAAAAGGCCCAGTGTGATGCCTCAGGGAGCACTATTAGAATAGAGGGGTTGGGAGGCAGCGAGAGTGGGGCAAGAATCAATAGGAGATATAGGGGAGAAGAGTGGAAGAAAGTGCCTTGGAAGTTATTACCCCGGGTGTGTCTTCAGGTACCACCAAATACGAGGAGCATATGCTGCGGTGTGCTTTGGCTAGGTTTTAACAGAAAAGTGCCACCTTGTTAATGGATTACAGCCCAATCAGAATTTGTCATAGAAGGGAGAAAGCTGGGAAAAACTAGGAAGGGGGCTGAAGTGGAGGAGGAGAGAGGAGGGGGAATATAGGGAAGAAGCGGAAATGGAAGATAGGAGAGGGGAAGGGGAAAAAGGAAATAGTGAGCTAATTGGGTCAAGAGCAAGTAGAGCCATATCAAGTGGGGCAGTCACAACGGTTCACCTGGGTCAACAGAAGATGCAGGTCTCTTTGCAAGGGGCTGATTTTGTCACAGTCAGTTAGGTGGACAGGGAGGTCATTAAACCATTGACTTTCTGTAAAAGAGAGGGCTCGCTGGGTGAATGTGGTATGCCTAAAAGGTACCTGAAGAGCCCCTTTCACTGATCTCTTAGTCATTTTAGAGGATTTAGTAGGTTTGAAGATGTTGGCCATTGAGGCCGGAGTTAGCCCCAATTGGGATTTTTTCCCAAGCAGGCATACCTAGTATCTGATCCTTTGCTGCAGGGGGAGCCAACCAGTCTCAGCATACAGCTGACAAGTATGAGTAAGGTGATCCTTTCCCGGGTGTTTCTACCTCTCTCTTCCTGCCAAGTAGGTACTATACCCCTGACTCTATCCCAACTGTGTTTGAATCTGTTAAAGGTTTTGGCACTCACTATCTCTTCCAGCAGACCATTTATTGTTCTACCATGCTTTCTGTAAAATAATACATCTACACATCCTTTTTAAACCTTCCCCCATTAACCTCCACTCATAACTGTGTGTCCTAGCTTCTCTATAGCAGGTAAATAGCTCCTCAAACTTCACCTTGTTAATTCCTTTCAGGAGCTAGGGTTGTCAGAACTAGTTCAAGAAGGATTTAAACCATACAAGAACTCTGGTGTTCACGTTCTAAATTAGAACTCAGAAACCAGAGGGTTCACAGTACAGTTCAAACCTTTTTGTACATTTTTTTGGCTCAACACCTGATCTGCTGCACAGTGCCAAGTCTTTAACTTATCTCCTATGGGACATTATATGCCATTGCACTCACTGCTCACCTCGACCCACCAGCTGGAACAGATAAAAGCAAGGGGGGACAGACAGAGTCAGAGAGGGTAGGCAATGCCACTGCAACACATGAATGGCTGTTGCATGCTAGCAAGTTCTTCCTGGGCTGATGTCAGATCACAGACCACCAGGCTAATCCAGCCTAGCATGTCAGTGGTGTCTGATGGAAGTGTGGGGGGGAGTGTATTTAGAATCACAAAAAAATAAAGCAATTGCTTTGCTTTGGGAAAGCGGGATGAAAGTGGGAGAGGTGAACAGAATTTTCTGGATGCACAGTGCTGACAGCATGGGAAGATGAAAGTGTGTGGGACTATGGGAAAAGTTTGACTTGCTAGATGGGTCTGTCCTCTGGGTGTGTGAGGGACTTGTGAGCAGAAGATGAACACACACTTGATCAGTGAGTGATGTGCTGGTCAGAGGCTGGGCCATGCTTGTAATGCAGTCATGTGATGATTGTCTGGACTGCTGAAATGTGCTTCCTGTTGTGCAGTTAGGGTGGAGCTCAGCAGTAGAGTAGACATCTTTAGCCGTGGTTACACAGCAGTAGCGCTTCAAAATTCTGACTGTAACAGTGCAGTCCTGACTACCTACAGTGAGTTTTCTGCCTGTCTACATGGCCTCTCTCTGCACCACTATAAGCTCCGCTGGTGAGGGGCTGTGCATCGGGGGGCTGGGCAGTTGCTCTGTGGCATAAGCAGTGATATGTTGATGATGCATTTGCTGCCATCATCCCTTCCCGTCATTGCCATGGAGAGGAGCACAACAACCAGGGAGTTTATCCTTTTAGCTGGAATTAAAGGTTTTTTCCCTAAATCTGTTTTGTGTGCATTTTTGTCCTGTGTTCCCTGCTGCTGCTTTTCTTGAAGGCTGTATCCATCTGTGCCATGAGCGCATGTGCCCTGGTCAGGCCCCTACCCTCCCTGTGGATCCTCCTCAAACCCAGCATGCTTGTTCAAGGCATTTAATAAAGACACTAACCTCCAAAACTTGAGAATTCAAAATAATTTCTTGAATGTTTGCCGATTCCACAATCGTGGTCTTGCAATCAAATAGGATGCCGCCATAGCACTTCCTGGTTCTGACATAGAGATTTGGGAGGCAAGAGAGCATGCTGGGGCCATCCTCTGTGTGCCAGTGTGAGCGGCGCAGCTAGTCCACACTTCAACTTGTATCACTCACTCCCTAACATAATTAGAGATGTACAAAATTGGCAAATTTTGTTATGTCACCTAAATTCGCCTGTTTAAGTGAAATTTTTCACGTAAGGAAAATTCTGAATTTCACCTGCGTAATGAGAAATTTTGCCTACAGAAGGCAACATTTTGCCTGTGGAAGGTGAAATTTTGCCTGCAAAAGGTGAAATTTTGCCTCTCGGAGGAGAAATGTTGCCTTCTGCAGGTGAAATTTAGCATTGCGTAGGTGAAATTCCAAATTTCGCACCCAGCAAAATATTTTGTGTAATGGGTGAATTTCGTAAAATATTTTGCATGGTGAAACTGCCAATTTCACTCAGATTTTGCCGGTGAAATATAATTTTGCATCATCTCTAAACATGTTCCCAGCTTAGCAGCGGCTCAGGGAGTGCAGTAAAGGACATCTTACCATGATTGGGTAAGTGTCCACATGACCACTTTTGCACCAAAGCAACTAAATCACACAGGTTACTCCAGTGCAAAAGTGGTAGTTTAAATGGGGCTGTTGTCTAGCAGCAGTTTGTTTAACAAATCCTAACTTAAATAATTAAACAAATCTTTCCTCCTTGTGTGTGGAGGTCTAGGGAGAGGCGCACATACAGTATTGTACCTAAGTAAAATATATTTATATCATTGAAAAAAGATAATAAAAATGAGTCAGGAGCAGGGAGAGATAGGTGTTGGCAAAAAGTGAAGTGTGTGTTAGGGGTGAGAGCTGGAGAATGTCACTGTCACCTCTCTCAGTGTATATGAAAGAAAATACAGTAGAAATAGTTAGTGTAAGGGGTGGACTCACAGAGAAACATCTTTTTTTTTCATTTTCAAATATCTTTGACTCCTGTGTGGCTTACTTCTTGCCACGTGTTGTGTTCCCTTGGACTGCACTGATAACACCCAATGTGTACATGTGCCTCCCAGCACTCGGTGAGTGGTACCCAAATAAATCCCAGAAATATTCTGAGTGTTGGTAGGAGAGGAAAATCCTTCTTTCATTTAAAAGTGTCTGTATGTGCTGTGCTTCCTTGGAATGTATTGACTGTACCCAGTGTGCACATGTGTCACCCAGCACTATGTGCACGTATCTCACTATATCCCGGAAACAGTTTGTGGAATGGGAGGAGAGAAAAATCCTGTCTTCATTTCAAAATATCTCTGTGTGCTGTGCTCCACTGGACTGTATTGACTATACTCAGTGTGTGCATGTGCTGCCCAGCACTAAATGTGTGATATCTCAGTAAATCACAGAAATATTTTGGGTAATTGGGAGGAAGAAAAAATCCTTTGTTCATTTAGAAAATCTGTGACTCTTACATTGCGTACTGGCCATCTATCCTACTGTGTTCTCTTGGACTGCACTACTGTATATTCAGTGTGTGACCATGTGCCACCTGGCACTCAAGTGTGTGGTATCTCGTGTGAAGAAATAAATCCCCCCAAATATTTTGTGTGACATATGGTGGGAGAAAAATCCTTTATTCATTTAAAAATATCTCTGAGTCACCGGCCCACTGGCACAACAGTACCATTTGTGACACTGCCCATATGGAAAAAATATGTATTTTCCATATATGGCCAAAAATGCATTTTAAATATACAAAAAGTGACCCCTTTTTGGCATGTTTTAAATATATGAAATAATGGGAACATATATCATGTATATATGAGACATGTGTGGACAATATATGGACCATATATAAAACAGGTTACCAGGTTATATTAGCACTACAGGAATAGTGCCAGGCAAGACAGCACTAGTCCCTGTAGCACTACTATGGACAGTGAGCAGGGATGTAGAGCACTTGCGATATGCACTCCCCTGGTCACTAACCATGGCGCTGCCACAGGACAAGGGCAGCAAAATACCAGTGGCTGGCCGAACTGCTCCCATAGTGTGGTGGACTGGGGTATGAAGCAGCTCCGCTTGGAAGCAGTTGAGAATGGGATTCTAATCCTGGTCTCCAACCATCTTACAGACATTGGGATTTGTTTTTTCTTTTTTCACAAGGAGCCATGGAAACAGTATTCCATGGCTCCACAAATTTAACTTTCCTCATGATACACTCCCCCCCCACTCCGGAGTGGGAAACTTTAAATCCTGGGGGTGCAATCTGATGGCATTTTTGCTGTGCTGTTCATGCCGATGGCATTTTGGTAGGTTATGTTCCAACCTAGTGCCATAAAATCGTACATGCAACTAAGTTTTATATTGAGAATGCAATTTCCATATGTTGCCCATTCACATATCATATAAAGTATGACTTATATTTTTCTACTCTTTCATGTATTTAAAACATACCAAAAAGGGCCACTTTTTGTATATTTAAAATGCATTTTTGGCTACATATGGAACATTTTTATTTTTTCCACATGGGTGATGACCTGGGTTTGGGAAAGAGCCTGGGTCATCATAGGGCAAGCCAGCTCTCCCCTACTCAGGGGTGGTCTCTGCTGCAACAGCATCACCTGTACGACCACAAGTGGTGGTACAGCCAGAGCCAAAGATCGAGGGAAGGGGACAATAGCAGCTTGACACTGCACATTAACCAGGGCCTTTTTGATGTCAGGGGGTGGGACACAAAATGGAAAATTCACAGCAGGATGGCATTTCACCACCCGTTACAGGAGCCCACACCACTGACTGATTCTCCACTTCACCGACTGACACTACAACTCTCTCTGGGGAGGAGAAGGCAAGGCCCTTGTCAGCTCTTCTCATAGGGAATCATCCACGGGATAACTACAAGAAGGAGGTAAATCCTAGAGATGGTGGGTGATGCACCTAGGCAGAGCAGCAGGAAGTGATGAGGCCTGGTTGGACTGCAGGGGGACAATGCATAGTAAATTAAAAAAATATATATCTTTGAGTCTTATGTTGTGTACCGGCCAGCTGTCCTGCTATGCTTCCTTTGACTGCACTGTACCAAATGTGTAACTGTGTGCTGTCTGGCACTTGATGTATGGTATCTTGTGCAAATAAGTAAATCTCAGAAATATTTTAAGTGACAGGAGAGGCAGAGAAAATTCCCTATTCATTTAAATCCCAGGAATATTTTGAGTGACAGGGGAAAAGAGAAAAATCCTTTATTCATTTAAAAATATCTGTGACTCTTATGTGACATACTGGACATCTGCCCTGACTCCCGCTGTGCTCTATTTCACTGCACTGAACCCAGTGTGTAACCATTTTGCCCCTGGCAGTCAGTGTACAGTATTACATGTTCAAAAAAAAATCCCAGAAATATTTGGGGTGACAAGGGAGAGGAGAAAATCCTTTATTTATTTAAAAATATCTGTGACTCTTACATTATGTATTGGCCAGCTCCCCTGAATCCTGCTTTGCTCCCTTTGACTGCACTGTACCCAGTGTGTGACATGTGCCCCAGCACTCAGTGGTACCTTATGCAAATAAATAAATCCCAGAATTATTTTGGGTGACAAGGGAGGAGAGAAAAATCCTTTATTCATTTCAATCTCAGAAATATTTTGAGTGGCAGAAAAAAAATATTTTACTCATTTAAATGATCTGTGACTCTTATATGATGTACTGGCTTTCTGTCCTGCTGTGCTCACTGTATCTGCACTGTACCAGAGTGTGAACATGTGCCGCCCAGCACCCAGTGCACAATAGCTCACAAAGTAATAAAAAAAATATATATCATATTAATGAAATATTGAAATGCATTATAAGTACAAAAACACAATTTCAGTACTGAAAAGCATAACATTTTTATCAAGAATTCAAATTACTGTCATTATTTTGTCTTGTCCATTCCCATTCTAAAAGCCTTGCACCTAGGATCCAACATGATCTTTGCTTCTTCAATTAGCTTGCATGGCATCACACTGTCATAATGCCAAAATCAAATTTGTGAATTGAGCCACACCATTTTCTAATGCAGGAGTTGTGTACACAATCACTGGTGATATCATGGCTGACAACACAGATAAAGCATCTGGCTGTGGTGGTTCAGGTGTCGATGGTAATGGTAATCCTGGTGGTAGCAAAAATAACCCAAATGTTTCAGTTGATAAATATACAAAGGCCAAAAGAGCCACAATGAACTGTGATAAAGGGGGACACTAAGAAAATGTGTGCAGCTGCTGGTGTCACACACAGAAGCACTTTAGTATAAGGTATTGGTTACTAAGGTTTTACTTGGAATAGGAAAAAATTCTAGTGGTCCTTCAAGCTTATTACCCCACTACTGGTTAGTATGGTGTTCAAGCTGTTAAAATCCCTGTGACTAGCAGTGAAAGTAGTGCAACTGACAGTGAATATAACTCAGGCAGTAGCTCTTTGAGGCTGACTCTTTAGTGTTTGGTGTAGTATCAGCCCTACATCCATGCCAAATGAGCATGTCTGCTGACAGAGAATCAGGTAATGCAGTTGCACATATATCCACACATGGTGCAAATGTGAAGGACAAATCAACCACTTCTATACTCTATCAAAATGAAAAACCCTCAAATGCCCACTCTACTTGCACCATGGGTACAAAAAGTATGGATGGCTTAGGTTCTGCTCACAGAGGTAAAAAACCTGCGGCACTACAGTTTTCAGTTATCGTCTTAGACCTTGAACCAAGCCTGTCACACTGTAGTGTGAAACTATTTTTTCTGTCAATAAAATTGATTCATGCAGAGCAATTTGTACCATCTGTAAACAAAGTGTAAGCCATGGTAAAGTTGCTTCAGGTTTCGATACTGCAGCTCCCAAACACCACGTGAAGACACATTCACTATTGCTTGATCCACCAAAAGTCATGACCTCCACCTTCCAGACCACCAATGAAAAGGATTAAAATGTAGTAATGGATAGCAAATTTAGTGAATTTTGTGCAGACAGAACAATATCCAGCCCCAGGACCACCAGTAACAGTAACACTACAAACACAGTTAGCACCAGTTACACATCCAGTGATGACACTAATAACTCCACCACCCAAAAGTCCATCTGATAAATGAAGTACCATGCCTAATAATCTAGGAATGTGTTTTAAGCAGCTAAAATTGTCTTAGATGTTTGAGAGAAAGAATATCTTTAATAAAAGTCATCCAAAGAGTCTTCCTCTTAATCATAAAATATGGGAAATGTTTGCTGGAGCCCTTCTCCCATACTCTTTAGTAGACTAGCAGAATTTTAGGGAAGTCATGAAACTTGCAGAGCCTTGTTAAAATGTTCCTCATTGAAGGAACTCTGCCTTTGTTGAAATAACAAACATTAATTGGGCATTAAAAGCAACAGCAATGCTTGCTCTTAAAAATTCAGAGGGTGAGGTTATTCATATCATGACAGACATGTGGACCAGCACTTAGAATATAGATTATATGTCCCATACTGCTCATTTGGTCAGTTTTTCACGTGCTGCTTCAAAAACAAACATATCCTGAAAGATGGTGGTGCTGCATATAAAGACATTTGAGCAAAGTGATGCAGCTTCAAATAGCTTGCAAAACAAAAATGAGCTTGTTAATGATTGGATTCATTCTCTTGTTCTAAAATGTGGCTTTATAGCAAGTGACAACAGATCCAACATCTTGAAAGCAATATGGGATGGAGAATTCATGCATGCTTCTTGCTTTGCACATTGCTTGCATTTACAATAATTGTCAATGGGTTTCTGACCAATGCAATACAAATTGATGACACCATTGCTGTCTGCAAAAAAATTGTGCCTCACTTTTTTCATTCAGCCATGGCTTCATGTTTATGTACTATCTGAACAGCAAAAGAAAAGAAACACAGTCTGATCTACCACAAGTTGATTCAGAATGTTTCCACTTGGTGGAATTCAACCCTTTATATGCTTCGGCACCTCTTGGAAAAAAGCCAGCTGTACATGAATATTGCTCAAATTACATTATTGGTGACAACATTATGCTTTCTGTGCTGCACAGGAAGTTAATGGAGACAGAGTGCTGCATCCTAGCTCCTTTTGAGACTGCTACAAGAGACATGATTTTAGAATGTGTCACTGAATCAGGTTATCCCACCTATAATACTGGTTACACATCATCTAAGTGTTCTGATGCCACAGATAGGAATAGATAGGTCTGAAGGAGAAACAAGATGCCAGCAGTATCATGGAAATCTTGTAAAGAGAATGAATATGTGCTTACAAAACTATGACAAATTAGATGCAAAGATCACAACAAAACACTACATACCTGCAACTCTCTTGGATTCCAGGATCAAGGCTATACATCTTTCAGAAAGAGAAAATGTAGAACACCACACATTTCTGTTGATAGATGAGATGCAGAAGTCACAGGACTCAAACACAGCAAAACAGTGTAGCTTCTCATCTCCACAACATACAGGTCAATCTTCTCAAGCAAAAGTCATCAAATGTCAGCAGTAGTTCTTCCACAACTCCCAGTCCACTCTTAATAGCAAGCTAATTATGTGGCCTTTCACAGATCTCTGCCATACCAAGTTACACTGATTCTTCTTCTTCTGAGCATTCTCTTTTCATTGTGATATACAGTCACCTTCAAGAACCACTTATTCCTATCAAGGTATGCCCTTTTTGAATATTGGAGATCAAAAAACGTTTATATGGTCAGAGCTGTACAGTGAAGCCATTAAATATATTGGTTATCCTTCAACAAGTATCTTTTCAGAACACTCATTCAGTACAGCTGGAAATATTGTGACAGACACCAGAAATAGATTGCTTCCAGAAAATGTACAAACGTTAACATTTGTTAATGTTAATAAGACAAGATTTGCATATCATTACAAAAGTATAATGGTGGCTGAATCAAATCAAGTGATTGATGTGGATGATGACAGCTCAGATGATGGTTGATAAATGCTGTCTCAATGAACAAGCAACTTTAAAGAACTTAATTTAAACTGTGTTGCCCAACTTTGTGTAGTTCTACTATCGATCAGATCCACAATACACTTTCACCATTTGTGTCTATGGCAAACTGATTTTTAGATAAGGCACAAAGTGAGCAATTTTCCAGGTAAAGTCAACAGCAGTGGGAACCATGTCATTACAAACTCACATGGCAAGTGTTACAGTTACAGTAAATGTTATCCAAGTTATTGATTGGTGAGAGAATTGCTGTTTTGTTTATATAAATTACATTTCACTTATGTGGCAGCTAATGCAGTATCTAATGGAACGCTGTATGTATTAATGCTGTTTACTGGTTTAATCATATACAGTAGTTAGATTTTTGTGGTGGCAGTTTCCATTAGATATGAGTAGGAAAAGACAGTTTAACTGCAGAATAAATATTAACAAGTAAAAATACAGTTTGTTTTCAAACATGAGATGTGTTAGTTAGATAACAGCCTCAAAAGAATGGTTGGTGTATTTTTTTTATTTAAATGTCTAATGACTGACTGCACTTATGAAAATAATATGTGTGCGAGCTTCAGATAATGTTGCTGCCATACTCTGATTTTGTTAATGATAGAAAGCTTGAATCATAGCAGCTTTACAGTTACTGTGGTTATTTAAAAGTGACAGCAACAAGTAGCTGAGGTTAGCTAATGTAAATTAATGTTTTCATTAATACTTCATTGAAGAATGGTCAGCAAGCAGTAAAGGAACTCTAATTTTCTGGTGATAGCTAATGCACATATGAGCTACTCTATAAATGATAAAGTATATAGAAGATGAGGCTTGTTTAACTTTGATTACAGACTGAACACAATTATGGTTTCATCATCACTTATTTTATGACTTATACAAGAACCACAACTTTGGTAACTGTTGCTGAATCTGCACAATTTATTATAGATGAACTCTAATGTACAGTAGCTGCAGCAGAACAACTTTTAACATATGGGTGGATGGCCCTGTAAGTACCTGTAAGTGGCTGACTTTAGTAAACAGAAGAAACCACATACTAACCTAGCTGCAGTCATTTGAAAGTTATACATGATCATCTCTCTCTCTCTCCCCTTATAATGGACAGACTTTGTTTTTATCCACAATTTCATGTCATGAATTTCACTATTATCTTCTGTATGTGCAACCAATTTAAAACAAGGGTTTGAGTTCTAAATATATTAGCACCCTAGAACTTTTCCAAAATTCCTAGACCTGAACCTGAAGCCAGAATGTCATGGGTTCTGACAACCCTATCAGGAATTTGAAGGTCTCTACCATATTCCCCCCTTCTCATCTGGTTTTCAGTGAATTCATGTTCAGCACTCTTAGCCGATACCCACAGGCTCTGACCTCCTTCTGTTGAATCCTTTTGGTCACCATGAATTGTACTTTCTCTAACCTGTCACTCTCCTTTTATAGGTGGAGACTCCAGAACTGGTCACAGTACTCCAGATGTGGCCTTACCAGTGACCTATATGATTTTAACAGTACCTCAAGCGCTCTACTGTTGAACCCTCTCACAATGCACCCTAGTATCCTGTTAGCCTTTCTGGAGGCCTTGATACAGTGGCAGGTTCTCTTAAGGGAGTCACTAATGATGACTCTTGGGTCCCTAGATCTCCTGACTACTACATCCATAGGTCACTCGGTGGGTGCTGCACTGTTGAGGTTCTGTCCTTCAGATGAAACATTAAACCAAAGTCCCTTCTGCCAATATTAGTGAAAAGTAATGATCCCATGGCACATTCTGAAAGTGTGAACAAAAAAGTTCATATAATCCAGCTTCCCAGGATACACCTGAAATTAAGCTGTCAGGTCTCAGTGTGCCTTTCTGGTCAGGAATTATAACTATTTATGTCTGTCTAACAAATCCATCCAGTTCAAGCTTGCATGCACTAGTTACTGTGTTGTATTAGATGCCAGTTTTCCTGACATAAAATAAAATGTTGATTGTACTTTACTGTTCTATGTATTTGTTCTTACCAGCCCCTTCGCCCAGGTCACACCTGGAAATGAACTTTGGCTCAGTGTGCCTTTCCTGGTTACCAATTTTCAATAAATAAACAAATACAATTGTTAAGCAATATAGTAAGATATATTACCACAGTCCAATAAAGCACTTTTTGAAATTTTATAATCTTTTGGCATTAAGGGTAATGAATTTAGATGTTAACTGAAAGCAATAATTACTGGAAAGGGTTGATTACAATCCAAAATACAGTACTAGAGTTTTACATTACACACTCCTGTGTATAACGAGGTGTATATAAGCATAAGCCATCAACTAACAGGAAAACACTTTTAAGTTATCCTTACTGGAGAAGGCATAGCTTTCAAAGCACATCACTAAGATACAGTACAAATAACAGGCCCTATGCACTATTGTGCAGAAAGGCTTTGTGCCACTTATCTGTGGTACTGTACATAGCCACTCCACACCCATTGCGCCCCCCCACACTGGATTGACCAAACAGGGTGCGCAGTCCCTAGGCATCCGATCCCCCAGCTGCATGGACAGCAACATGTCAGGGTGGAAGGGGAAGTGTCTGCACTACACACCATGCACTAAGGTGAGCAGTGTGACATGCAGGGGGCATAGGGATGGGAAGGACATGCCAAAGGGGACCCTGCTGCAGTGGCCATACTCAGTCTTGCCTGCACACCCACCGGGCCCCCCCACACACACAATCGGTCCTGAGCACCCTCCCTCCAACACATAGAGCCCTCCCGGTCCCTGCAGCTCAGATCCCCCCCTTGCACATATATGCCCCATCCCCAGTGCAGGCGGTAGAGGAGGTGTGCACTGGGCATTGCAGCCAGCTACCCATGGCCGCGGCACCACCTGCCAGGTCCATGGATATGGGGTGGTGTGGTTGGTGCAGCAGAGGGCAGTCAGTGCCAGTGGCTCAGCAGGTCGCACACTTGCCTCTGAGGCTGGAAGATCTGAGGGCTGTGGTTTCTATCCCCACTCAAAGCACTTGGATTAAATCCTAATACTGGCACTGTAGTGCAGCATATGGGGGGTGCTGCACTCCTGAGGTGCTGTCTTTTGGATGAGATGTTAAATCAAGGTCCCATCTGCCTGTTCAGGTGGATGTTAAAGATCCCATGGCACTTCTTGAAAAGAGTAGGGAATTTTTTTATTTTAACTTGAAAGTAAATCTAGACAAATAGTGTTACATCACACAGAATCATATATAAACAAAATGGAAGACCAAAAAGTAAGTATTGCAAGCATACATCCTACATGTGACTCCAGTATTATAATCCCAAGCAATAATACAAAAAAGGGAAAACCAAAACCATCCTGCCCCCCCACCCCACTAAAAGAGTAGGGAAATTTTTTATTACCACTTCAAAATAATATACAAAACATGTTATTAGACACATAAAAAAATACAGGTACATAAATGAATCATAAAAAAGAAAATAAGTATTACGTCATACATTTATATTTCGATTGTAAATTATAAGTTAATCAAATTGAATATAATAAGAAAGAAACCTTAATGGAAATAAGTGTTAATGCATACTACCCTACTTATCAAATATTAAATATGTTCAATGAAAATCAAAAACCCATGTTACAAAGCTTTAAGCAGCTAATGAATTATAATTTGTGTTAACCACTCCTCCCCCATTAAGGAGTAGGGGATATTTTCCCCCAAGACTTCAAAAATGAAATGTAATACATTTCAGTGTTATGTAAAACAAAAGACAAAATAGTTGATAATTTTCCACAATAAGAAGTCTCCAGCCACATTCACTAAACTGTTAGTCAAAAATTTATAAACACTTGAACTGCCGTGATTTGTACTTCTCTAAAAAGAAAACTTAAAACACTTTATCCTGTATCCAACCATGACATGTTTCTTTACCATAGTTTATACAATGCTGGAGAAATAAGACGTCTGTCTTTTTCCTGGAGTCTAATCACATCATGTGTTACAGCATATACCGCTTGATCCACTGATCTATGTTGTTGCCATAAAGTAAATGCACATCTTGCCTGCCATAACTGAAACTTTATACTTAATAAAATCAGCTGCATTGTGGTAATATCATAATTTATCCAAACTCCTGGAAGAGTACCTAAGTATAACACTCCTGTGTCAGATTGTGGAATGGATGCAGCACCCATAATTTATGTAAATATTGCCAAAAGGAAACAGCAAATGGACATTCTAAAAAAAGGTGTTGCATAGTTTCTTCTTTCCCAATACATTGACCCATTCTAGGCCATTCTCTTTCCAGTTTCTCTTTATGTTTCATATTGCCCTTTACTCCTAATTTAAGATGCATACCCAGCCACATAAAATCCCACATATAAACAGTAAATCTGTTGCATAAAAGCATACCAGTCATAATCTTTTGTTCTTTTTGTGTTCTCTCTGCATACCATGGCCATTCTATATAATGATTTCCCATAGTTTTGTTATATAAATCTTTTCTAGATTTAGTAAGTAAATCTATTTTAACCACTTGCCAGGTTTCAGTTTGGTAAATGCATCTGCAAGGTATTTGGGAAATGTTACAATATGTTTTTGTTTGGGTATTGGTGAATCATTCTTCCAGTCTGAGAACTGGGGTCCAATGCTGTTCAGAATCCAGGGTTCCCATATTTTACCCATTTGTTTACATGCAGGCACTATATTGTAGTACACAAAGAAAACATATAGAAAAACTAATAGGTTCACCATTGCCAAGCCCCCTTATGCAACTGGCAAATATGTGATACTCTTTTTTATGGGGTTGAGTCGGATACCCCTGAGACATTGAAAAAAAAACTACACTTAAAAGTGTAGTTTCCAAAGGTCCCGGGGGGGGGGGGAATTATACTTAAAAACGAAAACATAGGTAACAGAAACGTCTTGATCATAAAATTTCTTTTCTTTTTTGACATTTGCCAATGATTCCATATTTCTAACTTCTTCCTAGCCTCTTTTAATTTCAGATCCCAATTGTATGATTGTGGGTCTGATCCTTCAAAAAAGACCCCTAATATCTTAATAAACCCTACTTTCAGAGGTATTACCAACATTTCAGATACTGTTTTATCCTTGTGTCCAATTGGTATGCAACAGCTCTTTTGTAAATTAATCTCTGATCCTGTGGTTTCAGAAAAGTCTTTTAAAATTTGTTTTGCTACCCCAGCTAATTTTCTATCTGCAAGTATGAGCCCTAAATCATTGGCATAAGTGATGGATCATATAGGTAAGTCTACACTACCTACTGTTACCCTGTAATCCCACTATCTTGGTTCAATTTATATAGTAGTGGCATCAATGTTAAAATATAGAAAAGGGGCACAGCAGACACCCCTGTCTAACCCATCTGCCAACCATAACTTCTTCCCCAATTCACCCATTTGCACTAGGATTTATGCATATTTTACTATAGCAAATTTTCAGCCAGAATACAAATTTATTTAGGAAACAATATGCTTTCAATACTTTCGATAAATATTGATAATCAATATGGTAAAAAAAAACCTTGGTCTGATCTAAGTTTACCAGATATCCCATTATTTCATTTTCTCCCCCTTTATTAAATAGTTCCCTAATAAGTATTAAGGCATCATGCATTTTCTGAGAGGGTACCCCACTAAATTGTGTAGGATGAATAATGCAGTCTAAAACCCCCAATATTCTTTCACAAAGGACCTTCATGACAATTTGCAGTCCTTATTTAGGAAGGAAATAGGCCTCCAGTTTTGCAGATCCCCCTCCTCCCATGGCTTAAATAATAACACCAATATCCCTACATACATGCTTTCTGGGAACGCTCCTGTATTGAAAGCTTCATTATATAAGCTAACCAATTCTTCCCCTAATACTTCAAATATTACTTTGTAGAGTTCATGTGGTAATCCATCTGATCCTGGCATAGTTCCTGTATTTAGTGACCAGATAGCTTCTTTTAATTCTGTTATTTTAATAGGGTCAAAAAAGGTGTTTTTCAGATTTTGGGGAATATATGGAAGGTTAAAAATTTTCAACCAATCTGTCATTTTGTATTCTGGCAGGTTTTGGCAGGTAAAACTTTTTCGAATGAAATTTTTTGATTTCTTGTAATATCTCCATATTATACATTATTCTATTCCCCTCAGGTGTTATGATATATGTTATTAATTTTTGCTCTCTCAATACTTTACAATTTTCCAGAGGTACTGTATCCCCTTTTTTCCTTGTGTCCCATATTTTTGCTTCCTTTCTAAACCTTTCATTTTTCCCATTAGTAATATTACCAACTCTTCTTTTATGTGTTTTATCTATTGTAAAAAATCTCCTCCTCCTTCGTATTGTAATGTGGAAAAATATTGCAGTTGTTCTCTGATATTTATATTTGTTAGTTTTCTGTTTCCTGTTTAGTTTTCCCATAGTTTTGAAGTATGAAATAATGTCATTTTTAGTCTCTTCTCACCAGTCATTTTTGTTATCATATAAAAAAAACCCACCAATTTCTGGGCCTCCAAGATATTTCTAAATCCTTTTGCAATCATGTCAATTTATAATAGTTTAAGATTTCATTTCCATAACCCAGGTCCTCACCTTTCCTCTGTGTGATATTCTATTGTTACCCTTAATAGTCTATGGTTGGAATCAACCATTCCCATAGCCTGAGCCACTTGTAGCTGTCGGTTTTCAGACACAAAAAAAGTAATTGATTCTAGTTGACCTGTTCCCACAAAAATATGAGCTTGGTGCTGTCTGATATAAAGATGCAAACACATCCATTTGCCCCATTTCCTCAAATATTTCCTTTAAACATTTTGTGTCAAAGTAAGTTTTACTCATTTTTGACCCCCCCCATCTATTTACAACAAACTGCAATTAAAATCACAACCCAATACAATACTTTTTGTAGTAAAAACAAAAGGTTGGCTGGCCCTGTGGTGCTGAGGGTTGAGGTGCTGGATGCCACATCTCGTGCTACACCAGTGACCTGGGTTCAGGAACAGATTCAGGGTTGTTGGGGACGGGTGGGGGAGAGGAGGATCCAGCCTCCCAATGGATGCTGTCCTCCACCAGGGGTGGGTTACTGGGGGTGTCTCACGCACCTGACATTCCTGGGGTCAGTTGGAAGCATAGGCTTACAGGAGCAATGGTGGATATCTGCAGCTAGGGAGGGGAGGATGGTCTGGGCACTTGGCAATGGCATGCAACAGCACATTGTATGCCTGGACATATGTCCTTCATGCTGGCATCCTTGGGGGGTCAAGGGGAGAAAAAACAGGAGAAAATCACATACATCCCTTGCCTCCCAAGCACAATGAAACCTGGGTAGGGGCGGCCTTGAATAGCCCATGCGGACAGAGTAGGAGGGGGGTATGAGGCCTCCTCTGAAAGTAGTGGGAGCCAGGCAAGTGCAAAAAAAATAAATAAATAAAAGGTTTGCTTTCCGGATAAGTGTCACTATCAAATTTTAAATATATAGCATACACATTTATTATTCAAAACTTCATCCCCTTGAATTGAATATCAAGTAAAAATGCTCTTCCTGGCATAATTTCTATGATATTAACAACCTGTGCAGTGGAAAAGAAACAAAGCCCCACCACGAACAGGTCTCTTCCTCCTGGGACCAAAAACTATCCCCCCATATCTTACTGTTGCTTGCAGCTTCGAATTCCACAGGCGTGTGCAAACGGACATCCTGAAACAAGACAGTCTAAATTTGAGAATTGAAACTGCACATACGTACTAAGGGGCTTTTTCTTAGATTGCAATCCATTACTTCTGAGTCCGACAAAGTTCCATGTTGGTAAGACCTCACAGAATTGTTAGCAGGCTCCCCCTCCATTTCAGATTCTGCCTATTGTAAAGCTGTATGTTGGTTAGCAACAGCAACAGATTCAATCTGAGGTGCATTTCCCTTAGATCTTGTTTTAGGTTTTCTCCCTCTTTCTCCCCGAACCTCTGTAAACTCAGACTCCATAGAAACTACCATGGAGGTGGGGCATATTTTCTTTTCATGTGCCTGAAACTAAAACCTGCTCTTCTTGTAAATTTCAGTTATTTTGTTCAGTTACAGTTGGGCTATCATGTTTTTGTGAAGTGCTCCTTTCTTCATTATTTTGTCTTTCAGTTACATTTTGTGGCATAGTAGTAGCCTGATTTTGCTTGCTTAGAAGCTGTCCTTATATAAAAGTCTTGCACTCCAAAATCTGAGTTCTCATTATTCTTGCAGGCCCAGGAACAGTCTGTAAAGTTATACAAACATACAAAGAAACCAGCAGAAGAAGGCTATTTGGTCTATCAAATCTGCTCGTATTGCAAGGTCCACAGCTTGAGCTAATCTCTCTGCCCTCCCTCCCCACTCATCCCATCCTCTTAATCCATGATCCCTACCTTCCCCCTATGCCTATCCCAGCCTCTCTTAAAGCTGCCCACTGTTTTCAAGGAGATGACCTCTTCTGGCAGCACATTTCAAGTGTCCATCACCCTCTCTGTGAAGAAGTGCTTCCTGACCTCCCTCCTAAAGCTCCCACCCTCCAGCTTAAGACTATGCCCCCTCATGTTATGGTTGCCACTCAGCTTAAAGAGACTCTTCTTAGCAACCTTATTTGTTCCTTTCAAGTGCTCGAAGGTCCCAATCTTGTCCCCCCCACCTCGCTTTCTTCTGTCTTTCAGGGAGTACATGTTCTGTGCCCCAGTCTCTTCTCATATGCCTTACTCTGCTCACTTGCTATCATTATTGTAGCCCTCCTCTGGACCTTCTCCAGCAGGTTAATGTCCTTTTTGAGGCGTGGGCACCAGTACTGAACTCCATACTCTAGATGCGGCCTTATCAGTGACCTGTACATGTTATGTCCTGGTTATTCACATAGATTGCATTTAGGATCCTTGAAACAATGTGCACTCAGGTGGCCCATTTCCCCACAATGTGTACACTTTAAAATCTCAGTTTGTACTGATATGTCTATTGGACCCACACTTGAAACATGTACTGGACTGTACAGGATAAAACAGAAAACCTTTGTCTCTCCCAATGTAAAAACAGTTCGGGAGGTGGATGATTTCATTTTTGTTATGTTGTAATTTAACTTTAATTTTCCAGTCCCCATTCCAAAACCCTTCTTCATCTAGAATGGGGGCAGGGTTACCTTGAACCAAGCTCCTCTTTTCTTATCAGTATATTATGTCTGTAATATTCACCTCCTTATTCCTGAATAAAATAGTTATGACACAAAATGGCTGTTTTGTCAATGGTACAACCAGAAATTTAAATCAACATATTTACACCAGAATCTTTCCTGGATTGCAGGTGTTCTGAAACTAATGTCATAGGTTGTTTTCCCCGGGACATGTATGAGTGTATAAACCTCATACCTGGGCAGACTAGATGGGCCAAGTGGTCCTTATCTTCTGTCAAAGTCTATGTTTCTGTGTTTCAGAGGGGGTGAAGCCCAGAGATTGTTTTAACAGGGCTTTGCCAATAAAAAATCTGTCTGGTATTGCATCTTTGCTACCAATGTAGGGTAAACTGATGGCATTCCATCTTTTTGCTGATTCCGCTGGTTTGTGGAAAAGACTCACAAATGAGGGATTTTGATTGATATCTTGCTCTAAAGACTGAAGGTGTTCAGTCTGTTCAGTGTTTGACTGATTGTGCTGTACTTGTACTGTCAATTGTAACCCTTGAACATTTGTATCAGGGTCATGCAAAATAGTACCTGTGACATTCTTGGCATTGTCCACCTCTGTAGCCTGTCCACCATCCATTGTTTCTATCCTGGGCTCGTTTGATGTCTTACCCGGTAAGGGAATGTCAGGGTCTGGTAGCAATGCTCCATTGCTAGATTCGATCCATCCTGCATTTTGCAAAGCTGCTACTGGCAACCAAGGTTAGTCGACTGGACTGCTCCTTACTGTTTGGAGTTCTGTCATTTCCGGAGGATCTGGCCATTCTGTCTGTGACTTGACTGCAAACATCTTTGTTATCCCTGTAAGTTGGTGAGATAATAGAGTGCTTTCATTTTTTTCCTCTTCTAGTTTGATTTTATCTTGTTTTAGCTGTCTCACAACTTTTTGCAACTCCACTTATAAACATTTTTATTTTTGTTGCAGCATAAGTTCCATTGCAGGGAACTCATTTTCACTGCTTTTACCTGTAAGAACTTCTTTTTCCGTAGTTTGCATCTCTGGTCTTGCTGTCGAGGTGATGCGTTGGCCACCTCTCAAGTGCATCCCAGCTGCCTCCGCAATATTCAAGGAATCTTGCACACTTCCATCTGTATTAGTAGTCCACACTGTGCTGTCTCCTCCAGCCACTCCCCCACTACTGTCAGCCATCACAGAAACAGCCAACAAGGGCTCCCCCTGCAGAAAGAGTAGGGGATATTTTTTATTTAAGAAAACAAAATCAAAATTCAGACATCCATATTCAGAGTTCACACTTGTACAATTGTTACAGACAGAAATATTGAATACAATTTATACGTTTCTTGTTTAATTCTTAATTTCTATGTTAACCCATAATATTCGGCAATCAAGCAAAGTTTTTCCATAGACATCTTGCTTTTACAATATTCTTTTTGAATTTTTCATTATAAATAGTCAATACATTTTGGCTAATCTGTGTCAAAATTTGTTGCTGCCCATATTCTTGTTGTTGTAATACGAGTGCACATCTTGCTTGCCATAAATAATATTTTCAAAGTGCAAAGAAAAGTCCAAGTGTGCTTGGATGATACTTATTAATTGAAGAGGGAAATAAACCTAACACTGGAATTTCATGTGTTAAAAGCAAACTGTTCTCTACACCTCAAGTCCTTAGAATTAGGGACCAAGATTTCTTAGAAAAGGGACAGTCTAGGTAGAAGTGCTCCTGGGTTTCTTCAATTCCTAAACAAGTAATCCTAAGACATATACGTTCTTTCACAACTTTGTGCTTATGGGTGCCTCTAACTTCTAGTCTATTATAACAAGACAACCATACAAAATTCCACACCTTAAAAGGTAATCTTTTATCTGAGAGTTGTGAGAAAAATATTGAGAGTTTAGAGTCATAACTTTGTAATACATGTGGAGTCTTGTAGAACTTTTCATTTAAAATTAAGGTATAGAAAGCTCTACTGGAGTTGCTTTGTAGCATCTGGGGGTGATCTGCCGAAATTTTAATTTCACACAAGCTGAATGAAAATGAGATGGGAGATTAAGCTTTTTTAAATTATGTGGGAGAGATGAGGGGATGGTTGTCAATAACTGAAGAAATCTTT
This sequence comes from Neoceratodus forsteri, assembly GCA_016271365.2. NCBI lineage: Eukaryota > Metazoa > Chordata > Ceratodontiformes > Ceratodontidae > Neoceratodus > Neoceratodus forsteri. Next base: position 237,131,871 of record CM028132.1, on the reverse strand, counting down.
TTGGAAAAAAAAATCAAATACCTCTAACCCCGTGAAATAGTTTGGGATAGTAGTGGAAGAAGATTGAAGTAGAAAAAAAGGCTATAAAAATAATATAGGGTTGACCATCCGTACGCCACCTAGGGGATAATCATGGTACACATGCCCTCTTTTTATGGGGTTTAACCTGCTTCCCTAAAATCCTTGGAAGAAAATTGTCATCACTTTAGATTCCAAATTACAAGGGACAGAAAAGATGTAAGCAATATGCAAGAAAATAGGAATAATCAGGGCATATATAAGGGGAAACCTTTTTCTTGTTTGCTATAGTCCTGTATTTCCAAGAAAAGACTGTCTGTTCTGCATGCTGGCAAGCCTGGGACCAATTTAGAGAAGCATCATCTGGACTCCCAAGTTGAACTCCCAGAATATTTATAGCTTGAGAGGATATTTCTATATTAGTGATGTGTTCTAGAGCATCAGTTGCTGCTATGACTGGAAAAATTTGTGTTTGACTTTTCTCATAATTTAACTTGGAACCTGATGCCTTTCAAAATTTATTTCCTGAATAAACGTTTGGTCATTAAGCTCGGGTGTAGTGCATATACAAATATCATCTGCATAGGCACTAATTTTTGGGGCAGGAGAGCTATCCGATAGAAGAGTGGGAGGGGTCCCTGGGTTTACAGAAATTTTTCTAACCAAAGGGTCTTTTTGGAAGATGAAAAGCAGGGGACTGAGCAGGTACCCTTGCTTACCCCTTTTTTTCCAAAAAAAAAAGCCCATCCTTGAACACCATTAACATAAGGGATGATTGATCCAGAATGATATAATAATGAGATCCATCGGATGACTTTATCTGGAATGTGATAGACATTTAGTAGACTGAAAAGATCATTATGATCAACACAGTCAAAAGGTTTTTCCTGATCCATGGCCAGAATAAGTTTTTGTGGGCCTGAATCAGGGACTTGGGACATTAAATCTCTTAAGTATATCAAGTTACTAAATATGGATCTTCCCTCCACTGTGCATGACTGCATTTTACTGATTACTATGTTTGTGACCTTAGAGAGTCAAACTAAGAATAATGATGCTAGGATTTTTTAATCAACATTGAGGAGACTAATAGGCCTCCAGTTAGTTAAGTCCCTTCTATCTCCCTTTTTGAATAGTAGAATTACTAAAGCTTGTGACATAGTTCCTGGAAGTGACTCTGAGGACAGGATTTGGGAAAATACATCAGCCAAATCTGGGGAAAAATAAGTTGCATAATTTATATATAACTCACTAGTGAGGCCATCCATACCAGGCACAGAATTTCTACTTAGCTTTCTTTTTTTTTTTAAAAAACAGCCACAACTTCTAATGGGGTAACTGGGACTGTTAAATCTGACATGGATTTTTGGTCAACCTGAGGAATTTTTAACTCTTTTAAATAGCCAGTGTTATATTCAGCACTTTAGTTATATGGAAGTGATACCCAGAAAAAAGAATGCCCAACCCATCTCATAAATCCTCCCCATGGGTCCAAAATGTTTGACGTGGAACCTTTGTAAATGAGCAGTTCCTGGTAAAAGGTATCTGTAATCCTAGAGTTTAATAAAATAAAATAAAATAAAAATGAGGGACCCCTTGACCATTTCAGTTTTGCTTGTGTGATTTCATGCCTTGTTTTCATTCTAGTATCCTGCAGCAGGTAGATGTCATGAGGCAAATCTGCTAAAATTTGTATGGTGGTAAGTTGTTTAGAAACATAGAAGTTAACAGCAGATAAGGACCGCAAGGCCCATCCAGTCTGCCCATTTCTTTTTCTGCCTTTTGAATGTGCCATCGGCCTTTGCTCTGTCAATGGCCTATCTATTCATACTCATCTGTATTGCTCCCTTATGCCTATCCCACGCCTGTTTGAAGCCCTGCTCTCTATTCATATCCACCACTTCCTGAGGTAGGCTGTTCCATGCATCCACCACCCTTTCTGTGAAAAAGAACTTATTCACATTACCCCTTAATCGGCCTCCCTCTAATCTCATGCTGTGTCCTCTTGTCTTGCTATTTTTCTTATATTGAAACCTGTTAGACTCTTTCACCTTGTTAATGCTCTTAAGGTGTTTGAATGTTTCGATCATATCACCTCTCTCCCTCCTTTGCTCTAGGGTATACATATTGAGCTCTGTTAATCTGTCCTCATATGTTTTCTGATGCAGTTCCTGCACCATTCTGGTTGCCCTTCTCTGGACTGCCTCAGTTTGGTTAATATCCTTGTGAAGGTGTGGCCTCCAGTACTGCACTCAGTACTCCAGAAGGGACCTAACCAGTGTCTTGTAAAGAGGGATTATTACCTCCCTCTTCTGACTCGTGAAACCCCTACTAATACACCCCAACATCTCTCTAGCCTTACCTACTGCTTTAGTGGTCTGCTTGGATGATTTCAGGTCATCGGTAATGATGATGCCCAAGTATCTTTCTTCCCTTGTAATTGCCAGCAACTCCCCTCCCAGCCTATAGGTTACTTCAGGGTCTCTCTTTCCTATGTGCATGATCTTGCACTTCTTTGCATTAAACACCAGTTGCCACTCCTCCGACCATTTTGCCAATTTATCCAGATCTCTTCTCATTCTGCCACCCCATCTGGATCATCTACTGTGTTGCAGAACTTGGTGTCATCTGCAAACAGACAAATTTTACCCTCCAGTCCATCTGCAATGTCACTGATGAAGATATTGAAGGGGACTGGCCTCAGGACTGATCCCTGATGTACCCTACTTGTGACTTGCATCTCTTCTGACTGCATACCGTTTACCACCACTCTCTGTTTTCTGCCTGTCAACCAGTTTGCCACCCAGTTGACCAACTTCTGACCCACCCTGAGCCTACCCAGCTTATTAATCAACCTTCTATTTGGAACAGTATCGAAAGCTTTGCTGAAGTCAAGGTAGGCAACATCAGCTGCTCCCCTTTGGTCCACCATTCTGGTTACCCAGTCAAAGAAATCTATGAGATTAGTTTGACAGGACCTTCCTTTTGTAAACCCATGCTGTCTTGGATCCTGTGCTCCTATGGATTCCAGGTGTTGCACTATCCTTTCCTTAAGGAGTGCCTCCATAATCTGGCCCACTACTGAGGTAAGACTGACTGGTCTGTAGTTCCCTGCCTCCTCCCTGCTACCCTGTTTGTGGAAGAACTTCATACTGCATATATTTAAAGTGAGGCACCTTATTTTAATGGCAGCATGCATATGGGGTTAGGCAGAGAGGAGAAAATAACAAAAAAATTCACCTTTTTGGAGAGAGTCTCTTCTCAGCATTGGAAGTTTTATCCTGCTCCTCCAGGGGGACATCCATTTTTGAAAAGAATGCCCTGGATGAGTAAGACTCTTCCACCTCTTCCTCTTCAGTATCCCCCCATTGTTTATGCTTTTTTGGTAAAGTCTGAAATGTGTTTCTGGTTAGGACTGTCTTCCTAGGGGTGCAGGCATCAGATTTTCTTTTCCCCTTCCCTCTCCTAGAGCTCTTCACTGGAGTAAATTTCTGGGCTGGGGGAGTGGTTGCATATGGCCCTGTTATGAAGCAGTATCTTCCATTAATGGGGTTGACTCATTGCCAGTGGGGAGGTCATCTTGTTCTGTTTCCATAACTGCTACAGGGGAGAAAGGAAGAGGGGGTAAAACCACAGGTTCAGAAGATGAGGTGCCAGGTGTCTGTGTATTTCTGGGTTGGAGGGGCTACTACTAGAGATGCTATCTGTTCTCTGCATTTGAGGGCCTGTGTCTGAGAATCCAAAATGAGAGCCACTTGGTCCTGTGGGGGCCTATCTAACCTGTTATGGTCCACCCATGGGCATTGCTGATATGTGTGGCCTTGCTCACCACACAAATTGCAAAGTAAGGGGTCAGGACAGCCTAACCTAACATATCCACAAGTTAGGCATAAAGTGCAATGGGGTTTGTTGCAAGAGTAACTGAGGTGAGTCCAAGACCCACACTTGTGGTAAGTTCGAGGCTGCCCTTGGTAGAAAAAATGCCCTTATCCCTCACACTGTAGAAGCTACTGGGAAGATGTACAATGCCTCTCTCATTCTGGTGCAGTTGGACCTTAATTTTCCACCCCCAGTCCACACAAAATCATCATCCAAAATACTTTGGGGGGTATCTAGAATCTCACACCTCTGGCGCAGCCAGTACTGCACATCAGCAATGCTTACCCCTTCACTTCTAAACAACAGTGTGATAAATTTTACAGCAGGCTTTGTAAGAGGAATAAGGAGAAAAGAAGCCCATAAAGGAGAGGTTTTCACCAATTCATAATTTGTCCAAAATGATTCTAAAGTTGTCACAGTTTTGAAATTAATATCATAAGTCAGTTCCCCATGTACATGAATAAAAGCAAACAGTTTGGATGGGCAGATACCTAACATGTCTTTCATCATGTTGTGGAGTACTGTTTTCCTGTTTGGAGCAGTGGACACATCTCCTAAATACTTCAACTTTACAGCGTTACATCACTGAGCAGGCTGACATACAGCTGTAAAGAAGTTGCTTAATTTGAATGGTTAGTCTATGTTCCCTGTACCTGTTTGAGGGAATGAGTCTCTCTGTGGAGGTTCAGTGGGCAGTTCGTCCTCAGAAGAAGATTCCAGTTGTGCAATGTTGGGGCCTATGGAAGGTAAATCCTGAGGTTGCAAATGTCCTTCAGCTGTTGTAAGATGGTTCTGAGCGCTCCTGGGAGCCTAAGAAGGTTGTTGCGAGGAAGCTGCTGTCGATCAAGAAGTTTGGCTGGCCGGATGGGCTGCAGAGATTATATCCACGGTGCTGACAGGTCCCAGTGAGGATCAGGGATCTTTTTCACTAGGTTTCTGTCATGCTGAATCCTGCTCATCTGCCAAAGGTTTAAAGAGGCAGGTCATTGAGAAGTTCCTTCAGAAACGTTCATCTCAGCAATATAAGGTGAGGAAATAGTTTCAGTAGAGCGTCCTGCAGCAACAGGATAGGTTGCCTCTGGTATTTCAACATTTAAGGCATTTTCCTCTTGAACCAGTTGTATCATGAACTCTTTATGCATATTGAAGACTTTTCTTAGGTTTTCTTGTGAAAGATCAGGTGAAGATACAGGAATTGAATTAAAGTCAGTACCTTGAACATTTTTTCTGTCCTGAATGAGAGGAGCCATAGTGGAGTTAGAGTTGTCTTCTGCATTAAAAGTAGTATTTCCAGCTTAGGATTCCATTTCATTACATCCTGCTAAGTTTGGCAAGTTAGCAGCAGCCCTGCTAGATTCTCCTTCCACCTTACATCTGCCATCTTGGATGTCAGCCACCTTGACAAATGGCTGATAAGGGTCCCCCTACCTGTGAGTAAGGGAAAATTTTTATCAACAATCAGAACCGAACAGAAATAATAATAACCAAATGAAGATGCAAAAATTCAAACACGCAAAAGGAAAAACTTAAGCAAACAGTAGTAAAGAATAAACCAACACCTCATATTAATGATAAAGCATAAGACAAATTCATCCCACCCAGTCAATTCCTGTCCATAGCTTGGTACACAACGAGGGACCCCAATGAGCCAGTTCCACCTGATATAAGGAATCCAATTCTGATTGTACATTAAAAAGAACAGTTCAGATAGTGACACCTTCAAGATTCAGGACCCTCTGGCATCTAACATGCCAGATAGCCCATTTCAGATAAGCAAAAATAACATAAACTGTGCTCTTGTGCCAACCGGCCCATAATGTAGAAAGCTGACCATATATGACGGCATCATATGTTATCTTAACAAACCTACTGGTGTTCCAAAAAACATCTACCTGTGCCCAAAACCCTTGTATAAATGGGCAATCAAAAAAAAAGGTGCTGCATGGTTTCAGGTTGCTGCAAACAACCCAAAAACTCACACATACGATCCTGCACTTGCTTGTGTTTGTGATTTCCATAAACATTTAACTTCTCATGCCCACAAAGCCACATAGTATCTTGTATCTTCTGCGGTATTCTAGCTTCTAACATACAGTTCAGCAAGGATATTACCTCAATAGCAGGTCCAATCTTAAAAACAGGTTCTTCAAAATAACATTTCTACATGATTGTAGCATAAAAAAACTTTCCTAGTAACTGATATAACCCTCTTCAGTAGGATCTTCCATAATCTGATATATTTCAAACAAAAATGTACATAACTGGGAAGCAGGGTCTCCTTCCTATGCCATTTCCCCCATTCCCAAGCAGTAAGAAACCCTTGTTTCCACCAAGACATAGCTAAGGTCCCAATCATGTCCCAGTCCAACAATAAAGGATAGAGATTGGTGAAAAAAAAATTCCCAGATAAAAAAAAACTAGGGGCTGTATCATGTTCAAACCTCCATCCTTCCAGGCACGATATGGATGACTGCATTTGATAGGGTTCAAGTGACTACCCCCAAAGTAAAATGAAAAATATACTCAATACCTTAGTGTGCATAGTAAAAGGAAGTGGGAAAACAAGTGAGATATACAAAAAACAAAGGTAATAAATACATTTTGGCTAATTAAACATGCTTCTTCTGTGTAATTTTCCATGCCTTCCATTTCAAAACCTTCACATATTCTGCATCAGAAACTAAATCCCAATTACTTTGTATCATTGCTGACGATCAAACTATACCCCCAATATTTTTATCTTCTGTGCAGACATGGGCATATCAAAATGAAATACTAAAGGGACCTTACTTAGTGCTAGGGCCTGACTCTTATTTTTATTGAGCTTGATACCTGTAATTCCCTAATTTTTCTCAAAGATCCCAATAACCTGTGTCCCCGAGGATACATCCTGTACACATATAGTACAGTCGTCAGCATAAGCAGTGACAATTACAATGTCTTTTCCCTGTGCAGTATGCATCAGGAGCACCTGGGCATGTCCTGCAATACAACGCAGCAGAGGATCCAGATTAAAGACATATAACAAGGGACTCAGAGGGCACCCCTATCGTACCCCATTTCTGACATGCATGGGAATGCTCAGATGCCCATTCACCAAAGGTCTAACCATTGCTTCTTTATACAAGACTTTCAGTAATGACACAAAATCTTCTGGAACACCATATGAAGCAAGACAATCCCACAAATAATTATGCTTGACAGCATTAAAAGTTGACTCCTAATCCACATATATAATGTAGCCATCCAGCTGCCCCATCATACCCTGCTCCACAATCTCCCCAAGTAGTATGTGATTGTGTTTGATGTCTCTCCCTTGAATAGCACATTTGTGTCTTAAAAATCATGTCGTGTGCCACTTTTGAAAGTCTGACTGTCAAAATTTTAACCAAGATTTTGTAGTCTGCATTTAGCAGACTCAATGGTCTCCAGTTACGAAGATTCTTCCTATCACCTTTCTTGAATAAAAACAAACATGATCCCATTCACCATACTATGACCCAGTCTATATTCCTCCCATATAGATAAAAAATCCTAGGTCAAAAGGGGAGCCAATTGTTCACAAAATGTCTTATAAAACTCATTGGGAAGACCATCACCCCCTCCCCCCCCAGGGAAGTGTGCTGGGAAAGTTGTCCAATAGCATTTTGTATCTCAGTCACTGAAAAGGGCTCCAAGAGCATTGTAGCTTGTAATGACGAGATATGGGATAATGCCACTGAATCCAAAATGCCATCTGACCTCTGTGTACTCCCTACCTGAAACCTCTGTCTAATGTAGTTGTGAATGACCAACTCCAGAGCTGGCTGATAATGGAAAAGCTCCCCATCTGCATCTACCAGAGCCGTCATAATCTTCTGATCAGCCGCCCTGGAATTCTCATCAATTGGGTTAACCTGATAAGTGTTCCCTCATGTATTATGTTTTTGTCTACAGTATTTGCCATAGTTTTTTCCCTCTCTAATAAATACTCATACATCTGGCTCTTCACCTCCAAGAGAGCCTGCAAACAAGCTGACCATGTGTTCCTCGGAAGAGAAAAAAGCCGCAAAAATGTAGCCATAACTCCAAATAAGTCAGGTATTTCCCTTTAAACTGTTTAACAGAAAGGGAAAGAAATAAATAAGTCTTTCAACCCTAATTTGGTGTCCTCCCACCAATGCACTGGGCTGTCATACAGGAACTGTATATCATGTCTGGCTTCCAAGAAAATTAAAACATCTTGTCTGCAAAGGTCAACTTGCAGCAGAGATGTATTCAACTTCCAAAAACCTCTTCCCATGCTAAAACCCTGTTCCCCTAGGGTAACTGCCACAGCCACATGATCAGAGGTTTCAAAAGGAACAACCCGAACCGAAGTATCTCATGTTTTAATAGATAGAAACCAAAAGCCAATTCTTGTAGAGAGTTTACCCTTATAAAAAGTGTGGATCAGAGAAGAATCCACCAAAACATATACATCTACAAGAAGATATCTGTCTAAAATGTTAAGCAATAGATTAGTGTTACGATAAGACTTCCCTATTTTCCTATCCCAGTCCCTGTCAGACAGGCCAAAATTAAAATCTCCACCCCAAAGAATCACTTTAGAGGTGACAAGGTAGGATTCCAATCGCCGAAATAATGTTGTGCAATCTGTCTTTGTATGTGGAGCATATATGTTAAGCAACCTATGTGCTACACCATTTATTACTATATCCACAACTAAAGCTTGACCAGGGAACACATCAAGCACTTGCAGAGTATGAAAGTTTAGATCCTGAAACAAAATCCCCAAACCAGAACACTCATCCTCCCCCAGAGACCAAACAGAAGAGCCTAGTGCCAATCCAGCTTTGCCTGCTCAATATCTGAGAGAGTAAGTAATCTAGTATCCTGTAAAAATATAATGTTATCGTGTTCCATACGTAGTTTTGCAAAGGTGGCCTTTTTCTAGATTTTAAACTGTTAGCATTCAATGTAAGTATTGTAAAGGATACCATCAAGGGGAAAAAAAGTGGATAATCATGCAACAACAAGAAAGTATAACCACATCACTTCTGTTTTTTCTGCTTTTTCGGTTTAGCTTTATCTTCTACCAAGGCATCTCTCCCATATCATGCTGGGTGGAGGTTACAGAGGAAACCTCCAAGCCCCCATCAGAATCTATCATCTCACAATCCATCAAGACCTCATAGGAGTTGTGGACAGGAGTGGGGTTCATATCTGGAGTTTTTGTCACAGATGCCTCTTTCAGCAATACTGATTGAAATTCATTAACACGCTGAAATGGGGTGTCCTCAGTTGTAGCCGGGGGGGGGCATATCTGTTCCCGTCTGGCCTACAGGAATCAAATTATTAATTATTCATGTCTGAGGGAACCAGATCCTCTGTGGTACCTAGGTCAATGTCTTGCAAGAGGACTACTGCAATGGGCTCTACCTCACTGACTGGTACCCCTAAAGGGAGGGAAGGGTCTGTCTCCTCAACAGGGTCCAAACCTACACCTGGAGTCTACACTATGCCAAGACCCCAGTGCCTTTGCGAATCACGGGCTACCTGTGGAGGCACTGGAGCTAGTCCCTGGACAGAGGGGCCCTGCAAAAGTAATTCCTCCATTTTTAACCTCTCTTTTTGTGCAGTGGCAACATAATCATCCTGTTCAGCCCTGACAGAATTGTCTAACCCATTATGTGATGCCCAAGGGCAAGCATAAAAAGCTTGGCGTACATCCTCTCATAAATTACACTTCACAGGGTTAGGACAAGACATGCCAGAATGACCCAATTTCCCACAGCTTTCACATTTGAGTTGTGTACAGACATTGCTCAGGTGCTCTACAGCACCACAGCGGTAACAAGCCCATGGATGCCCTGCATAGAACAAGACACCCCTATCCTGCCCCCCAAAAAACAGTTTGGCAGATGTTGTATCACCCCATTTTCTTGCTTAAGAGTTACTTTGTACCACCACCCCCTGTCCACAAATGCTCATCATCTAAGATAGGTTCCAGTGGACCGTGAATGGTACAGTGCATTTTCAACCAACAAGAAATATCAGCCACATTCACCCCCTCATTTCATAAAAGTATTCTAATTCACTTAAAAGCAGGCTTCATCAAAGGGATGGCAATACCAGCCCGCCAACGCAGCGGTTGGATTTCCTCTTGCAATGCCGGTGACCCGGGTTCGGGAACGGACCCTGGACACCGGAGGGCTGGCCAGAGGGAGAAGGATTGAGCGTCTTAGGACAGCTTCCCTTCTCCAGGGGAAGGTCAGGGCAGCACTCGGTGTATGAGCAGCACCTAGCGGAGGCTGGGTTGCCGCGTCACGTCGATGCTCAACAGTACGTCAGGATGGGGCGGACACAGGTCGTCATTGCATGTCCCCATCCTGCTTAAAGGGGGGGATAAAAAATCTCGAACCTCGCCATCTATATGGTGCTCTGCCTCTGTAAGGCCTCAATTAGCTTCTAAGAGCCGGGTCCCCACCAGATATTAGTACCGCGTCTCGGATAAGGGGAGGGTCGGTGCTGCGGCCCCGCTCTCTGGGAGGAAAGCCAGGGATAACCGTGGGGACGCAGGCATTTCTGGGGGTGGAGGCATAAGGGGGTCCATGACCAGAGCTGAAAATAATGACGGGAGCAGTAGGGGGCAAAAAGAATAAATAAAAAAAAAAAAAAAGGGATGGCAATAAAAGGCTTCCAAAGGAATGTATTCTTCAGCGTTAAATATTGTTTCCAAAATTGATTCAGACCGGCAGGATGTTTGAAACTGATGTCAAAACAAGTGTCTACAGGCATATGGATCAGTGCATATATTTCGTATGCATAGAACTTCATGCTAGATTTTAACAGGGCCCTCCCCATGAAAAGCCTGTCTGGGATGTCGTTGAGACTGCCCCGTATCTCAGACATACAGCATTCCTATGGGCCACTGGTTCTGAGGCCAAATGTACAGTCTTTGGAAATAAATGATCATGAACGTTTGTATGCCAAACAGTAGGAGGTTGACCACCCTCCCAGCATGAGGCCACCCTGTGGGCTTGGAGATTTGCTTCTTCAGGCTGCTCAAGGGGAGGAACTATACTGTTGGCAGGGTGTGAAGGCACACCAGTTGGGGAAGGAAATGCCACTGATGGTATGTCTGGTACTGAGATATTCTTAGGGTCTCTTTCTAGAACCCTGATATGATGTAGAAGGTCATGTGGGGTTGAACCTGGAGTAACCATGGTCACAGAAGTCCTGAGTAGTTGTCCAGGAAGAAAAGAACCACTGTCCAATCTCCCAAGTATGGGCCCTGAGGGGGGGATGAGACTGCACCTCTGTGCCTGCTAGAGTCGCCTGAGCATCTGAGACAGGAATCCATCCTGTCCCATCAGGAACCCACACAGCCCCTGTCAAACCCTTCTGAACCCACTCAGTGGAAGAAGCTACAGTTACCCCTGTATTAAGTGAGGATGATGGCGGGGGGGGCAGAAGATACAGCACCTGAAGGTCAGTGCTTATCTTTTTCTTTGGACTGGCCAGCCAAAACTTTGACTGCAGCTGCCGTTTTAGTGGGGCTACTATCCATAACTCCAATCGTGAAGTTCACAGCCTTTAGGCAACACAAAAGGGCCTATCTGCTCCATTTCACTACATGGAGTAACATTTTTACAGTCTTTCATATCAGTAACAGCAGTTGCCTGTACAAAACCGTCCTTTACAGTAATCTGAGGGACTAAAGCACCCTATGCCCGAGAGATCTCTACAGAGACTAGTCCCAACCCAGTCCCCAGTACCTGTAGCTCTGGAGAGCCTGCCATCGATGTTCCAGCATCCTAATCCAGTATTCGGAAAGATCCACCAGCAGTCATTTCCTTGCTACCCAAGTGAGTATCAGGGAGCACCACCGGGTCTGTCGCAAATCCTGTCCCATGGCGCCGCAGCTCATCCTCAATGCAGTTCTGGAACACTGTAGATCGAATACTTCCAGAAAAAAAAAACTTCTGTAGAGAGACGGCCTAGTGCTATCTCAGGATCACAGCCAGCCTCACGGAAATCTGCAGCTTCTCCTCTTGGGACTGCCTCCAATATGTGTGCTGGTACATTCTTTGTTGCGTTAATTCCGTTTATGATTTCCATTTGTATGGCCTCTGCAGCACTTGAGACCGAGAAGGAGGCTCTCTCCTCAGCCCTGCAGATGTCTTGCTCCTCCATCTCCTCCAGGAAGACTGGCCCATCAGCCCATGTCGCAGTGCCCCCTACCTACGAGTAGGGGAATTTCTCTGGTGTCCTGGCCAAATTTCACACATTCACTAAAAATACCACCAAAAGCTTAAAATCTGGTTCAGTTTCAGTTGGCATCCATCTGCATCCCCCTTCCCCTGGGACAAGGCTGAAAATAGGCAAAAAATTGTCTAGTTCTCCTTCCAGGTCAACAAAAAAATTAATAAATGTCTGTGTGCAGGTGGTACCACAGTCCTGGGGCTGGTGTCCCACTGTGTGCCAGAAGGGAAGGGGCTTTACCATTGACGGTGACCACCCATGCTGTCCATGGGTGCTGATGTACTATCCTGAGCCTGCACCGTCCTGTGCAGGGGATCGACTCTGGGTCCCAGGCAGAGCATTCCATTGACCACCCACCTGGTACTGCAACTCTGCCCCCATTTGCCCTGTGCGAACCTGTGCACCAGGGGGGTGGGGCTGTGGATGAGTGGCCAATGGTGGTGAATTCCACCAGTGCACACCTGTCCGTAGGTGCAGAGCTCTACGGGTGGCATAAGTGCTTCCGGCCTGTAATTCCTGCCCCTATGTGCATGGGGCCTAATAAATATAAACCACTCAGTCTTACATTTTGTGGTTTATGTGGTATCAGACATGTAAAAGAGTTGTTAACCACCACACCCCATGCATTATTCTATATGCTGTATACATGGAGAAACAATTTATTTATTTACTTTTTACTGCTCGAGAAAAGACAGCAAGACAGTACTGCCTATTTTCAGCCTTGTCCCAAGGTGGGGGTGGGGGGGGTACAGATGCAAATCAACTGAAATTGAACCAAATTAAGCTGTTAGGTGTTTTTTTAGTGAAATAAGGAAATTTGGCCAGGACACCATTCGCAACTGCCTAACTTACTGACATGGGGCCGAATTCCAAGATGGGCTACGTTGGCGTAGGGCAGGATACACTAATCCCCATGGTGTATCCTGCAACTTATACTATGAGTTACACCCAGCGCAATTCCAGGAGCCCACCTATGCCATGAAGTCTGCGGGCTGCAACAACTGCAAGATACGACCGCAGTTAAGCAGCAGCCCGCAATGTCTGGCACAGCTGTGGGTTGCTACAGCAATTTCTCCCAATTCCAGGAGGGCTGCTGTCACAACCTGCAGTTGCTATTCCAGGAAACGTATCAGAGTAGGTATCCTCCAACAACTTGGAGCTGTCTTAAGTGGCATCCAACAGTTGGCATCATTGGGTGCAGCCACGCAGTAGCAGCGTCAACAGCGCCATGCTGTCCCCCTGTCCCCACATGCACACCCCTGCCCCCAAACCCCCAATTGTGATGGACCCCCAGAGGTCCATTTCAGTAGTCCCAGACACCTGTGCCATCTGTTCTGGCCCCCCCATGCCCCCTGATGTGTGCTGTGGTGGTCCGGGGCAGGGGTCTCTGGGGGGCCATCTGTCACTCACCACGAGTCGCGACATGCGACTGCAATACGCCATGGTTGGGCTACTGCCACACACATGGCATATCTTGCATGTCGCAAGTGTTGGGACCCTGTCACTTCTGGAATGTGGCATAGGGTTCCTGGCATTGCAGTGACCAGTGTAACTCGCAACTGTGTGAGAGTTACGCTGGCCATCCTGGAATCGGCCCCATGGATGCAAGTCTCATTGGAAAAACTGAGGTCTAGAAACTAGATTCCAGAACAGTGCTTATGGAATCTAGATGAGCTTAATATACTAGAATAGTAGAACAAGGTTTTCCTGTTGTATGTTCATTTAGGGATATAGCTGCATATCTCATCTCAGATACATTACTACAGTTACATGATAAAAGACAACCACCCAGAGTGTGGACATTTTCCGATTGAGCAGGCATGAGAAATGTGGGGGTAATATGAAGCATAAAGTATATGGTAAGAGAAAGGTTCTGTCCCAGATCATGTGCTTTGTTATTTTTTGAGATGATTCACCACTTATTTGTACATTGTCCATATTTTCAGTTGTTGTGCTCTGAGGCTGCACTAAGATGGTCACCTACCGGGTCAATATGTTGTACACCTAATAGCGTATGACAAAACCCCAGAAAAATAACAATGTGGTATAGGATGGCGAGAGGGTGCAATACCGCCAATGGTTCTGTGCATGGTACAGCACCCTCTCACTGTTGCAAGCAGAGGATAATACCTCTGTTGGGATGGGCTTCCAGTGAGCAGCTGCCGTGGCTTAAAGGGATGAGCCACTGGCAGGAAAGAAAGCAGGCAGAATGTTTGGGACTGGCTTTAATTCCCGGTCCCAGATGCATGAAATGTTTTTCTTTTTCACATTTTGTGCGGTATTTACTGACCCCCCCCCCGGAGTTAGATATTTTAGTAGGGGGGGTTCAGGGGGCACAGACCCCCGTATCTGGGGATGTCGGCGGGGGATGGATCCCCCACATAAAAAACAGATTTATGCTGCATGCAATACATCGCTCTGCATTGGCAGTGTGATATATGCATGCGGCATTATGTCTTGCAACAATATGACCCTGTGCCAGATGGTCAGATCACCATTCAGCTATGGTTACATATATGAGAAAACCATTATAGGTCACTTTCACAATACTTCAGGAAAAGATGGAATGAGAACTTAAAATGTATTATTTTTCTGGTGTGAATTTTTTCTGTTGTAGAAGGCTACATGTCATTTTATTTTTCAGCAGAAAACTATAAATATCTCAGACCTACTGAACATGATTGACAACATTGTCAGGGCAGTTTCCATACAGAAGAAAGCTGTGTATAGTTCTATCATGTATAAAAAGTATTGGGCATCAATTCTTTGGATAGGAAGGAACTGAACAGGTTCTGAATGGCTTTAACAGTACAGTATAAATCTGTATTGTTTCTCCCCTTTTTGTTTCTTCTAAAAGTGTACTAGCTTTATTTTCTGTATGATTATTTTGCTTGATTAATTTTGTGTATCTGTTTTTGAATGTTATTTGTTTATTTGTTTATTTGTATATCAGTTTGAAAACCTTTGAGCCAAAGGCTTGTTTACAAAGGTACCTTGTCACAAAAAAGACAGACACAATACCACAGTATGTTACAACAATGAGATATACAACAAGTTGGTTCAAACAGGATGATGCATACAATAAATTGTTAAAGATTATATTATTTGTTTGTATTTTCTTTTGATAGTTCTTTACAATAAAACCCTTCCCTACTCTTTTCGAGATGTGTCATGGGACCCTTTGTGTCTACATGAACAACTACCAGAAAAAGCAGACAGGAACTTTGGTTTAAATGATTCACTCAAAGGAGGGCACAGCCCGGCAGTGCAGCATCCCTGTAGTACTGCACTTGAATGCCAACATTTATGGTATATGCCCAATACTAGTGTGGGACTAGAACCCACAAACTTCTGCCTAGAAGCAGATGTGCTAACTGAGCCATGTTGGCACTTGATGACATAAATGGCCTTCCTGTCTGAGTTGAAATTTTTAAAATGGCAACACTTACAATGTGTTTCTGAGTTCAGGTGTGTGTGTGTGTGTGACGTACCTTTTGTTGGGGCAACCATATACAGGAATAGGACAGCAAATATTGGCACAGAGGATTATTTCAAGGCTATTGTACTGGACTACAGCTCTACTGTTGGCCCTGCTAACTGGTCTCATTTCTTACTCCTATAGCCAATTATGTTCTTCTGCACCATGTATTCTCCTGTATCTCATGTCTCCTGTTGCTGCTTATGGCCCTACCTCACACTGCGTGTGTCTGGCCTTTGCCTACCCAATGTCCTTTGTACTGTTACTTTATTTTTTTCCACACCACCTCATGCCTGAAGTGTGAATTTACTGCATGGATTGTATCTTACCTGTATGTACTGCTGTGCTCTCTGTATTGTCTGCCACACTGTGGCCTGGGTCATCACCGAAAACGGTCCTCTGGATGAATGCACTTACCTGGTAATCAAAGACATAAATAAATAAATAAATCTTTATAACTGTCATCAGAATTTGCAGGACACTGCAATTAGAAAGCCCACACATCAGCACTGCATTCCTATATGATCAGTGGGTGTGTCGGTGAATGGTATCACAAAAACACTGGAAATGTGGAAGGGGCTAAGAAGGAAAGCATGAATGAAAGGAAAAGGAAAGGCTGTGAACTTACATTTTTATAAACATGAAAAGCCATATAAAGATACATGAAAGGCATGTAAGCTGGCCTGCTGGTACAGCAGATGTATCGCCACTAGTAGTGCTGGCAAGATGGGCATGGGTATAAGCCCAAGAGAGTGGAGGAACAGACAGAGGATAGGGATAAACATTCCAGAGATTTATTTTTAAACCTCTTGGCCCACATTCACAAAGGGTGATACAAGGCTTGTGCCAAGCGCTGTGTCTAACCCACTGGTCAGCACAGCTGTGCCAAACTCTTTCACACAAACTGTGCCGGATTGAAGAAGATTGGGTGCATTTGTTGTACTTTTACCATTTAACAGCAGCTTACGCCAAATATTTGGTGCAAGTTCCATAAACAGGTTATCTGAGATTGGCACAAGCTAAAGCAGAAAAAGCTGGTCTATCTCGTTGCAGCAGGCGGTCAGGATCAAAAATCCCACTCGCCAGCTAGGTAATGCCACAAGACCCATGTGTCTTATGTCTGGTGCACCCAGAGTTTGCAGCATTCTCTGGACTTTTCTGAATTGGACCCCTTGTGTTCATTATTCTACATTGTAGCATTTTATATTGATCATTGACTGTTCATATGTTATGTACTGTTGTTTTTCTTTTCATACCTATGGATATTGCTCTATTTTTGTGTTATCTTTACCTTACTCCTTCCTGAAGTTAAACTCCCTCTCCACCGGGCATAACTGAAAATAATTATCTGCTCAAAGAACCCATCCTGACCAAAAAGTCAAATAAATAGATACAGAACTGTCATAATCAGCTTAATTCCAAATGTAATGTTCAAAACTAAAAAGGACTCTATAGAGACTAGAGATGCTGAGAAATAAAATTTCACCAGCAAAATTGCCACAAAATCAGCAATTTCACCATGCAAAATATTTTGTGAAATTCTGCCATTCCGCGAAATATTTTGTGGGGTGCGTAGTTGTGAAATTTAACCACGAAATGCAAAATGTCACCATTTTTGGGTGAAATTTTGCCATTTTCAGGCAAAATTTCACATTACACAGTGAAATTTAGCCATTTTTGCTCAAAATGTCACAATTTTCAGGTGACATTTAAAATTTTCGGGTGAAATGCATGAATTTCGTGAAATATTTTGCATAAGGAAATTTCTCAATTTTGCACAACACTAAAGGAGACATTGACAAGGGGAATCCAAAGGAAATTAAAAAGATGGCTGTCTCTTTGCTGTACAGTATATTACAGTTTTATGGAAGTCAGATATTGCCTGTTTTTCTTTGTGATAAAACCCTTCAGGCTTTCCAGTAATAGGGTGGTAGATGCATGGAGCAGCCTTCCTAAGAAGGTTATGGGGTCTACAAGTGTGGGAGAATTCAAGAATGCATGGGACAGACATGAGGCAATTTTTGTGGGGGGTAGGAAGAAATACGCTGTTGGTTAAATAGGATCTGCAGCTTATCCTCTAGGTAGGGAAATGGGCAGACTAGGTGGGCCAAGCGGTCCTTATGTGCCGTCAAAGTCTATGTTTCTATATAGTTAGAAGGCTTTTTGTGTTGTAATTGATTTTATTTTTTTAATTGGATCTGCACTCAGTCAAAATGTAATATGCCAGATGTTCAGAAGTTCTGATACTTTTTCAAAAGTTTACATCCATGCAAGCTAGAACCACACGAGTAAAGCTGCAATGAAACAGAATGTTCTTTCAAAATTAGAACAGAAAAATTATTGAAGAGAATCAATAATCTTAAAAAACCATTAAATGAGAATGTTGGTGCTTACTAAATTGAATCAGCAGCACTGTGCACTGCAGAAGGTATAGCCCAAATGTACTAAGTAAGTCCACTGGGGGGAAAAGAATTTTGAAGGTTGCCTAACTAAAATTTTATTAATGCTGAGTTGGCACGGGGTCATTTGGATGCAGGAAAATAACAATGTGGCTAAAAATACTGCAGCCATACAGTGCCAGCCACAAACAGAGTCGGGCAAAACACCATCCTGTTGGGAAGAGTGCACCCATTAGAAACAATAGGTGTTTATATCTTTCTGCAAAGGGGGTCTATGCCCCCCCACTCCCCAGAACTTAACTAGCTCAGTGGGGGTGGGGATTTAGGAATAGGGGGACACTCAGGAGGGGGTATTTTTTTTTTAAATCACCAGAAAAAGTTATAGCAGGGGAGACCTGGAGGAGAACTGAAACACGATCCCAAGTCTCCAGAATATGCCATGTGCTGGTGCCCTAGCCACTCTACCATGGGAGCAGTTTGATCAGTTACCCAGCACACGGCAACTGCTCCACTCTTCAGTCCAGCGTACAGTAACATGGGTAGTGGCATTCCTCTACCTCTGCTCTACTCCTATCGCTGTGCATACAGGCTCTGTCTATACAGTGTAGCTAATACCATGCTGTCTTACATGCACCATGTTGACCCGGTACCTGCTGGGTGGAGGTCATATCTAATGTGCATTTAATAGAGGTTATACAGCTGAGATCCAACAAATAAACATATTCTGCTTGTGACTGAGCCCAAGAACCCACATGTGGGGAAGTTTATTTATTTATTTACTTCAATTGGGATTAATACCTTTGAGTCAAAGACTCATTTTCAAAGGTTCCAAGTCAGGGACAAAACAGAACAATACAAATATAATATAATACAATAAGTACAAATTAAGTTAACAGTGAAAAATGAAAAACATGGTAGGCATCATGAACATCATTAAAATGGCACATGAGGTACAAGACTTGCTAGTTTCACTTACGTCTTAAAAGTAGAGTAAATTTCATTACATCAAGTTTTTGTAGGGTAGGGATACACTGGAACTAGTGAAACATGTCAATAATAGGTATGTGTTAAGCTTTGGGGATGATGGGGAAAAGGTAAGCAGCCAGGTTGGCATTGTCAAAGTAGCTAGAGGTGGTGTGGGACAGGAGTAAAGGGGAAAGGTGGTGTAGGAGGGTTGTAAGTCGAAGGAGGGGGGAAGTGGGGAAGGGAAGAGGTGAGGAGGTGGGAGATAAGGCAGGAGGAATAGGTTGAATTATTTTTCTGCACAGTTACAAGTGGTTACATACCATTCTTAAGGTGGGACAGTAGCCCCCTTTCGAACAGACTCAGCTTTGTGTTTCCTGTCAGCATTTCGGGTACCTCATTAAACCATTTGGGGCCCTTAAAAGTAATTGACTTTTTGGCTAGTGATGTGTGCGTGAAAGGAACTTGTAGTCCTCCTTTTGCCACATTTCTTGTTTGTTTATTGTGCACAGCCTTCTTGAACAGACTGCTTATGGATTCTGGCATGAGGCCCAGTTGCGCTTTTTTTACGATCAGGCATGTCTGATATTGGGCTGTTAGGTACAGTGGGAGCCAGCCTGTCTCAGAGTGGAGTGCACAGGTGTGAGTCCATTGATCTGCCCCAAGTGCCAGATGACAAGCCCTATTCATGAGTTTTTGTATCCTGTTTAGGCAGTGTCTGATCTTGCGATGTATATTGGTAAGCCATAATCAACAGATGATAATACTGTGCTGCCTGTGGCTAATTTGAGGGCAAGAAGTGTCGGTGTCATTGAGTGCTTGTTTCTGTAGAGGATGCCCACTTTCATGTTGGTGGTTTTGACAATTGATCAACATGGTGGGAAAAACTGAGAGTGTCATCAAGGTAAACACCCAGATATTTAAACGAGGAGACTTGTTCAAGTGTGATGCCCTTTTGGTTCAGAATTCGAATGGGGCCAAAATTCCTTTTGTTCTGTGGGACCACGAACATCATGCTTTTGGTTTTTTATGGTTTAGTAGCAGTTTATGTTGACAGAACCAGGTTTCAAGTTTGTGGAACCTATCGAGTAGGCCTTTCTCGATGGTCAAGTGGTCCCTATCTGGGACCGATATGACGGCATCATCTGCATATAAAATGATGATAGCCAGGCAGGCTTCAGGGAGGCAGTTAATGAACAGGCTGAAAAGGAGCAGTCCAAGCATAGACTCTTGCGGTACTCCAAGGGCCACTACCTTAGAGTCAGAGAGTGAGTCGCCAATTCTAATATGTTGAGTTCTTTGCACCAGATAGCTACAAAACCAGGTGACTGTATCAGAGGCCAGTCCCATTAGGATGCTAAGGCCAAGCCTAGAGAGGAATTTTTTGAGTGCTAAATAAAAGTATACCTATTAAATACTGTATGTAAGATACGGTATATGTATATCTGTATCTATCTATCTATCTCTCTCTCTCTCTCTCTCTCTCTCTCTCTCTATATATATATATATATATATCTACAATAATGCATGAGTGACTGCACACAAGGCTGTACTTCCATTTAGTGGTTGTGATGACAGCATAGCCAGAGTCAGCTTCAGTGTAATGCCACATTGGGCTGTAAGAGCAGAATGGCCTCCAGGAAGTGTCTGCTAAGTTAACTTCATCTTTTCATGGTTCCCTGTGCATTTGCTCACATATTTTAAGAATGTATTACTATGTATCTCTTTGTCCCTTTGAGAAAACTAATTCAGAGAATAAATGAACACATGAAACCTTTCTAATCGAAGAAGAAGACATGAAATATTGCTAATCTTAGGGATAAGGATGTTTCTGGCAGCTCTATTCTCCTGGTATGAGGTCCCAGTAAAAGGGTTACAAAGGGCCTCAGAAATGCCAGTACAGAATAGGAACCCTAACCGCGAAGCTTAGAGGTCCTTGATGCCATCGTAATCCCTAAGATAGAAACATGTGTCAAGTTAGTATGGTTAACCATACATTATTTTACAAAAGTACCTGCATGTATATGATCCTCTGTATTTTAAAAGTGTCCTTAGTTATTGACTCCATATAAGTCACCCTTTACCAAGGGCTAACTTCCCATATTTTTCAATAACTTCACTCTCTGATGAAGATGAATTTTAGTGAAGCTTTTCACATCACCACAAAAACTACACAATGCATAACAACAGCACTTTACCCCTCCCTAGGAGAAACATGTGACAAAAAGGAGAAATGTATTAGTATACTGCATGTGTTGTAGATATACAGGAAAGACATTAGAACATTCTCATGAACTACAGTAAATCACTTTTATCAATTTTTTATGAAAAACTATATAGAGATGCATTTTACATAGTTGCTTGGCTCAGTCAATCTAATTGCAAATATGTTAGCTAGAGCACAGCAACAGTGATAGAAAAAACTGGTCATAGTATTTGAAATTCTGGGAATGACCTAACATTCTGCTTGTTTTAGTAGTGGGGGAGTTTTGTTCACCAGGCTATACTAATCAGGCACTTTTCCAATGTGACCTACTCCAAATTCAGCAGATATGCAGCACTTCCTGAACTAAAGTCCCCAGATCCCCATGCAGATCTCCGGTGGCTTCCTACACAGAACGTTCACCATTTCCATTGTTAAATGTGACCTTGCCAGGGCACAGAGTGCTATGGCTAAGCCAGGGACCTGGTGCTATTTGATTTCTGTACAAGGACTAGAGACAGTGACAATTGGAGACAGAGTTTTTCCAGTAAATAGGCATCTTGTCAGTCATGCTACCTACCACTGACAGGACTGGTCACTGACTGAAAAACACATTTGAAAAAAGTAGAGAAAGGTTAATTAAAAAGAAAAAGGTAGAGAAGATTAGAGGTACAGTAGCAGCCACAGATACTTCCAGATATTTCCCGAAATTTCTGTGATATTTCCAGAAATATCTCCTGCTTTCTGCATTTCCACAGTAGAGGCAGCAGTGCCTCTGGCTACTACTGTAGTAACTCTATTGGCAAGATAGCATATGATAAGAGATGAGTAGCCACATAGCTTGTTGTGCACCTCTTGCCATGGGGAGTGCGAGTGTGTTGAGAGCAAAACACATTCAGAGAGCTTATAATAATGAAAATGAGCATAACAGAGAAAACAGAACTCTTATGAGTGGAACGGTGGTCAGAAATGGGGAAGAGGGAAAGAGAACACAATGTTTGTACTCATCCATGTCCTCTATGTTTGGAGATGCTAGAAATCTAGCAGCAGAAACTGGGTTGGCTGAAGAATCACCATTGGCCTGATAAGGGTGTTAGGGAGGGGTCTTAGAAAGAAGGAGCCTAAGATCCCCAATGCAGAGTCAATGCTTAATGGTATAGGCAGCACTATGCTACAGGTTGGAGCCATGGCATGTTTTGGGGGGGCACACTGCAAGTGCCCTGGAGTGTGTTATTTTGATTATAAAATTGATCCTAAAAAAGGCTCTTTATTTAGGGTTTTCTTTTGATTACTTCCGTTACCTCTAGTTTTCAGGATATTTTTAATCCATTTATGATATGTGTACATGAACTGTTCTAGCAACATTTATTGCTATGTATGCCTTTTCAAGTCCTTTGTGTACCAGAGCTCCTCAGTTTCACAAAGCAGTTCTCTGATGCAAAGAATGGGAGGAGACACTCATAACCATTAGAGATGCCATAACTGGACAAATACACATATATCATGGCACTCTGGGTGTCTTACTAGCAGGAGAAGGAAAGGGCTGGACTGCTGGTACTGCTCTTCGGCCAGTGCTGAGTGGGCCAATGAAAATTTCAAACTAACTACTGGAAGGTGATCAAAACTTGTTCCAGCTGGAGTCCGTACATTGCAGCAGCTGTGCAGTACAGTCACTTTCCGTGTCTGGCTCAAGACCCACAGATAAAAAAATAATTAACAAATGAAACCAATAACAGAAAGAGAGCCCAAAATCTTCTCATATGTTGTATTGCTATATATTACCCAGAGATCAAAACAAGAAATATACACAATCATGATTTTTCCTATGGCAACTGGTAAGGAGAAGCAGAATTGGAATAGGTAAGCATGAAAAAGTAATTGGCTTTTTACGCCCCCCCCCCTCGCCATGCACACACAAACATATATGTGATCTTGTGTCAGTGCTTTGATATATTGATGAAACAGCCAAGGTTTGAAAAAATTCACACTGAATCAAGTGCTAGTATTTATTTATCGAAGTCTTGGATTAATACCTTTGAGCATAAGCTCTTTACATAGGTTCCACAACAGAAGACAAACACAGTACAAAACAAATTCATTAGCACAGGCACTAAAATTATTACAATGTCAATAAGCAGCAGGAGGAGGATATGCAAAAATACATTAGAGTTACATCAGAAGATTTTTATTTGTGTAGAAAAACAAAATGTAACCAGCCCTGCATGCTTGTGCTGGTGAAAGTAATCTGTAAGTACACTGGTTATGTTTCAAGAATGTCTGGGAACCTGTGCATCTCCACAATTACTAGTCCTGCTAGTTAGTGGCTGCATGACCCATGAATGGTAAATGCCCTTTAGTTTAAAATGTCAGATACCCTCTTCTACAGTATCTGACTGTGTGTTGGGAGGATAGAGTTAGGAAGGACTACAGTATTATTGAGTGACTACTTTTCAGCTTCATATTACAGGGTCAGCTATGATACTTTGGTTTCACCAGATACAGCTGAAATAAACCCAGAACTTCCTTTTAGAGGAAATCATATATTTTGCTTACAGTACTTCTGGGAACACATGGAATGTCATCTACTACAACATGCTCACAGTTGCTTGGGTTATTGGAACCTATAAGATAAATGGAATTCACATTATCTAAGCTTGTTTATCAGGAAAATGGAAATAGTGGAGTATCTGCTTTAATCAATATCTACAGAACAGTGCTGGTATCCATGTCCATGTCCAATCTATTTTAAAATATACCATCTGTAATGATGCTACTATCTGAGTTGGACAGTAATTATCTGGTCAACTTCCCACTCCATCATACCACTTGTTTTAGACTGCAGAGCTAATCTGACAGTCACATTATATTTCTGGGTCAGCTATATGATACAAGCATTGACTATCTGGCTAAATTAACTGATTCTTTGGACAACTGATAAGAAAGCTTTCAGATGGCCGATGGTAGCAATTTATCTATCACTTTTGCTTACCCTGGCAAGCAATCGCTGTAATGTTCAGGTAAAAAAAAAGAAACTCAATTGCTAGTTGTGGCTCATGTTCTCATCTGCCTTTCTTGGTTTATACTACTTGATGTTTTTTTTCTTTTCCTAATGCTAGATGTTTGTAAAATAGGCTTTCTATATTCTTTCACATTGCCTACACCTTTACAAAAATGAATATATTGTCAGTATGATGTTCTTATAAAGAGGCTGGCTATAACTATGAGCACGTGTGAAACTTTTCTATAGTCTAACATGTAATATTTTAAATTGTTTAGTATATGAATGACATACAACTACATGTTTAAAATTAAATTATGCTTCTATGAATTTCCAGAAAATGTCATTAATGCAATCCGTTCATCAGTAAGTATTTCATTTAAATGATGACCTTTTTGGAAGGGACACTGTGTACTGCATATTTACAGTTTCCTTGTGGTTAAAATGAGGATTGGAAAGAAACATTGTGTCCTGAAGGAGTTAAACTGACTACCCACTTAGTTGGGAACAGATTCAATGACACCCTTAGGGCTCTCACATACTCAGAAGCATTTTTAACTTCTGTGCCTGTGGCAAAAAAAAAATAGATTACGGTCCTTTGGTTGCAACCTTCCCTAAAGCACAGTCCTCTTTAATTTAATTAGAGTTTATTTTCTGGAATAGTCAGGATTCAGCATCTTGCTTACTGTACAGTCCTACTTATACTCAGTATGACAGCTGTGGGGAGAGGGTAAAACCAGTATCTGTGTTGGAATTTGAACCAGGATATCTGGGCTAAGATTGCTTTCCACTGATAACTGGAAGGCACTGCATGCTCTGTTACTCTATCTATTCAACTACATTATATTCTCCTCTTGATTTAAGTGAATGGGAAAGGCTACAGCATGTGACAACCTCTTATACAGCAAAGGCTGCTTTATGTGCAGCTACTTCTATGTGTACAGTATCAACACTCTTGTGTCTCCAACATCTAAATTATTTTTAAATGGCTGAAAATGCCATCATTCCTGAACTGATGACTGATCAAAACATATGCCAAAACACTCCAGTGTCATTTTTCCTTGTATAATTGAAAGATCTGAGTGTTATACATTAAAATGTCCTACTCCATGCACTAGTCTCAGTGATACATTTAGTGCACGTCCAAGACAAAAGTAGATGGTGGCAGAGCAGACAGCATCATTGAAGATGCTGACACTTCCTACTCCCCCTCCATCTTTCCCTTCAAGGTGTGTTCTCCATAAAGGAATATGACTGACATTCACTGCAGAATAAGGAGAGGGACCTGTCTAGCCTTGTGATCTTGTGATTGTGAGTACTAGTGCCCCCCACCACCACCAAATCATGAATTGGAGTAGGGTTTTGTAGCATGTAAAATTCTACCTGCAGAATTATTATTTTCCTTCCATGAAATTTTGCAGAATTTCTACAAAAATTACATAAAGTGCTGCCAGAGATTACATTTCAAGTATTTCATTTAAATTGTTAAAAACAGTTCTATAAATGCTAGCAAAGTTTGCAGGTATGCAGATCCATGTCAAGTACATAATGTATCAAGTTGCAGATTACTAGCTTTGAAGGCAGCTGAGCTTTAAGTGATCAAGCATCTCATTAAAAAGTATTTTTATTTATGTTTATCTAATTTTAAAATATCATATCCAAATTTCTTTACAGTTTCAGGATTAAAAGAACCATAGAACATGGGTTTATGTACCATGTTTTAGGTGTTACGCTGTAAAGGGCTGAGCTATAGGAAGCCAAACAATCTATATACATTTAAATATCAATTATTTCCATATAGTATGAAAACAATTTATCCAAATTTCACTAAACTACACCACATAGATATGTGTGCTATATTTCACATTCCTAGGTTTAAAGGGGACCAAGTTATATGTAGCCAAATGCTCAGAAACTGTTAACTTAAATTTCTCAAGTATCTAAACTGCAAAATTATAAACCCTTGTAACTTTAAACTAGAGAATGCAGTGCAATTAAATTTTACAGATCTATAAACCTTAAGATAGTGGCCATCTGTGTCCATTCTTTAGTTGCTTGTTTAAAGATTGCCTATATTATAAGCTGACAAAAATTGCAAAATAACAACAGTACTGTACTAAGTCAAATTCACTGAGTCTTTGAGAAAACTGTGGAATTTCATAATAATTTTGTGGCAATCATATGTATGAATGTTGCCCATTCATACTCTTGACTTGTCAAGGAGGAGAAAGGAAAAGGCTGGTGAGAGTAACAATAAGGTTGAATTCATGGGAAACTCCATTGCAAAAGAAGCAGGGGAGTTGAAGGGCATTGCAAGTCATTTGTACTAAAGCTGATACTGTAAGGTAGCTTGCCTTTTTTAAGTACAGGTCAAATGAGTGTGACCATATCATACAGTGGGAGAGCTGATTGTTGTTTGCAGGAAGTGCAAGTTCTTAAGCCCCCTACCTGCCAAAATATAAAGTTTTACCACTTCTCTCTTGCTGCCTTTGAACCCTGCACCCTCACTGTCTAAGTCAGCAGTTCCACCACTCAGCTAGCACACCTGTCTATTCTTTCTGAAGGATTTCAAACTCTAAAAA
Source organism: Neoceratodus forsteri (assembly GCA_016271365.2). NCBI lineage: Eukaryota > Metazoa > Chordata > Ceratodontiformes > Ceratodontidae > Neoceratodus > Neoceratodus forsteri. Next base: position 237,105,104 of record CM028132.1, on the reverse strand, counting down.
ACACTCAAACCCTCAAACACTGCTAAATTGTTATCTGATTGTTTCTGCAGATCTTGAGCCCAGCTCCCTGCTGCTACAGCCACTGTCTGGGGTCCTTCCTGCTACCCTGGGCAAGACTTGAACCTAGTGCCCTGTACACCTCAGGCACCAGCTCTGCCACTGTACCAAAGCAGCAACTACGCTTAGAGGTGACCTCTCATTACTATCTCCCCCTCTATCATCCTAGTTCCCCATTCTTCCTTCACTTCAGCTCTCCCACCCTTATCAACTATGCATATGCACCTCCTGCCCACCTGCCTCTCTCTTCTCCTCCTCCTTCTCCTTTTGCCTTCCACCAACCCTATTGTCCCTGTTAACCCTCGGCCTCACTACTCCAGTGTTCCTACCTCCTGTCCTCCTCCTCCTATACCACTGCCTCCTCCTCCTCCTCCTCACACACCCCATATGCTCCTCTCCACCTCACCCCCCACCCAAACATTACCTTTTCCTCCCCCCAGCTCCCTTGGGCATCTGATCACACAAGCCTTCTCTGCCTGTGCTGCTCTACCCACTCCCTGTGCTACTAACCCCTTTCTCATCCTATCACTCCGCAAATTCTCCATCTGCCACCCTCTGACCAGAGCAGTTCTCCTCCTTCTGCTCCTGACAGGGAACATACATCCCAACCCAGGCCCTGCCTCCTCCCACCCACCCACTCGGCCCACTAGTCTCCAAATAGCCTCCATGAACATATGCAGCCTGCTGAAAAAATTTGACGCCCTACAGTGCTGGACCATGGATCATCAACCAGACATCATAGCCCTGGTTGAAACCTGGCTGTCCAAATCCACCCCTGGCTCACTTGTCTCCCTCCCAGGCTATACCTTATACCGGGAGGACCAAGTAGGCAAACGAGGGGGAAGCTGTGCAATCTACACCAGGGACACAATACTTGGACACGCACTCCCCACCCCTGCCCTTGTAAATGGGGCCCAGGCTCTTACCCTCAAACTCACCCCAGACCCCTCTAGGAGCCCTCTCTATCTCACCATGACCTATGTTCCCCCAAAGAACCAGCACCCAGCCCTGGTATCTTTAACTGACTATCTGCATCCCTCCACCATAAGGCGGAACAAATCCTAGTTGGGGACCTTAACGTAAATTGGCTCAGCACCGCCTCCTCCGTGATCAGAGACTCATTTGCTGCCCAAGACCCGATGCAACTCGTCACCCAGCCCACGAGAATAAACTCTAAGAGAGGTACCAGCACCCTTCTGGGTGTTATTATAACAAACCAACCCCAAAAAGTCCAAAACATCCAGGTCCTACCAGACTCCCCAAGTGACCACTCCCCTATTCTATTTCATTGGGCAGTCCCCAATACCAAACCCAAAGCCCAGACCACCCTCCGCAGGCGCTTCTGCCCTGGTGGGCTGCAAAAACTCAAACTATTCCTCACCCACATAAACTGGTCCCCATTCATCGGGGCAACCGACATTGACACTGCCTCGCCTTCACACACACCTTCAACATGGCCTGGATCTCTTGCACCCTTCACCAAAATCCAGTCCAAAAGCAGAATGCACCCTGTTAGCCCTGCCCTTCTACAATTACTAAGAAATCGGGATAACCTCTGGCACCTTGCCACTGAAACGGGTTGGCTGTCTGATAGGCAAGCTTACAATGCAGCCTGGAATAAGTGCTCTTGGGCCACCCAGAAAGTCAAGGCCGACCATTACCAGACCACCCTTACCTCCTCCTGGGGCTCGGCCCGGACTTTCTGGGATAATATTAAAAAGCTAAACAGAAAATCTCGCTCCCCTGCCCCATTCCAGCTCACTAGCAATGGCACTACCACCACCGAGGCTGCCACCATAGCTAACTGGCTCAACACAACTTTCACTGACCTTAGCTCAGTACTCCCTAGTAATTTCTTTGACCCTCCCGCCAACCAACCTCCCCCTGTCCTCCAGCACCCCAGCTTCCACCTGCGCAAGATTTCCGCCCAGGAAGCCATACCCATCCTAATCAAAGCTTTGAAAAGCAACAGTCCCGGCAGTGACTCACTGGACCCTAGTATCCTCAGGCTGGTGCTAGATGAAGTCCTTGCCCCACTCACCAGCCTAATTAACCTATCGCTCTGCCTGGGACAATTTCCCACAGCTTGGAAAACAGCCATAATCACACCAATTCATAAAGGGGGCGACAGGTCGTCGGTCAACAACTACCGGCCAATCTCCATCCTCCCCCCCAAAGCCCTGGAGAAAGTGGTGGTCATTCAAATCACTGATTATCTGGCTAAGCATAACATCTTATGCCCAGAGCAACATGGCTTCCATGCTGGTCACAGTACCAGCACTGCCCTAATTGAATTCTCCAACTTCCTACACTCCTCCTTGGATACCAGCTCCCTAGCTGGTGCAGTGTTCATCGACCTCTCGACACCATCTTCCATCCTCTTCTGCTGAATGCTCTCTGCCACACTGGTCTCTCGGTTGGCCCCCCTAGCATGGTGCACAAGCTATCTTGCTGCTCGATCACAGTGTGTTAAAATCAATGAGATACTCTCTGATACCCATCCCATTCACTCTGGGGGTCCCCCAAGGCTCCATCCTGGGCACCCTTCTCTTCTCACTCTATCTGAACACCCTGCCCAGTGCATGCCCTGGCAAAATTCTCCTGTATGCAGATGACGCTGTCCTTTTTGCCACCCACCGCAATCCCGTCTCCCTTCAGGACACCCTACAGCAGTCTTTCAATAATGCCAAAGCTTGGTTTAAGGAGCACAGACTCGTCATCAATCTTAAAAAAAACCAAGCTATGCTCTTTTCCCACCCCCAAAACAAAGCTAGCAACCACCCACTCTATATCCTTCCTAGTACCAAACAACCACTGGAACAAGTCTGCTCCTACAAATACCTTGGGGTTACTTTTGACTCAGCCCTCACATTTCACAACCACATTGATGCTCTAACATCAGCCACTGACACACGGCTTGGCTTCCTCTTCTGCCATAGAACCTGTCTTCCCCCAAATGCGCTCTGACTCGCTGTTACGTCCTCCGTTTTGTCCCTTGTAGACTATGGTCTACCAGTCTATGGTGCTGCCAACTCGACTGCACTCAAAAGAATTCACGTAACCCTGAATAAAGCCTGCAGATTGATTACTGGTGCCCCAAGGCTCACGCACACCTGTCAGCTGTATGACGAGGCTAAACTCCTTACTGTGGATGAACGGCTACGATATCAAACCTGCCTCCTCACAAAAAAAACCCTACTCGGGCTCTCCCCCCCTTGGGTAACGGCATCTGTCCACCAGATCCCACCCACTATTGCAACATGATCATCCAACAAGACCACTCTAATGGTCCCCAGATCAAGAACCAGCCATAGCCAGAGGTCCTTCTGCTACAGAGCCCCATCCTGGTTTAACTCTCTCCCTGCCCCTATCACCAATGCCACCACCGTCTCCAAGTTCAAAAGCACCCTTCAAAACCAACTCTTCAACACTAGTAGCTGCTCCAGTCTCTGAAAGTAGCCTCCACCTCGACTTCTCAAGACAACACCCACCGGGTGGCTCTCCACCTAGCCATCCCCATCACCGCTTCCCAGTACACCGTACCGATGTCTAGCCTGGCCAGTGCCAGATGTTTCATTGTATACCTATTAGATTGCTCAATGTTTGATACCAACTTGTGTAACGCCTGTTCTCAATTACATGTACCCTGTAACCTAAATGTATTTTGTCTGACCTCAGTGTGACGTGGCGCCTCTGTTGAACTCCTATTGTTTTGCAAACCTATGCTATGTAACCTAAAACTCTATGTATGTCTTTAATGTGACGAGGTACCTTTGGAAACAAGCCTCTGGCTCAAAGGTTGTAAACAGATTTCACAAATAAATAAATAAAATAAAGGTCACAATGATGTCACTTACTGAATTAGAGATCTTCCTTAGGGAAAAAATGTACCGAGTAATTTTTCTCAAGGCCCTCATGATTCTGTAGCTTGTGAAGAATGACTTTGGAATCAATTAGACAAGCTAATGCTTGGCAAGGTTTGATTGAAAGACATGGGGGGGTTCTTTTTCTGGCAACTTCATTCTGGTGTGCCGAATGCCTGCGTGCTCTGGATGTGCCACAGTTGTGCCAAGAGGGAGAGGGTTCTGGCCTTGTCACGGTAATGGAGACAAACTGTCATCCATTTCATCTGGCATCTCCTTCTCTGAGATCCTGCTGGTCTGGAAGTGGGGGACAGATGGACAAAAGGTCAAAGAAGGGAGATGGGGAGCTAAATGTGTGGCTCAGGGGTTGGTGCCAGTAAAAAGGATGCAAATTTGTAGGTAACTGGCAAGAATTTTGGGAGTGAAAGCTCTTTAAATTCAATGTACTGCATCTGACTATGGAGGGAGTCAGTGAATTGGGGCAGAAGTTTGATGTCTTTGCAGAATATTTAAACTAGTAAATGGGGAGAGGGGTTCAGCACCTGATACATCAAATGGGAAGAACACCCCTCCCCCCTCAGCTGGTGATCAAACAGGAGTTCAGCATGTTTGCAGTTTATTTGCATCACCAGGTAAGGAAAAAGGTCCATCTGTCCATACGACGCACAGGGAAAATGTCAGAGCTTGTCCGACAACTAACACACTGAAATCTGGCCAATGGAAAATCATGTACACAAATGCCTGTAGTCTGGGAAACAAGACCCCAGACCTGCAGGCAACAATGACAGAGGCTAAACTGGACATAGTAGCTATTAATCCAGACATGGTTCACCAGTAACCACACTTGGGAAACTTCAGTACCGCTATATACTGTTCAGAATAGACCAAGGTGCAAAATGGGGAGGATGCCTTATGTCAATGAAAATATCAAAGTTACAGAAATTCAGGATACACATAAGGAGCCAGAACAACTGTGGGTCACCCTGGAAACAGGAAAAGGGACAGCCACATGAACTGTGGTTGTCTCCAGACCTCCTGACCTGGGGGAGGACATAGACACATTCTTGTTAGAAGATGTACAAAACGTGACAGCTAAAGGGGAAGTTCTGATAACGGGAGACCTCAACATGCCAGATACAGATTGGTCAATACCAGCAGGAACATCTGACAAAACTAGACACATAGTGGATTCCCTGCAGGGGGAGGGCCTCAAACAACTGATACAACAACCCACAAAAGACAGGGCTATCCGAGATCTAGTACTAACTAATGGGGAAAGGATCACAGATCTCCAGGAGGAAGGTCACCTGAGAGCCAGTGATCATTACATGGTATGATTCAATTTGGCCACTAGAACTAAATAATCCCATTCCAATGTAAAAATATGGGACTTCAGAGGAGCTGTCTTTGATAAGATGGCCAACAGAGTTAAGTTAGCCCAGGCAAGAAGAAATACAGGTGAGTGGGTATAGGCAAAGTGGGTAAGTATTACAATATTTGAAGCAACATCCCATTGTGTTAGAGAAAAGCAAAAGCAAACGAAGGAGGAAACCACTTTGGTTCTTAAAAACAGTAGCAGAAAAGGTCAGAGCCAAAAGGCTGGCATTCAGGAAATATAAGGGAACGCAGCAGGATGAAGATAGGGAGGCATACCAAACTTCCCTTGGGGAAGCTGGGAAGGCAGTAAGGCAGGCAAAGGTCTAAACTGAGGATGAACAGTAAAAGGAGGGGACAAGACTTTCTAAAGATATATTAGTAAAAGGAGAAAGTCCAGAGGGGGTATAGCTAAGATCAAAGGGGATAAGGGGGCAGTGTGTGTGGAGGAGGACGAGGGAACAGCATCTATCCTAAATAGATACTTCTACTAAGTTTTTACTGAGGAGATGGTAGAACAGGGCCCTCAGTTCAGCACCATGGACATGGGGGGACGGAGGGAGGTGTGCACTAGTCCCTTCACAAAAGAAAGGGTCCTAAAACAGCTTGCTGAACTCAGAGTGGACAAGGCAACAGGACCTGATGGCATACATTTCAGGGTACTAAAAGAGGCTAAGCGTGGCACTAACAGAGCCATTATCAGAACTATTTAGTGAGTCTCTGAATACAGGAGAGGTCCCAGAAGACTGGAGAAGGGCTCACGTGATCCTGCTCCACAAGAGTGGTAGCAGGGAGGAAGCAGGCAATTACAGACTAGTCAGTCTTCCCTCAGTAGTTGGCAGGACTATGGAGACACTCCTTAAGGAAAAGATAGTGCAACACCTGGAATCCATAGGAGCACAAGATCCAAGACAGCATGGGTTTACAACAAGAAGATCCTGCCAAACTAATCTCATAGATTTCTTTGACTGGGTAACCAGAGTGGTGGTCAAAGGGGGTGCAGTTGATGTTGCCTACCTTGACTTCAGCAAAGCTTTCGATACTGTTCCACATAGAAGATTGATTAATAAGCTGGGTAGGCTCAGGGTGGGTCAGAAGTTGGTCAACTGGGTGGCAAACTGGTAGGTGGGCAGAAAATAGAGAGGGGTGGTAAACAGTATACAGTCAGAAGAGATGCAAGTTACAAGTGGGGTACCTCAGGGATCAGTCCTGAGGCCAGTCCTCTTCAATATCTTCATTAGTGACATTGCAGATGGACTGGAGGATAGGGTTTGTCTGTTTGCAGATGACACCAAGATCTGCAACAGAATAGATGATCCAGATGGGGTGGACAGAATAAGAAGAGATCTGGATAAACTGGCAAAATGGTCAGAAGAGTGGCAACTGGGGTTTAATGCAAAGAAGTGCAAGATCATGCACATAGGGAAGAAAAACCCTGAAGCCACCTATAGGTTGGGTGGCGGAGTTGCTGGCAATCACAAGGGAAGAAAGAGACTTGGGCATCATCATCATCACAGATGACCTGAAATAATCTAAGCAGACCACTAAAGCAGTAAGTAAGGCTAGAGGGATGTTGGGGTGTATTAATAGGGGTATCGCATGTCATAAGAGGGCGGTAATAATCCCTCTTTACAAGAGGCCCCATCTGGAGTACTGCGTGCAGTACTGGAGGCCACACCTGCACAAGGACATTAATGTAATGGAGGCAGTCCAGAGAAGGGCAACCAAAATGGTGCAGGGACTGCATCAGAAAACATATGAGGACATAGATACATAGATACATAGATACATAGACAGTGTCGGCAGATAAGGGCCTATGGCCCACCCAGTCTGCCCATTTGAGCTTGTAAGTTCAGTTTGTTTTCCTAGAAGTCTGTTTCCCCTTACCCCTGACCTCTAGAATTCCTTTATGTCTATCCCATGCATTCTTAAATCCTGTGATTGTTTCTGCTCCCACCACTTCCTCTGGCAGGGTGTTCCACTTGTCCACCACCCGTTCTGTGTAGAAATTCTTTCTCATGTTTCCTCTGAATCGTCCTCCCTCCAACTTCATCCCATGCCCTCTAGTCCTGGAACATCTTTTTCGCTTAAAAATAGTGTTTTCCTGCACCCTGTTCCTCCCTGTAAGATACTTGTATGTCTCTATCATATCCCCTCTCTCCCTCCTCTTCTCCAGTGAGTACATGTTCAGTTCCTTCAACCTGTCTTCATAGGACTTGTGATGCAATCCATGCACCATCTTTGTTGCCCTCCTCTGAACCTTCTCTACCCTGTCTATGTCCTTACGTAGGTATGGTCTCCAGAATTGTACACTGTACTCCAGGTGGGGCCTCACTAGTGTCTTGTATAGCTGAATTATGACCTCCTTTTCCTGCTGGTGCTTGCCCTGCCTATACATCCCAGCATCCTATTTGCTTTACCTGCTGCCTTGTCACACTGTTTCCTACCTTGAGGTCATCAGAGATGACAACCCCAAGATCCCTTTCCTGCTTGGTGCATGCTATATCCTCACCCCCAACTGATATATTGTGCCAGGGTTTTGTGCCCATATGCATTATCTTGCACTTCTTTGCATTGAATTTCAACTGCCAAACCCTGACCATTCTTCAAGTTTCTGCAGGTCGCTTCTCATTCTGTCTACACCCTCTGGTGTGTCTACTCTGTTACAGAGCTTTGTGTCATCAGCGAACAGTGAAATTCTGCCTTCTAGATCCTGCGAATGTCACTGATGAAGATGTTGAATAGGACCGGTCCCAGCACTGATCCCTGTGGTACCCCACTGGTCACTCTTCCTCTGTGGAGTGACAGCCATTTACCACCACTCTCTGTGTCCTGCCACCCAGCCAGTTACCTACCCACCACACTACTGTCCTGCCCACACCCATATTCCCCAGTTTGTGTAATAGCTTTCTGTGGCACAGTGTCAAAGGCCTTGCTGAAGTCCAGATAGGCCATGTCCACTGCCCTCCCTGATCCACCTCCCTAGTCACCCAGTCAAAAAATTCAACGAGGTTGGTCTGACATGACCCCCCCCTGGTGAAACCATGCTGCCTTGGGTCCTGTAGTCCATTGACAACCAGATGTTCCACCAATCTCTCCTTCAGTAGTGCTTCCATGATCTTCCCCACTACCGATTAACAGATTAACAGAGCTGAATATCCATACCCTAGAGCAAAGGAGGGAGAGAGGAGATATGATCAAAACATTCAAATATCTTAAGGGCATTAACACGGTGAAATAGTTTAACATGTTTCAATATAAGAAAAATAGCAGGACAAGAGGACACAACAGGAGATTAGAGGGAGTCCGATTAAGGGGTAATGCGAGTAAGTTATTTTTTGCAGAAAGGGCGGTGGATGCATGGAACAGCCTACCTCAGGAAGTGGTGGATAAGAATTCAGTGCAGGGCTTCAAACAGGTATGGGATAGTCATAAGGGAGCAATACAGATGATTTTGAATAGATAGGCCATTGACAGAATACTGGCCTATGGCGCAATCATAAGGTAGAAGAAATGGTCAGACTGGATGGGCCTTGTGGTCCTTATCTGCTGTCAACATCTATGTTTCTGTGTTACATGAAATTTAAAGTATAGGTGTTGAGGAGACAGCTAGTGCAGGAGGTCACCTGCTATAGGAGTTAGGTGAATGGGTTCACCAAGAAATGGACAGCTGAACTGGTTAGCTCAAGAATGGTAATGTGCCCAGTGGAGCAAGGCAGCATAGAGGTTTAACAATGCCATCTTCAATGCAGATTATATAGGAACCCCACACAGTACAATTGACTATCCTAAAAACCTGGCATATTTCATGTCTGGGACTTAAAGGCACTCAGAAAGTTGTAGTGGGGACAGAAAATGTCCGGTGCACCAAGGGGGATTCTGGCTATTCCATTAATATACGTCTGATAGGATATGGCATAGGTGACACACTTCTTAGGCAAGTGTGTCACCATGAAGAACAATGAGGATATAAGGGGGAATCATCGTGAAGCTAGGAGAGAAAAAAAAAGGGTGACAAAATAGTCACCACGAAGGAACAATAGAAGAGCAAACAGCTCTGCTTATCAGATTAAGTAGTGATATGTGCTTTGTGAATGTTAGATTCCACAGGTGGAATTTTGGATGCATTACCTGTTATAAGTGCTGGGTAGAAACTGCAATTTCAAATTTCATGAAAATGTGAAATTTTGAAAATTTCGCTGAACAATTTCTGATATTCAGACTTTTCAAAATCCAAATCTTTTGTGTGTGTTCTGTGACTTTTCAGCCCATTCTACCAAATTGTCTGGCTCAGTTGCAGAATGATACACATGAACTATAGATTGATAGGTCTGTGGAATGCCATTTTTTGCTTTAATACATCAATCTGCAATGCATGCAGGCATGTTGCAGTTCTGTAGATAATAGTGATCAGTTTTGCAGAATTCCATTCTACAGTTCGATACATCAGTTTGCAATACATACAGTAATTCTGCTTTTCTAAGCTGTAATTCCACAAATGTTGCCAAAGTGCATTCCACAATTTCATGAAAGTGAAATTCCAGTTTTTATGGTGATTCCACTGGCAGATTGTTGACCTGGCACAGCGCTATTATGCTTCCATAAATATTTGAGAAAATGTTGCCACTAATCATTTTTGGTATTTCCACTATAGGTTTATAGTTACCAATCCATTTTTTTTCCAGTTTTGTTAGAAACCAGGATACACTGACGCTGGATATGCATAACAGATGCCAGGTCTATAGCTGCAATAGTAGAGAAGTTATAAACATCCACATGTTTAGGAAGTTTTTATAAAGTTCCTAAAAACTGATACCACATTTGTATGCTGTGTGGTCTTGGGCCCACCTGATCATATTGAGCTTCTTGGTTAAATCAGAAGGGACCTAGAGGCCAGAGGGGCACAGAACCCAAGGCAGCATGGATTCACAGTGGGAAAGTCATGCCAGACAAATCTAATAGATTTCTTTGACTGGGTGACCAAAGTAGTAGATCAGGGTGGGGCTGTGGACATGGCCTACCTAGACTTTAGCAAGGCATTTGACTCAGTCCCACACAAAAGATTAATATACAAGTTAGCCAGCCTGGGAGTGGGTCCCAAGATAACAGCCTGGGTAAAGAATTGGCTGGAGAATAGGACACAGAGGGTAGTAGTAAATGGAGTCCACTCTGAAGAAAGGGGGGTTACTAGTGGGGTACCGCAGGGTTCAGTATTCGGACCAGTCCTCTTCAATGTCTTTATAAGTGACATTGCAGAGGGACTGGAAGGAAAAGTATGTCTCTTTGCAGAAGACACAAAGATCTGCAACAGATTTGATGCACAAGGTGGGGTGGAAAGGATGAGAAGGGACTTGGCAAGGTTAGAAGAATGGTCAACTGTATGGCAGCTTAGATTCAATGCTAAGAAGTGCAAGGTAATGCACCTGGGAAACAAAAACCCAGGGGAAGAGTACACAATTGGGGGTGAGATACTAACAACAATAAAAATGGAAATGGACCTGGGGATAGTCATATCAGATGACTTAAAGGGGGGCAAACAATGTGAGAGGGCAGTAAGGAGGGCTGGGGGGATACTGGGATGCATAGGGAGAGGCATCACCATTAGAAAACAGGAAGTTGTTATCCCTCTGTACAGACAGCTGGTGAGACCCCATCTGGAGTACTGCATGCAGTTCTGGAGACCCAGTCTCTGCAAGAACATAGACAAGATGGAAGCTGTCCAGAGGAGGGCAACTAAAATGGTGCAGGGTCTGCACCAGAAGACATTTGAAGAGAGGCTAAAGGAGCTTAATATGTATAGCCCTCGAGGAAAGGGGGCATGATAGAAACTTTCAAGTACCTCAAGGAATCAACAAAGTCCAAGAGGAAGCATCTTTCAAAAGGGTGTGCAAGAACAAGGGGCACAATTTGAAGATGGAGGGGTGGCTCAGAGGTATTGTAAGGAAGTATTTTTCACAGAGAGTTGTGGATGCATGGAACGGCCTTCCAGAGCAGGTTGTGGAGTCAAAAACAGTGGTTGAATTCAAGCATGCATGGGACAGTCATAATGCAATTCTAGGGAGTGGAGGTAGAAAGAAGTAGGCTGCTGGTTAAATAGGATCTGCAGCTTATGCATTAGGTAGGGAAATGGACAAACTGGGTGGGCCATGCTGTCCTTATCTGCTTTCAAATTTTATGTTTCTATGTTGCCACTGCTGGGAGTGATGAGCTGGACAGTGGTGGCAGTGCAGGAATCCAGGGTGACTTGCCACCAGGAGGTATAAGGTGGGAATAGTGGTATATTTCACATGTTGTACATGTGAACAATTGAATGAATAGTCAAAGTTGATCCTTGTTAAGCTGAGTCGGAGGCAGGATAAAAATAAAGACTCTCAGTATCTATCCTTGGCTGAAGTCAGCTAAAGAGTTGGAGAAGGAGTTCAACCAGAAGGTTGTATAAACATATTTTTACTCGTTTCTTAAAGTTGTCTTTGCTGCTCCACCATAAGTTTATACAATAGTTTCTGTTTAATGAAGCTTATGTATCCATGTGGAATAAGCACATCTTTATTTCTGTGGTCTAGCAGTGCTGCCAAGCCAAATTGCATATCCGGTCTAGTGCTATTAAATCTGTCTGCAAATTGTATCAGACATGTCTTTGTCACATCTTTGAGGAGTACTGTATCCTGCTACCGCTACTGCTTCCACTGTTGCAATGACTGAGATGAACTAGTGTTGTCACCAGTGCCACCTCCTTTAGTGATGGACAGCAGTTCCACTGTACCATCTGTGCTGTTTGAAGACAGGAAACCAGGCAGTGTCATCTTTATGCCACAGTGATACATGATGACAAAAACACAATTAATGATGGAAGGAGGGGAAAAAAATAACCCTAGATGGTAAAATGTCAGGGAGAGAGGGCCCAAGATATGAACACACCCCTATGACAGGGGTGCATGAAAAGACAGAAGTGGACAAGTCAAAAAGAAAGAGGAAAATAATTCAGGTAGGGGGAATAGTAGATTGAATGAGACCAGGAATGGGAACACAAAACATAAAGAGGTGAGGGGGCTTCAGGTTACAACATAGACAAAAAAAAGGGAGAGAGAAGCAGGATATCAAGTAGAGTCAGAGATGGGTGAAATCCGCAAATCTAATTATGTGAAATATTTTGCGATATTTGTGCATTTTGCAAAACATTTTGTGGATGTGAAATACAAACTTTTTCTGACAAACAGCAGAATGTGACCACTCACAGGTTATATTCCACTGTTCGTAGACAAAATTCCACATTTCATCGGCGAAATTCTGCATTTTGCACATGCAAAATATTTTGTGGACTGCGTGAATTTTGCAAAATATTTTGTGTGATGAAATTTGCAATTTTGCTGGAATTTTTCAGGTAAAAGGAAATTTTGCTGCATCTATAAGTAAGGGGAAGAAAGTATGGAGGGCCATGAGTGCTGATGCAAAGAGCTTTGGAAACAAATAACCAGACTTGAAGGCAGTCATAGCAAAGACTAAGCTGGATCTGGTGGCTGTAATTATGGCCACTGAGGTACAGGGGAACCAAGAGGAGGAGAGGTTGGAAGTGCTGTGGTTCATCCTGAAAACAAGCTGTGGGACAGCTGTCTATACAGGGATAGTGTACAGACCAATGACACAAGTGGAGGAGATGGATAGGGCACTACGAGAAACCATCATCAGGATGGCAAGTAAGAGGAATGTGCAGCTACTGTATTTGCAGACTTCAATCTTCCAGATGTGAAGTGGCACCTTCTAGCTGCAGCTTTGGCAAGGAGCAGGGCATCCTATACTCCCTACAGGAAGTGTTTCTGTGGCAGGTAGTCAAAGAACCTGCAAGGGATGGGGAAGTGTAGGACCTGATGCTTATAAACATGGAAAGCATTGCAGAGGTTACAGTGGACAGTCCCCTAGCTACCAGTGATCACCATATTGTGTATATCAACAGAAGGACATGAGCAGAGCCATGCCAAATGAGGCCAAGGGTCATGGACTTCAGGAAAGAGGATTTAAAAAAATAGGTGACTACCTCAGAAATTGCTTCAAGGAAGGAACTGCCAGGGAGGAGTAAAAGCAAAGTGTGAAAGAATACTGGTGGGCATAATTAGTGCAATTAATCTCTGCATGAAGGAAGTATCAAAAGCAAAAGGAAATGGAGATGCTGTGGTTTTCCAAGGAAGTGGCAAGGGTGGTGAAGGAAAAAAGATGCAATTGAAGAGGTAACTCAAAGGGAGGAGGACAGGGATTTACACCAAGAACAGAAGGAGGAAGCAGGCAATGCAGCTAGGGGCACAAAGGCACAGACAGAAGAAAAGGTCTTGGGTGCATCAAGCTTTAAAAGGCGGGCATCTTTGAAAAGACCTCTTGGATCCTGGTAAAGTACCAGCAAGTTCACAATTCTTTCTTAATAACAAGCCTGTGGGACAAACAGGTAATAGGTGGAGGGTGGGAAATGTGCTGGGACTGAGAGGAAGTGGTGATGATACTGGCGTTGGCCACCTAGTGAGGGATACAGAATAATGTAGCAGGGTAACACTGATTAAGGTGGTCAGCAACACTGCAAATGATGAAGTCAGCACTCAGCCAGGTTAATTTGGAAGGAGAAAGGTGAAGATGATGAAAAGTATGCATTGTTTTCTGAAGCCAGTGTCCTTATATGACTCTTATTTTGATATAAATTATTATTAATGGTTATTTTTCTTACATTTGTCTTATTTATATGATGGGAAAATATGACTTCAGAGGATATGTGGTGTCATCAGACAAATACTCACAGACTGCAGAGGGTCCATTTGTTTTATTAGATACAGTGGTCGTGTGATGGTGGGTGGGGGGTAGGGGATGACTTCCAAAGAAACTGGGTGGTGATTACAAGATGATTTCTGTTTTAAACCTCTGTGGAATGACACACCTTCAGATAGCATATAGTACAGTAAGCATGCCAGCAGATATGATACGTGAGAAGATAATATACTCTGCAATTAGATGAAATGACATGATATAATACAGTATAATTTTATATATGACTATTTTTACTATTTTGTTCTGTAGCAATGACTAGGTAGCATGTATTATTGTTATATATGGCTATTTTTATTATTTTGTATCAGCAGCAATGACTCAGTAGGTAGCATGCTCACCTGTGGGGCTGGAAGAATGGAAGATCATAGGTTCTAGCCCCACACCAGGTACTTGGGGAAATATCCATAACTGACACTGTAGTGCAGTACAAGGGGGTTGTTGTATTATTGAGGTGCCATCCTTTGGATGTGACCTTCAATTGAGGTCCCTCTTCTTGATCTCTGGTTACTGTCCAGCTGGCAGGTAAAGATCCAATAGCATTTTCTGAAGAAGAGAAAGGGAGTTCCCCCATAGTATGAACAACATATTCCCCACAGCAATGAAGCATGTCCATTTAATCCCCCCTCTACATTGACGCACATGGTAACAAGCTATCACAGCATAATTTTCCTTTTCACTTCAAACAAAAAAAATTTACTGGTTTTTATTATAATTATTTTTTGTGTCAAGAAAACATGAACCATGAGTATCATGTCATAATTTGGACTTGCCACCTCACTACCTTCCCTGATGCTGTTTCCAGAATTCACTAGTGGTAAGGGGGAGGACACTTTGCACAACTGTTAAGCAAATACAAGATGATTTTTTATTCAGGAACCAGACTTTACATTTCTGTATGGATAACTTCTACCCCAATTAGGGGAACTAGAAAGCACTTGAAGAAGGAGGAGGTGGACAGGTTTCCTACTGGATTGCTTAGGATAGGTTCATCACTAGAGGCAGTGGATGGCAAGAAGGGAAAGCTGCTTGTACTGCTGTGATAATGCAACCAGAGGATTTCTGGGGACTATTGAGCCATGGTTTCTTTGGCTGTACTGTCATGAGCTTAGCTCTTGTGCTTACAGTCGTAAAACCATCACTTCACTCCCAGTTCCTGTCCCACCATGACCAGTTCCTTCTCCACCACCACTTTTTTCAGAACATGTAATCAGTTGAACTGACATGGTGGTCCATTTACAATATCATATCCTTCACCCCTCCATATCTTGTTCCTTTCTTCATGCTGTCAACAGCATTGCCAAACACATTCAGCAGATGATAGCATAAGTCCCACTATGCAGCTACCACTGCACCTTTGCAATGATGTCTCACAACAGTTGTCTCAATGATTCTTACATGCTGGTATTAACTGCACACACAGTGCATGCACAAACCACAATGCTGTTTGACTTGCAAGGTGACAGTGAAGAGTGACAACATCAATCTATACCCCCCCCACCATGCACACACACACACACACACACACACACACACACACACACACATGCCCACATGCACACACACACACACACTGGCAGACCACAAATATCTCCGTACTGAGAAACCCTGCATTTCACATAGAAATAGAATTTGCTGGCAGATAAGGACCACTTGGCCCACCCAGTCTGCTCATTTTTCCCTACCTACAGTATTAGTAATAGCAGCCTATTTTACTTTGAACCCAGTGACTGGCCGACAGGCTCACACATGCAGGAAAAAAATTAAAAACCTGGATTTCTGTGACTCCACACTACTGACAGACAGTCAGTAAAAGCAATTATTTGTCCAGTCAGTCCCTCAAAACTCTGCCCTGCACCTTTCCCAGGCTCTGCTCCTACTCAGGGGGTGAAAAATAAAATAATGATAGATTTCTAAGCCATCTACACTACCAGCACAGCAACACTCACTACAATAAAAAAATATCTGTCAAATAAATTCTCAAAATGTTCTCGACCCCCTTGTACATTTCCCAGTCTGGAAAATTCACTCTGCACTGCAGCTACTGCAGTAGGCTCATGCCATGCTCCCTTGTCTTCTCTGTATCATGTTTTTACCAGTCTGCCTGCCTTAAATTACTGCTACAGTAAAAGAATGTAGCAAGAATTTGCTAACTGGAATGATAATTTACAATTCACTCATGATTTCAAATTTTTTTTATCAAAAGTCACTTTTTTTCTTATGAAAACAATCCTCTTGTTCCCTACACCCCAGGTCATACTGGGAGACGAGCAACTTGGTGCTCAGTGTGCCTTCCTGGTGAAACATTTCCATAAATAAATAAATAAATAAGAAAGCTCCATCAATAGCCCTATTCTGCCTCTATGAGGGAGTTCAGATAAATGCTTTTGGACCTGATTCTGCTAGTGGTTACTGTTCTGCGCTAATTATGTCCACTTGATTATTGCTCTTATGCTTTGACCCTTTGTTACTACTGTTTTTGGCTGTACCACAATTTATGTACTATTCCTTAATCATCTTGCTGTTCTAGAATTGCTGATTCCTGACATATTTTAATGTCCTATTGTTTTTACATTTTCTTTGAACTTGTAACTTTGCTGCTTTTGCATTTTACTTTGTGTGCTTGTAATCTCCCAGGTTGTGCCTGAATATAGCCATTCTGTTGTGTAGCGCACCTACCACGTCAACAAAAACTAAATAACGAAATAAATAAATAATGAGCTGGAAATGGCACAGAGGTGTGTGCAGTCAGTGAGGTATTGAGCTCCACTATCACTGATTGGCTGCTGCAGGTCATGTGGCTTGTTAACAATGTGGACATGCACAGCGTGGGCTCCCTGTAAAAAGTTCTGCTTCGTAACTTTGAAGTGCCAAAGAGAAACTGGGGTCCTTCAGATCAGCTTCAGCATTGTCCAAAATGCCAGCGTTCAGCACCTTCACTGAATGCAAATCTGGCATCAACTCATCCTTACCAGGAGAGTAGACTAATGAGTGTAATGGATGGGAATAGTGGTTTTGGCTCCTGTTACAGTGCCAGCAACTGGCAATTTCTGATCTATCTAGCCTGATCATGACTACTATTAACCAACTCAGTCATGGAGTGGGGTAAGGAGGGGGGTCACAAATTGTTGCTAAATTGCATTTTGGGACTGGAGAGAGTATGCTAGGGTGAAGAAGCATCTTAAAACAAGTATTTGTCAATGCCAGACATGTTTAACTGCATGCTTTTACAAGTTAGAGCAACAGTATCTTTAGGTTGTAGCAGACCTTTCTTTCCTCAGTAGTCATTGTCTTAAGGACTTATGGTTCCACAAGGCTAAGGGGTACAGAGCTGAAAAAATGAACAAAATAAAGAACATCACTGTTTCTTTATAAATTCATGGTTTTGACATTTTGCTCCCAAATTTTCAACAGTCCTTTTATGACCCCATGCCCTGATCAAGACAAGCGTAATTTTAAAAATTCCGTCAAAAAGGGATTTTATTTCCATACCCAGTTTATCCTCCTGTGTTCAGAGGGGCAGCTCATCAGCCAAGTTCCAGTCCCCCCACACCGGCTATGCTTGACTTAATGCATTTTGTACATCCACATGCATTTTATGAATACCATATTCAAGTATTTGAAATGTGTAGCAATAGCATTACATCTGCATGAAAAATATAATATTTTGAAAGAATTCTCCAATTACTTACACTCCTGTGTTGCTTCAAGCCGCCACACAGTATGCAGAATTTTGTATAATGCTTAGCTGCTTGAAACAGTACAGGAGAGGAAGTGTTACCAGATGGGTGTGGGTAAAGAGCTATGCATCTCAGGCATGTTGAATTGTTGGAAGCTGTCACCAGCATCCAGAATACTGAAAGAGGAACACTTATTATTCCAAATACTATCAGGATATCCCATTTTCATTGCAAATGCATATTTCGACTTCTCTGTTCGGTATACTGAATATAATTTCAAATATATTAATATGGTGGCCACAGGGCTGCTAGGATGAAATTTCCTTTGAGTAGTTTGCAGAGCAGTTAAGCAGTAGGCAGAGTACAAAAAAATGTCTGGCTTCCAATTAGAAGTCCCTAACAGGCAACCACTGACCCTTGCAGTGTACCGCTGCCATCTTACTGTTGCTGCTGAGAGATTTCTTTTTTTTTCACTAAAACAATTTTTTGCAAGGTTTCAAGATAGCCTCAGTAAAAAATAAAATGAAGTCCCTTCAGAAGGTGTGTAAGGAGTCTGGCTGAAAATACCCCACCTACTGCCCACTATGCTGGGGGGGGGGGGGACTCCGTTTGTCTACCAACAGAGCGTTCTGGCCTTTCATGCTTTTCAGTCCCACAGGCACAAATCAACCTATCTAGGGATAAGAGTGTAAAATCTGGCATGCATTTAATGTTAATTCTATAGAACACCAAAAGATGGCAGCAGAGAGTGAAAGCTAAATTGACTTGATGTACAGTATAATGCTATGGTAAACACTATGATGTGTGCAACAATGAAGTCAGAAAAACCTGATGAAAGCTTTTTATACAGACTTCACGGTTCAGTAAGCAAAGCACTATAAAAAAACTGCACCCCCCCCACACACACCACCACCAATTGTGCCCATGCTGTCTCTGCACTGGTGTCAGGGAGGATCCTCTGATGTGACCTCCTGACAGCTTGCCATCAAATGAAGCCATGAGTGGGCTGATGGTAAGTCAAGAAAGGACTAAACTTTTTTTTTAAAGAAAAAAAATTTACTCTACCAATGCCACAGTTAGCAATGGTCTGTGGGGACCAGCAGCAAGTGATGAGAAAAAGGACTTTGCTCTCCTTTCCCCATCACTGATTGTGCCCATGCTACCTCTTCTTATGTGATTGGGAGGACCAGGTCACATGAGATCTGACCTACAAGCCAAATGGGCAGTGGCAGGGATGGAGCCAACATGCCCAGCCTCCCTGAAATTGCAGGTAGAATTATATCAGAGTTAGCAAATGAGATAGATCTACCAATAGCTTACATTTTTTCAAAAATCATTAGATGCAGGGGAAGTAATTTAAAAAATGGAGGGAGGCACATAGTGTTCCAATTTATAACAAGAATTTGTCAATGCCGAATGTTGTCTCGCTGGCATTGGCATTGGTAGTGCAGGAGTTAGGGACGCATAATAGGAATGGCAGTGAAGTATTGAACTGAAGCCAATGCCACCCTTACCCTGCAGAGACTGGCAGGAGTTGGGGTGTGCCTTTGGGTCATCAGCTTATTATGCTTATGCCATTCTACCTCACCCTACCCTGCTGACACTGACAAGTTTCGTGGTGTGCTTTGGGGTCATTTGGCCTTATACTTACACCATTCCATAAGGAAATATGCTGAGGTGGGTGCAGTATAGGAGAATGGGTGAACTTTAGGGCTGAATACTCCAAGGCAGACCTCGATGCCTGTCACTGGCTGCTGGGTGGTGGTGGGGGGTGGAATGGTGTGAGCATTACAGCCAATGATCCCAAGTCACACCCCTGATGCCTATCATTCTCTACAGGGTGGGGAGTTACAGTTGGAAACCCTAATGCCGTAGGCATTTGTTGGTATTTTCACTCCAGATTTTCAACATAGGCTTTTTGTGATACCATCTCATGAAGAGCGGCACTATCAGTTTGTTTGCTGAAAGGTAGTTTTGCACAGCGGCTATGCCATTTGGTGACACAGAGATGAAAACACATTTGGAGCAGGATGTGAAAAATGACAACTGTATTGTTCATAAGGAGGTGTAAATAAATTGTAATGTTAAAAATCTGGAGTGAAAATATGAAAAATGGGTGAAGTCATGAGCATGTAACCCAGTTATTTTTGGATTGTTTTTAACCATATTTTCAAAATAGGCATTTTGGGACCTCCCCTCATGAACAGTGGCACTGTGCTTTTGTTAATTTGTCCCAAAAGTTGATTTCCCACAGCGACCATGCCATTGTGTGCCATAGGTGTGAAAACACATTTTGGGCAGGATGTGAAAAATGACAGCTGTACTGTTCAGAAAGAGGTGTGAAAAATGCCATTGTAGAAAATCTGGCATGAAAATATTGCACATTTGTGAAATTACAAGGGTGTGTGGAAACTGTGCAATGCACACTTGTAACACAGTCATTTTATGGATGTCCGTCACCAAATTTTCAACATAGGCATTTTAGGACTGCTCATGAACAGTGCCACCATCATTTCTTCAAATTGTCCCAAAAAATGATTTCACACAGCGACCGAGCTATTGCACGCTGGACGTGCAAAAACACATTTTGGTCAGCATATGTAAAATGACAGCTATACTCTTCATAAGGGGTTGTGGGAAAATGGCAATTTTGAAAATCTGGAGTGAAAATATTACAAATTCACGAAGTTACAAGCATGTGTGGAAACTGCGCAACACACACTTGTAAAACAGCCATTTTTTGGATTTTTTCCACCAAATTTGCAACATAGGCTTAGTGAGACCCCCCCCCCATGAACAGTGGCACTGTTGTTTCATTAATCGGTCCCGAAAGTGATTCGCACAGTCATAGTGAAATCACCTTTCCGGACCAAATAATACCATGACAGTGACTGAATTCATGAGGAGGGGTCCCAATAACCCCATGTTGTAAATTTGGTCCTAAAATTCCCCAAAATGGCTGAGATATGCACCAAAGTTGAAAAAATCCTATTTATGCTATTCCACAACTTACCGTCATTTCTTCAGTTCACGGTCGGCTTTGAAGAGTGCAGACATGTTCCCAGTCCACCAAAGATCAGTGCCGAGCTGGAGGTAAGTATGGGGTGGGGTGGGGAGGAAGGCATGCAGAGAGGGCACAGGGTGGGGGAGGGCAGGAGACCATGAGGGACTGTTTCTTCTTTCACAGGTTTAAAAGCAAAAAACATTGCAGGATGGTTTCTTTTCAGAGATTGGCACACTGGGGTGGGCTCCCAGCATGCCACCAGAGTTTTTGGGGGATTTGCGTAGCCATCGGGATTGGGCACCCCATCAGCACATACTGAAGGGGGGGTATGATCTGAGGGGATTAAATTCCCCTCGGCATACAAAAAAGTGTGGGGTATTATGCTGTTGGGAGTGGGTCCCATCGGCAAAATAAATGGGAAGGGGGACTGAAGCTGATGGGGATTGGGCCCCCTGTCAGCAAAGAAAGACTGTTGGGGGTTGCATGATGCTGAGGGGGATTGGGCACCCCCTCGGCATGCATTGTAAATGGGAGGAGGGTCATTATGCTGATGGGAGTGTGCCCCCATAGGCAAAAGAAGTGTGTTGGGGCACTCTGCAGGTGCTGTCACCAGGCACGACAGGAGGGCATGTTATTGTGCTGCTGTATGATTGCAGAGGACCTTTTCTTAAATTTGGTGGCCACCTGATGTATGCCTGGTGTCAGCGCCTGCAGCTGCCTTATTGGGAATGAGGGACATGCCTACTGATGCATGCTCTGCATTCGCCCAACAGTGACAGCGCCTCCAAATCTGCTACTACCACAAGATGTTGTCTGGTGTGCAAGCGTGAGCCAACATAAAAAAGGCAAAAAGGATTCCCCCAAGAACTACAGACCCATGAGCTTGACAACAGTGGTGGGAAAAATATTAGTAGGAATTATAAAGGACCACATTATTGACCATCTGGCTAAAAACAAACTGTTGGATCCTGACCAGCATGGGTTCAATAACGCAAGATCTTGTCAGACTAACCTTCTTCATTTTTATGAGAAGGTGAGCAAGGCTTTGGACTTGGGAAAATTTGTGAATGTGGTACAGTTGGATTTTTTGAAGACCTTCGACAAACTCCCACATCAGGAACTAATTGAATCCCTATACTCCCTGCAGATAAACAAAAACATTGTCAACTGGATAGCAACATGGATACAAGGAAGGAGACAGAGGGAGGTGATAAATGGGGAGCTATGTGATTGGCATCCTGTGACTAGTGGGGTCCCTCAGGGGTTGGTGTTGGGACCATGTCTGTTTAATTTGTATATTTTTTCTTTAAAATGTAATTCTGAAAACATTTGGGTAACAAAGTTTGCTGACGACTGAAGAGTGGAAGCAATAATTAACTCAGTACAGGATTATAACAAACTTCAGGATACCCTCAGTTATATACAAGATTGGACAATCAAACATAAATTATAATTAAATGAAGAAAAATGTATGATTTTGCACATGAGTAAAAATAATCTGGAACTGCCATATACTTTAAATAACAGATGTTTAAAGAAATCTGTGGAAGAAAATGATTTGGGGGTAATCATCACCAATGATCTTACTTTTAGTAGCCAATGCGATCAGGCAATAAAGAAAGCAAATAAAGTATTAAACTGTATCCTGAGACGTATGAAAAGTAGGAGAAGGGAGGTCTTGGTCCCACTGTATGGGGCACTGGTTAGAACTAGACTGGAGTACTGTTCCCAGGTATGGGCACCTTACTTAAGGGGTGATGTAGTTAGGGTGGAATAGGTGCAGAGAAGGGCAACAAGATCAGTGGAGGGGTTGAAAGATAGACCCTATAAGGAAAAATTTGGTGAGCTAAATCTGTACTCACTTGCTTACAGGAGATGGAGGGGGGGATATGATTTTGGTATATAAATCCTTCCAAGATCAGAGATTGAGAGTAGAACTGGGGCTTGAATTAAAACTCAAAACTTACAATACTAGAACACATAACAAACAGCTAAATCAATCTAGGTGGAACTCCCACAAAAGAAAGTATTGGTTCAGCCAAAGAGCGATTTCAAACTGGAATGCACACCCAATCAAGGTAGTGGAAAGTCCTAATTTAGATACCTTTAAAATAGATTGGACAAATACATCAATAACAAGGTTAGAGAATTTTAGAAAAAAAAACAGCAAGCTATGATGGATGAAAGTCTAATAAATGCTTTGAAAATACTATGATACTAAGATACTAGGATAGTGCCAAGCAGCCATCCATGGGAGTGGCAGCCAGTATGAGGGCAAAAGAGCAGGAAGTTATCTTCCAGGTGCAAACTGGTGGGAGGGCATCTTCCCAGTGGGTATCATCAGTGGGCACTGGCAGGTCAGCAGGGCACTCTGCCCAAATAATTTCCTGAAACACATTCCTTTTTGTTTTCCTAACTCCTGCAGGTAACCATAATACTCACTTTTGTCACTAGTGCTGTATCATGGTTTGCCACATGTTATAGCCTCTACTGTTTGCTTACAGAGAAACATGTAGTACTTAGATTCTGATGGCAGATAAAGTCTCATTAGTCTATCCAACCTTCACATTCCCTACAAAAATCTATGTCTGACCCAATTCCAGACTAGAGTTGCTGGCCTTTTTCCTTTACGGCACCCCAATCTCCTCCCCCACAGCTGCCTATCTGCCCTCTCTCCATGAGGTCTTTCTAGTCCCATGTGCCTATCCCATCCATATCTGACATTGGTCACCGCTCTGACTTATACCACTGGTTTGAAAGACTGTTACAGGCTTCCACCACCCTCTCTTTGAAAAAGTATTTCCTAACATCCCTTTTGAATCCAGACCACCAACTTCCACCTATATCCCCTACTGTGTTTTCATCGCTTATAAGAAGTTCCTTGTGTTCTACCCTGTTGATATCTCTCAATAACTTGTAGATCTCAATCATGTCCTCCTCTCCCTTCTGGACTCAGTGGAGTTCTTGATCCTCTCCTCATCCCCCCTGCTGCCTTTGTATCATATTTTTAGCTCTCCTCTGAACCCTCTCCAAGCAGTCCTTGACATTCCTGAGGTGTCACCAAAGAACTAGGCATAATACTACAGGTATGGCAGCAACATGAACCTGCAAAGAAACAGTATCATCTCCTTATTTCTGCTTGTGAACACCCTACCAACACACCCCAGCATTCTGCTTGTCCTCTCATACACCTCATTGCAAAGGACTGAGGATTTACAGATGTCACTGACAACGACTCCCAGGTCCCTTTCTTCTGTAAATCGGTAGTTTCACCCACCCCCCCATCCAATAGTCAGTAAATTCTAGTTTTTTTCTATCAATAAGAGATGTTGAAAAGTTTTAATCTGCCAGAAAGTTGGCAAGAATTCAGGAATTTCTCAATTTGCAAAGCTTCATGAATTTCCTTGTGGGTAAACCAACTTTATCATTGAATTTATTATTTTTATTTTAAAAGAAAAACAAATTGCATAAAATACCTCCCCCACCCATTGCAGTGTAATCCCCCTTCTCTCACTTCCCAAACACTTTGAAATCCTATAACCCCTTCCAATCCCCTGCTGGTACTCTTACCCTCCTCCTTCCCCTGTCCTGGCAAATTAATGAAAATAAATATACCCTTCCCCCCACAAGAATGCCAAACACACACACCCATCTCCTTCCACTTGACTAAACCCTATTTTACAGGTATCACCCATAACCCATCTTCCTCCTCCACTAGCACCCAGAAAATCTTTCAATGTAATGCTGTAATAAAAGGCAAAATGCCCCCGGTGGAGTGTGTCTGCTGCGTTCAGTTTCCCTTTAAGTTGCATGCTTGAATGGCAATGTCTTTTATCCTAGTGAAACCTGACTGGCTGAAGTTTTAGCCAGTCAGGTTTTAGTAAGAGTGAAGTCATCACCCATTCCACATTCATGCATGTGACCGCATCATTAGTCACTGGGGCCACTG
This sequence comes from Neoceratodus forsteri, assembly GCA_016271365.2. Taxonomy (NCBI): domain Eukaryota; kingdom Metazoa; phylum Chordata; order Ceratodontiformes; family Ceratodontidae; genus Neoceratodus; species Neoceratodus forsteri. Next base: position 237,080,375 of record CM028132.1, on the reverse strand, counting down.
AACAGCCCAGAGGATCTGCATCAGTGCACTGTTTTCTTTATTACTGCATTACGTGGAAATATATTTTCTGGGTGGTGGTAGTGGAAGGAGGGTGGTGTGGGCTTGAGGGGGATGAGATGGGGGGATACTTATAAAATATAATCTGTTAGGATACAGAGAGTGTGTCTGGTGTACAGCTGTGGGAATGATCTATATTTATATTCATAAATTCACCAGTGCAAAGAGGTGGGATGAGGGTGCTAGCAGGGGGATGGGAGGAGGTAGTAAGATTTCAAAGTGTTTGGGAGATGGGAGGAGGAATCACACCACAGTAGGTGGGGAAGTATTTTTACCAATTTAAAAACCACAATTTACTTGTTTGTTGCTGGTGAATTACACATATTTGCTCTGCGTAACTAGAGAATTGACAGTTCACGTGTTTACTCTGTGCAAATTTAGGAAATTTGCTGGGCAACTAATAACACAAATTTCAGTAGTCATTGAAAAAAATTTGCCAAAATTCACAAATTTGTTGCAATGTGAATATCGGCAACTTTAGAGATGGGCCCTATGCACTAATGTGTGGGTATTTCACACCAGAGGCGTGTAATCTGCCCTGTGTAGCCCTGCATTATGGACAGTTGCTCATGGGCCGGAATTCATTACCAGCTGCCACCTGTCTGTGGCTCTGCCCTCCTGGCATGCAGGTCCATGCAGGATGACTGGGGAGGCACAGCAGACCCAGCCAGGGATCCAATTGGATGCCCATCCTTTGTCCCCAGTGGATCACTTGTGCAGCTTGGCGCAGGTCCAGTTGCATGAATTGCACCTGTGGACACCCAGACCCATGCACCAATCCCCCATTTGGATCTGGTACCCCAGCAATGCCCCCAGAGCATGGGGGCCACCCCACCACCCTCCCCAGCCCAAGGCAGCCCCGGCACCTGTGCAGCAAGGTGCCCCCCCATGCACACTCCACACACAGGTGCACCTGCTGTCCCATGCAGGTGACCCCCAAATCCCATACCCCCGACCCTAAGAAAGTTTTCTGTGGTGCTCCCCCAACCACCCCCAACCCATACCTGTGGATACGGTTCCATGAGCTGGACAGCTAGCGGCACAGCCCTCTGCACACCTCCACAGCTGCTGGCCATCTGCCACATGTGGGTGCACATCATCCATGTGCCCATACATAGGTCAGATGGCTGGCAGCCACAGAGGTATGTTGAAGGCTATGCTGCTGGCTGTCTGGCTCACAGAACTTTGATTACAGGTACAGATTGGGGGCCATTGGTGCTGTGGGGGTTGGCTGTTCTACACTGAGTGCCATGCTGACACTTTCAGATGATTGGCCGCTTGGGTGTGGCAGTACAGCTGTGGTATGGGGAGGTCAGCATGGTGGTGGGGAGAGCTCCATTTTATGTGTGGGAGGGTGTCTGCCAGTGGGATATGGAGTCAGGGCCAGCCCATGCAGTGTGTGAGGTACTGCCCTCTGCTTGTTGGCCCATTCAGCTGTTCGGTGTGCATGAGGGCTGGGCATGTAGTAGGGGCATTTATGGCAGGGCTTTTTCTGGTGTACCAGCCAGCCCCCTATTCATCCCAGTGTGCAGCACTACTCACCATGGTGCACTGCGTGTGCTGCTGGCATGCCCCCAGCACGCCCTCCACCTGCCAACAGCATGTTGCTATTCACATAGCCAGGAGATCGGGTGCATGCCAGCTGTGCACCCCAGTCATAAATGCCGCATTATAACCACTCCGCAGCATTCCGACTTAGCTATGCCAATGCGCCTGGTTTATGTGGCATGTTGGCATAGTGCTTAGGACTCAATATGTATAACCTTGAATGTCTTGTCATTGATTTTAAAATTGCCACATCTTAGACAACTTTCTCAGCCTTTCTAGATACCTTTTCATGTTCCTTATTCCCTTCTTTGTGTCTACCCTTTAACATTTCTTGGTGTCATCAGCAAAGTCATGGACCTTGCTCTGCATAACCTCTTCTATGTTATGTTGTATGGGAAGATGTTGAACAACACTTGTTCCAGTACCAATCCCTATGGCACCCCATTGGTAACCCCTATGACTACCAAGGATTCCCCATTAACTATCACCTACTGGGTCTGGCTGCCAGTTAGTTCTCTATCCATCTGTTGAGTTTACCATACCTTGGTCCACCAGTTTTTTTTAACCAGTCTTCTGTGCCTGTGCAGTAGAGTCAAAGGCCTTGCCAAAGTCCAAGAATAGCACATTAACTGATTGTACCCCATTCACCGTCTTTGTAACCCAATCACAAAATTCAGTTAGGCTAGTCTGATATGTCTGCCACACAAAGAATACTGGTTGGGCAAACATGCACAACCAGTCTGTGCTGCTGCAGAGTGGTTCTGATTACATCAGTCTTCAAGATCTAAGCTTGTGAGGCCCAATGTAATCAGAAACCTGAGGCAGTAACATCAGCTGTTTGGGCATGTGGTTGCCCATCCAGTATTTTTTATAGTCTATCTATCTATCTATCTAAATTTTTTTTAGTTTTTATTTAAAACAAAAAGAAAGTGTTTTCACAGTGGTCCTGCGGCAGGCAGGTGGCTTTAGTTCAGAACTTGAACTGATTGTTGTGCACGTAGCAGAACTGGAAAAACACCAGATGCCTCAAGAATTTCTGATCAGCTGGAACCTTGTTGCACCACAGAAAGGAACAACCATGTTTCATGACCTTTGAACTGTGGTAGAACAAGGTTTCAGTTGGCACAGAAATCCATGCAGAACAAACCCTAACTATATGCTATAAACCCATGCTGCCTCTTGCTCTGTAGTTTATTAGCCTCCAGGAACTCTATCAGATATTCTTTTATGATGGCTTCCACCAGTTTCCCTACTGTTGAGGTCAGACTTACTGGCCTGTAGTTTCCCGGGATATCTCACTCCCCACTCTTGTGGAAAGACAATATATTAGGTACCCTCTAATCCACTGTCATGATCCCTGTTCCCAGGGAGCAGTTAAACAGATCAGACAGTCCATAGAAATAGATACATAGAATTTGACATCAGATAAGGGCCAGTAGGCCCACCTAGTTTGCTCATTGTTTCCCCACCTACAGTGTCACCACAGACCCTAATCAATTTCTGGCTCTTTCTCCCTTCCCCTTGATTTCCACCAGGATTCTCTTATGCTTATTGCATGCGTTCTTGAACTCCACCACTCTTTTCACCCCACCATCTCCAGCAGAAAGCTGTTCTAGAAATCCACCACTCTTTCTGTGAAGAAGTACTTCTTCATATCTCTCCTGAATGTGTCTTCCTGCAGCTTCATAGCAATGTACAGTTGCACTGCTAGTGTCTTACTCTCCTGTCATTTAATACCCTAGGGTGTGCCATGGAGTCCTGATGATTAATTCACTTACAGGACCCTACCATTCTTACCCCTAATCACGTTCCTATGCTCTTATGGCCCCAACCCCTGCATGCATTCCTTACATGCTTTGTTTTAATAAGGGAGCCATACATGTCCTGTTTATCTCAGGCTATCTCTGCTGGGTCTGTACATTTTAGCTGACTCCTTCCCTGCTAATACTATGGCTGGAGGTGGGGTAAGCTTGGACTTACAATGAGATTTCACAATGTCTAATGTTCTGAAATCAAATTGCATTGTGCCAAAGGTAAACTGACTACTTAAGCCACTTAGCGGATAACGTATCTAATAAGGTCTTATATATTGGGTAGTCCAGTATTTGTCTTCTACACTCTGGTGATGTTGACTGTAAGCCTGGTCCACAGCTTTCCTCTTTCAGTGTAGTTACTACCACTTGGACTTCCTGAAGAGGCTAAAAAGTGCTCACCTTAATGTCTACAGCTTCAGGGCCAACAAAGCTGAGCTGGAGGCTTGGTGTTTTCCTATAAACCTGACATCTTCGTTGATGAAAAAAACTGAATGAAACAAAGTAATCACAGACTCCACATGCACCATTCCTGATTATTCCTTAATACAAAGGCACAGCTCTTCCTCAAAAATTGAGGTCCTATTTTACTACAAACCCCACCTGCATCTATGGGACATTGGTTATACATGCCCCTAAAATCCTCTTCTTTGCCTATTTAGTGCGTCTGCTGTGTAATGCACAAAAACTCCATCAAGCCTGTGTTCACATCCCTCCCATTGGAGACCAATCTGTGCTATCTTCCCTGATAGAGCATGTGGACTCTCATGGTAAAAATAATGAGCTACTTTTAATGGGCAATGTTAAACTTTATTGACTCAGCTTAAAGAAATGTTGTATGAGTTGCTCGTAAACAAGCTGAACCTTGTCCAACTCATTACTGCCTGCATTACTGTACACCGATTAATAATGGTTCCAGCTACACGTTGATTGGATTTTGACTACTAGAAATGAAAAACATTCTCTGTGCATGTATTTATCTTGACTCTATCAGTGGCCACTACCCTACTTTCTGTGTTTTGAGAGGTCACTTAAGGTATGGCCAAACATTTTCCATTTTAGGGATTTATCCAAGGTCAGGCCAGTTAATTTTGATAATGATCCATCTCATATTAGCCTTTTTGATATCTTAGATGTAACCTATGCTCTTTATCTTCTTTATGACTAAATTCTTAGAACTCCAGAATAAACACATTCCACATTTTGGGGGTAGAATGAAGGGTATTCTCACCAGATAGCTAAAGGGGGATCTCTATTCCTATTTTAAAACTAGGGACAAAAGTGCAGGGCTACACACAAGGCCTCTACCCTGATATCTGACTGGAAAGAATATAGTAATTGGAGGAACATCGGCAAGAATTTCATCAGAGCCAAAAAAATTGATTCCAACAGGGAATCTACTCAGTGCCCAGCTGGTGATCCTAAGAGATTTTGGGACAATGCTGAAGATTTCATAGAGGTGAAAAACCTGCCTTCTGAATAACATGCTCATTGATGGTGTACACTAGAACAATTCTATGACAGTTGCTACTGCCTTTAATTATAAACTCTCTGATTCATGAAAATGTACTTGATACCCTATGATTTGCTAGGTGGCTCTCTTACAATGCCCTTCGAGCTGTCCCACCCAGATCTGGTTCCCACTTTTTATCTGCATGTTGTAGAGTTTGCTGAGGTTTATAGGTTACTGTATGGCATGGCACCTGATAATAATGCACTAGGTCTGCAGCCCAGGCTCCTCAAACTAGTGGCCTCCAGCATACCTACACCCCTGATGACAGTTTTCAACCAGTCCTTTATGCCATGTACTGTCCCTGATACTTTAAAGTAGCTTGTATTGTACTCATGTTTAGGATGAGAGATCCAAAGATAATTAAAATATAACGCTGATCACCATATTGACAGTGCTGAACAAACTGCTTGAAAAAGTGTTCGCCACACAACTTATGGAGTACATTCTGTCTACATCCCAGCATGGATTTAAAAATGAGCAGTCTGTCAACTGCCTTGGTCAATGCCAAAGACGATACTAGCACAGTCATGAACAAGTCACTTGACTGGTGAAGTGTCTAGGAACCTTTTTTTTTATTTTACTCTTTGGTAACCAGGTAAGCCCACTAGGCACAAGTGCCTATTTTCAGGGGCAACCTGGGAGCACTGGGCAGTTAAGTGACTTGCTCAGAGTCACACAGTATGCAAGTGGAGGTTGCGATAATCAAACTGGTCTGGTCTGCTGGATGTATCAAACTCGTTGACACCTCGTTCCTCTAACCTCTAGACTATACTGCCAGCCCAAAGCTAAAGGTGGATCTCTATTATTTCCTGACTAAGGTGTTTGGCCAGGTTAATCATGTTTTACTTTGGAGTATCCCACACCACCTTAAACTGGTTTGCTAACTATCTGTGTTGCAGGAAACAACTTTTTAAAATTGACTGATCAGTTTAAAATAGTGCTTGTACTAGGTGGGTGTTTTGCAAGGCTCTGTTCTTTGTCCCCTGCTTTTCATTCACTTTATTAATAACCTTCTCGTAACAACTTCTACTGTAACTCACTAATGTAAGCAGACAATCTGTTCCTCTTTAATAGATCCAAAGGCATGCTGCCCTCAACCATTAGCTGACAAAATAAACAAGCAAACAAATACAAATCATGATTTTGGAAACGAACAATCCTGGCTGCTTCACAACAGACTGTTCCTTAATTAAAAAAAAGCAGGCTATATAATATGGGTCTAAAACAAAGCTGTTATGGTACAATATCCTAACAGTCTCCTGTCTATAGGGTTCTCCTCCACAGGCAGTCAGAAAGTCCGAGTACAGGACCTGGAGGTTACCCTTGATTTCTCTGTAACTCAGATGGCAGCCAGACAAGGTGGTGAGTGGAGTGGCTGTGCCAGTTGTCATCAGTGGACATGGTAGCATATCTACTGTACACCTTTCAGAGGGGTGAGTTGGAGTCTGATGGGGTATGGGGTGGTGTTTGCTGAATGTGTGGGCTGGAGATGAGTGATTTGACAGTGAGCAGGCAAGGAGGCAGTAGACCACCAGAGGTGAATATGGCAGAGATAATTACGGTAATCAATGGTTGGGACAACCAAAAGAGTACAAGGTATTTATTATACATGTATCGATGTGGTGAACAGGGAGAGACCACTGGACTGCCAAGCATTATTATGACAAGTACTGCTATGGCAATTGGGGAAGAGTAATAGACTGCCAGACTTTATTATGACAAGGATCAGTATGGTGATCGAGGGTGGTGGGACCATTAGACTCCAGGGGCTCGATTTTCGAATGGAAAACTTTGATGCAAGGTGCCTGCGCCAAATGGCTGTGATCCAAGTGGTACCTTGCATCAAAGTTTGCAACAAATCTAATTTTCGAATACAGCCCGTGTCAATATTGGGATGCCATTTGGCAAAGCCACCCTGTGGTACCCTTGCAGCAGAGGGGGGCTTGTACCATGGTGGGGCTGCACCATTCCTTTATTGGATTTCCAGAAACTCTGCTGTGGTCACAAGAGAGAGCCCAGGTTATACAAGCCAGGAGCTGGTCTAAGGGCTCTGTGCTGCTGCCTGGCAGGGCAGCAATTGGGGGGAGACATGGAAGGTGGAGAACGGGGCGCTGAATGAACAGTGAGGGTGCCATAGGGGGTGACAGTGATATGGTGGCAGTGGGAGGAATCTGAGGAGGCACCCAGCAGAGGTGCAATGCGCAGTGTCACAGAGCTGATCTGTCCATGTAGGGGGGTGGCACAGCCAGACCATCACGACATGGATCCCAGGTGGCAACAGCCCTGTTATCTACTCCACAGGACCCACAGTCTCCTACATGCAGCAGCTGGCTGTGGGTGCCATGCCCTGTCACCCTCCATGGCAATCACACTTCTGCAGTGGTTCCTGGTTCCCACCTTTCAGGCATTTTATCCTCCCAACCTCCTTGGCTCTTCTAGGATTGTGCCAGGTGAGGGGGGGGCTTGATGGGACCATCCGTCAAACCCCTCAGGTATGGCAAATTTTTTGCACAGCCCTGCAGCTACAGCATCTCTTGGGACCTTGATGCAGGGACCCCCAATTTTATAAAACAGGGCACAGGGTCCCTGACACATCTGCAAGGTGTCACAGCTGTGGATCATTGCACCTTGCACAGCTCTAAGGGCCAACTGAAAAATCAAGCCCCGGGGTTAAAAGAAACAGGTATTGGTATGGCGATAGTGGTTGTGGGGGGAACTTTAACCTGATAGGAACTTGCATCTGTTGCTGCCGGCTTGCTACTTGAGCAGCTGTTGGGGGATGACATGGCTCTGCACAATGACTCTACACAGTTCTGCATGGTTGCAATGTGCAGAGTTGCTAATGGCCACATAATACATGTGAATGAACCCTAAGCACGTTGCATGCCAAATGAGCTCATTAGTATGCCAGCTACTGAATATGGCTAACAGGAGCATAGACACTATCCCATTTGGGATGTGCTATCTCTCTTCACTCTTGTAAATTTATTTTCTGCAAGGGACTGTGTTACCATTCAGCATAGTCAGTGTGCATAGTGCTAAGAGTGCCCTATATTTGGATAGGCAGTGCACACTGGTTGAGGTGTGCTACCTGTCTGATTATGTCCCCTAGGCCAGACATGCACTATTTCAATACACACATCGCTAATGGGTGCATGGTGCAATCAACTGGCTGAGAAAATGGGGCCCATAGTATTGTAAACAGGCTTGTACATTTGAACCAGTAAAGGATGATAATAAAAAATACAGACACATGATTTGTCTTGTGGGGACTCCTCCTTGTGATACAGTCATTGTCTTAACAATGTACCCAGTCAAAACCCCAAGTCACTGGGCATTTTGTACTCTCAGAGTAAGCAGAGTAAGCAGAGTATAGCGCAGTGGTCTAAGGCTCTGAGCTGCAAATCCGGTGACATCCAACAGACCAGACCTGGGTTTGAATCCCACAGCTTCCACTTGCATACTGTGTGGCCCTGAGCAAGTCACTTAACCTCCTTGTGCTCCCAGGTCACTCCTGTAAAAAAGCTTCCAGCTTAGTGTACTATACCTGGTTAAATAACTAAATAGTGCAGAGGCAGCTTGCAGGAAGAGGAAATATTTAAGATCCATAAAAAGGATGATAGAGCAGAAGGTTGCTTGGTTTCTGTACACACATAATATAAAGCCTCAATCCCTGTGCAAGCATCATGGTATGCAAATGATATGTAGAAGGACTTGGTTACATGGTTAGAGAAGAACTGACCCTGAAAGCCTGGGGCATGAAGAAGATGGAACTGTAGAGCTGGGCATCTGAAGCTGTTTGTCAGAAGTGAGGATGTGGAAATTTGGTTATGGCTATTGTCCTGTGCTGTGGTTGCATTATTAATGTCATCAAGACATCAAGATGCAGAGTAGTTTGAGTCCGTGAGTGTGTGTGTGAGTGTCCAAATAATGCTAGCAGCTTAGCATAGACATTAGAGTTATAAGCTGTGGATGTGCTTGTTACATCCAGCAGACCTGAGTTTGATTCTGACAGCCTCTTATTTTTTCTGTCGCACCCCCCTCAGTTGTATCTCCACAGATGAAGAATAATAAATTCCACCCTCTGCCCCCCCCAAATTGTGTTCTCCCAGAGTGAGAAAACTAAATCTACCCCAGCCCCCCATGTTGCAGCCCCTGAAGTTAGAATAGTAAATTGCACCCCAACTTTCTCCTCCCAGTTGCATCCTCCTGTCAGTAAATCACCCCCACCCCTTGCGCAGTCCTTAGTTCATGCTGCATGACTTGTTATTTTACTGAGCAGGACTAAATTACCATGTCAGACATTGTGCCTGATTTTCTAGTTCCCTCAAGTCCAGTGCTGAATTTTCATGGGATGAACTTTCTGGTGCTGGATTTTCCAGTTCTGTTTTTTCCTACATCCAAAAGCCCACCTTGCAAATATCACAGTATGTCCTACTGCTGAGCCTGGTTTTTGATGTCTAGCTTACCATGACACTACCAAGTGCAACTTATTAAAATGGAATGTGAAATAATACCATTTGCCATTTTATTATGGTCTCAAAGCACCTCACCCGTCATTGTCTATTGTACACTGACCTGAGTAAGTTATGCCCTTTCACCAGGTACTCTTTCATTCTTTACTGTTCTATTGACAAATTCAAAAGATCTTGTACATCCCATCTCCTTGTCTGAATTGTTTCTAAATCCCACTTGCTGTTACTCTCTGAGATCTTGTGACAAAGCTTTGCTGCTTACACCTACTGTAAGTGCTGTATCAGAATGGTTAAACTTGCATTTTCTTGTCTTGCTCCCACATACTGGAACTGTCTCCCACTGGAAATCAGAAAAGCTCTTCTAGCCACTGTCACTTCAGAATGGAACTCAGAAAATGCCTGGTGTCATCAATTGTCTGTGCCTGCTCTTAATTATTGTGCTCTCACTGTTGCAATCCATTGTATGTACAATATATTAGCTCATTTGAATCACTGTGTATTGATCATCTGATGCTGTGTAAATGCCTGGGTCAAGTAGAAGAATAGGTATTCAGCTGTCTAGTATACTCACCTGCTTAACAAAAGAAACAAAATGAACAAAACATAAATACATTTTGCAACGAAATTGTTTATAAATTGTAATGCCTGATTAGAGCATGTTTATGAAATTATAAAAAGAGTGTGAACACCTGCTTTTTAAATCCTCTAAATAAGCTAGACGATCTGTTTGTGTATCTTACCCGATACAGATTCGATGCATTGGAGTCTTCTGAAGCACTAGTTTGGAATATCTATATGCACATACTGTAGTAAGACAGCAATTCAAGATCAGAAGGCACTCAAAGTGCATTCGATCCCCTCAATGCTTAACAGTTGTATTTTTCTGTTGTTCTTTCCTTGAAGTTCAAACAAACTGCAGTATATGTTTCATTTATAATGCTGCCAACATGTGGCAAATAAAATTAGGTCTGCATTAATGGATCATCAAGAGCAACTCTCTTTCACTCAGCTAAGTACGATTGAGAATAAACACTTACCCAATGGTCATAGCTTTGAGTGTGTTAGGAATTCATGATTATGTCCTACTGTTGTGTGCTCTTTTGCTGACAATTCTAAATAATGTTGTACAGTCATCGGCCAGGTCTTCTCTTGGAGGAGAGGAGAGGGGAGGGGGCCTTTTCCTGGGAGTGCTTAGCATAGCCAATTAGTTTAGGGTACATTATGGCCATTATTCATAAACCATTGGTGATCATGAAGCACTTAGTATTGTAGGTTTATTTTGTCATGCTATTCATGAAGCACCTTTCTAGCATTGCTTTTTCTTTATTTGTCTTTATAAAATGGGTAATGAAAATACTGCATCCTGATTGGCTTGTACGCATGCATTGAATCAGCAAAACCAATGCTTAAAAAAGTGACGGCAATCAGGAGGCAGTACAAAAACAAATTGATGGTCCACATTTCTGAATTTTAAGCATGAAACAGCTGCCATTTTCCCAAAGTGACTACACAAGTTGCAAACAAACATCACATGTATAGTTTTATGACAGTGTTGATCGTATGCCATTTGTTCTTGCTTTCTTTTTCTCGTGCAATTAATTATGTCACTACTCATCAGTTCCATAACGCCTACTTTCTCATCTCATTTGTGGCTCACTCCAGTCTTATCACTCTACCAAGCCAACTCTCACATCTGCCAGATCTTTAGTGTACCAGACTGAACAATCATCATGTCACGCCTACACAATTAGAAACATGCTGGGATGAGATTTTGAGATTGTGGGGGTGAGAGATTGGGAGTTTCTGAGTATGACAGGCAACAGGTCAAAAGAGTCTGTGGTCTAGTGGGCTGCAGATTTGGAGTGCATGACTGTGAGAGAGCATTATCAGATATTGCAAAATGCTAAAGGGGCCATTATTGTATTAATAGAATTAAAACCTGAAAAACGCTGATATTAAGCAGCTGTAAGCTACTGTTAAGGGAAGGGGGACTAGAAAGGACATGGGGGAAGGATGAGACAGCACAAAAGGGAAACTGTCAATAAAGCAATTAAATGAATGCAATGATTACCAGTACCCCAAGGGCACCTATGTGCAGAGCGACTATTTTAGCATTTCTTTAAGCATTTTATCTAATTTTGCATTTTTCTTCAAAAATGTATAACATTTTATTTTATACTGTATACAGACAGATTCCTCTTTTAGAAGTATAATAATACACTTGGATTTTGGTTGTGTGGGTTTTACCACACTTCCAGGGGCTGAAGACACTTGGCCTACAGGTTTTGCCTTACTATGTCACTGAGCATGTAGTAAAAGTGGCACAGACATCACACCCGCATATCTTATTACTTATTTTACCCTTTGTGTTGTTTTACTTGATTCTTATATGGCAGAACTGAATCAGGAGTAGTGTCAAACCACAATAAGAGGGCATATAAAAATAAAAAAAATGCTTCATTAATAGAAGGGTAAAATAAAACTGCCAGTACCCTGGAAAACTGCTTCATGCACATAGGTAATTGTCTTTTGCTCCCTATACCAACAATTGATATGAAAGGGTAAATAATGGTTCCACTGGACAGCATTTATTTGTTTATTGTTTAATATTCTTAGATTGTAAAATGCATAATGACAGTGTATTCATAGATAGATACATACAGTATATGTTTACAGGCAGAAAAAGACTCATGGCCCATCCAGACTTCTCATTTCCTAGGCCCTACCTAACCCCTCACCAATCTAGCACTGACTAGGCAAACACTGGATGAATAATCCTGCAGTTCTGCTTGGATTAACCCCCACATTAGCACTAACCCCTCCCCTGTTAGCCACAAGAGACCCATACATCCTTCCCATGCCCTCTTTGTTTTTTTAGGGGGGTCTATTCTTTGTAACCAGGTAAAGCCCACTGGGCAAAAGATGAATTTACAGGGTGATCCAGGAGCACAGGAAGATTAAGTGACTTGCTCAAATTCAGACAGTATGCAAGTGAAGGTTGTGGGAAATAAACCCAGGTTTGCTGCATGTACCAGGATAGTTTACAGCTTGTTGCTCTAATATCTAGGCTACTGCCTGCCCAACTGTCTTACACTTGCCACCATGTTGCTACTGACCAGCTGCACTGGCAGACCATTGCACTTTTACATGACCCTCTCAATGAAGAAGTATTTCCTCCTGTCCTTCCTGCATCCCCCATCAGCTTATAGATGTGGCTCCAGATTGTCTAGCTAACTACAGGCCTATCTCTAACCTGCCATTTGTTTGTTTATTGAAAAGGCAGTTGTGCTGCAACTGGATGATCATCTTATGACTCACAATGTCTATGACACTCTCCAGTCTGGTTTTAGGAAGAAGCATAGCACGGAGACTGACCTTGTCCGGGTATTGAGTAATCTCCTAATGGCATTCTGGTTCTTCTCGATCTCTCTGCTACATTTGACACTGTAGACCATGGTGTGCTATTGGACCGCCTGCGGGTTTATTGTGGGCTGTCTGGTACAGTCCTCAAGTGGTTTCATTCTTACCTCACAGGCAGGTCTCAGAGAGTGGCCACTGGAATATATTCCTCGGGCACTCACTCCCTGCCTTGTGGGGTACCACAGGGTTCCATTTTGGTTCCCATGTTGTTTGCAGTGTATATGCTATCATTGGGAGAAATCATCAGGCGATACAATCTGGGTTTTCACTGCTATGCAGATGATACTCAGTTGTATCTGTCCTTTCTCCCTGTCCAGGGTGATGTACTCTCCGTGCTAAACAAGTGCCTTGCTGAAATCAGACTTTGGATGAGTTCCAGCTGGTTAAGACTGAATCCGGATAAGACTGAGGTACTGGTAGTGGACCCAGGTCACCCAGGGGCGGGTTTGGGAGTTGAGCAACCCTCAGGCTTGTTACTTGGTGGTATGCCGCTCCCTACCTCTGATCAGGTGCGAAATCTGGGCATTATTTTTGATGAGGAGCTGACCATAAAATCTCAGGTATCAGCTGTCATCAAAACCTCTTTTTTCCATCTGAGGAATATCACCCGGGTGAAACACTTGGTTCCTTTGGATGATCTTCCAACATTGGTCCATGCCTTTGTCACTACCCATCTTGATTACTGCAATTCCCTTTACCTAGGGCTACCTGGAGTTGATATGCGCTGCCTGCAGCTAGTGCAGAACGCGGCAGCTAGGCTGTTGACTTGGACATCTAGGACCAGTCATATTACACCCGTGCTCCGTGAACTGCACTGGCTGCCTGTTAGGTGGCAGATCACCTTTAAGGTTGGTTTACTAACCTTTAATGCCCTACACAACCAGGGACTCAGCTACCTGAACAATCTCCTGATTCCCTACTGCCCCCTCCGCCATCTCCGTTCTGCCAATGAGGGATTGCTAGAGATTCCCACGGTTTGATTGAAAACATCAGGATCACGTGCTTTTGCTTTTTCAGCACCAACCCTGTGGAATTCTCTACCTCATTGGTTGAGAGAATGCCCAACCGTCGATAGTTTTAAAGTTGGTTTAAAAACATATTTATTTAATTTAGCCTTTATTTAAATATAGTTGTTGTACTATAATGCTGTTTTAACCTATTTATGTTCATGTTTTATGTGCAGCGCCTTGGTTCAGAATGGCGCTATATAAATAAAGCTGATTTGATTTGATTTGTAATAGACCATTTGCTAAGCTTAAACAGTTACTGGCTGCCCACAGTATTTATATCCTTTGCGTACTGTCCCTGAAGGTTTCCAACATGTCTTCCCCCTCACTCCTGGCCTCCAGTGAATACATATTAAGGTCAGCTAGTATTCTCTCACAAGTCATCCCCTACTGGCCAATGAATCATTTTCATCATTCTCATTTGGATCAACCGTAGCTGGTCCCTGTTCTTTTTTAGGTGAAGGTTCCCGAACAATGCACAATACTCTAGGTGCAGTCTCACTAAGATCCTGTAAAAGATCACCTCCTTCCATCTGCTTGAGAAGGCCCAACCAACTGTATTCACCACAGCATCCTGCTAGTATTCGCATATGTCTTATTACAGTGGGCTGAGGTTTTGATGTGGTCATTACTATAATCCCTGAATCTTTTTCTTTTAAGGTCTGTTCCAATCACATTCGATTTTTGTTCCTCAGATTCCCCAGATTCCCCCTCTGTCTAAATACTGTAGATATTTGACTGGTCACTGCAGAGGTTAATTTTCAACCTCCTTAGCAAAACAAAAGCTCAGGAATCTTTTAACACTTCTTTTTCTTATTCTGTTTTCTAGATGTTTACCAAACTACTGTGAACATGGTGGGGAATGCTCTCAGTCTTGGAGCACCTTTTATTGTGACTGCAATGGGACTGGCAACACAGGAGCTACCTGCCATAACTGTAAGTAATGTTGATGACTATCAGGTGTCTTCCAATAGCCATTACTGTTGTATGTATATGGTAGGAACTGCCCAAGTTTTCTCTGTTATGCTTAGATTCATGCAAACAACCCCAAAGTTGGCCTGTAACTTCCAAGCTTCGTGCAAAGAGCATGCCTGCTTTTCATGATCTTCCTGCTTTGGAAACCAGTTCTGGTTGTTCTGATTATCTAAAGTTCCACATAATAAAGCATTCAGAGGTGTGTTGCAGGGTAGTTTCACTCCTCCTCTTCCCATTCCCCACTCTGCCCTCTTGCCTTCAATGTAAGAATTCCAAAAACAATACAGTCTTTCAAAAGAAAATTATATTTGTTCCGGTGAAATGTACTGGAAGTTTCATATACCCTGTCTGGAGTCTGGACCGTAGGAATTTTTTTGGGGAGTGGAGTCTTTGTTTTTGACTCCACTAAACAGAGAAAACTAATGAAAAGGATCTTTACTGAGTCAGGTAAGATAGGCACAGCTGCTCTGAGCAAACCTGCTACTGTTCCCAAAATACAGCATTTATTACAGCATAAGGCATTCTTTTATAGGGCCACTGTGATATGCCCTGACTTTTCTTTGTTAATGTTGCCAGCCATATTGCCTGCAGTAGTTAGTGAAGCAGAGAGACGTTTAATGTTAAATAAGTCATTTATCTATTGAGACATTGGTTGAGAAAGGCAATTACAGGAGTTGTTTCTGCTCTGAGTGAGCTTGCTGTTTCCAAAAATTAAACCCCGACAAGAGTTGAGCTTGCTGAGCCTAATTTTTTTTTTGTTTCATCTTTTTACCACCTCTCCCTGCCCTTCTGGCCAGCCACTCTTTCAGGCTGCTCAGTGTTAACCCTCCCTTCACCTGCCAGCCATCCCAGTTGCCATCCATACCTTTCTCACTTCGGTCTGCATCCTCAGTAGACCCAGGGTAACCCATCTGGGGGCCCCCACCACAAGGGTGCACAGAGGAGCGGAGATAGTTCCTGCTACCTTGACTGAGGAGTGGGGACTAGAAGGACTGGAGAAGGTTGTGAATGGCTATGTGGATCGGGGGAATGAGGCAGCTATCATCCAGCAATCGGGTGGCGGATTTCTGCATTTCTGACCCACCAACATCCCACAGTCTTGCAGCCATAGCATTGTTCTGGAGGTGGGGACATTCAGCAATGTGTTGTGGTCCATGCTGCCTAGAATGCCTCCATTAGCCACCTCCAGGAGCCACTAATATAGCAGTCTAGCACTGCCCCACCTCTCTTGGAGGGAAGTGCCATAGGACGCCCTGATCCTCTCCCTGCCAGTCTCTGCTCCTGACATCCAGGTTCAGGGCACGAAACCAGGTCGCCAGCATGCCAAGTGATCCCCCATCACTCAGCACCATGGAGCTAGCCTCCACATTTTTTAATGTCAGTACAAACAGTGGCCCTAAGACAAATGCCTTATACAGCCATAAAAGGCTATCTAGGGATAGGGTCACGAAGAAGAGATTCTTCTGGCTTCACCAAGGGCCTCTGAACATACAGGGACTGGAAAAATGTAGGGGCTTAATGTGATTCTCTTAATGAATCACAACTGACCACTGGATATGTTGCTGCAGGCACGTAGTACTACACAGACACAGTCATCTCAGCTCTCAGTGCCAGCTGAGCAATTCAAGCTTAATTTTTTTTATTCTGTAAGTATTGTAGCTGGTAGCTACTGCCTGCTGGTATTTTTTTATTCACATTTCCAGTTTTTCCATGCACTGATTTATTCAGCCAGAAAATTAAATTACTAAGCCAGCCCAGTGGTGTGGAGGGCTGAGGTTTTGGTAGCATGCTCCTGCCACACTGGTGACTCATGTTCGTTAATGAGCATAGGTTGCTGTGGGTCAGCTGGGGAAGTAGAGGATAGAGTGTCTGATGGCTGTGATCCTCTCATGGGGGGGAGGACCTCAACCATATGCTGAATGACTAGTACCTGGTGGAGGCCATGTGGTGGTGTGGGTCAAGGAGGGCAGTGGAACAGAAGGCTGTAGGACTTCATGGCATGCACATGCCTCAACATGCATGTGCTCATGAGCGCACTCCAGTGTAGGGGAACGCAGAGACATAAAATGGAAAAACAGGTTGGTGTTGGCTAAATGAAGCCCTGCCCACCTGCCTCCACCCAACACTGTCAGCCAATCATCCTGCCCCATCTGAATGTGAGTCATCAGGTGAGGGAAGGATGGCACCCCCCTTCCCGGCCCCGCCACAGGGAAAATCCTTGGGGGATCTAGGGTATGGCAGTCCAGTGAGACAGATGCCAGGCAAGGAGTGGAGGGGACAGAGCAGAGAAAGGCAGCCCACACCAGCCCAGAGGAGGGAGAAAAACTTGGATTAAAAAAAAGAAAAAGAACATTAAATTACCCCATCTTAGTATTTTTTTTTCTGAAATGGAAAAGTAAGCCTGATGGCTCAGTGGCTGCCTGAGAGAATACTCCCTCCTTAGTCTCTCATTCCTGATTCCTACTTCCCACCCTCCTACTTTCACTTTTTTTCTTGCAAGCAAATGATTTTTTTTTATGTAATTGTGAAAGTTCTTTTTAGGGCTGTGAGCTGAGCCTACAGCCCTTTTGGGATCAGATTGTAGCACTAAAACAGCTGATCGTGGGACTCCCTTTTTGGACTTTTGAAAGTATTCCTCCACGGTTGTAAAATAGTGCACTCCCACTCTGATTTTTGCTACTTGCTGCTCTATGTTAAAGGCACCTGAAGGGAGGGGGGATGCAACTGTATTGTACCTCAGAACTTCTCAGGATATTAATAAACACAATTTTTTAAACTGCTGTTTCCATCATCTGTCCAGCTCAGTCTAATAGATTTATTCTATTTCTTTCAGCAACCTAGGGGTTAACTCATTACATGTTATTCTGGAATTTACTGAAACTCTGAAAGTCAGACTACAGTGTCAGATTACAGACAGTGCAGCTGCAGCTGTTAGCTCTCTCATTCCTATGGGCAGGACAGGTTGCATGCACACACACACACACACACACACACACACACACACACACTCTGACTAAATAAATTCAAGAGGACTAAATTAGCAGCATGCCAGTTTTTGATGATTGTGACTAAACAGCATTATATGGCACCAACAAGAAAACGACTTTGGTCATTTGGTAGCTCTTCACAGCCCTATTGGCTCTGGCTACAGCTTGTTTAGTTTGGTTAGCTCAACCTCACTCAGAGGCATGCTGACTCCAGTCTCTCTGCCTTTTTATCCCGTATGGTGGAGATGGACCACCCAAGGGCTAACAGAGAGAAGAAACTCATGCTGTTCTCCACAACACCTCACTTCAGATGTGTCTTTCTCAACCCCAGCAGATCCTATTTATGGCAGATGTGCATGGCCATTGGAGTGTGTAGACTGCATGCTGCACTGCAAAGATGGTCACATGATGAATGATGTTGCCAATAGGTTTGGGCTACTTGACAGGTAGTTAGATAGGATAGCTAAGGTATCTGTTTATTTTAATCTGGAGGGGTACCTCAGGTTATATTCCACTCTACCTGGTTTAGAAATGTTGTAATCTGGTAGGGTAATTTTAAATGAACCCACCAGACCCAATTACCCAACCCAATTACAACATTACTTATACCCTTCCAGACTGAATGCAAAAAAGACACTCTAAATACATATGATGTATATGATATGTTTGAAGTATTGGTAAGTATTGAAAATGTAATAAAATCTACATTTAAAAACAGGGATTAATAGTGTTCCTCATCCCTGCTCCAGCTGGTAAAGTGTTAAGTTTTGTTTTTTTAACTGTTAAACTTTTTATTGAACTTTGTTTTCTTATGCAGCAGGAACAGGATACATGAGAAATATGTAATATATACCATATATGATTATGCATTGTGAAGAATGTAAAACACCTAACCTACATACAGTTAGTGTGCCAGTTCATGGAGGTGACATTAAGAGGATCAATTAAGCTAGTTATGTAGGGACTCTTAACCTGGAAAAGACAGCATCTTGACCTGGAAAGGAAAAATAAACTACAAAGGAACTAGAAAACAACTGTCTAACACAAGAAGAAATAAGGGTATATGTCAATAGTACTACTGTCACCCCATATAGCATAGGAGAAGATAAAGTCAATTGATAAGGACAAGACATAGAGGCATAGATACATAGAAATTGTCAGCAGATAGACTGCTAGGCCCATCTAGTCTGCCTGTAAGCCCTATACTTGTATAAAGTCACTGACCCTAAGTGATCAATGGTTTATCATCACTCCCTCCCCACCCAGTGTTCCCTTGTGCCTGTCCCAGGCATATTTAAACCCCTCCACTGTGCTTGCCCCACCACCTCTTGAGGCAGACTGTTCCAAGCATCCACCAACCAGTCTGTGTAGGAAAACTTCCTCATGTTACCTCTTAATCTACCACCCTACAATTTCATATCATGTTCCCTCATTCTGATATATTTTCTACATTGGAAAAGATCACCCACCTGCACCTTGTTTATGTCCTTGAGGTACTTGAAAGTTTCTATCATGTCCCCCCGTCTCTCCTCTCCTCCAGTGAGTATATATTGAGGTCTCTTAGTTTCTCCGCATACACTTTTTTTTTTAATTCAAAGTTTATTGGCATTTCCATGAAAGCTTTAACATGAAGGAATGAGCAGCATAAGACAGAGACATACCATGTAAACATCAGCTCCTTGCTAAAGCCCCCCATCCCTCCCTTCCCCTCCCCAGCTTGCATCCCTCCCCATAAAACCAGGTAACATGGTAGACAGGAACATACACAAACATTATGCTAGAGCAATGCAGGAATATAGAAGTAACTGAAAACATAATAAACCTGGATTCCTTGTTATGGCAAGGCCCCAGTCTGAAGAAGATATAAGGTGTAAAGACCCTCTCATATTCTCCTGTATTGAGGAAGAGAGATTAAACCACCTTGGGGCAACCATAATTTTAACATGTTAAGAGGGGAAAATATTCTGGACAATATATTCATTTTGATTATGCTAATCTTCCCCCGAAGAAATATCGGAAGAGACTGCCACCTTTTGAAATCCTGCTGGTTAGTATCCAGGAGGGAAGCAAAATTCAACTTATTCATTGTACTGTCATTTCTAGACAGAATTAACCCCAAAATATTTTATACACTTGGAACTCCACTGTATACCCATTGAGGAAATATCTTGTTTGTGAAATCTGTGGTTCAGGGGAAAGACAGTAGTCTTATTTAAATTAGTTTTATAATTAGAGACAGACCCAAATTCCATGATGATATTCAGAGCAACAGGGAAAGATTTAACTGGGCGAACCAGGTGAAGAAGCACATCATCAGCACAGGCAGATAACTTAAATATATGATTACCTATGGGGATCCCCTGTACACCTTCATTTGCCCTTAACTTGACCAATAATGGTTCTAAATAGATGTTGAACAGCAGGGGGGAAGGGGGCATCCCTGTCTAGTTCCAAAACACAGGGAAAACCTATCTGAAAGAATTCCATTATAGTATATTCTAGCCTGAGGGTTCTGATACAGCGATGCAATCTAGTCAACAAATTTAGCTGGGAAACCAAACTTACACATAGTTAAAAACAGGAATTGCCAGTCCATGCAGTCAAACGCCTTCTCTGCGTCCAGAGACAGCAAACCAGCTTGTATGTCAGAGTCTCTGGATGTGGAAAAGACGTGTGCTAGTTTTCTAAAGTGATCTGTCGACTGGGGCCCCTGCATGAAACCTACTTGATCTATGTGAATAATATCAGGAAGTACCCCTTTCAGTCAGTTAGCAAGAAGTGTTGCTAATATTTGAATGTCAAAATTCAATAATAATATTGGAGAGTAACTGCTTGTCAACTCAGGGTCTTTATCCTGTTTGTGTAACACAATGATAATAGCCTCCAACAAAGAGCTATCTAAGGGGTTCCCTCTTAAAATCCATTTAAAGAGACGGATCAGCCAGGGAGTGGTTTGTTTACTAAAAACTTTATAAAAGTTGAGGGAATACATGTCCGGGCCCTGGGCTTTATCTGTTGTGAGTAAGGATATAATTGATTGAATTTCCAACTCTGAGATGGGGGCTACTAACAATTTCTGTTGAGTTGGGGTGAGAGTCGGGAGGGCGAGTGGATGAAGGTACTGTTCCACAACACCAGTGGTAGGTCTATTGAGCATGGGCTTAAATAGGTCTTTATAATAACCCGCAAATTCAGCTGTGATTTCTTCGGGGGCAAGGCAAAGACCTCCGGTGTGCTGAGATATAATACTTGGGACAATTCAGGAGGAATCTGCCTTTTTTAATATTAATGCCAGGAGATGTCCTACCTTTTCCCCTTGAGCAATACATTTCACTCCAGTTTTTAAAATAGCATATTCAGCTTTCTCCCGAAGGAGTGAGCTGTCTCTCAGCTGTAGGTGTAGCAGAAGACAATGATGCCTCTCTGGTACATATTGTGGATAAAAGTGAAATGGCCTTTTGGTCCCGTTCCGTCTTCCAGCAGGAAGCCTCCCTGATAAATACCCCTTGCAATACACACTTTAGGGCTCCCCATTCAAGATCTGGCCTTGTTGTGGAGTTCAGATTTACTCTGTTATACTCCTCAATTTCTTGCACAATAATATCCACTATTTTAGATTCCTTGAGGAGCTGGTTATTCAGCTTCCACAGTGAATCAGGCAACATGGCCGGTGTTAACAACATATCACAAATTGCCACTGAGTGGTCTGAGATCACTCCCGGAGTTATCCCCCACGGACATAACCCCCTGTATGAGTGACTGGCTAATTAAAAAAATAATCTATCTGGGAGGAGGACCCATGGATGCTAGACTGGAAGGTGAATTCCTTTAAGGTAGGATATAGTGTTCTCCAAGGATCGACTAATCCCAGGTAATCTACCAGCTCTCTGATTGCATGTAGTGCTGGGGAGAGACCCTGCTTTTTGGGGGTCAATTTATCTAAATCGGGTGAAAAGGATAAATTCCAATGCCCCCATAATGCATGGATAGGCAATAAAAGGTGCCAAGACCTTTTAAAAATGAATGAAGAATAGTGGAGAGTCATTATTAGGTCTGCATATACAGCCCAAAACTAAGGAAGTTCTCTCCAAAGTGCCTTTTACAAATAGGTAATGCCCCTGCTGGTCCCCAATAATCTGATCAGATTTGAAGGACATATTTCTGGCCACTAAAATGGCCACTCCATGGTGCTGGGTACTATCCACTGCATTAAAGACTTGTCCTATATATTATCTGCAGAGGAGGGCCCCCTCCGACTCCAAAAGGTGGGTCTCTTGGAGAAACATAAGACCTTCCTTAAGTAAGCTGATGTGCTTCGACACCTGATAACGTTTTATTTTACAGCAGAGCCCACGTACATTCCAAGACACAAATTTTGTAATCCCTGCCATGTCCATTCAGAAAGAATATCAGACCCACTTGACACCATGGATCCTGTTGAATGATATACCACACATCCCCTGTGCCAAGCTGTACCACCCTCCTCCTCCCCCATCCTCCTTGTGAAAAGCTCCTCCCCCTGGTACCTAAAACAATTTCCCTCTGTCACAATGTACCATCCCTCCCCACGGAACCCCTTTACAAATTCCATCTCCCTTCCATCCCAGTAACTTAATAAGGATCCGACAGGAGGCTCCCCTCCCTCCCCTCCCCTCCTCCTCCTCCCATATACTTTACAGTGCATGATTCCCTCCACCAGGCAGCGTCTCCTCTTCCCCATCCCCCAACCCTCCTCCTTGACTTGTAATTAAAATAGTCCCCTAATTCTGCAAACCTAAAAGTAATGACTTCCCCTATAACAGAATAAACAGCTATTACCTTCTACCAAAACTGTGGCATAAGAGAGATCTGCTAGTTTTTTAACATAATAACCACTTTGTTCTGGCAGCCCACAAGTATGCAAGGGGTTCATCCTTTGTGAACCCCTCCCTTATGACATTTGTCACTAATTTATAACAATAATAAAAGAGTAACTGAAGCAGGTAGAAGAAAAATCTCCAAAATAGACAGCTGAACCACCATATCATCTGAGGCCTTTCCTATATTGTTTCAGCCGAACATGCTGGTAACCTGTCCTGTCTGGTAAATGGGTCTTGCTAATGCAAGGTTACAGGACCGAGACCATATCTACCCAAAGCCCCTCAGTATTGCATTCATATCGATAGACTAGGTACCCCACTATGACTCAATACCCAAAGAAACAGTGCAAATAAACATATATTCTGGCAACCAAATTGTCCACAGAGTCACTGCCTGCACTCTGCATTCTAAGTGTGTCATGCACATAGAAGAGCCACATTCAAAAGTCCTGAAAAATGAACAAAATCCCCAAGTACGAAGAAGTCTGAGTATTCCACAATTAGTAAATATTGTCCACAAAGAACCAGTACTACCAGTCTCTCAAACCAACAATAGTATAGAAACAACACTGTAAATCAGCTTCCCCCGTAACTTCCTTTGAGAAGCTGTTCAAGCATGCTCGACATTCTTGTCAGGCACACTGAAGTATAGCTCCCCATGAATCCGTGTTAGGCTCTCACCCATCTCTGAAAAGGTTTGGAAGTAATTTCTTTAACTCAAGCTCAGCAGATTTTGTGTCTTCTAAAGGGATCCATCTCCCTTCAATAGAGACTTGCAGACTGGCAGGATACAGCATCCAAAAATGGACATTTGCAGCTAGTAGTTTGATCACCACATTATGATACTCAGCCCTCTTCTGCCTCACTGATGGGGGAAGGTCTTGGGTGATACAAATCGGGGATCCCACCCAGAGCACTTCCTTCAGTTCTTTGACCTTAGCCAGCAGATGCTGGGGATCCTGGTAATTAAGAGACTTGAAAATAAATGTCCTGGGCTGAGCCCCTGGTGATGGCATAGGCCTTAAGGTCTGATGAGCACTTTTCATAATATACTCAGGACCAAAGGGATAAGGGCCTGCTATTTTTTGAACTAGCTCTTGTGCAAATAGGACAGTGTTGGAGCCTTCTTCCCGCTCCAGTAGCCCAATAACCACCACATTGTTGCGATGGCTTCTGCCCTCAAGGTCTTAGACCTTGGCTTCAAGTTTGAGCACATGCTGCCTGACAAGCACCATAGCCGGGTCAACCTTCTCTAGCTTCTTCTCTACAGAGATAATGCATACTTCACAGTCTCCTGTATGTTGTGCCAGTTCTTCTAGTTTGCTAGTTGCCACTTTCACCTCCTCAGTTAGTGATTGGACCTCATCCCTAAAGGGACAGAATTCTTCAAGAAATCACTCCAGGGATAGAGTAGTGGTTTCTGTGGCTGTAGTGGTTTTTCTGGCTGCTGAAGTAGACTGGGCCTTTGCTTTTCTTGCAGCTTTTTCAGGCGTGATCGGAGGAGAATAGTGCGGTGAAACAGCTCACATTTCTGCCTCCATGACAAGCTGAAAACTCCTGAAAATCTCTACTTTAGTACTCTATAGGGTTGCAGTACTTCAATAAGTGCTCGAGAAAAGTGTCTACTCAGTCTGAGGCATCACGTGATCTCCCTGGACTTCCCTCATACGTTTTGTGATGCAAGCCATGTACCATCTTTGTCGCCCCTCTCTGGATATCCTCCACCTTGTCTATGTCCTCATGCAGGTGTGGTCTCCAGTACTGCATGCAGTACTCCAGATGAGGCCTTACCAGGGTTTTATACAATGGCAACAACATCTCCCATCTCCTGTTAGTAATGCCTCTGCCTATGCACCCCAGCATGCCACTGGCCCTTCCTGCAGCCTTTGCACACTGCTCTGATACCTTAAGGTAATCAGATATGATAACTCCTAGATCCATTTCCTCTTTGGTGACAGTCAGCTTCTCCACCCCATTCTGTAGTTCTCCTCAGGGTTCCCCTACCCAGGTGCATTATCTTGCACTTTTGTGCATTGAACCTCAGTTACCACACCTCTGACAATCTTTCAAGCTTCTCCAGGTCCCTCTTCATTTTCTGCACCTCTTCTGGAGTATCCACCCTGTTGCAGACTACCCCATGCCTGCCCTGGGCTTACCATACACTGTAAATGGTAGCCAGCAATGGAAGTAGGCCAGGAGGGTATTCCCAGCCACATCCGTTAGTCAATCTAGTGTAGCAAGTTGTGTTAGGGAGTTTAGAAATTCAGGTATGATGGGGTTTCCATTATTCTCCACCTGCACAAAATAAGCCATTTAGTCTGCATACTTAGTAAGGTGAGCCACTTATGTTTCAGTGCATTGAGATGTGGGGCATTGTTCTCCAATCCTAACAGCTGGGCAGTGGACTGTGACATCTCTTTATGGAGGATTTTGTTACCTAGGGTGCAGATCTGTTGCCTAAAGGGCTGAATTCAGGGGCATGTCTATAATATATGACACAGGTCTCCTTTATATATCTGACATCTCCAGCAATGATTGTTACTGAGAAGTTTAGCAGCATACAGAGCTATAAGGGTTTGGTACCAGGAGTGCAGAATTTTGTTCTGTATCAATTGTCTTCTAGTATCTTCAAAGGTATAGTGCCAAAATTTCCAGCAGTCCTGCCATGGTTGATCAGAAATGGTAATGTGCAATGCCGTTTCCCATTAGACCCTGGATTCATGTGATTGAATAGGTGTTGTATCCCAAATAGTGGAGTATATTGTGCTGTCTTGGCCTCTTGAGAGAGATAAACCACATGGATAGTGAGTTTGGCTTATTATTCTGGGGTGTGGCATGAAGAAAAGAATGTACTTCACTCCTAGGATGGAGGAACCACCAGAACTCTGTTTTGGGGAGGTCCTAACAATCCTGTAGATCCTGGAAAGGGGGTACTAGTACTCCCCCAGGTTCTAGTATGTCATACAAAGAGTGAATTCCCTTGGCATTCCACTGGCACCAAGAAAGGGGTTCCCAGTCTACAGTAAAAGCTGCATTGCCCCATAGGGGCTAAGTCATACTGGAATGGGCTTAACATTTAGTTTCCAATGGAGTTTGGCCCAGTATTTGATTGCGGACCAAATAGTGGGGTGGGAAGTGAGACCTTTAGGAGATGTAGTATACAGAAGTAATGGGAGGGACTCTACTTTATCCTGATCTTTCTGCAGAGTCATTGAGGATGATTAATTGTTTGTGGTTTAAACCATTTTAATGTTTGTGCTGCTTGAAAGGCCCACTTATTGCCTTCAAGCCATGGGAGACACCACCCTCCCTTCCACCTTTGAGCTTGAAGTTTGTTCCTGCTATGCCTGGGCTTCTTCCCTTCCTATATAAAATTACTGACAGTGGCATCTATCTTTGCAAACCAGCTGATTGGTAACTCTATTGACAAATGAGATAGCAAATAAAAAACTTTAGGAGCAGTGACCATTTTAATAGCAGCAATCTTGCCAGCCATAGTGAGCTGTAGTAGTTTCTATCGTTTAAACTCTGTTTTAATGGTGTTTAGTAATGGCCGTAAATTCAAGCCCCAGTGCTTAGTGATGGTAGGGACAACCTGGATTCCAAGCTAAGTGATTCCCACTGGTGTCTCTCTCAGACTGTGAGATGTTACCTGGCTGAACTGTCAGATCAAGTTTAACGGTATCACTTTAATTTTAGATTGGTTTAGTTTTAAATCAGAGTGTTGCATGAAATGATTGAAGGCAGATAAAAGGGTTTTTAGGGATAGATTAATATCCACAATGGGAACTAGCAGGTCATCTGTGTACATAAGTGTGGAGTATTGCTGCTGGCCAATAGTTTTGCCAAGAACCTCCAGGTGTTATCTAATGGCCTCAGCTAAGGGTTCAACTGCTAAAACAAAGAGGAATGGGGATAGGAGACATCCCTGTCATGTGCCCCTCTCTCATGAAAAGGGGTCAGATAGCAGGGAGTTAATGAGGACTCTGGCCATTGGGAGTATGTAAAGGGAATGTATCCAAGACTGAAAATGTTCTCCATATCCAAAATGTTCAAGGACTAATTGCAGATAGACCCATTCAAGGCAATCAAATGCCTTCTCAAAATCTACGGCAATAGCTGCAGCTGGGGAAGGGAGATTCTTGGCAACACTGATGAGGTTCAGAAAAGAGCTGATATGGTCTGCACTATACAGACCTTGTACAAACCCAACTTGGGAGGGGTGTATGAGGTGTGGAAGAAGGGGAGTAAGTCTCTTTGCTAAAACTCTGGCAAACACCTTACTATCCACACTATTTAGGGAGATGGATCTCTAACTGGTGGCTAGCATGGTGTCTTTCTTTTTTTTGGGGAGTACTCTGATGACTGCCTCCCTAAGGGCAGGGAGGAAGATACCGAGGGCTAATGCTTCCAAGTGTACTCAGCACAGTACAGGGGAGATTATAGAAGTTAAAGACTTCCAAAGTTCAGCAGGGAATCTGTCTTCAGCAGGAGTTTTACCTGCATTTAGAGAACGCAAATCCTGTGAGACCTCTGCTATGGACAATTGCAAATGTCTCCCCCTGTGAGTTTTCAAAACGTTATATTATGTCTTGCCTTTTTTTGTGTCACTGTGTATTTACTATCTAAACCACACTTGTATCTTGTTGCATGACTAGTTTTGCAATTGTTAATGTTATGTTCCCTGTATCACTGTGTTATGAGTGTTTTGACATGTATCCTCCTGGGACATGCCTGAAAATAGGCATTTTTAATGTCTAGTGCACTTACCCGGTTATCAAAAACAAAATAAATACATAAATAAATAAGAGGGAGTCTAGAACTGCAGCTTATTATGAAGCTAAGTGAGAGAGATGTACAGATTTTAAGAATTACTGTATAACCGCAGGGTTTGGGTACCTAGAGGTAGAGTAAAGATTAGCATAAAAAAGTTTCATGATATTATTAACCACTTTTGCTTTAGTTTAAACCTGTTCATTGGGATCCATGAGACCCATGATAAATCTTTCAGATTGCTGTTTCCTAAGGCGATATGCCAGTGGTTTCCTGCCTTTTTCTCCCCATTCCTAATACTTGTGTTTCAGTTGAAGAATAGAGATCTCAACCTTCTGGGAGAGTAAGGCACTGATCTCCAAGCAAAGGATCCACAACGGGAGTCCGACAAAAATTTTGTTGAACACCACATCAGCGACACAGGCAGGTCGACCACATTCTGCAGTCGGCTGCCAATTCGCACTTTGTTCTGTTGTTTTCTTTGGGGGGCTGCGCCCCTGCACCCCCACATTTAAGGATTCTCAACTCCAGTTGGAGCTGATTGGGGGGGGTGCAGGACCCCTGACAGACAGCGCCAGGTTCCAGTGGATCTCCCACCATGGCTAGGCACTGTAGTCGCTGTGGGGGACCTCACTGGTGAAATGTCGCTGTCAGGAGGGTAACCGCCATGCGAATCCCTATAATAGTCTGTCCGAAAGTGAAGTGTGGCTTGGTGCAGGGAAATTACTTAAATTGCATGTCTGCTGCTTGAAAATCCATCTCCAATTTGTGGAGATGTTCACTATTTTCCATCTGGCTGCCAAGCAATGAATGATTTTTCCCTCATAATTGTTTTAAAGACCTCCCAAGTATTTCCAGCTGAGGTGCCAGCTATAGGGTTATCTTGAAAGAAAAGGGTGGCCTCATGCAGAGCCCAAAGGATAAATTCCATGTCCCTGAACAGGAGGGGGGCCAACCTCCAGGATGGAGAAGAAGCTGTTGGAGAGACCCTTAAAAAATGTAGTTGAACTGGGGCATGATCATACACAACCATGGGGAGCATCATGGACTCCAGAGAGGATTGGTAAATTTGGGGGGAGGTCAGCCAAAAGTCTAATCAGCTGTGGGTGCCGTGAACCATACAGTAATAAAAGTAGTCCGGTCAAAGAGGTGAAAGGTCCTCCAGATGTCGACTGGGCCTACGTCTTGGATTAGGTGAAAAATAGCCTATCCTCCCCGGGGATGAGGTTCAGTGTCTGTGCAGCTTCTTTCTAGTAGGGGTACTAGCGTGAGATTAAAATCTCCTTTCAGGAGTATAGGAGTGGCTGCAGCAGCTAATTGCTCTCTCTTATGTGCAATATTATGAAAAAAGGCAGGGTCATCTTCATTGGTTGCACAGATATTGCCCAATAGAATGAGCCCTGTTGCAGTGTCCATCAAAGCAAAAACCCATCTACCCCGAGGATCACTAGCTGTAGTTGCTGGGGTCCATCGAAGGGTATTGTGTACAAGAATTGCTACCCCTAACTTGCAGGCGGGGGAGGACACATGAAACTCTTGCCCTACTCAGTCTCTAGCCAATTTAGCATGATCAGCCTGGGGTTAGTTTAGTTTCTTGTAGAAAGGCTAAGTGTGACTTGAGCATCGTCAGGTGACATAGTACTTGTTTTCATTTCAAAGGGTGTTAAGTCCCCAAACATTTCAAGTGTGGCAGGTAATCTCACCCATGATCAAGGGCAAAGGGTTTAGTTATCTGAAAAGTATAGACCAGTCTTCAAGAAGCTGAAACCAGCCAAAGTCCCATCTGTAGTGATACTGGGGTATAGGGAACTGAGGTGCTTAGTGATGGAGTGAGAAGTATGTATCTTACACTTCTGCTAAGTATATAATATAGCAAGCATACATACATATATCTGCAACTACCTATATTAACATTGACAAACCAAAACATCAAACTATATACATATAAGAAAACACTTTTTAAGTGGGAGTAAAAAAGGTTCAGGGCCAACAGCAACCAGCTGTCTAAGGCCTACCTCTGTGCTCTGGAGAGCATTACAGTAGCAAAACAACCTATCGGATGGGCTTGGATTTGTAAAGGTGGCATACTAAACTGAGAATACAAGAAAGGTAAACAGTGCCAAATCCATCCACTGACCCTCAAAGTTGTCAGCAATTATGATAGGTATACTCTAGGTAAATAGGTAGCATGCTGGTGTGATGAAAGAGGGCTAGAATAACCTGCTAAGTCATGCCCTGGCACATTTTATCGAAGTAATCAGTGTTTTTATTCCTAAGAACAAACCAAGCGGGGTTTCACTCAGGTGGACTTATTTTAATCCCCTCACCCTCAGTAGAATAGAAGTCCAATATGTGCATGGCAAAGAGGAGCCACAGTACGACCAGTGAGCCAATCAAGGTATATGAAGGCAATCCCTACCAGGGGAAGGAGTGTGTGTTAAACACTGAGCCACTTAAAAAGGAAAGTGTAGATCACTGAAGCCTGAGGCTATACTCCCTTATAACTAAGACATTAGGCATTGCAAACAGTTGGACTGCACTGAAAGAAGAACAAAAAAAAAATGGAAACCCCACACATAGTTTGTTTATCTATGTAGGACAGCCATAGTTTCATTATGGTGAGAGATGAAGAGAAGTGTTAGTGGGGTGTCTCTCAGTATACCCTGTTTATTGACAGTGTTATGGTAGCAGCATTCCCTCTCCCCAGCATGCAGCAGGGTAGTGTCCAGGAAAGCATGCGGAATAAGGGGTGGACCCATTTCAAGTGGGGTATCATGGACATCGTGTCTGCAAAGTAGGATCACAAGTAAAGGAATTTAAATTGTATAAATATATTGAGCTCCATCTAGCCTGGGAGAAAGGAAAAAAAATGATGTGGAGTGAGGCTGAAGTTAAGTTCCAAATGCTGGCATGGAGGAGTGGAGGGGGAAGACAGGTCCCTTGTCCGATGCTCACTGGGGCACCTGGAGGGGCAGGTGGTACCCTAGCATCTATCCCCTAAATGATGATACCTAGTGGGGCATGTCTATGAATATATCGCTAGAGTAACTAACCCCTCCCCCCAACTGTCTAACTCCATTTCCCCTCCCTCCCCAAGAATCGAACAGGTCTTCTCTGAGATCAGTGTCAACTATGATCCATTATTAGGTCATTAGCATTCAAGAATGAGGAGTTGTTCATCTGAGTTCCTGGCTGGACTTGTACCCAGGAGGGTGGCGAGGTGGAGGATCCAGTAATGTGGTGTTGTCCGCTACTATGGCATCCCAGGACATAGGTGTGTTGGCCATGGATAACTGCACCACCGCTCCAATATCTTCAGTGAGAAGGAGTCCGTGTTGCTGGGGCTCCGATGTAGCAGGTCAAAGCACTGTATATCAGCTAGTTGAGTAGAAGTGTCCTGTGTCTCCTGAGGGCATTGCCCCACCTGTTTCCCCATCAGGACTTCTAGAGTGGGCTCTGTCTGAAGAATGGTCCTGTTCTCCATGTTTAGGAGTCAGCTGCCTCTTGCGAATATGGGGAGGAAGGGACCAAGTGACATCCATAGAGGTCTGCTGTTCTACAGCGATGTCACAGTGAATGGCTTCCCTTGTGTTCATGGTGTCTGGTACAGGATGAGGCAATTTGTTGGAGGGTGACTTGGGGCTCTCATTTCATGTGGCCAGGTGTGGTGTAAAAAGTCCATGAGAGCATTTGGCATGGGAAATTGAAGAGGCACCCCATTATGTACAATGCATATGGTGGTGGCATACCAAAGGGAAAACTGTACCCCAATACAGTGCAGATGTGGCG
This sequence comes from Neoceratodus forsteri, assembly GCA_016271365.2. Lineage (NCBI taxonomy): Eukaryota > Metazoa > Chordata > Ceratodontiformes > Ceratodontidae > Neoceratodus > Neoceratodus forsteri. The sequence goes on along the minus strand of CM028132.1, from coordinate 237,049,161 downwards.
TGCCTCAATGTAGGCCTGCCGCCTGTCAGACAGCTCCCAGGCAAAGTCTTGGTATATGAAAAAGCAGTGTTGCTTTTATGCTCTATAAAAATGCAGACACAAGTTATGACAACGTATCTGCTTCTACATATACACTGTAAGCTTGATTTTCTCCTCCATAAAACTTATTTTCTGCTTAGCAGCTCTCACTACCTTACTACCCCTTTATAATCTTTTCTACCTGCCCCCCCTTTTTGTTCATGCTCCACTATAATGGTAGTTCTGCTACCTAGGACAGGCCATTTTCGAGACCCATGGTGCCAAAACGCATTACATAATTAAAACATTATGCCCTTAAGGAGTTCTTCACAGCAAACTAAGGCATATGCTCAAAGCCAGATACAACCGTTTCTCAATAAATTTGCAACTACCCTGTCTGGTGCGACTCATGGAGTCTCATTCCTAGATTCAGTCAGTCCCTCAGGACCCATCAAAGGAGGCTATTTTCAGGCATATGGACAATTGTTTTTTAAACTCCCTGAAGTATTGATCTATCTCCTAAATGACATCATCATTCTCGAAGCCTGTATGCTACCATTAACAGACATATAACTATCCTACATACAAAGAATACACCCACACTGTATTTGTCTTTTTAATCGATTGCATATGTGGGTCATGACTTTATTAAAGAGTGTTCTGCTGCTTACACTTTACTTTTTCTTTTTTTTTTTAATGTGTATGCCCTTGACTTAATTACCATCCGGACCTGCTTATTCAGATACAATTGCAACTGCTTATATATATTTATACAGGCCCTATCTTTTCAAGGGAGCAATCCAGCTCTGTTGGCATTCTTTTCTTATTCATCAACTTTGTTATATGTTGTCATGGGTGCTGCTGCAACCAGTCTTTATTACAAAATATATTGAATTTCTTCTTTTCCAGATGAAACAGAAATTCTGGTCTCCCCTTGGAAGTCATATTTGTATTTAATCTTGTTCAAGTTTGTGTTAATGCTTTCACTACATCTATCAGTGTTATTATCTTACTATCTTAGCTTCATACACATTAGTGGTACCACCACATGGATTCAGTGTTCTTTAATTACTACATGCGCAGTTGCTTTATGACAGAGTCGGCGTACTCCTGTACTGACTCCTGTCTCATACTGCAATATAAAGTGCTCTATTGTTATATAGATAGAATGTTATTACATAAGTGTTGGTTGATATGTTCACAATTTTTTATCTTTTATTACCTGTTAAAGAGACGCATCAATTATAGGTGTTGTAAAACTGTATCTTTGCATTTTGCAATACCTTTTCAGACCCGCACACAACCCCATATTCATTTTTATGCTTTCAACAAGCTATCTAATCCTGTTAGCCTCTCAGTGTCCCACGTCATGGCCTTTTTTGAGTCCCTCTCACCAGACTATCTGTACCTTAACCTTTATATAAAATATGGCTGATCTACTACTATACTAATGGAATGTTAAGGGACTAAACTCTCCTTGTAAATGCAAACAAATTCTTTCTCACCTTAAGAAACATAAGGCAAGGATAGCATTCATACAGTAAACAAAGCTTTTGGTGGGGGATACTGATAGGCTTAAGTGGGATTGGGTTGGCCATATATTTGTTTCTTCTTATACTTCTAAAAAAAGAGGTGTGGCAATACTGATCCACACGAACCTTTAATGGACACATATTAAAACGATAACTGATACTGAAGGTAGATGGGTGATTGTTAGACTTAACACACCTCCTGTGCTTTTAACATTGGTTAAAGTACATGCCCCTAACTGTGACTCGCCCAAATTCTTTAACAATCTGGCTCAACAAATTCTGTCTAATAATACAGATACCGCATCTATACTGATGAGTGGGGATCTAAACCTTGCATAAGATGCACACTTAGACAGAAGTAACATTTCTTTAGTTGAACACCCTAGAAGTATCAGTGCTCTATCTCTACTTATGAAGGATTTTGGTCTCACATAACTCTGGAGGCTTTTTCATCACAGAGATAGGGGGAATATACCTTCTACTCACCACTTCATAAGTCCTACAGTAGAATTGACTATTGGTTTGCATCCCACTCTATCATACATAAAGTAATTGAAGTCTCCATTCTCCCAATGATCATTTCAAACCATTCTCTGGTTTGTATTCACCTACTCTGGGGTCCACCATTAGCTAAATCTCCCATATAGCATCTATATTCCCTATTAACTCAAGACCCAGAATTTATCTCATGGGTTAAAATCCAAATCCAAGAATTTCTCTCTTTTAACAAACCCTCAGATACTTCTATGAGCACACTATGGGAAGCTCTAAAAGTAACCATTCGAGGCAAAATTATAAGTTTTGCAGCTCATCGTAGGAAGGCAAGAGAACAACAATTCACTACCATGGAGAAACAACTAAAAGAGAAAGAAACCTTTTATTTCAACTCTCCAAAACCTGATCCTAACTCACCCCTCCACTTAGAAATATCGAATCTCAGAATTAAGATTAGTGAGCTTCTAACTCATAAAACAGAACTTGCACTATTTAAACTTAAACACAAATACTGGGGACAGGGTGATAAATGTGGCAAACTACTTGCCTACCAACTTAAAAATCAACAGGTAGATAGGCACATTGTGGGTATTAAAGACCAGTTAAGTCAACTCCACACTGATGGTCCCTCTATTAACCAGACTATGATGTCTTTTACAAACAATTATATACTCAACCTAATTCTGTCCCTAACTCTCATATTCAACACTTTCTAAATAAAATACATCTCCCCCATCTCTCCGATGAAGATAAAAAAGACTTAGACTCCCCATTTACTATGCAAGAAGTCCAAAATGCTCTCTCCACCCTAAAATCTGGTAAAGCTCCAGGCAGAGATGGTTTCCAGTTGACTTTTATAAAGCACTGTCTGATACCTTATGTCCCTTGCTCTTAAAAGTCCTCCAGGAAGCCAACCAAACTGGCAGACTCCTCCCCTCGACGTCAGAAGCCATTATAACTATAATACCAAAAAAAGATGAAGATCCCTCCCTTCCCTCTAACTACAGATCAATATCTTTCTTAAATACTGATGGGAAATATTTGCAAAACTGTTAAACTCCCAACTGGAACCACTTACAGTATCTCTAAATTAGCTCATAATTCCCAAGCGGGCTTTATTAAGGGAGGAACTGGTTCTGATCATTTACGCTCATTATTTAATCTAATATATAGGGCTAAATCTTTAAAAACATCCGCTGCTGCTATAGCTATCGATTTAGAAAAGGCATTTGATTCCCTAAATTGGAATTATTTTTGCTAGACTCTAAATTATTTTGGCTTTACCAGTACATTTTGTTCCTGGATTAAATTAATACATATCTCTCCCTCGGCTAGACCACTAACTAATTCTACACTTTCTTCTTCTTTCCCACTGGCTAGAGGTACCAGGCAAGGTTGCCCATTATCACCCTCCCTTTTTATCCTTGCAATGAAACCCCTTTCTACCCACCTCCATTTATCTAGCAATATTAAAGGGGTCCCCATTGGTAGCCATCGTTTCACCTCATTATCTTATGCAGATGATCCTTTAATTCTGCTAGAAAATCTTGAAGAAGCAGGGCAACTGCTAGTAAACCTACTTAATGAATTCAGTACAATCTCAGGCTTGGCCTTAGACTTCAACAAAACTGAAACATTACCCCTAAATACTCTCTGTAAACCACGTATGAATAATTCTTTGGGCTTTCAATGGGCCTAACATATCTTGGAATCAAAATTCTTTTGAATTTAGAGAAAACATGGGAAGTTAATTTTAATCCTTTACTATCCAATATTAGAACCATTTTGGACCAGTGGAAATTACTCAGTTTGTCTTTCATAGGAAAAATAGCAGCTATAAAAATGTCCATAGCACCAAAGATATTTTATCTTTTCACTAACATTCCTTTAATTCTCCCTATCAGTTTCTTAAATAAACTTGATAAACTTATTGGTAATTTCATATGGCAGGGGAACCCTCCAAGGTTCACTTGTACCAAACTGTGTCTACATTTGTCTAAAGGGGGCTTTGGATTGTCCTGGTTTAAAGCTTACCTATGGGTCTTCCATGCATCTCAAACCACCAAATGGTTCAGTAAACATACACCCCAAGCTCCACCATGGGTTGAAATGGAATCCTCGCTCAGCATAGGTAATTGTCCCGCAACCATTATCTATAACTCCTCTCCTCCCATTCCAAGATTTCATCCCACAATTTTCCCTTCTGTCTACTACTGGAAACAAATCCATAAACAGTTAAAATCTAACCCAACCCCTCTCTTTTATGCTCCTATTTGGGGTAATCAAAACATCTCCCTTGAGAAGCAGCCTATCTTTTGTCACTCATGGCATAACAATGGTGCATCCTTCCTAGGGGATATTGTGGTTAAAAACACTCTCATCCTAAAACCTTTCAATGAAGTTTGTATTCAATGGGGCCTTCCAAAACAAGTCTTTTGGAAATGCCTTCAATTATGCACTGCATGCAACACCTTTTTTCAACATTTACATATACATGATATATATAATCAATATGTTACCTTATGGATCAGGTCTACCTGTAATTTGACTAGTATTCTTTATAAAGATATCAGACATACTTTACTGGACCAATCCTTAAAAGCAAAAACAAAATGGAGCCAACTTCTGAACTATGATATATCTGACTCACAATGGTGTAAGTCAAGTTGGATTCTTGTTCACAGAACTTTCAAGAATACTCATATTCCTCTAATTAAGACCAAAATTCTTCATCTTTGGTACAGAACACCTTCTGTTTTGCACCGTATGGGTTTGCTTAACTCTAACAGTTGTTGGTGCTGCAACAAACCTAATAGAAATTTACTCCATATATTATGGTACTGTGACCCCATTCTCAAACTTTGGTCTAAGGTTCAACAGTTTGCATCTAAAGTGGTTGGTCGCAATGTTACTTTTGACCCTAAATTTTCCCTATTTGGAATTCCCTCTTCCTCTAATGTTTCTATCTCTCTCTCTCTCTCAGGCTCAAAATACATGGCTTAACTTACTCTTTTTGCAAGTTAAACAACTCATAGTAATGTCTTCTAGAACTACAAATATCCCTACTTTCTATGATATCCTTACAAAATCTCTCCCAGTTTACTTCTTTGGAACGTATCACCTACGCTGCACATAACCAACTTAATGAATATGGTAAATGCTGGCAGGACTATCTTAACTACCTTCACAATGCATATGCATAATGAAAAATTAAAGAAACACCTGTTAATACTTATAACAAATTTCTGTATTATTACTATCCTTTAGAATTGCTGCTGTCTCTCTTTACTTAGAAACCTTTTCTTTCATTTTAGGCACCATTTGTTGTCTTTTATACAACTGTTATTCTTTTCAGTAGATATTTAAGTTGTACTTCTTTAAGCCTCAGACACCGGGTAGACAATGCATATTATCAATTTGCATCATATGCAGACTTATGCTTAATAATTCTCTCTTATTAGGACACAATTTTGATGTATCAAAAGTCATGACTATTTAGCTGAGAGAGATATAATTAATTTTCTTTAGCCAGGTTTTGTTGACATATGAACCTTGAGAGAAAAGTTTGAGATCTCCATGCTATCACCCTAAACCCGAGATAGAAACGTAGTCTTTTTGTATATAGTTGGCCATATTTTATTTTATGTAGTATATGCTTTGTCTTACACAGGAATCACAGAAACAACACCAAGCAAACAAACAAACAAAAAAAAAAACCTTGCCATTCCTTTTTTCTGTTCTATGATCTAAATTAAATTTAAAGACTTTTACAAGTTAAAAGGAAGTTTAGAATGTGCACAATAAGGATTCTGAGCAGGCTGTTTTTTTTTTTTATACAGAACAAAAGGTAATTATACACTGCAGTGCAATTATAAGCTACTTGCTAAAAATAATTCCCTAGGAAAATGGATGCAAACTTAAATGGCTGGCATTAACATATTTGCTTTATGAAAGTGTTTTTTTTATGTATCCAGTTAAAAGATTTCAAATATAATATTCAGATGCAATTATGGGTCTATTTCATTCAATTTTAGAATTTAGATTCCCAAATCATTATTGCTGAGGACATTTACATGAAAACAGGATCCATGTGTCTCACTGCATCTCATCCTCCTGCTGCCCCTCACACTAAGTCATAATTAACCATTTGTGAGATCAGACTCATTTCCACAGCAACAGACTGTGATGTCACAAACAGAATTACAGCAATATTTCAGCAAGATGAACAGCAGGAGGATGAGATGAAGCACAAGGGACAAAGATAATATTTCCATGCAAATGCCCTCTAATAACAAATTAAGGTATATAAATATGGAACATGGATGACATATAATTTGAACAGTGTCATAAAATTATATTAAAACATTTTCCTGCCCACTGGAAAAATGATTTAAACACAGTTTAAGATGCTCCTGTAAAACGGTGCAACTGCTGAAGAAATACATTACTACTGAGTGTCAGAAGTGTGAACACATGTAGCAGCAGGACAGAAGGCCTTGGTCATGTAAAGCACCCTACCAGTTGCAACTGACAGAGGACTCTGTAAGTAATAACCCATATCATGGCACATGTTTCTAGAGAACTAATGCATGCCCATGTGAATTTGAAGGTCCCAGGTGAACAGCTGAGTGACTTTCAAAGCACACAGGAAGTAAATTAATTTCATGAAACCCATGTCCTGGTGCTTCTGGTGACATCCATGAGGGTGGTGGTGGTGGGAGTACATAGCTCTTAATTCTCAAATGATCAGACAGCACTAAAATCAACCAAATTTAACTGCAAACTATTTCTTCAGTGGTGTCTAGTGCTACTAACAGATGGGAGGCTCAAAGAAACAAAAACAGACTGCAAATCTGTAGACTGCATCAACATTGGGAGGTAGCAGCTCCTGGTCCAGGCACCCTGGCAGCTTGGCCTCTTCACCCCACTCACCAGTGGGCTAGCCAATGGACTTTACTAATGAAGATATTTTAGAAGAACTAATGAACTTCTGGACTGAAGTTAATGACTCACTTGCAGAATGTGTCAAGAGTTCAGCACTGTGAAGGCAGAGAACTGGGAGCTCCAGACTGCAACTTCTGCTATAGCAGATAAAACAGACCACATGGTGAACATGCTGCTTCACTTACACCCTGCCAGTTGCAGTTTGACTTGAAGCAACAACATCTTGAAGGCCACCTATGCCAGATAACCTCCATATTTGCAGAGTTCCAGAGGCGGAAGAAGACTTCCACATCATGGAATTCAACAAGGGCTTGCTACAACAATGTTTACTATTACCTGAGGGCTTCCAGTTTGACTTAAAGAGGTACACAGAGCATTAGGCCAAAATACTGGGCTGGGGAATGCCCCAGGTCAATAATCACGAGTCAGGAGTAGGGACTTGGCCAGGACCTAGTGAGTTAAATGATTGGTGCCAACAATACAATATGAATTAATAACTAGCCTGGCTTTATGACAAAAGGAGCAGTGAGATAAGTGTGCTGTTTTCCATTAATAATTTTGTTTTTATTGAATGACCTTATCTGACAGTGAGTGGTTGGGCTGGTCTACATCCAGTGACTCGAGCAATCTCTCTTTCCCCCAAGCTTGCCCCTTGCCACCAGTCTCACATCCCCCCAATGTGAGTGAAAATGGACCCCATGAAGGGAAGTCCACATGCAATGGATGGTGGATTGCAATTGTTCAGCATTAAAGTCTATGTTGTATTTGGCTGAGGCATTTAAGCAATAAATGACAACAGGTTGTGGGTAATGCTGGGATTTATCCATGCCTGGCATGGTTTGGTCACAAGGCCACATTCCAAGTGAACAAACCATGCAGGCATGGGTAAATCCCAGCATAACCCACACTCTGGAGTTGTTTATTATGATCATACAATGGTCCTCTGTTTTTGAGATAGAAAAAAATAAAATAAAACATTTTATTTTTGGTGTTTTAATTTAATTTTATTGTAGCTGTTACTCCACCAGAAAAAAAATAGTCTTTGGTTGCTAGGCCTCTTACCATGGCTGCAGAGTTGCCATCATGTATCCTAATGCAGCCTGTATTTTTTTTTTTGTTTGTGTCTTTTCCATTAAAGAGAGGGCTCTGATTTGTGAGGGGCTAATTTTTTTTTCTTAATGAGATACATTGGCAGAGGCGTGGTGTAAGCTGTAACAGGTTGCCATCAGAGACCTTTTGGGTTGAACTTTGCATTCTGGAGATGGATTTAGGGGGGGTATTTATTTATTTATTTATTTTTCCTTTCTGGGATTCAGAGAGCAAGAGTGGGACTGTATGGGAGAGGGAGTGGTTTTTTTTTTTGTTGTTTTAATGGTACAGTGGGACTTGCCAACTGTGATGGTCCAGAAAAGTGGTAATGGAGCTGAGCCAAGCTGAATGGAGACTGAAAAAATACTTATGAGGTGAGCAGGGTGGAAGTGGTTATGGGGAAAGACTAAAAACATTGTTTTTCATCCCCAATTTTGGTTTACGGACTGTTTTGTTTAGTTCATTTTGTTGATTTTCACACTCTACGGAGGTGGTTTAGCAGTGAGACCATGGTTAACTGGTGGTTCAAGATGGCAGATTTTCAGTTTCATGGTTGGGGGTCAGACTGATAACAGAGATGAGGCTGTCTGGCACTAGTGGTGAGCAAAGTGGGCTCAATTTGCTCTGCTAAGTGATTCATGGAGTAAAGGTGAATTTGCAGAGTACTTCGCAACACGAAGCGGAGTACTTTGCATTATAATGGGTAATGCAAAGTCCATTGAAAACAATGACTTCGCGTTACTCCACCTTCCCAGACCACTACTCCACCAATTTTGAAGGTGAAGTACATTGAAAACAATGTACTTCACCTCACTTCACCTTGTTTTTAAGCTCCAAAGGTGAATTTTGCAGTGATTCATGGAATTTCAGGTCACATGGGCTCTAGATTGTTCTGCACAGGCTCAGTTCGGGGTAGTATATGTAGGAAGCTGTATGAGACAGTCTGCTCTGAGAGCTCTCTGTGATTCAAACCTTCTAAAAGCTGTTAAAAAAGCCTTTTTGAGTAAATTTTTTTGCTCAAACTTTAGTTCATTGATTGTAGGAAACCCTCCTGTGCTCATTTCATCGAGAGTTTATTGTGTGTGTGTGTGTGTGGATTTTGAATGTCAATGTACAACACTGAGTCTGTGTAGGAAGAGACAGTAAAAGTGTGCTTTGGGGATGGGCGTATCTGTGGTGTAGGCAGATTTCACTTGAAGAAATAGGGAATTCTTTGTTTTTTGGTTATATTTTTGTTATATAACTGACTGTGTTAATGTACACACAGTAACATTTTTAGCAATTGTTGACATTTTTTTGCTGATTGTGTGTTGTGGATCTGGTGCAGCAGTTCATAATTTCAGGTTGTTTAAAATACGTGGTATATTACTGAAATTTTCAATTTGTTATGCATTACCTGTAGACAAATTGTGCATATGTGTGTGTGTGTGTGTGGTGTGTCATTAAATAATACACCTTTTATTGTGCCACAGTGTAATTGCAGGCGCAGCAGTGTGAACCTGCTATGCACTGCAGCTGCATGATTTTGTACTGCCATTGTGGTATCTTTTCTTGATTTTGCTACTTGCACTGCTGTAAAAATTTGCAGTCCATGCCTCTCCCCCCACTCCCACCAGCAAAAGGAATTATTTTCCAGATTAGATTTTTGTGACTTCAGCACCACTGGTTAGTTAAGGTGTTGTTGAACTTGTGACTTTGCATCTGTATCTGTTGCTGAAGCCACAGTTGTCTTTTTGGCTTCACATCCAGTGTCCCCCCCAGCCAGAGTGAATGTTCCAAAATCTAAATTTGTTTAGAATATTCTTGTTGATCCCCCAAAATGCCTGCAAAGAGACTTACAAGCAAAGCTGTTTCTTGCCATGGCACTGCTGCCAGTGATAAGATTGTCTGTGGGCATGATAGTACACAGATGCAGAAGTGTATTTCTGATGTGAGGAATGGTATTTCTTCTTCAATGTTTTTTACAGTGCAATCGGTAGCTTCACTCATAGTTGGAGGATATGATGTCCCAGCTTGTGGTGTTAGTGCAGTTGCTGGTGGTGGTATGAGTACTGCTGCCTCAAGTTCCATTTCTGACCAGTTTACCATGCCAAAAAATATAGTGAAGTGTGAAGCAGTGCTAGTGAGTGGCAGTGTAGATGATGTCATACTTCCCAGTAACATCCTAGTAACTGAACATGAGGATTCTGATCATCATGCCAATGATAGCATACAATGTGACATTTCTTCCACTGCAGTTCAGGTCATGCATTTGCCATGCAGTGATTCACAGTGTGATGAAAAATTTCAGGTGATGGTGGTGTTGATGATGATGAATCTGATGATGATGTTGCTGTGGTTGCAACATGCAGTCCACATGCTAGCATCCAAGCAGAAGATATGGATGTGGGTGATGTTGATGAATATGATGATGATGTAAGTGACCCCAGTTGGGAACCAGAGAAAAATAAATTCAAGGTGGCTGTGTCTGGGTCTGTTTGCATTAACTCCTCCCCCCCGGTAAAATGTTGTGATTTACCAGTTTCACTTGATGGTGATAATGATGCTGATGATGACCCAGTAATAATGATAGGTAGTCATAGTGGTCAGTTGCAGTCCAAGTGTGTCCTGCCAGAAAAATCATGTAACCCCCCCCCCACTTCATGGCTTAAAAAGATGGAGTCCAATAAGCAGCATTAGGGACATATTAAAACTAGAGCATCACAATCCCTTGTTTGGGATTTTTTTGTGCAAGATGCAAATTATGAGTCAGTTGTAATCTGCCAGGTTTGCCATGCACGTATGAGTCGAGGTAAAAAGGGGAGCCATCTGGGCACAGGAGGACAGCATACGCATCTTATGAAGAAGCACATGGCACTGCGGACCCAGCACAAGATGGCAGCTAATACCACTGAGGGGCATTCACCCTTGCCATCAACCACAACAAGCATGTTATCACCTTCCATAACAGTTAAATCAAGTAGGAAAATAAATGTGTGCACTAGTGATGAAATAAGAGCAGAGGATTACTACAGGCATAATGAGGTGGAGAAGCATAATGATTTTGAAATGTTGTCCAGTGCTGGTGAGAGTAGCAGTTTTGGTGGTGGTGGTGGTGGTGAATGCAATATGTCTAGTGCAAGTAGTACATCAACCCCGGCTGGTAAATCTGGCAAAATAACTGCATTTGTGGGTTTGTCATCATCACCTGTGCAACCATCTTCATCAAACGTCCACACTCTACCCCCTGCGATTCACAGAGCAGAACCATTGTCATCACACCCCATGTAAAATATTTAAGTCAGCCCACATTACAGAGTGTTTTTTTGCGTAAGCTGAAGCACCCATCAAACCATACAGTGTCACATGAACTTAATGCTGCTGTAACTGAAATACTGGCAATTGATCTTTTGCCCTTCTCCTTTGTGGAGAATTCTGGGTTCCAGCAGTTTGCTGCATGTTCCTGTCCAAAATGGAAAGTCCCATCCAGGACATACTTTTCAATCTGGGCTGTCCCCGAGTTGTATCATACTGTGTCCGACTCTGTAAGACATGCCCATTAACATTCCTCCTCTCCATTCATCCATTTAAGTATGGATATGTGGACAAGTGGCAAAACAGCAGGGAGTTCATATTTGTGTATAACTGCACATTGAGCGCAGGTGCCGGGTGTTGTTTGTGCTGTTGGTAGTGTGACCAATCAGTGTAGTAAGGTGGAATATCATGGTAGCAATCTTCCAGGAATTCGACAGCATGCAACAATTCCTACGCACAATGTGACCTGTTCACACACTAGTGAAAACATATTGGACTTGGTACTGATGGAAACTGACAAGTGGCTGAACTTGTCCCTTGTCCCTGAGAGCTGGGTTCATAGCAAGTGACAATGGGCCAAATATGGTAAAATGCATCACAAATGGTGGCTTTGCTGTTGTTCCATGCATGGCCCACTGTCTAAATCTTGTGGTGCAGGAGTTTCTGCAGCACCCTAATATAAAGAAAATGCTGACAGTTGCACGCCTTATCTGTTCTCACTTTTCATGCACTGCAAAGGCCCCTGACCAACTCCGGAAGTTGCAGATCTGAAACAGCCTCCCTCAGCACCGCTTGAAGCTGGAAGTTGCCACCTGGTGGAACTCCACTTTATTCATGGCAGAGAGGTTGTATGAACAATATAAAGCCATCTTGGAATATCTTGTCATGCACGTTAGCCGTGACAGTTCCGGGGTCTCCATGTCTATGACGACTGAATATTGGTGCCTCATAGACTCTGTAATAACAACTTTGCAGCCTTTTGAACATGCCACATAGGCAGTAAGTGGCGAGTCTTCCTCCATTAGCCAATCAATTCAACTGCTGTGGGTGCTGAGGCAGACATTGGGGAATGTACAGCATAGCCTTGATGTTGCCGGAGACAGTGCTAGCAGTATGTTGCTGAAACTCATGCTGACAGTATTCAACCAGAATCGTCACATCTTGAGCATTCAGCGTAGGGACAACTTTGCTATAGCAACAATGCTGGACCCACGATACAAATTTGGAATTGCCTCATTACTGGAGGGCAGGCCTGAACAAGTAAAAAATGTCAGTGGGCAACTGGTGCACTTGGTTCATGGGGCACAGAAGTCACTTGCCAAGGTCAGCAAACCTCAGCAGCATAATGAGGCTGAACCTGGAGTAGTTTTAAGCATATCCTGTAAGGGAAAGGGGACTGCAGTTCCATGTGGTCTGTCATCCAAAGCAGTTGGCATCAACCCACTTTGGAAGGCTTTGTTCCAAGTGGGGATTTGTGACATAAATGATTCCAGAGAACAGGATGATGCATCAACCACTGGACTTAGTGCAGCACAGAGAATGGTTGAGTCATATTTGTCTGAAAACTGGCATCTGTCAATAACTGATGATCCTCCTTCATACTGCAGTGGAAAGGTCAGTGTATGGCCAGAGCTGACTGCAGTGGCACTTAAGTGCCTGACATGCCCAATCTCCAGTGAAAGTGTCGAGAGGTTATTCAGCTCAGCAGGTGCAATAGTTTGGGATCATCATACAAACCTCTCTCCTGCAAATATCAGTTTGCTAACATTCATAAAAATGAATGAGAGGCACATACCAGCTCAGACCGCAACCTCAGTATTCGTACCCCAGCCTAGTCATGGTTTTGCTGATGTAGAAATGGACTATCCTGGTGGTACTGGCAGTGGCAGCATGAACATGGCCTACCACTGATGTAGATGATGACACAATGGAGAAAGAATTTCCCAGTGGTCAGAATTCAGACATAGATGACTGTGAGGGCAGCTTTCTTTATGAGGATGATGATGAGGTTAATGTTGGCAGGTTTTAACTTAAGTGGTTAAAAGGCTGTCACATTTGTTGTATGATACATGTTTTCTTTTTCATAAAGTTAAATGAGTGTCCCACTCAGAGTGACTCATTTCCATATGTCATGTCACATTTGTAACAGAGAGTACAATATATCCTGGCCCCTGTACCACCACTATAAGACTGCTGTTATCCAGTGCCACTATAGGGAATGTCACCGTGTGCCCTCTGGACTACCATTACCATAAGACCGCTGTTAGCCACCACCACCACAGGGAATGACTTTGTGTGCTCCCCTGGACACCACCATAAGACTGCTGTTAGCCAGTGCCACTATAGAGAATGTCACTGTGTGCCCCCAGGATCACCACCATAAGACTGCTGTGAGCCACTGCCACTACAAGGAATGACTTTGTGTGCCCCCATGGACCACCACCATAAGACTGCTATTAGCCAGTGCCACTAAAGGGAATGTCACCATGTGCCTCCTGGACCACCATCACCATAAGACTGCTGTTAGCCACTGCCACCACAGGAAATGACTTTGTGTGCCCCCCTGGACCACCACCATAAGACTGCTGTTAGCCACTGCCACCACCACCAGATGCAGGAAGATGTCAGAGGGAATGTCATCATGTGCCACAGCTATGACCACCAGCATCCATCACCAGTGTCATTCTGTCAATGTTTTTCCATTACATTGACCATGCAGTGGGAGTCAAACAAGAGACCACATCCATCAGCCACATGCACAAGGCTTCTTACTACTAAAACTATAAAGTGAGTATGTGTACTAATGTTTTCTATGCTATTTGACTTCCTTTAGCTGTGTGTTTTGTTTTCTTGTTGCTTTTCTGAGCTGCAATTGTCAAACACATATGGTAAACTTATTTTGTTTCTTTACAGGTTAACAACAAATGACTCTCCTTCACTGAAGGTCTGTATCAATGGTACAGCAGCAGTACTGTCTACAGGAACCTATGGAATATCCATTTCCAAGCCATACTGGTAAGTATATAAATTGTATTTCATCTGTTCATTTTTTTTCAAAAGAGTGCAACAAATCCAACTGAGGATTCATAAACTAGGTGACGTGTGTGTACGTCACAAAATATATTTCGGCAACATATCATGCACTGTATTCCAAATTTGCAGCTCTGCAGCCATGACAGTGTTAAAAAAGTTGGACCCAGGTTGTGTTACTTGACAAGATGTGATTTTGAAATGTAACTTGAGTTGAGATGCAGGGACACTGACAATGGTATATTTATTACACAGCCTGGTACTAAATTAAGTTGTGATCTGATGATTGCAGTGGGGCAGCTTGCTATCTGTGTTAATCCACATACCCGTGGAACAGCCATGGCTTAAACATAATGTATTACTGCTGCAATCAAGTTGTAATAAGTCCTTCATTTCTTTTTTTAGGAAACTTCCAGATGCTTTGTTGTGTCATAGTTGCCTTATCCAAAGAAGTTCTTCAACATCAGCCCCCCCGGGCTGAGGCAGACATGCAACACGCAGAAGTCATTTCAATCGATGATCATGACCATCATTACCAACCAGACTGGAGAAGGATGCAGATGAAATCTGTAAAGAAGTAACCAAATAATAAACCATTAATGAGACCCACTTGCAAATATGCTCCCCACCTCCCCACAAAAAAATACTTACCTTCATTGGCTTGAGAGTATTCCATTTCCAATTTCAATGCAAAAATTACTCATCAAGCACTGGAATGTGTACATCAACAGTATGTGTGACCTGTGATACAAAACAATACAATGAGTACATGTCTACATATGTCAACCCCCCACCTAGTATTAGTGTACACACAAAGGTCACCCTTCCATCTGGTTGAGATGATCGCATCACATTTGTGGGAATCGCAGCACACTTTGGACCAGCAACAGTTCTCTCACAGTCATCATTTCTAGTGTAACACTGAATGGATTCATGTCATGTTATCCCTCCTTCACATGGTTTGGCAAGACACTGTGCATCATGAGTACAGCATCATCACATAGTATGTAAATTTTCTGGGCACAAGACAGATGCATTTTGGTGATGCAGAAAAATTCTGGGGACTCTGTGTGACCACTGCGTGCATGAGTGACTGCGCAATAAATTCTGGAGGACTTTGCATGTGGTGTAATGCTCCCATTTCACTTCCTCAGCACTTGGGAATTTTCTGGACACAAGGCAGTTGCATTTTGTGTGTTGTGATTGTAAGCACATAATGTAATACTTAAATTATAAATTAAAGCAGTAGTGCAACAATGTAGTGAACATTTTGACCTATACTTTTTTATGCTATTTTACATTGCCAGCCACTAGTTACCTCCTGACTTGTATGATACCCTTCTTTTCACAATTTGTGTCTGCTTTACTACTTTTTCTCATGTCTGAAAAAAAGCACACCTTTTAATATGGCTCTGACGAGGTTTTCATCACTATTTGCAGCTGTTTTTGAATAAATATTGTTCTGCGAGGTCATAAAACACTGCCTGTTGCATAATTGTTAATTTTACAACAGAAATAATACATAACAACTGGTGGAGAAAAATAGCAGAAAATACTGACAAAAACCTGTTCCACACTGTATTAAACGGAGTCCTCCCTTTATTATTTCAGACATGAAAAAAAGTACTAAAGCAGACTCAAATACTGGAAAGAATAGTATCATACAAGTCAGGATGTAAGTAAAGTGGCAATGTAAATTAGCATAAAAAATTATAGGTCAAAATTTTCACCAGATTGTTGCACTGCTGCTTTAAAGAGATTCACCAAGTTACATAGTTTTGGTATTGCACCCAATATACAGGTGCCTTACCTCCATGGGAATCTTTCTTGCTCCACATGTCCTTGCATAGTGTAATACTTTTCTGGCAAAAATGCTTGTAATTTCAGTAAACTGGGTCCCAGAGGACGTCCCGGTCTGAAGAGGCACCAAAGTTCCACCCCCATGCTCAGCAAGGTTAAGACGTGATGCCAGGGAGAGTGCAGAGGCATGCTCTATTATAGTGAATGGCCGGCAGCTTTCTGAATTTTTTTTATGTTATAATGGTCAGTTTGTGGTGAAATGTGGGCACTTTTCGACTAATCAGAGTCACAACAAACTGACCATTGTAACATAAAAAAACATTCAGAAAGCTGCCATTCATTATAATGGAGCACACCCCCTGCTCTCCCTGGCATCACGTCATCATGTTGCTGAGCATGGGGGCAGAACTTTGGTAGATCTTCAGAGCCGGAAGTCCTCCAGAACTCAGTTTACTGAAATTATGAGCATTTTTGCCAGAAAAGTATTGCACTATGTAAGGACATGTGGAGCAAGAAAGATTCCCCTGGAGATAAGGCACCCATATATTGGGTGCACTACTGCAACTTGGACTTGGTGAATCTCTTTAATGAAATATTTCTGGACCCTCAGTAATGTTTACTTTGTGTCAGGACTCATGATTTGAAGTGTTTCGCAAAAAGCATGACTGAGCAGTGCAAGTAGGTCGTGCTAAACTGCATGTGTGCCATCAGTGTTATTTCCTGTGTGTGCGGACATTGTCCAGCTTCGTGCAAACATATATATGGTGTGACTTGTTGCAGTATCTCAAGAATAAAGATAAGAAAGAATGTATGACATATATTTTATTTGTACCATCAACATCAGCGGAGTAAGTGATATATTTTTTCAGAGGTATCGGATCACCATCCACCTCAGTCACTCACAGTGCACACATGACGTTGCAAAGATCATAGCACAAAAAACACATGCTTTCCTAAAAGTCATGTGTGCAGAATGTGACTAAGGAGCACTCTGACCAGACACCTCTGAAAAAATATCGTATCACTTAGTCCGCTGATGATGATGATGGTGACAATAACATATATGTTATTCTTATCACTATTCTTTATACCATAAACACTGCAACAAGTCAGCAATATATGTTTGCAAGAAGCTGCACAATGTCTGATGTCACACACACACACACACACACACACACACACACCACAGGAAACAACACTGACTGCACACATGCAATTTAGCACATCATACTTGCACTGCTCACACCTGCTTTTCCACAACCATTCCACAACAGAAAGTAAACATTACTGAGGCACTGGATTATAATAACAGGGCAATAAGAAGCATGTATGACTGTATGTGTATGTATGTATATACTTTAAAGGGAAGCAGTCAGCAACAGGAGCTCCTACCCCCTGTAAGGCTTACCCTCTGGTTAAGCCTTTTAAGTATGTTGAGGCGTTTTTCTCATGCCACTACATACTAAAGAAAGTCAGTGACCCCGAAGGATGGCAGACACTATGAGGGCTCCATTATGTGTAAAGGAAAGGTGCGGTAGAGACGCAGCATGCACTTCAATACTTTTGTATTGAAGCGCATGGTGCATCGCCGTTGCACCTTTACACATAATGGAGCCCCCATAACATCCACCATACTTCTTGGTCGCTGACTTTTCTTTATTAAAATAAAGTATGTTGTATCATGAGTAAAATGCCTCAACATACTTAAAAGACCTAACCGGAGGGTAAGCCTTGCAGGGGGCAGGACGTCCTGTTGCTGACTGCTTCCCTTTAAATTAATACTCTGTGGCCTTCCCTCTGTCTGTTATTAAACCTAAACAAAAGACAAAACACTAGAGCAGTGGGGGGGGGGAGGTGTGCTGAAAAAAAAGCTAATGGGGATCCCCTGATGTTCCAGCAGCAGATGGAGCATTGACACACTCTGTGGCTGGTGTTGCTCGAACTGCTACACCTGCTGCTGGACAGCACCCACATTGTTGTAATTTTCCTCCACTGCAGCCCACAAAAGTGCTATGTCAGCCTGCATTGCAGGCATTGTGGTGGGGTCCACTAATGCAGGGGGAAAACCAGGTAGTGGTGTTGGTGAGAGTGGTGCTGGTGGCAGTGTTGAGGGTAGTGGTGGAGCAGCTACTGCTGTAGCCCTCCTCCTGCTGTGGCGATGCACAACAGCAGCACCCTCTGCCACTGCCACAGAAGGGCCAGCAGGTGGAGGCCTGGTGTGTTCGGTGGCAGCCTGCCACTCCACCTTATGGTGGTTAAGCATATGTGTGCACTGGCTCCCAGTCCACAGATGTGTCCCCCGGGAGCCACGGTGCACCTGCACTCTACAAAGCAAACACACCACAAGGCTGCTGTCCCCCCAACACAGTTGAAAAACTGCCAAATTGGGGAGCTGCGGGGGGGAGGACCAGATACAGGAGGGGCAGATGTAGTGCCGGCAGCATGGTCACGCACCTGGGGCTCCACCTGGTGCTGTGGAGGTGGTGCTGCTGGACCTCCTGCAGCTGCCTCTGGTGGTGGTGGCAGACTTGGTGGATGTGACGGTAGAACTGGTGGTGCTGCTGCTTCCATGGGGGGAGAGGCAGGACCAAACAGTCTTGAGTGGTCCAATGCCACCTGGCTATGACCCCCATGTGTGTGCACTCCCATCTGGCCATGGGCCCCCTACTGTCCCTGGTCCATCGCACAAAACACTCCTTCCCTCTCCAACACATCAAGCGATGAGCAACTTCACACACACTCACACACACACACACACACAGACACACACAGACAGTTACACACAAGCACACACACACACACACACAAAACAAAACGTATAAAACAAAGAAATCAGTCACCAAAAAGAACTGACTAAACAGTACAAAAAAAAGAAAGAATTAGCTTTTAAAAAAGCTTTTGGGTTTTCTGAAATTTGCTCAAGAAAGAAACTAATAACACACTCTCCTCTCCTACATTAAATGCTTCCTCCTTCTACCTCTGCAAAAGAGAAAGTGAAAGTATCTGCTTGTATGACTCACTTCTTTTCTGCCTAGCTAAAGCATATGACTTACAGTACTGTAAGCCATGTGATGTGTGGAGGGGGCTGCCTAAAGTGCCTATATTGTTGTCATTCTGCCTTACTCCACGTTAAGGTGGAATAACAATGCAAAGTCATAATAAGAAGGTGAAGTGAGCACTTTTCAATGGCCACTTTGCGTAGCATTGTGATAACGTGAAGTAGCCACTCCGCGTTCACTTCACCGGTGAATATTAAATTTGCTGCATCTCTAGCTGGCACCTTTTGTGTTGGTAATGCTAGGATTTACAACATCTGAAAGGTGCTAGTCAGCCAGTCAGAAGCACTGATTCTAGGATGCCATTGCATAATAGGTCATTTGTGTTTTTTGGCATTGGTGCCTGGGATGAATTCTGAGTGGGTGTTTAGGGTGGGATGAACCTATCACTGGCATTGCTGCTCTCCTTGCCATGTGACTGGGCCATGTATATGCCACAGGATGTGTTTGGCATTACAACATCATCTGTTACAGTTGGCTATGCTCCCCTGCAGGCTGGCTGTCATGTGTGGGTTGTGCTGGAGTGTTTGATAATGTTGTGGTTCTGTTGTATGATATATGGGGATTTGGGGGTTGGCTGCCATGTACTAGATATGAATGGGAAACACCATCCTGCTGTAGGGCAGTGACAATTATGGTCATGCCATTGTTCAAGGTCTCACACAGATTGCAGAACCCTTGCTGCATGTCAAGTCTGTGGGCTGTGATGTCACTGTATGTGCCCTATATTTCATGCAGCTGTCCCTTTTGAGCCTTACCCTCCCTGCTCCAGCTGTCTCAGTTCAGGGTACATGCAGATAAAGCATTCATGACCTGGTATACATCCTGTGTAAGTGCTGGGCCTTTCGGGACCATTCTGTGGGTCCTATATATCAGGTCCATTCTCTGGCATGCATGGTCTGCATAAGAGTTTGCTGTGTGACAGACACATGCACCTCCAGGCTGGTGTTTTATGTGCTCTTCTCACTGCTTTGTATGTCTGACTGTGTGGTACACTGTTGGGGGGTGCAGAGTCTTCTGTTCAGGTTGCAAGGGCAATGCCTGCTGCAGTGATAGCTGACTGTACCGAAGAGAAGTAGTATATAGTCGGGTGTTTGAAGGGTGACTGGAGTTGGATTTTTTGTTTTAGTTTCGGCAATTTTTTTGAAGAAAATAAAAAGTAGTTATTTTGATAGTGATATTGGTTGTTTGTAACAAGTCAAAGAAGGCCTTCAAAGCAGCCAAATAGTGCCAAAATGACCCTCAAAATGGACCAGAATGCATAAAAAACCTTATAGCTCTGGGGGCCTAGGTGGCCCTACATCCACAGCCTGTGGGGGGTTGGGGACATCATAGTTCATGGAGACCCTACACTTCTAAATTTAGCACTAAACCTTTGCCTGCTGGTCAAAACTGAGTTTTTAATGAGACTGCATTGGTCCAGCAGAGATTCAAATTACACTTCTCTCTCTCACACACAATTGTGTGTGTGTGTGGCAGTGTAAAATGATTTACTGCTGTCTGTAGGGTTTGTTAACCCTTTAACGTCAAGCCACACAAAGGTGAGAGTCCTGGATTTCTGGACGGCACACTTTACTAAGATGGGGATATGTATCAAGAATGATCTGGCAGTAAGGGATGAGTGGAGGGGAGTTGAGGAGCAGTGGACCCTTCTGAAAGGAGCCATAGTGGAGGCAACAAACCTTTGCAATAGGCAAGTAAACAAGGGCAAGAGAAAGAGAAAACCACTATGGCTCTCAAAGGAAGTGGCCGGGAAAGTAAGGGCAAAAAAGATGGCTTTCAAGAAATACAAGGAAACACAGAAGGAAGAAGACATGGCAATGTACCTGGATAAAAATAGGGAGGCAGGGAAATCAGTCAGGAGTGCAAAGGCACAAACGGAGGAAAGAATAGCACAGGATGTAAAAAAAAGGGGACAATGCTTTTTATAGGTACATTAGTGAAAGGAGAAAAAACAGTGGTAAGATTGCAAAGCTTAAAGGGGAAGAAGGGGATTGTGTGGAAAAGAATCTGGAAAAAGCATCAGTACTGAACAAATATTTTTGTTCTGTGTTCATAGAAGAAGGTGAAGGTGATGGGCCACAGTTAGAAAACATGAGCAGATACATAGATACATAGATACATAGACAGTGTCGGCAGATAAGGGCCTATGGCCCACCTAGTCTGCCCATTTGAGCTTGTAAGTTCAGTTTGTTTTCCTAGAAGTCTATTTCCCCTTACCCCTGACCTCTAGAATTCCTTTATGTCTATCCCATGCATTCTTAAATCCCGTGATTGTTTCAGCCCCCACCACTTCCTCTGGCAGGGTGTTCCACTTGTCCACCACCCGTTCTGTGAAGAAATTCTTTCTCATGTTTCCTCTGAATCGTCCTCCTCCAACTTCATCCCATGCCTCTAGTCCTGAAACATCTTTTTCGCTTAAAAATAGTGTTTTCCTGCACCTGTTCCTCCCTGTAAGATACTTGTATGTCTCTATCATATCCCTCTCTCCCTCCTCTCCTCCAGGAGTACATGTTCAGTTCCTTCAACCTGTCTTCATAGGATTTGTGATGCAACCCATGCACCATCTTTGTTGCCCTCCTCTGAACCTTCTCTACCCTGTCTATGTCCTTACGTAGGTATGGTCTCCAGAACTGTACACTGTACTCCAGGTGGGGCCTCACTAGTGTCTTGTATAGCGGAATTATGACCTCCTTTTCCTGCTGGTGATGCCCCTGCCTATACATCCCAGCATCCTATTTGCTTTACCTGATGCCTTGTCACACTGTTTCCCACCTTGAGGTCATCAGAGATGACAACCCCAAGATCCCTTTCCTGCTTGGTGCATGCTATATCCTCACCCCCAACTGATATATTGTGCCAGGGTTTTGTGCCCCATATGCATTATCTTGCACTTCTTTGCATTGAATTTCAACTGCCAAACCCTTGACCATTCTTCAAGTTTCTGCAGGTCCCTTCTCATTCTGTCTACACCCTCTGGTGTGTCTACTCTGTTACAGAGCTTTGTGTCATCAGCGAACAGTGAAATTCTGCCTTCTATATGGTACTCTATATGGCATGGTATACTCTTCAGATATGGGAGGGAGATGGATACCAGTCCATTTATGGAAAAAGCCCCAAAAAGAACCCACAAAACTGAACATGGACAAGTCAATGGGATCAGCTGGAACACATCCTAGAATATTAAGAGAACTATAGGAGGTGCTGGCAGTACCATTAGCAGCCCTGTTCAATGAATCACTAGATACAGGAGTGGTTCCAGAGCCTACCTGGTTATAATAGTGTTTCAAGATTAGCACAGTCAAGAAGAGTGCTGCAAGTACCACTTAGGCCTGTATAGTGACAGGAGTAGAATAGCACACATCAGTTACCACTAGCCTTGTAGCTGTGGAGGAATATGGGAAGGAGTCAAGTTGCTGGAAGCGAGATGCCTGGTTAAGCTGCTCTCATGGTGGAGAGGCTAGGGCACTCACATCCAGAGGAGAGGAGACCCAGAAACCTGGATTCTGTTCCTGGTCTCCTGGGTTATGGATTTAAGCAATATACCACAAGAGGGTGTAGGCAATGCCAGGATTTACCCACACCTGGTGTGTTGTTTGGTCACGAGGCCGCAGGAGAGTGAGCAAAACACACCAAGGATGGGTAAATCCTGGCCTCACCCACAGCCTCGAGTGGGATATTGCAATTATACAATCTGCTCTTTTTTTGGTGAGAAATTTTTATTTTTTTTTTAATTTTCAGTTTACATTATTTTTATTGATTTTATTAGTCCACCAGAAAAAAATATTTCCCATAAGAGCGAGGTGTGAAGGGGGGGAACGAGAGAGCAAGGAAGCTTGGCTGTCAGGGGCATTCTATTAAGCATCAGTGTGGCTTCTGATGTGTTGCCTCTCCCACATTTGCTGCTGCGGTCCTCTCATTCACTCCAGGAACCTCCCCCCAAGGCTTTTCATTGTTGCAGAGTGACTTCACTTACAATAGTTGTCAATAGCAGCTCCTTTGTTGCTTTTCTTCCTTGACTCCACCCCCAGGCTTTTACATTAGCTGTGGGAGCCGCTTCACTGACTGGAGGCTCCTGCCACCCACCACCCTCTCTCTCTGCTCCAGGGTTTTACATTTGCCACAGGATTGGCTTCACTGACTGGTGGCTCCTGCCACTCGGCACACTGTGTCCCTGCTCCAGGCTTTTAAATTAGTAACAACAGGCATGGCAGCTGAGACAAGGGAGAACAAATGAGTAACAGTGTTCATGAAGCAGTTTTTTGGGGGAGGGCAGGGAGTTATGATTTACAGTTTTGGTAACCGGCTGGGAAATTGAAGAGCAGCAGTGGGTTGTCTTGGGACTGGGTAAATGGTGACAGTGCAATGGAGGCAGGATGGAGTGGCTTTTAAGAAGAGCAGCACTGACCACAACAGAAGGTGGAGGGAGTGAGAGTCAGTGGATTTGGGTGCTAATGATGTCATGGGAATGGGTGACGGATTGACAATCTGTTCAAAAGCAAGGTGAGACAGGAGGTTTGGGAGTTGATTGCCAGACTAAAACTTGTTTCAGGAGCCAGGGTTTACCAGCGCTAAGTGAGGAAGAGTTAATTTTGGTTGTTTGAATTTGGTGGTTTTCGGTAAGCAGGACAAACAATATGCTGGCCGATTACTTTGAAGTAGTGGCATCGGAGTGATATTGGTAAGGGGGGGCTGGCAGGCTGGCACTCTTTACCATGGGGTGATGGTAGGATTTACACATTGTAAATCATGCCAGCCAGCCTAGCAGTATTTTAAGAACCATTGTATAATTACAATTTTATGTTCCACCCTGTTTTTGTAAATTGTTATTGTTCCTTCCCCTGTTATATTTTTTCCCCATCTGTTGGTTATACTTGATTCCCCCCCCACCCGTGGTTCTCCCCATCCCCGAGATATACCCCCAGAGTTAATTATATGAAGATAGGGGATGTGGGGGCATGTTTTATTTCACCATAGTAGTGATCCTCTGTGAGTTTTTGGAGTTCTACCATTGGTGCTGTTGTGTAATGCAGCATTTTGCCATGGGCGCTCTTACTGTTGGCACCATTCTTCCTGCATGCTTCTTGACCGCTGTATTCTGATGTGCAGCATCTTGACCTAGTGCCATTCCAGAGGACTGGAGGAGGGTGTATGTAGTCCCTCATCACAAAAGTGGGAATAGGGATGAGGCTGGAAACTATAGACCAGTCAGCCTCACATCAATAGTGAGGAAAATTATGGAATCACTACTTAAAGAAAGGATGGTGGAACACCTTAAATCCAGCAGAGCACAGGATCTGAGACAGCATGGATTCACAGTTGGAAAGTCATGACAAACAAATCTAATTGATTTCTTTGACTGGGTGACTAGGGAAGTGGATTAGAGGGGAGCGGTGGATGCGGCCTACCAGGATTTCTGTAAGGCTTTCAATATCGTTCCTCATAGAAGACTTGTGAACAAGATAGGCAGCCTGGGAGTGGGCCATAAGGGGTAAACTGGATTAGGAACAAGTTGAGTGATAGAAATCAGAGGGTGGTGGTAAATGGAGCTCAATCTGAAGAAAGGAGGGTGACCAATGGGGTGCCACAGGGATCAGTTCTGGGGCCATTCCTGCTTAATGTCTTCATGAGTAACATTGTGGAGGGGCTGGAATTGAAGGTGTGCCTCTTTGCAGGTGGTACTAAGATCTGCAACAGGGTGGACACTCCGGGAGGGGTGGAAAAAATGAGGAGGGACCTAGGTAAACTGGAGGAATGGACTAGAGTGTGGCAGCTGAGATTTAATGTGAAAAAGTGTAAAATCATGCATTTGGGGTACAAGAACCCAGGCAAGGATTACATTATGGGGGGGTGGAGATACTGATGGTCACCAAACAGGAAAGGGATTTGGGGGTTATCATGTCTGATGACCTAAAGGTGGCCAAACAATGTGCCAAGGCTGTGGGGAGAGCTAGTGAGATGCTGGGGTATAGGGAGGGGTATCATCAGCAGAAGAAAAGAGGTGGTGATGTCACTGTACAGATCATTGGTATGGCCTCATTTCACTGTACAGATCATTGGTATGGCCTCATTTGGAGTACTATGTCCAGTTCTGGAGGTCACATCTCCACAAGAACATAGACAGGGTGGAGGCAGTTCAAAGAAGGGCAAAAAAGATAGTGCAGGGCCTGCACCAAAAGTTATATGAGGAGAGGCTGGGAGACCTCAATATGTATACCCTGGAGGAGAGGAGAGACAGGGAGATATGATAGAACCCTACAAATATCTAAAGGGCATAAATAGGGTACCAGAGGGCAGCAGCTTTCACAAAAGAAGATGTTCAGGAATTAGGGGGCATAACATGAGGTTAGAAGGGGTAGACTAAAGGGTAACGAGAGGAAGTATTTCTTCACAGAAGGGATGGTGGGTGCATGAAGTAGACTCCTAGTGGAGGTGGTGTGGGAAAACACAGTGAGCAAATTCAAAAATGCATTGGACAGGCATAGGGGAACCCTAGTGATAGGAACGAGAAGGTAAAGCTGGAGATCAAGTAGGGTCTGTGGCTTTTGCAGTAGGTAGGGAAGTTGAGCAGACTGGATGGGCCTAGTGGTCTTTATCTGCCATCAATTTCTATGTTTCTATGACAGATACAAGACTGAATGATAAACAGAGCTCCACTATATTCTCTCTCTGTCACTCTCTTCTCTTCTCTTTCTGTCTCTCTCTCAACAATTCCCTGTTGGTCAAAACTGAGTTTGTAATGAGACTGGATTGCTCCAGCAGAAATCCAAATTACACTTCTCTCCACACCCTCCCCCCGCCCCAACTGTGTGTGGCAATGTACAATGATTTACTGCTATCGGTATGGTTTGTTAACCCTTTCGTGACTGATCTAAGACTAAGGGGCCTTACAACGAACAACTAAATGTTTATCTAAACAAAGTAAGAAAAAGGTGGCAGAACAACTAGTAGTACCAGTCTTGACATATGGTGAGCTTTTTTATAGAACTGCAAATAAATCATTACTACATAAATTACATAAAGTATGTTATAGAGTAGCAAGATATGTTTTGCAGTATTGTGTAAGAACCAACCATTGTGTTTTATTATCTACCCTACAGTGGCAGCCACTTAAGCAATAATGCCCGACAGGGTGTGTGTCGTGCCTGGGAAAACGTCACGCCTCAGGTGGTTGGGCACGAGGCTGCAGGCAGAGTGCATCCAACAACTGAGGCGTGATGTTATCCCAAACGACATACACCCTGGAGGGCATTATTGCAATTGTACAATGGCTTGTTGTTATACAGAATAAAAAATCATTTTAAAGATGTTTTTGTGTGGAAAAATATTTTTGTTTTTTTAAGAGTAGATGAAACAATCAAACAAATGCTCAAGATGCTCAAGAAGCTCAAGCTCATCTACAGGTTCACAGTGAGGCTGAGACTAGACCCATGATGTTGTGCTGGGATAACATCATGGGTCCAGACCAAGACTGACCAATCAGAGTCCAGGATTTTTTCTTGCCATTGTATAATTAACCTGAGTTCATATTTAATTTTAGATTATTGGTACTTAAGTTTTGTAACTTAATTATTGTGGTTTACAATTGTGTATTGTCAATATATCTAGTGCCGACTTTTATTGATGAATGTGTTGTCTTAGATTTATTTGTATAGGTAACACCATAACATATAAACAGGACTATCATGCAAACTGAGTCATCTGAACTAAATGACATGTTTTCCTGTATAAAAAATAAAGTTTTTACCACTACTACTACTGAATGATAAACTGAGTTCCACCATACCTCCTCCCCAACAAGCCTTATACAGGGGAATGCTGAAAAGTGAAGCTGACCAAATGTGATAACTTACTTGACTTTTTTGTCAATAAACTTTTAAATTATTTCCCAGCCTTTTACAAATAAAGCTTACTATGTGCACTGAATGGAGGCTGATGGCTTGGACAGAAAGAAAATATGAATTTCTGAAATCACAGACTGTAACCTACAGAATATGTGTGTAATGTTTATCACTGCTGGGCTTGATGGGTTGCATAGCACTACTGCATATGGCACAGATATTTCATTTGTTTTGTTTTTAGTTTCATTTGATCCTCAAGCCTGCATCTCCTTACCCCTTACCCCAAAAACCACCACACACATTTGTATCTAAATTTGATCTGTAAACCAACAGCACAAGAGCAAAACTGTAACAGCTATGCGCCTTATCAATTTGAATCACATAACCTCTCATACATAGAAATGTAGCCCTCCATCTCCGTGTCTAGGGGTATGGAGGAAATATGTCCATGGGGAGGGGGCATCAACAGGAGCAGAAACACTTCCAGTGGTCATGTTACCCAGGCCCAGATGTCACACACAGGGTTTTTTTCCTCGCTGGTGCTGGATGGAAACAACAGGTTAATGCACATTGAAGAGTTTGTTTCAATAACAGAATGTCCACACAGAACTTAAAGAAACAACAGGGATCCCAAATTGATTAAACATATTCACACATTGCTCTGGGGACCATCAGTTAATTTGTGAGGAACACATTCAGCTTTCACATGATCACTATGGCCATAATAGCAGCTTTTACCTGGACTGAGGAGGTCGCGCAGTCTTTAGGGTAGCATTAACTCTGGACTGCTATGATCATTGATACAGTCAGACCTGGTTAGTCCATGCACATTTATGTTTGCCAATTTTGTTACGTAATACAAATCTACGTAGTAACCAGACAGTGATAATAAAGAGGTCAATAGCTCAACAAAAAATCTTTATGTAGTGTTTTTCATTCAGATAGTCAGACATATGGATTAACAAGGCACGGATTAACCAGGTCAGACTGTACATAGAATTTGATGGCAGATAAGGCCCACCAGGCCCACCACGTCTGCCCATTTTCCCTACCTGCTGCAAAAATCAAAGACCCGACTTGATCTCTGGCTATGTTCTCCTACTTACCGCTAGGATACCCCTATGCAAATCCCACACATTTTTCAATTCCCCTACAAAATTTGCCCCACCACCTCCAATAGGAGGCTGTTCCATGCATCCACCACCCTTTCTGTGAAGAAATACTTCCTCATGTTACCACTTAATCAACTCCTTCCAACCTCATGTCATGACCCCTTGTTCTAGAACATTTCTTTTTCTGAAAGATGCTACCCTCCAGTACCCTATTTATGCCCTTGAGATAATTGAAGGTCTCTATCAAATCCCCCCCCCCCAGGATGTACAAATTGAGGTCCTCCAATCTCTCCTCATTTGTCTTTTGGTGCAGGCCCTACACCATTTTTGTTGGCCTTCTCTGAACTGCCTCCATCCTGTCTATGTCTATGTAGATGTGGCCTCCAGAACTCGACACAATACTTCAGATGAGGTCTCACTAACAATGTATATAGAATCATCATCACCTCCTTTCATCTGCTGGTGATTCCTCTCCCTATTCACCCAACAAGAGTGGTCACAAAGGATGAAGGCAGCACAAGTCCCAAAACAATTCACAGTGCCTAACAGCCCATTATTATTCACAGGCACCCAAACTCTCAACGATCTCCATCTCTCTCTCTCTCTCTCTCTCTCTCTCTCTCTCCCTGCACTGGCTCAGCAGGTCCCCCTCAGAACATGTAATCATTATGGCTTGGGGAATTGCAGGTTCCTTCATAATGCCTGCATCCTTTTCCAGAACTGGCAGCAGCTGTCCCCGAGTTGAGAAGGGGGACACGTCCCGCGTAGCTCCAAGGCAACTTGCTCTCTGGACACTACACTCCCTGCCACATTAGTGCCAACATGATCCCTAGACGAATCAGTGCAGGCTGCCAGGGCACTCTGCGACTTGTGGCTGCTGGCTCCCCTGTCAACTTTTTCTGCCCTCCAAGATACTGTGTGGCTTGCAGCTACTGTCTCCTACTTCTTCCTCTGTGTACCACCAAGTGCCAGGACTCCCCAGCGGGTGGCTGGAGCAGACAATCACCCCTGCCTGGCCCTGACTCACTCTGCCTCTCTCACTTCCTTACTGCTCACTCCTTTGACTGGAACTCCCTCTCCTGCCTAAACTGCTGGGTTTTATCCCCCCCACACACCTGTGGTGACCTCCTGACTGAGTGCTGAGAAGAATTAATCTTTTTTCCTACTGGACCGAATTAGGCAGCAAAAATGTAGATCCAGGGAGGAATGAATAGACTAGTAGTCACCCAAAGGTGGGGGAACATAAACATAGACACTGATGGCAGATAATGACTGCTGAGCAAATCTAGTCTGACCATTTTTAATTATGATCATTTTTGCTGCAGACCCAACTTGTCCTACAGCACTGTCTCTTCCACCCCCTTCCTTCCTCCTAGGATTCTTTTGTGTCTGTCCCAGGCATTTTTGAGACCCACCACTGGTTTTACCCAAAACCTCCCATGGAAGGCTGTTCCAAGAATCCACCACCCTTTCTGTGAAGAAATACTTCCTTACATCTCAGCTGAATCTACCTCCGTCTATCTTCATATTATGACCCCTTGTTCTACAGCACCTTTTTCTCTGAAACATATCTCCTTCCTCACAGGAGGTATTTAAAGATCTCCTTAATATCCCCACTCTCCCTCCTCTCCTCCAGGGAGTTCATATTGAACTCTTTCAATCTCTCCTCATAGGGCTTCTGATGCAGACCTTGCACCATTTTGACAGCCCTTACCTCTCTTACTGCTTTCTACTTTTTCCAGTTGCTCATGCTTCCACATCTTTGTCCTTTGACTGTGCCTTCCCTCCTTCTTCCTTTGCTAACACCATGCTTCTCTGAATTACTTGTATCCTGGTGGGACTATCTCCCCAGGGGATCGCCCTACTCAGCTTGTAGTGGCCCACTTTCTGCCTCCCATATTTCTTCCATCACACTTCCTCGGCTACTTTAAATGTCCATCGAAGTAACAGTATCCCATGATTTGAGTGAGTTAATAGCGAGTCAATTTAGGTGAAGTTAAAAGAATGAATGTTACAAGGGCTACCGTGATTTAACAGTGAGTGTAAATGTTAATGAGTTTCTAGTGGAAGGGAGGTATCGAGGAACATGATTAGTACAGGATGCAGGCATTGGTATCTTGAACTGCTTCTGAGCTAGTCGCCTAATGTAGAGGATAGAGTCACCACCTATGAGCCTGGCAGACCCGGGTTTGATACTGGGTCTGCAGAGTTTGCTTTTGTTTTGGGGACTTTGGTCCTTCTAGGGGGAATATTTCATTCCTGTTGTTCTGCCCTCCAGACTTTGTTCCCTCCCGAGTGTTCTCCCTGTGTTTCATTCCCCCCCAATGTTTGTAATTTAAAGTTTGGGGGATGTGGGGTGAAGAAACAAAAGGTATAGCTGTTTTCTGCAGAAAAACATTGACATTGTCACTGACTTTGCAGCACGCTATTGTGCTGTTCACTGTAATGATAGTTGACGTTCTTTCTTCACTAATATTTTTGATGCTTTTTTGCAGTCCCCTTTATCACATGGAACCGCAGTAACATTTGAATCATCCACTAAGGACTGTGGTTGCCTCCTGGATGAAAGCAGGCCATCACCTTGGTATAGGTTCTTGTCCTTCCAGGTTTTCCCACAGTCCCCTATTTAGACATACCTCTCCTCCCTGCACCATTCCTTCCATCATTACTTGAAGACCTTGACGTGGAGCTCCTTTTCCTTCCACATACAGTACAACACAGACTCACCACTCACATTTTAAATGTATGGGAAATACTGGCTCAACCAGATAAATGATCAACCTTTACCAAAATGAAATTTACACACAAAGCTGACTACAGCGAGGCATCTTTACATTTATGGCCATGAAACACTCTTATCAAGTTAATGTATTAACAGCCGTAGTGACTCTGACCAGAATTTGTTTCTTTTGTTATGGAAAAGGATCCATGCAAACAAAAAAGGATTTTGCATGGTGTCCCTGTAATCATGCCGTGATAATTTTAATTTATCCCTAGTGTATAGTGGCACCCCCACCCTCTGATTGCTGTCCCCATAATTTTATTTTTCCCTGGTGTCAAGTGGCACCTCCCACCCTCCAACCACCATTCCCATATTTTTTTTTTGCTGAGGCCTAGTGGTGCCCCCCACCCTCTGATCGCCATTTCTGTAATTATTTAATTTATCCCTGGTGTCTAGTGGCACCACCCCACCCTCCTATTGCCACCCCCATAATTATTGTAATTTTCCATGGTGTCTCGTGGCACCCCCTACATTCCAATTGCAATCCCTGTAATTGTCGTAATTTTCCCTAGTATCTGATGGCACTCCCCCAACTTCGATCATCATCCCCATTTACATTTTTCTTTCCATGGTGTCTAGTGGCACCCCTTCCCTCCAATTGTGGTCCCTGTTTATGTTTTTTCTGTCCTTGGTGTCTAGTGGCACCTGCCACCCACTGATCACCATCCTCTCTGAAATAAAGAAAATGGTCTGTCAATGTCTGTTTTTAAACCTGCAAAAAAGAAAATGGTCCCTCGCTGATCCAACACCCCCCACACAGACCTTCCACTCAGCATCCACCACCCCACAACCCCACAACCCCCCTCACACCCTTACTCAACTGAACAGGTCACAGGGTGAAGATCCACTCTCTAATCGAAGATTTGTCTTGCTGCTGGAAGTGCCAGCTGCTATATGAGAAAGTAAGGTAAGTTCAGTGCAATGTATTTCAATGGGGTTTTCAACTTTGATGTATAACTTTGCCATTTTGGCATATTTTTACACCAAATTTTCAACATAGCCTTTTTGAGACCCCGCCTCATGAACAATTGCAGTTGAATTAGGAAAATCCAGCCCAAAGGGTGATTTTGTGGTCGCTTGGCAAAATCACCTTTAAAGCAGGATGTGACAATTTTCACCACCCTTGTTCATAAGGTGGGGTTCATAAGAAGGGCATGTTGCAAATGTGGGGTCAACATTTGTAAAAATTGCAAAGTTCTGTGCATCCTTTGAAATTTTGCTATGCAAGCTTGTAAGATTGGTTATTTTAAATATTTTGAGCCCAAATTTTCAACATAACCATATTTTCACACCATCCATGAACGTGATAACTGTCATTTGTCAAATCTTGGCCAAAAAGGTTTTACACCTGTGAAAGTGGAATGATGTTGTGGTGGTGTGGAATCATGTTATGGTGGGGATTTAAAAATTTCAGTACTAGATACATGAGGTGGGCTAATGAAAAGGCTATGCCGACAATTTGGTTGCTGTTGTCCTACATATAGAAGCACAGGACCAGAGGGCCCTGCGCTTCCACAGCAGCACACATATATGCATGCTAGTTTACTTTAGTTTATTGTATTCAGAAAACCTTTGAGCTAAAATAGCCCTTTTTCAAAGGTGTCCACATCATATACAGTCAGACAGTATAAACAGTAAAAAACATACAATAAAACAGTATCATTTACAATTAACAAACCTACCTATTTGCAAACAAATGTAATACATGATTTTTAAAAACATTTAAAGTATTTAAACCATAAATCTCAAGTGGATGCACATTCAAAACCTTTGCTGCTCTAATAGATAAAAAACTTTGTCCTAAGTTTGTTCTCCCATAAGGTAACTCAAGTCTTTCACATGCCATGTTGATGTAAGAAATCTATTTAAAGAGTGATTGAACCCCAACAGAGGTATGTCCCAAAAGTGACATTTACACATAATAGTAAGACTGTAATCAATTCAAAAATGAAGTGGCAGCCAATTTAGTGGCAGAATATAAATAACACCTATGATTATCACTTTTAAAAATTTAAAGTAAATTTGCTGACATTTTTCACAGCAACATTAATTTTCACCATAATATTATTGCAAGTTGCCAAGTAGGCAACTAATCCATAGTTGACAACTGAACAAATCAAGCTATTCACCAATAATTTTTTAACTTCACAGGTGAAATTATTCATAGTTCAATGAAAAAGACCGATTTGTTTATTAATACTCTTTACAACAAAGTCAACATGACATGTGAAAGACAACAATTGATCTAAATAGATCTCCAAATATTTGAATGATTGAATCTGTTCAGTACCCTCATCACTTGGAATAGTAATAGTCAGAGTTGCGCATTTTCCAAGGCTATACCTACTCCCAAATAACATAATCTTGTTTTTTTTTGGGGGGGGGTTTGCATTAATAAACAGGCCATTTTGTTCAAACCAACCCCAGATTAGCTTAAAATCAAATTGTAAACATTTCTGCATATTATCAAACTGGTTCCATGTGATATGCACAAGAGTGCTCCCCATATCAGTGAGTACACATCACTGAAAACAGCAATGGCGATGTGCACTATAGCGGGACCATATGCTACTATGGTTTGGAGCACACTCCACAGGCAACTGCAAGAAATTTACACCCTTTTTTATGTAGGGGCTTCACCTACCACACCCCCCTTACAAATTATATTCAACTCTGAGGGGGAGCCTGACAGTGGGGTACAGGGAATCTTTGGGAGGGAACTGTTTTGGGGGGGCAACCTGTGAAAGGGGAACCACCAGGAGGGCAGGGTAACAGGGAGCAGAAAATAAAAAAAAGTGCATACACAAAACAGAAAAATAAACCAGATCTCCTGTCCAGGTTAGAACCTGGGTCCTCCACTACTGGAGGCATACTCTGCCTCTACTGGACCAAATAGCCAGCTGGAACTGCCAGGCCAAACTACCTGCTATATCGTCCATCATCGTAGATCCCTCCTAACGTCGCTCTGTCTTCTCTTTTGATATTCTTGTCCTGATTTCTTTGCTTTTCCCATTGTCAATACAGTTTCCCTCTCACTCTATTCACAGGAGCGCAATCTGAGTCACCCATATCACTGGATATGTATCAAAGTTTAACTCAGAAGTAAAAAGAACAGTATCATCAGCATATAAAATTGTACAGAGTACTTGGCAACATTATAAACTGTATTAATAAAAAGACTGAACAACAGAGCTCCCAAAATAGACCCCTGTGGAACCCCTGTTTCCAAAGGCAAAATGGAGAAAAACAAGTTATTACAGTTTACTCATTGGGTTCTATTATAGAAACATAGAAACATAGACTTTGACAGCAGATAAGGACCACTTGGCCCACCCAGTCTGCCCATTTCCCTACCTATTGGATGAGCTGCAGATTCTAGTTAACCGACGGCCTACTTCCTGCAACCCCCGACTATAATTGCCTTATGTCTGTCCCATGCATGTTTGAATTCCCCCACTGTTTTAGACCCCACAACCTCTCCAGGAAGGTGGTTCCATGCGTCCACCACTTTCTCAGTGAAAAAGAATTTCCTCACACTACCCTTGAGCCGTGCCCCCTCTAACTTTAAATTGTGCCCCCTTGTTCTTACACATCTCTTTTTCTGAAAGATGCTATCCTCCTGGACTTTGTTGATTCCCTTGAGGTACTTAAAAGTTTCTATCATGTCCCCCCGTCCCTCCTTTCATCAAGGGTATACATATTAAGCTCTCTCAATCTATCTTCATATGGTTTCTGATGTAGACCCTGCACCATTTTGGTTACCCTCCTCTGGACTGCTTCCATCCTGTCTATGTCCTTGCGTAGATGAGGTCTCCAAAACTGCACGCAGTACTCCAGATGGGGTCTCATCAACTGTCTGTACAGAGGGATAACCACTTCCCTTTTTCTACTTGTGATGCCCCTCCCTATGTATCCCAGTATCCCCCTGGCTCTCCTTACTAACTTCTCACATTGCTTACCCACCTTTAGGTCATCTGATATGACTACACCCAGATCCTGTTCCATTACTGTTGTTGTTAGTACCTCCCCTGCTATTGTGTACTCTTCTCCTGGATTTTTATTTCCCAGGTGCATTACTTTGCACTTCTTTGCATTGAATCTGAGTTGCCATATGTCTAATCATTCCCCCAACTTTGCCAAGTCCCTTCTCATCCTTTCTACCCCCCCCGTGTATTGACTCTGTTACAGATATTTATGTCATCTGCAAAGAGGCATATTTTTCCTTCCAGACCCTCTGCAATGTCACCTATAAAGAAGTTAAAGAAGACTGGACCCAGTACTGAGCCCTGAGGTACTCCACTAGTAACCCCCCTTTCTTCAGAATGTGTTCCATTCACTATTACCTTCTGTGTCCTGTTATGTAGCCAGTTTGCTACCCAGGCTACCACCCTGGGACCCACTCCCAGGCTGGCTAACTTCATTATTTATCTTTTGTGCGGGACTGTGTCAAATGCCTTGCTAAAGTCTAGGTAGGCCATATCCACAGCCCCTCCCTGGTCTATTACTTTGGTCACCCAGTCAAAGAAATTGATTAGATTCATCTGATATGACCTTCCTGCTGTGAATCCATGCTGCTTTGGGTCTTGTGCCCCCCTGACCTCTAGGTACTGAACAATTCTTTCTTTCAGAAGTGATTCCATCATTTTCCCCACCACTGAGGTCAAACTAACAGGTCTGTAGTTTCCTGCTTCTGCCTTGCTCCCACATTTGTGAAGGAGAATCACATCTGCCCTCCTCCAGTCCTCAGGTGCCACCCCATCTTCCCATGATTTGTTAAAAAGTGTAGTTAGTGGTGTCACTAGGTCCTCCCTTAGCTCTTTTAGGATTCTAGGGTGAATCCCGTCAGGCCCCATTGCTTTGTCCACCTTGAGTTTTAGGAGTTCTTTCAGGACACCTTCTTCTGTAAATGGACTGGGGTCAACCCCACTACTCAGAGTGCTTCTACTGTTTGGTTTAGGTAACTCCTCCTCTTCTTCTTTTGTGAATACTGAGCAAAAGTATTCATTCAGTATCTCTGCCTTTTCACTGTCTCCCTCTGCCAACCTCCCCTCTCCTTTATTAATCTTCACTATCCCTCCCTTAACCTTTCTGTGCTCCCTAATGTACCTATAAAAGGTTTTATCCACCTTCTTAACTGAGTTGGCTATCTTTTCCTCGGTTTGGGCCTTTGCTTTTCTGACTGCCTTCCCCACTTCTTTCTGCTGTAATTGATACAGTTCCCTGTCATGCTCCTTCTGTGATTCCTTATACTTTCTGAATGCAGCCTTTTTCTCCCTAATCTTCCCTGACACCTCTTTGAGAACCATAGTGTTTTTTTATTCCGCTTTGTTTTCTTTATTTTGTTTCACACAAAGGCTTGTTGCCTCCATGATGGCAGTTTTGATTTTTCTCCATTGTTCTTCCACACCTCCTTTCTGGCCATTTGCTAATGCATTCCTCAGGTATTCACCCATTATGCCAAAGTCAGCCCTTCTAAAGTCCAGTATCCTTGTCTTTGTAAAGCATCTCCATGGTTGTGTTTATTGTGAAGCACACTGTGCAGTGGTCGCTTGTTCCCAGATGTCTACTGACTTCTAAATTTGTGATCCTCTCTCCATTTGAGAGTACCAGGTCTAATATTGCTTCCTCCCGAGTGGGTTCCACCACTAGCTGTCTAAGGCATGCCCCCTGTAGGGCATCGAGAATGACCCTGCTATTCAATGTAGCTGCAGTCCATGTTGTCCAGTTAACATCTGGCATATTCAGGTCCCCCATCAGCAGTATCTCCCCCTTTTCAGCCATTTTGAGAATGCCCTCTATCATTTTCTTGTCCATTTCCTCAACTTGAGATGGGGGTCTGTTTACAACCCCTGTGCGGATTGTGATGCCATTCCCTGTCTCCAAGGTGACCCAGAGTGCCTCTTGTCCTCCCCCTTTACTTTTTAGTTCTGTAGTTTTGATCCCTTCCCTTATGTAGAGAGTTACTCCACCTTCTCTTTTACCCTCCCTGTCCCTTCTGTAGATTGTGTACCCTGGTATGTTGACATCCCAGTCATGGTTCTCCGTGTACCATGTTTCTGTGACTGCCACAATATCCAAGTGTTCCTCTTCCATCAGGGCTACTAGCTCTGTAAGCCTGTTTCCCAGACTAAGGGCATTGGTACTCATTGCCCTCCATTTAATGTTGGCTTTATCCTTTTTTACCCCATCCCTGCTCTTATTGCCCTTGTCTATTTTTCCATTTACCCCTGTCCTGCCCTCTGTCAAGCTCTGTACCTCAGTGTTTACCCTACTACCTGCCATGTTTTGTGGGGGGAGGCTTGAACGTTCCTGTTTCCTATCAGCACCTCTTCCCCTTGGCTAGTTTAAAAGGTTGCCAAGAAAGCCTTTAAACCTGTCACCTAGGAGCGTGCTTCCCTTCCTGGACAGATGCAGACCATCATGCCAGTACAGAACTTCATTTCTCCAGGTGGACCCCTAGTCCCCAGTGAAGCCAAAGCCCTGTGCTCTGCACCAGTTTTGCAACCATTCATTAAACTGCATGGTGTGCAGTACCCTAGCCTCACCCCTGCCATAGACTGGCAGCACCTCTGAGAAGGTTACCTTGCTTGCTACCTGTCTGAGGCCCCTCCACAACTCCACAAATTCATCCTGCACTGCACTGATCTCATGCCTAGCTAGGTCATTTGTCCCGAGGTGGACAATGATATCTAGTTCCCTCTCCTGTGATGTTGCTTCTGCAATCCTGAGGATTTTCTTCCTGTCCCTCCAAGCCATGGCACCAGGCAGGCACCTTACTTCCCTCTCCCTTCCCCAGGTCTACACCTCTAACAGCTGAGTCCCCTATCAGAAGCTGTTTCTTTCCCTGTGGTGTCCCTTGCACTCTTTTGTGGGTCTCACTTGTGGAAGTCCCCAGCATTCTTCTTGGTCTCCACTGAGGGTGTCATCATAGAGGAACCTTGATTTGCCAGACTGACATATGATTTGTGTAGAGGTACAACTCGGGGGCTACGCCTCTATTCCACCACCCTCACCCTCCCAGAACCTACTGTGGTCCATCTGCTCTTCACACATGGCAACCTCTGAGGCAGTGGTTGTGGAACTGGTGCTCTTTGGGTGGGGGGAGGCCTCCTTAGTCCTTGCCAGTTCAGCCTGGAGGTGGGCAACCTCCTCCCTCAGAGCTGACAGTTGCCTGCAAATAGGGCAGCAATGCAGGTTCCAGAATGTCTCCCAGAAAATTGCTGCCCCACAGTCAGTGCATTGCACCACTCCCCACGTGTTCCTCTTCCTTATAATATACAATGAGTAATATATATATTTTTTTTTTGGTGTGTACTTACCCTTCATGCACTGTGCTAAGTAATTAAGAATATGACAGTTCTGCCCCAAGACCTGTTGAGGAAGTGATGTCAGAACCTTGGCTATAAAGGAAATACCACAACCACTGGTGACTGTTAGAAACAATCAAATACACCACTGCTCCACCACCCTGGTGAGTAATGCCCTTTATAGTAAGCCAACCAACACCACAATTTACTAGACCACTGCTCCTACACAAACCACCCTACTGAGTCCAGGCATAAAAACGAACTCACTGCTCAGCCAGCAGGACACTTCTAAAATGTTGCACAATATCCTTCCAAATCCTAGGTGTCTAGCACAGGAATCAAGCAACTTCAGTTGTATTTCACCCCCTCTGGTTATGAAATTACTACACTTTAATGGAATCCTGCAATTCTCTTCTTCATACCATTAAGAAAAAAATGAAACTTTCTGTAGAAAGCGTAGCTTACCTTCCTAACATGTCCCCAGAGATATTATGTTTTACCAGGTTCCCAGTTCCTCAAATGCGTTCTAGTTTGTTCTCTGCAATATAGCAAGTTTTTCAGCTTCTAACAGAAGCAGGCAAGTCTTTTCTGACTGGCTTCTCACTGTGTAGTTTGCCTAAGACAGCTCAGTGATAAAAGTCCCACCCAGAATCAATTGATTGACTAGTGACACCTGTGATGTAAGCAGGCCTTTCAGTGAAGACAATTTGCAATGTCTGCTTCTAATACACAAACCCTTTATTCCAGTGATAAACTCACTGCTCAGCCAGCAGGACACTTCTAAAATGTTGCACAAATATCCTTCCAAATCCTAGGTGTCTAGCACAGGAATCAAGCAACTTCATTTGTATTTCACCCCCTCTGGTTATAACATTACTACACTTTAATGGAATCCTGCAATTCTCTTCTTAATGCCAATAATAAAACTTTCTGTAGAAAGCGTAGCTTACCTTCCTAACAATTCCCCAACAATATTATGTTTTACCAGGCTCCCAGTTCCTCAAATGCATTCTAGTTTGTTCTCTGCAGTATAGCAAGTTTCTCAGCTTCCAACAGAAGCAGGCAAGTCTCTTCTGACTCTTGGTCAAGTAGTCAGAGAACCATGCCATTGCATCAACTGACAATCGCATCTCCCTGAATTTTAGTATCAATAATCTATGATCAACAAGATCAAAGGCCTTTGATAAATCCAGGAAGACTGCTCCAGCATACTCACCCCTGTCCAATGCTCCATGAAGATTCTCAGTTAACTGAAATAAAGCAGTAGTCATATTATGCATTTTACGAAAACCATGTTGTTCCTTATTAGGTAAACCATACTTAGAGATGTATTCCTGTAGTTGGGCACTGATGATCCTCT
Organism: Neoceratodus forsteri; assembly: GCA_016271365.2. Taxonomy (NCBI): domain Eukaryota; kingdom Metazoa; phylum Chordata; order Ceratodontiformes; family Ceratodontidae; genus Neoceratodus; species Neoceratodus forsteri. The sequence goes on along the minus strand of CM028132.1, from coordinate 237,009,501 downwards.
CCAGGATCTTGCACGGGGGGGACAAAATGAAGGCTGGCCTTTAGTTTGAAACAATGGCATGGTCCCAGACTTAAAAACTGGTGTAACAGTAGCTTTTTTCCAGATATCAGGCAATTTATGTACAGGAAATACTAGTTCATCAATAGCCAATTTAAAGAACTTCATGTCCAATTGATCTGGTCCCAATCTGGTTTAGAAGGATAATTTAACTAGATATTTCATAACAGCTTGAAGTGTCAAGTATTTGATGTAGAGCTTAGGCCTATCAAAATCAGGATCAACCTTTATATTCAGATCAGATAAGGTCCTACTCATAGGCAGGTTTGTACCAACATTAACAACAAATGATTAAATTTATCAACAATGGCCTCCAGATCAGTAGTGTTGTGGCTGTCAATATTCAATACAAAGGGATTAGGGTTATTATTTTTTCCCAGTATTTCATGTAAATTAGCCCACAGTTTCTTTGAATCATAATGGATATCCTTTTGCTGAGCTTTGAAATAATCATTCTTAGCTTTCTTCACAAGTCTCTTACATTTATTTCTTATTTCTTTATATTCCTGAAGATGTGATTTCAATCCACTGTTTTTTTTTTTTTTTGTTTTTTTTTTCTCTAGCCCATGATATGTCGGTTTTGTTAAAACAGTCAAATATTTCTATGGTTACTCCATTCATTATTTTCCTCTCTAACTCACTTTTTTCTTACAGGGCAAACAAAGCATAGCCTTTCTTAAAATGTTCGGTAAAATAATCAAAAGACAAACTGATACCTGGAATATCTATGGAGAGATTCATGAGTAGGGTCCAGAGGGCCCTGCGCTCCCACAGGCAAATAAGGATACAATTATAGTATCTCAAAAAGTAAGAAATTTATTTGCAAAAAAATGTGGTAATACAACATTTTTGGTTCCGGCTAAAGCAAAAAAACAGGCAAATGTTGTTTTAGGGTTTCCAACCCTAAAACCCCACCCGCACTACTAAAACTAATCAGGAGTACAGACTTCCTTGGGTTTGTCAACCCTAAAGCTTACTCCATTCTGTACACTCCAGAAACATGCACAACTAATGGGGTGAGATTTAGGGTTGACAACCCCAAGGAAGACAGCACCCCTGACTTGTTTTAGGTATGAGGGTGGTGGTTTAGGGTTGGAAACCCTAAAACCACATTTCCCTACTTTTTTTGCTTTAGTCTGAACCCTAAATGTTGCATAAATGCAGTGTTTTGCAAATAATATAGATAAATATATGTAAGTGCCTCTGGCTCACACACAGACACACACACAAACACACACACTGCTTTTAGAGCGGCTTTAGGGAGGCTCTTAGAATATAAACAGTTAACTATTTATAGGCCTTTTGCTGTCAGATTCCATCCATGGAAAGGATCCTAGTTTTCTAATCTGATTTATACCCAATTAGGATTTCAAAGGCTTTTTTTTGTCTCTGCACATATCCAGTGGTTTACTTCCTTATCAACAGGACTGTCACATTGACGTGTACATTTTTTTATCAGTTCTACCCAATTTATTTAAAGTTGTTTCTCTGTCTAGTCTGCCATTACCGAATGAAGGGCTCTCTGTAGCCTAAAAGCTTATATTCAGTTAATCTCTTTTTGGTCCAATAAAAGGTATCAAATCACCCACTTTATTCATGTCTTTGGCTGTAATTGTACCTAAGTCTCTCCTTGCTCCTTTCTTGAATAGGGGCATGCTATATGATGTTTTCCAGTCCTCAAGAACCATCCCTTTTTGTAAGGAGTCCAAAAAGATGTCAGCAATGGCCAGTGTTGGAATTAATATTATGAGCTTTGGGAGATATGGGTGCCCATAGGGGTCATATATTTTTAAATTGAGCCCTCATCCCATTATAAGTCAATGGCAGTGATTTGAGAGTAGTGTTGTGCAAAACCGGAAAATTTCGCCCGGCAAAATATTTTGCGGAATTTGTGCATTTCATGAAATGTTTCACCAGATGAAATGCGAAAATCCATAAGTTGGGTGGGTGAAATTTCGCCCTCCCACCAGTGAAATTTGCTCTTTGGGGGCAAATTTCACCACCAATGGGTGAAATTTCTCATTTTTGTCACCGACCTCCAATTGTTTTAAAAAAAAAACAATCTCATCCCCATCCCTGGTATCTAGTGGTCACCCCCAGCTGATCACCAGCCAATTCAAGAACCCTCCCCTACAGTCACCCCAGGTTATCCCCCGACCCACAATCTTTGAAAAAAACACAATCCCCTCCACTGTCCCTGGTGTCTAGTGGACCCTCCAGCCAATCACAGGCCAAATTGAAGTAAAGAAACCTCCCCCCAGTCAACACTAGTTATTTTCCCCTCCCCCAGCCATGACCCTGACCCCCAATCTTCAAAATAAAAAATTAAAATCCCCTTCCCTGTCCCTAGTGTCTAGTGGACCCCCACCTACATCAGAGCCACCCAGTACCCCCAGTACCACAGTCAGGCCACTGGCACAGCCCTCCACTCACCTCCATGGCCCAGCAGCCTGTCTCAGGCACTCAGTGAATGGCGCATAGCGCTGCAAACCTGCGCTCATTCATTGGGTGCTCAGATGGGCTGCTGGCTGTGGAGGTGACTGAAGGGCTCTGCCGGTGACCTGATCGGGGTACTGGAGGGAGTGGGGTGGGCTCTGACATAGGGTGTGGTGTCCACTAGACACCAGGGGCAGGGGAGGGATTTTTTATTTTAAAGATGGGGAAGGGAAATAACTGGGGTTGACTTGTGGGATTCTAATATTTATTTCAATTTTGCAAGTGATTGGCTGGGGGGCTTCACTAGACACCAGGGACAAGGGAAGGGATTATTTTCTGTTCAAAGATTGGGGCCTAGAGACTATTTCGGGTGACTGGAGGATCTTGAATTTGGCCAGGAATCAATGGAGGGGACCACAGAGACCGAGGGAGGGAAAAATAAAATGCTGGGCATATGCAGGTGAAATTTCACAATTGTGCCACAATTTCACGAAATATTTCACCGGGTGAAATTGCTGATTTTGCAGCACTTTCAACGGCGAAATAACATTTTGCAACATCTCTGTGAGTTACTGGGTTTCTCTTCAGATCTGGGGGGCTGAGCACTGGCAAGCCCCTCTGTAATTCCAACACTGGTGAGGGACCTCACCACAGCTGCTTTTAACTGCACTATTACACTTGGATGGATAACACCAATACCCTGTGATTTTCAAGGATTCACATCCTCCAGATACTAGCCAACTAATTCTGGTCTTATCAGCACTGTTTGGCCTGCACCTCTCCCATAACTTCCTCCCAAAGCTAGCCTTGATCTCAGACTTCCTGGCTGATTGCTGACACAAAGCAGTTATTCATAGAAGTGTAGAAGTTGATGGCTAAAAAAAGATCATTAGTCCGTCTAGTTTGTCTAACAACTGCTCTATAGGGAGGTAGTAATACCACCTTTCTTCTGCTGTCAAATCCCTTCCCAGTACACCACAGCATCATAGATGTTTTGCTATAGGCATTGTTACATTGGTTAACTTGTTTAATGGAATCCCTTAGGGTTAATCCTACATCTCTTTCCTCAGTAGTTGTATCCAGCTTAACCCTTTCCATCCAATATTCCATCCTGGGGTTCCTGTTCCCAATATACATAACCTTGCTCTTTATGTAGCTGAACTTCAACTTTCAAACCTTGTATCACCTCTTCAACCTTTGCAGGTCCATCTGCATCTCCCTTATACCATCATTGCTGTCTACCCTACAACAGAGCTTTGTGACATCTGTGAAGTCCCACATCTTGCCCCATAATTCCTTTTCCTATGTCGACGATGAACATATTGAAAAAGACTGGACAAAGGACTGAACCCTGGGGCAGCCCACTTTTTTTGATAATATTTTATTAGTATTTTTACTAGTATTTTGTATACAAGATTGCAACAACAAAAATGTAAAGTGACCATATACATACTATGGTATAGAGAGTTTATTTTTTGACCAGCACACACCATATAACTTATCCATACAAGACCCCTTAAAGAACCCCCCACACCACCATGGAGACATCTTGCTTACTCCCTCAGAATACCTACAGTGGTGCAGAGATGGGCTCTATCTCTTTCCAAGTTGGTTCATCAGTGTCAATATCAATAACCACATCTTCCCATCATTTTTCAAATAGCATGGGTTCCCTTACCAGGAACCACCACCTTTCAGACACAAACTGGTCTATAACTGTGGCATTCCAGTTTTCAAGGATAAACCTTTTTGTGATCATAGCTCCTATGCAAAATACTTTCCACTGAGATTTATTTATCCTTAGTCATTCTGTATAATTTGATATTGACATGTAGAAAGAAAAAGGAATGTTTATCTTCAACATCTTTGATAAGAGAGTAAACAGAGAAACATAGAATCTGATGGCAGATAAGGACCACTTGGCCCACCTAGTCTGCCCATTTCCCTACCTAACAGATAAGCTGCAGATCCTAGTTAACCAGCAGCCTACTTCCTCCTACCTCCCACTAGAATTGCCTTATGTCTGTCCCATGATTTCTTGAATCCCCCCACTGTTTTTGGCTCTATGACCTCCTCAGGAAGGCAGTTCCATGCATCTACAACCCTCTCTGTGAAGAAATACTTCCTCACATTACCTCTAAGCCATCCCCCCCATCTTAAAATTGTGCCACCTTGTTCTTGCATATTTCTTTTTCTGAAAAATGCTACCCTTGGACTTTATTGATTCCCTTGAGGTATTTGAAGGTTTCTACCATGCCCCCCCCCCTCCTTTCCTCAAGGCTATACATCTTAAGCTCCTTTAGTCTTTCTTCATATGTCTTCTGGTGCAGACCCTGCAACATTTTGGTTGCCTTCCTCTGGACAGCCTCCACCCTATCTATGTCTTTGTGGAGATGGAGTCTCCAGAACTGTGAACAGTACTCCAGATGTGGCCTTACCAACTGTCTGTACAGAGGGACAACAACTTCCTGTTTTCTACTGGTGATGCCTCTCCCTGTGCATCACAGTATCCCCACAGTCCTCCTTACTGCCTTCTCACATTAGCTGGCCCACCTTTAGGTCATCTTATATGCCTACCCCCAGGCCCTTTCCATTTTTGTTGTTGTCAGTATCTCACCCCCCATTGTGTACTCTTCCCCTGGGCTTTTGTTTCCCAGGTGCATTACCTTTCACTTCTTTGCGTTGAATCTAAGCTGCAATACATTTGACCATTCCTCCAACCTTGCCAAGTCCCTTTTCATCCTTTCCACCCCACCTTGCATATCAACTTTGTTGCAGTAGTGGTTTGAATCCACCAAGGAATGATTTATGGAAAACTCCATAGATAATGGAATAGATGCCCCACATTTTTGCATAAATGCCAACAATTTTGATTCCCCTTGTTGGTAAATTAACTCAGTACCGCATGCTGATTCTGCAGAGACATTTCTATAGTAAAGTAAATTACAGCGGCAAGTTGCTGTTGCCACTGTAATGTACCAATGGGACCCTGGCACTGCTTTCTCTGGGGTTTTCCCCCCTTCCTAAATCAACTCAAACCTGGAGTTGATAATCATTAGTTATGGGGTGTGTGGGTGGCAGTGCCCCCCACATGGGGGGTTCAGGGGCGAAACCCCTGAAGAAAAAAAACAGTTTCCTGATGGATTTATACCAACCACAACTTTTGGTCGACATAAAGCCTTCACTGTAGTATGGCGTTGTACAAAAGTTGTCTATGCCATGTCATGGATCCACCCAGTACTTGTGAGGTATAGTAGAAGAAGAATAATCAGCATTTATATAGCGCTTTTCATACACAGTATCCCAAAGTGCTTTACAAGCAATGCTAGACTGGTAGTGAAGTGACTGAATGTGTGGTGGCGGCCATATCACGCATCATGCATCATCACCCACACACAGCCTGGATAACTGCATGAACTGGTTTATGGGAAGGGAAATGTTGGCCAGGACACCGGGAATGTTCTCTACTCTTTTTTGCGAAGAGTGCCCTGGATTCTTTTACTTCCACCTGGACACCCACCAGGACAACACCAGGATGGGCAGAAGGGACCTCAGTTTAACATCTCATCTGAAGGGTGGCACACCCCAGCAGTACAGCACCCCCCAATACTGCACTCGGATGCCAGCGATTTTTAGGTGCAAGTCCAATCCCGGTGTGGGCCAAGAACCCACAACCTTCTGGTCCAGAGGCAGATGTGCTACCAACTGAGCCATGCTAGGCCACATATGCCCTGACTACGATCTTTTTCTGGATAACCTTATTTTTTTTTACAAACAAACAGTCTCTGTTAAAATTCATTTGAAAATTTCTCCATTGCTGAGAGGTCTAAAGTAATTGGGCCTCAGAGTTCTATTTTTTATTAGTTTTCCTCCAAGGGTCCTTATTAACAGATAATAGTACAGTGTAAATTATTTGCAACACTTTTGTGGTGCCTGACTTCATAATAGATTCTTGATCCTTGATCTCTTTTTCCAAATTAGAGTTCAATGTATGATTAGCTCCTCTTATCAATAAGTTACATTTGTTTTTAACTGTTAAATAAGTTAGGAAATTAATCACAGACATCCACAAGAACAGCTCCTTAAATGTATTATATGAACAGAATTTTCCATTATCTGTAAACTGGACCCATTTTTGAATCTGAGACTTTTTTAACTTGTGAACAACATTCCTACCCCCTTCTTGCCAGCACTCTTGCTGTTCCATATATTTAAGTAGAGCCATGTTAAATGTCAGTGGCTCAGCAGGTAGCACACTCACCTCTGATGCCGGGAGATCAGTAGGCTGTGGGTTCTATTCCCACACCAGGCACTTGGGTTAATATCCCAAAACTGACACTGTAGTGCAGCATGAGTGGGGTGCTGTACTCCTAAGGTGTTGTTTTCGGATGAGACATTAAACTGAGGTCCCATCTGCCTGTTCTGGCGGTAGTTCAGGTGGATGTTAAAGATCACATGGCACTTCTCGAAAAGAGCAGGGGAATTTCCCTGGCGCAATGGCCAAATTTCCTCCATTCATGAAAAATACCACCAACAGCTTCATCTGGTTCAAGGTCATTCGACATTTATCTGTAGCCCCCTTCCCTGGGTCATGCCTGAAAACAGGCAGGATTTGTCTAGTCAAAAACAGTAGAAAATCAGCACCTGCTTTAAAACACAAAAGACCTTGTCATGTCTCCTCCTTTAAATGGAAAAAACAGCCTTAAGTACTGATGTGCTCAAATTGCTTTAATAATTCATACAAAAGCACAAACTCACTTAAAATGGTCACAAGAAACTGAAACATTCCATCCATAAAGTAACTCATAAAGTTCCTTAAGTCCAAGGCACACCAAATATTTAAAGGCAGTTCGTAGCGAACGCTACTTGGCTGTATCGCCACAGGAAAGAGCAAGCGCTGAGGGTCAACTCCCAATGACATCACCTGACGCGTTTCGCACGTAGCTTTCTCAAAGACCTTTATGAGTTACTTTATGGATGGACTGTTTCAGTTTCTTGTGACCATTTTAAGTGAGTTTGTGCTTTTGTATGAATTATTAAAGTAATTTGAGCACATCAGTACTTAAGGCTGTTTTTTCCATTTAAAGGAGGAGACATGACAAGGTCTTTTGCGTTTTAAAGCAGGTGCTGGTTTTCTACTGTTTTTGCCTTAATTTTTTGAAATGTGCACTGCTTGTTTTCCTAGTGCAGTCCATTCCACTTGCTTCAGGATTTGTCTAGTGCACTTACCTGGTCAACAAAAAATGAAATAAAAAAAGTATTTAGTACTAGCTTGTCTTAGCCTAACTCATATGTTACAGAATGACTGTGGAGTAAGTACATTAGCCTGAAGATCCCAAATTATATCACTATAATTATCACTTATATAATTCTCCTAAAATATTATCTGCCAAGGAAAATTCCCTTTGAATGGAAGTACCACTCGTACAAGATCTTCATCAGGTGGGCCACCCCCTAGAGTTCCAGATCCGCACAGCTATAGCCACTCATTTTCCATGGGTGGAAAGTTGATTCTGGGAAATCCTGGGTTTCCAGCCTTTCCATGAAAACTTGCAGAAGATTCATTTTAAATCAATGAATGATGCCAAGGCAGGGTTCCCTACCACTGCCTGTATCACAAAAATCATGTTTGGTAAAGCCATCATTTTAATAGTATTGAAGCAGCCCCTAAAACCTAAAACCTGCTCCTTATACGAGGAGACCAATTGGCTGCCACTAAAGAAGAGGATTATATTCCAAACATGTCTCCTTGGAAAAAAGGCACTAATGGGTAAAACCGCCCCATGCATTTCTAGCATCCTAACACCAAGTGCTACCAGCTATACCACCAGAGGCAGGATGAGGGGGGCCCTATCAACACCTTTCCATCGAATTGTGCAGGGACAGCGTGCTTTCAGCTATAGGGCCCCCCAATGGCTCAATGAAATCCCAGTGCACATTCTAAACTCCCAGTGCATCTTGCAATTCAAAAATGGCCTAAGGCAACACCTTCTTACTAGGACAGTTTGTGACTGCCACTAGGACTCTAACACCCATAATGCCCACTCCTCCACATTCTCCTCCCCCTTCCTTTAACCCCCACTTTTCCCTCTTGCACTATCCCTCTGTCTTCCTCTCCCCCTGTGTCTTTTCTACCACTGGATCAACCTTAAAACCAACCTGCTACCACTACCTCCCAACCTCCTAGACAAAGCCACTTCTTTTGGCCACCCACTCTCCCCCGGTCTCCCTCCCCTCACCTTGACTCCTCCTTGGACTCTCACACTAGGTGTCACACCTCTTTATCTCCTTTGCTACATATAAACACTGTCCTTTACCCTAGTTGAATGCTCTTGACACTGTACTATCACCATTGGTACTATGAATGGCATTGTAACCTTACTGTATACTAGCTACCTACTATTCGAGTATTGTATATAAACTGTTTGTTATTGCTGTCATTGTCACTGTTTGACGTGGAAACTTTGTAAAAGAGCTCTGAGCTCATAGGTATGATCTGATTCCCTAAATAAATAAAATAAATAAATAAAGGACTAATGACATTTTTTGTTAGTTGTATAATATTAGCTTAATTTTGTCCTTGGCTGCTTCAAAATTTAATGTGATTATGTTAGTTTGACTATTAAAAAGATGGATGCCCAAATATTTTAAGCAATTCTTGACCATAAAATTCTGACATATATACTGGTCCAGGGAATAGTTCTCACTCAAAATGGGTATAACCACTGATTTTTGTTTGTTTAACTTATACCCAGATAGGGATACGTAGGTCTCAACCTCCCTCAAAAAATTTGACAATCCCACATTGATTTCTTTAATAAACAGCAACACATCATCTGCAAAGGCATTGACTTTGACCTGATGTTCTCCAACCCTTATTCCTTCTATGCCCTGATTCAGTTTAAAATAATTCAGAAAGGGCTCCAAACTCAAAAATGAACAGACCTGGTGACAAAGGGCACCCCTGCTGAACACCATTCAACATATCAAAGAACTCAGTTAGAAAGTAATTAATAGTGAACCTAACTGTGGTTTTCTAATATAACTTTCTAATTAGTAATAGAAGAGTTTTGGGGATCCCCTACCTTCCAAATACTGTACAATAAAATCCTTAAATGCCTTTGTGGCATCAATTGCCACTGCATGGCACAATTCCCCCTTCTTTATTTCATGGAGGAATAGAGCTTGCACTCTCTTTCTTGCTTGAAGTAAAATTCTACCTTTTACAAAGCCAAACTGATCTGGGTGGATGGAGTGCGGCAATTCTGCTTTGAGTCTGTTAATTATTGATTTGGCTAGAATTTTATAGTCCGTGTTCAAAAGCGCTGTAGGTCTATAACTATCTATCTTGTCTGAGTTCTTTCCCTCCTTTAGGATAAAAAGAGTTTTAGCCTCTTCCTTGGATTTAGGGAGCTGTCTCCCTCCATTCCCCAGTTCAGACAGCATTAATAATAGCCAGGGACATAATATATCAGAGAAAGCATAATACATTTGAGCTGTCAAGCTGTCTAGTCCTGGACTCTTACTCCTGGGTGTAGATTTAATCACTTTCTTTATTTCAAGTAATGTAAATGGATCATCTGTACACTTTACCTTTTGTAGTCCTGCATTTTTGATGAAATTGCAATTGTATAGAGCATCTTTGTTTAAAGGGACTTTCTTTTGATAAATGTTTTTATAAGCTTCTAGAACTACCTTTCCAACCTTGCTGTCTTTGTGGAACCTATTTCATTTATCATCTTCTGGGAAGGTTATAATGTTCTGCTCTCTCTGTTTTTTTCAGCATAGTGGCTAACAGTTTGCTTGACTTGTCTCCCTGCAAATACCTCACTTTTCTTAATTTCCTGATATTATTTAATACCTCCTTATTATTTATCTCAGTTTTCATAAGTTTAAGCTGATGCCACTCACTACTATATTTATCAGTAGTTTGTCATGACAAATAGATCAAATTAATGCAACCTTTTGTTAGCTCTAGTGTCTTCCCTTTTCCTTTCCACATTAATGTGGGCCTGATATGCTATAATTATGCCTCTAATCACAGCCTATAAAGGGTCCCATAATTTACATAATAGAGTACCTCCATCATAATTAAGGGCATGATCTCAGGTTGGAGAGTGAAAGATATTGGAGAGAGATGAAGAGGCTTTTTTTTTTACCAGCCCAGAGGAGCTGAGGGTTGAGGCGCTGGTCACCACATCTCACACCATGTTGGCAACCCAGGTTTGGAAATGAGCCCAGGTCACTGGGGGTTGGTAGGGGAGGGAAGGGACTGAGCATCCAGAAGACAGTTCTCCCTCCTGGGGTGGGTTCTTGCACCCGCTGTCTAGTGGCCTCTGGCAGTTCAGGGGGCTCACAGCAGTCGGGAGCCAGAGGACTGGGGATTGGTTCAGAGGCATTTCTGTGGGCTTGCTCAGGAGTGAGCACCAGCACACTGGAGTGCATTGCACTTCCCAGCCAATTGGGGTAAAATAAAAAGTAAAAAAACCCTTCCTGGAGGATAGGTGAAGGTGCCAACTCCCATTCCACACTCCCAATGCTGGGTGCTTCTCCCTCTCTGTACCATACCACTCTGGCCTGGCAATTCATACTCTAGATAGAGCACCCCGGGAGGATAGGGCAGCCCTTCCCTATGAGGGTTCAGATATGGGGGGTTCGCTGGGTCTGGGTGAGGAGAGAGGACACAACACCACAATGAGAGGTAGAGAATGAGCAGGTAGGTTGCTGAAGAGAGGTCCTCCAGGAGGGTGAAGAAACAAAGTCTACAAAAAAAATTGCATTTTTTTCACAGATGGAGAAATGTAACACTCTACCCAAGGAGGTGGTATCCTGCAGCACAGTGGGCAGTTTTAAAAGGGCATGGAACAGGGTGCGAGGGGCAGTAAAGGTGAGGGGGGAAGGGGGCAGCTGCACTATAAGGGTGCTAGCTATGCATTTGAGCAAAATAACTTGATAGACCATAATGCCTGTTTCTGCTGGCAGATTCATATATTTGTATGTGTGTATGATTAAAGTACCGAAATTCCCTTATCCCTTGCTCTACCTTTCTTTTGAAATTCTGGTCTTTTTGAAGACCACTGTTAAATATCCATACCCTATTGTATAGTCTGTTGGAATCTCCCACTTCAATATCCAACTGAGTAAATGCATGGTCTAAGAGGGTAATAGAATTTATTTTCATATCTAGTATTATCAGTTACTAAAGATTTAGAAACAAAAAATGTAATCAGTATGTGAGAATCAATTGTTCTTTTTATCATGATGAGTAAATTCCTTTTCTGTATGGTGCAGGATCCTCCAAGAGTCTGCCAAATCACAGATTTGAAGGAAATTTTGAATGAGTTTTGAATAATATTGATTAAAACATCAGGACTTTAAAGTTTTATCTAGGTCAGGGTTTATTAACATATTAAAGTGCCCCAAAAGAATAATATTCTAGGCTTGGATTTTTACCAAGCCTTCTGTGATTTCAGCTAAAAAATCTGCATATTCTGTAAATGAGGTATAGACAGACTCAACTATTGCTACTAAGATTAAGAACTTAATCTTCAGAAGTATGAATCTTCCCCTAGAATCCACATATGAATCAAGTATAGAGTAGTGCGGGGATCTCCTTAAAAGACTGGCCACCCCTGCATTCATTTAGGTACTTTCTGAGAAAGCTCAATGAAAAATTCAGTTCCTTTTAAATTTTACAATTTCTGTTTTATCTAAGTGAGTTTCTTGTAGAGCCATACAGTCTTTTTTCAGTTTTGTTAATGTAATTCAGCAGCCTGTATCTCTTTATTGGAGAGTCGATCCCGTTCAAATTTAGAGAAGCTCATGTAAACCAATTTAGATCACAAGACATTGTAAACTTAATATGTTTGATCCTACAACACTATCCTTATTTGCACCATGCTCTGACAAATTATGCCCCTCCTTCTCAATGGTAGGCCCTCACACCTTCACCCCCCCCAATAAAACAAAGAAGACAAGAAGCAGGCATTTTAGTGTTAATATGAGGAAAACAAACATTGTACCCTTTTAGGAAGCATTATTATCACACCATCATGCATACAAAAAAGAAAAACCTCCCATTTACCTCCTCTCTTCCCGGTCCCCTCCCCTTCCAGAACAACAAAACCTGTTATTCCACCAATCAGGGTCAGCCAAAAGGAACTGTAAAAACAACTCATTTAATTCTCCATACCCCCATCAGCCCTCCCACTCTGCAGGTTCCTGAGGAGCTGGAAGAAGCACATTACTGGCCTGGATTCAGAGTCTGGGTCAGAAGAGTAAAAAAAAAAAAAAAAGCACCTTAATGCATATTTCCTCATGCCTTACCCCCAGTTACCCTTATCTGTACAAATTCCATTGAAATGTTTTCCTTCCTGTCCTGGAGCCATCCCCTGAGTATGCCAGGTCTTTCTCTGCCTCAGCAGGAGAGTCATAAATAAGTCTGACTCCATTTAGCACAAGCTTTAGTTTTGCTGTGTAGACCATGGTGACTTTCAGCCCAGTGGCCCATAGCCTGTTTTGTAACTGGTCAGATTTGTTTCATTCATGAAGGAAATCAGGTGGCAGGTCATTGTAAATTGAAATGGTAGTCCCTATAAGAGACAACCTCTTTTTTTGTACACTGCAGCCATCCTCTTCTCTTTATCTTCTGAGCAGAAACATTTAGCTACTAGGGCCTAGGTGGACCCTGTGGATTCATATCCAGTCTAAAAACTCTGAATCCTATCAATGTCTATCTAGACATTTGCAGTGCCTGTATCAAAATTGGTGGCCATTATTTATTTGATTGATTCTGTGAGGGGTCTTTCCTTATCCCAAGCTTCAGGGACTCCCAAAATGTTGATATTTTTCCTTCTGACTCTGTATAGAAAAACATCAATTTGTCTTTAAAATCCTTCATTGATTGCTTCACATATTTGAGTTGCCTTTTTGTTTGAATACCCTAATCCTCCAATGTAGAAATCCTCTGTTGCACTGTCACCAGATATGCCCTTATTTGTTGATTTCTACTAAGAGATGATTAATTGTGGTTTGGAAAGAGTCTGTTTTAGCTTCCACCACTTCTAACTTGGCCAGTTTTTCAGTTAATTTTGTCAGCTGAGCAAGTATTTGCTTTTCCCGGGGGGGGGCATCTTCACCATTTTCTACTTCAGATAACTCCAATAAATCAGAACTTACAGAGTGCATATCTGGTGCTATAGCAGAAGAGCCCATTTCTTTAGTGACTTGATTCATGACATCATTTTGCCACATATTTTTTCCAGACTGTGGTTTAGGTGTGGCAGATTCTGACAAATTGCCCTCCCCCCAAGACTGATGTATAATTCCCTCCAGCCTAGCATTCTCTGACCCTAAAACAGCAGAAGTTCTTGCAGTAGCCTCAAGTTTTTGCTTTAATAATATAGTAGTGTCCCCAAGAGCCTCTACTACCATATTAGCTTTAGGTTCAACTGACCCATCTGCTGCAATTAAAAAGCCTGTATCCGTTTCCGACTGCACTATATTTACAGTTTGTAACCAGGGCTGAACAATTGTAACAATTGGGGATTATTATCTCAGATGACCTAAAGGTAACCAAGCAGAGTACAAAGGATGTAGGGAAGGTTAGTGGCATTTTGGGGTGCATAGAAAGGGGTATCACTAGCTGAAGAAGGGAGTAGGTGGTGATGCCACTATACAAAGCACTGGTGAGGCCTCATCTGGAATACTGTGTACAGTTCTGGAGACCACATCTTTGGAAAGACATAAACAGGGTGGAGGTAGTTCAGAGAAGGGCAACAACAATGGTGCAGGGCTTACACCAGAAGACATATGGGTAGAGATTGAAATACCTCAATATGTGTAAACTGGATGAAAGAAGGGAACGGGGGGACATGATAGAAACTTTCAAGTATCTTAACGGCATAAACAAAGTGCAAGGGGGAGGCACTTTTCAATATAGAAGGGGCACAAGAACAAGGGGGCACAATATGAGGTTGGAAGGGGGAAGGATAAGGGCAAATGTGAGGAAGTTCTTTTTCACAGAAAGGGTGGTAGATGCATGGAATAACCTACCTCAGGAGATTGTGGGAGCATCCACAGTGGGGGGGGATTTAAACATGCATAGGATTGGCATAAGGGAACCCTAGAGGTGGGATAGAGAGGCTAAAGCCAATAACCACATAGGGACATTAGCTACGAATTAAGATAGGAAAGTTGGGAAGACTCAATGGGCCTGGCGTTCCTTGTCTGCTGACAATCTCTATGTTTCCATGTAACAGAATCATGTTCCTCACATACCTTATTGCCCAAATTGTTCCTCCAATACAACTGTTGGCTTAGCATTCAGGGAGTTTCCTCATGCTGCAGATCCATGAAGTGTGGCACTCTCCAGACTGTGGTCTGGCTCACCTTCATCTCAGAATTTTGTAATGGTAGTAGCAGTAGGTTCTCTATGGGAGAAGAAGTTGTTTTTGTTCCACTTCTCGGCCCCAGAGGGGAATTAGGATACTGGCTGCTGGGCTCATGCTCAGGTAGCTTTGCTTTCCCACCTTTTACTGTTTGTAGCCCTGTAGCATTTTTAGAAAAAATTCAGTCCGGTCCGTGGCATTTTTAAGATGAAGGGCTTTTATCAGGAATCGGCTGCCATTGATTCTTTTCTGAATTCAATAATGGTAATTCCTGAGTTATTGGGTTCTGTGAGCTTTTCTCCAGATTCTGCTGATTATCTCTCATTGTCATTGCAGCTCACAATCTAGTTTGAATTTCAAGGTGTTTAAAGAGCAGCTGACACCTTCAGGAGAACTTTAACAAAACATGGTATTTAGAAACAGTTTGACTTGTATTTCACATTAGTTCTGTATTCCACCTCCCAATTATTTATTACTTTGCTCCTGAAGAGTTAATCAATTCCTGTTGCTTTCTCCCTACCTGAGGTCATAATGCACAGCTTGCGACATCACAGGTACTCCTATGGCAACATATTGTGATGTCACAACAGAGGATTATGATTTGAAGTAGGGAGTAAGCTAAAGAGGCAGAGTAATTCTAAGGTATAAAGATCATATATTCATGCAAATTTCCTCAGTGATAAATAAGGGGGAGAAGAAATCTATAGAATATATATGGAATGCAAGCTGAATTGTATCTAAAGATCATGTTTTTCAAAGTTATCTGAGGCATCAGCAGCTCTTTAATTGATTTCACTATCAATGTGTTGGGGTTGGCATTTTTGGGTAGCTTGGCTGGTTTCTTCTGCATCATAATGGCAAAGTTCAAAAAGGCTTTACTGGATTTTCTTCTGAGATGAAGTGCCTATGGCTTCCAGGGTTTCATAGGTTTCATAGGAGTTGCACAAGACATAAAGCTTTCGCCATATAGACTCCCCGATATTTATTGTTTTTATCGGTGTTTTAAATAATTAGCTAATGCCACCTTGAATGTTTACATTGTGGCACTGCATAAAACTGTTTCTGGGAGTATATTCCACAAGTCGGCCACACACTAGTTACACCAATTTCCCCTTTTAGTAGTGTTATTGTTCTCACCATGGAGTTGGAGTTGCATCTTGTGGCATCTCAATTCCCTACTAATATGCTTACTTTGAAGTCCAAGGCATTCTCAAAAACCTCTATTTCTAAATGCCCCATAAACTAGGCATAAGTCTCCCCTAATACACCTGTATTCCAGGGAAAACAGGTTTAACTTGTTCAGTCTCTTAGGATATTGTAGGTGTGAGATGCCGTTTATATTTCTAGTCACCTTATGCTGGACTCTCTCAAGTATTTTCTTGTCCTGAGTATTATAGGGAACCCAAAACTGGGTGCAGTACTCAAGGTGCGGCCTAACCAGATAGCTGTACAGTGGGATCATGATATTTCTTTCCCTATTCCTAATATGTTTTAGTATACCACCCAGAATCTGATTCCCTTTGCTGCTACCTGTTTAATATGTTCTGTAAAGGTTGCGTTTTGGGTCATCGCTATGTCCAGGTCCCTTTCTTTATCACTTTTCTCCAGTTCTGTACAGTTTATGTAATAATTAACCATTTTGTTATTTTGTCCAAAGTGCATGACTTTGCACTTGTTCATGTAAAAGTAAAGTTTGTGTTCAGTTGCCCAATCTGATATTTTATTTAAATCCTCCTGAAATTTTTGACATGCTGATAAATCATCCACTATGGCTCCTACTTTCGTGTCATCAGCAAATTTACACAACCATGATCTATTTGTTGTTTGCACTGATGACACAAAAAGGTTGGGTCCAGCACCAAACCTTGTGGCATGCCACTGCTCACACTTCCCCCACTCTGAGGTATAACCTATGAGTGTTACCCTTTGCCTATTTCCATCCAACCACAAATCTATCCACCTAACAATATTGATGGATATTCCAAAGCTTATTATTTCTTTAGGTTATTCATTGTGAGGTACCAAATCAAAGGCTTTTGAATAACCCAAGTAGACAATGTCCACTGGTAATCTGTTGTCTAGTGCTTAGCTTATAGGCTCAAAGAAATGAAACCGGTTTGTTTGGCATGATCTGGAAGTATTGAAGCTGTGTTGTGTTATATCTTCACACACCATTTCTTTAACTTGTTCTTCTGTGATTTATTTGACAAAACCCTCCAGTAGTTTACCTATGGTAGAAGTTAGGCTTATTGGGCGGTAATTACTTGGATCTTGCCTAGAGCCATTTTTTTATGGATTGGTGTCACATTTTCTCTCTTCTATTCTTTGATAACTTGCCCACTGGAGAGTCATTTTGAGAACAGTTTTGCTAATGGACCTGCTAGCTCTACTGCTAGTTCCGTCAAGACTCGAGGGCGGATATTCTCTGGGCCTGGGTATTTATTTACCTTTATTTTGCTTAGTTTCTCTTTCACATCTGTTTCTTTTATTTCATAATTTATAAGTGTATTACCATTCTGATTCAGGTTTTTATTTGGATACAGATTGGTACCTCCATTTTATTTGCTAGTATACACTTAGGAAGTAGCTGTTAACTGCTGTTGCCATGTCTTTTTTGTTTTCAATAGTAGAGTTATACATTTTCAGAGGGCCAATTTTGTGTTCACCCCCTCTCAAGCAGAAGATATCATTATAAAAAGATTTTTTATTATCAACCACTTTGGTAGCAAGTTTTATTTCTGTATTATTTTTAGCATTTTTAATAAGTTTCTTACATTTTTGTAGCTTTTGTTTAAATTTGCCCCACGATGCAGTTGAGGGGTTTCATTTATATTTTTTGTAAGCTCTGTTTTTCCATCTTATTTCTATCTTTATTTTGTTATTAAACCAGAGTGGCACCTTCCTTTTTTTATTGCATTTTGTTTTTTCCGGAACTAATTTTTCAGTACAATGGTACAAGTGGAATTTGACTTTGTCCCACATCTGATCCACAAGGAGCTGTTCCAGATCCCTTTTCCAGTCCCTTTTGGCCATGTGTTTCCTCATGTCCCCATATCTTATGTTATAATAGCATTTAACTTTAGTGATGCCTTTTTGTGTGTTCCAATCTTCACTAATCACTTTCTTTATCATATTGTGGTCACTGTCCATGAGGGGTTCCCTGACCTTACAGTTGATGATGTCTATATCAATATTGGTGATTACAATATTGAATACATTATTTAACAATCTGGCTCATATTATTACTTGTTGTTATGTCTAGTAATAAATTATCTCAAGAAGATACCCCTTTACACGTTTCCCAGTTTATGTTAGGAAGACTGAGATCACCCATAATAATAATTTTGGGTTTTGTAGGCATTTCCTCTATAGCTTTAATAAATAACTGATTTTGCTCAGGTGAGAGTGCTGGGCTCCTGTAGCACTCTCCTATTTCAGTGTGTTTTTTATTTGGGATGTTTATTATAGCCCAAATGCATTCAATACCCTTTCCAAAGTTACCTGATAGTTCATTTTCTTTTGAAAGTATCTCATCAGTAACATATATAGCTACTCCCCCACCTCTTCTATCTAGTTTGTCCTTGTGCTATAAATGATAACCCGGGATTTGTTTTCCCTAACCACCATTCGTCCATCATGTTTCTGTTGTTCAGCATATGTGGATATTTTCCTCCTTTAGAATGAGTTCTAGTGTTTTCTTCTTATTGTTTAAACTTCTTGTGCTTGGTGATAAAGGGTTGATAGTACTGTTTCTATTATTAGTATAGGTAGTAGGAGTATTGTCTGCTACTGATCCCCTATTCCCCTTCCTCATTAGTTTAAACATCCCTTGCATATTTCGTTATTAAATATTTCACCCAACATTTTACTTCCCTTTTTGCTAAGGTGCAAACCATCTATAGCAAACAGATCCTTTGTCCATTAAAGATTTCCCAGGTTTTGATACACTTGACACTGTTCATCTAACACCATTTTCTTAGGCTGTTGTTGATTTTGAGAATCTTGTTCCAACTCTAGTTTGCCTGGGGAACTGGTAGTATCTTGGACACCACATGAAAATTCATATTGCTCAATGTCTTTTGTATTGTTTAAAAGGCTAAAACAATTTGCACAAAAGACAATTTTGTCACTCAGATGGCCAAGGCAATGTATTCCAGGAGGGAGCTTATGGAGCAGTTATAACCTAAGTGTCAGATCCTCATCTTGCCTCCCTGTTGTGACCAGTACTTCTGTGGCACCCCACTTGTGACCGCTCTCTCTCCTTGGATCTGACTCCATTGTCCAGTACCCTTAGCTATCTTCCTTCTAGCGAACTACCCACCCATCTAACTATGTCCATCACCAGATCTAGATCATCTGGCTTCTTCAGCAACCTTCTGTGTGGCACTGAGTCAAATGCCTTCCTGGAATTAAAGTAAAGTAAATCTATTGCTTTCCATTATCTACTGCTTTAGTTACCTAGATAAGGAATACTATAAGGTTGGTCTGACAAGATCTCCCTTCCACAAACACATGTTGTTTACTATTCTGGAGCCAATTACTGTCCAGGTAGCCATAGAGGTAAGACTGACAGGCCTATAAATACCAGTTGGCTACTTGTTCCCACCCTTATGGAGCAAAACTATGTCCACTACCCTCCAGTCTTCTGGAACAACCCCTGACTGAACTTAAGTTATTGAAAAGCCCTGCAGGTGTTCATCCAATTCAGATGCAGGTTCCCTGTGCACCCTCAGATGCATCCCAGCAGCCCTGGTGCCTCCAGGACTTAAGTCTCTCACAAGGGTATCAAAGGCCAGATCAAACCATATAGGATTATGATCACTGAACCCTAGTAGCTCCCCCACCCTAACTATACCTATCATTTCCGAATTGGTGAGCACCACATCAATAATGAAAGCCTGTCTTGTGGGTTCTCTGACTAACTGCACAAACAGAAAGTCCTGCAATGTATCTAGCAGGGCCTGATGTGTGGTACTTCTAGTTACTTGGATGAGCCAATAAGTGTCTGTCAGGTTAAGACCCCCCACCCACAATGACCTCAACCATTGAGGACCCCTTCTTCATTTCTTCCCTAATTCTCTATTGCCCTGACCCCTCTGCTCCAGTGGCCTATAGACTACACCCATGCCACATCCAATGTATCTGCTATTTCTTCTTCCTTACTCAATGGTTTCTTTCCATCCCAAATAATCTACAATCCCATCCCTATTTATTGAAAAAATGGTTTATTATTCCCCTTGGTAATCTGCACGATCCTGTTTTCCAGACCATTTTAGCCTGGGCAGTCTTGGCCCTGCATTCCATCTATAATGACATATACTCTTCTTCCATCACATTGATTCCAGAATCTTTCCACTTACCACACCCCAGTTTATATCCCATAACATACCCAGAAGTTCTATCGACAGTCATGGAGGCCTTCACATAGCCCCTCTGCTGTTGTTGAACATAAAGACCATCTAGTCATTGCTTCCAATACATTTGACTTTGGGCCTTCTGACATAGAACTTTTACTACCACTCAGTGATGTTCATCAGTCTAGATGCAATCATGTCTCTTAGCTTATCAAATTAGCTCTCTGGAAGTTTGGTACTATGGTCAATGTTTTGATGTATTACTTTCCTTAAGTGAGTGTGAGAGTGTGCTCTGACCATGTCATCCCCACTATTAAGCAGCAGATCATGAAACACATCCCTTCTTTTCCCATGCCTGACATTCTGAAATATCTAAAGCACCGTCAAGATTTGAAGAATAGTGCCTATCAAGCAAAAGAGACAGTGGATAGATCACTGAGTCTGCATGGAGGGTTTTCGTAGCCAGAAACCTTCTTCTCCACCTGTGGTGCAAGGTGCTGCTGGTGTGATCACTTTTGAGGATGCAGAGAGTCTGCGGTGATGAGAAAAATTTGGCTGCCAACAGAATTAGAACATAGTGGAATTCCTGACTGATATATCAGTTCATTGCAGAGCAAGGGTTAACAGCATCAAGGAGCATCCAGGTTGCATTCAGCTACTGACACAATGAAGGGCAAACACGAGACACCAGTGATTCATCATGTGAAATAATGGGTATATATTTTGATGATTGAAGATTTGGTCCTGGTCACATCATTGTTCAGTCTGCCTGCTGTAACGATGTCTGAGTTGACAGGCCCACCAGAGATGGTAGTGGAACTGGAAAAGTAGAGGGAGAGCAAGGAGGAGCCAAAGGGCTTTAGCCCAGTTGCATCTCATGGGATATGGAGGTCCAGTAGTCTATGCAGAATCTGATAGTGTGGGAAGCAATCCAAGAGTTTCCAAAGGCAGGCCATTCTATGAAACCATCTGCTGCAGACAAAGAGAAAGGAGAGATTTTTTGACTCCTGTCAGGGAGACTTTAAATCAGTCAATCAATTTTTATTTTATACTGGAGGGAATGTGAGCAAAAATGCCCATTTTTACAAATGTTCAGTTGTACAGATATTTTTACAAAACAATTGGGTCGCAAAAGTACAAAATGAATAATTTTAAACATCATACAGTGTGGTGAGGAATAATACAATATATACACTTAATTAATACACTTGATTACAGCAGGTTTATATACAGGGAAACAGTGGCAAATAGTCATAGGGAACAAGCTTGGGAAAACACCCAGACAAAGTATATTCAAAGCAGGAGCTGGGGGCTGGGGAAGACCTATGGGCAGAAATGGTGGATGGGAGTGCGAGGAGAGGAAGAGGGAAGTTAGAAAGGAAGGAAATTAACAAAAAATATTTAATGAGACGGTCAGTAACAAAATATTTTAGTATATTCAGAAAGGAGGCTGTCCAGGGCACAAACAGGTGGTAGATTTGTAGAGGTGGTCCTGGAGGGTGCAGCTGAAGGAACTGATTGAGCTACAGACAAGAATTTCAGGGGGCAAATTGTTGTAAGACTTGGGGCCCTCATAGGTAATCAAATTCTGTGCATGAGCGGTACAATAGAATGGGATGTTGAAGATGTGACAGGGAGCCCCTCTTGAACTATGCTTGGGGATCAATTTATGGAATACAGAAGTGACGCTTGGAGGCAGTACATTAAGGTTCACCTTGTGTAAGAAATAGAGCATTTTAAAATGGAACCTACCCTCAAGAGTGAGCCAATTAAGAGGATCATAAAGGGTACAGTGGTGGGTATTCCACAGGAGGTCTGTGACAAAGCGTGCAATGCTATTATAAGTGGTCCTGAGTTTAGCGAAGAGGTGGGATGTGGTAAGAGTGGATTAGACAATGGACCCATACTCAAGGAGGGATAAGAGCAAGGAGCTAGCCAGACATAGTCTGGAGACAGGTATTAGGAACTTTCTGATTCAGTGTAAGAGACCCATCCTTATATGGATCTTCTTGATGAGGTTGGTAATATGAATATTGAAAGTGAGGTGTGGGTCAAGGAACCGTCCCAGGTATTTAAATCTGTCCACTTTTTCTGTAGAGTTTCCAAGTTGTCAGTGAGGATTAAGCCTGAGGTTATGCTTTTTCTTGGGCCAGAGAAGATAATAAACTTAGTCTTCTTGAAACTGAGGACCATACCCTTGGCAGAAAACTAAGAGTGTAGCTTGCTGAAATCCGCTTGCAGATTTCTGAACATTGTGTCCATGTTGATGTCACTGCACTAAAGGGCTGCATCATCAGCATGCAACACAATTTTAAAGCATGGCAGATAATCTGGGAGGTTGTTTATGAAAAGGGAGAAGAGAAGTGGGCCCAGGATGGACCCATAAGGAACTCCATGTTTAATTGCACAGTCGGTGGAAAAGTGACCATTGATGGTTGTTTTATGGAATCTGTGGGATAGGTAGCTACTCACCCATTTAAGAACATTTGCAGAGATTTTCAGGCCCTGGAAGGTATCAAGAAGTAGGCTATGGTTGACCAGGTCAAAAGCCTTAGTAAAGTCCACGAAGACAGAGCCTGTGTATTGGCCTTTGTCATTGGCCTTGTGAATATCGCTGGTGAATTTAACCAGGGCTGTTTCTGTGCTGTGGCCAGATCTAAACCCATGCTGGGCTTCTGAAAGAAGGTTATGGCAGTCAAGGAAGCCAGTAAGCTGGGTATAAACTACTTTTTTAATGATTTTGGAGAGGGGAGTAAGGAGATAGATAGGCCTTTAATTCCTGATATCATTCCTGGACACTGATTTGTAGATCAGTTTTACAGTGACAGTTTTCCAGACGCTTGGAAAATGACTAGTAGCAAAGTGAGAGGTTAAGTATATTGGTAATAGGAGCCACTAAAGGAATGATCGTGTGTTGAAGGATTTTGAAGTCAGTTCTGTCTGCCCCTCTGCTGGGTATAGGGATGTTACTCCGGATAAGCTTGATAGTGTCTTAAGGCTTTAGGGCACAGAAATAAAATCTGGGGCTGGGCTTGACTATAGAGTTGTAGACGGAGGGGGAAGGAGTTAGTGGGGGGAAGGGAGGGGATGATTTATATTTATCAAGGTCTCTGAAAAAGGAAATGAAGATGTTAGCGACTTCAGAGGGGTCATTGGACTTTAGCAAGAAAGATGTGCCAACCTGATTTGGAGGTGACACCAAATATTCAACAGCAGTGAGGTTACTAATACCTCATATATTTTGGAGTGGGTGTTCAATATCATTGGGAAGCATCAGGATGAATGGATCCAATAGAGAGTGGAGGGAGTCTGAGACCAATGTTTTCCACTGACGGTGTCAGAATATAAGACTTTCCAGCTGAAATGCAGGTGGGTAGAGAAGGACGTACATATTGACAAGAGCATCCAATAATATTTTGTTATCTACAGAAGAGTCAACAGTAGCAGAAAACACTGTAGAATTTGGCTTTTCCATACAAACCAGACTAGTGTGAGTATGAAAAGAATGCTCATTACTACTGACTGTGTATACATATTGAACTTCATGGAGGACTGGCTGAAATAACTTGCTCCATTAGAAAGATAGGTGGAGCTTTACAAACATTGAAAACAAAGTAATAATATTAACAATAAGGGTGTAACATAAGTAATCTGGCTGTGAAGGAAGGGGGTTAACATTTGAATTGTGAGACACTTATGGACTCTAGAAAAGAAACCAAACATTTTTACAGCTGCGTAGTGAGAGCTATGCATGAAATAGTGCAATTACATTGACAAGGGGGCTGTGGTAGCACATTACTGTAAACACACCACAGGTGTCTCTTTCCATCGACTGTAGTAGAAGCACATCTCTCTCCATTCAGTACAGTATGGTTGCTTCCACTCACCCCCGCTGCACTATTTTCTTGCTCCTGACCTCGCCTGGCATATGCCTGTAGTGGCTGCAGGTAGCACTGGCCCTCTTTTTTTTTTGTAATTACTATCCTTTCTTTTGTGAATGTTCATGGAACAGCATTTCTCTTGTGACAACAAAGTCAAAGAGCACCTCTGTCTCTACATGAAGAAAAGGTTGCAGTAAGAAAAATCACAAAAATGACCAGAATAGATGAAATATGGGGGGCATTTTGATGAAAATGCCTTAATTACTAAATAACTTGCACAGGTGCAGATTTGTTTTATCAGGTTATTCTAGTATCTGTAACATGGGAAGTAAGTACAGGTTCTGAAATGTAAAAGTGTCTATCCATCAATTCCAGTAAAAAAAAAAATGACTGTGTTTGTATATTCAATATTCAAACTAATAACTGCAGAGACTGAGGTTTTTATTACCATTTTGGCCTTTTCTCAAAACATGTTAAGCTCAATTATTCAATGAGGAAAATGTTAGGAAAGATTTTTATATCAGATGCAGCATGTCTATTGACTCAGACTGTTGATAAAAAAGTACAGTTGCAAGCTCATTGACAATCTTTAGTGATCATGCAAATGAAACACTGTGCACCACAGTGGTGAAACTGCTTTAGCTCTGCTGCATTAGCAGCATACCTGTCAATCATTACTTACTGTAAAACCGCATAAGTAGGAGACATGTAACAGTCATAACAGACAATATCTTCTACATGAAACTGAATCAGCTGCTGTCACATAACTCTGCTCGGTAACAGTGACCGAGAAAGAAATCAAGTAGGGCATACATTGCTGTTATTTTGTATAAGAAAGTTTTATTTCAGCAGCAGTAGCAGTCGCTGAGATATGAGACTAAACTTATTAATAAATCGTTACTAGCTACATCCTTTCTAGGAAGTGCAGTTAAACCATGCATTGCACATGGTGGGCTGCAGTGCCTCATTGCACGAAGGGTACCTGCCAGCCCAATGCATGCTCATCCAGTGCATGACAAATGGGTGTTGTTCATTGTTGTGCATCAGCAGTTGATGGCAGTAGTAGCTGATAAGAATTTTATTCATTCTTCACTTAGCGAGCTGCCGTATGTTTCCAGAGAAACAAGCTTGCCCCTGATATTTACAACTTTAAAGGTGTAAAAGTCTTTCTGTTTCTTTACAGAAGGAGACACTGTCTTTAGGAATAGATTGATTGCTATGATCAGCATGGCTAGGGGGAGTAAGGTAACTTTCAGCAGCAGGGTACACAGTCTCAGCTGAGCTCTGCTACCATCTGGCATTCTGCCTCCAGGATTGAAACTCTGGCATACAGTAGCGGACTACGGGTCACTTGGCCTGTGCTAGTAAATGCATGCAGCTGGCTTCCATTTATATAGAAGATGGAAGTAAGTGTGTTGCAGCTGCCATAGAAATGTTTAGTGTGTTAATGTTTACAGCTGCATAGTGAGAGCTATGCATGATGTAGTGTAAGTACATTGAGAAGGGGGCTGTGGTAGCATGTAACTGTGAATGTACCACAGTTGTCTCCTTCCACTGAGTGGAGTTGAAGTACATCTCTCTGCATCCTCTCTATTCAGTACAGTGCCATTGCTTACTCCCTCCCTCTCAGTCACACTATTTTCTTGCTCCAGATCCTGTTGGTAATATGTCTGTAGTGGCTGCTGGTAGTGCTGGCTCTCACTTCTTTTGTAATTACTATTTTTTCTTTTTTGAATTTTCACAGAACAGCGTTTTTTGATGTGAGAACAAACTCAAAAAGCATTTCTGTCTCTAGAGAAAGAAAAGATTGCAATATGAAAAGTCACAAAAATGGATGTGAGAAAAGAAGTGATTCAAAAACATCAACCCCCTTTGCTGTGTTAATTTTTCTATCAAACAATAGAAACACACACACACACACAAGATCAGTCAGTCTCAGAGTGCACACAGCATACATGGAGTGATGGGACACTCACTGCTCACATACAGACACAACACCAAAGTCACATACAAGCATGCAGACAATACCTCGCTCAAGTGAACCTGGACAGGGAAATGGACCAGACAACAGAGGAAACTAATCAACCATGGCCATCAGAACAGTGTGCAGGATCTTTTGTCCTCTGCCCAACTTCAATGCCCATGCTCTGCACCTACTGCCTGTCTGCCATCATCACCTATGGATGTTCACTTTTACCCAGCAGCCACCCCCCACAGCCATGGGCTCCCTCCCTGCGGAAGCTGCCTTCATGGGCCTTTTAAACTATTACCAATGCAACAAGGTAATCACAGCACCACTTGTTCATAGTATAGGACTTCAAGCAGAAGCAGCAGAAGGATGTACACAGCCCAACCAGCTCTTTCAGCAATTGGCTTCAGGAGTTTCACTTTTAGTTATCTGTTGAAAACATATTGGCCCAGATATTCTGAAATGCACCAAAGCCCAGCACAAGTCCAGCGCAGTGCAAATCCAATGCCCATGGTGGAACTGGAGCCACATTTAGAGGCTGTGCAGGCTGAACTGCACCAGCGCAATGCAGCTTAATATGGCAGAGTTGCACCATGGCACAACTAACAGAGTTGTGCCATGGCGCTAACAGAGGTGTGCCGTGATGCACACAGAGATGCTCCAGCGCACCTGTGACAGCGGAGCAGCAGAGCAACAGAGGGGGGGCAGGACACAGAGAACAGACCCAGGGACAGGGCCATGGCAGCAGACTGACAGGCCACAGGAGGCCTCCACCAGCAGGACACACACAGGCACCCTGACAATGGACCCCAGAACTCAACAGTGGCATGGATAGCAGGTGACAGGAGGTGCCAACGGCCAATGGAGGGCCAGCAAGGGAGGCCCCTCCGGCATGCTGCTGGCTGTGCCCCACCCCCCCCTGAGGCCATAGCAGGCCACACCCAGGACCATGCAGCCCAGCATACACATGCCACATAGGGAGCCCACACAGTGGGCACTGAACAGGCCAGGTGGCAGGCAGCATGGCAGGCCACATGGGCAGAACACACAATGACAGGCAGAGGACCCCAACACAGTGTGTGGGCAGTACCCATCCAATGACCATGGCCATTTGCCACCACCATGCACACACCCACCACACACCCTTGACCACCGCCCCATGGGCACCCCAATGCACATCCACTGACCCAGGAGAGGAACACCACCACAGTGGGATAGACCACAGCACACAGCAGGGAACCATGGAAGCACAACACATGCCTCCTTACATGCACACAACACAGATGGACACTGGGCCACTGCAGCATGATGCCTCACGCCACCTACAAAGCAGGCACTGACACAGGTGGGTATGCCAGATAACAGATATGTGTGAAACAACTATGTACAGAAACAGAAGGGGTTGGGGAAGGGTAGGGACAGTGAAGGAAGGGGACAGAGAACAGGGACTGTGCAGTGGAGGGGTGTAGGGAATGGACCAACAGGGGCAACCGGGGACACAGGGGCACCCTAGAAATGGCACTGGCCAGCCACCCTGGCATGCCATCCCACTCTCCTCTCCACCGCCAGCATGCCCTGCATGGCTGCCACCACCTAAAGTATGCCCAAGACCGTGAGCAAGGTCTGCCACATGAGCCAGCTCAGCATCTGGCCTTGCAGTGTCTGCACTGGATGCTGGACACCTATATCAAGGGACTTGGCAGGTGCTAAGTGTAATGGCCCAAGGAACCATGCTTACCCACGGTGTGTATGTGTGTGCAATAGGGAACACGCCATCATGTGCAAAGTGCGTTGCCCAGCCCTGACAGCTTCAGCTGCCAATACATTGCTGTTGGCAGCGGTCTTGAACTATTGACACCATGGCAGTGCAGTGCACATATGCACTGCAGCCCTGAGGACCATGCATGCATGGGCATTGCACCACCACTTGCTCCAGTGCACTACCATTGCGCAGGGTGCAATATCTCAATATTCAGACACTGTATGCAAATGAACTCATCAGCCAATGTGTGGCACAGTGGGGTGCATTAGCATATCATTACCATTGTGCATAGTCTCATTTGCATGTGTTGCACCACAGAGGTGCCACTGGACAGCACTGAGCATATACCAGTATTGCAACCTTGCTAGGTGTGGTGGATGCCACAGCAGCACACTAAGGCTGGGATGGACCAGGGTGATGCTGCCAGGGTCTCAGCAGGTATGCACTGTCACCTGTGTGGTGCATGCCATGGTTTGTCTCTGCTATGTTGTGCTACACCCCTTGCCCATCCCTAGCACCCATACCACCATGGACACTCTGCCACCCCTATCATCAGGACTGCACTGCCCATCGCACCCTGCCTGTGCCACACACACCCACTGGGAGGCTGTGGGGTCATCCGCATGTGCACATTCATGGTGCGGTGCAGGACTATGCCAGTTGACAGTATCCTGTGCACACCCAGAGTGTGTGTCGCAGGCATTGGTGTGCACCCCATGGCATCGCACACCACCTGTCAGGTGATGCTTGGGCACCCCTTCCTGTTGATATGTGTGGCTCTGTCTGGTGGATGCCTGCAGCTCCACACAGCACAGCTTGCAGGGCTGCCTCAGCATAGCCCTGTTCAGGCAGTACCGGCCCATGTTCTCGGTGTCACTATGGTTCCCATCAGTGCTGTGGGCACAATACCACCTGTGTCAGGCATGCCGCCACCAGGCCCTTCATCGGCCATGTGGCTGTTCTGCTGCCACCTCACATCCCTTATTTCTGCCCCCATCAGGATGGGGGCACTCTCCATGTCTCCTGCTGTCCATTGTCCCCTGGGCAATTGCCTGCTGGCTGTGTGCCACCCTGGTACACAGGCTTTGTGTCTGTGTGTGTGTGTGTCTTTCTCTCTCTCTCTCTGCTCCTCTCTCCCTCTCCCATGCCACCACTCTGTCCCTCTCCCTCTGTGTCTGGTCATGTGTCTGTCCATCTGTTTGTCTCTCTGTATCTCTCCCTCTCACTCCCACTCTTGGCGCACCTTCTGTCTGTGTGCTTGCACCCTGTTTTCCTAGGAACAAGTCTGGTTGAAGCAACTTCGATTTGCTCCACACTTGTGCCATGGTTTCACAGTCGAATATGTCACTGCACTGGATATTCATGGGACTGCCCCCTGCACTTGCACCTGCATTCATTATAGTTGCGCATTTGGCCAATGGATTTTGCACTGTGCAATGGCTCCCACTGAATATGGCTTCTTGGCACAATTCCGCACCTGCTCCGGTGCAACTCAATTACGCTATGTGCAACTGCTCTGAATATCTGGGCCCTAGTGACTTATGTATTGTCACGTTGCATATTTATGGCATTTCTCTGCCACTCAGTTTTGCTGCTTAATCCTGGAAGCAGTGGACAGATGTCTCTGCAATACAAATCCCCCATGCACTTGTACTCTGTAAAAGGAGAAAAATGTTCATGTTTGTAACTAATGCTCCCTTATCATGTGAGGTTGGCAAAGAAGAGATCCTCAAACAATCCTGTAGGGTTTTGCTGGAGGATAGCAAATAGGGAACATGTAAGTCCTGCAGGATTGTTTTCATATAGGATTGGTATTAAAAGAGATATAAAGAATCTTTGCCAAAAAGCTAAAGTAGATTGACGCTTTTTTTCAGAGAAACTGACTTGGTGTGTAAATGCTTTCATAAGAAAAGTTTGTATTTATGTTACTGTGTGTGTGTGTGTGTGTGTGTGGTTGGGAGCAGCAGCAGTTCAGGTTCCTTGTATCTTCCAATGGAAGTTAACCTGTAAGTGTAAAAGATTAAAACTTGCTCAGAAAAAGTGGAGATGTTGCATACCAATAATATCTGAAAATTAACTTGTAAGTGTAAAAGATTAAAACTTGCTCAGAAAAAGTGAAGTAGTTACATACCAGTAATATGGACAAGAAAGGGATGTGAATGGAGTGAAAACAGAAAAGCAAGTTAAAAAACTGCAATGAAAAAAATGAAATGATTCATACACTGGTGTATATGGGGGGGTTGTGCAGATAAAGGAAACATGGGCAAAGTGTTGTGAATGTACAGTAGGTGTCCAAGGAAAACATGCTCAATTATGGGAGCACGCTATGCTAGGTATGTTAAGTATAATTTTAATCTACTATATATATATATATATATATATATATATATATATATATAAAACATGGAATCATAGAATTTTCAGCAGAAAAGGATTGGTAGGCCCATCTAGCGCACTCTATTTTTCCTTACCTAATACTACATCCTGGACCCTTTGGCTGCAGTTGTCCCTTCCTCCACAAATGCATTAAACCTAATTCTTACTGAATGGGGTATCATTAAATGTTCTGTACAAGAGATAATCTCAAATTCTCCTAATTAGCATTAATCTGCTCACCAAATATAAAAGGTATATTTTCTCTTTTCCCAGTTTTCAAGACAATAGAGTATCGACAATTAAAAATGAAAGCAAGGGGTGTTAAGATAAACAAGTCTTTAGTCAAGCAAGCAAAAAAAAAATTGCTGATCTGTGCTAGAATATAAAACTAAAATGAGTCATTTCGAAGTGAGGTATGCACTATTTGATAACAAAGTCTGGTCAGAGTCAGTACAGCTGCAAAATGATGTTATTAATGATGGAAATTATTATTATGGAAATATTTACTTTTACAGTATCACTGTGGTCTTTGCAGGGTAATAACCAAACAAGGGCATTGTTTTTAAAGACACCATACACCTCAAACTAAAGAAGCCTTGCATGTGTGCTTCCAAGATCCCACAGAATGCTAAGCTGATAGGCACTGCAGAAGGGGGGAAGCACAATCAAAGCAACATCTTACAAAATGCCAAAAAATGATAAGTTCTGGAGAAATGTCATATTTCCAGGAAATAAATGTTCCTGTACAGTACATTGGTCTCTGTACATAGATCTGACAGTGTGGGATACTATTTTTCTGGTGCTTATCAGCTTGGCATTCTGTGAGATGTTGCTTCGATCATGCTTCCCCCCCTTCTGCAGTGCCTATGAGCTTGGCATTCTGTCGCATCTTGGAAGCCCACATGCAAGGCTTCTTTAGTTTGAGGTGTACCGTGTCTTCAACAACAAGTGCCCTTCTTTGGTTATTACCCTACGAAGACTACAGTGATACTGTAAAAGTAAATATTTCCATAGTAGTAATAACTTTCTGTCATCAATAACATCATTTTGCAGTCATATTCACTCAGATCAGAATTTGCTCTTTAGTTGCAGAGTGTGCTACATTACTTCAATTATAAATTAAGTGTTGCATTATAGACCATAAAATAAGCAGTCCCACTTGTACAAGTGCCTGTTTAAAGCTATTAGAAGGAGCAGAGCATATGTCATCTGGGACATGATAAAAGATTTCAGGGTAAGACTGGCAACCTAATATGAAACTTTTTTCTGCCTGAAATACCATTCTTGATATGACGCTTATGAGAATGGCGTTTGATAATGAATCTGACTAAAGTTGAATTAATCTCTGATATGGTAAACCCTGACCATTTTGAGTCAAGAAATATTAATTTGAAACATAATATGCCAGATAGGGCCTGGCACATTCTTGTATATAGCTATGAGGTTTTTATTTTATGTTTCAGTTTTATTAGAAAAAAAATATATATATATATATATATATATAGTAAAAAAAATGTTAATGCAGATATTAGGGTTGAACAACACAAGGCACACAGAGTAGGGAAATTAAAAAAAAAATTGTTTTTTGGGTCTATGGAGTCTTGGTGAATCAGTGGTGGGGTGTTCTTTAGGGGTTGTCAACCCTAATGTACTCCTCCTCCTTTGAGCAATTACTGTAAGGTCAGATGCAATTTATTTTCTTCAGGCAAGACCCAAAGGGCCCTGCATAAAGAAAGCTATAACTAATTTTTGTTGGCAACATGTGACGAGCCATCGTTGTTTATCCCCAAAGAGTGTATTACTATGAGGCACTGGCTTGGAGCTCTACTTTGTGCTTCAGAAAGGAGGTCATGGGTTGTAGAGGGGGTGGGCTATAGTGTTGACAACCCCAAAGAACTCCCCACTACTGATTTGCCAGTAATCCATATATTTTTCATTTCCCTATTTTGTGCACTTTGTGTTCTTCAACCCTAATGTCTTCATTAACATAGTTTTTTCCACTTAATTTCCATTGTTTTTTCTGATAGTGGAATCATATCCTCATTGGTGAAGGTCCATTCAGGACTTCCACAAAATAAAATAAATAGAATATTGGAGGTAGTCCAGACTCAGTACATGGGTCCATCAGGCCTCAACACACATGTCAGCATCCTGTAAGGGAAGACTCCCTGGCCCACCACACGGTGTCATGTGTGCACCAGAACACTGATCTGTCGCTCCACCGGCTGGGGCAAGTGCTACATTTTTTTTTTTTTCACATTTTGACCCAAAATTTCAACAGAGTCTTTTTTTATGACCCCCCCCCTTCTGAACATGATGGGTATCATTTAATGCTGGACAAAGATTTATTTTGCACCAGAAGTACAAAATCACATGTTGGCTTGGAATTGAAAAACAACAGCTGTTACATTCGTAAGGTCATGTGAAAAAAAATGGCCATGTTGGCAATTTGGAGTCTAAATACTGAAAACTACCAAAGTAAGTTAAGAGTGTGCTAAGAAAAATTACAACATACCTTCATAACTTTGTTGTTTTTCAATATTTTGACCACAATGTTTGACATACTCTTCTTATGATCCCACCACATGACCCCGGTAGGTGAACATTTTCAAATCCCTGCTGAAATGTTATTTTGCACCACAGGCGAGAAAACAAGCTTTGGCCAGGATGTGAAAAAATTATAGCTGTAATTTAAATGAGGTGGTGTGAACAAAATGCCTCTGTTGAAAAGTTTGGGTAAAAATATTGAAAATTACCAAAATTATGAGTGTGCATAGAAAATGTTCAATGTACGCTCATAAGTTGGTAATTTTTACAAATGTTTTGCCTAGATTTTCAGCATGGCCTTTTTGGGACCCCAGCCCATGAACAAGGTTGGTGAAATTATGTAAATCTGGCTCAAAAGGTGATTTTGCACAGCAACCCTGAAATCACCTTCCAGGCCAGATTAACATAATTTCTCAGCCAGTGTACATGAGGTGGGGTCCCAAAAAAGTCCCTGTTGAAGATCTGGGGAAACAAATATATAAAAATGACCAAGTTACAAGGAAAAGTTGAAAATGCTTTGGAATACATTCTATGGCACTTACCTATTTTCCTTAGTTCATGGTTTGGCATTGAAGACTGAAGATGTGTCTCTGGTCTAGAAAGGATTATCGTGTTGGACCTCAGCTGGGGAAGTATAGGTAAGGGAGGTTGTGGGGTGGTGGATGCTGGTATGTGGGACAGGGACAGTGGCAGACAATGAAGGCCATTTTCTTCATATCAGGGTTAAAAAAAGACTAAGACATTGCATGATTGTTTTCTTTATTACAAGAACGCTAACACTCCAGGCTAACACTACTTCCAACACTGGGGATTTCAAACCCCAGTGCTGGCATGATACTTGGGGACACTGGAGATGGGCACTCCAGTGTCAACAACTTCACATTACAGGGTCTGTGGACGGAGGACTGTATGAAGGGGAAGAGGTACTGGGGAGCTTTTTTTCTCAAAGGACACCACAATGCATGGTTTACTGAATTTGCATTTTTTTTTCAATTCCATTAACTGATAGAGCATTTCAGAAAGCACCAGCTGCTGGAGACCCTGCCTGCTGAACCCAATAATTATTTCCAATTTTATGACTTTTTTTCTAGAATTCCTCTGATCTCCCATATTTTGGCTTGAATCCAGCTCTGCCTCTGTACCTCTACAGCCCTAGAGAGCTGGAATCATCCAAAAACTGTTTCAGCCTTCAAATTACTCATTAGTATAACATGTTTTTTATGTGGTTGGTAGAAAATTAAACACTAGCATGCTGTCTGCTTACATAACAAGGGTGATGATTTAAAGATGTATTCCTTTAATGCATGAGTCTCCGTAAACAGCAATTATAATTTCATAACAATTTGCAATTTAACATGACAGCACTGGGCATTTCCTTTCAATTAAAATGAAGTATTTACTACAACTCATTTGCAACTAAATGGTGCAGTTTAGAACCTTAGAGCTGTTTGAAATTATACACTGAATGAAAGCAGCATAGGCTGTACAATCAGTCACAGTCATCACACAAACAAATAATAAAGGGATTGATATTTCAAACTGGTATAAGGTCACTGTAGTCCATTAAAAAGTGTACAGGTTACTAATTCAGAATTTCTCAGCTATGTCCTCAGTCCTCAGCCCCTGTGACTCACAGCGTACCCTTCATCCTTTCTGCTCCCCATACCTCCATCCCACACACCACACTATGCCCTCCATCCTACATCAATCTGCTCCCCACACCCCCTCTCCCAAAATCACCTCTGTATTCCAGACTCTGCTGCACTCCACAATGTCCTTCTCTGCCATAGGTGCCGGAACTGATCAGCAAGCCATAAGCATTCAAATTGTCCCTCTAATGCATACAAGATTAAAAGGAAAGCAATCATGCTCTCTTCTGTAATTACTACAGTCCACCACTTTTCCCCATGTTCCGACACCAATGTACCCAACTTACGCATACCCTTTTTCACAGCTTTATGCTCGGAGAGCCGACCATGCTCACCCAGCATTCCTCCTATTTACCATTTGTTTAACATTTGCAATGCCATCTAAAAACCATAACAGTTATGCAAAAGTGGAGAAGTAATACTTAGGTTTTTATCTCCTGATGCATTTATGCTCTACATCAAGAAATTAAAAAACTGTCTAGACTGGCACAATTTAAAACCTTGACTTTGTTAATACAGTATCAGTACTTAATCCCAGTCATTCAGACTCAGGTGGTAAGAGGAGGGTCTATGGTGATCAGTGTCTTCAAATCTGCCAGCAGACAATGATGGACTTCATTGGATGAGTCAATTGCTGAGTGGGAAGTGGAGGGTGGTGGCTGGTGAGTACTGAGTGGGTGGGCCAGAGAGAAGGGTTACTTTGTTATATAACAGGGATCAGGCTGGGTGTGGGTAACACTGGATTAGCAGAGAATGTTTCATGTGTACACTGTCAACTGGGGTGGGAGAGAAAGGGTTTTATATCATTTCCTGGCACCAGTGCTTCTAGGGTGCACAGTACTATGCAGGTTGGTAGGATAAGGATTTTGGAAGAGGTAAATAATGATGTCTCAGCAGTATTTTAGCACTTCCAAAATCCTTTCAATATACCCCTGTTCCTTGTTTGTGGAAGGTGTCCCACATTTGCGAAGGCGAAGAGATGATTTTTATTTTTATTTTTGTTGACTGAGAAAGGAGCTCTGGGCAATTCTCCTTGTTATCAGCCTTATCCATGCGGGGTCAGGGCAGGGGGCGATACAGATGGAAATCAATTGAAATTAAACCACATTAAGCTGTTGGTGGTATTTTTAGTGAATGGGGGAATTTGACTAGAATACTGGGGAAATTCCCCTACTCTTTTCAATAAATGCCATGGGGGTCTTTAACAGCCACCTGATCTAACAGCCACCTGATCAACCACCAGAACAGGCAGATGGGATCTCAATTTAACATTTCATCTGAAAGACTGCTCCTCAGGAGTATAGCATCCCCCTCATGGTGCACTACAGGGTCAGTATTTAGTTGTACCCCTAGTTCCTGGTGTGGGGCTAGAACCCACAACCTTTCAATCTTCCAGCCACAGAGGTGAGTGTGCAACATGTTGAGCCACTGTACTGCTGTTTAGCAGGAATGTGTTATCAAATGAGCACCACACTATGGGGCCTTCTGAATAAGGCCCCACCATGTTCAGATATGCTCCTGTATGTCTGGTATTGTGGCACTACTCCTGTTATTGCTGTGATAACCTTCTGAGTATGAGGGTCTAAGTGTTTTATGTGGGCTCACATAAAGCTGATTGGTAGCTAGGGGCACAGTTGGTAGTGCACATACTGTATATTAGAGATGCAACATAGCCTATTTGCTTTTGGATTCAGCCAGCCTTTGCAGTGGTAGAGGTCACAATGATGTGTAAAGTCCTAAGTGGACAGTGAAGGAAAATCTCTAGGTTTCCTTCATTGCTCTTTAGAAAATGGGTGTTTCATTTCCTGGCATCTGATTGGCTAGTATCCATGCCGGGGGGTGGGGTACATTAACTTTCAATAGATGCCCAGGAAATAAAAAGTACCAGTCTAGAGTGCCCCATCACCCACTGGAGTATAATACTGCCCACCTTGTTTCTTAATTGGCTAAACTCTCTAATTTCAGTATGAAGTTGGTGCCATTTCTTTTGCCTCAGTTAGTGAGAGATACTGGTACCCCCCCCCAGAGTAGTTCAATGCCAGCTGACTGCGTAAAATGCACACAAACTTTCCTGGGCTCATGTCTTGCTCCACTGCTTTTTTCCTCTTTACTCTTTTGCCATTACTCTGTAATTCTCATTGTGCAACTCTCGGAGAGCCGACCATGCTCAGCTTCGTGTGCCTTAGTCAGAAACTCCTGTCCCCTGTGCCATTTCAAATAACTGCCATTTTTTTCCCCACTTGGTAATTGAGATAAAATGCCACTGACGCAGATCCAACACAAAAACATTGTACCACACCCCTGCCCACTGCTGTACTTCCAGTTTCACCACTCAAACACAGCTTGGTTTTTTCTTCATTTTCAATCTTTGAGGAAAAAATAAAACAACAATGCCCTCCCATGTCCCTGGTGTCTAGTGCCCCCCCCAGCCGATCACCAGCCGAATTCAAATCAAGAGCCCTCCCTGTCCCCCAGTCACCCCAGCCCCAGCCCCAATCTTTTTAACAAAAAAATCCCTCCCCTGTCCCTGGTGTCTAGTGGACCTCCACCCTGTCTTAAGTCAGAGCCCACCCTGCCCCCCTGACTCTGATTGGGCCACCAGCACAGCCTCCACTCACTTCCATGGCCAGCAGCCCATCTGAGTGCTTAATGAATGCACTCATGCAAACCACACTCATTTATTAAGCACTCACACGAGCTGCCAGCTGTGGAGGGCTGTGCCTGTGGCCTGATTGGGGTACTGTGGGGGAGCTGGGTGGGCTCTGACTTAACACAGGGTGGAGGAGTGGGGGGTTCACTTGACACCAGGGACAGGGGAAGGGATTGCTTTATTATTTACAAAGATAGGGGGCTGGGGTTCAAGGTGACTGGGAGGGGTTCTTGATTTGAATTTGGCTGGTGATCAGCTGGGGGGGACCACTAGACATCAGGGACATGGAAGGGGATTGTTCTTGTTTTTTTCCTCAAAGATTGGGATCCAGGGCTCTGAGTAAATGGGTGGATCTCTTGATTTGAAATCAGCTGGTGATCGGCCGGGGGGGTACCACTAGATACCAGGGACAGAGGATTGTTGCTGTTTTTTCAAAGATTGGGGGCTGGGGCTTAGGGTGACTTGGGGAAGGGTTCTTGATTTGAATTCAGCCAGTGGGAGTGGGGGTGGGAGGACCACTAGACACCAGGGAGGGGTATAAATTAAAAAGAATGGGCATATGTGGATACGGGCAAAATTGCAGGCGAAATTTTGTGAAATATTTCATGTGGTGAAATTGCCAATTTCTTAGCAATTTCACCAGTGAAATAAAATTTTGCAACATCTCTAAGGGGTAATATGGCAAACACAGACTCCACAGAGACAATAAGCCTCAGGGTATGAATGATGGTAATATCGGCAGACTAGATAGACCATCATCTTTTTCTTCCATCATCTTCTATGTTTATTTGTTTCTGTGGTCTCTTTTCTGGACCCAAGGGGTTTTGTGAGAGGCCCTTAGGGAAGCTGAACCAATTTAACCAGGGATTAGTCAGAAACAACATGGCTGAGTGCTCAGTGAATGAACGCATGCATACCGCACTCATTCATTGAGTGCTCAGACAGGGTGCTGGCCGTGGAGGTGAGTGGAGGGCTGTGCTGTTGGCCCAATCAGGGTACTGGGGGGAAAGCTGGGTGGGTTCTGACTTAAGACAGGGTGGAGGGGTGGGGGGTCCACTAGACACCAGAGACAGGGGAAGGGATTTCTTTTTACAAAGATTGGGTGCTGGGGCTCAGGGTGACTTGGGAGGGAGGGTTCCTGATTTGAATTTGGCTGGTGGTCAGCCCCGGGGGGGGCTACTACACACTTGGGACATGGGAGGGGATTGTTGTTATTTTTTTTCTCAAAGATTGGGGTCTGGGGTTCAGACTGAATGGAGGGGTTCTCTTGATTTGAAATCAGCCAGTGACTGGCTGGGGGGGGGGACCACTAGACACCAGGGACAGGGGATTGTTGCTGTTTTTTCAAAGATTGGGGGCTGAGGCTTAGGGTGACTGGAGGAGAGGGTTCTTGATTTGAATTCGGCCAGTGATCAGCTGGGGTGGGAGAACTTCTTGACACCAGGGCGGGGTATAAATTAAAAAGAATGGGCATATGGGGATATGGATAAAATTGCAGGTGAAATTTCACAATTTCGTCACAATTTCACAAAATATTTCATGTGGCAAAATTGCCGATTTCTTGCCAATTTTGCCGGTGAAATAACATTTTGCAACATCTCTAAGGGGTAATATATCAAACACAAACCCCACCAAGACTATAGGTCTCTAGGTATGATGGTAATATCTGCAGACTAGATAGATCATCATCTTTTTCTTCCATGATCTTCTATGTTTCTTTGTTTCTGTGATCTCTTTTCTGGACTCCAAGGGGTTTTGTGAGAGGTCCTTAGGGAAGCTGAACCAATTTAACCAGAAATTAGTCAGAAACAACATGTAGGGTACATTTAAGGGGATTGTCTGACAAAAAGTTGTGAGCTGGCTTATAGTCAGTATGGTCCTAATTAGATAACTGTTGCCAACAGTCTTGAAGCAGCAGGTTAAGAAGTGTGCCTTAACCAGGGAGGGGAGACCTGCACCATGCTGAATGAGAGTTAGTGAGAGCTGACGTGAGCTCTGAACACAAACCTTATCAGGTAAAGAAAGAATGAAATTGCCTGCTTGGTGATAAATTAAGCTCTAATGAAAGATGTACAGGGGGAGTGCTAAAACTGCAACATTTAGAATTGGATAGGCTGTTCCAAGAGAGTGAAAGATAGGGGAACTGGGTCTGCTAGAACACTGAGTCTGATGAACTGATGTCTAAACACTGATATGCTGCAGTAAGGCTGTGTGTTTCATTTGCTTCAAAGATGCTGAAAAACTGAAGGTCTGGTTTTGTCTGATTATGCTGACTAATATGAGAAATGCTGTTCTCTCACATTTAAAGGAATACTGTTGTACACACAAAAAAACACAACACTTTGATGAACCTTGCTGAGTGCTGGCTCCATCATTTATAGTGTTTCTGGCCACCTTAATCTGTTTTACCCTGCTATATCATTCTGTATCCCTCCCTAGGTAGCCAAGGCTAGTCCACTGGCCACTTCCTCTCAACCCGAGTAAATGTCCTGCCCTCCACCCCTCACCCCATTTCTCACAGGCTTATTATTGTGAAAAAAATATTGCCAGCTTGCTGGCACTGTGCCAGGAGCCAACAGGTCTTTTCAAAGACCCCCCCACCCTTAAAACTTGATGCACCCAAAACCTTTACTGCCAGCCCCTTGCCTGACCCCTGATCCTTGATTTAGGAAGGCCATAATTCCAATGTTCTGGGCTAGTTCAGACATCCCCATCCTGTAGCATGCCTGCTCCCATTAGTATATCAATAGGAATGACAGTCTTGAGTGGGATACATGGCTGGCAGGAATGGGTGGAGCAATCTGTGTCATTGATGATGATAAGCAGACTGTCACTCTCACTGATACAGTACTGGGAACAAGCATGCTATGGTAGGTAATGAAATGATCTGGGAATATGTAAATTCTACCTCCCAAAATCAAGGAGTGGGGATCAGTAGGGTCACAGCATTAAAATACTATATATTGAGGACTTGGAGGCATTGAGCTATGGAGGAGGGGCCTTTCAAAAGATGTGTCAGCTCCTGGCATAGTTTCCATGAGCTAGAGACTTTTTAAATGAGTAGGGGCTAATGCCAAGCATGTTGTTAGGAGGGTGATGGAGGGCAGGAAATAACTGGGGTGGAGAAGGGGTGACCAATTGACTAGCCCCTACCATTTATGGAGGGCTATAGCCTTTTGTTATATTTTTAACATTTTGTCAGTGTCAGAGACCAAATACCATAAATATGATAATGGATAATACTCAATACATGGCTCTGACTACCATGTGGTTCGGGAACTACTGTAATATTCAGGATATTCACGTGTGCCTAACAGAAACTTAAGGCTAGGTTGGTTTACCAAATTTAGTTGATGCTGAGTTTTCTACAATGAGGGAATTAGTGAAGGAAATTTAAACTGAGGCCCTCATGCTACTAGCTGGCAATCCTCCTGTGAAAGTATAAGCCTTTCTATGCCTCACAGAAAACAAAATCCTCAAACCCCATTCAAGATGTGTGCTGTGCTACAGGAAGATGTCATTTTGGACCAGCAATCTACTACTGAAAAAATCAACAACATTAGTTCCGTTAGCATTTGAAATGGAATGGGACCTGGTTCGACATTTTTCCCCAAACATAGAAATGTTTATTTTACAAGGGTCGCTACTTTTTGTGTTCCTGGATGTATCATTTGCTTACTTCAGTGATATTGTCTATGACTGGCCATGCAGAAGGAAATGATTAAAATGAGTCCTATGGCCACCCCGATGTCCCAGCATCAGTGCATCATACTGTCATGTAAGTGACCTGAGTCCGGGGGATCAATTGCAAGTCCAACATTGTAAGAATTAGAGGAGTGGGCCATTGACAACTTTGGTTTGGCATCGAGCTGGGCACATAAATTCTGTTCAGCTTTGAGAATATGGCTGAACCATTTGATTAACAATGCAGTAACTGGCATCAGGTAACTCAGACTGCAAATGGGGGTTAAAAATCCTTGATGTTAGCAATGAATATTAATGGGTGTAGCCTACTTGTGGCATGTGCTGTCTGCATGCATCTTCTGTGTTTCACTGTTTGTGATAGTGTCATTGAGTCTGGAAAATCCATTTAGATAAATGTGGTCTAGTGTGAGCAACAGTAATAGATACTATAAATTGCTGACCTCGAGGCATATACCCCCCTGCAGTCTCTGCATTACCTCCATGTAAATTCTTTTATTGTCTATGGAGTCTGGTCTCATTGAAATTCTATAAAAATATCCAACTTTTCCATCAAAAACACACAAAAAATACATGAAAAGATATTAAATGAAGATCACTGCATTGCTCCAGTAGGTCTTTAACTCATACTAACCCTGCATGCTCTGTATTCTCAGTGCACACCTGATCATATTGAGCTTGTTGATGATATTGTGAAAGTTGTTGCATGGGTCATCAGGGAGAGAAGGGTTAAACCATTCCAGCTGGGAATGGTAAGCCAGACTGGTGTCAGTGGGAGAAGTCCTGGAAAACTTGTCATGAGGAGGTGTCTTAGTGGGAATCAATCAAAATCTTTATTTATCCACGCGGGCACCATTGAGCAAGGCTAATTTGCAAGGTGGACCTGGTCAAGAATACATCAAAATACAGTACAGAAGCAGGTATACAGAAAGCAATAATATACAAGGAAGAAAAAGTATATACAGTGTAGACAGTACAGTACAGTACAAGGTTGAAATAAATAAAAAAAAACAGGATTATTTTACAATTGAAGAAGTCAGCAGATGTACAATCAACCATAGGCATACAGGGGTTAGGAGCAGAGATCTTTTGAGTGAGGCAGCCGGCAACTACACCTATAGGGGAAAGAGGCCGTGTGTATAGGGTGGCAGGTTAGAGAGGTAAAGAAAAGGAGGGATATATTACTGATGACTGGGGGAAAATTTGAGCTAAAACCACAGAAAGTGACGATGGCTGTTGTGTACTTGTTTATTATGATAATGACGGAGGAGGGGTAGATAATTTGGACACTACTATGGATGGGGTGGGACTTTAGTCAGGCTGAAGTGGACAGAGAAGGGTGGGTGCAGCAAGAAGAGTTAATAGGGAAAGAGTGAGAGCCAGGGGTAGAAACATGGAATAGTTACAGATGCGACTTTTTGGACAAGTGAATAATCAAGTGAATAGTTCAAATGGATCCTTGGTAAACTGAGTGTGAGAAAGACTAAGAATTCCTTTTAAATGACTTTATTAGCATCATTGCAGAGGGGCTAGAAGGGAAGGTGTCACTGCAATAGACTAGAAGGGAAGATGTTCTTTGTTGCAGATAATACTAAAAATCTGCAATAGGTTAGACACCCCCCAGAGGATGGAAACATAGAAACACAGAAATTGTCAGCAGATAAGGACTGCTAGGCCCATTCAGTCTGCCTGTAAGTCCTACACCAGTTTTCTTCCTCTGACCCTACCTGGTCAATGGCTTATCAACCCTCCTTCCCACCTGTATGGTTCGCCTATGCCTGTTCCAGGCATGTTTAAATCCCTCCACTGTGCTCGCTCCCACCATCTCCTGTGGCAGACTATTCTATGTGTCCACCGCCCTTTCCATAAAGAAAAACTTCCTCACATTTCCCCTCAACCTGCCCCCTCCAGTTTCATATTATGCCCCCTCGTTCTTGTAATCCTCTTATATTGGAAGGTATCTTCCCCTGCACCTTGTTTATGCCCTTTAGGTACTTGAATGTTTCTATCATGTGCTCCCGATCCCTCCTCTCCTCCAGTGA
Source organism: Neoceratodus forsteri (assembly GCA_016271365.2). Taxonomy (NCBI): domain Eukaryota; kingdom Metazoa; phylum Chordata; order Ceratodontiformes; family Ceratodontidae; genus Neoceratodus; species Neoceratodus forsteri. Next base: position 236,966,687 of record CM028132.1, on the reverse strand, counting down.
GTACATACTGAGGTCCTTTAACTCTCGCTTCACATGTTTTCTGGTGCAAACCGTGTACCATCTTCATACCATTCTCTGGACCGCCTCCACCCTGTCAATGTCCTTACAAAGGTGCTGCCTCCAGAACTGCACACAGTACTTTAGATGAAGCCTCATCAGCATTTTATACAATGGCATCACTACCTCCAGCCTTCTGCTAGTGATACCTCTGCCAATGCACCCTAGCATGCCACTGGCCCTCCATGCAGCCTTTGTACTCTGCTTAGATACCTTTAGGTCATCTGAAATGATAACCCCCAGGTCTCTTTCTTCCTTGGTGATTATCAGCAACTCCGCACCCCCCCCGTCCTGTAGCTCTCCCCTGGGTTCCTTTGTCCCAAGAACATTATTTTGCACTTCTTTGAACTGAACCTCAACAGCTACACATCAGACCATTTTCAAGCTTCCATAGGTCCCTCCTCATTCTCTGCACCTTGCCCGGAGTATCCACCCTGTTGCAGATTTTGTTGTTATCTGCAAACAGGCAGACTTGTCCCTCCAGCTCTACTGCAATGTCACTAATGAAGACATTAAACAGAACTGGCCCAAGGACTGATCTTTGGGGTATCCTGCTGGTCACCCCCCCTCTCTGGATTGGATCCCATTTATCACCACCCTCTGTTTCCTGTCCATTAACCAGTTCTTAATCCAGTTTACCACCTTGTGCCCCATGCCCAGACTACCCATCTTGTTAACAAGCTTTCTATGTGGCACGGTGTCGAAGGCCTTGCTGAAATCTAAGTAGGTGAAGTCTACCATCCCACCTTGAATACAGATCTAAAAAAGCTAGAGGAGTGGTCAGGGGTGTGATACCTGGGTTTCAATGTGAAGAACTGCAAAATCATGCACTTGGGGCACAGAAACCCAGGATGGGAATACAAACTGGGGTAGTGGTATTAAACACCACCAAACAGGAAAGCGACCTGGGGGGAACCATATCTGTTGGCCTAAAGGTGGTGACACAGTGTGACAAGACAGTGGGGAAAGCTAGTGGGATTACTGGTTGCATAAGGAGGGGTATCACCAGCAGAAAGAAGTAGGTGGTGTAATCACTTTATAGATCACTGGTGGGACCTCTCTTAGAGTACTGTGTCCAGTTCTGGAGACCACATCTCTGGAAGGGCATAGACAGGGTAGCGGCAGTCCAGAGGAGGGCAACAAAAGTGGTGCAGGGTCTGCATCACAAGACCTATGAAGAGAGACAGAAGGCCCTCAATATATACACCATGGAAGAAAGGAGGGAGAGGGGGATATGATAAAAACATACAAATACCTCACGGGTATAAATAAGGTTCAAGAGGGAAGCATATTTCAGATAAGAAAAATATGCTCAAGAACAAGGGGTCATGCTGTGAAGTTGGGGGGGGAGACTCAGGGAAGATGTGAGGAAGTGTTTCTTTACTGAAAGAGCCACCCAGCTGAGGTGATTGGGGCAAAAATGATAATGGATTTCAAGAATGCATGGGATAGGCATGGGGTACCTTATAAGTGTGGGGGGGGGGAGTTGAAGCCAGAGATCAAGTAGGGTCTGCAGTGTTACAATAGGTAGGGAAAATGAGCAGACTAGGTGAGCCATGTGGTCCTTTTCTGCTGTCAATATCAATGTTTCTATATTCTGTGAGTTCAAGCTTCTTAGGATCTAGCCTTGACATGAAGTCAGCAGAACAGGAGCAGTAGTATTAGCAGGAGTTTCTGTATACACACTCTTGTTCGTTTTTTCATGCAGTCTTTGCTACTTCACTGTAAGTGTCACAACAGTTCCTGTTTGGTATAGCATATGTGTCTATGGGGATATGGAACATATTTATATCTGGGATCCAGCAGCGTTACTATGCCTTATTGTATGTCCAATCTAATGCGATGATACCTGTCTGCAAGTTGTGTCAGAAACATATCTGCCACTTCTTTAATAAGTACTGCATTCTGAGGCAATGATTCAGATGAACTAGTGGTGTCACCACCTCATATAGTAATAGAAATCAGTCCTACTGTCCTATCTGCTGTGCAGTGTGCAGGGATAAAGGTGGAGTCCCCCATATGCTGCAGTGATACATGACAAGGAAAACATGATTCATGATAGATGGAGGTGGATGATGAAGAGAATGCATTGTTTTCAGAACCAGTCTACCTCTTTGGTTTTTATTTTAATGTAATTAGAATTAATTGTTATTATTCTTAAATTTGGCTTTATTTATGTGCTGAGAAAATGTAATTTGTGATGAATGTGGATGGTGTTATTTTCAGAAGTAAGACTTGAGGCAAGATGTCTCAGGAACTGTCAGCACTTGAAGAAGTAGGAGAAAAGCTTAACAGTTTAGTGAAAGCATGTAATGACTCAGGCATGAAGACTTGGGTTTGAATCCCAAAATCCCATTTGCATACTGTGTGACTCTCAGCAAGTCACATACAATAACTTCATTGCCCTCCCAGGTTGCACCTGTAAACAAGCTTTCGGCTTAGTGTGTCTCTCTTGGTTAAATAAATAAATAAATAAATGATACATGATGGGCTAAGCTGTGGTGGCCATCATGTATGTCATCAGAGGGTTGGCTGTGAGGGTCAGATGTCATCGGATTGGGAAATGATATCCTAGCTTCTGATAACCTAGTCTTCAATAGGACCCCACAACCCTGCTACAATGTTCATATCTCTCCTGAGTTGTCAAACCTCCCTCCTAGCCACCCTATAACCCACAACCTCCCTTCTCCCACAAACCAGCAAACCCAGCAATACTGTTATTTTATATTTTTTATTTGTCTGCAGCTCCTCCTTATAATAAATATATGTGACTATATCCCCCCCCCACACACAAAATTATAACCCCCCACTGGACAAGCCTCAATGCCCACCATACACATATTCAGGAAGGCAAAAGCCACCCAACACACCCACCAGTCCTCACCTCCCTCATCCCATCAAAGCACCCAAAATACCTTCTCAGAGAGTCTGGTTGGGTGACTGTACCAGTGCTCACTAGGTCCCATGGAGGAGTGGTTGTTTTACACTTGTCTTTATTCCTGTATGAATGAAAAGACATCCTGCAATAGAAGTAAGACCTGACTGGCCCACTCTTAGACAATCAGGTACTACTGTACATGTATTGGAGGATGTCTTCTCATTCATGCCAGAATGAAGACATGCACAAGGCAGCTGCTCATTCATGGGACATAGTCAGCTCTGGCACTGTCATCCAACCTGATATCTTGATGCTACTGTCACTATTTCCTCTTCCCATTATTCTTTGTCAGTATAGAAATGTTTATGTAAACTTGATCATTGCTCCTTGAACTTCTTCAGTTCCTGCTGCCTGTCTATACATGACGTCATAATCTCCTGCTTGTGACATCATAGCCATTTTTATGGCAAACTATGGTTCCAAAACAAAGGATTACAGGGGCAGTAAGGCTCTGTGCTGCAGACAGGAGGCTTTACAGGGGCTGGAAGGCTCTCTGTCTATGATATTGAACCTCACTGCACCCTGAATGTGTTGGTATCTTCCAACATCCCACACCCTGTCAGGTCTTATTACTTACATAAGCACTAGTATGTGCCCAAATGAGGTTCCAAGGTTCAGTCTGAGAATCTCTTAAAGGAAAACTGCTTTGACCTGCAAGCCTGTGTTATTTGCATTTAAAAAGTCAGCATTTGCAGTAACAAAAGTAATAAAAAAGTGTTTTAAAATGTTTAAAGAAAAGGTTTTATATGTAAAATAGTGCTTATGAAGGTACAATGTCAGTGCTTTCTTTTCAGAGGCTCTGTTTGTAAACACACGGCCTTGGAATGCTATCAGTCAATCATGAATCAGGTTTCAAGATTTTCCTAACCCATTTTCTAAATTTAGAATTTCTTGCAGTAGTATCTAACTCTACTGTTAGCCTTTGCTAATAAATAACCTTTCAATAAATAAATACATACTGTAAATAAAACAATAGTGAAGAGATCTGAATCACCTGTGTGAATTACAAATTTATAACTGCACTTTACGGATGCATTACACCATTCATATTTTTAGTTCCTTCTCAGTCTAAAAAGCCTTCTGAATACATTTACATTCCTGCTACATACACTTTCTGTTTTGAGGCCTCTTTATGCACTTTTCCTCCACAGTGGTGGGGGAAAACCCTGACGGCTTTAGTAAACACATGCTGGCTTTGAAAAATCATTTTGTTAGTGAGCTCCCTGGACTCTGTTTCTTTGAGGTTTGTTGCCAGCACGAGGAGGGAGCTGCAGTCTGTCCTTCTCTTCATTAACTCACTGGGTGCATGAGTGCCAGCTCCTGGAGGTGAGACTATAAACCCAGCAGCAAACAGCTTGACTGGCATTGCTGCTGTATAGCAGCTCAGCTGGTCTGGTACCTAGACAACGCTGCAAGTTTTAACTGCTTAGGAGACAGAATTAATTCAACCTACTTTAAACTGCAAGCAAGCAAACATTTATGCACATTTATGGTGAAACAGCTTTGAACTGTTCCGTCTCCACCATACATAGAAAAAGATGCTTCCCATAAAAACATCATTTAACTGCTTTGTTTCCTTTTTCTTTCATCATGTAAAGTAGCAGTGCCACACCCTTAGCTGAACCCATGAGTTTTGTATTACTTATTTTTACTTTCATTCTTTACTATGTGATTTGTGTTTTACAGTGGAACAGAATGCGGCTCGATGGGTTGCACTCAAATTTTTGGCAGTTTGCAGGGCTGCTATGAAGCTATGTGCTAGGAAGGACAATGCACTCTAGACCAATGGTTCTCATAGACCAAATCCTGGTAGCTTCAAAGTGCAGCTGCCAGAACTTACTGTTGGCCTCACTCCTCATTTGTTTAACCCCCAAGCTCCCTGTTATACCCCTAAACCCTAGAATAACACATTTCTTTTCACACAGTACACATTAAATTATATCCCTGATGTGTGTTCACCTAAGATGCATTTCAATTTTTCTTTAATTAAGAAATTGTACATTATATTACTTTTGAAGTTTGGGCTCGAAAACCTCTGTGGCCACAAAGACTTGTGCTGGTGGCTGAATGTAGCCTCCTTTTTCTTTAATTTTACTATGAGAGACACATTAAGCTGAAAGCTTGTTTAGAGGTGCAACCTGGGAGCACACATAAGTTAAGTGACTTGCTCAGGATCACACAGTGTGTAAGTGGGGGCTGTGGGATTCAAACCCAGGTCCCCAGGTTTGCAGCTCAGAGCCTTAAACCACTGTGCTATGCTGCCTCCTCATTTGAAAAACATTGCTCTAGACCTACAGTAGTGTAGGCAACTGCAGCTGCAGTGGCCTCAGAAGAAGGGCCTACCTGGCATTCTAGAGCAGGCTGTGGTATATTTTGGCAATACTGAAGGGCTAACAGGGGGCTAACCCCACATGCGATCCTCCACACCTCTGCCAAGGCAGGCAGTGGAATTAGGGAACATTAGTGGAAGCGATAAGGTGGAGTGGGCAAGTGACCATGATGGTGGCAGTGTAGTCTCCTGACCCAGACTGCTGGAGCAGGTAGTACCAGTGTGAGGGTGGCACTAATGGACCATCGGTCAATGGAACCACTTAATCTAGTTATATATTTTTTTTATTTTATAGATCCCTTTTGTATTTACTGATAGAAATTCTGCCATTGAAGCATAGAATAATATTGCAGATAAGGTCCACTTGGCCCAACCAGTCTTCCAATTTTTCCCGATCTACAGCGTAGTATCACCATAGACCCTATATATTCTCTGGCCAAGTCTCCCTTCCCCCTTCCTTTTGCCTAAGATTCCCTAATACCTATCCCATGCATTCTTGAACCCTACCACTGTTCTCAGCCTCAAATCCATTGGAAGGCTGTTTCTTGGAATCCACTATTCTTTCTCTGAAGAAGTACTTCTTCACATCTCTTCTGAATCTACCCCCCTCCAGCTTCATAGCATGTTCCCTTATTTCTGAGGGCCTTTTATTCTGAAAAATATTTCCCTCGTGTACCTTATTTACCACTGTGAGGTATGTAGTGGTCTCTGTCATATCTTCCGATATCTCCTCTACTCCAGGGTGTACATCTTGAGGTCCTTTAGTCTATCCTCATACGGCTTCTGATGCAGACCAGACACCATTTTAGTTGCCCTCTGGACTGCCTCCACTCTGTCTATGCCATCTGAAGATGTGGTCTCCAGAACTAGACACAGAACTCTAGGTGGGATCTTACAGCGATCTCCACAGAAACAACACCACCTCCCTCTTTCTGCTGGTGATAACCCTGCCTATCCACCCCAACATCCCACTAGCCCTCCCAACTGCCACCTTGCAATGCCTGGCCATCCTTAGGTCATCAGATATGATTACCTCTAGATCTCTTTCCTGTTTAGTGGTTATCAATATCACTCCATCCATTGTGTATTCCTCTGCTGGGTTTTTGTGCCCCAAGTCCATTATTTTGTGCTTTTTTGCATTGAAATTCAGCTGCCATAGCCTTGACCATTCCTTGATTCAGTATCCTGTGAATACAGTGACTCAATTTCAGTGACTCTATTTGGGCGACATGAAAATAATGACTATAAAATGGTCTATGTGCTCTTAATAGCACATTGCAAGTTCAGCACTCTCATTTCCATTAGGAGTAGTTGTTTTATACAGTATATTGGGCTCTGTTCATTAGGCCAGTTCTGAGCTGGCTGTCTGGTGTAGTGGTTACAGTCACTGCCTCTGTGGCTGGCGGATCTGGGTTTGGGACTGGCTGTGGGGAATACTGTTTTTTTTCTGTTTTTTCGTATTTTGTTTCCCGTGACTGAACTCCCCTTCCTCCTTCCCCCCTCCCAATTTGTCCCCCCAACGTTCTCCTGCTGACTTGTGTCCTCTCCCCATGGAGTAGCTCCTCCCAAGTTTTCACATGTCCCCATTATCATCCCCCTGTGATTATTATATTATTAGTTAGTGGGTAAAGCCCCCCACAAAGGGGGAATGGGGGGTGTAGCCCCTGCAAAAAAGTTAGTAAACATCATGCCCCCCAGAGAAACTGACCACCCATCACTGTTTCTCTAGCATGCTGTATTGATCATTGCCATTTTGCTTTTCAGCAACGTGCACTCACTGTTTCTGTCAGTGCCATTTTATAGGCACTGTCATCACATCGAATCCTTTGATTCTGCTCATCCTTTCCACCCATCCCCTGGAATGTCTGACCTATTACATATTTTATTGTCATCTGCAGAGGCAGACCATTCCTACCATCTCCTTTGAAGTGTCACTTATAAAGACATTAAAGAGTACTGGTCCCACTGCACTTATACCTGAGACACCCCGCTGGTCACCCTTCCTTCCTCAGAATGAACTTTGTTTACCACCACCCACTGTCTCCTGTCCCCTAACCAATTTCTTACCAAGTTTACTACATTTGGACCTACTCCTAAGCTATCTTCTTGCTTATTAGTCTCCTATGTGGAACAGTGCTGAAAGCATTACTATAATTTAGGTTGGCCACATCCACCACTCCACCCTAACCTAGTTCATTGGTCACCCAATCAAAGAAATCTATCTCATTCATTCCCCCCCCACCTTGAATCCATTCTGCCTCGGGTCTTGCAACCCTTTGGATTCAAGATATTCTATAATCCTTTCCTTCAGCAGTGATTTCATTAACTTTCCCATCACTGATGTCAGACTGACTGGCCTATAATTGCCAACCTCCTCCTTGCTATCACTTTTGAGAAGTGGGACTACATCTGACCTCCTCCAGACCTCTTGAACCACTCCTGTTCCCAATGAACTGTTAAAAAGAACTGTCAGAGATGCAGACAGTACCACCTTGAGCTCCCTCAATACCCTTCGATACACACCATCTGGCTCCATTATTTTGTCCACTTTCAGATTAACGAGTCCCTTCAGGACTCTGTCCTTTAAAAATGGTCTACTATCCACCTCCCTCCTCTCTCCTCTCTCCTCTCTCCAAGGCTCCCAATGCTTTTTTGTGATCCCACCTACCCCCCTTTTCCTTCATCTGTAAACACTGAATGAAAGTATTTGTTGAGGATATCAGCCTTTTCCTGGTTCCCCTGCACAATTCCCTGCATTCCCTTTTCAACCTTAGAATCCCTCCCCTGGTCTTCCTCTTTTTACTTGCAGACCTAAAAAATGTTTTATACCCAGGACAATGGAAAATTGCACCCTCAATTTTTCTGCAACATCCACAATTTTCACCATTCTCCACATAAAAACTGCAATTTCCACTCTACCTTTCCCTTTGACAGTGCCCTTCTGGCAGCTTTAATTCATGTAAATATTATTTGTTGTGACTTGTCATTCTTAAATCTATGCCTGATTATGTTGTTCTAACTGTTGTTTATATCACTTGTACCTTTAGACCATGTATACCCTGTACTGAATTTTGTATTCAAACTGCTTACCTGCTAATCTCACACAAACTGTATTCTTTGTATTCTGATGTGGAACCTTTGTAAAAGAGCCTTTGGCTCAAAGGTATTTATCTGAAATTCTAATAAAAATAATAAAATTTCTTGCAATTTCTTGCATTTATTTCATTTTTGAATGAAATTGTATAAAATATAAAAATTCTCAAGGAAATCTACTCAAATATGCTAGCAATTTAGTACATAGACTTGGATTTGGCCAAAGCAATACAGCATGAGGTGAGAAGGGGTCTAATGTGACTGCTTTCATGTGATTCACTTCCGAGCTTTGGTTTCAAACTCCTCTGGATATCCATATGTACACTTGAGCACTTAAAATTTGTGTTGAAGCAGACGATCTGAAACCTTAATGACCTTTGGGGTAACCATTGCCTCAGTGCTTGCGCACAGAGGTTCTTTGTCTTTTAAATTGTTTTTCATTTTAATTGGGTTCACCACAACATAACCCAGATAGACCATAGCTGGTTCATTCCACTGGGGTGTCAAACAGACGAGGCATACTGATGAGTCCTGGTAGGATGAAAGATGTGTCTATGTCTTCTGTTGGCACCCTGTGCAAACTATGTGAGAGGCCTTTTGGCACCATACATTTCTGCTTAAAGTTGAACCAGCATAATATTCTGTGGTGATTTGCATATGCAGCCCATGATGCCTTGCATTGGAGGGGCATGTGTGACTCTGTATTTCTTTGAAACTTGGCTTCCCGGCCAAATGCCCTTTGGGATAACCATTGCCTCAGTGCTTGAGCACAGAGGTTCTTTATCTGAAACCTTTTTGCTGCCACGGAAATAGAAACAATAGATGTGAGAAAATGTGCACATTGCCCCATTCACCTAAGTGAGGCATTAACTACAATGCTTGCTTTTGAGTGGGAGGGTAGGTTTTCCTTTTATATACTGTGCTTTCATTCAGAATAGATTTTCATTCAAATGTGTAAAGAATTTGGATGGCCCTGCTGCTTATAAACTTGAATATGCTTCTGAGGAGGATGGTGATAGTGATCCCTTACTTGATAGTCTGCCACAACTACATGCTCACATTCAAAGCCTACAAAAGAAAAACATTTTTGAAAACATGCAGATAAAACAGGTTAAGTATACTTAAACATTTATACTGCAACCCAAGTAAAATAAAAGTGCCATGTATTCAACAATATTGCATGGTATAGTGAAAACCTATTGGTATGATTTAATAACTTTTAACACAGGATTTTATAAAGTGTTTGAACTTACAGTGCTGATTAAGAACATCAATTATTTTAACAAAATAAACAGTTTTTAACTAGAACTTTATTAGGCATCCCAGTTGTCTGTATATATTTTTTTCTTACACTAAAGTAAGTACTTATTAAACAGGCTTCACTATTTATTGTCTAGAAACTGGCAAAATATGTTGTTTCATGGTTTATTTAATACTTACTGACTGTGAATTAGTAAATAAAATGTGGTTAGCGCTGCATGAGTTAGATGCCTTTAGATTTTAGAAGATATGCTGCATAATAACTATTTAGCAGTTCTTTTCAAAACACAAACCTTTCTTCATATTGAAAGTATATACAAGTGGCAATACATGTATTTAACAAGTTATGTGATGAATACATACTGCAGCAAACAGTAAAATATTTATTAGGGAGCACTGGGGATGTATAGTGAACCCTGACAATTTTCCTTCAGTTTTTGCAAGGGTCTCTGCATTTTTTGGTAAAATCTTCCACAATTTCCAGTGGCCCTGCTTATACCCTTTCATTACTTCTTGGGCTATTCTCTCTTCAGGTTGCACCTTTGCCCTCCTTACTTCTCTCTCTACTTTCCTCTGTTTCCTCTGATACACCTCCCTATCTCCCTTCCTCTACATTTCCTTTTACAATCTGAATGCTACCCTTATAGCCTTTACCTTTTCTGCCACCTCTTTTGAGAACCATAGTGGTGTCTTTTTCCTCTTGCCTTTGTCACTTGCTGATGCAGAGTTTATTGTCTTCACTATGCCCGCTTTTAGCTCAATGCCCCCTTTTAGCTCTTCCCACTGTTCCTCCACCTCACCCATGTCATCCCTCCTCCAGGTCATTCCTCCTGGCATTTCTTTACAAAATCTGCTCACCTGAAGTCCAGGACCCTCACACTTGTCTAGTTTGTGTTTGCAGCTGTATTGAACCACACTGTGCAGAGATCACGTGCCCTCAGGTGGCCTCTGACCTTGATGTCTGCAACACTGTCCCTGTTAATGAGTACCAGGTCCGGCATTGTCCCAGTATGAGTGGATTCAATGACTAGTTGCTTGAGGATCACCCTCTGGAAGGAGTCAAGGATATTCCTGCTTCCTGGTGGGCAGAGGATTACAGTGAAAAAGCAGGGATACTGAATGAATATTTCTGCTCAGTATTCACAAAAGAAGAAGAGGGGAAGGTACCTAAATCAAAGAATAAAAGCACTTTGGATAGGAAGATCGATACCAGTCTATTCACAGAAGAAAGGGTCCAGAAAAAACTCTTAAAACTGAAGATGGACAAAGGCATGGGGCCTGACGGAATTCACCCAAGAATTCTAAAAGAACTAAGGGTAGAGTTAGTTACACCACTGACCTCCCTTTTTAATAAATCATGGGAGGATGGTGTAGTACTGGATGACTGGAGGAGGGCAGATATGATTCCCCTTCACAAAAGTGGGAGCAAGACAGAGGCAGGAAACTACAGACCTGTAGGTTTGACCTCAGTGGTAGGGAAAATGATGGAATCACTTATAAAGAAAAGAATTGTTGAGTTCCTAGAGGCCAGAGGGGCACAGGACCCAAGACAGCATGGATTCACAGTGGGAAGGTCATGTCAGATGAATCTAATAGATTTTTTTGACTGGGCGACCAATGTGGTTGACCAGGGAGGGGCAGTGGACATGGCCTACCTAGACTTTAGCAAGGCATTTGACACAGTCCCACACAAAAGATTAATATACAAGTTAGCCAGCCTTGGAGTGGGTCCCAAGGTGGTATCCTGGGTTAAAAATTGGCTGGACAACAGGATACAGAGGGTATTTTACTCTGAAAAAAGGGGGGCTACTAGTGGGGTACTGCAGCGTTCAGTACTGGTAGCAGTCCTCTTTAATGTCTGTATATGACTTTACAGAGGGACTGGATGGAAAAATATGTCTCTTTGCAGATGACACAAAGATCTGCAACAGAAGGTGCGGTGGAGAGGATGCAAAGGGACTTGGCAAGATTGGAGGAATGGTCAAATTTATGGCAGCTTAGATTCAGTGAAAAGAAGTGCAAAGTAATTCACCTGGGAAACAAAAATCCAGGGGAAGAGTACACAATGGGGGGTGAGATAATAACAACTACAGAAATGGAAAAGGACCTGGGGATAGTCATATCAGATGACCTTAAGGTGGGCGAGCAATGTGAGAAGGCAGTAAAAAGAGCTGGTGGGATACTGGGATGCATAGGGAGAGGCATCACCAGTAGAAAACAGGAAGCTGTTATCCCTTTGTACAGACAGTTGGTGAGACCCCATCTGGAGTTCTGCATTCAGTTCTGGAGAACCCATCTATGCAAGGATATAGACAGGATGGAGGCTGTCCAGAGGAGGGCAACTAAAATGGTGCAGGGTCTGCACCAGAAGACATATGAAAAGAGAGATTAAAGATGTTTAATATGTGTACACTTGAGGAGAGGAGGGAGGTGGGGACATGATAGAAACTTTCAAGTACATCAAGGGAATCAACAGAGTCCAAAATGGTAGCATCTTTCAGAAAAAGAGATGTGCAAGAACAAGGGGGCACAATTTGAAGATAGAGTGGGGACGGCACAAAGGTAATGTGAGGAAGTATTTTTTCGCAGAGAGGGCTGTGGATACATGAAACATCCTTTCTGAGGAGGTAGTGGACTCAAAAACAGTGGAGGAATTCAAGAATGCATGGGAAAGACATAAGGCAAGTTTAGTGGGGGGTAGGAGGAAGTAGGCTGTTGGTTAACTAGGATCTGCAGCCTATGCGTTAGGTAGGGAAATGGGCATACTAGGTGAGCCAAGCGGTCCTTATCTGTTGTCAAATTCTATGATTCTATGTAGCTGAAGCTGCAGCTGGGAGGCTTCAATCTTTATTGGGCAGAGTGAAGCCCCTCACCAGCAGCACCTCCTCCTTTTCCAGCATCTTGCCAATGGCTTCCACCAGTACCTTATCAAACTCCTTCCCCTGCACCAGAGGACTGTAGATCATGACAGTGTGAATAATAGGTCCATTTACTGTCTTTGGGGTGACCCACAGTACCTCAGCCTCCACCCAGTATCCCCTGTATCTCCATTGCTTTTATGCACTGACTCACATAAAGGGCCATACCCTCTCATTTCCTTCATACTCTGTCCTTCCTGAACAGAGTATAGCCTGGTATGGCCAAGTCCTAGTCATGGTTTTCAGTGCAGCATGACTCGGTAATGGCCACAATGTCAAGGTCAGCCTCTACCATGATGACTATAGCTTTGAAATCTTATTTCTTAGACTTCAAGCATTAGTATACATAGCTTTCCAGGTTTTACCACTCTGCTTGTTACCCCCTTTTCATCTTTTTGCCCTCCCTCCTTCCCTTGTCTCTTTTTACTGCTCCCATTCAGATACCCCATCATTTCTACCACCCTGCATCCTTTATTAATTTCCACCCTAAGGGAATCCTTACCCCATGGGTTCTCCCTAATCTTTGCTTCAGCCTGTGGGGGGGGGGTCAGTTTCTGCCTCCCCGATTTCTTCTACCTCCCCCCTTAGCTAGTTTAAATGTTAATCAAGTAACATTTAAACTGTTCACTGAGGAATGTTGTTCCCCTCCTGGATGGATGCAGACCATCATCCCTACATAGACTCTTATCCCTCCAGGTGGATCACTATTCCCCAATGTAGCTGAACCCATCCTATCTGCACCATTCTTACAACCATGAGTTGTAAATGAGCATTAGCTCAATTAAGTGATTCCTGGTTCATATGTTGGTATATGAATACAATTTTACAATACAATACAAAATGTCCTGGTGCAGAGATCCCACTCCTCTGTCCTGTCATAGAAAGACAGCACCTCAGCGAAGGCCACTGACTACCTGTCTAAGATCACCTCCCAAGCTCCCTAAACTCGCCCAGCACTATATGATCCCTCTCCCTAGTCAGGTCATTAGTTCCCAGGTGGACAGTGACATCCAGCTGTACCTTCTGTCCTGCTATGCTAGTGATCCTCAGGATTCGCTTCTTATTCCTCCAGGCTGTAGCACAATGTAGGCACCTAACCTCCTTCTACCCCACTTGCTAGTCACAAATCTATCCCCCTCACAATTTAATCCACCACCAGAATTTTCTTCCTTCTCTGGGGTCCTCTTCCACCCTCCTCTGAGTCTCTGCTATGGAGGACCCACACATCCTCCCTGGCCACTACCACAAGTGCCTCTTCCTGACAGTCCCATCTTACCAGCATGGTGCAGGAATTACATAGTGGCATTGTATGAGGAATTTGCCTCTGACCCACCACCCCTACCCTTTCTGAGCCCACCATAGTCCAGCTATTCCTCCTGCCTGGCATCCTCATAGGTAAAAGTGTCAGATTTGGTGGATCTGGGTGTGGGAAGAGGTCCCCCTGAATCCTAGCCAACTTGGACCGGAGTTTTGCTACCTACTCCCTCAACCCAGTGAGGTGCCTACAGATGGGATAGCTCTGCAGTCTCCAGAATGTCTTTCTGAAAACTGCTACACCACAGTAACTGCAGTGTACCACTCCCAGCATTTCAAACTTCTAGTCTCCATGTGTTATCTGGAATATTTTTGTATCCTCACCCTGATAGGATGTTCCTAGGTTTCTCCTTTTTTTCTCTCTTACTATTTGTGTTCCCCGTACCTTGTTTAAACCTCTTTATACTCCTACCCCAGATAGGGTCTTGCTCCTATTCTCAGTTTGGGCATACCATTTACCTTCCTCCCTTCCATGCAGTGAGTGTTACAACAGGAGTGAACAGGCACCTTACCTTAGTTGACCGGCAGGGTCCCCCCACTTCCTTCTGGGACAGGAATGTGCTAGGATATATTAGAGTTAGTGCCTTTTATACTTCCTCTGTCACTTCTGCCTCAACTGGCAGCAGGATTTTGGCCAAATTAAGTCAATTTCCATTGTCAGAGAGTATAGCATTGATGGTCCTGGGATACCGGCTGTGTCTGGAGAGAATGGGTGCAAAGATATATACCTTCTTGGCTTATAAAGAAAAACATTACATTTTTCAATGATAAATGAAGGCTGGCTTGTTAAGCTTTTAGCCATTTCAAAGGATACAATTCAGCAGTATTTGTGTTATTCAGTAATGAAGTGAATAACTATTAATAATTATTATAAAAAAAGTAATCAGACCTAGATTAGAACACTCTGTGGATCAACTGGACATGGAGCAAATCAAAAGCTATACATTCAGTAACTGGTTCAACCTGGGCAAGGAACAACATTATTTCAAGCCGTATTTAAAGCAGCAGTGTAATGAAACTGGGCAAAACATTTCACAATATCTTTTTTTTCAATATAAAAGATTCCAGGGCATGATATTTAAAATAATGGCCTGTGGGCAAAGTGTTTTTAACTTGTTTGCCCAGGGTTTGCACTCTTGTGTAATATTTAAAGGGGGCTGTAGTGCAAGCTAACAAGGTTATCATGCACAAAAGGGGATAGTGTAGCACTTTTTGCAGTGCAAATGCTGCAAATCAAAAACCCAACTTACTCTGAGCAACACTAGCAGCTGCTGGGGTAAATGCAGCCAACAACCACTTTGGCAGTGGGGGGAGCTCTTCTGCTCCCTGGTGGACAGTGGCATCCCCCACCCTCTGAACCCTGGTCCCATGGAAAAAATTACATCCTTTGTGTCTCACGGCCCCCACCCTCCAGTCTCTGGCCCCAGTATTTAAATATAAGTCCCTGGTGCCTAGTGGTCCCCCCACCCTCCAATTGGCATTCAGACATAAAGAAAGAAAATTCCCTAGTGCCTAGTTGTCTCCCCAGCCTCCAGTTGCCATCCTGACATACAAAAACAAAACATCCTGGTGCCTAGTCATCCCCTCCACCCTCTGATTGCTATTCTAAAATATAAAAAGAAAATTCCATGGTGCCTAGTGGTTCCCCCACCCTTTGATTGCTGTCCTGACATAGAAAAAGGGGCTGGCAGTATAGCCTAGAGGTTAGAGTAATGAGCTGTGAATGAGCTTGGTACACCCAGCAGATAGACATGGGTTTGATTCCCACAGCCTCCATTTGTACTATGTGACTCTAAGGAAGTCACTTAACCTCCCCAGTGCTCCTGGGTCACCCCTGAAAACAGGTACCTGTGCCTAGTGGACCTTAGCCAGTTACCAAATAATAGAAAAAAAAGAAAATTATCTGGTGCTTAGTGGTCCCCAACCTCTGATCTCCATCCTGACATATAAAAACAAAATACCCTGGTGCCCCGTGTCCCCTCACCCTCTGATTGTTATACTGACATAGAAAATTAAAATACCCTGGTGCCTAGAGTCCCCCCATCCTCTGACTGTCATCCTGACATATAAAAACAAAATACCCTGGTGCCTCATGGTCCCCCACCCTCCATTCACCAACCTGTATATTTAATATACAGTCCCTGTTGCCTAATGGTCTGCCCCCACTGACCACCAGTCTGTATAGTCAATAAATAGTCCCTATTCTGATAAGCCACCTTAATGGACAGAATATAAAAAAAAAAAAAAAAACAATTTTGATGAGAAAAAAGAGATCACCATTTTTACAAAGAATATAGAAATAAGGATTTGGAAAAATCAAAAGTGTCAACATAAAAGCCTCATTGGCAGCATGGATTCACTATCATAAAGAAAGAAAGGAAAATGCCAGGATAAATATAGATAGCCTGATTGTCTTAGTGGAAGA
Source organism: Neoceratodus forsteri (assembly GCA_016271365.2). NCBI lineage: Eukaryota > Metazoa > Chordata > Ceratodontiformes > Ceratodontidae > Neoceratodus > Neoceratodus forsteri. Next base: position 236,950,353 of record CM028132.1, on the reverse strand, counting down.
ATCAAACCCAAAGGAATGAAGAAAGAGAGCAACCCTTGGGAAAAATATGAAATTATAGACATAGAGGATCTATATAGTAATGGTCACTTTATGGCATTTGAAGAATTTGCAGAACAGATATAAACTTCCAATGCATGAGAGATTTAATTATATTAAAGTTAGATGTAGAGTTGGGAAACTATTGGGAAGGAACTTAACCATACCAGAATTTTAATCTTTACAGACATGGATTACTACTAAGGGCCAGAATAATAAACTACTGTCCAAAATGTACCAAAATTTAGATATGAATCTAGGGAATATGCAATGGAAATTAAAACAGAGTTGGGAAAATGAATTACAATATCAGATCCCAGAAGAGAAATGGGTAAAAATCTTAAAGTCCCCCAAACTTACCATACACACTTGATTAAATCAGATTCAATTTAATATTGTTCACAGTATCTATTATATACCACATTTATAAAAAAAAAAAAAACATTTCTCCATCTGGTAATAGATTCAAGGTTCAAAGGGAAACTTCAAAACATGTGGTGACTACATGTAGTTTACTGCAAACTTTTTGGTCAAATATTTTTAGTTCTTTAAACAAAATAACAGGGAGAAAGTTAAGTTTTGAACCCGACCTATGTTTATTACAGATATCATGAAACCAAATATTACCTTCAGGACATGCAAGAACAATTTGGAACATGGGTTTAATAAATGCCAAAAGATGTATAGCAAGGCTGTGGAAAAATGAAATTCCCCCAGATTACTCCTTATGGAGAAATCTCTTTGTGGAGTGCATATATCTGGAAATAAAATACTGTATGAATGTAAATGCAATTAATCCATTTAATAAAACATGGGACTTAGTTATAAAATTGATTGATAAATATCACATATAAATAATGAATATTTGGCAAAATGTGAGGGACTTAGGTAGGATTTAGTATTAGTATAGTGTAGGTTAGGTTAGAGGGTGGGGGTAGGTACACACCCCTGGGTAAGTATGAAACAGTGAAATGGATACTACACCAGTGAGTGAGTACACCATTATCACCAATGATTTTGGAGAACCTGTATTCTGAACCCAGGGAGAAAAAAAAAACAGTTCCTGGTTTCTAGTCGTCACCCCCCAACATTTGCCAGCCCCTATATGAAAAATGATGTATAGTACAAGTCATAGTAAATTGTCCCCTCCAGCTCACTGGTTAAGCATTTTTCAATGAGTTGCTTAATGTGTGCACTTCTCTCTGGACCGAATTAATAAAAGCTTCCTGCCGGTCCAGTGGTGCTGAGGGCTGAGGCACTGGCGCCTTACCTCGCGGCACGCAGGTGACCCCGGTTCGGGAAGAAGCTCGGGTTGTAGGAGGTCGGTAGCAGTGGGGGAAAGGGCAGAGCTGGATTAAACTGCCGACAGGCAGGCTGTCCTCTCTGGGGAGAGGATGCAGCACTTCCCAGCTGATGGTGACTCTTAGTGGAGGCAAGGAGTGGTACCGGTTCAGAGGGGGCCGGGCGTTAGGCCATGGGGTGGGAGAAAGGAGTCATAACCAGGGCCATAGTGCACATGCACACCTCCATGCTAATGTGCTCCTACTCCTGGGGCTCCTGGGTGATAATTGGAGGCAGAAAATGCCGGTGGCAGCAGCATGATGACTGACTCCCCGCAGGCTCCGCTCCAGGGTCGGGTATAAGGTAAGCAACGGCTATTCTGGGGGACGAGGCTGGGGGTGTTAGTCAGAATTGGGCAGCCGACCAGAGGAGCGTAAATAGAAAAAAAAAAATAAAAGCTATCTGATGGCTTACCTCTAGCTGATATTCAGTTTCAGCTTACTTTGCAACTCTCAGGACACTTTTATCAATGCAGTACAACACATTAAGCAACCCATAAAAAAATACTATACACTGAGTTGGAACCCAATTTCACTACTGCAGTGTATAGTACAACCTGATTGACATGTATTTCTACCCAATCCCATGAAAAAAGTTTGCACCCATTCCAGCCAATAGCTGTCCTGCACTTGGATTGAAAACCCCACCCCTGATGCCATGTTGTTTTCCCCACTTCTGAGGATTCCACTCACTGCTTTTTTTTTAATTCATTTAAACCTATTACATGTTATTTCTGCCCTTTTATTACTTTATCCCTCAAAATGCCACTGTTTCTTGCTCCACTGTTTGCAATTGTTTACCTGTTCCACTTTGCATTTCTGTGGAGCTGTCTCAAAAACAAAAAAATGCTCCGTTTTTAATATTAGGCTTATTCATTTATACATAGCATTCCCATACTAACCCCATGATGCTTTTTTGTTCTTGTATGGCTTTATTTATTTTATTTATAAAAATCTGTATGTGTTTTACTGTGTTTTTTTGCCACGTGCTCTCTCGAGTCCTGTGAGCGCCTAGTGATCTCTCTCTCTCTCTGTCTCTCTCTCCCTCCCTCTCTCTCTCTCTCTCTCTCTCTCACAATTTTCTCCATAGGACTGCTATAGCCCTTACCAGACTGGGCTCACTTTCTTTTATTTACATTTTAATTTGCTTTTCCAATGTGACCCAGTCCCAACTGTTTCACTCTGGCACCGGTTGCCCATTCACTTGAGAGGAATCATTATCTGGTTGATCCTGTCTGCGAGAAGAGTATTTCTCCTTTTATGCCATCTGGCACCTTACCGAAGTGGTGCAGGCCACAGCCTGACTTGGGACTGAGGTCACAGTGATAAGTAACTACCACAACAGTCCAGGGGATTCTTCACAAGCTCATGCCTCGCTTTGGAGCTGACGTTCAACTGCTCACACTCCCAGCTCCTCACACAACCGCCTCAGCACTTACAGAGTTACTGTACTCCAAACACAATTAATCATGGAACAGCCCCCAAAAAATACAGGGACCTGCTAATTTATTCATTTACAATACATACTGGTTATCAAAATACAAAAGCAGCCTGGAAGCTCCAATTAGTACCACTGGACCACCAGGGCATGTGAAACAATAGTAGGGCATATGAATTATTAGCCCACTGGCCTCCAATTCAAATAAATTATTTGCACTAAAATTAGTCTTTTAATGCAAAATCTTTTCAATCATTATACAAAATGGAAAACTATATATTGGTAAGGCAGCCAAAGGCAGAATCAGCTCCCCCCTTTTTCCTCACAGATCTGCCCATGCTACTGTATACAGTACCTACCAGTAAAAATATTTCATTTTTTCTCCTATTTTTTGTCACTATCTAAGCTTTTATTCATTGGCAGGGGCTACTTTTTTCTATCTGCAGCAAACTGACACTGGAGTTCAATGTTTCTAAGATAAAATGAAAAATACTCTACAGGATTGTATGGCCTGAATTAGGCAGATTTGGGGACATTTAAAAACTCAATGAAATTAACTACTGCACTGCAAATGCATTTCAACATGCATTGCATGAACATTGGGTGGAAGCTGAAGGGAGTTCACAGTGACTGAAAGTGCATTGCATGTGGATTGCAGAAGAGTTGATGATTAGCTGAAAGAGTTTGCATTTTAAGCTTTTCGAATTGCCACTGCATTGTCAGCACAAAAACACAATGACAGAGCAGTGAACTGGAGGAACAGTTTAATGTGACTTGTACTGTACATAGCATCCAGTGGTCCTCCCAGTCTCTGATCACCATCCCGTAACTTGACATGGTTTCCTGGTGGTCTGTGGTTCCCCCATTCTCCAATCGCCATCCTGTAATGTCAACAATATAATCCTGGTGCCTAGTCATCCCTCCACCATCATCACCAGCCCCAAGTTCAAGAACACTCCCTGGTGCCTAGCAGTCCCTCACATTTGCCGATCACATCCCCAAAAGAAAGTGAATCCCTGGTGTCTAGAGGTTCCCCTACCCGCTGATAGCCAGACCATTGGGAGAACACATATTTCCCAATGATCTGTGCTCCCCTTTGGTCTCCAATTGCCATCCCTGCCTGAGATCACTGAAGGTAATCAGAGGTAATCTCTGAAGAGTGTGAGAAATAAATAAAATCCAAGCAAATAAGTTAACTCATAGTCCCCGGCATCTAGTGGTACCCCAGCCCCCCACCCAGTAACTGCTGTCCCATTTCAGTATAATCCTTCCTTGGCATCTAGTGGCTCCCCATAACCATGGGCACCAGGCAGCCACCCTGACACCCCTCCCCACCTTATGGGCTGGTGCCGCTGGATCCCATATGGCAACCAGCACAGCCTTTCTCTCATCTCCTCTCACCTCCTCTGCCAGCTGCCATAAGGAAATGCAGAGAGTGCACATCCTCTGTAATGTACAAGGCGTGTGTCCTCTGTACTTTAAAGGGAGAGCATGGCCTATGTACTGCACAGAAGAACTTGAGTATCTGTGTATAGATAAATATAGATATGGAAATAGATATAGATATAGATATAGATATAGATATAGATGTGGATGTGGATGTGGATGTGGATGTGGATGTGGATGTGGATATGGATATGGATAAGGATATGGATATGGCTATGTATATAGATATAGATATGGATATGGATATAGATATAGATATATTCAGATTTTCTCCAGCCAATGTCTTTTCCAGTCTGACTGAAAAAGGAAAAGTGAAGTATAAAATGTTTATCCTTTAACAGCACATGCTGTACTAGTGTATTGGTCTGTACAAACACAATTTTCTACCTTAGTGGCCATTCTCAATACAAAATAATGCATTGAATTCAACTTGATTTCCTTATCTTTGTTTCTATCACTTAAACATTTTTTAAAGGGGTTCAAACACTTCAGGCTGCATATCCAAGAGACTGCTAACCATATGTTTATTTTGGCCATCAAGCAAGTTCGGTCACTGGGGCCCTTGAGTGTACCTTAGGGAATATATTCTGATGTATTGTTATTACAATTTTCCCATCCCAGTGATTTCCCTTGAGCACTGCTTCAACAGTACACTATGCCTTATGCCTTCTTTGCACAAGGGAGTATGCATTAAATCCCAGGATCAGGCAGTATCTCCGTATTCAAGAACTACAGTTCATACCAATATTGGGGTCATGAATGTAGTCTGGCGGGTTAGTTTCACAAGTGATGTGAGAAAGTGTGTCCTTATTGAAACAGTGTTGGACAGCTGGAACAGCCTCCCAGTCAAGGTGATGAAGACCAGAACAATGATCGACTTTAATAAAGTATGGAACATATGTAATGGACTAGTGACACCACATTGCACAGGAGCTCTGGCAAGTGTTTTGTAGATAAGCAACAGATGGACATACTAGATGGACCTTGGTCTTCTGTTGCTGTCACCTTTCTATGTAATGCAAAAAGCACAGAATTGGCATACACTGCAGTAACAAACTACAAATCATAATTCTGAGAGTAACAAAATAGATTATTTTGTGTATTGACATTCGAGAGCACAGCACTTTACCCCAACACTTTGCAATGAAAGTGCAAAGTACCAGAATACACTGCCATGCTACCAGCTGTCACTAAAGGAAATAAAGGAATCAATTTGTGTTACTCTCATGATTTCTAGTAGATAGTTCTCCAGCTTAATCAGGGAGTTGATATTTAAAATGTTAGTTTCTGTCCATGGTTTTCACCTTGCCGTGGGTGGATGGGCTCATTTCAAATATCAGCTGGCATCTGAAAAATAAGAAACCCTTTTCTGAAAATCATGGCATGACAAGAATGTACGATAGCACAAAATCACAAAAAATGCAGACTGTTTTTGAACAGCTGGGAGGAAGGGAGTGCACCAGACATTATTAGCTGTTTTCATATAGGCCCCAAACCAGTAGCACACCCCTGCAAAATGCAGGTATGTATAAGAAAAAGTGATTACATTTGGTGAATGAACAGGGGTTGAGCTTGTTAACCCTTTGATGTGATTAATAATTGGGAGAAATGTGGCCTCTCAATAGTGTGCTCACCACATACCAGCCAAAAGCTTCAAGATATCTGCTCTCTTTACAGAGGTGAACATGGGGAAGCTAAAAAGGTGTCTCACATACAAAGAAGCAGCGAGTACTTCAGCTCAGATGAGCAAGTTATTGTTTAAAATGCTAGAGAAGTTAGCCATCTATGTGTTTTACCTTGCCATCAGTGGATGGGCTAATTTCAAATATCAGCTGACATCTGAAAACTAAAAATCACCTTTTCTAAACCATGGAGTGATAAGAATGTAAGTAAGAAAGTATAAATTTTGAAAAAAAACTGCTAGCTTGTTTGAGCATTTGGGGGGAGTGCACTGAACACTGATAATTGTTTCCATTGAGACCACAAACCTGCAGCACACTCCTAGAAAATGCAGGAATTTATAAGAGCTATAAGACTTGGAAAGTCTGAGTATGTTGCATTCACACTTCAGAACAACTTAAATCATCCCTCAAAGTTCTGGAAGGTTATCTACTCTCTTTTCTCCACTCCAACTCAGCCTCCATCCCCAATTCTTAAGGTGGGTGACTCCGTCATCTCTGATCCCACTGTTGCCTCTTCCTTTAACTCCTGTACTACCTGTGCCCTTTCTCTCATCTCTTCCTCACCCCTTCCCTTTCTCTCCCCACTCTGCCACCCCTTTAAATCTCTCTGTTTCCTTCTCTTTTATCACAGTCTCTGATAGCCTTAAGTCCTTGCTTGCCCTAAATCCACAAAGAGGTGGTAGCACTGATGGCATTGGTCCCAAACTTCTTCTCTCAGCCCCTGGTATCACTCTGCCTATTGCTCTTCTCCTCAACATTTCCTTTTCTTATGCTACTGTACCTAATGCCTGGAAACAGGCTACTGTCATTCCTCTTCCTAAAGGTGGTGATTGCTCTTCTCCTGGTAACTTCTGCCCTATATGCCTCTCCTTCCTGTCCTATCTAAGTTAGGGAAACACCATGTTTTATCTCAACTCTCTTCCTTTCTTGACTCCTCCTCTTTCTTTACCCCCTTTCAGTCTGGTTTTAGGAAGTCTCACTCCACTTCTACATCTCTTCTTCAGCTTACTGACTCCATTCTCTCAGGTATGGATCAGGCACTGATCACTTCTGCCATTTTTGTTGATCTTGCGAAAGCGTAAGCATTTGACACAGTGGCACACCCTTCTGGACAAGTTTAAAGCAGCGGGTCTTTCTGTCTCTGCAGTCAGCTGGTTCCATTTTTACCTTGAGGGTAGATCTCAAACTGTCCAGATTGGTAGCTCAGTTTCATCTCCACTTCCTGTCTGCTCTGGTGTCCCCCAGGGATCTGTCCTGGGTCCTATTATTTTTTTTCCTTTTTCTTAAGTAAGCTCTTTATATTCTTCTGCATTCATTCATATGTACGCTGATGGTACAGTACTTTATGCATCTGGCTCCTCTTCTTGCGATTTTACCTCACAGTCACAACTGGATTTTGACAATATTCAGAGCTGGCTCCAGTCTAACCAGTTAACCCTCAATGCCTAAAAAACAGTTCTTCTGACTTTTGACACCCATTAGAGGCTTTGCAGGCTGTCCCATCTCCCTGTTTTTCACACTCTGGATGGTGCTTTGATTGAGGATGTATCCTCCTTTAAGTACCATGGAGTATGGCTTGACCATCATCTTGATTTTTCTTTTCATATTGCTGCCATTCGTCAAAAACCTCACCCCAAACATGATGCTCTGTACAGGAACAGAGCAAATATCCCACTTCCTATCCACGGTGAGATTATCTCAAATATAATTCTCACTATCTTTCATTATGGTGATATGGTTTATAGTGGTGCACCTTAATCCCCTCTTGCCAGACTGGACCCCCTCTTTTACTCTTTCTGTTGTTTTGCTCGGGACTATTCCCCTTGTACCCACCACTGTTCTCTCTGCTCTGCCCTTTCTCTCCCTTCTCTTGATGCCATCCACCTTTCTGATTGTGTTTCCTTTATTTCCAAATTCTGGTTTGATGCTCTTCCCTTCTACCTTACATCGCTTTTAACATCGCCCCCTGTTTCCAGCTACCCTGTCTACAGCAGTACTTCACATTTCTTCCTTATTCCTTCTAGAAAAACTACTACTGGTCAATCTGTTTTCTCCTATCTTTTCCCTAAGCTCTGGTCCTCTCTCCCTCTATCTAGTCACTCTGCTTAATCTGCGGTCTCCTTAAAGTCTTTTCTTTGTGGCTTGTGCTGTCCCTCCTGTAACTATCTTTGACCCCCTTACTTTAAATAACACTTTGGTTTCTCCCTCCCTCATTAGTTTACCATGCTCTATTAGTCTGTTCCTTACCTGAAATGTATTCTTTTGTCCAAGACTCTATTTATGCCTGATTTGCATATCATTTTAATACTTATTTTGTATCTATTTTTTGGTTGTTTAGGACCTTCCACATCCCCTTTCCCCCAGGATGTATATGTAAATGAGCTGTTATCAGCTTAGTATGTCTTTCCTGGTGAAACTTGTGAAATAAATACATACATACATGCTTATGTACATACATGCATACATGCATGCATACATGCTTACATACATATGTACATACATACATGCATACATATATACATACATACATAATAAGAAATGTGATTACATTTGGTGAATAAGCAGGAGTTGAGCCTGCTAACACTCTGATGTGATTATTAATTCAAAGAGGTGTGACTCTCTCTAGTAGCATGCTAACCACACACCAGCCAGAAACTTAAAGATCTCTGTTATCTTAACAGCAGTAACCATGGGGAAGTTCAACAAGAGTCTCACATAGAGAAAAGTATTGTGTACTCCAGCCTAGATAAGCAAGTTTTTATTTAAAATGTTAGGTTATTTACCCATCCATGGGTTTCACCTTTCCATCAGTGGATGGGTCAATTTCAAATCATCACCTGGCATCTGAAAACTAAGAAACCCCTTTCGAAAATCATGGAGTGACAAGAATGTAAGTAAGAAAGTAGAAACTTAACACAAAAAACTTGCAGGCTCCTTTTGAGATGGGGGGATACCCTGGACACTGATAATGTACATAGGTACCAAATGGACAAACTAGATGGACCTTGATCTTCTGTTGCTGTCACCTTTTGATGTAATGTAGAAAGCACAGAAGTGTCCTATACACTGCAATAACATACTTGAAATCATAATTGTGAGAGTAAGACAGTAGATTCCTTTATTTCACTCAGTGACAGCTGAGAGCACAGCACTGTACCCAAATACTTTGCATCAAAGGAGAAAAGTGCCAGGATGCACTGCTGTGCTCTCAACTGTCACTAAGGGAAATAAAGGAATCTATTTTTGTTACTCTCATGATTTTGGTTTGCAGTTTGTTACCTCAGTGTGTGCCTCTTCTGTGCATTCTGTTTGCCAGAACTGAAACTGCCAGGTGGCACCAACTCCATCCAGTGATCATATAGTTTCTTGTGCGACTCTCCCAGTAATGCACAGCATGTCATTTGGCAACCCCTTAATAAACAGTACTATAGCAAAAATTATATAAACAGAAGATGTGGACACATTCATTAAAATATAGATATTTGCCATATCTGGATACCTCTCCAGATATCATTTAAAGAAAATATAATAGCAATCAATTAATTACAGTCACCCCAGAGTTCCACTGCTATTTACATGCAAACCTTTGGCTCCTCAAACCCAAGTTTATGTTATTTGAACTCTTCATCAGTTACAGATCAATACAGTATTATTGTAAATACATGTGCACATTTTGGATGCCAGCCTTCATGGGTTATCAGATAGCTAAGAGTAATACTGTATAGGCGAAGCACTCCACTGCATTTTAACACCAATTCTCTACATTGTGACAATACATTATCTCCTTGTGCTAATTCTTGGGATGAGCAAAAATTGGCTGGATATTCAAAATGTTTGCCCCAGTAAAATGGCCTTTGGGTGTGCAACATTTTTGTGCCTGCTTTATTACTCTTATCCACACTGAAAAACATAAAACTGTGTGGCCACAATTGCTTTTGCAAGCAAGCAAAAAGTGGCTGTTTTTGAAACTGAAAATGGGGTAAAGTCATATACTGTATACTGGAGAAAATGCCATATTTCAGTGTAATCAGCACTTGTAAACAGGACTTAGCTAGTTGTTTTTAAGAGTACTGCTACCACTCTAATATCCTGTGACCCTGTCCCAAACCACTTAAAGGGGATCTAGCAACAATAAGATCCTCACACCCAAATGTAGGGCTGATCCCTATTTGCACTCTGTGTACAAAAACGTTTTTTTACTTACTGTTTACTGCAGCATAGTAGAATGTATTAGGCTAATTTTTTTGACTTCTAAGATGCCATTTTGAGTAACCAGACATCCTAGAATCTCCTGCAACTGACATCAGAGGAGGGCTGCAGAACTGGGAGTTGCAATAGCCTTCAATAGCCCGCATACGAAATGTTAGAGATTGTGTAAGCTAAAATTAGATGTTTGCTGGTCCTGCTGTGCTCACAAGGCTTAATACAGTCCTCTGTGACTGTACCTAGCCCCAGGAGAACAGCGGACCAGCAAACAGAAATTTACAGCTTATAAAATACTCTGACATTCTCTGCAGGCTATTGAATCTCCTACTCCTGCAGCTCTTCTCTGATGTCAGCTGAAATGGAGTCTGGCATTTCTGGTTATAGGAAATATCAGGTTACAATTCAATGAAATTAGCCCAATACAATTTATTACACTGTAGTAATTAGTAAGTAAAAAAAAAATGTTTCTACACACAAAGGGCTAATTAGGATTAGCCTCACACACGGTGTGAGAGTCTCATTGATGTCAGTTCCCCTTTAAAGGGTCCAGAACATGACAGCACCAACTCACAATCCCTTGAACAGTACCTTCTTGCATAGTTCCACCATGCAAATGTAACTTACAGTACCTGAGTGGATGCCCTGCACATGCCTGTTGGCGATTTGACTAAAATGGTGGCACAAACTACAGGAAAGCCAAGCACAAGGAGCACCCACCCACCTGCAGCATAGAACTTGAGCAGTGATATGGGCATGACTCTTGGGTCTGACACAAGCAAATATGAAACCTCCCATACCCTTTCAGAGACAAAGGGTAGCAATGTACTCCTGTCTAGCAGTCTACTGTATCTTCTGTTCCAACACCCCTATCATACATATGTGCCCATCCTTGGACAATACTGCCTTTGGGTATGGCTACCATTATGTAACAGGTGACATTCATGTGTGACGGCATGTACAGACACATGCTGGTGTAGGTCTAGGGTATGCAGGTGCATCCAGCTGTGTTCCTTGGCTGCTATGGGCAATGTGTTGGGGTTTGCAAATTATGCCAAAAATGTAAAATGCATGGTGTTTTCCACTGCCCAAAGGTAGTGGCTCAGAAACTGCTCAGAAAAGAGCTTGGTGCTGTTAGGAGACAGTATCATCTCAAGTAGTTGGTGTATATTTGATGGATGAGAGTGACTGGACTGTGGGAAGTTTTGTGGTTATTCTTGTTTGCATGTTCTGTGTTGAATACAGCAATCCATCTGGTGGCTGCAAAAATACATTGCGGTCCCAAATGTCATGTACTGGTGGGATAACAATTACAATCTGCAGGTGTGCTATGACTGCAAAATCTCCTCCCTGCATCTCCACATTAGGAAAGGTACATGATTGTAGCAGTTGTCCAGCATGTCACAACTCTGCAGGCACACATGGTGCTTGAGAACAGCTTGTGTCAGCTTTCAAATATCAGGTCAAAAGTGCAGTGTTGAATTTTTGGACAACTCACTGCTACAGTACCTTAATGTTTATGTGTGAGAGGGGGCCTTCCTTTGTGATTTTCACGGGTCGCACCTAGAAATGAGCCACAGCTCAGTGTGCCTTTCCCGGTTACCAAATTTTAAATAAATAAAAATAAATCAATCAAGATTTCTGTTAACTGGATTTGGAAGAGTAGTGTACCCCTATATAGCATATACTTACTGTATTGTAGTTGCTCTCTTTGCTGATGAGGACTGAAATGGGGGAAGGGGGTTCTGTCAGGTGAGGTAACTCTCAGCTTTACCTATCCACCACCTACAACAAAGTGGAAGGCTAAAGGGGCGGGGGGGATCAGAGAAAAAATAAAGAAAGTAAAACATTTTAAATGTCATGAACAGTACACACTGCCCAAAATTGTCCTTCCATGTGAAGCATTTAGTAATCATTCATGGATTCTACATGGTTCATAGAAGAACATTCAATAAAATTCATAAAGCAGTTTCAGAGTATTTCTTGAATGAATGTGCACATAAAGTGAAACTTTGCATGTACAGTACATGAATATTTCATGAATGTTCAAAGAGCAAAAATCACTTTTTAGAGAAATGTCCGTGGAGCTCCAGGATTTGCAGATCATTTACACCCATATTTCAAACAGATATTTAAATGTTGTTTATACATAACCAGTCTTATCAAAAAACTCATCTTGTCATACCCTTCACCATTGTGAATGCTTCATGATGTGTTCTATAGTGTATTGTTTAATTTTTTCATTTAGATATGCGTGTTATTCTAGCTTAGTCTCCACTTCCTCCTGGCATTATACTGTAGGTTCAATCTTGTGCTTGCAGGCCTATCCCACGTACAGCTCCGTCCTAACACTAACATTTGCATCACACAACACAGCCTTTTCTCCTTCAGTTTAATGAAGAAGAAACCTTCCAACTCCTGTGGGATTTGGAGAAAATCAAATGACCATGGTATGATGGGTGGAATTCATCCTAAAATGATTAAAATGACTTCCCCGCTTGTCAGTGCCTGGTTCTTACATTTATATTTGATATGTTCCCAGCATCTGGTCAAGTATTTCACCATTATGAGAGAGATATAATGATCCCTTTCATAAAGATGGAAACCTTAGTTGCCCCAACTACTTTAGGTCAATTGTTGATTTTCATGCCCTAAGCTACAGCATGTCTTGAAAAATTATTTCATGAATGGGGCTATAAATAAGCAAAGAAATACAGTATCCCCCACCACATGGAGAACTCTTTTAGGTTGTGGTAAGCTGATAGTTCATGACTGATGTGAGGTCAATAAGTTTGTTTCTTTGTGTGAAGTCATTTTATCATTTGAAAAATAAGTATTTTAATATGCAACATTGTTATAAGTAATGTGAAGAAGTCTGGAAACTGAAACATGCAAATTAGATCAGCTAAGATTATCAAGGTCCATCAAATATTTAGGCTCACATACAAGCCTTTAATGAACTCAACATTTTTGAATGATTAAAGATATAATGAAAAGAGAGGTAAACTATACATGTAGTTCCCAAATTAGCAGATGTTATGCTACAGCCAATAAAAAAAACAAAAAAACAGGAAAGGTATAGATATTGTAAATATCCAGGCTGATCTAAAAATGAATATGAGCAATTAATAATGTCCCATGTGAAAGCAGGCTCCTTGCTGCAAAACACCTCTGAAGGCAGCAGCATTAGTTGTGGGTCCCAAGTCCCATAATCATTTTGAAAATTAGTGGGTTCTTATTCAACATCACCAGAAGCTTTTCTTTGGTAACAAGTAATGCAGCAAAAGCAGCTGAGATAAGTCCTGCCTGGCACAATGATAATGCCATAGAGTACACACTGACCAATGCATGATTGTGACATGTAACAGTTATACAATAGACAGCACCATTACTAAAAGATATGTCTAAATGATTTATTAAAATTATAGTATAAGCAGAAACTAGTAAAATTGGTCGCTGGTTAGGGAAACATATGAATAAATGACAACAGTTTTTTAAAAACTACAGCATAACCACTGTTCAGTAATAGTGATATACAATGTTGCTAATGGTTTAGTAACATTGTATATTTCTAATGATACAGTATCAGACTGGCTACAGGTACAAACTAAAATTAAGTTGCAGAGAACAGTGTTTGTGATAGAGTAACTGTTTCCGCCCCTTCCCCATGAAGCTAAAAAAGCCTCATTATTCCTATAGCATTGCACATTTTACAGTCAGGTTCAGAAAACAATTCTGAACACCCTCGACTCTGGCCAGTTCAGTTCGTCATTAAATCTCTCCTTTCAAAATGGGTTGCTTAGGTTGAACATGCAACATTGTGGATTAGTATTGCTTTGCATGTAACTGGTAGACTAACTGCCTGCTTGAGGAGGTTTGGAAACTGGAGCTAAATTGAAATTATCTAAAGGTCAACTGGAAATGATTCATTCTGCTCTATCTCTTGTTCCCAAAAGAGTGCAGAAGTTGTATGGGGAGTGAGCAGAATATGGCACATGTCATATATCAATGGGTACTTAAGCCTACATTCAAGCATTTGTTTCTAGGGGAAGTAGGGGAGACAGACTTTAATTGAAAAAATGAAATTCAGTTGCATTTCAAATGCATTATTAAGCTCTAAATGTTCATAAGCATGACATTAATGTTTTCTATTGCAGCTGTCTATGAACAGTCATGTGAAGCATACAGGCACACTGGGAACACATCCGGCTTTTTCTACATTGATTCTGATGGAAGTGGGCCATTTAGACCCATCCGTGTTTACTGCAACATGACTGGTGAGGGAGCCAGCATTTTCATTAATATTCATATTTAATGCTGACTTTAAATGTTTCATGATGAGATGCATTATATTTTTAACTGAAGCCATTCATCAATATGCAGACCTCATAGATGCCAGCACTCCATTTGGAGGAAACTGTTTATAGGACACTGCCTTTTCTTCTTCTGTGTGAGCTGTGCTGTCTTGTTTTAAAAAGTTAACTTGAAGCAGTGAATAACTGAACTGGTCACCAGGGTGAGCTGAAATGAGGGATGAGCCCACACCTTCAGTTGTGATTTGGAAAATGTCAGAATTCACAAAACTCGTGTATTCTGGATTATTGACCAACCCTTTAAAAAATGTCGATGTCAGATGCATCGGGCACGTTAATGATTCCTAGGCCTTTATCTCCTCTTTTCCCTACTTTGGGCTCCAATTCATCTTAACTAATAACCACAGGTTGTGGATTATTCTGCATTTCATCCCCATCCCCCACACAGTTGCAGAGACAAAACAGTGCTCACTACTTCCTTCTTTGTTGCGTAGTTCAACTGCTGGCCATGCTGGAAGGCAATGGGGTAGAGCCCAAGTTAAAGACATCAGCATTCAGAAACATGCAAACATAAAAACTTGAATGGCAGAAAAAGACATGAACAATCCTTGTAGTCTGTCCCAAGAGTCCCTACTCAGAATCTTATTAACATTAATTATTTCCTTCATTCTTCCCTGTCCTTTCTACGTTGCCCTGTCTTATGCTCCCCAAACCTTGCATAGAAAATTGTTCTACCCATCCACCATCAATTCTGTTCAATAATACTTTCTATTATTTTAGCCACCCTCCTTCCAGCTTAAGTATATGACCCCTAGTGAACCTACTACTTTCAATCAGCATAGTTGCCCTTCTCTTCACTGTCTCTAATTTATCATTCTTCCTCATTAGATACAGACCCCAGACTTGCACCCAGTACTCCAGGTGATGTTTGACCAATAATCTATAACAGTAGGGCTGTGCAAGGTCTGAACAGTATTTCTGAATACCGCATAGTGGAGCTCCATGTATTTGGGAGCTCTTTCTGAATAGGGGGCTATTAGTATTAGGGAACTGCTATTATCAAATAAAAAGAACTTCCCTTCCCAACCCTTGCTTATTTTTTACTATCCACTCTCCTCATCAGGCACATACAGAATAAATGTTGTGACCCCAAACCCACACCCTCTGTCTGTACTCCAATCCCACCACCTCCACCAGCACCCACAATATTTATATCTATCAATCTCCTCCACCTATGAGCTGCTCCTTCTCAAACCCACTCTCCCCTCCACAGTCCCACTTTTCATTACAAGAGTATAATACTCTTCTGACCTGCCCCTGTCTAACCACTGAAATGCTCATTTCCATCAACTTGCAGTCCTCATCTGGTGAGCTGCTGATAGTTTGGTATATTGATTCTAATTGGCTGTCCCCCTCTGTGCACAAACAAATGCCAAGGTGTTAATTCCCTCCAGCTATCTCAACTAATCTTGGAACCCACATGTCTTAACCACAAATTCTTGAGCCATACTTTCCTGGACTGAATACTATCCTCTCAGTACCATCCTCTCACCACCACCATATAATGGATGCAGGTATTCTCCCTGATGCCCTCAGTGGTCATCAGATGGTTTACTGTACATGCAACATCCACCACCCTAAAGTCCTCCTTAAAAAACATCCTTCTGCGGTCCTTCCAGTAGCTGAATGTATCCTCCCTCCATGCTAACCTTTTGGCCACTGACTGGTCCAACATCTCTATAGTCACTGACTTCAACTCAGCCCTCAACTCCTTCATTCATGGCTGTCTGGGCCCACCATGCTCCACACAAGCAAACCATGCAAAGAGGTTCCTACCTTTTCAGGATCTGTGCCAAGGGCCTGGCCTCCCTTCAAGCTCATGATCAAGTCTAGCAATTCTATAAGACCTCCAGCTCCCCTGCCACCCTGTTAAATTATCAGACTCTTTGAAATGATTGCAACAAAGCCACAAATTTGGTGAAATCCAAGTACTTTTCACCCATACTCCAGAACAACCTAAGTCTCCATTCAAAGTTCTAGAAAGTTATCCACTCCCTTTCCCCCCGACCCAGTCCTCCCCATCCTCAAGGTTGACAACTCCCACATCACTGACACTGCTGCTGTTGCTTCTTCCTTCAACTCCTTTTTCATCACCTGCACCCTTTCTCCACCCCCCCATTCTTCATCTCTGTCGTCTCCTTTTCCCTCATACTCCTTCTCCTGCTCTTCTACCACTCACTCTGTGCCTCTTAAGGCCCTTCTAACTCATAACTCACAAGGGTGCAAGCCCAGATGGCCTTGACTCCAAGTTTCTGCACTTCTCTGCAATAGCCATCACCTTCCCTGTTACCTTCTCTTTAACCTCTCCATCTCCTCTGCCTCCATCCCTAATGCCTGGAAATGGGCTACAGTCATCTCCCTCCCTAAAGGGGGTAATCCTGCCTCTCCTGGAAACTTTCATCCCATGTCTCTCCTCCCCATCCTGGCCAAGCTCCAAACAGATCTTCCTTTCACGGCTCACCTCTTTCCTCAACTGTTCCTCCTTTTTCTTTCATTTCCAGTCTGGCTTCAGGAAATCACAATCCACATCTACTTCCCTACCCCATCTGACTGATTCCATTCTGTCTGGTATGGATCAGGGCCAGATAACTTTTGCCATCTTTAGTGGCCAATGCCTTAGACACTGTGTCACATCCCTGTCTCCTAGACATGCTTAAGGAAGTGGGGATCACTGCCTCCTGGTTCAGCAGGTTCTGCTCCTTCCCAGACAGCAGGTCACAGACTGTCTGTATTGGAGACATCTCCCCTGCCCCACTACCTATCTGCTCAGGAGCTCCTCAAGATTCTGTCCTGTGCCCTATACTCATCTCTATCTTCCTCAATGATCTCCCTTCAACATGTTCCTCTGTGTCCATCCACATATACATAGAAAGCACTTTGCTGTTTGCCTCTGGCTCCTCTTCTGCTGACATTACTTTCAAGTTCCAACAGGATTTTGACAGGTTCAGTCCTGGATACATTCCAATCTTCTGTCCCACAGTGCCAAGAAAACCATCTGCATGACCTTTGGCTCCAAACAAAGGTTAACCAAACTCTCTACCCTCCCATCCTTCCACACCCTTGATGGTACTGTTCTTGAGGATGTATCCTCCTTTAAGCACCTTGGTGCATGGCTGGCCTAGCACCTTGACTTCTTAGTGCATATTGATGCCATCCACCTCAAGGTTCGTCTCAAACTGGGTATGTTCTATAGAAACTAAGCCTGTATCTCTCTCCCTGCCTACCAGGAGCTAGTCCTAAAGATGATACACCCTATCTTTGACTATAGCAACATTGTCTACAGCACCACTCCCAAATACACCCTGACCAGACTGGACCACCTCTCTCACTTCTTCTACCATTTTGCTTTTGACTGCCCCTGTCGTATATATCACTGCTCTGTCTACTCGTCCCTCTTGCTCCCTTTCTTCAATGCCAGATGCCTCACCCACTGTGCCACCTTCACTATCAGATTCTCATTTGGCACTCCTCCCCCCAACTTTCTGCCCTCCTCTCCTCCACATCCTTCCTTCTACCTCCTCTGGGACACTGCTTCCCATTCTTTCTCTTTCTCTGTCTCTGTCTCTGTCTCTGTCTCTCTCTCTCTCTCGCTCCCAGAAAACTTCCATGGGCAAGCTGCCTTCTCCTATTGTTTTCCTAAGCTCATGCACTCCTTCCCTGTCTACCTGCTCAGCCTTTTCCTTCTCCTCCCTCCAATTCCCTATTAGTTACTTCACTACCCCTTTCTGCAACTGTTCCTGACCCCTGTCCCTTGTGTTCTCTCCTATCTTTTGTTGTTGTTCCCTCTTGCCCCACTCTCCCAGGTTGTGATCAGCTCCTGAACACCCTTAGGCTAAACTGTGCCTGAACCAGTAGTCATATCTACTTTGTATTTTGCTTCTAAGCCTACCTTCTGGGCTAGCATTGATAACTCTTGCACCTTAAGAGTCTTGTGGTGGTAATGAGCTACCATCTGGAACTGCTACCAGTTATTGTATAGCAATAGTAACTTAAATTACATTATTATTCATTTTTTATGTCACCCTAACTATACGCCAGTAAATCATGACTGCACTCTGCTTTGTATTGTTATTTTTCCTTTACTGTATTTTATCATATTTTATTTTTTATTACTACTGCACCTTACATTATGTATGTTCACTTGCACATCCAGTATTTTATACTCCCCGTCCCTCATCCCCCAAGGAGAAATCTGGAAATTAGCTATTATCAGTTGTGTATGTATTTCATGGTGAAACTTGCAATAAATAAATAAATGATATTGTTTAGTCCTATGGTGGATGACCGGCAGAACCCACCTGCCTCCACAGCATGATATAAAAGTACTTATTGTGCTAAACAAAATGTACCCTAATTGTCACCCTGTCCCTTATCCTAGCAGCACCCAAATCCCACCCTTCTACCCCTCAGCACCCAATTCTTTCCTCAGAAGGCAACTGGCAAATCTTCATCTCCTCCAAGGCCATCCACATTCTGATGAATGAAAGTGCTTGCTCTCAGCAATAGGAAAACCAGTTGATTATGTGGTCATTTTTTTTTTTATTCTATTACAGAGAACAAGCACATTCATTCATCAGAAGGCAGCCAATAGTGGAGGAGGGTGGATTGTGCTGGTCACCTTCTAAGTCTGAGTGGGCCAAGTGGTTCTTACCTGCTGTCAAGTTCTATGTTTCTATTTTCCCAAGCAATTAATATTACAAATATTGTGGGTGCTGCAAGGGAGAAGGGTAGGATTGGGGTGCAGACAGGGGGCGAGGGATGGGGTCACAATATTTTCCATGTTTGGACAGGGTGAGGAGGGTGATGCATTGACCAACAAGGAAGGGTTTTTTTTTTCACTGAGTGCAAATAACAAATACCTGAATATTTAGCTGCTGAATACTGAATATTCAGCTACATTTTCAGGAAAAATTATTCACACAGCCCTTCTATACAGGGGCAGTATTGCCTCCCTTCTTTTACTTTGCACTCCGGCATCTTGTTGGCCTGCTGGTATCACAGATTGCATGAGAAGATGGTTTTCAGTTATTTCTTAGCATCATACTGTGTGGAAGAAGGGGGCAAGTTGGTTTTTAAGGCAGTGCTTCCTTAACAAGCACAGTCCCTACAAGTCCTGCCCCATGAAGAAACATAGCCTTTGAGCCATCCAGCATTGAAATTAATGGAAAAATGTGATTAATCCCCATCAGTGACATTGTGCTTGGCCAGCCATGGGACTGGTACTGCAAGTATTATGGAAGTACAAAACTGGCAAGGTTGGGCACACACCCTCATAGTAAAGACACCGAGCTCCAAAGTAAAAAAGCTTAAAATGTCATTTATTTGACAAATGCATAACAGACTGCTCTGCCTGATGCAGTTTGGACCATTAAGGTCCTTTATAGGCCTTCGATAAAGGACCTTAATGGTCCAAAATGCATCAGGCAGAGCAGCCTGATATCCATTTGTCAAATAAATGACATTGTATTTTTTTTTTAACTTTGGAGCTCAATGTCTTTACTAAGGGGGTGTGTGCCTGACTTTGCTGATTTTATAATACTTGTTTTTGTCATGAAGCACCACCAGCCCTGTACAAACTTCTATAAGAGTGTGAAAGTATTATGGAAGCCCCACTGCTATGGCCAGCTTGTCTCACCCCCACCCCAACATTCTTAATATTTTCTTTTCATTCTTTTCATAACTGGGTAAGGCCCACTAAGCACAAGGCCTATTTTCAAGGAAGACCCAGGAGCACTGGGGAGGTTAAGTGACTTTCACAGGATTACACAGTATGTAAGTGGAGTTTGTGGGAATCAAACCCAGGTTTGCTGAATGTACTAAGCTCATTCACAACTCATTATTCTAACCTGCAGATTACACTAATATAATAAGTCAGAGTCTCAGAAGTAGAGCTTTTATACTTCATTTGGGTTCTGGAGACTGAGCAAGGAGTATGAAGCACGCTTGTCGATGCAAGTCGGGGGGGGGTGCTGGATTTCTTTTTCAGTGATGGCCTGGATGGGGCCTTTGATGAGGAGGAAGGAGCAAGATGTTGCAGTCAGGCATGGGAAATATTGAGTTCTTCTGAAGAGAGAACAACATAGAAAGATATTTCAAAGCAGCAGATAATATTCACTTTTTAATGTAGATGTAAACCTCCTTTCTGGTCTAGGAGTTTAGTTAGTTGGTTAGTTAGTTATTTCAAATGTTTTACCAGGAAAGACATACTGTGCTAGTAGCAGCTCATTTCCAGCTGCAGCCTGGTGGAAGGAGAAAAAGGGGAAAATATAACAGATACAGCAATAACAGAACAAAAAAAAAACACATAGGATAGAATAAATATAACAAAACTATACATGACAATTATTTATTTATGTATTAGCTTTTGGTAACCAGATAAGTGTGTTAGACAAAAAACCTGCCTATTTTCAAGCACGACCTGGGACTGTACAACAATGCAGAAGTCAAAATTATGGAGGACAGTCTGGTATTAGCACCAAAACACAGGCCCACCATATGCCTAAGAATAAACTGGCAAAAAGTTACCAAGCAATAAATTATGGAACTACACAAAAGAACAATTTAACAGTTAACAACTTAACAGAATAAAAAACTGGGGTAATGACTGATCCAGAGGAAGTGGGGAAGTGCTGAGGAACAAAGAATACGGTAAGTTGCATGTAGTTAATATATCCAATATCAGAAGCAACTGTATGAGTGAGTAGAGAACTCACCGAGGAGAGCATTAAGAGCAGGAAAGAATGGAGCAGATTTCAGATGGGACAGTTTGTTTTAACAGAGGGGAGCAAACATCTAACCACTTACTTAACCATCTGAACTTGCATGGACCTCCCGGTCATGCATGACTTCTTCCAGCAGGTGCAGGACAGCAAATCAATTGGGATTAGCAAACATAATTTGTTCTCAAATGATTTATTGTTCACACACAAAGATGCATCCATAGTGATCCCAGATTGATTTGTCATTTTCCCTGTAACTCCATGACAATTTTCCTGTGTTTTCCTGTATTCTACATTATTTCCTATAGAAGCAGAATTGCTCTGTTTTCCTGTAAAACCAATGCAAGTCTATGGGAGGAAGTTCCCTGCAGATGGCTCCAAATCCCTGTAAAATACAAGAATCCCTGTAGATCTGGGAGCCTTGCCAGCATGAAACCAAAGGTTTGCTGCTGCCCATCTCATGAGCATATCATTACATCATTGTTACAGAAGTGCAAAACATGACACGATTAAAATTCAGATGTTGCATTCCACATCTGCATAGATTCTCTTTCCCATTGGCAGTAAATTGATTTTTGAGAGGGGGTATTGTCCCCTGAGGTTCATATGAGTTGTTTAGGGTTGGGGCTATGGGCAAACCAGTTTGCTTTTTCCCTCTCACAGCATCTTACAGCATTCCTGCAGTACCAGGGAATGCTCTCTCACTACTGATACTACAGTAAATCTATGCAGGTTAATATAATATTATTTTATTTGATTGATTGATCGATCGATTGATTGATTGACTGATTTACTGATATATCTATTGAAAAGGTACCATTTACTGATTCTCTGGAATCACTAAAATATGCTTGATAACTGTCACAGTGTTGTCCTCCTGTGTAAGTTATGTGTTTTTCTTGTAAAATTTAATGAGTGTAATTATAACAGAGTATTTTTTTTATCTTTTTGACCACCCTGTGTGTCATTTTTATAGGCCAGGGCACCAGATGGCTAGGCAACTGTGGGATTCTTGTATCATGGTGACAATTACCTGAGAAACACTCACTGGTTCCCCCCAGAAACTGGCCCTCACATAATCTTCCTACCTCTGCCTACCTTCCGTATCCCAGCCCTGCTGCCTTAGTTCTTTGTTGCGATTCTGGCAGTTCACCATTAAACATTCACTTTTACTGTAACACCTCCTTGTATGGGGAAGGACACTTTTTTGCCAATTATTACAGTTCCTCAAACCCTACCCTTTACATTTCAGAGCTTATGTTACCAGGTTGTTTCAGGTCTTTGTTTCCTTTAATGTGTTACTAGATTGTCTCCAGTTCCTTTTCCTTCAACTCTTTTTTGTGCTAAATGAACCCTCAGGAATCTGTCCAAGTGGGGTAATTCGGCCCTTGTGGGCACTGTTTAAAATGGCTACCACCACTATTCCAAAGATTTTGTACAGAGTCACTGAGCAGAAATTTGTCATCTAATCCTAGGAGATGCTATAGCTTCTCTGCCCTGGATCCAACTGAAATGATTTATTTATTTAAAAGTTGATATCCCGGAAGAGCACCAATGAGCCCGAGACTCATTTCACAGCTTCCTGCAATGGTTAGACACAAGCAGCTGGCTCTGCCTCCCAAACCCTTAGTCAGTGACCTGCTGACTGACAGCTCTTAAAGGGCATACAAAGTACTTATAGGCCTGTGGGGAGCAGGGCTGCCTGAGGTACACAGTTTATTATTCATACATTTGTAACTCCACAGCGCTGATCCCTGCTGTTCATGCTTTATTTCAGATCTATTTATATCACGCCAAATATAATTTTATGTTGACCATGTTAGAAAACAAGCGGTGTGGAACAGAGTTGGCCTTGATATGTCCAGTGTCCTACAACATCAGGAAACAGTGCCTGTTGCATGCCAGTTCGTATTACTCACAAAAAAGGGGAGTTTAAGCTATGAGTGTTCAAATACAGCTGAGAACAAGAGTTTCTGGGAGCAAGCATGGGTTGCCAGGGATCGGCCACAGGGAGAGGGCTGGGAGTGGATATAGTGGCCACCAGGCAGCTTTCCTCTCCTTGATTGGAGAGGTAGGCCTCTCCAGCTCTTGGCTACCACTAAGTGGAGGCTCAGTGGTAGTGTTGGGCACTGAAGGGGGTTGGTTTTAGACCTGGTAGGTGGGTCGGGCTGTGGTCAGTGCCAGTGCACATGAGCGACCATATTGGCTGAGGTCCCAGGGAAGTAAGGGAGAAAATCTGCAGCCTCCCCAAGACAGGATAAAGATCAACTCCCATAGGCTCCGCACCTGTGGCTAGACACAAGTCATAAGTCCTGTGGCAGAGGACACCACCATAAAGTAAGTCCCAGGGAAGCCTGGTGATGGGGCTTGGGGGGTCAGTTGGAAGGGGGTAATTAAGGGAGAGAGGAGCATAAAGTAGAGAAAAAAAAGAGAAAACCTTGTGGTCACCATATTTCATGATATTCAGTTTTAAAAGCTTCAGATTTAAAAATAAATGCTAAAGTAGGTTAAACTTGAGGAAAATCATATTTTACAAGAGAGGAAAAAAGGATTATCTGAAATCAAGTGATATAGATAAAATTGTTTTGACATGTCACGATGAAATGCTACTTTAATTTTTTTTTATTGCTTTATACTGGTGCCAGATGTTTTTATTGGTTTATGCTGGTGCTGTACTGGAAACGAAGGTACCCTTTTGCTTTTCATACAAAAATGTATCTTTTGACTTTTAATGTTAGCAACCAGTGAATCAGAACTCAGTTTGAAAGCAGGTGGTGCAGTGGAGCTATACTGTATGGATGGGGACCTAGGGTTCCTCATAATGCCACAACTGCATTGGTCTGTTCAGCCTGGCACTTGACTGGAAAAAAACTAAATTTGAATTTAGACTTACTACATCCCCATATAACATAGTCTTCCACCAAGGTCATGGAAAATGTTAAAACTGTCACAGAGGAAAGATGAAAGGAGCTCTGTGAGTGACTTCAACTCAGTTTTTCAAGTGTAACTACAGTCAGTATTGAACTTAAAGCAATTTCATTGCTATTGAATTGATAATCTTTCCCTTAAACTTTTAATGGCAGTTGTTATGAACACAAAATCCAGTTTTTTTTCTAGTACAGTTGGTAATGGACTGTTAACTTTTTGACTCCAATTCTTTTCTATATTTTAAAAAATATGTACATTTATGCATTTGCATGTACCCTGTCTAAACAAATCAAACCTATAGAAAAATCAAACAAAAACCAAAAACAAAAGAATGAAAAAGCAACACATTATGCAATTAATTAACAGCTCTATGCAATTAAAGTTTAATTCAGACTGCATTGTAGGACTGCAAATGTTATAACCTATCCCTTGCACTTCCACCAAGTTACAATTATTCCACAGCCTAAGCTATTAATGTTTCAGGAATCAATGGTGCAGAGAGTGAAATCATCTTGGTGGCTCTGGGAAGGGGAGGAGGCAGGAAGGAGTGTGGTTACAGTAGATTAGGGTTTTATTAGTCTCAAGCTGAGTTGCACCTGTTCCTCATTGTGGGAGTTGCTTGAATTTGCTTGCTTCCTTTGAAAGCACTGCTGTTGTTCTCTTTGATAAACACCTGGGAGCATAAACAGCCACCTTGTCTCTTTGTTACATGCATTAGGCTTTTATTTTGGTGTTCTCCGTCTCTGAGTTTTAACTCTCTGTTTGCTGCATATGGCTTTTCAATTACTCTCTTCTTTTTTCTCCCCTGTCCAATAACAGAAGATAAAGCCTGGACTGTTATCCAGCACAACAACACAGAGATCACCAGAGTGCAAGGCTCTGACATGGAGAGGCCGTATTCCATGTCCTTTAACTACAACAGCAGCATGGAGCAGCTGCAATCTCTGATTAACAGCGCAGAGCACTGTGAACAGGAGACTACCTACTACTGCAAAAAGTCACGTCTCTTTAACACCCCTAGTAAGTGCACAAATGAAACCTGCTTTTTATTCCTTAATTACATGACAGGCATGCATGTCAAATCAATGTGAAGTGAAGTTTAAAAAAAAAATAAAATTAAACTGTGTTCCACTGTTACTATGACTCTAAGCACTCCAACAGAGAATTCATGAAAGGATAAGAAAAAACAATATGCCAGTTGATCAAAATCATATAGTAAGAATGGACCCATCACATTGCAGATACTATAATGGCAAGAATAGTGTTTGCAGTTAAATGAGTTTATTAAGGGGTGATTCAGTGCTGGGGCTTGCTGTTAGGGATCTGCAGATACCCAGACTCTCAGCTTGTGTGCCATGTCAAATATATCTGATCCATTTAGTCAGGATAATGGTTTCAGATAATGCACTATACAACCCAGATCCACAGAGTTCAGTTTGAACTATTCAAAAATGAATGAGTGGTAAAAGCAGCTGCACATCCCTACCTAAACATGTGGCATCAAATTATGCCTCTACAGTCTGTGCACAGATAAGGAAAAACAGACAGGATTAACACACACATACACATATGCACGCACACATGCATACACATACTCACTGAAGAAGAATTAAAATACATCATGGCCAGCCTGGTGGTGCAGAGGGCTGAGGCACTGGCGCCTTACCTCAAAACCATGCCGGTGACCCTGGTACAGGAATGGACTGGGGTCACTGGGGGTCGGCGGGGACGGGAGAGGATTGATCATCTGAAGGACTGCTCTCCTCCCCGGGGGTGGGTTAGGGTGATGTCTCGCTCTGTAACAGCCCCCAGTGGAGACCTGGAACACTACAAGAAGTGGCGCGATGTCAGGGGAACCAGAAAAGCGGAAAAAACATCCCAGATTGGCCAGGATGACGGCAGACGATCTGCCTACACCACCGAAGGACTCTCGTGGAGCCTGCCCACCTCAGCAGCACCCTGGGGCCAAGAGAAAGAGTGTGCTGGCTCCCTACCAGTGCCTTCCCCCTTGGAGGAGAGGGGCCAACTCAGTGAAGGGTTATGCCGAGCTACCCCAGGGTTGGCTGCGATCTGAGGTAGGGGGTTCCAGGGGGAGGACAGTAGGTGGGTGTCGGGGATCATGGCTGCCTGAAGGAAAGTGGCAGATACGGGGCATGTAGAAGGATAAAGAAACAATGCAAAAAAATACATCATGGTTTTAGTCTAAATATGAGGTTTTGGAAATTTATTTTCCAATTGCAGTATTGATAGCAACTCACAATACATCCCACTAAAGTACAAACTGCAAACAAGTACAGAGCATCAGACACTGTCCCACATGCCCAGTACTTTGACCAACAAGGGGTCCCTTTTTAATGGGATGTCTTGTACTGTGATGTATTTACTGTATGTCTTTGTAAGTGCGTGTTAAATCTGTCTGTTGTTATATGTTGGAGGCTGTCCACCTACTTAAACACACACCTTTGCACCCTGAGCATGACCTCCATGTTCCTTCTTGGTTCAATGCTCTGATAGGGAACTGGTGATATCTATTAGATAGCACAACTATGCAGCACACATCTTTTTGCACAATGTTCCAAAACCACGTGAACAAGAGAGGGACTGTCCAGGTAAGATAACAACCATCTCTTTTCAGTAGTCTCTCATTTCCTTTCATCTTTCTCTTTCAAATTTCCAATTGCATAGCAGTATCAAGGCTTGCACATACTGGTAGTGTGACCCATCAGGCATCTGGAAAAAGGAAACTGAATGGTGAGGGATCTGTTCCACAAACTTCATATGCAAACCAACACACAGTGGAGGCCAAATACCCATTCAAGTGCATAGGTTTTCAAACCATTTATTAAGAACAGCTTAACACATCCTAAAAATGACTTGCTCAATAATCTCAACGTTTCATGGTCATGGGGCCCCAAAACTCACATAGACACCAGAGAGGAGTCAGGTGTGGGGGGCATAAGGACTACAGTAGCAGATGCTACCTTAATAATAACTTATACTACTCAAGAAAAAAATACTTTATAAAAGCACAGAGCTTCTCTTAGACTACAGAGAATGCAGAAAGATAACAGAATCATGTTTTCCTGAAGAAGGCCAGTGGAATATCACAAAGCATTGAGATTAGTGTGACCTTTTTTTAAGAAGTGTTAAGCTGTATTTAATAACTAATCTGAAAACTAACTACATAGTGCCTGCCCTCCCTCCCCAACCACCCTCCACCCAGAGGTGTGCCTCCTATTATTGATAATTTAGTTGTGTTAAACCAGTCAGCCCACTTTTCCATCCCTCTTTCTAAATGCAATTGGTCTGCCCTGTTTATTTGCCCTCCCATGCCAGACACTACACCCCTCCACTCATCTGCCCCTTCCAAATTAACTCCTCCCCCATCGCCTTCCCAACCACCACCCCTACCTCTGCCCCCACCACCCCTCTGTTGGACTTTCTCCTCCCTCACCCAGGCCTCACTACTTCCTGCTCTGTCAACCCTGAACTCCTCTATCGTCTATCTTCCCCTCTTCAGAACACACCTTCTTCATCCACTATCATCATACGGAAGTCCACAAAACTCAAGCACTACCTCCTCCTCCCTCTCCTTCTCCTTATCTTTTCTGGAGATATCCACCTCAATCCTGGCCCCCCTCCTACTCACGTCATGATCTTCCCAAGGGCTTTAATGTCTGTCACTTCAATGTCAGAAGCCTTCTTCCCAAACTTGATTCAATACAAGTCTGAGTCACCCAATACTTTCCTGACTTTCTATGCATCACAGAAACCTGTCTCTCATCATGTATTCCTGACTCTCAAGTATGTATCCCAAACTACTGTTTATTCCATCAAGACTTTGGAAAATGTGGAGGAGGCATGGCAATCTATGCTTGCTCAAACCTACCCTGTCTTGCATCCTTCTTCAACTTTAGTCCCTCCTCCCATGATTGTCTGACTGTCACCCTAAATTTCCCATTGTCTCTCCCCCTCTCCATTGTTATGTTTTACGCCTCCACCAAAATCTCCCCTCCTCACTCATAGACATTATCACTTCCTTTGCTGCTAATGGATCATCTATAGAGCTTCTTATATGAGGTCATTTCAATCTAAACTGGATATCACCATCATTCAAGCCTTTCACTGAGCAAATCAAATCACTAAGCCTGTCTCTGCTAATCCAGGACCCCACCCATCCAAACCCAGTCACACAGAACCACTCCCTCCTTGACTGGATTCTTTCTACCCACCACCACCGGATCGTTGCAACTGGCACCCTACCTGACATATTCAGTGATCACCTTATGACCTTCTGTATCCACAAACTTTACACACCCCATTCACACCCAATCTACAGATGGGTTCGGTCCATCAGATCCCTTAACCCAGAAGCCCTCCTACACAATCTCCACTCCATTGACTGGTCCCTAATTTACACAGCTCCTGACATAGTCACTGCTGTGTATATTTTCACTCATTTCCTCCAAGGCATCTGGAACTGGCATGCCCCTCTTTGGAGGCATAGAGTTAAACTTCAACACCAGTCCTGGCTCTCTACTGACATCTTACACCTATGTAGGTCCCCAACCAGGTCTGGGCCCATCTCAAAGCCACAAGCGACCCTTCAAACCTACAGCTTTACAGAACCCTGAGAAACTCCTGCACTAAAGCTATACGGACTGCCAAAGCTGCATAGATCCACCCCCAGCTTCACCTAAACTAAAAGTCTCCTGCAGACATCTGGCACACAATACATGCTCTCCTTGACCCTCCAACCCAACAATCAACCGACACTTTAGTCTTCAATAGCAAGACAGCCTCCAACCTAGCCTCCGTTGCCTCTGAACTCAACTCCTTTACCATAATCTGTGCACTTCCCACAAACTCCTCCCACCCACCCCCTCCTCCCTCACCCATCTATTCCCCAAAGGGATACATTTTCCCCTCAGCCTCCTGCCTCAAAGTCTATAATGCCCCTCTAGATCTCAGCTCAACCAAGTCAAGCCCGGACAATCTTGACCCATCCCTCCTTCACGTCTCTGCTCCTGCCATTGCCCTCCCACATTCCCATCTACTGAACTGCTCATTCTCCCTTATCAAGGTCTCCCTGGTGTGGAATAATGCAAATGTAATTCCCCTCCACAAGGGTGGGGATGCATGCACACCAGTTAACTATCGCCCCATATCCCTTCTTCCTTCCCTGACAAAACTTCAGGAATCCCTAGTCCTTTCTCCTCTTACAGATTTCCTCAATGCCATAAACTCTCTCTATCCCTTCCAATCTGTCTTTTGTACAAATCACACAACTGTCGCCTCTCTCTCTCTGTCATGTTACTAACTCTATCCTCTCAGGTATGGACAAAGGCTACCTTACTGCTGCCATTTTCATTGACCTTGCCAAGGCTTTTGACTCATTCTCCCACCCTGTCTTACTAAATAAACTTAGCTCTGCCGGACTGTCCACCCCAGTGGTAAACTGGTTTCAATCTCATCTCTCCTGTCACTTTCAGTTTGACTGAGTTGGTTGTGCACTCTCCTCCCCCATCTGTGCTGGAGTCCCACAGGGCTCAGCTCTAGGACCAATATTCTTTTCTGTATTTCTAAATGGTCTACCATCAGCTTGCTATGCCTCACACATACAGATGTGAACTGATGACACCATTCTTTTTGTCTCTGGCCCTGCCACTCCTGCCATAGAATCTCAGCTCCAAGTCAGTTTTCACTCAGATCTACAGTGGTTTCAAAACAACCATAGAAACATAGAAGTTGATGGCAGACAAGGATTGCAAGGCCCATCCAATCTGCCCATTTCTTTTTCTACCTTATGAATGTGCCATCGACCTTTGCTCTGTCAATGGCCTATCTATTCATACTCATTTGTATTGCTCCCTTATGCCTATCCTATGCCTGTTTGAAGACCTGCACTGTATTCATATCCATCACTTCCTGAGGTAGGCCATTCCATGCATCCACCACCCTTTCTGTGAAAAAAAACTTCATCACATTACCAGTTAATCAGCCTCCCTCTAATCTCATGCTGTGTCCTCTTGTCCTGCTAATTTTCTTATATTGAAACATGTTAGACTCTTTCACTTTGTTAATGCTCTTAAGGTGTTTGAATGTTTCGATCATATCACCTCTCTCCTTCCTTTGCTCTAGGGTATACATGTTGAGCTCTGTTAATCTGTCTTCATATGTTATCTGATGCAGTCCCTGCACCATTTTGGTTGCCCTTCTCTGGACTGCCTCAATTTGGTTGATGTCCTTGTGAAGGTGCAGCCTCCAGTACTGCACGTAGTACTCCAGATAGGGCCTAACTAGTGTCTTGTAAAAAGGGATTATTACCTCCCTCTTACATCTTGTGATACCTCTACTAATGCACCCCAACATCCCCCTAGCCTTACCTACTGCTTTAGTGGTCTGCTTGGATGATTTCAGGTCATCAGTGTTGATGATGCCCAAGTCTCTTTCTTCCCTTGTGACTGCCAGCAACTCTCCTCCCAGTCTATGGGTGGCTTCAGAGTTTCTCTTCCCTATATGCATGATCTTGGACTTCTTTTCATTAAACCCCAGTTGCCAGTCTTTCGACCATTTTGCTAGTTTATCCAGATCTCTTCTCATTCTGCCCACCCCATCTGGATCATCTACTCTGCTGCAGATCTTGGTGTCATCTGCAAACAGACAAACCTTACCCTCCATTCCATCTGCAATGTTACTGATGAAGATATTGAAGAAGACTGGCCCCAGGACTGATCCCTGAGGTACCCCCACTTGTGACTTGCATCCCTTCTGACTGTATACCATTTACCACCACTCTCTGTTTTCTGCCCACAAACCAGTTGCCACCCAGTTCACCAACTTCTGACTGACACCAAGCCTACCCAGCTTATTAATCAATCTTCTATGTGGAACAGTATTAAAAACTTTTCTGAAGTCAAGGTAGATGACATCAACTGCTCCCCCGTAGTCCACCACTCTGGTTACCCAGTCAAAGAAATCTATGAGATTAGTCTGACAGGACCTTCCTGTTGTAAACCCACGCTGTCTTGGATCCTGTGCTCCTATGGATTCCAGGTGTTGTACTATCCTTTCCTTAAGGAGTGCCTCCATGATCTTGCCCACTACTGAGGTAAGACTGACTGGTCTGTAGTTACCTGCCTCCTCCCAGCTACCTCTCTTGTGGAGCGGGGTCACATGAGCCCTTCTTCAGTCTTATGGGACCTTTCCGGTGCTCAGAGACTCACTAAACAGTTCTGATAATGGCTCTGCTAGTTCCACCCTTAGCTCCATTAGTACCCTGGGATGTATGCCACCAGGTCCCATTGCCTTGTCCACCCTGAGCTTATCGAGCTCTTATAGGACCCTTTCTTTTGTGAAGGGACTAGTGCACACATCCCTCCCCTTTGTGTCCATGGTGCTGAGCTGTGGGCCCTGCCCTACCTTCTCTTCAGTAAATACTGAGCAGAAATATCTATTTAGGATAGATGCTTTTACATGGTCCTCCTCAAATGCCCCCTTATCCCCTTTGATCTTAGCAATACTCCTTCTGGACTTTCTCTTTTCACTAATGTATCTATAGAAAGTCTTGTCACCTTCTTTTACTGTTTGTGCTAGTGTTTCCTTGGTTTGGGCCTTTGCCTGCCTTACTGCCTTCCCTGCTTCCCTTAGGGAAGTTTGGCATGCCTCCCTATCTTTATCCCGCTGCATTCCCTTATATTTCCTGAAGGCCAGCCTTTTGGCTCTGATGTTTTCTGCTACCATTTTTGAGAACCAGAGTAGTTTCCTTCTTCTTTTGCATTTCCTTTTCTGTCTAACACAATGGGATGTTGCTTCAAGTATTGCATCCTTAATGCTTACTCACTTTGCCTGTACCCCCTCACCTGTATTTCTTACTGCCAGGGCTAGCTTAACTCTGTTGGCCATCTTATCAAAGTCAGCTCCTCTGAAGTCCCATACTTTTGCCTTGGAATGGGATGATTTAGTTCTAGTGGCCAAATTAAACCATACCATGTGATGGTCACTGGCCCCCAGGTGACCTTCTACCTGGAGATATGTGATCCTTTCCCTGTTAGTCAGTACTAGATCTAGGATAGCCCTGTCTCTTGTGGGTTGTTGTACCAGTTGTTTGAGGCCCTCCCCCTGCATGGAATCCACCATGTGTCTAGTTCTGGCAGATGTTCCAGCTGTTTGACCAATCTGTATCTGGCATGTTGAAGTCTCCCATTGTCAGAACCTCCCCTTTAGCTGTCATGTTTTGTATAGTTTTATTCATTTATTAAATTTTGATAACTGGGTGAGCCCACTGGGCCCCAAAGATCCCTTTTTCAGGGGCGACCCAGGTTTTACATGAAATAGCATACAGCATAAATACATTATATAAGACACATCAAGACATAATACAGGGTAATACATAGTTGCACTTCAGCTGGTTACATATGCTGAGGTAGCCATATAGGTTAGTGTAGTCATTGTAGGTACTTTTCTGGAAGGGGGGCAGGGGGGTAAAGCCCCCTGTGCGTGTTGTGCTGTGATATGTTAGGCTTATGCTTGGAGGCCCCTTTCCTTTAGCAATTGCACTTGGAGGTGGCCGTCATATGTGCCTTAAGCCTTGTGCAGAAGCTATTGATGGAGGTAGCTTCCTGGACTCCTGGGGGCAGGGAGTTCCATAGTATGGGGGTGATGAGGGTGAACGACTTGCCACCCGCCTTGGTTCTAACCCTAGACACTGCAAGGAGTGTCCGGTCCATCATGCAGAGGAGTCTAGGGTTACTCTTTAGGGTGATGAGCCTGGAGAGGATGGGAGGAGGGGAAGGGCTGAGTAATTTAAAGGTTTGGCAGAGTAGGGGGTATTGGAGCTGGGCGTCCCAGGATGGCCAGTTTAGTTGGGACAATGTGTCACAGTGGTGGGTCTTGGAGCCGGATTGTGTGGTGAACCGAGCCACCTTATGATAGAGAACTTGTAGTCTGTTCATCTCTTGTCTGGCTACTCCGTGGACCACCAGGGCTGCATAGGTAATGATCAGAAGTCGGACGCTGGTGGCGATGGAGGCCCTGGCAGCTGGTATCAACTTGTCTTTCAACCTGTATAGAGTCCCAAGTTTAGCATGAATATTTTTGGTTACCTGATCTACATGTTCCTTGAGGGTGAAGCCCTGGTCCTGGGTAAGGGCAAGGTATTTTATTGATTCGACCACCTCTAGTCTGTTGCCTGACACGGTAGTCAGTTGGAGGTGTTGGCTTCTATCACAACTGAGGGCTCTTGGGCCAAACAGCATGTCCTTGGTCTTGTTAGAATTAATGATCATTCTATTGGTGACAAGCTATTGCTCTAGGGATCTCAGGTCATATTGTAGACCAGAACTGAGATCTCCCAGATTAAAGGAGGGGCGGTAAATGACGGCATCATCTGCATACTGTGCCACAGAGCTCCCACCACAGTGTTGACTGAGATCATTGGTGAAGACAGAGAAGAGAAGGGGGCCAAGGATAGACCTTTGGGGCACCCCTTCTATTTATGGGAGAGGCTCCAACAGGGAGTCTTTCCATTTTACCCTCTATGGCCTCCCGGTAAGGTAGCTGTTGAACCACGACAGGGAGTGGCTGTCTAGCCCAACGTGGCTCAGCTTGGTAAGCAGCAAGTTATGGTTGACAAGGTCAAATGCCTTGGATAGACCAATGAAGACCACTCCAGTGGGTGTCCCCTAGTCCAGTTCTCTGAGAACATCTGTGGAGAACTTGATAAGTGCTGAGTCGGTCCCATGTTTGGTTCTGAATCCATGCTAGGAGGGAGCTGGTAGTTGATGGAGCTCTAGGTAGTCACAGAGTTGGCCGTATATCAATCTTTCTTGTATCTTTGCCAGGCTGCAGAGTAGGGAGATTGGCCTGTAGTTGTTGGTTGACTCCCTCAAGCCTCCCTTGTGGATGGGGACTACTTGAGCCAATTTACATTGTTCCTGGATAGCACCTTCACTTAGGGATTGATTGAAGAACCAGGTCAGGGGCCTGGCTAGTGCATGGGCCCCTTCCTTTAGTATCCGGGGGTGAATTCCATCTGGTCCCTCAGATCCAGATGTTTTGAGGGACTTTAATAATGGGAGAACTTTGTTGGGTTTTACTAGTCTGATGTGGAAGGTTGGGCGGTCCAATCTGTGGAGAGGGTGAACATTCAGGACCGGGGGAGGAGGAGTGGCAGTCCCGCTTTGAACTGGTCCAGGTTCGTGAATTGGCCGTTGAGAGCCATAGCAATGCTAGGGTCATCATTTGTTAGTTGACTGTTTACCTCTATGGGGCCATGTACGGTCCTGCCACTCCCCTTTATTAACCCATTTATATGTGCCCAGAAGACTCTAGGGTTGCCTAGATTCTTTTTCTGTAGATGGGTGACATACTCTCTTTTGGCCACTTTAATGGCCAGTTTTCACCTATTTCTAAGAGTTTTATAGCACATTAGGTCAGCAGGTAGGGAGGAGAGCTTGTAGTTCTCCCAAGCTGTGTCCTGGTTTTTCATAAGAGATTTCACTTGGAGGGGTGATCCACTTGTAGCAGCTCCCCTTGGTGCAAAGTTTCTTCATGGGGCAAGGCAGTCAGCCACCATAGTGATAGTTCACTGAAAGAAGGCAGCAGCCTCATCCAATGAGAGGAGGAGTTTGACTGGGCTCCAATCAGTGCTGTTTAGGCAGCCTGTTAGTGTTTGGGTAGTAAGTGTGTGAAATCCCTTGCCACCAGGATTCGCGGGTGGAATCTGAGGGCCCTGTTTTTTCAGGTGCAGAAAATTGGGGAGTGGTCACTCAGGGCATCCGCTAAGGTACCTGCTGCCTGTATGTTGGAGGGTTTGCTCGTGAGCACCAAATCAAGCATGGAGTGATTTTGAATTTGGCTCCTCCTTTCTCCTCAGCAGAGGCGCAGCATGGAGCTTGGCGGAATCAGGTCAGCGAGATGAAAACAAAGCAAAATCAGTCCCTGGCCACAAGCCCTCAGCAGTTGTTGCAGCGGATCCGAGAAAATAAGGTCCTGGTCATCGGGGGAGGACCACCCGGTTAGTGCTAGCTTACCGGCGCCTTGACCCCGAGGTTCAACAAACTTGCCGGTGAGAATCCACTGAAATTTTAAAGCACATGTAGAAAAGTCCGTAGGGTTTAAGGTGGGGGAGTCAAGCAGCCCCAGCCACCCTCTCCACCCCCTGCTGTCAGTTAGTGATGGTTAAAGGTGTATCTTCTAACAGTAATGTGTCTATGTTCTCCCCCTGGTCTAGAGGTCTGTAGACAACCCCAGTTCATATAGCGGTCCCATTTCCTGTTTCCAGGGTGACCCACAGTCCTTTTGGCTCCTTATGTATATTCTGAATTTCTGTAGCTTTGATATCTTCATTGACATACAAGGCCACTCCACCCCCCCCCTTTTTGCACATCGGTCTCTTCTGAACAGTACATAGCCAGGTACTGAAGTCTCCCAGGTGTGGTTGCTGGTAAACCATGTCTCACTAATTGCTACTATGTCCAGTTTAGCCTCTGTCATTATTGCCTGCAGGTCTGGGATCTTGTTTCCCAGACTGCGAGCATTTGTGTACATGATTTTCCATTGGCCAGATTTCTGTGTGTTAGTTGTTGGGTGAGGTCTGGTGTTTCCCCTGTGTGTTGTATGGGGAGCTGGACCTTTTTCCTTACCTGATGATGCAAATGAACTACAAACATGCTGAACTCCTGTTTGACCACTAGCTGAGGGAGGTGGGGTGTTCTTCCCATTCAACATATGGGGTGCTGCACCCCTCTCCCCATTAGTTAGTTTGAATATTCTGCAAAGACATCAAACTTCTGCCCCAATGCACTGACTCCCTCCTTAGTCAGATGCAGTCCATCAAATTTAAAGAACTTTCGCTCCCAAAACTGTTGCCAGTTCCCTACAAATTTGTGTCCTTTTTCCTGGCACCAGCCCTTGAGCCACATGTTTAGCTCCCCTATCTCCCCTTCTCTGACCTTCCATCCATCTGCCCCTTCTCCCAGATTGGCAGCATCTCAGAGAAGGAGATGCCGAATGAAATGGATGATAGTTTGTCACCCAGCCTGCTCAGGTGTTCCTTGGTCTCCACAACTGACCGGCTGGTGAGATCATTAGTCCCTATGAGCACCAGGACATCAATGCTTTCTCCTGCTTCCTGAACAATTTTAGCAATGCGGTCAGTGTCTCTCCATTACTCCTGGCTGGAGATAGGTATCAACTCCCCGAATCATGGAGTCTCTTATAATCAGAAGTTTTTTGGATTTCCTTTTAGCTTTTTTTGTTTTGGTTCCTGTTTTGGGTGAGTTTTGTTGTGCTAGCTCCTATGCTATGGTGTCCTGCTCTGCAGTGTCCTCTGCCCCTTTGTTTGATTTCAGAGATAGAGGCAGATACCTATTTGTAGTTTTTATATGGTTTGTGGAGGTAATATGTTGGAGAGCACTGAGTGATGGGGCACCCAATTTGCCCCTCCTATCCGCCTGCCAACCTCCCAGACCAACTACCCTCTGCTGTCAAGGTGCTTCTGTTGGATGTAGGGGAAATAGAGGGTGGTTCTTAAAATATATTTCCTCTAGAATATGCAATTTGAGATGCACAATCTCTGCCCATGCTGTCTGTAGCTGAGCCCTTTGATCTCCAATGGCTCAGCATGTAGGACAGTGACCTAAATCCTATAAAACTGCCCTTTTGAAAAGTGTCCCACAGTACCTGCAGTTAATAATATCCATTCCAGATAAGTTTCTGAGTTTATAACCTGGTCAGAGTAATTAGAAGGAGGAAAATAAAAGCAAAAGTTTGATTTTGTGTTTTGTTTGCTTTTGTATAACTTGTTCTTACAAGTTAAATTACTAGTGCCCTGTAAATGAGGTCACTGCATGGATATCCCTCTGATCTGCCCATTCCTGCTTTGCTACAGGAAATATCATGACTGTGCTACTCTATAAAAGGAGTGTAGCGTGGGGTAGTTGGGGATGGGGGTGGGTGGCTGGGCCCCTCCCCTGCTGAAAAAGAACAACCACGGATGAAAAAACAAGGAGGTAAGAGCAGAAACAATCAGCCAGCAACAAATGCAGTAGCCCTGAAAGCTTATCCTAATGTTAAATAAAACTGTAAAACCTGTAAAGCACCGCCTGTAATAATTTCACAAAAGATATACACTGTAAAAACACTTTGCTACACAGAAAAACAAAGCAGTAACAGAAGATATATTTTGCAAAAGAGATTTGAATCAGAAGATTACTGCAGAAATCTGTTAGCACACATCTGTAGGCACACCCTGTAATAATGCAGCAGAAGGTATACCCAGCAACAACAATTTGAATTGGAGAAAAATAAAGCAATAAAATGTTAGTAACAAACAGTAATAATCCCTGTGAGTACAAAATAAAAATAACAACACACAGTAAATCTGCCTTGCTGAAAGAAGCCTTAATCATTTCCCTTGCTCTGGTAAGGTTCTTTGCTCTGTCCTTTCAAGCATCCTAGAAGGAAAGAGCTCAGGTGAAGCTAGGTGCCTTGGCCAGCAAACCATCTCAAAGTAAATATCAAATAAACAGTTTCAATGATTTTCAGGTGCCTTGGCCAGCAAACCATCTCAAAGTAAATATCAAAAAAACAGTTTAAATGATTTTCAGTTCCCCCATAAACTATCAAACCTCTCATCCCCTCCGAGATTCTCAACATTGGAAGGGGCCCAACTTGAAGATGTCCCCTTCTATAAATAATTGGATGTCTGGCTCAATCACTGCCTGGATTACTACAAACATATTGAGCATATCCACTCCAAACTCTGCCCCAGGCTAGTGGCTATATATTGCAAGAAAGTGTCCCTTGCTCAGAATGCTTGCCTTGCTCTTCTCGCTAAAATGATTCTACCTAACTTTGATTATGCCAGCATTATCTACAGTACTACCCCAGCCTCCACCCTGGCCAGACTCAACTGCTTCTACAATGCCTTCTGTTACTTTGCTTTGAACACCCCTCCCTGCACCCACCACTGAACCCTATATTCCTCTCTCTCCCTCTTCTCACTCCAAAGTCATCGAATGGTACATTCATCTCTTTTTATCTCTAAATTCTCATTTGGTTCTCTCCCATCCTACCTCTCCTCTCCCCTGTGGCTGCAGTCTCCTATCCTCTCTGGTCCAGGGATTGCCGCACCGTCTCTCTTCCTCACCCTGTCTTGTGCTGGTTCTGCAGCTTTCTCCTCTAGGCTCCCCCTCTCTCAAGAATTCTCTCCCCCCCCCCAGTTCATCTCTCCTCCTCCTCACCTGCCTCAAAATAGCCCTCACAAATCACTTTTCTTTCATTGGCACCTGCTCATGCAAATATCTTCACCTATACCCTTCTTTTCCTATGTAAAACCTTTCTTCTCCCCTGCAAAATAGCCGTATAATTTATCCTGTTTACTTTGTATGTAACTTAACTCATTATTAGGAAACAATATGGTTTACTTATCTGTAAATGTTGTACATATTTTATGGTGCAATTCTCTTGAAAAATGATGTGTATTTGCACTGAACTATAATTTTCTCCCTACTCCCTCCCCCCAGGATACACCTGGAAACAAGCCTCAGCTCAGTGTGCCTCTCCCGGGCATCAACTTTTAAATAAATAGATAAAGTCTATACCAGTAAGTTGGTCTTTGGCCTCCACTGTGTGTTGGCTAGTAATATCCAGGTCAGCAAATGATTACTAGGCCACTTTGTCCACTCAGCTGGGTAAATGGATGGGGTAGACAGGATGAGCTGAATATAAGTGTCCATATATCCTACTGAAATAGATATGGGTCACTGTCTACAGCAGGCTATGCAATGACCAGTGCATGGCAACTAAAAATTTCTACTAGGATACACCTACTATGTAGGGCTGGGCAAGATTTATTTTCTACCAGTGAAATTGTGGCAAATTCCAATTTCACTTTTGCAAAACCTCCTCAAGCATTTCATAAAATCTCACAAAAATTATTACTTTAGGCATTTCCTTCTAATGTTAAATGTATTTATTCAAAATGCCCCATATTTGGCATGGCACCTTTAGCAAGATCCATACAGAGGTGTTCCAAGTTACACATTTCTGTCATTAAAGGTAATTGAGTTATAAGCCTCCAGACTAAAATCTCATTTTGAAGTTACAGTATGTAAACTGCAGAATTTTATGTCCATATAACTTTATAACTAGACAACTGAATGTCATTAATTTTGTTAGGTTCATTGACCCTAAATATTAGGCTTCGAGGCCACTCTCTTGGCCCAGCAGCAGAACATCGGACTGTCACACTGATAAACTGTGATTAGTAGCAACCCTAGATAGTCATGTCAGGAGGCAGGCCATGGCCAAGACAGTTGTCACTCAGCAGTGCATCTTGGACAGGGAGGGCTGGCGGTGGGTTCCGCTAACACGATGACCCTGCAGCTGGGCTAACAAATTTGTTCTTGCTAAATGGGAAGTTGTAGTTGTGTATGGCTGACAGAGGCACCACCCCCACTGGGAGAGGTTAAGGGGAAAAAATGTGGGAGAAAAACCTGGTACCTAACTGAATGATGACTGTGTTCAGCCTCATCAGGGTATATCCCTGAGAGCAGGGTATATTGCTAAGAGACAATCTGCTGGTCAGGAGAAAAAACAATATGGAAACATAGAGGCTGTGTGTGTCAGCTCTCTAATCTCTTGTTCAAAAGCTGGCTAAGTTATTTGCAGCCAAAGATTCCAAAATAACATCAGCAATTAAAGTTGAATTTCATGAGCTTTTGTGAAATTTTGGGATGCTGTGATACTTTTCACAAAACCATGTTCATACATTTTGCCCAGTCATACACTTGACTTGCCATTGTAGAGGAAGGTAAAAGCTGGGTAAAGAGGAAATAAGACAGCATTCATAGGATGCTCCATAGTAAATGTATAGTGGTGCTAAGTCTCAGGTCACTGCCTTATGTGACAAACCATTAAGAAAAGTCATGAACATCAATGGGAACTAGCCTCTCTTCTTACAATATACCAGTTAACCACTAGCTCACTGACTTAATGGTTTGTGCTAGCACATGCACATGCCGTATTGTTTCTGTACAGTGCTACCTGCTGACTCTAAAACAACCCTGTAGATAACAGTGTATATTCTTAGTACTTGAAGACAATGGTGCTGAGTGACGCCAAACCTTACAGCTAGCTATGACTTAGTGCTTTGTGACAGAAGTATATGGACATCATTAGTCGTGATGGAGCATGATGCTGGGCATCACTCTTGCAGGAGTGTAGGAGGGGCATTGCAAGGTTATGATGCTAGTACAGATAAGGTGATTTAGTGGTGATAAGTTATTTGTGAAAGTTAAATTCCACAAGTGAGAGTTTGCTAGCATTACCTATTTTGTGTCCATGAATTTTTGAGCAAATTTTGCCAATTAGTAATTTCTATAGTAGCAACAATAAATTGTAACCTACTAAACCACACTTATACAGATTTATTACATTCCAGGACATATTTACTTTGTTATACATGCCAAATCTTGAGTGTATACCTGCAATAGTAGTGGAGCTATAAACATTCAAATAGTTTGAACATTTTCACACACAATTTAACAAATAATTAAATTGGTGAATGTTGAACTCTTGTAACTTACAATTTACATGACCAACTACCCCTATATTTAGCAGTGTCTAAAACCCTTTCAAGAATGTATGTATATTAATTTTCTAGCCCAAAATATGGCTATGTCATAAGCATAGAAACATTTTCAGAAATGTTCAAATGAATAATCATTTGCCAACCTTTGAGCTCCTATTACATCCTCACCTCTCATCCAAATACTATGAAACTTTAGATCCTTTTGGGGCCCCTTCCCAAACGGTGTGCATGCAAATTCCATCTCTCTAGCAATCAAGCTGACCGAGTTATGACCAATGAAAGAATATCAGAAAATGACACACAATTATGTGAAATTTTGAGAAATGTGTTTAATGTCACAAAAATTCCAGGAATTCAGAATTTGCTCATTTCACCCAGCCATACTACTATGTCCTGCTAACTTACAATTTGCACAGCTAAGAAAGCAGTCTATAGTACATGATAATTTCCCTGAGGCCTCAGTGCTATCATGGAAAAACTTAATAATATGGAAACATTTTAATGTTCTGTGTCTTTGTTGGTGTATACTTGCAGGGGGATACCCCCTCAATCCCCCTTACACACATCCATCATTATCTTAAATTATAACTCATGAATACATTCCTAGTCAATCAGGATTGTTTATCTTAACATTCTAGTCATGTTTATAACTATAAAAGAAAGTAACTGCACATATAAACATAATACGAGCCAGTTTGGTATACTCAACGAACTGGTCCTTATTCTGTGATCATGCACTCATTGTCATATTGCTTGATTAAAAGAGGGAGAATAAGCAAGTTAAGAATAGATTGAAACTATTTGTGTAGCAGAGTCACTGACCTTTCCCCCTTGTCATCCATGGCAAACTAATAAAAATAAGAGAGCAGACACCTTCCATTTGGAACTTAACCATGAAGCCCATAGGATTTAAAGTAGTTCTTGAATGAAAGGAATCTAGCTTTCTATGGCACCTTTCATACTTTGCATACTGTATTGAACAGTGCCTTACAAAAAAGAAGCAGTTGCATTACCCATCAAGCAAGTTCAGGGAAGCTTGTAGAAATAGAATGAGATCTAACAGTAGTTCAGTTGATTACTGCAATGCTCTATAACTTGGTTAGAGTGGAGGTGCCCTATAACATCTGCAGCTGGTGCATAATGCAGTGGCCTGGTTGTTGACAGGCCTTCTGAGGTCTTGTTATATAACCCAAGTCCTGTGTGAACTGCACTGGCTGCCGATGAAGTGGCGTATCACCTTCAAGTTTGGTTTGCTGACTTATAAGGCCCTATATGGAGTGGGTCCAGGCAACCTTTATGACCTACTGATTCCTTATCAGATCTTTTGCCCCATCCACACCTCTGAGGTGGGCCTTCTAGCCATTCCAAGGCTGAGGCTGAAATCTTCTGGTGATAGGGCCTTTTCATCTGCCGGTCCTGCCCTTTAGAGCAGGCAGTCAATGGCTTTGAGGGAGGCACCCTCATTGAAGGTTTTTAAGAGGGGCCTGAAGTATTTCCTCTTCCGAGAGGAGTTTGTGGATGTTTAATCTTGAAGCCAGAAATTCACCTACTAACCAACATTACTTTATTAGCTAATATAAATATTATTTAATTGTTATTTATTACAGTTGTATATTCTGGTATGTTTTACTTTTTACTGTTACGTTGGAATTTTTGTTCAGTGCTCAGAGCTCCTGGGATTGGGCACTAT
Source organism: Neoceratodus forsteri (assembly GCA_016271365.2). Lineage (NCBI taxonomy): Eukaryota > Metazoa > Chordata > Ceratodontiformes > Ceratodontidae > Neoceratodus > Neoceratodus forsteri. The sequence goes on along the minus strand of CM028132.1, from coordinate 236,907,901 downwards.
ATAAACAATGTTAGCTAGTACTGCTACCAGTGTCTTCTACATACAGACTATCAGTGAGAATTGGCACCATCTAGAAGTGAGAGCTGCAAATAACAGAACGAGAAATAGTAACAACCAAACTGATGGTGGCTGTTAATGCTGCAAGATAAGAAATCAAAGTCTTAATGAGCCATCCCAGCAAAACGGAATTTTTGAATGACTACAGACACTAAGTCATACAAAAATGTCAGGTGAAATGTTGTAGTAAATCATGTCTATTCTTAATTGTGTTTTAACACAGTTGTTCAGATTCCAGACAGTATGCTGACATGTGTATCAGACAGCAAAAAACCCCAAGCCCCCCTTGCCAGTTTTAACATGTTACAATTGGGGGGTGAAGTCCCCCAAATCCCCTTAAAATGCATTTGTTATTCATTCCCTACAGCTGCTTCATTAGCTAGGTGAGTGATGGGATGTGACATTAAAATTATGCTGTGAAGAATCAGTCTGTGACATTGAAATCTTGTATGAGTCAGTGTTTAGAATTTAAGTGGAATTTTCTCTTTAGCTGAGTGTATAGAGATACTGCCTTTGAAACTCCCACTAGTCAGTTTGATTCCCAGAAAAAGCTGTGGTTCCATCTGCCCAGGTAGAGGGGGTAGACCTAACAAAGGGATTCTTTACACTAACAAATGGGATGTAGTGTTGATGAATATGAGAAAGAGGCAAATTTGTGAAATGCAGTGCCATCCAGATGGCAGAGCTGCAGATTCACAGGGTCCTACAGTGCTGAGGAGTAGTGACAGCAGAGAAAGCTCTGGCGATAGTTGTTGAGGTTGTAAAGTATAAATGTAAAAGCTGCATCATAGTCCTCAGCACATAGAAATTTCTCAACAGCAGAATGGTTAGAGCAGCTGCCTTTGGGACTCATCAAAACAGCAGGTGTGTCTATCTAGCAAAAGGAATAACATAAAGCATGGAAGGTTGTGGAAGAGAGTGAGAGAGTGACAGTGTGAAGATTTTTGAGTAGCGAGATAAAAATAGAAAGAAAGATAGCATGGGAGAAAGAAATGGGGAGAGAGAGAGAGAAAGAGAGATGGAGACTTGGATGAAGTTATTTGTTGAATGCCACACCATGAGTAAACTGTGCTAATTTGATTAAAACATGAGTGTCCAGCTTCACATTTCTTCACTTTTATTGCTAGGCTGCACTTTTTCTGGTAACTCAGAAATAGCAGTGGTGTGCTCGGGCATACAAAAATGATAGCTTACAGTGGGGTGTGTGTTTTTCAGCCAGTAGCAGCTGTGGCCACTGTTGGTTACCCGGACACAGCTGGGGCACAAGAGACAGCAGCCAGGGCACTTGGGGCTTGTTACTATGGGGGAATCTCTGCACCATATGGGGGTACCAACCAGGTCACAGCATTTGTTTACCAGGGCATGTGCCCTGGTGTGCCCTGGTATACAGCCACCACTCTTTTTCACTGGAATATACAGACACCTAGGATGCGTTATGAGTTACGAGCTGAAGCCAAGTGCTACTAGTTACCTGAAAAGTCTGTGTAACCCAGTACACATATACACCCTGGAAGGTGCTAATGCACTTATAAAATAACTTGTAAAATAACATAACAATTATAAAAAGGCTACTTATTAGTCCTTGGGGAGTCAAGGTCCATAACTGTGCTGGATAATTAATGTTTGAAATCTTGTAGACCAGTTGGATTGCATCTACTTTCCAAACCATTTAATAAAGACTGATGTCATCCAACTCTCAACACTGATCCTTTGGTGCAGTGGTAACTCCAGTACTCATCAAGTCAGCTACCCGAGTTCAGGAACAAGCTCCAGTCATCAGAAGCTGGACCAGAAAAGAAGGAATGAGCATTTCAGATGATGCTCTCCTTCTTCTGATGGGAGGCAATTCCACACTGCTATACTGGCACCTGGGTGACCACAGGTGCCAGTGTAGTAGGGAACCATAGTGGGCGGGAAGATGTTGGCCAGGCTCCACATGGTACGCTCGAGTGCATGTTTTTGGAGGTCCATGCAAGCCACTATTCTGAGGGACCATGAAGAAAACTAAGGAATCTCCCTGGTGCACTTTGGCCCTACATCCTGTCACTATCCACCTCTCCACCATTGATTTTGCCTGCCCTCAGGTCCAAAAATGTGCAGATGATATTGCCTGGCTGTGGCTAGGCCCCTTTTTTTTTTTTTTTTTTTTTGAGTGAAGAAAGCCAATGAGGTCAGGTAAGGGCATAAGCACTTTGGATATCAAAGGATGGAGCTGAGCCTGGCATGAAAAGGAGGCTGCACCTGTGAGATGGCAGCATAAGGAATAAATTAGAAAAAGAACTGATGACAATCAAGGTTGTGTTTTATAAGTTGCTTTACTTCTTGTTTGTCTAACTGCAAATCTAAATTTTCCTGAAGCCAAGACTGCTGGGGAACATTTGACCACAGTGAGCAGACCATGCTCTCTGTTTCCCCAGCATCAGTGGCCCACAAAACATCCCTGTGCTTTTCTCGTACTGCATGTATGTACAGTATCCATGAAAGCAGTTAATTAGCATTAAGGGGCTGGATAGCACAGCCAGATCTGGTGTTGCTTTCTTATAGGGATGTAAGTAGGATTCAAGTCACTGTCAGAATGAGGGCCTCTGCATTTAGTGACCACTTTTACCTTCTACTGCTCCACGTTCATAGTAACTGGCCAAGTGGAGTGATAAGCAGCTGCAAGCAAGCACTTGACATCATTATCTCCCACCACGTAGTGGCAGAGCAGAAGGGTAGAGCTTTCACCCTGAGACTCATTATGTGTCTGTGCATTTGAGTGCAAAATTAATCTAATACCAAGTAGATAAAAAAAGAAACAACTCAAAATGTAGCCAGAGGGAGATTTTTCACTTGTTACTAATGTACCCAATTTAATGAAAGCCCAAAATGGTTACAATTTAAAGACAATGAACAAATAATTCAATTAAAGCAGCATTCCAAATGTTGCACTCTAAATTCTGTGACAATCCCTTTTTGTCTCGATTTTAGAGTCCCCTCATCTCCTGTCTTGTTAGAGGCTCTTTTACCCTATGTATCATTGTTTTAGATTTCAAATTCATCAGCTCTCTTTTATATATGGCTATCCCAGTGCTTTTCATAAATGTTAGCAACTGAATTTGAGCAGTCCTTTTTTAAAATGTTTTTTTTTTTTCTTTTCAGCATTCTGCAAAACCTTTTGAATAGACTATAATGCATGGGCAATCATGCACAACAAGGCTGTGTTTCCATCAGTGGGTTCTGACAACATATGGGGACCTTCAGAGTGAAGCTCAAAAGTCGCTGATCTCATCTGAACCCGAGATGGAAACTCAACTCAGTCAAGTATGGTTGATCATAGTTGCCTATGTGTTATTTTGCAGAGTTTTGAGGTTTGAAACATAAAATAAAAATGCTGCTTTATGTTCTTCCCAATATTTTTTTATTAACGAAAAAAAAAAAAAAAACTATACTTACCTAACTGCAGAAACTCTACCCAGGTGATAGGCATGCCTTTGTATTTTGAAAATGATGACACAATGGAATATTTTATGTTTGGGGAAGGTTTGGGTTCTGTGTGTTGGTAAAATGAAAGTAAAACTATGAGTTTCCATTCTAACTAAAAACAAAGCTGTTGTTCCTCAGAAGAGTACAATAGCATGCTATAACTTCTGAACTGTGGTAAAACAGATTTTTAGTTATGATGGAAATCCATATGTAAAAAGGATAAACCATCTACAATATAAGGAATAAAGTATAGGCGAGCATACACAACAAGCCTGTGTTTCCATCAAGGGGTTGAGATACCAGCATATTGGCCTCAAGAGTGAAGCTCAAGAGGTCCATGCTGGTATCTGAATGCCGAGATGGAAACACAAGGTGAGTTGTGCATGCGCGCCCATAATTGATTTTTATATTATATGGTTGCCGGAGTTTAACAAGAAAAATTATATTTCTGGACATTTAAGTTTCACAAGGTTTTCATACCTTTTGTTCAGTGCTCCTGCTTCTTGTCAGCAGCTGAGTTTATAGTGTGTCACTGTGGTTCCTTTTGAACTGTGGCTGTTGCCTGCTGCAGAGTTCATTGGTGGGGTCCCATTTTAGTGTGACCCTCCAAAGCTTCATGGCAGGGTTTGATTAAAATTTGTTTTAAATTGTTATGGTCTGGAAACATGGAGCCAACTATGGCAGTCCATGCCCAAACCGGCTTGGTAAGTAGTGCCGCTATGTTTGTTTGTTGTTTTTAATAGGTCTGTTTTGACCAGTAAGGTAGTGAGGGGGTGTAGTTGGTGTAGCTGGTGATGAATATTCATTAATGAACATGCACAATAACTTTTAGAATGTGCACAACAACTTTTGGAATGTGCACAACAACATTTGAGCAGCCACAGGTTTTTACACATAATAAGCTTTAGTCATATACTATAATAGAGTATTCTGATATAACTGAAGTGATATTTCATTCATATTCTGTATTTATGTCCCCTGTTCTGTATCACTACTGGCACTTGTATGAAAGCATTAGCTATATCACCCTTCATTTCATCCTTTTGTTTTCCCCATCACTAAAATAATAATTCTCTGTGACATCATATAATCTGTTGCTCTGGAAATGATTCTGGTCTCACACACAAATGATTATCAATTCAACAGGGGCAAATGGCAAAAAGGATGAGATGAAGTTTGGGACATAAAGATCCAGATTTCATGTAAATGTCCTCAGCAATAAAGAATGAGGGGAGAGAAATTCAGAACATTAATGAACTATAGGACAAACTGTGGCTGAATTCTATATTTCAGTAAAATATTTCCTGAATGCTGGAAAAAAAAGTTTTAACATCACATTTCTTGTAACTATTAAGATGAACTATTATGCAAAGGACACTAGTCCTTTAACCGACAAAACTTTGGATGTTGAAAACAGCTGAGACTATTGATGAAATCCTAGGGATAGTCATATCTGAAGGAGACTTCCTTTATTTTAAATCTAACATGAGTTGGTTACATCCTACAAAATGCTGCTTTAGCATTCTTTTGTGACGTGTAGAATACTGTTTTACTGATGGATGCCAGCATAAGTAATTTTAGTCTAGTAATTTGGTAAGCAGATGGTATGACAATGTACAGCAGCTACTAGTAAATACAGCATGAGATAATTTTTTTTTTGCATTTTTCTCTTGATAAATTTTTAAATGATCCAATTAAAAAGGTGACTGCATCAAATCTTTCAATAATTAGTAGCAGTGTTGCTTTGCATGTCATACTAGTCCTTTGCTTATCTTGTTAGGACAAACTGAATGAAATAACAGTGCTCTATAGAAATGTAGGGCAAGTTCTATGCTTTTTATCTTTTACCCTGTTGAAAACAGAATATATTGTTTATTATTTTGTACTGAGTAAACTACTTTTATTAGGACAGTATTGAAAAATAAGAATTTTAATCGTAATGACCATAGCCTGTATAAACAATAAAGCGTTTTCTACTTAGCCACTAAAAAAAAAAAGAAATAGTTATAAAATATTCACCAATAGATTAGATTCTGGTACTGCAGGGACTCTGTAAGAGATAAAGTATGACAGAGTATGTGGTTTAAGGGAATAATGTAGAGCTTGGGGGCTGTTAGGCATAAGGCATAGCCAAGTGCTGCAGCAATCCAAGAAGTGTAGTTCCTTAAGAACAAACACACTGGCATGTGCTATCTCACTTTTATAGATGGACTTTTATTTGTTGAAAGAAATATGTAGATCAGCTGAGGTGTGCAGGTGCCTGAAAATAATCAATTGTGATGTGATATAGTCGGCCAATGAGGTTAAAGTATTTTCATGGCCATATTTTAAATGTAGACAAACATTGCAGCTAATATACACTAATGAGTTTTATAGTGGTAGTGCATGGACTGGATGTAAAAAAAAAAAAACATTTCAGACCATGTACAGTACATTAGTTTGATAGTAGTAGTGGAGGGATTTTATACACAGACAAACTAGTCAGACAGTATACAGTATATCAGTAGGTTAGATAAGTGACAACACAAGACAGGGTTTCAATTAAGCAATAAGGCATGACAGGGTGTGTGTGCTATTGTGTAATAATGTCATGCCTTAGGTGGCTGAAGCACAAGGCCACATGCCTAGTGCACTCAACACCTGAGATGTGATGTTATTGAACAATAACACACACCCTGGAGTGCCTTACTGCTATTTTTAATAAAAAAAGAAAAAAGGAAAATATACATTTATGTATTTTTTTATTTGATTTTTCTGTGTGTAGGGATATGTTTTGTTTTTTTCCAAAAGTCAACAATGTATATTTCCAAGTAGGTGGAGCTGTTGCCTGAATGATCCTGCCTGCCTAGTCCTGCAGAACCACTCAGCTAGTGTACAGCATGGCACCGAAGTGCACACACAGTGATGTCATTTCAGTGATGAGCAGGAGACTGAAAAATCATTTGGTGTCCAGGCTTTGTTTTTAGTTACAGTTTTTTCCTTTTGAATGTGCATCATATCGGGGCTCTTCTGAACTCTTATCGTGTCTCTGTGGTGAGAAAGGAAAACAGAGATGACTATCGGTAAGTGGACCACAGGGGGTTAAACACCACAGGCACTCACTGTGCTTGTGAGGAAAACAGGTACATCAGTGAGAAAAGGAAGGCAAAGGAGGAACAGCAAAGTTTAGAGGGACCAGGGGGGAGATAGTGGAGGGAGATGGGGGGGAGCAGAGATCCTGAATGAATATTTCTGTTCAGTCTTCACTGTGGAAGGGGATGAGCAAAGCCCACAGTTGGACTTCAGGGGAGTTAAAGATAGGGAGGTAAACACCATTCCATTCACAGAGGAGAGGGTCCTAGAGGAACTGGCAAGTTAAAGGTTGACAAGTCCATGGCATACATCCCAGGGTCCTAAAGGAGCTGAGGTATGAACTGACAGCCCCTTTGGTAGCCCTATTTAGTGAGTCCTTAGACACTGGAGTGGTCCCAGAGGACTGGAGAAGGGCAAATGTCATACCTCTTCTCAATAGCCGTAGTAGGGAAGAAGTGGGGAATTACAGGCCAGTTAGTCTAACCTCTGTATTCGGGAACATAATGGAGGCACTCCTCAAGGAAAGAATTGTGGAACACCTGGTAGCCAGTGGGCTGGTGGATCCCAGGCAACATGGGTTTTCTGCAGGATGATCCTGTCGAAACAAATCTGATAGATTTCTTTGACTGAGTGACAAAAGCGGTAGACCAGGGGGGGAGCAGTAGAAATTGCCTACCATGACTTCAGCAAAGTCTTTGACACTGTCCCACATGAGAGACTGATCAACAAGCTAGGCATCCTGAGAGTGGGACATAAAGTTGTGAACTGGATTAGCAACTGGTTAAGGGACAGAAAATGGAGTAGTGTTAAATGGAACCCAATCAGAGGACAGGGGGGTGACCAGTGGGACACCTCAGGGGTCCGTACTGTGGCTAGTCCTCTTCAGTGTCTTCATCAGTGACACAGCAGACAGGCTGGAGGGAAAGGTTTGCCTGTTTGCAGACAACACCGAGATCTGCAACAAGGTGGAGACCCGGGGGGGGGGTTGGAAAGGATGAGAAGAGACCTGGAATGCTTGGAGAGATAGTCAGGGGCATGGCAACTAAAGTTTAACACAAAGAAATGCAAAATCATGCATGTGGGGAGCAGGAACCCTGAAGCATGCTACAGGATGGTGGCGGGGCTGCTGATAGTAACTAAGGAGGAGAGAGACCTGGGGTCATAATCACAGATGACTTGAAAGCTGCTAAGCAGACTGCCAAGGCAGTGTTAAAAGGCCAGTGGGATGCTGGGATGTACTGAAAGGGGACTCAGAAGCAGAAGGAGTGAGGGAAGTAATGGTTCCATTGTACAAGACCCTGGTGAGAACTCACCTTGAATACTGTGTACAGTTCTGGAGAATACACCTTCGAAAGGACATTGACCAAATAGAGATGGTGCAGAGGAGGGTGACCAAAATGGTGAACAGATTACATCACAAGCCTTATGAGGACCTTGATTTGTACATGTTGGAAAAGAGGAGGGAAAGAGTTGACATGATTTATTTATTTATTTTGTTTTTGTTAACCGGGTTAGGTGCACTAGCCAAAGTTGACTATTTTCAGACACAACCCAGGAGAATACATACATAAAATGAGATGAGATTATACAATACATAGTATATAGTACAGGTACATAGTATATAGTACAGGTAGGTTAGAATACAGCTCAAGTCAGACAGACAATGATAGAAACATTCAAGTACCTCAAGGGCATAAACAAGGTGGAAGGGGATAACATATTTTAGCTCAACAGTAGTGCCAGGACAAGAGAACATGACATGAGACTGAAGGGTGGCCACATAAGGGGAAATATTAGAAAGTTCTTCTTCATGGAAAGGGTGATGGATTCATTGAATAGCCTGCCACAGGAGGTGGTGGCAGCCTGTACTGTGGTGGGTTTTAAACATGCAAGGGACAGAAACAAAGGAATAATAGAGGTAGGAAGAAAAAGCTGAGTCAATGACCAATAAGGGTCACTGGTCACTTTGTGAGCTAGCTTAAATGGGCAAACTGGATAGGCCTGGCGGTCCTTATCTGCCGACAGAAACTATGAATCTAGGAGGTAAAGCCAGAGATCAAGTAGGGTCTGTGGCTTTTACAGTATGCAGGGAAAATGGGCAGAATGGATGGGCCTAATGATCCTTATCTGCCATCAGTTTCTATCTTTCTATGCTGTCATGACTTTAGATTTTTTGTGGTCAGGATGAAGACCGAGGGAACAGTGGGAATATGTGAAGCCTTGAGGGCTTCGGTATTGAAACATTCTTTTGGTGGTTGGAGGACTGAGTGGTGCCATGCCAGTGTTTAAAAAAAAATAATGTGGTGGGTGGGGGCTAGTAGGCAGTGATTTCCATTTCATGCAGGCATGTGATGTGGTCATTTTTCTGCTTGCCCTAGATACAGTGATGTTACTGTAGGGATACCATTGCTGTGTCTAGTGCAGTGTGACCAATCAGGATGCTGCATTTTTTATGCCCTTGTATAATTACAGTCAAAGCCACTTACATCAGGTGCCTTTAAGTCAGAAAAAATCTTAGAATGGACAATTGCTGAAAACCAAAACCCTACTGCATGGGATACTTGTTTAAACATGCTGGATACAGTGAACATTATGTGCCTTCTATAATGGACATTTGAAGGCTCAATGTACACTTAAAGCTTTCAGCTGCCACTTGCATAGTGAGGTGTGAATGGTCCTCCCATTGTCTGCAACTGTAAGAGGCTGTTGTTGGAGGGATCATTAAAGAGACACTGACACCTGAAGAAGTACTTTGAAAAATATAATATGTAGATACAAAACAGCTTATATTTCTCATTAGCTTTGAATTTCTTATCCCCATGTACTACTGAGGTCATATGCGTGAAAACAGGAGAGTTATTCCTTGAGGATTCATCTGCTCTTATTGCTTCTTCCCAACCTGATGTCATAATACTCTGCTTGTGATATCACAGTTATTCACTTGGCAACAGGCTGTGATGTCACAAAAGAGCATTTTGATTCCAAGTAGGGAGCAAGCTAAAAAGGCAGATAGACTCTAGGGATAAAGATCTTGTTTCTGTGAGAATTTCTTCAGTAATAAATAATGGAGAGGATAAATCTATAGAAGACACTTGAAATACAAGCAGAATTGTGTCCAGGTATTGGGTTTCCAGTATTGTCCCAGTGGCATCAGCTGCTCTTTAAGCAGGTGTGATTGGCCTGTTACCTCTCCCCCAGCACCAATCCAGTCCCCCCCAATCATGTTTAGACAGGCAGCCTATGTGGAATGGTTTCCAGTTTTGTAAGTGGGTATTCTCTCTAAATAATTAATCTAAATAAAGTTACAAGTAGGGAGTGTAGAGAGTGCTGCTGGACTGTGAGATTAATGCTTAGCATGGCCAGTAGAAATGCTTGCAGCTGGCACACTAATTCACATAAAAGTTATTTTAGGATATTGCAGCTGTCCACTTAAAATGGATACAAGTGGTATGCACAGAATAGTCCATTACAAGTGGGTTCCACTGTACGAAACTTGTGCAGGGTTTACATGAGAAGACTTATGAGGAGACACTGAGGGAGCTCAACATGTACATCCTGGAAGATAGGAGAGAGAGAGAGAGAGATACAGAGAGAGAGACAGAGAGCTGACATGATAAGAGAACTACAAGTACCTCATAGGGGTTAACAGGATACAGAGGGAGTCTCTTTCAAATGAGAAAGAGCACCAGGACCACGGGACATGTGACAATGCAGCAGGGAACAAGCCCAAGAGATGTAAGAAAATACACTATAGCATGTTATTATCACAATCCCTTAATTTTCGCTATATTCACTCTTTTGGCTTTTAAGGGAAAATAAATAGATCATAAACAATTAGGGCAATGTATCAGCTTTAGGCATGTGATGCATTTCAGTAAATGACATTTCATAGTCTTATGTCAAAAAACAAAATTGAACACTCACAAAACATACTGTGTTTTTTAATTCAAAAACACTGAAAATACTGAAGCCTTAAAAGCAAAATGTGTGATGGGGGTAACAGTGGGGGAGCACCTGGGAAACAGTGACCACCGGTCATTGTGGTTTGAAACCACAGAAGGAGCAGAACCATACCGAAAAAACAAATATTCTGGATTTTAGGGGGGCAGAATTTTGAAATTGGGGAAATGCTTGAAAAGGGGATTAATGGGAATGGGGAGAGAATCAGGGGTTGAGGAACACTGGGTAATATTTAAAACACGGATTACAAAAGTAACAGAATCATGTATTAAGTAGGTTAGCAAGGGGAAACGGAAGAGGAGGCCATTATGGCTTTCCAATGAGGTCACTGAGAAAGTAAAAGCCAAAAAGATTGCATTCAGGCAATACAAAAAGATGCAGGCAGAAGGGGATAGGGAGAAGTACCAGGAGAAGCAAGGGGAGGCAGGGAGGTCAGTAAGGGAAGCCAAAGCTCAGACAGAAGAATGCATTGCAAAATCAGTGGGTAGAGGGGCCAAAATCTTTTACAGGTACATACTGTAAGTGAAAAAAGAAAGGCAAAGGGAGGGATAGTGAGACTGAAGGGGAGGATGGGGGCCACATGGAGGATGACAATAGTAAAGCTGACATACTGAACAGATCTTTCTGCTCAGTCTTTACTGAGGAAGAGGAGGGTAAAGGGCCTGAAGGGAGCACAAGGGGTGGTAATGGTGCAGAAATGGATACAAGTCCCTTTACATAGGAAAGGGTCCTAAAGGAACTGGAAAGAATAAAAGTCAGTAATGCAATGGGGCCAGATGGGGTGCACACCAGGGTCCTAAAGGAATTAAGAGAGGTGGTGACTAAACCTTTGGTAATCCTGTTTAGCTGATCACTGTAAACAGGGGAGGTAACTAAAGAATGGAGGACAGCAGATGTAGTCCCCTTGTACAAAAGCGGGATCAAAGAGGAAGTGGGGAACTATAGATCTGTCAGCCTGACCTCTGTAGTGGGGAAGATCATGGAAGCACTACTGAAGGAGAGATTGGTGGAACACCTTGTTGCCAGCGGACTACAGGACCCAACGCAGCATGGTTTCACTGGGGGAAGGTCATTCCAGACCAACCTCATTAAATTTTTCGAATGGGTGACAAGGGAGGTGGATCAGGGGAGGACAGTGGATGTAGCCTATCTGGACTTGAGCAATGCCTTTGACACTATGCCACATAGAACGATATTAAACAAACTTGGGAATATGGGAGTAGCAGGAGAGTAGTGTGGTGGGTAGGTAATTGGCTGAGCGGCAGGACACAGAGGGTGGTGGTAAATGGCTGTCACTCCACAGAGGGAAGAGTGACCAGTGGAGGACCACAGAAATCAGTGAAGGGACTGGTCCTATTCAATGTCTTCATCAGTGACATTGTACAGGACCTAGAAGGCAGAATTTCCCTGTTTACTGATGACACAAAGATCTGTAACAGAGTGGACATGCCAGAGGGTGTAGACAGAATGAAGAGAGACCTGCAGAAGCTTGAAGAATGGTCAAGGGTTTGGCAGTTGAAATTCAATGCAAAGAAGTGCAAGATAATGCATATGGGGCACAAAAACCCTGGAACAACATATCAGTTGGGGGGGTGAGGATATAGCATACGCCGAGCAGGAAAGGGACCTTGGGGTTATCATCTCTGATGACTTTCAAGGTAGGGAAACAGTGTGGCAAGGCAGCAGGTAAAGCAAATAGGATACTGGGATGCATAAGCAGGGGCATCACCAGCAGGAAAAGGGAGATCATAATTTTACTATACAAGACACTAGTAAGGCCCCACCTGGAGTACAGTGTACAGTTCTGGAGACCTTACCCACGGAAGGACATAGACAGGGTAGAGAAGGTTCAGAGGAGGACAACAAAGATGGTACAGGAATTGCATCATAAGTCCTATGAGGACAGGCTGAAGGACTTGAAATATGTACTCCCTGAAGGAGAAGAGGGAGAGAGGGGATATGATGGAGCCATACAAGTACCTTACAGGGAGGAACAGGGTGCAGGAATACACTATTTTACAACAAAAAGATGCTCCAGGACTAGAGGGCATGGGATGAAGTTGGAGGGAGGGTGATTCAGAGAAAACATGAGGAAGAATTTATTCACAGAAAGGGTGGTGGATAAGTGGAACACCCTGCCAAAGGAAGTGGTGGGGGCTGAAACAATCACTGGATTTAAGAATGCATGGGATAGACATAAGGGAATTCTGGAGGTCAGGAGTAAGGGGCAACAGACTTCTAGAAAAACATAAAGTGAACTTACAAGCTCAAAGGCCATAGGCCCTTATCTGCTGACAGTGTCTATGTATCTATGTAAAATAAAAAATGAATTGTTAAATTAATCGACAACATTGTACCCAGTGTTGGCTGTATGGTCCCTCAAGGTCACCCATATTGAGTTCCTGCACGTAGATCTGTTTTTGCATCACGTGACCGGGTGTTCAGTGCTGATTGACAGTTGCAACAGCTTCTCCCTGTGTGTCTCCCTCTGTGCTCCGTCCATCCTGGAAGAAAAATAGAGTCTTTACTTGCAAAACAATAAGACAAAACAGCATTTTAATCATTAAGTATAAAGAACTATTCATTACCAAATTAAGGCAATTCTGATGAGCTTCAGAAATGCCGGCATCCATAAAACCCCTTATACAATCCCCCCAGTGGTTTGCCATACTGTTAAAGCTTGCTTCAAGCCACTTAGCATTATTCTCCTTCAGGATTACTAGCTTCAAATTGATATTTAGATCTGCAGCTCCTGTAGCAATTTTTTTCAAAGACTTGCCCAGCTTATCAGGTACTGCAGTAAAGTTTTGCTTGAGATGGTCTTTAAAGTATTTATGGATATGTCCAGGGGCTGCAGTGCACCTGTTCAGGATGCAGGTACACAGATGGGAATGAAGCAATTTTCTTCTTTTGAATTACTGGTCCATTTGAATGGGCTCTAAAGTGGTCTAGAAAAAATGAGTTTCTTTTGCTCTGATGGAAGCCCAAGATGCTGCTTTGTGAACTTCTAATATGGCACCATGATATAATTGATGTATTGTAGCATTGTTTCCTCCCTTACCCAGTGACTTAGTTAGTGTGTTATGTACCAGTCAGCTGGGAATGTGTGAAGGTAGTGACATGCCTCAGTTTTGCTCTTGTAAATCACTTGAGGGGGATGGCATGTCTCCCTTCATAGTACAGGCTAGACACTTGACGCTTATTTCCAAGTCCAGTCACATCTACCTATTTTAAGCTGCTAGCAACCATAGTCTGCAAAGAACATGGAAGCATTCTGAAATCTGTCTCATCAAGGTGTAATATTAGCTCAGGGGAAATCAGTTCTTGGGCACAGACTTTGGCTATCCTGTTTAAAAACACAACTTTTGGTTTGGAGAAGTCACTCAGTGTTTTCCAGGCAGCTTTTATGCCCTTGAGCTTTCTAAACCCCATTGCATGAAGAACCCCCAGGCCCACTATGTCAGGTTCAAATGACCACTATTCTCAACAAGTAAATGAGGCAAATTTGCCTTCGCTATACCAAATGCCACAGTGTGAATGACATGGTGTTGACAACTGCCCCCTCAGCATGAAAAGAATTAACAATTTTCATAGTTTCTCCTAAAGCTCCTACACCAGCATCATAGGATGGTCACAAGGTTTCTTTGGAAGGACAGGGGACAGGAGAGTGAGATCTGATGTTTTTTTGGAACGCCATGAGGTAGTCTGCATTAAATTTCCTAATGGTGCTCTCATTAATATTTACTGCTGTCTTGCATTGATGGACTCTGACTGCCTACTTCCCAAGCTCAAATCAGGTTTCATGTGTGTGGCTGGCATAAGTTGAAGGGTTACTTTTCTTTAGTACTGAGGAAGTGGATGCAGCTAACTCCTTAGCAGCCAATGCAGATTCAGTTATATTCACCCCTAAAATCTCAGCTAACTCTCTACCGTCTATGGAGGTACCACCAAATGGATACTTCCTTTTAATAGGCCTGGCAGACTGTATCTATTTCAAGAGACATTTTACAGCTCTCTGTTTGTTTCAGTCATTTTTAGTCAGCAATTCTGATACAGATGAGAAACCGAGAGAAACCTGACAGCTTGTATCCGACTGGGGAAGGGATTAAGGGGACTAATGTAATTGCCATTAATGAGAGGGCCAAAACCAAAGACTCAATGGGGGGGCAAATAGCTCTTCCCACATCCCCTACTTTACCTCAGCACTTCCATTGCTCAGCTTCGAGCGTTTTGAATTCAGCCTTCCTGACCACTGCATATTGTGTGCTGTCTCATTTGCTCTGGTCCTGGATCCTGTGCTGCTCACTCCTTGGCTGCATTGGCTGGTTTGGCTGAGCTTCCTGCCTTCCCCCCTTCCCTCTCCTCATCTCTTTTTTTCCCTAGCTTGGTTTCCCTTGGTTTCATTTTCTTTCATTTTTCATCCCCCCACCTCCTTTCTCCCCTTTTCTGCTTCCTCCTCATTTGTTCCCCTTCCCACTCCCCAATCCTATTCTTCCCTGTACATCTTGGTCTCTGTCAATTTCTTCTCCTTCTCTTTTCTTTTAGACATTTTTGCTCCATCTTGCCAGCCGCAGCTCAGTTTCTGCACCAGTGCTTCCGGGTCTGTCGTCCCCTGCCGCACTACCCTTCCTACTGTCTCCTCAACTGAGGTGTCTCAGATACTTGTCTCTGCACCGGGGCTTGGCTCTGCTCCACTCGTCTTGCACTCCTTCTGCTACTCTACCTGATGGACTCATTGCATCAGACTTAGCCCTGCAAGTACATACCCCATGTTCAGCCATGACCCCACCGACTGTACTTGTCCATGGAGAACAGCGCTCTCACACCATTTCTCCTTGGATTCCATCTAGAGGCTCCTGTTCTCTTTTTTGACCTGCTGTGCACTTTCCCTCCGGCTGCTGGCTCCCTGCTGAACACTTCACTGAGCCACTGATCCTTCATGCCCTACCCGAGACTCCCTTTCAGTATATACCTACTCTCTGCAGTCTCAACGAACCTTCTCCTGCCTCACGGCGATTTCATTCACTCATTCAGATGGGGGTCATTATGGGACCACTGCTCCTTATTCACAGTACTGCTCATTGGCTCGGCTTACCATCCGTGGCTCTGAATGCCATGTCTCCTGTCCTTCGTGGTTCAGTTTGCTTCATGGACTCCAGGGCTACCTACATTCTTGCTCCATTCTCAGTTTGTAGCACTAGACCCCGCTTGCCTCCTTCTCATGATCCGCTTCTTTACCAGTATCTGTGACCTGAAACAATGGACTTACTTCCAATGCTTCCCTGTCAGTGAGTATATGACCTCATTGCCTTATCAATTGCGGCCCGAGCATTGAACGAATGTGAATCATCACAATGATTCATTGCCCCTATTATTTGTAAATTACCAATGATTTGGGTGGCTCTGCTACCTGACAAACTGTTTCCACAAGATGTCAGGTTAAATACATTGTTTTTTGAGCACTGTGACATGGAGCTTGGCAATAACAGTTGGGGTAGGGATGTCTTGCACTGCCCTTCTCCCCATTCAGATACTGTAGGTATTTATTCAGCATCATCTGACTGTGCCACAACATGGAAGGAATCAAGCAATGTTAACATAACACTGGTAGGGCTCTAACTTGACTTACAGTCCTCCATTAGAACTGCACTTTTGGTCTGTCAGAACACATATTTTGAACAGCACCATTGCTCACTTGCATCCTTCTTGTACTTTGTATTGCCCTACTAAGCACCTGTATTTGCACCTACTACTGGGACACACCCTTTGTGACCTGCTGAGATCTATGCCTGGCAGATTCCAACCTTGGTGCTTGAACATCTTCCTTATGGGCTTTCCTGTGCTGAGCTATTCCCCAGTGGGACCACATGTCCCTGTGGTCACCCGGCTCTACCTTCATGTCAACTAGCCTTGATCATCATCTCTTGGACTGCTTCTTTACCCACTGCTCTGCATCTCCTGGAATTTATACTCTATTTGGACCATTTGGCCTGCCGATTTTGCATCTGGACCTGTACACTTCAAGACTCTGTCATCTCTGCTGGTGCATACCATTCCTATGGACGTTCTGAAGATCTGCCGGTATCTGCTTCCATGCGACCTCTGGCATGGTTTGTCACCTCTGACTGCATTGTTCATGCCCTGCCTCACTCACCTGAGGCTCCATCCCTGACTTGGTGTTGAGCAACGTTGGTCTTGCCCCATCCAACAGGGATGGGAGGCCCTGTCTTCTGATTCGGATCATCGTGCAGCCTGATACCTGTCGACCTACGTGGAGATCCATCCCTTGCTGCCTCCTCCATGGATACATGTGGGCCCTTGGCATCTGGGCTTACCTCAGACCTATGTGGAGATCTTGTTTCATTCCATCTTGGGTCCTCCGAGAAAGACCATCAGCGATGACCTATGTGAAGATCACTTCACTCACGCTTCCTCGTTCTGCCTACATGGGGTTCCTATTCCACTGCCTCATGACACCTCATTCACTGGATTTTCATATTACTGCTGATTCTATAGTCTGATTGCCTCAAGGATCTCCTGTTCTATCCTAATCTGCTATGCTATGGCAGCTACACCATCATGTGACACTTTGTTTGACTCTGAGGTGGCTTCATCAGACACTCCTGCACCTCTGTCTCCTGTCCTGTCCTTCAAAGTGGGCAGTCCCTGGTATCCTGGAATTTGTCTATACCTTGACCTATGCAGAGGTCTCGGTCAACACCATCTCAGGTTCTCCATGAAGGACCTTCGTCGCTGACATACTGTACATGGAGGTCTTTTCGAATGCTCATACCTCCAGACAGTTTCCCTCCCTAGCTCTGCCTCTGGGGTATTGAGAGATGGTGTGCTTCCCTGGCCACTGGGGTTGGGAGTCCCTGTCACTGACTTTATTCTCTACTCATTCTGTGCCATTCCACTGCTCGAGCTGTTTCCATCTCTAGCTCTGCCCAAGTGGCATCGAGCAACACAAACCTTTCTGCTTGCCAGTGACAGGAGCTGGTTCCTCATCTTTGTTCTCCCTTCCATCCATCATCTGCCAGCTTTGGATCCCCTCAGTGCTGGCCCCTCCTTTGGCATCACTTTGTCTTCCTCACCTTTGGAGTGGCTCTGGATTGCCTCCCAAACATCCTCCTTCTGTATTCCTTCTGGGACCATCAAGTGCACTACCGTCTAGTGCTCATCAATCCTTTGATTTTGTTTCCTGGATCTATCCTCATGTCAAACTTCCAGTTCTAGAATAGCACAAGAGAAATTTTGGATATCGTTTAAGCACCCATCTTCTTTCATCTGGGCATCCATCTGACTTGAACTCTCCTTCGTCTTCCAGAATCCTCCATTTTTCAGAACTGATCTTCCTGCTTACCACCAAGATTCAGAGGACTCGACTCATTGACCAGTAAGACTCGGAGGATAAGACTCTCAGACATAACCAGAGCCAAACCTCAGTCCATATCTTTTAGGATTATCTCCTCATAGTTTGCCTGGAGGATGGGCAGGTCAGTAGCCATGGGTCCTCAGAGGTTTCCCCCATTGGGGTTTTTTTCTTCTCTTGCATGCTACTGGTCACACTCTCTGGAGTTGGAGGAGGTAATTGAACCATTAATAATCTTTTGAGCCTCTATTCCTACATCTACCCAATGTTCAGATCCATAACATTCAAGTTCATAAGTATACACAAGCACTACACTATGCACCACACATTGAATGGAAGGGCTAAAAGCTTGAGGTTCAATGGGGGGGAATAGCTCCTCCCACGTCCCCTTCTTAACCTCGGCATTTCCGTTGCTCAGCTTCGAGCATTTCAAATTCACCCACCATCCTCCCTGGCCTCCTCCTCCTCCTGCACTTTTATCTCACCCTTGATGCTGGGTCTCTATTCCTACACCTACTCGGCATTCCTACCGAGGGTAGGAATAGAGAAAAGCAAAATTCTAAGTTCATAACCTTAAATCCATAACATTCAAGTTCATATGTATACACAAGCACTATGCTATGCCCCACACATTGAATTACAGTTGCCAGACAACTAGTTGCCAGCTAATTGCTGACATGAGTGATAGAGTGACAGTTGATTGTCAGTGGAGTGCTGTACTAATGTCGTATTGTTGTACAGTATGTGCCAGACACCCAAATTCTATCAGCCATGAAGGTGTATAGCAGGTTGATAGTGCTAAATATAGCTGCCGTGAATTCAACATGCTATACATTAATGCAAAGGTGGTAGATGCCTGGAACTGAGTGCCAGCAGAAGTAGTGGAGGCTAAAACAGTTGGGGCCTCAAGCTTGCATGGGATAGACACAGGGTTACATTAAAAAAGAAAGGGAGGCTGTAAGGTTGCAAGAGACCAGATAGTTTCCATGGAGGCAGATTAGGCAGGCAATATCTGGGCAGACTGGGTGGGACAAGTGGTCCTTTTTTGCCAACTAATTCTATTTTTCTTATTACACTTTGATACAGATTAGTGTGTTGTAAAGCTTGATGGGAAATTGAATTGTCTTAGACCAACAGAGAAGTATACATATCAGAATCTGCCCAAACATCATAAAGTGTGTTATTGGCAGTTTCTAAAATGGGCACAAACTTATTATAAGGGGGCCAGCATGTCAGTGCAGCAGTAGTGTTACCACTCATGACATAGCAGTGTGGATTCAGGCTAGAGCCTGGCTGGTTAGGGGCCCACCAGTGGGAGGAAGAGCTAGCATCCCATATCATGCTCTCCACCTCTGGGAGGAAGAGCTGCTATCAGGGGTGAGAGGGCATTGTTCGGTGATGGCGTGCATGCACGTAGTCTTTTCAAGTACATGGCATCCTGGATTTGGCAGAAAATGTGACAGAAACCCCAACAGAAGCAGAGTGATATTTCATTTTCCACAGGTCACATACAGATGATGGGGTACCATTCTCTTCATCTGGATCTATCCAGGTCAGAAACTGGTCAGTTCTGCCAGCCCCACCATTGGGGGGGGCAAGCCAAGGGGATTATTTGAAATTAAGTAAATACCCAAAAAGGTCAGGTGATGGAGCTAGGGAGGTGGTCTAAATGGGGCAAGTAAACAGCAGGAGCACAAACATCTATCTAGGAAAATTAATATACAGGAAAATAAAACTGAGGAGATAGGTGCAGACGTGATCATTATGGAGAAATGCATGGCCCTGAGAAATTTTTCCACTAAAAGCTGAATAAGATTTTTTTTACCTGGTTTATAAATGCTGAGCATGATTTTCGAATGTCTTGGACTGCCGCAAACCCCGGTGTGCCGATGATACGGTGCATGGGGCTTGTCGCGATCTAATGTGATTTTATATTCTGTGCGGTGATTGTCACAAGTTAGACCAACTTTTTCTGGCCTAACTTGCAGCAATCCTGGGAACCTGTGTTTCATAACTTGCACCAGATATGTGGCACAAACTGCCGTACCTCATGTAAACTGTTGCAGCTGTGTCTGAGACTGTGAAATCGAGCACAGTAGTGATGAAGGGTGTGGTGCACCATCAGAATCAAAGTGCCATGGTGCAGGGCTGGACGCAAGCCCTGCACCGCATTTCGAAAATCCTGCCCACTAGTGTTGCAGGGCCTGTAAGCAGACAATCTGAATCAGGATACTTATCTCTAAAAGGAAACAGAGGAATTCTTTAAAATTAACTACTCTTGCAGCAAGGATTATTTTATTTTTGTTTTACAATTTACTTACATAGAATACTGTAGCACAACTGAGATGAAACACCTCATATCCAGTGCTGTCCTGCTTCTCCCCATTTCCACTGCTGGGTGGATTGGAGTACTGGTATGTTAAGTCACTTGCTTATGGTCACACAATTAATATTTGACTTTAGCAGGGTTCAAACCTGCAATCTCCTGTTTCCTAACAGTGCTTGAACTACTACACCACACTGCCTGTGGGGGTTCTAGGAATGGACAGTAGATTCTGGCGATGTATTGGTTTTCTTTTTTGCTTTATTACAATATATTTGCCCAGCATAACCTAGCTCAGATGCAATGTTAAATCAAAAATCCAATGTGATTTTATTCTCCACTCATTTCCACAGTTAGGTGGACTGGAACACTGGGAGGGTATGTGACTTGCTCAGGGTCACACAGTGACTGTTTTACTTTAGTGGGGTTTGAATCTGTGATCTTCTGGCTCCTAGTAGTGCTCTAATCACCAGATCACCCTGCTTGTGCTTCTTGGGTGGGGGAGCAGGGAATGGATGGGGACTGCTGGCATTTGTTTTTTTGTTTGTTTGTTTATTTTTCACAGTTTATATTACCAGGACAGGCCAGCAGCTGAGATGCAACATTTAATTTCTAGAGAAACGTTGCTTCTACCCATTTCAGCAGCTGCATGGACTGGAACACTAGGAGGTTGATTGTCTTGCTCTGTGTCACATGGTGAGTATTGGGCTCTAGTGGTGTTAGAACCTGCAATTTCCAGGTTCCCAACTGTGCTCTAACCATTAGTCCATGCTGCCTCCATTGTCTTCAGGGGAGACTCTAAAAGACCAGGGATTGCCAGCATTTTTGTTACAGTTTATTTACCAATATGGCACAGCTAGCCTGCTTCTACCAGTTTCTGCAGCTGGGTGAACTGGAGCACCAGGAAGCGGAGGGACTCACTCTGGGTCTCACAGTGAGTATTTGGCTCTAGATGGATTTGAATCTGCCATCTCCCATTTCGAAGTGGTGCTCTAAACATTAGATCA
The DNA here is from genome assembly GCA_016271365.2 of Neoceratodus forsteri. NCBI lineage: Eukaryota > Metazoa > Chordata > Ceratodontiformes > Ceratodontidae > Neoceratodus > Neoceratodus forsteri. Next base: position 236,886,645 of record CM028132.1, on the reverse strand, counting down.
TACTGTCCTTTTACAAATGATGTATCTGCTATAGCTCAATTTAGATTTTTCTGTCAAGTCACTTACTATGAAGTAGCATAGATTCGAATGTTGTTAACTGATTGAAGGATTCGAACACCGCCAAATGGAGGACTGAAGCTCTATGAGCAGGATTTGTGTCCTGTCTCTAAAATTTTATTCTCCAACCCTCATCTTCTTCTTACATCCTTGTCAGATAATCCTTTTTACATCCTCAGCCACTCTGTGGGTCTGCCAGGAAACAACTACTCATTCCTCTATTAAGCTGTGATTTTTCTTCTTTAGATTCCTGCCACAGAATGCAGTTTCTTGCTGACAAACTTGATCATACTTTTCGTCACTGGGAACAGCAGGACTTGCATTCTCCATTTTAATTTCTGGTTGACAGTTCTATTTGACTGTTCCCAGAATGGGTCCAGGGTTTTCATCTCAGAAAGCAATATCATTTTCACTTCCTTTATATACAGGCATTTCTTTCCCCATGACTCCAACAGGAATCAAATCCCATTCTACCTTGTTGCTAACCCTTTTGAGCAAATGCATTATAGGCTGCTACTTGGACATGCCATTTCACATTTGTACCAGGCATAACAACAGATACAGGCTTATTAGTAGCTCATATTAAAGCAGCATGGATTTGGAATAAGCATATGTCAATGCTGAACATTCACTTGCAGGTATTTGCAGTGGTGTGTGGCATTTATGCAGCCCCTTAGTTGTATCCATGTCCCTTCAGCATCCATGTCCCAACAGAGTACATCTCTGCAACTCCTCTTGCATCTGAGTTACATTTCAGCTTCATACTTCTTAACTGTCTGTCTTAGGAACCATAATGCCCTGGTCGTTCTCAAGGTTATGAGCCTGTGTGGAAACTGCACAATGCACACTTGTAACACAGTCATTTTGTGGAATTTTCTCATCAGATTTTCAGCATAGGAATTTGGGGACCTCTGGTCATGAACAGTGTCACTGTGATTTTCTGAATCTGTCACGAACATTGATTTCCCACAGCAGCTGCGCCATTGTGCGCCAGATGTGCAGAAACACCTTTTGGCCAGTGTGTAAAAAATAACAACTGTACTGTTCATAAGGAGGTGTAAAAAATGCCAATGTCCAAAATCTGGAGTGAAAATATTACAAATTCTCAAAGTTAGGAGTCTGTGTGGAAACTGTGCAATTGTCGCTCGTAACACTGTCATGTTTTGGAATTTTTTCACAAAATTTTCAACATAGACATTTTGGACCTCCGCTCATGAACAGTGTGACTGTGGTTTTCATAATCTGTCCCGAACATTGATTTCCCCACATCGACTACACCATTGTGTGCCGGATGTGCGAAAACACATTTTGGACAGGATGTGAAAAATGACAGCTGTATTATTCATAAGGAGGTGTGAAAAAATGCTAATACGGAAAATCTGGAGTGAAAATATTACAAATTCAAGAAGTAATGAGTGTGCGTGGAAACTGCGCAATGCACACTTGTAACACAGTTATTTTTTGGAATTTTTCCACCAAATTTACAACTTAGGCTTTTTGGGAGCCTACTTCATGAACAGTGGCACTGTCATTTTGGTAATCAGTCCTGAAAGGTGATTCAGTGCAGTGACCGCAAAATCACCTTTCTGGACTGAATAACAGCATGACAGTGACTGAATTCATGAGTTGGGGTCCCAAGAACCCCATGTTGAAAATTTGATATCAAAATTCAAAGAAATGGGTGACATATGCACCAAAGTTGAAAAAAAAAAACATTTAAGCCATTATACAGCTTACTGGCATTTCTTCAGTTCGCGATTGGCTTTGAAGAGTGCAGATGTGTTCTCGGTCCACCGAAGATCATTGCACCAGGCTCCAGAGGTAAGTATGGGGTGGGGGTATGTGGGGAGGTGGCGTGTGCAGAGGGTGGGTGTGGGTTGGGGAGAGGCACTGGACTAAAAGAGGGACTGTTTTCTGGTTTTACAGGTAAACAAAAAAATAAAGAAACTGCAGGATGTTTTTGGCATGTTGGGGCGGGCTGCCAGCATGCCACCTGGGTGTTTCTTGGGAGGAGGGCTGGAACCAACAGAGATTGGGCACCCCTGTTGGCAATACAGTGTGCTGGGGGGGCACATGAGCATGCTGGGGTGGACTCCCAGCTTGCCGCCTGGGTGTTTGTTGGGGGGGGGCTGGAATCAACTGGGATTGGGCACCCCCATCAGCATACAGTGTGCTTGGGCAGGGACATGAGCCGAGGGGGACTGGGCAACTCCCTCGGCACACAATGTGGGGGGAGGCTGTCCTGAATGCTGTAGCACTCTCCCCCAGTCAGCAGGCAGGGAACGTATAGAATAGCACCCTCAGCTGCTCTTAAAATTATACAGCACCGTACTGTAACAGTGCAAAACCACTTTTATAACATTTGATTTCTTTCCTCCTTTGCTAATGTGCTTCTAGACCCCCCATTGTGTCTGGCAGTCCCAGTGGTTGGGAGCACATTAAAAGGTCATAGAATGAGCTGCCACAGTGGCATTCACACCCAGCGCTTGTACACAGGCCAGCTCGCACACTCCAGGTGGCTTCAGCTTGCATGTGTGCAGCTTGCTTCAATCCTCTGGTCCCTCGCTTAGTATCTAACCCATGGGGACTGGCAGAAGCATTGGAGTGGGTCTGGCGAGTGTTACACTATTGCCAAATGGGAAAGGTTGCAGTTTGTGTGAGATCTTTCTTAGTCTTGCTGATCTGCAACCCATTTATGTTTTTCAATTTTTGGGGCTAACAAATCTATCTACTGCTACCAATAAGAGCAGGAGAAATGGTCTGAAGCTGGAGCCAATGTTGATATGTAATAGCTCTGTTTCAGATTATTTCCTTCACTGTAACTTTATTCTTAGCACCTGTTATGGTATAGTTGCTCGAGTGCAGTCAGTAGTAACATGGGAGAAGGCTGCAGTGTGTGCGAGACTGTGAGTCTTTTAGCAATGTTGAAAGCCTGGTTCTTTTCAAAAATGAGCCCCAATAACTGTTTTATAAAACAGTTTACTTAGGGGGCAGTAATGAGGGAGCAGCTAGGAAAACAGCAGAGGGAGGAAGTGGGAGGGATTTCGAGTAGAGGGAATGGGTGATGTCAATATGCTAAATAAACACACATCACCACCGCTGATTGAAGGGGTGGTTATGTTTCAAGAGAAGACCACAACAGCCAAACTGCTGTCATAGACAGCTCAGCATCTATTGGTGGGGTAGGGTTACATGTGCTACACTGAGTACTGCACTGGATCAGACGGTCACACACCTCCAAAAAGTCATACTGTGGTAAGACATTCCTTGAGCAAGTGTGCAAGCAAACGCAAAAAGGACCTGCAGGTCCCATTGGTGCCAGAGCAACAGCAGATCATATTACAGTTTCCCTTTTCTATCACTTTTTTCCATGCTGTTGAGAGAACTATCACTGAAAAACCTACAGTAGCTGAGTATTTCTGTTCTGAAATCTTGGCCAAATATTTAAGCCCTACAAGTGAGCAGACTGCAGGAGGAACTGCAAAATAACCCTGGCAGTGCATGGGCACATATTCTGGTTCTGTACCAATCTGCAGCCCTTCTGAGACTAGCTTCAATCAAAATTGCAGGAACTATTTTTTTTTATTTATTTATTCAAGAGATTCACCAGGAAGGCAAATTGAGCAGCAAAGCTCGATTCCAGATGCGTACTGGGGGAAAGGAGATGGGGACTACATCAAGATAAACTATAACAATAAATACATTAGGGCCCTAACAAATGGACCCTACTCTACATTTAACTCAGAAAGTGGTTCTATGTCATGTTCCTCAGGGACTTAGGAATGCTCCCTGAAGTGAATTACTTCATATTTGTATCCTAATGGTTTAGAAGGTAATTACTAAAGTACAGTTAACTGATTCAACCCCTTCCATATGTCAACGGCAAGACCTTGTTACAGAAGTGTGCCAAATGGAAGTTTTACTTATGCATAAAAACATCAGTTACTGACATCTTTGACATGGTGCGTACACTATATCATGAATAGCCATCCAGAATTTATCCTGAAAGTGATTGCTGTGCCTGGTGGGAATGGGTGGGAAGGGGAGATCAGGGGGTACCTGACACCTGCCTTCTGTATGACACCCCAATTGGCATTTGTGCGGAGAGCCATAGGCTTTATGGCTAGCAGCAGCAAGAGTGGGGCCCCTTCTCCTCGTTATTCCTATGGCTTAGAATATGATTTTCAGAGGTTTCTTCTCAGTTAGACAAAAATTTACCACATATGAGTTGCAGATTTTATCCTCAAAGTGTTGTTACTTGACTGTGCTTTCACTAAAGCACTATGTTACCATTATACAGTGTTGCTGTACTAAAAATAACCCGGACTGTATGCTGAAATATTCTTTTAATAAAAATGAAAGCTTTTTTAGGAAAAAAAAAAAGATTTTCTAGTGCTGTGCTGTGCTGCTTTTAAAAATTGTTGCAGTGCATTTACCCAGGGTAGCCCAGCCAAGATGCTAAGCCGCATTTCTGGGGATTGGATGATAATTTAAAACATTTTTACAGTGTGATTATCCAGGGTGGTCTAGCTGATATGTAACATTTCTGGAGGTGGTGATGATGGTTGGGGGGTCTGATTTTACACATTTTTGAAATGTATCTACCCAGGGTAGCCCACCAAAGGATGTAATAGCTCATTTCCAAGGGGGTACAGCTGGTACACATTTCGACAGCTGATGAACTGGAAGCAAAGGGAAGTTAAGTGACTTACTCAGGGTCACACAATTTAGCTTCACCAGTTTTTGAGCCTGTATCTCCCAGTTCCAAACAGTGCTCAAACCACCTGACCACGTTGCTTTCACTGTCTGTGTGAGGGAGGACTGGTAACGTTAAACGGCTGCTGGCAAAGCTTTTTGTTTTTTGCTGTTTTTATTTTTACAATGTATTTACCCAGGACAGGACAGCTGAGATGTACAAAAATATGTCTTTTTTCAGCTGGGGTCCTGCTTTTACCCATTTCACAGTATACTGTACACCATGGACAGTGCAGCTGAGATTACACATTTAATTTCTAGTGGAATATTGCTTCTCCCCATTTCCACAGCTGGGTGGGCTGGAGCATTTGGAGGGTAAGTGGCTTGCTCAGTGTCACAGACTGAGTATTTAGCACAGTGAGCTTTAAACCTGCAATCTCCTACTTCCCAACATTGCTCTAACCAGTAGACTCCACTGACTCCACTGCCTGTGTGCATAGGGGGGAGGCAGAAAAGGCTGGCAACTGTTGGCTTTGCTTTGTTTGTTTAATTTTTACAAGATTTTGGCTAGGATAGCCCCACTGAACTGGAACATATGAACATAGACTTTCTTGCCAGAAAAGGACTGTTTGGCCCACTCATTCTGCCCAGTCATCCAGAGTCTTCGTTCTAGTGGAATCATGCTTCTACCAAATTCCACAGTTGTACTGACTGAAGCACTGGGAGGTTAAATCACTTACTCAGGGTCACACAGTGTGGTTGTTGCACACCTCTCTAAACCATACACATATTCTCAGACCTCATTGCTAGCTTTTTTTTATACAACCCAGCAATATATTACCCTACCCCACCACCCCTGCATGCTGTTGTATTAGCTACAACTTCCCATCCATTATGAATCCCAGGTCCCTTTCTTTGTCCGCCTATGACAGCTGCTTACAATACAGATGGTAGTCTTGGAACCTGTTCTTTCTGGCCCCATGCCAGTCTTTGCACTTGTATTTATTAAATTTAATTTGCACTTGGTGGCCTATTTCCCCAGGATCTGCAAATACATTTACATATTATCTTCCGCACCCTTGGAGTTAACTACCCTCAAAAGCATGATGCTATCTACAAGCTTGATCATCTTACCCAAGACTCTATCTTCCAGGTCATCGATGACGATATTAAACAGCAGAATCCCCAGTACTGATCCCCTATGTAACTCTACTTATGACCAGTATCCAGCCTGAGGCTGATCTTTATACTTTGAGTCCATGGGACCTATTCCCCCACCATCTTTTTAACCAGCAGCTACAGTGGTGTTTAGTAAAAAGTTCTGTCATGTCACACCATATCAATCAGTAACTCTTAATAGAACTAGTTAACAGAGGTTAATCCTATCAATGTGATGCTTATTAAACACACAGTAGTTCTTAGTGTTATAACTAGTTGCCACTAAGGGCATCCTGATAATAGTTTTAGGATATCTTCAGCTATATTGGAACCCGTCGCTAAGCAGAGTTGTGGCTTTCCAATGATCCCATAGCTGCTCTGCTTCAGCAGATGTTTACAGTGTGGGATCATGTCTATTACCTTAGTGAAAGCCAGGCACAGCAAGTTTACTGGCCTTCCCTGATCTCGTGTCTAGTGTCCTCAAAGAAAACCAAAAGGTTTGACTGACATGATCTCCTGCTGGTAAACCCATGCTGGCTCATCTTAAAACAGATAAGTCCTGTGTAGGTGTTCTGTGATCCATCCTTTACAATGGCTTTCAGTACATTTCCCACTGTGGAAGTTAGGCTCATAGGCCTGTTGTTACCTAGGTTGCTTTTACTTCCCTTTTTGAATAAAGGCAAAAATTTATCCCCTTTAGTTCACTGGGAATGACCACCAGCTCTGGTGATTTGCAAATGATTAATGCTAGAGTGTCAGCAATATCTTAACTACTTGAGCACCCTTGGGTGCATGTCAAGTAATCCATGAGATTTACTCACATGCAGCCTCTCCAAGTCCTCTAAAACTAGCTTGGCAGTAATGGCAATTTTGTGTCATCTTCCACCACCACCCCTGAATGTGGTTTCTGGGCTAGACAGGCCTCCAGATATCTCCTCTTTGAAGATAGTGAAGAATGTTATTGAGTTATATGCCATGAATGCATCATCTGAAATGTCCTCATCATCTTCTCTTCATGTTGAGTGATCCCTTCCCCTTCCTAGCCATTTTCTTACTTCTGATAAAACTGAAGAATTGCTTATTGCTGTCTTTTTGTTCTTCACAGGTCTTTTTTTGTAAGAACAATTAGCAAGTCTGATGCCCCTCCTTGCTAGCCACATCTTTATATTTTGCCTTTTTTTCTTCTCTGAGTTGCTCCTCAACTCCAAAATATCTTCATCATGGGTACACATTTTCCCATAGTTTCCATGTAACTGGGGCACTATGCAGATGTCACAGGTGTTACTTTTTTGGTTACTACCTCTGCCTGCACCTGTGGGGTAGCCAAGCAAGGTTGAGGGGCATGTGCTAATTAAACTCCTAATGTGGGGGTTTAGTTCGGATGAGGAATAAGGAAATAGTGCAGTGCCTCCACCCAGAGAAATAAATATGGGACTGGAGAGAAAGTAGGATACTGTACCCTGGGATACAGTACCAATCCACCTCCCCAGTAGCTGTTGGACACCACCTGGAAACCAATCTGTGTTAGTACCTACACTTTAACTGCAATTCCAAACACTTTTGTACTATTTAGGTAGATAGCTAATAATATGCTAACACATCAAAATTTTGGAAATTGACAACAGAGGCTTAATTTTCAAAGCCCTGAGAATGTTGCAAGCTCCCGGTGTGCCAATTGTTGGCGCACAGGGCTTGCAGTATTCTCCCAGCTGGTGAGCAGGATTTTCAATTCTGAGTACCAAATGCCACAAGTTAGATCAGCTTTTTCCTGGTCTAACTTGTGCCATTTGGGAGGCTCTTTTTACAGGGCTTGTGGCAAACCTTTGGCACAACCTGCCATAAAATGAGGAAAGTGTTCGACCAATATTCTAAAACTGGTGCAGTTTATTTATTTAGTTTTTGTTTACCGGGTAAGTACCATAGCCATGAAATGATTATTTTCAGGCATGACCCAGGAGATTACAGTAGATAGGCAGGGAGTTACATTTGAGACAGGTAAAAACAAAAATACAGAGCAAAACAGGATTAAAAATACAGAGCAAAACAGGATTTAACAATACTAGAGTCGGTATACAATTTGGCAATTACATGGGTAGGTAACAAGTTGGGGCAGAGTTTACACCCAGCAGCAAAACAGTGATACCTAGCACATGTATCTCAGCACAAAGGGGTTAAGAGCAGCTAAAGCAAAAACCAATGGGGACATAAGTGCCTAATAACCTATCTGGAGTGGGTAGATTGATTGGAGAGCAGTTTGCAGCAGTGGAGATGGTGTAAATGCAGATTCAGGGGGGTTTGAAGCAGACACAGAGGTGTTTGGCACAGCTGCACCATAAAACAGTTGTGAGGCAGGGCTTCATGCAAACATTATGTCACCCTTTGAAAATTGTGTCCTTGGACTTTGTTAATCAGCAACACAGGTCTTGTGTAGGGGAATAGGAGTTTTGCCAAATAGTTTAGCTAGGATTTTAACACCAGCAGCACAATCCATATGCCCACTGTTTTTAAGTGCATCATCTTGAGCAATGTGCTCTCTGATGACCAGGCCTTTCCATAGAGATACTGCACTAGACCCCTCGGCATCCACACACAGGTTTTACAGTAAGGCCTAATGTACTGTAAGGCCTTCCACTATCCTTAGTAGCAATCTCCACAGTTTCAAATAACATTCAAGAAATCACTTTCATTGTAAACAGAAGTCCTGTTCTACCTACTGGTTACCGAGGTAAATTAAACACTGCTGCAGGCCTGTTGATGTAGTGCCCAGGATCTTGCGTTAGTGCACATACACATACAAATACTCAAACTTACTTTATCCCAGCAACTGACTTTTGGCTAGCATTTGTTTACCAAAACAAATTGTAATTCAACAAGGAATCCAACACGAACTGTAATCCAAACAAGCAGAAAGTCAAACAGCAGTGGCTTCTGACTGGCAGGCCAGTACTCTTGTGTCCTATATCAAGGAAAAGCAGTCTCAGATGTTTCTGGAAGGAGATGTCACAGCAGCAGACAGAAAGTGGTTGTAGGCCATGACTAGGCCCAGTTCCTGTGTCATAGCCCTCTTTCCTCTCGATTAGCAGGTGCCAGGGTGACAAGTTCAGTAGGGATGAGACCAATGAGCTAGCCTGCCTCAGTCCAGTGGGCACTCACTTGATCAAGAGTGCAGGTAGTCTGAAGACATGCTCCTGATATCTCCTCCCTCAAGCACAACAGACACGGTAGGATTGCTTTGTCTCACCTCTGATTACAGCAGTCTGCAAATGGCTTGAAGATTTGGCCATTCACAGATTTTTAGATTTCACAGTTCTCTTCTTTTTTCCACAAAGGTGTTTTTCCCCTCATTCAGCCGGCCATTGTCTTCAGCCCCAACTCACCCCCAAAAAGCAAATGCCTCCCCCAGTACTTACCAGCTTGAGCCCCTCATGGACTCCCCCCTATGGTGGGGCAAGGAAGGTGAGATCCATCCACCCCCTACCTGGAGTCCACATCCAGAGTTGCAGGGCCTGGGTGACAGTACTTGTCAGGGAGTTTTTCTGCTTTTCACCCTGCCCACCTCTCCAATGTAGGGTACAGCCCACAGCCAGCCCTGCTTGAGGCTGACATGCCCCTGCAGAGGACCAAGCTTCCCAGTCCACCAGAGCAGTGGATCCCAAAGCCTTTCCTTCTTGGGCTGGGGGTACAGCTGCATGGCAGCACCTACCCAGTCCACAAGCCTGCCCAGCCCAGCTCCCGAGTCTTCATCTGAACCAGAGTCACTGGTGTGAGAGAGCAGAGTGCCACCCAGAGGACCATCAGTGGCCCCTCCAAACACTTTTCTCAGCTCAGATGGAACTTCCAGGAAATGGATTCGGCTCAAATCAGGATCTCTGGACCTGAGCCTGGTGTAGCCCTCAGCTCTTCTCCTCAGCACCTCTTTCCTCTCCCCTCTTTCCTCTCCAACCACTTGTGAAGAACTGCCCTGAACTCCTCCTAGGCTGCAGGATGGCTTCAGCTCAGTTCCCTCCTCATACAGTCTCTTATTTGTTAATAGCATTCCACTCACAACCTGGCTCCCTCAGTAGTTAAAAAAGCATGCTATGTACTCTGTTGCTGTTCCTTTCAAGTGCCTGTGTCCTTATCAGGTCCCCTTGCATTCTGGTTGGTCAATCCCAAGGGCAAGGTCACAAAATGGCAATGTCTGTCCATTTACATTCAATTCCAAGCCTGACTGCCATTTTCAATAGTTTTATTGCTGTCAGCTGCTATTTTTAACTTTGTAAAACAGTCCAATTGGAATTATATTTTGGATTATCCATGACGATGTCCCTGATCCCTCAGTTCTTCAGGTGCTGGGGAATCTGTTTCATCAGTGGCGTACAAGGAAAACAACAGAACAAATAACAGCTCTTTCAATCCTGGTTAGAGATGTGAGGTTTTAATTTGCTGGTGAAGTTGGCACAAATTCTCAATAATTTGTACTTTGTGAATTTTGTGGCAGACACACCAACTTCACTGCAGTTTTTTTAAAAAGCCCTGAAACTTAAAACAAAACTCCCCCCACCCAATATTATCTATTATACAATGGCAAGAAAGAATTTTGGACTGTGATTGGTCAGTTTGGGGCTAGACCCATGGCATTATCCTAGCATGATGCAACAGGTCTAGTCTCAGCATTGTGAACCAATGCAGATGATTTTTTGGATGATGAGCTAGATATTTTTTGGACCTAATAAAAACATTCTTTAAAATCATTTTTATATATATATATATACAGTGGCGTGAAAAAGTATTTGCCCCTTCCTGATTTTCTCTATTATTGCATATTTGTCACACTGGATGTTTTCAGGTCTTTAGAAAAATGTAATATTAGATAAAGGAACCTGAGTGAACAAATAACACTTGTTTTTTTTTTAATTTCACTTATTTAATGAAAAAAGTTAACCAACACCAACTGGCACTGTGTGAAAAGTAATTGCCCCTTACACTTAATAACTGGTTATGCCACATTTAGCTGCAATGACTGCAACCAAACACTTCCTATAATTCAATATCAGTCTTTCACATCGCTGTGGAGGAATTTTAACCCACTCTTCCTCGCAGAACTGCTTTAATTCTAGTAACATTTGGTAGGTTTTCAGCATGAACTGCTCGCTTCAGGTCCTGCCACAGCATCTCTATTAGGTTTCAGTCTGGACTTTGACTAGCCACTCCAAAACTTTAATTTTACTCTTTTTAGCCATTCTGATGTGGACTTGCTTTTGTGTTTTGGATCATTGTCTTGCTGCATGACCCAACTACGCTTCAGCTTCAGCTGACGGAAGGATGACTGGACATTCTCCTTAAGAATTTTCTGGTACAGAGCAGAATTCATGGTTCCTTTAATTATGGCAAGTCATCCAGGTCCTTAGGCAGCAAAACATCCCACACCATCACACTACCACCACCATGTTTGACTGTTGGTATGGTGTTCTTACTGTGGAATGCTGTGTTTGCTTTATGTGAGACATTATGGGATCCATGTTGTCCAAAAGTTCCACTTTGGACTCATCTGTCCATAGAACATTTTCCCAAAAGGCTTGTGGATCATCCAGGTGCTTCTTGGCAAATGAGAGATGAGCATTTATGTTCTTCTTGGTTAGCAGTGGTTTCGCCTTGCTACACTCACATGAAGCCCATTTTGCCCAGTCTCTTTCTGATTGTGGAGTCATGAACACTGACCTTAGCTGAGGCAAGAGTAGCCTGCAGTTCTTTGGATGTTGTTTTAGGATCCTTTGAGACTTCTTGGATGATTTTACACTGTGCCCTTGGAGTAATTTTGGCAGGCCGCCCACTCCTGGGAAGGTTCACTACTGTTCCAAGTGTTCTCCATTTGGAGATTATGGCTCTCACTGTGGTTCGATGGAGTCCCAGAGCCTTAGAAATAGCTTTGTAACCCTTTCCAGACTGACAGAGGGCAACAAATTTTTTTCTGATCTTTTCAGGAACTTCCTTTGATCATGGCATAATGTGCTTGTTGAATCTTTGTGCTGGCAACGTGACTCTGATGGTAAGGGCCAAAATAAGTGAGGTTTATATTGAGCAGGGCTGGCTGTAATCAAGCCTGGCTGTGTTCAATCAGCTGACTCTAATTATCCCTTTAATTGGGTTGATTTAACTAGGGGCAATTACTTTTCACACAGTGCCAGTTGGTGTTGGTTAACTTTTTCATTAAATAAATGAAATAAGTAAAAAAAAAGTGTTATTTGTTCACTCAGGTTCCCTTTATCTAATATTATATTTTGTCTAAAGACCTGAAAACATCCAGTGTGACAAATATGCAATAATAGAAAATCAGGAAGGGGGCAAATACTTTTCACGCCACTGTATATATATATAACAACGAGCCATTGTATAATAGAATAATGCATTCCAGGGTGTGTGTCGTTTGGGATAACACCACACCTGGGGCATTGGATGCACTCAGCCTGCGGCCTCGTGCCCAATCCCCCCCCAGGCGTGGCGTTATCCCAGCATGACACACACCCTGTCATGCATTATGCCTTTAATGCCACTCTGCTCACACCTGCCAAAAATGTTAAATTCATGATGCTATGCCCCTCCCATCCCCCACTGCCCCACTGGCTCCCTAACCCCCCCATAGGAACCGCACCAAAAAGACCAACAACTTACTGGTACTGCATGAAGTTCAATCAATACTCTTCCACCCACCAACATACCAAACACACTCAACCCACCCACCGCACCTCCCCCATCTGCATCCCACCAAGTAAGTTACTTGTCATCATAGCCCCACCCCAATACCTCTGGTCCCATCACACTTCTTCACCCACCAGCACCCAGAAAATACCTATAATGATGATAATGGTCCCATGGTTCTAGAGTATCTGCTCTTTTCAGTGTACATCTTGTTATGGCGTGAATGAAAGAATAGTGACATCTTTGCTGCTAGTAAAGTGAATTCTCAGTCGATCATGTTTACTAGGAGCAAAGATGTCACTATTCACTCATTCATGCCAGCATAAGATGGACACTGAACATTGCAGATGCTTGGCACTGGGGGATCATTTTGTTTATTACTTTTTTTTTCTGGGTGCTGTCGGGGAAGGAGGGTGGTGGGGACCAGAGGAGGTTGGTTGGGCGGGATTAAGATGATGAGTGACTTACTTGGTGGGTCTTGGGTGGGGGCAGATTAGGGAGTTTGTTTGGAGTGTGGGTGGGGAGATGGATATTAATTGGACTTTTAATGCTGTGCCAATAACTGTCTTGTTCTTTTTGCTGCAATATGCTAGAGCAGGAGGGAGGAGGGTGACAGCGGACAATTGGGGGGGGGGGCTCTATTATCTTTAATGTAATGTTTTTGGGAGATGAAAGGGGAGTGGCAAACAATTTGGGTAATTTTTCATGGGCGAATTAGCCAAATTCATGAGGTGAACTACATGAATAAACCTAAATCACCCACACATTGGCCATTTGCATAGATGTGGCATACAAATTTGGCCTATTCACTGGGTGAATAATGATCCAAATTGCAGTCATCAGTGAAACAGTTTCCAAAATTCACAAATTTTGTTGCAAAGTACATTTTTGGCAACATTGCCCATCTATAATGCTAGCCTCCAGAACCAGTCCTAGCCAGAGAATAGAGGCAGTGAAGGTGGACCCACATCGAACCTCTGGGGCCACAGAAGATAAGCTCCACCTTTTATTGGATTATACTCTTGCCTTGCTGAAAGACTGATGTCGCTGTCAATTCAAAGTTGAGATGATGATCAGTAAAGTCCAAAACTCCATATATATATATATATATATATATATATACACTGTACATATATATATATATATATATACACAGTGTAATGTATGCATTTCTATCTAGTAGTAGTAGTAAACTATATATTACTGATCAATCCCATTCACTCTGAGCACTTAACAAATAAATAAAGCATTTAATAAAATAATCATTAGAGACCTGTGCATTTCTTTTTATTTTATTCCCAATTTCTTGATACTTTGTAAAAAAATTCTTATTTTTTATCAATTTCTTTTTATTTCTTGTTATTTTTTTAAAGTTTTCCAGTATATAACAAGTTAAAAATCATCAATAAAACACTGCAAATCACGATCACACAATAGCAGTAACTGTTTTCTTTTTTTAACAGTTAAAAGCAAGCATCCAGCAATAGTCAATATTTTCCTTTTTCACATTTTGCCTTCTGTCATTTACAATCAGTGTGTACCCACTGAAAAATCTTTCACAATCTACACTCACAATAGGGTACATCAAGCAACAAATAACAATGTTAAATATTTTGGCATTTTGGCACCTCAAGCCAAAAATAATTTTTATAATATCTACTGCTCCATCCAAATTGTGCATCAACAAACACAGTTAAAATATCAAAAAAATAATTATACTGCAAATAGGCCATGGGGTCAAAACCCCACAAACAAAAACAGCGCAGCAAAGAAAGCCACAGGCATAATGCCGAATACACAGATAAGGTTGGTGCAAACACTGAATGACACCAAAATGCCACAGACACAATACACCCTAATTAAAACACATTAGAGTTCTCTTTTTTAGGGGTCTTCCACCCCCACATCTCCCTATGTGAGGGGCTTCTCCCCCAACCCCCCCGAATGTAATATAATCAACTCCAAAGGGGAGTGGACCTTGGGAATGAGCAGAAATGCAGGAGGGGGGAACTAATCAAAAAAAAAAAAACATTAGCAATATCAGGAGATGGGAAATCAAACCTTGGTCACCAGGTCTCCACCGCTCCAGGTGCTAGTGCCTTAGCCACTCCACAAAGAGAGTGACCCAGCCCGGCACCACACCTGAAGCTTCTTTAGCCCTTCTGCCTCTCTGTGGAGAGTGATAGGGCTAGTGGTAATTGACTATTGTTTTTCTACCCTGTCACTTTTAATGTTTTTGGAATTTTTTTTAGTAGTACTTTTTGCTCACTTCTGCAGACCTGACAGGAGCTATAACCCATCTCTCGGAGGAGTACATCCTCTGGCCCTGCGATTGCCTCACTCACACACCCAGAATTCCCCCACGGATTCCCCCTCTTTGCCAGGGCCTGGGTGAGGAGTGCCAGCATCCCCCCCCCTCCGAACACACAAATCTAGAATCAGGGGTAGCCTCTCAGGAATGATCCGTCCATCACAGGTCCTGCCTGGTTCCAGTTTTTCCCACCATTTTTCTCCCACTCCCTATGACCGTGCAATGGGTGAGGAGGCTGTCTCCACCTCCAAGGAGGCAGCCAATTGCTGTGGATGTGGGCCAAACCGTTGATATGGCTGTGCACCTGTGCCAACACCCAGCCATCGCTGGGTGTCATTCGACAGCACACAGTGCAATCCCCCATCCCCAACGAAGGAGAGCAGTCCTCCAGATGTTCAATCCTTCTTCCCCGGCTGACCCTCAAGTGACCCGAGTCCATTCCAGAACTCAGGTCACCAGTGTGGCATGAGGTGTGGAGTCAAGCACCTCAACCCTTAACACCACCTGGTCGAGTGTTTTCGGCATTTTTACAGCACAGTTTATACCATGCTATAACTGCAGCGACTTATTGACCTGATACTATACATAGTCAGATACATAAAATCAAGCACATGCTAGTCACTAGGTGAAATTCTGGCAGGACCAATAAGTTTCAGAAATTATAAAGTGCCATATGCCTCTTGAAAGAGAAAGGATTTCGGGCCTCTGTTAAAAGCATCCAAAGAGGGGGCCTCTCTGAGTGCCCTGGGAAGCCTGTTCAAAGGGCTGGACTGACAGAAGAAAAGGCCCTTTTGCATGAAGATTTCAGGCTTACCTTTGCAACAGTTAAGATTCTCACTTCAGAGGAGTGGAGGGGGTAAGAGGTCCAGTAAGGAACCAGTAAGTCAGACAGGAAGCCAAGTTCCAGACCATACAGGGCTTTATAGGTCATTAAACTGATCCTAAAGGTGATACACCACTGCACTGGTAGTCAATGCATTTCCCGCAGGACTGGGTTTATATTACTTGACTTTAGAAGGCTTTTAAATAACTGGGCAGCTGCATTTTGCACTATCTGCAGATGCTGAAGGACAGCTCCACTCACCCCAAGATATACAGCATTGCAGTAATCAGTTCTGGAGGTAACAAATGCAGGTACCAGTGAGGGCAGGTCTTCAGGAGGAATTGAGGTTCTAATCTGGGTGATGATCCTTGGATGATAGAAGCCATTCTGTCCCACAGCCAACACCTGAGACTCAAGAGTCAGCCTTTTACCCAGAATTATCCCCAGATTCTTAAACTTAGCAGAGGCCACCAATTTGGAGGAACCCAGCCATAAGCCAGACCTCCTATTGGTGGTCTTCACTTTGGTAAAAACAATAGGATGGCTAATTATACACTCAATGGACTCCCGTTAGAAGAAACCACACTTGAACGTGACCTTGGTATCAGTATAACAAATGATTTGAAATTTAACGCACACAACAATAAAGTAATTAAAAATGTCATGGTATAATACATTGCATTTTAAAACATGTTAAGAGTAGAGAAGCAGAGGTCATTGGTCCACTTTACACAAGCCTAGTTAGATCACACATTGACTTCTGTGACCCATTTTGCTCACAGACCACCATAGGGGGCAAAGAAGGTATAGAGATGATTCAGAGGAAGATCACCAGGAATATAAAGAGCCAAGAGAATAATTTATACTCTGATCAGCTTAAAAATCTAAACTTATACTCAATCGAATATAGAGCTCTGAGGGGAGACCTATGTTTGGCTTTTAAAGCTTTTCAGGATCAAGTTTTACTTGAAAAGATTTGTCTAGTAAAACAGGTACCTGCTATCAACACTAGGTTACATTCCTCCAAACTCCACACTATAACTAATAAAACAACAAGCCGTAACAATTTCTTTACCTGAAGATTACCGTCTGTTTGGAATTCACTCTCACCTATTGTTATAGCCAGTAATTGTATAGAACAATTTAAATATACGTTGGATCAGCACATGGGGGAGAAAAATTGTTATTTCTGCCATTAATGAAAAGTGGCGAGTTTCTTCTTGGGCTTGCCCTCAAACTCTTATATACCTATGAACCCCTTTCTGACCAGGCTTAATCAGCGGTACCTGGATCTTGTCTGGAATCAATCATAACCAGCTTGATGAAATCCATTCCTGGTTCTCCGCCACGTATGAATCTATCACCTGACATCCCCAGTACAAAAGACAGATGCAGCTGGGTTTCATCCACATAGCAGTGAAAACCCATCCCGTATTGTATATTGATCACACCCAGTGTCAGCATATACACTAATAATAACATGGGAGAGAGGATTGAACCCTGGGACACTCCACAGAGTAGTGAAGTCCTAACTGGCAGCACATACAGTATATACATATCATCTATACAATGGGACCCCTTTGTAAATCTCAGTCCTGAGACAAATATTTCACTTTTCAGCATCATACCGTCTATTTAGGCAAATGAATGCTTTCTAGTATAATTGAGATATCCACATTCTACAAGTTCTTGTACCATTTCACTCATTGGCGTTACTGAACTTGATTAATGGTAAAGAGTATGAGGTAATATGTATACCTTTATTCACCACATGCATTTGCTGATCAACGAAGACACTAAGGCATCATAGGAAAGTTTCAGAATTGGCTTAACTGGTCTTTCTGAGCATCTCATTTGCAGTTATTCCTTCTTTGGCACTCAGGCATGTGTTCCTGTATTAATTTTCTAGCAAGATTGTGTCTTTAGTTGGGATGGCTTATACTACTTCCTCAGTTGTGATTAAGCTCCTCCTCTGGCCCTTCCTTGAGTTCTTCCACTACTGTAGGCTGAACATCCACTTCAGTCTTTGGTCTTACAGCCTCAGGCAAAACTATATCAGCTTCAGAGTTCACTGAAATGTTACTTTGAATGGGTTTCAACAAGGCAGCACCTTTCCTCAGAAGGCAAGGGATGTCCTCTGTGGAATAGTACTGTGCAGGTCCACTTAATCATCTGATGAATCTTCAGTCAGTACTGACAGGACTGTAGGTTGCCAAATACTTGTGAATTATTGTGGTTTGGGATCATCACTAGAATGAGGTGTATTTGGTTTTCTGTACAATACAGATCTACTCAGACATATTTGGTGTGTCTCAGGCACCTCCTGATTTGTACTTGTCTGTGCTATTGACAACAAATGATTTCTGTGCATTGCCCTTGAACCTCCTGACTGTTCTTCAGGCTGCATTATGTACACTGTATGTCATTCAATTGCTCCACAATTGCACATGGGGCATTTCTCCAATGGTCTGCAATCTTGTGTTTTCCAGGCAAACCAGGATTTCTTATCAAGGCCCTGTCTTCTGGCAACAGTCTTTGGGTGGTTGACCCACTGCATTGTGACATGAATCTGGTTGTATTAAATTAGGGCACCAGAAACATGTCACCCGCAATGACCGCGGGCCCCACATTCCACTGAAAGCCAGCTATGGCAGCAAGAGACAACAGGGGACAAGAGTTGGTTTTGCAGGGGACTTTGTCCCCCCACCCTCCATCACTAAATATAATATTCTCCTGGTCCAGGCATGAGTGGACCAGAGGAGAACTGTGTCAATGATGAAAACTTTATGAGTGCAGGGCACTGCGAGATCCTGTATGCCCCTGTCACCCTCTACCTTTTCCCATCACCCTAATTGTGTCACCCACCTAAGGTTGTACTCCTTGGGCTCGCACCTTCCTGCCAAACACTCTGTTGCGCTTCCATTCACTCCCCAAGGGGCTAACAATATCTACATGAATAAAGAAAAATTAAAAGACTTATTCTCTAAGAACGTTGGTGTTTTGAAGGACTCATTTGAATCAGAGAGACCACATCCCCTAATTTTGCTGGCTCACAAAGTGTTCTGGAGATTGGTACACTCCACCACAACATTGGAACAACCATATGTGATTGCCCTTTTGGACCCCATTTTTTCGATTGTTACCCCTGTGCCCAGGTCACACCTGGAAATGAGCCTCAGCTCAGTGTGCCTTTCCCAGTTACCAATATTTTAAGTAAATAAAAATAAAATACAAAATTTTGGCTCTTTTTCAGATGCAGGCATAGCCCTTTCATCAGCATCGTACAAAAAAAAAAACAATTGGACAAATAACAGCTCCTCCATCCTAGCTTCCAGCACCAGTCACAGCTGGAGCACACAGTCAGCATAGGTGGCCCTACCTCAAGCCTCCAGGGGTTCAAAAGGTAAGTTCACCTTGGGGGGTATTACATCCATGATTATACCCTTAAGGAAATCCATAAATCACCCCCCAGATCTAGCCAACAGAAGTTGTCTTTCACAAGGCTTCTGAGATTAACAAAATCTGCCCTCTTTAACTTAAGAATTTTAATTGTGACACTGGCTTCCCCATTAACATTTTGCTGTTTTAAAGGACCAGTGCTATAGTTGCTGGTTCCCAAATGTTAACTTCTCACCTGCATCATGATCACCAGTTTTTCTGCATGGGTCAGAACTAGGTCCAGAATGTTAGCCCCCTGGTGCTCTCTGTTATTCACGCCAAGAGGAAGCAGTCCCACCCTAGATCCAGGAACCCTTGTCCTACTCTTGAACTTGCCATCCTTGTATATATTGTGTATGTCAACATTTCCCAGGATTACCATAACCTGCACTTAGATGCTGGATTTCTAATTTCATCCAACAGCAGGTCATTAAGGTCACAAACCTGGCTGGGGTCCATAGCAAACTCCTAGTAATATTTTATTCTTGTCTCTTCCAATCAACTTTATCCATGGCAAATCTCTATTCTGTCTCCTCATATACTATTGAATCTAGGCTGTAAGCACCTGCTTGAAGTAAGATGCAACTCCCCTTCTCTTCTTTCTCCTCTTCCTGTTTGTCCTGAATAGCCTGTATTCCCTCAGATTTGCATTCCACTGCTTGAAGTGATTCCACCACATTTTTGTTATGTCAGAGGTCTCATACCCATCTACTCCAACCAGCACCTCAAGATCACTCATATTGTTCATTGTTTTCTGTAAAGATTTTACTTGCTAACACCTCAGTGGTAACACAAGGCCAATGCAAGCCAACTTTTATTTATAAAGCTACCTATTCCAGAAGTTCTGGTGCTGTACACAATTAAAAACAGCAGCAAGAAGATAGAAAACAAATACAGTTCAACACATGGTTGGATGTGAAACTATTGCAGTTGGAAGTTGAAGCAGGAATTTTAATAATGAGAACATGTACAGCCAATTGCAGTCATTCATACAAATGTACCAGACCTGTTCTAGGAGCAGGATCAGATCTCAGAATTACCTGGTCAGGTTTTGCAGTAGACTACATCAAATTCTTTTTTGTATAACCTTGTTAGGAGGCAAGCATTGATTTGATTTTTCTGAATGTTGGGGTTGAATACTATTCAAAAAGGCCACACACAGATCTAGGACATCTGGCCATGTCCCTTCTATTTAATAAAATACTGGACATGTCACAAAAATATTTGCAATTATTTCTGAAGTAAGGTACTTCAAAAAAAAAAAAAGCAAATTAAAGATATCCTGATACTATCACCATGATTCCCTTAGTCAGAACTAGCGGTAACACAAGGCATCAATGCATCTTAATAAGTTGTCCAGTTGATAGGATTAACCATTAATACTTACTAGTTATTGACTGACATGCTGTGACATGAAGGAACGTTTCACTGAGCACCACTGGTCCTCATGCTGCTGACATAAGTGGATAGGACATTTGTTGCTACCATATTTGACTTGAGTAGAAACATGTATTACTTTTTAAAACTGATTATTGCAAATTCATTTTTTTGACCACCAAGAATGGGGAACAATTATCTTTCATGTTTATTTTTTGACACAGAATTTTCCTGATTTTAATGACATTTCACCATGGAGGGAGGTATTTATTTGTTTTTGTCAAATATCTGAATTAGGAGAATATTACCATTATATAAATATTGGTCAGAGCTGAGGGATATAGTGGGAAAATATTGACCATGGGGGTGGAACTATTGACCGACAATGGTTATGTTGTCTGAAGGCTGAAAGTCAATAGTTAATCCTGAGGGGTTAATAGTTTTCAGATTATGTCCCTCAAGTCTGGTCAATATCTAATTTATAAAATGTTCCCACACTTAAAAAGCTTCACTTCCATAAAATAAATGAGTTTTAACCAAGCCCTTTACACTTTTTATGTTGAGCCTCAAATGCAGCCATATTTTTAGAAGTCTGGCCACTTACTTTCTCACCCATCAGAAAGAGCCATTTAAATTAAATCCCATTGGGTCTTTCAGATGCAACAACTGGGATGACTTGCACATTAGAAGCGTGGTTGTTGCCTGCTTAACCTGGCCCTAGAGCTGTGCAGAATTTTCAGATTCTTTTGGAATGGAATTCTGTAGAATTTCAGAAAATTCTGTCTAATTCTGTGGAATTTCCTTGGAAGCAAATTCTGAAATTTTGCAAGTGAAATTTTTTTGGGGTCGATTAGTAATTCACATTTTACGTAAACCACAACATCTTTTCCGGAACCCTCAGTAAGTACTTCAATGGTCTACATGATCCATGGAAAGTTATTCTGTGGTTTACATAGAAATGCTTTTTGGAATTCACAGACTTCAAAAATAAATTCCAAATAGCATTCTGGAAGTGAAGATGTCATTCTGCATGAAATGCACAAGTCAAATTTCTCACTCTGCACTTTACCCAGCTCCTAACTAGGAACTTCTGAGCCTGTCAAGGATTTACAGGGACACATTCATGCCCAGTGGCTATCATAATTTGAAAGTCTGCAAAAAAGCTGTTTCAAACAAGATATTGGGCTCATGTGTAGCTAGAAGTTCACCAGAGATACAGATAACTGAGTATGTTTAACATGACTACTATGCTGCAGCCACCATTTTTAAACATTGTGATGTCATCGAGAAACAAGCTGTGTCCAACTACATTGAGTTGAACACAGCTTGTTCCTTAATGACATCACAATGTTCAAGAAATGTCTGCAGTGTAGTGTTAATATTGCATAGACAGTCATCCATACCTCTGGAGTATGTCCAGCTACATGTGAGCCCAGTACCTTATTTGAAATAACTTTTAATTTGCTTTTAAACTATGTCAGCCACAGTACATGAATCTTTGCCTTTAATTAAGCAAAATAAGCCCTCCCAGGCTTTCCTAAACTGCTGTAGGAATAGTGTCTATTTTGACAGCTTCTATCTCTGGATGTGGTACTTTTGCTATAGCCACAGATGTGCCACTACATTAACGGTCAATAGTTTTTAAATTATTGAACATTGCCATGCACTACTGCTCATTGCTATGGACTCAGAGGGCAATAGTGCAGGCTATTTTCAATCACATGATTTTAGCCAATGGAAGGGCTCCATTTTGTTGTAGGGTTTAATAATAGGGACGATTTGTTAATTGTGGTAAATATTCTTTAAATTGTACTTGTATAAAAATATGTAAATTATATTACTAGTTTATAATTTGTACCCATGAGTTTCTTATAGATTTACCAGACAGTAGCAGTCAGGACTTAAACTTTTAAAACACAGCATTTTATTAAATTTATTTATTTATAATATTTGACCAGAAAATGCTCAATGAGCTGAGACAGCTCATTTTCTGGTGCACCCTGGGTGGCGGGTTACATGGACCTGTTTTATGTTCAGGAGAATGTTGGTGAAGACCCTGCAGAAACTCCCTAATTCTTACAATAAGTGCCATAGGACCTTTATCTTCTTACTTGACATCCACCTGAAATGGGCTAAAAAGCCTTCAGTTTGGCATAATATCCAAAGGACAGCACCCCAACAGTGTTATGTCTCTGTAGTGCTTCACTGCTGTGTCAGTATTGGGTATTAGCCCAAGAGCATGGTATGGGACTAGAACCCACAACCATTCCATCTTTTGCTTCCATAAGTGAGCACATAACCTACTGAGCCCCTGATCCTGCAAATTCACTGATGTGCATAGTGGCTTAGTCCTATGACATTCAAGTAAAGAGGAAATGCTACAATATCTAGCCATTACTAGCCAAAAGCAAATTTATATTTATCAGCCATATGTACAAGCACAATTCATTTTTGCACAGCTGCTCTTATGTTGTTGAAGCAAATGTACACATAGGGACAAGCCTTCTCTGTTTGTCATATTTTCTTTCTCAGCATTAAGTCTAAACTTGGAGACAGTTATTACTGATGACTGCTTTAAGGGAGCAGAGATAAGATTAGACAGCCAGTGCAATACATCATCATCCTCGAAAAACTTGTAACCTAGTGTTTTACAGGAATATAGTTTATTGCCTCTGGAATCCCTTCAAGGATCTTGTTTATGTACAAATATTGCCTCCAGAGAGAGGACCAAATATTTGGAAAGAATGAGTCGCTCTGCTGAATGTTATCCAGGCTCATTGGTCTCACTCCTCAGCAAGGCTAAAACATCTGCCTCCCTGCAATGCTCAAAAGCAAATGATGTCATGTTTCATAACAATGGAATTTTTGTGCCATGAAACAGGCCATTTGCAAACTTGATTGTTTAAATAAGCAAAAAATGGAGAGGCCCATTATGTACCTTGTCAGTCTTTTGGTGATTTGATTTCTTAGTCTTCAGAAAGCCTAATGGATAGACAGCAGGAACATTTGTATCAATCAATCAATCATCATTGAGACAAGCTTATTTACAAGATGTACCTGGGGCAAAACAATTGCCAGCAGGGTTAAGACATAACAGGTTGAGTGGACGTACATGACAATTACATAGTAACAATAACATAATGACATATAACCATCACATGTAACAAAATACTTCCACCAGAACATAGCAATAGGTTCAACAGGAGGTGGTGCCATTTAAATACAATTGCATACATACAGGTATATGGATGTAAGGTAATGAGCTAAAGTTAATACAGTAAATGTCATTGGAGGAGTCAGAGTGAGCAGGAGTGGCAGTTCCTCTAGCTTCATAAAGTGAATGATTGGGATTCAGCCCTGTGGTTCTCACAGGAGATGTGGAATGCTTGTTATTGTCCACCTTTACATTTTATGCTCATATTTATTGTTTCATGCATCACACTGGTGTGGCTACATTCTCTGGGTAGGGCTCAACCCCATTCCCCCTCCCTCATCTCTCTCCCTTCAACCTCATGGGCATATCCTGCTGGCAGGGCCCAGCCATGCCAGACTCAAACCTCCCATCTCCAGAGGGTGCATAGAAGCAGAGATGGCCAGTAGCGAAAGGCAGAGTCCATGTGCAGCCAGGATCATCTTGCTTGCTTCATGGCTTTTAGCATGTTTTCTCTCACTCCCTCAGGACATTAGCTTGCTAAGGTCTCCAAATGTGAGCATGCAAACATGGCCGGAGTCTGACCCATGTCTGCCTGTGTCCTATGTTGCACTACCTGCTGTGGCCACATGGCTATGTTGAAGCAGGCATCACAAATCCATCCCTTCTCAAAGCAGGAGAGTGTCCTTGGGGATGCTCCGTCCTTCTTCCCTATGCCAGCCCTCAGCAACTCAAGCTCACTTCTGATCTTGGGCCGCTGACATTGTGAATTATAGTGCTACTGCTGCACCAATGGAATGGTCTCAGGTACTACTTAATTAGTTATGATTCAAAGTTAAAATGAGCATTCTCAGCAGTCTTGAATGATAACAAATTAGAATTATATGGTAATGGCCTAAGGGCCACATATTCAAAAACGTCTGGGATTGCTTCTTGCAAAGGCCTTAACTGGAGTCCAAATTAGTACAATCCCCTACATCTGCTTTATCTGAACAAGTTTGAAGCATGGTGTGAGTGTACAGAACCTGTTCAAATATAGATCCCAGATTGCAGCTCAAACAAATGCCCAAACTGGTATTTGCTTAGTGCATAGTGCAAGATAGGTCTTGCAAGGAGCAAACTTATTTAGAGTGCCCCAAACCTGCTTTTTGAACTTTATCATGCAAATGACCACTCTGCCTATTTAAGGCACTGGGAGGTCATTTGCATTCCATTATGGCCTCATTAACTTGTGAGGCTTTAGCTTTTGCACCACGGATTGTTCAAAGGACTGTACCTTCTTTCCCAGGCATCTGATATGCTGTGTTTCTTAACACAGAAGCACCTCTTAGTAACACCCACAACTGATCCCTGTAGTCATACTCTTAGAATTGATGTCCATGGTTGTCTAGTTGACACCTCTGCCTCCTCCAATCCCCATAGGAATACAGATACTACTAGAATTAATATTCATTGTAGTCTAGTGAACCCTCTTCCTCACTGATCACCAAGGCATAGTTAGAATTAATATCCTTGTTAGTCTAGTGTATCTCATTCATCAACTGATCCCCATAGGCGTATGTTTAAAATTAATATCCTTGGTAGTCTAGTGGACCACCTCCTGGTCTTACCAGTCAGTGCCCACCCATCAGCTGGCACAGATCCAGCTCTCAGTTCCACTGCCAACTGCTTTCTTGTATCTACTGTCTTCCCAGGCAAGTTGCAGTGTTACTGTACCACTCTGCATAGTGTTACAGTACTTACATGAAATATATTTAAAAGTTCATTGAACTTTCAGTAGACACAATGGAAGTACTGTATTGATATTCAGAGCTGTATAAAGATATCGGTTCTTGCATGAGGCATACAGTGACTATCCATGGAGGTGAGAGGCAGGTCTGTGCTGATCACCATTGCAAGGTTGGAGGATGGACACTGACTACCAGGACCAGGGATGGGATCAACAAGACTATCAGGGATATTAATTCTACAGTATACATACAAGACTCTGGTGAGGGAGGGGGTCACTAGACTACTGGGGATATTAATTCAAACAGTATGCCTACAAGGATTGGGTGAAAAAGGAAGGCCTTTAGATAATATTTGTAAAGATATGTCGAAGAAGAGGGGTGGATGACATCACACCACTCTTAGCCATTGCAAAAGTAGGTTTTCAGCAGTGTTAGCTAGCACAGTGCTGCCAGCTAGTTACTGCTGCTGAAAAGATTTGATTATACCAGTGCATCACCATGTAGTGCTCTGGCATTCATAAGCACAGGTACAGTGATAGGCACCAGTTAGCACTCCAGTATTTATGGGTAAGTGCTACATAAAATGGTGTTCTGAATGTAGCAGTAGCTTTGCAGATAGGCTGTCAGTTGCATTGCATTATGTCAGAAATAATCATGGATGGATGTGTGGCAATATTGTAATACCTGAACAACCTGGGTTCAACCGCCCAAGAAGTGTAGGTATTACAGCACTGACACACACTTGGAATGGATTATTACACTAATAACATTTGTAAAATGGTCAAAAGAGTTATAATCACAGTTAGCGTTGTGCTTTTCATTTAAATATCTTGTCCTAATGGCACTGAAAACTGAAGTAAGGGATTACCTAAATCAAACCTGAAATTATTTGATTTTCATATAATGTATTTTGTTAAACAGAATAACTCACTGAAATATATGTTTATTTTACAGGAACAATTCAGGACATATTATATGGCATTATATGTAAGAGCCAATACATCAGGGAGAACAATTATTAAGCCAAATCGAAAAGCTAACCTAATGCAGGCAAATTATATAGATCATTCATAGTTACAGTCACAGTGCCATTTTCCAGACAGATAACATTTCAAACTGGCTTTAAAGTGCAATAAGTTATTCAGCGATGTCAGGCAATAAGGAAGCACATTCCAAGCAGTGGTAAAGCTAATGTTAAATGAGCATTGAACAATGTTATAAACCAAGGGATATGAAGGTACATGTCATTGAACAACCTGGGGCAATAATTACTGTTGTAAAATTGCAGTTGATTGGCCAGAGATACTTGAGTGTCAGACAGATGAGGATGTGGGTAAAACAAGCCTACATATTTAAACAGCAAAGATCAAAGGAGAGCCATTTAAAGCTGGAGAAGAGGGTGGTGGATGAGGTTATCAGCCATAAATGCAAGTTTGCCTATTTTATTATATAAGATTTACTTAGTTCAGATTAAGGTGCCTCATTAATTATTATACCAGCATAATTCAGAATGGGAAAATTAGATCAAATTGTGCAATTCAACTCTAAATTCACTTTTTGTCTGCAAATTACTAAGCCTATACAAGACTCTCAGTTTCCTCTGCATTTTATTTGTGAGTAAATTAAGATGCTGTAAGAGGAATAATTCAGTGTAGGTAAATGTTTCAATAGTAATTAAAAAAAGGTCTGCAGTGTAAACAAAGTAAACAACGACAACAGTGAACAGCCTGGGAAGAGGAGGCTGTGTACCCAATAGTTTGAGTGCAGGTGCTTGACTTTCACAAGGCCAGATATGGCCCAGAGAGCATGTCCCATGCTGCAACCTGGCAGTGCAGAGATAGAAGCTCTGCACTGGTGAACATCATATTTTCAGCTTACTGTGTGCACAGGCAGCAGGCACAGCTGTGGAGAATGTTATACCTGGTAATACCAGGAGTAGCATTTCAGTGCAGCTATGCACAGAAAATGGGCACAAATTACCATAAATCACAAAGTTGGTTGCAACCTTGCTCAGTGTATAAAAATACCTGACATGCAGCAAAACCTGTGGCTGCAGAAGATGTCTAGCTGACCCCTCTACCTCCCCCAATCGCCATAGGAATGCATGTACTATTAGAATTAATATCACCTGTAGTCTAGTTGACTAGCATCTGTCACCAAAGGACATTCAACAGGCTTAAAGTGAGAACAGTACTGGCAATATACACAATACAATGTACTGTTCAACTGGTAAGATGCAGTTAGAAGAGTGTGCAAAAAGAGTACCTCAAAATTACCTGACCATAGGCAGACTTCCAGGCCATGAGTGTTTTTAAGTGAAGATGCACAGAGGGTCAACAGAACCACACAAGAGAAGGGAGAGGACACATGACAGACTAGCTAGGCCCAGAGCAAGAGCAAGAGGGAACAAAAAGGACTTTGAGTTGATGCTTGAGTGAGGGGTAGGAAGGGTGACAGATGACGGGGGAGAGAGGGGGTTTCAGAGGGAGGGAAGATGAGAGGAGAAAGTGGATTGCCAAGCTGCAGATTTGGAGTAGGGAACTGACATGGTGTTAGAGTCATTAAAGTAAAGTGAGTAGGAGACATGATGGACAGGAGAGAAGAGAGTGGAGATGTACAGTAAGGAGGGAGATATAAGCACCAGTATTTAAAGAAAAAAGATTTACAGTGAGTTAAGCAGATAGAAAGGATAGTGTACAAGGAGCAGTGATGGGTACGAAGGGGGCATTAGAGGCAAAGTGACAGATGGCATTGCAGAAAATGTGAAGTCTGATGAGAGAGGAAATAGCAGCGGAAACATGGACAACATTCATATAATTAAACACCAGGAGAACTGTCATTACTCTGGGAAGACTGGGAGTGGAAGGCAATCCGTATTGCTGTAGAGGGCACCAAGTACCGGGGGTCATCTATGAATGGCATAAATATGGGTAGAGAAGCTGAGAGGAGAGAGGCTAAGACTGGGGAGAAGCAAAGGACTGTGAAACAGCAGGAGGGCACAGGGTGTGAAGTACTGTAGTTAGTGAAGGGGGCAGAGATAGGGGGACTGTCTTCAAGCAGGACAGGGGAGAAGGACTGAGAGGGAGGATTAAATAGGTAGTGGACCACCATCCAGAATTTTGCAAAGGATTTGAGATTTTGGAGGTTGGAGGAAAAATAGTTATCTTTAGCTGCCCTAACAATCTTGGTGGAGGACATTCTAAGTTTCCTGCTGAGGCCTTTTGGGAAAGTGTGACAATTATATGCAAGACCAAGCAGCATTCCACATCCTCCATATATAAATGATTATCCTCCTTATGTGTGCCTTAACCTAATGTACATCATTCTTGCTCCTCATATGCAAACATAATTACTTCTGCCTTTGGTCATGACTTGTAAAGTGCTTTGGGATACTAAGTGTATGATAGGCACTATATAATCCCATATTCCTTCTTCCTTTCCATTCAGTGTTAGCATAGCACTCAACATGCCTTCAGGGTTATTAGGAAGTACTTGACCACAGGTACCACCTACACATATGGTGTAACAATGAGTCAGGAAGTCAGTATGGTCCAGTGGTTAGACCAAAGTATGCTGAACTCTGGTTTAAATCCTACTGAAGTAACTTAGTCACTGTTGGATGTGGAGAAAGTAACTTCCCCTACATGGGCTTTATTCCTCCCAATTATAAAATTGGTTTGAGACAGGATCCAACTGAAAACACGTTGTTGCATCTTAACTTGATTATCAGGGGGCAGAAACAAAATAAGAAAAAACAGTCACTGCTACCTTGCTTTGTTTGCCCCACAACAAGATCGGTCTGATTACTAGGGCTTGAGTGGACACCCCAG
The DNA here is from genome assembly GCA_016271365.2 of Neoceratodus forsteri. Lineage (NCBI taxonomy): Eukaryota > Metazoa > Chordata > Ceratodontiformes > Ceratodontidae > Neoceratodus > Neoceratodus forsteri. The sequence goes on along the minus strand of CM028132.1, from coordinate 236,857,397 downwards.
ATTCAGTATCCAATTTTACTGAGCATCTGATCTTGTACTATTTGTCTGGGCCACATTTGGCTCAGATTTTAGTTTTTTTTAAATGTTTTCTCTGTGTCCTCCACCTTCCATTATCAGGAATCCCACCTCCATTACCTCCCATCCATCTTCAGTTCTGTTTAATCATCAGACTAAAGGTCCCTTGCATCTGGTAGTCCTCCTCCTTCTTTAACATGCTCTTTGTACATTGACAAATTGCCATCACTTGTGAGCACAAGGGGACAGTCCTCTGGACTAGCCTTAAGGCAGACTTCATTGCCAGAATGCATTTTACAAGTCTGTAGACTGCATTATGTGGTGTGTATGCTGCTTCTAGACAATTGCAGGTCATTGTAGGTCATGGTAACTCTTCCTCTCCACTCAGAGGAAGTGACCTTGGACTGCTAGCCATGAGGGGTATGGAGATTACTGGATGCAGTGTTGTTGAAGTCATATGTGTCAGGAAGGAAGCATAACAGTGGTTTAGCACACTGAGCTGCAAACCTGGAGAACTTGGTCTGAGCTCCCACAACCACCACTTGCATACCGCATGACCACGGGCAAGTCACTTAATGTTCCTGTACTTCCAGGATGCACCTGGAAATAAGCATTGGTTTAGTGTGTCTTTTCTGAACAAAAATTGTCAAATAAAATAAAATTAGAAATCTGAAACTTGTATTCTTATTACTGGGAATTGGGGGAGGAGATCAAGAAAGCATCAGCAAAAGGTGAAGGGGTGCTGGTGGGGGATTTACATACGCTGGATGTGGGCTGTGAAATCCTGGCAGACAAAAGTGCAAGAAGTCAAGTTCTCATAGATGTGAAGCAGCACTTTTTTTAAGTGCTGTGAGTCAGGGATCTGACTAGGGAGGGTGCGACCCCAGATCTGGTTCTTTCAATGCTGATATACTGTAGTTGTAGAAGCAGTGGTGAAGGAGCCATCAGGGTCCAGTGGCCATAATTCATGACACCCAATCCCAGAGTCTCTGGGTGCCTTACACAAATAACAATAGAAGAACAACAAATCAGGCATTTATTGGGACCGGCCAAAGTATACAATGCTGAGGCTAAAGATCCATGCCAGATTCTCTTTATTAAAGGTAAGGTGCATACCTAAAAACACTCAATGTTTCGCAATGATGATTCCTCAGTATTGTCATTATTTTGAAATGTTGCATGTTTTTAGGCTTGCGCTCTCACCTTTAATAAGAAGTAATCTGGCATGGATCTTTTGTCTCTGCTTTGTGTTCTTTTGCTGGTCTCAGTGAGTGTCTGGTTTATTCTTTTTCTGATTTAAGTAGTTTACTGGTGGCACCCTTTCTCCAGTAGAGGCATTTTGTGTTCTCTCATAAATAAAAACAGCATAACAAAAATAATGTACAAAATTAACAGATGTATCCAGACCCATTGCAGGAGTTAAAATATGTTTTCAGCTGTGTTTCAAACGTGTTCACCAAGGGATCTTCTCTAACCTCAGGGGGTAGTGCATTCCAGAGTCTTGGTGCAGCAGTCCTGAATGTGTGATCTCCAAAGGATTTAGGGTGAGATCTCTGTTACCAGACAACCCACTTTGGAATACTGTAGAGAACAGTTTGAAGTCTATGGGACCAGGAGATCTTTTGGGTAGTCCAGGCCCAATCAAGCCTTAAAGGTCAATAAACACCTTGAAGTCGATCTGCCACCAAACTGGCAGCCAGTGCAGCCCACACAGTACCTGCATGATATGCTCAGACTGGGAAGTCTCAGCAGTCAGCCAGGCTGCCACATTCTGCACAAGCTGTAGGCGATGCACCAGCCTTTAGTCTCATGGAGAGCTGCAGGTAAAGAACATTGCAGTAGTCAGGTCTGGATATAATGAAGTCATGCACCTGGATATGATAAAGTCAGTGAGCACTTGAAAGGGTTTGATCTGGGTGATGTTTTACAGATGGAAAAAGCCACTGTAGACAACCGCTAACACTTGGTGTTCTAGCATCAGTCTGGAATCCACAATGGCCCCCAGATTCCTCACCCTATCCACAGCTACAAGCAGGAGGCCATTCAAAGATGGTAAAGGGGCAACACCACCATTCACTGCTAACCCACACCAACCCAGTTCCACCAGCAGTACCTCTGTTTTTGTGGAACTCAGACTAATACAGCTGGCAGCCATCCAGTTTTGGATTTCCTTGAGGCAGTTGCTCAACCTGATGACTACAACACCCCTGTCTGTAGCACAAGACAAGTACATCTGAGTAACGTCAGCATAGCTATGAAAACCCAACCCATACCATCTGATGATCTTCCCTGTAGCATTAAGTACACAGCGAATAACATGGGGGCCATGATCAAGCCTTGAGACACTCCACAGCTGAGTATAGTGCAATTTGAGATTTAAGACCCCATCACCAGTACTGCACCTGTCGGACAAGTAGGATTCAAATCACCTCTACACTATCACTAAGAGTTCTACATAGTATCTCAGCCACTCCAACAGTACCCCATAATCCACCATGGCAAAAGCCAAGGAAAGGTCAAGCAGAACCAGAATTGAACACTGTTCATTGTCCCTTGCCAGGAGATCATGGTGCACATTAATGAGTGTGGTCTCAGTGCTATAACAAGGCCAGAAACCAGATTGGAATGACTCATAGACATCCTACTGTTGCAGGCAGTGCTCCAACTGTGTCACTATCTCTTTTCAGTAACCTTATCCAAATAGGGGAGGTTAAAAACAGGCCTCTAGTTTGTGAGAACAACAGAGTCCAAAGATGGTTTCTTTAGAAGGGGCTTCACCACTATCATTCTTAGTGCAGTGGGAAAATCACCCTACCTCAGGGAATCAGGTCTCCCCAGCACTCCAAAAGAAGTCTAGTAGGTCCTGGATCCAGAATACAGTTGGTAGTTCCCAGTCCCGAGGCCTCATTAAAGACATCTTTCACCAAAACTGGCTCAAACCCACTCCATCAGTATGGAGTGCCTTCACCCACCATTGTATGAACACTGCTGGCCCATAACAGACCAACTGATGAGATCCTGGTCCAAATAGAGGATACCTTATCCAGGAAGCACTGATTGAACTCATAGCACTTTTCTTCAGAAAAACTGTTCTTGACTGCAGACAGGTTAGATTTAGCAAACTGTCTACAGTGTGGAAGAGTTGAGTCAGTTGGTTCTTTCTGGCAGCTATCACCTGTGACAGAAACACTGATTTTTTCAGGGTGATTGTCTACTGACACTAACCATAGGGATCCTATCCTCCTTGGACCTAAACCTCTGCCAGGAATGCTCCAACCTCTGTCTCTTTGTGTTCAACCACCTCAGGTCACCATCATACCATGGAGACCCATGGTGAGAAATCAAGGGATGAACATGGAAAGGTACCAAGGAAACAAAGGCAGCTCTGTGAGAAAGATTATAGCTCTCCAAGACTTTCTCTATTGCCTCAGCACAAGTCATCACTATGCCCAAGGTATTAAGTACTGCGTGGAGCTTCTCAGGCTTCAAATTGTGAACTGGGTGGTATTTGACTGTCTTCACCAGGAGGGGTGGGGGTAGCTAATCAGGTGACCTGCAAACAAACTGCATGGCATGATGATTCAACCAAACAACCTGATCAACTCTAACATCACTAATGTCAATACTCAATAAGAGACCAGGTACAAGGAATGGCCATGTTGATGGGTACAGGAGAGCAGTTCATTGGGGGTGTGGCTTAGGCAGTAGAAAACCAGGTGTCTCCAATTACAGTTCCCTGCTACTAGCTTTTGGCAGACAGGAATCTTGCTTTCAGAGCAAGGAGCAACTGACTAAAGAGCTAGAACTTTTCCTACTAATTGCCATCCTTCCCTTACCACCAGCCTCCTACCCTTAGCCAATTCTACTTTTATAGGCACTGGATTTGACTGAAAATAGGAACTTCCTGTTTGGCAGTAGGAAGGGAAGGATCACTGAGACACATAGGTTTTGTCATACTTGAAGGAAAAGAGTAGCTCCCCTCCCAGCTGCTGGAGTACTGGCTCTGAGCTAGGAAGAATGAGACTACCAAAGGATACAGGAAGTTCCTGTCCCAGAAAAGGAAGGGTGAGATCTGTAAGAGCACATAAGCAGTAAGAAAGTAGGTGGAAAAATAAACAGAGGGAGGAGAGAGTAAGCATACACAGCAGCAGGAGAGGGGACATAAAATAAGACATAATAGGAGTGATACAGTGCAATGGCTGTGAGGCTGCAGTCTTCCAGGAGACATTCTGGAGGCTGTGATGCTGCCCTATTTGCAGGCACCTTTCTGGTCTGAAGGAGGAGGTTGCCAGTCTCCAGGCTGACTTGGCTAGGATTCATGAAACCTCTCCTCCACCCAGGGACTACCAGGGCCACCGTCACTGCCTCAGAGGTTGCCAAAAAAGAGGAGCAGTTGGACCAAGGTGGGGTCAGGGAGGGAGAGGGTGGTGGAACAGAGGGGCATCCCTCCAGCTGTACTTCTCCACAATTCATATGCCATTCTGGTGGAGAGTGATTCCTCTATTGAGGCACCTGCAGTGGATATCAAAGAGGATGCTGGGAAGCTCCACAAAGGAGACCCACCGGAGGGTGGCATGGGACCCACAGGGGAAGGAAACAACTCCTGGTAGGGGACTCAATCATTAGGAGGGTAGAACTGGGGAGGAAGTGGAGAGGGAGGTAAGGTGCCTGCATAGGGACACGGCTTGGGGGGAAAGGGAGCAAATCCCCGGGATTATGGAAGCAGCTGCACTGGGGGGGATCTGGATGTCATTTTCCACCTAGGAACAAATGACCTGGCTGGGAATGTGATCAGAGCAGTGCAAGAGGAGTTTGTGGAGTTGGGGAGAGGCCTTAGGCCAGTAGCATTTACAGTAACCTTCTCGGAGGTGCTGCCTGTCTATGCCAAGAGTGATGCTAGGGTACTCCGCACCATGGGATTCAATGAATTGTTGAAAAACTGGTGCAGATCTCAGGGTTTTGGCTTCACTGGGAACTAGGGGTCAACCTAGAAGGATGCAGGCCTATACTGGCATGATGGTCTGCATCTGTCCAGGAGGGGAACCAGGATCCTAGGTGAGAGGTTTAAATGCTTCATTGGCAAGCATTTAAACTAGCCAAGGGGGAGGATCTAAAAAGGAGCAGGGAAATTCCAGCCTCCCCCCACAAAACACAGTAGTTAGTGAGGTAAACACCAAGGCAAAGAGGTCAATAGGGAGCAGAACAAGGGTAAGTGGAGAAAAAGGCAAAGACAATAAGGACAGGGATGGAGCTAAAAGGGGTAAGGCCATCAAAAAATGGAGGATGATGACTACCAGTGCCCATAGTCTGTGTAACAAGCTCCCTGAACTAGTGGCCTTGATGGAAGAGGGTTACCTGGATATTGTGGCAGTCACAGAAACATGGTACACAGAGAACCATGACTGGAATGTCAACATACCAGGGCACACAATCTACAGGAAGGACAGTGAGGGTAAAAGAGGAGGAGTAGCTGTCTATGTAAGGAAAAGGATGAAAGCAACAGAAATAAAGGGTAACAGGGAGTAGAGGAGGCACTGTGGGTCACCCTGGAGACTGGAAACGGCACCACAATCCTCACTGGGGTTGTATATAGACCCCCATCTCAGTGGGAGACAGTGAAAAGGGAAATGATAGAAGACATCCTTAGAATGGCAGAAAAAGGGGAGATATTGTTGATGGGGGACCTGAATATACCAGATGTTAACTGGAGCACCTTTGCAGCCACATCCAAGAGCAGGGTCATTCTTGATGCCCTGGAGGGGGAATACCTTAGACAGCTAGTGTTGGAACCCACTCGGGAGGGAGCAATCTTAGACCTGGTACTCTCAAATAGGGACAGAGAGTGGATCTTGGATTTAGAAGTGGGTAGCTATCTGGGAACAAGCGAACACCAAACAGCGTGGTTCATGATAAACACAGTCATAGAATCAAACCATACAAAAGTAAGAGTATTGGACCTTAGAAGTGCTGACATAGGGAAAATGGGAGAGTGCCTCAGACAAGCACTAGCAAACAGGAAAGAAGGAGGGGTGGAGGAACAATGGGGAAAAATCAAAACAGCCATCACAGAAGCAACACGCTATTGTGTGAAGCAAATTAACAAAACAAAAAGAAGGAAAAAACCTCTATGGTTCTCAAAGATGTGGTGGGGAAGGTTAGGGTGAAAAAGATAGCATTCAGGAAGTATAAGGAAACATAGAAGGAGCAGGACCAAGAACTGTACCAGTTAAAGTAGAAGGAAGTGGGGAAGGCAGTCAGAATAGCAAAGGCCCAAACTGAAGAAAAGATAGACAACTCAGTTAAGAAGGGAGATAAAACATTTTATAGGTACATTAGGGAGCAAAGAAAGACCAAGGGAGGGATAGAGAGGCTTAATAAAGGGAAGAGAGGATGGGCAGAGGGTGACAGTGAAGAAGCAGGGATACTGAATGAATACTTCTGCTTAGTATTCACAAAAGAAGAGGCTGGAAGGTACCTAAACCAAAGAATAGGAGCACTCTAGATAGGGGGTTGATACTAGTCCATTCACAGAAGAAAGGGTCATGAAAGAACTCTTAAAACTGAAGTTGAACAAAGCAATGGGGCTTGATGGGATTCACCACAGAATTCTAAAAGAACTAAGTTGAGAACTTGTGACACCACTGACTACCCTTTTTAACAAATCATGGGAGGATGGTGTTGTACCTGAGGACTGGAGGAGGGCAAATGTGATTCCCCTTCACAAAAGTGGGAGCAAGACAGAGGCATACAATTACAGATCTGTTAGTTTGACCTCAGTGGTAGGGAAAATGATGGAATCACTTCTGAAGGAAAGAATTGCTGAGTTCCTAGAGGCCAGTGGTGCACAGGACTCAAGGCAGCATGGATTCACAGCAGGAAGGTCATGTCAGATGAATTGAATTGATTTCTTCGACTGGGTGACCAAAGTAGTAGACCAGGGAGGGGATGCAGGCATAGTCTACCTAGACTTTAGCAAGGCATTTGACACAGTCCCACACAAAGGATTAATAAATAAGTTAGCCAGCCTCGGAGTTGGGTCCCAGGGTAATAGCCTAGGTAAAACATTGGCTGGACAAAAGGACACAGAGGGTAATAGTAAATGAAGTCCACTCTGAAGAAAGAGGGGTTACTAGTGGGGTACTGCAGGGTTCAGTACTGGGACCGGTCCTCTTTAATGTCTTTATAGGTGACATTGCAGTGGGACTGGAAGGGAAAGTATGCCTCTTTGCAGACAACACAAAGATCTTCCACAGGGTTGATACATAAGAGGGGGTGGAAAGAATGAGAAGGAACTTGGCAAGGTTGGAGGAATGGTCAAAAGTATGGCAGCTTAGATTCAGTGCAAAGAAGTGCAAAGTAATGCACCTGGGAAACAAAAACTCAGGGAAAGAGTACTCAATGTTGGGGGAGGTACTAATAACAACAAAAATGGAAAGGGACCTGGGGGTAGTCATATCAGATGACTTAAAGGTAGGCAAGCAATGTGAGAAGGCAGTAAGGAGAGCTGGGGGATGCTGGGATGCATAGGGAGAGGCATCAACAGTAGAAAACAGGAAGTTGCTATCCCTCTGTACAGACAGTTGGTGACACCCCATCTGGAATACTGCATGCAGTTCTGGAGACTCATCTCCACAAGGCCATAGACAGGATGGAGGCAGTCCAGAGGAGGGCAACTAAAATGGTGCAGGATCTGCACCACAAGCCATATGAAGAGAGACTAAAGGAGCTTAATATGTATACCCTCAAGGAAAGGAGGGAGAGGGGGGACATAATTGAAATATTTAAGTACCTCAAGGGAATCAATAAAGTCCAAGATGGTAGCAACTTTCAGAAAAAGAGATGTGCAAGAACAAAGGGGCACAATTTGAAGATAGAGGGGAGACTGCTCAAGGGCAATGTAAGGAAGCATTTTTTCACAAAGAGGGTAGTGGATGCATGGAACAGCCTTCCTGAGGAGGTTGTGGGGTCAAAAACAGTGGGGAAATTCAAGAATGCATGGGACATGCATAAAGCAATTCTTGTGGAAGGTTAGGAGGAAGTAGGCTGTTGGTTAACTTGGATCTTCAGCTTATAAAATGGGTAGAGAAATGGGCAGATTGGGCAGAACAAGTGGTTCTTATCTGCCAACAAAGTCTATGTTTCTATGTATCTATGTAACAGCCTGCATTAGGCCCAGTTATATCATCAACTGGAGGAAATGCATTCCAAACAGAGAGGTTTCATCATTGATTCAGGTGTTAAAGTCATCTAGCACCAGCAATCTGTGTGACTCCATGACCAAATTGACAATGGAACCCTCATTTTCCTGTAGGAAATCATTTCTGGATCCCAGAGGTCAGTACACAAGCATGATCTTGCAACCTGTACCCAGCCCACCTTTTACTGCCATGGAGTCAAATTACATGGTTCCACCCATGTGATATGCTGTCAGTCCCAATGCAGAACTAAAGCTGACCACCCCCCTCCCCAATGCTCTCGTCTAGAACAGTGCACCACAGAAAAACTTGCTGGGATAGATGCCTCTTGTATAAGTCCAGATCCCTCCTCTAACCAGGTCTCCATGATGCATACCAGGTCGGTTAAGGAGTCTGTGATGAAGGACTCCATCGCAACACTTTAATACCTCCATGACCTGGCATTACATAGAACTACCCCAATGTGAGAGCCAGGTCAGCAGACCCATTAGTTACCTGTCTGTTGGAAATCAAAGCATTCATAGGAATGGTTATTAGGCAATTCAGATGCCTCTCCTGGCATCATTCATTTCCCAGGTACCTTCTCGATCCCTCACTCCAAATCCTGCTCACTCCATAGTTAATCCTTGGAGTGAACATGTCTTATGAAAGGGGGCACTAGAGGACAGGGTGATTCTACATATCAAAAGGTGCACACCACTCAAATTCAAAGACAGTGGTACTAGACTTCAGAAGGGTGAGCTTCTGCAGGATGGGAGAAATACTCAAATAAAAGCTTGTTGGAGTAGCCAGAGCAGAATAGATAGGCATCACATGGGTTGTCATCAAGAGAGATGCAACAGAAATTATTGTAACCTATATGAGCTGGGTTGAGAAGAACAATAAATACAGAAAGCCAATCTGGTTTCCAAAGAGGTAGGAGAAGATGTTTGGGCAAAAAGGGTAGCATTTAAAAATACAAAATATGAACAGAGTGAGGCCAACTGGGAAGATTATCTGGAAAAATTAAGGTAGGCCAGAGAATTGGTAAGAAAAACTTAAGCATTCATTGTTATAGGGGTACGGTAGAACACCAAGGGTTAGGGTTGCATATGATGTTCAGTGTTAAACCCTTAACTTTGCACATTAATAGCTTTAGCAGCATTTGATAAAATCAGCTAAAATTGTGCACGTATTGTCTATGAGCAAGATCTAAATCTGTGGAAAGTTTTCAGACAGCAGCTTGTTCGATTTCTGAGATCCGCATATGTCATTTTTCTGTAGATGTCAAATTTTTTCCATGCTTAACATGGGATATTTTTTTGCTCTCACCTACTGTACAGCCTGCACAGAATGGATTTTTTTCCTCAAACTTTCAGGGTACAGGCATCATGTTCTAAGGCAGTGCCTTTGAAAGATTTCGTGAAAAAATATTAAGTGGTTCTAGAGTCATAAGACTTTAAAGTTTTGTGGGGTTTTTTTTTGTTCTGAGCATGCTCAGTAGGGTTCTTGGGATAACATTCTGATGCAACACCAAAATTCTGTGTTGCGTGACCATTTTGGTTTCTCACCATTTGTTTCACACAGCAGGAAACATTTTTTTTGTGTTGTGAGAGCTGCCATCTTGTTTCTTTTTCACTTAAAACAATCATTTGTCAATGCTGAATGTTGTCTTGCTGACATTGGCATCGGTAGCGCAGGAGTTGAACAGATGCATAATAGGAATGGCAGCGAAGTATGAATGTGACATCAACCCAGGGTTTTAAATAAATGATTAGCAGTTTTTTTCTTGGGACAATACTAACTGTACAGAAAGCATTTATATGGGTTTTCTAGAAGTGTTATGTTTGTTAAACACAGTGAGGTAAGTGTTATGCATTTTCACAATGTTTTAGAACTTTTATGAGCAAAACGCTAATCAATTTTTAGAGTTAAATAAAACCCTGCAACCCCACATCACCCTATAGAGACTGACAGGCACTGAGGTGTGCCTTTGGGAATCGGCCATAACGTTCATTGCATTTCAGCTCTCCCTACCTGCAGTGCGACAAATATTGCATTGTTCCTTGGGTTCCTCGGGCCTTACACTCACCCCAATTGGCCAATATGCTCATGGTATTTTACCTCACCCTATACTGCAGACACTGACAAGTGCTGAGGTGTGTCGTGGGGTGTTCAGCTTAACAGTCACCCCATTTCATAAGGACATACACTGAAATGGGTGCAGCACAAGAAAATGGGGTGAACTGTGGGGCCAAAGAGTCCAAGGCACACTTCAATGCCTGTCAGTGGCTTGAGGATGGGGGAAGATGGTATGGCATGAGCATGATGGCCAGTAATGCAAAGGCATACCCTTGACGCCTGTCAGGCTGTACAGGGTGGGACGTTATGGTTAGAAACCCTAATTGCCCAGCTGTTTGTTCATATTTGCACTACAAATTTGCAACATGGCATTTTTGTGACCCCCACCTCATGAAAATGCTTTGGACCTCTGCTCATGAATAGTCGCACTGTGATTTTGTTAATCTGTGCCGAACGTTGATTTCTTACAGCGACTGCACCATTTTGCGTCAGTTGTGTGAAAACACATTTCAGGCAGGATGTGGAAAATGACAGCTGTACAATTCATAAGGAGGTGTGTAAAACTGACAATGTTGTAAATGTTGAGTGAAAATATTATAAAATCTCAAAGTTACGAGTGCGCGTGGAAACTGCGCAGCGCACACTTGTAACATACTAATTTTGTGGACTTTTGTGACCAAATTTTCAATGCACACTCTTAATACAGTCATTTAGCAGAATTATTTCACCAAATTTTCAACATATGTATTTTGGGACCTCTGCCCATGAACACTGTCACTATGCTTTTTTTTATCTGTCCTGATCGTTGATTTCCCACTGCGACCACGCCATTGTGCACCAGTTGTGCAAAAACACATTTTGGACAGAAATTGAAAAATGACAGCTGTACAGTTCATAAGGATGTGTGCAAAACTGACAATGTTGTAAATGTTGAGTGAAAATATTACAAAATCTCGAGGTTACGAGTGCACGTGGAAACTGCACGACGCATGCGAAAACTGCGCAATGCATGCTTGTAACATACTCAATTTGTGAAGATTTGTCACCAGATTTTCAACATAGCCATTTTAGGACCTTTGCTCATGAACAGCATCACTGTCATTTTCTTAATCTGTTCCGAACACTGATTCCCCACAGCAACCGCGCTATTCTGTGCTGGTAGTGCGAAAACACATTTCAGACAGGATGTGAAAAATGACATCTGTACTGTTCATAAGGAGGTGTGGAAAAATGCCAATGTTGAAAATCTGGCATGAAAATATTACAGATTTGCGAAGTTATGAGCATGCGTGAAAATTGTGCAGTGCATGCTCGTAAAACAGTCATTTTTTTAATTTTTTTTTTTTTTACCAAATTTGCAACTTAGGCTTTTTGAGAGCCCACCTTATGAACAGTGGCACTGACATTTCATTATTCGGTCCCAAAAGGTGATTTTGTGCAGTGACAGCAAAATCACCTTTCAGGACCGAATAATGCCACGACAGTGACTGAATTCATGAGGAGGGGTCCCAATAACCCCATGTTGAAAATTTGTTACCAAAATTCTGAAAAATGACTGAGATATGCACCAAAGTTGGAAAACCCCTATTTATGCCATTATACCGCTTACCGGCATTTCTTCAGTTCACGGTCAGCTTTGAAGAGTGCAGATGTGTTCCAGGTCCACCGAAGATCATCGCACTAGGCTCCGGAGGTAAGTATGGGGTGAGAGGGGAGACAGGGTGCACAAAGGGTGGGCACGGGTTGGGGGATATGCTGCCAGACTCGACGAGGGATCATTTTCTGGTTTACAGGGTAAAAAAAAAGCACTGTGGGACTTTTTCATTACAGGTGTAATTGGCACACTAGGGTGGGCTCCCAGCATGCCACATAACTGTTTGGGAGGGCTGTAGCTGAGGGGGGAATGGGCACCCCCGCCAGCCATACAGAGGTGGGGGAGTCACATAAGCCGAGGGGGATTGGGCACCCTCTCGGCACACAAGACATGGTGGGGGGGGTACAGTATGCCGACAGGGATTGGGCACCCGGTTGGCAAATTCCCTCAAGAGGGGACATGCCGACTGGGATTGGGCACACCTGTCGATGAGTGGAAGCGGGGGTCACATGAGCCGAGGGGGATTGGGCACCCCCTTGGCACACAAGAAATTGGGGGGTTACATCATGCCGATGGGGATTGGGCACCCCCATTGGCTTTCACAGATAAAAGTCGGCAGCTGTCCATCAGCTTCTCTGGGGACTGAGAAGCTGACGGGGAAGCTGCCACCATGTTGCTTACCCAGAGCAGGCAAGCAGTAATTGGCTGCTGCAATCAGGGACCACTGCATTGTGCTCCCTGATTGCAGCTGCTAATTTCTTTGAAGGTTATGGAATGTTTTTTCAACTGCTGTCATAGAAAGCATGCTATGCCATTGGCGCCACAGAGCCCAGCCTCAAAAAGCAGTAGCACCATTGGCTGCACCAGCACTGCACCTCCGAAACCTGCTTCTCAACTGAAGCAACCACAATATGTTGTCTGCACTTTGCTTCGCACGCAAGACAACATAATAAAAACATACTGTACACAACACATAAAATGGTGTAATTAAAAACAAACACCCAGACCTAGCTAAATGGGATACGTTTAGCTAGATAGTGGAGGTTTACATAGAAACATAGAATCTGATGGCAGATAAGGACCGCTTGACCCACCTAGTCTGCCCATTTTCCTACCTAACAGATAAGCTGCAGATCCTAGTTAACCAACAGCTTACTTCATCCTACCCCCCACTAGGACTGCCTTATGTCTGTCCCAGGCATTCTTGAATTCCCCCACTGTTCTTGACTCCACGACCTCCTCAGGGAGGCTATTCCATGCATCCACAACCCTCTCTGGGAAAAAATACTTCCTCACATTACCTCTGAGCCATCCCCCTCAATCTTCAAATTGTGCCCCCTTGTTTTTGGCGCATCTCTTTTTCTGAAAGATGTTACCCTCTTGGACTTTGTTGATTCCCTTGAGGTACTTGAAAGTTTCTATCATGTCCCCTCTCTCCCTTCTTTCCTCACAGGTATACATATTAAGCTCTTTTAGTCTTTCTTCCTATGTCTTCTGGTGCAGACCCTGCACCATTTAGTTGCCCTCCTCTGGACAGCCTCCACTCTTCTATGTCTTTACGGAGATGGGGTCTCCAGAACTGCACACAGTACTCCAGATGAGGTCTCACCAACTGTCTGTATACAGGGATAACAACTTCCTGTTTTCTACTATTGGTGCCTCTCCCTATGCATCCCAGTATCTCCCCAGCCTTCCTTACTGCCTTCTCACATTGCTTGCCCACCTTCAGGTCATCTGTTATAATTACCCCCAGGTCTCTTTCCATTTTTACTGTTGTCAGTATCTCACCCCCCATTGTGTACTCTTCCCCTGGGTTTTTGTTTCCCAGGTGCATTACCTTGCCCTTCTTTGCATTGAATCTGAGCTGCCATACATTTGACCATTCCTCCAACCTTGCCAAGACCCTTCTTATCCTTTCCACTCCATCTTGTGTATCAACCCTGTTGCAGCTCTTTGTGTCGTCTGCAAAGAGACATACTTTTCCTTCCAGTTCCTCTGAAATGTCACTTATAAAGACATTAAAAAGGACAGGTCCAAGTACTGAACCCTGCGGTACCCCGCTAGTAACCCTCCTTTTTTCACTGTGGACTCCATTTACCACTACTCTTTGCGTCCTGTTGTCTAGCCAATTTTTTATCCAGGCTACCACCTTGGGACCCACTCCAAGGCTGGCTAACTTGTGTATTAATCTTTTGTGTGGGACTGTATCAAATGCCTTGCTAAAATCTAGGTAGACCATGTCCACAGCCCCTCCTTGGTCTACTACTTTGGTCACCCCGTCAAAGAAATCTATTAGATTTGTCTAACATGACCTTCCCATCGTGAATCCATGCTGCCTTGGGTCCATGCCCCACTGGCCTCTCTAGGTACTCAACAATTTTTCCTTCAGAGTGATTCCATCATTTTCCCTACCACTGAGGTCAAACTAACTGGTCTGTAGTTTTCTGCCTCTGTCCTGCTCCCTTTTTTGTGAAGAGGAATCACATCCACCCTCCTCCAGTCCTCAGGTACCACCCCATCCTCCCATGATTTGTTAAAGAGAGTAGTCAGCGGTGTCACTAGTTCTACCCTTAGTTCTTTTAGAATTCTTGGGTGAATCTCATCAGGCCCCGTTGCTTTGTCCACCTTCAATTTTATTAGTTCTTTCAGAACCCTTTCTTCTGTAAATGGACTGGTACCGACCCTCATCTTCAGAGTGTTTCTCTTATTTGGTTTAGGTACCTCCCCTTCCTCTTCCTTTGTGATTACTGAGCAGAAATATTCGTTCAGTATCCCTGCTTTTTCACTGGCACCCTCTACCCACATTCCCTCCCCTTTATTAAGCCTCAGTATCCCTTCTTTGGTCTTTCTTCGCTCCCTAATGTACCTATAAAAGGTCTTATCCCCCCACCTTAACAGAGTTGAATATCCTTTCCTTGGTTTGGGCCTTTGCTATTCTGACTGCCTTCCCAGCCTGCTTTAACTGATAACGTTCTCTGTCCTGCTCCTTCTGTGTTTCCTTATATTTCCTGAATGCTATACTTTTCTCCTTAACCTTCTCTGCCACCTCTTTTGAGAACCATAGCGATTTTTTCCTTTGTTGTGTTTTGATGATTTGCTTTACACAAAGGCTTGTTGTCTCTGTGATGGCTGTTTTGATTACTCCCCATTGTTCCTCCACCCCTCCTTCTTGCCTGTTTGCTAGTGCTTTTCTGAGGCACTCTCTCATTTTCCCCAAATCAGCCCTCCTAAGGTCCAATACTCTTGCTTTTGTATGGCTTGATTGTATGGCTGTGTTTATCGTTAACCACACTGTTTGGTGGTTGCTTGTTCCCAGATGGCTACCCACTTCTAAATCTGAGATTCTTTCTCCGTCCCCATTTGAGAGTACCAGGTCTAAGATTGCTCCCTCCTGTCTGGGTTCCAATACTAGCTGTCTGAGGCTTGCCCCCTGTAGGGCATCAAGAATTACACTGCTCTTGGATGTGCCTGCAGCAAAGGTGCTCCAGTTAACATCTGACATATTCAGCACCCCGATCAACAATATATCCCATTTTTCTGCCATTCTAAGGAAGCCTTCTATCATTTCCTTGTCCATTCCCTTCCCCTGAGATGGGGGTCTGTATACAACCCCCATGCGGATTGTGGTGCCATTTCCTGTCTCCAGGGTGACCCAGAGTGCCTCATCTGCTCCCTGTTTACTCTTTAGTTCTGTTGCTGTGATCCCTTCCTTTACATAGAGAGCTTCTCCTCCTCCTCTTTTACACTCCCTGTCCCTCCTGTAAATTGTGTATCCTGGTATGCTGACATCCCAGTCATGGTTCTCTGTGTACCAAGTTTCTGTGACTGCCACAATATCCAGGCAACCCTCTTCCATTAAGGCCACTAGTTCAGGGAGCTTGTTACACAGACTACGGGCATTGGTACTCATCACTCTCCACTTTTTTATGGCCTTATCCCTTTTAGCCCCATTCCTGTCCTTACTGCCTTTGCCTTTTTTTACATTTACCTCTGTTCTGCTCCCTAATGACTTCTCTGCCTTGGTGTTTGCCTTACTAATTACCGTGTTTTGTGGGGGGAGACTGGGATTTACCTGCTCCTTTTCAGTGCCCCCACCCTTGGCTAGTTTAAATGCTTGCCAAAGAATCATTTAAACCTCTCACCTAAGATCCTGGTTCCCCCCCTGGACTAGTGCAGACCATCGCACCAGTATAGGTGTGAATCCCTCCAGGTGGCTCCCCAGTCCCCAATGAAGCCAAAACCCTGAGCTCTACACCAGTTTTTCAACCATTCATTGAATTCCCCGGTGAGTGGTACCCTAGCATCACCCTTCCTATAGACAGGCAGCACCTCCAAGAAGGTTACCATATGCGTTATTTGTCTAAGGCCCCTCCTCAACTCTACAAACTTCTCTTGCACTGCTCTGATCCCATTCCTAGCCAGATCATTTGTCCCTAGGTGGATAATGACATCCAGCTCCCTCCCTCATGAAGCTGCTCCTATGATCCTGAGGATTCGCTTCCTGTCCCTCCAAGCCGAGGTGCCAGGCAGGCACCTTACCTCCCTCTCCCCTTCCTCCCCCATTTCTACCCCCCTAATGATTGAGTCTCCCACCAGGAGTTGTTTACTTCCCCTGTGGGGTCCCAAGCCATCCTCCTGTGGGTCTCCTTTGTGAAGGTTCCCAGCATCCTCCTTGGTCTCCACTGCAGGTGCCTCCATAGAGGAACCACTATCCACCAGAAGAGCGAATAAATTGTGGAGAGGTACAGCTGGAGGGATGCAACTCTGTTCCACTACCCTCTCCCTCCCTGAACCCACCCTGGTCCAGCCTCCCCTCTTTCTTGGCAACCTCTGAGGTAGTGGCATTGGCCCTGGTGGTCCCTGGGTGGGGGAGGAGGTTACACGAATCCCAGCCAGGTCAGCTTGGAGATGGGCAACCTCCTCCCTCAGACCAGAGAGGTGTTTCCAAATAGGGCAGCATTGCAGCCTCCAGAATGTCTCCCGGAACACTGCAGCCCCACAGCCATTGCACTGCACCACTCCTATCATGTCTTATTTTGTGTCCTCTCTTCTGTTTCTCTGTATGCTTACTCTCTCCTCTAGTTACAGCTCTCACCCTTCCTGTTCTGGGACAGCAACTTCCTATATTCTTCAGTAACCTCCTTCTTCCTTGCTCAGTGTCAGACCACCAGCAGCTGGGGGGGGGGAGTGAGCTACTTTTTTTCCTTTAGGGTTGACAAAACCAATGTTTCATTATGATCCTACCCTTCCTACTGCCAAACAGGAAGTTCCTGTTGACAGTCAAATCCAGTGGCTATAAAAGTAGAACTGGATTAGGGTGGGTGGATGGAGGGCAATTAGTAAGAAAAAAGGCTGGGATTTTTTTTTTAATTGCCAGAAATACCTTTACTGTGCACGCCAAAATCCAGGGTGCCCAGCTTTGCAAGAGAAGCCATTCAGCTGTGTTCTCTGTATGAGAACAGCAGGACTGCTGTTGGCTGCAGTGAGAAGATTAAGCCATCAATCCCCCATTCCATCTATCTTCATCTATCCATCTGTCTGTCTCTCTGTCTTTTTGTCTGTCTACCTATCTATCTATTTATCTATCATTTTGTTTGTTTCTTTTATTAGGCAGGGCAGGTTGCCCATCACAGGTACCACTTATTTCTCCCCCATCCCCTCTCTTCCAGTTGTCCCACCCACCCTTCCAGTCTTAATGTGTTTTTTTCAATAAATGTAGACTTAGTGGGGTGCCCACCCCCAGTACTGCTTCTTTGGACCTATCTCCACTCCAGGTCACACAAGCCCATTTCTGTACAGTGCTCCAACACTTGGGTGCCCAATCCCAGTGTTGGACATTACCCTGAAATTAAGAAAACTGTTCATCTGTGATTTTTTTTAACCTGCAAAAAAAGAAAACGGTCCCTCTCAGCTCTCACTTGGCCAATCTGACCTCCCATCAGCACTCACCATCCCACACCCCTACATACCCTCACTCACTTAAACATGTCCCATGGTGTAGATCCACTCTCCAGTCAAATACATGTCTTGCTGCTGAAACTGGTGTTTGCAATATGAGAAAGTAAAGTAAGAGCGGTGCAACGTATTTCAATGTGGTTTTCAATTCTGATGCATTACTTTACCATTTTTGCATATTTTGAGCCCAAATTTTCAACATAGTGTTTTTGGGACCCTAGCACATGACCAGTTGCAGTGGAATTATGCAAATCAGGCCTGAAAGGCATTTTCATGATCACTTAGTGAAATTACCTTTTGGACAGGATTTGAACATTTTTACCACCCTTCTTCTTGAGGTGAGGTCATAAGAATGCTATGTTGAAAACTCGGGGTCAGAATATTTAAAAATGGCAAAATTATGAGTGTACATTGAAATTTTGCAACACACACTTATAATTTTAGTTATTTTAAATATTTTGATCACAAATTTTCAACATAGCCATTTTTTCACCTCACTTCATGAATGTGACAACTGTCATTTTTCCAATCCAAAATGTGTTTATGCACCTGTGGTATGGAATGATATTGTCACTGTGCAAAATCACCTTTCAGGCAGGTTATGAAAATGTGTTACACCCCTGTTCATGAGGTGGGGTCATAAGAAAGCTATGTTGAACATTTGGGGTACAAATTATGCAAAACAACAAAGTTATGAGCGTACGTTGACATTTTGCAGTACATGCTAACAACTTTGGTAAATTTAATTATTTTTATCCCAGTTTTAAAATATACCCATTTTTTCACATCACCTCATGAACATGACAATTGTCATTTTTCAAAACCTGGCCAAAATGCATTTTCTCACCTATGCCGTGGAATGCCATTTCAGCTGAGATTTGAACAATTTCACTTACCGGGTTCTTGCAGTGGGTTTGTATCAAGGCTATGTTGAAAATTTGGTGTCAAAAGGCTAAAAAAACAACAACACAGTTATGAAGATGCATTGACATTTTCCTATGCATGTTCCTAGTTTTGGTCATTTTTGACATCTGATGCTGAACACCAGGGCAGAGTCAGCAGGGCCCTACATTTCCATAGGCAGACAGAGTCTTCCCTTGATGCATGGCCTAGATGTCCATGTGTGTCTGCATCTGTTTATGCAGGTCTCTTTGAGCTGCATGAATGAGGGTATGATTCTGCTATCTTTATTTTTTTTAATAAATGTAGGCATACTGACATGCCCACTTCCAGTACCGCTTCTTCGGACCCACCTCCCCTCCAGGTCACCCGAGCCCATTTCTGTACAGTGCTCCAACACTTGGGTGCCCAATCCCAGTGTCAGACTTTAACCCAAAATAAAGAAAACTGTCCCTCGGTGATTTTTTTTTTTAACCTGCAAAACAGAAAGTGGTCCCTCTCAGTTCTCGCCTGACCTATCTGACTTCCCTTCAGCACCCACCACCCCACACCCCCCCTACATACCTTCACTCACTTGAACATGTCCCATGATGTAGAGCCGCTCTCCAATATAAAATGTGCTTTGCTGCTGGAACCAGCTACTGCAATATGAGAAAGTAAGGTAAGTGCAGTTCAACGTATTTCAGCGTGGTTTTCAACTTTGATACATAACTTTGCCATTTTTGGATAAATTGAGCCCATATTTTCAACATGGGGTTTTTGGGACCCCAACACATGACCGGTTGCAGTGGAATTATGCAAATCATACCTGAAAGGTATTTTTATGATCACTTGGTGAAATCACCTTTTGGACAGGATTTTAACATTTTCACCACCCTTGTTCTTGAGGTGAGGTCATAAGAAGGCTATGCTGAAAATTTGGGGTCAACATATTTGAAAATGGCAATCTTGTGAGTGTACACTGAAATTTTGCAATGCACACTCATAATTTTAGTAATTTTAAATATTTTGATCACAAATTTTCAACATTGCCATTTTTTTACCTCACTTCATGAATGTGACAACTGTCATTTTTCAAATCCTGGTCAAAATGTGTTTATGCACCTGTGGCATGGAATGGCAATGTCACTATGTGAAATCACCTTTCAGGCAGGTTTTTAATATTTTCTGTACCCCTGTTCATGAGCTGGAATCATAAGAAGTCTATGTTGAAAATGTGGGGTACAAATAATGCAAAACAACAAAATGATGAGCATATGTTTAAATTTTGCAACGCATGCTTATAACTTTGGTAATTTTATCCTAACTTTTCAACATACCCATTTTTTCACATCACCACATGAACTTGACAATTGCCATTTTTCCAAACCTGACCAAAATGTGTTTTTGTGTCTGTGCCATGGAATGACATATCAGCTGATATTTTAACATTTTCACCTACCAGGTTCTTGAGGTGGGTTTGTGTCAAGGCTATGTTGAAAATTTTATGTCAAATTAGAAACAGAAACATAAACTTTGATGGCAGGTAAGGACCGCTTGGCCCACCCAGTCTGCCCATTTCCCTACCTAATGGATAAGTTGCAGATCTTAGTTAACCAACAGCCTACTTTCTCCTACCCCTCCACCAGATTTGCCTTATATCTGGCCCATGCATTCTTGAATTCCCACACTGTTTTTGACCCCACACCCTCCTCAGGAAGGCCATTCCATGTGTCCACCACCCTCTGCATGAAAAAGTATTTCCTCACTTTGCCCCTGAGCCATCCCCCCCATCTTCAAATTGTACCCACTTGTTCTTGCACATCTCTTTTTCTGAAATATGCTACCCTCTTGGATTTTGTTGATTCCCTTGAGGTACTCAAAATTTTCTATCATATCCACCCTCCCCCTCCTTTCCACAAGGGTATACATATTAAGCTCCTTTAGTCTCTCTTCATATGGCTTCTGGTGCAGATCCTGCACCATTTTAGTTTTCCTTCTCTGGACAGCCTCCATGCTGTCTATGTCTTTGCAGAGATGGGAACACCAGAACTTCATGAAGTACTCCAGATGGCGTCTCAACAACTGCCTGTACAGAGGGATAACAACTTCCTGTTTTCTGCTGGTAAAGCCTCTCCCTATGCATCCCAGTATCCCTCCAACCTCTTTAGTGCCTTCTCACATTGCTTGCCTACCTTTTAGTTCATCTGATATGACTACTTCCAGGTCCCTTTCCATTTTAGTTGTTGTTAGTACCTCCCCCCCATTGTGCACTTTTCCACCAGGTTTTGTTTCCCAAGTGCATTACATTGCTCTTCTTTGAATTGAATCTAAGCTGCCATACTTTGGACCACTCCTCCAGCCTTGCCAAGTCCCTTCTCATCCTTTCCATACCCCCTTATGTATCAACCCTGTTGCAAATATTGAAAAAACAACAATACAGTTATGAAGGTACGTTGACATTTTCCTATACATGTTCATAGCTTTGGAAATTTTTGACATCAGATACTGCATAGCAGGGTATAGTCAGCAGGGTCCTACACTTGTGTAGGAGGATGCAGTCTGCTCTTGGTACATGGCCCAGATGGCTATGTGCATCTGCATCTGTTCACCCAGGTCCCTTGGAACTGCATAAATGAAGGTATGATTCCACTATCTTAAAGAGAAAGGAAATTATTTGCAAAAATATTTCATTAGTGCACCAGTTAGGGTAATGTAAATGCCATAAAAGTAGGAAAATGTGGCATTAGCATTTCTATCCCTAACTCTCCCCCTTCACCCCCCCACCAAGCAACACAATGAAAAAACATAAGGGTTTGGGGTCTTCAGAGTCTCGGGGAATCAGTGGTGGGGTCTTCCTTGGGGTTGTCAACCCTAATGCCCCCCCAGCCTGTAGCCTCCAATCTGAAGCACAAGGTGCACCTCCTAGCCACTGTCCTAAAGTAATGCACTCTTCAAAGATTTGTTATTTTTTTATTTATTTAGTTGTTTAACCAGGTATAGCACACTAAGCTGAAAGCTTTTTTACAGGAGCGACCTGGGAGCAGAGGGATGTACAGAGGGATAACAACTTCCTGTTTAGATGGAGAAGTACAGTATTTCTTGCCACATTGCCAGTACAATTTATTGTTACTTTCTTCATGCATGACCCACAGGAGATCATGTGTGATGTTTTTTTCTCAACAAATGGGCTGAGCACTAGTGTTGACAACCACCAGGAAGACCCTACCTTGATTCACCAACACTCTGGAGACCCAAAGCCCTAACCCTAATGTTTTTTCCCTTTTGTTGATTGGGGAGATAGGGGTGGGGAGTTAGGACTGGAAACTTTAATGCCACATTTCCCTGCTTTTGTGGCATTAAGTTACCCTATCTGGTGCATTAACAAAGTTTTTTTGCAAATAATATTTAATATGCATCTGTTTTTGTTTTGTTCTATTAATGCTACTTTTGGTTTGCCCAGTACCTATGTATTGTCACTAAATGTTAATTGTGCTCACTTGCACTTTTGTATTATTTTATTGATGCAGTTTTTAATTACTCTGCACCTATTTATTCTCACTATATGATAATTGCATTTACTTGTATCTTTGTATTGTTGAATAGTTGCTTTTTGCATTGTTACTCCCCCACCCAATTTTTCCATGATGCACCTGGAAACAAGTTGTTACCAGCTCAGTAGTATTGCCTGAAAAATCTTTTGAAATAAACACATACATAAAAAAATAAAGTCTAGATGAAGCTCACAATAGTTGAGAGGGTCAGGGAGGGAGAGAAATCCTACTTTAGATACATCAAGGAACAAAGAAAAAGAAGCAGTGGCATGGGTGGAAGAGATGGGAGAAAAAAGGCTGATATAGTATACTGAGCAAATATTTTTGTTCAGAGTTCAAAGTGGAGGAAGGAGGGCTGCTTTCAGAATGTGGGGTGCAAGCCACAGAAAGGGGGCAGTGGTAGGATGGCTTATTAGACATGTCTTGGAGTAGAGTGTGCTTAAGTATCTTAAAATCCCAAAGGTGGTCATAGCAAGGGTGTTGACAGGTGCAATCTATAGTGATAAAGATGGTTAAACAGATGCCAGCAACACTGTTACCAAATCTGTTCAACTGTTTCCTGGAGATGAGGTTGGCACCTGAAGTTTGCTAATTTGGTGCCACTCCACAAGGGCAGGGCTAGGGATGGCCCAGTTAATTATGGAGGGACTAACCCACAACAGGGTATGGGTTTGCTGAGCATTAATCCATGCTGGGGGGGGGGTTGTGAGTGACAAGGCTGCAGGCCAAGTGACTTCAACCACCCAGGCATGAATTAATGCTCAGTAAACCCATACCCTGGAGTGGGTTAATCCTCTTATAACATGAGCCACATTATGTTAGAGGTTTATGTAAAGGAATATTAAAATATATGTGTTTGAACATGGATTTGCACTAAAATAGTACTTCTGCCTAATGAATAATGTGCATAGAGAATACTGTCTTTGTAGTTGTCCACTAGGTGGATTTGTTGTTATGAGGATGCAAGTGCTAAAAAGATGCAGAATTCAGCTTTGTAATGTGAAATTCACCTTTGTAACTTGAAGTTCAGTATTCTAAGGCAAAATTCTGCCATTTCAAGTGAAATTCTGCCATTGGAAGGTGAAGTATCACTTTAAAAGGCAAAATTTGCCTTCTCTGTTACAATGTGTCTATGGTGGAGTGATTCTTCCAAGTCAGTTTACATTGCTGTCAATTAGGATATTGTGGACTGGCAAGGCAACTGTGGGTATATCAGGGATTATTAAATGGTCAGGCGATGTGTTCTGACCAATAAAGTGATTGTATTTTAGAAAGCCATGTTATAAAAGCTAGTAAATCAGATATTGATCAGAGATGAGCTGCTGGAAATCATCCTTAAAGAGCAAATAGTGAAATTCCTAGAATCAAACAATTTGCAGGACAGGAGGTAGAATGTGTTTGTTGAAGTGAGATCATGCCAGACCAATCTAATCCACTTTTTTAATTTGGTCACAAAAGCAGTTGACAGAGTCATAGAAGTGGATATGTTTATCTTCCCTTTTTTATTTCTGTACCTCACAGAATGCTAATACAAAAGCTTGGGGACCTGGGAATATGGCACAGGCTTACCAGGTGGATGGGGAACTGGCTTCAAGCAGAATGCAGTGTTGTTATCAGATGCACACACACATGGACAAGGGAAGTCACAAGTGAAGTACCACAGTGATCAGTTTAGAAAGTTGTGCTTTTCAGTACTTTATGTTCACCTGCAGTTTAATAGTTAGAATCTAGAATACGGTGTGTTTTTCTGTGGACAACATTATGATCGGTGGCAGTGTGAACATAGAGGAGAGAATAAGTCACATGAAAACACATTTGGAAAAATTGGAAAAGTGGCGGAGTATGGCAGCTGTTTAACTCAAAGAAGTGTAAAGTGAAACACATTGGCAGAAAGAACCCCAAAATGAACTACTGTATGGTGGGAGTAAGAGTGGTGCCGACAAGAGAGGGGAGGAAACTCAGGGTCATCATTAGTGGCAGTCTCAAGTTTTCAGCTCAATGCAAAAAGCATTTGGAAAAGCAAATGCAGTAGCACCCACCAGAATGCAATAGAACACTGCAACACTCTGCAGTAGGATTATTGCAAGAAGCAATGTAGTTTCAATGTCAGCTAATCCTTTTTGTCATGTAGTAACATGAGACTGTATTGCATACTGGCGGGCTTTACTGTGGGATGCTGGTGTGTACAGAACAGGGATTTGATAGTAGAAGGAGGTGATGCTGCCCCAGTATAGGTCACTTCTGAGACCCCACCAGGAGCACTGTTTACACTTCTGGAGCCCAGACCATAACCAGGACAGAGACTGCCTAGAGACTGTACAGTGAATAGCCACTAGGATAGGGCAGTGGGGAGACATATGAAGAAAGCTTGTCAGAACTTAACAAGTTCAAGATTCACTGGAAGCCAAGTGATTGGTAAGATTGAAACATACAAGTTCTTGCAAGATATTAACATGGTAGACAATAAGGGCTTGTTCATAAAGAACGAGAACATAGTGACTAGAGGGCAGAGGTGGAAACTAATGAGGAGGAGGTCAGAAAAGACACAAAAATATTTTTTTCTTAATGGAGCAGGTGGTGGACAAGTAGAATAGACTGTCCAGAGACGTTATTGAAGCCAAGACTGTAACAGGGTTTAAACTTGGGTTGTGACAGATACAAGTGAATGGAAAGGCCCAGAAGAGAGGATGGGTTATATGTGGAAGGAGGTGACGATCTGCCACTAGGGCTATTAACTTGTTAAATCTGGCCCATCATCAGGCCAAGTATGGAGCAGTCAGGGAACTGGTAATGCTAGATGGACCTCTGTGTCTTTTTCTGTGACGCATTCTGTGTTTCTATGGTTCTGTGTTTTACTTTCACAAAAACTACAACTGAATACACTAGATGCTTAGTTTAAAAAAATAATACATTTCCACAGAAGTACTCAGATTGCTTTTCGGGACATTAAAGTAATCTAAATATATTTATTTATTATTTTTTGCTTTGTCTCCTTAGATTAATGAATATTTATTGGCCACTGTGTGTCTTTTACAAAGATTTGATATTGATTTTGTAAGCCATAAGACATAGCAGGACATTGGTTGTCTAGGGTTAATGCACACCAACGTGTAAAGTGAGACACAAGGTGCCTGCACTGAGTGCCTTCAGTGCTTAGACATGCATTAAACCCAGACTACCAATAACCTGGAGTGTAATCATTATGTTAAACGAGTACTGCAGTTTAAATTTGCAAAGACATATGTTGTGCAGAGTTTTTTGATTTGTGTATTTAGTCCTGGTGAGTCCTTCCCTATGATTGCTAATAGGAGTTTTTTTTTTTCTAAATCTGCGTGCTAGTTTTACAGCCTCTGAGGATCTCCATGTTAGCATGATTTATTCCTCTTCTTTGTGCCACAATGCATCCTGTTTCATGTGACAGTGATACATCCAGGACCACTGATTCACTGAAGGAAAGTACTGCAGCAGTAATCTGAAGATAGAAGCCTTATGTTCTGGCCTCAGTTAAATAACTCTAATTCAAGATTTGTATCATCTATATGTTTATCTAGGCCCAGCCAGAAGGAGTAAATGTTTTGCTTTTTAAGCTTTCAATATCATCAATCTACACCCAGCCATAAAAAGAACACAGATCACCCTAGGTCATCAATGCTATATTAGTAAAGACTCTAGCTGTTTTCTTACAGAATACCCACTCAATTAGCCCTCAAGTGACTGCTAAGCTACAAGTACTATATAGCCTTCAGTGCCCACTGGCTACGGAAAGTGACTTAAAATTACAGCTGTACTGATATGAAATTTACTGTAATCCAGTACTTGATGAATTTATTGTCCAGGATGCATCACTGTCACATGGGACAGGAGGCATTGCAGAAAAAGAAGAGCAATACACCATGGTAATTAGGAGCTCCCCAGAGGCCATAAAACTAGTAAGCAAATTGAGAAAAAAATCCTAATAGCAAACAAAGGGAAGAACACACCAGGACCAAATGCATAAATCAAAACACTCCGCACTACATACGCTTTTGCAAATTTTAACTTTAGCACTCATTTAAAGTGTTTTTCAAGTCTGCACAATAAAATGTTATATTTGTTTAGTTGCCCTATATTGCTTCACAATAACAGTTGAATTATCACCACTTTTATTGTTAAAGTGCTATATGTAAACATTTTTGGTGCTAAAACCTGGAAGTATATTAAAATCATTAAACAGTGCCATCTTACTTGCAGTTTCTAGCAGCAGTTTCACATTATGATATCATGAAAGGTTCAATACTTGCAAAGCAACATTTAGTAACCAGTGTATCCAAACTACTGCTCACTGTGACAGAAAAGTGTTTTGGATAAATCAGTTTTGGGTCATATTATTTGTTATCTTGATTAAAAGCACTGCATAGATTGTGTAAATATGTAATGTTAAGTTTTCTTAGAAAGCTTGAATATGTATATTATTTTTTTTACAGTATCATTATCCCAAATGTACTCCTCTCTGTTTTCACCTTTATCTTGCCACACCCCTGCATGAAAATATTACATTCTTATTCAGTTTACTAAGATAAAAATTACAAATTGCACATAAGATGTCAGCCAATAGATGTAGCCTATCTGCCCTACCTACATCACAAACACTGTGCCAGCAGTAATACTAGGGACCTTAAGACTTAAAAAAATACAAAGCTTTTTTTTCCTTTCTTATTTCATCAGTCAGCAAACTAACTGCATGCAAAAGTGTGGGAGCAAAGAATCTGGTGTAACACTCTAAGTATCTTCCAAATGGGAACATTCTACACCTGGGCTGTGGGAGGGGGTCGAAGGTCATGAGGGGTTCTGGGAGTCCACGCTTCCCCTCAGGCCTGTTGAGAATGCACCACCTTGGCCTTTTGAGTATGATCCATCACCTTGTTCTGGTCTGTTCTGTTGATTGTCCATGTCCAAGGGTCATTGATGTTATGAATGGCATATTTCTTTGCAATTATTGCACCTTACATTGTTTGGGCAGAAAATACTTGCATGGCCATAATTGAGACAGAGCAGGCACCTCATTTTATTGCATGCACTGCTAAGATGCTCAGGGCAGCAACACTTAAAGCAGACCTTAGGCTGCCCAGGCTTTGTTCTTTCTCACATAGAAACAACTAAGGAGACATAATACCTTTTTAGTATGCCTCAGTTAAAGCCTAAAATGCCTCCCCCCAGTCCAAATGTGTTCCTCTTCCATAACGAGATCTGGGTTACCTAACACTTTGCACTATTGTGTCAGGCAGCACTTTACACTGAACATATTCACCCCCTCATTCTTTAATAGTACTGTGACTGTGCAAATGGTGGGTTTTTCCAGGGGAATGGCCTGAAAAGGGTACTGGAGAACCAACATTATCAGCAAATTATACTGGTTCCAAAAGCACTCTAAAATAATCAGCGTGTTAAAGATGACATCATATGTTTTCTCCCCAGACCCATTTATGACAGCATACTTCTCAATCAAGTTAAACTTTGACTGCTTAAGAATCTTGTGGGCTACATAGATACACTCTAGAGGCTGCTCTAAACCACCTCTATAGCATAAATGAACAGCCCCGTTCCCTTTCACAGGCTCAGCATTTCTTCTAAAAAATAAGTCAGCAATATGACCCCCAACCCCTTTCTGGGATTAGGCATATGGGGCCTAGCACCTGAAGGATCTCTGGACTGGTGCTGTCCTGATGTATCTGGGCCCCTGAATCTTGTCCATGCCTAGAGGGTCCCAAAAGTGAAAGCAAATTGTTCCCATCAGTAGGTAGGGAGGGAGTTATTCTTATTCAAATAGTCAGTACTTATAGGTTCACCAATATTGGTGTGACAGTCATTTGCTGACACCGACATGGGTGACTGCAGTATGCTGCCCAGTATTTCTGCACTAGGCATTGCAGCTCCTGGGACCTATAGTGCTAAAACCCCATCCTGGGAAACAGTCAGGGAAGGGGCAGAAATTGTGTGGGTAGAAAGGACAGCATGACTGAGGGGCGATCTAAAATCAAGATCGCCCCTGTGATCATCACTCTTATTGCAGCGCCCTAACTGCAGCAACAAAATTCAGTTCCTGTTCCAATGGTATATGGTACTTATGGATGCAGAGTTAGTAACTGGAACAGATGCAGCACAAGTAGAAGCATTTGTTTGGTATGTCTGAGGCAAAGTTACAATACCTGTGTTTTAGCAGAAAGCTGAGTAATAGCACATGGTTCCTGCAGTGAAGGATTCAGGTCAGCACAGGGCTCTGTTTCACCTCTCAAAATGTCATCACTGTCATCTTATGGCTTCTGCCTTTGATTGAGCCAGCTTAGTTGTTTAGCTTAATTAGTTTATTCTGCACAATTGCAGTCAAACCCCAAAAGGAGAGGCTGAAGTTAAACATATTCAAGAACACAATACACATAGCAAAAATTTGCTTGCAAACTAAAATCTCATAATACATCAAAACCTTAACTAGTCATCATAAACACAAAATATAACGTTTGAAAAATGCCTGTAGAATTTGAACACACTGGGCAGGATTCACAAAGCCTTTTTGACAAAGTTTCCCTCCACAAATGCTGCTGCTGTGGACCTGAATCACCCACAGCTGTGGTGGTTCTGATTCACAGCTGCAGCAGTTGCGGAGGGAGTTACAGCAGATTCCAGCAGCTGTAGCCCATTCCCGCAGCTGCAGCCATCTCTTTGATGACACCACCCGCAGGCAGCCATAGACCATGGAGCCGGTCATAATCCAGTTCCACCTTTGTGAATACCTGCCGCTACGGGTGATCTGCAGATCCGCAAGTTGCAACCGACTTGCGCAGCAGTTTACCCGCAGCTGCGGATATTTCTGAGTTTCATGAATCCTGCCCACTATTTTTATGCATTAGTATTCTTCATTGATATCAGCCTGCATTTTCAATTCCCTACCAAATAGACAAAGCAAAATTGCAAAACCTAGATGAACTCATTCATTTAAAAAAAACAACATTAAAATACGTTTTATACTTCTTTGTTCTAAAATTGTGCTTCTGTCATCTAACCTACTTCCTTAAACTATACAGTGACACCACTTTTGGTGGCAAAAGGGAGTGCAACTTGTGTTTGGGATCACAAATCTCTACAATTTCTTTGCCATTTCACTTCTCCTTTCATCTAGCCTCACCAATGTATACTTCTTTACAGCATCCTCCTACATGACCTCAACCCCTAAAATTATTCATAATGCCCCTTTTTGTATCCTTTCTGTTTTATTTTTCATTATTGTAAGTCCCCCAGCCCTTACAGAAGATATGTGTTCAAGTATTGGTCTAACCATAGCACAATAAAAATATACCAAATCATCCCAACACTAGCCCTTTTTAACATAGTCAAAAATATATTCTTGAGTTTCCTTATTTTAGCATTCCCCCTACTTGTCCTTTCCATCAAAAATCCTGTTATACAGTAATTCCCAAACATTTTACACTTTTAATGATCTCAATAGCAACCCCTCCAAAAAATCAGGAGTGGGGAGGCAACTGTAATTTATTTGTTTTTCCAAACTTAATTTCCTTTGTTTTATCCTAGTTTATCTACATTAAATTTCACTTTCACCTCTCTTAAATGTTTTTAGGTCTTTCTGCATAGCAGTCTGACTTAGTTCACTAAATTTATCAATTACTGTAGTATGATCCACATACTTAATACAAGATCCAAATGTTTTCAAATCATTTATCATTATTAGGAACAAAAGAGATCTCCATTTTTTTTTTCCTGTGGCACTCCTCACACATACACTCCACCCTAGACCGGACACCCTCCTTTTCAATCCATTGGGTCCTACCCACTAGAAAATCATAAACCTACCTCACAATACAAGATGAAATGCCTAACTTCTGTAATTTCCTCATCAAAATGTTGCAATTTATCAAATCAAAAGCCTTTCTGTAATCCATTAATACTACCCTCACCATCTCTTCCTTCTCCCAAGAATTTCATGCAGAATTCAAAAAAAACATTAAACTTGCCAAGGTTGTCAAACTCCTCTTTAAAGATCCAAACTGATTTTAATCAATTTAATTTGAGACATTGTAAGTTCTAACATCCACCTTGCAATAAATCTCACACTCATTTTGGATACAACACAAGTTAGTGAAATTGGTCTAAAATCGTTTCTCGCATCCTGCAGTATAGATACTTTAGGTAAGGATAGAACGTGTGACTGTTTCAATTGATTTGGTAGTTTACATAGCAGAATATATTTGTCAAATATATAACAAACCCAAAGGACAGTTATGTCTGCTCCTTCTCTCCATACCCAGTTTGGTATTGAATCTGGGCCTACTGCGTTGTTTACTTTCAATTTTTTCAATGCTTTCGTCATTTCATCCATTGTAACAAAATATGTTTCAGGCACTTTCCCTAATTCCCCTTCTATTTTTTCTATGGGTTCAAGATGTTTACTCATTCTTGCATATTGTTTTATTTAATTCCTGCACAAACTTAATCCTTTTCTCATCACCTTCAAACCCACATTTTTCTGCCATTCTATTCTTTGTTTCCTGCACCTTTGATCCAACACTGTCAATCTGTACTGCGATTTGCTGCATGCAAACATTCAGTAGTCAATGTTTTCCATTCTGGGAAATTATCTAGCTAGCTGCCTGTATAGCTTTCTTAGGGGACTAGGATTCCGGTCTACTACTCAGTTTATAGGCAGTGTACTTCCGTCCTCTTCTGAGGCCAATTCAATTTCTGTTTTCAATTCACTACCAAATAAATAGGCAAAGCAAAATCACAAAATCTAGATGGACTCATTCATCTAAATAAAACACATTAATATATGTTTTATACTTCTTTGTTCTAAAATTGTGCCAGTTTACCAGTGTGAGCCACTCCCAACTTGATGCATGTATGGACAGTCACCACTGATTCTCCTACTGTGCATAATTCAGTGGAAAATTGAGAAACCATAGGCAGTACTGCATGTAGCAGTTCCAGGCTGAGCCTTGACTGACCATCTGCAGATATACAGTGTTCCAACTCCAGAGAGTTATTCACCTTCTCCAACATAGGAAATAAGTACAATTTGTTTTCCTGGAGCTTAATAGACTGTGATGTCTCAGCACAGTCAGGATTAGAAGCATCCACTTCCATAGATATAGCAGGATCCGCATCTAACTGCAGAACCAATCAGAAACCTCCTGATTTACCTGGCAGGAAGGAGATTAGCTCCTCCCTCTGAACAGCTGTGTCTCCATCACTGTCCATACCAGGCTCCTCTATCTTGCTGGTGAGAGCAGCAGCACCTTCTGCAGCAAAAGTAGGGGACTATACCTGGTGTAGTGGCCAAATTTCCTCCATCCACTAATAATACTATTAGCAGATTAATCCAGTTCAGTCATTGGCTTGTATCTTTATTCACATCCCCAACCCCAGGATTAGGCTGAAAATAAGCATTGTCTATATTTCCTTTCCCCATCAATAAAAACAAAATATATATTTAATAAATATGCTGCATGTATAATGTGTATATATATTATACTGATGCAGTAGTGCCAGTATAGTTAAAGTTGCCAGACAGGTTCTATCTTAAACCCCTTGGGGGACGTGCTGGGGCAGACACCCAGAAAAGGAGTGCATTGGCATTATTGCATGCCACAGATGTCAGGGGAGAACAGGGGAAAAAAATGGCACCAGTCACGGTGGCATGATGGGCATCTCCGTGGAGGGACTTGCTTGGCACCAAGGGTACATGGCAGTACTGGATCCGGACCTGGTGGTAGAGCGTGGGGGGGTCTCCACCTCCCTGCCACAGGGGGCAAGCCATGGGGGTAGTTGTGGGACCCAAACAATGGAGCTGAGGAGTCCTTGGGGATGGTGGCCTGAGACCTCAGGAGGATGCCTGACATGTGAGAGGTAAGCAGACTGGTGGGCTGGGGGAAAGTAATAACAAAAAAAAAATTCCCAAATGCTTCAAGACACAAAACTAGTTCAAACCCTCAGAGAGGTTATAGAGCAATACCTCCACCACAATCAAAATTCGATGCAGCATATAGATAAAATTTGGTGTGCCCTTAAATGTGTGGTTAGAAGGGAGTGTATCCAGCTAGCTACAATCTGGAAAAAAAAGAGAGATGCCACCTCTTCTTCCCTTTTAGGGCAAATCAAAGCCCTGGAAGAGCAGTTACCCTCCAACCCAGGGGAGATTATCCTAACCCAATTAATGCAGCTCCTGAATCAGTACTAGGAAACTTGAGAGAGCAGGCTCAATATGCCCTACTTAAGACCCAATCTCATTATATAGAACAGGGTGAAAAAGCTAGTCATTTACTAGCTCTCAGACTCAAAAAGACAAGACAAGTTAAGAATTGTAACAGCACTGAATTCTCTTCATGATGACTCGCTTATTACCCATCCGAAAGAGAGTGTCCAAGAATTTGAAGATTACTACAAAACTCTATATTCCCTTCCAGACAATGTGCCCCAGATCTCCAATATTCAGAAATATTTTGCCTCTATTCCCCTTCCATCTCTCAACCTTATTCAAAAAGAGAGGTGTCCTGTATAAAATAAGTCAGCTGGAACTGTCAGAAGCTATTCGTTCTCTTCCAGATGACAAGGCCCCTGACTCTGATGGCTTTCCTTCTTGTTTTGACAAAACCTTCGAGGAACAAATTTCCCCCTTACTCCTTCAGATGTTCAACTTTCTCTGTGAATCCGGGATAACAGACTCAGCTTTATTAGAGGCTCTCATAATTGTTCTCCTTAAACCAAACAAAGCTAGGAATAATGTAAGTAACTATCATCCCATCTCCCTAATGAATTATGATATCAAGCTCTTTGCCAAAATTCTGGCTTCAAGGCTAGCTAAAGTATGGATGACCTTGCTTAGTACTGAACAGGTGGGGTTTGTGGCAGGCCATTCATTGATGGATCACATGCATAAACTGTTCCACATCTTCTCCATGTCCGGGGGGCTCCATGTCCCATGGCCCTGGTATCCCTGGACGTGGAGAAGATGTTTGACAGAGTTAGCTGGGCCTTTCTATTTGAGGTGCTAAATAAGTTTGGCTTCCTGAAAAACTTCATTCAATGGATTAAGGTTCTTTATACTAACCCAACAGCTAAAATATATTGTAATTAGATCTATTCAGACTCTTTTCCATTGTGTTCCGGGACTAGGCAGGGGTGTCCACTATCCCCGATGCTTTTTAATCTTTATCTTGAACATCTCCTTTACCTTCTTCAAAATTCCCCACATATAAAAGGTATTCCAATTGGAGCCTTTGACTTCTGCCTGTCATTGTATGCAGATGATATTTTGCTGCACATCTCTGATCCGGATGTTTCGCTCCCTGCAGTGTTAGACATAATAGAATGTTTTGGAGCCCTCTCCAATTACAATTTAAATAGAAAGAAATCGACAGCAATACTTTTAAACAAGTGTGCCTGTCATGCACAAATAGAAGGTTTGAATCTAGACTGGGCACTTCAACTCAAATACTTAGGGCTAGCTTTGTCCCAAAATATGTCTCAAATTAAGAGAATTAACTTAGATTCTCTGGTGGAGACCATAAAACAAGACTTGGGAATATAGGCCCCTTTATATCTCTCCTTGCAGGGAAGAATCAGCATAATCAAGATGAATGTCCTTCCAAGGATATTTTATCCCTTGAATATGCTGAACTTCTATCTTCCACAATCCTGGTTTCAGAAGCTCCATAAGATCATCTCCCAATTTCTCGGGAGCAGTAAACCACCAAGAAGATCCTACGTTAGGCTAGGAGCAGACAAGCTTCATGGAGGTCTCAGACTTCTCGACTTTTATCGCTATTACTTAGCTAGTCACATAGCCAATTATATGCACTGGACACCTCACAGTCTTCCACAAAATGACCCTCTTTTTATTCTGGCATGGCTTCAACTAGAACACCATATAATCAGTCAGAATTTTATCTCCCCACTCAGCCTACTCTATACCAATGCTAAAATCTGTTCTTCTATAATTGGGAATGAGATCATTCTGATGTCCATAAGAGTACATATTCAGCTCTGTAGAATACTTAAATACGAAAATTGTAAAAATGTCTCCCAGCCTCTGTACCTGAATCTCAATTTTAGGCTGGAAGGGCAGTGCCTGAAACCACAAGGAAACTCTACCCTTACAGAGATTAAAATATCAGATCTCCTGGAGAGTGGGAAGCTTATGTCATCGCTGGATCTCCTATCCTTCCTGAATCTTCTGAGGAAACAAATCTTTAAAGGATACCAGATCTATCACTTACTGATTATTAAGTTGGGTATGGGAGTCTGGGACATGGACTGATCTGACCTAATTATCTCACTTAGCAGCTTGGCGTGGCAGCCTCATGCAGTTTCTCAGATAACATTGGTGTTATATCCTGCCATTTGACCAGGAGTGCTGGGTTCTTTTGCATATTGGACAGAACAGTTCCCTAACAGGGAACTTAATTGGGACAAGATCTGGCAAGCAGTATATGCATAAACCTCTAATGATAAGCTTAGACTTATGCAGTTTTACATTTTGCATAATATTTATTACACTCTGTCTAAATTATTTAAAATAGGGAAGACGCAGGATGCAAACTGCATCAGATGTGGCCATGATGAGGGTACCCTACTGTATGTCCTCTGGGACTGCCTCATAATCAGACCACTGTGGAGTGAGATAAGGGCCAAGGCTGAGCACCTTCTAGGATTAGATGACCTTTTCATACCCGGAATTTGCATAATGGGAGATTATTCTCAGTGACGGAAAGAAGATATAATATGTCCCTTATCTCGCATTCCGTTGAAAGGCTGGTATTAAAACACTGGAAGGATTCCAAAATAATTTCTTACCCTGAGTGGCTAAATGAACTACTATTTAATCTGAGAGTAGAAAAAAATGATAGCAACCCTAAGGCATGTCCCAACTGTCTTTGACAAAAAAATGGGGTAAATTACAGGCATTATACTCCATCTCTAATTACTAGTGTCCCTTCCCCTGATAGACTCAAGTCACACTTAGTAAGCCATAGCCTTATAACAGCTTGAACCAAGAAATAAATGCTGTATTGAATTACAGGATAAGTTTCAATATACCATCTGTGCATGAACAGATACTTGCCTGACCGACTAACCTATTGCCTTACCTATAATGATAAGAGTAACACTGGGGAGATGGAACGGTATGGGAGGGGGGAGATATTTTGTTAGTTTTAATAGTGGGGGGAAGGGCTGGGAGAGGGGGTTGACAGGCTGTTTGTAGTGTAAGATTGCTTTCCGTGAGTCAATGTAACTCTAAGGCTCTTGCTTATCTGTCCTGTATTAATTTGTTCCTTCATTTCTCCTTGAACACCTATGTGAAAAGACAAAATCAATAAACTATATTAAATAAAAAAAAAAAAATAATAATCATGGAACAGTTCCCAAACAGTACCAAACATTGAGGGAGGATGACTGGACATGGTGATCCTGAGTGAGGAGGCTTTGTGGAACACTGAGGTCATTGCTGGTACATCTATGAGAGACAATGTCCCGACTGTTGTGTTTAGTGAGTTTATGAACAGTACTCTAAGTTGCAGTGGCACGAATGTCAGCAACAGATATATTCTGAAAACAAACCACTGAGGTAGCCACCCCCGCAGGTGGAATGAGCATGGGCAGGGCCAGGAAGCTGCTTACCTCACTTCTGGTAACAAAATGCAATTCAATTGGCCAGCCATTTGGAAGGGCCTTGTTTAGAAATCTGAGAGCCCACCATTCAGAGGGCAAAAGCAATAAAGAACTGAAAGGATTTTCTACAAACCTTTGCACAATTCAGGTACCAATGCAGCATTCTTCAGATACCCAACATATGTAAACAATGTCCCCCAGTGTCTGTGGAAGAGGAAAAGTAAACAGGAGGGCCTATTGTCTGATTTAGTGCTCTCTCAGACACAACCTTTAGAAAAAAATGAGGATTGATATTTAATGTGTAATGTGACCCTATCCTTGTGAAAATCTATGAACAGAGGATCTGTAACCAGAGTCTATAACTCCAGTGTGCATCTAGTAGACTTCATAGCCACTAGAAACAGTGTCTTACAAGAGAGGAAGTGCATCTCCCAAGTAGTCATAGGCTCAAAGGGAGGAGCAATGAGGGTCTCTATGGCTGGACAAACTAGAATCCCACACTGGAAATGGACCTCAAACCAGGAAGTAAAAAAGGAATATGTCCCTTAGGAATCTCCTGAAAACCTCCAATTGGGCCACCGTTGTAGCGTGATATAGGGCATGAAAGGCTAACAAGGTGGCCATGTGGACTCTTATGGAGGTATACTCTAGTCCTGAGCCCTTGAGGGGCAATAGAAGATTAGGAACTGATCATGTATAGTAAATTAGCACATGTCCAGTACACCATATCATAAAACGTTCTAATTTTTGTGAATAAGTGAACAGGGTTGATGACTTTCTAGCCTCCAGGAGCACATCAGCCACTGCTAGGGAATCCCCAAAGTGAGAAAGCTCTTTGTTCTCAAGAGCCATGCATGAAGGTGCAGGAACCAAAGAACCAGGTGCACCAGAATACCTTGCTACTGTGTCAGTAGTCTGGCTCACAAGAGGAGAGGGACAGGAGGTTATATTGCCAGTTGTTGGAGAAGTGAAAACCAAATTTTCCTGGGACAGTGAGGAACCACCAGAAGCAGGCTGGCATGCTCAGCCTGCAGTTTCACTAGATCGCTCTGTCTTTGTGGGAATGGGGGAAAAGCCTGGAGAAACCTCACTTTCCAAAGAGGGACAATGCATCTCACTAAGAAATTCCATTCCCTGGAGTGAGTGAACAGAAAGATGGCAGTTTTGCATTGTATGGAGATGCAAACAGGTCTATGTCCAGAAAACCACATTTTTCAAATAGGCCATCCATGATGGAGTCCAAGAGTTCTCATTTGTAGCACAGCACAGTAGACTGACTGAGGTGGTGAATATGACATTTACTGTGAAAGATGTTCCTGGACCTGTTCTCATTATTGTAAAATTCAATAAACTTTAATTTGAAAAAAAAAAAAGACTGACTGAGGTGATCTGCAAGTACATTCAGAAATCCAGGGAGCAACACTGCTAACAGAAAAATGTTGTATTCCATTACTGAGTCCCAAATTCTAATAGCTTCTCTTCAGAGAATGTGTAAATGAACTCTGCCTTGTCAATTGATGTAGTAGAACATCACTGACATACTGTCTGTGTGAATGAACAGCTGATTCCCTTGAAAGAGTGTAGTCAAGTCCTGTAGAACAGTCCTCATCTCCACAGTGTTGCTGTGAAACACTGTATCCAGAGGGACACATTGACCCTGGGTTCAGAAAGGGCTTAGACAAGCCATGTAACCCATCCCTGAGGCATCTATTGTCATAACCAACAATGGGAATGGCCACAGCAATGGCAACCCTTTCTCCAGGTTGGATCGGTTGCACCACCAGAGGAGGGAATGACAAAGAGGAGAAGTAGCCTGTATGAGGTGCACCAGCTCATCTGAGTGCTGAGCCCATTATGCCCTGAGAAAACATTGTGGGGTTCTCATATGGAGGCGGGCCACTGGAACTGTCAAGATGGCAGTGGCCTTAGACTGATCAGTCATAAGAGACAATGAGTGGACACAGAATCGGTGGAGGTTACCAGCTGTGCCTGTGCCACTAGTACTGTGGAAAATTTCTAAGGCAGAAACACCCTACAATGACCCATGTACAGAACCGCTTTAATGTACTGAAGCCATTGGTAGGGGGTAACGACAGACATCACCTTGTTGATCAATATACCCTGGGTTGCCCCTGAAAAAGGGACAGTCTGATTCAGTCGGATCACCCAGTTACCAAAATTCAAATAAATAAATAAATACCCTATTGTTTGAACAGTTGTCTGGTTGAAAACAGTGTGTACAGTATTGCATCCCACAATGGGATTTTAATAGCCAATCAACTGTATACGGGAAGACATACAGATCCTCTCTGTTGAGCTCTGCTGCTACCACTGCAAACACTTTGATAAAGACATACGGTGCTGAACATAAGCCAAAGGACAAAAAACAAAATTGGTTGTGTGAGCCCTGAAGCATGAATAGCAGATAATTTCTGTGAGATTTTCTGATCTTGAAGTGAAGGTGAGGATCCTTCCTGTCCAATGTAACTATTCAGTCCACTTTTAACAGGAGGGATAACAGGGACTGTAGGGACACCATTCTGAACTTTCTGCATTCAATGTACACTACTGCTCCCTGAGGTCTAAAACAGGTTGTAAATCCCTTGTCCATTTTGAGCCAGAAAGTACGGGAAGTAAAATCCTTGATTTATTCTGCTGCCAGAACCAGTTCCACAGCCCTTATGCATAGGAGGGATTGAACCTTCTCCAGTAGAAGGTTAAGATGTTCCAGAGGGCACTTGTTTGGCAATGGTGGAGAAACTAGTGGAACAGTAGGGATCTCTAGAGCATGTCCCTGCTGAACCACCTCCAGAACCCAAGCTTTTGTAGTGATCTCCCTGCATTTCTCTAGAAAGAAGGAGATAAGCCTCCCACTAAAACCTCTTGAGGCAGTGAGGCCAGAGGCAAGGAGGTGAATCAGAAGATACTGGGGAGGCAGGAGTACTGGTAATGGTCTGACCTTTTGTAAGTCTTGCCTGGGCACCCATGTGCACCAGGGGGCAGGTTTGTAGTCTGGGAGGTAGAGGACTGAGGTCTCAGTGATCCACTGCCTCTGAAATAACTTCTGTTAGGATGACCATAGAGCCTATATAAAGAACTATGACCCCTTCCTCTGCGTTTGAGGTTCAAAGGTTGCATGGATGTGATAGTCATTGCCGAAGTCTGCAGATCCCATAAAGTATTTGCAATGTCATTTCCAAATAACTATTTTCCTCTGAAAGGAGCATTCATTACTGATTGTTGTACATCAGTGATAAAACCAGCCACTCTAAGCCAGGAGTGGCATCTAACTCAGATTCCTGAGGCAGCAACCCCTAGCAGCAGCATCAGAAGCATCACAGGCTGATCTTAGGAGATACATACCACCATCTTTGCCATTAGCAATTGTTGCTGAGCCAATATTTTGCCCTGGCCCTCAGGAAAGTTTTCCGCCAGAGTGGCCATACAGTAGTCTTCCAAGGGTAGTTCTGATATTTAATCATATATTCCCGATAGTTTGCAATCATTATGCATAAGGTAGCGGTGGCAAACGTCCTCTTACCCATGGCATCCAACTTAAGTGACTCCTTGTCAGGAGGCAGGAAGCTCAAGTGTTTAAGTACTTAAGAGTTATCATGAGCAGCCATTATTCTCACAGAGTCGGTTTCAGGCTGTGATGAATAATATGGTTCAGCAATAGGGGCAGCATATTGTTTATCTGCCTTCCTGGGAACAGAAGGTAGTTCTGCAGGCTTATGCGAGGCAGCAAGTGTTGCATCCTCGAGAGCTGAGTGCACTGGAAGGATAATTAGGAGAGGCTGATACTTCCAAGAACACATAAAGATTTCTTATGGAAAAATCATCTTCCTCAGCCTGAACCCCAGTTTGGCCTGTATCTGTTTAAGGAAGGCCTGAAATGAGGCATTCTCAGGGGGAGAGCTAGGTGTACTCACCACACTCCCTTTAGAGTAGGAGGATAAAGTGAAGCTTAATCCAACTACATCTATATAGAGTGAAGCTTAATGCAACTACAGGACATCTATAATCTCTTCTTCTTCTTCCATAGCTTCTTCCTCTTCTTTTATGTATTTTGGATTATATTCCAGCTTGTCAACAATATCTTCTGTTATAGGTACAGCGGTCAATAGTATGAGGAAGAACAGAAGGAGGCGCTGATGATGCCAGCCCATCTGAGCCCAGCAATAAAGCATGGACAGAAAATGGAAAGATTAGTTGGATAACCACTGACAGACCAGCTGGAAGCATCAAAGATGCAGGCATTGACTGCAGCATCATTATGAGCTTAAACGGCTCTGATATTCTTTAGTAGAATGTCTGTACATTGATGGAGCTGAAAGGGGTTGTTGACATCTGAGACATCAATGGGACAGTGCCCAGCAGTGGAATAGACTGAACGACCCTGATTTTGGAGAAGGAGCTGATACTGGACCCTGACCTTGGTGTCTGTAAGACAATCGGTAGGGCAGTAGGACCCACTGCCATAGCCAAGACACCATATATGTGGGGAACAAGAACATTAAGGATATCCTTCTTTTTCCTTTCAGTGCTTCTCTTTTCTGAATGGTGGTGTTTATCTAATGACTTTGATGATTTGTCTTTTTTCTCTTTGACAAGTCAGTAATGATTGCCATCGACCACAGAGATTGATGGGCCAGTAGTCAGCTGGGAACAGGAAAGGGTGGTGAAAGTGAAGCTGGCTTCACCACAGCCTGTTTCTTTATTTCTTGGATTAGAAGAAAGTTTTCTAAAGCTTTCTTGGAATGTCACCTGGTTGTCTGGTTAAAATATTGGCAGATTTTGCATGCTTTAACATTGTGGTTTGTACCAAAGAATGAATACAAATGGAGTGGTTGTTGTCTTTATAAATTTTAATGCTGTCACGATGCACTAGAAGAACAATTCTTTGTCCATTCATGACATTAAATATATTTAAAATAACAGAAATAAGTATACAGCAACATATGAAATACTTACAAAAGTTGGAAGGTGTTCTTCAGCAGCAGTGGACTGACGAGCAGTTGATGATGGGGTAAGAACTCAGGCATGCTGGAGATGCTAGCATTGTATAGACACTGATTAGATGCCTCAACTAGGATAGCCCCAGCCTACAAAAAGATGCTGGGTAGTCCTAACACCAGTGGCTTACAGTTCCGTGATATGGCTCAATGGAGGGAGATATCTTCAAAGAGGATCAAAAATGCTCCAGTCTGGTGCCCAATGCAAAAAACTATATAGAAAGCAAAACAATATTTTACACAGAAGTGACCAAATTTCCAGGAGGACTTCAGACACAGCACAAAATATACAGGCCTTCTGAATGTTAAACCTGCAGCTTGAAATCATCAACCAAGTGTAGCAGGGCTGTGAAAGGGCAAACAGAGTCCTGGGATACACAGGAGAGGGATCAGCAGTAGAAGGAGGAAGGAGATCCTATCCCTGTGCAGAGCCCTTGTTTGAGCTCATGTGGCATACTGTGGACAGTTCTGGATCTCATACTTAAGGAAGGACAGGAACAGGCAGAAGACAGTAAAGAGAAGGGTAACCAAAATGATCCAGGATCTAGGGAAATCCTACATGGGCAGGATGGAGGACCTCAACAGGTACAAACTGAAAGGCAAGAAGAGAGAGAGGGGATATGATGGAGATATGAAAGTACCTCCATGGAATAAATAAGGTAGAATGCAATGAGTTGTTCACACTGAGTGAGAACACAGGCACACAAAGGAACTCAATGAAGCTGGTAGGGGGGAATTCAGGAGGGGTGGCAGGAAATATTCCATGGAGAGAGTGGGTCACTGGTGTAACAAGCTGCTAAGGGAGAGTATCTGTGCTAAAAGCAGAACAAAAAAGGCAATATTAAATGCAAGTTGAAAATAGCAAATAAGAGAGTTGATGTTTCAACCATAGTTTTTCTTCAGGAAGAGTCAAGATGAGAAAAAAGCAAAGTTAGCCAACGTCATCTGTGCTAAGTCAGTACAACGGTTCAAACATGGGTGAGACAGATATATGGGCTATGTAAGAAGGGTTGAGATGTGTAAGGGGAACGGAGGATGAAGCAGTGAGTGACCACAAGTACCATCACATCTAGTCTTAGGCAGGGAAGGGCAGACAGGATGGGCTTTTGAGGCTTTTACTACCATCTAAGTCTATATTTCTATGCAAGCATGGAAAAAGTGGTTCTGGAAACAGCCAGATTAATAAATGTGGCGTGCATACAGTTAAGATGATGCCATATCGATGACAATACTATTAGAAAAATAACCTAAATATGCATTTCATGTACTTCATTATAAAACAAATAAAAGTAAAGCACAGAGATGACCCTGTTAGTTTGAGTTTTAACCTTTGTCTGCTGTTGTGTTGCAGAGCAACTCCCTCTCTTGATGGCAGAGGGAAAAGTTAGCTAAATCTACACAAATCTGCAACTAGAAGGCACTGCTCAAGTTTTTATTGCACAGAATGCTTCAAAATAGCTACTCTAAAATAAAAGTTGTGATTTTTTTCATGTAGACAAACAAACATATATAATTATATTTTGGAATATTCAAAATAAACTAACAGAAGTTAGATAGGAAAAAACTCTTTAAAAATAACTGGTAAAATGTACTCCCCATCAAACATTTGCCTTTTCACACGTTCAATAGATAGATGTGTGTTTATCATGGAATACAGAAACTCATTTACAGAATTCCTCTGGCAGAATGTTCACCTGTCCCACTCACATACAACTAAAGGCCTTACACAGAGCCATGGTATTCATTTTATCTGTGTCAGGGTTAGCAGCCAAGATTACCCTGGCACACTGGTGAGGATTGGATGGAGGTTTGTCATGGTCACCAAAGAAAGATCAGGGATTCGATTTTCAAAGGTAAAAAATGACACAAGGTGCTAACTCCCTGTGCCAAAGTGGTTTGGATCAGGCTTGCATCAAAAAAAATGGGTGCACCATGTCATAATGGGGCTTGCATCAAAAAATGATGCACCATCCCTTTTTTTTTATTTTCAAAGGTGGCAGCTGTTGACACTGCACTGAAGGTGCATGCTGCTGTTAGACCAGTCAGAGCTTACCTAACTAGAACTGGAACATTTTAAAGAGAGAGTAGATTATGTAGCAGGTTGCTTATAGAGTCATTATTCCCCTGCAGAACTAGTTTAGAGTATTTTGATGGCTTAACATGACATTGTCCCGGCCACTTCATTCACAGTATTTTTTGACTCAGTTTGAATCATTTCTTGCCCCATACATTGTCTTTTTGATACAGCTTGTGTCATGCCCGCTCCATGCATCACTCATCTTTTTGACTCTGCATGAATCATTCTCATCCCCTGCATTGCCTTTTTGATCCAGCTTGAGTCATTTCTTGCCCCCTGCATTTTTGACTCAGCTTGCATCATTTTCTCCACATGCGACACATTTTTGACACAGCAGACCTCTTCAGTCCCTTTGGAGAACTTTGCCACAGAGAGCAATTATCTTGCAAAATACAAGTGCAGAGTATTTGGCACACCTGGATCTGATGCAAGATGATTGTTTGTTGCACCTTGTGTCAGTGTAAGGACCCTTTGAAAAGCCGGCCCCAGGAATTCAAGTTATGGACAGTACTTAATTTTATCAATTTTGTTATGTGTATTAGGACTGGAGAGGATCATGAGAGGAAATAATGTTTATTTCTGTCAAAGTTAAGGGAGTTTTACTTTTAAACACCTTTTTGAAGGTTTTCAATGAGTAACGGTATCAGACGTATTTGTGACGGCAATCCAGAATGAGTAAAGTGGATCATGAATTCTGTATATGATTTGCCCACTACCAGAACACATTCAACCTGTCTGTTTCTGGGGATTCACATGTTGTCTGGGGACTTATTTAGACAATCAGGAAGCAGGACATTTTCAACCCATTTTATAATAAGAGAAAAGACACAAGACAAAATGTCATGTATTGTTCAGAGCTTATATGAGTTGTTTGGGTCTATCCGCACGGCTACTTTCATTTGCACTGTCCATGGATGAGAATCTGGAGCAGTTATTACACTGCAATAGCATATTTAGTGAGTTGCTGTATAAGAAAGGGCTCACATGTAAGAACATTCACCACTGAGAAAGCTAATTTCTGAGGAGTACGTCTACAACTGGACTGCTACTGAACATAAAAAGCATGGATGCTTTCATCCATGCATTGCTAAACTATTCAAATATAGCTCCAGTGAACACTAGACAGGCTCATGTGGATCCTGAAGTTCTGTTAAACATCATGTACAATTGCTGCATCTTTTTTAAACATTAATAATTCCTCCACAGGGTATTTGTATGGTATAAGGACTCGTAGTATGATGTTTTGGTAAGAGGAATACAAAGCTGGATAGTTCTGGTTGCCAAACCTAATGAGAAGAGCCTCTTACACCATAAGAGAAATCCTGCAGTAGCTGTATTATAATTAGTGGTGGGCTAAGTGGCCATAATTCACTCCGGAAAGTGATTCGTTGAGTAATGTGGAATCCGAGGAGTAATCCACAATGTGAAGTGGAGTACTTTGTGTCATAATGAGGAACGCGAAGTCCATTGAAAGCAATGACTTTGCATTACTCCGCCTTCCCCCAACCACTTCTCCACCAATTGTAATGCGAAGTACATAGAAATCAATGTACTTCGTATCACTTCGCCTTGTTATTGAGCTCCAAGGCAACTTGTACAGTGGTTCATGGGATTGCAGGTCACATGGGCTCTAGATTGTTCTGCACAGCCTCAGTTCTGGGTAGTGTGTAGGTAGCTGTAGGAGGCAGTTTGGTCTCAGAGCTCTCTGTGATGCAAACCCTCTAAAAACTGTTAAAAATGCCTTTTTGAGTCATTTGTTTTGCTCAAAATTTATTGCGACTGCAGGAAACCCTCCTGTGCTCATATCATTGAGTGTTTATTGTTTGTGTGTGGATTTTGAATGTTAATTTTGAACATTCAATCTGAGTACTGACAGACACTGGTGTGCTTTGGGGGAGGGGC
This sequence comes from Neoceratodus forsteri, assembly GCA_016271365.2. NCBI lineage: Eukaryota > Metazoa > Chordata > Ceratodontiformes > Ceratodontidae > Neoceratodus > Neoceratodus forsteri. Next base: position 236,812,494 of record CM028132.1, on the reverse strand, counting down.
ATATGTGTGGTGTAGGTAGATTAACTGGGAGAAAAAGGCAGCCTTTTTGTTTTGGTTATATTTTTGTTGTATAACTGTGTTAATGTACACACAGTAATATTTTAATTAATTTTTTACATTTTTTTGCTGATTGTTGTGGGCAGCAGTGCATAATTTCAGTGTGTTTAAAACATTTGGTTATATTAATGAAGTTTTCAGTTTGCTACGCATTATTTGTAGTGTGTGTGTGCAATGTGTGCTATCAAATCAGACACATTTTATTGTGCCACACAGTTATTGCAGCAGTGTGAGCCTGCTATCCACTGCACCTGTATGGTTCAAAGGTTCTTTATTAAAGTACATATAGAAAAGAAAATCATAACATACAATACATCACTAAAATTATAAATTACATCACATCATGTCACAATACAGTTTTAAAAAGTTATGTTTCATTCAGCCTTTAGTTATTTAAGTTATGCAGTGCAAACTTAGCAAAATTAGCTATTGCATACATGTGAGCAGGCTTATTAGATGACAGTATATGTTCTAGCACATTTCTGGGCTTATTATTTTCTAGATGACCCCAAATTAATTTCAGCTATTGCTCTCTGATTTTTGTAAGTTATGGACAATCAAAAATCAAATGATTAATGTTTATGGCAGTAATAGAATCACAAGAACATATTTTACTGCTGGAGCAAAAAAAAATTTCTCTTCTAGAATGTACTTTAAATATTCCCGGTCTAAATTTATACAAAGCATTTCTTTGGACAGTATTCTCGCAGAATGCTAAATAGGGTTCACGTTCTATATTTTGCTTATAGCCTATATAACTTTCAAAGTAAGGGATCTCTCTTATTTTACTGAATTCCATTTGAAAATGAATATCTCTCATCCTCTGCTTAACTGTACTTATATATTGATCAATATTCATAGTCAAGACATCCCAAATTGGGGGCATACCCGATGTAATTATTCAGGTATTAAGGTCTTGAAACCATCCCCCCAGTATAATCTTACTTTTACTTTTTGCTACTAGCCAGCACTTAGATAATAACATATTTGGTGGTGCCAACATCATTTTTTTCCACCATCCAAGGGCCCTAAATTGTGCTTGTATATATATTGGGATAATATGAAATTCCGTTCTTAGTTTGGCTGTAGGTGTTTTATGGGGTAAATCAAAAATGATCTTATAAAACATATTTTGTACCGTTTCTAATATTAGTGCATTCTTCAAAAACGCCCAAATTTCTGAGCCATGTAATAATATACCCATGGATTTAGACTCAAAAGCCCTTTTAAAAGCTATATAGTAATGGCCTGCAAAGTTTTGAGCAAATCTATAAATAGCTCGAGAAGAACTTATTGCTTGCTTCTTATGCCAACCAAGATGTGAATTCCATAACCCTTTTATATTAAAAATGACCCCTAGATACTGTAGGTGTATTCATTTCTTATTTCAAAGCTTAGATTACTTATAACCCCACTCCTTTGATAAATTTTCTTTTTATTTCCAAAAGTCATAACTGCTGATTTTTCACTATTTACAGTCAACTCCAAGCCTCTAAGTATGTGAATACACCTTTCCAGGGCCTGAATTGTTCCAGTTCTAGTTAAGGAACATAGCACAATATCATCCACATATACCACAATGTTTACTTTATCTCCATATATGCTAGGTGCTGCGCAAGTTATAACTTTTATTTCCCTTATTAATTTCTCCATATGTAAGTTAAATAATAGTGGTGCCAGTAGACAGCCCTGCATGAAATCACATTTTGGGTCAAAGTTGAACATTTGTTATGCCATTGTTCATGAGGTGGGGTCAAAGACGGCTATGTTGAAAATCTGGTGTAAAAATATTTAAAAACAATGAAGTTATGAGCCTACATTGAATTTTGCAAATGCAGGCTCATACCTTTGGTAATTTTCAATATTTTTACCCCAGATTTACAACATAGCCATATCATTACAGCACCTCATGAATGTGAAAGCTGTCAATTTTCAACTCCAGCCCAAAACATGTTTTTGCATCCCAAAAGTTGATGTTGCACTCCCTGTGCGAAATCACCTTTCTGTCAGGGGTAGAACATGTGTTCTTCCCTTCTTCATGAGGCAGGGTCATAACAAATCTATGTCAAAAATTTGGTGTACAAATATTACAAAACAACAAATGTATGAGCCTACATTACATTTTGCTAATACAGGCTTGTACCTTTAGTAATTTTCGATATTTGTACTCTAAATTCCTCCCATGGAGCCATAGTGGCTCTGGCCAGAGTTTGTTTACTTATGTATTGAAAAAAGGCTTTCTTCCCCTTCTCAATTCCCTCTGCTAATTTCAGTTCTTTCATAGCTTTAAGCTGCCTGACTACTTTACTTGTGTTATGAGCCATCTTTAGATAACTTAGCCTGTCCTCTTCCCTACTGGTTTTCTTGAGTTTTCTAAAGACTAAGCTTTTGTCTCTTACTGCCTGGGTGATCTCATTACAAAACCAGCTTTGCTTTCTGACCTTTAACTCCCCCCCAAGCCTTATACACTCATCCGGTGCAGCTAATATTCCCTCCTTAATGATGGAATAATTTTGGTCCACCCACATATCTGTTCTGATGCCCATCATGTTCATCCTTAACAATTCACTCATTTTCCTAAAGTCTGCCCTTCTAAAGCCCAGTACTTTAGTCTGTGTGGGTATGTTCTCCCTACCCATATCTAACTAGAACCATACTGTGTTATAATCACTTCTACCCAGAGACTCCCTTGACCTTTATGTCTTTCACATGCTCCCCATTTGTGAGCACTAGATCAAATATTGCTCCCTCCCAGGTGGGTTCTAAGACTCCCTGAGTCAAGAACCCATCCTGCAATGTTTCAAGAATCACCCGACATCTTATGCATGTTGTGGTTTGTACATTCCAGTCTCTCTTGTCTGTCAGTCTATCTTTATGATAGTTATCTGCGTAGGGAGAAGGATCTGAGGGTGGTGGTCACAGGGAATATGAATCACTCAGCACAGTGTAGAAAAGCTGCTGCCAAGGCCAAAAAGATGTTGGGGCACATTGCTAGGGGAATCGCCTCTAGAAGGGAGGAAGTAATCCTTCCACTGCACAAATCAATAGTGATGCCTCACTTGGAGTACTGTATACAATTCTGGCACTCCTATTTAAAGAAGGACATCAAGCTTTTGGAGGGGATCCAGAGGTGGGTGACTAAGATGATCACAGGGATGGGAGAGAGAGACCCTATGAGGACAGGTTAAGGGACATCAACATGTACTCCCTGGAGGATAGAAGGGACAGAGGTGATATGACTGAGACCTTTAAGTACTTGAAAGACATAAATAGAATTATTACTAAGTATATGTTTAGGTTGAAGAGGGACAGGATCATGAGATGGCATAGTCTGAAACTAGAGAAGGTATATTCAGGAGGGAGATGAGGAGGCACTACTTCACAGAGAGTTAGGTAGTGGCATGGAATGCACTGCCAGAGGAAGTGATCTCTCTGAAATCAATGGGGAGTTTTAAAAGAGGGTGGAATAGAGTCCAAGGCAGAATACAAGTTGGGGGAGGGGTTGACCAGAGTTGGGAACTTAGTTTGGGCTAACAATGGGGTGGAGGGGCAAGGTGTGGCAGCAGCATTTGTCTGAACTATGAGCTGCACAACCAAGCAGATACAATAGTCCATGAGGCCTGTATCTGCTGCCATTTTCATATGTTTGTATGAGTGCTTTATTGAGATTTTTTGGGTTCGAGAACTGTAAAGCAGAACTGAGTAATTCTAGCACACTAAAGGACTTGAGAAGGTAGTCTTATAACAATATGAGATGTACTAACTGTACATTTTAGCATATATTATCATGTTAAATACTTCTGTTATTCTTAAATGGAACACAACTGAAATCAAATGTCTTACTACATGGCAAATAAGAGAAAGCTCACTGTGAGAAATGGACTGTGCCAACTGAACTTAAAACTTTAACATTTAGAAACTGTTGCATGGAAGACCCTCTTCTCATGGTTATAATTAAAAAATAACATAGTATGTTTGGAGCAGAGGGAGTCAGCACACCACTAAGCCCGGGAATGAAAGGTTAAGTAGTAACATGTGGGGATCTATACAAAACAATAAGGCACGATCCAGTTGCAAGTGAATAATATGGGGCTCATATAAGACAGAACTCAGAGGTTAGGCTCATTCTGTAGGCATTGTAACAACATGGGAAAGCTGGTTCAGTGGCTGTATAGACCAGGTAACTGACAGTTATCCAGTTATGTTCTGTAAAGTGTCCAGGCATGCTCTATAAATTGTCAAGTGCTCCGCAAATTGTTCCTTTATTTTTATATATATATATACTGTCATTTCTATTCACCTTGCTTATTTAATTGTGATCTATTTATGCATTTATTATAATTGTGACATTCCACTGGTGTAATGTCCCCCCCCAGGATCCAAATAGATACTCAGTGTTTTACCTAAATGTGGGTATCTTAGTGTATACAAAAACTAATAACGAAAATTAACAAGGGGAACTCTGTGTCCCCTCCATTTGATCTCTGAAAGTGATACAATTACAAGTGATTTACTGTGCAGGCTAGGCCCCATCCAGCTTGACGATGCAGCCCTTGATATAAATGATATGCTGATCAAATGTTTTAGACAGCTGTGAGAACACCTTCCAATATGAACTTTTCACATCAAACCTGGAAATTTGAAAAGTTTGATTCACGTTCGCCTCACTGGTTCAAACTGAAACGTATTCCCCCTTCACTTATGGCTACCTTTAGCAGCTACTGTACAAGAAAAAGAGGCAACAAAAAACAGGGACCCCAGTCCCCTAGCTCTCCACCCCTGTTTCCACTGCTGGTACCTTTAAAACAGTTGTGTGCCTGAAAAGTTGTTTGTTTTTATGTTTTCCTTGCAATTTAAGTGGCAGAGTAATAAACTTTTTTTGTTTTTTTCCCATACCAAATCAACCAACATTACAGCTTACAGTTTGATCTAGTTTGATTGGTTCTCCCAGCTCAGAAGTTTGATTTACAGCAGCTTGACTGGTTCTCCCAGCTCAAACAAGGCCTAACACTTCACAGTTTTGCTCATAATCTTGAAATGGTTCTAATGTGGTTGAGCTGTCAGAGTTCATAAATGTTAAGTATTTGGCATGCTATGCTAACAAGTTTGTGCAGTAGTTTGCCCCCCCCAAGAGGGAGGGAGGGAAGTAGAGAGGGAGGAATGGAAGTAAAGGGTATTCCAAATCACATAAGAATGTCTTAAGAGCAGTCTCAAATGATTTTTAAAACAGAACAGAGTGCTATACCAAAGTTCAACAGGATACCTTAGAGTTCTATAAATCTTACCTAGCATGAGACTGCAAAAGCAAGACTATTTCAGAGGATCCATGCTTAGCTACAGTAGAGAATTTGGACACATGAGGCCATACCAGTAGTGGGGACCAAAACTGTATTTTATCTTTTAAAAGCAGTACCTGGAATTCCACCCTGTAACTAATGTGCAGCAAGTGCACGTTTAGTTCTCTAAAGTAATATGCTCTGTCTCCTGTTGCTCTAGTCTAGAAATGTCATGAAGAATGCAAAAACTTGAGGTCAGCTTGGTGAGGAATAGGTGCAGTCTGTGATCTTTATTAAATGTTAAAAGCCACTTCTGATGGATGCTTCCTCAGAACTTCATCTTTAAGTGGAAGAATGAAGTCTACGGTGACTCCCAGATTACTCACAATCATGACAGATCTTGGGGTACTCCATCAAAGATGGAGAGATCAAGAATGGTACAGACCTCCTTTTAACTGGTTACCTGATTACACAAGTAATAATTCAATTTTTTCTTCAGATTCATACTCAGCTCAATGCTATCTAGTTTCTGACTTCAAAATGACTGTGTGGCAGACCAACAGCTTGGCACAAGTTGTACATGAATAAGAGATTCAGTTAGGATTCAGCTGTATAGCACTGAAATAACACACTAGTTTATGTATTTATTTATCTATGTATTTATTTATGCATTTGTGAACTAGATTGACTTATGGATATTGACTGCGAGTTTAGAAGAGTGACCCAGGTGTCCGACAAACAGAAATACACAACAGAGCATATGGCATAAATGCAATATAAAATTATACAAAATAAAATATGTACTTAAAGAGCTACTGATGCCTCAAAGAAAACCTTGAAAACCTTAATAATCAGGTACAATTCTGCTTGCATTCCGTATATATTCTATACATTTTTCCTCCTCTTTATATATTGCTAAGGACATTTGTATGAATACATGATCTTTATCCCTCAGAGATCCCTTAGAGTTCATCTGTTTCTATAGATTACTCCCTTCTTCAAGTCATAATCCTCTGTTGTGACATCACAATATGTTGCCACAGGAGTAACTGTGACATCACAAGCAATGCATTAAGACATCAGGTAGGGAAAAAGCAGGAGGAATAGATGAACTATCCAGGAGTGACAATCATGTTTTAATGCAGATGACCTCAGAAATAAATAATGGGGAAGAGCAATATAGAACTAATGTAAAATACAAGCTGAACTGTGGCTAAATATTATGTTTTATTAAAGTTCTCCTGATGGTGACAGTTGCTCTTTACTGCGTTAGTGTTAAACATTGGCATCTTCAAATAGATTTCAAATGAAGTTTTAGGAGCACTTAAAATGTTCAGTTGTAAAGTACATACTTCAGAATTATCTCTCACAGTAGCATGGATGCAGTCAACAACTTTCCAGCAGAATCAAGCCCCAAGGCACAACACAGTCAAGAGCTGTGGTGGATAAGAATGAGTTTCCAATCCATTCTATATTAACCCCATGTCTCCCTACATGTCAGTATTTATTCTGATGCTAGCAATATAGACTTTTGCTATGCCTTTGGTGTCACCTACAAATTGCTTTACTCAGTAGCCAACATGCTACTACTAATCCTCCATATGCCGTCCCATTTTCAGTCATTTTTAGTTTTGTTAGTTTTGCCACCAGAATTAGTTCCGGTGACAATTTTTAGTTAAAACTCTACAGGGTTTTTCCTTCCAATTTAAACATTTCATTTCTTCCTTGTGTATAATGGTTGGCCTAGTTTTATATTTATTTGAAGAGTTCTCACTTTTCCTTTTTAATCTGCAGTTTCTGTTTGCACAGCTTGCCCTTGCCACCTCATAGTGTATCATTTCCATACCTTGATAATGTATTCTCTGCACTGCATGATTTAGTCACGGTATTTTATTTTAGTGTTTATTTTGTCGATGTTAGTGGAGATCTATGGATCCACTAATACTAGATCTGAAGCATTGTAAAACTAGCATAGCAAAATATAGAGGTATGCTACACTAGTTACGCTACTCAGGGTTGTTTGGTATAGCCATGTATTTTTTTTTTATCAATTTAATTGAGCTGGGGATCTCCACCCCCATGTTTTTTGTTTGGGGCAAAGCCCACTAGATTAAACAAATTGATTAAAAAAAACCTACACAGCTATACTGATTGGTCCAAATGGCTTAACTAGCATAAGTGAGTCCCTAGATCTCATTTTACTAATGTACTCACACACCCTTTCATACCTGAGAATGAGTTTTAGCTCAGTGTGCCTTTCATAGTTAACAGATTTAAAACAAACAAACTCAAGGTTTCTTGTTTAACCATCAGATCATTGCAATATTGCACAAGCATACATGTTTATTACATTTTATTTTCATTAAGCCAGCCCAGTGGTGCTGGGGACTGTGGCACTGTTAATGCCTTACCTTGTGCCACGCGGGTAACCTGGGTTCAGTCCCCAGGGGGCCAGCTAGGGGAGTGGGGTAAGAGAGGATTGAGCAGCCACCTAGCAGCACTCCTCTCTCAGGTTGGGGAGGGGTGCTGTACTGACTCTCAACTGTCCTCAGCTGGAGGTCTGGTGGCAGCGCAGACACACATAAGGCAGATGATAGGTAGAGTGGAGGAAGCCACAGTCCCAGAGTGCATGTGCACCTCCACACACTTGTGCCATCTGAGTATGCTGCCTCTTTCGGAGGACGAAACAGGAAGGAAAAACAGCAGGTGGAAAATGGAGCAGCCCAGGCTCCCTGAAGCCTCACCTGGACACCTTGACCCACCCATTTCACTCCAACTTGTAGGCTATTCTGGACTGTATGCTCTAGGTGGGGGATGGCCCTCCCCTCCCTGACCCTGCCACAGGGGGAAATTCACTGGACAACATGACCACCAGAGTGGAAGGAGGAGGGCAACAGTCAGGGGTGTCCAGGGATGAGGCTAGTAGCTGCCTGACCTGGCTGGAGGATAAACACCTTTATAAAGAAAAAAATCATTTACATTTTTTTCTTCATTTTGTTTATTCAGCAAAGAATTGGAAAACCATTGAGCCATGCTAATTTACAATGGCATCCAGGAGCTTGTGCAAAATTACCAAGCTGCAAATAGTGATGTGAGATATCAGCAAAATACACTCCGTGAAATATTTTGTGAATTCTGCTCAATTTGTAAAGTGCAACTCACCAAATTTGCCAATTCATGAAGTGGGGATCATAGCAAAGTGTGTTTTAAATAGTTGTTTTCTAGTGGTTCCTCCCCACTGATCACTGGCCACAATAAATCCCTGGTGTCTAGTGGTCCCCCTGCTGCTGATTGGTGTCCACAATAGAAAAAAATATATATATTTTTTTTCATTAAACCCTTAGGGGCTGATTCCAAGATGAATGTCACAACTTGCAGGCATATGTGAGTTGCGACATTCGCCGCTATGCCGGGGACCCTGCACCATATTCCAAGAGCAGCAGGGTCCCGGCACCTATGACCTGTGACTTGCGGCAGATGTAGGCTACCACCACAAGCATAGCACAATAGCCCTGTATGCCACAAGTCGCAGCCCACTGCGAACTGCCCGCCTGAGCCCCCTCACCTCGGAACACCACCGCATGCTCCGGGGATTTTGGAGAAGCTGGCCAGGTGGTACTGGCATTTGAGGTGCATAATGTTTATTGGACCCTGGGGGTCCCTGACATTCAGGGGGTGGGGGGCATGGAAGTGTTCGGGGGGCACGGGGAGCACAGTGGTATACGTATCATGGTGCTGTGGAGTGGGCATCTGTCGAATGGCACTGACGGATGCCCCTTAGAGCATCTCTGAGATGTTCTAACTCTGTTGCGCCATTGCAGCTCCTGGAATAGCGTAAGTGGGTTATGGCAGTCACCCTTTTAGAATAGGGTGCAGTTGCTGCCATAATCAGCCCTTGAGCCATGTCATTGAGGGTTGCAGCATAGAGGTTGGTGTATCCCACATTTGGCATAGCCCACATAAGGCATGGAGCAAGGTGCCTTTCGGAATCTCAACCAGTGTAACACATGGCGCAGGTTGCAATTTACGTCATGGGATTTGGCGTAACTCAGCTTGTGCCAGCATAAGCCATCTTGGAATTGGACCCCTGGTGTCTAGTGGGCCCTCCCCCCCACCAACTGCCAGCCACAATGTAAATACCATTAAATCCCTGGTGTACCGTCTAGTGGGTAGTGCCCCCCCTGCCACTGATCGCCAGCCACAGTGTAAAAAAAATAATTTTTTTCATGAAATCCCTGGTGTCTAATGGACTCACCACCCCTACACACCATCATGGAGTGCCTCACCACCCCACACTCCCCCACTCCAACCCCAGGCAGGCCACTGGCACAGCCCTGCACTCACCTCCATGGCCAGCAGCCCAACTAAGCTCTCAGTGAATGAGCAGGTGCATGTGTGCCCTCATTCACTGAGAGCTCAGTCAGGCTGCCAGCCAAGGAAGTGAGTGGTGGGCTGTGCTGGTGGCCAGCTAGGGGTCAGGGTAGGGGGACCGTGGTGGTGCAACACTCCCTGATGAAGTAGGGGTGGGGGTCCACTAGACACCAGGGATTTAATGAAAAAAAATATAAATTTTCTACATTGTGGATGGTGATCTGCGGCTGGTAGGGGGAGACCGTTATCCACTACACAGTGCACCAGGGGGCCCAATTCTAGAAGGGATATGCCTGGAGTAACCTGACTTGCACCATAAAAAATGGTTCAAGTAGCAAGTTATGCCAGCAGTTGCAACATTCAGTATTCAGCAAAGCAGCCTGTGACATGTCGCAGGCTGCTTGCACCAAAGTGGACTTACGCCACCAGTTACGCCCTAATCCACCTGCGACATGGTGATAGGGGATTTCCAGCAGCTGTTGCACCCTATTCTGTAAGGGAAGCAACAAAGTTCCCAGATCTGCTATTCTAGAACAACCCCTGGAGGACATCTTTCAAAGTACAGTTACACCAGCATTTAGCTGGTGTAAGTGTACTTACACTCTCTGGGGGTTGTGCAGATCTGCCACTGGGCCAGCTCCCAAAACATGTGCCTTCCCCCCATGCCCTGATCCCCCAATACTGTAAAAGCCCCAGCCCCCGATTCCCAATACTGTAATAGCCCCACAGGGCAGCTCTGTCCACCCCAGCCCCTGAACCCACATGCCATTCTATAAATGCCCCACAGGGCTTCTCTGTTGCTCCTAGGTCCCGTTCCCAGAACCCTGAACCCAGGTCCCTACAGTGCCACTAATGGTACATATAAAATATATCCCCAAAATTCCTAGTAGCCTAGTGGCCCCCCACTCCTCCCACTCAGCAGCGCCAGTCCACCCTGCATTCACCGACCCATCCTCAGCCAGCGACTGGCACAGCCCACCTCTCACCACCATGGGCAGCCACCGGCTGAGCTACACATGAGCGCACACATTATATACATGCTTAATGAATGAATGACAGTACATTCATTCATTAGGTACACTATATACAATGCGTGCTTTACGGAGCTCAGTCGGTGGCTAGCCATGCTGGTGAGAGGTGGGCTGTGCCAGTCACTGGCTAGAGATGGGTTGGGGAGTGCGGGATGGACTGGCACTACTGGGCAGGAAGGTGGGGGCCACTAGACTACCAGGGATTTGGGGGATATAAGTCATATGTAACATTAGCAGTACTGCATGGACCTGGGTTCAGATTTGGGGAATAGGACCTGGGGGGGGCAGAGCAGCCCTGTGGGGCATTTCTAGACAGGATTGGGGGTTCAGGACTGGGGACCAGAGCTGTCCTATGGGGCTATTACTGTATTGGGGAAGAGGGGATGGAGGGACAGAGCTGCCCTGTGGGACTTTTCCAGACTGGGGGTCTCACAGCCCCACTGGGCTTTCCAAGCATGGGGTGGCCACTTGCGTCTGACTGCCAGAAAGATGTGATTTGCAACATGCCCCTTATTTATGTCCAGCACTTAGTGTACCCATAGGCATGTTGCAATCACAAGACTTAGCCACAGGGACCCTGCCCATTACAGAACTGGGCACAGGGTCCTTGGCACAACTGTACCCCTCTCATGCCACTTCTTGTGACATGTGTAAGGGTGCTTCTAAAAGTGCACCCCTAATGTTATTTACATTGTGGCCAGTGATCGTAGGGGTGGCACTATACATCAGTGATTTAATAAAAATAACTAATTATTTACATTGTGGCCGTCGATCAGTGGAGGGGGGAGGGGGGAACCACTGGACACCAGGAATTTGGTGGATTCACCATTTATAACACTTCCTTGCTTTGTTTTTTTTTAAGTGCAATTTGCACTTAAAAAAATTCAAACCAAGCAAAATTACAATGGGCAAATTCTCATTAAAGGAGGGCAACTTCGCAAAGTGTTTCGCAGATGCAAATTTGGTGACTTCGTCTAAAATTTGCATGTGTAGTAAAACTTTGCTGCATCTCCAGCTGTAAATGAACAGTCCTAATTGCAAAAATAAATTCAATACAAAATTATGACACAAGATTTATACTGCTGGGTGGGAGACACAGAAAGTAAGGGTGAAGGAGAGCACAGCATAATACAGACTGTCAGATGCTGCTGCTGCTGCAGTAGGCAGTCCCAACACACACAACAGACATCCCAGACTCTCGTGGAGGGTAGCAGAGCAGAACATCTCCAAGCACCTAAGTAGTAGCTGTAAGCTCTGTACCAAGTAGAGACATTGAGGACTTTTACTGGCAAAAGTGAGATCTCCCTGGTCTGCACTGGCCATTAAGCAGCAGCTGTGCTAGAAGGACTTTTGTTTTTTGGTTTTGATTTTGTTTTATTTTATTGAATATGTCAGAAACACAAGTTTAGCAAAGTTGGTAGTATACAAGTTAGAATGCCTTGGTGTGGGAAGTAGTTGATAGGCACTGTTAGTCAGTAACTGGAGCATCTGTGTTTTGGAGGACTTTTTGTTTTCCTTAGCCAAACAGTAAGAAACACAAGTGAGCACCATGGTCTAGTCTGTTGCCAGGTGAGCCCCATTGACAGGGGACCTTCAGTTTTTTTTGTTTTTAATTGTTTAAAATTTTATTTAAGCAAAGTTTTTATGAATTCCCTTGGTGTGGGTTATAAGCTGACAGGAAATGCAGTCTGTTGGACTCTTTTTATGTTTGCTTGTGCATGCACAAGAAACATTTTGTTAGAGCGAACGGCATTTCAGAGGTGTATCAGTGTGCTGGCCAATGCAGGTCAAGTTGCACTGGGCTCATCCCTTACAGTCCAATGACCACGCACATCGACTATGACAGTGGTCAGAGTTTCATGGGTGGAAACCTCATGTAGTTGAAAGGACTGAAGCACTCCAATGAGAAAGACTGCTTCAGTCCTTTTATTTGCATAAAGCTGGCCAGTAATCAGCTGAGCGGCTTTATGATTTTCTTGCATCTGACGGGGCACTGTCATTATTTCTTTTTTCTACTTAATCTATACTGTTCATATGACAATCAATGCTAGAGTTCTCCCCTTGTTTTGGGTATGCATGTTTGAGTTCCATATGATGCCTTGAATTACTAATAAAGTGTTTCATTTTTTTGCCTCGAATAGCAGCCGTTTCTTTATTCAAATTTCAGTGCCTAAAACGACATGTTTAGTACAAGCAAAACGTTCAACAATGCTATGCTAAGCTGCCAGTTGCACCACTTGAGGAGCGCTTCTACTTTCAAATATAGTGCTGACATGCAGCTAAAATATATATGCATAATGTACTATATTTCCTCTTCTGTAAATGAATTAATTTTGAGATGAAATAAACTCTTACTATATTCAGCACAAGTAGCATTGTTTATTATAATGCTCCCGGTGAATAACATAGAAACATAGAAGTTGTTTGCAGATAAGGGACCACTTGGCCCACCTAGGCTGCCCTAAACTCTCTACCTATAGTTCCAACAGAGACCCTACTTGGACTCGGCTTACACCCCCTCTACTTGCTTCTAAGATTCCCTTGTGTCTGTCCCATGCATTCTTAAATCCTGTGACCATTCTAGCCCCCACCATGTCTGCTGGGGTCTGATTTCAACGCAGCTTGTAAAATGAAGCAGAATATAATGAATATGCATGAGTAAAATATTGTGGTTATAAATATGCCATCATTATAATGCTACATAGAGTTAGTTATATTAAATTGAATAACACCTGAGAGCTACTTTTAAAGGTTTGTAAATATATGTCTATGCCAGTCTTTGTATTAAATTGTCTTGGTTGTTTGTTAAGTACTATCACTTTAATTACATATATTGGGCTGCTTTAGTATCTACATTTTTTACAAAAGAAAGCCACCATCCAACCTCTGCTGACAGTATATCTCTCCTGATGTACCACTGTGACTTATCACTAAGTGGGGGCACAATCCACTGATCCCCATGGTGTGAATGTGCTGCCTTGAAAACAGAGAATATTTTTTTTTCTGGCAAAATCAGCCCATGTGTAAAAAAGCTACATTGGACTCCAGTTTTTGCTCATCTTGATATGGTCATGGAAAAATCTATAACAAAGTCCTCCTATAGATTTTTTCGGAGACCATACTGCAGTGAGCAAAATAGGTGTCCATGAAGTGCAAGGGGTAAGTAACAGTGGCAATAAAACAGGTAGAAAGACACATCTGGCAGCAACTCCAGCCACAGTCAGCCAGCTTACAGTTTACCAAGGCAACTAGTCACACTTTCGAGAAGGCACCAACAATATCAGAAAGATCTTATTAGTGAGCAGGAACCCACTTGGAAGTCTGTCTGTTTGCAAACTGGCAATGAAAGAAGCAAGGAACTCATGATCACTCACATGACAGTGTGCTGCTTCACACACTGTGTTGTAGTCCCAAAACAGTTAAAGCAATGTGGGTGGTCTGCTGGCAGTTCAGATTTCTGTCCGACTGACAGAATAAGAAAGCAGCCTAAATATGTTAGCAGGAATTAAAAATTATGGAAAATGAAGGTATAGTGGTAAACTATTGATAAATGTTGTATGAACTATGGCAACAATAGGAGGGGTGAAGCTGTTTGGTCAAAAGCTGACAATGTCCCTATAAAGGTAAAACACTGATGGAGGTTTTCAAACTCTGGAGCAAGGGAGATCTGTCAGAGACATTTAGCCCACTGCTGTATGTGTCAATAAGAGCAAATATAATTGAGTTATACTACTTCTAACTTTATTTTTTATTAAAAAGGCATACAAACAAGTATTTACCTTAGAGAGTGGTAGCTAAAAGGCAATTTGAGGTTACAGCTTGTCTTTCAGCCACCACTGTCTAAGGCAAATGCTTGTGTGTATTCCTTTTTAATAACCAAAGTAAAGCTGAAGTAAATCCTTAAGCTTGGTGACAGTATTTTGTTTGCTCATGTCATGTGTAGCCAGGCACGGGCTGTTAGTGTAGAGCAGTGTCTTTGTTGTTTCTTTGTTAATGTTGCAGCCCCGGCACTATGTGCCAATGGACCAAAGGTGGGCAAAGTGGCCAAAATGTGCTCCGCAAAGCAATTTGCAGAGTAATGCGGAATCCATGAAGTACTCTGCATTACAAAGTGGAGTACTTCGTGTCATAATGAGGAATGCAAAGTCCATGAAAAACAATGACTTTGCATTACGCCGCCTTCCCCAACCACTTCTAGGCCAATTTTAGTGTGAAGTACATAGAAAGCAATGCATGTCGCATCACTTTGGCTTCTTATTGTGCTCCAAGGTGAATTTTGCCGTGATACATGGGATTACAGGTCACATGGGCTCTAGATTGCTCTGCACAGATTCAGTTCTGTTTAGTGTGTGTGTGTATTGGTAGCTGGAGACAGTTTGCTCTCAGAGCTGTGCGATTCAAACCCTCTAAAAGCTGTTAAAAAAGCCTTTTTTGAGCCATTTTGTTGCTCAGCATTTAGTTTGTCGATTGTAGGAAACCCTCCTGTGCTCATATCATTGAGTGTTTATTGTTTGCATGTGGATTTTGAATGTTAATTTAGAACATTCAGTCTGTGTACTGACAGACACTGGAAGTGTGCTTTGGGGGAAGGGCATATCTGTGGTGGAGTGGAGGTAGATTAACTGGGAGAAAAAGGCAGTCTTTCTGTTTTGGTTTTATTTTTCTTGTGTAACTGTCTTAATATACACACAGTAATATTTTAATTACTTTTTTAAAATTTTTTGCTGATTGTTCTAGTGCAGCAGTGCATAATTTCAGTGTGTTTAAAACATTTGGTTATATTAATGAAGTTTTCAACTTGCTGCCCATTACTTGTGGTGTGTGTGCATGTGTGAGTGTGTGTACGACATGTGCCATCAAATCAGACACATTTTATTGTGCCACACAGTAATTGCAGCAGTGTGAACCTGCTATCCACTGCACCTGTGTGATTTTTTTGTACTGCTTTGTGGCATCTTTACTGGTAGTGGACTGTTACTGCAGTGCACTGTCCCCCCCAACCCAACCGGCAAAAGGTATTCTTTTCCAGATTTGGATTTGTGACTTGTGAGCACTGGTTAGGTGTTGTTGTGCCTTTGTGTCTGCATCTCTTGAGTCTGCAGCACAGTCTTAATCTGTCTGTGCGTTTAGGGCCCAATCTCCATCTGTAACTTAAGTCACAGTTCTTTGCTTGACTTCCCTTCAGAGTACTGGTGTGGTGCATATCTCGGCATGAACATTGTACTCATTAATGTGTGTTTTTAAGTCAGGGAGATCATCACGAGTCACTCACGATACAAATCGCATTCTTCGTCTTCACGGTCACGATTCACGAATCACAAAACTGTACGTTTTTTGTAGTTAGTTGCATGTAAGCCTGTTTCATAGTATCTCTTGGGTCTCGGCTTCACCATTGTACTTATTAATATGAATTTTCAAATTGGGTAGTTTTATGTGGTATTGGTCAAGGAAGTACAGCCGTAGGTATTCATGTTCCTGTACTGTTTATTATCATTGGTTATCTCACACCAGACACTCATCATGACTCTGAGACAAATCATGTTCTTCATCTTCATGGTCACGATTCATGATAACGAATCACAAAACTATACATTTTTTTTGTAGTTATTTACTTGTAAGCCTGTTTCATAGTATCTCGGGTCTCCGCTTCACCATTGTACTCATTGATATGAGTTTTCAAATTGGGTAGTTTTGTGTGATACAGGTTAGGGAAGTACAGCCATAGGTATTCGTGTTCCTGTACAGTTTATTATCATTGGTCATGTCACACCAGACACTTATCATGAGACAAATCATGTTCTTCACGAATCACAGCAGTTAAATTTTTTTTTCAGTTCTGATGATACGTTGAAGACCTGTAAAGATGACCAAAACACAAATGAATATTTTTTAACTTTTTTTAAATAATGCCCCCCCCCAAAAAAAAATGCTTACCTTCACTGGCTTGATAGTATTCCAGTGCCAAAATTCCTCATCAAGCCAAGAAATGCACATCCCAAGTCCGCCTATATGACCTGCGATACAAAAAATAAAGCAATGATTACATCAATATATAGAAAAAAAATATTATATACATATATGGGGTACATTAACTTAGCAAGGGTAGTATTAGTGTACGCACAGAGGGCATCCTTCCTGTCATGGGTCAGTGCAGCAGACATTGGGCAACCAACAGCATTATCACATCATCATGGATGGTTAACTCAATGGTTGTGTCTGGTCAACCTTCTAGCACATCATTTGGCAAGACACTGTGCATCAGCCCAGTCAGGTTAAGAAGCATTACGTGGAATTCCAACAGCAGCAGCAGGGGACATAGTTCTTATTGGAGTGTGTGCATGCATGACTGAGTGTGGCATAAATTAATGGAGATTTTCCCTTTCCATTTTATGCTCTCATTTCTCTTCATGTGGAGTCTGGAATTTTGTGGACATAAGAGAGCAGCATTTTGGGTGTGCACATTAATTCTGGGGACAGTGTGGCAGCACTGCACACATGACTGAGTGCGTCATTAATTAATTCCCTTCTATGTTATATTCTGACTTAATAATGTCTCTTTCCAAAAATAAATTATTTTAGTGGTCTCAGTAATGTTTTCTTTCTGTCTTGCTGTGTGCGTGTGTGCAAAAGCAGGAGTGAGCAGTGTAATAATCGGCTAAACAGCATGTATGCAGTGCACGGTTATGTGCACACACTGTCCAGCTCCCTGAAAACATATATGATGACTTGTTCCTCTGTTGATGGTATAAAGAATAAAATAAGAATATGTAATGTATATTTTATTTGTACTATCATCAACAGTGGACCAAGTCATATAATATGTTTTCAGAGGGCTCGGTGGGCAATGTGCACCTCACAGTGCACACATGTGGTTTAGCAGATCATAGCACTGCTCACTCCTGTTTTTCAACAAACCTGACAGAAATGAAATATTGCTGAGGCACCCAAAATATTTAATGGTAAACAGACATTATTAAGTAGGAATATAACAGGTCCAGTCCAGGAGTACACTGCGCTAACACTGTGGCTGGGTGCTGGTGGAGAGTAGCTAGCTGCAAAACTGCCACTGCCGGACTAAACCAGAGAGCCAGTACTCCAGACGAATACATGCAAATGAAAAATGTTCACAGTCTGCTAGTGCAAATGTATTGATGGAAAAAACAAAGCACAGAAATGACCCTTGCGTTTTGGCGGTTAGGCGCTTCTCTTGGTGGCTTTACAATGAAGGACTAAGCGCTGAAGTCTGAGGGTAATTTTATGTGTCTTGTTTTTCCATGAAGAAATTCGCAGTAGCAGTGAACATTCATTGTTTGCATTTATTTGTCTGGAATGCTGGCTTTCTGCCACACAGAAACAATCAATAAAACAAATACTAAACAGAAATACTGCACAAACACAAATCCAGACAACAAATACTCAAATAAAAGCAACTAGAACAAAAAAAAAACAAGATTTAAAGTGTTCTTTTTTAAACAGCTTTTCTTCTCTCTCACTCTCCAAGTTCTCCCAACCTCTTTCTCCTAATGCAAGGTGAAAGTGAAATTCTCTTCCAAGCTTGAGTCACTTCCTGCCTGCCTGGCTGAAGCATATGACTTACACTAGTGTAAGCCATGTGATGTCGGTGGGCTGCCAATAGACTTCTCCTCCCACCTTGAGGCGAATTAAGGTGAAGCAAACAACGCAGTGTCATAATCACAATGCGAAGTGGAGAAGTAGGGCTTTACAATGGGCACTTTTCATTGCAGAGTGGTAATATGAAGTGCCCACTTCCCAGGAGAAATTTTACATTGCTGCATCTCTACAGTAGACTACTACCCTTGCCCATTGACTACCTCACAGGTTAAGGGGCCTGGGTTCTGTTTTGATGGTGATTGGGGGTTCTTTCCCAGAATAGAAATAAAATAGTGCGGTGCCTGCACCCAGAGTAAGATAAGAGTGGGCCAGGTGTTTGAATAGTACAACCCCGTTGGGGGACTGTACCTACCCACCTCCCCTTCCAGCCACCCTACACACTGTATACCACGTTGCTTGCCAACACAGAAAAATGCATATATTTAATGGCTATCTCTAAGAATATGCTCACAACACAGAGTTTGCAATGAACAAAACATAGCTTTATTTTAATGGTAGGACTGGGGAAGGGGGTATTGGGACACAGTATTGCTATAGGGAATGAAAAGTTTGTTTGGATTAACAAGGCCCATAGGCCAGAACATCAAATGGTGCCCACCACCACTGGTACCTGAGAAAAACACCCTCTGTCCTGTCTGTCCTGACTGGGTACCTAGATTTAAGACAGGCCTGCTAGTTGCCATGGGTTTTCCAGCACTGGGGCCCTTGAAGTGTGGCAGAGCAAGCCCTGGGTTACTCACAATTCTGCAGAAACTGAAATTTGGGTACTGGCACAGTGGGTTTGAGCAAGCCAGGAACAACCGCTCCAACAGGCAGCAAGCAACTGGCTAGCATCTACTGATCTGGAAGATGAAGTAATGACTGGCAGCTGGTCAACCTTGGATTTGCTTGAAGAGTCTTGCATCTTGTCACTTTCTGACTTGCTTGAAGACTAACAGCTTGTCACCTTCAGCTCGCAAAGCAGGCCAGATTACAGAGCACAAACGTAAGACCAAATAGGCCACAAGAAACCCAGAACCAGGAGGGACTGCATGGTCTGTCTCCCCTAATGGATCCAGACTGACCAAGCACTCAGGCGCATGCCTTTGGCCCCCTGCAGCCCAATCTGCCTCACTCGATAAGGTTTTGCAGATTCACTACCTGCCTCCAAGTTGCAGCTGTGTGGATTGCTGTTTTCACCATTTGAGCAGCAATAATCATCTCCAGTTGGCAGCAATACGTTCTCCAGCTTCCACCTCACCAGTGGCATTTGACTAATAATATACAGACTCTGGAATGGACCTCCACCTTTTCACAGCTGGATTTCAGCAAAAGCAACAGATTCCCGAGCTCTGGATACCTGCAATCTTTTTCCTCAAAGGTCCTTAGATTCAGACCAAGTGCCACCTTTAGCTCTTGCACACACAGTTCCAGAAAACCCTTCTTACTGCTCAGGGTTTACCACACTGATGCAGGCTGACTGCAAACACTTGATCTCCAAACAACCAGGAGTTTTCACCAAATGCATGGGACATTCAACTGCAATACCACGGTTCCCTTAGGCAGGATAGATCCCCTTTTTCTGATTCTCAGATAATTGACCGTTTGACCAGTAAAGTCCAGGAGAAGGCCTCCTACCTTTCCCAGCACACAGTCTGAGCCCCTTTTGACTCGATCAGAGCCCAGACCAGACTGCTTCAACTGCCCAAAGTTCCTGGGTGTTTCACACAAAAATCTCAACTTCTGATTAGTTAGATCCTGCTGACAATCACAAATATTAATAGTCATTAACCCAGTTGGATTATTGATTGGTAAATGAGTGTTGGAGCCTGGAATAAAGTTCACACCTCTCCCATAAGTCACTTCAGCAGTCTTTAGGCACCTAAGTTATTGATTGGCTGCAACAGAGGGTCAAAGTAGCACAACATGGTTGCCATCCATACAGTCCCATACAATTTTATAGCAGTCCCGACTTTATAGCTTTCCTGCAGCCAAAGGAAGCAGTCTTTACTTATAATTGTCTTATTGTTGCCTAGGTGCATAGTGTGTGATCCTGAGCAAGTCACTTAACTTCCTTGTGCTCCCAGGTCACATCTGGAAGCAAGCTTTGGCTTAGTGTGCTACTCCTCATTAAACAATGTTTCCTTTCCCTTTCCCTTTGTTCAACAACTGCCTTTGTCCTTTATTAAGTGACTGCTGAATTATATACATAGCTCCTCTGGTTTTTGAGTTGCTGCTCCCCAAGCATACAGTCACCCTAGGCAGTCAGGCAACTCATCTAGATTTCATGCCCCCTCATCAATAATCATGAATGCCCCCATCTCCATGCGCTTATAGGTGCTTTAAAACTAGACAGTGCAGCCACTTCTGAGTCTCCTCCTCTGAGTGTCTCACACCCAATTAGCTTATCTTTGGGGGTTGAGAAAACCGGAGAGGCATTTATTTAGCCACCACTGTAGCAAGAAAGTGGGCAGCATTACTGTGCATGCGTGGCTCGGCCAGACAGAGACCCAAGGGGAGAGCAGGACTTGGACTTGGCAATGGGGCAATGGGCAGAGCAGAAGCATGAATAGGTTCCCTCGGGGCAACAGGTAAGCCCCAGCCCATGGGAGGGGGTTACACTCCCCCCATGCCTTAAATGCTTGGTGTCCATGACAAGTCCATTAGCAGGGACCTATAAGTATTAAAACAGTAAACCTCAACATTTAACACATCTTATACCTTTCTATCTAGACACCTCAGTCTTATCTATTATAAAAGTAAGGTACCCCTTAGAATAATGCATCCAACTATATACAGACAGCTGCCATATCATTTGGTGCACCATAAACCAGATGCACCCGCTTGCATTTTACCCTCTGTCAGTGTTTAGAAAACACATGTACATTAAACACACACTTTTAGCCTTCTGTTTCCCAAAGGTACCATCTTTACCTCCCCCTTTTGCATTTTGCAAACTTCACTCAAGGCTGGGGGTGGAAGTAACATTAACAGGGCACATAAATATTTTTGGCAGTGACCTGGGGGTGACATAGATAGTTTTATGAACTGTGAACAGAGACAAGTCAGTGGGCACCCCAGGAGAGTCATATGTAAGTTTGAGCAGGGGTTTAATAGTTCTCTCCGAACATCTTAAAGGTGCTTGTACTTCTGCCCTAGTATCAGTTAGCCACCTCCTGTGTGGAAGCTTGATAGTGTCTTTTGCCTCTGTTTTCTCTGCTGCTTTGGATTCTTTCACTTCTAAATCCCCAGTCACAACCTCCTTATTACCATTTTGCTCAGGGGAGCTGTTCAGTGGCCACTCAAAAGGCTCAGTTGGACTAGTGTTCAAGTTCAATGTGGTCCTTTCAAGAGGCATTGTTTTAGAGGAACTGTTCTGGGACCACTCAAAAGGCTCAGCCGGATTAGAGTTCAAGTTTGGGGTGTTCCTTTAAAAAGGCACAGTAGAAACAGTTCCTCTTTCAGTGCCCTATTCAGCAGGCAGAGTGGGATCTTGTTCCACAGACTCATCACTGCCTTGTATCACTTCCTCTCCAGAGGTAGACCCCTCCATTAAAGATGCAGTCTCCAACTCTGGCTAAGAGTCCACCAGTATATCTGCAGGTTAACGTGGACCTGGTAGCTCTGCAGGGGATGTGTCTGCCACAGTTTCTGATGCCTTGGATGCTCCTTGCAATAACCAGACCAGCTCAGGAGTTGGATAGAAGCATGTAGGGTAGAAGCAGAGCTTTTCCTCTGATTCATTATCTGAGTTATCGCCCTCTGTTGCCTCTTCCATATAAACAGGACCAGCTACTGATTGATCAATTTTTTGCTTTTGCTGTTGACTGCGGGTAGTAATTCGAGAAACTGGAGGTGTGGTAGGTTTGGGTTTATCATGCACTGAGTGAATCATCTTATCTCCAATAGGCTGTAGATGATTTTGGTGGATAGTCTTATATCCGCTGAAGTCCCCTTCAGGCCTGATTTTGTAAACTGGCAGTCCATCAATTTTTCAAGCACCACATAGGGTGTGCTACTCCACCATTCTGCAATTTTGTGCTGTCCAGGAATGCCCAAACTTCTCAACAGCACTCTGTCCCCTGTTAACAGTTCTTGTGCCTTGACGCTTTTCTCATATTATTCCATATTAGCTTGATTCTTTCTGCCGGCCACTTCAGCAGCTAAATGGTATTGGAAAATGGTGGCATTTAACTACTGTTTGAGTTTCTGGACATACTGCAAGTAGTTGCCATCTTTAGTTCCATCAGTTGATACCCTGAAGTACAGGTCAACTGGGAGCCGGGCCTCTCTCCCGAACATGAGGCCATATGGGGAGAACCCGGTTGCATCATTTCGGGTGCAGTTGTATGCATGGACTAGTGTACTGACCTGCTGGCTCCATTTACTTTTATCGCTTTGCTGCAGGGTTCTCAACATATCCAGCAGAGTTCTATTAAACCTTTCAGGTTGGGGGTCACCTTGGGAATGGTAAGGTGTTGCTCTTTATTTTCAGATGCTCCACAGAGATGGCATTTCCTTGATAATCCAGCTTTCAAAGTCTTGGCCCTGGTCAGAATGGATCCACTGTGTGCTCCATAGTGAATGAAGAACTTTTCAACTCGCAGCTTGGCCATGGTGGAAGCCTTTTGGTCCTTAGTTGGGTATGCTTGCATGTACCTGGTGAAGTGGTCTGTTTTTACCTGAACATTCAAGATGTTCTTGGAGTCAGGTCCCAAGCTGAGAAAGTCAATACAAACCAACACCATGGGGGCACTTGTTATGTTTACCAGGGGTGCGACTTTCTGTAGGAGAACTTTCCTTTGGATACACTTGTGGCAAGTCTTGCAATACTGTTCTACATCTTGCCCCATTTCACAGTAGGCCAATAAAATCTACAGTGAGCCAAGTCCAAAGTGCATTCACTGCCCAGGTGGCCCATGTCATCATGGAGAGCTTTCAGGACCATTCTTTTAAACTTTGCTGGTAGCACCAATTGCACTCAAAGAGACCTCTGTTGATCTTGCACCTCTCGATACAACAAATTGTTCTTTAGCTTTAACCTTGACCATTCTTGTAACAACAGCCTGGAGTGAGGATCTTTGGTTGTCCCTTGGGTTGCGTGGTCCCCTTTCTGCAGAACCCTAAGTTCCTCACCAATGGTCAAGTCTGACCTTTGCTCTTGCATTACATCTTGACTCATCAGCTAAAGGTTTATTTTCAAGTCCCAGGTGGTTAGGTGGCAGAAGCTGCAGGAAGGCAATTTCAGGGGATACCAAGGATGTCCACTAGACAGGCAGCAGTCTCTGAAACTGAGAGTTCTTCAGTGTCAAATTTCTTGCACAAGGCCTTTACAGTCTGTTCAGATATGGTCGCCCAGGCTGAATTGTTACCAGGTAGGGCCATGGGGCATTGGGACATTGTGTCAGCATCTATGTGATTTAGACCAGGGTGGTACTCAGAGCAGTCATAGGTGGACAAGGCTGACATCCACCTATGCCTTGCTGCATCGAGCTTGGCTATGGTTTGTACATAGAATCAGTGGATTATTATCAGTCCTCACTGTAATCTTTGCCCCATATAGGTAGTCAGGAAATTGGTCAACAATGGCCCATTTTAGGCAAGGAACTCCAGATTGTGCACTGGGAACTTTCTCTTTGCTTGGTTCAATCTATGACTGGCATGTGCAACTGGCCACAGGCCCTCTGGGTAGTTTTGGTAAAGAACGGCTCCAAGGCCGCTGAAACCGGTATCATTGTGTAAAGCGTAAAGCTTTTGGGGGTCTGCATATGCCAAGACTGGGGCATGGGTCAAGCAATGGATGATGTCTTCAAAAGCTCTTTCACAGTCCTTTGTCCACCTTGAGCCAGATGATTCAGATGGTCTGAAGTACTGTTGTTGCTCAGTGGGAACCCCAGTGTGTTTGAGCCTTTTATCTATATTGACAGGAGGATAGCCTTGCAACAGGTTCAGGAGTGGTCTGACTACCAGGGTATAATCCTTGATGAATCTCCAGTAATACACACAGAAACTCAACAGGCACTGTAACTCTATTATATTCTGGGGCCTGGACCAAGTAGTGAGAGCCTCAACATTGCTGGGGTCAGTTTTAATTCCTTGTGCTGACACTATGTGCATGACATACTTGATGGAGTCTTGGAAGAACTGACACTTGTTGATAGAAAACTTAAGCCTAAACTCTTCCAGGTGATCCAGTACTTTCAATAACCTTGCATCATGCTCTTCCAGTGTATTTACAAAGGCTATTGTATCATTTAGGTACACTAGGCACTCTAGCAGGTTCCTATCCCTCACTGATCTCTTCATAAGGTGCTGGAGTGTAGCAGAGGTGCCAGAAATGCCTTGAGGGATCCACAGGAACTCATAGAACTCGAGTGGGCATATGAAGGAGGTCTTTTCTCTGTCCTATGGGGCTATTGGGATCTGATAATACCTGTTTCTCAGGTCTAGCACAGAGAACCATTTATTGCAATTCAAGCAATCCAAGACATCTTGAATCCTGGGCATCGTATATTGGTCAGGTATGGTCCGCTTGTTTAATGTTTGATAGTCCACACACATTTGCACAGCCCCACTTTTCTTTCTCACCACCACTATGGGAGAGGCATATGGGCTTCTGGACTCCTGGATGATACCTGCAGCCAACAGTTCTTGGAGATGTCATCTTACATCGTCAATACCTTCTGGGGCTAAATGTTGTGATCTCTCCCTAAAAGGGCACTTGTCAGTGAGCCGTATATGGTGCTGTTCCCCAGTCATGCAGCCCACATCCCAATCATGCAGGGAAAATGTATTAGTCCTTTCCAATGGCTTTTGCCAGATCCAAGCCTTCCACTCATCTAGGATGGGGGAGTTACTGAGGTCAAACAAGTCTGGGTCGATACCAGATGGGGTGCCTCCTCGAGGGAGAACTGGTTGTATGTCTGTGTTCACATAATACACCTGGGCTAAGGTGCATCCCTTTCTAACAACAACATCCCAGTCTGTCACATTATTTACCTGCACCATGACCATTCTGACATAAGTATGGACCTGAGCTGGCAGCACACTGGGCATGATGAGCAAACCTACCTGTAATCTATGCTCCTTGGGGGCATCCAACATTAAAATCTTGTTCTTCACCTCCTTCTTCAGGTGTATCACTCTGCTAATATTGTACACTACTTTAGGGTGCAGTACTATTTCCTCACCTTCCAGCCTCCATACTATGCCCAAAGGGTCATCCTGCACTTCAATAGGAGTTTGGAATTGCTTCCTATATGCTTCCTTTACCACGGGGTGGATGGGTATAACCTTCCCCTTCTGCTCAGCTTCCTAGGCCTGGAAGAGCTGTGCCAACCATCCAAACATGTGTGCATTTGTATCAATGAATACAGGTACCCCATTGTATAATCCAGCCTCAGGGCAAATGAGGGCAAGAGTCTGTACTGGGCCACCTATTCCAGCCACCTTAGACAGGAAAGTTATCCACACTTTTTCACGTAACCAAGGTAAGGGTAAGATTTTTTCCTAAGCCCCCACAAATTCTAACCCTCTAATGGCTGTAACTCAAGGTGTGGCAGGTGTTGATCATACCAGGTTTTGAAGATGATGGTCACCTGGGAGCCACTGTCTAAGATGGCATATATGGACACACCATTTATGGTAACAGTAGTGTCAGTAGACAGTCCCACCAACTTATCTAGATCAGGTAGGGAAGGCCCTCTGTCTGGCTATAGATCTTCTTACAAACACCACAGAGCTAGACTTGGTGGGGGCCCTGGTATGCTCCCTTACTGGACCCCGTTGAAGTTTCTCTGACTCTGGTGCTTCTCCACCAGCCGGTCCCTCATGCAGGCTGGGTCTTCATGTGATTGCCATTCTCTGCAGATATGGCCATCCCTCCTATGCTTATAGCAGTAGAGGCCTTCTCTACTTTGCCTGGCTGGGTAGGAAACTTCAGCAGTAGGCCTGGGGTCTTGGTGACTGGGTTGCCAGTATACACTGGGGGAGCCATGGTGATAGCTTGGACCACAACCACTCTCCACTCTAGTTCTCGCTGTATTGGTAAGCCTTGATTTTTCAATTCATTTACAGCCTAACACAGTTCATTGAGGTGGGCTTCAATGTGAGGGTTACAGAGGGCCCCTGGACCTGCACCCCCAGACCATCACAGAGAGGTTGGCTGGAGCTGGCAAACAGACTGGCTCGGAGGGTTATCAGGGTTTCTACTAAATGCAAGGCAGTTCTCTCCAGTACTTTCTTGTCTTTGAGGAGTTCTTTGAGCTCTTAAGCTTCAGCAGAGGGGATATTTTCAATGATCTGAGTGGCAGCCACTACAGTGGGATAGAGTTCCCACTTAGCATCTTGTTCCTCCACCTCCCTCACTTCTCTGAGGAGGACCCAGAGGGAGGGTCACTCTATCTGTCCTTTAAACTTAACTTCAGTAGCAACAGTTCAAAGTACTTGGCACCCCTCAGCACCTGTTCTAAACGCATTTTGTTTAAACCTGTAGACTGCACTGCCCCTTTATGATACACCTTCTGTAAAGCCTTTTTCAACCTTTGTATGTACCCTAAGAGGGTTTCCCCTCACTGTTGCTGGGTTGCTCTGAAGTACCACAACTGGTCCTCACTGGACTCAGTGCTAACAAAGGCACTGTCCAACGCAGTAATATAATCTTCCACATTAACCGCAGGGTCTGTGGCCAGTAAGGACAAGATAGAATTGAGGGTGGGACCCTTCAAACTTTCAGTCAGCCTTTTACGTTTCTCCCCCTCATTGCACTGCCAGTCTTGCAACAGGGGGATCACATAATTAACCCATGTCTCATAATCATCCTCCACTACCAGAGTAGGTTTCACTCCAGAAAACATCTTCAGTTTTTCAATAAAATCTCAAAGGGAGGGCACATAACTGGGCAGGGACCCTTCACCAAGTGGGGGGGTGGCTTGGGCAGTGCTCCCCCCAAGTGACTACACTGGTAAAGTTACAATAGGCCATACCTCCAGTGACCCGTCTGGAAATAAAGCATCAGGTACCCAGGAGGCTTCTATTACATTTTTACATTCAACCAACAAGGTCAATGTCCCTGTAACAGAATCTAAGATTCAGCCTCGTACTGTCACTTGGCCTAGCCTGTTTGTGGCAGATAGATGCCCCTCTATAGACCCAGTATCTAGCTCAGGGGGTACTCCCAGGAGCAGGAGAAACTTCTGGGGTCCATTTCATGACCTCCACTCCACTCAACCAATCATAATTTATCTGCTGCCTTGATCATAATTTTGGGTTGGAGGGGTAGAACTGGGGTTGGGGGAAGGAGTAGGGGCCTTTTCAATGGTGGCATCCATGGTGGGCATGGTTGGTGAACAGGATATCCCAGCAGTGCCTCCAAAGATGTAGCTCTGGTACGATGTGCCAATGGGCTACTACCCCTGCTCATTGGCTACCCCATAGGTTAAGGGGTCTGGTTTCTGTTTCAATGGTGATTGGGGGTTCTATCCCAGAATAGAAATAAAATAGTGCAGTGCCTCCACCCAGAGTAAGATAAGAGTGGGCCAGGTGTTTGAATAGTACAACCCCCTGTGGGGACTGCACCTACCCACCTCCCCTTCCAGCCACCCTACTCATTGTATACCACGTTGCTTGCCAACACAGAAAAATGCATATACTTAATGACTGTCTCTATGAATATGCTCATGACACAGAGTTTTCAAAAAATAAAATACAGCTTTATTTTAGGGGTAGAACTGGGGACGGGTGTACCAGGATACAGGACTGCTGTAGGGGATTAAAAGTTTGTTTGGTTTAACAATGCCTGAAGGCCATATGAAATTTCCAGCAGAAACAGACCTCATTGTCTTTCGAGTCTGTTCGAGTGTGCAACTAGCCACTCATCATGCAGGATGCCCCTCCCACCCCCTTTCCAGTATCCCTTACCCTTACCCTGTCCCAACCCATCTTGAAACTGACGATCATCTTACAGGGCACTATCTCATCTGATAAGGTGTTCCATTTGTCCACCACTCTTTCCATGAAAAAATGTCTCCTCATCTCTCTGAGAACATCAAATGGTGCCCACCACCACTGGTACCAGTGCAAACCCCCTTTGTCCTGTCTGTCCTGATTGGGTACCCAGATGTAATACAGGACTGCTAGTTGCTATGGTTTGGCCTGCATTGGGGCCCTTGAAGTAGTTTTTACCAAAAATGTTTGCTGCTTTAAATCACTCCCCTGTGGCAGGACAGGTCCTGGGTTACTCACGGTTCTGCAGAAACTGAAATTCAGATACTGCAACAGTGGATTTGAGCCCGCCAGGAACAACCGCTCAGAGGGGCAGCATTCAACTGGGCAGCATCTACTGGTCTGGATGATGAAGCAATGACTGGCAGCTGGTTGACCTTGGACTTGCTTGAAGAGTCTTGCAGCTTGTCACCCTCTGACTTGCTAAAAGACTCTAGCAGCTTGTCACCTTCAACCCACAAAGCAGGCCAGATTACAGAGCACAAAAGCAAGGCCTAATAGGCCACAAGGACCCCAGAGCCAGGAGTGACCCCATGGTCCAACTCACCTAATAGGTTCAGAGTACCCTATCACTCAGGTGCGCACCTGCAATCCTCCCTGCAGCCCAGTCTGCCTCACTCAATAAGGTTTTGCAGATTACCAAGTTGCAGCTGTGAGGAGTTCCGTTTTCACCTTTTGTCTGAGCAGCAATAATCTGTTCCAGTGTACAGCAAAACGTTCTCCAACTTCCACCTCACCAGTGGCTTTTGGCTAATAATATACAGTTTCTGGAGTGGACCTCCACCTTTCCACAGATGGAGTTCAGTAAAACCAACAGGTTCCCAAACTCTGGATACCTGCAAACCATTTTCTTCAAATGTCCTTAGATTCAAAATAAGTGTCACCTTTAGCTCTGGCACACACAGTTCCAGATAAGCCTTCTTACCACTCAGGGTTTACCACACTGATGCAGGTTCACTGCAAACACTGGATCTCCAAACAAGCAGGAGTTTTCACCAAATGTCTGGGACATTCAACTGCAACACCACAATTCCTTCAGGCAGGATAAATCCCCTTTTTTTCCAATTCTCAGATAATTGACTGACCAATACAGTCCTGAAGAAGGTCTCCTACCTTTTCAAACACACAGTCTGAGACCCTCTTGACTCAATCAGAGCCCAGATCAGACTGCTCCAACTGCCCAAAGTTTCTGGAGTTTCACACAAAAATCCCAGCTTCTGACTGGTTAGAACCAGCTGACAATCACAAATAATAATCATCATTAACCCAGTTCAATTATTGATTGGTAAATGTTCCCCGGAATAAAGTTCACACCTCTCCCATAAGTCACTTCAGCAGTCTTTAGGCACCTAAGCTATTGATTGGCTGAACTGGGGGGTCAAAGTAGCACAACATGGCTGCCATCCATACTGTCCCATACAGTTTCATAGCAGTCCCAACTTTATAACAATCCTGCAGCCAAAGAAAGCAGTCTTTACTTTTGTGTTCCTTTGTTCAACAACTGCCTTTGACTGTTATTAAGTGACTGCTGAATTATATACATAGCCCCCTGCTTTTTGAGTCGCTGCTCCCCGAGCATACAGTCCTACTAGGCAGTCAGACCACTCATTTAGAATGCACACACCCTCATTAATATTCATGAATGCCCCTGTCTCCATGCACTTATAAGCACTTTAAAACTAGACAGTGCAGCCAATTCTGAGTCATCTCCTCTGAGTGTCTGACCCCCAACTAGCTAATCTTGGGGGTTCAGACCAATGAAGATGCATTTAATTAGCCACTGCAATGGCAAGAAATCAGGCCAGTGTTACTGTGCATGCACAGCTCGGCTTATGCTCCTCCAGCCCCTTTGAGACCGTAAAACCCACGTGGGGCCAGATGGAGACCCAAGGGGAGAGCAGGACCCGGACCTGGTGGTGGGGCAGTGGATGGAGCAGAAGCAAGAATGGGCTCCCTCGGGGCAACTGCTAAGCCCCTCCCCATTGGGGAGGTTACAATGTTAAGAGTTTGCACACTCCATCAGACCTGAGTACCACTTGCTTATGCCTTTTCTTGAATGTTTGTCTTTCCTACTCACCTGTTTGGCATGCTGCCACCTCCCCTCATCAGGGAAATAATTTAAAAGGCCAAGGAGCAGTAGACAGCTATTCCCAATTAAAACTGTTCTCATTTCTGACTGGAGCGCAATAGGGCCAGCCAGCATCCATTTTTACCTTTTAATTCGACCTCCACAATCACCATCTTAACTTCTGTCTGATCAATATTTCCTAACCAAGTCAGAACTAATGGTTTTGACATGCCTACCCCAATCTCCTTAAAAAAAAAAAAAAAAAACTATGGTTTTATATGTCTTGCATTTTGGGCTTGAATTTGATTACAACTTCTTTGTAGTTTAGAAAATGACAGTTTTCACAAATGCTGTGTTGTCAGTACAAGCGTGCAGCACACAACTGCAGTGTGCCAGCCGGATTCATCGACTGCTGTGGTAATGTAACTGTGATGGTTACAGATTTATGTTCCTTCATTTCATACCCCTTGTCTCCCTCAGAGGACAGGGGCTCCAGTCCACTGAATGGTCTGGAGTTACATACTTTACTTTTCCTCCTCGCCTGCAAATATGTCTGTGAGTGGAAGTGCTGACCAGCTGGCACTCTGGGGGGGAGAGGAGGGTGCAGTATAGATTTACAGCAACAGCACAACTGCAGTACTCTACAAGCTTGGCTTGTAACCAAGGGTTTAGTTAACTTTTTTTTTGGAGTAAGTCGAGTCCATTTGTTCAGGTTTTGAAGTTGTTTTGGTTTTTAGGACTTCAAAAAGTAGAAGAAGAAGAAGAATCAGCATTTATATAGCGCTTTTCATACACAGTATCCCAAAGCGCTTTACAAGCAATGCTAGATTGGTAGTGAAGTGACTGAATGTGTGGTGGCAGCCATATCGCACATCATCACCCACACAGAGCCTGGATAATTGCATGAACCAGTTTATGGGAAGGGAAATGTTGGCCAGGAAACCAGGAATGTCCCCTACTCTTTGCCAAGAGTGCCCTGGGTTCTTCTACTTCCACCTGGACACCCACTAGGGCAACACCAGGATGGGCAGAAGGGACCTCGGTTTAACGTCTCATCTGAAGGACGGCACACCCCAGCAGTATAGCACCCCCCAATACTGCATTAGGATGCCAGCGATTTTTAGGTGCAAGTCCAATCCCGGTATGGGATGAGAACCCACAACCTTCTGGTCTAGAGGCAGATGTGCTACCAACTGAGCCACGCTGACACCCAAGTACCTATTAGGTCCCAAGTTTGGGACTCAGAATTGTCAGGGGATATTTTGTGGAGGTTACTATACTGACTGGTAAAATACTCCTCATTTCAGAAAACAATCAGCTACATTTGACTTCCATATCTTCAGAAAGTTACTAGTTTTTCCTTTTTGAATATGGACAATAGTGAGGGGATGCAACGTAGTGAGAGATCTGCCCCCCAAAAATGGTAGAGTAGGTCATTGTACTGCAGCTACTTTGGGTGCTTCTCTCAATAGAATGTGAACTGCTGCCTTGCCGCCCAAATGGTTCCACTCCCTGTAATGATTGCATCAGGCTGCTTAAAAGGAAATGTCCATGTCCCGTTGGGCCCCACCTTCGTGTGAAGCGGGGCCCAATTAGCAAATGTATAAATGGCAATAAATGTGCCACTTGCTGCTGAGTATTTTATTTAAATTCTTATATGGTTGATCCTGCACCCTCCCCGCCAGCATTTCAAGTTCAAACGCCCTCCCCATCATGCCTACAAGCACCCGCGGCTGTCCCAAGGATGACGTGGCATGCAGAGAGCAGCCAGGATGTCTCCATATACTTGTTATAATGCTTGATTTCTAAACAGCTCTGGTTTGGAGCCAGTGTACTGCCGCAACATATGGAGACCAGATACAGACAGCTAGTGTGCCTGTTAGTCCGTACCTGGTCTCGGTATTACAAGGACACTGATAGACTCCAAACTGGAGCTATTTGAAGCTACCACAATACATATAATCTGTATTATGATAGCTTCAAATAGCTCCAATTTGGAGTCTATCAGTGTCCTTGTAATAACAAGACCAGGTACAGACTAACAGGCATACTAGGTATCTATACCTGGTCTCCATATGTCGCGGTGTACACTGGTTCAAACTGGAGCTCTTTAGAAATCAAGCACTATAACAAACATATGAACAGACCGGCTCCTCCCCACCTGCCCGCGTTGTCCTGGGGACAGCTGGCAAGGTGCGATGGGGAGGCGTTTGAACTGAGCGATGCCAGCGGGGAGGGGCAGGATCAACCAGATAATTTAAATAAAATACTCGACGATAGTGGCACATTGTACCACTGCTCATTGCTAATTGGGTCCTGTTTTCCATGGAGGTGAAACCCAACTAGACAGGATGTTTCCTTTAAAGATGAAATAGACGTTGATTTAGTTCAGGGAGGGTGGGGTTATAAAACACTATGTTAAACATTTGGGGGTCAGAATGTCTGAAAACAAAAATGATGAAGAAATGCTATGTGCAGACCCAGCCATTGGCCCAGTGGGAAACAGATTGTGTTCCTGTGCTGGCAGCTTGGAGACGAGCTTGGAAAGTCATCTGGCCAGCATGAGAATGGGGCCAGCACTGTCGTACCACACCACTCCAAGCATGAAAAGATATTGTGCAGTGCTCTGTCAACACCTTATGAAAAGCTGGGAGCCTTCCCTCACAATGGATTCACGTGCTTTCCATGGCCTGATGGAACCACACACTGCATCAGGTGAAGTGGGTTGGCATGAAAAATGGGGCTTGAATTGTCTCCACTGTTCTATTTGTTCCATTTTTTAAAGGCACATACCCAAATGAGGATTCAGTTTCAGAATCATAGAAAGGGAAATTTATCAACAAAAAGATGGTACTGTAGACAATTTCAGTATTATAGCTCTTATTAATTTTTTTTAATGTTTTCCTTTGTGCTATCTATACCCAACAACTACATGGCAAATACAAGCAAACAAACATTTGGCATTGACAAATGCTTGTCTTTATTTTAAATCAAAGAAGGTAAGAAATGTAATTGACAGTGCCTTAGTGCAGGCCATAGGCTTTGTGCAACTGACAGGACAAGGTGGCCATTTTGTTTTTAACGTAATTAAAAGCAGTAAATTAAACATATGTGAGAGGACTCAAGTCTCACTCAACTTTAGGCTCTGTACTAGCAGAAAGACTTACTATTTATTTTAAATTCAAGTAAACATAAGGAGATAAAACCTGCCATGGTCAGTGTAAAGAGAACCAACTAGGTAGGGGAGATGAGAAGAACCCTCAAACCAATGTCACAGCAAAACTTTCTACAAGTAGCTTCACTGCTATTTTGGAACTTTTTTCTGTGAACAAAATGCTGGATCAAGCATACAGTGCACCATCTCTATCTCCACAGAAGAACTCCTTACATCACAAGCACCCAGCATTTCCAAACATCAGGGGGTAAAACATGTACTAACACAAAGAGCACAGTTAAAAACCCAGTACAAGGCAAGAGAAATCTATGGCACCTGCCCCTAAGAAAATCAAGAGTTGTACCAGAAGAGAAGGAACTTATTGTATTGGAAAATACTAAAGAAATTGAAGGCACCACTCATGTCCTAAAAAATTTTACTGTTCATGGTGATTCCACAAGCACTGCTAGCAGTGATACAGACAATAATGAAGACCATAAGAATGGTACTTAGAATACATCATAGACTGATAAATGTCCTGTTGTTATTATTATTATTAAAAATGAAAATGCTAATTGGTAATAGTTAACCCGATAAAGTAGTCTCAGTAATGTCCAGTCCCAATTTGAGACCTAGCAAATTCCAGAGCAGTCAGAGCATGGACAAGGTGTCCTTATGCCTGGCTTTAAAAGTAAGAGGCTTACATTTGTGCTATGGAATTCTTTTCAACTTAACTGAAATTATGTGACTCATGCTATATGTGTACTGTGTAAAGAGGTTGTCAGCAGAGGTAGGAAAGTTAGGAATCTCAGACATCAACTATGATCAGTCATTTATTGTGGTGTGGTGTCAGCATGGCTCAGTTGGTTGCACATCCACCTCTGGGCCAAAGGACTGGGGTTTTAATCCCACACCTGGATTGAGCTCATACCCTAAAATACTGGCACATGAGTGGTGCTGTCATTCAAATGAAATGTTAAACTGAGGTCCCTTCTACCCATCTCTGGTGCTGTCCCTGGTAGGTGTCCAGATGGAAGTAAAAGATCCCAAGACACTTTTTGCAAGAGTAGGGGATTTCTCTGGTCTCTTGTCCAGTATTTCCCATCCCATAAAACTGGTTCATGCAATTGTCCAAAGCTGTGTGTAGGTGTCGATGTGCCAAATGGCTGCCACTAGTGCTTTGGGATACAATGTGTATGAAAAGCACTATAGAAATGTGTCTTCCTCTTCTCCTTCTTCTTCTTCTTTCCCATCACATCAAAACCTGAGAACAAAGTTAAAGGCAGTGGGGGAGGGCTGGGAGGCATAGGAGCATGTTACCCATATGAGTGACTCAGGGAGAGACCCACCATCTCACAGAATACTTTTACAGATATTTTGTTACTTCTCAGACAGAACCAGAGGCAGTGCATCATTGCTGAACTCATAGAGTAGTATCTTCTCTTTCTCTGGACTTCAGGGTCCTCCAGGCTCACCAGGTTGGAATGGACCATTCAAAGTTAGATTTTCATCATCCAGTGGATCAAAAGTTAGCCAAAGCAATTGCAGCAACAATGGAGCAGTGTCTCTTCTCATAAGTAGTGTCAGTTGATTTTCAGCATCTGATGTGCACTTCAGTACCCAGCTATCAGGAGCTATTGCATTTTTTTGTTAATATTTGTTTTGTTTTTGAGAAAAGCAATACCAAATATGTACCATGAATTACATCAACAAGTTTAGCATGCCGTAATGCAAGCATTTGGCAACAAACTATGTTATTACAATTGTTATGTGGACAAGTAACCAAACTGTTGCCTAGATGACTGTGACTGCCTACTGAGTTTCTTTTGCACAGTCCTCTACCTCAGTCTCCAGCCCCACGAGTCACAACCCACAGCACTTTTTCAAAGACCAGGCTGCCCTGTGCATAACTGCACTTGAGAAAGATCATGCAGGCTCAAACATATTACATGAACTAAGTAGCAGATTCCAGGAATGGCTGTCCACTCAAGGTTGTCAACAGCCTTTGTGGCTTCTGAAAATGGAAGTGACATTATAAAGGCTATGCAGCTTGGTGCATTCACACATGCCCCATGTTTTGCTCATACCCTGAACTTGTTGCTGCATGATTCTATTACTGAAGACTGAAATTACATAGAAACATAGAATCTGACAGCAGATAAGGACTGCCTGGCCCACCTAGTTTGCCCATTTTCCCTACATACTGTAACACCGTAGACCTTACTTCATCTGCGGCTTAGCCCTCCCTTCCCTAATGACTAAGGTTCCCTTATGTCTATCCCATGCATTCTTGAATCCTGCTACAGTTTTTGGCCCCAACACCTCCTCTGGAAAGCTGTTCCAGGCATCCACCACTTTTTCTTTGAAGAAATACTTCCTTACATTTCCCAAGTCTACCCCTTCCCAGCTTCATAGCATGCCCCCTTGTTCTTAAGCATCTTTCTTTCTTAAAAATACTTCCTTCTTGTACCTTGTTTATACCAGTGAGGTATTTGAAAGTCTCTATTACATCTCCCCTTTTCCTCCTTTCCTCCAGCATGTACATACTGAGGACCTTTTCTCTCCTCAGACCCTGCACCATTTTAGTTCCCCTCCTTTGGATCACCTCTACTCTATGTCCTTCTTGAAATGTGGTCTCCAGAACCGGACACAGTACTCTAGGTGAGGTCTCACCAATTATTTTTTTTTCTTTTCATTTATTTATTTATTTATCTATCTCTCGGATTACAATACCTTTGAGCCAGTGGCTCTTTTACAAAGGTTCTACATCAGGTAAAGGACAGACACAGATTACATATTAAGTTGGAAGAAAGCAGATCAAGTGAACAGTGCACGCACTGTATTGTAGACAAAAATAGGGTGCAAACTTAAGGAGAATACAGAATAACAGTTCAGCCAGACAGAGGCTATGACATGATGGGGGGGAGGCAGAGTAGGACTACAAACAAGCACTTTTATGCCAAAGTTTCATATAAAAAGGGTCAACGTCAAGTACAATCTGTGAGCAGACAATTGTAGTGAATAAGACACATAGAATTACAAACAGAGCAAGACTAAGTGCTCATAATCATGGAGGGACGAAAACAGTTTAGTTTCCAAGATACAGTGAGCATAAGGTAGGCAAAACAGTTCAAGGAGAAAGAACATAGTTAAAAGAAATTAGAAGCTGAGGCAGAAGAGGCAGACACTGAAAGTGACATTGTCAATAAAGTTTGTGAAGTACACAGGAAGTGCAGAGTGTGTTAGGAAGTGCAGGGGATTGGGGGAGCAAGGAGGGTGAAATGGGGAGGGTGGAATAGTAGGGATTAGGGTATTGAAAAGGAGCAGAGTAAGGGTAGGGAGATGGGACAGGGGAATGGACTTGGTGTGAGGGAAGGCACTAAAGGGCAGAGTTTGAGAGGGTGGAGGACCAGGAGGTGAGGGGGAGGAAAACAGGAGATAGGGGGCAGGGTGGAGGAAGTAGAGCAAGAAGTATGAGGAGGGAGGAGAGGGATGGCCTAGTGGGTACAGTCGCAGCTGCTGAGATTGGTAAGGTGGTGAATCAATGTGCATTTAAAGAGGCCAAGCTTATTCTCAGCAGAGACAACTGGAAGAAGACAGTTCAAAAGGGAGGGAGCCCTGGCATAGAAGGAGCTCTGGGCTTGGGACGTTCAACAAAAAGGAACCAGGAAAGAGGTTTTGTTGGAGCTACAGGTACAATGGGTGTGAGGGGTGGGCAAAATGTAGGACTGGGAAGCTAGAGAGGTAAGACCGAGGCAAATTTTCTTAGCTAGAAGGCAGGTCTGGTAGGCAATTCACCCTTGAAGGTGGAGCCAATTAGATAGTTTATATTTTTTTGTACTTAATTCTTTATTGATTTTAAAAACAGAAAACATTACAGAAATATTTAACCAAAACACAAATATAACACACACAGTCTGTGGTCTCATTTATACATACAGCCAACTGTGGCCATACAACAGGATGAACAGCTGTCGTATTTTACAACAGAGAGTCTGACTGAGTCATAGAAAGGTTTATGCAGTCTAATGCATTGGAAAGTGGACCTACCTTCCGTGTGTGATGAGCTGTGCCACTGATTGCCAAGACCTAGGAATCAGAAAGTTATGCCTTCTAGTGGTCATACAGGAGCATTGTCTGAAAGGAAAGGTCACCACAATGTAATTAGAGCAATAATGAGCAGATTATGTACATTCGGGAGTAAAGTAAGCTGATATCCATCCAGTTAATCAGCTAATATCAATAACTATTTACATACTCTCAGTTAGGTACCTTATTCAGTATTGATGAGTCATATCCATACACACGTCCTTTAATAAATTGCAACCCAATATAGTATAATACCCATTTTTCAGCCTATACCAGCTCTGTGTGCCAGGAATGCCATATATGGCTCCCAACATTTCTGTAGTGGCTGCATTTGTTCTACTATCAGATGGGCGCATCTGTCCAATTCATGTACTTTGGTACGTGCTGGGAGAATTTCGTCCATAGTAGGTATAATGGCATTTTTCCAGTTCTTCAGGATGGTGTGCTTCACTTGCATTCAAAGTAACATGACCCATCTGATCTCATGGTGGGTAAGATATGGGGCAACAGATCTCATGCCCAGCAACATTAGAGGTGCCATTGGGGGGATATGATGATGGAGAATCTCACCTGCTATCCTGGATGTTGCCTCCCAAATTGGGGATATTAAAGAGCACTGTCAGAGGATATGATATAAGTCCCCTCCTGGCTGCTGGCATCTCCAGCAAGTGTCCTGAGTCAGTATTTTTGGCTTTTTTAAGCATGGTAGGAGTCCTATACCATGAGTGGAGTATTTTATTATGTATAAGCCTGCTCTGGGCATCCCTGTGTGCTGTAGGTTTGCCAGCATTGTCCCCACTGTGCGTCTGTAATTTGTATTTGTAACATTTTTTCTCATTTGGCTTTGAGGAAGATGCAGTATTAGCCATGGCCTCCTGAAGTGAAGCATATATAACTCATGCTGTCCTTTTGGGTGCTTTTAGCCACTTATGTAGTTGGGGGGAGTGTCTAATTGGGTTTCTTTCCTGCATTAGAATGTGTTTAAGTGCATCCCTAATTTGAAAATATTTCCACAGGTCTGAGGAAGGGTAGTGACCACTGGGTTTGTAAATTTTGAAATGTGTCCACTACCTTGGATTTAGGGACCAGAAGGTCCTTAATGAACAGGACACCTTTTCCTTTCCAGCTTGGCCAGATTGCAAGGCTACCTCCTATAGTGATAAGGTATTTTTCCCAGAGGGTAATATATAGAAGAGGACATGCAGTGGTCCCTAGTTTCTTATGCAAGGTTTTCCAATATTTAATTGTGGGCCCCAGCGTTGGATGAGATTTAAGTCAGCATAGCAAGCCACCCCATAATAAGGACGCAAGCAGAGGGGAATTACCCAGGGTTTGTTCAGTTTCTAACCATTGAGGGGTATTAGTGGACTGAGACTGGAACCAGGTTAGTATTTGGGAGCATTGGTATGCCAGCTTATAACCTTCAAACTATGGCCGTCCCCACCCCCATGTTTCCAATGAGACCTAAGTGTGCGTTTGCTGTAGCAGGGCCTACTGGCTCCCCAAAGGAAGGATCCAATTATTCCATCTAGTTTCTGGTACCAATGTTCTGGCAGAAACAGAGGGATGTGTGATATTAAAAGAAAAAAAGTGGGGGGCAATAGACATTTTAAAGTCTGCTATCTTGCCAGCCATTGTCTGGTGTAACTGAGTCCACTGATCTAACTCTCCTCTGCATTCTGTCAACAGTGGACCTACATTTTTCTCCCACCATTTGTCAATGTTTGCTCCTACTTTTATTCCCAGGTAAGTGGTAGTGTCTTTTTCCCATTTGAGCCCTAAACGAGGTATAATATGGGTCTGGCAATGGGAGTTAAGGGGGAGAATCTCAGTTTTAGTCTGATCAATCTTGAGCCTGGAGATGTGTGTGAAGAGGTTTAAGAGGGCCAGTAGTGGGGAAATTGACACCTGAGCATCCTCTAAGAGGACCAGCAAATCATCTGTGTACATCAGGGTGGAATAGTGTCCATGCCCCAACTTTATCCCTTTAATGAAGGGGTCTTGACTGATTGCTGCTGCCAAGGGCTCGACTGCCAGAACAAAGGGGGAGGGGGAGGGAAGAGGGCAGCCTTGTCTGGTTCCCCTATGTAGTTGAAAGGGTTCTGATAGAGTAGAGTTGGTTAACACCTTTGCTAAGAGGCCAGTGTATAGGGCAGATATAGCTGATCTGAAATGGGGCCGAAGCCAAAATGCTCCAGGAAAATGTAGAGATAGTTTCATTCTACAGATTCGAACACTTTCTCAAAATCAGTTGCCAGGGCAGCAGCCGGGGTGTTACACTGTTAAGCTAGATGGATGAGATTAAGAAGAGTTCGGAGATGATTGGTTCTATATCTGCTCATGACAAAACCAACCTGTGAGGGATGAATCAGGGTAGGTAACAAGGGGTTCACTCTATTGGCCAGCGCCTTAGCATATACCTTACTGTCAGTGTTAATTAATGAGATGGGATGGTAGCTGGCCACTTCAGTGAGGCCTTTCCCCTTTTGAGGGTCCACTGTGATTACAGCCTCTCGTAGGGTGCGAAGGAGTATGCCTGTAGTTTCGAATTCGGCAAAAACTTGGCACAGTAGGGGAGTTATCAGTGGGGCTATTGTCTGAAGGAAGTCAACTGAGAACCTATCCCTCCAGGGGCTTTCCCTTTTTTTAGAGACATTAAAGCTGTTGATACTTCTATGGTTAGTGGCTTCTCTAATGTAGTCATTTGTGTATTAGTTAACTTAGGTAGTTTTATGGTATCTAAAAAGTCACAAGTTTCAAGACTGGTGTCAGCTCTGGACGAGGTATATAGTTGGGCATAAAAGGCTGCTTGGTATCATTCAACTCCTGGGGTTTGGTTCTCACTTTCCCTGATTGAGAGTCTCTCAACCCTGCAATAGACCTGTTAGCTTGTTGTTTACAGATGTGGTACACCAGTATTCTCCCACTGTTATCCCCAACCTTCCAATATGAGTGTCACACTTGAAGAAGGGCCAGATCTGCTTTCCTAGACAGGAGTTCATTACGGCTTGCTAATACCTGCTGACCAAATGCCGAATGAGGTGATGGACAAGGCATATCTTTAATTGCTCTCTTCATGGTGACAAGTTCACCCTCTAATTTAGTCTGTTCTTCCTCTCTGTTTTTCTTCTGTATGCGGCATAACCTGTACTTTTCCCTCTCATGTTAGCTTTGAAGGTTTCCCACATGGTTTGTATAGAGGTGTCAGATATTGGGTTTTCTTGCAAAAATAGTTTATTTTCAGATTTGGCCCATTTTACAAACTCAGGATCCTGCATAAGTAGTGGGTCCAGCTTCCATGAGGGGGAGCAGGAGAGTGGAACACCCCATGATAGTATTAACTGAACTGGGGCATGATCTAAGACAACAGTGGGAAGAGTGCTGGAATTCAGAGCCCCATGGATAAGGGATTGTTAGATAAGCCAGAAGACTAGATGGTTGAAGGACCCATGGACCCCTGATTGAAATGTATAATCTCTTTCTTTTGGGTGTATGAGGTGCCAGATATCCACCAGCAGGAACTCTGAACTTAGCTGTGTTATGGCCTGTAACCCCCGAGTGTGAGTTTCTTTCCCCTTGGCACTTCTGTCAAAGACATGTACCAGCACAAGATTAAAGTCTCCCCCTACTATTATGGGGGTATCAGCTTCTGCCATGGAGCCTATTCTTGTTAAGTCATTAAAAAGGGTGGGGTCATCCTCATTAGGGGCATATATGTTGACTAATAAAATGTGCCATTGGGGGGTATCAAGCAGGCCTAACACGCATCTACCCTGGGGGTCAGCTTTGGTTTTCAGAATGGACCAAGGGAGGGATTTATTCAATAGTATGACCACACCCTCTTTTTCTAGTGGGGGCAGTAGCATGTAATTCTTTCCCCACCCAGTCTTTCACCAGATAGGTGTGGTCCTGTTTGGTCAGTTTTGTTTCTTGTAAGAAAACAATCAGAGCCTTTACTCTTTTCAGCTGTGACAGCAGCTTTTTCCTCTTTTGAAGAGAGTTAAGTCCCCTGACATTCCAGGTGATGAGGGAGAGCTCATTTATAACCAGAGGAGAGTCAGAACATTTTGAAGGAGATGGGGTGTACAGCTGACCAGGGTAAAGGCATCTCTGTGTATCTCTAACAAAGTGTGATTTTAACCAGAGAGAGATCTGTTTCCTTAAAAGAGGGTACTGTACAGTATGGCAACAGTTATAGACAGAACCTTGTCTGCACATTGCCCTATCAACTAACAGTACTACAGACAGTATAGACAACAAAATCCAAAAACTGCATACTTTTTGATCTTTAGAGAAACACAGTAAACTATATTCAACTAGTGCGTTTTTCTGCTCATTGGATGTGGTATGTATTGCAGGCTGAGGTGTCATCATCTTCTCAGGCCTTACCTGCCTCTCCTGTAGGAGGTGTTTAAATCAGGCTTCGCTGTGTCCTGTAAAGTCAATAATTTAAGGAAGTGAGAGCTAGCCATATCGGGCTCTGTTTCCCCGGGGTTCTAGACATGTGGTTGCCTACACCTATAAAGGCTAGCCACAGGTGTAGAGGTATAGGACTAGCTGGTGGGGGGTGGGGGAGTACCAGCAATAGCAACATGGTGTTCTTTAGATTTGACCACAGTAACAGCTTGCTATATCAGAAGCCACACCAGTCACAGAACGTAAGGGAAGAATAGAGTTAAATGGTAGGTATTTCTACAGTTAGATTGCCAGGGGTCTGTTATCACTGCTGGTGAGAGCAGTTGTGGTACGTGTATATGGTAGAGCCTAACATGCTCCTAAACAGAAAGTTTGAGCCAATGTTATGTGGGATGGCTAAAGCCATACGTATTCCTGGTGGTCTCATCAAAATTCTCTATTTGCCATTCCACCCTTCTGTCTGCTGTCCCCCTCCCTCCCTCTCAAAACCAGTAAAATGGAAAATTACAGTTTGCAGTATTATTTAGCTTATATTCAAAGCACACTTTGATACATTAGAGTGCACAGTGTCCTAAAGCAACTTACTCTTAATTAGCAGGGCAGGGGCATTGGGCATGACTACCATGGCTAACTTGGGGAAATAAAAAGTGTGCCCAATGATTTGAAAGCTAGCACCATACCTATAAAGGCTTCCTACCAGCCTATACCCATGCCCCGTTTATAGAAAAAGAAAACAATAGAAGGACACTTATCTAGGTGGGGTTCATAGACAAAGTTTCTTGCAGGTCCTCTGCTGCTATTTGAAAGAATAATGCCCGCTTGTCTGGGTCCAAATCCACAGGTCAATTATGCGATGGTTTGGAGGAGTGGCTGTGCCTGGAGGCATTAGGGCAGTCCAGTGTTGTGGATCCATTTCAGTCACAGAGGCCTCATGCACCATCTCCTCCTCCTTTGGGTACTTGGGAAATTCCCCTGTATCTGCTGGTTCAAAGGGAGCCAGTAAAGCATATCAATTCAGGGTGGTAAACATATGACCACTAGTGTCCAATGGCTCTCGGGTTCCACCTACTGTTGCATAGGCTTCACAGTTTGTTCCTGAGGATGGTTTCTCTTGTCATACAAATCAGATTGCTGGTGTTTTCTTGAGCTAGCTGGAAGGCCTGGTCCTGCACCTGTGAATTGGAAGCCATGCTGTGGTGTGCCTCGAACATCAGACACCATGGTCAGAGAGCTATGTGGCCCTATACTGGTTGTGTTGGTCTGTGAGTTAGAGGAATATGCATTACTGGATTTAGATGGCCAGTTATGATGTAAATAGTCCATTGGGGTTGCTAAAGTAATGAAAGTTACGTTCACTTCTAGATGCTTCGTGGCCGGGTATCAAAGAGAAAACCCAATCCCTGAGGAATGCATCAGACAACGGGCTTCAGAATAGGCCTTCCTCCTTGCTGCAAGGTCCAGGGAATAGTCTTGGAATATAAGTATTTTGTGGCCTCACCAGAGAGAGCACCAAGCTCCCAGGCTCTTGTAGTAATCCACTCTTTGTCT
Source organism: Neoceratodus forsteri (assembly GCA_016271365.2). Classification (NCBI taxonomy): domain Eukaryota; kingdom Metazoa; phylum Chordata; order Ceratodontiformes; family Ceratodontidae; genus Neoceratodus; species Neoceratodus forsteri. Next base: position 236,768,871 of record CM028132.1, on the reverse strand, counting down.
GCAAAGCTTAGAATTTTTGCCATAAGTGGCCTGGGCTATTCTCTGGGTTTAGGCATTGGATTTAGGGTCCTGTGGGCTCATTTGAGCATCAATCCAGGAGGCAGATCATGTTTTAAGATCTCAGGAATGGCGTCATATAGAAAATCTGAGGGATGCCTCTGTTACACATTTTTGGGGAACCCTAGGAGCCGAAGATTATTGCGTCGGCTTACATTCTCCATATCATCTAGTTAGTCTGAAATTGCAGTATCACTCTTTCTTGATCATGAACGGTGGCAGTTAGTAAGTCGATAGCTTCAGTGTTAGCTGTGACCCTAGTTTCTGTCCTACAAATCCTTGTATCCATTTGTTGGATCACCAGCGTAGTGTTGTTGGAGGTCTCAGTGACCTCTGCCATGCACTGCATGAGGGCCACAAACATGCCATTTACTTGCTGTGCATCCAGGCCCGTAGGATTTTCCGAGTCCTTACTGTGTAACATATTGAGTCAGAAGATTGGGTCAGTTTCTGCTGTCTATAAACGAGAACTGGCTGCTCAAAACCATAGTGGGTTATTCTTGAGCCTTCCAGATATGTTAGTAGCTACTGCACTTTATGATTATTGCAGGTTGAAAGGTGTTTTAAGGGAAGATTTAACTCCTGATCTGTAGAGCACACAAATTAGGCAGCCATTGCTGTGCGAGCCAAGCCACGCCCCCCAATTAGACAGTTTATAAAGATCACAGGCATGTGTTCTTTTGCTTGCTCTGGTGACAAGGTGACAGCACTTATTCAGGGCCGTTTTTATTATTTTTAAGCTAGTATCTGTAGCAGACCCGTAAAAAGTGAGGCCATAATCAATGTGGTATCACCACCTCCCTCTTTCTGCTGGTGATATCCTTCCCTATGCACCCTAGCATCTCACTGGTTCTCCCTACAACCTTGTTACGCTGTTTGGCCATCTTTAGGTCATCAGCTATGATTACCCCCTGGTCTCTTTCCTGTTTGGTGATCGTCAGTACCACTCCCCCCCCCATCTTGTACTCCACCCATGGGTTTCTATGCCCTACATGCATGATTTTGCATAAGTTGCAAGTATTCAGAATATGCTTACATTTGTCTTCACAGTCTTTGGCCATTGTCGCTGCTTTGCAAAGGCTTGCAATATCTTGCAAGCTCTGCAAAAGGAAAAAAATCTCTGACACAGCCGGCTAATACAAGAAGTCATTACTCAGTGGAACATAACCTTTTATATGTTACAGAGATCTGTTTAGTAACATAAAGCAGTATACCACTATACAATGGATTACCAAATAGGGAAGGGGATGTGGCACTATATTTTGCTTAGTAATCATTCACGACAGTTCTTTGCCAAATACTACAGTTATTCAAGGAAGCCACACAAGAAGTCAGCTCAGACAGTGCCATTTTTAATCAAATACTTTTGCTTGTACAGTACGGTATATGTGTTGAGGAACAAATCAGAAATACAGAAGCTGAGTTTTAATCAGGGACTTGCAGAGGAGGGAGCTTCATCTTCAGTTGCTGCTGCATCAGCCGATGACATTGCAGACTGCTTATTTGTAAAAATGAAAATGGATCCTAAAACTGAAAAGATGCAAAAACCAGAACATTATATCCTAGCCACAATGATGGACCCCTCAATTTAAACACAACCTAGCATCTTTCCTTCCGCATGGTACTGACCTTTACCAATACAAAAACATTCTTATTTGAAAAGCTGCAGCTGAAACGGAAAGTTGGACCGATGAAGATGGGAAATATGTTTCACCTTACCAAAACAGAGTGTAAAGCATGACATCTAGCATCACAGCAAGAAAACAGACATGTATCTCAAGCTGATGGAAATTAACAAGATCAGTCTCTTGTGTCTAATGATGATGAAATGGAATATAACATCTGTGCAGGCATCCATCTCATTACAGAAAACTCTACCCCACGCCAGGACAGAATTGTACCATCTCAATCAGCCACAACTATGGTAGAAGACTACTTAAGATATCCTAAACAGCTACACATAATTGATAACACTTTTAGTAACTAATATGAGAAAAGAAAACTTTAGCCAGCATTAACTAAAGTTGCAAGTCTATACCTACGCTATCCATCAACTAGCATGTATTCTTATATTTAGCACTGCTGGCAGTATTGTTATTATCTGAAAAACTAGTTTGTCACCAGACAATGGTAAGAAACTGGTTGTTAATTATGGTCCATATGGGGTTAATTGCTGGTTACTTAGATGCATTGCCAAAGCGTTGTTCCTCTTAAATTAATAAGGACACTGACACTGACTAAATCTGACAAGAAAAAAAACTCCAGGCGTCTGACAAAATGGAATATAAAAAGCTCTCACTGATTCTGTTAATAAAGTATTTGGTACAAGCTAACTGAGTCTGTAAATAAAGTATTTGCTGTCTGTGGTACTGCTGTGATCATTTGCTGTTCTCAATTCTTTTCTCAGACTTGAGAATAAAAAATAAAATAAAAAACTTGATGAGGAATGGTATTTTTGAAAGGAGGGAACCCCTGCTGGTACAATAACACCAAAGTCTGGGAAAGGGTGAGTGGGTGGGTTTCTAATATTCCTATTCATTATATATAGAACAAATCATGGGGTAGTGAATGTAATGAGAATTTTATACACACTGAGGTGATGGATGCTACATAAACCCAGAGAATGAAGCTTGAGGGGTATATACAGGCATCCAACACCAAGGGTGTGTGTATAATTCTAGACTTATACACAACCCCAAGATTTGTTTTATATAACTGCTGGGCAGCATCTCTCCCCCCCCCCACCACAGCAATTATATAAATAGAATGTCTGTGGAGCTGCAGTCGGATTGAAGCACAATCTGCAGTAGGGACTCTGGTTCAACTGAAGTGCCTGTTTAAACCTTTTGTTTGTTTGATTTTTTTTATTAGCAGTCGTCCATAAACTTAAAATGTTTTGAGTTCAGTATCGTAAGACTTACCAAGAGAGATGCTGAAGTGCCCGGCACGACTAAGGGAAGACCATGGCTGGCACATGTGTGGAGTGAGAGAAATCCATCATGTGTTCACCATTTTAACCAGCTGGTTATAATGACAAATTATAACCAGGTTTTCTTATGGGAAACAATGCTCAGCAATTTTTATACCAGTACACAAGTTATTGTCGACACTGTCAAACATCACTAGTGCCATTTGCAAATTAAGTTACAAATATACTAGATGGGGTAGACACTTTATGTGTGAGCAGAATGTAAGAAACTGATTTTATTTATGCTGCAGTGCTAAGGGATAAATGTCCAACTCCAAACAGTTAACGCTGAGATTTGTGCACTCTCAATTGTGCATCAAATGCAATCTGGACACTCTCACATGTGATTCTTAACTTGGCGTTATTGCAATAATTGCAGCTTAAATTCAGATAGATGAAATATGCACCTATCAGAACTCACCGTTTAATTATGTTTATTATTTTGTTGTTTTGTTTCATGCCTAAAAACAAATATGTCACTTAATCTAAACCTAGTCCAAATCCAAATAAAGAAAATGGTGGACTGGCAAATCCAGATCCACCGCCAGATTTATTTACCCCTAATTAGCACTTGACCATCTTTTAGTTACTCACTTCTTGTTTGAGAAGGCAGCCCTACTAGCTCTCATAACCCTTTTCCTGTTGTACCCCATGATTTGCCCCATAGTGAGGTCTGACTACAGTACAATGGTATACAAAACTATGCTCCATGAAATCCTTAGATACATAGTATTAAGTGAAATATTGTGTTTAGTTTTTGTATTGCCTTGTAAGGACTGTATATAATATGCACTGAAGTTCATTTATTTTTTGCCTAGCTATGTCCAATTGTATCAGTCTGTGTGTATGACATTTTTATAATTACTGTTTAAAAAATGCACTGAAGTCCATCTACTTTTTCTCCAAGTTATGTCCTAATGCATCTGTTCCATGTATACGAAATTCTTATACCTTGTTCCTCTTACTCTTTCCCCGGGTCACACCTAGAAATGAGCCTCAGCTCAGTGTGCCTTTCCCAGTTACCAAAATGTTAAATAAATAAATAAAAATATCTTGATACATCACAATGAAGTCCATTTAAAGAAATGGAGAGTTCCTATCAAACATCTAGATACTGTATACTGGTGCTTATTTCTGGTTTTCAGCCTAGGATAGCTAACTCCAGCTAGGAGAAAACTGTTCACAGGGTTTGGCAGTAGATATCATCCCCCAGGCAACAACTCCAGACCCTTCCCTCTTCTGTTTTTTAGTTGCTTTACAAATGAGCAGATCGGGCTTATCCTACAAATAAAACTATTAGTTTCTATTTAGTCAAAATAAAATACTATACATAAGAAATATCCCTCAAATATTTATTTTGTCTTCCCACTGGCTTATAATGTAACCCTTAAGAGTGCACCACCCAATCACAAAAATACTATCATCCTGCTCATTAGCAAAGGCAGCTAACATAACAAGGAGAGAAACTGTTAATGTTCCCTGGACTAGAAAACCTTTTTTTTCAGAATATTTCTTAATGACCAAGGGCTTGCTCCAAAGTTGTGCAGGTGTACACATGACTCCCATGTTGCCAGCCCATGTTGCTCTGCTCCCCAGTGCTGCTCCATGAGACCAATTTAGAGACATCATCTGCAGTCCCACCCTACCACTCTCCATGAGCTCAGACTGTAATCTGAAAGGCTGAGCTGTTCCAGACACCATATTCCAATAGGAAGCCTGCGATCGCCAGTGACTGAATCCTCTGCTCCACATGAGTGTAGTATTCAGGAATCTTCTTGCTTTGCAATATACCCTGTGCAAGGAAGCATTTTTTTATTATTAAATCAAAATCATGGCAGATCCCCCCAGGCATCTGTGCATTCAGAAGTGCTAAGTGACGAGGATCAGGGGTCCATATGTGGCCCAGTGGGACACATAGGTCAAGTGTTCATAGCAGCTGGGCACAGACTGGCTACAGCAGGGGATCAACCTTTGTACCATCCATACCCTCCTTCGCCCCTAGCCAGGTATACCTATCTTATCTGGCTTTGGCAATAGCAACAGAACACAGTTTCATCCCCAGGTGATTCCTGACTGGATTAGGTGTCCAATGCTCCAGTGTGGGTGCCCAGAGATGGGTTCCTGAATGGCATCGAGTGCTTTCCTAATGCAGGGAAGGCACTGTGCAGGTATAGTGGCGTCCTTCTCACCCACAGAAGCCACTGTGTGTCAGGCTCATAAATAGTAAATCCCAGTGATCAAAATAAGTTTGTACTCAATTTCTTTGTTGTTTCAGCTGGGCAAGCATCATTTGGAGACAAAGATTCACCAATCTAGTGTTTTCTGATTCATTATTAGATTCTGGTATAGGCACATAATTTATGTGTATCTTAGAAATTCCATGTGCAAACTGAAGAGTCCTGTTTCACTTTCTCATTAAACAATTTCATTGCTATTTTCAAACCACTATTGACATTCTCTTGTACATTTAGCTCAGGACCATGGCAATTCTCTGACATTTCAACAGAGTGCATTTTTCTTCACTTACCTTCCCTCCAAACAAGTATTTTATAAGGCCCTGTTATGCTTTTTACAATTCCATAGATCAACTTCAATTCTCCCCATATGTTAGCATTTTCAGAACAAACCCTTATGGGGAATCATTACAACTAATCTGAGATTGTTTTGGTTTGCAATATTTATTTATTTATTTTAGTCTTTGGTAACTGGGTAAGGCCCACTAGGCACAAATACCTGTTTTCAGGGGCGACCTGGGAGCACTGGGTGGTTAAATGACTTGCTCAGAATCACGCAGTATGCAAGTGGAGGCTGTGATAATCAAACTAAGGTCTGGTCTGCTGGATGTATCAAGGTCGTTCACACCTTGTTCCTCTAACCTCTAGGCTATACTGCCAGCCAAACATACATACTTATGTCTGACAAAGTGTTTTAAGGATGCCAGACTTAAGCAGAAACAAGTGGGTGAAAACCTGCCTGTGTTTTAATAATTATATGTTTTATTCATTTTCTTTTTAAATAGTTGGGTGATTACAAAATATATGATAGATAAGTATTATTCTTCAAGAGGTCTAGTCTCACTAGTACAGGTAACCACATTCACAGAAAACAGTTCTGGTTGTGGTGTGATAGCTCAACTAAAGATACAATTTAGTTCAAAATGTCATTAAGTCTTAATAAAACAAAGCAGTTAACTAAACACCTAAATAATTTATGGTTTCATCAAAGGTGGAAGTAGATGTTCTAGTTCTTTCCATGAGTTAGCATCAGCATTAACATTGTCTAAGTCTTCTACAATGTGTCCTAATTTCTCAGACATTAGGGCATCTCTAAAAGTGTACCAATATTATTTTTTAACTTCTATAGCAGGAGGAAGGCTTTGTGAATTCCAGTTTTTTTAATATCACCATTTTCAATGCAAGTGAGCCTAGACTAATAATTTTCTCTTGTGATTGGGAGAGATTTAGTGTGCCATATAAGTTCAAAAGGAGAACAATAAGAGAGCAAGGAATGTTTATCCCTAAAATAATTGTTTGCTTCTTGCCTAAATCTGACCAGCATGTTTTGATGGTTGGTCAGTCCCATAAGTTATAGAAACGCATGCCTTCTATCACATAACTGTGCCAGCAGTTCTTAGGGTATTGTGGATTAAACTTTGCAATTATGTTAGGCATAATATAAGCCCTATTAATAATTTTGTGCTGTATACTTCTGTTTTTTGCATATATTATTTTTGTGTTCACTCCCATTCTAATTGCTCTCCATTGATTAATTTGCAAATTCACAATTAATTATTTTTCTCACATCTTATTTTTTTTTTTATTATTCCTGTGGTTTAATGATTGAATTATAAAAGAGTGACAGTCTTTTATTTTTTTGCTATGGTGATTACTCTTTCTTCATTTTCCAATTTTTTTTTTTTTTTTTTTTTTTTTTTATCAAGTTTATTTATTTATTTATTGAAATGTTTCACCAGGAGGACACACTGAAAAACAAGTTGCTCATCTCACAGTGTGACCAGGGGTAAGGGGGTTACATAAAGTTGTGAAGGATGATCAGTTAGAATAGTATGTGGGTAGTACAAACAATACAACATTGTAAGATTTTGCAACAGTTGGAACACAAGGTATTGTACAATAAACAGTTGTGGAACATTGGGTAAATTACAATACGTGTCCAAAATAATACAAAAGAACATATAAACGTACAAAACAGTAATAATGCAATAGAACCATTTATAATGCATGAGTGTACCAGGAGCAGGCTCGAGGTAGTACGCAAGTGTTGTTGTAGTAAAAATGATGGGGTAGGTTGTGCGAACTGGTGACCCAGAAGGGCAGGTGGAAAAGAGAGGGGGAGAGGCAATAACTGAATATGAGGAGAAGGGGTAGACATTTCCTGACCCCTCCCTTCAGTTTATCTTTCAATCTTATTTTTTAAACAAACATTTTTAAAATGGGAGTAAACTGAAATATGTGTTAAATAATGTTGAAAAATGTGATTTATGATTAAGTCTTTATATTTACTATATGGGATGCATTTTTCGTTCTCAATAAAATGACTCCATTGACTCTTATTTATATTTTGTAAGAGATTACCTACTTTAAATAAGTTATGATCAGAATTTATGGTAAGTATGATACAGGGTGAAAGTAACCATGGTACAAACTGAGAGTCTAATCCTTGCTGTGCTGCCTTTGTTTTTTGCAATTAACATAGAACATAGAAACATAGAAAAAAATTGATGGCAGATAAGAACCACCAGGCCCATCCAGTCTGCCCATAAACCCTACATGTATCAGTGTCTGCTGACCCTGCTCTGTCATTGGCTCTAGCCTCTCCCTCCCACCTCAATATTTCCCTAATGCTTATCCTATGCATGTTTGAATCCCCCCACAGTGCTGACACCCGCCACCTTCTGGGGCAGGTTATTCCATGCATCCACCACCCTTTCCATGAAGAACAACTTCCCACCTTTGCCTCTTAACTGGCCCCCCTTCAATTTCATATCATGCCCCCTCATTCTTGTACCCCTCCTATATTTGAAATATGTCATCCCCCTGCACTTTGTTTATGCCCTTTAGTTACTTGAAAGTTTCTATCATATCTCCACATTCCTGCCTCTCTTCCAAAGTGTACATACTGTATTGAGGTCTTTTAATATTTCCTCATATGTCTTTGGTTGCAAGAGTATATATATATATATATATATATATATATATTATAGTGGCACGGTAGTGCCACTATAGTTAAGGTTGAGGAGCCATTTACATGTTAAACTCAACATTTCGCACCTTAACAACTTTGTAACCATTTGACGGATTTGCCTGAAATTTGGAATACACTATCAAGACCCATATGCCTTGGGATCTGCCAAGTTTTGTAGCGGTCACATATACAGCTGTGGAGTTATTAAGCATGACCTGTGTACATGTTTACACTTTTCTGGAATTTTACTGTCGTCTCTACAGGTCGCATGGTTTGTGCGACTGGTCTGAAATCTTCAGGAAATGTGTAGCCAGGGTCCCCGATGTGCCTTTTGAAGATTTCATGAAAAAATATTAAACGGTTCAAAAGTTATTCAAAAAATAAGTTCCCATTATAAGTCAATGGGAAAAGTTAACAAAAAGTTCGACAGTGACGCAAATGTAGTTTTTACTTTCACAAATGGCCCTTTTACTGTCGCAAATCTGCCATTTTGTTTTCAGTTAGCGATCAGAAAAATGCTTGGCATTTAAAATTGGGACCCTCTAGCAACCTAATTCTTTTTGTATTCACCTAGTCAGACCCTGAGGATGCTAGCCATGTCTTTATTTTGGGGTAAAACACCCCAAAAATATGTTTTTCAAATTTCTGGAAAAAGTACTTTCACAAAGTACTGTCGCACTTTCGATACTGTCGAATGAATTTGTGAAAGCTTTTGCAAACTTCGACAGTACTTTTCTAGACTGTGAGAAAATGACAGCAATTTTTTGGCACCCTGCTGCAAAAGAACGGTTTGGTGTTTTGGCCTGAAATTTGGAGGTAATGCAGCAGACATCTCACAAATGTGCCTTTCAGTGTTTTGTTGAAAAAATATTACACGGCGGCAAAGTTACGGCACTCCAAAATTTATGCTGTTTCCCATAGGATAACATTACGGCATCCACCGCATTACAGGAATCCTTTGGCACCCTGCTGCAAAATAACGGTTTGGTCTTTTGGGCTGAAATTTGGAGGGAATGCAGCCAACATCCCACAGATGTGCCTTTTTGTGGTTTGGTGAAAAAATATTATAGGGAGCCAAAGTTATGGCACTCTGAACGTCTCTTTTTTTCCCCATAGGATAACATTACTGCATTCGCCGTGCCTTTCAGGGCCCTGGGGGCAAAGCATAAATTTAGCCTGGAAAGTCTTAAATCATATGACTTTTAAATTTTATTTCTACGTCGTACGGTTCCTGAGATATGAGCAATTTAGTTTTCCAACCCCTTATTTTCTGTTCTGAGAACCATTATTATCCATACATTCTTTGTACTCACTGTCTTTCTCTATGCAGCTTTTGGGGAAAACCAGCCTGTGTGCTTCCATTACTGTTACCATTACCGATTCCGCTTGCGGTTCAGTTCCCGTTTCACTTAATGTTCACATATACGCCACCATGTGCGTTACCCTTTGCACTTTCATTTGCGCTTCCTTTTGTGTTGTTTGTAATATTTCTGTCTACACTACTGTTTCTCTTTCTGTTTCACTTTGCGTCACCATGCGCATTACCATTTGCATTTGCGGGCACAATGTTACTATGTGACAAGACATCACGTGGCCCTGCGCTCCTGCCGCCGCATTACAATCCCTATTTCTCATTATCATTCTCAAAAAGAAGGGAAATTAGAGGCCAAAAACACCATTTAATGCATTTAATGCATAGTTAGGGTTGTTCCACACCGACAAAAGCGAGGAAATTCGGTGTTAGGGTTGAAAGCCCCCTTAGCCCCACACCCCCAACTGGCATCGGGGTGTGCATTAGGAGTTGTCAGTCCTAACTCTTACCCCATTCTCCTACACCTCTGCTTCTTTACACATGTGATGGGGTGAGAGTTATTGCCGACAACCTAATGTACCCGATGCCGATTAAGTATAAAGGGGTCCAAGGGGCTTTCATTTCATAACACAATTTTCTCCTTTGTTGGTGTGGAACAACCTAATAATGTAAACTGAGTTTTCCTCTAATTATGGTAGCACTAGTGCTACCATAGTTAAGGGTTAGAGGAGCCATTTCTATGTTAAACTCCAAAACTTTGCACCTTAATAACTTTGCAGCCGTTTGATGGATTTGCCTGAAATTTAGAATTTATGATCAAGAACCATAGGTCTTGGGATCTGCCAAGTTTTGTACTGGTTGGATATACAGCTGTGGAGTTATTAAGTGTGATCTGTGCGCGTTTACGCTTTTCTGGAATTCTGTGGTCGCACCTACAGGTCGTACGGTTTGCATGACCGGCCCAAAATCTTCAGGGAACATGCAGCCAGGGTCCCCAATGTGTCTTTGAAGATTTCATGAAAAAATATTAAACGGTTCAAAAGTTATTCAAAAAACAGTTTCCCATTATAAGTCAATGGGAAAAGTTAAGAAAAAGTTCAACACTTTCGCAAATGCATTTTTACTTTCGCAAATGGGCCTGTTACTTTCACAAATCGGCCATTTTGTTTTAAGTTGGTGATCAGAAAAATGGTTGGCATTTAAATTTGGGACCCTCTAGCAACCTAATTTTTTTTGTATTCACCTAGTCGGGCCCTGAGGATGCTTGCCATGTCTTTATTTTGTGGTAAAACACCCCAGAAATATGTTTTTCAAATTTCTGGAAAAAGTACTTTCGCAAATTACTTTCGTGCTCACGAAAGTGTCGCAAATTTTTGCGAAAGCTTTCTCAAATTGCGACAGTAATTTTCTAGTCTGTGGGAAAATGACAGCAATTCTTTGGCACTGCACTGCAAAATAATCGTTGGGAGTTTTGGGCTGAAATTTGGAGGGAACGCAGCCGACATCTCACAGATGTGCCTTTCAGTGTTGTATTGAAAAAATATTACACGGCGGCAAAGTTATGGCACTCCAAAGTTGACAGTTTTTCCCATAGGATAACATTATGGCGCCCGAAGCATTACAGGAATCCTTTGGCACCCTGCTGCAAAATAACGGTTTAGTCTTTTTTCCTGAAATTTGGAGGGAAGACAGCCAACAATACACAGATGTGCCTTTCAGTAGTTTTGTGAAAAATATCACATGGTGGCAAAGTTACGGCACTCCAAAATTGACGGTTTTCCCATAGGATAACATTACGCCCACGACATAACAGAAATCATTTGGAGCCCTGCTGCAAAATAACGGTTTGGTCTTTTTCCTGAAATTTGGAGGAAGACAGCCAACAGACCACAGATGTGCCTTTCAGTAGTTTGGTGAAAAAACATTACAGGGAGGCAAAGTTATGGTGCTCGAACTTTTCTTTTTCCCATAGGATAACATTACGGCGTTAGCCGGCGCTTTTCAGGGCCGTATCTCAGAAGCGGTCGCGAATCCGGACTTTTGTCGGAAAATTTCTTAGCCCCACAATGGGGCTAAGATCCAAATTAGCCAGGACAGTTGTAAATAATATGACTTTTAAATTTTTTTTCTACGTCATACGGTTCCTGAGATATAATGTATTTAGTATTCCAAGATCTCATTTTCTGCGCCGATACTCATTATTTGCATACATTATTTGTACTCACTGTCTTTCTCAATGCAGGTTTTGGGGAAAACCAGCCTGTGAGCTTACATTACTGTTACTGTTGCCCTTTCCGCTTGCGGATCCGTACCCGTTTCACTTACCATTGACGTCTGCGTCACCATATGCGTTATCCTTTGCGTTTTCATTTGCGCTTGCGTTTCTGTTATTTTTTGCCATTTCTGTCTACAGTACTGTTTATCTTACTGTTTCACTTTACATCACCATGCCCATTGACATTTCTGTTTGCAGGCACCATGTTACTATGTGACAACACATCACGTGGCAGACCATTCCCGTCTACGCCACCATGTGGTTTACCCTTTCTGTTCTCATTCGTGCTTGTGTTACCATGTGCGCCACTGTTAGCATTTCTGTTTGCATTGCTGTCCCTGTTAGTATGCCACAACACATCATGTGGCGGGGGCCCCGCGCTCCCGGCGCTGCATTACATTCACTATTTCTCATTATCATTCTCAAAAGAGGAAATTAGAGGCAAAAACTCCATTTAATGCATTAGTTAGGGTTGTTCCACAGCGACAAAAGTGAGGAAATTCGCTGTTGGGTTGAAAACCCCTTGGACCCCGCCCGCCCCCAACCGGCATTGGGGCGCATTGAGATCAGTGGGTCCTAACTCTCACCCATTCTCCTATACTTCTGCTGCTTTACACATGTCATGGGGTGAGGTTGGGCTGACGATCCCAATCTTGTCTGCCGATTGAGAGTGGCTGAGGTCAGGGGTTTCAACTAACAGTATTCACTGGCAACAACTAACTCATTAAATAAATTTTTGCCTCAATATATATATATATATATATATAGATAGATATCTTATATAGATGTATCATATATATAAGTTGATATCTGTATTAATATAAAATAGATTGAGTCAAATTATTTTAATTTTTTATAATTATGAAGAAATAGTGAATCTTGGACACCAAAATTAGGACTCTTCCTTCTAATTATTTTCTGCAGAAAATCTGCTGGAGTTTTTCTAGTAGCAGCAGAATAAAGTATATTCTAAGAGTGGAATATAAAATTTGCTATACTGTGTCATCCTAGTGTCATAGGTCATTTGTAGTGCTTTTTAACATTTTGTATTAATCCCTCTGCCCCTGCACCATTAGATGCAGTATGGCATCATTGCAGTTTTTTTTTTTTTTAATGTAAATAACTGTAACTAAAAATATTGGAAACTCTGTCACCAGGGCAGATTGTCTACTTTACAGTGCTAGTCATAACATTTTATAACTAGAGCTGTTTAATTGAAACATTTTCTGATAATGAAAATACCAAAAATAGCATGCAAAGCTGCTGTAATTGGTAAAAATTTGCTTTCACAAATTTCTGCACAAAAAATAATTTCTGCATACCTTCTTCTACCTTAAAACAGTAAAATGTACTTCAGAGTCTCCCTCTGACCTCAATTCCCTTTACTTTACTTTTGACTATAGATAGAATGTCCAGTAGTGATGGAAAACAGTTTGATAAGTTCTGAACTTTCCAGAACATGTGCCATTTAACTTTATCAGAACTTTTTTCAGGTTCTTATAATGTTCTGATCATTTTTAACACATTGATTTCTGAACTTTTTTTTCTGACTCTATTTATTCTCCCCCACCAATTAGCCTCTCTCCAGCATGGTCTTTCAGTGTGCTGGCTCTGCCCATCCAACCTGAAGCCCAGAGGTCCTTACTCCAGTTGGGAAGGCCCCCACCCCATGTGCAGCCTTTCCCTAACCCCTCGGATCTGAGTCCCCCGAGGAAGGGCCACCACACTTCTTGCTGGCTCTCTATCTATAGTACTGCAGGGAGGACCAGAACGGATGTCCTGGAGCCCAGCATGAGACATGGGGCCACACCCAGTGGACCTGTCTTCACCTATTAATTGAGGGGGGCATTTTTCTCTTCCCGGCAGCGTGGACACACAAGGAATTCCAGCGCAGCACAGGCATGCTCCCGCACACACCTGAGGATGTCTGTCATGCTGCCTTACCCCTCTTGGAATGTGCACTGCATCAACCAAACCCCAAACCACTAGGGGCCATCAAAGCTGCACAGTGCAAACCTCCATCCCCTGGGAAAGGAGAGCTGCCTGTTGGCAGCTTGATCCAAGTCCACACCCCCCCAGCTGACCCCCGGTGACCCAAGTCCATTCCTGAACCTGGGTCACTGGAGTGGCTTGAAGTGTGACATCCAGCACCTCAACCCTCAATTCCACTGGGCTGGCTATTTTTTTTATTTAGTTGTTTAACCAGGTATAGCACACTAAGCTGAAAGCTTTTTTACAGGAGCGACCTGGGAGCACAAGGAGGTTAAGTGACTTGCTCAGGGTCACACAGTATGCAAGTGGAAGCTGTGGGATTCAAACCCAGGTCAGGTCTGCTGGATGTCACCAAATTTGCAGCTCAGAGCCTTAGACCACTGCACTATACTGCCTCCGAATATGGCTATTGATTTCTGAAGTTAATATGCTTCCCAAGCATGCTGTCATTTAAAATGGAAGGCTGCTGGACATGGTGGAAAGGTCCAGGAAAAATGCTGGAAGAGAAAATACCCAGCGAGCCAGATCTGTATTAAATGGTCTTACTTCCTGTGGTGTTATACAAGGGATGCTTACTAATAATGTGTGACATTAGTTATATTTACTGTACTGCAGTAACATTCAAAGTTGTTTTTAGTTTCCTCTACCTTTACTGAAAATAGCAAATGGGTATAAAATAATGTTTCATATAATTTGCGCATGTTGAACTAAAAAATCCAAAAGTTTTGATAAGACTTGAATAACCATTAGAACTTTTAAAAGCTAATAGAAAAATATCAGTTCTAAATGAAAACAAATGCTCTTCATCTGGCTGTGCCAAGCAAAGCGAGAGAAAAAAAAAGAAAGAGGAAAGCAGCCCCAGTGCTCAGTGCACATGACAATTTTTTAATGTCCACACAAGGAAATACATTAAACAATTGGAAGCAAAGGAATGCAATTAGAGTGGGCCAGGAGAGACTCAAATCTCTTGTGTGGATGGCTCCCTACTGGACAGTGTTAACTGCTTTAAATATCTTGGTGTCACACTTGATGCGTCCCTTCATTATGATCTGCCTATCTCTGCTACCTGTAAATCAGTGAATGCCAAAATAGGAATTGAATACAAAACAATCTATGCTCTAACTCCCTCTGCTTGGATAACCATTGCCCAGGGTATTCTACTACCAGCCCTTGCCTATGGCTCAGTCACATATGTTTGTGCATCAAAAGCCACTCTACACAAGTGGGACACCACCTACAAAAATATATGCTGTTTTGCCTCAGCATCTCCTCACCGCACACACCATTGTCAGCTTTATGCTGACCTAAAATAGCCCTCCCCCTCTGCCCACTGAACTCTCTCCTTTGGATCACTAATAGACAGCATCCTCAGAACTAGTACCCCCTTATCCTTAACCACCATGTTGCACCCTCAAAACTCATCTTATGGTCTTGGATCAGTAGACCATACTCCCCTCCATATCCCTGGGTGCAAAACTTTCATGGGAGTCTATGCTTTCTTCAACACTGCCCCTAAATACTGGAACTCTCTTCCCCCTAACATCCAGCTGGCTCCTAATCGTGCTTGCTTTAAAAGGCAACTTTGTCATCATCTAATTGTATCTGCCCCTGTATATGCTTTAATCAACCTTAACCCTTCTCCTCACACCTCTGTCACCGTTGTCCACTCTAGGCTACCTTCTTACCTTACCATCTCTTGCACCTCTTGGCTCACTGTTACCTCTCACCTCTGCATATTGCATCCTTAATACCCTCTTAGCTCTTCCTGTTCCTTTACACTCCTAGGCTTTACTACTACTATTTCTTCTTCCTTAACTGAGACCATAATGTTAATACTTACCAATCTGATGTCTATCTGGTTATAATTCCTGCTTCTGTACTTGTTATCAGCTGCCACATTTATATTCTGGACAAATTGATCTTTCTCCATTATATTGTTTCATTCTTATGTCTCTCAATAGTTTTCTCTCTAACTCGGTATGAAATGCTATTTCAGTTGCTTGTAACAAATGCTCTTATATGAAATGCACTTGTAATTTGCATTTGTCTTGTACCACCCTGCATTTACTGCCCACTGTTGATATACCTCACTGATGTATTGTATCCTGATTTGTACCTGCTGCCCATTATTGATGTATTGTATCCACTATTGATGTATTGTATCTGACTTGTACCCTCCCGTGTCGTGCCTGAAAATAGGCATTACTATGTATAGTGCACTTACCCAGTTATCAAAAACAAAATAAATAAAACTGCTGGGGCAATTGCTCAGGGGTGTTCATTTTGTTTAGACTGTGAAGAATCATGCAACTGATTAGTGTACTACCTTGAGTGGACACTGAGAAAAGTTCATATAATGTGAGCACTGGTGCCAGTTTACTCTTTCTGTTTGCTACCAGACCCTCAGAATCTTCTGTCTTTCCCCTATACCCAATTTTCACAAGCATATATCAGTATTTTTGTGTCTTTATCCTGCAAGTAAATGGCGGAGGGAGGGAGGGTCCAATGCATGTAGCCAGTGGCCACCAGGCATAGTTACTGTTTTAAAGTAAATACCTCCAATCTTTGTATGACAACACCACACATTGCTGCTCCCCATGTGCCTGTTATTCTCAGAGCAGGTCTCATGTAGTGTAACTACTATAGGCTTGCAGTGCTTGTTCAGTTGAATAGGTGGTCAAATATTAAGTTGGTGGTGTGGTGGTTGAGTGCTGATTTGGTGGAGGGTATTGTTGTTTCTCTGAGAGAAGGAGAGAATATGTCGGGGTCATTTTGTCTGTGCCAGAGGGCTTTGAAGCTTTTTCAGTGGTGGATTATTCTTTCTCAGAAATGGAACTAGCAACTAGCCCCCCCCCAACTGCCCACAGAGCCTACCGTGTTTGGCCATTAGATTACTGAGAGAATTACAGTGTTGCTTGGTGCACATTTTGTTCTCGGAGTGGGAAAAGGGTAGATAGTAATGGATTGACAGTTACTATTCAATCTGGTCTTATTTTATGTTATTCATGTAGAAAGAATGTCCATGAATGCTCAAGCATCTGTGTGTATCCTTTTGATCAGAGAATACTACTTTTCAAGCTATTCAGAATGCATCTGATTGTATCCATGCATCCCAGTTGTAAAGCTGCTGTTTTCTCCTTTGATGAATAGTTTGCTACAGATTTAATGAGATATTTATCACTGCAAACATGCTGCTTATGTCCTGTTATTTGTGAGACGCAGAGGAACACACTAGGGAGAGAAACTGGAGGGCAGAAAGTGCCGTGTATTTGACATGCTGTGAATAAACTAGAGTCAAGATTTCTTGTCATAATTCAATAAGCAAATGCCAAAAGACTTCCTAAAAATGACAGCTGAGATCCGATACACTGAGAGCTGCATGGAAGAGTGCTTGTTTGAGGCAACAGATATCTGAGATATCATTGAATGAACCTGCCAAAGGCTTGTTATTTACTTTAATTCCCCAGTACAGTGCAGTGATGGAAGAAAAAAAACAGCCAAGAGTTGTGACTGGCTTACTTCTGGTACAGCCGATGCACAGCAATGAATGGTATAGGAATTACTGTGACAGAATATGTACTTTCAACATTCAACCATATTTTTAGTAAGACTGGGCTGTGTGGTTGCTGTGGTGATATATATCAGTGGTAAAAATCTGGAGCTAGATTTTCAAGGCCCCAGACATTGGTGCAGGTGCAGGGAAAAACTGCAGCAAGTGGGGCTTCCCTTGCGGCGATGCTGTTTTTCCCACATGCGCCAGATTTGCAAAGAGGGAGCTGGTTTATAATGGTCTCCTGGATTTACAGCTGCTTGTAGCTGTTTTTTCAGTGCAGCTGTGCCTAATTGTTATACCTGGGCCCACCTCTCCTGTAGCTGGAGAGCACAGGCTGAAAATAGGAATCTCTGCATGTGCAGATATTTTGTCATACGGCGGTGGCTGCGGAATGGGACTTAGTCCCTGAATGGCTGAAAATCCAGCCTCTGCTGTACAGTTTAAGGTCTGCATAGAAGTACATGTTGATGATAGAGTGACTGGGCTTTTACTTTCTTTTTTAAAACGGACAAGTTTTGTTTTATGTATTTCCCAGTCCTTTAAATGTTCAGCAACTTTGAGTTCTAGAAATAAAATATTGCGATGAGATAAGGGACTTAAGGTAGGTCATGTCTGCCCCCCCTAACTCATGCCCAACAGTGACAATATTCAATTTAAGAAGGACACACATCTAAACTAAGCAGCTGGAATGTTATCCTATCACTGCTTTGTAATCCTTACGACCGTTAACACTCAAAATCTATCTAGTCCTGCTTTTAAAGTCTGAACTGTGCTAGTTCCACAACCTTAGTGGGCAAGCTATTCCACATGTTAATCACTCTCTGAGAGATGTAAAGCCTTCTTACTGTTTTTCCTTATTATATCCCCCATCAGTTGAATAGCATGCCCTCTAGTTTAGCTTGGAACCAGAAGCTCAAACATCTTCTTATACTCCACTCTATCTACTTTGTTTAGTACTCAGAAAATCATGATAATGTCCCCTCTAAGCCTTCACTTTTCTAGGTTACATTATTCATGTAGGTCCAATCTGTCATTGTAGCTCTTGCCTACCAAGTCACTAATCAGCATGGTGGCCGTGTGATGAAACCTAGCAATCTCTCAGTGCGCTTTCTGTACTGCACTGGCAAGAACTGCACAAAGTACTCCAGGTGTGGTTGAACCAAAGCATTACAAAAGGGGTTAGTCACTTTTCTAACATGCTTCTTATCACCTTCTTATACATCCCAGTGTTGCATTTGCTTTCTGACTGCAGCAGAAATAAAAGAGAGAGAGACAGAGAGAGAGAGAGAGAGAGGAAATGAGTGTAATTGACACCTGGGGGGGAAAGAAAGGAAACCCTTCAGGATGCGATAAACCTACTGGGGACTGGAACAATCCCATATTTCTCAGTTCACACTTCTAAAGTGGGCTGGCCAGCCAATAGTGTATTTTCTTCCTCTGATTTGTCTGTTCAACTCTTCTGGACAATTTGGCGTCATCAGCAAACTGCATCAGATTGCTCTTCACCCACTCATCCAGGTCATTAGTAAATACTGAAAGATAAAGAGAAGGTACCCAGCACTTCCCTTTGAGGTACTCCATTCAGCACATCCCTCCACCTTGAATGGTTGACCATCCACTACCACTCTGCTTCCTGATGGCCAATTTGTTATCCATCTCCAGTAGTCTTTATGGAACCCATATTGTGCTACTTTACTTAAACAGCATCACAAGCCTCGGCCCCTGCACCCGATATACAGGTGCTGTAGGTCATGGGGCTGCTTTCAGTGTTAATGTTGACAAAAATATAGATGATGTTAAAAAATTAGAGCTCTGGTAAAATTACAAGCATGGGGTCCCAAGAACTTCCCAGTTTCTGGTGCCACCCATGCTCCGCCCTTCGCTCTGCAGATTTATGACGTGATGCCAGGAAGAGCACGGGGACGTGCTCCATTATGCTCTATGGGCAGCACCTTTTCTGTCTTTTTTTAATATTATAATGGCCATCTAGTTATAAAACATGGGCACGGGTCGACTAACAAGGGTATCATCTCATCTAGTTATGTAAGCGCAACTGAAATGTCAGATTAGCCACTCACTGGTGCAGCAGTAGGGTTACTGCTTGTGACACTGGTGATTCAGGTTTGGGAAGTGTCCTGGGTCGCTGGTGGATGGCTGCAGGGATGAGGACTGGGAGTGCCAGTGGATCTCCCTTCTGCATAAGGAAGGGTGTTAGTTCCAGTTCCAGACTGCCACCTATAGGAACATGGGTGGAAATATATGTGGCAGTGCAGTGGTGGCTACTTTGAAGGTGGTAGGACACTGGCTAGTGCTGCACCATGCACCCTCGTGCACTCAACATGCTGGAATCCTGAGGGAAACTTGAACACAGAAAAGGGGGGAAGCATCCCAGTTGGTAGGATGATAACCAACCCCTTGCAGGCTGCACACCAGCTACCCAGGCATTGTCTGTCTGGATTTTATGAGTGTGGGTTAAGCCACATCCCCACCACCCTACCTGTTGGGTAAGCCAAGGGGGATAAGGGCCTGGTCGGGGAGGAAACAGTGTGAATGGGACAAACTCGGAAGGGGAGAATAAATGCACAAAGAAAAGGTAATGCCAGACTGAAATGTTGTAATAACTGGGTGTGATGTCATACCTGGTTATTACGGCATTTCATACAACTCGGCAGTAGGTTGTTAATGGGGGTCACCAGTTAAAGCAATAATAGCATAAAGCACATCATTCACAGCTTTACAGAACTTTCTTGATGAGACTTTATGTGGCACAATGGCAAAGGCCTGTGCTGCTGTCAAGTTAGACTACATCTACCATCCAGTCCCAATCCACTTCCTTAGTTACTGTACCTCTTCAAAGAAGGCAAATAGGTTGGTTCAGCAGAATCTAGCTTTTGTGAAACAACTGTATGCTAGGGAACAGCCCATTTTCATTCATGTTGTGATATACTACATAGATACATAGACAGTGTCAGTAGACAAGGGCCTATGGCCCACCCAGTCTGCCCATTTGAGCTTGTAAGTTCAGTTTATGTTTTCCTAGAAGTCTATTGCCCCGTACCCCTGACCTCCAGAATTCCTTTGTGTCTATTCCATGCATTCTTAAGTCACATGATTGTTTCAGCTGCCACCACTTCCTCTGGCAGGGTGTTCCACTTGTCCACCACCCATTCTGTGAAGAAATTCTTCCTCACGTTTCCTCTGAATCATCCTCCCTCCAATTTCATCCCATGCCCTCTAGTCCTGGAACATCTTTTTCACTTAAAAATAGTGTATTCATGCACCCTGTTCTTCCCTGTAAGATACTTGTATGTCTCTATCATGTCCCCTCTCTCCTCCTCTCCTCCAGGGAGTACATATTCAACCTGTTCTCATAGGACTTGTGATGCAATCCATGTACCATCTTTGTTGCCCTCCTCTGAACTTTCTCTACCCTGTATATGTCCTTATGTAGGTAAGGTCTCCAGAACTGTACACTGTACTCCAGGTGGGGACTCACTAGTGTTTTGTATCATGGAATTATGACCTCCCTTTTCCTGCTGGTGATGCCCCTGCCTATGCATCCCAGCATCCTATTTGCTTTACCTGCTGCCTTGTCACACTGTTTCCCTACCTTGAGGTCATCAGAGATGATAACCCCAAGATCTCTTTCATACTTGGTACATGCTATATCCTCACCCCCCAAATGATACATTGTGCCAGTGTTTTTGTGCCCCAAATGCAGGGCCCCGATTCTTCTGTGGCACATCGGAGCCAAGTTCTGTGGCAGGGTTCTCATTTGCCGCAGAACTTCTGCGGCAATCAACACCAATTTCTGTGGCAATTCTGCTGCACATTTTCACCCTTCTTTTTTTTCCTTTTTTTTTGCCATATCTGACACAATGCACGCTCGTAACACAGTCATTTTATGGACATTTGTAACCAAATTTTCAACACAGCCAGTTGAAAACCTCTGCTCATGAACAGTATCACTGTGATTTTCTCAATCTGTCCCGAACATTGATTTCACACACTGACCACGCCATTGTGTGCTACATGTGCAAAAATACATTTCGGGTGAGATGAGAAAAATGGCAGTATTACTGTTCATAAGGAGGTATGGTAAAATGGCAATACTGAAAATCTGGAGTGAAAATATTAAAAATGCTCAAAGTTACGAGCCTGCGTTGGAACTGCTCAATGCACGCTCATAAAACATTCATTTTGGGGAATATTTTCACTAAATTTTCAACATAGGGTTTTTGGGAGCCTACCTCATGAACTGTGACACTGTCATTTCATTAATCATTCCAGAAAGGTGGTTCCACACAGTGACTGCAGAACCACCTTTTGGGATGATAATGAAATAACAGTGTCTGATTCATGGTGAGAACTAAAACCCATGTTGAAATATATGGTGAAAAAATTCCCAGAAATGGCTGAGATATGCACTAAAGTTGAAAAAATCCATTTATGCCATTATACAGCTTACTGGCATTTCTTCCAGTTCTTGATCGGCTTTGAAGAGTGCAGATGTGTTCAGTCCACCGAAGATCGTGCGCTGGGCTCTGTAGCTAAGTATGGGTTTGGGGGGTGAGGTGGGGGTGTGGGAGGTGGGTACACAGAGGGTGGATGTGGGTTGGGGAGGGGAAAAAGAATCAACGAGGAAGGTTTTTTGTTTCAGGTTTTATTTTTGTTTTAGACACAGTGAGGACTTTTGCCACTCTGGGTGGGCTCCCAGTGTGGCACCAGGCAGCCAGGACAGACAGTGAAGCCGGCCAGGTTGGGCAACCCGTCAGCAGCGAGCTTTGCCACACTGGGGTGGGCTCCAGCATGGCACCAGGCAGCTGGGGGGGACAGTGAAGCTGATGGGGATTGGGCACCCCGTTTGGCAAAGGCTTTTGCCACGCAGGGTGGGCTCCCAGCGTGGCACCAGGCAGCAGGGGAACAGTGGCTTCGACAGAGGTTAGGCACCCCATCGGCAAAGCTTTTGCCACACAGGGGTGGGCTCCCAGTGTGGCATACAAACATTTTGGGGGGTCAGTGAAGCCGACGGGGGATTGGGCACCCTGTCAGCAAAGGAAGCTTCTGCCATGCTGTGGTGGGCTCTCATTGTGGCATACAGACATTTGAGGGGGGGCAGTGAAGCTGGGAGGGGATTGGGCACCCCCATCGGCAAAGGACGTTTGTTCCATGGGCAGCCACAAATTCCGCGGGTGACGGCAAATTCTGCGGATATTTCCACGGTTTGCCGCGCCCGTAGAATCACAGAAAACTCAGGGCCCTGCCCATATGCGTTATCTTGCACTTCTTTACATTGAATTTCAACTGCCAAACCCCTGACCATTCTTCAAGTTTCTGCAGGTCCCTTCTCATTCTGTCTACACCCTCTGGTGTGTCTACTCTGTTACAGAGCTTTGTGTAATCAGTGAACAGTGAAATTCTGCCTTCTAGGTACTGCGCAATGGCACTGATGAAGATGTTGAATAGGACCGGTCCCAGCACTGATCCCTGTGGTACTCCACTGGTCACTCTTCCCTCTGTGGAGTGACAGCCATTTACCACCACCCTCTGTGTACTGCCGCCGAGCCAGTTACCTACCCACCACACTACTGTCCTGCCCACACTCATATTCCCCAGTTTGTGTAATAGTGTTCTATGTGGCACAGCGTCAAAGGCCTTGCTGAAGTCTAGATAGGCCATGTCCACTGCCCTCCCCGATCCACCTCCCTAGTCTCCCAGTCAAAAAATTCAACGAGGTTGGTCCGACATGACTCGCCTCTGGTGAAACCATGCTGCCTTTGGGTCCTGTAGTCCATTGACCACCAGATGTTCCACCAATCTCTCCTTCAGTAGTGCTTCCATAATCTTCCCCACTACCGAGGTGAGGCTGACTGGTCTGTAGTTCCCTGCTTCCTCTTTGTTCCCACTTTTGTATAAGGGGACTACATCTGCTGTCCTCCAGTCTTTGGGTACCTCCCCTGTTTCCAGTGATCAGCTAAATAGGATAGCCAGAGGTTCAGCCACCAACTCTTTTAGTTCTTTAAGGACCCTGGGGTGCACCCCATCTGGCCACATTGCTTTATCAACTCTTATTACTTCCAGTTCCTTCAGGACCCTTTCTCGTGTAAAGGGACTTGTGTCCATTTCTGCACCATTCTCACCCCTTGTACTCTCTTCAGACCCATTACCCTTCTCTTCCTCAGTAAAGACTGAGCATAAATACCTCTTTAATATGTCAGCTTTACTGTTGTTATCCTCCATGCCGCTCCCATTCTCCCCTTCAGCCTCACTTCCCCTCCCTTTGCCTTTCTTTTTTTTTTTTTACTTATGTACCTGTAAAAGGTTTTGTCCCCTCTAACCACTGATTTTGCAATGTGCTCTTTTGTCGGAGCTTTGGCTTCCTTTACTAACCTCCCTGCCTCCCTTTGCTTCTCCTGATGCTTCTCCCTATCCCCTTCTGCCTGTGTATTTGTGTACTGCCTGAATGCAATCTTTTTGGCTTTTACTTTCTTTGCTACCTCTTTGGAAAACCATAATGGTCTCCTCTTCCTTTTCCCCTTGCTAACCTGCTTAATGCATAATTCTGTTGTTCTTGTAATCCCCATTTTAAATACTGCCCCTGATTCCTGCCCCATCCCCCTTAATGCCTCTTTCAGGTATCTCCCCATTTTCCCAAAGTCTGCCCCCCTAAAATCCAGGATACATGTTTTTGTGTGGTTTGGTTCTGCTCCTTCTGTGATTTCAAACCACAATGACTGGTGGTCACTGTTCCCCAGGTGCTCCCCCACTGTTACCCCCATCACACTATCCCTGTTTGTGAGCACAAGGTCCAGTATTGCCTTCTGCCGATTTGGTTCCATGACCAGTTGCTTGAGGAAGGCACCCTGAAAGGAATTCAGGATAAATCTGCTCCTAGTTGATGCTGCTGCTGGGATGCTCTCGTCCACATCTGGAATATTGAGGTGTTCAACCAGTACTGCCTCACCCTTGTCTGCCATCCTTTGGATGGCTAGCATCAGCTCCCTATCTGTTTCTTCCTCCTGGGCATGTGGCCTATAGACCACACCTGTGCAGATGGCTGGCCCCATTTTCCTTTGCAGATTAACCTAAAGTATCTCTCCCCCATTTTGTTCCTCCTGGATATCTGTGGCCCTTATGTCATTTTTTCACACACTCCTCCTCCCTTCCTACCTGCCCTGTCACTTCGGAATATGTTGTAGACAGGTATGGCAATCTCCCAGTCGTGGTTATCATTACACCAGGTTTCTGTGATGGCCACAATGTCCAGGTCTGGCTGCACCATGACAGCCTCCAGATCTTCAATCTTGTTGCTAAGGCTCCTGGCATTGGCACACATGGCTTTCCATGATTTGACCTCCCTAGACTGTTTAGCTGTTCTACTACATCTCCCTCCCTGGTTGTCCTTTATCCCTGGTTCTCATTGCTGTCTACCCTTCTGCTGAATTTTGCCCCTTTTCTGCCTATCCAACTCTTGGGTGATAATCTCCATTTTTTGCACACTGCTTTGTAGAGATATCCACTCCTCCGGTTCACTGGTTCCACTGCTAGCTATGGAGGTGAGCAAGTAGTCACCATCCTTGCTGGTCTGCTACCCCTCTTGGCTAGTTTTAATGCTTGTCAATGTAGCATTTAAACTTATCATTGAGTGCTTGGATTCCCCTCCAGGATGGATGCAGGCCGTCAGGCTTGAACAAACCTCCATCCCTCCAGGTGGGTCCCTAGTCACCAGTGAATCCAAACCCTTCTTCACAACACCAGTTCTTCAACCATGAGTTAAAGTTCCTGGTGCATGCACCCCTATGCTCTCCCATGCCTCTCACAGGTGGTACTTCTGAGAAGGTGACAGAAGTAGCTACTTGCTTGAGACCCCTTCCCAATTTCCTAAACTCTTCCTGAACTTCTTTTGGATCCCCAATTGCCAGGTCATTAGTACCTAGGTGGATAATGACATCCAGCTCACCCTCCCATCTTGTCTTCCCAGCGATCTCCAGGATCTTCCCTCCATCCCTCCATGTCATGGCACCTGGTAGGCACCTCATCTCCCTGTTCTCCCCCTCTGTGTTCCTAGCTGGATCCCTCTTATGATGGAGTCCCCCACTAGGATTCGCTTCCTCCTCCTCTGGGGTCCACTGCTCTCCCAGCTGAGGTCACCTCCTTGGCTAACCTCCACATCCTTTCCTTCCACTTCTCTGGGTACCTCTATTTGGTTGTCTCCATTTGCCAGTGTGGCATATGAGTTCTCTTATGATTTCTCAGACACTTTGCCAAATACTCGGGTAAGGCATATAGGTCAGTGGTTTCTTGTGTCTGACCTTGCTCTCTTCTTAAATAGGGGGATGATATTTTCCAGAGTCAATCACTGTCCCTCCATGTAAGGAGTCCTGAATGATAACAGTAAGGGGCCAAGCCAGAACTTCTTTTAACTCCACAATTATGCTTGGGTGGATACCATCGGGTCCCTGGGGTATTCATGGGTTCACATCCTCCAGATACTTGCCAGTTATCAGCACTGCCTCTTTGATCTGCACCTCCCATATAATTTCCACCAGCAGCTAGCCATACTCCTAGACTTCTGGGCTGAATACTGACACAAAGTAGTAGTTCAGAACCTCTCTTATTCCCTCTACCTTGCTCAGCGGTTCTTCCCTGTCCTCAATGATTAGCAGACCCCCCTTATCCCTGACTCTCCCTTTGCTCCTTAAGCCTTTAAAACACAGTTTTGTTCCCATTCATTCTCTGTGTGATCTTGTCTTGAGACTGGACATGGCCCTGCATTCCTTCTGATAGTCTTTATACTCCCTGTACTTTGGATTTTATTCATAAATTTCCCTTGAATGTTCTTTGGACAACCATGGAGGTTGCTGTTTAGCCCTTTTGCCCTTGTTGCACATGGGGGACACATCTAGTTACCACCTCTATTATATTACACTGCAGGTCCTACTACATGACTTTAGCATTTACAGTATACTCGGTGTATTAATCAAATTAACCACAGCCATCTCTTTCAGCTTATTAAAACATGCTCTCTTGATGTTCATTATCCTGGTCTTATTGTTGGAAAAGTAGCTTCCCCTTGTCACCTCAGATTCATTCATATCACGGCCACTATAACACCTTCTCAATGTTTACTGCTGTGACCAAGTCATCCCAACTACTCAAAAGAAGATCAGGAACTGTATTCCCTCTTATCCTATAACTTGACATGCTGAATAAGTAAACAGTCCCCAGACAGCAGCACTGGAAACTGTGCTGGCAGTAGGAGATTGTTCCCAGTGAAGTCCGGGGAAAGAGGTTTGGGTGGAGCTTGAAATTGGGGAAAAACTGAAACATTAGCCTGAATGGCAAATCAGAGCCTCTGCAGGGTGTCACCAGCCAAACTCTGGGAACTAGAGCCAGGGAAGTATTTATTATATTACTGACTGTTGTGGGCTATATTTAGCAACTTTTGGTAGTATTTACTAACTCAGAAAGCAACTGCCGACATAATTGAATTTTTTCTCCACAGAGGAGCAGTGATTAGGCCTGCCTGCCCTCCCCATCCTCCTCCACCATCCCACCTATACTGGGCTACTCTGGATTTTTAGATTGGCTCACTGCATACAGTTTTCTACTTCCTGATTTATGTCAGGACAGAGGGGGAACACAATCGGTGTCATATACCATGTAAGTCAAGTTTCAGATTGCAATCTGCAATAGAGGCAGGGTACAAATGAACGGGGATTAAAGCAACAGGAAAAAAAATTTAGGGAGCCAAAATACAGTAAGAGGCACAAAAGTACAGAGGATGTCACTGGTAGCAGGGGGAATAGTTAATACAGCCAGAGAAGATGCGGGGAGTGGTGCAGTGTAGTGGGTGTGTGGCTGCAGTGTACAGGAGAACATTCTGGATCATGCAGTGCTGCCCCATCTGTGGGCACCTTTCTGGGCTGAGGAAGGAGGTTGCCTGTCTCCTAGCCATGCTGGCCAGGATTCGAGGGACCTTCTCCCCCGCCCAGAGGCCACCAGGTCCACAACCACAAGCTCAAAGGATGCCCAGGAGGAAGAGTGGATGGACTATGGTGGACTCAGGGAGAGTATGGGAGGTGTTTCTGAAACACATCCCCCAACTGGTCAAACTAAGAAACTCCTACATAGTCTTGGAGGAGTGGGAAATCCCCACTATGGCACCCAAGGTTGAGACCAAGAAGGATGGGTGGGTCCTCCAAGATGGAGCCCCAGGAAAGGGGGGTAGAGGACCCCAGAGGGAGAGGAAGCTACTCCTGGTGGGGCACTCTATACTCCAGGGAATGAAGTTGAGGGGAGAGGGAGGTCAAGTGCCTTTCAGGGGGCACAGCATGGAGGGAAGGAAGGGGAAGTGGATCCAGAGGATTGCAAAGGCGGTACTAATAATGGATGATCTGGATATCATTGTCCACCTGGGGACTAATGGCCTTGCAGGGGACAAGGTAGAGATAGACAGAATTCAGAAAGACTTCAGGAAGTTGGGGGGGGGCCTAAATCAGATAGCATACTCTGTTTCATTCTTGGAGGTATTACCTGTACAAGGCAAGGGGGAAGCTAGGACACTCAGTATCCAGGAATTCAACTCATGGTTGAAGGAATGGTGTGGGAAGGAGGATTTTGGCTTCATGGGAGACTGGGGCCCCACCTGCAGAGATGTGAGCCTGTATAAGGATGATGGCCTACATCCACCCATGAAGGGGACCTTAGTCCTAAGTGAGAAGTTTGAATGCTTCAGCAGCAAGCATTTAAACTGGTGAAAGGTGGGGCAGGAAGGCTAGGAGGCTATGTATCCCCCCCCATGAGCACATGCTCTACAAGAGTAGTCAGGAAGAAGATAGACTGGCAGAGGGAAATATTCAGCATGAGGGACAGGGAGGACCATGGAAGAAGAATGCCCAGGAAAGGAGGAGACACTCATCATCAAAAGAGGGGACAGAAGTCACATCCTCGAGAGCCATGTGTGCTAATGCCCAGAGTCTCAGTAACAAGATGGAGGACCTTGAGGCAGCCATGGCGGAGTCACAACTGGACATTGTGGCCATCATGGAGACCTGGTGTAATGAGAACCACAACTGGGAAATGGCAGTACTGGGCTACAATCTATTCAGGAGGGACAGGACAGGCAGGAAGGTGGGGAGGAGAGGCACTTGATATGAAGGATAATATAAAGGTCACAGAGATTCAAGGGGAAGAAGGGGATGGGAAGATACTGTGGATTTAACTAGAAAGAAGATCAGGGTCAGCCATCTGCACAGGGGTAATATACAGACCACCAGACCAAGGGGAGAAGACAGATAGTGAGATGATGCTGGCTATCCAAAGGATGGTGCACAAGGTGGAGGTAGTGCTAGTTGGTGACTTCAGTTTACCAGACATAGACTGAAGCCTCCCTGCAGCAACAACCAGGAGCAGGTTCACCCTGGACTCCCTACAGGGAGCTTACCTTAAGCAACTGGTTGTTGAACCTACACGGGAGAGGCAATTCTCAACCTGGTGCTCACAAATGGGGACAGTGACAGGAGTCCATACAGCGAACAATTAAGGCCTCCCTCCCCCTCCCACTGCGTACTGACCACCCCGCACCCTCTATTCCCCCACCCGCACTTGACATGAAATTAAACCATCCCGCTCCCTCTCACTGCATGTTGGCTGCCCTACACCCTCTGTTCCCCCACTGCAACCCAGAATCAAATTAAACCCTCTGCTGCCTCCCAGTGCATGCTGGCTGTCCCACACCCTCCGTTCTCCCACTGACACTGGCATCAAATTAAGCCCTCCCACTGCATGCTGGCCACCCCACACCCTCCATTACCCCACCTGCACCCGGTCAAAAAATTAAACCCTCCCGCTCCCTCCCACTGCATGCTGGCTGCCCCACACCCTCTGTTCCCCCACCAGCACCCGGCATCAGCAAGCAAACAAACATTCAGAATTGACAAATGCTTGTTGGCAATGAATTTCAGTTGCTAGACTTTGGACCAGTTTTCCAGCCTGTGCAGGTCTCT
The DNA here is from genome assembly GCA_016271365.2 of Neoceratodus forsteri. Lineage (NCBI taxonomy): Eukaryota > Metazoa > Chordata > Ceratodontiformes > Ceratodontidae > Neoceratodus > Neoceratodus forsteri. The sequence continues at coordinate 236,739,501 of CM028132.1, read as the reverse complement.
CTGCAACTTTCTTATCCTAGTCATATTGTCAACTCTGCCACAAAATTTAGTGTCATCTGCAAATAGACACAACCTGCTCTGAATTTCCTCTCACATGTCACTGATAAACATACTGAAGAGGACTGAGCCCAGTACAGACCCTGCAGTAATCCGCTGGTGACCTCTCTTTCCTCTGAGCTGACCTCACTCACCACAGCTCTCTGCTGCATCCCCTCCAACCAGCTCTACACCCACATTACTATTTCCTTAACTATTTCCCAGATCCTCCATCTTCTTAAGCAGTGTTCGGCGTGGCACCAAGAGGAATGCCTTGCTGAAGTTGAAGTAGAATGCATCTACTACATGCCATTTATCAACTACCCTGGTTACCGAGTCAAAGAATACTATCAGGTTGGTCTGACAAGATCTTCCTGCCACAGACCTGTGCTGCTTACTATCCTGAAGCAGGTTTTTATCCAGTTATTCCACTAGATCCTCTTTGACTATTGTTTTCATCAGTTTCCCTACCATGGAAGTAAGGTTGATGAGACTATAATTTCCTGGCTTGACCTTGTCCCCTATTTTGTGTAGTGGACCCACATCTACCATCCTACAGGCCCTGGGCACCACCTGTTGTGGCATAGAGCTATAGAATAGCCCCACCAAGGGTTTGACTAACATTGATGCCTATCCCCTTAGCACCCTCAGACACATCCCATCCTGCCCATAAGCCTTGTTTAACTTCAGGACTGTTAGCCCTTTCATGACTCTTTCACAAGAAAATTTCTGCAGTTTTATAAATATAAAAATATAAACCTACCACTTCAGCCTTAGATGAGGGATTGTTGGTGTACAGGGTCACCTCTAGCCATAATGTGTTGTGGATGCTGGACCCCAGTGCATCCCCAACCCATATTTCACCTACTATTTCCAAGTGGTGAGCACCATATCTAGAGTAACTGACTGTTAGTGAGATCCCTGATCTATTGTACCAACATGCAGTCCTGCAAGATATCAAGCCGGGCCTGGCTTCTGGCATGCCTGTCCACTGGGATGTCACAGTCAATGTCTGGGAGGTTGAGATCACCCACTGTTGTAGCCTCCTCCTTTGCTGACCCCCCATTTCAACACCCAGTTCCTTATCTCTTTTTTTTTAGTCTTTGGTAACCAGGTAAGGCCCACTAGGCACAAGTGCCTGTTTTCAGGGGCGACCTGGGAGCACTGGGCGGTTAAGTGACTTGCTCAGAGTCACACAGTATGCAAGTGGAGGTTGTGAGAATCAAACTTAGTTCTGGTCTGCTGGATGTATCAAGCTTGCTCACACCTCATTCCTCTAACCTGTAGGCTATACTGCCAGCCCATATCTCTCTCTTCTCCATGCCCTTCCTGCCTGACAACTCTGTGAGCTGAACCCACAGTGATTCTACCACCCTACACCCCCCATGGCAGCATCATCTCTGCCTGATGTATATGGCCACCCCTCCATCTCTACCCATCTCTCTGTCTCATCTATATAAGATGTAGCCTAGGGTAAGTATGTCCCAATCACTGTTTGCACTGGCCCAAGCTTCTGCAATGGTCATCAAATCCAGCCCAGAGTCTGCCTCCAAAGAATGGAGCTCACTAGTCTTATTGCCTAGACTCCTGCCATTGAGGCATTCCAACCTCCAACATATGTCTGTACCTCTATTGGTTCTCACTTGCCCTCCCCCCATCATTAGTGTTTTGTGTGTCATGTTCTTTTCATGTTTATTGTGTTTACCTTGCCCTTTTCCCTGGACTTGTCCCTCCCTTCTATAATTCTGTGAACACCTAGCCCTTATCCATCCTATCTAGACTCCCCACTGCACTTTCTTCAACATAGGAATCTCCAGCCCCAGCCTCACCCACAGCTAGTTTATTATCTACCTCTTTAGACACCAAACAGCTGCCATAATGAACTAGTCCCCCCTCTCTTGTCAGGTGAAGGCTATCACCTTTGAAGTGACTTCTATCACATAAACCCTCCCAGTCCTCTATTGCAGTCTTTCTTCAGGTATGGACTCCAGTACCTTGCATTGCATTCCAGGTGTGGTCACCCCAGTGACCTGTACAGTGGGAGGGTCACCTCACGACTTCTACTACTTATCCCCGCTATGCATCCAGTCATTTGCCTACCACCCTTAGGCAGTGTGAAAATGCTTTTAACATCTCTGATATTATTAGTCCTAAATCCTTTTCTTCCCTAGTGCTATCCAGCCAATGTCCTCTCTCTTCAGGTACTGTACTGATCTTTTTTCAGTTTGAATTAGATATAGTTTCAGCTTCTATTGTCTCACTCTGCAGCCTCCCTGGCATTCCTATCAACCTTTTAAAGAAATAATACTTCCAAATATCCAGACGTACTTTTACCCCTTTCGGTTTGAGGCCATGCCTGTTATTCTTGTTTCCTGAAACAATGATTAATTTTTTATATTGCACTTACCTATCTTAAACACCCTATAATGCCCCTGATGTCTTCCCCTTCCTAGTGAAAAGAGTCCCAACTGCTCCAATCTCTGTTTGTATTTTCACCTGTCTGCTTAGCAATGGCAGTGACACAGGACTGCATCTTCCCCAGAGTGGGATTATCTACAGATGTCAGCTGACCATCTGTCTAAGTTAACCCCGAGAAGTCAGTGTTGGGGTCAAAAAGGAAATCTTGTTATAAAGGGCCCTTTGAGGCTGGGGGTTAGTATGAAAACAAAAAAAAACATGACAGGTGCTGGCAGAGATCAACACTTTTTCTTTAATATAACAAATCAGTGTAGAGGAGGACTGAGGAGAGGAATGGTGGGGGATGCTGCAGCTGGGGTGGATGTGGCCATGAGTTGGCTCTAACCATTTTTGGTGTGCAAGAGAAGTTCCTTTATTTTTCTAAGGCAAATAATGAACACTTGAATGGTACCCCCAGTTTTGCATGGAACCCTTTGTTAACTAGTACAAAACTACTGTGTGTAGAGAACAATAACTGTGAGAAACAGTGACACAGGTGAAGCATATAGTAGTAAGTGTACCCTCTTCACCTGGCTTGGCACCCTCTGACATCTGCTCTGAATGCCCCACCTTACCCCACTGCTACGTACCTTTCTTGCCTGCAATATCCTGGACCTTTTCAGGGAGGGAGAGAAAGAGTGGGTCATATTCAGAGGCCCCTGGAGCACGCCCCCAAACCTGGCAATGCCCAGGCACTAAAATACCACTGCACATAAGCAAATAAGGGTTTCCCTCATGCATACTGGTGCCTCAGACTCTTCAAAGGTTTGCAACAGTGGCTGGCAAAGGAAGTGAGAGGAGGTATGTGCCAGTCAACCCTTTTACTGGCAGAACTCACTGTGATGGGGTGCAGAGCGGGGTCCTTGATGGGTGGGGGATGTGTGTATGGTAAGATGGGTGGGGGAAACTACTGGACCACCAGGGATGTTTAAGGAATGTATAATGGGTGATCCAGGGGTTGGGGGACCACTGAACCATCAGGGATGTTTAAGGAATGTATACTGAGTGATAGGGGGTGTGGGCAAGCACTAGACTACCAAGGATGTTTAAGGAATGTGACAAAAAAAATATAAGGAATGTATACCGGGCAATTGATGGGTGGGCAGGGAACCACTATACCACCAGGAATGTTTAAGGAATGTATACTGGGTGATCAGGGTGTGTGGGAACTACTGGACCACTAGGGATGGTTAAGGAATGTACGCTGGGTGACTGGGGGTTGGGAAACCACTGGATGACCAGGGATGATAAAGGAATGTTTCCTGGGTGATTGTGGGGTGAGGGGAATCAGTGAACAATAGGGATGTTTATGGAATGTATTCTGGGTGTTCAGGGTTGGGGAACCACTGGACCACCAGTGATGTTTAAGGAATGTATACTGGGTGATCAGGGTGTGTGGGAACCACTGGACCACTTGGGATGGTTAAGGAATGTATACTGGGTGACTGGGGGTGGGGGAACCACTGGATGATCAGGGATGATAAAGGAATGCTTGCTGGGTGATTGTGGGGTGAGGGGAATCAGTGAACAACAGGGATGTTTAAGGAATGTATTCCAGGTGATCAGGGGGTTGGGGGACCACTGAACTACCAGGGATGCTTTAGGAATGTAACAAAACAATGTTTAAGGGATGTATACTGGGCAATCAGTGGAGGAGTTGTAGGAAAACCACTGGACCGCCAGGGATGTTTAAGAAATGCATGCTGGGTGATCAGAGAGTGGGGGAACTACAGGGCCACTATGAATGTTAAAGAAATGTGTACTGGGTGACCGAGGGGGTGACCACTGGACAACTAGGGATATTTAAAGAATGTATACTGAGTGACTGTGGGTGGCAAGAAACCACCAGACCACCAGGTAGTGGTTTTACTATTGACAGATACACTAAGGGGCTGATGAACCCATGCATATGAGCTCATAATCAGCAAGCAAATGGCCCTTTAGTGCCTTGCATTCCCAATGGTCTCATTTTCATGCTAAGGCTATATTAGGCCCACAGAGGACTTGGCAGTATCCTATTTTGGGCAGCACTATCCCTTGTGGGCAGTATGCAGCCCTGGTCATCGTCAGGCCACTGCAGATTCACTTAGTGCGGCACCAACATGGTCCGATATTCAGTCAGATAGCACCACTCTGATGAGTGTTTTCTGTCTGAGTATCACAGGAACTGGGGGAGCACAGGGGCAAGCACAGTGCAAACAGCTATGCTGCCCTTGCACCATGTTTTAATTATCGGGCACCATGTGATCAAGCTCTAGCTAATTTCTCTCTAAACCACTCAATGCTCTGTGAAGCTCCTGTGCAATTAAAATGGCAGCAATCAGAGACTAGTGAGTAACAAACTATGGGATATAACATTATTAATGGACCTAAACCACTTTACTGAACCCTGGCTCCTGTGTACCTGAATTGCCACAATGTTTATGGACATTAACGCTGGATAATTCTTTGATAAAGCTGGCTGGGGGTTAAATGGGGGTTTGAAAGGGTCTGTTTAAAATGAAGTCCATACAGATTGAGCCAAGCCATTTATTCATGGTGCATTTCTTCTTCAGTTACTCCACTCATTTTAGCACTTGCAAAAATCTGCTTGTCTGTGCATGCGTAAAGGCCTAGTGTGGGGTGCATAAACTTACTGAACATATATAGTTTCTCTTTAATTCTTTCCTGGGGCTTATACATACATATGTTCATACTAAGTTACTGTTTGATATAGGGCTCTGCTTTATTAACTAAGTTTGCAACAAATTTGGAGTTAAGGGATGATTTACCCATATAAAAGGGATATGATACTATACTGTGTTTTCCTATGTTTGTAATCCCTGCTCATGGCAGAAGAAGCCATTTGATTTTTGATACTGGGAATAAATAGATATAATTGGGGTAACCCTCCGTATGTACTACCAAGATAGTAGGGGTACAATCAATCCTTATTGTAAAAATGTTGTTTGCATGTACTTATGGTAACTGCAATGATATTAAAATATGCCTACCTACAAGATGAATAATACTGTGTAATGTATACACTTTAACTCAATAAAAATAAAGTTAAAAAAATGGCAGCAATATTCTCTCACCTCCCTCTGCTGGATTGCAAAGCACTTTGCGTACAATTTATGTGAAATATGTTACACAAAACCAAATAGCTTTCCTTTCTGAACTTTCTTTGTAAACACTCTGTGGTGCACCAGAATCCAGCCACAACCACTGTGTCCAGCACCTGCTTGTATTCGGTGGGGGTTATTTTTGAAGCTGCATCTGACCGCAGCAAGCAGATTCAGTTTGCAGCAGTATCTACTTGACTGGCATTAAACTAGATAAACTGTAGTCTACCTAACTTACAGTTGTCCTGGGCCCTCCGTAACTGTGTTAACAAGTTAAAAATTGTGCTCTGGCACATCAGAGCCAGAATGCCTCTTTGGAAAGTATGTCAGTGTACATTGTGGATACAGGGCTATACAAACCTAGCCCTCCTAGAGATCCCATGAATAGTGCAGTGCGAGTAATCAACACACTGCTAAAACTTTTCTTATTTCTTGCAGGAGACATACTGTGCTTAGTTCCACGTATAGTTTCTTATATAGATTTTTCTCTTACTTCATTGCTCCTCCCAGTCTTCATCTAAAACTCCAGTGACCTCCCAGCCTCATCTACTACTACCTTCCTCTTTATGTGGGGGGCCGCATGGTTGTCAGCAGGTATACTCAGTGTACTTTGCTGAGTACAGTTAAATCTGAAAAATCCAGGCCAACATGAACCTCAGGCCAGGGCAACAAACACAAACAGAGCCTGATGTACCTGAAGAACTGTTCTCCCCCTTCTTGGATGCTTTAGTGTGAATTTATGAATGATCATTGGAAGATGTGTGGATGCTAATCTTAGGGGCCATAGAAACATAGAAATTGTCAGCAGGTAAGGACCGCTAGGCCCATCCAGTCTGCCTGTAAGTCCTGTACTTGATTACAGCTTTTGACCCTCCCCCTGCTTATCCTCTGTGGTTCCCCATGCCTGTCCCATGCATGTTTAAATCCAACCACAGTGCTTGCTCCCACCGCCTATTGTGGCAGACTATTCCATGCGTCCACCACCCTCTCCATGAAGAAAAACTCCCTCACATTCCCTTTTGACCTGCCATCTTCCAATTTCATGTCATGCCCCCTAGTTCTTGTACTCCTCCTGTATTGGAAGATTCCTCCCCCTGCACCCTGTTTATGCCCCTGAGGTACTTGAATGTTTCTATCATGTCCCCTCTCTTCCTCCTCTCCTCCAGTGAGTACATACTGAGGTCCCTTAATCTCTCCTTGTAAGTCTTGTGGTGCAAGCCCTGCACCATCTTATTCACCCTTCTCTGGACTGCCTCCAGCCTGTTAATGTCCTTTCAAAGGTGCAGCCTCCAGAACTGCACACACTACTCCATGTGAGATCTTACCAGGGTTTTGTATAACGGCATCACTAACTCATGCCTTCTGCTGGTGATAACCCTTGCTATGCACCCCAGCATGCCACTGGCCCTCCCTGCTTCCTTTGTGCTCTGCTTTGACATTTTCAGGTCATCTGAAATAGTAACCCCCAGGTCTCTTTCATCTTTGGTAACTGTCGGCAACTACCCCCAATCCTGTAGTTCTCCCCAGGGTTACTGTGTCCCAGATGCAAAATTTTGCACTTTTTGAATTAAACCTCAGTTGCCACTCTGCAGACCATTTCTCAAGCTTCCCCATGCCCCTCCTCATTTTCTCCACCCCTTCAGGAGTATCCACCCTGTTACAGATCTTTGAGTCATCCGCAAACAGGCAGACCTTTCCTTCCAGCCCTTCTGCAATGCCACTGATGAAGACATTGTACAGAACTGGTCCAAGGACTAGGGGTGGGCGAAACTGCCATTTTCCGTCCCCACAGAACTTCCGCGGAAATCAAGGAACTTTCGTGAACATTTCTGAATTTCCACCTGTGGCGGAGTGGAAAACTTCCATGAAAGTTGCGGTGCAAAATTTCACCTGGTATTAATAAATAAGGAGACCTGGTGGCTAGTGATCCCTTCCCCCACCCGCCTCACATGTAAAAAATATCTCTGGTGGCTAGTGGTCCCTCCCATTCACCCAGTAACCTGTCTGCTAACATGTACAGTAACCCCCTTGCATCCCTATAACCACTTCTGTAGTTTTACAAAAACAAATCTCTGGTGGTCTGGGGTTTTGTTTTAAATTTGAACCCCATCCCCGATTCCCAGTCTCAAGTCCCTGGTGGTCCAGTGCCCCCCACCCTGCCACCCCAGTAGCCAGGTGGCCCACCACCCAGCTCCCACCCCCATCCCATAAACACCAGCTGCGGGCAGACTGGCACAGCCCTCTCTCTCCTCCATGGCTGGCCTGCCCACTGAGCTGTCAATGAATGAGAGCGTATGGGGGTTACTGTACCTGTCTGGCTGAACGGGTTTACCGGGTGGAGGGGAGGGACCACTAGCCACCATGGATATTTGTTTTACATGCGAGCCAGATGGGGGAGGGATCACTAGCCACCAGGGCTTTCTGGGGGGGCAAACTGGCATTTGAAACTGAGCGGCGATCGCAAGGCAGAATTTCCACAGAAATTCGGAAATCAGTTTCTGAACTTTTGTGGAAGCGAAAGTTAGACTTTAGCATGAGTTCCGTCTGCGGAATGTTTTTGTTGCCCACCTCTACCAAGGACTGATCCCTGAGGTACTCTGGTCACCCTCCTCTCCCCAGATTGTACTCCATTTACCACCACCCTCTGCCTCTTGTCCGTTAGCCAGTTCCTAACCCAGTTTATCACCTTGTCTCCCATGCCTAGTCTACTCATCTTGTTAACCAGACTCCTATGTTGGACTGTGTTGAAGGCTTTGCTGAAATCAAGGTAGGCTACATCCACTGCGCCCCTCTGATTTACTTCCTTCATCACCAGTCAAAGACATCTATGAGATTTCTCCTACAAGATCTACCCACTGTGAACCCATGTTGCCTAGGGTCTTGGGCACCGATGGCTTCTAGATGTCCCACTATCCTTTCCTTAAGTAGTGCCTCCATGATCTTCCCCACTACCGAGTGAGGCTGACCGGCCTATAGTTGCCTGCCTCCTCCCTACTGCTTGATTTGTGTAGAGGGATGACATGTGCCCTCCTCCAATCCTCTGGCACCACTCCTGTGCTAAGTGACTCAATGAACAATGCTGCCAGAGTTTCCACTGGCTTTTTGTGACCCAATCAAGTATGCATGCATGAGTACTGGTGTGAATGGACTTCTGTAAGGCTGGCTATCTTGATGTGGTACGGAAGCTTATCACAGTGTTTCCAAAACATTGTACCTAAAAGCCAGCCAGCTTCTGTCTGATTGGTAGTGTGTGTTAGATAAAATAAAATGCTGTGATTCTATTAGCATCATTGGCTTACTACATGCTGATGACTGAAATGGGGATGGGGTAATAGTTATGTGACAGTTTAGCACATCTTTTGATTTGTGTTGTGGGGGCAACAGTTCAATCAACTCCTAAGTACAAGTTTAACATTTCTGGCTACACCCCTGGTTGTCCACTCAGCAAGTGGATCAAGAGGGCTGACAACTGACATGTAGACAAAAAGGTATTTTTTTCTCTTTTGGTGTCCCTTGCTCTTGCTCCTCCTCTATGGCAGAGCACAGATCCATTAAGGCTAACCTGCTCACAGTGCACCCCCATGTGTGAGGAAGCTCCTCAGTTGGCAATCCGGTTGCTGCAGCAGCCAAACATACTGCTATCTCTGCTCAGGGTGTTGTGAGTGGTTGTGGGCTGCACTCCCACCAACAAACTACCTGATCACCAGCAGTCTGTACTGACTCCCAAGCCTGTTTCCCGTGAAGCAATGCACTGCCACTGGGCAATCCGGTGATCACCGTCAACAGTTTAATTTAATTGGAATCATGCATTCTCACATTATCTTGTTTTATCAACCTCTTACCCTTCTGCAGGCAGCATACCTCCCAATCCTGCATATCTGTATCTGAAACAGGGCAACAATTGATCCCATCAAGAGATACCCCTACAGTTTCAGCTGCATTCCAGTCAAAGGTAGATTTTCTTGGGGGGGTGGTGGTGTCCATGAAGAAAAGATAAGTTGTATACTTTGACAGTCCGCTGAGACAGGGCACCAGAACTTTGGATTGGTTCTGCAACTGAGGTACAAAGAATGCTTAAGCTGCTGTTGCTAGACTAGCATTAGGTAAGGTACAGATTTATCCCTCAGTAATTGGCAGTGGAAAAAATGTTCACCTTACAAGATGCTCATTAAATACCATTGGACACCTGAGGTCTGTTTAAGCAAAGATTGTGAGTTCATCATGTATTAGACAAGCAGTCATAATTAGGCACCACTGAAAATATACAGATGAGACGCTATGTGTGTATTTAGGTCTCTTCCATTAGATAAATAAATATGTCAACTAACTTATAAAAAGAACTACCATATCAATTAAATAGATCTTTAATTGACTTGTTAGCACTGACAAAAGTCCCAGTCCCACTGTTGCTCTTGGCTCTGTAATTATCAGAGACTAGAGGGAATGGTCTCTGAAACATACGAGGCTCCACAGGGCAACATTCCAGACCCTCTTTTAGGCTGTTAGGTTTTCATCATTTGGACTGAACAGGTGATGCCAGTGAAGGGTCTCATGGGGACATGATGCAACCCAAGTTCTTGTTTGTTATTCTAAATGTAACCTGGAGCTGAGAATGGACCCGTCAGACTTGCTTATGCTAGTGGTGCCAAAATAACAGCCTTTGCCTCCCCCGTCCCCAATGTAAGCTCAGGTCCTCATGTCAGTTTCATATGAGGGAAGGAAAAGTGTTTTCAAAAGTCTGAAGTTCATGAAAGGGACACTCGCTTAAACTGGGATGAGAGAAAAAGCAATTAGGTTTTTTGCAGAACCTTCCATACAAACTACATCCCAAATGCACATAACAACCCAGGTGAGGGAAGGGTGAGAAAGCTGTTGCCATTGGATGCACAGAGTGAGTATAACAGGGCAGAACATGACAGCAGAGAAGTCAATGCACAGGGAGGTTAAGTGACTTGCTCAGGATCACATAGTGAATAAGTGGTGACAGTGCTAGGATTCAAACTTGTGCCTGCAGGTTCACAAAACTGTTCTCTAACCAGTTGGTCAAACTACCTTGCAAGAAAAAGACCTAGCCTTGGACAGTAATGCTGCAGATGTCATTATACAAATTCCATATAATAAAAATGTAATTGCTGTTGCCTTTTCTGTTATTATTGTGAAATGCATTGGGAAGAGTTGGTGGGGATCCATCTAACTTGCAGTTCTTGTGAAACCTGCTTCAGTATTATAAAATTTATTATGGGGCGTATATCTATTGATCTTTATGTTGGACTAGCTCAGTGCATAAGCAGAGTACAGTATATTGTGCCTATTACATATAGAATAGTGTATGGGTGACCATACACAACAAGTCTGTGTTTCCATTGAGGGGATGTGATGATGTCAGAGGGAACTGGTCCCTCGTACACTGTTTTATATAGTATATGGTTCCCTGAGATTTAAAAGTTTAAGTTCACAAGGTTTCATACCTTGAATACATGTTCCTGCTGACTCCTGGCACCTTAGTCTGCTCGCTGGTAACAGTCATTCTTGCTCTGCTCTTGACCCTCTGAAGATTCACAGCGGCATTGTTTTCCCAAAAAACAACAACAACAAAAAAGAAATATAATAAATTGGTACAGTTTGGTAACATGGCACCAACTATGACTGTCCATGTCAAAGCTATCTCGGCAAATTGCTTGCTTAGTGGTGCCACCATTTTGCCCTGAATTTTGTGCAGAATGCATTTTTGAACAATCAGATGGCATGGGAAGAGGAAAAAGTTGTTCTATCATTGTGATGTCAGAATGATACTACAACAACTTTCCATGACCTTTGAACTGTACTACAACAGCATTTTGAGAGTCAATGCCATACACAGAAAACCGTACCTATATACTATGTGACTGAGCATTGTGGAATGGAAGCAGCACAGAAAGGATGAATCTCACCATGATTTTTGGGTCCCAGTTTACAGCAACAGCCAGCTGTAGTGCAGACCATGCACTTTGTGCCCACACTATTGTGCCACCACTCAAAACTGCCATACATAAACTGCAGCAAATGTTGGGGGGACTTGTGACAGTGATACCAAAAAAACCAGTGTACATATAAAAACATACCATTTCCCAGCTCTCAGTTTGGGTCCCAGCTTTAGAAAGATGGATTTTAAAGAAATTGGAGACTGCCTCAGAAACTCCCTTGTAGGACCAGATTGCCAGAGAGGGCTAGAGGCACAGTGGGGAACTATAAGGGTTGGCATATATAAGACAACCCACCTCTTTGTATAGGATGTGAGGAAAAGTAGAAGGAACAAGCATTTGTCAGTGCCTAATGTTGATTGTGTTGGTCTGTTGAGCTCGCTCACTGCCCCTCTGTCACTCTCTTGTTCTGTTTCTTCTGGTGCTGCAGGCTGCTGTTTTGTACTGGGCTCCTGTCTGCATTGGCAGCCATTTCTGTCCACAAAGAAATCTGCAGCTGTCCTGACAGAGCTTCGTTGAGGTGGCTCACTCCACCTCTCTCAATCACTCATTCTGTTTCTCCTGGAGCTGCAGGCTGCTTCTTTGTACTGGACTTCTGCCTCTGTTGGTGGCTTTTTCTGCCCACAAAGAAATCTGCAGTAGTCCTGACACAGGTCTGTTGAGCTTGCTCACTCCCCCTCTGTCACTCACTCATTCCATTTCTGCTGGTGCTGCAGGCTGCCCTTTTGTACTAGGCCCCTGGGTGCATTGCCGCCTTTTTCTGCCCACAAAGAAATCTGCAGCAGTCACGATAGAGCTCCTTTGAGGTCACTCACTACGCCTGTCTCACTCACTCATTCTGTTTCTCCTGGTGCTGCAGGCTGCCCTTTTGTACTGGGCTTCTGCCTTTGTTGGTGCCTTTTTCTGCCCAAAAAGAAATCTGCAGCAGTCCCGACAGAGCTCCATTGTGCTCGCTAACTCCCTCTCTCTCACTCACTCATTCTGTTTCTGCCGGCGCTGCAGGCTGCCCTTTTGTACTGGGCTCCTGCCTGCGTTGCTGCCTTCTTCTGCCCACAAAGAAATCTGCAGCAGTCATGATAGAGCTCCATTGAGCTCGCTCACTCCCTCCCCTCACTTGCTTGTTCTGTTTCTCCCGCTGCTGCAGGCTGCAGTTTTGTACTTGGCCCCTGCATTCATTGCTGCCTTTTTCTGTCACAAAGAAATCTGCAGCAGTCCCAACAGAGCTCCGTTGAGCTCACCCACTCCCCCTCCCTCACTCACACATTTGGTGTCTCCTGCTGATGCAGACTGCCCTTTTGAACTGGCCTCCTGCCTGCATAGGCTACTTTTTCTGCCCACAAAGAAATCTACAGCAGTCCCAACACAGCTCCGTTGAGCTCGCTCACTCCCCCTCTCTCACTCGCTCATTCCATTTCTGCCGGCGCTGCAGGCTGGCCTTTTGTACTGGGCTCCTGCCTATGTTGCCACCTTTTTCTGCCCACAGAGAAATCTGCATCGGTCACGATGGAGCTCTGTTAAGGTCGCTCACTCTCCCTGTTTCACTCGCTCATTCTGTTTCTGCTGGCGCTGCAGGCAGTCCTTTTGTACTGGGCTCCTGCCTGCATTGCCGCCTTCTTCTGCCCACAAAGAAATCTGCAGCAGTCATGATAGAGCTCCATTGAGCTCACTCACTCCCTCCCCTCACTTGCTTGTTCTGTTTCTCCCGCTGCTGCAGGCTGCAGTTTTGTACTTGGCCCCTGCATTCATTGCTGCCTTTCTCTGCTCACAAAGAAATCTGCAGCAGTCCCAACAGAGCTCCGTTGAGCTCACCCACTTCCCCTCCCTCACTCACACATTCGGTGTCTCCCGCTGATGCAGACTGCCCTTTTGAACTGGCCTCCTGCCTGCATAGGCTACTTTTTCTGCCCACAAAGAAATCTACAGCAGTCCCAATACAGCTCCGTTGAGCTCGCTCACTCCCCCTCTCTCACTCGCTCATTCCATTTCTGCCGGCGCTGCAGGCTGGCCTTAGGTACTGGGCTCCTGCCTATGTTGCCACCTTTTTCTGCCCACAGAGAAATCTGCATCGGTCATGATGGAGCTCTGTTAAGGTAGCTCACTCTCCCTGTTTCACTCGCTCATTCTGTTTCTCCTGGCACTGCAGGCTGCCCTTTTGCACTGGGCTCCTGCTTCTTTTGGCACCTTTTTCTGCCCACAAAGAAATCTGCAGCAGTCCCAACAGAGCTCCACTGAGCTCGTTCACTCCATCTCTCACTCGCTCGTTCCATTTCTGCCGCTGTTCCAGGCAGCTCTTTTGTACTGGGCTCCTGCCTCTGTTGCCACCTTCTTCTGTCCACAAAGAAACCTGCAGCAGTCATGATAGAGCTCCACTGAGCTTGCTCACTCTCCCCTTCTCTCACTGGGTCATTCTGTTTGTCCCGCTGCTGCAGGCTGCCCTTTTGTACTGGGCCCCTGCGTGCATTGCTGCCTTTTTCTGCCCACAAAGAAATCTACAGCAGTCCCAACACAGCTCCGTTGAGCTCGCTCACTCCCCCTCTCTCACTCGCTGATTTCATTTCTGCTGGCGCTGCAGGCTGACTTTTGTATTGGGTTCCTGCCTGCATTGCTGCCTTCTCCTACCCACAAAGAATTCCACAGCTGTCCTGACAGAGCTCCGTTGAGGTTGCTCACTCCTCTAGTCTCATGCGCTCATTCTTTTTCTCCTGGCACTGCAAGCTGCCCTTTTGTACTGGGCTGCTGCCTCTGTTGGCACATTTTTTCTGCCCACAAAGAAATCTGCAGCTGTCCCAACAGAGTTCCATTGACCTCACTCACTCCCCCTATCTCACTCACTCACTTGTTCTGTTTCTGATGGCACTGCAGGCTGTGCTTTTGTACGGGGCTCCTGCCTGCATTGCCACCCTTTTCTGCCCACAAAGAAATCTGCAGCAATCATGATAGAGCTCCGATGAGCTCACTTACTCCCCCTCTCTCAGTCGCTCATTCTGTTTCTCCCACCACTGCAGGCTGCCCTTTTGTACTTGGCCCCTGCGTGCATTGCTGCCTTTTTCTGCCCACAAAGAAATCCACAGCAGTCCCAACAGAGCTCGGTTGAGCTCATTCACTCCCCCTCCCTCACTCTCTCATTCTGTGTCTCCCGGTGCTGCAGGCTGCCCTTTTGTACTGGGCTGCTGCCTGTGTTGGCCCTTTTCCTGCCCACAAAGAAATCCGCAGCAGTCCCGACAGAGCTCGTTTGAGATTGGGCACTCCTCCCCCCCACCACTCGCTTGATCCTAATCTGTCCCAAACACTAATTTTCGACAGTGACTGTGGCATTCTGCACCGGAAGTGCAAAAACACAATTCAGCCAGGATGTGAAAAATGACAGCTGTACTGTTCATAATTAGGTGTGGAAAAATGCCAGTGTTGAAAATGTGGCGTGTAAATATTACTAATTTGCGAAGTTACAAGGATGTGTGGAAACTGCACAATGCACGCTCATAACACAGTCATTTTATGGAGTTTCATCACCAAATTTTCAACACAGGCATTTAGGAACTCGACTCATGAACAGTGTCAATGTGATTTTCTTAATATGTCCCGAATACTGATTTCCAACAGTAGCCACGCTATTGTGTGCTGGAAGAGGGAAAACACATTTCGGCCAGGATGTGAAAAATGACAGCTGCACTGTTAATAAGGAGGTGTGGAAAAATGGAAATGTTGAAAATCTAGAGTGAAAATATTGCAAAGTTGCGAAGGTATGAGCGTTTGTGGAAACTGAGCAACACACGCTCATATCACACTCATTTTATGGACTTTCGCCACCAAATTTTCAACATAGGCATTTTAGGACCTCTGCTAATGAACAGTGTCCCTGTCATTTTCATAATGTGTCCCAAACATGGATTTCCCACAGCAACCTAGCTATTCTGTGCCGGAACTGTGAAAACAAATTTCGGCCAGGATGTGAAAAATGACAGCTATCTTGTTCACAAGGAGGTGCAGAACAATGGCAATGTTGAAATTCTGGAGTGAAAATATTATAAATTTGCAAACTTATGAGTGTGCTTGCAAACTGCGCTATGCACGCTCGTAAAACAGTTATTTTTCTGGATTTTTTCCAGCAAATTTGCAACATAGGCTTTTTGAGAGCCCACCTCATGATCACTGGCACTGTCGTTTTGGTAATCAGTCCCGAAAGGTGATTCTGCGCAGTGACCGCAAAATCACCTTTCGGGGCTGAGTAACGCCATGACAATGCCAGAATTCATGAGGAGGGGTCCCAAAAAGCCCATTTGGTGCTAAAATTCAAAAAAATGCCTGAGATATGTATCAAAGTTGAAAAAACCCTGTTTATTCCATTATACAGCTTACTGGCATTTGCTTAGTTCGTGGTCAGCTTTGAAGAGTGCAGACATGTTCCAGGTCCACCGAAGATCATTGCGCTGGACTCTGGAGGTAAGTATGTGTGAGTGAGGGTGTGGGGAGGCAGGGTGCGCACTGGGTGGGCGCAGGTTGTGGGAAGGGGCAGGGAGACCGCGAGGGACCGTTTTCTTTTTTGACAGGGTAAAAAAAAAACCAAATCATTGTGGGACCAGTTTTTTTTTTTGTTAACAGGGGCATATGGCACACTGGGGTGAGCTCCCAGCATGCCAACTGACTCTTTTTTGAGGGGGGCAGCTGCAGCTGATGGAGGATTGGGCACCCCTATTGGCACACAACAAAAGGGGGGTGGTTACATTATGCTGATGGGGATTTGGCACCCCCATCAGTACACAGCAAAAGTGGGGGATGGTGTTACATAATGCTGATGGGGAGTGGGCTCCCCCATTGACAACATCGCTCGGGCACTGAAGTCTATGGGATTGGGGCCCCGTCCGGCAAACAAACATGTAGAGCACATGCTGCCAAGGGGATTAGGCACCCCATCAGCAGGGGTTGTGTTTAATATTGTTTGTGAACACGGCGGCAAGCCACCACCATGTTCACAAACAGTATCACTGTTACAAGGTTAGGCCCAGCAGTGGTGGGTCTCTCCCTCATTGCAGCGGAACGGCTTATGCTGCAATGACAAGGCAGCCCCTGATTGCAGCGGCTGAAACCTTACCAGGTTGTGGCACACTGGCTGAACTAGTGTCAGCAGCAGCATGCCATGGCATTGGGGAAAGCAGGCCAAGCCTTTAAAGGCTGTGGGGGCATTGGCCACAACAGTGCTGTGCCTCCATAACCTGCTTCTGGCAACCTGCTGCAATATGTTTCTTGTGCATGCGTGCAATCAACATAAAAAACAGACTGTTTGGTTCCCTAGGGAAATGGCCAAGATGCTGAAGGAAAAAAAGGGTGGTATTCAGGAGGTACTGTATAAGGAAACACAGAGGTATACAAAGTAAATCATATGGAAGTAAGAAAGGTGTTGAGGGTAGCAAAAGTGCAGATGAAAGGATAGCCAAAGGGGTAGCTAAAGAGGATAAGACTTTCTTCAGATACATAAGTGAGAAGAGAAGTGAAGCTGGGCATGAAGGGCTGAGGTGCTGGGTGCCTTACCTCCTGCCACACTGATGACCTGTGTTCGGTAGCAGACAAAGATCGTCAGGGGGGTCAGTCAGGGAGAGAGAATTGGAGTGTCTCTCAGGATGCTCTCCTCTAACAGAGGAGGGAGGGAGGGTGCCATGTCTCACTGCAGCACTGCTACCTACAGATCTGTGGGTGGTAGTGTGAGTGAGACATGGGGGGGATGGATGCCCCACACTGTGTATTAGATGAACACGGTCACACAGAGGACACAGTCCCTCATGCCGGTGTCCCTATGGGGAGGGGTACAGTGGCAGCAAGATAGAGGGAACAAAGGAGGAAGATCATGGCTGGCAGGATGATCGCCGAACTCTGCAGGCCCTGCTCCCAGTGACCTTGGTGCCTCCCATGTCCGTACCTCCCCGCTATGGAGAGTAGTCACGGGGGGATTTGGGGAAGAAGGTAAGTCCTGGGAGAAGTCAAGGGATGGGCTGGGAAGATTAATGGGATGGAGTGCCAGACAGGTTGAGGGAGAGAAACTGAAATAAAAAAAATAAGTAAGAAGAGGAAGGCAAGGGCGGGATAGGGAGTATTAGGAGGGCAGTAGGGGGAGACTGAGCAGAAAAGAACCAACAGAAAGCTGCCATCATGAACAGGTACTTGCTCAGCCTTCATGGTGGGGGGGATAGACCACCAGGAGTAGTATGAACAAAGTGGGGGGGGAGAGGGGGACACAAGTCCATTTTCAGAGGAGATTCCTGAAGGGACTTGCAGCTCTGAAGGTGGACAGACAGGGCTATTGGATACACCAAAGGGTACTAAAGGAACTCAAGGAGGTGCTAGCTTCCCCACTGATGGCCTTTATGTAAAAGCTGTCTGGAAACAGGCATTGTTCTGGAGGACTAGAGAGGAGCAGATGTGGTCTGTCTTCATAAGAGCAGCAGCAGGGCAGAAGCTAGCAACAATAGACTTGTCAGTTTCACTTCACTGGTGGGGAAGTTAATGGAAACACTGCTTACTGAAAAGCTGATAGAGTAGCTTGAATCATATGGGCTGTAAGACCATAGGCAGCATGGATTCACCAGAGGAGGGGGTCATGCCAGACAAGTTAGATTTCTTGACTGGGTAACTAGGAAAATTGATCATGGGAGGGTAGTCAATGTGGCCTATCTGTACTTTACCAAAGCCTTCAACACTGTGTTGCACAGGAGAATGACAAAGAAACTGAGCAGCCTAGGAGTAGGATCCAAAGTGGTGAGTTAGGTAAGATACTGGTTAATTGATAGATGACCAAGGGTGATGGTTAACAGCACTCATTCTAATGATGGAAGAGCAACCAGGAGAATGCTACAGGGCTCTGCATTGGGACTGGTCCTTTTCAATGTTTTCATAAGTGACTTTGCAGAAGAACTGGAAGGGAAGGTATACCTTTTGGCATATGATACCAAAATCTGTAGTAGGGTGGATAGTAAGGGGGAGGTGGAGAGAATGCGCAGGATTGTTGGAAATTTGAGGAGTGGTCAAGAGCATGGCAGCTGGAGTTCAATGCCAAAAAATGCAAAATCATGTACTTAGGGCATAGCAGCCCAGGAGTGGGTATAGAATGGTTTGATGGTTCCACGTCAAAATAACGAGGGCTAAAAGGTGCCTGCCACAAACAGAGATTGCAAAACAGCATAAGCATGTATGTCGAGGGCTCTTTTTACAGGGGGCCTTGCCCCCCACACCCCCATTACTATAGATACCAACTATGGGGGGATGCACCTCGGGGAAGGGAGGCCCTTTGGTCACTGTTTGTGCTCGCACTGATTTGCTGTTGCTGTTTTTGCTATGCCATTTTGCCCTTGCTATCTTGACGGGATACCGTATAGGACAGGGTGAGGTAGTAACATTAACTAAGCAGAAAAGGGACATTGGGGATACCATAAATAATGACCACAGTGTGGCAGGGCAGTGTGACAAAGAAGGGAAATGTAGGGTTCCATAGGGAAGGTTATATCCAGCAGTAGGAGGGAGGTGGTGTTTCCACTACTATGGAACAGCAGCTTTCATCTGTGGCAGCTAGTGTACCATATTCCCTTTGGTCAATGTTCTCTGAGCTAATTCCACCAACACGGGCTGGTAATTCTGGCAGTTTATTCTCTTAAATGAGATTTGTGAATTTTACTGTAGAAGACATGTAGTGATCTTCAGTTTTGAATTCTGGACTAGCTCTGCTAACCGGACCCTGAGTTGAGTCAGGGATCCATTCTTCATTAGTGTTTTATGGCTGTGGGCAAAGCTTACTGCCATCTTGCTATCTGTAGCTGGAAAATGGAGTATTGTGGAACACATGTTTTAGACTTTTTAATGTATCCTTCCATGCCAACTGAAATAAAATACTCCCTTCTTTCTGTTAAGACTGTTGGAGACATAACTCCAAGCTGCTTATCAGATGCCATTAGGAAACTGAAACAGCTTGTTAAATATTGGTTGTCTATTAAACTGGAGATTTGTTTACCCCTTTCGAAATGCAACAACTTGCACATTAAAATACTTGGCATTTAAACAGCTTCTTCCTACTATTTTCACTTGAGAATGTATTGTCTTTCAAGAAAGTTTCATACCTCATAAATGTCATCCCTTTCCCAGCAAATCTATATTACAGTTTTTTTAACCTCTAAAAACACTATCAGATAAGAACTCTGTCAGACATATGCCAGGTCTTCAGTGAACTACCCATACTAAATATGAAGCAGTCAGTAGGCATTTTCTACTATGCTTTTTGGGAAAAAAATATTTTGAGCTAAAGCAAACACACACACACACACTGCACATGCCATCATCATGGCCACAACATTCAAAATAAATTCTGCATTCTAATATGTTATAAAACAAGAAACTGTTTATTTTATTTATTTATTGAAGATATTGGATTTACAACCTTTGAGTCAAAGACTCATTTATAAAGGCTCCACGTCAGAGTACAATACAGATCAATAATGAGCAGTATACATATTACAAAGAGGAAAAAGAAGAGAAAAAATGGTATGAACAGTACACTCAAGCCTATACAATTGGGTAGCTATACAAGTCCAATTAAGGAGCTTGTAACTGTCAATGAGCAGTACAATCAATAGGATGGTGAGGCCTATACAATTAAGTTGCTATACAGATCCAGCTAAGGAGCTTGTAATTGCAATGGTGCGAGCAGTCTGGATACCGACATTATCATTAACACAGTCATTACATTAACAGCGGTAGAATAAAGAGAACTTTAGCCCATACTATCTATATGTGGTACTGGTGATGAAGTAAGTTTATATGCACCAGCTGGCATCTCAGTCCCCACTCCATCACTGAGGCAGAACCAGGCAGGTCTGGTCAAGGCCCGGTGGCCAGGTATTGGTGGCGCTAAGCAGCAGCCCATATGAAGCTGGTGCATTGGCAGTGACAGGTGGAGAGTATGTGGTCTTTGAGGGCTATTTTGAAGGGGCCTAGTCTGGAGACAGAGGTAACGGCCGGAGGGAGTTCATTGTACCAGGAAGGTGCTCTGTAGGAAAATGACCTTTAGGCTAGTGAGGTCATGACCCTGGGAACAGCCCACATCAGTTTATTTGCCGAGCTGGTATTTGCTGAGGCATGAGCAGTGTGGAAGGAGGAAGAAACTCCAATGGGGGTAAAGCCTAGTTGGATTTTTTTGGTGAGGAAACATGTTTGATAGCATACTCTTTCATCTAGAGTGAGGATATTTGTTAAGGCATACAGAGTGCAGCTGTGGGTATGCCTATCTACTCCATTGAGGATCCTATGTGCTTTGTTGATGGCTAGGTGGATGTTATTTAGAGCAGTGTGGTCAGCGGCCAAGTAGATGGTTAGCCCATACTCTACTAGAGAGAGAACAGAGGAGGTAACAGCAAGGTTAAGGGCCTCTGGTGGTAGGCAGGCTTTGTGCCAATACAGTAGTCCTCTGCGAATATTTATGGCTGAGGAAAGATTACTGATATGTGGGTAGAATGAGAGGCTGGTATCAAATGTAAGGCCCAGGTATTTATAGGTATGGACCTGTTCCAGCGGGAGGAGAGCTATGGAAAAGATTGTTAGCTGGGCATCGCAGTCCTTGCTCTGTCGGTGGACAAAGAGCATTGACTTAGTCTTTTTTACAGTCACCAGTCTGTGGTCAGTGAACCAGTTTTCAACATGGTTGAAGGCAAGTTGTAGGGAGGACTATAAGATTGTGGGATCTGAGTGGGAGGCAAACAGTACCACGTCATCTGCGTAGAGCAGATTACATGGGCAGGATTTAGGCAGGGTGTTCAGGAAGATGCTGAATAATAATGGACTGAGGATGGAGCCATGGGGGACCCCAGAACGGGCTGGCAGAGTAGATGAGAAAGTGCTGTTTAGCTTCACACATTGGGACCTATCTGAGAGATAACTTGTAAACCATGCGATGGGTCCAGGGAACAGACCGGTGAGGCAAAGAGTATTTAGGAGCAAGGTGTGGGAGACAGTATCGAAAGTTTTTGACAGATCTATGAATACAGCTCCTGCTAGCTGTTTCTTATCTAGGGCATTGTGCAAAGAGTTAGAGAACTCTATGAGGGTGGTTGTTGTTTATATCAGTGAACACAATGAAGTTCAGTTTAGAGTAGACTTCTTTAAATATTTCTTATCCTATATTTTGTATCCTGGATAGAGACACACACACACACACACACACACACACACACACACACACACACATACTGTACACGCCATCCTCATGGCCACAACATTCAAAATAAATACTGCATTCTAATATGTTATAAAACAATAAATAAACTGTTTATGTCAGTGAACACAGTGAAGTTCAGTTTAGAGTAGATTTCTTTTAAATATTTCTTATTCTATATTTTGTATCCCGGATAGCACAGGGGAGATGCTATTTCTCATTGTCATGGGGATTTTCATTTGCACGTTTTTGCACTGTATTTACTCAGGCTGTCCCAGATTAGATGCAATATCTTGTTTTCAGTGGGGTCATGATTTTACCATTTTGATATAGTGTTTCTTCAGGGTAGCCTAGTCCAGGGCCCCCATGTTCAAAGGAGATGTGCGGCACATCCCGGTGGAATAGGGAGATGTGCCACACAACTCCAACAATGTGCCACAGCATGATATTCAAATGTAAAGGATGCACCGTCCACAAAGGAATGGGCCAGGGTGCATACAAATAGTATGCAGCGCAAGTCAAGGGTGCATTCCCATGCATATGCTGCACTGTGGCATACTCAATGGGAATGCACCCCTCACAGTCCAGAACAGTGTGGCCCACAGTCAGACCATGAATAGCTGGACTAACCCAGCCAGCTAACCACAGGGAGGCTGCAGAAGTGCGCCCAGGTACACAGCAGCCTGGCAGCCCTGGTGGACTAGAGGTACTTCCTCCCATCCCCGATTGATCCAACTCCATCCCTGAAGAGCTCCATAGTGTAGAGTCCCCCCCCAGTACCCAATCATACCAGAGGAAACCATGGTCCATATCCATAGCATAGAGGACCCCCAACCACCACCTTGGTACATGGACACCCTCGCTCCCCACATACCCGACCTGTTACGGAGACTGACACTGCCCTCCACACCCTGCCATGGCCAGCCACCATCTGCACTGGACCCGGGCCTGGGATCTGCACTCCAGAATGAGCAAGTGGCTGTATCATGCATTGGGGCACTTATGAAGCCATGTGTATGTCCCTGGAAAACCGTAAGAGGGAACTGACATACCTCCAATGCATGCCTTGTTGATGCTGTATCTTCCTGCTGTCATACACCATTGCAGGCCCACACTGTCCCCCATTCCCCTGTGTAACATGCCGCCCTCTGGACTGTTGAGGTGTCCTGGGTGCCATGGAGTACAGTATCCTGCAATGCCACTCGCAGTGTACGCTCCAGGCTATGGATAGTGCATCCATGGGTCCCCAACTGTACAAATGAATTGGAGGTCAGCTGTAACATGCCTGTTCTGGGATCTGTGTGAGTGGGTACAGCATCGATTGTCACCCGCACTGAGCAGTGCAATGGCACTGGGACGATGGATCCGCATGTGAGCACCTGAGGTGTATGGCCACTGGGTGTTATCGCCCAAACACAGCTCATGCCTATGCATGACACATTCCAGCATCCTACTGCCAGTGCTCTGCCACCCAAAAATAAGATGCCATTTCTTCTGTGAACTATCCAGGCTAAATATATAGCAATCAGCAGGCATATTCTAGGAAAATACATTGTAAAAATGTGTAAAAGGAAAAGAGTAGGGGAATTTCCCCGGTGTCCTGGCCAAATTTCTCTCATTCACTAAACGTACCACCAACAGCTTAATCTGGTTCAAGGTCAGTTGGCATTCATCTGTATCCCCCCTTCCCCAGGTCGTGCCTGAAAATAGGCAGGATTTGTCTAGTGCACTTACCCGGTCAACAAAAGCTAAATAAAAAAAAAAAAAAAAAACATTGAAATTGCCTCTCAGCAGATCTGCATTGTGCAAATTCATTAGGAATATTAGGTAAAAGCATCCCCAAAGCTCTCCACAGCAATATCGGCTCTGACTAGAACTAGCTGATCCAGCCAGCATTCAACAAAGCAGTTTCAACAGATCATGGAAAACTCAGGTAAGAAGTCTTTAAATGAAAAATTTCCGACATTCTATCTTCGGCAATGTTTTAACAGTTTGATAGCTCATCTTTGATCTCCAGCTTGTCGAGGGGCCCCCCTTTGATCCTGACAGAAGCTATCTTTTGTTGTTGTCTTGCTTGGTGAGTCAGGTTATGATGTAATATTGGGAGCAGCTAGATGTTTTAATGTCTCTTTCCTTCTGGACTACCTATCTTTGTCTTCTGTCATCATAGTCGTTAAACTGTCTGTGTTCAGACATTCCCATTTCTGTTTGTTCTTCTGCTTCCAAAATATCTGAAATCCAAGTCAGACATGTTGTCTTCAATATGTCCATATCTTTCTTCACTGGAAGATCAGAGTCCACTTCCTTAGAAGAACAGGCAGGGAGGGAGGGTGTCTCCATTGCCTGCAGAATCTCTCTGTCCTCCTCCATGCCACCAGGATCCCCATCTTGGCTGTGATGCCAACAGTGCCCTTTGCCAAGAGTAAAGAAATGTTCCCTGTGCCCTGACCAAATTTCTCCCATTTACTAAAAATACAACCAACAGCTAACATTGTTTAATTTCAGTCAGTTTCCATCTGTATTCCCTCCTCCCCCGGGGGCTAGAAATAGGCAGAACTGCCTAGCACTCATTTCCTTGTCAACAAAAACTAAATAAATAAATACACTTTACCATGTAGACCGAAGTTTAAGTAAGTGCTGGCTACAGAACTGGTGGCTTTTTTGGTGTTTGTGTGTTTGTTTTTTTTTAGTTTGGGTTTTCCCTTGAATACCGAAAATCCTAAATCAAAAAAAGGCACCTGAATCTGAACATATCCAAAATCAGGAATTGGATTCTGATAAAATCTAATCTGTTACTACTACCAGATTCCACTAGAGATGTTAAAAGTATTCACTAAAATACCACCAACACTTAACCTGATTCAATATGTCACTTTGCATCAGTATCCCCACTCCCTGCTCCCACCCACGGTTGAAGTTGAAAATAGGCAGAATTGCCTAGCCCTTCTTTTGCATTCAACAAAAACTAAAGAAACTAATTCTAAAACAAATAAATTCCTGTGCAATTCATGTTTTGTGAAGGAAACCCTGATTTTAGGTCACAGGCCCAGAAAATGATCTTATATTACTGTTGTAAGAATTTTCCTCCCAATATCAGTGGGAAGAAGTACAGGAACTCCATTCCTGCTGCAAAAAAAAGGTACAGAAACTGAGTTCCTATGCATTCCTGTTCACTTTTATCAATGCCCAGAATACTGTTACCACAAAAGAGAAAAAAAACATACTGCCCCCATGTGCCAGGGTTCTAAAACTGAGTAAGCTAGTCAATTTCAGAACAGTGCTGGCACGTGTGCATTACAGCATTTTTTTCGATAACATTGTGTCACATCTGTAACAGCTTAGTGACAGGAGTGAGGTGTGTCATGTCTGCAACAGCTTAGTGACAGGACTGAGGTGTGGCATGTCTGCAACAGCTTTCTGACAGGACCGAGATTGAGCCCTGGGTATTATACAGAAAGAACAAATTAAAAACTGAGAAATGAAGGGGAGAGAGAGAGAGAATCAGAGTTCCAGATCATGAATGATGACGCTGAACTTTGTATACTGCTGGGGGAAAGGAACACTGTACTGTACCAAAAATACAGTACCTGCAAACTATGTAAAGCAATATACCCTGCAACCACATTCAAAATAAAGCATACTATACAGAAGCTGTAGTAAGCTGAGTGCACCATAGTATGTTCATGCCTAATGTTCAATGTACAGTATAAACATTGACGGTTCCTACATATCTTGTCACATTAATACAGATAGTTTTGAATCTGAATTTGAGAGAGAAAGAGTGAAACAGAGAAAGAAAGATACAGAGACAGAGAGAGACAGAGAGACTCTGAACAAAGCAGATGTACCAAGACAACTCAGAAGAAAAAAAAACACCCCACTCCATCCCTGTTGAGTCACATGCTCTATGTTGTTTGATGTAGCCACTGGTAGGGTAATGTTCCTTGGAATTTGGCCTGTTTTGAAAACGTGATCAGTACAACTGGTTTAGGGTCTGGTAAGTTGTGTCCAATATCAAACCATCATGTACAGTAAGATAAGAAGCATGCCAGCATTTTCCACTGTCAGTGTGAATCAGTGGCAGTGCTTATACAAGCTAATAATGAACAAGGCAGGCCAGTGTCTTCTGTGTCAAAATGGCTCACTGGCGATGCTTTTACCAACCCACAATGTATGAAGCAGGCCAGTGTTATCCACTGTTATCGTGGCTCATTGGCAGCACTTTTACAAACCAAATATGTGTGAGTCAGGCCAGTGTTTTCCATTGTCAGTGTGGCTTAGTGGCAGGGTCTTTACAAACCGATAATGTGCAAGGCAGGCTAGTGTTTCCATTGTTAGCATGGCTCAATGGCAGGGCCTTTAAAGAGCAACTATACTGGTATGTTTGAAATTTCCCCCCCAAGAACAATAAAGAACCTTTACCTGTCCCCATTTCATGTGCTGCCAATAGTTTCATTTGTTACTGCCCATAGTATGGAAGTGAAGGGATCATGTTTTGGCCCCTTGGAGTTGACCCATGCTGATCTCTTCCATTCCCTGGTACTTCTTCAGATTGCTATCCATCCCCGCGCTAGGATGTTTTCTGATGTCACTATATGGATAGTGCAGGGGCGTGCTCCACAGATGTGAATTTTGGCTATTTTTTAAACAATGTTTTTGATATATTAAATGGCCATCATGAACAAATCAAGGGCACTGTTCAACTAACAAGGACCGCGTTAGCTGAACAGTGCCCTTGATTTTTTTGCGCAGGCCATCTAAAATATCAAAAACATTGTTTAAAAACCATCCTCATTCATGTCTATGGAGTGTGCCCCCACACTATCCATATAGTGACGTCAGAAAATGGGCTAGGTTGGAGGCAAATCACAGTCTGAAGAGGTACTAGGAGGTGGAAAGAATCAGCATGGCTTGGCTCCACGGAGCCAAAATATGATCCCTTCCCTTCCATAATAGGGGCAGTTACAATTGAAACTATTGACAGCATATGAAATGGGGACAAGTAAGGGTTCTTTATGGTTTTTTTGGGGGGACACCTGTAAAATTGCTCTTTAAAAACCAACAATGTACAAGGCAAGCCAGTGTTTTCCATTGTCATCGTGGCTCTGTGGCAGGGCCTTTACAAGCCAATAACATACAAGGCAGGCCAGTGTTTTCCATTGTCATTGTGGCTCAGTGGCAGGGCCTTTACAAGCCAATAACGTACAAGGCAGGCCAGTGTTTTCCATTGTCATCGTGGCCCTGTGGCAGGGCCTTTACAAGCCAATAACATACAAGGCAGGCCAGTGTTTTCCATTGTCATCGTGGCCCTGTGGCAGGGCCTTTACAAGCCAATAACATACAAGGCATGCCAGTGTTTTCCATTGTCATCGTGACTCAGTGGCAGGGCCTTTACAAACTAATAACGTACAAGGCAAGCCAATGTTTTCAGTTATCATCGTGGCCCTGTGGCAGCGCTTTTACAAACCAATAATGTACAAGGCAGGCCAGTGTTTTCTATTGCCAGTGTGGCTCGGTGACACTTTTACAAACCAGTAATGTACAAGGCAGGCTAGTATTTTCTATTGTCATTGTGGCTCTGTGACACTTTTGGAAACCAGTAATGAACAAGACAGGGCAGTGTATTCCATTGCTAGAATGGTTCAGTGGCAGCACTTTTACAAACTAATAATGTATGAGGCAGGCCAGTGTTTTTCATTGTCATTGTGGCTCTGTGGCAACCTTTTACTGACCAAAATGTAAGATGCAGACCAGTATTTTTCTATTGTCGGTCTAGCTCAGTGGTAGAGCTTTTACACACCAAATATGTGAGAGTCAGGCCAGTGGTTTTCATTGTCAATATGGCTCCATGGCAGCACTTTTAAAAACTAATAACGTACAAGGCAGGTTTGTGTTAGCCATTGTCAGTGTGGCTCTGTGGCAGCACTTTTAAAATCTAATAACGTACACAGCAGGCCAGTGTTATCCATTGTCAGTGTGGCTCCATAGCAGCTCATTTACAAACCAGACATGTAAGTGGCAGGCCAGTGCTTTTTATTGTCAGTGTAGCTCAGTGGCAGCTCATTTACAAACCAGACATGCACATGGCAGGCCAATGCTTTGTACTGTCTGCGTGGCTCAGTGGCAGCGCTTTACACTTCTGGGTCAGGAGTACATAGGTCCATGTCACACTCAGAGGACCTTAGACTTATGCCCAGTGCTGACATTACATCACTAGGGGTTGCTGCACAGTTGAAGGTGCTGTCCTGATGATGATACATGACACTGAATTCCCTAGTATCCATCTCTGAGGGGTTGTTAAAAATCCCATGGCACTTTTTGAAAAGAGTACTGTCGGTATTTTCAGTGCCCTGGACTGTCTTTTCTCTCAGTGAGAAACATTCTGGAGTTACATTATCTATAGCCATATGGGGATGTTATTCAGTGCTTAATGGCTACAGTGATTCTCTGCGTGTGGTTCCAGAACTACCTGTGTCAAGCTCATTGAATTGTGATGGATTTTGAGAAACTGTGTGTTTATGGTGCTGTATAACATCAAAATTCTGCTCTATTTCCTCATATGACTAGACACAAACTCAACCTCATATTTCAAAGCATCTTGCTTCATAAGAAGTGACAGAACAGTTTGTCTTCTGAAACAGAATGCATAAACTTCCAGGAAAGGGCACTGCATTTTGACATCTCTGGGGAAAAAAATGACACGAAGGGTGAAATGTCAGAAAACATTAATCCCAGAGAAAGACACACAAGGTTGCTCAAGCTGAATATTTTTCTCTTTAGTTTATGGAAGGTCAACAGGTTGCTATGGTGCTTCCGTGGTCACTGCTCCCACAGAGGTCAGAACTGACAAATGAAATCCACTGCAATGAGCACTGCTATAATAATGTCAATGCAGGCACTAATGTTGCTCACTTCAAAACGTCTTGGTTTTTGCCTTCTAGGTGAGATGCCCTTCACATGGTGGGTCGGAAGGAACAATGAAAGACATGCTTACTGGGGAGGCTCCATACCTGGAATTCAGCAGTGTGCCTGTGGATTGGAGGAAAACTGCTTGGATATTAGATTTTTTTGCAACTGTGATGCAGATCGAGAGGAATGGTAATCATGCACAGCATATCTTAAGTATTTTGTTCCCCTCTCATTTCTCATTAAATCATCTGATCTGAGTACTGAGTATTTTTCCACAGCAGAGGGTATTGGGGAAAATACTTGTGGAGCTGAAACAATGAGACCCTCCCATATTCCTCCTCAGATTGCCAGGGTTAGTTCTGTGGCCCACCTGCCATCACACTGGTCATCCTCCACTTTTCCTACCCCTTCCCTGTCTTCTCAGGCCATGATTTTCAAAAAGAGAAAAAAAATCGGGCTCCTGCCACTGTACCTGGAGTCGAAATGATAATTTAGATTACCCCCTTCTGATCTTCACATCTCAATCCCTGGAGTGCCAATTATTGCATGTTGGGCTGTATTCCTAAGCCCTAATTCATAATTTGTTGTTGGCAGTAGAAAAGTATGGCTAGCCGAGTCACTCCTGCCTGCAGTGAGCTGTCTCATCATTCATCTGAATTAAAGAGAGCAAGACACATACATTTTTTTGGGGGATTTGAGCAGTGTGCTTCATTAATGGCAATAGGTGGATTGTTTTGACTCCCACCAAAAAAAACATATGGACTGGGTGTCCAGAAGGGGGCCCAGCATATTAGCCCTGCAATTCTGGGGCCGGCGGGGGGGGGTCATAGGTGATCTAAATTACATTGCTGGCACCTGACACAGTGTCAAATACCTGCAGGGCTTTTGTTTGTTTGTTTTGAAAATTATGGACTCAGAGGATGTGAGAGGGGTTAGAAGATTGCAGGTTTACCGGTGTGAGTGAGGGAGTTCCACGAGACTAGACCTGGCACCAGGTTTTGAATATAGTTTGTTTTTTTTCATTTTTTTTTTTGTTTTGTTTTTTAATATGCCTGAATAATACCAAGTTCCAAGTAATAAGTTGTATCTTGGGTGCTGAGTATGAACGCTCACTGAGTATTAGAAAAACTAGTACTAGCACACCCCTCCTCTCCCCAATCCCCAGCCTCTAGTTGCTGCATTTTGCTATAACCTTACGCTGATGTGGTGCGGTGAAACAGACTCCTTTTGAGACAAATGCCATGTACTACTTATGAAACAGTCACAGAGGGTACTATTTAGATATCCATGCCAAGCCCTCCTCCCAGGGGTTGGAAGGGTCACCTCTGCAATGCCTTTATTCTCTTCTGGTTAGGGGAAAGGGGAGTGAGAAATCAGAGGTCAGTCTTATTTGAAACATCTGTCACAATGTAACACAGGGCCCTGCCACTAAGTCAACTTACTTAGAGGGTCCAATTTTCAGTATGTGGGAGCAAAAAATGAGCAGAACATGCATGTACTGCACCACAGGCCACCCAAGTGATTCTCAGGCCCACTCACTCAGTGGATGTGGGAATGGACCCCTACTTGAATATGCAAATGGAGTGGTACAGTGTGCCTCTGCTGCCCATTCTGCAGGAGAACTGGTGACCCTATTTCCCTGCCCTAACCTCAAACAATAGAATGTAATATTTCCAGTACCTGTTTGGTGCCCTACTGGATCCTGCAGGGTCTGAACGAGCTGGATTCTGTGTGAAGCTATGGGCTGCAGCCAGTACAAAACCTGTATGGACATGTAGGGACTCAGACATTGTCTGACACTGGCACTTAGTCATTGTTGGGAGAAGCTGTGGGCTAGTGGATAGAGCAGTTTATAAAATGAAGAGACCAGATGTTCAAACCCCACTGCGGCTAAATACTCACTGTAAACCTTTGAGTGAGTCACTTAACCTCGCAGTCCTCCTGTCTCTTCCAACTCTAGAAATGAGTAGAAGCAGATCCCACTGAAAATGAGATGTTGCATCTTAGCTGGATTATTTTGGACAAATAAACAATAAAAATGGTGCAATATTTTAAAAATTGTGGATGTAGATAATTGTGAGATGACCACTCCCTGGTGTTTAGTCTCCTGGCTCTGATTTTCAAAGCATCCATCCATTTTCAAAACATGTCACAGTCTGCAGCAATTTACTTTTAACAAAGACACAACTGAATCTGCATCTTTTTCTAGATGACAATGAGGGCAGAAATAAGATGGAGTCATGGAACTGTTAGACCACCAAAACAGATGCAGAGCATGTTCTGACAAACGCATAAGCAAGTCTACTTTTGAAAACACCAGCAGAAAGATCCAAGACAGATCGCAGTTGCAAATCCAGCCCATAGACTTTGGGAATGTATCATTTTATTGCATAGGGTCTGACCAGGATGAACATGGCCTGCACATGCATGGAAATAGTGGCCGAATCCCATTTCCCCTCAAAATGAGCAACCCACTTTGCTTGTGCATAGGGTGAAGATAGTCTGTCCTGGAGCAATTCATTTCATTATGGGTTGCTCATGCAGGGCCAGCGAGTGCAAGTAAAATGTCTATTTTGGTAACACTTGCCCTGTGACTTTTGCAAATTGAATAAGACTTTCATGATGGTACTGGTAGATATAGTAGATAGGTAGCTAGGTAAGTAAGTCAGTTAGTGGGCAATAATTTTGTTGTGTAACCATTATATCATTAAAAATACATGATTTCTGTCATGTAGCTGTTTGTCAGATTTATTTATTTTATGGGGTTCCTAGGGAGGATAGCAGCTGTCAATATGTTAACAGAGTCTGGCAGTAGTTACACACAGGCTAAAATATACACAGAAAAAAACCCTGTAAAAGTAAGTACACACAAACGGTGATCAAAGCAAGCTAACAAAGTGGGTCATGGCAAACAAAGAGCATTAGCATTGTTGTGAAACATGATTATGGTCAGGGGAGAAGGGGGCTTACTCACCCAATCTGATGGCATCACTCACCCAGTCTTTGGGTTGGGATTATGAATGGCCACCTCCCAGCCCCATCCGCTATTACTCCAGTTGACTTTCTCATGAGGCATGACCCAAGAGTGCTGACAACTGTTATGCTGATGGCAAATATGTTTTCTCCACACCTCCCTGCCACTGCCCCGAAGACACGAGGCCACGTCTTCCTGCAATGGTTTTGCATGCACCCAGGATATCCAGCAGAGGAGCACGTTTCCAGCCCATCACAGGGGTAACTATAGTGGCAGAACCACCACAATTTATAATTCATTTTGCTAATTATTTTAAAAAAATACAGATAGAGGCCCATAAAAAAATGTTCTTACATAGAACTTGCAGCCACTGCCATAATATTCCTTCACTTAAAAAAGACAGGACTGTACCTTTGCTTACTGTAATGAAAGGGAGGTAAAAAAAAAAAATAGGAAAACAGTTTATAAACGATCCCACAACTACATAAGTTTCTTTGTTGTTGCAGAAAAATACGAACATACGAAATTTGCCAGCAGATAAAGGCCTAGAGGTCCATCAAGTCTGCTCGAATGTGCAGCTAGCACCCCTTATTCTGCAGCTGCGTCTCCCTTCCACCCTTCCCCTTCATTAACCCTCCCCCTTGTCCTGTCCCATCCTCATTTGAAGCAGTCCACTGTTCTACTGCATACCACTTCAGCAGGTAATGCATTCCACCCAGCCACCACCCACTCTGTAAAAAAGTGTCTCCTCATCTCCCTCCTGAACCTTTCTCGCTCCAGTCTCATATCATGGCCCCTGGTAGCCCTCCCCTCCCTTACTTTGAACAGCCCCTCTGTACCCGTCTTGTTTATTCCTTTCATGTATTTAAAGGTTTCAATCATGTCACCCCGTCTCTCCTCTCTTCCAGTGAGTACATGTTCAACTCCTTCAACCGCCTCATGATAAGTTCCCCAGCCCCTTGATCATCTTTGTCGCTCTGCGCTGCACCCCCTCCAGTAACTTAATGCCCCTCTTCAGATACGGACACCAGTACTGCACGCAGTACTCCAGGTGTGGTTTAACTAATGACCTATGCAGTGGCAGAATCACCTCCTCCCTCCTTGAGGATATACCCCTTGCAATACAACCCAGCATTTTGTTGGCCTTTGCAGCTGCCTTCCTACATTGTGCCGAGTTGTTCATTGACCCTGTAATGAGCACACCCAGATCCTTCTCCTCCTCTGTCTGGGCTAGCTGCATTCCCTAGCTGGTAACTCCTCCTTGGGTTCTTCATCCCAAAATGCAGCACCTTGCACTTTTTGGCATTAAAGCCCAGTTGCCAGGTGTCTGACCAGGTTTCAAGCTTTGCCAGATCATCCTGCAACCCCTGCCATCCCCCTAGGTCATCCACCACCGCACCTACCTTGGTATCATCAGAAAACAGACTGATCTTGCTCTTGATGTCCCATGTTATGTCTGCAATGAATATCCCAAACAACACTGGTCCCAACACCGAGCCCTGTGGAACACCACTCGTCACTGTCCTTGGGTGTGAAAGCTCCTCCACCACCACCCTCTGTTGCCTTTCCTGCAGCCAGTTTCCTACCCATCTCACCAGCTTTGCACCTGCCCTGTGCCTACTAACTTCCTTCCCAGCCTTCCATGTGGCACTGAGTCGAATGCCTTACTGAAGTCCAGATACAGGACATCCACTGCATGGCCCCTGTCCAGCTGCCTAGTTACCCAGTCATAGAACTCGACCAGGTTGGTTTGGCAGGATCTGCCATGTATGAAGCCATGCTGTCTGTTGTCCTGTAGTCCTTTGGCCTCTAGGAGGGCCACCAGCCTCTCCTTCAGGATAGTCTCCATTAGCTTACCCACGATGGATGTGAGGCTCACTGATCTGTAATTTCCCGGTTCATCCTTGGGGCCACTCTTGTGGAGGGGCACCACATGAGCCATCCTCCAGTCCTGAGGTACACACCTGAATGTAGTGAGGCATTAGATAGGTCTGCCAAAGGTCCTGCAAGGACCTCTGCCAGTTCCTTCAGTACCCTGGGTGGATGCCATCTGTCCTGGCGCCTTGTCCACCCTCAATGCCTTCAAACCCTCTCGAACTCTGCTCTCCATGATTTCCCCATCTGTCACCACTTCCCACCCTGCTTCTGCCATTTCTCCCACCTTGGGTGTCACCCCCTTCTCTTTAGTAAATACTGAGCAGAAGTACTCACTTAGTGCTTCCGCCTTATCGCACCCTGCTTCCACCCAACCCCCCTCCTTCCTAATCCTTACTATGTGGTCCTTACAGCTCCTTTTCTCCCTGATGTACTTAAAGAAGTCCTTCTCCCACTTCTTAATGCCTTGTGCCATCCTGAGTTCCGTAGATGCTTTGGCTCCGCTTACTGCCCTTGTCACCTCCTTCGATTCTGTGAAGTACTCCTCCCTGTCCTCCCCCCTCCCTGTTTTCTTGTACTTCCTAAAGGCAGCTCTTTTCCTCCTTACCTTTTCCATGACCTCCTTGCTCAACCAGATCAGTTTCTTAGCCCTAGCCTTCTTGCTCTGGGCTTTGCAGCAGGTTTTGGTTGCCTCCACTATCCCCAGCTTTATGAGCTCCCACCTCTGGTTAGTGTCCATACTAGATTGAATTCTGGCCAGGTACCCTTTTACCACTTCCCCCATCCTCCCAAAGTCAGCCCTCCTGAAGTCCAGCACTATTGTGCCAGATTCCACTCCTTCCTTGCCCATATCCAATGTGAGCCATACTGAGAGGTGGTCACTCCCTGACAGCGGTTCCTCCACTGTAAGTTCTCTCACAAAGTCCCCATTTGCCAGCACAAGGACAATGGTATTCCCTAACCTGGTTGGTTCACTGACCATTTGCAGCAAGAAGCTGTCCTGGAAGGCATCCAGCAGTACCTGCTCCCTTCTGTTCCTGGTTGTTGGGGTGCTCCAGTCCACTCTTGGCATGTTGAAGTCCCCCACAATCACCACACTACCCTTCTCGCAGGTTCTCCTGATCTGTCCCGCTAGTTCCCTGTCTAACTCCTCCGTCGAGATGGTGGCCTGTACACCATTCCCATTCTAAGAATCCTATTCTTGGAATCCTGGATTTGCATCCAAAGTGATTCTGTACTACCCTCCTCCCCTTCCTCCCTTACACACTTCAGTCCTTCCTTCACATATAGTGCCACCCCCCTCCTTTCCCAATCACCCTGTCCCTAAAAAATAACCTGTACCCTGGTACAGACAGGTCCCAGTCATTGTATTGGGTGGCCTATGTTTCCGTGATGGCTGCAATGTCCACCTCTCCCTCTGCCATGAGAACCTGTAACTCTGCAGTTTTCCTCTCAAGGCTCCTAGCATTAAGGGTAACCACCTTCCACCCTCCCCCATGTACTGCTCCAAAATATTTTTATATGAAGAGTTTCCAGTGTCTATTACTAAATAACTTTATCTTGTGCTGTTTGGGCTGACAGAACTGCTCAGCCACATGTTGCTATCCTCTTGCTCAAACAGCACAACTCTACATATAAACTTATATAATAGATAGGAAATCATCTGTAAGAAGCTTGCAATTCCATCAAGGAATTCTGATGACATCATATACCATAAAGACAAAGCTCAGTTGTGGTGTGGAACTCAGGGGTTTGGCTTCATTGGGGACTGGGGGTCCACTTGGAGTGATGCAAACCTATACTGGCATGCTGAGCTGCATCTGTCCTGGAGGGGAACCAGGATCCTAGGTGATAGGTTTAAATGCTTCATTGGCAAGCATTTAAACTAGCCAAGGGGGGGAGGCACTGGAAAGGAGCAGGGAAATCCTAGCCCCCCCAAAAAAAATCATGGTAGTAAGTGCGACAAACACCAACATAGAGGTGTTGATAGGGAGAAGGGCAGGGGTAAATGGAGAAAGTGACAAAGGCAAGAAGGACAGGGATAGGGCAAAAAGGAGTAAGGCCATCAGGAAATGGAGGGTAATGAGTACCAATGCCCGTAGTCTGGGCAACAAGCTCCCTGAGCTGGTGGCCTTGATGGAAGAGGGATGCCTGGATATCGTAGCAGTCACAGAAACATGGTACACAGAGAACCATGACTGGGATGGTAACATACCAGGGTACATAACCTACAGGAGAGACAGGCAGGGGAGAAGAAGGGGAGGAGCAGCCCTCTATGTAAAGGAAGGGATAAAAGCAACTGAACAAAAGAGTAAACAGGGAGGAGAGGAGGCACTGTGGGTCACCTTGGAGACTGGAAAGGGCACCACAATCCGCACAGGGGCTGTGTACAGACCCTCATGTCAGGGGGAGAGAATGGACAAGGATATGATAGAAGGCATTCTTAGAATGGCAGAGAAAGGGGAGATACTGTTGATGGGAGACCTGAATATGTCAGATGTTAACTGGAGCTCATTTGCTGCAGCCACATCCAAGAGCAGGGCCATTCTTGATGCCCAACAGGTGGCAGGCCTCAGACAGCTAGTTTCGGAAACCACTCGTGAGGGAGCAATCTTAGACCTCATACTCTAAAACGGGGGCAATGAGAGGATCTCAGATCTAGAAGTGGGTTGCCATCTGGGAACAAGTGACCATCAAACAGTGTGGTTCACGTTAAACTCAGCTACAGAGTCAAGTCATACAAAAGTGAGGGTACTGGACTTTAGGAGGGCTGACTTTGGCAAGATGGGAGAGTGCCTCGAAAAGCACTAGCAAACAGGCTAGAAGGAGGTGTGGAGCAACAATGGGGAATCATCAAACTGCCATCACAGAGGTAACAAGCCTTGTGTGGAAGCAAATAAACAAATCAAAAAAGAAAAAGCCACTATGGTTCTCAAAAGAGGTGGCTGTGAAAGTCAAGAAGAAAAGATAGCATTCCGGAAGTATAAGGAAACACAGAAGGAGCAGGACAGAGAGCTGTACCAATTAAGGCAGAAAGAAGCAGGGAGGGAAGTCAGAATAGCAAAGGCCCAAACTGAGGAAAAGATAGCCAACTCAGTTAAGAAGGGGGATAAAACCTTTTATAGGTACATCAGCGAGTGTAGAAAGACAAAGGGAGGGATAGTGAGGCTGAATAGAATGAACGGTGGGTGGGCAGAGGGGGACAGTGAAAAAGCAGGGATACTGAATGAGTATTTCTGCTCAGTATTCACAAAAGAGGAGGGGGAAGTGCCTAATCCAATTAACAGAAGCACTCTTGATAGGGGGGGCGATCCCAGTCCTTACACAGAAGAAAGGGTTCTGCAAGAACTCCTAAAACTGAAGGTGGACAAAGCAATGGGTCCTGATGGAATTCACCCCAGAATTCTAAAAGAATTAAGGGAGGAACTAGTGAAACCACTGGCTACTCTTTTTAATAAATCATGGGAGGATGGTATGGTACCCGAGGACTGGAGGAAGGCGGATGTGATTCCCTTCACAAAGTGGGACCAAGACAGAGGCAGGAAACTACAGACCTGTCAGTCTGACCTCTGTGGGGAAAGTGATGGAGTCACTCTGAAGGAAAGAATACTTGAGTACCTAGAGGCCAGTGGGGCAGGACCCAAGGCAGCAAGGGTTCACAGCGGAAGGTCATGTCAGACGAAATCTAATAGATTTCTTTGACTGGGTGACCAAAGTAGTAGACCAGGGAGGGGCTGTGGACATGGCCTACCTAGACTTTAGCAAGGCATTTGACACAGTCCCACACAAAAGATTAATAGTCAAATTAACCAGCCTGGGAGTGGGTCCCAGGGTGGTAGCCTGGGTAAAACATTGGCTGCACAACAGGACACAGAAGGTAATTGTAAATGGAGTCCACTCTGAAGAAAGAGAGGTTACTAGTGGGGTACCGCAGGGTTCAGTATTGGGTCCAGTCCTTTAATGTTTTCATTAGTGACTTTGCAGAGGGACTGGAAGGAAAGTATGCCTTTTGCAGATGACACAAAGATCTGCAACAGGGTTGATACACAAGGAGGCGGGAAAGGATGAAAAGGTACTTGGCAAGGTTGGAGGAATGGTCAGAAGTATGGCAGCTAGGATTCAATGCAAAGAAGTGCAATAATGCACCTGGGAAACAAGAACCCAGGGAAGAATACACAATGGGTGGGGAGGTAGTAACAACAACAAAAAGGAAAGGGACCTGGGGGTAATCATATCAGATGACCTTAAGGTTAGCAAGCAATGTGAGAAGGCAGTAGGGAGGGCTAGGGGTATACTGGGATGTATAGGGAGAGGCATCACCAGCAGAAAACAGGAAGTTGTTATCCCTCTGTACAGACAGTTGGTGAGATGCCATCTGGAGTACTGCATCCAGTTCTGGAGACCCCATCTCCGCAAGGACATAGACAGGATAGAGGCAGTCCAGAGGAGGGCAACTAAAATGGTGCAGGGTCTGCAATAGAAGCCATATGAGGAGAGACTAAAGGAGCTTAATATGTATACCCTTGAGGAAAGAAGGGAGAGGGGGAACATGATAGAAACTTTTAAGTACCTCAGTGGAATCAACAAAGTCCAAGAGGGTAGCATCTTTCAGAAAAAGAGACGTGCAAGAACAAGGGGACACAATTTAGAGATGGAAGGGGGGCGGTTCAGGGGCAATGTGAGGAAGTATTATTTCACAGAGAGGGTAGTGGATGCATGGAACAGCCTTCCTGAGGAGGTTGTGGGGTCTAAAACTGTGGGAGAATTCAAGAATGCATGGGACAGACATAAGGCAATTCTTGTGGGGGGTAGGAAGAAATAGGCTGTTGGTTAACTAGGATCTGCGGCCTACCTGTAGGTAGGGAAATGGGCAGACTAGATGAGCCAAGCGGTCCTTATCTGCCATCAAAGTCTATGTTTCTATGTTTCTCAGGTGATTAATGATGTCACCAGAACTCCGAGATGGAATGACAAGTCTAGTTTCTGATAGTTTCCCATCAGTTACTTCTGTACTTTAGGGAACTCTCTGAACACTCCATCCATATTACCATGAATCTGATGTCGAATCAGTCGTATTAGGACTTTCTGATGTCAAAATGATGGTTTTAGGAGATTTTGATGTACAGTAACTGATTCCCTATTGTAGACACTGTCCACCCATGCATTACAACCTTTTAAACCTTTTCATTGCACAGACTCAAATATTTTACAAATATCACAGAGTTCCAAATCTAAGTTAATATACTGTAATATGTCACTCTGTTTAGTTCTGCTAATTCTGCATGGGGGATCTTTGTTATACCCTGTTAGTCTGTCCGGTGGTATTCTATCACTACTTGCCTGTAGCACCTTTGCTTTTTATCCTTTTGATTATCTGCGATTAAATCCCGATTCCTGGGCTTCTCATGATCATTCACTGATTCTGTATCTTTATGTGTGGCAGTGTTAAGATCTCAGCTGTCTACTACCCATGTCCCCAAAAGGTAAACACAGA
Source organism: Neoceratodus forsteri (assembly GCA_016271365.2). Lineage (NCBI taxonomy): Eukaryota > Metazoa > Chordata > Ceratodontiformes > Ceratodontidae > Neoceratodus > Neoceratodus forsteri. The sequence continues at coordinate 236,700,506 of CM028132.1, read as the reverse complement.
AATGTGAAAAATGAACTTTACTGGAGCACTAGGAACCTATCACGATGTAAAAAGCCATACTGTAATTCTTTTAGGAGTTACTTATGATGCTGAAATAGTACATGTGCTTTGCTCTCTTATCAAAACTGCTCAAGGAAATTATAGCCCTATAATTCCCTGGTGGGTATCAATTTGCATATAGATATATATATATATAGGTGGATGCCATCATATAATGATTCTGTTTTGTAAAAATTTCATCTTGTTCCATTTTGAGTACTTTACAGCAATTCCTGTTTAATCATTCAAAGGTCAGATGTGGTGTGGATGAATCTAATTGGGTGTCTGTAGATTCCTGGCTCCTCATAAAGGCAGATTATGCACCTTAATGTATGGCAGTGCTAAGAAGGCTAATGTCTACTACAAATAGAGATTCACATATAAGGATTTATAAAACTTTGGCACTAAATACTGTCATGTGACTTGCCAAAACCAAGTCACTTGACCATATTTAGGAATTACTGCCCGGCTTTTCCTTAGCAATAGCCAATAGTTCATGATGATGGGCAATGGCTCAAAAAACTGCTGACCGCTGTGATTGATGCATGCACACACACACCCCCCCCAGCCACAAGATGGCAGTTGGAGTTTATCCTCCTCTTACCTCCACAGCAGGTCATCATCTCATGCAAGTTCCATCCTCATGTGCATCCTACAAGCTGTTTTATCAATATTGTACTTACATTATTACAATATCAGCAAAGTTACTTCTATAACACAAATGCCTGCACTTACGTGAGGCAGCAGCCAGCAGTGGAGGTGAACAGAGGTAAGTGACGGTTGCTATACTGGGGCCAGCGGAAAGGGTTAGGGGATGGACACTAGCATGGGGGAAGGGGTTAACTAAAATATGAAGAGAAATATATTTTATTGGCACCATAGAATTTTTTTTTAACAAAAGGACTGGATTATTGGGGAAGGGGGTGATGTACCTCAGGCAAGTTTTAATAAAACACATATTGACTGGAATTGCTTTATAATATAGAAGAAAAATCTTGACCCTTTGCAATGAACTGTTGACATCCAATAGTCATATTGCCCTCTGGCTTCAGCATTTGACAAAATAACTATTTTCAATCAACAGTTAATCCCTCTGGGTCAATATTTCCCATGCATCCCACAACACTCATCAATATTTAAGCACTCAGACATTCCCGATCCTACCAGTGTTAGATGGTTTTAATAATCTGGAAAATATTTCGTATCTAGGTTATCAGCCACTTTGTGTTTCCACAACAGAAGAAACAATCTGACCAAATGAGCATCTTCATTAGCAAGATAATGACTATCTAGCATAATAAATAGGGTGGGCATGGAGCAGATAATTGAAACAAATAGTAATTGTTATGTTGGCTTGCATGCATGCGCAAGCAACATTTTGTGGTAGTAGCACTATACTAGCAATTTCAAAAGTGTGTCAGTGTTGTGGTGAATCCAGGGGATGCTTTAGTTGGTGTGTCCCTCAGCCGCCAACAAGTGAGCATGCTGCCAATGATAGCAGTTTCACAGAGTGCCACCAACTTGAAAGAAATCCACCGCTGCAATGAGAGACAGGTTTGTTATTGCAGCAGCAGATCTGACATGCCTCCATTACATGCCATTCCTGGTGAAACATTTTAATAAACATGGTGGTGGCTCTCACTGACCACCTCTCACAATCCCTAGAAAGCTGACTTCAGGGGTGCCCAACCCCCCTGTTGGTATGCCTGCTCCCCAGTTTAATTTGTTTGACAATGGGGGTGCCCAATCCCTGTTGGCATAACCCCTCCAGTTTTGTCTGTCTGCTGATGGGGGTGCTCAATCCCCCTCGGTAACTGGCCCCCCCAACACAGACACACTTTATTTGCCAATGGGGTGTCCAATCCCCATCATCTCCAGTCCACCCCTTAAAAAACAGGTGGTGCACTGGGAGCCCACCCTAGTGTGCCCAAATGTCTTAGTGTGACCTGTAAAAACAAAAACCTTCCCCCAAAGTTTTGTTTTTGTTTTTCCCTGCATGACAAGAAAACAGTCCCTCATTGTCAGTGGTGCTCCCTCCCCCAACCCGCACCCACTCTCTGCAAGACTCCCACCTCCCACACACTGCCCTCACCTCATACTTACCTCCGAGGTTGTGTATGATATTTGGTGGAGTGGGAATACATCTGCACTCTTTCAAAGCCGACCATTGAACTGAAGAAATGCTGGTAAGCTGTATAATGGCATAAATGGGGGGTTTTCATCTTAGGTGGATATCTTCACCATTTGTTGACTTTTGGCTCCAAATTTTCAACATGGTGTTCTTGGGACCCCACCTCATGAAATCAGTCACTGTCATTTTGTTATTCTATCCCAAAAGGTGAGTTTGCAGTCACTGCATGGAATCACCTTTTGGCACTGATTAATGAAATGACAGTGCAACTACTCATGGGCTCCCAAAAAGCCTATGTTGCAAATCTGACGAAAAAATTCCCAAAAATGGCTGTATTATGAGCGTGCATTGCACAGTTTCCACATATGCTGGTAGCTTTGAGAATTTTTAATATTTCACTCTAGATTTTCAGCATTGCCATTTTTTCACACCCCCTTATGAACAGTACAGCTGTCATTTTTCACATCCTTCCTGAAATATGTTTTCGCACATGTGGAGCACAATGGAGCGATCATGGTGAAAAAATTCCAAAAAATGACTATGTCACGAGCATGTGTTGTGCAGTTTCCATGCACGCTCTTAACTTCGAGAAGTTTTAATAGTTTCACTCCAGATTTTCAACATTGCCATTTTTGCACACCTCCTTATGAATAGTTCAACTGTCATTTTTCACATCCTGCCCAAAATGTGTTTTCGCACATCTGACGCACAATGGGCACAGTCGCTGTGCAAAATCTACTTTTAGGACAGATTAACAAAATCACAGTGCCACTGTTTATGAGGAGAGGTCCCAAAATGCTCATGTTTAAAATTTGGTAATAAAAAATCACCAAAATGACCGCATTATGGACATGCATTGAGCAGTATCTATGTACGCTCATAAATTGTCAAAATTTTCATATTTTCTCTCCAGATTTTCAGCATTGCCCTTTTTTTACACCTCCTCATGAACAGTATAGCTGTCATTTTTTGCATCCTGCCTGAAATGTGTTTCTGCACCTGTGGCTCCTAATGGCACAGTTGCTGTGCGAAATCACCTTTCAGGATTGAGTAATGAAATGATAGCACCACTGTTCATGAGGTGGGGTCCCCAAAAAGTCACTGTTGAAAATTTGGAGTGAAAATACCAACAAAGACCTGGGGTATTAAGGTTTCCAAACATGCACCCACCCAATAGAGACTGACGGACATCGGGGAAGTAACTTGGGTTCGTCGGCCACAGCCACTGACAGGCACTGAGGTGTGCCTTGGGTTCTGTCACCCTAACGTTCACCCCATTCTCCTATATTGCACCCATCTCAGCTTATTTCCTTTTGGAATGGGGTGAGCATAAAGGCCGAAGACTCCAATGCACTCCCCAACACCTGTTGCCCTCTGCAGATTGGGATGAGTGGAAATGGTGTCAGCATTATGGCCGACCCAAAGCCACACTCCCACACCTTTTAGTCTCATGGGGGATATTACTTCAGTACTTCACTGCCATTCCTATTTTGCATTTCTAACACCTGTACTACCAATACCAATGCCAGCAAGCCAATATTCAACATTGAAGAATGCTTGTTAGAACAGATCTGACTATATTGAGTATTTTCTTTTTCAATTGTTTAACAAGGAGTGGCACACTAAGCTGAAAGCTTGTTTACAGGTGTGACCTGGAAGCACAGGGAAGTTAAGTGACTTGCTCAGAGTCACACAGTATGCAAGTGGGGGCTGTGGGATTCAAACCCAGGTCTCCAGATTTGGAGCTCAGAGCTTTAAACCACTGCGCTATACTGCCTCCCTGTATAGTATATACAGAAAAGTCAATCAGACACCAATAGATAGTGTCTTACCAGGATAATAACTATCTGGCCTGAAATTATTTGAAGTGGATCCAGTCAAAAAGTAGATATGGACTATGACAATCTGATAGTCAACAGAGCAAATAAGCACTATTAATTTACCTGAAACATCTCTGACACCCTTGCTCACACCTGCAGTTTCTGGTGTACAGAGGCACCCCCTTTCCGCACTCTGTTTCACCCCAAATAGTCTGTGGCATCTAGTGGCATTCTGTCATTGTTCCCCATGCCAATCAGTCCCTGGTATCCAGTGACACCCTCTCATTCATCCTGCCCCAAGCCAAATTGCCTGTGGCATCCAATGGCACCCCTATGACCTGTCTCCTGCCAAGTAATCCATGGACACTCAAATGGTGGCTGACCATACCTCCACTTACCTCTTTGGCTAGTCACCGTCCAAAAACATCACTACAAAGTGCAATAACATTGTGATCAGGATTTGAGCTGATGGCTAGCCAAAGAAGTAAGTAGAGGGACTGCACAAGTCACTATCTTTGGGAGGGTAGTTTGCTCCAGAGGTTGTCTTCTGGTGTCAGCCTCCAGAGGCTGGAGGGGGGTAATGGATGGGCAGGGGTAGAAACATTTTTAAGGCATTTTACAACACTGGGGATGAGTTTCTAGTGTGGAATATGGCGAGGAAGGGGGTTGGGTTACTAGCACTCCACCAGGGACGGGCTTCCACTGGCCACATTCAGTTCTGGTCAGTAGTTAACTGTTTTGACACCAGTAAAGGGCTCCTGGTGTTGCTAGTTAAAGTGTGCATGTGATGTGGGGGGGGGGCTACCTGTTATAACACCTGGACTTGGCTCTCTGTGTTGCAAATAAAGTTAAAAAAAAATATCTACATTGCCAGCTCTGCAGGTGGGCTCCTGATGCCAATTTAAATAATGAAAATAAAGGTTAGATCCAGAAAGTGATGCTGGAGATGGGTTCCCAGTGACACCATGAAGAGTAGCCAGGAAGAGGAAACTGGGCAGCTTCTGGCAATACAAGTCCTATATGCCTGTAAACCCTGGAGTGCAACTGAAAGCCCATGAAAGCACCATATGAATAAATGCTGTAAATGCATGCTGCTCATGCACGGCCTGCAGTTTTTTAAAATGTTTATAACTTTTTTGATTTTAAACATTTTGTTTCCACAACCATTAATGCAATCCCTTTGAATCAGACTTATAATAAACCTAAATGTTTCAAGTTTCGACTCTAAACTTTTTTTCATTTTTAAGAGCAAAACAGCACTCTGAATTTACTAATTTCTATATGTGTGTGGCCCCCCCTCAACTTTAAAACTACAACACCACATTTCCCCAACATTGGAGGGTTTGGAAATCTTGCCCAAAAGTGCAACGGTCAGATCCCTAGGTCAAAGAATGGCCTAGCTATCAGCAGCAGCAAATACCTCAGTTTAATATTACATCTCCTACTTCACCTTAACTGAAGTGGCAGTCACTGACATTAGTAATGATATCATAAGTTATGGCTAGCCATGGCTAGACATGAGTCATTTAGTTCAAATGGCAGAGATTAAAAGCCATGGCTAGATATGGCTGGTGACTGTTACTGATGGCCCTGGCTGCCACTGTATATAAAGCTTTTATTTTAAATATTTTGTTCCCAGAACTACTAAATCCTCCCTTTTGAGACAGGCGCTAACAAAGCTAAAAGTTACAGATTTCAACATACAGTGTATTATAAAGGTGTTTCTCTTAGCTAGAAAAACTTCAGCAGTCAAAAAATGGTGCACATTTGCATTGGTTGAGCGATGCATGTGCTTCCACTCAGGAGACCAGGGATTGTAAATGAGTTCTGAAGTACCACATTGTATTGGATGATGGTGACATATTCTTACTCTGACTACTGTCTCTCTAATAGCATCACCACAATGTCAGTTTGCAAGCAGCACTGCCCCAGGGCCAGTTTCTGTGCCTGAACATGTCCACAGATCTAAACATAACACAACATGACAGCTGCTATAGCCTAGAGATTAGGCCATTGGACTGTAAACCAGGGATCTGGGTTTGAATCCCAAGTGCACTCACAGAAGTTAACATGTTCATTTTTTATGTTGATTGCGTGCATCCACAAGAAACATAGTGCGGCAGCTTGCCAGAAGCAGGTTGTGGAGGCACGGCACTGTTGTGGCCAGTGCCCCCACAGACTTAAAAAGGCTTGGCCCACTTTCCCCAACACCGTAGCACACTGCTGCTGACAATAGTTCAGCCAGCATGCCACAACCTTGTAAGGTTTCAGCCACTGCAATCAGGAGCCGCCTCATCATTGCAGTGTAAGCCATTCCGCTGCAATGAGGGAGCGACCTGTCATTGCTGGCCGAACCTTGTAACAGTGATATTGTTTGTGAACATGGCGGTGACTTGCCACCGTGTTCACAAACAATATTAAGCACCTCCCCTGCCGAAGGGCTGCCCAATCCCCCTCAGCAGCATGTGCCCCCCCCAACATGTTTGTTTGGTGATGGGGGCCCCAATCCCCGTCGGCTTCAGTGCCCGAGTGATGTTGCTGATGGGGGAGCCCACTACCCATCGGCATTATGTAACACCCCCCCCCGCTTTTGTTGTGTGCTGAAGGGGGAGCCCATTTCCCATCAGCATAATGTCACCCCCACTTTTGTTGTGTGCCGACGGGGGTGCCAAATCCCTGTCAGCATAATGTAACCCTCCTCCTTTTGTTCTGTGCTGATGGGGGTGTCCAGTCCCCCATTGGCTACAGCTGCCCCTCCCAAAAAAATAGTCCGTTGGCATGCTGGGAGCCCACCCCAGTGTGCCACATGCCCCTGTTAAAAAAAATGGTCCTGCAATGTTTTTTACTCTGTCAAAAAAGAAAACGGTCCCTCTCATCGTGGTCTCCCTGCCCCCCTCCCACAACCTGCACCCACCCACTGTGTATCCTTCTGCCTCCCATAGCTACCCCTCACCTCATACTTGATTCTCTGAGTCCCGCTTCATAATCTTCGTGGATCGGGAACACGCTTGCACTCTTCAAAGTTGACCGCTAACTGAGGACATGCCAGTAAGCTGTATGATGAATAAATAGTGTTTTTAACTTTGATGCACATCTCAGGCTATTTTAGAATTTTGGCACCAAAGTTTCAACATGGGTTTTTGGGACCCATCCTCGAATTCTGTTAACGTTTCAGAGCAGCATCGGCCCCAAAAGGTGATTTCGCAGTCACCGTGGAATCACCTTTGGGACCAATTACGAAATGACAATGCCAGTGTTCATGAGGCGGCTCTCAAAAAGCCTATGTTGCAAATTTGGTGGAAAAAATCCAAATAATGACTGTTTAACGAGCGTGCGCAGTTTGCACGCACACTCAAAAGTTCACGAATTTATAATATTTTCACTCCAGATTTTCAACATTGCCATTGTTCTGCACTTCCTTATGAACAGTGCAGCTGTCACTTTTCACATCCTGGCTGAAATGTGTTTTCCCAGTTCTGGCGCAGAATGGCACGGTCACTGTGGGAAATCTTTGTTCAGGACACATTATGAAAATGACAGTGAAACTGTTCATTAGCAGAGGTCCTAAAATGCCTATGTTGAAAATTTGGTGGCGAAAGTCCATAAAATGAGTGTGCTATGAACATGCATTGCGCAGTTTCCACGCACTCTCATACCTTCGCAACTTTGCAATATTGTCACTCTAGATTTTCAACATTGCCATTTTTCCACACCTCCTTATGAACAGTGCAGCTGTCATTTTTCACATCCTGGCTGAAATGTGTTTTCGCTCTTCCGGTGCATAACACTGCGGTCGCTGTGGGAAATTCAATTCAATTCAATTCAATTTTTATTTATTTGAGGCGCCTTTCTCAAACTAAGTCACCTTTACAAATGACATAAGACAATAAATATCTAAAACAGGATTTAACAAGATTAAAATTAAATAATTAACAATCATTAAAAGCTTTGTTAAAAAGGTAGGTTTTCAGAGCTACTTTAAGGCTCTGGACAGTCGGGCAATTTCGTACCTGACGAGGTAGAGAATTCCACAGGATCGGGGCCATAAAACTAAAAGATCTTGCCCCTGAAGTTTTTAAGCAGACCCTGGGAATCTCTAGCAATCCCTCGTCAGTGGATCGGAGTGGGCTGGAGGGACATTAGGGACATAGGAGATCTTTCAGGTAAGCAGGTCCCTGATCATGTAGGGCCTTATAGGTCAACAAGCCGACCTTGAAGGTGATTTGCCAACAAACTGGCAGCCAGTGCAGTCCGCGGAGCACAGGCGTTATATGACTGGACCTAGAAGAGCCAGTCAAAAACCTGGCTGCTGTATTCTGCACCAGCTGCAAGCGGCGAAGTTCAGCCCCCGTAAACCCTATGTATAGGGCACTGCAATAGTCCAGGCGGGAGGTAACAAAGGCATGGACCAAAGTTGGAAGATCCTCTGGAGGAACCAGGTGCTTCACCCTAGTGATGTTCCTCAGATGATAAAAAGAGGTTTTGATAACTGCTGACACCTGAGACTTAAAGGTCAGACAGTCATCAAATACAATGCCCAGGTTCCGCACCCAGTCTGAGACAGTCAGCTGGACATCCCCAAGCCATAAGCCGGAGGATGATCCAGCTATCAAGTCCGCCTCACAGTGACCCTGGTCCACTACCAACACCTCAGTTTTTTCAGGGTTCAACCGCAGCCAGCTCACATTCATCCAGTCTTGGATTTCAGCAAGGCAGCTGTTAAAGACTGAAAAGGCAGCATCCTGGCCAGGCACAAAGGACATGTACAGCTGGGTATCATCTGCACAGCAATGAAAACCCAAGCCATACCACCTAATAATCACCCATAATGGCAGCATGTACACTGCAAACAACATGGGTGCCAAAATGGAACCCTGCAGTACCCCGCAGGATAGGGATACTGATGCCAAGGAAAATATTCCTGACACCACCCTCTGAGTCCTACCCTCAAGGTACGATCGAAACCACCCTAGGACTGTACCAGACAGTCCACAGATAGATCGCAAATGCTCCAACAGCACACCATGGTCCACAGTGTCAAATGCTGCAGAGAGATCGAGAAGGACCAAGATGGAGCAGGTCTTTCGATCTCTCGCTATCAGGAGGTCATTTAGTACCCATACAAGTGCTGACTCGGTACTATGCCTATTCCTAAATCCAGACTGGAGAGAATCATAGACATTGTTATTGGTCAGATGAGCATCCAACTGTGATGCGACCACCTTCTCAATAACTTTACCCACAAAGGGTAAGTTAGAGACAGGCCTGTAATTAGTCAGACAGTCCGGCTCCAAGGAGGACTTTTTAAGAAGAGGCCTAACCACAGCCTCCTTAACAGGATCAGGAAAAGTCCCCCTCTCCAAGGACCTCCAGACTATCTCAGCAAGGACCGGGCCGATTTTATCCACACAATCCACTAAGAGACGTGTGGGGCCCGGGTCCAAATCACAGTTGGTCGGACACAGTGATTGGATAACCATCACAATGTCACTGATTGTGGGGAGGCTGAAGTCATACCACACAAACTGGGTGTCCGACATCTCCTGTCGACCATCGCAACTCCCATTTGAGAGGGTCAAATGGATCTTGGATCTGATTTTGGCAATCTTATCTGCAAAGAACAGATCAAACTCCTCACATCGTTCTTGAGAAAAAGCTCTTCCAGGCTGAAGACAGACTGGATTGCACAGTCTGTCCACAGTCCAGAAGAGCTGAGCTGGTCTATTCTGTGCAGCCCCAATCTCTCTGGACAGGAATTCTGCCTTCTTACGAGAGATTGCAGATTGATAGACCAAATAATGGTCCATCAAAATAAGTCTGTCACCATCTAGACCCGACCTCCACCAACACCTCTCCAACCTTCGTCCAACTCTTCTCAACTCCCTCAGGGTCTCATCAAACCAAGGAGACCTGGGGCGAAGAGTGAGAGGACGAACACGAACAGGAGCAATGGAATCCAGGGCCCCTGCCACCGCCTCATTATAGGCACGTACCAGTTCTCCTGGATCTATGCAATCTCTCGGAAAGCCCGATAGATCCAGCACTGCCATCAGGTCATCTGGGGATTAATGGGTGGTACTGGACCATTTCCATAGGGGCTGACCTACTAGGGGTTGCCTCAAAACTGAACCCAATGGAGTGATGGTCTGACCATCTGACCGGTTCCACCACCAGGTCGGATATCTCCATCCCCAGGAGGGACACCAAATCCATTGAATGACCACCAACATGGGTCGAGGAGGAAATTACCTGTGTGAAGCCCAGCGAAATCATTAGCTGGAGGAAGTCTTGACCAAAGTGCGAGAGTTCATCATCAACCCAAGCATTGAAGTCCCCCAGAACCAACCATCTGGGGGAACCCAGTGTAGGTCAACAATGAAGTCTGCGACTTCCCGCAGGAAAACATTCCCATCACCTGGTGGACGATATATGAGAAGTATCCTACGCCCCACACTCTTGCCTAAAATGCATTCAAAGGATTTGGTAACTCCCACTGGCACCTCCACTAGGCCCAGTTCTGTTTTAAAACAAATAGCAACACCCCCGCCCCTAAGATCCACCCTCGGGCGGTGTATCACCAAGTACCCGGCCGGAATTGCTGCCACCAAAACTGGTCCAGTATTTTCATCAAGCCAGGTCTTGGTGATGCATGCCAGGTCAGATGACTCAACAAAACCAGCTATAATAGCCGTCTTGCTTTTAATAGACCTGGCATTACATAACACCGTCCGAGTAGGATGAGCCTCCCGAGGATGACTGTGCTACCTGCTGACTATAGTCAGAACCCTTGGGTATGGGCACCAGACAAGTAGATCCCCTTTCCTGGGCCCATTTTGCCCCAGGGCGTCTCCTTGTCCTCACTGTCCCAATCCACCCACTCCTTTCCATGCCCCCTCCAGACCCTACCCCCATCCTCCTCCTCCTCCTCACAATCCCCAAAGCCCTACAATGTCTATAGACCTCAGGGGATAGTGGGGGACAAGAAAAGGGGTGAAGATCCCTGAGCCTGGAGGGGGAATAATACCCGACTGTCCTAGTCCTAGTATTTTCCCAACACATAATAAACAATCCAAAAATTTACCCACCTCTAAAGTTTAAATAAATACAAAGCTCTACAATACGACAATAATTTAGCTACAACTCAAACTATTAACTTAACCTAGCACAATTATAAAAATAAGACCAACACATACTATAAACTATACTACTAACTAAGTATAAAACAAATGAAACCTTGAAAGAAAATAAAACTAACTAACTAATAATACTCACTTAAAATAATTTAAAACCCCATCCAACACCCAGGTTAGCTTAACATCAATTTGGACACTATAATTTAGAGCCCCTGACAACCCCACTTAAATAAAATAATCCACTAAAACAAATACAAACAAAACAGAGTTTAGGGACTCTCACCCCCCCCAAACCCAAACCCATAATACAACAAAATACAATAAATAGTGAATTCCCTTCCCCACCCAGTCCTCTCACCACTGGAGAGAGAGGGAAAACACTCTCACTACTAAACAATTAAAATAAATCGACGAAAATAAACATAACAGATGGAAACTATAAACTCCCCCCTCAGTCCTCTCACAACCAAGGAGAGGGAAAATTATAGTTATCCACACTACCAAAGAAAACAGTTATAAAATCCAACTAAACAAAATAAAATGTATGGACGCAGGGTCCTCTCACCACCCACTCATCCAAATAAATAAAATTAATAATTCACAGAAAAATCAGGAGAGCGTCAGAGGTCTCTTCAACCAGGTCCAGAATTAAATAAGGGTGAATCCACCATCTTATAGGCTCCTCCAAAAAAGGCCAGGAATACTTATCCAGTAAGTGCAGACAGATTCAATAAAAATCCAAGCTCTGCTGAAGCAAAAAGAAGCGCTGTGTACAGAAATTTTATTCCAATGAAAGTCTAGGGTCAGCAAAGAAACCAAACGGGCCCATAAAGCTCCATCTACAGAGAATGCTGAAAAAATAATTTGTTGCCTACAACTTTTGATTCCTGGGGGGTGACCGCTCAGAAGCCAACTCCAAGGAACCTGGGAAAACCACAGCTCATCAACTGGCTCCCCGGCCAATCCACAGCACGGTCCCCTGTGTGGCAGCAAATCTAATCGCGGTTCTCTAAAAGTTGTCAGGACCACACGAAATACCAGCAGATGACCCAAAGTCCAATTCTGAGCCTGCAGCTCCTATGAAAGCTGGTTTACACAAACAATCCAAGCAGTATAAAGTGCACCAGCCCAAAAGTCAAAGGGATCCTTCTGCCAGCAGAATCCAGCTTCAGGGTCAAAACACAGCTTCCTCCCGGCTAGGTCTCCTGAGTGGACCTCAACCCTCCACCTCCCGAACGTAGTTCAACCAGTCACTCCCAATATAAGCCTCAGCCACAATGCTTGTCCACTAGCTCCAGAGTCCGCCGGCTAAAATCACCTCTGCACGAGTACGGTAGTTTAGATAAGGCAGCCTCACCACTAATAAACGTCGGTGTGAATAGTCACAGCCGGCAAAATCTGTGCACGAATCTATGCACGAAAGCGGTTAAGTACAAAATGTGGCAACCGCAAACTCACAAAGGTCTTGCTATTGCCACTTAAACACCTGCTCCACAAGTCCACGAACAAAGCGAAAGTTACAAAATTACAGGTAAAACTGCTTAACTAACATGACAGCTGGCCCAGCGTGGCCGCCATCTTGAAGTTATCAGGTGATGTCTCCCTCAGTGTTTGGGACATAGTAAGAAAATTACAGTGACACTGTTCATGAGCAGAGGTCCTAAAATATCTATGTTGAAAATTCTGTGATGAAAAGCCATAAAATTACTGTGTTATGAGTGTGCATTGTGCAGTTTCCACGCACCCTTGTGACTTCGCAAATGAGTAATATTTTCATGCCACATTTTCAGCACTGGCATTTTTCCATACCTCCTTACAGCTATCATTTTTCACATCCTGTCTGAAATGTGTTTTCACACTTCCGGTGCAGAATACTTCAGTTGCTGATGGAAATCAGTGTTTGGGACAGATTCGGATCAAACGAGTGAGGGGGGGAGTGACCGAGCTCAACTGAGCTCTGTCAGTACTGCTACAGATTTCTTTGTGGGCAGGAAAAGGCACCAACGCAGGCAGAAGCCCAGTACAAAAGGGCAACCTGCAGTGCCGGGAGACTCAGAACAAGTGAATGAGGGAAGGGGAGTGAGTGAGCTCAATGGAGCTCTGTTCGGACTGCTGCGAATGTCTTTGGGGGCAGAAAAGGGCAGCAATGCACACAGTGGCCCAGTACAAAAGGGTAGCCTGCAGTGGTGGGAGAAACAGAATGAGCAACTGAGAGAGAGGGGAGCGAGCAAGCTCAATGGAGCTCTATCGTGACTGCTGCGGATTTCTTTGTGGGTAGAAAAGGGTGGCAATGCAGGCAGAAGCCCCGTACTAAAGGGCAACCTGCAGCGCCATCAGAAACAGAATGAGCCAGTGAGAGAGGGGGAGTGAGCGAGGTCAATGGAGCTCTGTCGGGACTGCTGCAGATTTCTTTGTGGGCAGAAAAAGGTGCCAACAGAGGCAGGAGCCTAGTACAAAAGTGCAGCCTGCAGTGCCAGTAGAAACAGAATGAGTGCGTGAGACAGGGAGAGTGAGCAACCTCCACGGAGCTCTGTCAGGACAGCTGCAGATTTCTTTGTGGGCAGAAAAAGGTGCCAATGCAGGCAGGAGCCCAGTACAAAAGGGCAGCCTGCAGCACCGGGAGAAACACAATGAGCAAGTGAGAGAGGGAGAGTGAGCGAGCTCAATGGAGCTGTATCATGACTGCTGGGGATTTCTTTGTGGGCAGAAAAAGGCAGGAATGCAGGCAGGAACCCAGTACAAAAGGACAGCCGGCAGCACCGGCAGAAACAGAATCAGTGAGTGTGAGAGGGGGAGTGAGTGAGCTCAATGGAGCTGTGTTGGGATTGCTGCACATTTCTTTGTGGGCAGAAAAAGGCAGCAATGCTTGCAGGGGCCCAGTACAAAAGGGCAGCCTGCAGCAGCGGGAGAGACAGAATGACCGAGTGAGAGAAGGGGAGTGAGTGAGCTCAACGAAGCTCTATTGTGACTGCTGACTGCTGCAGATTTCTTTGTGGACAGAAGAAGGTGGCAACACAGGCAGGAGTCCAGTTCAAAAGGGCAGCCTGAAGTGGTGGCAGAAACGGAATGAGCGAGTGAGAGAGGGGGAGTGAGCGAGCTCAGTGGAGCTCTGTCGGGACTGCTGTAGATTTCTTTGTAGGCAGAAAAAGGTGCCAATAGAGGCAGGAGCTCAGTACAAAAGGGCAACCTGCAGAGCCAGGGAAACAAAATGAGCGAGTGAGACGGGGGAGTGAGCAACCTCAACAGAGCTCTATCGTGACTGCTGCAAATTTCTTTCTGGGCAGAAAAAGGTGGGAATGCAGGCAGGAGACCAGTACAAAAGGCAACCTGCAGAGCCGGCAGAAACGGAATGAGAGGGGGGGGGGAGTGAGCGAGCTCAATGGAGCTGTGTCGGGACTGCTGTAGATTTCTTTGTGGTCAGAAAAAGTCTCTAACAGAGGTAGGAGCCCAGTACAAAAGGGCAGTCTGCAGCAGCAGGAGACACAGAATGAGCAAGTGAGTGAGTGGGAGTGAGTGAGCTCAATGGAGCTCTGTTTTGACTCCTGCGGATTTCTTTGTGGGCAGAAAAAGGCAGCAATGCACACAGAGGCCCAGTACAAAATGACAGCCTGCAGTGCCATGAGAAACAGAACGAGCAGTGAGAGAGGGGTAGTGAGCGAGCTCGACGGAGCTCTATCATGACTGCTGCAGATTTCTTAGTAGGCAGAAGAAGGCGGCAATGCAGGCAGGAGCCCAGTACAAAAGGGAAGCCTGCAGCGCCAGCAGAAACGGGATGAGCGAGTGAGAGAGGAGGAGTGAGCGAGCTCAACAGAGCTCTGTCGGGACAGCTGTGGATTTCTTTGTGGGCAGAAAAAGGTGCTAACAGAGGCAGGACCAAGTACAAAAGGGCAGCCTGCAATGCCAGGAGAAACAGAATGAGCGAGAGAGACAGGGGGAGTGAGCAACCTCAATGGAGCTCTGTCGGGACAGCTGAGGATTTCTTTGTGGGCAGAAAAAGGTGCCAACGCAGGCAGGAGCACAGCAAAAAAGGGCAGCCTGCAGCACCGGGAGAAACACAGCAAGCGAGTCAGAGAGGGGGAGTTAGCGAGCTCAACTGAACTCTATCATGACTGCTGCAGATTTCTTTGTGGGCAGAAAAAGGTGGCAACGCAGGCAGAAGCCCAGTACAAAAGGCAGCCTGCAGCAGCGGGAGACATAGAATGAGCGAGTGAGGGAGGGGGAGTGAGTGAGCTCAACAGAGCTCTGTTGGGACTGCTGTGAATTTCTTTGTGAGCAGAAAAAGGCAGCAATGCACCCAGGGGCCTAGTACAAAAGGGCAGCATGCAGCAGTGGGAGAAACAGAATGAGTGAGTGAGAGAAGGGGAGTGAGCAAGCTCAACAGAGCTCTATTGTGACTGCTGCTTATTTCTTTGTGGGCATAAAAAGGCGGCAATGCAGGTAGGAGCCCAGTACAAAAGGCCAGCCTGCAGCACCGGTAGAAACAGAATGAGCGAGTGGCAGGGGGGAGTGAGCAAGCTCAATGGACCTGTGTTGGGACTACTGCAGATATCTTTGTGAGCAGAAAAAGCCACCAACAGAGGCAGGGGCCCAGTACAAAAGGGCAGCCTGCAGAGCTAGGAGAAACAGAATGAGTGAGAGGGGGGAGTGAGACACCTCAATGGAGCTCTGTCGGGAAAGCTGCATATTTCTTTGTGTACAGAAAAGGGTGCCAATGCAGGCAGGAGCCAAGTACAAAACAGCAGCTTGCAGCACCCGGAGAAACAGAGGGAGTGACAGAGGGCCAGTGAGAGAGCTCAACGGACCAATGCAATCAACATTCGGCATTGACAAATGTGTGTTTTTTGGAAGGGGGGCATGCTTATCCATTGCAGTGAGGTGCTGGACCAATGAATCTACACTAGATGGAGTTAAGTACAAGAATGATTAGTTCTTGAAGGGGAGTCAAGTAAAATTATGGCTATCTGAAAGCTGAGCACATCATTAATGTGAGGTACAGTACTTGGCTCTCTGGAAGGGGAAATACAAGCTACTCCATGTTATAGTGCCCTTTGCCAGTTATCCAAGCAACAACATTGGTATTGGCTGTGAAGGCACGCATTCACTTGCTCTTTGAGGCAGAAGATGTATCTTGCCATGACAACCTTTTTCAGGGTGGGGATGGAGGACAAAGAGCAGAAAAGGGTGGAATGACACACAGTTTTCTTTCATATTTGTTAGAGGTGTGTTGCCTTTAAATGCTGACTATTGGTCCTTTTTTTTGGTGCACCTCCATCTCCCCCCTGGCTGGCCACTACTTTAGGTCACCCGGGCCCTGCGGTCACCCTCCTCTGCTGGTCACCATCCTGCTGTTCCCACAACTGCCAATTGACCCCCTGGGTGACACGACATAACTCTTCATTGGGTGGGTCCCCCTCCTCCAGGGGAGAAGTGCCAAGAGGCACAACTTAGTTAGCCCTGGGGTCAGTGGTGGGGTAGTCAGCATGAAGCTATCTTTGGCTTTGTGGTGTGCCAGGGACCGGTGACCATCATCCAGCTGGCCAGGAGGTGTTTTCACATTTTCTTGGCCCACCCACTGCAACTCTGAGCCTGTGGAAGTGACGACTTGGGGCAGGGATAGGTGGGAGGCATGTCAAGGCCATACACCCCCTTAGCCCATCACCAATCTGCCTGTAGGTGCCAAGGCCTTGCCCTCCCCCAGGAGGGAAGTGTCCAATGAATGCTCTGGATCCTCTCCCTGCCAGTTTCTGTGTCACTGTAGCACAGATCAGGAAGCATAGGAAAACCAGGAGCAGTTTGTACAATTCACCAAAAATATTTATTTGTACTAGCAGTAACAGAAAAAAATACAATTGTTCAGTTTAACTATTTACAAAGGCAAAATAAAATAGAGGAGATTCATCAGAGTTTTCCTTCAGTCTCTGTGTCCATCTCCTTTCTAGCACTTGCATCCCAGCTCCCTTATAAGTCCTCCCAACCCCCATTCTTATCAAGCATCCATTTCTTGTATGTTTCAGGCAAGTGCTGACAGGAACACAGTGTGCCTGAGCTGGGGCCCCTTTTCCACAGCTGTTCTACAAAAGGCTTACAACTTGCACTCAAGTAACCTCTTGAGTTTCCAATAGCTTTTTGTAATCATCTCAAATTCTCAGTCATCTAAAATTATACACATTTCAAAAAATAACACTATATAATTTTTAAACAAAGGGATCCCAATATCAGTTACATTTCCACATATTGATTTACATATATGTTTATATCAACAGATATGCAAGGGAGGAAAAGACAAACAGCAAGGGAAGACTGAGAGACAATGAGAGGCAAATAATTGTGAAACTGCCATGGAGCTCAAATCCTAGGTCTCACAGGGAAATTTTGGTAGCGCAACCAGGCAGACAAGAGACAGGAAAAGGAAAGAACAGATCCTTGCATTTAAACACTTTCTCCAAAACAACTGAGACAGGGTCCTATTCTAACCTGTCACATACACCCCCTCATTAAAAGGGAACCTGTTTTATTAAACAGGTTTTCAAAACTTTCTATTAATTCTCTACTAATATTAGCTTCTAACTTTCAGAAATTAAGCACATGTGCATTATCTGTTTTTTCTCTATCAGTACAGCAAACAGTAAAGTTTAAACCCATACATTTGTTTTTCAACCTTCAGAACCCTCAATTCCTGATCCATATCTTGACAGAAAATCAGCATTGCTATTCTCTTTACCAGATTTGTGTATCACCGTGAATTTAAATGGCTGTAGTGCCACATACCACTATGTGACTCTGGCATTTTTATCTTTCATTTGGTTAAACTAACAGAGAGGACTGTGATATGTTATAAATACAAAGTCAGGTCCTCGCAATTAAAACTTAAAGGACTCCATGGCCACATTGCTGCTAAACATTCCTTTTCAATGGTGGAGTACCTTTTCTCTCTGTCATGCAACTTCCTACTTATGTACAGAATAGGATGTTCTGTCCCATCTATATTTTGACATAGGACTTCACCTAGGCCTACCACTGATGCAACTGTTTGTAACAAAAATGGTTTCTCAAAGTCTGGGATCCTTATAACAGGGGCTGAACATAATGCAGCCTTAATCACTGGAAAAGCTTCATCACACTCTGAGGTTCATTTCACATTATTTGGGTACTGGTTTTTCATGAGTTCAGTGAGGGGAGTAGCTAACTCAGCAAAGTTGGCAACAAATCTCCGATAATAACTAACCAGCCCTAAAAATGACCTGACATGTTTCTTTGTTTTAGGGACAGGGCTGTTAGCTATAGCTTCTATTTTAGAAACCTCTGGCTTAACTTCTCCATTTCCCAACACATAGCCCAAATATCTGGTTTCCTGCATGCCAGTTTAGTTTCCTGCATGCACATTTGGTAGGATTAATAGTCAGACCTGCATTTTTGATAGCTTAGATAACTGCTTGTAGGTGTTCCAGGTGGCTTTTCCAGTCTGGACTGTACACCACTACATCATCCAAGTACGCAGCACAATAACCAGTGTGAGGGGAAATTACATCCATGTATCTCTGGAATGTAGCTGGTGCACCATGTAAACCAAATGGCATGGTGGTGAATTGATAGAATCCAACATTAGTGGCATATGCAGTTTAATCTCTGGATTCTATAGCTAAAGGTATTTGACAGTAACCCTTGGTGAGATCGAGGCTACTGATATACTTTGCACTCCTCAGTCTGTCTACCAAATCATCTATTCTGGGCATAGGATAACTGTCAAATTCTGACACCTGATTAAGTTTCCTTAAATCAAGGCAGATTCTAACATCCCCTTCTTTTTTGTTTACAGTTACCATTGGAGATGACCAAGAGCTCCTCGACTCCTCTATGATACCCAGTTCTTTCATTTTTTTGTATTTCCTTAACCATGTCAGTTCTTAACCGCTCTAGTAACCTTTATGTCTTTTGCCTAATAGGGCAAGCATTCCTTGGCACTATTACATGCTGGACCCATTTTGCTCGGCCTGGTACTGTGGTAAACGTACTATTAAATGTCTTTAGCACATTATGAATTTCTGCAGTTTGTTCTGAGATTACGGAAACATTCACCTTTACAGCATCAGCAGTTACAGTTTGTTCCAGTCTATCATAAGTTACATCAATATCTTCTTTTTCAGTTTTCTGGTAAAACTAGCAAAGCAGCTTTTGACATTTTTCAACCCATTTCTTGAGGAGGTTAGCATGGTATATCTTAACAGGATTTTTCCTGTCAGGGGTCTCAGTCTCATAGTTAATGGTGCCAGTATGTCTAAGAACCTTATAAGGCCCTTGCCACTTCATTAACAGTTTATTTTCTGAGGTGGGTAACAGTAGCAAAACCTTTTCACCTGGCTCGAAAACTTTGTCTTTTACCCCATGCCATGGTCATAATATACCTTCTGCTGGTTTTGGGCCTCTTCCTGATTACTATGGGCAACTTCAACATGTTTTGCCAGATTCTTTCTTAGGGCACACATACAAGACGTTATAGATTGTTTCTGAGTGGGGTTATCTTCCCACGTTTCTTTTATCACATTCAGTGGCCCTCTTGGCTGCCTACCATACAGCATTTCAAATGGTGAAAACCCTGTTGATGTGTGTGGCACTTCTCTGTAAACAAAAAGCAGGTAAGGCAAGTATTGGTCCCAATCTTTCCCTTCACTTTTACAAACCTTTTTAACATGCATTTTAAGGTTTGGTTAAAATGCTCAACAAGACTGTCTGTCTGAGGGTGATAGGGGAGGTTTATATGGCAGTGATACCCAGTAGTCTGTACAGCTCCTTAAGTAATGCAGCACTAAAATTGCTACCCTGATCAGCAATAATCTCTTTAGGTATGCCCATTCTGCTTAAAATTTTTGCAAGCTCTGCTGCCACTTTTGGTGCAGTAACAGTATGCATTGGAACAGCCTCTGGGTATTGAGTAGCATAGTCGCATACTATCAGGATAAATCTATTACCCTTTTTACTTTTGTCTAAAGGACCAACCACATCCATTGCAATTCTCTCAAAAGGCACATCTATCAAGGGTAGGGGCACCAGGGGCAACTTGTCTTTTCTAGTGACTGGGGCTACTTTCTGACATTCAGCACAAGAATTACAATAGGTAGCAACATTGTCATGAATTCCAGGCCAATAAAATTGATACAGCAATCTGGTAAGAGTGTGATCCGTCCCTGAGTGACCAACCATAGGACTATCATGTGCTATCTGTAACAACTCTGTTCTATACTTCTGTGGCATAACCAATTGTTCTGTCTGTTCCTGTGTCTGAGGTTTAACCCAAATTCTGTACAGTAACCCATTACATTTTTTAATGCATTGGTCCAACCTGTTTTGGTTTCCCCCACAGTTGCTTAAAATAACCCTGGAGAAAAACATCGTTAGCTTGCTCTGAAAGAAAATCACAATCAGTTATCAGCTTAGTTTCAGCATTTTCATATTTTAACCCTTCATGTCTATCAGTTATTTGTTGCCACAGTTCCTTCAGGCATCGTCTTTCTTTCCTGGATTTCTGGATTTTGGAGTGTGCTCAAACAAGTCTGAATCAAAATCATTGAAAGGAAAAGTGTCCCCACCATCTGAAATTTTCTTTTCCTGAGCACTTGTCACCACAGCTGCTGAAACATCAGGATTTACTCCTTCTTTGATTAACTCAGAAAATCCTGGAAAGTCATTTCCAATAATCACAGGTACAGGTAACTTAGATACTACCCCCCACTTTCATTTGGTGCGACACACCCTTAATGGTTAGAGTCATTAGGGTGGTGGGATAGTATCGAGAGTCCCCATGGATGCAGATGACAGCAGTACCTGGTCCTTTTGTACAATGTTTTCCCTGCACTTCAACATGCACGAGGGTCTGTTTGCTTCCCGAATCAATGAGTCCCTTTACCAGCTTATTCCCCAACTTCACATCTGTTAATTACTTGCCCCAACTTGCCAAGGACAAATCTGCTCCAGTGCCACTCTCCTTACTATGGCAGTTTCTTGCCATATCGCTGTCTTTTTACAGTTATAGCAAATAACGTCTTTGGGCACAGATTTGTTACCCTCAACAGAGTTCTTATCAGGTTTGGAGTAAATGGGAAAAAAAAAGTGTCTTACTAGTGCTTGGCTGTTATCTCGCTGCTGTGGCATCTGTCTGGCCATTTGGTAATCTTTGGCCAAAGAAACAGCCTTTTCCCCACTGTCTGGTCAGTGTTCCTTTACCCAAAGCTGCACAACTGTGGGTAGGGTGTTGATGAATTGCTCCATTGCAAATGTGTCAATGATCTGAGGGATTGTTTTGCCCTCTGGTTGGAGCTATTTTATCAGGAGTTCTCCGAGCCAGGTAAAGGTTTCTCAAGGACTGTCGACTGAGTTGTACTTCAGAGATCGAAATCTCTGCCTGTAGATCTCTCCTGAGATGTCATACCTTTTCAGGATTTCGCTTTTCACTCGATCGTAGTTTCCTGACTGTGCAGTGTCCATATTGCTGTAGGCAAGTTGGGCTTTCTCTGTCATGTAGGGTATTAGTCTGATTGTCCATTGCTGCTTTGGCCATTGGCAGGCTGTGGCAACTCTTTCAAAAGTTGTCAGATATGCCTCTATCATCTGAGGGATACAACTTCATAAGTTTAATGGCTTTTAAGTGGCTTGTGTTTTGTTGCTTGCCTGGATCTGTGCCAGATCCTCTGCCTTTGATATCTTGCAAGGCATCCAGTCATCACTGCTCTGGTCACTTCATCTCTTCTCTCCCCTGTGCTTCTAAATGTTGAATCTTTTTTTCTCTCTGCTACTCCATCTGTTTTGTTGTATAACCCACCATTTGAAAAAGTCCATCAGGCTTTCAGGTTATGTCACTGACTGTTCTTTTTCCATTACTTGTGATGGCTGTACAATCTCAGCTTGGACTTCTGTCTCTGCTAGTTTGGCTGCCATTCTCATGGTGACTACTCTTGGACTTGCTGCTGCTGAATCCATACCTTTCTCTATGCTTCCCTGGTACTAGGTCCAGTACCCACACATAAAACTCCTGGCTTAGAGTATGCATGGTGTATATCTCACTTTTAACACCATCTATTGTTGAGGCACAGGTCAGGAAGCATAGGAAAACCAGGATCAGTTTGTACAATTCACCAAAAATATTTATTTGTACTAGCAGTAACAGAAAAAAAAATAATTGTTCAGTATAACTATTTACAAAGACAAAATAAAATAGAGGAGATCCATCAGAGTTTTCCTTCAGTCTGTGTCCATCCCCTTTCTAGCAGTTGCAGCCCAGCTCCCTTATAAGTTCTTCCAACCCCCATTCTTAACAAGCATCCTGTTCTTGTATGTTTCAGGCATGTGCTGGAAGGAACACAGTGTGCCTGAGCTGAGGCCCCTTTTCCACAGCTGGTCTGCAAAAGGCCTAAAACTTGCACTCAAGTAACTTCTTAAGTTTCCAACAGCTTTTTGCAATAATCTCAAACTATAATTATATACTTTTCAAAAATTAACACTGTATGATTTCTAGACAAAGGGATCCCAATATCAGTTACATTTCCACATATTGATTTGAATATATGTTTTTATCAGCAGATATGCAAGGGAAGAAAAGACAAACAGCAAGGGAAGACTGAGAGACAGTGAGAGATAAATAATTGTGAGACTGTAAGGGAGATCAAATTCTAGGTCTCATAGGAACATTTTGTTTGTGCAATCAGACAGACAAGAGAAAGGAAAAGAAAAGAACAGATCCTTGCATTTAAACACTTGCTCCATAACAACTGGGACAGGGTCCTTTTCTACCCTGTCACACTCCACTCCTGGTACCCATGCTTGGGGCATGAACCCAGGTCACCAGCATAACGAGCAAACCCGAAAGCTTGGCAACATATAACCAGCCTCCATTGACCCTTTAATATAGTCCATTTAAGCTGCAGAGATGAAGACACCTTTGTTGCTTATAGGAATCAGAGAATCATTCTGAATGTCTGATTAAACATTTTAACATTGACATATTGTACTTTTATGTACTTGGGATAGATAACCTGGGTAATCAATGAACAGAGAGTTCTACTTGAGGTAGCAGTAAACTCAAGAATGCCATATCAAGGGTTCACTTCAGTATATGATAATGAAGAAGCCCTTCACCAGAATATGCTGCTTGACTTGTATTAAGTTGACAGGGTTGCAAGGTTAATATAACAGCTGTTTTGGAATAGCCCTTTATTAGCAGCATCTCCATTGTTCAGGTCACCATCTAGGATAAAATCCATCTCTGTTCTCTCTTTTGGAAAATACCAAACAAAAAGATTCTGTTTGATTTGTTTGATGCTTGGATAATGGGAGGAGTTGATCTCAGTGCAATAGCCCTCTGATTTTCTACAAGTCTCGTTCATTGCAGGAAGGTACAGCACAGGTTTACCCACTGTACTCCTGTGATGTATGTGCTAATAATTAAAACTGTGTAAGCTAGGGCTCCTTTAAGAATGGTTCTGCTTACTGGTATGATGGTAAAGGTGTCACGAGATTTTCCTGTTGGGAAATTCTGCTCTGAGAACTGAGATTCTCCTGATAGGAACATCATTCTCCTTTCAGGAATGAGATTGTCCTGTCAGGAACCTCCTGATACAGTTTTAACCTCTACAGCACATGAGATGAGCTTTATTTCTGTGTCAGCTTTGTGGTGTAGTGGAAATGTCTACATCCTTACAAACAAGAGGTTGTGGGTTTGAATCCAGACAATGACCCCCTCACTTTTCTTTTCTCAGAATTTCACTTCGGAGGTGATCTATGGCGGTGTGGTGTTAGAATAGTAAATGTATATGGGAAAAGAGACTTGCATGGCGAAAACACTAAGTGCAATGAGTGGAGTACCACCGGTGTTCTGACAGGAAAATCTCATGGCACCTTTACCATCATTGCTTTGTTTACTCTCTGGGCTTGTGCTCTCTGCTGCCACTTATTAATTGTCTATATGTATGTTCAGTAAAAATTGATGATGCATGTGTAAAAGACTGGTCTAATGTTTCTCATAGATATTGTCTAGTCCCTCAGATAATAAGTTGTTCTCAGAAATCATATATACAAGACAGCTCCATAAAGCATTTGGACCATGACAAGTTGGAGTCATCCTTGTGCTTGGATGAGATGTCTTCATTTGGATTGTTCCCCCAGATACACTATTCAAAGCCATTACCCAGGCTAAACAGATTAGAAACACAGGGGATACACAATCACCTGACTCAAAATATGCAATTTATCATCATGAATCTGCATACATTGAGATAATTTACTATCCAAGTAATAGAGGAAAACAGCACTAATGGCAATGAGGGATGTACTCAAACAGATAAGTACAGTAGGTTCTTAAAAGAATGTATGGTGTGATAACAAAACACACACACACACACACACACACACACACAGGAAAAAAACTCTGATGCATAGGAGCAGCAAGCATTCCCCTGAGGAAGTGTTTTCATCTCAAAGCCTGGAGTATCCTTACTGCTCCCTTGCACCATACATTTTTGTTGCTTTTTGTAATCACCTAATGAATTCTGTGGAGCACCTACAACAATGTTGTTCATAGTATAAATGCTGCCCCTGGATGGGATCATCAGATGGTACAAACTAGGTTTTCACTGCTTTGTGGATAAAAGCTGGTTGGTATCTGGTGTTAGTGCCCAGGACCCAGGATGTGGTGACTGGGCTTAACAACTGCCTGGCCCAGATCCAAGACCGGATGGCACTGAGGTGACTCAGACTCAACCCAGACAAGACAGAAGTGCTGGTGATTGATTCAGACCTGAAGAGTGGATAATAAGTGGCAGTAAAGGTTACAGGGCAGTTCGGGTTCTCGAGGATATGTGCCTGTGTGAATGCTGAGGGTCATGCTGGACAGCATGCTGACATTTGAGGCTCAGGTGTCAGCCATTGTTCAGAATGGCTTTTACCATCTGAGGAACATCAGATGGATAAAAGCACAAATCCTCTCAGAAGACACTAGTTTATGCTTTTGCAGCATCCAGACTTGACTACTGCAATGCTTGTTCCTAGGGGTAGATGGAGGTTTGTTGCATCTCCTGCTGCTAGTGCAGAATGGAGCTCACTTACTGCCTAGCCTACCTAGGTCATGACATGTGACCTCAGTACTGTGTGAGCTGCACTGTCTGCCAGTGAGGTGGCATATAACCTTTCAGGTTAGTTTGCTAACCTATAAAGCCTTACATAATATAACTCTGGGCTACATGGTTGAACATCTTTCCCTTCTGTCCCCCTCTTGCCCTCTTTGCTCTGCCAGTGATGGCCTTATTAGGATTCCAAGGGACAGGTTATAGACCTCAGTGAATGGACATTTATGGTACTGGCTCCAGGTCTGTGGAATGTACTTTTGAGAGCTCTGAGAGAGGCCCTGTCCATGGAGGCTTTTATAAGGGATCTCAAATATTATCTGTTCCATGAAGCATTTTCTAATACCTGAACTGTGTCCTGCTGGGTTCTGTACGCTTCTTATGTTACCTGCCTCTGCTTATAATGCATATTTAATTATATGGTTTATGTCACTAATATGGGATTTATTTATTATGTGTCTATGTGCTGTATGGCACCCTGAGCCTCCAGGTTAAGGTGCCCAATTAAATAAAATCTACTATTGCTTCTCTCTCTGAATACGTCTCTCATTGTCACTGGGTAACAGAAGTACTGTTTTCCTCTGTTTGCTGTCTGAATTTCTATGTCAGCACCTGTACCCTCTTGGAAGCATGCCAAGCTTTTGTATCCTGCTGTACCACTCAAGCCTGCAGATTGGGGGTTGGCATACCTACAAAAATATCTATTCTGCAGAATTCAACAGAATTTTTTAGAACTCTGTGGAATTAAAACTCCATGGAATGCCTTGAATTCTGCATATTTCATTGTTTTCCAAGAATAGATTCCCAGTGGAATTTTAGGCCTGTCATGACAGAAATTCTTATGAAGAAACAACTTTAGGAAAGAAAATAAAGACCCTCGGTCATTTAAGTCTTTTTCCCACTAAGTTGAATCCTATCACTGCCTTTTCTTCAAAGAACTGATAATTTAAGCTGGACGGTGGAATTGCTGTTGGCTTTTCCCTTACAGAAATATAAGTGTGCTGCATACATGCAGAATGCATGCCACATGCTTAATTGTGCAATGTTTGCATGTGGTTTGCATACACAAAGTGAACTTATTTGAACCAGGTCTAAAAAGCACATCAGGTTCACAGGCTGCAAGCTTGACATGGGTGCAGTAGGTAAGCTGGTACGAGCATCTTCTAAAAATCACATCAGGTTTACATGCTGCATGCTTACCATGTGTGTAGTAACTAAGCTGGTGCAAATCACATCTAAACAAGAATTTGTCAATGCCGAATGTTTGCTTGCTGGCATTGGCATTGGTAGTGCAGAAGTTACAGAGCTGCATAATAGGAATGGCAGTGAAGTATTAAACTGAAGACAACCCCACCACCACCCTGCAGAGAGTGACAGGCATTGGGGTGTGCCTTTGGGTCGTCAGGCATAACGGTCACGCCATTTCACCACACCCTACCCTGCAGACACTGACAAGTGTCACGGTGTGCCTTGGGGTCTTTGGCCCTTATGCGCACCCCATTCCATCAGGAAATATGGTGAGATGGGTGCGGTATAGGAGAATGGGGTGAACTTTGGGGCCAAAGAGTCCAAGGCATACCTTGATGCCTCTCACTGGCTGCAGGGTGTGGAATGGTATGAGCATTACAGGCAAGAATCCCAAGTCACACCCCTGATGCCTGTCATTCTCTACAGAGTGGAGCATTATGGTTGGAAACCCTAACAGCTCAGGCATTCGTTGGTATTTTCATTCCAAATTTTCAACATGTTTTTTTTGAGACCCCCACCTCATGAACAGTGGCAATATCAGTTTGTTAGCCGGAAGCTGCTTATGCACAGCGACTACGACATTTAGCACCACAGGTGCAAAAACACATTCCGAACAAGATGTGAAAAATGACAGCTGTACTGTTCATGGGGAGGTGGAAAAAATGGCAATGTTGCAAATCTGCAGTAAAAATATTAAAAAAACTGGTGAAGTCACGAGTGTGCATAGAAACTGTGCAACGCACACCCATAATGTAATTAGTGTGGGGATTTTTTAGAGCAGATTGTCAACTCAGGCATTTTGGGACCTCCGATCATGAACAGTGTCAATGTGATTTCCTTTATCTGTCCCGAACAATGATTTCCACAGCTACCACGGATCTCTGCGCTGAAAGTGTGAAAACACATTTCTGCCATGTTGTGAAAAATGACAGCTGTACTGTTCATAAGGAAGTGTGGAAAAGTGCAACTGGTGAAAATCTGGACTGAAAATATTACAAAGTCATGAACTTACTAGGGTGCGTGGAAACTGCGCAATGCTGACTCGTAACACAGTCATTTTTTGGGCTTTTGTCACCAAATTTTCAACATAGCCATTTTAAGACCTCTGCTCATGAACAGTGTAACTGTGATTTTCTTAATCTGTCCCAAACATTGCTTTCGCACACTGACTGCACCATTGTGCGCTACATGTGCGGAAACACATTTTGGGTGACATGTGAAAAATGGCAGCTGTACTGTTCATAAGGAAGTGTTATAAAATGGCAATGTGGAAAATCTGGAGTGAAAATATAGAAAATTTGCAAACTTATAAGTGTGCGTAGGAACTGCGCAATGCACGCTTGTAAAACAGTCATTTTTAGGAAATTTTTCACCAAATGTTCAACATAGCCATTTTAAGACCTCTGCTCATGAACAGTGTCACTGTGATTTTCTTAATGTGTCCCATACATTGATTTCACACACCGACTGCGCCATTGTGCGCTACATGGGCGGAAACACGTTTTGGGCAAGATGTGAAATATGACAGCTGTACTGCTCATAAGGAAGTGTAATAAAATGGCAATGTTGAAAATCTGGAGTGAAAATATTGAAAATTCGCAAACTTATGAGCGTGCGTAGGAACTGCACAACGCATGCTCATAAAACAGTCATTTTTATGAATTTTTTCACCAAATTTTCAACATAGCCATTTTAAGACCTCTGCTCATTAAAAGTGTCACTGAGATTTTCTTAATGTGTCCCATATATTGATTTTGCACACCGACTGCGCCATTGTGCGCTACATGGGCGGAAACACATTTTGGGCAAGATGTGAAAAATGACAGCAATACTGCTCATAAGGAGGTGTGGTAAAATGGCAATGTTGAAAATCTGGAGGAAAATATTGAAAATCAGAAACTTACTAGCAGAGGAATCACGCAACTACGTCAGAAACAGTCATTTTTAAGAATTTTTCCACCAAAATTTCAACATAGGCTTTTTGAGAGCCCACCTTATGAACAGTGGCAGTGTCGTTTCATTACTCAGTCCCGAAAGATGATTTCATGCAGTGACTGTGAAATCACCCTTCAGGCCAGAATAACGGCATGACAGTGCAATAATTCATGAGGGGTGGTCCCAAAAACCCCATGTTGAAAATTTGGGCCCAAAATTCCCAAAAATGCCTGAGATATGAAAAAAAGTTTAAAAAACCCTATCTATCCCACTATACATCTTACTGATATTTCCTCAGTTCGCGGTCAGCTTTGAAGAGTGCAGACATGTTCCCGGTCCACCGAAGATCGTCGCACCGGAGTCTGGAGGTAAGTATGGGTGAGGGGTGTGGGAGGCAGGGAAGCGCAGTGGAAGCGAGGTGGGGCAGACACAGTGAAGGACCGTTTTCAATTTTCAGGTTGTTTTTTTGAATGAGGAAGACGGGGACATTTGCCACACTGGGTGGGCTCCCAGTGTGGCACCCTGTACTGGGGAGGAGACAGTGGAGCCGGCCGGGGATTGGGCACCCCCATCGGCTATAGATATAGCCACGCTGGGTGGGCACCCAGCATGGCATATGGAACTGTGTTTGGGGGTGCAGCACAGCTGACGGAGTTGGGCACCCCTGGCCAGCTATACAGTGTGTGCGTGGGGGCAGCACGCAGCGTGTGTGTAAGGGGAGCGCGCATGAGCAGGCGATATCTTATCGCTGCTCACTGAAGCGTAGTTCCCCCTTTCAACTGTACGCCACTGCATTTTGGAGCTGTCATAGACAGCTCCAGCAGGCATTGGAGAACTGCGGCCGCACCTGCAAACACACTCAGTGAATTGGAAGAGGGCTGACACACCTCTGAAAACTCGGATGATGGCACTATGTTTCTTGCACATGCATGCAAGCAAACATAAAAACACATCCAATTTCTATTTCTAATATTACTGCTAGCAATTAGAGCCATTAAAATACATTTTTTATTGATTTCCCTTTAAAATTAGGTAAACTCATTAATTCTGATCCTTTTGCAAGTTGTTTAATGGCTTTTGATTACTGTCATTAAATTCCCATTGGTTTGTAAAGTATTGCTTGCTTACTGCATTAAATGCCTAGGCTATAATCAGCCAAATATACTCCATTCCAGATGTGTGAAGAGGGGCCTCTGTATTATGAAGACTGACCTTTTTGTTTTGGGCCATGCAAATCCCCTTATGCCTATTTAGTGCTACAAATGTGTTTCTCCATGACTGTTATGGCTCACTTAATTTCCCTTTGTCATTCTGTATGGAGCACAGATAGAAGGGGGGTGGCTCAGAGGTAATTTAAGGAAGTATTTTTTCACAGAGAGGGTTGTGGATCTATGGAACAGCCTTCCAGAGGAGGTTGTGGAGTCAAAAACAGTGGTGGAATTCAAGCATGCATGGGACAGTCATAAGGCAATTCTAGGGGGTTGGGGTAGGAAGAAGTAGGCTGCTGGTTAACTAGGACCTGCAGCTTATCCATCAGGTAGGGAAATGGGCAGACTGGGTGGGCCAAGCAGTCCTTATCTGCCTTCAAATTCTATGTTTCTATGTTTCACATACACTATGGCCATGCTCAGCACTATTTGTGCTGAGTAGGGTCTTGGAAGCATGCACCATACTTCATATTTTATCACTGAAATGAGGGACACTGATGCTCAAAATGAGGGACAGTGAGAGATACTGACCCTCACGATGATTGGGACACATCCTGAAACATTGAGACACAGTACCTCAGAACATAGTGGAAACCATTTTATTTACTTGTACTGATATAAACTCCCAGCAATTAATTTCTACCATAAAGCAGGAGTGCCATTTAGATAGGGCAGAAAGAGGCAGTTGCCCTCTACCCTACACTTGCACCTAGGTTGTTCTTATGGTGTGGCAATAATGGAATTACATTCAAATTTAATCTTTTGCACAATAAGTGCCCCCCCAGCCTGTGTTGCGTTCATGCTGCAGGTGCACTCCTGACTTGAGTGTGTCTGTATTATGTTGTCCACTCTCTCCGCCTATTAGTGGTGGTACCATCACATGTGACATGGAGGAGCTCCTACCAAGCAAGAGTACAAGTCACACAAGTGGGACACTGTCTTTCCCACCACAGAGTAGACAGGCTACACACTACAGCTTGGAGGAGTCAGTGAGCATTGAACTCTCAATAGCAGTGTTGTGGTGGCGTATTTTTGTTGGTCTACTCTCAGTGAGTCTCATTTCCCTTGGTGGCTGAAGGGGCTGGGGGTGAGCTACAATCTAACTCAAGACTAGGCTACCTACTTACTCTACTAGGCTTGTCTCATAAGAAAAACAGTGTGGGCCCCCTGCAGTAGAAAGCTTGGCCTCGCAGCAGCAATGGCAGTGGTGTGGGTGGCCATCATAGGCCTTGATCAGTGCAGTGTTGCAGCAGCCACAGCAGCAGCCAAGCAAGAAGCAAGCAACACAGGTTGGGTGAGTTTGGTTGGTGAGGTGACTTGGTCGCAGACCACGTTGGGGGAACTGGAATGGTTGGTTTTAGTTTTCAGCTTCTGATAGAAGGATGGAAGAGGAGCAGTTTGAAAACTGGGCTGGTGGCACACTGGGCTAGGTCACAGGTTCTGGCCAGATGGCAGAGTAAGTTAAAGTAAATAACTTTTTTTACAGAGGGACTGGGGAAGGAGGAAGGACTGAAATATTGATGTGTTTTTCACATTTCTGCACCTTTGGGTGGCTTCACGACCCATATGGGATGGGCATTGAATGGAATGGATTTGGAGAGAGAAATTGGGACACAGTTTTGTTTTGGGGGTCAGAATTTCAGACAGGAAAAAGTTGGTTACTAACTGGGTGGCTTTATGACCAACTCTGATACACTGTTCCAGGGTATAGACTGATAAATCTTATACATTTGAATTTTTCTTGATTTGCATATCACTTTTCAGTCACAAAAAATATGTTTTACCTTTTAGAGATGTTCCATACATTCCAGAGATTGCCACCTAGGGGCTAACTAGCACCCAGCCTCCACTGGTTGTTGGCTCCCCCCTGCTGAAATCTGAAATGGTGCCCCTGCCAAAAAGTCTAAATTTACAGGACACCCTCTGTGTGAGCAGCATGTTTTCCATGAGGGATGGATGAGGGCAGAGCAGTTTTCAGGGTAAAATGAGGGCTGTCCCTTGCATTCAGGGACAGTTGAGTGGTCTGGTATGCACATACTATTGGAGCCCCACTATAATCAGGCTTATGCCCCCCACCCAGTGAAGCTGACTTCCACATCCCAATGCTCAGGCACATCATGACATAGGGCAAGGGAGAGTGCAGGGGTGTGCCCCATTGAAATGAATGAGGGTATTTTTCCTATTACTTTTTTTAATACATTATGGATGGAGAGTTGGAGATTAATGAAGGCCACCACTCAACTAACAAGGGCCTTGTTTGTAGAACAGTGGCCTTAATTATTCTCCAACTGACCATCATAATGTATAAAATAATAATAAAAAATAACTATTCATTTCAAGTTTGTATGCCCCAGCACTCTGACTCATGGACATCATCTCTTAAAGACTCCTACCTCTGGCTCTCAAGTACTCGGGGAACAGACTCTTGACTTATATCTATACTTGGTGGATTGACTGCAGCAGTATGGCTGCACCCACAACGGTGTGTGTACATGGTGGGGGGGATTGGCCATGTGGGTGGGTGTCGAGTTATTGCTACTTTTGTGTTTGCCCCTTAAAGTCTGTTTGCACGGAAGCATCCAAAACTATGGAGAGAAAATAGTAGGAGTACATGCAAGACAGAAGTAATTGAGTAGTTTTGTGGGTAAGTGTGTGTATTGGGGGTTGGAAAAAACATATGTGCTTCCATTGGTATGTGTGCTACAGTTCAGCTGTGTAGCTGAGATGAGGTGGGACAAGAAAACTAAAAAGTATATCAGTGGCTATTAGCATGCCGCATGTATGCAGATGTATGCAGATTTGCATTGAAGTACAAGTGAGCCATATGTATGCAGGCAGTATAGCTTAGTGGTTAAAGGCACTGAACTACAAATCAGGAGACCTGGAGACCTAAAGACCTGGGTCTGAATCTCATCAGCCCCCACTTGTGTAATCCTGAGCAAGTCACTCAACTTTTATGTGTGCAGTTATCAATGACCACTTGCTTTTTGTACACATGCCACATGCATGCAGTCTATTCCAATTTAATATAAAAAGCATGCTTTCCACAATTGCTTGCTGCACGCATGCCACATGCATGCAGTCAATTCCAATTTAATATTTAAATCATGCTTTCAGCATGCATATCACATGGGTAGTTTTATGTGTGCAGCATGAAAACATTTCATATAATTATTTCTGTAAGGGATACAACATGTTCTGGACATCTGTTCCATGTATCCTCCACTCATTCAATGAAGTAGTGCTTCCTGATATTTCCATTGAGGCTTCCACTTTTCAAATACATCGACTGTCACCTTCTCTCAAAATCAGTATGGGAACTTCTGCAGAACTGTAGCCAGGTAGGTGGTTCTGTTGGACTCCCATGCATGGACATTTTCCCTTGCAACACAGCCTATGAGGAATATCCTGGTACACTGCATTATTCATACTGTCCTAATCTTCATTCAGTCCTGAGCCCATTTGTGTAGAACTACAATGCATAATATACAGTGTTTCTGCAAACTGCCCACTAAACACATAGCTGGGACCCCAGACTCATTTGATTTGTGACTTAAACCTTCCTTTCTAATCAGGTCTAAAATGAATTATTTACTTAAAAATATTATAGTTTATACGTTTATAGTGCCTTTCATGCAAGCATCCCAAAGTGCTTTACCATCAACACTCACAACTCCATGTGAAATGATCACTGAAGTGCAGCCACCTCTGGGGTGCAGACAGCAGTCACTCTGTGGCAGCACGCAACTTAACAGCTCTCCTACTCAGAATGCAGCATACCCACTTAAAATTAATTGAATTCAGGTACCCAGGTAAAAAAAAGTAGAGTAAATGTCATTTTCAATTATGTCCTGGGGAAATAAACATGATAATGGTTGCCAGGATAAATGAGAGAAGATAATGTACTGTATATCAAAAGCTAATAAAACTAGACACATCTAAATGAACAGAACCAGATCTTCTGCATTTAAGATGGTTAATGGAGCTACAGTAGCAAACTAGCTCATGGCCCCTCTTAAATTCCTGCTGGAATCGTTCTTCAGTTGACATGAAATGTGATGAATTTGTAGCAGCCAATGTGCCATAATGGTACCTATTCATAACAAGGGTTCTTGCACTGATACAAAGACCTATAGAACAATTAGCCTTATGTCATTGGTCAGTAATATGATGGAACCTCCACCCAGAAGCTTATGGTAATCAGATCAGTGAACTGAGCCTAACAGACAAATGCCAACATAGTCAGTAATGGCAGGCCATGGCAAATTAAGTTACTCATTTTCAACATATCTGTTAGCAATTCACTCAACACCAGAATACCTGAAGATGTACTGTTGTTGGACTGTAGTAAGGCCTTCAACATTGTCTCCCTCAGTCAACTAATAAACTATTCAAGTATGAAAAATGACCACATGCTGGATATTGGGTTGATTGAGTGACCAGACTTGGAGGGTCTGGTGAAACAGGACACTGTCTGGGGGTAGGAAATTTGACAAGTGTAGTACACCATGGATCTGTGATGGATCCTATCCTGTTTTCAAACTATATCAGTGACATACAAACTGATATTGACAACTAGGTAATAACATTAGATAATGATACCAAACGTGAAGGCCCAGTAGGAAACCAAGACAATACAATAGCTATACAGAATGATTTAAATAAAACACCTGAGTGCCTACAAACAGCATGCATTTCAACAAAAACAAATGCAAAGTACTTGACTTAAGCAGAAGGAATGACAGAGCAAATTATCATTTAAATGGTTGTACTCAAGTGCTGTACTGAGGAGAGAGATCTAGGAGTTATAATTAACCAGGATTTCAAATCCTTTTCACACTGTAATCATATAACCAATAAAGCAAGGTAAATGTTGGGTTGCATTGGGCACTCTTTTTGTTAGTTGTTCCATGAGACTTATGTGAGATCACTTTTGATTATTTCTTCCAATTCTTGAGTCCCCACTTAGGAAAAGATATCAACAAAATCAATCTTGTTCAATGGAAGGCAATAAAAATAGTTAGATCACTTGCAGCTCTATCCTATGAAACTAGTAATTTAACAAAATGCTGGGTTTACACAGCATGTAAAAGAGATGTGTTGGGGCAATCCTATTGCAACTATTTAAAATAGTATGATATCCCCTGATGTGCACTAGTCTAAATTTAACATAAAAAAAACAGTAATACTTGCAGGCATCCATATCCACTAAAACAGAAACTGTTTCATAACTGAGACAGGGAAAGGATCGTACGAGTCTGAAACTATCTTCCAGCCTTGTTAGTCAAGTCAGGCCATCAGAAATATTTAAGAATGATCTGTTATTTTCTATATTTATCAATA
Source organism: Neoceratodus forsteri (assembly GCA_016271365.2). Lineage (NCBI taxonomy): Eukaryota > Metazoa > Chordata > Ceratodontiformes > Ceratodontidae > Neoceratodus > Neoceratodus forsteri. The sequence continues at coordinate 236,665,541 of CM028132.1, read as the reverse complement.
ACATCACCTCCAATCTTACTTCCACCTCCTCCCTCCTCTACGGTGACAATATAGTCCTATGCACCAGTGCAAAAAACATCTCTGACATCAATCTGAGGCTCTCCATTGACTTTCAGGGGACTCAAGCCTGGCTTTCACATCACAAACTAGTCCTTAATGAGGCCCAAACCCAATCCATACTATCTGGGACAAATTCTAAACTCAAAACCTGCCAAAATAATTTCGTGGTCTCTTGTCTGGATGGCTTCCCTATTGGTTCAGTGACCTCATTTAAGTACCTATGGGTAACACAGGACCAATCCCTAAACTTTGATCTTCACATCCAGAACTTGTGTAAATCTGTTGATTCTAAATTGGATATAGTGTACCAGACCAGATATGCACTAAGCCCTGCAGCGAGGCTAGCCATTGCTCATGGTATTCTTCTACCCACCCTGACATATGAAGTTGCGACCTATACTGCCGTACCTAAATCCAATCTCCATAGATGGGATGTCAACTATAATAATATCTGTTGCTATGCCTCCTTCTCTCATCGGTGGAAAAAACACTGCCTCCTCTACTGTGATCTAAACTGGCTGTCACCAACTTTTGCTAGGCTTTACTCCCTTGGGTTGACTGTCAACAGTATTATGCGGTCTCAAACTCCAAAAACCTTAGCTAATCAACTTGTTTCTCAGATGTCCAGCTATAGCCTATGCTTGGCTGGAAAATCCCTTCTATGTGTCCCAAAAAGTAATACCACCAAAGGCACCATGCTTTTGCCCACCATGCCCCTCAACTATAGAACTCCGTCCCTTTAGCAATCCACCAAGCACCCTTCCATAATGCCTTTAAAAAGGAGCTCCATAGCTACCTCATCACCTCTAATCAATGCCCTTGCTTCAATCCCCCTTAACACCACTCTTACTTTCAACACTGTACACTTGATCTGCTTTCTACCTAATGCCTTGCACTTAATCCTCCCCCTGCCTGTCTACTTGTCTCCCCTCCCAACTTGATGTGCTTCTCCTCTTTGGCTCGTTATCTCAAACCCCTTGCCCAGTCCTACTATAACTAATTATCAACTCCTTAGATCTTTGTAATGATTGCCGAAATGCTCCTACTTGCAGTCCTCTGTGTCCTATCTCCCAAACCATGTGAATGCTTCTCCCCTAAGAATCTGCCTACTGTGTGTTATTTTATAATTTCCCCTGCTCATTATAACTGATAGTTCATTGCAAGTATGTGGTTGGTTGTTTTCAATGAATCTCTTGCTGAACTTTGCATCATAATTCCTTGCAAATATGTGAGCTATGTCCTACACCTGCCAACAAATTGCCTTATTGCTTGTTTTGTCATGAATTACACTATTTTGTACCTTACTCTCATCACCTTGCTTTTATTTTTACTATAACACCTTGTTTTGTTTCTGTGTTTTATGTTATTCCAGTCTGTAACTTCCTGGATCGTGCCTAAAAATAGTAATTTCTATGGCTAGAGCACCTACATGGTAAACAAAAACTAAATAAAAAATATGTAGATAAGTTCATGGAAGGGACAAATCTGAATAAATATTACAAGTGAGATAGCGGGGGACAGTCTAGATGGACACTCATGCCCATTTCCATCCCTGATATTGTAGTATTAATGATATTTCAATACAGCTCATTATATTTGATGGTGCACTTAATGCTAAACCCACATATGTGTCCCCTTATACAGTACAAGTCACCTTAAACTGTTTCTCCAAAGAGCTGGTTTGACATTTCTGACTGAGTTGCTTATGTGTTGCTGGATTCAGTACAAAGCCCTGTACAAACTGTTTCTCAAGAGTTAAAACACAGTTTTGCATTGTATTGTAACTGGACTGCTGATGCAATCCAAATGAGTTACAAAAACATTTTTAAAACAATGCTTTTGAGCTGGTTAAACACTGAAAAACAATGCAATATGAGATGTCAATGCATTGCTAACTGTAAAAAACAATGTTAAACCAACTCATTGGTGGAACAGTTTAATGCGACTTGTACTGTAATTCTGCTGTCTTATGATCTAGGGAGCTAAATATTGGCATGTACACCCTTAGTCAACCAATCTCCAGACTCCATGAATTTGATGTACTTCATTTTAGTATTGTTGAAGTTATGAGGTGACAAAACCATGAAATTCAGGTGTGGTAAGACTTCTTTTGCATACATATAATGAGGGAAAATTCTAGACCTAAAAAACAGGGAGATGAGGAGCTTAATGTTGATCTCTAAATAGAGATTATAAAATGGGCAGGAGGAATCAAGACCTGTGATTGGTCAGATGTGATTGCATGACTGTGCATTTTTCTAGTCCAACTTGTAATTGTCAGGCAGGGTTATGCAATTGAACAAGAACACCAGGACCGAATACTGGATAAGTGGTGTTAAGCTGGCCACTGCTTCAGAGGAAAGGGATCAGGGGTTATCATAAGGGATTCCCTGAAACATACTAGCGAATGTAACATGACTTACAGCAAGGGATGCAAAAGTCTCTGGTGTATTGGAAGAGGTTTAGGTAGCAGGAGGAAAGAGGCAATACTACCTCTCTCTATAGATTACTGGTAAGACCACATTTGAAATATTGTGCTATTTTCTGGAACCTCATCTGATGAAAGACCAGTACAGGCCTGAGATGGTGCAGCATGACGTAAACAAAATGATTCTATGCCAACAGCGCAGATCCTATGAGGACTGACTCGGGGCACTGGACATGTTCTCACTGGATTCCAGAAAAGAGATGGGCAAGATAATAGAGATCAAGTTCCTGAAATGAATACACAAGGTAAAATGTGAGGAAGTATTTAGCAAGAATGGCAGGTCAAAAATAAGGAGACGTGAATGTAAGCTGTTTGGGGGGCAGGAAGGATGCAAGAAACTTTTACTTTAATGGGAGAAAGTCAGAGACATTGAACAGCATTTCTCACTTATCTGGTAAGCCCAAGATCCAATAATGGGTTCTAGCCTAGCTAGGACAGAGTAAAAGGCTTAATAGTTAGTCATGGGGTAGTAGTAAGGTGGGCAACGAAGGTGGGGAGGTAAGAGCAAAAACCCAATCTAGACAAAAGGTCATTGACAAAGCAGGGAAACATTGGGCAGACTGGATGAACCAATGGTCTTTTTCTGCTTACATTGTCTATGTTTATATACACTCTTTAATGCTGATCTTCCTTTCCTTTGTAAATTCTGAGTAATGAAACCTTGTAGTTAGGGTCAGGTGTAAATCCCACCTCTGTCACTTTTAGCACCCCTAATTGTAACTCTTGTCTTTCTTTCTTTCTTTCTTTCTTTCTTTCTTTCTTTCTTTCTTTCTTTCTTTCTTTCTTTCTTTCTTTCTTTCTTTCTTTCTTTCTTTCTCTTTCCTTCCTTCCTTCTGCTTTTATAACAAATTTGACCTTTTCCTTTTCTTCACATAGGTATTTATCTACTTGGCCATGGCAGAGTATTCCTCATTCAGCTGGCCCTACCACCCCCTTCATCATCCACTATCTCCCAAGCATAGCTGTTGGAGTGATACCCCCATAGATCTTGCCCCTATGGCAAGGCCAGGAGAGGGAAGGCCATCCTTCCACCCAAAGCACATTCCAGTAATTTCCTCAGGTGCCAGTGATGTGGCAGATGAGGTGTGATGGGTGGGCATTGTACAACCTTGCCATGCTGACCATTTTCCTACTGTTTTCTCCCCGGTACGAGGTCATGGCAATGGAGAGCACATGCTCATAGAGGCACACATGTGTTGTCAGCCCATTTCCCCTTCCACCCTCCCTGATGTTGTGACAGCCTCTGACTCTCCATGTTGTGACACCTAGCCTCCACTAGATGTCAGTCAAGACATGGATGTCTTAGGGACTCTCCCCATGGGAGGAGAGCTGCCTTGCAGCTTGCTCATTCCTTCTTCTGCCCCCCCCCAGACAGCCCCCAGCAACCCGGGCTGTACAAGAACCTGGGTCACTAGTATAGCATGAGATAAGGAGCTTTGGCAGCTCCTCAGCCCTCAGTGCCACTGGGCCAGCTTACTTTTTAACCTTTTCCCTGAATGTTATCAGTGGAACAATCCACTGTGGGTGTGTGGTAATGCTTCAGTAATCTCCCTTCTTGGGCAGATTAAGGTTCTCAGCTCTATCTCATGCCTCACAACCCGCCCAGAGTGTGTGGTTATTGCAATATTGCCACACACCCAACTAAAGATTATTCTTTACAAAGGTTACTTTGGAATGTACAATAGTACATATAAAAGGCGTGATATAAAATCAAGTTCCTTTTCTTGTCTAACTGGCAGATTTTTGTTGTTTGGGTTTCAAGTTCCTAGTTATAGGAGGAAATGATATATTTTAAGTGGTTATGAATTGTGTTCCAAATGGCAACCCACTTTTCATATACCAACAGATTGTAACATGAAACCATATATTCACACAGTTTAATTATCACGTAGTTCTTTGACATCTTTGACTGTGGCAACTATAGAGGTGCTAGGCACAAGGTGTATAATTGTTTTGGAAGACTAGAATACAATAAAGCGACACCGAATAACGTTTAGGCTGGGTCTCCTTATATATATATATTTATCAACAGCAAGGAAAAAGCTGGATCTTGCAAAGCACTTGTAAAAAAGCCATAGACCAAAGAGGCTAACCACCTGCTAATCTTTCAACACAGGTGTACAGATGTGCCTAGTGATTAGGACTTGCACCACACTGTATTAATTATGCTGTAATGAGAGCAGTTCCTGCATTTGCATATTAAGTACTAAATGTTTAAAAAGCAGCATCTGTTCCAACGACAGACTTTATAACGCAGTGCATCTCCAGCCCTGCCTTCCCAATGATTCATGCTCCACATTTATTTCTTTTATTTTTTTGTAAAACTTGCTTATTGAAATTCATTAGCAATTTATGGAGGTACCACATTCATCATCAGTAATTACAGGAGTTTTACATCACAACCATGGAATCAATGCATCAGGAAAGAAATGGTACAAAGGGCAGTGCAGCATATTATTAGATGGAGGAGTACAGGTCTCATTTTTTCCAGTGTTACAAACATATTGAATATAAATTAGTAGGCCTATAGAGAGAAGTCACCCCTTTCAAAGGCCTCTTCTAGGTAGCTCCACAAGGCCTGCAACAGCTCAGCCTTACCATTTAGAATGAGCTGAGTTCTTACCAATTTTAGACACTCCCTTGTTAGCCCATTGTTGGACTGATGGGGGATCAACAGCCAGCCAGTTTTAGGCTTTCGTTTTTCTAGCATTCACCAGGGCCATAAACCACAAGAATAGTTTAAGATGATGTCTGGCCAGATCTGCCCCCAATAGGAGTTCCAGGAGGGATTTTGGTAGGCTGCCCCCAAGCACTTTAAACATGATGCCATGTATGGTGTTCCAAAATACAATGATTTTTGGGCATGTTAGCGGCATGTAGGAAAAGATGCCTACTTCTGTATTTAGGGCAATATCTATCTGAGTGAGTGCTACAATGTTTTCTGAGGGGAATATATGCTCTGTACAAGAAATTATATTGGATCTGCCAGAGTTTGTTACTACTAGAACAAGATGCTAGGTTTTTAACTGCCTTGTCCCATATACGGGGATAATAATAATGTTTAGGTCCCCCTTCCACTGGGCCACAGTTTACTGGATGGGTGACAATACCCCCATAAGTATTTTGTAGTAAATTAAAAGGAGTTTGATGAGTGGCTGTTGTCTATAGAGTTCTTCCTCCAGAGGGGAGGAGTTACTATGATCTGGGTCAGTCGGGAAATTGTGGACAATCCGTGTACCACCTGGAGATGTATGAAAAGGTCTATCGGTCCAAGGTTCCACTCCCTTTGTAGTTCTGAGAAGGATAATCTCCACACACCATAGAATAGCTGCCCAAGATAATGGAGGCCCTTCTTTCTCCATCTAATAGACCAGCATGTAAGAGGGCAGTACACCTTGTATTTAATTTAAAGGTTGTACCAACATCTCCATATATGGATGTCATACAGGGATGCTTGAGAAGCTCATGTGCAGTTTTCCAAACTCTCTCAGCTGTGCAGGTGGGGGGATTACAAAGTTCCACCCCCATCCAGTTACCAACCTGGTGTGACAAGACTACCTTCCCAAGTCTGCCATCTGCTTCTTCCTTCTCTAGGGATTGCCAAGAAAGTTTGGTGGGTTTGTTTCCTATTGGAAGGAAAGCCACCTGGGATGCCCAATAATAGCACTTAAAGTGAGGCAGCCCCACCATGTGCTGCAGAGGAGCTGCAAAATTGAACTGCATATCAGAGCGTTCTTCCCTCACTGTAAGAACTGAAGCGTGATAACGTCCAGTTCTTTGAATATCTTATCTGGAATATGGATAGAGATGGGGAGTGAATGAAACAGGTACATATATTTAAGTAGTATGGACATTTTTTACCATATTAATTCTCCCTAACAAAGTGAGGGGCAGGGACAGCCAGCACTCATAATCTTCTGACAGGCTTGCTATGAGTGGGCCTTAGTTCTTTTACAACAATAAACGTAGCCTGCTAGGGCTGATAACCTCTAAGTATGTTTTGTTCTCCACCATTAGCAGCCCCATGGAGTTGCAACTTTTAGTCCAGTTGATCTTGTGTCTGAACAAGGCCCCATATTCAACCAGTATTGCCCATATGTGCCTCAGGTCCTCTGCTGGATTTTGTAAGAATAACAGTAGGCCATCTGCAAAGAGTGATACTTCATATTTCCTACCTCCTCCCCTGAATCCTTCAATGCCTGAGTGATTTCTAATTGCAGCCGTCAGCAGCTCCAGGGAGAGGACGTGGGGAGGGGGGGTGATACTGAGCAACCCTGCCTGGTTCTCCTGTTGAGACAGAAGGCTGGAGTAAGCATGTCATTTACCATCATTTGTTCCACAAGGGAGGAGTACAAAATCATTTTCAACCCAACCAGATGCTTCTCCATTTCTAACCTTTCCATGGTGTGAAACAAGTATGCCCACTCCATGTGATCAAATGTCTTTTTGATGTCCAGGGCATGGACCACCACTCTATCCATATATAGTCTTTTGGACCATCTATATACGATATTGAATGTTCTCTTGATGTTGTGCTTCCCTTGTGTCCCCTGGACAAAACCACCCTGCTCTGGATGAATGCAGGTGGGAAATATTTTCTCGCACTGGATGGCTATGAGTTTGGCCCGGATTTTACAATCTGCCATCAGGAGAGAAATGGGTTAGTACAATACAGAGAGTGAGAGATAATTGCCCTATGATGGTAGTACAGTGATACATGGCATACAAGGGATCATTTAAAAGACGTATGAACATTTTAAAAAATCAACTGGAATGCCATCTGGCCCTTGGGCTTCCTCACAAGTCAGACCCTTGATTGGCTATCTGATTTCCTGGATATCCTGGGGTGAATCCAGCTGTTTTGAGATCTCTGGGGTTATGGGGTGTACCCCAGCCTTGCAGAAGAAGGACTCTAGCAAGTCAGATGTAGGGGACACTTCTGTGGTATAGTGCTTAGTGTAAAATTTATTGAAAAATTGTCTCATCCCTATCCATTACACTAATGGGATCCCCCATCATGCATTTGTGCTATGACCCTTTCCTCTTCCTTTTTCTTTAGCTGTCACACCAGTAGTATTCCACTCCTGTTCCCATCAAAGTCCGCATCCACCTGCCTTATCAGAATTACGTGCTGTATGTGAGCTCTTCTTAAAGAGCACCTTTCCTGGTGCTCAGGACAAAAACTGTTGAGGCACCTTACCTGCTCCAAAGTCTGTGGTAGCCAAAAGGAGAATTTTAATATTGTTAGATTTGATGTTGGAAGGGTTCATAACTCACCTCTGTGGAGCCGACAGCTGCAGATCCCTTCCACTTCCTTGTGTTTAGCGCTGCCCCACTCTGGCACCTATTATGACAATTTACATGGAGAGCTGGGGACGCACTCTATGGATTACTATAGGAGCTGATTTTTACATCTTTTTTTAATAGTTCAAGGTACTGATTCAGATAAAATAAAGCCACCGTTCAATGAAGAAGGCTCTTGTTGGTTGAGTGGTGGCCTTGATGTATCAGAATCGGAACTCTGAAATATATAAAAAAAAGATGTAAATATCAGCCATTATGGTAGTCTATGGCGCGCCCCCTTCCTTGCACTCTCTATATAAATATATGGCAGTCATGCTAGCGTGGGCAGGACTGAACACAAGGCAATTGAAGGGATGTGCGGCTTGGATACATGAAGCAAAATTGCGATCCCTTTCCGCATCAAATCTAGCTATATTAAAATTCTTCTTTTGGCTCCCATGGACTTTGGAGCTGGTAAGGAACATATACCATTTTCCTCTGGAAATTTCTGTAAATATCAGTAATGGTGCTCTTTAAGGCATTGTATTTCTACTTTATCTTATGCAAAACATTATACAGGGCTGGGTGGGGTTGTTCACGTGGAATATTTCTTAGGCTTTTATTTTCTGGTCTAAAAATAACATTTCCTGTTCTGTGGCTCTTTTCTTCTGGCATGCATAAGATATTGTCTGTCCCAGTAGATATGCTTCCCACCAGCCAGATTGGGCTACAGACCCCTGCATATTGTGTGTTAAGAACTCCTGAATTGCCTGGGCTATGAAATCTCCGTATGCTTTTTCCCTGAGCAATGCTTGGTCTAGGTGCCATTGCTTAGACTGAGACCACCCTCACTTCCTCCCATTGTCATGCTTAGAGGAGAGTGATACGAGATCAACATGGAAGAGTATGTCACCAAGTGCAATCTGACCAGCACCTTTGTGAAGATTAAGATTCTGTCTGTCCTGGCATATAAGGGTGTGCATGGGTGTACAAGCTGTACTCTCAGCCTATGATGTTCTGGTGATTCCAAGCATCTATCATGGTGAATTTTTTTTTTTCAGTCTATCCCAGGTTCTAAGCATTCTGAGACATGGGAACAGGAGTTGTGTTAGAGCAGTCAAGGGTAGTGTTCCTAATGCAATTGTAGTCTCCTCATAGGATCCAATGGCCACTCATCTTGGTCATGTCCAGGGCCATCCTTTGGTAGAAGCCATTCTTCTCTATGTTAGGTCCATAAATGAAGCCTACCACTAGGGTTTCCCTTATGTGTGTTCTGATTTGTGCCAGTGCATACCATCCTCCCTAATAGAGTACCCTGGCAGTTACTTTGCTGCTAAAGCCTTCTGGTAACCAAACAACCATGCACTTTGGGTTAGCACTCTAACATGAGGCTATCCATGTGCTCCTCCAATTAACATTAGTCCTATCTAACTCTGGGGTTCAAATGTGTCCCCTGCAAAAGAATTACATGTGCTTTTAGTTTTTTGATTGTTCCCTCTATTTTTTTCCCTTTATTCATACAAACATAGAAATTGACAACAGATAAGGACTGCTAGGCCTATCAAGTCAGCCCGTAAACCCTACCCTTATTTATGGCCTTTGACCCTGCTTAGGGTAGACTTTAGCCTCTCGTTCCCACCACTAGTGATCCCTTATGCCTTTCCCATGCATATTTAATCCCTCCACTGTGCTTACTCCCACTATCTCCTGAGGCAGATTATTCCATGCATCTGCCACCCTTTCCGTGAAGAAAAACTTCCTCACATTTCCTCTTATCCTGCCCTCTTCCAATCTCATATCATGCCTCCTTGTTCTTGTATTTCTCATATATTGAAAGATGTCACTCCCTTGAACTTTGTTTATGCTTTTAAGATACTTAAAGGTCTATCGCATCCCTCCACTCCCTCCTTTCCTCTAGCGAGTACATATTGAGGTTTTTTAATCTCGCCTCATATGTTTTCTGGTGTAAGCCCTTTACTATCTTAGTCGCACTTCTCTGGACTGCCTCCACCCTGTCTATGTCCTTTCAAAGATGTGGCCTCTGGAACTGTACACAGTACTCCAGATGAGGCCTCACCAGTGTTTTATACCATTTGCATGCTTCAAACTATTTACATTCCATGTTACGATGTTTATGCTCTCATCCATGATCAATAATGGTGCACAATTGCCTTTGGCCTGTCTGTGCCACCCTCTACATGGGCTGTGAGTGAGCTGATGCCTCGTGCTGCTGTATGTGAATTAGAATATAGAATTTCAGGCTTCCCCACTTTGTATTCCCTCCTCCTCCCTCTCTTTCCTCACAATGATTCCAACACTAACACTGAAAAGAACATAAACAACAAGTAAACAGGTAACAGAGTTAAAGTTTATTACTGGGTGATTGATCACCCAGCCAGCAGTCTCCTCAGCTGTGATGGCATATTGGTTTCTGGCACATATGAAGATCATCCATAACAGGATGACTGTAAAGCTATTTTCAAAACTTCAGCTGGTGGAGCATGGGACTTGAATAATGGGCCAGGCATGGAACTCCTCTTCCCACCACTATAGCAGGGCACCTAAAAAACAGGATTGCTACCTTACCAGGTATCATAAGTAGTACACAGTTATGGCATAAATGGATATGACTCTGACCCATTTATAGGCCATCTGCTGTGATCAACCAAGTTAAAGTGCAGGCATCTGGCATTCGTAGCCTATTATTCAGAGACAGGTCACCTCCCCCCATACCTGCATCCCCGGATGCAGTCAGGAGGGGCAATGGGGCAAGGAGATCAAATATCATCACCCCAACCCTCAGTGCAAGGGCATATTAAGGTGGAACCTAAAGAGTCTCAAAGTGTAGAGTGAGCCAGTACCAGCCCATCTCAATACATAGTTCTAACCTGTCTCTCTAGACAAACATATGTAGCTATGCTAGTTGAGCATACCACATGAGCTGGTGATTGTGCAATAGTGTGCATCCATACACTGCTTGGAATGCACAGCAATGGCGAGGTATTTCCCTCCGGTGGGCTTGTTGCTGCCTTCCCCCCCTTGGCAAAGACGAGTGCTGCCAGCACCATTTTCAGATACAAATGTCCTCACCTGGACTTGAAAGTATAACACAGTGGCTAGTGAAAAATTCCCCTGTTGGCCCCCTCACTTCAGTGGTTGCACTACTTAAGCAACAGTTGGCTCCTGGGTTATCAGGTTAATAGGATAAAACCCTTGTAGAGTTAAAGCAGTCAAACTGGAAAGTACCCGGAACATGACGTAACCTCAGACACTTCTAAAAAAAATAGTTAGATCTTAGAAACCAGGGCAAAAAGTAAAATGCAACCCATTCAAGAAAAGCAGCCCAGCATTAGCACAGGTCTGAAGAATAAAGTACTGTGGTGCTGTGGAGAATTGTGTCCCCTGGACCCTTGACTCCCAGAATCTGTTTCTTCTCTTCACTATCTTTGCATGGTATACAGATAGGTGCCCACATTCTTATGACAATAGTTGTTCAGAGGGGAAGAATACATCTCAGCTGGCAATAGCATGGACAGGTAGGACTTGAGGGTGAATTGTAGCTGTCCTGGTCCAGGCTACTGTGGGAGAGGCTGGGGTGGTCAGGTCAGGCCATGGATCCATGTGGGCTCTCATTCACTTCAGTGGAGTTAACTGACCAACTATGTGCAGTTGCTAAGCTATGAGGTTAGATTCAGCCATCAGCCACTTCATCTTCCTCATTTATGACCTGCTTGGCTGCCACCAGATAAGTGAAAGGGTACTGAGGGCAGGTTATTCATAGTTGAGAGGGATAAAGATGGGCAAATTCCCAGCCTTGATGATGGAGTTTGGTCTTTAATCTGTTAAATTGCTGCCACTTATTTTGTAAGTCTATAGTCCTGATAGATGGACATCCATCCTCCATCCCCTGATATTGGTCCCATAACCTTGGCTGCCTACAAAATATTTTCTTTTTCAGTGTTGCGCAAATATTTGTTCAGAAAATGTTGGGGTTTGTTGCCTGGCTTTGGATTCTGGCCCACCCTGTGTGTCTGCTCCACCTTATACCAAGATGTCTATCTTGAGGTGCTGGATGATTCACTGGTGCATTTCCCACTCCAGACTGTTTTTTTCCAGCCCCTCTGGCAATCCAATCAGCCACAAATTCAAGCTTCTGGAGTGGTTCTCCCGGTCATCCACTTTCAATTTTAATTCTTCTACTGTTGCTTTCAGGATGTTCCATTCCCAGCTGATGTCAGCCACGAGGTTCTCTAGGTCACTTACTCTGCACCATCATGTCCTGTCTAGTGGCATACACTGAAGTAGTCACCCTGAAGCCAGTGATGATAGACAGCAGATGAATTAATTTCACAATGATATTTGTGAAGTTGGCTTTCATCTTGGAATGCGGATTTCTCAACATTGCTGGCATTCCAAATTCTCCATCTCAGACATACTGCAGCCCTCAGTCTCATTTGCCATTTGTGAATGTGTTCAGGCCTTGTGGAGTGGGTACTGTTATCCTGCAGAGGTCAGCAGCTCAAAGTTCAGTTTTGTCTGCCTTTTTCCTGGTTTGCCTGTGGGTATGAGCAGTAAACAGCAGTTTGGCACCATTAGTACTAATCTGTACGATTATTGCATTTTAAATGCAGCTGTTTTGTTCAGTGCCCAGTAGGTTCTCATTCAGGAGATGTTCACTATCTTGCCTGGTCAGCCCCCCCCCCCCACATACTTTAATAGCTGGGTTTGTAAATGCTTATGGCATTGTATGCACATAGGCACATATACAGTACTTGAGAGACTAAGTGTGACATTCATGTTCCAAAAAAAAGTTTATTTAAATTTTATGACTGCCCTATTTTGAGTGCTTACATGTGGTAGTTGTATTCTCCCAAATATAAAGATAGTTCATCACTTCTAACTTCCATTAAATGGGATAGAAAAGTATAATTACAAAAATGTAACATGATGTCCGTGGTGTCATATATGCCATTTCTAGTAATGAAGTAAACAGGATATCTCAATGCCTGAGTCTTCTATTTAGGTATAGTAGTTGATAACGTTTCATCATTTGGTCTCAAACAATAGCTGTAATCTATTAATTGACCGTCTATTATATGATAGAATTGCATGCCAATCCATAGCTAATGATAGTTAAGTGATGTCCCACATCTTTTTGCTTCCCCCATCCCAACTTCCCTGAGCACATATGTGGTACTATATGCATAAGATTCACACCAACAAATCTCTGAACAGTAAAGCACATTTTATTTTAACACAGTATTTTCTAATGCATAAAGTGAGTAACAGGACACCACAACACAAATGTGTCATTATCTGACTATGCTGCCAAGTATCTTGGTGCTTATTTTAACCATGGTATACAAATAACAAAATACAAAAGAGAAAGTTAAACCTTATTTACAGTAAAACATATGATAACATACTCTGTTTACTCATCTTCTGCTGCATAGTGAGGTAAATTTTAACTTGTCAGTACCAAACAGAAATTAATTACTCCCACTGGTTCCAAACCAGAAGAATAGAGGTACTCATTAATTTGTGCCATCTAGTAAGAACACTACGAATAATGGAAGTAATCCATTACATACAGCAAAATACACCATTTGTTACACACTCAAATTCCTGACAATACTGCCTGAACAGAGCCAAACAATGGCAAAAGAAGACAAAAGAAGGTATTGTATTAGGGTATGTTTCTCTTAAGTGCAAGGGAAGGATTTAGTGAAGTAGCTAGCAGAATCAATGGTGTTGATTGCAAAGGTACTATATGCCCTTGTGTCTTATCAGAAAACTGCAAGAAAATGCATTTATTTGAAATATAGTTGGAATCCAGACAGGGCTTGATTTAACTGGAGGAAGTCATCTTCTTGAAAGTGCAACCGTTGAGTCACCGCTGACTGTACAGGGTCACCAAATTTCCAAACAATATCTGTCAATGGTTGCATGGAATATTCAGCCATATCCGCATCAGCAAAACTGTAGGCACTCTTTGCATTCTTTAGCAGATATTTTAGTGTGACCCCTGTATCTGAGGAAGACACAACCTCAGCAAGGTATATAACAAGAGTGTTTTCCATCCGAGTCATAAACTTCACAGCAGCAAAGTTTCCTTCATGTATTTCCCTCTAAAAAGATATAAAAATCAATTAAATAATTACATCTGACCTCCACAGGAGTGCTGAATTTCAGATGGATGTCCAAAACATAGGAAGCTCCACCATGATAAGAAAAATACTGAGGGTTTCTCTCAAGTCAGAAATGTGGTCATTCTGTGTTGTAAATGATGCAATCTCATGTTGCACTTAACCTCTATATCCTACTCATGGACTTCACTAATATGCACCAAAACAGCAAAGGGCAAATACTGATTGCAACCTGCTCAGAAATGACCCCTCTTCCCTATGCAAGTGGGTCCAGACTGATCCATGTACTTTATAATAATATTTATAACAATATCTAAAGTAAAGGAACATGAGCTGTTCAAAATCTGCTGTAGATTGTGTTTTGACCCAATTGGTTCCTCTTTAGACTCACATTTTTTACACTGGTAGGTCCAATTCAACACCTGCTTTACATGTCCCAGCATTGTCACTGATTGAATTCCACTGGAAAAATACATGAACGCTTACATTAATGGTGAGCTCTCCCGAGGCAAAGGCAAATCTTCACATGACGGAGGTGGTGGTTGTGATTTTTGAGACCTTGATCATGGTGCTGGGAGACCTACAGACCTTGCTGGTGGTGGAGGTCAGGGCCTTGCTGGTGGTGGAGTTGGGGACCTTGGTGGTGGTGGAGTTGGGGACCTTGGGTAAGCTGGTAGAGGTGTTGATGGTGGTGTTGGCAATCTAGACTGTGGTGGTATGTCTGCCAAGTCTGCCCCAGATTTCAAACAAAAGAATCTCCAATGACCAGTAAACTCACTGTTGCTGCACTGACCTTTGTTACTTTTGCAGTACATGCAGAAACAGCTCCTTTCTCTTGCAGAAACAACATGTGGTTAAATTCCATGTATACGGTGTGTTATGGATGTGTTTGGCAATGTTTTAACATTGCTTCTTTTGGGACCTTTGTGGTTAATTTCCCTTTCCTTGACAAAGAAGAATGTTCTTTTTATATGCACATGTTCTTCCTCATTTTGGTGGCAGCTCAAATGTGGTTTTCTATAAAGAAACAAATCATGTGCATTAGTTATCATAGCTCTTCTTGATGTTACTGCTATTGAAGCATTCTTTTTCAGAACACCAACTTCACTGTCACATGGTCCTTTACCATGGTGACTTCCAAAGTAATGCTTCTCACATGGAAATTCAAAGTCATTCTCTTCAAATAATGCATCAGGAAAGTTTCCTTTATTTTTATATTGTGTAGGAGCACCATCAGAAAAGTGAATGCTTTTTGTCATGTTTATTCCTTCGTTTTGTAGGTATTTTGTTGCCAGAGATACGAAGTGCTGGACAGAATGAAAATCATATTTTCTGTCATCACTGATGAACATCAGGGACCTGTGCATTGTCATGCCCCAGTTGGGTTCTGGACACTGATAATATGCAATTACTGGGTGTAGTCACTTGATTGTATGCCCATTAGGCACGTTGTGCTTCATCCTGATAATGGCAACTGTAGTTTTCACCAAACTCAAGGCAATAATCAACACATTCATTGGGTACATTTTTCTGCACATTATCAAACTGCTTTGCCTGCCATTTTGCATTGAAAAGATGCTTAGACAATGGCTTCAGTTCTTCTTTCAGTTCCTCAATTAATTTACAAATCTCTCAATTCTGTTGTTTCATCTACATTTGTTTCTGTTTCATGACCTCATCCTTTTTTCTTGTGATATCATCCAATTGCCATCTTCTCCATGTCACTGTAGAATTTAAATAATCTTTTAATAGTGGGAACATTTTTTGCTAATACCTTTAACACCACAGTTGTCACATTCTCATTCAATGCATCTCTATTGGTAGTATCCATCTTTTTTGGGACAGAGTGTGAGTGCAGATGCCTCAGATTTGTGTTTTGTTGATGCTTCTGCAATATTATACTATGCACACTTTGCTGCAAGCCTGTTTAATTTTAAATCAATGTTAAGGCAGTACTCATACAAGCACTGCATCAGTTTATGTTTTGACATTGGGCTGATGTTTTGAGGGCGCAGTTTTACAGATTTGCTTTGCCCAGCTTGCAAATCTGGGTACTCCTCCTCGAATTGTTCATAAGTTGACTGAAGGAATGCTTCAAGTGCCTTTTTCACAATCTTGTCCTTACCAATAAGCTTTGCAACTGGCAGTTCTTGGGCTATATCACTTCTCTGATAAAAGTTATGCATTGCCTCAATTGTTGACACAGGTATGACATCCTTTCGTACTTTCCTTTTGCCAATATAGTCTTTTATCTAAGATGGATTCAGCAGAAAGGAATTTCCAGCTAAACCCAAACTGCCTTTGAAGATGTAACTTTCTGAATTTCTTTCTTATCAGCAAGGATTGATGAAGAAGTCTTCTAATCCTTACATCATCCTTCTTCTGAGATTTCTTCAGAGCTTTAAGTGCCACTTGCAAGCTATTTGCTTTAAGAAAATCCAATTGTTTCTTTTTAGAAGGTGTCAGTATGCATCTTTCTGCAATAGCTTGACTTTTTCTTGGTGTGCTATGTGACAGAATTGAAGCAACAACTTCTGCAAATTTTTGGGGACTAGTGGGCATGGCTTTCCTTGATCTCGATATTGTTTTTCTCCTGGCAGTTTGGCTCCTAAATGGGTTCTGCATTGCAGCGGTGTTCTGTGGTGATGTCATTGGGGTCACAGGAGAAAAAGTCAATACTGTGCTGGTATCAGATTGAATATTGGATATATTGGTGTCTGTTCCAATTGTTGCACTTTGTGAACTTGCCGTGTGTGTTTTTTTTGTTTTTTGCTGCATACAATGCACGCCTTCACTCATTTATTCATCTTCTTTTTTGAGATGTCATATTTTCCCCTTGTGTTTGTTTTTTTTTTCTCTCCACTGTGCTCTCAATTTATTGACTTCTGGTCTTTTTCTCTTTACTTCTTTACTGACTACCTCTTCATTCTCTTTGATTTTTCTGTACTGTTGCATGTGAAGCCTTGTCTTTTCTCGTTATTGCACCTTTTTCTCCTCAGACATTGCCATCTTGTATTGCTTAACATGTGTGTTTTCTGATGCATGAAAAGCTTGATACTTTTCTGGGTCAGCTGTAATCCTTGCTCTATATTCATGCATTCTCTCTTTTGGGGTTCTCCTTTCTTGTCCCATGCCACTGTGAGATCCTTCTACCTCATGATCTTGCTGAGCTTTCCTGCTATTGCCACCAACATGAGGTATGGATGATGATGTTTCCTTTTGTGGTTTCTGCTCTTGTAATCTTATGCTCTGGATTTCCATCTAGAGTGGCCAAAAATAAAATACAGAAACAATAATATACTCTGCAGTCCATGTTAACACGTTCTGTTTTGTTTTTGTTGGCCAGCATCTGGTTGCTGAACTGTTCTGCCAACATCAAATTGCCTAGATTATTATATGAATGACATGCTGAATATTCTATACAGCAAGACTGTGGGAATCCTAACTAAGAAAAAAAAATCGAGGGCTTACTGTGGACAGATCACCTAAGAAACCAGTAAATGAGCTGCTGTGGTGAAGAAAGTATCACATCTTGGTTGCACCACATTAGAACCACAGCATCCTGTGTTGGTCATTCAAATGTTGAACAGTGGAACAGAAAACAGAGAACAAGAGGATTCAACACAGGACTATCAATTGCCAAGACAAACTTGAAGAAGCAGATGAGATGCAACACAAGAAGACTGAAGACAGTATAATAAAGAAAAAAGATCTAGTAGTCATGGTGGATGGCTCTTCTAAAAAAAGAGGAAATGAGCTACTTTGGTGAAGAAAGTACCAAGTCCTAGTTACACCACAAGGACAACAGTATCCAGTATTGGAAAGTCCCTCATGTAGCACCTGAGTTTCTCTATGGCCAGCTAGTGGCAAAAATGCTGATGGACCTAGTATCATATCTGTGTAGAAGCATAACATTAGAGAATGCTTGCTTGGGGCAATGCACAAAACTGTCACAAGTGATAATTTTGTGTTTATTGCCAGACATCATCACCAAATCATTGATTGCTTAATCCCATTAATCAAAAGACCAGTGTTCCAGAAGGATATAGTGGGGGTCTCAGTCATCCACTGGCATGTGCTTTATAATGACAGCACTGCCATGATGTCTTTGTAATGAACAGGTGGCTGGCCCAAGCCACAACAGCAGTAAACATGTGTGCAGTGTGTGCACATTTCTAACTCCTGTGGCTCTGTGGTAAGGGGAATGGGTGTACCAAGGCTACAGAGGGGGTATCAGTCATCCAGCAGCATGTGCTTTACAATGACAGCACTGCCATGGTGTCTTTGTGATGAACATGCACCTAGCCCAAGCCACAACAGCAGCAAGCATGTATGCCTGTGTGTGCACATTTCTGACTCCTGTGGGTCTGTGGGAGGGCAGATGGATGTACCAAGGCTACAGAGGGCTCTCAGTCATCCACCAGCATGCACTTTATAATGACAGAACTGCCATGGTGTCTTTGTGATGAACATGCAGCTGGCCCAAGCCACAACAGAAGCAAACATGTATGCCTGTGTGCATGAATTTACAACTCCTGTGGCTCTGTGAGAGGGGATGAGCATACTAAGGCTACAGAGGGAGTCTCAGTCATCCACTGGCATGTGCTTTACAATGACAGCACTGCCATGGTGTCTTTGTAATGAACATTCAGCTGGCCCAAGCCACAACAGCAGTAAGCATGTATGCCCATGTGCATGCATTTCCAAC
Source organism: Neoceratodus forsteri (assembly GCA_016271365.2). NCBI lineage: Eukaryota > Metazoa > Chordata > Ceratodontiformes > Ceratodontidae > Neoceratodus > Neoceratodus forsteri. Next base: position 236,646,856 of record CM028132.1, on the reverse strand, counting down.
TCCTGTGGCTCTGTGGGAGGGGGGATGGGGATACGGAGGCTACAGAGGGGTCTCAGTCATCCACCAGTATGTGCTTTACAACAACAGCACTGCCATGGTGTCTTTGTAATGAGCATGCGGCTGGCCCAAGCCACAACAGGAGCAAGTATGTATGCCTGTGTGCATGCATTTACAACTCCTGTGTCTCTGTGGGAGGGGATGGGCATACCGAGGCTACAGAGGGAGTCTCAGTCATCCACTGGCATGTGCTTTACAATGACAGCACTGCCATGGTGTCTTTGTAATGAACATTCAGCTGGCCCACACCACAACAGTAGCAAGCATGTATGCTTATGTGTGGGCATTTTCAACTCCTGTGGTTTTGTGGGAGGGGAGATGGATGTACCGAGGCTACAGAGGGGGTCTCAGTCATCCACCGACATGTGCTTTACAATGACAGCACTGCCATGGTGTCTTTGTGATGAACATGCAGCTGGCCCAAGCCACAACAGAAGCAAACATGTATGCCTGTGTGCATGCATTTACAACTCCTGTGGCTCTGTGGGAGGGGGATGGGTGTATCGAGGCTACAGATGGGGTCTCAGTCATCCACCGGCATGAGCTTTACAACAACAGCACTGCCATGGTGTCTTTGTAATGAGCATGCAGCTGGCCCAAGCCACAACAGCAGTAAGCATGTATGCCTGTGTGAATACATTTCCAACTCCTGTGGCTCTGTGGGAAGGGAGATGTGCATACAGAGGCTACAGAGGGGTTCTCAGTCATCCACCGGCATGTGCTTTACAATGACAGTGCTGCCATGGTGTCTTTGTAATGAACATTCAGCTGGCCCAAGCCACAACAGCAGCAGCAAGCATGTATGCCAGTGTGCATGCATTTCCAACTCCTGTGGCTCTGTGGGAGGGGGATGGGTGTATCGAGGCTACAGATGGGGTCTCAGTCATCCACCGGCATGAGCTTTACAACAACAGCACTGCCATGGTGTCTTTGTAATGAGTATGCAGCTGGCCAAAGTCACAACAGCAGCAAGCATGTATGCCTGTGTGTGCAAATTTACAACTCCTGTGTCTCTGTGGGAGGGGGATGAGCATACCGAGGCTACAGAGGGGTCTCAGTCATCCACCGGCATGTGCTTTACAATGACAGTGCTGCCATGGTGTCTTTGTAATGAGCATGTGGCTGGCCCAAGCCACAACAGTAGCAAGCATGTATGCTTATATGTGGGCATTTTCAACTCCTGTGGTTTTGTGGGAGGGGAGATGGATGTACCAAGGCTACAGAGGGGGTCTCAGTCATCCACCGACATGTGCTTTACAATGACAGCACTGCCATGGTGTCTTTGTGATGAACATGCGACTGGCCCAAGCCACAACAGCAGCAAGCATGTATGCCTGTGTGCATGCATTTCCAACTTCTGTGGCTCTGTGGGGGGGATGGGTGTACTGAGGCTACAGAGGGGGTCTCAGTCATCCACTGGTATTTGCTTTACAACAACAGTGCTGCCATGGTGTCTTTGTAATAATATTATCCCACACTCACTTTTCTGCATGTGCCTTGAAAGCCAGCAATATGGCTGCTTCTTTGTCCAGCCCCAACCAGCAATCAGTGATCGAGTTTCTGTATCACATTTGTTCAATAATGAAAACATAAGAATCACTTATATGACTCAATGCATGTGCCCTGAATACCAGCACAACTAATTTGATTGCCCCACACTTGCATTTCTTTATGTGCCTCAACTGTCAGTGCCACACAGCAAATTCTTTTTCCTGAACTCACTTTTCTGCATGTGCCTCGAAAACCAGAAACATTTTTCCTGAACTCACTTTTCTGCATGTGCCTCGAAAACCAGAAACATGGCTGCTTCTTTGTCCACCCCCACCCAGCAAACAATGATCAATTTACTGTACCACATTTGTTCAATAAAGTAAAGATAAGAATCGATTATAGGACTCAATGCATGTTCCCTGAATACCGTCACCACTCGGTACTTTGATTGTCCCATACTTGCATTACTTTATTTGCCTTGATGGTCAGCACCACACGACAGCTTCTTTGTCCCCCACTCACTTTTCTGCATGTGCCTTGAAGACCAGCAACATGGTGGCTTCTTTGTTTTTATTCATAGTTAATGGAAAGGTGTGGAAGGGTGGGTTCTGGCTTTATGGGGGACTGGGGCCACACCTGGACAGATGCAAGCCTGTGTAAAGAAAATGGCCCACATCCATCCAGGAAGGTAACCATGGTCCTCAATAAGAAGTTTGAATGCTTCAGCATCACACATTTAAACTGGCCAAGGGGGGGGGGTCAGAAAGGTCAGGTGGCTTAGTAGCACCCCCCAACCCTCCAAGGCACATTCAAGAAAATAAATTGAAGTCCAGAACTGTGAGAGGAGATGGAAAGGGTGAATTTGGGCCCACATAATAAAGACAACTGGCAAGGGGGGAGAAGTAGAGTAGGGGAGGGGGGGAAGAAGCAGGAGAGCTGCAGCAGGCATAGTAATGGGGTGAGGATGCAAAATATGGTGGGCCATGGTAACCAATACCCATAGCCTGGGAAATAAAATCCCAGACCTGAACTGAAGGCATTGATACTAGAGGCAGACCTGGACATAGTAGCAATAACTGAGACATGGTATACAGTCAATCATGACTGGAAAAAAATTATACCTGGTTGTGCACTGTTCAGGGGGGATGGGGTAAAAAAGGAAGGGGTGGCCCTGCATGTCAGAGTATGGAGAAAGGTGACAGAGGTACAGGGTAGGCAGGGGCAGGCTAAGGTGCTGTGGGTCACCCTTAATCCTGGCAATTGAGCAGCAATACACACAGGGGTGATCTACAGGCCTCCTGCACAGGGGGAGGAAGTGAACAGGGAGCTTGTGGTCAAAATACAGGAGATGGCAACAAAGGATAACATTTTGCTACTGGGGGATTTTAATATGCCAGACATTGATTGGTCCACCCAGGCAGCTGCTTCAGCAATCCGAACATACGAACATATGAAATTTGCCAGCAGATAAAGGCCTAGAGGTCTATCAAGTCTGCTCGAATGTGCAGCTAGCACCCCTTATTCTGCAGCTGCCCCTTCCTTCTACCCTTCCCCTTCATTAACCCTCACCCTTGTCCTGTCCCATCTTCGTTTGAAGCAGTCCACTGTTCTACTGCATACCACTTCTGCAGGTAACGTATTCCACCCAGCCACCACCCTCTCTGTAAAAAAGTGTCTCCTTATCTCCCTCCTGAACCTTCCTCACTCCAGTCTCATATCATGTCCCCTGGTGGCCCTCCCCTCCCTTACTTTGAACATCCCCTCTGTACCCGTCTTGTTTATTCCTTTCATGTATTTAAAGGTTTCAGTCATGTCACCCCTGTCTCTCCTCTCCTCCAGTGAGTACATGTTCAACTCCTTCAACCTCCTCTCATATGATAAGTCCCCCAGCCCCTTGATCATCTTTGCCCCCCTGCGCTGCACCCCCTCCAGTAACTTAATGTCCCTCTTCAGATATGGGCGCCAGTACTGCACAGTACTCAGGTGTGGTCTAACTAATGACCTATACAGTGGCAGAATCATCTCCTCCCTCCTGAGGATATACCTTGCAATACAACCCAGCATTTTGTTGGCCTTGCAGCTGCCTTCCTACATTGTGCTGAGTTGTTCATTAACCCTGTAATGAGCACACCCAGATCCTTCTCCTCCTCTGTCTGGGCTAGCTGCACTCCTCCTTGGGTTCTTCATCCCAAAATGCAGCACCTTGCACTTTTTGGCATTAGACCCCAGTTGCCAGGTGTCTGACCAGGTTTCAAGCTTTGCCAGATCATCCTGCAACCCCTGCCATCCCCCTAGGTCATCCACCACCGCGCCAGCCTTGGTATCATCAGCAAACAGACTGATCTTTGCTCTTGATGTCCCATGATATGTCTGCAATGAATATCCCAAACAACACTGGTCCCAACACTGAGCCCTGTGGGACACCGCTCGTCACTGCCCTTGGGTGTGAGAGCTCCCCACCCACCACCACCCTCTGTTGCCTTCCCTGCAGCCAGTTTCCTACTCATCTCACCAGCTTTCCACCCGCCCCTGTGCCTACAAACTTCCTTCCCAGCCTTCCATGTGGCACCAAGTCGAATGCCTTACTAAAGTCCAGATACAGGACATCCACTGCATGGCCCCTGTCCAGTTGCCTAGTTACCCAGTCATAGAACTCGACCAGGTTGGTTTGGCAGGATCTGCCACGTATGAAGCCATGCTGTCTGCTGTCCTGTAGTCCTTTGGCCTCTAGGAGGGCCACCAGCCTCTCCTTCAGGATAGTCTCCATCAGCTTACCCACGATGGATGTGAGGCTCACTGGTCTGTAGTTTCCCAGTTCATCCTTGGGGCCACTCTTGTGGAGTGGCACCACATAAACCATCCTCAGTCCTGAGGTACACCCGAATGTAGTGAGGCATTAAATAGGTCTGCAAAGGTCCTGCAAGGACCTCTGCCGCTCCTTCAGTACCTGGGGTGGATGCCATCCGGGCCTGGGCCTTGTCCACCCACAGTGCCTTCAAACCCTCTCGAACTCTGCCTCCATGATTTCCCCATCTGTCACCACTTCCCTGCTTCTACCATTTCTCCCACCTTGGGTGTCACCCCCTCTTCTCTTTAGTAAATACTGAGCAGAGTACTCATTTAGTGCTTCCGCATTACGTACCTGCTTCCACCCAACCCCTCCTTCCTAATCCTTACTATGTGGTCCTTACAGCTTCTTTTCTCCTGATGTACTTAAAGAAGTCCTTCTCCCTTCTAATGCCTTGTGCCAGCCTGAGTTCCGTGAGATGCTTTGGGTCCCCTTACTGCCCTTGTCACCTCCTTCATTCTGTCAAGTACTCCTCTGTCCTCCCCCTCCCTGTTTCTTGTACTTCCCAAAGGCAGCTCTTTTTCTCCTTACCTTTTCCATGACCTCCTTGCTCAACCAGCTCGGTTTCTTAGCCCTAGCCTTCCTGCTCTGGGCTTTGCAGCAGGTTTTGGTTGCCTCCATTATCCCCAGCTTTATGAGCTCCCACCTCTGGTTAGTATCCATACTAGATTGAATTCTGGCCAGGTACCCTTTTACCACTTCCCCCATCCTCCCAAAGTCGGCCCTCCTAAAATCCAGCACTCTTGTGCCAGATTCCACTCCTTCTTTGCCCATATCCAGTGTGAGCCATACTGAGTGGTGATCACTCCCTGACAGTGGTTCCTCCACTGTAAGTTCTCTCACAAAGTCCCCATTTGCCAGCACAAGGTCAAGGGTATTCCCTAATCTGAGCCAGATGCAGAAGCATCCTGGAGTCCCTAAATGGGGCAGAAGTCTCAGGTAGCTTGTACTTGATCCCACCCAGTAAAAGGCAATTCTTGACCTGATACTGACCAATGGGGACAGAATCACAGATGTCAGGATGGAGGGGAACTGTGATCCAGTGACTACCACATAGTGTTGTTTAGCATGGGAACAAGGACCCAGTCAAGTCACGAGGGTGAAAGTTTTGGATTTCAAGAAGGCAGACTTTGATGAAATGGGAAGATGCATCAGAATAGCCCTGGAAAAGAGGGAGGAATGGAGAGATAAGAGCAGTGTGGGCACATAAAAAGGGGCCACTGGGGAAGTGAAAAATCAATACATCTAATTAGTATCTAAAGACAAGAAAAAGAGGAAGCTTCTGTGGTTCTTGAAAGAGGTAGCAGACAAAGTAAGGGCTAAAAGGGCAAGCTTCAGTAAATATAAGGAGACCCAAAGATAGGAGAACAAGCAGGTGTACTTAGAGTGTCTAAGAGAAGTGGGTAAGGCTGCATGGTGGACTAAGGTACAAACTGAATAAGGATTAGCACAGACAGTAAAGAAGGGGGACAAGACGTTCTACAGGTACATCACTGATAAAGGAAGAACCAGGGTAGTATTCTAAGACTCAAAGGGAATGAAGGGAAGTGTAGGAGCAGAGATCAGGAACAGGTGGGAATATTAAACAAATGCTCCTGTTCAGTATTCACTGAAGATGAGGAGGGTCAGGGACCACAGAAAGGGAACAATTGCTAGGGGGGGTAGACACCAGCCCATTCAGAGTGGATATAGCCCTGGAGGAGCTCACAAAACTGAAGGTTGACAAAGCAATGGGGCCAGATGGCATACACCCAAGGATATTAAGGGAACTGTGAGAAGAGCTAGCTAAACCTCTGGCAGCCTTGTTCACAGAGTCCATTAATACCAGAGTGGTTCCAGAGGACTGGAAGAGAGCACACGTGGTTCCTCTGCACAAAACCAGCAGTAGGGAGGAGGTGGGGAACTATAGGCTGGTCAACGGGCGATCAACTTCTCCTCAGTAGTGGGGAATATCGTGAAGACACTGCATAAAGAAAGAATAGTGGGACATCTAGAGTCCCACGGGGCCCAGGATCCAAGAAAACATGGATTCACAGCAGGGAGGTCATGTTCAATCAATCTGAGATTTCTTTGACTAGGTGACAAAGTAAATCGGGGGGGGGGCATGGATATCTCTTACCTTGATTTCAGTAAGGCCTTCAACACTGTTCCACACAAGAGGCTGATTAACAAGATGGATAGTCTGTGCATGGGGCACTAGGTGGTAAATTGGGTTAGGAACTGGCTAACAGACAGGAAACATAGATACATAGATACATAGACAGTGTTGGCAGATAAGGGCCTATGGCCCACCCAGTCTGCCCATTTGAGCTTGTAAGTTCAGTTTGTTTTCCTAGAAGTCTGTTGCCCCTTACCCCTAACCTCCAGAATTCCTTTATGACTATCCCATGCATTCTTAAATCCCGTGATTGTTTCAGCCCCCACCACTTCCTCTGGCAGGGTGTTCCACTTGTCCGCCACCCGTTCTGTGAAGAAATTCTTTCTTATGTTTCCTCTGAATCGTCCTCCCTCCAACTTCATCCCATGCCCTCTAGTCCTGGAACATCTTTTTCGCTTAAAAATAGTGTTTTCCTGCACCCTGTTCCTCCCTGTAAGATACTTGTATGTCTCTATCATATCCCCTCTCTCCCTCCTCTCCTCCAGGGAGTACATGTTCAGTTCCTTCAACCTGTCTTCATAAGACCTGTGATGCAATCCATGCACCATCTTTGTTGCCCTCCTCTGAACCTTCTCTACCCTGTCTATGTCCTTACGTAGGTATGGTCTCCAGAACCGTACACTGTACTCCAGGTGGGGCCTCACTAGTGTCTTGTATAGCTGAATTATGACCTCCCTTTTCCTGCTGGTGATGCCCCTGCCTATACATCCCAGCATCCCTATTTGCTTTACCTGCTGCCTTGTCACACTGTTTCCCTACCTTGAGGTCATCAGAGATGATAACCCCAAGATCCCTTTCCTGCTTGGTGCATGCTATATCCTCACCCCCAACTGATATATTGTGCCAGGGTTTTGTGCCCTACATGCATTATCTTGCACTTCTTTGCATTGAATTTCAACTGCCAAACCCCTGACCATTCTTCAAGTTTCTGCAGGTCCCTTCTCATTCTGTCTACACCCTCTGGTGTGTCTACTCTGTTACAGAGCTTTGTGTCATCAGCGAACAGTGAAATTCTGCCTTCTAGGTCCTGTGCCATGTCACTGATGAAGATATTGAATAGGACCGGTCCCAGCACTGATCCCTGTGGTTCCCCACTGGTCATTCTTCCCTCTGTGGAGTGACAGCCATTTACCACCACCCTCTGTGTCCTGCCACCCAGCCAGTTACCTACCCACCACACTACTGTCCTGCCCACACCCATATTCCCCAGTTTGTGTAATAGTCTTCTATGTGGCACAGTGTCAAAGGCCTTGCTGAAGTCCAGATAGGCCATGTCCACTGCCCTCCCTGATCCACCTCCCTAGTCACCCAGTCAAAAAATTCAATGAGGTTGGTCTGACATGACCTCCCCCTGGTGAAACCATGCTGCCTTGGGTCCTGTAGTCCATTGACAACCAGATGTTCCACCAATCTCTCCTTCAGTAGTGCTTCCATGATCTTCCCCACTACCGAGGTGAGGCTGACTGGTCTGTAGTTCCCTGCTTCCTCTTTGTTCCCACTTTGTATAAGGGGACTACATCTGCTGTCCTCCAGTCTTTGGGTACCTCCCTGTTTCCAGTGATCAGCTAAACAGGATAGCCAGAGGTTCAGCCACCACCTCTCTTAGTTCTTTAAGGACCCTGGGGTGCACCCCATCTGGCCCCATTGCTTTATCAATTCTTATTGCTTCCAGTTCCTTCAGGACCCTTTCTGGTGTGAAGGGACTTGTGTCCATTTCTGCACCATTCTCACCCCTTGTACTCCCTTCAGACCCATTACCCTCCTCTTCCTCAGTAAAGACTGAGCAGAAATACCTGTTCAGTATGTCAGCTTTACTGTTGTCATCCTCCATGTGGCCCCCATCCTCCTCCTTCAGTCTCACTATCCCTCCCTTTGTCTTTTTTCACTTATGTACCTATAAAAGGTTTTGTCCCTCTACCCACTGATTTTGCAATGTGTTCTTCTGTCTGAGCTTTGGCTTCCCTTACTGACCTCCCTGCCTCCCTTTGCTTCTCCTGGTACTTCTCCCTATCCCCTTCTGCCTGTGTCTTTTGTATTGCCTGAATGCAATCTTTTGGCTTTCACTTTCTTTGCTACCTCTTTGAAAAACATAATGGTCTCTTCTTCCTTTTCCTCTTACTAACCTGCTTAATACATAATTCTGTTGTTCTTGTAATCCCCAATTTAAATACTGCCCACTGTTCCTCAACCCCTGATTCCTGTCCCTTTCCCCTTAATGCCTCTTTCAAGTATCTCCCCATTTTCCCAAAGTCTGCCCCCCTAAAATCCAGGATACGTGTTTTTGTGTGGTTTGGTTAATGGGTTAGTGGGTGTTGGTTAATGGGATTCAGTTTGAGGAGAGGGGGTGACCAGTGGGGTACCTCAGGATTACTCCTGGGGCCAGTTCTGTTCAATATCTTCATTAGTGATACTGCAAAAGGACTGGAGTGAAAGGTCCAAATGTTGCAGATGATACCAATATCTGTAATGGGGTGGATACTCCTCACAGAGTGGAGAAAATGAGAAGGGACCTGGAGAAGCTGGAACAATAATCTGAGGTGTGGCAGCTGAGGTTTAATGCTACAAAGTGCTAAATTATGCACCTCAGACAAAGGAACTCTGGGGTGAGCTAAGAATGGGGGGGAATTGCTGGCTATCACCTAGGAAGAAAGGGACCTAGAGGTCAATATTTTGATGACCTGAAAATTTCAAAGCAGTGTGCCAAGGCTGCAGGGAAGGTCAATGTCATGCTGTGTTGCATAGTTAGGGGTATCACTCATAGAAGGTGGGAGGTAGTGATGCCATTGTGTAAACCACTAATCAGGTCTCATCTGGAGTACTGTGTGGCGTTCTGGTGGCCGCACCTTTGGAAGAACACTGACAGGTTTGAGAAAGTCCAGAGAAGGGCAACTCTGATGGCAGATGCTCTGCACCACAAAACGTATGAGAACAGATTGAAGGACTTCAATATGTACTCACTGGAGGAGGGAGAGGGGGAACATGATACAAATATTGAAGTGCCTAAAGGGCATGAACAAGGTGCAGGGAGGAGACACCATCCTATACAGGAGGAGTACAAGAACAAGGAGTGATGATATAAAATTGAAACTTGGCAGGTCGAAAGGGAATGAGAGGAAATTCTTCACAGAAAGGGCGGTGGACATATGGACTGATCTGCCACAGAAGGTGGTGAGAGCATACATACAAACATATGTATCTGCCAGCAGGAACAGGCCACATGGTCTATCAAGGCTGCCAGAATGTGCAGCTAGCCTCCATTACATTGCAGCTGCCTCCCCCTTCCCTCCCCCATCGCAATTAACACACTTTCATCTTGTCCCATCCCCTTTTAAAACTACCCACCGTTTTACAGGATACCACCACTTTGGACAGTGTTCCACTTAGGCACAACCCTCTCCATCAAAAAGTGTCTCCTCATTTCTCTTCTATATCCCCCCCTCTCTAGTTGGAGACCATGTCCTCTCATGTCCCTCCCATCCACAACTTATATACCCCACGTACCTGTATTTTTTAATCTCTTTTACATACTTACAGGTCTCAGTCATATCCCCTGATCCTTCCTCTCCTCTAGGGAGTGAGTATATATTTAACTCACTCAGCCTTTCCTCTTAGGGTTTGTCCACACATGGTAGGGGATCTAAACATACTTGGTCAGGCATAGGGGAATCTTGGAGGTACCGTAGGACAGAGGGAGGGGAAGCTACTGACCAGATAGGGTCAAATACAAGGCTAACAGGCAGACTAGATGTCCTTGCAGTCCTTATCTGCTGACAATTTCTGTTTCTATGTTTTTCTGCATGTCCCTTAAATAGCCTTTGGGGCACAGAAACATTGAAATTGTCAGCAGATAAGTACCGAAAGGCCCTTCTAGCCTGCCCGTTAGTCCTACACTTGACCCGTGGCTGCTTCTTTGTCCATGCCACACCAACACACAAGACATAAACATGACCAATTTTCTGTAACACACTTGTTTATTAAAACATAAGAAGCTCTTATACTACACAATGCATGTGCTTTCTTCATTTGCCAGGAATACCACCACCACATGGCACCCTGACAGCAAACAAAGACAAAAAGTCCCAGGTCTCACCCAAAAATAGACATCTGTTTTGTCTAGTGTGCTTACCTGGTTAACATACACAAAATAAATAAATACCCCTCAGTTTCTGTGGAGTCCCTTACAAGTAGAGCACATTTTCTTAATTATTGATTAAAAGTAAGCACCATAAAATGTTCACAATTGGGTTAAAATAAGTACCCCATAGCACTTGCTGCATGTGCACGGCAGGCCGGGACCACTTGACTGCTTCTTTGTCCAGCCCCTACTAGCAAACTAAACTAAAAATAAATAGAAAAATGATTCAAAATCAGTACCCCCAAGTCTGTGGAAGCCCTTACACAAAGGGCACAACTAATGCATTCCTTATGTAAAATAAGCACCTTTTAATTCTCCAGAAATAAAACCCTCTAGCCCTTAGTGTATGTGCACAGTAGGCCGGGACCACACGGCTGCTTGTTTATCCCACATTTGCAAACAAAATCATTTCTCTGTCCAGCCTCCAACAGTAAACAGAACTGATGTAAAATAACCACCTTGTCATTTTTCAAAATTAAAACCCCATAGCACTTAGTGCATGTGCACTGCAGGGTGGGACCACACGGCTGCTACTTTGTTTGTCCCACATTTGCAAACAAAACTGAAATCCATACTCTGTGGTGGCATTTTTGAAATAAGCATGGCTACTGCATTGTTTGACCCCCATGTGATTTCTGCATGGGCCCTGAAAGCCAGAACCACATGGCTGCTTTTTTACCTTTTATCAACCATCATAATTTCCAGAACACACCAAAAACAGCATCATTTTTCACAGTCCCCACACAGATGGGCCACATTTTGTTTTTATTAGTACTTAACAGTGCATTTGTAACACACAGCATGGTTTGTTTCTTCTTGACCCCCCCGTGCCACAAACACAACAAAATGACCCAATTCTGCCTCTTTATATAAAAATAAAATGCAGTTCTACAGCACTCCCCCATGGATATTTGTTTCTATACACTCTCACACACACACACACACACACACACACATACACTATGTGGGCCACAGTGTTTCATGCATAGCTGATTATTCTTGACCCCCAACCCAAACCAATGCCTTTTGTGACACACAGCATGGTTTATTACTTCTTGACCCCCCCATGCCACAAACACATCAAAATGCCCCAATTCTGCCTCTTTATATAAAAATAAAATACAGTTCTGCAGAATCCCCCCATTTGTTTCTACACACCCCTACACACACACATACACACACATAACGCACAATCAGACACACACACTATATGGGCCACAGTTTGTTCATAGCAACACTTTTACGGAGTTTACTCCAGGCACTCCTTGTTTCTAACCCCCACCTCCTAAAACCACAAACCACAGAAGTAGACAAATACCTTAAGCACTATCCATTGCAGAGCAAAAGGGAATGTTCAAACAGCAAGCAGGCTCTTGGGCACAGCACACTAGACTTGAGCAACTGACAGACGCGTGTGCACGCTAAGCAGATAGGAATATGCCACCACTTCTCCGGTTAAAAAGCCATGAACAAAGGGGTTCCCCACTGTGCAAAGTGCACCTTTATACCCCTAGCACACCACAGAAAATGGGACAAAATAGGACTTTTGGTTTGCAGTTCTCCAGAACGGGTTTCAGACCCGATGTAACGTGCACAAAATCAGGACTACAAAATGGGAGACTGGCTACATATTTAAATAAAAGGAAACTAAAAAATTACAAAACAAATACATCTATGAGGCACAATATTAAGCAAGTAGATGAATACTGTGGACATTGTAACTACAGCACTCCTGATGTGATTTGGGTAAAACTGGGGTCTAAAAAAAAAGCACAATCAAGACACCACATGTTAAGAACGTTCCTGGGGCCAAAATATAACAAAATTGTTAAAACAGTCAAAGTAATCAAGATCTAAACAGTTCAGTGGTGAGTGTGATGGTGTTGGACACAAAAGGCACAAACTGCTTTCCCAGTTTAATTAAATCAAAACCTGGAATTTAGCAACATATTATATTTCAGGAAGTAGTGTCACAAAAAAAGGCAACTGATTAAAGTGACTAAAACGGTGCTTCAGTTTGTGTCACAGCTGTATAAACAGACAACCACACACTATCTTATTCTCATTATGTCTTTATTATGATATTTTGCCATATGAGTTAAAATAAGCAATTTTTATTGATTTTTAACAGTTACTGTGTTAATGTATTGCTCATGCAAGTCTCTAAAATGTTGTACAGTTGCCTGTATGTATTTATTGTATCCGATCCATAATTTGTGTTACACATAGCAGATCTGCATAATCTCATGCCATGCAGAAAAATTATTCTACTTGCTTGTTACCATAGGACTGAAAGACTTTTCAGTTTTGTCCAAAAAAACTTACAGCTGGCTGCAGCAGAACCTGAAATTCCCCCCCCCCCCAAAATGTAATTGCAAGCTTTCTATTCCTTATTAATAAATGCATGTGCATACCAGCAGGCTCTTTGCCTCTTAGTTTTCATCTGTTCTTGATGCTTTTCTTGCCCTGATGCAATGATCCTCTGTGTGTAATATATGAATAATTTCCATGGCAACAGGTCGTGATGTAATAAGCAGATTATTATGACTTCACAGCAAGAATAAGCAAAATGAGCACATAATGAAAAGGTGGACTGTTTTAATTCAAACGTCTTTAGAAATTAAAATGAAAGGTCCTGATGTTCAAATTCTATTTTCTATTCTATTTTCAATATTCATGAATGACCTCTCTTCTGCCTGCTCCTCTGCATTTATTCACATTTGCACTGATGAGACAGTGCCACTAGATTATTTTCCCCATGACCTGACTTCCTGGTTACAACTTGACTTTGACACTGTTCAGTGCTAGTTCTTATCAAGCCAACAGTCCCTTAATGCAAAGAAAACTGTCCCCAAGACCTTTAGTTCATGGCAGAGGCTTACCAGGCCCCACCAACATTCCATACCCTCAGTGGTGCTGTAATTGAGACTATCTGCTTCTTTAGGTACCTTGGGGTTTGCCTTGATCGTCATCTCGATTTCTCAGCACACATTGACGCTGTCCACCTTAAGCTCCCTTTCAAACTCAGTGCATGCTATAGGAATAAGGTGAGTATCTTGCCTCCTCCTTGCAATAACATTATTTTGAAGATGACCCTTCCCATCTTCAACTGTGGTGACATAGCCTACAGTTCCACTTCCAAATCTACTCTAGTCAGACTTGAGTACCTCTTTCACTTGTTTTGCTGCTTTCTTTCATGTGTCCCCCACATACTCGATGCCAATCTCTTTGCTTCTCCCTCTCCCTCTCCTTCCTCTCCCTTGGTGCCAGGTGCCTTGCCCAATGTGCTTTCTTTTTATCAAAATTCTGGCTTGGCTCCCTTCCCCCACCTGTCCTGTCTTCTCTCATGTCTTCTCTCTCCTACCTCCCATCCACTCTGTTACATTGTTTCCCACTCCCTTCCTAGCCCTTATAGGAAATCTGTTGCTGGCCAAACTGCCTTCTTGTATAATTTCCTTAAACTCTGGTCACCTCTCCCAGTTTATCTGTTCTGCCTCATCCTCCTTCTCCCTTAAATCTCATCTTTATCAGTTTACATCTCCCTCCTGCAACTGTCCCTGAGCTCTTACCTTGCAACTTACACCCTCCCCCCCTCCCACTGGTGGCTCCTGCCTGTATTTGCTATTGTTGTCACCCCCCACCCCCCACACACACACACACACTCACTCATTTGTTCAATTTGGGATGTTTCTCTGCTCTGAAGTGCAATTTTAGCTGCCTTATGCACCTGTGTTTTGTACATAGCTTTGACTATTAATATGTACATGTATATTGTGTTGTACTCTACTCCTACAGTGACACCATCCAGAATGCAATGCAGTACCTTGCAGTATTACTTCAAAATGCTGTAGTATACTGCCAGGGACAGTGCAATTCATTGGCAATTTAGTCATTTTGTGACATGTCAGCAAGTTATTGTCCTGGCTGGATCTGCTGTATGTCATTTATGTAATGATGTATTCTGTTAATGTACTTTTAATTCTTTTATCTACTCTATTTTCTTCTTCCTCCCTCCCCTCACCCACAGCACACATTTGGAAACAAGCTGTTGTCAGTTCAATATGACTTTTCAGGTTAAACATTTGAAATAAATAAAAAAATAAAATTCTAAGGGAAAATTGTGAACATTTTTGCTTATGGCAAATGTGAGATTTTGGCTAATAACTGCACAATCCCATTTAAGACATTAAAAAAAAAAAACACACCTAACCAGAGCTGCAACAGTATGCCACACACAATGCATTAGTTACCATGGCAGGAACCTGCAAATTTTGCAACATTTTCTGAAAGTCTGACTTTGACAAAACTTAAATCCTCCAAATGTGTTCCATGAATTTTCATCCGGTTCTGAAAACCTTACTGGCTGACTTGTGGAATGATACATATGAACTGTGGCATAACAGTTCTGCGGAATTCCATTTAGCAGTTTAATACATCAGTCTGCAATGTAGACATTCATCCCACTGTTCTAAGTTGGAGTCTTGTGAAAGCTGTCAAAGTGCATTCCAAAATTTCACCGAAATGACTACATTCGCAATGATACTGCTGATGGAAGTTTATTGTTACACAGCATTACTGTGTTTTATTAAAGCAGAACCCTCCAGGATACAGTGTCTCAGACTACTGCATGACAAAGGGGATAAACTGCCATTGATATTGCCTTGATTCCTGTAGTGATTCTGCTGCATGTGTGTTGCATATTAATGGGCTCGACTGTAAATGTGGCATCAGAAATTTTTAAGGGATGAGATAGAAACAAAGAATTTGTCAGTAGAAAATGATCAGTTGGCCCAACCAGTCTGCCCTGCCTAGCCTGTCTCTGCAGATCCTAACAGGTCTCTGGTGACCCTGTCTCCTCCCTTTCAATTTATTAATATTTTTCTATGTTCATCCCATGCATGCATGAGGCCCACACTGTTTAGACCTCCACTCCTTCCACTGACAATCTATTCCAGGTGTCTACGACCCTTTCAGTGAAGTAGTACTTCCTCATGTCCCTCTTAAAGTTCCCCCTTCCAGCTACATCAGATGCACTGGGTATTGTGCTCTTGCTCATTTGAAAGATAATCCTCTCCTGCACCCTGTTCACCCCTGTGAGGTACTTCTAGGTCTCTACCATGGCACCTCTCGCTGTCCTCTCTTCCAGGGTGTACATGTTGAGATCCCACAGTCTCCCGTTGTAGGGCTTCTCATGCCACCCCTGCACTGCTTTAGTTGCCTTGCTCTTAACTGCCTCCACCCTGTCTATGTCCTTTCTGAGGTGCAGCCTCAGATACATTATAGGATTCTTCCGTGTCTTAGCCAACCTTCCCCTTTCTTTTTTTTGCAATTTAAACTCTATTACAATCTTCCCCTTTCTATGGAACCTACAATATACAATTTTCCATGCCTATGTGTTGTTGTTGCTCAGTAGAATGGCTGCTTTACATGCTTATGGTCACCTTACTGCATACCATTCTCTCCATTTCTTGTAGTGTGCTTTGCGATATAGTATAATGTGTATGAAATATACCATATAAATGCACATAAACAGAAACATAGAAAATGAAGGAAGATACAGTACCATCTAGTTTACAAAGCATGTCTAATTTTGGAATTGTGCCCTTGTTAGTCCTCTCTACAGTCCAGTCCTCTAATGTCTTCATAAGTGACATAGCAGATGAACTGGGAAGGCCCTTTTTGCAGATGATACCAACAACTGTTACACGGTAGACAATCAGGAGGGGTGGAAATGAAGCATAGGAATTTTGGTAATTCAAGCAGTAGTTAAAAACATGGAACTTGTGGTTCAACACCAAAATATGAAAAGTAATGCACCTAGGGCATAGAAACCCAGGAACTGAGTATAGAATTGGGAGCGGGGAGGGGTACTGTCAGTCACTAAGCAGGAAAATGACTTTGGGATTATCATATCTGATGACCTCAAAGTGGTAGGACAGTGTGACAACATGCTGGGTAGAGCTAGTGCAGTTCTGAGGTGCATTGGGAGAGGTATCTCCAGCAGGAAGAGGGAGGTCATGTTGCCACTATATCGCTTACTGGTGAGTATTGTTTCAAGTTCTGGAGGGCACATCTCAGAATGGACATAGGCAGGGTGCTAGCAGACCAGAGCAGTGCTACTAAAATGGTTCAGGCGTAGCACGAAAAGACCTATGAGGAGAAACTGAGGGATCTCAGCACGTACACCCTGGAAGAAAGAAGAGCAAGAGTGGACATAATAGAGACCTACTGTACACGTACTGTACCTCATGAAAATGAATAGGGTGAAGGAGGAGAGTCTGTTTGAAAAGAGGTAGAGCACCGAACCAGAGGGCATGAGATGAAGTTGGAAGAAGGGGGAAGTTAAAGAGGGATGTGAGGAAGTACTACATCACTGAAAGACTGGTAGGCAGCTGAAATGGACTGCTAGCAGACGTGCAGGAGGCAAAAGCAGTAGAGGGAATAAAGTATGCATGTGCTAGACATAAAGGAATTTTGGTGAATAGTCTGGAGGAGGGAGGGTCACTGACCAGTTAGCATCGGGAGGCAGACCAGGCAGGGACCATCTGGGCAGACTGAGTGGGCCAAGTGGTCCTTTTCTGCCACCACATTCTATGTTTCTATTTTTCAGTACATCTCCCATAGTCTGCCCATTATGCACTATTCCCACATGCCTGTCCCATCCTCTTTTGAATACTCCACCTATTACAGATCTGATGGCTTCCTCCAGAAGCTTGTTTCAGTCAGCTAATGCTCTTCTGTAAAAAAAAGTACTTCCTGAAATATTTCTTCTACCTCTCCCTTCTCCAAATTTTTCCCCTTGTACCCATGCTATCTTTCATTGTAAGCATCTCACTACTATCCACCTTCTTTATTCTGGGGAGGTACTTGAACATCTCAATCATGTTGCTCCTCTTTTTCCTATCTTCCAGCATGTACATGTTTAGATCTTCCAAGTGCTTTTCATAAAACCTACCCTGTTGAGCCTCCAATCGGCCCCTGTCCTTTCTCAAGTGTGCACTCCAAAATTGTACACAATACTCCAAGTGAAAGTGAACCATAAATCTCTACAGTGAATGTATTACCTCTCTTTTGCAAGTGACCCCTCTCCCAATGCACTCCAGTATCCAGTCTGCTGTGCCCTCAGTCTACTACATTGTGCTGATACCATTCATGTTTGCCATAATTAACACCCCAAATCCCTGTCCTCTGATGAGCTCTCTACTACCACCCCATTAATTCTATTCTCTATTTTGGGGGGGTTGGTCCCTATTTGCATTACTTTGCAATTTGTTTTTCATTAAATTTCAGCTCCTATGCCCATACCCTCAACACCTCTCCAGATTTTCTAGATTTTTCTTTATGACCCTTATCCTACCCTTGGTGTCCACTCTTGAAATATTGCTGCCATCTGCAAAAGGGCATATCCTTCCCTGAACCCTTCCCTATATTTCAAACAAATATGTTATAGAGAACTGGTCTTAGAATCAATACCTAGGACACCCTGCTCATGGCATTCCTTTTCACTTAGGGTTCTCCATTTATGACAGCCCCTCTGGGTCCTCCCATTCAACCAATGTTTCACCCCCCCCCCATGTCACCCAGGGTTTTAATCAATATCCCATGTGAGACTGAGTCAAAAACTTTGCTGAAATCTAAGTAGAAGAGATCAACTGCCTGAACCCTGTCCAAAGCCTTTGTCACCAAACCAGATAATTCAATCAGGATTGTTTGGCATGACCTCCCACTGGTAAATCCATTCCCCCTCTTCCCCACCTCTTCCTCCTCCCCCTCTTTACCATCCTCCTGCTTCTTCTTCTTTAATGTTTTGGTGCCTTGTACAATTTAAATCACTATATGAGCAATAACTGAGTGAACACTGGTTCAGATGACTCTTTGCCGTCAACAATTAAGGGGGGGGTACAGTCAGCCTTTTGACATATTTTTAATGTCTCTTTACTGATTGTGCCTGCATATAGACTCACTGGTAGATAATATGATTTAGTATGTTCATACTTTATTCATTAAAGGAATGTTTGAGCCAATAATACAGATCAGACCTTATGTGGGTGACTTGCTTCTTTTCATGCATCCCTGAAAGAGCAATGGCACTAAACTGCACTTTTCAGCACTGAACTTGTCTGTCAATTTTTGAGGCATGTAAAAGAAGTAGATTTATTCTATGCACTGAACTGAGTTTGGCAATGCAAGTCTTTTTTGTTAAACAGGGGTTGTTTCCTGTTGAACTCACGATTTGAAAAGTTGAATTGGGACTCAATGCATGTGCATCAGCACTGTGGATCTGACTGACAGTGTATCAGCTTCGTTGATGCTGAT
This sequence comes from Neoceratodus forsteri, assembly GCA_016271365.2. Classification (NCBI taxonomy): domain Eukaryota; kingdom Metazoa; phylum Chordata; order Ceratodontiformes; family Ceratodontidae; genus Neoceratodus; species Neoceratodus forsteri. Next base: position 236,627,851 of record CM028132.1, on the reverse strand, counting down.
GTTGATGTGCTGAGTCCTGATTCAACGCCCTTATCTGCTGAATAACTCTGATGGATAGCAGACAGAGAGGATTTAACAACCTGTCGATGGTAGCCACCAGAGAGTACTCAAGTACAAATCAATGCTGAAGCTTATGTTGACTGGAAACAGAACAACACTACAGTACCTTCTCGTCTTTCAGGAAGAAAGCAGCAAGGCTCCCTTATGGAATAATAGTATTGTAAGCACAAAAAAAAAAATTATTTTAGCCTTACTTATTTTTTTGAGGATCTGATGAAAATTCCACTATTTTTGATCAGCAGATCACCCCGCTAAAGGTAGACCAACTTTTAGGGTCATGCTGATCCCTTCATCAGGCACCACACCAACAAAGCATGACACCAAAACTGGAAAAAGAAGTGCTACATGAGTAGGCAAGAAGCAACTCTGTGAGCTGACCAAGTGAAAGAGCAGTTGCACTTTTGTCCCCCACACCAGCCTCCTGTGTTAGGAAACGGACAGGGTGCCAGAGGCAGCAAGAAAGGGATGGACACATGGACACAGGAATCAGGTGTAGCAAGGCTAAAGAAGTGCCAAGCTGGTTGTTTATTAAAGGTTAACTAACAAAAAGAGTGGACTTTATATGACAAAATAAAGAAAAATAAATAAAAGAAATAACATCCAAAATCTTCAGTGACATTACAGCATCATGACTGTTCAGTGTCAGAAGATTGCTACAAGTTGGGAAAATAACCCAACCTTCCTATGGGACCTGAAAGAGGCTTGCAGATCTCCCACACCAGGGTCAGTACTATGCCGAACCCACGACTGATCTGACCTGGCTATCTAGGTTGCCTCTCTTTATACTTGGAAAGTATCAGGTGACCACCTTAGACTCTACCCATTCAGTCTTTTAAAATGCAATTCTTTCAAAACATCTTATTTTTAATCTACAAACAGTGAAGCATAACATGTAAACACATATTTGTACATTCAGATGTTTAGAACCAAATAATAGTTCTTTATTAACAAAATTAAATTGTACTTTGAGAGTTGGCCCCTTCCCTCACCTGGCTAGTGTATAAAGCTATGGAGAAGGGGACTGGCTGGCTCTTAGAAGGACACTGGGTTGCTCAGGAGAAGGATCCAACAACACTCTGTTTGTTAGAACTTTCCTCTGGTAAGTCCCATATTTTACATGGAAAACAAACTACTATGTACAAAATATACAAAATGTACCCAAGATTCATTTCAGTTTGTAAGACATTTCAATTTTTAAGTAAACAAAAGAATAAGGTCTGTACATTTATTTTAATAATGCCTACATATAATGTGATTTGTGGCTTGTCTGCAAACAAAACAGAATTTGGGGAAATGAAGAGACAAACTGTACAGTTCCACAGCTACTGCACAGCTACTGGGAACATTTTACTTGTGTGCATTTTGTCTCATTTTTAAAGGTTTTAATGTTTTTGGTGCACCAATCACTTTTCAGAGTATGCAAACAAGTAGTGGTACTATGAATTCCCTTCTGGCATAGTAACATAGCTCCCAGGGATTGGACATTTCTCTCTCTCACAACAGGACTGCTATTTACTGCTATTTACTACCGTAAAATAAATGCTTTTACTAGAAGCGGCAGCTTCTTACAATATTAAATAACCTGTCCAGCACCAGGCAGGGGAACGATGCATGGCATCTTCCATGGCAAAAGGATTAGTTCTTTCAAAGGGGGGACTGGGACCCTCATGGCAAACTGCAGGAAAGGGAATGGAAAATAAAAGGATAGCTCTTAAGGCACTTTCATTCAGGTAGCCTGCCTGAAGGAAGGGGAAACAACAGGATTTCAGACAAGAGCATTGATAGAAAGAAAAGCAAGAGGTGCTACTGCAATAGGCTTTAGGCTATGGAAAGCAGTCTTCCCAATGGGTCACCAGCACACATCCACACAGGGTCACTTGATGGTTAAGCAGGGTAAGGGGGGATCCAGTGCCTGATGGCAGCCGTCCTCCCTCATGGAGGAAGTGCCTTTGTTCCCACTGCAGAGACAGCTACCTGGTTACAAGCCATGCAGTAGTGTAGCAGAACAGTGCATGGAGGAGAAGAGCTGGAGCATGATATGCCGGCACACATGTCCCTGTGCTCTAAGCTCAAGGAGGAAAAACAGAGAGAAGTGGTTATTCTGCTCCATGCCAGCACCCCCCGCAAGTTCTCACACATCTGATGTAGCTGGCCACCTACCAAATTGTGGTCTGGGTAAGTTATGGATAATCTGTAAGTCCATGAGAGGGTCAGTAACAGGGCTGGGGTGGTACTGTTGGGCAGACCCTGGAGACAGAAGCATAAAATACTGATTAGAAAAAATTAACCAACTCTCCATGGACCAGTCTGATTTGATCATTCCCATAAAGATCCACTTGTTTGCTAATTGCCAGCAACCAAACAGCCAAGGCCCTCACTTTGGCCATTTCTCAAGAGTTCCACTACCACACTGAGCTGCTGCCAAACTAAACTCAGATCTGTTTGGAATGGTCAAACAAGAACCTTTCCTCCAGACGTACTGTATATATCAAACTGATTTGTCTGACGAGGAAATTAAAGAGTAAAAGGATAATCCCTGCCATGTAATACCTACTGTCAAATCTTACTGGTGCCAAACTAACCTGCTGGCTTGAGAAACCAATTAAGTTTATTATAACATTTATAGGAATGCACACCTTACTATATAATGTGAATGCAGTAAAGCACATACATGTAGTTTAAAGGTTTAAACTTGAGAGAAACATATCTGTTATTTCTTATTCCTCTTTCTAGGGGTTGACTTATTTCCATAATATGACTCACACAGTGAAAAATATCTATCTATCTATATATATATATATATATATATATATATATGATAGATATAGAAACATGTGCAGTATATACAAAAGGCTGACTTTACTGAAATCTAAACTTGATTGAATCTTGAAAAGAAAATCTGACTGCTGACTCCATGATAAGATTTTTTTTCTTTAAAGGATACCTAAACAACATTTTCACAACAAACTATTCAAAAATCTGACTCTGTAGGTGACTAAAGGAAAGGCTGCTGTATTCATTAATGCTAAAACTACATTTACATAATTTACCTAAATGTTGTTCCAGAGCATTTGAAAATTGTAAAATCAGCCTTCCAATTCAAAAAAAAACTGTCTTATCTCTTTCCTAAAATGGCCGCCAAATGTGTTATGTGATGACATCATTTGAGCCAAAGTCAGAGAGCTATATGGCTCTCTAGAGTGCTAACTAGTTCTTTTTTCTCTTTGTATAGAATTGTTTCACCCAAATGGTCAAAACCATGTGCATTATTTTGTATAATGCACACATTAGGCTATGGTTCTATTCATTTTGTTTACTTTAACATGCTGAAAATGTGTTTTAATCCAACTGACTTTCTCTGTGGCAAACCACAGTGCAGTACAAATCTTGAATAAACTGGTGGTCTAGTGGTTATGGTGGATCCAGGATGCTATAATGGGGGAGCTGGGGTGGTGTGCATGCTTAATATGCAATTTTTTACATTTTTATTAAACCTTTATATTTTCTGCTATTATTCTTTTGTAGTATGTTTTTGACAGAACCTACAAATGTAATCCAAAATTTGAATGTAAACATTTGTACAATCAATAAATCAGACTTTTTCAACAAAGTGGAATGCAGCAGCAAGCAAGTATGTTACTATGTGGGGGGTAGTGCAGCCACACCCTTCACCACCCCCTAAAGCCACCACTGTTTTGTAGCAAAGTTCTTGTGAAGTCCAATGTTAGAGTTCATACTTTCTCAAAACTCAAATATATGCTTGTCTTGTCTTCTTTTTCTATGGCAAATAATAATAATAATAAGAATCCACATTTATATAATAATAATAATAATTTTATTTGTATAGCGCCTTTCAAATTATCAAGGCGCTGAACAAGTTAATAACAAAAATACACATAGCCATTCACACATAGACTTATAAAAGTGCATCATAAATACATCAAAAGACTTAATAAATTACAATAAAATCCAGTCAGATACTGACTAGTGGTTTTCATACACATTGTATCCCAAAGTGCTTTACAAGCAATACTAGACTGGTAGTGAAGTGACTGAACATGTAGTGGCAGCCATTTCATACATTAATATCCACACACAGCCTTGGACAATTGCATGAACTGGTTTTATGGGAAGGGGAATGTTGGCCAGGACAACGGGGTCAGATAGTGATCAAGGTGCTGGCAGCCCCACATCTTATTTCTCATAGTAATCTGCTCATATTTCTCTCACCTGTCTTCCCCCTTCCCTGAATATAGCAGTACCTTGCAAGAGTGGCCTTCTCAGTCCCCCTCTGGTATTCATTCTTCACTATTCCTCCTCACACCGACAACTGGTGAGCTCATCACCCTTCTGCATCATGAATGCAAGCAGCACAGTCCCCATTTTATTTTGACATATCAAACATAAACATATCTTTCCAGTAAGTCAGGCTCATAGCAGCAGGGAACAAGGGGAATGATGGGCTTTCTTATCCTTAAAAGGTCTAGGCTACCTTTGATTAGGCACTATTAAATGATGGGTGTGCATGTCATTATGCACGTCATATAATAGTGCCTAATCATAGATGGATTAGATCTTATATGGGTAGAAAAGCCTATTTTTCCACTTATGCAATGCTGCTATCAGCCTGGCTTACCAGAAGATCACATTTATTATTATGTAAATATAACACGGGAGACTGTAATAAACACATTCATGATGCAGAAGGGTAGTGAACTCGCCAGTTTCTGGTGTGGGGAGCAGGTGAGAAGAATGAATGCCAGAGAGGGACTGAAGAGGCCATTTCAGCAGGGTACAGCCATATTTAGGTTAGTTGAAGACATGAAGGAGGACACTGAGCAGATCACTGTGAGAGCTGATATGTGGGGCTGCCAGCATCGTGATCATTACATGACTGTGGACGAGAGTATCCAGTGATGACAAATACTCAGAGTGGCAGGGCTGCATCTAAACTGTTACTTGAATTCAGTGTAGAGAGATTACCCTCGGGTGGGGAGGGGTGCTGACGTTGGTTAGGACAGTATTGAGGGAGTTGTGTATAGCTCGTTCAAGATTTGGAAGAGTGGTAGCCAGCCAACTCGCATTGTGGAGCACAGCACAGAAAAGTACTGGAGAAGAACTGCTGGGAACTGTCCTGTGGGTTTCTGCAGATCACAGGTAAAGGAGTAGACTGACACTGGAAGTCAGGTGGATTCGCTTAATGTATTAGTATGCCTCTTCTACTAATAATATTGTTATCCATTGTAAGTGCAGCCCTAATGAGGACATGCATAGCAGTTTTTCTGGTGGGTCATGATGCTTATTGCTTGGCCCTCCAGGAAGACCTAGTTGTTGGTTAATGAGGTGGGAAAAAACACAACAGGGAACTGTACATACTACCTTCACTGTGCAGAAGGGTGGTGATCCACTCAATGTTTACTCTGGGCGCAGAAGTCAAACATTGAGAATGTGGACTGGAGAGTGATTTCGGAGGCATTTTTAACAGTGCCAGCTGATGATGCGTATCAGTATAGGTGTGCACAACTCTCTGAGGTACAAGATTACAATCTGAGGTGTGATAATTCTCTTCATGAGATCGCAAGCTCATATGTGGCCCCAGGCAGTACTAAGGACAGGATATGGATGGTGGGGTGTTCAACAGAAGGCAGGATAGGTGCAGGGGGTTCACATGGAAGAAGAAAGTCTTATTTGTGGATTAAATAGAGAGCATGAGCTTTGGAATTGAACAAGACCGGTACTTTGCTGTGTGACCCTAAACAAGTCACTAAACTTCCTTGTGCTCCTAGGCCACACCTGTAAACAAGCTTTCAGCTTAGTGTGTCTCTCGTGGTTAACTAAAAACAAAATTCAGTGCATCATATAACCTCTAGATCATCAGGTATTTGAAGTGATGTACTGTAATGCATTTTGCCCAAGAAAAAGTCAGCTGGATTGCAAAACATTTACCGCAAGTTAAAGTAAACAAAATGAACAAAATCATAGCCTAACATATGCACTGATCAAAATAATCCATGAGTTAATACATGGTAGTGATCATTCAGGTACAACAATTCAAAACAAAGAGGGAAAGAAGAACTAGTTAGCACTATAGAAATACAAGTGGATCTCTATCGCTGACTCCAATGATGTCATCATGACTCATCACTTAACACACTTGGCAGACATCTTAGGGAGAAACCAAGGCTGTTTTTTCAAAGTGAAAGGCTGATGTTTACATTTTTCGAAAGCTATGAAACTGCATTGATGTTATTTACATAAATGAAGTTTTAGCATAAATGTAAACAGCAGCCTTAGCTTTACCCTGCTATGAAGCCAGATTTTGGAGTTTGCAGTTTTAAAAAACATCTTGTTTAGGTACCCTTTAAAATATGGGCATTGATTGTTTTTCTCTTAGCTTAAACCTGCTTTGTAATTCATCTAGAACATATGTTTATATGTATCATGACACACTGTATCTCTATTTTTTGAATCATACAAGAAATGACCACTGGATGAGTCACCCGGCTTTCCAGTAAGGCTTGTCATCTTCATCATCATCATCATCATCATCATCATGCTTTCCTGTAACAAAACCAGCTTTGTTTCCAATGCACTTTGAACTTGTATGATGCATCTATGGTTTGTGATAGATGAGGGATCACTGACATTTGAATGTGAAATCATCTGTTTCATCAGTAGGCTAGTCACAGAGAAGGTAGACATAGTGCAGGCAATGCCATGCTGTACATCTCATCAAATGTGATGCAAGGCAAAGCTGATTTATACAGTACCCTTACAACAAGGTGTTCAGGATACTGAACAGTTCAGTGTGAAATTGTAACAAGAGCAATGCACAACCAGACCAACAAGAAAAGCAATACATACCTGCCGAATTATACAACACCCCAGTATACCAACAAAGTGAGGTATGGCTTTTAGAAAATAAATTGTTTTATTTGTTAAGAACTTGCACTGGATAAAACCTAACCCATCCTGCAGTTTTAAGTTTCTTCAATATTTTCCCTTCCTTCCTTCCTTCCTTCCTTCCTTCCTTCCTTCCTTCCTTTCTTTCTTTCTTGATTTATTTGTTTTTCTTTATGAGGTAAGTACAGTAGGCATACAGATGCTTATTTCCAGGCATGGCCTGGGATAGTTACCGTAGAGTAGCAATACAGTTAAATAATATCAAGAGCAACTCAATGCAACAATAGCAATAGGCATATTAGAACAATCAATTAGACAAATGACAAATGGAATAGAATACAATACAAAGCATGGAGCAATAACAGGACCACCTCTCTCTCTGGTGTAACCTTAGCAGTCTTCTTAACTCCCTCCATCTCTTTCCCACTCACCCTGCTGTTAAGCACCTTTTCAGGTGCATGTTGCTCGTGCCTGCTCTTGCTCCTGGTGCCTTTGGGTATAACCCTTTTAATTGCACTGTTCTGCCACTATTCTAACGGCTCAATTGTTATCTCCCATAATTTTCACATTGTTCTTGTATGCTTGCACTATTGTGCATTTATGAATTGTATTCCCCCAGTGTATCTTCTCCCTGGTCACACCAGGAAATGAGCCTTGGCTCTATGTGCCTTTTCCAGTCACCAGTTTGTACATAAATAAATTCAGATACCATTGTTCACTTTCAGTTTGCCTCATTATTTTCACATAAATTGTCTGAGACTGAAAATGTAAACATAACACCTTTTAAAGCTTGCTGTAGGCTCCCCTGGAATGGGTTGGTGCCTCCCCATGGAGGGTGGCCTCACCATTTGAGAAACACTATGTTAGAGGATAATAAGAACAGGTAAACTAGCAGTGTGGAACAGCCATTGCACCACAGAAATAGCAGCAGTAACTGGTAAATAACAACATTATAAGTGTACAGTGTGGAACAGGTGCATCCCATGAACAGTAGAAAAAAGGTAGAGAAAACTAGGCCTGACAGCCATTGGAGTCAGATAAGGGGCAGGCACATGTGAAGGATAGCAACAAAAATTAGAGATGACTAGGTCTGACAGCTGTAGGAGTCAGATTAGGGACAGGAGGGAGTATTGGTGAGAAGGAATCCTACAAAGTTCTGCAAAACTGCAGGTGGCTGGAATGGCTGGTGGAAACCTCTCTTATCAAGGGCAACAGATACATATTCCAGTTTAGGGTGTCAAATTTATGGGTGATACTGGGATTGCTATTTTATTTCTACAACAGCAAAAATAGAAATCCTTATCTTGCCTGTAAGATAAAGAGCAATTTATAATCATTATAGAATGTGTGTATACATAGCTTTACCAACCAGTATATATATACACAGTATATATTATTTGCAATAAAACTGCATTAGTGCACCAGTTACAGTTCAAATTAAAATGACAAAAGTAGAGAAATGTGTTATTAAGGTTTTCAACTCTAACACCCCACTGCCACCCTGCAAGCAGCAAAAGGTCTTCCTAGCAGTTATCAATCCTAATGCTTCCCCATTCCATCAACAAATAGGCTTGGATGTGTAGACTATACACTCTAAAAAATGAAGAGTTATTTTTTTACACTGTAACTGTGTAAACCACTGTTTAACGCTGTGTATGTAACATTAACTTACATATGTGTCACATTTATGAAAACAGTGACTTACACAATTACAGTGTAAACAAGCAATTGTCAATGCTGAATGTTTGCTTGCTGGTATTAGCATTGGAAATGATGGAGATAGACAGATGCAGAATAGGAATGGTGGTGAAGTATTGAACTTCACGCCAACCCCACCTCCATCCTGTAGAGACAGACAGGCATTGGGGTAAGTGTTTAGTTCATCACCCATGACGGTCATGCCATGTGACCTCACCCTATTCTGCAGATGCCAATGCTTGTTGAGGTGTGCCTTAGGGTGTTTGACTTTACAGTCACCCCATTCCATAAGGACATACCCTGAAATGGGTGCAGCACAGGAGAATGGGGTGAAGTCTGGGGCCGAAGAGTCCAAGGTACACCTTGATGCCTGTCAGTGGCTGGGGGGTCAAGGTGGGATGCATGAGCATTACAGTCTGTACAGGGTAGGGTGTTGTGGTTAGAAACCCTAACATCTCGGGCATTTGTTGGTATTTGCAATACAAATTTTCAACATGGTCTTTTTGTGATCCCCACCTCATGAAAGCATTTGGGACCTCTTCTCATGAAGAGTGGCAGTGTGACTTTGTCAATGTGTCCCGAAAGTTGAGTTCCAACAGCGACAGTGCAATTCTGTGCCACATGTACGAAAACACAGATTGGGCAGGATGTGAAGAATGACAGCTGTACCATCCATAGGGAGGTGTGAAGAGATGGCAATATTGAAAATTTGTAGTGGGAATATTAAAAATGCTTACACTTCTGAGCATACGTGGAAACTGCGCAATGCATGCATGTAACACAGTCATTTTATGGACTTTCGTCACCAGATTTTCAACATAGGCATTTTAGGACCTCTGCTGATGAACAGTGTCACTGTGATTTTCTTAATGTGTCCTGAACACTGATTTCCCACAGCAACCATGCTATTCTGCACCGAAGTGCAAAAACACATTTCTGCCAGGATGTAAAAAATGACAGTTGTACTCTTCATGAGGAGGTGCAGAAAAATGGCAATGTTGAAAATCTGGAGTGAAAATATTACAAATGTACGAAGTTATGAGTGTGGGTGGAACCAGGGACATTTGGCACACTGGGGTGGGCTCCCAGCGTGCCATCCGAGTGTTTTTTTGGGGGGCTGCAGCCTATGGGGGATTGGGCACCCCCATCAGCACTTACGGGGGACAAGAGCTGTGGGGGATTGGGCTCCCCCTTGGCACAAAACCAACATTTTTTTAGAGGGGAACATTATGCTAACGGGGTGTGGGCTCCTCCATTGGCAAATTACACTGGCAAGGTGGAGAGAATTATGCCCATGGGAAGTGGGCTCCCTCATTGGCAAGTTACACTGGAAAGGAGGGTGAATGAAGATGACGAGGATTGGACCCTCTGTCGGCAGACAAAAACTGTTTTTGAGGGTGGCACATGATGCTGAGGGGGATTGGGCACTTCCTCGGCACTGGGGGCTATCTAATATTGTTTGTTAACATGGCGGAGGCTTACTGCTGCATTCACAAACAATATTACACTATGCAACATTCCACCCTGCAATGATGGGTCGCTCCCTCATTGCAGTGGAAGAGCTGATGCTGCAATGATGAGGCGGACCCTGATTGATGTGGCGAAAACGTTACAAGTTGGTGGCACTTTTGAAAGCCAGTGTCATCACACTATGCCTCCATTGGTTCAGTAGTGCCAAGCCCCCAGATGCAATGCCTCTGTTGGCTGCCACATTGCCGCTCCTCCACAACCCGCTTCTCTTCTAAGCTGCCTCATAATGTTTCTTGTGCATGCGCACAAGCAAACATAATAATGACCCTTAATAACTGTTATGTTTTACACTGTAAGTTTATAAATAGAGAATAATGGATAGCTCACAGGGTATTACTGGTGAATAATACCATCGAGAGGTTCTGGACATGTAGGAACCTCGAGAGCGAAGCTCGAGAGGTTCCAGTGTCCAGAACCTCGAAATGGTATCTCACTGGCAATACCCTGTGAGATATCCATTATTTTTTTTAATATTGGGATGCAAGTATTTTTTCCTGCATTCACAAAGAAGCATCCGACTCTTAGGCAACTGCCATACTTTCTGTGAGACTCTTGCTGTGCCGCTGTGTTCCTGCTGCCCCAACGCTCACACACACACCCCCACGGTACCTGAAAGATTTGTCTCACTCCTACCTTTTGGTTTCTTGGGGAGAGGGAGCACAGGATCAGACATCTAAATCCTTGGTGTGGTATGAATTTAAAAAAAAAAGAAACAAACTGAGGAATCACTACAGACGGTTTATGATCTCGCTAAGAGAGATATCGATGCCATGTTTTTAAAACTGTTTTGGATGCCCACAGAGAGAAACCGTCCAATGATGATCCATGCTGTAAATATCCACTCTTGATTGATGTTTGCCAGCTTTAACAGTTTTTTGAATTGTGCGCTTGCGCTTTTGAACTGCAATGATAATACTATCGTTCAGGTCCTGAACGATATACTATCACGGGACCTGAACGATAGTATTATCACTGTTGAAGTGTGGTATTATCACTTCGGGAGTGTTAGTATTACCGAAAAAAAATTGTATGCTTTACTATACTATTAAATTGACGATCCATATATTAAATAACTGTTTTACACAGTGTGTGAAATATTAACTCACAAATGTATTAAAAAAATAACACTTAACTTTGTTGATCAGCTGTACCCAGAAATGGTACAGTGCATTATTACAGTAATTTATTAAAATGTTTTTGCAAACAGTATTTTGATTATTTTGTTTTACAGCTTTAACAATGTTTCTATACATTAAAAAATATGTACTTTTTTAGAGTTGAGCCAGTGTAAATTCCTTCATGTCAATTTGAATATACGTCCCATGATGCTTTGCTTAATTTGGTGTGTGCAATTGTGTTTTTCTTTCAAATTTACCTTTGCAGGGTAACCTTTGTCCCAGGGAATTTTCTCTGGGGTTCTTATCTTTTGCAGTTATTCTCTTCTGTACTATGGGCTTCCCATAACATTAAAAAGTAAGATCCTCATAGTACCCCCCAGGGCACACACACGCGTGCACACACACTCACACTCACGTATGTGATGCACATACAGCATGTTGATGAGCTCTAACAAGGTTATGGCATCTGTGTAGGTCTGCTGTGTATTTGCTTTGTTGGCTATGTTACAAGGCCTGTTGATGCTACAGTTACAATACGTTAGGTTTGTGAATATTAAAACATAGACTTTGACAGCAGATAAGAACAACTTAATCTGCCCATTTCCCTACCTAGTGGATAAACTGCAGATCCTAGTTTTATCAACAGCGTACTTCCTCCTATAGAGCTACCTCATGTCTGTGCCATGTGTTTTTAAATTTCCCCACTGTTTCTGACCCCACAATCTCCTCAGGAAGGCTGTTCCATGCACTCACCATCCTCTCCATGAAAAAATACTTCCTCACTTTGCCCCTGAATCTCCCCACTCTATCTTCAAATTTTGCCCCCTTGTTCCTGTACATCTTTTTTCTGAAAGATGCTATCCTCTTGGACTTTGTTGATTCCCTTGAGATACTTGAAGTTTCTATCATGTGCCCCCTCTCCCTTCTTTCTTTGAGGGTATATGTATTAAGCTCTTTTAGTCTCTTAGTATGGCTTCTGGTGCAGACCCTCCACCATTTTAGTTGCCCTCCTCTGGATTGCCTCCATCCTGTCTATACCCTAGTGGAGATGGGATCTCCAGAACTGCATGCAGTATCCCAGATGGGGTATCACCAACTGTCTTGATGGAGGGATAATAACTTCTTATTCTCTACTGTGATGCCTCTCTCTATATATCCCAGTTTTCCCCCAGCCCTCCATACTGCCTTCTCACATTTCTTGAATACCTTTAGATTATCTGATATGACTACTCCAGGTCCCTTTCCATTTTTGTTGTCATTAATACCTCCCCCCCCCCCCATTGTGTATGCTTCACTTGGGGTTTTTGTTTCCCATTTGCATTACTTTGTATTGAATCTCAGCTAACATAGTTTTGACAATTCCTCCAACCTTGCCAAGTCCCTTCTCATCCTTTCCACCTCCACTTGTGTATCAACCCTGTTTCAGGTCTTTGTTTCATCTGCAAAGAAGCATAATTTTCCTTCCAGTCCCTCTGCAATGTCACCTATAAAGACATTAAAGAGGATTGGTCCCAGTACTGAACCCTGCATTACCCCACTAGTAACTCCCCTTTCTTCGGAGTGGACTCCGTTTATTATTACCCTCTGTGTCCTGTTGTCCAGACTATTTTTTACCTTGGTTACCACACTTGGACCCACTCCCAGGCTGGCCAACTTGTTTATTAATCTTTTGTGCGGGACTGTGTCAAATGCCTTGCTAAAGTCTAGGTAGACCATGTCCACAGCCCCTCTTTTGTCTACTACTTTGGCCACCCAGTCAAAGAAATCTATTAGATTTGTTTGACATGACCTACCCACTGTGAATCCATGCTGCCTTGGGTTCTGTGACCTACTGGCCTATAGGTATTCAACAATTGTTTCTTTCAGAAGTGATTCCATCATTTTCTCTTCTGCTGAGGTCAAACTAACAGGTCTATAGTTTTCTGCCTCTGCCTTGCTCCCACTTTTGTGAAGGGGAATCACATCCACTCTTCTCGAGTCTTCGGGCACCATTCGCTCCTCCCATGATTTGTTAAAAAGGGTAGTCAGTGGTTCCACTAGTTCTCCCCTTAGTTCTTTTAGAATTCTGGGGTGAATCCCATCAGGCCTCATTGCTTTTTCCACCTTTATTTTTAGGAGTTCTTTCAGGACCCTTTCTTCTGTGAATGGACTGGTATCAACCCCCTATCCAGTGTGCTTCTATTATTTGGTTTAGATACCTCCCCCTCCTTTTCTTTTATGAATACTGAGCAGAAGTATTCATTCAGTAACTCTGCTTTGCCACTGTCACTCTCTGCCCATACCCTCCCCTTTATTAAGCCTCACTATCCCTCCCCTGATCTTCCTTCACTCCCTAATGTACCTATAAAAGGTTTTATCCTCCTTCTTAACTGAGTTGGCTATCTTTTCCTTAGTTTGGGCCTTTGCCATTCTGACTGCCTTCCCCGCTTCATTCTGCTTTAACTGGTACTGTTCTTTGTCCTGTTCCTTCTGTGTTTCCTTATACTTCCTGAATGCTATCTTTTTCTCTCTAACCTTCCCAGCCACCTCTTTTAAGAACCATAATGTTTTTTTCCTTTGTTTTGTTTATTTTCTAAAAAAAGACTTGTTGCCTCTGTTATGGCAGCTTTGATTTTTTCTCATTGTTCCTCCAGCCTACCTTCTTGCCCATTTGCTAGCGTTTTTCTGAGGCACTCTCCCATTTTGCCAAAGTCAGCCCTCCTAAAGTTCAACAGCCTCACCTTTGTGTGACTTGACTCTATGGTTGGGTTTATTATGAACCACTGTTTGGTGGTCACTTGTTCCCAGATGGCTACCCACTTCTTAATCCAAGATTCTCTCTCCATCCCTGTTTGAGAGTACCAGGTCTAAGACTGCCCCTTCCCGAGTGGGTTCCAACATTAGCTGTCTGAGGCATGCCCTCTGTAGGGAATCAAGAATTACTCTGCTCTTGGATGTGACTGCAGCAAAGGTGCTTCTGTTAACATCTGGTATATTCAGGTCCCTCATCAACAATATCACCCTCTTTTCTGCCATTCTAAGGTTGCCTTCTATCATTTCCTTGTCCATTTCCTCCCCCTGAGATGGGGTTCTGTATACAACCCCCACACAGCTTGTGATGCCATTTCCTGTCTCCAGAGTGACCCACAGTGCCTCCTCTCCTCCCTGTTGACCCCTTAGTTCCAATGCTTTGATCCCTTCCCTTACGTTGAGAGCTACTCCTTTTCCTCTTTTACCCTCCCTATCCCTCCTGTAGATTGTGTACCCTGGTATGCACAGGAGGGACAGGGAGGGTAAAAGAGGAGGAGGAGTAGCTCTCTGTGTAAGGGAAGGGAGATAGAAAATGGCACCACAATTTTGACTAGCAATTGTGTTTTTCATGTAATCTATTTGAGATTAATATACTTCAGAATTCAACAGTCTTATATGTTGAAATAACACATTCAATATGGACATTTTAACACATGAATGCATTAAAAATTAAACACACCAGTGTTAGTCAAAGCTTCACGTTTGTGTGTTGAATAATTTACACACCACTGTGTTAAATTTATTTAACACACTATGGCCCAGATATTCAGAGCTTTGCGCGGTGCACAAACCATTTACGCAGGCTTAGCATGGGTCTGCTATTTTCAAAAGGCCAAATAGCATGCACAAACCACATTAGTGTCGGGCAAACCATAATTATATGCAAGGGGCAAACTGAACATGAATACAGGTGCTATGGGATATTCAGCAACTAGAGCCACACTAAGGTGTTTAGCGTGACTTAGTGTGACCCTTTGCATGGTACAAATTACTGCCCAGGAAAAGCTGGTCTTAATTCTGGGCAAACAGCTTTGAATGACATTGTGGCCTTGTGTGGCATTAGCGTGGCCTAGTGTGACCCTAACATATGACTATGACACAGATAAAAAGCCAGACATGGAGGAAACATGCTGTTCACCAATGGCACCACAATGATGCCAACTACTGCATCCAATCCCAGCCATGCCAGGCAGTATGTGATGACCCAGCCTTCAGGGGCCACCATGGTAGTATAGCCATACAGCACACACCTGCAGACCATATGTCTGTGGTGACCAATAGATGCCAGCACACACATGCAGCACTGTGGGCATGGCAGGTGTTGAGGAGAGGGTGTAAGGGTGGCCGGGCCTCAACACAGACCAGGTGCAGCCACAAGGCTGGGACACAGCATGCAGTACACATGGGCCAATATTTGGAATACCCCAATACTAGTGTACCTGTCCGATCGTCCATGCCCCCCCAGTCACATACTGCACAGCTGTACATACACCACAGCACAAACAGCTGGCCATGTCTATGTCACTATGAGCATCCCATGCCAGAGGTGCAGCATCTGTGGGTCACATAACAGTCTGACAGTACTGTCCACTGGCAGTACACACCTCCAAGGTGGGCTTGTCACTGTGTACAGTGCACTGGTCATCACTACCCTACACACCATAGGCATTGCTGGGTCCCTCACTAATGGCCCCCTTCCTATGATGGTTTCTGCTGTGCGCTGTAGCATGCCCTACAGTGTGACAGTTGCATACATCACTACCACCACCTGATCCTATGCTGTGTTGTCCCCTGGGGTACACACTGCTATGCTGTACTGCATACATGCAGCCTGCAACTACCATCAGGCACTGTCAGACTGACCTACAGGTGGCGCTGTGGGATCCTGCAGTAACGCTGGGCAAACTGCATGCAAATCAAGGCATAAATAGATGTTATTATGGATGTTTGCCCACAGACTACCTAACTAGGCTCTTTTGCATGTCACTTTTGAATATGGCAAAGTTTAGCACTGGGCAAACATGTTTGCACCGGGCAAATGGCTTAGCTATGTGTTAAAGCCATGCTAACATGTTAGCACGGTGCTAATGGTTTGGGGAATATTATACAGTTTTGAACACTGTTCTTTCACATCTGCTGCTGCCTGCAGTGTTACTGAGTCCACACATTTGCTGGCACTCACATTGGCTACATAGTTCACCTCTACCTACCCTCATGTCACTATGCACTGTGTTGTTGTTGTGGTTTGCACTTCCTGGTTGCTATATTCACTGCCATCTTATTCCAGGGCTATGTTTGCCCTTCACTCCCAGCCCAGTTTGCTCGGCCTCATTCTGATGCTATATTCAGAAGCTGTTTGCCCTGGGTTATTTCTTTTGAATATAGCTTGCTTTGTGCTCTGGGCTAAGTTTGCCCTCCGAGCAGTGCTAATTTAACCCTGGGGGCAAAGTTTTGAATATCTGACTCTGCATGTATTAAATTTAACACACACTTGGACAGATATTCAAAACTGTGCCCCGGGGCTAAATTAGCACTGCCCGGCATGCTAAATTAGTCCAGAACCAATAGCCCACTATATTCAAAAGGGATGGCCCAGATGCTAAGCCTGCTGAATATGGTATGCTAAGGAAGCCAGGCAAACTGGGCTGGGAGAGCAGTGCACAAACAGCCCAGCAATAAGACAGCTCTGAATAAAGCAACCATGAAGTGCAAACCACAACAGCATCCCAGTTCACAGCGATGTGAAGGAAGGTAAAGGTGAACTATGTGGCCAGTGTGTGTGCTAGCAAAGAAGCGGAGTCAGTAAAGTTGCAAGCAGCAGTGCATGTGAAATTATATTGTGAAAAAATGTACAATGTTTCTGAAACATTTTGAAAACAATTGCACAGGTTTAGCGCAGAGCTAAGCAATTTTTCTGGGGCAAAACTTTGCTATATTCAAAAGTGACATGCAAATGAGCCTATTTAGGTAGCCTGTGGGCAAACATCCAGATTAGCATCTCATTATCACATGATTTGCATGCAGTTTGTCCAGAACTATTGCAGGGTCCCACAGCTCCACCTGTAGGTCAGTCTGGAAGTAGAGGGGCTGGCTGGGTCTGCCCACAGCTCCACATGTAGGTCAGTCTGGTAGTGCATGGTGGTAGCTGCAGGCTACATTTGTACAGTACAGCATAGAATATTGTGCCCCAGGAGACTATACAGCACAGGCACAGGTGGTGGTGCTGCATGCAATTGTCAAACTGTAGTTTGTGCTACAGTGCACAGCAGACACTATAGTAGTAAGGGGGCTAGTAGTGTGAGGGACACA
Organism: Neoceratodus forsteri; assembly: GCA_016271365.2. NCBI lineage: Eukaryota > Metazoa > Chordata > Ceratodontiformes > Ceratodontidae > Neoceratodus > Neoceratodus forsteri. The sequence continues at coordinate 236,610,443 of CM028132.1, read as the reverse complement.
GCAATGCCTATGGTGTGAAGGGCAGTGATGACCACTGCACTGTACACAGTGACAGGCCCAACTTGCAGGTGTTTACCGACAGTGGACATTACTGTTATGCTGTAGTGTGACCCACAGACACTGCACCACAGGCATGGGATGCTCACAGTGACATATACATGGCTGGCTGTGTGTGCTGTGGTGTCTGTACAGATGTTTGGTATGTGGCTGGAGGGGTACATACCATCAGACAGGCACACTGGTGTTGAGATATTCCCAACACTGGCCCATGTGCACAGTGTGGTGTGTCCCAACCTTGTGGCCACATCCAGTCTGTGGTGCAGCCAGGTCACTTGTGCTCCCTCCCCTCAACACCCTCCATACCCACAGTGCTGCATGTGTGTGTGTGCTGGCATCTTTTGGTGTCCACAAAAGGGTGGTCTGCATGTGTGTACTGTATGGCCACACTGCCATGGTGTCAACTGAGAGCCGGGTCACCACTTACTGCCTGGCATGGCAGGGACTGCTGGCAGATGATGCATCATAGGGATGCCATCCATGAGCAGCATGTTTCCTTTCTGTCTGGCTTATTTCTATGTATCATACTTACTAATTAGGGTCACACAAAGCCGTACAAAGACACAAAGTCAAGCAAAGCTGGTTTGCCCAGAGTTAAGACTACCTTTTCCTGGGTGATAATTCACACCACACAAAGTGTTGCACAAAACACTTTGCACAGTGCTATTCAGTGAATATAGCATTGTGCCTGTATTCATGTACATGCCCCCTCAGTTTGCCCCTTGCATACGCATACATTATAATTTTGCCCAGCACTAACGCAGTTTGCGTGTGCTACTTGACCTTTTGAATATAGTGGACCCAGACTAACCCAGCACTAACCCTGCACAAAAGGTTTGCATCCAGCGCAAATTTTTGACTATCTGGCCTACTGTGTTTTCCCTAACCGCACTAACTGCTGTGTTAAAAAATAACTAATTTGTAGTTAAATGTAACACTTTCTTTCTAAGACTGTATGAGAATGTTGACTGTATGAGAACGTTAGGGTAGATAATCCCAAGGAACATCCAATGCCTGATTGGCCAAGAGTCAGGACAACAAACACCATAATATTTTTTCCTTGTGTTGTTTGCAGGGTGGGGTGGGATGTTACGGTTGGAAACCCTAACACCACATTTCCCTACCTTTGTCACTTTTATCTGAACCCTGACTGGTGGATTAATGCAGTTTTTTGCAAATAATTTCCTTATTTTTTTGAGATAGTATAATCGTAGCCTCATTCACCTGCTTAGGGAAGTTTAGGGCCAAGAGGACCCTGCACTTCCATGCCTCCTGAAAAGAAATTTATGTGCCTGGTTGTAATTGTTTTTCATGGGAAAAAAATATTTTAAGTGTTCCTTTAAACTGGCAGCACTTGATTGCATATGGCAAAAATATGTTTTCATTTTTTACCCATAAGTCAGTACATTTTTGTTGTTGCTATGGTTGTAGTAGAAGACTAGCTATACCTTTGGTGCATTGTTGATGATCATTGGAGTTTCATTGTGGCTATGGCACCATGGAGAAGATTGGAGACAATTTTGGGGTGCACTGCATATACCATGAACATTTAGGGGGGATAATGTGCTAGTGTTGTAGTACTCATTGAGATATTTGTTTTATTTTATTATTATTATTTATGGGTTTTTTTTTTTTTGTTATATACATTGTCCCTTAACTCCAGTTAGTGAAAATATATGGCTTGTTAAAGTTGCAATGTTTTCCTATTGGTATTTTCATTTCTTAATTTTATGTTTTTTAATATATGCCCTAAATTGGGGGTATGTGTTAGTGTTGTAGTGCTCATTATAACTTTTCCTTTGATGCATAGATTGTCACTGAACTTCAAATAATGACGGAATTGTGGCTTGTTAAAAATTGAAAAATCCAAATTATTTTTTCATATGAAGGCAACCTTGTTTCGTATGGCTGATATTATTTCACACAGCCATACAAAAAAAGGAAAATGTTTCACAACAAAAGATTATTAAAATGTGTTATAAACATATTTCTAAGTCATTTTCCCCAAAAGTTACTGCAGAATCCTCCTGATGGGTCCCAATCAGCAAGATACATGTGCTGGTGTGTTTCCATGATAGCATTTTTATGAATTTCAAACATTTATGTTTTTAAATGGAAACAATAGCAGTCGTATGAAAAAATATTTTTTTCTCATGAAAGAAAAGATTACCCCATATCAAACAGAATCTGTTTTCATATGTCCCACATTCTTTTTTGTGTCAACCAGCTATCCAAAATACCTCACTGAGCATGTTTAGAACCAAAATTTCAAATCCTTAAAACTCTGGAACAGCTTAATATTCTTGTAACAAACCAATGAAAGCCAATACTCTGCAACAAGTCATTTCTAGCCTGAAAATTTCAGACCACAATTCCAAACTGACTGGGTGCCAAGCAATGACATAAAAACAAAACAAAACAAAAAAAAACAGCAAAAAGCCCTGATTTTTTTAAATGTATTTTTTTGCTATTCAGATCTCAGAATCCACACATCCAACCAGAACTAAACTTGGCACACCAGGAGACCATGCCACTGAGACCATTCATTCAAACTTTTGTGTAAATCCATTGAACAGTGGCAAAGCTACTAAAGTGCAAACTTAGGAGTTTAACATTAACATCTTACTCAACCCTAACTATAGTGGCACAACTGCACCACTATAATAAAACTAAATCAGTTTTGACTTATCAATCTATAACTAACAGATTAATAAATCAATTATGACATCGTTAAACTGTGATTACCATTTGAAAAAAAATATGATGGCCTCAGCAATACAGAACAATCATATTTATTATTCAATGACATCATCAATTAAGCTGGATGGAGGTTGCAAATTCCACTTTAATGAAACTTTCATGAAACTTCCTAAATTTTACAGAATCTTCTGAACTTCCACCTTTGGTGAGACCAGCATCTTCCAAATGTGTCTAGTGAATTTTTGCTCTGATCCACAGAATTTCCTGGCTCAGCTGCAGAATAATACACATGAACTGTGGAATGACACTTCTGAGGAATTTTGTTCTGCAGTTTAATGGATCATTGTGCAATACATGTAATTATTCCAAAGTTCAGTGATCAGTTCTTTGGAATTTCTTTCTGCAGTATAATTAATTAATCCTCAATTCATACATTCATTCTGCAGTTGAGTGGCTCATTAACTACAGAATGAATTTTTGAATTACAGATTAATGTACTAAAATACAGAAAAAACAAATTAAGCAGAACTGACCACTGACAGTAAATCAGTTCTGCAGAATTTCTTTCTGTAGTTTAATACAATAATCTACAATTCAGACATTTATAACATCGATCTAAGTTATAATTTTTGTGAACGTTGTTAAAGTGCATTCCAAAATTTTGTGAAAGTGAAATTCCAACTTTCACCAACATTCTACCAAAGGAAGTTTAATTTAGCACAGCCCTAATTATCAATATTCAACTTTCTTACATTTCTTTCCTCAAAGTCAGTGCCTGGAGCATTAAAAAAAATGCTTTAGCAACATAGTAGATTAGATGCAACCCCCACAGACACAATTCATTCTTAAACAGAAAGAGAGATTCAGCTTTCAAAACATGATTATTCAGTTACAAACAAGCTATAAGCTTTTCTCTACAAAAAACTGTTTTCAAAAAGACATTAACTTACTAAAAATATAAAACTCCAGCTCCACACAAACTGAGATACTGCATTTAATGCTTCTCTCATGTAAGCCATGTGTGTGTGTCTATCATTCTGTGTCTAAGCCAAAACAGTTTCAACACTACAAACCTAGCACTTTACAGCAGTAAAAACCTTGGAGAATAATTCAGCTTCAGGAATAGTCATTGAACAGTTTTTTCCAGTACTCTCCTCAATGTTCGGCAGTGGAAATGGCAGGTTGTCTATGAGACATCTACCGTAATTCACAAATACGCATAAAAAAGCTCTCACTTTCTAACATGTTGTGACTGTGAAAATAAGTAATGATTAAACACGCCAATTCTGAACTTTAAAACAGTAAATTATTAGAAAAAAACAGTTTAGAAACAAAGACAGCATTGGCAGAAAAAGACAGTCTGTCCATTCATTCTGCCCTGTTTTACCCTATCGTACCCAGTGGCCTAGTATCTAGGCGGGTTTTTTACCTTCACCTCCCCCCTGCTCCTTGTCTTACTGCCACATACGTGAGTATATGTTAAGTCACTTACCCTTTTTCATCTGTGCTTGAACTCATTAATGGTGTTTGCGCCACAGCTTTAGCTGGTAGACTGTTCTTTGGCTCAACCTCTCTTTCTATAAAGTAAAATGTTCTCACATTCCTACTAAATCTCCTCCACCAGGTTCCACTCATGCACCCTTGTTTTTGACCCATTATTCCTGCTGAATATTCCCCCCCCCCCCGTTTACCTGGCTATTCTTTTCAGAAACTTAACGGTCTCTATCATGTGGTCCCTCTCCCTTCTTGCATCCAGCAAGCACATGCTCAGTGGCCAAAGCTGATCCTCATAGGATCTGCCCTGTTGACCCTGAATCATTTTGGTCACCCTACACTGCACAGTCTGCAGCCTTTCTCTGTTTTTTCTCAGGTGGGAACTCCAGAATTGGTGACAGTATTCTAGATGGGTTCTCACTGGTGATCTATAGAAAGGTAGTATTACTGTTTTCCTCTTGCTATTGATACCCCTCCCAACACCTCAACATTCTAGATTCCTAGCTGTAGGCTTTGATGTACTGGCTAGTTTGTTTTATGGAGTCACTTATGAGTCTCCCATGTCCCTTTCTGCTGAAGTAGTGCCCAGCTTTACGGCTCCCATCCAGTATTCCATCTTGGTTTCTTTTTCCCTATGTGCATCACCTTGCACTTCTTGATGATGAAGCTTACCTTTAATGTCCTCCTGACCCTGTAGCATACTTTCTGTGCTGTGCGTATCACACACACACACACACACACACACACACACTTTTCTATTTTTGTATATATAATTTTTATTAAACATTTTACATGTCTACAGCTTCTAGTATTGTAATTAATAAACATCTTATACAGTCAATAGTACAGTCTTGAGTCTTCATTATATACGTGCTTAATTGGGGAACAGGGTGACATAACAATGAAACCCTTTGGCCCCTTAAGGTACAGCAGGGGAAGGGAGTAAAAGAGTAAGGCATTGATGAAAGCAAATCATTCTACATCCCAATCTGCAAGAACATTGGAGCATTCTCATAAATAGTTTCATGCAGAGGTAAGATGGAGAGCCTGTCAACCCCCCCAGATGCTAGTAGGCATAGGCAAGGGGGTAATCCAAGTTGGCAGCAGTGTACCATTCCACATTTTGGTGGACAGAGTGTGGTATCAGGTTTAAGTGTAATTTGTGGGGTCTGTAAGTTGTCCAGGTGAGTGGCTGGTGATTATGGCACACATTCCCTGTTAATCCCCATTACATGCAGTACCCACCCTTTCCAGCATGATAAACAAAGTTCTACTTTGTCATTTTAGGGAGTGTGTTATTTACTCCAAGTAATATATTTGGTTTATAGTGGTGCGCAACTCGTGGATGGTAGGTAGTTAAGGGATTAACCACATCCTACTGACGTTTTTCTTTTTAGTTGCTGTTAGTAGGATGCCTAGCAAGTATGTTGTATTAGGGTCTCATAAACCCCTGGGATGCTATAGTAGTTGGTACAGCTCTGTCGTGAGGAGGATGGGCTTGCCAAATGATTGGTTTAATTCACTTTGCAAATTCTGGAGAAAGTAAAAATAGGGCAGGTCCACATGATGTGTGTGAGGTGGGCCTTTTCTTCTCCCCAGTTTCTCCAGCATGAAGCATCCCCAGCAGGGGAGTAGTGTGCAGTTATGACTGGAGTACAGAAGCATCTGATTTGACATTGTCAGGCATACTCTCCCCACTGATGGGAGTTAGTGACCCTAGATGCAGCAATCCAGGACCTATGCCAGTCCCCAACAATGCTGGTTTTCCAATTTCTTCTTGCCAGCACTGCATTATGTCCTGTGTGGAGTCTTTGACAGAGTCAGAGAGCACCCAGTAAATGCTAGACACCATATCTTCATTGCCTCCAGTTCAAAAAAGGAGATCAGGTAGTTGAGGAGAGCTGGGTGAGATTCAGGGTTTCAAAGGTCTAGTAGGAGGGTATTAAAAAGTGCCTCACCTGCAGAAAGCTATAGTAACTGGCTTGTCTGAGGCCAAACTCTCTTTGTGATGGGTTTGAACGAGGTCTCTGAGAGAAGTTGATAAAGATATTGCAGTGAGCAGTTCTCCCAGTTCCTGAATGCTGGGTCTACTGTCGCTGGGCTGAAGTGTTCCAATAGAGCAATCAGGCATAAGAGAAGGAGAAAGCAAGTGAGGTGTAGTTGCTTATTGATTTGGGACCAAACTCTGGTCTGACAGTTGAGCCATGGGTTTAAAATATGAGGGTTATCGAGATTAGGTTCAGTGTGGTAAATGGCCTTCACAAATTCTGTGGCTGGGTGTACAGGTATCTTATTTTCAACTCACTGCCAAATGGCTGTCAGATAGCTGACATGTGAATGGAATTTGGAGCAGAGATATGCGGCCCAGTAATAGATTCTTAAATTTGGGAGGGTGGCACCCCCTTTTATTTTGGGGACAAATAGCATTTTTAGCTTAACTCGTGGGCATTGTCCTGCTCAGATGAGGCATTAAATTAATTTATTCCACTGCTGGAATACTGCTAGTGGCATATTTATAGGGATGTTCTGAAACAAATACATTGCCCTAAGGAGGATGACCATGTGAATCAGCTTGACTCATCTTGAGAAGTTGAAGGGTATTGTATTCCAGCTTGCAAGATCTTGCATTAATTGTGCAGTAAAGGGACAGTAATTATTTTGGTAGGCTGTGGTTGGGGTTTTTGACAGATAAACCCCAATATATTTTAGCTTGTCCTGATCCCACCAAAATGGAAATTGTTGTTGGATGTCCAGGGATGGCTGGTAGTTAAACGTCAAGACCTCCATTTTACTAGTATTCACCATGTAACCTGAAACTGCTCCATAGGTGTCCATGGTCTTGGAAACTGTGTGGAGTGACGTCTCAGGGTCCGTCACGTATGACAGGATGTCATCTGCATATAAAGCAATGCAGTGCTCCTTAGCCCTGTCATATACAACGAAGCTCGCCAGGATGAAACCCAATTCTGCAGCATTTTGCAGCATGTTGCAGCAGAGATATTGTGGAAAACAATGTAATTTCAATGGCAATTAGCCCTTTTTGTCATGGAGGAAACTGTGTTATTCACGTCATCCTGGCAGTGTCACATGTTCCTGCATGACAAATGGATTAATTTCCCTTGAAATTACATTGTTTACTACAGTAACTCTGCTGCAGCATACTGCAGAATGCTGTAGAATTGGGTTTCATCATGGCGAGCTTCACTGTATTCTTGTTACACCTACTGCTTCAAGGATGACTTGGGCAGGGGCTCAATATAAATTGCGTAGAGGAGTGGGGATAGGGAATGACCCTATCTGGTGCCCCTAAGCAGTGGGAATAATTCAGAGTGATTCCCTGATACTCTAACAGAGGCCTGGGAGGCCTCATATATGTTTAGCAGGAGTTGGAGTAGGGGCACCTGGAATCTCAGCCTACCCATTACCTCAAGTAAGAAAGGCCAGGAGAACCAGTGAAATGCCTTCTCTGCATCCAGGTTCAAGAGGACAGATGGGAGGGGACTAGTCTGCATCTCACTGATAATTTGAAGTGACCATCATACAATATCAGTCGTCATCTGAGAATGGATGAACCCAGTCTGGTCCCATGCAGTCAGTGAGGGAGGGAAGTACTTTGTCCAACCAATGGGCCAGTATGGACTTTAAGGGTTTATAGTCAGTACTGAGTACAGATATGGGTCAATAGGATCCACAGAGCTTGGGGTTCTTAGCAGCCTTTGGGATCACTGAAATTGTTGCATAGGCTGAGGGTTGTGGTCGGGGCCCAGATACCACCTCATTCATTGCACCCAGCAATGATGGGGTAATATTTTCTGTGGTGGCTTTGTAATATGGTCCCATACCCATCCATCTGGGTGCCTTCATTGTCTTAGCTCACCTAAGGGATACTTCCAACTCCTTACCATCAGTTGAGTCCATGAGATGAGCTGTCTGGAGTTCACTGAGCTTAGGGAGGGTCAGTGTGTCCTGGAGGGACATGATAGACTCAGTAGGTGTCTGGCTTTTTGGCTTGTAGATGGACTGATAATGTGATTGGAAGGCCTGGCTTGTGGCATGTAGCCTGGTATGCCGAATGCCCATTGTCAAGTGTTTTATGGATGTAATTATTGCTACTCAGCATTGTTTACATATCTGGCACACCAGAAGGCATGAGGCTCTTGCTCAAACTTTGTAATAATTTTGTCAGAAAAATGTGAGTGTGATTTCTGACTGCTGCAGGCAGTGTGCATCTTAGGTCAGCCTTGACCTGTTTTAATCGTCTTCCCACTGAGGTGTTACCCTATTGGTGAGCCATTTGCAGAAAATGTAGAGTATCTTGCAGCTGTTGCTGATGTTCTTGTCTCATCTTCATCCATGCCACTGTATTTTGTGTGATGTGGCCACTTAGGACCATTTTGCAAGTGTCCCAGCACATGGATTTTGAAACATCCACTGTTGAGTTCTCTCAGAAGATCTCTCGTATTTTATCATGAAGGTATTTTTTTGAAGGCCTGCTCCTTTAAATAAGCAGGGTTAAAGTGCCACCAAGTGTTGTGCTGCTCTAGTCTGAAATCCCATCAACTAATCACAGGGGCATGTTTGGAATGGGCAATATCCCCTATCTTACAGTCTATGAGAGGGGACAGATTTTCCACTTTGATATAGCAGTGGTCAGCCCTAGAATTGGTACCATGCTCTACTGAGTAGTATGAATTGTTTCGGACACAGGGATAAAGAAATCTCAAGGTGTCTGTCTATCCCACCTCCTGCATGAATGATTTGAAATATTTAAGGGCAGCTGGTTTCTGGGGGTGGGGGGGGACATGTTAAATGAATCCCAACTAAGAGCTGGGGTAATGATGAAGTCTCCCACCAATAATAGGTGTTCCTTCATCAATGTTAGTATTCTCTCCAACAGTTTCTTAACTGTGGATGTATTGGTGCCTGGGGGTAGAATATAAGTTGGCTAAGGTGACCTCAGTGTGATGGAGGAGGCCCTGCACCACCACCAGCTACACCTTCTGGTCCTCCCAACATCTGGGCAGGCTGGAACGGGGTGTGGTGCAGAACAAGGATCACTGCTGTCCTCTTCCTTCTTCTGTAACGGTGTGAACCATGCATAGAGGTAAACCCAAATTTGGCCATCTTTGTATGTTCTGAGGCTGAGAGATGTGTTTGCTTTATGTACTGTATATGAGGTCAGATGTTGATTTTTTTAATGTAGGACTGTAGTCTAGACCTTTTGACAGGGTTAATAAGCTCATTCACATTAAGGAAAAATAGCTTTGAACCTGGGGCAGTCATTTGAATAATATGAAATTAAGGTATGGTCCTGCCCCCACCACCCACACCACTCTGCAAATTCATCCTAGCCTGAAGCAAAATACATTTTACAAATCATAACTGTTACTCAAAGAGCCATAATTTGACTTGGATAAGGGTGGGGCCAAATGAAGAACTAAACTTGGTCACTGACACTCCAGCTGGGCATAGTAGTGCAACAGGTTAAAGCTTAATGCTTCCATCACTGTAGGTCTGGAGTTAGACCAGGGCAGCATGGCAATTGCTTTGTTAGGAGGCTCAGCCTCAAGTAAGGGGACTCCAGATGAAATTATCATCTATGGGAGTAGGATCAGGAAATTGAATGCCATGTTTCCACTCCTTTTGGATATCCTGTATATTGGCGTTGGATATTCTGGAAAGGAGGAAATCAGGGGATCTCCACTGAATGGGTATCATTGGGGTTACTTTTATGATTCTGTCCGGAAGAGCGATGGAAAATTAAAACCTTCCTGGCCTGACGAGGGTGCCATGCTGTAACCTGCCAGTAGAAAGCATCCTTATAGGAGGAATTCCATTATTTTCTGAGGGGGTTGTGGGGGAGGAGGGGATGCTTAGGAGACCTCAGCCAGGTGGCTCCAGACCCTCTGCCCTAAGTGCAATTGTTAGGGTAATAAATGTTATTAGAGGGGTGGGAGGACCTGGGTAGATACCCAGGGCAGTTGCACAAGAGCTCCTAAAGTAGTGTGAGTGCTACCTGGGCATGAGGTCTCTGTTAACTGTGAGGACTAGGAACAGGTAAGAAGGTATTCTTTCTGACAGACACAAATAGCTGAGGGGCCACACCCAATCTGAGTGGGTATTACTACCTCAGGTAATAACAAACAAATGAATTAGTTTACCTTGTCCAAAGATATGATTAGCAATTAGATGATTAGTATGACCCATATGCAAATACTTCATGGGAGAATTGAGCTGCTCTTTACAGTCCCTGCTTTGATCCCTCCAAAGAACAAAACAAGAAAGGGAAAAAAGAAACCTACCTCCTCAGAGACAGTGTTTGTGTGTTGCCAATGCCAGATAAAATGACAAGGATATCCAGAGGACTGGAGTGGTGGGTGCTCTGCAGCCCACTTGTAGAAAGTGTCCCTGTGGGGAGAACTACCCTTGTCTGGGGAGTGCAGGGGTAAAAACTGCCTACATGCCTCCAGTTGGGTAGCTCCCACCCCACTCCAGTAAATACCATCAGGGAGGTCAAAGGAACTACTGGGGGGGGGGGGTTTGGAGAGATATCTGGAATGGTAGCATATATGCTTCTTAAGAATCAGTTGTTGTATGTGGGAAGGAGGCCTCTGTCAATCAGGAGGGCTAATTGTAAGGATGCATGCATCCTAGTGGTCAGGCTGGGTTAGCTCAGGAATTCCATCTGATTCAATAAGTGATCTTTAGGCCTTATTAATTGATAAGAAAATGTGGTAGCTTGCCCCATCTATTGATCGCAAGAGTGAACATTTGGGTAACGAATGCCATTTTCAAAGAATTCTTGTTGACAGATATTCATAGTCCCAGCTTTGCCCCACCTGCCTGCAAAGAAAGACACCCCCCCCCAAAAAGACAGTGCTAAAGCACAGATTTTGTGCTGTTTCTTTTATTCTCACTAGGCCCACTCTTAGTGGTTGTGGTTGCAGGGATCATACTGTCAGTATGCCTGGGTCACGTTGTATCCAGTCTCTGGTGCATTTAATTGCATACAGTTCTCCAGTTCAATATTTGTACAGATGTAAGAAATCTATGCTGGGAAAGTCTCATGCTGTATCCAAGCTTGAATTAGTGCTGGCTGGCCATAACCTTGGCCTGTGACCAGCAGAACCCAATGTTTATTGGGGATTGAAGTGCTTCTTAAAAAAACACAATGTTTGTTGAACCGATGAAAGTCCACCACACACACTTTCTGTCTCTGTCTTTCTGTCTCACACACACTCTTTCAGAATCACATAAACTTGCCAGTAATCCTTTCATCCATTATCCTATCCTTTTGATCTAATATTAGTTTTAGTGTTCACCAAAAGTCCATACAGTAGGTGGAGAGAGGGTATATTGCATGAAAAGATAGACACAATGCTGACATCATACCTGGCTTGGTAGCTGACTACCTGGCAAAAGTCTAACTTGGTTAGTCCCAATGGAAAAATGTAATACATCTCAGAATCATTGTGTAGTTATGGGAACAATTGTCAGGGTCACTTGCTGTAATCTGGTGTCTGAGGATGGGAAAGTGACCAATGTGGTCCCTATCTTCTAGAATGGGCAAGGATGAGCCTTGGTAACTACAGATCAGCCAGCCTGACATAAGTGTTGGGAAAGGTCCTAGAAGTTATCATCATTGGTTGTATGTTTGAGCACTTGGTTGAGGCCAAGTCTCTCACCCCCTCTCTACATGGCTTTACGAGGGGCAGATCATGCTGAACCAAGCTGATTACTTTCTTTGAAGGGGTGGCCTGTTTGGTGGACAGGGACAGGGCCATGTACCATGGATACAACCATGATGCAATCAGTACCTTAAAGCAAATGTCACAGAATACTGCATGAGAAAATGGCTTAATTGTCATTTAATAACACTGTGCCCTGCAGCATACTGCAGCATTTTGCAGGAACACTACAAGGTACTGTGTTGCATCCTGACTTGCACTCCTGTATGTAGTCTATGTAGACTCCAGGAAAGCCTTTGATACTGTAGAACATGACAAGCTTCTAAGGAAAGTATGCCAAGTACTATATACGTAACACATACAGTACTCAAGATGGACTGATAACTAGCTTGCAGTCAGGCAAGCAGAGAGTGGTGTTAAATGGACACTACTCAGAGTGAAGAGGTACACTCAGTTGTGTTCTTCAGAGATCAGCTGTGGGATCACTTTCACATTTTTGTTAAAGATCTGGAAGCTGTCATACCCAGCAGGCTGTTTAAGTTAGCTGATGCCACTAAGATGGCCAGGGTTGAGGGCTCTCTTGATGATGGAGCAAATTTTAGCAGAATCTGAACAGGCTGGTGATGATTAATCAGACTCCTGGAGCCTCTAATTCAATGTAGGGTGATGCAAAGTATTATACATGGGCAGGAAAACAGTTGTAATAGCTTTGTATTTTGTGTGGCTCCTCTTCCTGTAGCAGAGCAGTAAAAGGATTTGGGGGTCATAACAGACAGGGGAATGAACCAGGGCAACAATGTGAAGCTGCTGTCAAGAGGGCATGCCGAATGCTGGTTTGCTTGAAATTTGTGGTTGACAAGCAGGGCGGGAGAAGTAATCCTGATGCTTCACCAATCACAAGTCAGGGCCCACCTGTAGTGCTGAATGACATTCTTGGCTCTTCAGTTGAAAAAGGTCTGTGAAGCATTCAAGTGGGTGACACTGCAGGGCCACTATAAGAATATGGGGCACTTGGGACAAAGTTATGAGGAGAGGTCAGATGCTCTTAATATGTTCTCCCTGGAGAAAAGAAGGCTTAACAGAACATGATCTCAGTCTTCTACATGCTCAGGGGTATTACCAAGCTTAAACACTACAGACTGAGATGTTTGATCTGGTGTCTGCCAGCAAGATGTGGGTCATGCCCTGAAGCTTGGCGGTTTTTCAGAGGTACCATGAGAAGGCAGTTTTTCCCAGAGGTCTGTGAAACTATGAAGACAGAGGATATTAAGGCAGTGTAGGCCTTCAAAGTAAGCCTAGACCATTTCTGCTTACAGTGTCAAGAGAATCAATGCATATCCTGAGCAGTGAAATGGGTATGGATATGGAATTCCTGTGAATTAGTATGTTTGCATTGACTACTATTTGATCCCTCTTATGAAGCAAGGGAATGAAGATTATGTGTTTAGTGTCCCTTTTGACCTTAAATTACTATGTTGCCAATGGTTGAGAGGTTAACTCCAGCACCACCTGAACATTTTATTAAATCCCTATTTAAAGTGTCAAAAACAAAAGTGACATTAAAAGAGTTTCTGACCACCCAAATGTATTATTAAAAGCAAATGTAAATAAAAACCAAAAGCTTTATATAATCAAAAACAATATTCCTTCTGAGGGGTATAATGAGGTCTTTAATGTGCTCACCCTGGGCTGGCCTGGTGGCACTGAGGGTTGAGACACTGGACACCACACCTCACACCACACCGTCAACACAGGTTCAGAAATGATCCCAGGCCACTGGGGGTTGGCAGGGAAGAGACAAGACTGAGTGTCTAGAGGACTGCTCTCCTCTCTCTGGGAGACAGGGATTGCCATCCCACTCATCTATCTCCCTCTGGTGGTAGCTGGAGGGAGATGTGGGCTGGGAGGCACATAGGTGACGTATGTCATCGGTGAGGAGGATGGACGGAGAAAGAAATGGAGAAAAATGGAGCTGGCAAGCTCTGTAATGACCCCCCAGAAGCTGTCCAGCTCCCTGAGCATCTGGATATCTGTCCGAGGTGGGGAAAAGCCGGCACCCCTTCACCTCGGCCCTGTCATGGGGGAACCCATGGGGGGGTTGCAGGGGATGTCAGGTGGGTGAAAGGGGGGTCGGAGACTAAGTATCTCTGAGGGAGAGACTGGAGCCTCCTGCCAGGTTCCTGGAGCTATAAATAAATAATACAAAAAAAAAATCTGCTCACCCTTTGGACTTGTGGTATATACAGTGCTCCCTTGACTATCTACCATCCTATTATCCACCAGTCTCTGTTATCCACCAGAATTTATTCATATAAATTGTTTGTTATTCTTTCACCCTGTATTATCCACCACCCTTTGTTATGTGCCACCCTTGATAATCCTCACAATTTTGCTTGTACGAAAGTGGGATGATATTCTAGGGTGCACTGCCTATGGAATAACACCAGCCACAGTGTCAGGGCATGCTTTGACCATATCTAAATATGTTTTCTTACCTTAAACCTACTATGAAATTAATCGAAAACATATGATGATTTGACTGATTCTTAGTTGTGTTGTGAGGTACAAGCCATATGCAGAGTGCCTTCAACCAACTGAGAAGACCATATTTTAACATGCCTGGACACCTTAAGATTAAGGAACACAAATCTCACAAAGTAAGGAAATGCAACCATATGGTTTGGAGTCTTGACCGATCAGAGGTGTGGTGTCTGTTTGGGTTCTAAACCCTAATGCCCGTGCCCCAGCCTTCTGCCCAAAGCACAACATACAGGTATAGCTCAAAGCCTGTGCCTCAAAGACCTATAGTGTTAGGAGGTAGAGAAGTATGGCTTGCCACATGTGACCAAAGTATGGCTCACCATATGTGGCCAACATAATCAGTCACAAATTTCTTCATGCAAGGCCTTTGCCCAAAGTAAATGATGATGTATAGCAAAGCATGAGAGCAAGCTCATTCATAACTTTCTTTGTAGGGGACCTGCGCAAAGCATGAGATCATGTATAACTTTGCTCAGGAAAAGGCGTGGCCATTAAGGTGTAGGGTTGGGGCTGTATATCTGTATTTTTTGATACTAGGAGTGGGTTACCATAGTCTGGCTCACTTTTGGGGTAACAGATCTGTATCTGTTCTGGGACCCACATTGTTTAACATAGTTATTAGTGACATGCAAATAGGATTGCACAATGTGTTCTCTAAATTTGCTGATGATACTAAACTAGGAGCGAGGGTGGATAGGTCTTGTAGCACTGCAATATTAGCTTCCGACTTAAGAGCTATTAAGCATTGGACACATTGCAACAACATGTTCTTTAGTGTTGATAAGTGTGCTGTTTTGCACTTTTGAAGAAAAAAATGCAATAATATTTACCAGCTAAATATCACCCCACTCAAGGCATCAAGCACCGAATGAGATCTAGCCATCCTTGTGAACAATAGGCTACCTTCCACAGATCACAGTGCAAAATTCTCTTGTATGTCTAATGGGTTACTTAAACAAATTCACTGAATCTTTGTAACCAGGATGGAACAATGTTTAATTCACCTGTACAGGGCTTACATTAGACCTGATACAGACTACAGGTCTCCCTTCTGGAACCCATATCTTAAGGGCGATATTACACATCTTTAACAGATACAGAGGCATGCCAAGAAAATGGTCCCATGTTTAGCATTTAAAGATGATCCTTGCAGATTACAGGAAATGGGCCTTCACTCACTATACATCAGAAGGTGTAGGAGTGATATTCTCTTTTTACATAAAATAGTGCAATCTCCAGAACTCATGCATCAGTGCAAACTTACCTATTCTCAAAGGCGCATTGTCCCTAGGTTGCACAACAAACAGGTTGAGGTTATACAAGTGAAAACAAACAAAAGTGAAAATGTTTTCTCCATAACAGCAACTAGAATTTGGAATACCCTGCCCCAAGAATTAGATGATACTGAGAACTTTAATTAATTTAAAAAGGGTCTAGACATCTGGTTAACAACAAACCTAACCAGGGATCAGTATCCCACATAATGTGGAGGACAATCTTGATGGGCTTCTAGCAAGTACCAAGTATCAAGTATCTGTTGACACTAAGAGTGGGCTTCCAGTGTGCGACTCAGGTTTAGAGTTGTATGATTGTATTTGTTGAAAGTAGGAGTGGGTTATCATTGTTGGGCTCAGTTTTGAGGGTGTAGAGCTGTGTTTGTTGACACTAGGACTGGGCTTGTGGTATCAGGCTCAGTATTGGACGCTTCTGCTGTATTTATTGACCTTGGAGATGGGCTCCCAGTGTCAAGCTTGGTTGTGGGGGCATAGAGCCTTATTTGTTGGCATTGAAAATGGGATCCAAGTGTCAGAGTCAGTTTGGGGGGTGTAGAGTTGTGTCTATTAACACTGGAGATGGGCTGTCAAGAGTCAGACTCAGTTATGGGATGTAGAGTTTTATTTGTTGACACTGGAAATGGGCTCCCAGTGTCAACCTCTGTTTTGGTTGCATAGAGCTGTATTTATTGACACTTGGAGTAGGATCCTGGTATTATGCTCTGTTTTGGTTGCATAGAGCTGTATTCATTGACACAGGAGATGGGCTCTGGTGTCAAGACTCGGTTTGGGGGTATAGAGCTATAATTGATAACTCTGGGAATGGGCTCCCAGTGTAGGGCTCAGATTAGATGAGATGGAGCTGTATTTGTTGATACTTGTGGTGGACTTCCAATATGAATCTTGGAAGTGCAGATATCTTTTACCATTTGATGTCTGGCTCCATTCAAGGGGGTGGTAGAGCTCTATTGGCTGACACCAAGGATGGGATCCCATAACTAGGCTTATTTTTAGTGAGGTAGAGCTATATATGTTTTCACTGGGCTCCCTGTGAAAGATTCAGTTCTGGGGGACAACTGTCTATCCTGACACATTTAATGGGCTCTGGTGTTGGGTCAGTCTCAGAAGGGGGCTATTTTGGCAGACAGTAGTGATGAGTTCCTGATATTGGGATCCTTTTATTGGGGAGAGAGATATATAGTGACCAATACTACAAATGGATCAAGATTCAAGGAGGAGAGACCTATATTTTCCCACACCTGTGATAAGATCCTAGTTTTGGTACAGCTGTACCCTTAATGTTATTGCAATGACAGTTGGCAACCAGTGAATTATCATAAGTGTATACAAACACTTTATGGAGTGGAGTTTCATGATATGCTTGATGGAAGTGGCTGTCTTTACTTGAACTCCATGTGGTTCCTTCTAAAACAATGCTTTTCCAAATAAATAGTTACCATGTTACAATAATTTCAGTCAGAAGTGTTACTGTCAGTTTTTTTCTTGGGAAAACCAAACACAATCATTAGGTGTTAAATCCAATTTTTGCTTCAGTTCAGGCTGAAAAAGTTTTGCTGCCACTTCCATAGAGAACCCACGCACCTAAATGGCATAAAACAGACAGACTCACCACTGGGTAGTGACCGACAAGCAAAACATGGAAGCTGACAAGATGGAAATGTTTTTTTACAGAATTACCTTCCATTAATCTTGTTTAAGCCAAAATGGCAGGGGCTCTAAATAATTCAAAACAGCATACAACATGTTGAAGTGAAGAGTGGGAGATGTGGAAAAATGGGTTAGCTCCATCAACGACCAAGCAGAGAAAGGGGACCAGGAAATCAAAGCACTTCAACAATAAGTAATTAAACTTGAGAAATTATTAGGATGATCAGGACAGTGAATGCCACCATTAAAATCTGATCATCCTTGGAATATCAAAAAGAAAAAAGCCAAAGGATCAGATATGCAGGCCATTGCTTAAAAGCTTTGTTGAGGTGGTGGACACTTCCCCAAACAGCCAATTCTGAGTTCCAGATGGGTAGCTGTTTTGCTTTTATTACTACCTATTCACTATGGAGGCTGTCAGAAAAACAAACAGTGAAGCAATTCAGTCCCTTAGGAAAAATGAGCCACACACTACAAAATTTGAGTTTCAAGTGTTCTTGCTTTTTTTTTTATTGCCAAACAATGCCCTCCAGATCAAACTCATTTTGTCCTATACTTGGGCTTTTTCAGGAAAGAGGGTCTCATCATAAGACCAATTACATTCATTTTAGAACAAAAGATTATTTCAAAAAAGCATAATATTTTCAATTATTTATCTACATTACAACACCAGTTCATCACCAGAGTGCCTGACCCACATGCATGTTTAATCACTCGTTCTCAGAATATTCCATATAACATAATATTGCTATTATTCCTGTTCATATAATGAGAATCACCAAGGGAAAATGTTTTATGTACATATTTGGCAGCATACACACCACTAAGAACACTTTCATACCTATTCATGTTTCTTGTAGCAGTTTATCTGTGTGCTTCACAGTGCCATCACATTCCTTATATTCATGCAGAAGTAATAAATATATTTGTCTATTTAACTTCACATAAGTATGTATTCTCAAGTAGTAAAATTCTGCTGTGCTAACATACAGTAATTTTGAAAATTCAAGTGAATATCTGTTAATTTAATCTAAAAAGTCTAATTGTTTACTATCTAAAAAGTAGTGTGCATATTCACAGTGGATTTTAAACATTCAAGTTACAAGATGAACATTGACATACAGTTTTAAAGCAGGTGTTACAAGCAGTGTTACAACAGTGCTGCACATAACAGGTAGAAAGAGTGGACAATAATGAGTGCCGGGTTACTAAGTAAACAAGTGCTTACATGAAAGAAAAGGAGGAAAAGAGAAGGAAGGGGGAGCTGGGGGGGAGGGGGAAGAGTTGTGTCCCTGGAGACCCCTTCAGGATGCAAGGAATCCTGCAAGAGGACTGGGGGGACCAGAGAGAAGGGGATAGGCAATGTCCCAGAGAGACCCCTTTAGGATGTGGGGAACCCTGCAAGGGGGCTATGAGGCTAATCAGAAAGGGGGATAAGGCTGTAGGGATTTAAAGAGGGAGGAGAAAGAGAAGGAGGAGGTGTGACTTAAATGCTAGGAGGGGGAATAGGACATAACCCAAGAAAGGACTCTTCAGAATGTGGTGTATCCTGTAAGGGGGTTGGAGAAGGTCAGTAGATAGGGATTAAGAGAATGATAGGAGAGGGAGGGAGTGAGTAAGAATCAAACCCTTGAAGGGGAAAGAATTTGCACCTTTAGAGGGGATGGGGCCTAATCAATGGTCCATCAGGATGCATGGACCCATGGCTATGATCGGGGTCACCACATTGATGAGAGATCAAGGGAGGCCAGTAAGGGGGAGCAATTTGGGGGAAGGGGAGGAGAGCTAGAAATTTGGGGGATGTGGGTGCACAGGGTAAAATGAAGATGACGGTAGAGGGGTTGGGTTTATCTAGGGCTTACAGAAGGGAATTAGGGAGGGACATGGCAGGAGATGCCAGGTGCAAGGTAATCATTGAGGACAGAGCTGATGGAGTAGGTGTAGGATGAGTGCTGCATTTGAGGAGGGAAGGGATTCCAAATTTTTGGGAGGTAGTGAGAGTAACCAGATTGGCCGATTAGGGTGGATTTATGGTGGACTACCAGGGTGCGGGAGTCAGTTGATCTAAGGAAATTGGAGGATGGGGGGTTGTTTTAAAGGAGGAGGTGAGGTAGGAAGGGAACTCACCCAACCAGTGTTTGGAGGTGAGTTTAGCACAGTGGGAGAGTCGTCTATTTGTAAGAGAGGGAAAGGATAGGGCACGATAAATATCACAGTGGTGGGTGTGAGGGGGGGCATCCAGGGTAAAGCAGCAGAAGAAATTAAAGGGGGTGTCCAGTCTGGCCAGGGAGGACTTGGGGCAGCACCGTAGACTATGTCACAATAGTCAAAAATGGGCAGTATCATCTTCTGAACAAGTTCACGCCTAGCTGTAGGAAGGATGCAACTACAGTTCCTGAACAGGGCACAAAGCTTGGGGCGCAGTTTTTTCTGGATGGCGTCAATATGTCCATAGAAGTTTAGGTGTTGGTCCAACCAAACACTTAAGTACCTAAAGGAGGATGAGTCCTCAAGTAAAGTCCCATCAAGGGTGTTCTCTTCACCTTGCCAAAAGCAAATGCATTTGTTATAAACTGTCAAAAACATATAGCAAATAAAAAAGGCTGCTCACTTTCTAAATTAAGTTCATTTCATCCAAAATCATAAAGTTAACTTAGATTTACAATATTTGTAAGTATGGCACTAACTTTATGATGGCTGCAACTAAAATATTACACTGTATCAAAAGACACATTAGAGGCAGAGATAGACAGGTGATGATGCCTCTGTATATGTCCCTTATAAGGTCTCACCTGGAGTATTGTGGCCAATTGTGGTCACCCAACACCAAGATAAAAATTCTTGACAGTGTGCAGAGAAATACAACTAGGATAGCCACTGGACTCAGAGATTTGGCTTATGAGGACAGAATAAGAACACCGGGTTTACATTCTTTAGAGTTAAGAAGACTAAGGGGGGACCTATGTTTGCTTTTTGCTTCATTTATGAATAACGACCTTTGGGTCTGTTTGGGCTTTGAGCTGAAAGGACAAAATTACAACACTAGAGTCCATATTTTGCAGCGTACAGAGGAAATATGTAATACCACGCATAGGGCAAACTGGCTCAGCCAAAGAGTGGTTAAAATCTGAAATAGTCTTCTGTTGGAAGTGGTTGGCAGCAAGGATACTTCTGCTTTTAAAGGCAGGATAGATAACTATTTTACATGCTACACTTCAGGAGCATCCCCTTGAAGAAAGGGGCAAGCATTACATAGATACTCTTACAAAATTGAACCAGCACTCCAGAGCAAGGAGTTAGTGAATAACTTCAATGAAGTGTCTCCACACCAGACGTGCAAAAGATAGTTAAGTTTAATGGGAACAATTTTCCATTCAATGACACAGTGAAATCAAATGGTGCATCCATCTCACCAGATGCCCCAGCGCTTCACCACGTAAGGCTTCGTCAGTGGGCAATCATTGGAAAATTTTTCCCATTAAACTTAACTATCTTTTGCATGTCTGGTGTAGAGATCCTTCATTGGAGTTATTCGTTAACTCCTTGCTCTTGAATGCTGGTGCAGTTTTGTAAGAGTTTCAAGAAGGCAGCAGCCCTGCACCAGCACCCTGCCTAGATCGGTCAGCGCAGTACCTTTTTGTTGGTTTGAGCATTAAATAGGTCCCTGGCTTTCTGTGCTCATGACAGTCTGTGAGATGAGATCTATCAGAATGAGGAGACTGGCAGATCTCCTTTTATAGTCCTGGACTGAGGGATAAGCTGGTTGCAGCCATTCAACACTCCAGAATACATGATGTTCTCAGCTGGTGACATCATCATCTCAAGGTGCCCACCCCCATTGGAGCAGCCTGCTGTTACTAGGCAATTGTCTTACATTGCTCTCTAATGCCTTATATGGAGTGAATCTACAGAGACATCTTGCAGAGGTACGCTACTTACCTGAAGTAGCCAGGAACTTTTTAACATGATTTTTATTTAGGTTTGTTTCTGCCCTTCTTATGGCTGTAGGAAACTGGCTTCTCCAAGACAGGGTGAAAAACGGTTTACAGGGTATTATTGTAATCACATCAGATTTTATACAGCCAGTTAATACATTTGTTTTGATTCACAGACATGAGGATCATGCCTCAGAGCACATTGTTAGCATGTTCCTCCAGTATTTATGGTCATGGTAAACAGATTGGTGTGTCTCAAAAATGATATAAAATGATGCCCACACTATTTTTACTGCATCTACCTCTAGTATCTCTGGAGTATAAAATACTTCAGTGTCACTTAATTGCTAGTATTACTGTATCCCAAGCTCCAGTTACAGCTTATTTAACACCTGTGTCACTCTCAGGGCCCTTTGCTCCAATTTATGGCAGAGGCATGGCAACAAGTTGCTGTAGGTAGTCCTTATGTAGTATAAATATTCTTTCAAAACTCTTTTAGTCACATTGAGATATTATAAGGATGAAGTATTATGTCTGTGTGTTGGGGGCGCTGGAAGCAGGGGAGGGGAGGTACCAACTTCACAGAACCCGGAGTAAAAAAGAACATGAATCAATTCCTGAATATTCATATCTGGCGGACCAGTTCTGCTCCTCATTTATGCCATATTGATTATTCATTGTTTCTATTTTGTAAATCCAGTAAATTTCATGTTTCTCAAGTGTTTGATTCCAAGGTCCACTATGTTGTGGTTTCTCTACCTGTTCAGTTGTCTAGAATCTGAGTGACACTGCACTGTTTCCTACAGAAGTAAAGTGCTTTGCCGCTGGAGATCCCTCCTGTCAGTTGTGAATTGATCTTTTTTGGCCATTTATCCTGCTTTTGACAGATCAGGAGGTCTTCCTTACTTAGTAACAAGCACACGGGCATGTACTGACATACAGTATATGACATGATGTGAATCATATGTTAATGGTGATCTGAAAGGGTATGTTTTATTTCCACTAGCGTGGTTTATTTATTTTTTTTTTTGGTGGTGTTACTACAGTGGGTACATCTCCCACATGGCAGCATGCCAAGACTTAGAGATCCCATCAAAAGCTGATTTTCTTTATTGCTAGGGGGCTGATGTTCTGAGTGCACTTGCCTATCACTTAAAGGGTTGACTTGGAAGCAACAATAGGGGGTTTCATAAATTCTGGGATTCCTAGTAGAGCTAGGCAAGACAAGGCATGTTTATTTATATGGTGCTGAATCCCTGATGGTCTGGGCTCCATACATAAAAGCAGGTAGGATGATAACTAAAAATAAAAAAACACATACGGCAAACATTTAAAATAATAAAACAACAAATATAATAATGTAGTATCTAAAGTTAGACTAGCTCGGGTCAGTCAAATTCATCAGGAAAGGCCAAGCAAAATACATAAGCCATTAGACCTTCTTTAAACATCTCGACCATTGGGGCCTCCCTAACAGAAGCTGGAAAAGAGTTCCAAAGGGCTGGTCCTGTGACATCAAAGGCACAGTCACCAGAAGTTATTAATCTGGTCCTTGGAACAGCAAGAAGGTCCCTGGTTGAAGAGCAAAGAGAGTGGACTGAAATGGCAGGTGTCAGGAGATCAGCCAGATAGCCAGGGTCCAATCCATATAGGGCCCTGTAGGTGAGCAAGCCCACCTTGAAGATGATCTTCCATCTGACAGGCAGCCAGTGCATGGCTCACAGTACCGAGGTCATATGACTAGTCCTAGAGAGGCCCATCAGCAAACTGGCTGCTGCGTTCTGCACTAGATGCAGTCAGCAGAGGGTCCATCCAGTAACCCAGAAGTATAGAGCATTACAGTAATCAAGCCTCGGTGTAACAAAGGCATGTGCCAGTGATGGCAGGTCTTTGGGTGGAACTAGGGGTTTAATCCTGGCAATATTTCTTAAGCAGCAAAAAACACTTTGGACCACAGATGACAGCTGAGCTTCAAGTATCAATCTGTCATCCAGGATAATGCCAAGACTCCACACCCTTGGGGAGGCCATCAACGGAGCAGATCCCAGGAACAATCCTGTAGCCACTTCTGAGGCACTGCCATCATGTCTGTGACCTGCCCAATCACCAGGACCTCTATCTTGTCAGGGTTCAGTCATAATCAATTGGAGGACAGCCGGTCAGTAATCTCAGCCAGGCAGTTGTTAAGCACTTCCATAGTGTCCTGTGTTCCAGGGGCAAAGGACAGCTATACAGCTGGGTATCATCTGCATAGCAGTGAAAACCCCATACTGTAACACCTAATGAGTTCTCCCAGGGGCACCATGTACACTGTGAATAACACTGGCAACAAGATCAAACCCTGAGGCACTCCACATGACAGAAGCTTCAGGGAGGAGGATATATTCCCCATCACCAACTCTTGCTTCCTGCCAGAGAAATAGGACTCAAATCAGTTGATGACAAGTACTGGTGAGTTCACAATATTCTGTTAGGTGATCAAGAAGCACAACATGATCCACAGTGTCAAATGCTGATGAGAGATTTTGGAGCACAAGAATTGACTTGTCTCCTCCATCTCTAGCTCTAAGGAGGTAATTTTGCACTCTAGCTAATGATGTGTTGGTGCTATGCCTGTCCCTGAAACCCAACTGAAATGGTTGATAGATACACAAACATCATGAGGTGTTCATCAAGCTGCTGCACCACTATTTTCACAACAACCTTTCCTAAGAATGGAATGCTGGAGATGGGACAGTAATTCGCCAGGACATCAGGCTCGAGAGATGACTTCTTCAAGAAGGGCATCACCAGAGGTTCTTTTGAGGCATCTGGAAAGGCTGTCTCTGACAACAAGAACCTGACAAACCCAGCAAACGGCCAACGGTCCCTACACATCTTATCAAGAAATGAGTCAGGGCTGGATCCAGTTCACAAGAAGTGTGCCTTAGCTTCAAGATCACCTCAATGACCTCGGCCACCTACAATGGTCTAAACTCACCTCAGACAATTGGAGTGCCTCTGCTCCACCCTGGCCGATCACCATGATGTTAAACTCGCCTCGCTGATGGGATCCCAGACTGGATACAGGACATCATGTCAGAGAAGAACTGAGCAAACTTGTTGCATAATATGATTGAAAAAGTTTTATTCTACTGTAGACAGATAGGATGTAGAAGTCTGTCAACAGTCCAAAAAATCTGAGATGGTCTGTTCTTCTCTGCGGCAATCTCCCTGAACAGGAAATCTGCCTTCTTACAGTTGCTTGCCTCTTGGTACTCGTAATAGTGAGCACCAAGTCCAGTTTGTCCTCCTCCGATCAGGTCTTCCACCAGCTAGGACATTCCAGTGCCTGTTCAAATTTTCCTGATCTATTCTGTTTCAGTTGAGTTTTAAAAAGGGACTATGATAAACATTTTTAGCATCAATAAACTCAGAATTTGTATCAGCATGGCCCCAATCAGCCGTATGCCAAAAATGAGATCTCTAAGTTACTTTGTTTAAAAGTTACAATTAATTTTACAACCCTGATTTCACTGCCTGTTCAAAAAAACAAATTTCAGTGAAGAGCTGCTGCTGATGTCATCTCCTGAACTCACAGTCTAGTCTTTCCTGTCAGCAATCTTATAGGACCTGTTTCTCCAAAGTTTAAAGATCATGTTCAGTGGTTTTCACAAGTAAAACAGGCAGCACAATTCAATAAACATTGTTTTAAAAATGATGTGTGTTTCAGGTTTTGTAACAAATGTGACAAATTATTTTTCTTTTTGTGGTGCCTTTTTGTTGTGGTCCTTTTCCCCAGGGCTGCTGGATTCTGAGTCACAGCACATTGTTGTGAGGTTTGCAGACAGGATAACTCTGATATGGTGAAAGGCTGTGATCATTCACAACTGTCAATCAACTGAGCTGATTTCTAAGGATGGCAGTTTAAGACAATTATTTCATTTCCCTGTAAATGGGTGTGGGAGAGGTTATGTTGTTTTGAAATCTTACTACAAGTTTCTTTGTAGTAGCCAGCCTAGTCTTTTCTACTAGGCAGACTATTACATGCTTGACCTCATCTATGTTATACTCCACATTAAAAATTATAAGTTTACCAGGGCTAACATTTATTTTTGTCTTTGGTAACTAGATAGAGCCCACTAGGCACAACTGCTTGTTGTCAGGGGCAAACTGGGAGCACTTGGGAGGTTAAGTGAATTGCTTAGAGTCAGACAGTATGCAGTGGGGTTGTGGGAATCAAACCCAGGCCTGCTGGATGTGCCAAGCTAATTCACAGCTCATTACTGTAACCTCTATGCTATACTGCCAGCACCTAGTAGAAATTAACATATACGGTGAGGCTTGTTGGGATTAAACCCAATTCTGCAGCAGAGTAACCACCACAAACAATGTAATTTCAATCGGAATTAGTCCCTTTTGTCATGCAGGAAACCATGGCACTGTGCTTCCTACTGGCAGTGTCACAGATTCTTTCATCACAAAAGGGTCTAATTCCCATTGAAATTACATTATTCACTGCAGCAACTCTGCTGCAGCATATGGCAGAATGCTACAGAATTTGTTTTCATCCTGGTGAGCTTCACTGTATAAGGCCCCTATTAACACTTATTGTAAAGCAGATGCTGACAACCAGTAATGAAGTTACCAACAATACAATACTAGTAACAATACAACTTCCTAACAGGCACAGTAGAGTAGCAGCCTAGATGGTATCAGCAGTCTGGAGGCATGCTGACTTAACATCCAGCAACCCTGCAGAAATGGACCACACCAAAAAGGCATTAAGAAAAATATGAATTTGTCAACTTTGTTACAAAACTTGAAACACAAATAGTTTTCATAGCAAATATTTTTTTGAATAGTGCTGCCTGTTTTACTTGTGAAAACTATTGTACATGATCTTTACACTTTGGAGAAACAGGTCCTATAAGCTTGCTGACAGGGAGGACTAGACTGTGAGTTCAGGAGATGACATCATCAGCAGCTCTTCACTGAAACTGGCTTTTCTGAACAGGTAGTGAAATTAGAGTTACAAAATAGCTCATAACTTTAAAATGAAGTAATGAAGAAACCTAATTTTTGGTTTGAGATTTATTGGGGGTATGCTTATTCCAGTTCTGCAATGTAACACTTTTGGCTGGAGTCCCTCTTTAAAGACAGAACTACTCTGCCTTGTGCCTGTTGTCACTTACCTCTCTGCAGCTGAATAACTCCCTGTCTTGCTTGCCTCTTTGTTTTGATTATAGCTCCATTCACAATCCCATGTAAAGTATCCCCTTACCATCTGCCATTTCTCCTAGTGCTGTCTTCTGTTCTCCCAGATCAATACAATTTCACTGTACTCTCAGCATTTGCAAATATCTGATACTATTCTTCAGCTGGGTAGGGTGAAATCTGTTGGCATACAGTAGGGTAATGTGCTCCAGGTCTTTGCTATAAATATTTGTGGGTAATTTTGTGTTGTGTTTGTAGATTATTATGTCTAGATATGCAATTTCAGTTGTACTGCAGGTGATGGTGAATCTCAAATGGTCAGTCAGGGTATTCATGTGTTCATGGAGCTGATTCATGTCCTCCATTGTCCTGCCCCATAGAATCAGCAAATATCCTTGTATCTTTTGTATAGTTTGATCTGTTTATAGTAAGGATTGTACATGAGCCTGATCAAAAATTCTGTTTCAAGTCTGTTCCTATATAAATTTTGACTGATGACCCCAAAGCACACCCCAGATACCTGTTGGTATGTGCAGAGTGGGGGTTGGGTGTTAGGGTTGAAAACATTGCATTTCCCTCCTTTTTACAGTTTGATATCAACCCTAACTGATGCATTAAATAGAGAATAATGCCTGTGTGTGTTATGGGGCCTTTTCACAAACCTGATGTGTGTGATAATCCATTAACCCTAAGAGTGAAGCTTGAGGGGTTTATGAGATTATGACACACTGAGGGTGTGTGAAAAATCCACCTAACACACAACTTGCACATAAATAATTTTTTTATAATTACTGGTGCAAGGGAATGAATGCCAAAGCTACTGCAGCACACAGACCTACACACACACAAACACACACACACACACACTCACTCTTTCTTCCCTTTTTTAACATTACATAACAAACCTCGGCAGGTCAGCCATGCTCCATTCTTGATACAGCCGCTGTCTGCTGAATGCTATTTGAAGAGTATAAATGGCAGGATCAACCAGATACATGTTTAAATTAGTAAAGGCATGATCAACCAAATACATATTGAAATACATTGAAAAGTTACCTGCCATGGCAGTGAGAAGGGAAGGATTAGTGCAGGTACCCAACAATGGACAAACAGAGCTGCCATGTTTGTTCAGGTGTTCGGTCAGCCCACACACACACTTAGAGTCAATGAGGTGGCACACTTCAAATGAGTGACTCAAAATGCCATAATAACTGGTTCTACAGGTTATTACAGCATGTTAAACACACATAAACTCAATGCATTAAAGGGGTCACCAGCAATTATAGTAGTTTTTTTTGCAAAGAATTTCCTTACTTTTTGAGATAGTGTAATTGTAGGCTGCCTGTGGGAGTGCTGGGCAATCTGGGCAATGTGCTCCCACCCATCAGACAGAGTACTCATATCCTTATTTACCTGTAGTAGTGCTGTGCCCTTCTGGCCCTGTGCTTTCATCCCTCCATAGATGAGTATATGTATATCACTGTGGAAGGGCCCTATGCTTCCACTTATAGAACAACAGTGACCAAATTGCCAGCATAGCCATCTTATTACCCCCACCTTATGTACCTGGTACAAAACATTTTTGAATCCCCACCAAAACATAATTCTGTGCAACTGCAATGCCATTCCATGCCACAGGTGCAAAAAAAAAAATGTTTTGGACAGGATTTGAAAAATAAAAGCTGTGACACATATGAGGTGGCATATTAAGATGTCTATGTTGAAAATTTGGTGTCAAAATAGTAATTCCAAAGTTACGAGTGTGCATAGAAAATTGCAATAAATGGTCACAACTTTGCCATTTTTACATATTTTGACCGCAGATTTTCAACATAGCCTTCTTATGACCCACCTCATGAACAATATGAGTGTCATTATGCAAATCTCACCTGAAAGATGAATGTCACCGGGTGTGGGTATAGGATAACACAATTTCAGGCAGACCACAAATCAGCTGCACAAAAACACATGGTTGTGTTTATCATTTTATTTTCATCAAGTAAAATATATAGAAAGCAAAATGGTAAGTCAAACAACTGCTTAGCTTCAGCAGTTTCAAGGCTTCTTCTTCAGCCTAGTAGGGTGAAAGTATACACTACCAGGAGGCCTTTCACCTTCCTCAGTCAGTATTCAACTGACCTCCCTATGTAGCCACTCTGAGCACTGAGGTAGGGCTTTTTATAAGTTCACTAGAAGCTGGAAAAACAATTTCCCTTGCCTTTTGCTTAACAGCAGACATAATATAAAACTAGCCACTAAGGGTCACTGCTGCTCCATAGAGAACAATTATTTGACAGCCACCTGGACCACGTTACATAACTTGTTTACAACATTGGTAAAGGTCAGAGCTGAAGTCAGAACATTCTGTGCTCTCTTAAACTCTCCTGCAGGATCATATTACCTCATGCTGTCTGCTGCAAAATATGTCTTAGAAGGGGGCTGCTAACATCTAGAAAAAACAGACACAAACTTTTGTTATTCTTATATTAAAATCGACCTCTCATTTTGTAACTTGTACACTTAGTTTTGTAACCCGCCAAGCAACAAGTTGGACATTATGCAAATTATATAAACTGCTTGGAGAAGGGGTTTCAATTTATCCCAGGGGTGTCCACTATGACAGGGGTCACTCTGTCACAGTGAAGTCGCCAAGTGAACACAAAATCACCTTTTGCACAGGAGTTACATAATGACAGTCATATTGTCCATGAAGTGTGATCCCCAAAAGGCCATGTTGAAAAGTTGTGGTCCAAATGTCAAAAAATGGTTATGTTATGCACATAAGTTGAAATACACGTTGAAATACATTGAACTTCATTTACCTTAGTTTATCATGTTCTAGTTGCTGGTTCCAGCAGCAAGACGTGTCTTCAGTCAGAGACTGGATCTCAAACCTGTGACCTGTAAGGTGAATGAGGGTGTGTGGGGCTGTATTGGGGGTGTGAGGTGGTGGGTGCTAAGTGTGATGTGGGGGGGCACATTGGCAAGGGACCATTTTATCTTTAAAAAAAATTGAGGACCATTTTCTTCCTTACAGGTATTTGGACAGCAATCGGTGGGGGGGGGGTTACAACTAGACACCAGGGAATATAAAACAACAGGGGGGAAGCAATCAAGGTGGGGGTACCACTAGACACCATGGAATATAAAAATATATGGGGGATAGTGATCAGCAGGTGGGGATACCATTAGACTCCACAGAAAAATATGTTTTGTCAGGAGATGCTGGTTGGTAGGTAGGAGGGTGCCAGTAGACACCATGGAAACTAAAGGGAGACAGGGGATGGAGATTGGGGATGGGGGTGCCACTAGATGCCAGAGAAACTAAAGGGAGACAAGGGATGGGTATCAGAGGGTGGGAGTGCCACTAGACACTAAAGAAATACATCAGAGTATTGGAGATGGCAGCAGAATTGAATTAGAAGATTCTGCCTTCACGAAATAGACTTCTTTTTTGTGACTTGTGATAAAAAAAGGGTTCTTTTTTCATATCACACGGTCACAAAAAAAGATTACTAATAATAATAAAAAAAACATTTCATGAGCATGTCTGTCACTGTGAAGCACAGATTACATCTAAGGGAGTCCCAATCACACAGACAGCTGTGTTGGTGTCACCCAAGGCTGCCAGTTTAATAGCTTTTGAATTATTTTTTTTTAACAGAATCAAGATGGTGGCAGACTAACAATGAATACTGTAATATGAAGCAGGATTCCTTTTTTGTTTCATACAGCTATCCTGAAGTGCTTACTGAGCATGCTCAGAAACTTTTTTTCAACAATTAAAAATGAAATAACTTTGCAGCAGAGTATTATTTTTTTACCAGACAAGCAAAAGGCACATCCATGGGCCAGTCCCTTTCAGCCCTGAAAATGTCAGACCAAGATTACAAAGTGTCTGAACTGTCGGCAAGGTCAAATAAAAAACCCAGCAATGTCAATGAGTGAAAAAATGCATTTTTCACCTCTCCAGAACTTGGAAACCGCACATCCAACTGGAATGTTTCTTGTCACATCCAGAGATCTTCCCTCAATAGCAGTGCATGCAATTTTCATACATATTCATTGAACGGTTGTGAAGTTATTAAAGTGCAAAATTTGGGATTTAACACTGAAGTGCATACTCAATCCTAACTATAGGGGTATGGCCGTGTCCCTATAATATCTATATTGCTTGTAAAAAAACTTCATTAATGCACTAGTTAGGGTTAAAGTGACAAAAGTAGGAAAATGTGGCATTAGGGTTTCTAACCTAAACACCCCAACCCTGACCACCAGGCAGCAACAGGAAAAACAATTACAGTTTCACCTCTTCTGCATCTTCGCTAATCAGGTGTGGGCTGTGCCATGGGGTTGTCAGCCATAGCACTCACCCCATTAGATCATGAAAGAAGCTGAGATGTGTAACTTATATGAGAATGAGGTGAGCGTTAGGACTGATAACCCCAAGGCACACCCCATGCTAGATTAACAAAGATGCAGGAGATGTGAAACTATAATGATTTTTCCTCTTGTGGTCTGTTGGATGGGGTGGGGTTTTCGGGTTGGAAACCCTAATGCCACATGTCTTTACTTTTGTTGCTTTAACCCTAATTGGTGCATTAACAATGTTTTTTGCAAAGAATTTCCTTACTTTTTGAGATACTGTAGTATAATTGTATCCTCATTTGTCTGTGGGAGCACAGGGCCCTCCAGGCTCTGCGCTGCCATCCCTCCTTAGATAGGTACATATGTGTTGCAGTGAAAGCACAGGGCCCCTCCGTGCTTGGATTTGTAGCAAAACAAGAATGTAATTGTCAGCATAGCCTTCTCATGACCCCACCTCATGAACCCGGTAATGAAAATTTTGAAATCCCAAGCAAAATGTGATTTAGCGCCACCGCAACACCATTGTGCGCAATAGGTATGAAAGCACAGTATGGCCAGGGTCTGAAAAATGACAGCTGTCACATTCATTAGTTGGTGTAAAAAGAGGATCATGATGAGAATTTGGAGTCAAATTGTTTAAAATTGTCAAAGTTATGAGGAAGTGTACCAAAATTTCAACGTACACTATGTGCATAACTTTGTCATCGTTAAATATTTTGACCCTGAAAATTTCAACATAGCCTTCTTACAACCCCACCTGATGAACAAAGGTGGGGAAAACTTCCCAGTGAAACAGTGATTTTGCCAAGCAACCATGAAATTGCCATTCCAGACAGATTTCAATAATTCCACCAACATTGTTTAAGAAGAGGGGTCCAAAGAGCCCAGGTTGAAAATTTAAGCTGAAAATATGCATAAATAGCAAAGTTATACCATAAAGGTGAAAATCCCATTGAAATACATTGAATAATAGTTACCTTACTTTCTCATATAGCAGTTGGCATTTCCAGCAGCAATATGTGTCTTTGATCAGAGAGTGAATCTTCAACCTGGAACCTACTCAGGTGAGTGAGAGTGTATGGGGGGCATGGGGGGTGTAGGGGGATGGATGCTCAGTGGGAGGTCATGGTGAGGGGGGCATGTATAAGCAAGGAACCTTTTTTTGCCTTTTTACAGACATCAATGCATCTCAGGATCAATATTTGCATAAAAATGTATGTGCAGCAGAAAGTTCAAAGTATTCCAGAGGAATACATAACATCAGCAACATGAAATAACAAAATACAATTGGCTCAATTCTCAACAAGCCCTTAGATTGACACAAGCTGTGGCAGAAGGCAGCTTGCATCAATGCCAGGTGAACCTGAGACCCTGCATCCAATTATCTATCAGGCTGAGACCTGGCGGGAAAGTGCCTCGGCTTGTGGCAACCATTGTCATGTGCCAAACAGGTGGAACATCCGGAGGGTTTACTGCAAGCTGTCAGGTGGCTGTGCACCACTTTAGCCTGTCCCTGGTGACTTGTGACAACCTCCTCAAGTACTGATCCCCTGTTATTATAAATAAATCTGCCCTGATGATCTACTGCCCCCCCCCAAAGCCCAGATCCCCCTTTATGAACAGCGAAACCTCCCTGGTGATCTAGCAGACTGCCCTCCAAGATCCACAATGTCCCCAATAAATATTTTTTTTATAATTCTCCAGTGGTGTAGAGCACCTCCTCTCCCCAATCCCCAATGTCGCCTGTAGGTATGAAGAATTCCCTGGTGGTCTACCCCTTCCTGATCTCTGATTTCTCCCATATATTAAATAATAAAAAAGAACCCTTCCCTGGTGGTCTAGTAGACCCCCACCCCAGCAGGTGAAGCCCACCTCCACCTTCCCCATTCCGAAGCAGAGCCAGTGGCCAACCCAGCCCTCCTCACACTACCACGTCCAACCGCTAATTGAGCTGTCAAGGAGGAGCACATATGGTATGAAGTACATGCTCATTGATTG
Organism: Neoceratodus forsteri; assembly: GCA_016271365.2. NCBI lineage: Eukaryota > Metazoa > Chordata > Ceratodontiformes > Ceratodontidae > Neoceratodus > Neoceratodus forsteri. The sequence goes on along the minus strand of CM028132.1, from coordinate 236,577,524 downwards.
ATGGCTCACTTGAGCTGTACAGTACATGCTCCTCCTTGACAGCTCAGTCAGCAGCTGGACATGGTGGTGTGAGGAGGGCTGTGCTGATTACTGGCAGCTGGCTCTGTTTCAGGATGGGGGAGCAGGGTTTTGGTCACTATCTGCCAGAGTGGGGGTCCGCTAGACCACCAGGGAAAGTTCTTTTTATTATTTAAATGTACAGGTGAAATCAGGGCAGGGGGATCCATTAGACCTCCAGGGAATTCTTTATACCTATGGGTGACATTGGGGCTCGGGGAAAGGAGGTCTGCTAGACCACCAGGGAATTATAAAAATCTAGTTATCGGGGTCATCAGGGATTGGGGAGGGTGGTCCACTAGACCACCAGGGAATTTAAAAAAATTATATTTATTGGGGACCTCGGGGATCAGGGATGGTGGTCTGCCAGATCACCAGGGAATTATATGAAATCTATTTATTGGGGACCTCGGGGATCAGGGATGGTGGTCTGCTAGACCAGCAGAGAATTATAAAAATAACTATTTATTGGGGACATCAGTGATCGGGGGGGGGTTCTCTACACCACCAGGGAAGTTAATTATTACATATCGTGGGATTGGGTCTGGGGAAGGGGGACCATGGCACATTGCCATAGGTTGCTAAACTCTGCCAGAGGGCATATTTCAAAGTACCCTTTGACCAGCCCTGGCTGATGTAATGTTTCTTAGAAATTTGCCATCTGGCACAGCTTTGAGAATCCTAATTTAGGGAATTTGGCAGCCTGCAGCTGCCTTAAGCCCCTACCGCCATGCTGCAGCCCATTTTGTGGTGCTCAAATGGAGCAAGCCCCTTTTGGCACTGTCAGCCTGCAGTTGATACAGGCTGCCTTTGAGGATCTTTTGGTGCAACCAGCACTCTGCACCATTTCTTGTGATGCAGATCCCTTGCACTGCGCCAGGAACTTTAAGAATCTGGCCCAATATGTTTAAATGGCTCAGTGTTCCCAGGGCAGGTGTTGTTAGACAGTATCATTTAATCTCTATTCATATATACATAGATACAGCTATGTTCCCAGTAAAACTAAAGTTGAAGCAGGAGTTGCATTGCAAACAGCATTCTTCAGACAGTGCCCCACTGAGAGACTACTTTTCCACAGACTTCCAAATGGCTTCTGGGGTGAAGACTGGTAAAGCAGTAATTTATTTATTTTTAAATCGGATTTACAACCTTTGAGTCAGAGACTCATTTACAAAGGCAACTCATCACAGGGAGGGTAGACAATATGTGACAGTGAAATAAAACAATGCAGGACAATACAGGTGAGGTACAGCAAAGAGAATATACACAGCAATTCAAAATAATACATAAAAGAAGAAAATCAGAGGCTTGAGATTAATTACAATTATGTAGAACAGATGAGTGATAACAATAAGAAACTGACAATATGGCCCTAAATTCCTAGCCTAGCCTTATTGCCCATAAGCAGTATCTCCCTAAAAGACCCTGTCACAGTATGACACCCCCACCCCCTGATTTAAGACACAAAGGCAGTTGAATGGTAACATTTCAATTTCAAACAGTAAACTTGAGTTCGACTGTATACATGAATCTCAGCATGTCCCTTATACCTCCAGTCCTCTGCAGAGTCCAAATCCTGTTCACTGCTCTGGTATGTCTCAGTGTGGTGCACAAGCATCTTTGCATCTCTGGCTACATTGAGAAAATATACTTTGCTTGATACCTGACTCTCAGTCATAGGGGGGTGCCACTAGACACCAGGGAAAGAATAGATATAAATGGGGATGAGGACCAGAGGGCGGGGGGGTGCCACTAGACACCAGGGATGGTGATCGGAGAGTATGGGGGCACCACTAGACACCAGGGAAATAATGAACAATAAGGGGATGGCGATCAGTGGGTGGAGGGTGCTGCTAGACAACAGGGAAAAAGGACATTGTTATGAGCAACAACTGCTAACTGAGCATGCTCAGAAGACTAAATTTTAAATGTAATAACTTTGGAATAGATTAATATTTTTTCACCAAAGTGGCAAAAGGCACATCTGTGAACCAAACCCTTTCTACTCTGAAAATATCAGACCAAAATTCCAAACCGTAGCAGCGCTAGGGCTCTTAAAATGAAAACAGCAAAAAAAAAAAACTGAGATTTTCATTGTTTCGTATGAACGTCAAACAAAGAAAGTGGCAGCAAGTGATGAAAAAGGATTTTAAATAAGTTAACTGCAGAGTAGGTTCTATGTGATAACATCATCAGCAAAAACATTGAGGCACACAACACCACAGCTGAAACATCTTATTGCACATTCAACACCGGTAAAAACACCGACCAGCACAAAACCCCTCAGGACACAAAAATGCAACAAATAACATGAGGACTCTTTTGTTTTGTCAGAGCTCCACCCACCACACACCCTTACCCCCAAAATTTATATAATCAACTCCAAGGGTTTGTGGACCTCGGGGACGGGGAGAAACTTGGGAGGGGGGAAATGTCTTTCAAAAAACCCCACTAAAGTTCAGTTCTGGGACACAGGAAACCAAACCCTGGTCTCCAGGTCTCCTCCTTTCCAGGAATGAGTGCCTTAGCCACTCCATCATGGGACTAGCTTGGCCAGGCACCACACCCCATACTCTTTTATCCCTTCCCTACTATTGCTTTCATTTCCCCACCTACACATTACAGCAACAGGAGTAGACATAACTCCTTATTGATGTAATATCCCTGTCGCTTCCGACATTCATACAGTAACTGCAATATTATTGCATCAATGTTTTTTAAACAGTGTTATGGGGTGATACGGCAGAGTACACCTAATGGAGTACCGATGAGCAACATTGATGTGTTGGTTTCCCTCCAGTGTGTTATTTTTGTGGGTTTTAAATTTGTAATTTTTTGGAAAAAATGGACAACAAGATGGTGGCAACTGAAAAAATGATTTTCTCCTCATGGAAAAAGATTGGCCCCATACGAAAAAAGATTTCTTTTTTCATTTCATACAGCTATTTTGAAGTGGTTACTGAACCTGCTCAGAACCAATTTTTAAACATTTTAAAATTAAATAACTTTGGAACAAATTAATATTTTTTCACCAGACAAGCAAAAGGCATATCTATGGGGCATCCCCTTTCAACCCTGAAAATGTCAGAACAGAATTCCAAACCATTTAGGTGGTAGCCAAATTCAAAGAAACACTAGCAAAACCATTGGGAAAAAATACCCAAATATTAACTTTTTGCACTATCCAGAACTCAGAAGTCACACATCTGACTGGAATAAAATGTGTCACATCCAAAGGAGTATGCCACAAGACTGTGCATGCAAACTTTCATGCAGATCCGCTGAATGGCTACAAAGTTATTCAAGTGCAAAAATTGGGGGTTAACATTAAAGTGCCTACTCATCCCTAAATATAGTGGAGCTATGTAATATATAGTAATATACTACATTTTTCATGAGTATTTTATGAATATTAATTGATTATTGTTTAGTCATGTCAAGAGTCTATTTATTGTATTTTTCCCTTGTAACCAGGATTATGTAAAAGGGTATCTCTTGTAAATGAAAGTAAGCTCAATGAGAATTGCCTTATTCAATTTGTTGAGTGAAAATGTGTTACTACTATTACTAAACTTCCATGTTGCATGCAATACCATTTTCAAAAGTGTCCCTTTGGTTAATTTTGTCTAATTTATGTAGGACATCACATGTGTTCTGGATGTAACTGCTCATTTGGTAAATTAGTTGTTAGGTATAAAAATTTATGAAGCTGGATATGGGTTTGAGAACTGACCATAAGCCAGGCACAATTTGTCCGGCAACTGATCTGTTAGCATCTTTGTGCATTTTACATAGTTCATGAAATACTGGGATCCTAAATATTTAGTTTTAATCGGGTCTGTCTGCCATGTCTGTATATAATGTAAGTCATTTACTTCCTCAAGGACTGCATCTATACTTTCTTGCATCCTCGCTGTTGAATCGCTTGTCAACTTTTCATAGTTCTATTGGTTATCTAATAATTCCTTACAGGTCCTGCTGTAATTTTTGTACCCCCTCACAATCACTCCATTCCACTTATCAGCTAGCTTTATCCTAATACTGTTATCATTTTCCTGGTTTTTAGTGCAGGAGACTCAGATTTTGTCAAACTATATGGACTACCCAAGGGTTTTTCAGATGTGAACATAGTATTAACAATGTTTTTTATTTTATTTATAAATTTGTTAACCTGGTAGGGACACGACAAAAGCCCTCCTTCAGGTCTGACCTGGACAAAAATAACACAACAGTAAAAGACAAAATAAATACAGTACAATGAATAAATAATCATCAATGCATCAACGATTATACATTACAAGTGCAATTTGCTAGTGTTAGGAAGTATTGTTTGTACCTAGATTTAAACCCAGAGTATGAGTTGATTGTTCACAGAAAAAGGGATAATTCATTCCAGAGGTTAGGGGTCTGACATTCAAAAGAGTGAAAACCAAATGTTTAAGACCTGTGAGACAAATGTTTTTGTTATGGAAATGGCATTTTGGTAGGTTGTATGTCTATTCATATTTCATTGTTTGTTATGTTTCTCTCATTTCCAGATTTTGTTCTTCTACTCGATGAAACTGTTCCTTCAGATGCAATAGTCTGAAGAACTGATGGGGGAAGGTGTCATAATGCTAAAATGGTGTGTGGACATACTGTAAATGGAGAAAATAAGAGCCTAGTAATTCCCCATTTGACCATGGACATTGACAATACTTTCATTACTCAATAGTTTACACTACACAACCTGTATTCATCAGTCCTTCCCCACAGAACTCCATTGCAAGCTGCTGTTGTCTGAAGTGGGACTGCCCCCAGTAGCAACATGGCACCCAGACTTTGAAGCAGGAGGTTTGCCTGTTACTTTCTTTTTCTGGCTAGTCCACAAAATTGCCCCTGCTCTGGTGATAAACTGCCATCTTTAAAGAGTCACCTTGAAGCTCACCACACCAGCTTCCAGACAATGAGACCTGCATCACGACATGTTAAGAGATCAAACTAGAATAGCTGAGTTTCCGCAGGAAGGGGGGGGCAAAAGCAAGGTTTCTAATGGCAACTGCCGTGACAGATACCCTAGGCTGATCGTCACATTGCTGTGCTATCATCATGTGAATAACATCTTTCAATGGTGTGTATTCTTCACCTTTCCAAATATAGAAACATAAAAACATAGAACTTTGATGGCAGATAAGCACCACTTGGCCCACCCAGTCTGCCCATTTCCCTCCCTACTGGATAAGCTGCAGACTCTAGTTAACCAACAGCCTATTTCCTACAACCCCCCACTACAATTGCCTTATGTCTGTTCCATGCATGTTTGAATTCCCCCACTGTTTTAGACCCAACAACCTCCCCAAGAAGGTGGTTCCATGCATCCACCACTCTCTCCGTGAAAAAAAAATTCCTCACATTACCCCTGAGCCGTCCCCCCTCTATCTTTAAATTGTGCCCCTTGTTCTTACACATCTCTTTTTCTGAAAGATGCTACCCTCCTGGATTTTGTTGATTCCCTTGAGGTACTTGAAAGTTTCTATCATGTCTACCCTGTCCCTCCTTTCATCAAGGGTATACATATTAAGCTCTCTCAGTCTCTCTCTTCACATGGTTTCTGATGCAGACCCTGCACCATTTTAGTTGCCCTACTCTGGACTGCTTCCGTCCTGTCTATGTCCTTGAGTAGATGGGGTCTCCAAAACTGCACACAGTATTCCAGATGGGGTCTCACCAACTGTCTGTACAGAGGGATAACCACTTCCCTTTTTCTACTTGTGATGCCCCTTCCTATGCATCCCAGTATTCCCCTGGCTCTCCTTACTGACTTCTCACATTGCTTACCCACCTTTGGGTCATCGGATATGACTACCCCCAAGTCCCTTTCCATTTCTGTTGTTGTTAGTACCTCCCCTGCTATTGTGTACTCTTCTTCTGGGTTTTTGTTTCCCAGGTGCATTACTTTGCACTTCTTTGCATTGAATCTAAGTTGCCATATGTCTGATCATTCCTCCAACCTTGCCAAGTCCCTTCTCATCCTTTCTACACCCCTTGTGTATCAACTCTGTTACAGATCTTTGTGTCATCTGCAAAGAGGCATACCTTTCCTCAGACCCTCTGCAATGTCACCTATAAAGATGTTAAAGAGGACTGGACCCAGTACTGAGCCCTGAGGTACTCCTCTAGTAACCCCTCTTTCTTCAGAATGTGTTCCATTCACTATTACCTTCTGTGTCCTGTTGTGCAGCCAGTTTGCTACCCAGGCTACCACCCTGGAACCCACTCCCAGGCTGGCTAGCTTAATTATTAGTCTTTTGTGCGGGACTGTGTCAAATGCCTTGCTAAAGTCTAGGTAGGCCATATCCACAGCCCCTCCCTGGTCTATTACTTTGGTCACCCAGTGAAAGAAATCAATTAGATTCATCTGACATGACCTTCCTGCTATAAATCCATGCTGCTTTGGGTCCTGTGCCCCGCTGGCCTCTATGTACTCAACAATTCTTTCTTTCAGAAGTGATTCAATCATTTTCCCTAGCACTGAGGTCAAACTTACAGGTCTGTAGTTTCTTGCTTCTGCCTTGCTCCCACTTTTGTGAAGGGGAATCACATCTGCCCTCCTCCAGTCCTCAGGTATACCCATCCTCCCATGATTTGTTAACAAGTGTGGTCAGTGGTGTCACTAGGTTCTCTCATAGTTCTTTTAAGTTCTGGGGTGAGATCTTAACAGCCTATTGCTTTGTCCACCTTGAGTTTAGGAGTTCTTTCAGGACTTTTTCTTCTGTAAATGGACTGATGTCAGCCCCTCTATCCAGAGTGCTTCTATTGTCTGGTTTAGGTAACTCCTCCTCATCTTCTTTTGTGAATACTGAGCAAAAGTATTCATTCAGAATCTTTGCCTTTTCACTGTCTCCCTCTGCCCACCTCCCCTCTCCTTTATTAATCTTCACTATTCCTCCTTTAATCTTTCTATGCTCCCTAATGTACCTATAACAGGTTTTATCCCCCTTCTAAACTGAGTTGGATATTTTTTCCTCGGTTTGGGCCTTTGCTAATCTGACTGCCTTCACTTCTTCTTTCTGCTTTAATTGATACAGTTCCCTGTCATGCTCCTTCTGTGATTCCTTATACTTTTTGAATGCAGCCTTTTTCTCCTTAACCTTTCCTGCCACATCTTTTGAAAACCATAGTGGTTTTTTACTCTGCTTTGTTTTCTTTATTTGTTTCACACAAAGGCTTGTTGCCTCTATGATAGCAGTTTTGATTTTTCTCCATTGTTCTTCCACCCCTCCTTTTTGGCCATTTGCTAGTGCATTCCTCAGGTATTCACCCATTTTGCCAAAGTTAGCCCTTCTAAAGTCCAGTATCCTTGTTCTTGTATAGCTTGTCTCCATGGTTGTGCTTATTGTGAAGCACACTGTGCAGTGGTCACTTGTTCCCAGATGTCTACCAACTTCTAAATTTGTGATCCTCTCTCCATTTGAGAGTACCAGGTCTAGTATTGCTCCCTCCCGAGTGGGTTCCAACACTAACTGTCTAAGTCCTGCCCCCTGCTGGGCATCGAGAATGACCCTGTTCTTGGATGTGACTGCAGTACATGTCATCCAGTTAACATCTGGCATATTCAGGCCCCCATCAAGAGTATCTCCCCTTTTTCAGCCATTTTGAGAATGTCCTCTATCAATTTATTGTCCATTTCCTCCCCTTGAGATGGGGGTCTGTATACAATCCCTGTGTGGACTGTGATGCCATTCCATGCCTCCAAGGTGACCCAGAGTGCCTCTTGTCCTCCCCCTTTACTTTTTAGTTCTGTAGCTTTGATCCCTTCCCTTATGTATAGAGCTACTCCACCTCCTCTTTTACCCTCCCTGTCCCTTCTGTAGACTGTGTACCATGCTATGTTGACATCTCAGTCATGGTTCTCTGTGTACCATGTTTCCATGACTGCCACAATATCCAATTGTTTATCTTCCATCAGGGCTTCTAGCTCAGGAAGCTTGTTTCCCAGACTACGGGCATTGGTACTCATTGCCCTCCATTTAATGTTGGCTTTATCCTTTTTTCCCCCATCCCTATTCTTATTGCCCTTGTCTATTTTTCCATTTACCCCTGTCCTGCCCTCTGTTGAGCTCTGCACCTCAGTGTTTACCTTACTACCTGCCATGTTTTCTGGGGGGAGGCTTGAAATTTCCTGCCTCTTATCAGCACCTCCCCCCTTGGCTAGTTTAAAAGCTTGCCAAGGAAGCATTTAAACCTGTCACTTAGGAGCTTGGTTCCCTTCGTGGACAGATGCAGACCATCAAGCCAGTATAGACCTTCATCTCTCCAGGTGTACCCCCAGTCCCCAATGAAGCCAAAGCCCAGTGCTCTGCACCAGTTTTGCGACCATTCATTAAACTGCATGGTGTGCAGTACCCTAGCCTCACCCCTGCCATGGACTGGCAGCACCTCTGAGAAGGTAACCATGCTTGCTACCTGTCTGAGACCCCTCCCCAACTCCACAAATTTATCCTGCACTGCACTGATTCCATGCCTAGCTAGGTCAATTGTCCCAAGGTGGACAATGATATCTAGTTCCCTAGGTCATTGGTGATTCATGCTGAAATGCTGACTAGTTCAGAGAATGGTAATGTAAGTCATCACTTATTCTTAATCAGGTGCCAAAGCTTAGTCACTATTTAAGTTAAGTTATATGATAGTCTTGAAAAGAAAGCCTACTAGACTTGGTAGAAGGCACCAGGAGAAAGGACTGCTGTGTGACTGCTGTGTGGCTGAACTTCTCTACAGGGACTAAAGTAGAAGAACTTTTGCATTTAGACCTTTAATTTACGGTAAAAAAACTAACATACAAAACAAAAAAAAAAGTGTGTGTTTGGGTTAACTGAACTGAATGGGTAACTGAAAATTCATCTAGGTGTAAATCTCAGGTGACTGAAAGGACTTAACTGCTGTGAGGTTTAAATTACTTGTAGAAAGATCTGGTAAGTAGGGGGAGTGGCTTAGCTAGAAGGAAGCTACATTTAAAGACTGCCTTAGAAATTTTCAGCTAATAGCTTGGCAGAAGGCACCAGGAGAAAGGACTGCTGTGTGACTGAACTTCTCTACTGGGACTATATTGCCCTCCTTCCCTCCCCTCCACCCAAAGCTAGTTCTATTTTTATAAGCACAGGAATTGACTGACAACAGGAACTTCCTGTTTAGGGGCAGGAAGTGAGTAATCACAGAACCACCAAGGACCCACCATCCTAGAAGGGCAAGAGTAGCTCTCTGGCCCCCTCTAGCTGCTGGAGGTCTGCCTCTGAACAAGTAAGTGGTCTACTGAGAAGTATAGGATATTCTTGTCTCAGAACAGGACAATCAGGAGCTTAAAGGGCACACAGGCAGAAAGTAAGGAGAGAGAGAGAAAAACAGAGGAAAGAGTAAGGATTGCAAACAGTTAAGGGGCCAGAAATAAGACATGATTGGAGTGGTGCAGTGCAGTGGCTGTGGAGCAGCAGTCTTCCGGGAGATTTTCTGGAGGATGCGGTATTGTCCCATCTGCAGGCACCTCTCTGGGCTGAGGGAGGAGGTTGCTCATCTCCAGGCTGAGTTGGCCAGGATTTGTGGGACCTCCTCTTCCATCCAGGGACCACCAGTGCCACTGCCGTTGCCTCAGAGGTTGCCAAGAAAGAGGAGCAGTTGGACCACAGTGGGCTCAGGGAGGGTGAGGGTGGTGGAACAGAGGCACATCCCTCCAGTTGTACCTCTCCACAATTCCTATGCCATTCTGGCAAAGTGTGATTCCTCTATGGAGGCACCTACAGTGGAGACCAAGGAGGATGCTGGGAACCTCCACAAAGAAGACCCACAGGAGGGTGGCAGGGGACCCTGCAGGGGAAGGAAACAACTCCTGGTGGGGGACTCCATTGTTAGGAAGGTAGAACTGGGCAAGGAAGGGAGAGGAGGTAGGTGCCAGCCTGGTGCCATGGTTTGGAGGGACAGGGGTGAATCCTCAGGATTGCAGAGCAGCTGCATGAGGGAGGGAGCTGGATGTCATTGTCCACCTAGGGACAAATGACCTGGCTAGAAAGGGATTAGAAAGTGCAGGAAGAGTTTGTGGAATTGGGGAGGGGCCTTAGTCAAGTAACACGCATGGTAACCTTCTCGAGAGTGCTACCATCTATGGCATAGGAGGAGGCTGGGGTGTTCCGTGCCATGGGATTCAATCAGTGGTTGAAAAACTGGTGTGGAGCTCAGGATTTGGCTTCATTGGGGACTGGGGTCCACCTGGAGTGATGCAAGCCTATACTGGCATGATGGGATGCATCTGTCCAGGAGGAACCAGGATCTAGGTGATAGGTTTAAATGATTCATTGGCAGCTTTTAAACTAGCCAGGGGAGGTACTGGAAAGGAGCAGGAAAATCCTAGCCCCCAAAAAAATAATGGTAGTAAGTGTGGCAAACACCAACATGGAGGTGTCGATAGGGAGAAGGGCAGAGGTAAATGGAGAAAGTGATAAAGGCAAGAAGGACAGGGATGGGGCAAAAGGGGGTAAGGCCATCAGGAAATGGAGGGTAATGAATACCAATGCCCATAGTCTGGGCAACAAGCTCCCTGAGCTGGTGGCCTTAATGGAAGAGGGATGCCTGGATATCGTAGCAGTCACAGAAACATGGCACACAGAGAACCATGACTGGGATGTTAACATACCAGGGTACATAACTTACAGGAGAGACAGGCAGGAGAGAAGAGGGGGAGGAGTAGCTCTCTATGTAAAGGAAGGGATAAAAGCAACTGAACAAAAGAGTAAACAGGGAGGAGAGGAGGCACTGTGGGTCACCTTGGAGACTGGAAAGGGCACCACAATCAGCACAGGGGTTGTGTACAGACCCCCATGTCAGTGGGAAGGAATGGACAAGGATATGATGGAAGGCATTCCTAGAGTGGCAGAGAAAGGGGAGATACTGTTGATGGGAGACCTGAATATGCCAGATGTCAACTGGAGCACATTTGCTGCAGCCACATCCAAGAGCAGGGCCATTCTTGATGCCCTACAGGTGGCAGGCATTAGACAGCTGGTTCAGAACCCACTCGTGAGGGAGCAATCTTAGACCTCGTACTCTCAAATGGGGACAGTGAGAGGATCTCAGATCTAGAAGTGGGTTGCCATCTGGGGACAAGTGACCATCAAACAGTGTGGTTCACGTTAAACTCAGCTACTGAGGTCAAGCCATACAAAGTGAGGGTACTGGACTTTAGGAGGGCTGACTTTGCAAGATGGGAGAGTGCCTCAGAAAAGCACTAACAAACAGGCTAGAAGCAGGTGTGGGCAACAATGGGAATTATCAAAACTGCCATCACAGAGGCAACAAGCCTTTGTGTGAAGCAAATAAACAAATCAAAATGAAAGAAAAAGCCACTATGGTTCTCAAGAGGTGGCTGTGAAAGTCAGGAAGAAAAAGATAGCATTCTGGAAGTATAAGGAAACACAGAAGGAGCAGGACAGAGAGCTGTACCAGTTAAGGCAGAAAGAAGCAGGGAGGGAAGTCAGAATAGCAAAGGCCCAAACTGAGGAAAAGATACTCAACTCAGTTAAGAAGGGGGATAAAACCTTTTATAGGTACATCAGTGAGCATAGAAAGACAAAGGGAGGGATAGTGAGGCTGACTAGAATGAACGGTGGGTGGGCAGAGGGGGACAGTGAAAAAGCAGGAATACTGAACGAATATTTCTGCTCAGTATTCACAAAAGAGGAGGGGGAAGTGCCTAATCCAATTAACAGAAGCACTCTTGATAGGGGGGTTGATCCCAGTCCTTTCACAGAAGAAAGGGTTCTGCAAGAATTCCTAAAACTGAAGGTGGACAAAGCAATGGGTCCTGATGGAATTCACCACAGAATTCTAAAAGAATTAAGGAAGGAACTAGTGAAACCACTGGCTACTCTTTTTAATAAATCATGGGAGGATGGTGGTACCCGAGGACTGGAGGAAGGTGGATGTGATTCCCTTCACAAAAGTGAGACCAAGACACAGGCAGGAAACTACAGACCTGTCAGTCTGACCTCTGTGTAGGGAAAGTGATGGAGTCACTTCTGAAGGAAAGAATAGTTGAGTACCTAGAGGTCAGTGGAGCACAGGATCCAAGGCAGCATGGGTTCACAGCGGGAAGGTCATGTCAGCGAATCTAATAGATTTCTTTGACTGGGTGACCAAAGTAGTAGACCAGGGAGGGCTGTGGACATGGCCTACCTAGACTTTAGCAAGGCATTTGACACAGTCCCACACAAAAGATTATTAGTCAAATTAACCAGCCTGGGAGTGGGTCCCAGGGTGGTAGCCTAGATAAAACATTGGCTGGACAACAGGACACAGAAGGTAATTGTAAATGGAGTCCACTCTGAAGAAAGAGGCGGTTACCAGTGGGGTACACCGCAGGTTCAATATTGGGTCCAGTCCTTTTAATGTCTTCATCAGTGACATTGCAGAGGGACTGGAAGGAAAAGTATGCCTTTTTGCAGATGACACAAAGATCTGCAAGAGGGTTGATATACAAGGAGGCATGGAAAGGATGAAAAGGGACTTGGCAAGGTTGGATGAATGGTCAGACGTATGGCAGCTAGGATTCAATGCAAAAAAGTGCAAAATAATGCACCTGGGAAACAAGAACCCAGGGGAAGAATACACAATGGGTGGGGAGGTAGTAACAACAACAAAACAGGAAAGGGACCTGGGGTAATCATATCAGATGACCTTAAGGTTAGCAAGCAATGTGAGAAGGCAGTAGGGAGGGCCGAGTTATACTGGGATGTATAGGAGAGGCATCAGCAGCAGAAAACAGGAAGTTGTTAGCCCTCTGTACAGACAGTTGGTGAGACCCCATCTGGAATACTGTGTCCACCCTGGAGACCTCATCTCCGCAAGGACATAGACAGGATAGAGGCAGTCCAGAGGAGGGCAACTAAAATGGTGCAGGGTCTGCAAGAGAAGCTGTATGAGGAGAGACTAAAGGAGCTTAATATGTATACCCTTGAGGAAAGAAGGAGAGGGGGACATGATAGAAACTTTCAAGTACCTCAAGGGAATCAACAAAGTCCAAGAGGGTAGCATCTTTCAGAAAAGAGACTTGCAAGAACAAGGGACACAATTTAAAGATAGAAGGAGGCGGTTCAGGGACAATGAGAGGAAATATTATTTCACAGAGAGGATAGTGGATGCATGGAACAGCCTTCCTGAGGAAGTTGTGGGGTCTAAAACTGTGGGAGAATTCAAGAATGCATGGGACAGACATAAGGCAATTCTTGTGAGGGGCAGGAAGATATAGGCTGTTGGTTAACTAGGATCTGCGGCCTATCCTGTAGGTAGGGAAATGGGAAGACTAGATGGGCCTAGCGGTCCTTATCTGCCATCAAAGTCTATGTTTCTATGTTTCTAGACTGGGTGTAGCTTTTCTCAGTCTTATAACCTAGTGATGATAACACTGAAAAGTGACTCTATAGCAAAGATTAATGGCATATTACTTTTCACTGAAGTCCAGTCAACAATAGGATGGAAACATAATGTTGTGCTCCCTGGAGTGATATGATGTCACAGAGTTTCATATACAGTACATTATCCAAGCAATTTTGTATCAAGTATCAAGGCTTCATCTTGTTTACTATCTACATTTGGGCAGTGCAGAAGTATATCTGCAGCTGTTAACATGTATAATGACTATTATATGAGTACCAGCTTAACGTTAGCAATTTGTATGCTCCACCAGTCATGTACTTGATCTATTACTTGTCAGCTGAAGGACAGAAAGTGTAAATATAGAAGCAAGGTGAGCAGAGAGTAGACAGTCTGCCAGGTATGCAAGGGGAGAAAGATGTACAAGTTCTTTGCCACAGAGATGAAAAAATACAAATACATGCCTTAAGTCATGTCCAATAAAGGTGAAGCAAGACTCTCTGCTTGTATCAGCAAGGCTCTTCTTGACTGCTGGGATGGGACCCCTTGAGAATGAATGAGGAGTAGTGTCTGCTAATAAGTGTGACATTGACCAGGTTGCTAAAGGGGGAACTGCGAGGAGGTTCCTGGATAAAGGGATGTTTCTCCATTTAAAAGTGCTACAACTGTAGCCATCGAGTTGTCCTGATATTTCTATGTATTTTTTTCTAGAGAAAATCTTTCTGGTGGTCCAGTAGTGGTACTGCAGACAGGCAGGAAATTTCTCTAGAGATTTCACTTACAATTTAGGAAATATTCAAACATGCCAGTAGCTACAGCTGTAGTTCTATATTATTTTTATTATTATTTTATTATTATTTTATTATTAGAGTCTAGGATTGCAATTACCTTTGAGTCAAAGCTCTTTTATAAAGGTTCCATGTCAGGATGAGAACAAACAAGCAGGACATTAATTATTACAGGATAACAGGTTACAGTTGTTTATCATCACATGAGTACATACAGATTAGGTGGTACTAGGGGCATGCACAGGACAGGGATAACATTGATAATGAGAACTTGGTGAGACACGAGAAAAAGATACTGCCAGAGGAAATTGTCAAAACACACAGGAAGTGCAAGTGGAAAGTGCAGGTAAGAGGAGGAGTAGGGGGAAGGTAGAGGGGGAGAGTAGGGGGGTGGATGAGAAGGGACAACTGCCAAAAAAGGAACAGCAGGTTAGAGAAAACAGTCACATGTGCCAGAGGCAGGGAGGAACAGGCAGAGGTTAGATTTGAACAGGCCTAGCTTAGATATGGAGGAGATGTCCCTGGAGAGACCATTTAGCCAGCTGGGAGCTCTGTAGGCAAAGGATGTTTGTCCCTGTGAGGTCCGGCATCTTGGAATATGCAATAATTGAGATTCAGAGCCACTGGTGAGGTAGGGATTCTGTGCAGGTTGTAACTGAGCTTGAACTCCAGGTGGGGCAAAGCCCATCAATGTTTTTTTAGCCATTATGCATGTTAGATACTTGATGCAACTCGAGAGTTGAAGGCAACCAGTTTCGGCGTATAGGTCACACGTATGGGTGAGATGATGGGATCCAGTGATGAGTTGGCAAGCTTTGTTCAAAGCCATAGATATGCACCTGAGGGCAGTGGTGGAAGTGGAACCATAGATGATGAGGCCATAGTCGATAGTTGAGATCACCGAGCTCTGAGCTGCGATCCTTAAGGCTTCTGGAGTTAGACATTGCCTATGCCTGTGAAGCAGTTCAATATGTGTGTTATTCACTTTGGCAACATTGTAAATGTGAGCCCCATAGGGTAGACAACTGTCAAGAGTGATTCCAAGGTATTTGGAGGATTACACTTATTCTAGGATTGCACCTGGGCAGTTTGCAATAGTGAGGGGTTGGCGAAATATGGTTGCTTTGGGATTGGGAGGGATGACAAATCCACAGTATTGGGCTAGTTTTGGAATACATTAGACAGCATTATCCATTATTACTTGGTCATGCAGGGCATTCTATGGTTGGAAGTCCTTCTAACCATATCTGTAACTGGTTTCACCAAATAAACGCAGGAATTAATTATGTAAACTATACATCTTGGAATATGAAAGTAGATAACATGAAAGTTGAGGTACAAAGAAATTTAACATCTTAAAGAGTTTGGTTTCTGAGTTGCCTTTTTATTAGAAAATGCCCCTAAAAAAAACAGATAATGTATAGGTTATGTTATACTGTAATGACTGGAGCAGGTCTTTGGAATAGGTATAGCTTCTAAGAGAGCAGGGTGGCAAAACTGATAACATGCAGTGCACATTTTCAATTGCAAAAAGAAACTGTAGACCATGAACAGTGGCATAATACTTTTTTGGGGTACACTATGTTCAATGCAAATGATGCTTGCTTGTGTCTATGGTCCTAATTAGGTCACTCTGACCCTTTTTTATAGAAATCATGACAATCTTCACAGAGTGCGTCATCTTCCTTAAATTGTTGAAAGTGCTCAAAATATTTGATGGAACTTTGAATTATGGCACCTCACAAAGTACACCATCTGCTAATCAGCAGCCACTAAAAGACCTAAAAACATGCTAGAGATAATAGACCCATGGAGAACATTATATCCTGAAGTAAGGGACTACACATACATTCCACTGTATCCCACATAATACTAGACTTAGAATGAATTTCTTGGCATGCATTCTTGGGAAATCCTAAGCCAAGTTTTATCGTCATGCCCTGGTCCTTATGGCAGACAACTTCACTATGAGAATGTAAATTGATAGTTCCTGAAAACTATATTAAGTTTTATACTAAGGTTTACACGAGTAGATAGAGGCTAATGAACCATGTGAACTACCCTGCCACTAATTCAGTGGTAAGGATGTAAGCAACCAGTTGCTCAAAAACCCAAACTTACTTGGCAGATATTGAAACAAACATACCTGTACTTTCAGTGAAAAAGATGTCCTTAGTTTGCTGTTCTTATGTGTTATTTGAGAGAAACAAATAAGGCTTCCTTCAGCTAAAAATGGGATGGAGGCAGAAATAAACAACATTCTAGCAGAAATCAGAAAACTAGGAAAAATCATCTCTCTGCAGTCTACTGGTTAAAACTTAATTCTCGCAGGGCTCAGTAAAGTGAACTGAATGGGGAACAAGCATAACATGCTATTTGTAAGGCTAATGTCAATTATTTAGATCAGGGAATAAGGCTGGCAAATCACTTGCCCTTCATTTGAAGATACAGGAGGCAGCCAGAACCATCACAAGCATTCAATTAATAACTGACAGGGTCACCTATAACCAATCCAAGAAATATAAATAGAGCTTTTCAAGTCTTCTACACTGCCCTGTACCAACAAACTCTGATCAGAGCCGATATGGCTCTGGAGAGCTTTTGGGAGGCTTTTACCCTTTATTTCTAATAAATATGTACAATGCAGATCTGTGGAGAGGCAGTTTCAATGTGGTCTTCCTTTTACACATTTTTACAATATATTTTCCTAAAATATGCCTGATGATTGCTATATATTTAGCCTGGATAGTTCACAGAAGAAATGGCATCTTATTTTCAGCTGGGCTGTACATCTACACAATATTATGCTGCATTGTGTAAAATCAGAATGCACTGAAAACAGTATTTTATATCTTGGGGGACATATTAAGTGCTGGACTGATGCATGAGCAGAAAGATATGTTGCACAAAGAAGGTGCACTGGATGGCACTGATACAATATTCAAAGAGAATGCGCCACTGGTACAGGACGTGCATACAGTGAAGCCCACCAGGATGAAGCACAGCACTGCGGAATTCTGCAGTAGAGTTACTGCAGCAAACAATGCAATTTCAATGGGAGTTAATCCCCTTTGTCATGCAGTAAACCTGTGACACTGTGCTTCATCCTGGTGGGCTTCATTGTACCTGTTGAAAATGTGATCCTGGATGGGAGTCACAGTGCAGGCAGCTGCCAAGTCAGGTGCATCCAGGGTGACCCCAACTGAATATCTTCCAGGGGAAATGCATGGCACATACGGGTATGTGTCACAGCCCCCATGGGTGATATTCATCCCAGGAATGCAAGTTAACTAATTGAGCATGCAGGGTGCAAAGGGGCCTTATGCATGCTCATTACTGGCCCATTTGCATGTTGGCATGGGGATGAATGTGCAGGAGCAGCTCTCGCCCCCAAGGCCCGACCCCCAATCCTCCCATTTGGGGAAAGGCCCTGAAGCCTCTGGTGGTAAAGTGGCACTCCCCAACCCGTTCCACCAGCTCCGATCATACTGGTGTCCAGGCTGTATCACTTCCATACTGTAGGGACCCTGATGCCATCCCTGATTGTACCCGAATACACCTACAGTCCATGTCCATAGTGTAGTGGTCCCTGCTCCCCCTCAACAGTGTACAGACACCCCCCTCCCTGCCCCCAGCCCATCCCATTGCGATGACTGCACCACTGTATCGGCGGGTGGCAGAGCAGTAGCAGTAGGATGCTGGAATGTGTTATACATAGGGCACAAGCTGTGTGCAGGTGAGAATGCCCACTGTCCATACACCTCAGGTACTCACATGCAGATCCATCATCCCAGTACCATTGCACTGCTCAATGTGGATGATGGCCAATGCTGTACCCACTCACACAGGTCCCAAAACAGGCATGTTACAGTCAGGATATCGCAGTGGTTTAAGGCTCTGAGCTGGAAATCTGGTGACATCCAGCAGACCAGACCTGGTTTCGAATCCCACAGCTTCCACTTACATATTGTGTGACCCTGAGCAAGTCACTTAACTTCCCTGTGCTCCCAGGATGCTCCTGTAAAAAAGCAATAAGCTTAGTGTGCTACTCCTGGTTAAACAACTAAAAAAAATCTCCCATTCATTTGTACAATTGGGGAACTGCAGATGAACTATCCATGGCCATGAATATGGCGGCCCTGGACTAGGTACTCTGAATAAATACATTATAAAAATGGCAAAATCATGACCCCACTGAAAACAAGATATTGCATCTAATCTGGAACAACCTGAGTAAATACAGTGTAAACATGTGTTAATGAAGATCCCTATGACAATGGGATGTAGCATCTCCCCTGCCCTATCCAGGATATAAAACACAGGATAAAAAATATGCCATGCTCCCAGATCCAAATAACCATTTCCCTGTAAGAAGCCCTCATTTTTTCTGTGTTTTCCCTGCAATGGCAGAATCAAATCCCTATTTAAATCTGTATGTATTTTTCCATAAGCCACTGGTTCCTTATATATAACTTTGTTCTTTTTTTGTATGAACAGACTTTTATCAGGAAAAGAGCTCTGTATTACATATCAAGATGGCCTTGAAATGATTTGGATTTACATGGTATGCATAAGGCACAATGTGGGACTATATGAAATAACAAATATCACACTCATTAGTTCATGAGCTATACTCAAAATTAGTAATCACAAGTTGGAGAATCTTTCCAAGTACCCTTGGATATATATTATGGTAGCACGGTAGTGCTACCATAGTTAGGGCAACTACTAAGTGTGGTACGTTGCGTGCAGCTGCAATCAGGGATGTGTACGTTTGGTGTACATGGCCTCAGTTTTGCTGTTGATCTCCACTGAGCATGCAGTACCTGGTCAGGTGGGTGGGGATGTCTCGTAGTACATTTAGACAATTGTTTGTTATTTCTGTCACCTGCTGCTGGATGTCTGTCATTGGTTGTGTTGACTTGGTCCTCCCCATACTTGAATGTGTGTGTGTGTGTGTGTGTCTGTGTGTGTGTGTGTGTGGTGCTGGGGGGTGAATCGGAGTTAGGGTTTTCAACCCTAACAGCTAATTCCTCACTTTTGTCGCTGTGGAACAACCCTAACTAATGCATTAAATGGAGTTTTTTTAATATATATATATATATATATATATATATATATATATATATATATATATATATATATATATATATATACACACACACACACACATACATATATATATATATATATATATAGTTATACAATAGTGGTGAGTGATAAATGAGTGAGCTAAAACAGTGTATCATCCACTGCAGTGTGATA
Organism: Neoceratodus forsteri; assembly: GCA_016271365.2. Lineage (NCBI taxonomy): Eukaryota > Metazoa > Chordata > Ceratodontiformes > Ceratodontidae > Neoceratodus > Neoceratodus forsteri. Next base: position 236,558,019 of record CM028132.1, on the reverse strand, counting down.
TTTAACCCTCTGCTCTACTGTGATGATATCAGCCATTTACACACACAGGTCACACAAAGGTCACTGATACCACTACGCTAGGCAGCTTTCCCCTCAGCATACAAAAACCACCTGTGCTGTTACCATAGACACAAATGCAGAACTGCATGAGAGGTCTTACTGCTGCCTGCAGCTAACTCAGCATTACAAAACACTATCACCTATTCCCTACACTAACTTCCAGCTCATTGCTGTGATACTCTCAACTTGACTGCAGCCATAATTCTAAAGATCACAGCTTCACAGAACAGTCTGTTCCTCACTGCTGCCTACAGCTAACTCAATTACCACTAAAAACACTCACCTGCTCTTCAAACTCTGCCTCTCAGCCCATTACAGTTACTGTGATACTCTCAGCTTGACTGCAGGCAGACGTCTAAAGAATACAGCTTCACAAAATAGTCTGTTTCTCACTCCTACCCAAAACTAACTCATTTAGCATTGCAAAACACACTCATCTGTTTGCCAAAGTTTGTAACATTGCCAGCCCATTCAGAAAAACTCACACACAGAAAAAGCAAACACATAAACAGGAACAGAACACAAGACAACATAACAATACTTCTGAAACTCCTGGCCCTATTGTATACATCGAATACATGATGTGCAGATCGTGTGCTATGGAAAATATTGTCACTCCTGCATCGTGAGCTCTGGATATCTCACTTGCGCCTTCAGCACTTATGAGATATCCAGAGCTCACTCTGCAGGAGTGACAATATTTCCCAAATCACACTCATGCCCATCATGTATCTCCTATATGTATGCATGTATATATATATATATATATATATATATATATATATATATATATACAGATATGCACACACATGCTATTTTTGCATCTTATAGTTGTTAGTTTTCAGACAAATTCTCATAGACTTTTTTCTGTCCAACTGATGGAATCTTGAATGAGTTAAGTAAATGCTATTATTTTCTTCAAAGCCCTGATCCAGCAACTCAGTAAATACACACTCAGTACATCATAATATAACATGGCAAAAAACGACTCTCAAGGAGGAATTAAGTGAACACATGTAAACCTTATTTAATCAGGCCTTGGATATGGGCTATCTACTGTAGACACTACCAGAAGAAAACATAGAATCTGAAGGCAGATATAGGCTGCTTGGCCCATCTAGTCTTCCCATTTCTTCCTACTTACACTATTACCTCAGACCATGCCTCATCTACAGCTCTCCTTCCCCCATTTCCACTATGATTCCTTTGTAGTTATCCTAATGCAGTCTTGAACCCCACTACCTCCGCTGAAAGGCTGTTTCAGGAATCCACCACTCTTGCTCTGAAAAAGTACTTCTTCACATCTCTTCTACATCTACCCCACCCCAGCTTCACAGCATGTCTCCTTGTTATTGAGCACCTTTACTTCTGAAAAATATTCACCTCCTGAACCTTATTTACCCCTGTGAGGTATTTAAAGGTCTCTGTTATACAGTATCTCCCCTCTCCCTCCTATGTTCCAGGGTGTACATTTTTTTTATTGTTTGTTAACCAGGTAAGGTCCACTAGGCACAAGTGCCTGTTTTCAGGGGTGACCCAGGAGCACTGGGGAGGTTAAGTGACTTGCTCAGACTCACACAGTATGGAAGTGTAAGTTGTGGGAATCAAACCCAGGTCTTTCTGCTGGATGTAAAAGCTCATTCACAGCTCATTACTCTAACCTCTGGGTTATTATTAAGGTCCTTTAGTCTCTCCAAATAGAGCTTTTGATGAAGACCCTGCACCATTTTAGTTGTCCTTCTCTGGACCGCCTCCACTTTGTCTATGTCCTTCCAAAGATGTGGTCTCCAGAATTGGACACAATACTCTAAGTGAGGTCTTACCAGTGATCTCTACAGAAGCAACACCACCTCCTTCTTTCTACTGGTGATACCCCTCCCTATGTACCCCGGCATCCCACTTGTCCTCTCTACTGCCTGGCCACCTATAGATCACCCAAAATGATTACCCACTGGTCTTTTTCATACTTGGTAATTGCCAGTACCACTCAACCCATTTGGTACTCTGATCCTGAATTTCTGTGCCCCAAGTGCATTATTTTGCACTTTTCCACATTGAAAACTAGCTGCCATACCCTTAACCACTCTTCTAGTATTCTCAGGTCTCTCCTTATCCTTTCCATTCCACTGGAGTACCTATCCTACTGCAGATTTTAGTGTTGTCTGCAAAGAAGCAGACCTTTCCTTCTAGCTCCTCTGTAATGTCACTTATGAAGACATTAAAGAGGACTGGTCCCAACACTGATCCCTGAGGCACCACTCTGGTCACCCCCTTACTTGGAGTGAACTCCATTTACTACCACCCTCTGTCACCTTTTCCCTAAGCAATTTCTTATCAGTTTATCACCTTTGGACCCACTCCTAAACTACTCAGCTTGCTTACTGGTCTCCTATGTGGAATATTGTCAAATGCATTATTGAAATCTAGGTAGGCTATGTCCATCGCTCCACCCTGATCTAGTTCCTTGGTCACCCAGTCAAAGAAATCTGTAAGATTAATTTGACATCACCTCTCCCCGGTGAAACCATACTGCCTTAGGTCTTGTAAGTCACTGGATTTCCTTTTCTTCAGCAGTGATTCCATTAATTTTCCCACCACCGATGTCAGGCTGGTTGGCCTATAATTGCCAGCATCCTCCCTGCTACCACTTTCGCATAGTAGGATTACATCCACCTTCCTCCAGTCCTTCCTAACTACTGCTGATTCCAGTGAACTGTTAAATTGAACTGCCAGAGGTGCAGCCAGTATTTACCTGAGCTCCCTCAATACCCTTGGATGCACCCCACCTGGCTCCATTGCTTTGTCCACCTTCAGATTAGCAAGTCCCTTTAGGATTCTTGCCTCTAAGAAAGTCTAGTGTCATTGCTGGCCTGGTGGTGCAGGAGGTTGAGGCTCTGGTTGCTACACCTCACACCACGCCACACCAGTGACCTGGGTTTGGGAACTAGTCTGGGTCCCGGGGGTCAGCAGGGGAGAGAGAGTGTTGAGCATCTAAAAGACTGCTCTCCACTGTCAGGGAGGGAGGGCTTGCCATCCCACTCATCGATCACCCTGTGCCATTAGCCAGGGGGAAATGCGAACCAGGAGGCACATTACTGACATACATCATTGGTGAGGAGGGCATCGGGAGAAAACTTTGAGACAAAGGAACTGGCAGGCTCCATGATGGCCACACCAGCATCCCATCCAGCCCCCCATGTCTGGATTTTGCTTTGGAGTGGGGGAAAGATGGTGCCATTTTGCCTTGGCCCTGCCACAGGGGAGGGACCTGTGGGGGATTTAGGGGGTGTCGGGCAGGGGAACGGTACAGCTGGAGATCGAGTCCATCTGAGGGAGGGACAGGAGCCACCTGCCAGGCTCAGGAGAATACACAGAGAATAGAAATGCAAAAGCCTAATGCCCACTTCTGTCCCTCCAAAGCGCTTGTTACTTGTTGTGACTCCTCCCCTTCTTCTTCCTTTGTGAACACTGAGCAAAAGTACTTGTTTAGAATGTCTGCCTTTTCCTGGTCCCCCTCTGCCCAGTTCCCATGTCCTTTTTTAAACCCTATTCCCAGTCCCCACTTCCTTCTTTAACCTTACAATCCCGCCGCTGGTCTTCCTCTCTTCACTTATATACCTAAAAAATGTCTTGTCTCCTTTCATTACCTCCTGGGCTATTCTGTCTTCAGTTTGTGCCTTTGCACAACTGACTGCTTTCCCTGCTTCCATCTGTTTACCCTGATACACCTCCCCATGCTCCTGCCTCTGCATCTCCTTAATCGTTCTAAATGCTACCCTTTTAGCTTGTGCATTTTCAGCCACCTATTTCAAGAACAGTAGCAATTTCTTTTTCCTCTTGCTTTTGCTCACTTTTTTGATGCAGAGGTTTGCTTTTCTTTACTGTGCTCCCTTTTATTTTTGCCCACTGTTCCTTCACCCCACCCAGGTCACCCACCCCTGCTAGATCACTCCTGAGGCATTCACCCATCTTTTTAAAATCTGCTCTCCTGAAGTGCTGGACCTTCACCCTTGTGTGGCTGATTCTGCAGCCATCCTTATATTGAACCACACCATATGGTGATCACTGGTCTCCAAGTGGCCTCCCAACTTGACATCTACAACACTATTCCTGTTAGTGAGTACCAGGTACAGTACTGCACCATCACAAGTGGGTTCACTGACTAGTTGCCTATGAATTGCCCCCTGCAAGGAGTCCAGAATGTCCCTGCTTCTAGCTGATACTTCTAGAGATACTTTCATACCCTCCAATCCATATCTGGCAGGTTGAATTCCACCACCAGCAGCACCTTCCCCTTTTCTGCTATTTTTCCTAATGGCTTCCACTAGTAACTTATCTGATTCCTCTCTCTGAGCTGGAGGTCTGTGGAGCACTCCAATGTGAATAGTCGCTCCATTCCCCATCACCAGGGTGACACTACGTACCCCTGCATCCCCTTGCATTCTCTGTATCTCTGTGTCTTTTATGCTTTCCCTCACATAAAGCACCACACCTCCTCCTTTCTTCACAACTGGTCCTTCCTCAACTGCGTATAGCCCAGTATGGCCATGTTCCAGTCATAGTTTTCAGTGTACCATGACTCAGTAATGGTCATAATATCCAGGTCATCCTCTGCCATTATGGCCTCTGGGTCCAGAATCTTATTTCCTAGGTTTCTAGCACTCGCACACATGGCCTTCAAGACTTTGTTTTCACTTTGATTGTTGCCACCATTTTTTCCTTTTGCCCTCCCTCCTTTCTTTTTAATGCAACCATTCCTTTCCACCTTTATCTCTACAACCCTTCTCCATTTATTAATTTACACCGTGGGGGATTCCTCTCCCCTCGGGTTCTCCTTACTCAATTCCTACTTCAGCCCTTAGAGGGAGGCAGTTTCAGACTACTCAATTCCTTCTGTCAGCCCCTTGTCTAATTTAAATGTTAATCAAAGTAAGATTTAAAAGCATCCACTGAGGACTGTGGTTCCCCTCCCAGATGGATGCAGGCCATCACCCTTGCATAGGCCCTTAACCTCCCAGGTGGGTACCCAGTCCCCAATCTAGCCAAACCCTTTCTGTCTGCACTATTCCTTCAGCCATGAGTTGAAGCTCCTGGCATGAAGTTCCCTCTGCTTTCCCCTGTCATAGACAGGCATGACTTCAGTGAAAGCCAATGAGTGAGTTACTTGTTAAAGACCACTCCTCAGCTCTGTAATCTTCTCCTGCACAATCCCAGCCCTGTCCCTAGCCAGGTTATTAGTCCCCAGGTGGACAGTGACATCCAGCTCCCCTTCCTACTGCCCTAGCAATCCTCAGGCTTCGCTTTGCATCCCTCTGGGCTTTGGCACCACATAGGCACCTAACCTGCCCCCCCTTTCCTATTCCCAAATCTATCCCACTCACAATTGAGTCCTCAACCAGGAGTTTCTTCCTCCTTCTCCTTCTCCTCTTCTGGGGTTCTCTGTCAACCTCCTTGGGGTGTCCACTACAGAGGGACCCCACATTCCACTTAGTCACTTTTGTGGGTGCTTCCTCCTTCCAGTCCTGCCCCACCACAGTGGCATAGGAATTTTGTGGTGGCACTTCTTGAGGAATGTATCTTTGTCCCACCACCACCCTTATGAAGCCCAGCATAGTCAAGCCATTCCTCCTCAATGGCATTCTCTGAGGTAACAGGGGCAGACTTGGTGGTCTCTGGGTTATGGAAGAGGTGCCCTGAATCCTAGCCAACTCTGCCTCAAGTCTAGTGACCTCCCCCTTCAACCCAAAGAGGTGTATACAGATGGGCCAGAACTGCAGTCTCCAGAAGATCTCTGAAAACTGATGTTCCACAGTGGCTGCACTGCACTGTATCACTCCCAGCATTCTCAACCTCTATTTTCTCCATAGTACCTGGAGATACTTTTGTATACTTATCCCTGATAGGGTGTTTCTAGTTTCCCCTTTTTGTTTATTTCTATTTGTCCTTCCCTGTTCCTTTTTGAAATCTTTATACACTTCTACCCTACATAGGGTGTTGCTCCTATTCCCAGTATTGCCTACCTTTGACCTTCCACCCTTCCCAGCAGTGACTGTTACACAGACGTGAACAGGTGCTTTGCCATAGTCAATCAGCAGAGTTCACTGCTTCTCCAGTTCCTTCTGCTGAACCTACCAACACCTATTACATCAGTCACCTATTCCACTGCTTCATTATTCCACTTACTCGCTGGGACAAGAATGTGCTGGCCACGTCAATGGCTGCATTTATGCAGAATGTATTCTTTTCCGGGTGGTGCACTATTGGCTGTGGGAGATCAAGTAGCTAAGGCTCCAGGCCAGACAATTGGCAGCCCTCCCCCAAACCACAGGGCTTAACACAGGTCTTATAATATGACACCTACTGTAAATGTGGGCTACTCTGGCTGCTCTCAAATTTAACCTTCACTCAATAATACACTAGTAAAAACAATTTTCACCACAATTTAACCCATCTATGCTGTCTCCTCCCCCAAAAAAAGCCCTTTTTCCCATTTTGTTGCAAATGCAAGCAGATTCTGCTTAAGGAAGCCAACAAAATCTTCATCCCAAAACTGGGCAAAGACTTATTAAAGATGGAAAATTATATGCTAATCTCACTCCTTAATATAGATGTTAAAATATTGGCTAAGGAGTTGGTAACTTGTTTGGACAAGCTTTGGGGTAGCTGGATTGGTCCAGAACAGGTGAGATTTATGCTGGTTAGACTTTTGCAAGATGATATGAGGAAGCTGTTCCACATTTTTTTTTGTGTCCAGAGAATCAGCAATACCAGCTGCCCAGATTGTTCTGGATGCAGAGAAAGCATTTGATTGAGTGTCTTTTCTGCTTATCCTTTTAGAGCACTTTAGAAGTTTGGAATACAAGTATAGTTTATCAATTTGGTAAGACTGTTATAGTCTCCCTCCTTACAGCCTGTATATCATGAAATGGCATAAAATCACAATTATTTTTATATAGCTGTTTGGCCCTCCCTGGCTGCTAACTCCACCTGCTTTAGGCTTTATTGCCATGTGCCCCCAGTCCCATCTGGAACTCGCTCCACCAACACACAAGCAGATATCTGTTTGGAGTAGGATCTGATGACACTAATGCCATCATGTATGGTAGCTGTTGCTCATACAGTTTCTTCTTTTTTACTGCTGCAGCATGGTGCTTTGAAAGCCATCTTGCTATCACTTGGGGAAAAAAAGGGTACTTCAGACTTTCACTGAAGCACAATTTTGGAGCTAGACTATGATCCCTTTACTATCTGAAATCACTCTGCTGGGGTGGTGGGGAGAGAAAGAGTTCCCTTCCTACATGCAGCATACTTATGCAAGCTCAAAGCACAATCAGTGGATAGCTCAGCGTAAACAGCACAAGTAACTTGTTAAACTAAGCATAAGTTACTGGAGAAATTTCTCTCTGCTGTCTTTTTCATTTAGCCTTAAATGATACCTTAACCCTCTTTTTACATCTTTTATCTAAACAATGCCCTGTTGGACAAAACTGGATTTGTAATGAGACTGCTTTGCTCAAGCAGAAATTGAAATTACATTTGTCTGTCTGTGTCTCTCTCTCTCTCTCTTTCTCTCCCCCAACTGTGTGTATGTGGCAGTGTATAATGATGTACTGCTGTCTGTAGGGTTTGTTAACCTTTCAGGACTGATCTAAGACTGAATGATAAACAGAGCTCCACCATTCCTCCTCCCTCCCTCTCTCTCTCTCTCTCTCTCTCTTTCTCTGGGATCCAGACTTATTCAGGGAAATGCTGAAAATGGAAGCTAACCAAACATGATAACTTCCTTGCCTTTTTTGTCAACTAAAACTTTTAAATTATTTCCCAGCCTTTTACAAATAAACCTTTTTTTTTTAATACTTTCTATTTATCTCCTCCTGTCTACCCTTGGTGCCCACTCCTTCAGGCTGCTCATCACCATCTCTGCCCCCTAATCCGGATCTGACCCTAGAGTTCCTCACCTCTTACTTCCTCCTGCACAGCGGGGTCAGTCCGGAATCAGTGGTCTTGGATGGCCTGGAGCGGTTGTCATCTAGGACTACCCAGGGGTATTTTCAGTTGGTTTTTTTTCTGTGATTTTCCCTGACCCAGCCCCTAGAGATGCCGGCACAGGGACACAAGTGTCCAGAGAGGAGACGTGCTTATGCACATCCCTCTCAAGCACCTACAGATGTCCCCCCCGACTCCGTTAGACAGAGCCACCAACCCGTCGAGATCCTGTGTTTTCACTGGCGCTCTCTCAGGGCATCGGGTGCATACTGCACCCCTGGTATCCCTCCCCAGAGGGAGGAGAGCATCCATTGGAATGCTCAATCCTCCCTCTCCTTCTGACCCAAGCCAACCCAAGCTCGTTCCTGAACCTGAGTCGCTGGCGCAGTGCGAGGTGTGGCTTCCAGTGCCTCAACCCTCAGTGCAACCAGGCCGGCAGCACAAATAAAGCTTACTAAGTGCACATAATGGAAGCTGATGGCGTGGATACAAAAATGATGTATTTCTGAAATCATTGACTGTAGGCTATAGAATATGTATGTAATGCTCATCACTGCTGGGCTAGATGGAGTGCATAGTACCATATGGTGAAGGTATTTAATTTTTTTGTTTTGAATTTCATTTGATCCTCAAGCCCACATCGATTTATCCCTCCCCCAACAACCACCATACACATTTGTGTCTAAACTTGCTCCTTGAACCAACAGTGCAAGTGTAAAACTGTAACAGCTATGTGCCTTATCCATTTAAATCACATAACCTGCCATACATGTCGGGTGATGCAGTGGTTGCTGCTGCCCTGAGGATGGTTATATACAGATGTGCCAGCCATGATAAAGCTCAGTAATTTGCAGTAATGACATGTCACAAAATCCTGCATGACATAAGGGCTTAATTGCCATTGACTTACAATGGCCCCTGCAGTAAATTGCAGTAGTCTGTGATATTCTGCAGCATTTCTGCCCTTCATTCTGGCTTGACACATCTATATCATGACAGGGAGTGTGGTGGACCAAGCCCCCTTCATATGTAAATGCTCCTGTGCTTTTGTTTTTCCCCTAACTTGTTTTACCCTTTTCACTGGTCACCCTTTTCCTGCTTCACCCATCTGATGTTCGTGCTGGTGCTTGTCACCATAATTGCTTTCACGCTTATTTGTTCACCCTTATTACATGGTACCACTGCCATACATAGAAATGCAGCCCCATCCCTGTATCTAGGGGCATGGATGGAATATGTCCGTGTGGAGGGGGTGCCCACAGTAGCAGAAACACTTCCAGTGGCCACATTACCTAGGCGCTGATGTCACACATAGAATCCTTTCTTCTCACTAATGCTGGATGAAAACAACAGGTTAATGCATATTAAACAGTTTCTTTCAATAACAGAATGTCCACACAGAACATGAAGAAACAACAGGTATCCCTAATTTATTAAGCATATTCATAAATAGCTCTGGGGAGCATCAGTTAATTTGTGGTGAACACATTCAGCTTTCATGCAGCTAGTATGGACATAATTGCATCTTTTACCTGGACCGAGGAGGTTGAAGTCTTTAGGGCAGCATTAACTCGGGAGAGCTAAGGTCACAAAAGGCAGTACAAGTCCCAAAACAGTTTACAGTGCCAAACAGCCCATTATTCTTCATAGGCATCCAAACTCTCGATCCCCATCTCTCTCTCCCCCACACTGGCTCAGCAGGTCCCCCTTAGAACATGCTGTCCTTTCAGCTTGGGGATTTGGAAGTTCCCTCATGATCCCTGCATCCTTTCTGAGAACTGAATGACTATCCCCAAAATGAGAATGGGGACATGTCCTATTGAACTCCAAGACAACTTGTTCTTGGGACACTACACTCCCTGCCACATTCTTGCCCACTAGATTCCTACACAAATCGGTGCAGGCTGCCAGGTCACTCTGCAACTTGTGACTGCTGGCTCCTCTCCTGACTTTAGCCATCCTCAAAGATACTCTGCAGTTTACAGCTACTGGCTCCCACTTCTTCCTCTGTGTCTGCCCAATGACCACAGGCAGCGGGCTAGATTGAGCAATTACCTCCACTCAGACCCGAGTCACTTTCACTCCCTCACTGCTCACTCCTCTGACTAGAACTCTCCCTTCTGCCATAACTGCTGGGCTTTATCCCTTCCACACACCTGTGATGACCTCCCGACCTGCAGGATGCTCCACCTAAGTGCTGAGAAGAATGAACCCTTTTCCCTACTGGGCTGAATTAGGCCACAAAAACCCAGGGAGGGGTGAATAGTCTGGTAATCTCCAAAAGGGGGGTTACATAAACCTAGAAACTCATGGCAGATAATGACCGCTGGGCCCATCTAGTGTGCCCATTTTTAATTATGATCACTTTTTCTGCAGACCCAACTTGATCTACAGCACTGTCTCTTCCACCCCCTTCCTTCCTCCTAGGATTCCTTTGTACCTGTCCCAGGTATTTTTGAAAACCACCGCTGGTTTCACCCCCACTGCCTCCCAAGGAAGGCTATTTCAGGAATCCACCAGGCTTTCTGTGAAAAAGTACTTCCTCACATCTCTCCTGAATCTATCTCCTTCCAGCTTCATATCATGACCCATTGTTCTACAGCACCTTTTTTTCTGAAAAATATCTCCCTCCTTTACCTAATTAACCCCAAAGAGGTATTTAAAGGTCTCCATAATATCCCCACAGTCCCTCTTCTCCTCCAGGTTGTACATATTGAACTTTTTCAGTCTCTACTCATGGGGCTTCTGATGCAGACCTTGCACAGTTTTGATAGCCCTCCTCTCTCTTCTTGCCATATTCTCCTTTTTCCTGTTGTTCCCTCTTCCACACCTTTCTCTTTTGACTGAAATTTCCCCCTTCTTCCTTTGTTATCCTCCTACTTCCTTGAATAACTTGCATCCTGGTGGGACTCTCTCCCCTTGGAATTTCCCTACTCTCTAGCCCAGCTTGTGGAGGACCGCTTTCTGCCTCTCCTATTTCTTCTATCACCCCGGCTACTTTAAATGCCCACTGAAGTAACATTCAAATCATCCACTGAGGACTGTGTTTGCCTCCTGGATGAAAGCAGGCCATCACCTTGGTATAGGTTCCTATCCTTCTAGGTTGGCCCACAGTCCCCAATGTAGCCATACATCTCCTCTCTGCACCATTCCTTCTACCATTATTAGAAGGCCTTGGTGTGGAGCTCCCTTTCTTTCCCCACATAGTACAACACACACTTGCAGTTTGCATTTTAAAAACATGGGAAAACACAAGATCAACCAGATAAATGATCTACCTTTACCAAAAATGAAATTTACACACAGAACTGACTATGGCAATTCATCTTTACATTTAAACCCATGAAACACCCTTATCAAGTTAATGCATTAGCAGGCACAGTGGCTCTGACCAGAGTTTGTTCTTCCTGCAGCTTCCCCCTGGATTAAGTCATAATGCAGTGATGTAACATAGAAACATAGAAGCTTACGGCAGATAAGGACAGCAAGACCCATCCAGTCTGCCCATTTCTTTTTCTACCTTATAAATGTGCCATCGGCCTTTGCTCTCTCAGTGGCCTATCTATTCATACTCTTCTGTATTGCTCCCTTATGCCTATCCCATGCCTGTTTGAAGCCCTGCACTGTATTCATAGCCACCACTTCCTGAGGTAGGCCATTCCATGCATCCACCACCCTTTCTGTGAAAAATAATTTCCTCACATTCCCCCTTAATCGGCCTCCCTCTAATCTCATGCTGTGTCCTCTTGTCCTGCTATTTTTCTTAAATTTAAACATGTTAGACTCATTCACCTTGTTAATGCCCTTAAGGTGTTTGAATGTCTCGATCATATCACCTCTCTCCCTCCTTTGCTCAAGGATATACATATTGAGCTCCGTTAATCTGTCCTCATATGTCTTCTGATGCAGTCCTGGCACCATTTTGGTTGCCCTTCTCTGGACTGCCTTAATTTGGTTAATGTCCTTGTGAAGGTGTGGCCTCCAGTACTGCATGCAGTACTCAGATGGGGCCTAAATAGTGTCTTGTAAAGAGGGATTATTACCTCCCTCTTACAACTTGTGATACCCCTACTAATACACCCTAGCAACCCCCTAACCTTACCTACTGCTTTAGAGATCTGCTTGGATGATTTCAGGTCATCGGTGATGATGATGCCCAAGTCTCTTTCTTCCTTTGTGACTGCCAGCAACTTCCTTCCCAGCCTATAGGTGGCTTCAGGGTTTCTCTTCCCTATGTGCATGATCTTGCACTTCCTTGCATTAAATCCCAGTTGCCACTCTTCTGACCATTTTGCTAGTTTATCCAGATCTCTTCTCATTCTGCCCACTCCATATGGATCATCTACTCTGTTGCAGATCTTGGTGTCATCTGCAAACAGACAAGCCTTACCCTCTAGTCCATCTGCAACATCACTAAAGAAGATATTGAAGAGGACTGGCCCCAGGACTGATCCCTGAGGTACCCTACTTGTGACTTGCATCTCTTCTGACTGTATACCATTTACCACCACTCTCTGTTTTCTGCCCGTCAACCAGTTTGCCACTCAGTTGACCAACTTCTGACCCACCCAGACCCTACCCAGCTTATTTATCGATCTTCTATGTGGAACAGTATGCAAAGCTTTGCTGAAGTCAAGGTAGGCGACATCAACTGCTCCCCCTTGGTCCACCACTCTGGTTACCCAGTCAAAGAAATCTATGAGATTAGTTTGACAGGACCTTCCTTTTGTAAACCCATGCTGTATTGGATCCTGTGCCCCTATGGATTCCAGGTGTTGCACTATCCTTTCCTTAAGGAGTGCCTCCATAATCTTACCCACTACTGAGGTGAAGACTGACTGGTCTGTAGTTCCTGCCTCCTCCCTGCTACCACTCTTGTGAGAGAGATCACATGAGCCCTTCTCCAGTCTTCTGGGACCTCTCCTGTGCTCAGAGACTCACTAAACAGTTCTGCTAATGGCTCTGCTAGTTCCACCCTTAGCTCCTTAAGTACCCTGGGATGTATGCCATCATGTCCCATTGCCTTGTCCACCCTGAGCTTAGCGAGGCTCTTGTAGGACCCTTCTTTTGAAGGAGTAGTGCTCACCTCCCTTCCCCCTGTGTCCATGATGCTGAGCTGTGGGCCCTGCCCTACCTTCTCTTCAGTAAATACTGAATGAAAGTATCTATTTAGGATAGATGCTTTTACAGGGTCCTCCTCCTCCTCACATGCCACCTTTTCTCCTTTGAGTGTAGCAATACCCCCTCTGGACTTTCTTCTTTCACTAACGTATCTATAGAAAGTCTTGCCACCTTCTTTCACTGTTCATGCTAGTGTTTCCTCAGTTTGAGACTTTGCCTGCCTTACTGCCTTCCCTGCTTCCCTTAGGGCAGTTTGGTATGCCTCCCTATCTTCATCCCGCTGTGTTCCCTTATATTTCCTGAAGGCCAGCCTTTTGGCTCTGACCTTTTCTTTTTTATTTTAGTTGTTTAACCAGGTATAGCACACTAAGCTGAAAGCTTTTTTACAGGAGCGACCTGGGAGCACAAGGAGGTTAAGTGACTTGCTCAGGGTCACACAGTATGCAAGTGGAAGCTGTGGGATTCAAACCCCAGGTCTGGTGTGCTGGATGTCACCAGATTTGCAGCTCAGAGCCTTATACCACTGCACTATACTGCCTCCTCAACTGCTACTGTATTTGAAAACCAAAGTGGTTTCCTTCTTTTGCATTTCTTTTTCTGTCTAACACAATGGGATGTTGTTTCAAGTATTGCATCCTTAATGCTTGCCCACTTTGCCTGTACCCCCTCACCTGTGTTTATTTTTGCCAGGGCTAGCTTAACTCTGTTGGCCATCTTATCAAAGTCAGCTCCTCTGAAGTCCCATATTTTTGCCTTGGAATGGGATGATTTAGATGTAGTGGCCAAATTAATCCATACCATGTGATGGTCACTGGCCCCCAGGTGTCCTTCTATCTGGAGATCTGTGATCCCTTCCCTGTTAGTCAGTACTAGATCTAGGATAGCCCTGTCTCTTGTGGGTTGTTGTACCAGTTGTTTGAGGCCCTTCCCCTGCAGAGAATCCACCATGTGTCTAGTTCTGGCAGATGTTCCTGCTGGTATTGACCAATCTGTATCCGGCATGTTGAAGTCTCCCATTATCAGAACCTTCCCTTTAACTGTCATGTTTTATATATCTTCTAACAGTAATGTGTCTATGTCCTCCCCCTGGTCTGGGGGCCTGTAGACAACCATTTCCTGTTTCCAGGGTGACCCACAGTTCTTCTGGCTTCTTATGTATATTCTGAATTTCTGTAGCTTTGATATTTTCATTGACATACAGGGCCACTCCACACCCCCCCTTTGCACCTCTGCCTCTTCTGAACAGTACATAGACAGGTAATGAAGTCTCCCAAGTGTGGTTACTGGTAAACCACGTCTCCCTAATTGCTACTATGTCCAGTTTAGCCTCTGACATTATTGCCTGCAGGTCTGGGATCTTATTTCCCAGGCTGTGAGCATTTGTGCATATGATTTTCCACTGGCCAGATTTCGGTGTGTTAGTTGTTGGGTGAGGTTTGGCATGTCCCTGTGAGTCGATGGAGACGGACCTTTTTCTTACCTGATGATGCAAATGAACTGCAAACATGCTGAATCCCTGTTTGACAGCTAGCTGAGGGAGAGGGGTGTTCTTCCCATTCGATGTTATGAGGTGCTGCACCCTCTCCCCATTTGCTAGTTTAAATATTCTGCAAAGACTTCAGACTTCTGCCCCAATGCACTGACTCCCTCCTTAGTCAGATGCAGTCCATCAAATTTAAAGAACTTTCGCTCCCAGAACTGTTGCCAGTTCCCTACAAATCTGTGTCCATTTTCCTGGCACCAGCCCTTGAGCCACATGTTTAGCTCCTCTATCTCCCCTTCTCTGATCTTCTGTCCATCTTCCCCCCTCTCCCAGACTGGCAGGATCTCAGAGAAGGAGATGCTAAATTAAATGGATGATAGTTTGTCACCCAGTCTGGTCAGGTGTTCCTTGGTCTCCACAATTGACCGGCTGCGAGATCATTAGTCCCTATGTGTACCAGGGCATCAATGTTTTCTCCTGCTTTGTGAACAATTTTAGCAATGCAGTCAGTGTCTCTCACGCTGATGTACCTGGGAGACATCTGACCACTACCCCTGGCTGGAGATGGGTATCAACTCCCCGAATCATGGAGTCTCCTATGATCAGAAATTTTTTGGA
This sequence comes from Neoceratodus forsteri, assembly GCA_016271365.2. NCBI lineage: Eukaryota > Metazoa > Chordata > Ceratodontiformes > Ceratodontidae > Neoceratodus > Neoceratodus forsteri. The sequence goes on along the minus strand of CM028132.1, from coordinate 236,542,751 downwards.
TTTCCTTTTTGCTTTTTTTGCTTTGGTTCCTGATTTGGGTGTGTTTTGTTGTGCTAGCACCTGTGCTGCAGTGTCCTCTGCCCCTTTGTTTGATTTCAGAGATAAAGGCAGATACTTGTTTGTAGTATTTGTATGTTTTTTGGAGGTAATATGTTGCAGAGCACAGAGTGATGGGGCACCTGATTTGCCCCTCCTAACCACCTGACAACCTCCTGGACCAACTGCCCTCTGCAGTCAAGGTTCTTCTGTTGGATGTTGGGGAAATGGTGGGTGGTTCTTATAATGTATTTCCTCTTGAATATGAAATATGAGGAGCGCAATCTCTGCCAATGCTGCCCAGAGCTGAGCCCTAAGATCTCCAATGGCCCAGCATGTAGGACAGTGTCCTAAATCCTGTAAGACTGTCCTTCTGAAAAGTGTTCCACATTATCTGCAGTTAATGATATCCATTCCAGATAAGTTGCTGGGTTTATAACCTGGTCAGAGTAATTAGAAGGAAGAAAATGCAAGTCATGGTTTGATTTTGTGTTTCGTTTTCGTATAACTTGTTATAACAAGTTAAATTACTAGTGCCCCTGTAAATGAGCTCACCTTGTGGATGCCCCACTGATCTGCCCCTTCCTGATTTGCCACAGAAAATGTCACAACTGTGGTACTCTATAAAAGGAGTGTAGTGTGGGGTGGTTGGGGATGGGGGTGGGTGGTTGAGCCATTTTCCTGCCAAAAAAGAACAACCACGGATGAAAGAACAAGTAGGTAAGAGCAGAAACAATCAGTCAACAACAAATGCAGTAACCCTGAAAGCTTATCCTAATGTTAGATAAAACTGTAAAGCACCACCTGTAATAATTTCAGAGAAGATATACCCTTAAGAAACACTTTGCTACAGAGAAAAATAAAGCAGTAACAGAAGATATACCTTGCAAAAGACAATTTGAATCAGAAGATCACAGCCGTAATCTGTTAGCACACACCTGTAGGCACACTTTGTAATAATGCAGAAGAAGGAATACCAGCAACAACAATTTGAATCAGAGAAAAATAAAGCAATGAAATGATAGCAACAAACAGTAGCAATCCCTGTGAGTACAAAATAAAAACAACAACACACAGTAAATCTGCTTAGCCGAAAGAAGTCTTAATCCCTTTCCCTTGCTCTGGTAAGGTTCTTTGCTCTGTCCTTTCAAGCAATCTTATAAGGAAAGAACTCAGGTGAAGCTAGGTGCCTTGGTCCTTGATGTACAAGTGCACATTGACACACAAACACATTATTGGCATCTGCATTGAGTCCCCTACCTGAGACTGTCACCTGTTGCACCACCCAACCTTTGGTAGGTGGTGGCAGTGCAGTGTGACATCTCAACTTCCCCCCCAACCAAAGGAGCACAGCAGTTCATGGGACACTCAGTACTCCTTCCCCCAGCTGACTCCTGATCAGTCCTTGTCCATTTACAACCTGGATCACCAACGTTGCAGCAGTTGAGGTACCAACACATCAGCCCTCCATAACACTGGGCTGACTACAAAAATGTGGTTTAAGGAAAGATACCATACTACCAGACAATGTTGTCCACTCACCCCCTCATTTTTAATATGTACCTGGAACCACTGTTGAGAGCACACAATTTATCCTTGTATGCAGATGGCATTTTATTGTAGCTAGAAGATGCTGCAACCTCCTGACCAGCAGCTTTGGCTGTCATCAAGGAGTTTAGTAGAGTGTTTAATATAATGTTTACATACAAACTTAACTTGAACAAATAATCAGCCATGCCTCAATGTTGGCACAGAAATGGTAGCTCATAGATATCAGACTCACATGGGTACCAGATTTTATCAAATACTTCGGAATAGACCTTTCCTTAAAACTGGGAAAACCTAAGAGACATCATCTTGATAAGTTTTGGTTTAACATGAAATGAGAAATGGCGAGATGGTATCTGCATTGTTCATTCTTATGAGGAAGGATCAATATCAAAATGAATGTGTTACCTGTTTACTGTATCCCATGAATGCATTATCAGTCCTATTGCTCCTCAAATGGTTTATATGTGTTCGTGTCTCAAACTTTATACAGTGGATGGCTAAGGCCCCTTGTAGATTGTATATCAAGCTAACAGCCTTAACAAGAGGTGTTGAGCCTTCCCAACTTCTTGCTTTATTACATATGTTACAAGAACCCCCCCCTCCCTATATCTACCGTTGTCTCTCTCCTTAGTCCAGGTCCACCACCTTCCTCTCTTACCCTCCTTCAACTCCCTTCCTCCCTCCCTTTTCTAATCTGCTCACCCTGTACAGTGTTGCACTTGTTCCCTGATCCTTGCCTCCCACCCACCTCTCCTTCTACCTCCCTTCCAGTTACCCCTCTATACCCACTCTCTCTTCCACTTTCCTACGCTACATGGCACAATTGGCAGCAACTCAGTTTTTTCCACTCTACCTTTCCCTTTGACAATGCCCATCTGGCAGCTTTAATTCATGTAAATATTATTTGCTGTGATTCATCATTCTTAATTGTATGCCTGATTATGTTGTTCTAACAGTTAATTATATCACCTGTAGCTTTAGACCATGTATACCCTGTACTGAATTTTATATTCAAACTGCTTGCCTGCTAATCTCACACAAACTATACTTCTATTCTTTGTATACTGACATGGAACTTTTGTAAAAGAGCCATTGGCTCAAAGGTATTTATCCGAAATGCTAATAAATAAATAAACAGCTTCATGACTCCTACCAGCACATATAGACCACTATGAATCGAAATGTAGACACATCTTTGGTAGAAGGCTCAAATGAATCTAAAATCCTGTGCTTTATGTGACTAATTGGTATCTCCAGGAAGCATATTAGCAACCCAGCTAGAGTATCTGTACAGTACATGTAGAAACTTAAAAATCTAAAAGAATGGTTGTAGATAAAGTCCTGAGGTCCATCCAATCTGCCTTCAAACCCTATATGCAAGCAACATTGTAATTTTTTGAAGATATACCCTATTGTAATTTTGATTTAATAGAAAAAAGAGGCTTGAGGACAAGGGGTCATGTTATAAAGCTGGAGGAGGCAGAACTCAGTGGAGATGTGAGGAAATACTTCTTCACGGAAGGGGTGGTGGATACTAAGAACTGCCTCCTAGCGGAGGTGGTCAGTGTTAAAATGGTACCAGGATTCAAGCATGCATGGGATAGACACAAGGGGACCTTAGAAATAAGGCAAGTGGGGGGCCGGAGATGGAGTAGGGTCTGTTGTGGCACTGTAAGTAAGGAAAATAGGACAGACAAGGTGGGCCAAGAGGTCCTAATCTGCTGACAGCTTCCATGTTTCTCAGATTTGAACCAGCCCTTATAACAAAATTCTAGTTTCCAAGCAGAAAATGTCCCTTTTTATAACCAGAAATGGCAGGAGAAAGGAATCCTCACTCTCAACAACAGGTTGGTATGGTCTGATCTACTCAAAACACTCTGTAATCTAACTATAAAGGAAGTATTCCCTTTCTTGCAACTGACACATGCCATTAGAAGGGTTCTAAGTCATGTACCCTGGTATCATAGTCTGGATATCACACTGGGCCCAATAATAAACCACAGTCAACTTCCCTTCTATAACTATGGTAGTATTTTTTGGTTTATTGTGCTGCAGATCAACCAAAATCTGTAATTATTGGACTAATACATTTCAGTGGGCCGAGAGTCAGATCAACTGAACTGGGGTGTGGAATTATGTATATAAATACACTGTGTTTGATAACAAATGGTTGCAGTACAAAATTCTTAATAACATATTCTATATACCACTTATACTTCACAAAACTGGCAAGGACACTGGTTTTCAGTTTTTACATGAAAATCTGGTAAAATTCAGGAAGTTGGTCTTTCTTTACACCAGTAAAAATATAACATTTTTCACGGAATTTGCCTTTTTTTTTTTACCAGATCAGTGAATTTTCAGAAATTATATTTTTCAATAAGTTCTTTCCTGTACTATTTTCATTTTGCTTTATTTAATTTGCTGTACACTTAGCCTTCTTTTATTCCAAATATTTACACACATACCAAAAGGGTACAAGGATAGAACACTGGTAAAAATTGATTTTGGTGTTGCTGACACCAGTGACAATATTGATTTTTCCCATCTGCAAAATGGAATTTGCACTTTATCAATCACTGTAAGCCAGTGTCCCTGAAATTTGGCAAGCTGGCTACTCCATCATGTACAACATCTGCTTTACCAGTGGAATGCCTTAGGGTTCAGTACTGGTACCACTCCTCTTCAATGTCTTCATAAGCGACATTGCAGAAGAGCTGGAAGGGAAGGTATGCCTTTTTGCAGATCACACCAAAATCTGTAATAGAGTGGATACTCAGGAGGGGGTGGAGAGAATGAATTGAGATCTGGGAAAATTTGAGGAGTGGTCAAGGCTATGGCAGCTGGGGTCAATGCAAAAAAAGTACAAAATCATGCCATCAGGGTATAGAAAGCCAGGAGATGAGTATAAAACGTGGGGAGATGCTGACAGTCACTAAGCAGGGAAGAGACCTAGGGAGTTATCATATCTGATAACCTCAAGGTGGCAGAGCAGAGTGATAAGGCAGTGGGCAATGCCAGTAAGATGCTAGGGAGAAGTATCACCAACAGAAGAAGGGAGGTGGTGTTACCACTGTATCAGTCACTGCTGAGACCCTACCTGGAGTACTGTGCCCAGTTCTGGGGGGTCACATCTCAGAAAGGACATAGCACTGTTTCACTAAAAAAGTTGTAGCCACCTGGAATAGTCTTCCAACAGAGGTAGTGGGAACAAAAACAGTGGGGGGCTTCAAACATGTATGGGACAGATATAGTGGAATATTGGTATATGTTTCAGTGTTTCTGTGTTTATAACCAGGCACATTAAACATGTCCTGTGGTATTGTAACAAAATTCAGCCCTCATGATCTGTCATTAAAACTCCACTGGACCCACTATTGTGGTTAAAAGACCGATTTACACCAGAAGAGTGTTTGACTGTCCAGGGGATATTTGAAATGGCAGGTAACTAGAGATTTCACTTGTCCCTACTTTCCATCACGGCCAATAAATAATTCTAAAGCATTGGCTAGACAAGGAAACACCCTCATACAAAGAATAGTACCAGAAAATAATCCATGCCCTGTATGCATAGAAGATATTAACTAGTATCCGTCGGCTACATGTCAATTCGCCCATGTCAATGTGCTCCATGACAACTCATGACATTCTGTTAGCTCCAGTGTCAATCAGCCACCTGTACAAGTCATTTCCAGACAGTTCTCCCCCATATAAATTTAATAAAATAAACTCAAGGGGGTGCAATTTAGGAAAAAATTGTGCAGGGAGCCAGTTGACGCCAGAGCTAATAGTACGGTGCAAGTTGTTGCAGAGCGGATTGACTGGAATGACTTGATATGTCACCGTATCCATCATGCCAAGTCACGGTTTGCAAAATGATGGGAGCCACTACTGGCTAAACTGATAAAAGATTGTATAATATGAGGAAGAAGCACACATCTGCTTGCTATGTTGTAACCATTGGAGAAGGCATCGCTCTAATTATGGTGAAAGCTGCTTATTATGGGCTCATCCAATGCAGGTGTTGTCCATCATAGATGGCAGTGGCACTGCCAAACTTTTTCCGATGTGGGTAGGTAGTGCCACATGCTAAGGATTTTTTTTTAACTCTGTAACATCTCCCTATACTTATCACTGGACTTATACATCCACTGTTTTGGTGAGTGTGATGTTTTTGAGGTGTTTTTAGTTGTTTTTTTTATGTCTCCTCCTTATATTTTGTTTGTCTGTAACATACACAGTGGTGGGGGTCATGTATTTAGTTAACAGTGCTTGATTCACTGGACTGTGTGTGCTTAAAACATAACTTTAATTTTTTTATTTAAAACAGTTCTTTAGCACTTCACACACATACAGCACAAACAGCAGAGCAGGTAAAGAACGAGTCAGTGAAATAATGAGGTGCTTGGGAGGAAATGGCACATTTAACATGTACATTACAGCTGAGACAGATAACTGCTTAAGGGCTTAGCACCTGACTGATGAATTGCTGCCTAAAGCAAGGAAATTAATGTTGTTCAAGAGCCCTTAAAAAGCCCTATCAGCCTAAGTCTCTCTGTCTGCAAAAAATGGCCTACAACATAATTCTAAATTGTGGATTTAATATTGCACTTTACAGATTGATTTGGACAGACAGATTTTGTCTGCATAACCGGACATCCACTGTAGCCGGGCACATTATAAATGGTGTCCACTGTATCCGAATAATTTTTTTGTATTCCAAATAAATGTATTGTGCTTCATCACTGAGTTATATGTTTTGTGGGTTAAGTATCACTGCATTTTCAGCAACTTTAAAAGCTTTAAAATAATGCTTATCAATATAAAATTAACATGAAAAGCTAGCTGCAAAACAGTACCAAACATGCACAGCCTGCATTACTAAATCCTTTAAAATCTTTGTAGCATGTAGTCATATTGTTTTTAACTGCCACCTTTGTGACTGGATCTAGAAAACCTGCATATCCCATCAAAACTGCAACTCCAAAACAGCAAAGGTAAAAACCGCAATGGCAAAACAGCATTTGTCATTTCAATGATGTCGCATTAACAACCTTTGCCATTTCAGCAACTTATGGCTTTCTCCTCCTCCCCTAGTTGGGTGCCCCCAAAGTTGGTTATAGTTAGGGGGTGGTCACTGTTGCACTATTTTCACCATTTCAGTGATCACTGTTTTTTTGCACTCGCTGTATGTGCCCTGGGAATACACAGATGAAGAAGGAAGTGGGATGGTACTGGGCCTGGTGGAGGAGTGGAGGGGAGTGGGTGGATTGGGGTTGTGGTGACAAGAAGATGCCCTGGGGTGAAATGGGTCCAGGATAGGGATTTTCCCTGCCTGGTTCCTATACCCAAGGGCTCCACTTTATGTGGGCAAGTAGCACGGTCTTCCTTATCCACTCATCCTACTCCGGCGGTGTTGTACAATGAAAAAGCTATAAAAAACGAGACCTCTGTGATAGCTGATCTTACTGGGACAACTGACCCGGCTTGCATCAGCGAGCCCTGGCTGAATGAAAATTCTGGCCCAAAATTGGCATCAGCGGCTCCAGCTGGGTACTCAGTGATACACTGCCTGAGGGTGGATTGCAGGGGCAGGGGTGTAGCCATTTGTTTTAAATCAGAACTGGGCCTTGTGGATATTCCAGTGGGGATGACCAGATCCTTTGAGTGTATCGTGAGGGCAGGTGTAGAGTTTCAGGATGCCTCTCATTTATTGTCCACCCGGTAGTGAGAAGGAATTCCTGTAGGAAGTCATGGACTTCATTGACGATATGGTGTTGGAGTCCCCCAGATGGTTATTTCTGTGGGTCTTCAATGCCTCGGTCAACGACTAACTCTCACAATTTGGTCAAGACTTCCTCCAACTTATGATCTCATTGGTCCTTAGACAGGTATTTACCTCTAACACTCACAATTGTGGTTAATCATTGGATCTGGCGTTCCTCCTGGGGATGGAGATCTTCGATTTGGTGGTAGAGCTGGTCAGATGGTCAGACCATCACACCATATGGTTAGTTTTGAGGCTCCCCCTAATAGACTTGACTCTATGAAGATGGTCTGGTATTTCCCTTTAAAGGTCATGACCCCAGATGGTCTAATGGTGGTACTGGACCTGTCGGGTGTGCTGAATGAAAGCTTGGGGCCAGGGGATCTTTTTTGCACCTATAATAATGTGGTGATGGAGGCCCTGGACTCCATAGCTCCTGTCCATGTTCCCCCCTCACTCTTTACCCAAAGTCCCCCTGGTTTGATGGACCCAACAGACCAGACCTGGGTTTGAATCCCGCAGCTTCCACTTGCATACTATGTGACCCTGAGCAAGTCACTTAACCTCTTTGTGCTCCCAGGTCGCTCCTGTAAAAAAGCTCTCAGCTAAGTGTGCTATACCTGGTTAAAAACAACTAAAAAAAACAAAAAACTTTGAAGGAGATGAGGCAAGTGGGTCGAAGGTTTTATTTTATTTAGTTTTTGTTAACCGGGTAAGTGCGCTAGCCAGCAGGTGACTATTTTCAGGCACGACCTGGGACAGTACAATACAGCATAACACATGGAAGCAAACAATACAACTTAGGCAACAATCATACAGAGTACATTCCAGACATATAGAGACAGTCCCAGCTTGTCTAACATGATTTAGTCTATATTAAGCATGACCAGCAGGCCAAGAGCAAGGAGGTGTCTCAGGGGAGTATTGGTACAGGTAACAGGTAAGGAAGGAGTATAGGACCCGAAGGAATGCTAGCTGCTTTACCGGGTAATACATAGGGATACTGCCGGGTTTGTGGTTTCCCAACCGGGCAGGATGTTGTGGAGTGGCAGGGAAGGGTGCGGGCAACAGGAATAGTGGGAGAGATAGTTGGCCAGTGCATCTCAGGAGGGAGGGGTGTGCCGTGTATGGGAGAACATAAGGAGCACCCAGCATCAGGAAAAGACAGGAGGAGGGGTAGAGGAAACCGTGACCTGGCGGCCGTCAACAGCCAGCCTAAGCAGCAGCAGAGTACCCAGGGGAAGTAAAGAGGAGGGAGGAGGTGTAGCCAACATGCACCTGTGGCTAGTATGGGCAGCACCCCGGTAGCGCAGAGGGTAAGAGACGGGGGAAGGGTAAGAGGTGCCGTAAACTGTCGGCCATCAACAGCCAGCCCATGCAGCCTTAGGAGATCCAGGGAAAGTAAGAGAGGATGCCAGAGACATCCCGACGGCAGGCTAGAGGGATGCCAGGTTCATGTCCCCGCAGTCAGGGATGAAGAAAAGAAGGGGTGGGTGGGAGAAGGCGGCTTAAAATACGGCTTTAGCGGTAGGAGGCGGGAAGGTGCAGCAGGGCTTGTGGTTCCGAGGCTGGGCATAAAGGCAAGGTGTCAGTCCCTGGCCGTGGACCTCAAGCGGTAATGGAGGACAAGTGAAGGGGAGGGAGGAGGAGGCGGGGCCTTTCAGTACCAACATCCACCTGTAGCAAGTTTGGGCAGTGCCTAGGTGGTGTAGAGGATAAAAACAATACATAATACAACAGTAATGTAGGTAGAAGTAAGTAAGTGCAAACATTCATAAAAACTTATACATGATTATAATGATAGCGGGTTTAGGGAGAGGGGTTGGATTCAGGGGAGAGAGAACAAAGGAGGATGGTGTGGAGACCAGTAGCAGGGGAGTGGGGAGTAGGGGCAGGGAAGATTCGGGGATCAGGTTGGATCAAGGCAGGTGCATGGATCTATGGTAGCCAGGTGTAGTCTCAGTCCACGTTTGAAAGAGGGATGGGAGGGTGCATGCCTGAGGTCCAGAGGGAGCTGGTGCCATAACTTGGGGGCTGCATGTTGGAAGGACCCTGTTCCTTTGTTGGTGCAGCAGTGGGGAATTTCCAGCAGGTCTTTGTCAGCAGATCTGAGTGAGCAGTTAGGAATCGCAGGTTGAAGGAGCTTCGCAAGTGCAGCAGGCAGACTTTGTCTCAGTATGGAGTCATTTGGGGCAGGAGAGTAGCTCCTGATGGCCGAGGAGAGCCACCAAGGTCCTTATATAGCTGGCAGTGATGTCGAGAGCAGTGGGGATTGTGAGGCGTGTCGGCATATGTTATTGTAGGTAACATTCCATTTGTGCAGTGCAGATTTGTGGGCAGAGGTAAGTATAGGCGCTATTGTGCAGGTGTTAGTAGCAGGATCCCTCTGGCTATGGCAAGCTTAGCAGAGGAGGTAAGCATATTCTATAGGCTGCTCCTAACTTGCAGTTAACATTTTTGCAAGTGGCTTGGATATGAAGGTTTAAATCAAGCGATTGGTCTAGTAGGATGCCCAGGTAACGAAAGGAGGTAACTGTCTGCAGTGGATCGCCATTTAAAACTAGGATGCTCAGGGGAGTGGAACACATTCGTATTTTTTGAGTGGTGCCTAGTAGCATGGCATTTGTTTTGGAGGAATTCAGAATGAGGCGGTGGGAGTTTAACCAATTCTGGACACTGGAGAAGGCTCTATTTAGCGAGGTGTTAATGTGCTCTACATTGGGTGAGCTGGCATATATAACTAGGTCATTTGCGTAGAGGAGCGAGGAACAGGCAGGTATTTCGACTGGTAGGTTATTGATGAACAGAGGATAGAAGAGGACCCAGACTGGAGCCTTGAGCACTCCAATGTTCATTTCACAGTGGAGGAGATGGCTGAGTTGAATTTAACAGCCTGGGACCTGTTGGTCAGGTAGCTCCTGAACCATTCAAGCACAGGGAAGGAGCAGCCTATTTCACTTAGAGAGGATAGGAGCAGGGGGTGGTCAACAAGGTCAAATGCCTTGGTTAGGTCTATAAAGACAGCCCCTGTGAGCTTTCCTTGATCCATGCCAGTGAGGATGTCAGTGGTGAACTTAGCAAGAGCCGTTGCAGTACTGTGGTTTTTCCTGAACCCATGTAGTGCATCATTGAGCTGTTTAGTGGTTTCAAGGAATTCCTGGATCTGTGTGGCAACAAGTTTTTCAAGGATTTTGCTGAGTGGGGATAGTATTGCAATAGGCCTGTAATTAGAGATATCTTTCTTGTTCCCTTTTTTGAAGATAGGTGAGATCCTGGCCATTTTCCATAGTTCTGGGACTGCACTGCTGGTGAGGGACAAGGTGAAAATTCTAGCTAGAGGTTTGGAGATAAAATGTGCAGCTAGTTTTAAAAGGCAAGGTTCAAGTTGGTCAGAGCCAGGACTGTGTATTCCGATGATTTTTAGATGGTACAGGACCTGAGAGCTGGTAATGGCTTTGAAATAGAGGAGGTGTGGTATAGGTTTTGAATCGCTGGGCTAAGGTGGCAGGGTCAGTAAGAGGCACAGTGTCGGCAGTGGAGGCTGCTGGTGGGCAGAGCTGTGTATAGGGGGAGAGATCAGAGAACATGCTGTTGAAGGCATTTGCTATGGTGATAAGTGTACAATGGGAGCCACTTATTACCATGTCAGAGGGTGTAACTGATTGAGGTGTCCTCAGGAAGGTTTTTATGTGGTCCCAAAATTTACGGGGGTCATGGGCTGAGTTCTTTAGCAGGTTCTGATAGTACACACTTTTTGCCAGCCTAATGTTCTTCCTGCAAGAATTTCTTTCTTGCCTGTAGTTTGCATAATCCCTAGTTGATTTAGAGTTTTTGAAGGTTTTCCAGAGCTTGTCCCTGTATCTTAGTTGTTTTAGAAGATCTTTATGCAGCCATCTAGTTTGTTTTCCCCTGACTCTACGCGTGGTTTTTAGAGCATGCTTGTTTTGTACAGGGAGATAATGCTGTAGAAATGTGTTCAGGGCAACCTCTACATTCTCTGCATGGTATATATCCACCAGTCAATGTTTGAGATGTCCCGGAGGAAGGAGTCTGTATCCATGTTTGCAAAATTCGAAAGGTGACCTGCCGAGGTGGGGGTGGCTGCCTGGCCTCCACTGACAGTAGATAGGGAGTGATCAGTGATGGTATCTGCCAGGATCCCAGAGCAGGTCATGTGTTCAGGTCTGTTTGTCAGGATCCAGTCAATAAGTGTGCCAGACTGCGGCCCAGACAGTCTAGTGATTTCCGTTATTTGTTGATGAAAGTTTAGGCCTTGCACTAGTGACACCAGGGAATTGTGAGAAGGACCTAGCCAGCTCAAGTTGACATCACCAAGGATGATAGCTTCATTTTTGTTGATGCGTTTTAGGGTGAGTTGGAGTGCTTCCTGAAGCCCATTTACTCCCCCAGAGGGAGGATTATAAATACAGATTATGTGAAGTTTTTTAGAGCCAAGAGACAAGAGCGCATGCATTGATTCGCTCGTGGTTTGGGGGTTTGAGTCAGTGATGATATTAACGTCCAGGTGAGATTTGTGGTAGAGGGCAACTCCTCCACCCCTCTTTGACCCCGGTCTGTCTTTCCGAATAAATGAGTAGCCAGGTATGGTGCACAAGGTATCAGGTGTTCCAGGTTTCAGCCAGGTCTCTGACAGGCACAGTATGTCGGGATCGTGAACATTGAGCCATGCTTCTACTTCAGGCAGGTGATTTAAGAGACTTCTGATGTTCATATGCCATATGAAAAATCCCTTGGATTTGTTGAAAGATCCATTCGGGGGAGCCCCACTGCTGGGCGGGCCAAGATTCAGTTCAATATCCCCAGAAAGTATTATCAGGAGTGATGCTAGGTACAAAAGCAGTGTGCTAAGGAGATCTGGAGCATTCTTGCAACTCCTCCATTTCTGAGGGAGGACAGAGCTCGATAAGTGCAGCCTTTGTGGAGGAGAAGGTGTTCCCAGGAGGGTTTCTGTCTAAGGTCTGCAGTCATGAGGTTGGAGAAACTGAAGTCAGTGGCTGAGGGGGGAGTTCTGAGGGTGTCAGAGAGTACCAACAGAGAGACTTTGTTTATGCACCAGAGGAGGGAAAGAAAGATCAGGAAGATAATCCCATTTAGTCTGCCGTGGGGACACGATGCTAGTGTAGGCGAGGAGGACATGATTCACACTTAGGAGCCAACACTTTTGAATGGGCAGCTGAGAGGTTTTTACGGGGGTGAGCTGGGGGAGTGGTAGTATTGGAGCAAGGTTCCGAGAAATTAAGTTAGATCAGGTAGGGAGAAAGAGATGGAAAGGGAAACCAGTGGCGCTAATGAGAGGGGAGAGTTTAGGTGTGAGTATATATAAATGAAACCGTTTGGTGTACGCAGGAGGAAAAGGATAGGAGGAGGATGATTTGGCACGGGGGAGGTTACAACTTTTGGCGCGAGGAGGATTATGAAAAATTTAGACAGACGTTAAGGGTAGATCTCCCCCAGCGGTGAGAGAGTATAAGGGACCAATGGGAAAGTGGGCACTTAGTCATATGGACGCCTGGAGAGCTATAAATCTAAAGGGCTCGACCAGGGTGGGGTGAGGTGAGGGGAGAGGGGAGCGCAAAGCGTCAAGGGACAAACTGCCACCGAAGGGGCTGTAGCACTTGAGTCTTGATTCTGCTCGGAGTTAACCTGAAGCAGGTAGGGAGGCACTTTCGAGCGGTGCTCAGTAGTCCCAGTCCAAGAAAGTTCCCCAAGGCCAGCAGTTCAGGTGAAAACAGCCGCTTTTTCTGAGGGAGTACAGCCAGGAAGCACTACAGACTGAGCTGGAGGCAACCGGCAGCTGGAAAGAGGTGAAAACGTACCTGGCGGCTTTTACGCCTTTAGCGGGTCAAAGGACCAGGGTGCAGCCGAGCTCGTGGTTCTCCTTCTGGGCGTGAGTATCAGCGGACGGCCCCTGTCAACAGGCTTCCTGGAAGGGCTGGGCGCAGGACTTTGGCAGTTGAGGCAGGGCTGGCGGCTCTTCAGAGGTACCTGGGCAGGCAAGCGGAGGGTCCTCGGTGGCACTGGGGGGTCTCGATGGTGGGTTCCTAAGCCCCAGCTGGCTAGGAGAAGACCTAAGGAGAGCAGCAAGGGAGAGACTTAAGTAAGAGAAGCTGAAGGACAAGGCGCGGTCAGAGGACAAAGAAAAGGGCGGGAGTGTGAGATTAAGGAGGGGATCCAAGGAAACAGTGAGAGAAAGGGGCTGTAACACACTATAGGCAGGTAAGTCAAGCTCTACGTTAGTTACAAGATTGCTCTATAGGTTATGACTTAGGCTCTATGTAATGCAAGTACTAGGCAGTATAAGAGGACTAACTACACAGAAAAATAGCTCAGGTATACGCTCTAAGCGGAAAACAGGGCAAAAGGCCAGAATTACTTAAAATTCAGGGATAGATAGTCCAAACAAACAAACTGCCACCGAAGGGGCTGTAGCACTTGAGTCTTGATTCCACTCGGAGTTAACCTGAAGCGGGTAGGGAGGCGCTTTCGAGCGGCGCTCAGTAGTCCCAGTCCAAAAAAGTTCCCCAAGGCCAGCAGTTCAGGTGAAAACAGCCGCTTTTCCTGAGGGAGTACAGCCAGGAAACACTACAGACTGAGCTGGAGGCAACCGGCAGCTGGAAAGCGGTGAAAACGTACCTGGCGGCTTTTACGCCTTTAGCGGTCAGCGGGACCAGGGTGCGGCCGAGTTCGTGGTCCTCCTTCTGGGCATGCGGACGCTGGACGCCCCGTCAACAGGCTTCCTGGAAGGGCTGGGTGCAGGACTTTGGCGGGTTGCGGCAGGGCTGGCGGCTCGGAGGTAGCTGGGCAGGCAAGCGGAGGGTCCTCGGTGGCACTGGGGGTCTCGATGGCAGGTTCCTAAGCCCCGTGGCTAGAGAGGACCTGGCAGCTTTACGCTTTAGCGGGTCAAAGGACCAGGGTGCGGCCGATCTCGTGGTTCTCCTTCTGGGCGTGCGTGTCAGCGGACGGCCCCTGTCAACAGGCTTCCTGGAAGGGCTGGGCGCAGGACTTTGGCGGTTGCGGCAGGGCTGGCGGCTCTTCGGAGGTACCTGAGCAGGCAAGCGGAGGGTCCTCGGCGGCACTGGGGGGTCTCAATGGCGGGTTCCTAAGCCCTGGCAGGCTAGGAAAGGACCTGGCAGCTTTTACGCCTTTAGCGGGTCAAAGGACCAGGGTGCGGCCGAGCTCGTGCTTCTCCTTCTGGGCGTGCATATCAGTGGATGGCCCCTGTCAACAGGCTTCCTGGAAGGGCTGGGCGCAGGACTTTGGCAGTTGTGGCAGGGCTGGCGGCTCTTCGGAGGTACCTGGGCAGGCAAGCGGAGGGTCCTCGGCAGCACTGGGGGGTCTCGATGGTGGGTTCCTAAGCCCCGGCGGGCTAGGAGAGGACCTGGCAGCTTTTACGCCTTTAGCGGGTCAAAGGACCTGGGTGCAGACGAGCTCGTGGTTCTCCTTCTGGGCGTGCGTATCAGCGGACAGCCCTTGTCAACAGGCTTCCTGGAAGGGCTGGGCGCAGGACTTTGGCAGTTGCGGCAGGGCTGGCGGCTCTTCCGAGGTACCTGGGCAAGCAAGCAGAGGGTCCTCGGTGGCACTGAGGGGTCTCGATGGCGGGTTCCTAAGCGCCAGCGGGCTAGGAGAGGACCTGCTGGCTGGCGCTGGCGGAAATCGGGCCTGTTGGATGACAGACTTAGATTGCTAGATCATTATAAAGACTAGCAATCGGCAATCTCCCATAAAAAGGCAGAGTTCCTGTCCAGGGAGATTGCCACTGTGCAGAATCGACCAGTTCAGCTCTTCTGGACTGTCGACAGATTGTGCAAATCAATCTGTCTTCAGTCTCGGGGAGCATTTTCACAAATTAGGTGTGATGAGTTTGCTCACTTCTTCGCAGATAAGGTTGCCACCATCAGGTCTGAGATCCTCCTAGTGTCCTCTGTTGGGTGTTGTGGAGCTCTACAGGAAGTTGTAAGCACTCAGTTTACCTGGTATGACTTCGGCTGGCTGGGGATCACTGACATTGTGGGGATCATCCAGAGTTTGCAACCAACCTGCTGTAGTTTGGATCTTGGCCCAAGGTGTCTCCTTGTGGGATGTGTTGAGGTGATTGGCCTGGTCCTAGCCAAGATAGTCTGGAGTTTGTTGGAGACAGTGAAGTTTCCTGATCCCCTGAAGGAGGTGGTTGTCAGACATCTCCTTCAGAAACCTTCCCTCGACCCTGACTGTCTGGCAAACTACAGACCTGTATCTAACCTACCCTTTGTGGGTAATGTTATTGAGAATGTGGTTGCGTTGCAGCTGGAGGATCATTTAACCACTCACAGTGCCTATGATCATCTCCAGTCTGGATTTAGGAAGAGGCATAGTACTGAGATAGCACTGGTTTGGGTACTTAATGATCTCCTAATAGCGAGAGTTTGGAAGACCCATTCAATCTTGGTTCTCCTTGATCTCTCTGCAGCATTTGACACTGTGGACCATGATGTATTGTTGTAGTGACTGCGGTTGATCTGCAGACTGTCAGGTACAGCCCTCAGATGGTTTTGATCTTTCTTAGCGGATAGGACTCAGAGAGTGGTGCTGGGGTTTTATTCCATCTGCCCCTCTCCCCCTATCCTGCAGAGTCCCGCAGGGCTCCATTCTTTCACCCATGTTGTTCGCAGTGTATATGCTGCCATTGGGAGACATTATAAGATGGTATGGGCCAAATTTTCACTGCTATGCAGATGATACTCAGCTATACATGTCTTTTCTGCCCGAACAAAATGATACTGTCCCGGTTTTTAACAACTGCCTCTCTGAGATCCAGAGTTGGATGAATGCCAACTGGCTGAGGTTGAACTCAGATAAAACTGAGGTGATGGTGGTGGACCCAGGTCATCCAGGTATGGGATTCCCAGCGGGACAACTGTCTGATC
Organism: Neoceratodus forsteri; assembly: GCA_016271365.2. NCBI lineage: Eukaryota > Metazoa > Chordata > Ceratodontiformes > Ceratodontidae > Neoceratodus > Neoceratodus forsteri. Next base: position 236,526,473 of record CM028132.1, on the reverse strand, counting down.
TCTGGCTTGGTGGTACCCAGCTGATGAACTCTGACCGGGTGCAGAATCTGGGCGTTATTTTTGATCATGGCCTGACTCTTAATCTCAGGTGCCAGCCGTTGTCAAGCCCTCTTTTTACCATGTGAGGAATATCACCTGGATAAAGCAACTGGTCCCACCTGGTGATCTTCTGATGTTGGTCCATGCCTCCGTGACTTCCCTCCTTGACTACTGCATTGTCCTTGACCTAGGGCTTCCAGAGGTTGATATCGCTGCTTGCAACTAGTGCAGAATGTGACAGCCAGGTTGTTGACTGGTTCATCAAGATCATGTCAAGTCACACATGTGCTCTGCCACCTGCACTGACTGCCAGTTCAGTGGCAGATCACCTTCAAGGTCAGGTTATTGACCTATAATGCCCTACAAGGTCAGGGACCCCAGTACTTGCAAGATCTCCTTTGTCCCTACTGCCCACTCCACTCTGCCAATGAGGGATTGCTAGAGGTTCCCAGGGTCCGACTTAAGACCTCAGGGCCTGCTCTTTTGATTTTGTGGCCCCTAGCCTGTGGAACTCTCTACCTCATTGGGTGAGAGACAATCATGAGCTTTAAATCTGCCCTTAAAACTTATGTATTTGGCTTAGCCTTTCTTGAATCTCTTTGAATTTACTGATATATGATTTTTAATGATTGTAACTTTTAAAAGTGATTAGTGAGTAGTTATATTTATTGTCTGATGGCTTGTTATTATGTACAAGCGCAATGATCACAAGGAATTGCACTTTTTTATAAATAAAAATGATTTGATTTGATGTAGCCACACTATTTTTTCATCGCAATTTTGTCTTTGCCGTTTTGCATTCGCTATTTTGACATGGAACCGAAAACCTGGTAGTTTTTGGTTTCAAATCTTTGCTGTTTTTCTGTTATTGCTTTTCCCAAGAGTGTTTTAATTTGATTATTTTTTATTTTAATTTTAACTCTCTGTGCCATAGAAGCTAGTTGATGGATTTTAACAAACATGCAGATTTCAGAGATCCTGCCACAGAGAATGACAGTTTACAGGTCCCTAGGTCAAAAGATGACTGAGCTGCAAGTGGCTAAAAAGAGGAGTTTTAAAATTTACATCAAAGTATCTACCTAACTGCTGCTATGATTGCACTACCTTGCTACTATAATATATATATTGTTAAATAATGCTTACTTGGAGTAGCTCCTCATTGAAATGATCTCTTATGTTTTTCTTTCGCAAGGCAAATGACACCGGCTTGCTTTCTTACAAAGAGCATTTACCTGTAACTCAGATATTCATCAGTGACACATACAGACTGAACTCAGAAGCCGCATACAGGATTGGCCCCTTGCAATGCTATGGAGATAGTAAGTATTCATTACTGACAGCCTTTGCTTGGGTTTCACATAATTGTGGGGTTTATTATGAAGATTATATTTTATTGAGTTGCAAAAAAGACTTGCTTGGGCACTTGACTCTAACAGAAGTTGTCTTTGTTTACAGGAAATTTTTGGAACGCAGCCTCTTTCAACACTGAAGCCTCCTATCTTCACTTTCCAACCTTCCAAGCTGAGCTCAGTGCAGACATTTCATTTTTCTTCAAAACTACATCTTTGTCAGGGGTCTTCTTGGAGAACCTTGGAATTAAGGACTTTATAAGACTCGAACTGAGATGTAAGTAATTTTTTTTTCTTTTGCAATGGAAATCACAACAGACAAAAAAGACCTTGGGGATACAATTGCAGAAAACCTGAAATCTTCAGTACAGTGAGTATAGTGTAGCAATGCATTTGGGAAGGCAACCAATGCTAAGGGTGCATGGGGAGGAGAATCAACAGCAGAAGCCAGGGAGGTGATCCTCCCACTCTACAGATCATTGGTTCAACCATACCTAAAGTACTGTGCAAGGTTCAGGAGTCTATACCTGCACAAAGACTGCAAGATGGTGAACGAAGTGCAGTGTAGGGTGATTAAAAATGCTCCAAGGTACAGTATGATGGAAAAGATGTATGAGGAGAAGCCACAAGATGGTGACAGGTATACCCTGGAAACAAGAAGGGAGAAGGGGGACATGACAGAAACATACAAATACCTACATGGAGTGAGTAAACAGGGTGGCTTGCAAGAACTTATTCATCTTATGTATAAATACAGGTATATGGTGAATTCACTGAAAGTGATGTGGGGGAGGGAGGAGATTCAGGAGAGCTGTCCTCAAGCACTTTTTTACCAAAAGAGTGGTGGACAAGTGGAACAGAATGCCTGAAGACATGGTAAATTTTAAAACAGCATGAGGTTTTAAGGCAGGGTAGTACAGGTACATGCCCATAATAAGAGGGTAATGGGAAAAGGTAAGGGGGGATGGGATGGCTTCTATGGCATAAGTGGGACAGTTAGATATGACTGACAAACTGGCTGGGCTGCTGGGCCTTTTTCAGCCTTCATGTTATGTGTTTCTGTGCTTTTACTAGCACAAACCACTTAATAATATGGTATACTGTGGCTATGTTATGCCAGCTCACTTGCTCAGTACCATTGGATTGTGCAGTCACATGGAAGACCCAGGATTAGGAGTGGCCCTGAGTGTCTCACTCACTGGGCTGGGGGTGGGCTAAGCATGTCAAAAAGTGACACCTTCACTTTTCAGGGAGGTCTACTTCATATTGCTCTCCAGCAGCCTGAGGTGTCAGAGGCTCAGTAGGTAGCATGTTCTTCTCTGGGGTTAGAAGATTGGAAGGATGTGGGTTCTAACCCGATACCTGGTACTGGGGTAGTTCCCAGACGTGAGGCAGTAGTGCAGTATGGGGGCATGCTGCACTGGTGATGTGCCATCCTTTGAATGAGACATTTAACTGAGGATCCTTCTGCCAGTCTCTGGTCACTGTCCATGCAGAATTAAAAGATCCCATGGTACTCACTGAAAAAGGGGGGGGGGGGGTATCTCTAGTGTTATGGCCAACATTGCTCATCAATAAAACAGATCCATGCAACCCACCACCAAGATGCACCTGGAAATAAGCTATAATAGCTAGTGTGCCTTTCTTGGTCAAAAACTACAAATAAGTAAATCCCCTTGGGTCAGTTTAAGAGTGAAATATGGCCTGGTCCTGGAGGAGACCACTGGATGTGACACTCACTGATTATGGTACTGATTCACAAAGACAATCAGGGAGTGGCACAAAATGGATATTTTGTATTAGCAACATTGCACCATCATCAGAATTTGTTATACACAAAGGGTGCTGCACGTCACAGAGAGCTGAGTCTTCCTTATGAGTTCAGTACAATGTGTATTGCAAGTCCAGATGTTGGCTGGTACACTCAAAAACACTCTGATTTGCGCCTCCAAATACGACTCAGCATTACATTGCAATATGCACCTGTCACATGTTGTGATGCCCTTAAATGCTTCGTGTTGTGGTGCCAGGCCTGCAGCCATCTGGCCAAGATGTCTCTCTCCCCTTAGTCCCTCCTCATTCCTGATTCCTGGGTAGTTCAGTGAACCCACTTCCCATCTCCCAGGTTACTCTAATCAAGGAGGTTCAGTGGTTTCCTCCCCCCATAACCCAGTAGTTCCTGATAATTCTTTCTCCAAATATAGCTGATTCAGTGGCCATTGGCTACTGGCTGCTCCCACTTCCAGTGCTGCAACCAGGTTAAACTGGGGAGAGTGTAGTGTGGTGCAAGTAGTCCTGCTGGGCTTCTGTGTATTTACAAATGACAACTTCAATCCACTTGCCCAGGCAGCTGTAATGTCTTTTGTGGACACACTGGAAAATGTTGCAACTTCATTTGAGAATGGTAGGGTCAGAATTTACTTGCAATTACTAAGTGGCCTTTATGATCCCTTTGCGCTGGTATCTGCTTTTGAAAAACTGGCCTAAATGACTACTGAGCACACTCTAAGAATGACTGGAGAAGGACCAAAAAGGGGAAACTTGATATCTGGCCCCAGGAAAAGGGACTTTTGGTTGCTTAAACACCTTTAAATATTTGAAGTCAAAGTCTTTCTTGTATGGTAAATCTGTGTGTATGTCTATCATAAAATAGAGTCTGTGCATCACATAATTGGGAACGACCCATTGTGAACACAAAGAACCAGCTAAATCTCTGCTATGAGTATGTACAAGACTTAGTACTTTGGTTTCAAATTTAGGGTCACAATATTTAGGGGCAAACTAGAAGTTAGGCCCAGATTTAACAAGATGACAGTGCTTGAATGTTTCTCAAAGACAGCTTTTATTGTTACTTATCCTACAATACTTGTGGGTGCATTTCATCCTTGGCAATACTTAAAATAAATTCCAAACTCCCAGTGATTTGAGCAAAGTCCCATGTGCTCCTGGGTTATGCTTGGATTCCTGCTGTAGCTGCTTATTTATCTGGCAAGAAGGCTGACCCAACTGTATACAATTCTAGTAGAGGGCTGCAGGCTGGCAATACAGGTCAGGAGGGAAGAGCTGCCCATACTTCTGTACTATACGGGCAGAACAAATGCACTTAACAGAACTGCATGCTTCCCATACTCTACTAGCTTGTTCCATGACCCAGACTGTCTTGATGTCAGATGATGAACATGTAGCAGGATAAAGCCAGGACTCTGGCAGGAAGGTGCAGGGTCCCCAAATGTATTCTAAGGGAGTAGGTGATTTGAGGGAAGGTATAAGCAGTTGGGAGGCAGTTGAACTGATCCCAGTGAATAGGGTCAATGTCCGTTAAATCTCCCTGCAGAAAGAGACATTTAAAAGCATTACTTCACACAGAGAGTGATCGATTTGTGGAATAGCGCTCCTGGTGAGGTGTTGGAAGCTGGCACTAGCATTTTACTGAATGTGGACTTCTGCTGTGCAATTCGTGCAGAATGGCAGTTCCGCCTTCTATGTAAATCATGGGATCGTAATACTGCAGATCATGTAATCTGAAGGAATGTGTGCAGAAAATGAATCAGAGGTTTATACAAACTGTTGAATATGAATCCACAGTTAGCATTCTTCTTTCAGAATTTTAAAAGTCTGCTTCTAGCGGAATACCATGGAATTAGGCAAAATTCCTAAAATTGTGCAGAATTCCGGCAGAAGTGAAATTTGACAAGTCTGCACAGTTGAAACTGGCACCATTCAGTCATTCCAAGCAGGAGTAGACAGATATACAGAACAGCATTGTGGGTTATGCAACATGAGTAGAAGTAACATTCCAGCAGTTAATCTTGGATGAGAGCACGCACATTGATGTAGTCACTGCCATATGTAGGGTGGTGCCGATCCTAATGGGGGGATATTTACAGGTCATGATACAGGTGCAGTTCCCAGTTTTATGCTGCACCAACATTGAAACAAATGCACCACAATGCGTATTATCTATTTTAAATGTTTTTTGGGGACGCTTATGACAGTTAGCCTTCTTCATGGCAAAATATTACATGAGTCCGTATTTTGAGGTATGCATCATTTTCTGAGAGCAACTTGTGGTACTTGCCTCAAAAAAGTTAGATCATGTTTTATGCAGTCTAACTGTCGTGCTGCTAGCAGTGCAATTGCACTCCAATCATGATGCACGTTGGCAGGAAAATCCAGAGAGGCTTTGAAAATCCAGCTTCATATGTTTTTTGCCAGTGTAATACTGAACTATGTTATTGAACAACTGTACGTTACTCCAATAATGCTAAGCATACTGTGAAGTTTCTGCCTATCACCATGAAATCATTTAGACTGGTTCTGGTTTAAGCAGGAAAGTATGGTGCCAAATGGCCTTGCACAATCTGCAAAGGCTGAGAACACAAGACACAGACACGTGTTTCATTATTCTCAGGAGTCATCAATGTAGCTCATCTGTATCTCATCCCAAAGGAAGGAAAATCTGTCATGGTTTATTTTATTTGTATTTTCATTTTTTTTTTTTAAGTTTGGAGATTTCCTTTGGGCACAAGTGCTCATTCACAAAGGTTCCATGTCAAATACATAGTCACAAAAAACATTACAAGTACAATAAGCAGTTCCAGAGGAAATGCATTCCAGTCAGGTTCAAAACACTTAAATTCAATTATATACAGTTTTGAAAAATCCATGCAGACCGTTGTATAAAAAGACACAGGATACGTATAGAGATATACTGAATAAAATAGTTTAATGGTTACAGTTGCATTGGATTGCAAGTGCAGAACACAAAGATCTCTGAAACTGATAAATCACTGGGAGATTCAGCAGTTTTTCAGCATTAAACAGTTAGCAATCCTGACAGCAAATGACTGCTTGCCCAGTTGAATTCTGGTGCTGTATTTGTTGGAGATAGTGTGGAAGCAATTTGTTAAAGCTGGGGGTGTTAGTCCCATGATCATTTGTTTGGCTAACAAACAGGTCTGTAGCTTTATTCTGCTGGGTAAAGGTAGCTGGTTAGTGAGTGCATAAAGGGTACAACTATGAGTGTGGTTATCTGTCCCAAGTACAAAGTGGCATGCCTTATTACAGATCAGCTTTACTCTGTTTGGCACCATCTCACAAGCAGCTGCAGTGACAGGGAGCCCATAATCTATAAGTGACAGACTAGAGCTGCTACAATAAGGCAACTAGCATCCCCAGTGAGATTTTTCTCGTTATAGTACAGGGTACTGAGTCTTCTGTTAACTATGGTCACCAGGTTGTCAACATGGGGGGAAAAAGATAAGGCGTCATCCAGAGTTACTGCAAGGTATGTGAAGGTCTCCATCTGTTCAAGGTTTTGTCCCTGGACATTTTGGATAAGAAAGGGTGGAACTCCCTCTTCTTTGAGAGGCTAGAGAAGAGCATGATCTTTTTTTTTACTATTATTTGTAATTGAAGGCCAGTTTGTTGTTGGAGAACCAGCTTTCCAGTGACCTGAAGTTACTTTGGAGAGTGGCAGTGAAGCTGTCAAAGTCAGGGTTTTTGGAATAGACAAGGGCATCATAGGCATAGAGGAGTATGTTGGCTGTCTGACAGGGATCAGGCACTTGATTTATGAAGGGGTCAAATAGGAGTGAGCCCAGAATGCAGCCTGGGGGACACCAATAGTTACTCTCCAAGTGTTGGACAAGGATTTATTGATCTTACAATGCTAGGAGCAATTGGTAACATAGCTATGGAACCAGTCAACTGTGTTCAGTGACAAAGACAGGCCAAGGAATTTGTTATATAGAAGCTTATGGCTGATCAGGTTAAAGACCTTAATAAGGTCAATATATATCTATCTCCAATGAGGTCACCATTGTCAAGGGCCTAATGAATATAGTTGGTGTATTCCAACAGTGCATTCCAACATGTTGATTTGCATACACTTCCCATGATGCTTTGTATTAAACAGGATGTGTGATTTTGTATTTCTTTGAAACCTAGATTTATTGTCAATATCTATTCTCAGTAACCCTTGCATTAGTGCTTTTGTGTGGAGATTCTTTGCCTTTTAGATTATTGTATTTTACTAACTTGTCCTGTGAATGCAATTCGTGCCTGTGGGCTATCTTTAACAACATTTGTTAGTTGTAAGTCAGGTTTGTTGCCACTGGGGCTGCAAAATGGCATTGTTTTGATTCTAAAATGATAGGAATTGGTAACTGGCCTTAAATAAAATGTTGATTACTTGGTTAAATTCACATAACTTAGTTTTTCAAAGGTGTATATCTCTGATGTTTGGATATTTTTCTATCTTGTGCCCCACCCCTCACACACCTCACTCTATCCCCCCATTTTGAAATGGATCCTCACCATGTTCACTGTGTCCACCATTGCAGTTTATGTTTAATTGTTTTATAAAGAGATGGTTTTGTTTTTTTTGTACTATACTTTATGGTCTGTAACTGATCCTAGAATTGAAGGAACATGTTATGAGTATGGCATTATACACATTAGGGTGCATGTTAAAGCATTTTTTGTTTATACTGTAGGTATTATGAGGCATGAGGTATAGCTGAGTGCCTTATGCCCATGAGAATGCATTAAAAGGCTTTAAAATACACCACGAAGTGTGCTATTGTGCTAATAAAATAGCTTGCTGCTGTTTAACCTAACAAATGTATAGAAAGAAAATAAACTCTTTTAATGCAAGATAAACATAAATTGTTTTCAGTGGGAAATTGTTTGGAAACTTTATTAATTACCCTTAGTTATGTGTAATTCCAGACGGTGATTTTGTGTGGTAAAAAATAATTTGGGGGCCTTTAAACAAGATCTGACAAATGACTATGCATCAAAGGATTTCAATGCATGGTCATGGGCTGTCTTTTGGCCAACTAAATCAATTGATTTCTCAGTGCCATTTTATAACCCTAATAAATTCCTTCTCATAAAATAATAATCAAAACTCCCCTTCCTCCTACAAGAATTTACAATGCATTCCTTTTTTATTTTACATGGCTATCTCCTGGTTCCCCCTGCCCCCCCCTCCACATCTGATGCTCAAGCATATGTGGCTGAATTCTGCTTCCAGCCACATAGGTTAGTGAGCAGCTCCCTTTGGAGCAAGCTCCAATTTGGCCCTGTAACTGGCCATCAGGTTACACCTGACTATCAGGTGGTCATTGCACTCCTTCCCCAGAAGATAAGTGCCTCATCTCTTCTCCATGATGTACCAGACCAGCAACCAGTTGCAGCACTGGATTATGGAGGTTGCACTCGAATCACAACCTCCCATGTCGGAGCTCAGTGCACTGTTGCTGCACCACAAGGTCAGCCCTTGTAACTGATTCCTGTAAAGTCTTGCAGAACATATGCTGTCAGCAAACATATCTGATTCTGATAGAGTGTTTTGTCATGTTTACCCACATACAGTATTCATGCTGGTCTTTACATTCTTTGTTACATTTGTTTTACCTTGACCCAGTCAACCTTTTAGGCCACTTCAAGATTACTTTGACCATCAGACAGTTAATTAAAAAACACTTTGTCCCTTCTCAAGTGACCAGCGTTAGTCCCATGACCACCCCTTCTCCCACCCCCAATCATTTCCAACACTCTCCTCTCCTCAGACATTTTGATAAAAAAGATCTGTCTTTTGAAACTGTGCCAAGTACTAAATAAAAAAAAAATCTGGCTGTAGGACATGGAGAGGGTGGAAGAGGTTGGAATTTATTAGTGTGGATGAGGGGTGGTTAATAGATGCAACTTACCCCTGTTTGTAGCATGATAATCCCCAATAGTTATGACCCAAAGTGTCATTGGAGAAAGTGTTGAAACCAAACTGAATTTGCCAGTTTCCACATTCAGCTCCCTGATAAGGCTCTGGTTAGAGCAAGGCACTCGGGTTTTGGGTGGTGCTAGATCAGATATATGATAGGGCTCTTGCTTCAGTATAATGCCTTATGAAAAACAATATTTAATACTATGCACCTTTTGCAGTCTCTTTGCCTTGCATGTAGTTGCACATTTGGGATGTCATGACAATTGAATGCATTTTGGCAACTGTGCTTTTCTGAGTACTGATGTTATTTCACTGGCAATAATTGGCACTTGGAGGGTATCTCTTGCTTTTATTTGCTAGACTTTGGGGCAAGCCACCCCATGAGGTACATAGCATCTTTATACTGTGATCACCATCTTGTTCTTTTTTGAATTTCTACATCACTCACCCTTACCCCTCCATAGACATATTAAAGGGTTCAGGAATGCCGTAACTTTATTATGTGTTAAATATGATCACAACTGGCTATTTGCATCAGCATGTTGTACAGTAACATTTTATGCAGATCTCACCCTTTACTCCCACAAACAGTCTCCCCTGGAAGTACTGTATGGGAAGGTGTACAAAGGTGCAGAGCTACAATCACATAGGTCACAAATGAGATCACTCTTAATGTAATCCCTGTGTCCTTGTAAAATACTGCTATTATATAAGCATGCTGGGCCAAGCTCTCTCGGAGAATGTAAAGGTCCAGATCCAAAGACAATGCTCAGCAGGAGTAAAATTCTAAAATAAATATGGGCCAGTTTTCTAACTACTTTTCCACATGGAGGTTCATTACTCCTGCCCATTTATTTTGTTTATTTATTTAAAGGGACACTGTCAACCCGCTTAGGTCTCAAAGTGTCTCTAGTTTAAAAAACATATTTTGTGATTGCCAACATTCTGTAAAGATTTGTGATGTAGCTGGTAGTTTGATTCTGACTCTTTTTTTTCTTTAGAAAGTGAAAAACAGACTGCCCACCATACTGGGGTTATCACACAAAAACAGGTTTGTTTACATTCCTTAATCATCTCCAGCTGCATCTTTCCTGGGCTTGGGAACACCACCAACACAGTCTTGCCAGTCCTGATGCTTAGGGAGTTCAGGAGGTTATTGCCTCAGAGTGACTGCACTGTTTGAGTGTGTTTCTAATGCTCAGGAAGTATGCTGTAAGAACAGATCTAGGATTGTAAACAAAACAAGGTTGTTTTTAAATATACATTAGCATGCATTTCAGTTCTACTAAACAAGGAGACAGACAAAACAAACAGCAACATCAATGAATTTTAGAGAATGTAAGCAATCATAAAAGGTAGGCTTTTAACTAGAAATAATATGATGAAAAAGAGGTTGACAGTGTCCCTTTAATTGGATATTGGTAATCAGGTAGTTACATTGAGACATACTGTAGGTCCCTTTTTCAGGTGTGACCCGGAATTAATTACAGATACAGTGATAGCTGATAATAACTACAGATCACATAGACATAAATACATAAATTATTAATGTTACATTGTCATGGAGCTACGGAGGATGAAAGTACACCATTATACCAATAGCTAATGAGATCAGACCCATCACCTGCTATCAAAGATGTGAGTCCTGAGATTTTTTTGAAGGTTCAGAGGGAGGAGCAGCTTTGGACGTTACCACGAAAGACATTTCACTATAGTGTATGGTTTGCCCTTATTGTATATGGATTTCCATATACTCAATAATCTTGTTGTGGTACAGTTTCAAGGCCATGAAAAGTGGTTGTGTTATTGTTCTGCTGTCACAAAGATACTACAACAATGTTTGCGCCTTGATGTGCCACCTGATTGGTTCAAGCCATGGATCTGAAGGAAACAATTGTTGAAAAATGGCAGTGCTGTTCAGCAAGTGCCAAGTGCGTGACCAAGACAGTCCAGAAATGGGCAGCTATAAATGGCTCCATGGTACAAAATACTACTACTTGGCAGTGTGGCCTTGGATTATATCTCTAGATCAATGACAGTAGGGAGCAGGTTCGATGGATCATCAGGAGCAATGCAGTCACAGAATGAGGTGTCAGAGTGAGTGGGAGCAGGTGTGGAAAAACTGTATAACAGTAAACTTTGGGGGGAAAAAAACATACACTGCATAAAACAGTTTATGGGGCCCATACACAACTAAGGCTGTTTATCATCTCAGGCATGTAAAAACATCATGGAGACCTCTCAAGCTTCACTCTTGAGGTCTCTGTTATGTTGTCACATACCCTTGATGAAAACACAGATTTACTGTGTATGGTCATTCATACGCTATTCTATATGCTGTGGTGCAGTGCAATTGAAGGACCTTTGACCAAAAGATGTCTATGCTCTAGATACTAATAGGAAAAGCTTGGCGGAGAAGGGAAGTGATTGTCTGAACAGTTTAACTACAAGAATTTCCATAAGGTTAGTTGGAGGAGTATTTATGATTTTATTTTATTTAGTTTTTCTTTGACTGAATAAGGTGCACTAAGCAGACAATTGCCTATTTTCAGGCATGGCATGGGAATGTTACAGAAGCAGGTTTTATACAACATTTATAGGGAACAGCAACAAACAGTGGCAAGATCATGCAAGATACATAGGGGATAATAGTACACAACAACAATCACAATATTGGATAAACATTCGACAGTAGGATGCATGTGGATTATTTCAAGACATGGCACAGCATAGAGAACCTGATCCTCCTCTTCACAAAGGGCCTGTTTTAGGTAGCAAGGACAGAGCAGTTGTGATCCTATCTGTTTGCCGAGCTGCGAAAAATGGACAATTTGGTTAATACTTATTTTGGAAAAAGTACAGAAAAACTGTATATAGATAAATCACAATAATTTTAGTTATTTTAAATTCTGATGCTGTTCTTAAACCTTCTCAGCTGGCCCTTGCCTGCAAAACAATTGTTTAAAATGGGGCTGGCTGGGCATTCCACCCCTGGAGCCACTCTTCCTGACAGCGCATCTCTGCCGCAAGCCCTTGGCTGGAGCTGGGCATTCCACCCCATGAGCCGCTTCCCCCAACAGCTCCTCTCCACTGCAAGCCCCTAGCTGGAGCTGGGCATTCCGCCCCTGGAGCCGCTCCCCCATGTTTATTTTTCAAACTTGGGGCCTTTTCCTCCAAAAACCCTGAGGGCTCCAACAACTTACTTTACTAGTCTCTGGCCCCATGGACTTTCTAAGAGAGACCTTGAATCTTAGTTAAAGGATTTATCTCCCCTTTCCGAACCTAATTTGTGCCTAATACAGTTTCTGCCCCTGTACTGCAAAATGGAGACTGTTTGTAATTGTAAACTAATTGTCTCTTCCTCACGGACTTTAAAACAGGCACTTTTTCCTTTTTCTCCTCTGCTCTCTTAGGTCATTAACTGCTACATTTGGCTACTTGCAGAACTGGGAGATTCATTTCTAACCACTGTATTTTGGCTGCTTTCAATTAATTTGAAGTAAAATTAAGCTTTAAACTTTATTTTGTATTTGGTTGCTTTCAATTAATCTTAAGTAAAATTAAGTCTTAGCATTACAGAAATAGGAGATCTGGAGCTTGAATAAAGTTAAGCTTTAAGCTTTGCTGAACCTGGAGATCTGGAACTTATATAAAATTAAGTTTTAAGCTGTGTAGAAGTGGAAGATCTGGAGCTTAAATTAATCTCTCCAATCTCTCTGGAGCTGCTTCTCACAGCAGTTTTTTGGCCCTCCCACCACTGCCCTTGCACTCTTTTAAATTGACTTTCTCACTAGTCCCCTCCCACTATTTCCTCTCACCAACTATCTTAAAGGCACACCCATTGTTCTTAAAGGTGCAGCACCCCCTACTCCCTCTCATAGAGTGGGTTTAAATACACAAGTTGCTTCTTATGCCTCTGCTGTCCACTATCAATCCAGGAAACATTAATCTGTTTCTTGTTAAATGACTACTCCTACTTTGTGCCTCCCTGTCTGGTCTCTAGTCTATCATCTCCACCTTCACTGATAGAGCTGCTTAACCCTACCTGGGAAAGGAAGCCCTACCTGCCACCTACCCTAACACAGATACACTGCATCACTGTGTTTCCAATAATGGCAGCTATTCCTACTCGAGTCTTGCAAAGCCTCATTTTAATCACTATTATTGCCTCCCTGGGCATTTACAGTGGGCCCAACAAATCCTACCTGACTACTCAGGAGAAGGTAGTCCTAAATGTATATGGAACTATGACCTCAGTGCCAATTGAAGATTCCCACAACCTTCATCAGCTGCCATCCAAATGATCATGGAATGAGTCCCCAACTTATGATCTGGCCAAGGTGCCACTACTCAGAGGTCTCATAAACCATGTAGAGTGCACTAAAGCCAAAGTGACCAGCAAAAGGCAGCAACTTCTCCATAAAAAAATAATTCAGCAGCATCTCCTCTGTCTACTTATACTACTCCTACTACTGATGTCTGGCAATGTGAATCCCATCCCTGGCCCTACACCCAACCACTGAGCTCATCCACGGAAAACCCCTGGACTTGTGCTTGCCTCACCAAACATCTGCAGCTTGCTCCCCAAACTGGACTGCCTGAAGGCCTGGGTCACTCAGCATAACCCAGATGTGCTATCTGTTGTGGAAACCTGGATTTCCCTGAAGATACCTGACATGTTCATATCTCTGCCTGGCTGCACCCTATACAGACAGGACTGACAATCGAAAAGAGGCAGGGGCTGTGTCATCTACACCAAAGACCACCTCCAGGATCATGTAATACCCTCACTGTGTAAAAGTGACAACCTACATGCCTTAGCCATCAGACTGCTACTAGGGGCCCACAACAGAGTGCTCACAATACTATCAGTTTATAGTCTGCCAAAACTATCTCTGTCCATGGCCGGCCCAGTGGTGCTGAGGATTGAGGCACTGGACGCTACACCTTGTGCCATGCTGGTGACCTGGCTTTGGACGTCAGCCTGGGCCACCAGGGACTGGCGGGGGAAGGATAGGATTGAGCATCCAGAGGGCTGCTCTCCAATCCTGGGGATGGATCCAGGGAACCATCGCTCTGTAGTGGCCCCCAGTGACAACTGGGGGCACTACTAGAGCGGTGCCAGTAACGGGGGTGGAGTGCAGCAGGCGTCGATATGTTGTGCCCAGATGTCATTGTACGCCCGCATTCTGCAGAGACTTACAAACCAGAGGAAAAAGTGGCACAGGTTGGGCATCATGATCTTCCAACCTCTGTGGCCTGACCCGAATGGTGCCTCCTCATCTGGTCCGACTTGGTGAGTTGAGCTGGTGTAGCTCCTCACCGCCCTGCCATGGGGGGTTATCCATAGGGGAATCAAGGAGGTGGCCTGATATCTGGTTCAGGGCCTGGGGATCAGTTGGAATAACATGCCGACCAGTACCAAGGGGGAAGAAGAAAAAATACTCCAAAAAAATATATATATCTCTCTGCAGTGCCAACAATCTACCGGACTATATCAACACACTGAGCCTAAACACTGAAATAGTAGTATTAGGAGACTTTAATATTGACTGGTTCTCACCTACATCTACCGTTATCATAGATACCCTTTCCATGATCCATTTCTCCCAAATGGTGGTGACCCCAACCAGATTCAGCTATAAGACTGGCACCAGCACACTACTCGACTGGGTCCTCACAAACCGCCCTGTGCAATTCTCTGACCTTACAGTTCTCCCTGATGGTATGAGAGAGCACTCCCCTGTCAAATCCTAAAAAACTGGCTGCTCTTAAAGGACTACCTGCCACAACTAAAAGCTGACCTCAAACTCCTCGACTGGTCAGACCTCTTAGAATCCAGTGATGTGGACACAGCGCTAAACCTCTTTATTTGCAAAATTTAATGCTGTCTAAGACAAACATACCCCTGTTAAAACAAGGAAAGCCAAAGGACCTCTTAACCCCTGGATTACCCCCGATCTAATAGCACTTTTTTGACTCAGTAAATCAGTACTGGCTAAGTGATCAATCACAGGGCTCTGTAGCAAACATCTAGAGGTATAATAAGGCTCGCAACAACTGTACAAAAGCAATCAAACAGGCAAAGAGTACGTTTTACAAAGAAGTCCTCACTGACTCATGGAACAGCAACAAGTCCTTCTGGGTAAACCTGAAGGATATTACAGGGAAAGATCCCAAAACACCCCCTTCTATGCTCACTGTCGAGGGTGGCTCGATCTTAGACCCCCTACTCATTGCCAGCTCACTGAATCAGGCATCTACTGACCTCAGTAGTGTTCTACTGGTGGACTTCTTCAATGCCCCATGCCCCTAACACAAGAGACACTGCAAGGGCATCTACACCACTTCCCCACTGACTGCCTTTCCGCTTCAAGATAGTATCTGAGGCAGATGCAAGAAAACCCATAGAGAAGGTCCTAGGAAAGACAAGGCATAGTGGGGACTCACTGGACCTCAAATTCATTAGCCTGACACTGGATGAAATAATTGAACCACTAACAAAAATAATTAACCTCTCCCTCTGCCACTCTCAATTCCCTAAAAAATGGAAGTCTGCCACAGTAACTCTTGTACATAAAAGTAGGGACTGAACTTTACACAACAATTACATAGCAATCTCAATACTCCTGCCACTCTCCAAGGCACTGGAGCAGATTGTGGCTGACCAGATGGTGGACTATCTTAATCAACACAAGCTCCTCTGCCCAGAGCAACATGGGTTCCAGGGCAGCCACAGTACCATCGCAGCCCTTCCAGAATTCATTGGGTTCATCAATAATGCCATGGACCAAGGCCACCTAATAAGGGTGTCCTTCATTGACCTATCAAAGGCTTTTTATATGGTTCACCACGCCCTACTCCTTCAGCAGCTTTCTGAAATCGGAGTTGCAACAGAAACCATGAACTGGTTTAGCAGCTCCTGAGCCTCTGCTCCCAACAGGTAAGGATTGAGGATGTCCTATCCGATAGCCGACCTGTCAGATCCGGTGTACCACAAAGGTCAATACTGGGACTGCTGCTATTCATTGTCTTCTTAAACAACCTACTGGCTGCTTGCCGTGCTACATGCTCTTATACACTGATGATGCAGTAATCTTTGCCAGCAACCCATGCCTGGAACTCCTTGAAACAGATCTCAAAAGTGGCTTCGCATCAGCTGAAAAATGGTTCACAGAACAAAAGCTAGTCATGAATTATGAAAAGACCAAAATCATGCTCTATGCCACAGCCCAAAACAAACTGAAAAACTACCCCTTGTCAATACTGAATGACAGTGGCAATACCTTGGAACTCATCCCACACTTCAAATACCTGGGGGTTACAATCAACTCCTCCATGTCCTTTACACAGCACGTCAACAACACTGCTAAAGCAATCAACACCAGGATCGGCATCCTCTACCGACACAGGTATTGTCTTACCCATGAAGTGCTGAACTGGCAATTAACAACTCAATTGTATCCCTTAAAGATTATGGACTGGTAATATATGGATCTGCAACTCACACTGCACTCCATCGCATTGCTGTTGCCCTAAGTAAAGCCTGCTGCTTGCTTACAAATGCACATAAATGAATCCATACCTGCAATCTCTATACCTGTGCTGGCTGGCTCCAACTTAATGACAGAATAAGATATCAAGCCTGTCTTCTCGCCAAAAAGGCTACACTAAACTGGCTTCCTCCTGGAGTTCAGAACCTACTGTCCATACCACTAAACACCAGATAAACCAGGAGCTCCTCCACACAAATCTTCCACATGCCCAGATGCTGCATATCCATGGCACAACGTGTTTTCTCCTACCGGGCATCACTCTGGACAAATGGGCTACTGCCTGATATCTCTGGTGCTAGTACTCTTGGATCCTTTAAACTCAGACTGTGCCAACACCTTATTGACAGGAGGTCCTGCAGGTGCCACCGCTGAGACACCCCACACACTGACTGACTACCACAGGCACTTCCCAGTCCCTATCCCTTGGGATAGGCAAACCCTGACACTTAGCAATCCCCCCAACCTCTTGTACCCCTATCCTGTCCCAGTCAAATCCCTGCCTCTTCCCACACTGCCTGGCATACAGTGCTCCTCTTTTCCCCTTCCTTTTCCTGCTCCTCCTACTGATGCAGGCATACTTTGTACAATGCCACAGCGTACCTGTTCCGGGCTGGATTTTATGTACCAGTTATGTTTAATACTCATATTACCTGTTTGCTGAACTCTTGTTGTATTACCTGTAAATTGTCCTCAGTCTTTTTTTTTGCCTTGTTGTTTAATGTATGTGATGTGGAACCTCTCAATGAGCATCCGCTCACAGATGTATCCAAGACTTCAATACATACATGAATAAATAAATAAAAATGTTGCAGGATCAGATAATGTGCAATACTTGAAGAATATGGTTATGTAGTCTTTTTCGCTTTCCTTTTTGTTAGATTCATACATTTCTCTAAGCAGATGATAAGCAGTAAACACAGCCAACCAACGACAACCCCACATCTTTCAGGTAAAGACATCTCAAGCAGGATCTGATGACACAAGTAAAGCACAGAGCAGACAGCTAGGAACCTCTGAGCTTAACTAATGATTTGTTGTTTTTGGTCAGACCATGAGGGCAGGAGGAAGACACAGCTGTTAATATTTTTTAAGGACACATACCTAGATAGAATGAGCAGTATGATGAGCTGTCAAAGCTGATCCCCTTGGCTTCTTCAAGCTTCTGACAGCAGTGATGCCCTCACAGAGCAGCTGCATAGCAACAGCTCCTTAACAAATGAGACATATCAGAATTGTTTTTCACTGAGCAGAAGGTCTTACCCACAACGTGATGGACAGCTTCCAAGTGTTATGCTCTAAGGCAAATTATTGGTCTGTTAGCCTCAACTGACATTTGGAAATAGAGTCTCACATACCAGTGAATGTACGCAGTGACCAAAAACAAACAAACAAATGAATAAATAAATAGGTGGTTAAATAGGAGTTGTGTTCCCCATGCTGAGATTCTTGCTATACATTAATGTTTTTTTTTTCAGAATTGTTTACCCATGGTAACCCAACACAGGCATGATATCTCACGTCTACAGAGGTCCCCATTTTTGCCCAGTTATCCAGTTTGGTGGGTGGACAGAAACTTTGTGAGGTTATGTCTTCCTCAAGGTCACACAGTAATCCAGCAGCAGTAACAGAACTGAGTACTTGGATCTCCTGGTTTACCACTTTGTACTCCAACAACTAAAAAAACATTTGAATGCAACGTAGTCTGATGATTTGGCACCAAATAGCGAAAGAGCAAACCACAACCTTAAATCCCAGCACAGTTACTATATCACAGCATAACTTTGATTATGTTATTCACTGCACAAGCCCCCATGCTTAAGTCTATGCAGCTTTCAACATGAGTTGGTTTGTGCCAACAAAAAGGTTGGACTTGTGATGGCAATTCTGATATATATGGAAATAATGTGATTTAAGCAATATACCACAAGAGGGTGTGGATGATGGCAGGATTTACCCAGGCCTGGTGTGATGGTTTGCTCAAGAGGTCGCTGGCCGAGTGAGGAAACAGCACCATGCCAGGGTAAATCCTGCCCTCAGCCACACCCTCTCATGGTATATTGTGATTATACAATGTAGGGAAGTAACAGAGAGAAGTTTTCATTTTTTTATTTGGAGTTTTGCGTGTTCCGGTTACTGAGAGAAAACAATATGGCGTCTGGTGGCTTTGAAGTTTGATACCGATTGATATTGGGGGAAGGGATTAGCTGGCTGGCACTTCTTCTCATGGGGTAATGATAGGATTTACATGTTGTAAATCATTCCAGTCAGCCAGTCACAATCCAGTATTTGTTTGCCCATTGTATAATTGATAATTCTCCCCATATCTTCTGGATTGTTGTGCATTTACATATACAGTGTTACTGTAAGTCTGCTGTCCAACTCAGAATGGCTTTAGCATTCCCTCTCTTTCCTCTCAGGGACTGCAAATACTGTACCATTGAAATGCATTGTTGGTTCCCATTCCTTCCTTTAAAACACAAAACAGCAGCAGCAGTATTCCTTCACCATCACACACACACACAATGTCAACAGCATTCTCTCCCCAACATATCATGGATCATAGTACTAGTTGGTAATTTGGGAATTAGTGCCCCATTCCCCCCACACATACATAATGGCAGAAGCACTGTCTCCCCATGACAGCATGAATTGTATTGCTGTTTGGGAAACATTGCCCCCCTCCTCCACACACATATTGGAAATTTGTGAAGTTACAAGGGTGAGTGGAAACTGAGTAATGCATGCTTGTAACACAGTCATTTTATGGAATTTCGCCACCAGATTTTCAACATAGGAATTTGAGAACCCCTGCTCATGAACAGTGTCAGCATCATTTCCTCAAACTGTCCTGAAAACTGATTTTGCACAGTGACCACGGTATAATGCACCAGATATGCGAAAACACATTTCAGCCAGGATATGTAAAATGACAGCTGTACTGTTCATAAGCAGTGTGGAAAAATGCCAATGTTGAAAATCTGGAGTGAAAATATTACAAATTCATGAAGTTACGAGTGTGCATGGAAACTGCACAATGCACACTCGTAAAACAGTCATTTTTTGGATTTTTTCCACCAAATTTGCAACATAGGCTTTTTGAGAGACCCCTCATGAACAGTGGCACTGTCATTTCATTAATCGGTCCCAGAAGGTGATTCCATGCAGTGACATAAAATCACCTTTGGGACTGAATAATGCAAATGACAGTGCCTGAATTCATGAAGAGGGGTCCCAATAACCCCATGTTGAAAATTTGGTGTCAAAATTCCCAAAAATGGCTGAGATATGCACCAAAGTTGAAAAAAACCTATTTATGCCATTATACAGCTTACCGGCATTTCTTCAGTTTGTGGCGGCTTTGAAGAGTGCAGAAGTGTTCCGGTCCACTGAAGATCATCAGGCTGGACTCCAGAGGTAAGTATGGGGTGAGGGGGGGTGTGGGGAGGCAGGGTGTACAGAGGGTGGGCGCGGGTTGCGGGAGGGGGGCAGGGAGACAGCGAGGGACCATTTTCTTTTTTACAGGGTTAAAACAAAAAAAAAATGTTGCAGGAAGTTTTTTTCTTTCTAGGGGATTTGGCACACTGGTGTGGGCTCCAAGTGTTCCACCTAAGTGCTGTTTTGAGGGAGATGCTTTAGCTGACAGGGGATTAGGCACCCCCGTTGGCACATACTGAAGGGGGGGGACAAGAGCAGAGGGGGATTGGGCACCCCCCTCAGCACACAACAAAAGCAGTGTGGATTAAAGTCGACAGGGATTGGGCCCCCTGTCAGCAAAGAAAGACTGTAGGTGGGTGTGTATGATGCTGAGGGGGATTGGGCACCCCCTCGGCATACATTTTAAATGGCAAGGGGGTCATTATGCCAATGGGGAGTGGGCATTGTAACAGGTGGCGACAGTCAGTGCCACCATGTTGCGTGCACGTCAGGAGGTGTGTTGTGGTCCCGCTGCATGAGAGCTGCACTCTTATTTCAGCAGACCTTTTGTTAGATATGGTGGCCACATTAGGGATTCGTGATGCCAGCGCCTGCTGCTGGCTTATTGGGGGAATGAGGGACGCACCTACTGATGCGTGCCCTGCATTTTCCCAACAGTGACTGCGCCTCCAATTTTACTACTACCGCAATATGTTGGCTGCGCATGCATGAGCCAACATAAAAATGAAAAAAGAGATCAGGGCATGCATGCAGAAAGCAATAAAAGCATTTAATTAAAGTTGACTAGAAATTTGTGTGAATTTGCCTCTGCTCCTAATGTTTCTGTTTTAAGAACTTATATTCATGCCTTAAAGTGATCCACATTTAACTATACCAGAATAAAAGCCAGTGAGAAAAACTGTGTTGTGCTTTGTTTTCTATTTGTGGACAACATTCTGTAATTCTTTTCATTGAACCAGGACTTCAGAGTTTTGCTTGAGTCACTGCTTGTCTTCAGAACCCATGAGCCATTGACCTGTACAGTATATCTGCATTGAGTAGAGTTCTGAATCCATGCAGTGATGCAATCAAAACAAAAATTCATATGGATCCATGAAGAGAATTGCAGTTATTTGAGGGGTATGAATATAATATCTGAAAATAGGAATGTTTCAAGCAGCTACACAGAAACATAGAAATTAACAGCAGATAAGGACCGCTTGGGCCACCTAGTCTGCCCATTTTCCAACCTGATGGATAAGCTGCAGATTCTAGTTAATCAAAAGCTTACTTCCTCCTACCCCCCACTAGAATTGCCTTATGCCTGCCCCATGCATTCTTGAATTCTCCCACTGTTCCTGATTCCACAACCTCCTCAGGAAGGCTGTTCCATGCATCCACAACCCTCTCTGTGAAAAAATACTTTCTAACATTACCTCTGAGCCATCCCTCTCTATCTTCAAATTGTGCCCTCTTGTTCTTGCACACCTCTTCTTCTGAAAGATGCTACCCTCTTGTACTTTGTTAATTCCCTTGAGATACTTGAAAGTTTCTATCATGTCCCCCCTCTCCCTCCTTTCCTCATGAATATACATATTAAGCTGCTTTAGTCTCTCCTCGTATGTCTTCTGGTGCAGACCTTGCACCATTTTGGTTGCCCTCCTCTGAACAACCTCCACTCTGTCTATGTCTTTGCAGAGATGGGGTCTCCAGAATTGCACGCAGTACTCCAGATGGGGTATCACCAACTGTCTGTACAGAGGGATAACAACTTCCTGTTTTCTACTGTTAATGCCTCTCCTTATGCATCCCAGTATCCCCCCAGCCCTCCTTACTGCCTTCTCACATTGCTTGCCCAACTTTAGGTCATCTGATATAATTAATCCTAGGTCTCTTTTGATTTTTGTTGTTGTTATTAACTCACCCACCATTGTGTACTCTTCCCCTGGGCTTTTGATTCCCAGATGCATTACCTTGCACTTCTTTGCATTGAATCTGAGCTGCCACATATTTGACCATTCCTCCAACCTTGCCATGTCCCTTTTCATCCTTTCCACCCCACCTTGTGTATCAACCCTGTTGCAGTTCTTTGTGTCATCTGCAAAGAGACATACCTTTCCTTCCCAAGTGCTCTCCAATTTCACTTATAAAGAAATTAAAGAGGACTGGTTCCAGTACCGAACCCTGCGGTACCCCGCTAGTTACCTTCCTTTCTTCACTGTGTACTCCATTTACTACTACCCTTTGCGTCCTGTTGTCCACCCAGTTTTTTTATCCAGGCTACCACCTTGGGACCCACTCCAAGGCTGGCTAACTTGTATATTAATCTTTTGTGTGAGACTGTGTCAAATACCTTGCTAAAATCTAGGTAGGCCATATCCACAACCCCCTCCCTGGTCTACTACTTTGGTCACCCTGTCAAAGAAATCTATTAGATTCATCTGACATGACCTTCCTGCTGTGAAACCATGCTGCCTTGGGTCCTGGGCCCCACTGGCATCTAGGTAATCAACAGTTCTTTCCTTCAGAAGTGATTCCATCATTTTCCCTACCACTGACGTCAAACTAACTGGTCTGTAGTTTTCTGCCTCTGCCCTGCTCCCACTTTTCTGAAGTGAAATCACATTTGCCCTCCTCCAGTCCTCAGGTACCACCCCATCCTCCCATAATTTGTTAAAGAGAGTAGTCAGTGGTGTTACTAGTTCTGCCCTTATTATTTTAGAATTCTTGGGTGAATCCCATCAGGCCCCATTGCTTTGTCCACCCTCAGTTTCAAGAGTTCTTTCAAAACCCTTTCTTCTGTGAATGGACTGGTATCAACCCCCCTATTCAGAGTTTCTCTCTTGTTTGGTTTAGGTACCTCCCCCTTTTCTTCCGTTGTGAGCACTGAGCAGAAATATTTGTTCAGTATCCCTGCTTTTTCACTGTCACCCTCTGCCCACATTCTCTCCCCTTTATTAAGCCTCTGTATTCCTCCCTTGGTCTTTCTTCGCTCCCTAATGTACCTATAAAAGGTTTTATCCCCCTTCTTAACAGAGTTGGCTATCTTTTCCTCAGTTTGTGCCTTTGCTATTCTGACTGCCTTCCCTGTCTCCTTCTGCTTTAACTGATAGAGTTCTCTGTCCTACTCCTTCTGTGTTTCCTTATATTTCCTGAATGCTATCCTTTTCTCCTTAACCTTCCCTTCCACCTCTTTTGAGAACCATAGTGTTTTTTCCTTCATTTTGAGAACCATAGTGTTTTTTTCCTTCATTTTGTTTTGTTGATTTGCTTCACACAAAGGCTTGTTGCCTCTGCGATGGCTGTTTTGATTATTCCCCATTGTTCTTCCACCCCTCTTTCTTGCCTGTTTAGTACTGCTTTTCTGAGGCACTATCTCATTTTCCCAATGTCAGCCATCCTGAAGTCCAATACTCTTGTTTTTGTATGCTTGACTCTATGGCTGTGTTTATTGTGAACCACACTGTTTGGTGGTCACTTGTTCCCAGATGGCTACCCACTTCTAAATCTGAGATCCTTTCTCCTTCCCCATTTGAGAGTACCAGATCTAAGATTGTTCCCTCCCGAGTGGGTTCCAACACTAGCTGTCTGAGGCATGCCCCCTGTAGGTCATCAAGAATGACCCTGTTCTTGGATGCGCCTGCAGCAAAGGTACTCCAGTTAACATCTGGCATATTCAGGTCCCCCATCAACAATATCTCCCCTTTTTCTGCCATTTTAAGGATGCCTTCTATCATTTCCTTAAACATTTCCTCCCCTGAGATGGGGGTCTATACCCAACCACCATGTGGATTGTGGTGCCATTTCCTGTCTCCAGGGTGACCCATAGTGACATATCAACTTCCTGTTTACTCTTTAGTTCTGTTGCTTTAATCCCTTCCCTTATATAGAGAGCTACTCCTTCTCCTCTTTTACCCACCCTGTCCATCCTGTAGACAGTGTATCCTGGTATGTTGACATTCCAGTCATGGTTCTCTGTGTACCATGTTTCAGTGACTACTACAATATCCAGGCATCCCTCTTCCATCAAGGCCACTAGTTCAGGGAACTTGTTAGACAGACTGTGGGCATTGATACTTTTCACCTTCCATTTTTTTATGGCCTACTCTTTTTAGCCCCATCCCTATCCCTGTCCTTACTGCCTTTTTCTGCATTTACCCCTGTCCTGCTCTCTTCTGACTTCTCTATCTTGGTATTTACCTCTTTAACTACTGTGTTTTGTGGTGGGAGGCTGGGATTTCCCTGCTTCTTTCCAGTGCCTCCCCCCTTGGCTAGTTTAAATGCTTGCCAATGAAGCATTTAAACCCATCACCTAGGATCCTGGCTCCCCCCTGGACAGTTGCAGACCATCGCGCCAGTATAGGCATGCACCCCTGCAGGTGGCTCCCCAGTCCCCAATGAAGCCAAAACCCTGAGCTCCACACCAGTTTTTCAACCATGCATTGAATTCCATGGTGCGGAATACCCTAGCATCAGCCTTGCCATAGACAGGCAGCACCTCTGAGAAGGTTACCATACATGCTAGTTATTTAAGGCCCCTCCACAACTCTACAAGCTCCTCTTGCACCTCTCTGATCCCATTCACAGCCAGGTCATTTGTTCCTGGGTGTACAATGACATCCAGATCACTCCAACAAACTTGAACAAATTTCCTATCCCTTTTATTGTACTAAAAGTCAAATTAATATAGGGTACTCAAACTGTGAAGCACAAATATAATCAAAGTAACAATGGTACTAAAGGTGCCAAAGACGATCTGCGTGAAATAATCATGTTGCGAGCAGGAAGGCTGACAGACTTCCCCTGACAATGAAAAGGGAAATGACTTGGGGGATGGGGTCCAAGACATTGTGTCAATCAACTGTTGTGAGAAAAAAACATGTTACACTTTTGGGATCAAATCCTTGCCCCATACACTTCACTGTTTTGGAGCCAGTAGCTATACCACTGTATTAAGCTTCCTAGAAAGAAAATGTACACTGTGGTGAAGGGCATCAAGCATTGCGTGCAGACCACCCCCATAAACATAGTTGCAGTGAACTTTCATAATGAACAGTATGCCTATGTGAAGTACGGTTTCCCAAGTTACATTTAAACCTTAAAGTCTGACCTGGAGCTTTTTAGATTTGCAGCAATATATAGTGTCAAACCTTGGTGGAAGTCTATTTTTAAACTCAGAAATTGCATTTAACCATTTCTGTCATACTACTTATTGCAATGAGAAAGAAAAAAAAAACACCCTGGGGGTTTGAATCCTGGCCCTTTACAATCTACTGCTTGGTATCCTATAACACTTTCACTACACTAAGCTTCCTAGACAGAAGATGTATATCCCCTATAGTTGCACTGAATTTTCATAATGAACAGTCAGTCTATTTGAAGCAATGTTTCCTAAGCTGCATTTAAACCTCAAAGTCTGAGCTGGAACATTTTAAGTTAACAGCAATACAGAATATCAAAGCTGGCTGAATGTCTATCACTAATATTAGCAATAACATATAACAATTTATGTCACACTACATAAATTGTAGTGAGAAAGAACAAATATTCTACTCTAGGAATTGAACCCAGACCCCCACCCCTCTACTGCTTGGTAGCCTATTGTTTTACTGCTGTACAAAGCTTCCTATATAGGAGATGCATGCTGTGGCAAATCACATCCAATAGTGAGTGCAGACACCCCCTACACAGCTGCAGTGAATGTTCATAATCAACAATCTGCCTATTTGAAGCAGTGTTTCCTAAATTGCATTTAAACATTAGAGTCTGAGCTGGAACATTTCAAGTTATCACCAAAATAGAGCTTCAAAACATGCTGAAGTTATATTACTATGATTAGAAATGGCATCTGACAATTTTGCTTATACTACATAACTTGTAGTGAGAAAGAAAAGAAATGTTCCACTCTGGGGGTCAAAGACTGACCACTTACCCTCTACTGCTTGGTATTTTATACAGCTGTGGCCATACTGTATGCTATTTCCACATATTTTGTGATATATCTAAAGAGATTCTCTCTGGTAGCCTAAGGTGGTACTGCAGGCAGGCAGGGAATTTCTCTAGAGGTATCACAGAAATTTCAGGAAATATATGGTGCTGTGTTTGGCTGCAACAATAGATCTACCGTTGTACTAAGCTTTTTATGCAGGAGACACATGCTGTGGCAAAGGACATCCACAAGTTTGTGTAGACCTCTACACCACTGCCATGCATGCTCATAATTAAGTGTCTGTCTATTTGAAGTAGTGTTTACCAAGTTGCATTTAAACATCAAAGTTTGAGTTGGAACTTTCAAGTTATCAGCAGAATAGAACCTCAACCCTTGCTGAAAGCAGCTCATTAACATCAGCAATAAAATATAGCGATTTCTCACATACTGCATAAATTGTGATGAGAAAGAAAAAAAAAGTTCCATACTGGGGATCGAACCCAGGCTTCTGTAGGTTTGAAATCCTATGCCAAGACCTAAACACCTTATCAGTGATATCATTAATGACATCATGCAGCCAAATCACACTGAATGTACCGTTGATTTTGACTAAATACGAAAAAAACAGTACACATGCCCACGGTAGGCATGTACATCTATGCTGTTGGTAGTGTTGTTCAGATAGTGCTTTGGTGGATCCTACCACCATCTGTAAGGTAGTTCTGGTATCCTACCTAGGATCCTACCAAAAATTCTACCAAAGACAGATGTAGGATCCAGGGTCTGATATCTATGTATCCTAGTTAGGATCCAGAGATCCTAGGTCAGATCCAGGGATCCTAGGTCAGATACTTAGAATTGTGGGTCAGATAGCAATGGATCCTATTTAGGATCCAGGGATCCTAGGTCAGATTCAGGGATCATGTCACATAGTTAGGATCTAGGGTCAGATAGTGATGGATCCTAGGTCAGATCCAGTGATCCTAGGACTGATAGTTAGGATCCAAGCTGGTTCTGTTGTTCCACAGGATCGACAGTGTTTACAGGATCCATGCACTGGATCCTAGAGGGTAGGATCCATGGTCAGATAACATTGCTATCCTACCACAGCAACTATCTGGCCAAATGGGAGGTATCTGCTGGTATCCTAGTTTCTAGGATACTATATAAGCAACACTAGCTGTTGGCACCTAAAATCTGTCTCACCCTTCTGTGTTTAGCAGTTTGGGTGACCTCAATTTTCATTTGATTGTTGGATCTTTAAAATTTTGTTCACTGCCTTTATGCTTTTGTGCTCTGGTTTTTCACTGTTGTTAAGCAGTGCTTGTTCATATCAGCACCTTAGTTCCAGGCAGTGAATATATTTTTTTCCTGCAGCACATGGATACACACAGGCATTCATTAATATATAGACCTGTCTTTAGTCACAGTCACATACTGTAGATATGCAACTATACACAGACACATACCTACACACGCAAATATGCACTTAGTCACAGACAACATCCATACACACAAACATAAGCTCCTACACACAGATGCATGAACCTACACATTCAGATATATATCTAGTGATTTAGTCATTCAATACCACCCCCAGGCAACCATCTAGTGATATAGTCATTTAACACCACCCTCGACAACTACCTAGTCAGACACATAGACAGACACCTACCACCTCCACAGACATGCACCTATACACATACACACACACGCATCTGCTCAAACAGATCTATACCTACACAAACAAAACTGTACCTATACAAAGTTAAAGTGCATGCACCTACAGTACCATCAGACACTTACATATTTACTTAGACAAGTATCTAGTCATGGATACTCACCTACACATAAGTATGCATCTCATCACAGACCTGCACTTTCACAGACATGCACCCATACAGTCAAATACCTGTACACACAAACTCCTACACAAACTGTGTTTGTGTCATGCAGTGGCCTCAGTTTTTTTTTTCACACAGTCTCCTGAAATGGTTTTAAATGAAAATGTTATTGATGTCAGATTTCTGAGGATGACTACTAAATGAGACTGGCCAGGAAGTTAAAACAAATCAATGCCGAATGTTGTCTCACTGGCATTGGCATTAGTAGTGCAGGAGTTAGAGATGCATAATAGGAATGGCAGTGAAGTATTGAACTGATGCCAACCCCACACCCATCCTGCAGAGACTGACAGGTGTTGGGGTGTGCCTTTGGATCGTCAGCTATAACGCTCATGCCATTTTACCTCACCCTACCCTGTAGACAGTGAGAAGTGTCATGGTGTGCTTTGGAGTCTTTGGGCCTTATACTTACCCCATCCCATAAGGAAATATGCTGAGATGGGTGCAGTATTGGAGAATGGGGTGAACTTTAGGGCTGAACACTCCAAGGCACACCTCGATGCCTGTCGCTGGCTGTAGGGTGTGGGAGGGGGTGGAATGGCATTAGCATTACAGCAAATGATTCCAAGTCACACCCCTGACGCCTGTCAGTCTCTACAGGATGGGGTGTTACAGTTGGAAACCCTAACATCACAGGTGTTTGTTGGTATTTTCACTCCAAATTTTCAACATAGGCTTTTTGTGAACCCCCCTCATGAACAGCAGCACAATCAGTTTGTTAGCTGAAAGGTGGTTTTGCACAGTGGCTACGCCATTTGGCAACACAGGGATGAAAACACATTTTGGGCAGCATGTGAAAAATGACAACTGTATTGTTCATAAGGAGGTGTGAAAAAATGGCAACGTAGAAAATCTGGAGTGAAAATATGAACAATTGGTGAAGTCATGAGAATGCATAGAAACTGTGCAACACACATCTGTAACCCAATTATTTTGGGGACTTTTTTAGCTACATTTTCAACATAGGCATTTTGGGGCCTCCCCTCATGAACAGTGGTGCTGTGATTTTGTTAATCTGTCCCAAAAGTTGATTTCCCACAGCGACCATGCCATTGTGCACCACAGGTGTGGAAACGCATTTTGGGCAGGCTGTGAAAAATGACAGCTGTGCTGTTCATAAGGAGGTGTGAAAAAATGCCAGTGTTGAAAATCTGACATGAAAATATTGCAAATTTGTGAAGCTACAAGGGTGCATGGAAACTGAGCAACGCACGCTTGTAACACAGTCATTTTATGGACTTTCAACACCAAATTTTCAACATAGGCATTTTAGGACCTCTGCTCATGAACAGTGTCACTGTCATTTTCTCAAACTGTCCCAAAAACTGATTTTGCCCAGCGACCGTGCTATTCTGCACCAGATGTGTGAAAACACATTTTGGCCATGATATTGTTAGGAGGCCCTTAGCCCTATATCTTAGTATAACATTACTTAAGTGCTAGCTGTCTACGGTGTACCTCTGAGGCTACCAATTAGGGTGCAGGGACCTCGTGTAACAATATGTAAAATGACAGCTATACTTTTCATAAGGAGGTGTGGAAAAATGCCAATTTTGAAAATCTGGAGTGAAAATATTACAGATCCACGAAGTTACGAGTGTGCATGGAAACTGCGCAATGCACACTCGTAAAACAGCCATTGTTTGGATTTTTTCACTAAATTTGCAACATAGGCTTTTTGAGAGGCCCCTCATGAACAGTGGCACTGTCGTTTCATTAATCGGTCCTGAAAGGTAATTCCACCCAGTGACCATGAGATCACCTTTCGGGACTGAATAATGCCATGACAGTGACTGAATTCATGAGGAGGGGTCCCAATAACCCCACATTGAAAATTTGGTGCCAGAATTCTCAAAAATGCCTGAGATATGCACTAAAGTTGAAAAAACCCTATTTATGCCATTATACAGCTTACCAGCATTTCTTCAGTTCGCGGTCTGCTTTGAAGAGTGCAGAGGTGTTCCCGGTCCAGAGAAGATTGTCGTACCATGCCCCAGAGGTAAGTATGGGGAAAGGGGGGTGTGGGGAGGTAGGGTGTGCAGAGGGTGGGCGCAGGTTGGGGGAGGGCCACCAGAGTTGACGAGGGATGTTTTCTGGTTTGCATGTTGTAAAAAAAAAAAAAAACATTGCTGGACCGTTTTCATTTTACAGGGGCATTTGGCACACTGGGGTGGGCTCCCAGCATGCCACCTGAGTGTTTTTTTGGGGGGGTTCTGTAGCCGATGGGGGATTGGGCACCCCATCAGCACACAACAAATGGGGGGGCATTATGCCAATGGGGAATGGGCTCCCCCATCAGCAAATTAAACTGGAAAGGGGGGACATGATGCCGAGGGGGATTGGGCACCCCTTCAGTACACACTTTAAGTGGGGAGATGCATTATGCCAATGGAGTGTGGGCTCCTTTGTCGGCAAATGAAGTGGGTTGGGGCATGCCAACAGGGGGATAGGGCAACCCTGAATTTGGTTCTTCATGTGGCAGCAGTCAGTGCCACCATGTTTATTGAAGGGCATCACCAGGAAAGGCACTTGGGGAGGACATGTTTTGGTGCCACTGCATGACAAGCTTGGCTCTCATTGCAGTGGACCTTTTCTTAAATGTGCTCACCACATTATGTATTCCTGGTGTGGTGCCTGCATGCTGGCTTATAGGGGAATGAGGGACACACCTACTGATGTGTGCCCTGCATTTGCCCAACAGTGACTGTGCCTCCAAATCTATTACTAATGCAATATGTTGGCTGGCGCACAAGCGCGAGCCAACATAAAAAACTGTTCAGAGGGACCAGTAGTGGTCTCACATCACATTTTCCTATGTTTTAGCATGTTAATAATGTTACATAGAACATGGGGTTTGCCAACATGGGATATCAGGCATAGTGACCACAGAATAAATGAGTGAAAGCAGTAGAGCATGCCACAAATAAGAGGAATAACAATAATTACATGTGAGAGAGAATGGTGGCGGGGGGAGAGAGCGAGAGAGAGTCATTGAAATGAGGTTGGGCACTGCATGTAAAAGTTGCTGCTGTCCTCACACAGACCAATAGTTAGGCACACAGATAGACAGACAGAGGGATATTGTGAGATGGATTGCACTGCCCAGAAGCTGGAAGGGCTAGAGAGGAGGATGCCATCCACCTGCCACTGACATGTTTGCTTACACTCTAGCCTGTGGTGCTGCACCACATGTCTGTCACTCAGTAACACCACCTTCCACAGCAGCAAAGCAGTGATAGTGATTCATGACTGGAGGGCAGGAAGCAGACAGGGAGGGAAGGACTGCCTAACTCCAGAAACACACCCCAACACTTCAGCAAGTTTAGACACGAAAGATAAGGAGAGGCAGCAGGAGTAGTAGGCTTACACAGAGCCTACAACTGGGCTGGGTTTTTGTGTCTGACTTTCTTGGCCCTGTTTGCTTCAGGATGCATCACTCAGACCAGTCACAATATGACAGCCACGTGAGCATCTACTTTTCTGTGCAATTACCAAATATCAGGAACTTTGCAGTATGAGCAGAGGTAAGTAGTGTAGCTGGAGCAGATTTTTAAGGGACAAGTCATCTTAGTGTGGCAAGTGAAGTGCCCATACTGTATATTGCAGACATGGGTAAAGAGTCAAATTCCAACACATGCTTTTTCAGCACCTCCCACAGCATTCATGTTAACAGCTTTGTGAATTATTGTGAAATAGTATTTACCTGCTTTCCCTTCCCTTTTCTAAAAACACCCCAATGTATGGGATGCTCACAGTAGCTGACCAAGGTGCGTGCTGTTGGTACACAGTATAACAGTGAGTGGTGGCGATGCTGATGAATCAGTAGAAGTACACCTTCACTGCATGTTGGTTGTAAGTGCTATATGCACTCAGAACACTTCTGTTACTTGTGTCTCAGTGGCTAAGTCAGACTCCTGTACATGAACTCATGCTAAGCAAGCTCTGGAATGTCTGTAGCTTGTCAACAGCCTTCTAGTGCACTTTCACACTGACAACCAATACATTCTAAGCACATTGCTAATTGACAAGAGAAGCAGCAAATAAATAAGGCACTGAACTCACTCATTTGGGCTATAACCCTGAAAAATCTTGCATCTCCCAATGCCTTTTGAATAGGAAAATGTCACCACTCATTCCTTCAGGTGATCACAGTAGGAACAAGTCTGCAAAGAAGATCAGCCCTAAAAATCAGGCCCAAATGGAAATGAGATTTCAAGGCTCAATGGGGGAGTGACAGTCAACACTATTTCTTTTTCTGCACTGATGTTCCTTTACTTCCGCCCTGTCCTCGCTGGACCTGACCCCCCCCACCCGAGACTGCCATGGCCACCGTACTGCCCTGGCTTGCCCCTCAGGGTGGGGCCACCAAGACAACCCTCCCATGGAAACATGACCAGATTACCAGCAGTATCACCAGTGCCAGCAGGATCCTGGACTTGCCCCCCACCCGAGTGGGGCCATGGGGGCGGGCTGTTTAATGGACCAAGGTCGCAGTCAGGGCTGGGAGCCACGGCAGGCACACTGGGACCAGGAGGCAGGTATCATGGTGGGACCATCAGCTATTTTTTCCATGCTGAATCCTGGGGCTGTGGGGTGTGCAATGATGTCCAGGGCCCAACCCCGATGTCTGACATGCCTCCAGTACTGTTGGCTCTGGTCACCACTGAAGTCCGAGCCTCTGCCAGGGGTCCGTAGTGTGCTACTCACTCAACCCCCCCCTCCGTCTGGAGAAGGAGCGCTGTCTTTAGGATGTTTAATCCTCCTTCCCCTTACTGGCCCTCTGACTCCAAGACCATTCCTGAAATCGGAATGTCGGTGCCGCAGGCAGACGTCTTGTCACTGAACCAGCAGGTGTCAACACTATTTCTACTTTCAAATTTAAACAAGTATTTTGAAAAGAAGGTTCCAGTGCCCCACAATAAAAGTAGCAATCAACTGGCCAACAGGCCCTTTTCTGCTGACAGATTATACGTTTCTACAATATGTTTTGTTTGTTGTAATTGGATTACCCTGGGTAAAGAAAAAAAAATACTTTCTTCTCTGTATGAAAGCCTTTAAAGAGCAGATGACGCCTTCAGGAGAACTTTAACAAAACATATTTAGACACTGTCCAGCTTCTATTTCACATTAATTCTGTATTTCTCCTGCCCTTTTTTTTCTGCTGAGGTAATTTGCATGAAAACAGGATATTTGCCCCTGAAAATGTTATCTATTCCTGCTGCTTTCTCCCTACCTGATGTCATAATGCACTGCTTGTGACATCACAGTTACTTCCAGGACGACAGATCGTGATGTCACAACACAGGATTATGACTTGAAGTAGGGAGTAAGCTATAGAGGCAGATGAACTCTAAGGGGTTAAGATCATGTATTCATGCAAATTTCCTCAGTAATAAATAATTGGGAGGCGAACTCTATAGAATATATACAGAATGGAAGCTGAATTGTACTTAATTAATATATTTTTCAAAGTTTTTTATGAGGCTTCAGCAGCTCTTTAATACTGTTATTGTATTAATTTATAGAATCATAGAAAATGTTAACAGAAAAAAGACCACTGGTCCATCCTTTCTGCCCTTTATACCCTAACCAACACTCCAATCCCTATTGTCTAGATGTTTTGTTTTTTTTTGCCCTTGCCTCCTCACCTTTGCCACTGCCTTACTGCTACCTCCCTGGGTAATTATTAAGGCCTTAAAGAGCTAGTATACTGCCTAAAACTGATATTAGATTTTAAAATCAGCCAGCCATTACCTTTTATATCTGAGGTACTTTTCTTTTCCCTTTGTTTAATTAGAAGGTTGTTTACCTGATGTAAGTAGCTGTGATGTGTGGAACAGCTCTTAGCCTGGCAGCTGACATATTTTGCTCTACTGCCCTACACTACATCATCTGCATTGTGACCTCACGGACTGTGACATCACTGCTACTTGGGAACAGCAAGTGAGTGACATCCAGATCATTCTCCTGTGATGTCACTGTCAGTGAGATCATAATGCTGATGATGTAGTTTGAGGCAGTAGAGTTATATATGTCAACTGCCAGGCTAAGAGCTGTTCCACGCCTCCAGCACAATATTATCACATAGAAGATTTTCTGAAGAGCAAATGGGAGAGGGGGTAGACACCAGCAGATTCAAAGTGGAGTGGGTATTAAAGGAATTAGCTGGGCAAAAAGTACATAAGGCCATGGGAACCGATGGCATACACCCCAGAATCCTGAGGGAACTCAGGGAAGTGCTAGCAGAACCCTTAATGGGCCTGTTCTACAGATCACTACAGATGAGAGTGGTTCCAGACAACTGGAAAGAGCAGATGTAGTCTCTCTCCACAGTGGCAGAAGCAAGAAGAAAGCCAACAACTACAGGCAGGTCAGCCTGACATCAGTTATAGGAAAGATGATGGAGACATTGCTGAAGGAAAAACTTGTCATTTATCTTGAATCAAAAGAACTGCAGTATCATCGACAGCATGGATTCACGGCAGGGAGGTCATGTCAAATGAACTTAACTGAGTTCTTTGATTGGGTGACCAGAGTACTAGATCAAGGAGGGGCAGTGGATGTGGCATATCTTGACTTGAGCAAGGTATTCGACACCGTGCCACACAGAAGGCTACTGCACAAACTAAGAGCCTTGAGGGTGGATCCAAAGGTAGGGAGATGGGTAAAAAAATGGTTAGAGGGAAGAGGGCAAAGGGTGGTAGTAAATGGGGTTGCATAAGGGGAGGGAGGGGTGACCAGTGTGGTGCCACAGAGGTCTGTACTGGGGCTGATCCTGTTCAATGGTTTTATAGGGGACATTGCAGAAGGGCTTGATGGGAAGGTATGTCTATTTGCAGACAATATAAAAATCTGCAACCGGATGGACACGTTGGGAGGGGTGGAACAAATGGTAAGAGATTTACACACACTGGAGGAGTGGTCTAGAGAGTGGCAGTTGAGCTTCAACATGAAGAAGTGCAAAATTATGCACTTGGGAAGCAGAAATCAGTGAGCAGATTATAGGATGGGAGGTCGGGTACTGGAGGCAATAATGCAAGAAAGGGACCTTGGTATAATCATATCGAATGATCTAAAGATGGCTAAACAATGTGAGGGGGCAGTAGCAAGGGCCAGCAGAATACTAGGATGCATAGGCAGGGGTTTCAAGAGCAGGAGGAGGGAGGGAGGTGGTGATACACTTGTCCAAGCAAGTGGAGAGGCCATGACTGGAGTATGGGGTTCAGTTCTGGAGACCATACCTCTGATGGGACATAGATAGGATGGAGACGGTCCAGAGGAGGGCAACAAAAATGGTGCGAGGCCTGTGTCACTTAACATATGAGAAGAGGCTAAAAGATTTAAACATGTACACTCTAGAACAAAGAAGGAAAAGTGGTGACATGATACAGACATTCAAGTTCCAAAAGGGTATAAACAAGGTGCTGGAATAGTGGTATTTTCCAGAAGAAGAGACACTTAAATATGAGGGGCCATGACATGAAGCTGGAAGGAGGCAGATTCAAGGGAAACATTAGGAAGCACATTTTCACAGAAAGGGTGGTGGATGGTAGGAATGCACTCCCTGAAGAGGTGGTGGCGGCCAAGACTGTAATGGGATTCAAGGCAGCATGCGTTAGGCACAATGGAATAATAAAAGTAAGGAAGGGGATGGATTTACCGGGGACAACTAGAGTCCTTGGTTAAGAAATAGATAATATACCTGAGCAGACTAGGTAGGCCTGGAGGTCTTTATCTGCCATCAGTTTCTATGCATCTATGTAAAAGGAAAAAGAAAAAGTACTTCATAAATAAAAATTTACAACTGATTACTACTTAAAATTTGTATTAGTTTCCTGTCTGCCTGTTTTGGCTCCACTAGCTCTTTAACTTTGTCCCAGCCATACTTGAAACCATTTGTGGTTTTTGAACATACCATGGTAGGCTGTTCCACAGCTCAATCTTTCTGTCTATATAATGAAACTTTCTCATGTTCCCAGTGAATCCCCCCCCCACCACCACCACCACCACCACTCTAGTTCTTCAAGTCTACCATGTTCATTACTTTCAGGACCTTGAAGGTCTCTATCATATCACCCCTCTCCTGTTTGGCCTCCAACAACTACATATTCAGAACTCTAAGCTGATCCTTGTAGGATCTGTCCTGCTGGCTCTGAATCATTCTGGTCACCTTACACTGCACTGCCTCCAGCCTGCCTTTCTCTTTTCTTCGGTGGAGACTCCAGAACTGAGAACAGTATTCCAACCGGAACCTCACCAGTGATCTATAGAGAGGTTGTGTTACCTCTTTCCTCCCACTATCAAAACCCCTCGCAATGCTCCCTAACATAGAAACATAGAACTTGATGGCAGAGAAGGACCGCTTAGCCCACCCAGTCTGCCCATTTCTCTACCTGATGGATAAGCTGCAGATTCTAGTTAATCAGCAGCTTACTTCCTCCTGCCCCCCAATAGAATTGCCTTATGCCTGTCCCATGCATTCTTGAATTCACCACTATTCCTGATTCCACAACCTCCTCAAGAAGGCTATTCCATGCATCCACAACTCTGTCTGTGAAAAAAAACTTTCTAACATTACCTCTGAGCCGTCCCCCCTCTATCTTCAAATTGTGCCTCCTTGTTCTTGCACATCTCTTCTTCTGAAAGATACTACCCTCTTGTACCTTGTTAATTCCCTTGAGATACTTGAAAGTTTCTATCATCTCCCCCCCCTCACAGATATACATATCAAGCTGCTTTAGTCTTTCCTTGTATGTCTTCTGGTGCAGACCTTGCACCATTTTGGTTGCCCTCCTCTGAACAGCCTCCACTCTGTCTGTCTTTGCAGAGATGGGGTCTCCAGAATTGTACGCAGTACTCCAGATGGGGTCTCACCAACTGTCTGTACAGAGGGATAACAACTTCCTGTTTTCTACTGTTGATGCCTCTCCCTATGCATCCCAGTATCTCCCCAGCCCTCCTTACTGCCTTCTCATATTGCTTGCCCACCTTTAGGTCATGTGATATAATTACTCCTAGGTGTCTTTCGATTTTTGTTGTTGTTATTAACTCACCCACCATTGTGTACTCTTCCCCTGGGTTTTTATTTCCCAGATGCATTACCTTGCACTTCTTTGCATTGAATCTGAGCTGCCACATATTTGACCATTCCTCCAACCTTGCCAAGTCCCTTTTCATTCTTTCCACCTCACCTTGTGTATCAACCCTGTTGCAGATCATTGTGTCATCTGCAAAGAGGCATAACTTTCCTTCCAGGTGCTCTCCAATGTCTCTTATAAAGATATTAAAGAGGACCGGTCCCAGTACTGAACCCTGTGGTACCCCACTAGTTACCCTCCTTTCTTCACTGTGGACTCCGTTTACTATTACATTTTTGCGTCCTGTTGTCCAGCCAGTTTTTTGTCCAGGCTACCACCTTGGGACCCACTCCAAGGCTGGCTAACTTGTATATTAATCATTCTGGTTGCCTTGCTGTAAGCCTTGATGCTTTGGCTAGATTGCTTTTGGTGGGGTCACTTTTATGACAATTCTGATCTATTTCTTCAGAAGTGCTGCCCATCTTAACCCCTCCCATCCAATAGTCTGATCTGGGTTTCTTGTTCCCTATGTGCATCACCCTCCATGTTTTGGCACTGAATCTCAACTCTCCAACCCAAATGAGATCCTCCACCAGTCCAAAATTGAACAAGGTACACAGACATTTTTCAGAATGGACTAAGTAATCTACCAGCACAAGGAAGATGATAAAATCACCAATGAACATATGCTTCATACATTAATATCATCAGATTTTATTAGTTGCTCTGACCACCATGTTTCTTTAATGACTTCTTCTGCTACTTGACTAAATATAGATCTACTGGTCACCCCAATCTTGCACCTAAAATTGGTGAAAGGAATTACCCAAGTCAGCTTCATTTCTATATCAAAAGGGTTATGTGTAACAAAGTTTACAAGCTCCTTAAAAATAAACAAATCAGCTGGCTCAGATGGACTAATTCCAAAGTCCCTTAGATTCACTGCCTCTCAGATAGTAACTCCCATAACCAACATTTTCAGCCAATCCCTTATGGTTAACAATGTGCCAGATGTCTGGAAAACAGCACTAGTTGTCCCACTACACAAGAAGGGTAAAAATATATTACTCAAACACTACCACCCCATCTCAATCCTGTCAGCTTTAGCTAAACTGCAGGAGAAAATCATACACACCAAATTAAACACATACCTTCAACAACATAACCTAATATGTAGGGAATGACACCAGTTCAGAAAAGGGCACTGCACCCATACAGCCCTGGCTGAGCTCACAGGCACCATCTACCATGCAATGGATAAGGACCCAGTAACAGGCATTGTGTTTGTGGACCTGACCAAGGCTTTTGATCTGGCTGACCATGGTGTACTAACTTACAGACTACACAAACTTGGTCTTGGATCCCCTACTCTTGCTTGGTTCAAAGATTACCTGAGCCACAGGAAGCAGATGGTGAATGTGGACAATACTGTTTCTGGTGTCAACAATATCACAAGTGGGTTCCCTCAAGACTTCATATTGGGACCTCTCCTGTTCTCCATTTTCATTAACAATCTGCCAATGGTCTGCAATCCCTTGCACACTCTCCTCTGTGCAGATGATGCAGTTGTATACACACATAGTGACAACATCAACACAATCAAATACAGTTTCAATAAATTGCAGGAATGGTTTGTGCAAGAAACAATGGTCCTGAACCTCCCAAAAACTCAATCAATGCTGTTTGCCACTAGCCATAACCTGCAAAATGTGGCCCCAATGTTTCACATCAAGGCAGAAAATGGTACATGCCTGGAAAAAGTCACCTGCTACAAATATCTGGGAGTACACTTAGACCCTACACTGTCCTTTCACACCCACATTCAAAACACCTCTAACCTGCTTCACCAAAAGCTATGCTGTCTGTTCAAAAACTGCAAGTACCTAACTCCCAAAACCAGAACCAGAATAGCCCAGGCAAATCTCCTCCCCACACTGGACTATGGATCATTGATCATTGATGCTGCCAACAAAACAGTTCTACAAAAAAAAGTACACCCTATCTTACAAAATCACCAAATCTGCATTTTCATATGATAACAAAATGCACCATTGTCTCTCACTGCACACATTAAATTGGCTATTACCAGAGCACAAAGCCAATCTAACACTTACCAGGTGTATCAAAAAAGCCATCCACTCAAGGGCCCCCACTTACCTAACAGATCAGATAACATTCATTGATGTGCCTTCCTCCTGTTCAATCTCAAATAATAATATCAGAATCTCACTGCTCCGCACAAACATGGGATAACGCTCATTTTGTTATTGAGCTGCTTCACTCTGGAACTCAATACCCCCCCCCCCAGCAAAAAAATCCTCAACAGTCTTTGCCTTCATAAAGAAACTGAAAAACCATTACTTTATGCTGAATGTCTATGATTGCAATGGTTAATTTCTCTCTTGCTCCCTCTCCGCATATGCACTTACTACACTGCCTGTATTAAATTATAGAAACCTGAATTGCTTGCATCAGTTACCTCACTGCATTTGCATTGTATGTATGTATGTCCCAACTTTCAGTAACCTGCTCTCTCTGTATTCAAACAGTATAATTTTTTTTGATATCTATTCTGTTGAGCCATTTTACCCAGGCCGTACCTCAAAAAGGCATTTGTTGCCAGTGTGCTCAGCCGGTTACCCAAGTTGAAATAAATAAAATAAAATATTCCTTATTTTTCCTGGTCTTTGCCAGCTTTATCAAGGGGAAGTGGTCCTAGAAATTTCAGATAAGTTAATAGTTAATTTTATATCTGTTATGTTGCACTTCACATAGCAAGAGACATTCAATACAACTTAATTATGCTTTGCACTTCAAGCATTATTATTTCATGATACATTCTCGGGTTTCAACTCACCAATGCTGGTTTACAAATACATTCCATCAGAAGCTTGACACACTGAAGCGTGTCTTGGGAGAATGATAATGTTTGAAGTACAAAGCATAATTAAGTTGTATTGAATGTCACTTGTTATATGAAGTGCAACATAACAGATATAAAATTAATTCTTAACTTTTCTGAAACTTCTAATATGACTTCAACTTGATAAAGCAGACAGGGACCAGCAAAAACATTTGGGGTAGGAATATGGTGGTCAGAGCAACTAATGCCATCCAAAGATATTAATTTAAGAAGCACAAGATTAGTGGTGCTTTCTTCATCTTTTTGCTAGAAGATTGAATTTCAACTGCCAGACCTTTGGCCACCTTTGTAACCCTTGCAGGTCCCTCTGAAACTCCCCCCTGTCTACACTGACACAGAACCAACTGATATCTGTGAAAGGACACATCTTGCCCTGTATTCATCCTCCTTTCTCTGTGTTGAATACATTGAAAACAACTGGTCCCAGAACCAATACCAGAGGCACCCCACTTGCAACATCCCTCACCCCAATTTAACCCCATTTACCACCACCCTCTGATGCCTTCACTAACCAACTACCCACCCACCAATCTAATTATGTCCTTTGCTGCACCAAGAGCCTCTAACTTCTTCAGCAACCTGTATGAGGTATTGAGTCGAATGCCTTGCTGAAGTCAAAATAGAGTAAATCCACTGCTTGTCCCCTATCCACTGCCTTAGGTACCCAGTCAAAGAATTCAACCAGGTTTGTCTGAAATGACCTCGGTGCCAATAAACCATCCTGATTACTATCTTGGAGTCCATTTTTCTTCAGCTAGTCCACTAGGGTCTCCTTAACTAGTGTTGACTTTAATTTACTGTCAATGGAGGTAAGATCAGGCCTTGAGTTACCTTTTGCTCTTTATCCCCTGACTTGTGAAGTGCAGCAACTTCCACTACTCTTCAATCTATTGGGTGCCCTTGACCATAGTAAATTACTGAATTGCCCTGCCAGGGATTCAGTTGATTCTGATATCAGTTTCCTGAGCACCCTCAAGTGCATCTCATCTGGCCCAGAAGCCTTGTCAATTTTCAGGATTGAGAGCCCTTTTCTAGCCCTTTCTTCTGTAATTCCCACCTGCTCCATTTCTGTACTCTCCCTTGCAGTAGCCTTCATATTGCTTTCTGGCAAAGGCCTACTATCCTCTACTGTAAATGCTGAGCATAAGCAGTCATTCAGAATTGATGCTTTCTGCTCATCCTCCTTTATTACCATACCCCCTCCATCAGCCTTACAATTCACCCTTCATCTTTCTTTTTTCACTAATTTATCTGAAAAACTGTTTTCCCCTCCCTTGTCCCTCTCTGCAATATGCTTCTCTGTGTCTGCTTTTCTTATCTCTGACTTCCTTCTTGTCCTCCCTCATCCGTTCTTAGTATTTGCTCCATTCCTTGTCCCCCTGTTGCTGTTTAACTGATGAAGGCCATTTTTGGTCTTCACTGCTTCCCAGACCTTCTTTGAGAACCAAATAGGTCTGTTGTGCCTGTTTTTCCTAGGCATGTGTTTTCATGCATGACATAGTTGCCTTGAGAATGGTCATTAAAATGCACCCCCAATCTCTCCTTCACCCCCATGATGTCTACCCCAGTTAACTTATCCTGGTCTAGTTCCCTCATCTGGTCAAAGTTTGCTGTCTGAAATCCACAACCTCAGCATTTGACAAGGGTGTACTGGTACTTTGGTCCAGTTTTAACTGTATGGTTTTATGGTAACTGAACCCCAGTGTTTCCCCCCACCCACACTCCACCTACTATTTCTGAGTCGGTGACTACCATGTTGAGAATGGCAGCCTGTCTTGTGGGTTCCCTGACACTGCACCAGTGGGCAGTCCTGCAATGTATGTAGCAGAGCCTGACTTCTGGTGCTCTTAGTTGCTGGAATGTCCCAATCTATGTCTGGCTGATTGAGATCCTGATCACCACTACCTCCTCCTTTGTACTCCTTTCTCTATTTCTGCCCCTATTTCCCTATCACCATTGTTCCCTTGCCTTGGTGATCTATGGACAACTCAATGTACATCTTCTTACCTGATGTTGTCATGTGCTGCACCCACAGTGATTCTGTTTCTGTATTCCCTTTCATGATGGCCCCATCCTCTATCAACGCTGTGTCTTCCTTGACATAGAGGGATACTCTTTCTCCTTTCTCTTCAACTAATCCTACCTATACATGGTGTACCCCTGTACTGCCAGGTTACAGTCATTATTCCTGGTGGCCCATGTTTCTGTATGAACTATGAGGTCTAACCCTGTATCTACCACCATTGCCTGGATCTCAGTCATTTTGTTTCCTAGGCTGCAGGCATTAAGACAGGTTGCTTTCCAGCTTCTGCCTACACCCTTGTCTTTTTTCTTAGCTCATCTACTTTCATCTTCCCCTTCCCTCATTAATTTCCTGATTTTCTTACTCCCTGTCCACTTTGTGAGCCTTACCATCTCCCTGGCACCTTTTCCTAAGTTATTATGGACCTTTCCTTGCTGCTTCCATCTCTATAGCTCCTATCCCCCATTTCTGGGTGAGTCCTAGCTATGTTCCATATTTTTTCTCCATAATCTGTAGTTACCCCAGTCTTAGACCCCCCCCTGCACAGTTTAACGGTCCACCAATGTAGGCGTTAAACTTCTGCCTAAGCACACTAGCCCCCTCCTTTGTTCAATGAAGAACAATGCCCTTGAAGAGCCTCCTGTCCCAGAAGCCCCCGTCTCCTACAAAATTGTACCCCTCCTCCTCACACCATCCCTTCAGTCACCCATTAAACTCATCAATATCCTCCTTCCTCTCTCTACCCTTCTCCTTCCAACATCCCACACCAAAAGGACCTTGTTTGGAAAAGGCCAGAGAAGTCCAGTCTGCACCCTCAGCTTTCAAAGGTTGTGCTCCACTGACTCAATAGGCTGATTCACCAGACGGTTGGGACCCAAATGTGCTAACACCTAAGCACGCCTTCCCCCTTCTCTACCATCCTCCCTATCCTATCAAAGTCTTAGATGGCTGATGCACCATGAAAGCCTCTAACCCCTCAACCCCTTCCCCTCTTCTCACTACCTTCTTCACACCTCTAATCACAGAATCCCCTACAACTAGGATACTTCTTGCTGTCTTCCTCCTTTTCTCTCCACTTTCTGCCACCAAGTCATCCTGTTCACTATTCCCAACTGGCTCAGAGTTCCTTCCAAAGGAGTTAGATGCTTTTGCCTACTCCAGTGCTGCAAAGATGTTTCCTAGTGGGATTTGAGGAGCTTGAATGGCCTCCTTGTGACTACTACCCATCCCCACCACATTCCATTCCCCCAGGCTACTGGGCCTCTGGGGGAGTGGAGTTGTGAGGTATGCCTGGGGGTACCAGATCAGTGGATATGCCAGTTGGGATCTTTCTAACCTTGCTGCTACCAGCTGTGCATAGAGCTCCTCAAATGCCCTACATATGGAAAGTGTCCCTTACTCCAAGGTGTAACCCAGGAGATGAGCACCTCACAGTCCCTGCAATTGACTGTCTCCCTGCTGTACCTGTGCTCCATACTATCTGCTGTTTTCCTTCACACAGTACCTAGCTGACTCCTTCCTTTGCTGCAGTAACTTAAAATTAGCCACACTCCAAGCACAACACATGTGGCTCAATTTTCAAAGTCCCCATTGAAGCGATGCAAGGTGCACCATACATCCCATTGAGGCAATCTCTTGTGCACCAGGTACCCAGTTCCAGATTTTGTAAGAATGGGTAACCCAGTGCCAAAGTCCCAGAGGCTGTCACATGCAATCCAATGTGCCAAATACTTGGCGCACTGGAGGGTATTGACTAAGGCGGCCATCTTCTCCTGGCAGATGCAAAGCTAGCCTAGGTATCCTCCTGACCAGATACCATGATGTAGGTGCCAGGTGGATGACAGGCAATGATAAGTGTGACAGACCCAGTGAGTGTGGTGAGGGGAGTCACCAGGGAGCTACAGACACCAGTGACTGGCCAAAGGCTACTGTCACATCCCAGGCTCTGTGTGGCCAAATTGTAGTCCCCAAGAGTGCAGTGAGCAGTGGTGCAACATTTTGGATGGAAGGCTGCCCACCCATGGCCATCTGCAGGGCACTGAAAGCCTGCATGACAATTGCTCTATAGCCCCCACAATCAACAGTGCTCCAGGAGTTCCCAGACAGTCCATGTGGCTCAGTGGGGCCATCCCATGACCGTGACTTTTACCTGTGATAGATCACAGTGGCACAATCTGTCATACAATGGCATGGCTGACTCTACCACTCCATGACCAGGGCATGGCTCACAGTCACAGGCAGCACCACCACTCATACACCCTCTTCGTGCCAGCTTCTGGACACCCAAAACACTGGTGACTGTCCTGGACATGTTGACACCATGGACAAGGGGTGATCATGGTACTTGCTAGTACCTGCTGCTGCCGAGCAGCCATGGCCAGTGGCAGTGCACAGAGCATTAGACTAGATCTGGCTAGTTTAACTGCAGCAGACAATGTGCCCTTTGGCAGAGATCTGAAAATCCCATTTTAGCAGATGTTCCAGCACTGCCCTGGCGCTAGCCCTCTTCTGCCATGGCACGCCCACATCTTGGGTGCAAGGCTGGTGAAAGGGCTAGTTCGGCACAAGAGCACCTGATTTTGATGCAGTCTGCATTCAAAAATTGAGAATGCTACAAAATTTGATGTAAGGTGTCCCTTGCATCAATTGTGTTTGACACAGGCATCTTGCATCAGTTTTGGGGCTTTGAAAATTGAGCCCATGGAGTTCTCACTGCATAATCAATTTAATTTTTATTTTGCATCTCATAGAAAATAATACTTTAACAGTACAGAACCCTTACAGGTCACTATGCAGACAGGAATTGCCCCGGCGCTTCACCAATCAAAGCTTCATCAGGGGGCAGGGACCTGGACACACTACCACACTTTCATAG
This sequence comes from Neoceratodus forsteri, assembly GCA_016271365.2. Taxonomy (NCBI): domain Eukaryota; kingdom Metazoa; phylum Chordata; order Ceratodontiformes; family Ceratodontidae; genus Neoceratodus; species Neoceratodus forsteri. The sequence goes on along the minus strand of CM028132.1, from coordinate 236,481,655 downwards.
TCCAGCAGTGATGATGTCCTAAGATTTAACATCAAAACAACTGCTAGTGAAATACTACTACAGTTCATAACTTCATTATGTATAACACTCATATATCAAAACAGTTGTCACACAGTAAAAAAAGCAGATTTTATCACAAAATAACTAGATTAAGCAGTAGCATGTAATATTAATATCCTGGTGGGTTATCCAAGTATACTACAGTTAGTGTACTACAGTACATATTGCCTAATCATTTATGATTTTTATCACAAATATGTCTGCTACCTTTACTCATATATAAAAACCTTCAACTAGGCCTAAAAACTAAAACTCCCTTTAATTAAACTAAATAAGTAAATAACTGAATATTCTTTCCACTCATGCTCCCTCTTTACAGACATAAAAACATTTAAAAAAATCAAGTATTGCTTAGTGTTTCCATTTCTTGGGTTTGCTTAATAACCATGAAAATACTCCTCCTGTCCTTACCATTTCACTAGAGAACTCCATGTTGCTTCCCCAGCAACAGGAAAAACTGAGGTTCTGGCTCCATTTGATTTGAGGCCTGTGTGTGTCTGTGTGTGTATGCCCATGAAATTTGGCTGCGTTTTGAATTTATATATTCCCTGTGAGTGTGTGTATGTGTGTGTGTGTGGGGGGGGGCATTCTACTACTGGAGTACAACAGAATTTGAGTAGCTGTATTCCACAGTAAACAAACACAACATGCACTAAATGTATAGAAAGACAAATGACTGACAGGTGAAAACAATCTGTGGCATGACTATTTTCTGCTTTTTGCAATATTCCATAACATTTTTTGTGTCTTTTTAAGCTATGGGCCTGTTAAGTTTTTAAACGGTCCATTTACCCATTTTATAAGTGCAGTTAGACACTTGAAGGTGTACTGGTTGTATTGCTTTTAACACACTTCCGGGGGGCTGAAGACGCTTGACTCTGCTGACAGCCCTGTGCCTTACTACACCCCGGGCATGTGGTACAACCAGCCCAACCAGTGTCCCATTGTGTTTAATGGCTCACGTAACAAAAACATTTCCTTTTCAAGACTCTAAAGACACTTAATTTTCTAGAATTGTATTGCTGGTATTCTAGAACTCAGTGGACTGAGTTAAATCAGCAAATTAGGTGTGCTGCTACTTCTGATTCTATTACAGAACCAAAACACAATGCCAGAATATCTGCTTTATATTATATGACTATAAAGCAGTGGAACTGCATACACCAATCAGAGGACAGCACTACTCTACCTCTTATTTTGCATACAGTTTCTGCCTCATGCTCCTGCACACAGCTGATTACCCCATGGTTATTCCTGTCAAAGTTGCCATGGCGCAATCAGCTGTGACAGGAATCGAAGTTTAATAAAGCAGTGTCTTCAAGGTTGTACTCACGCCATGGCTGAATGAGCTACAGGCTGCTGTCGGAGCACAGTGAGTGTGTTTCAAAGAGCAGGCAGGCAAAAGGACTTGGTTGTTTCTGTGCACATCTGTAGGAGAAGGAAGCCTGCACTTTTGATGACTGATCATCGGTGACTGAGCTGGAGAAGTGGAGGCAGCACCCTCTGACTGACTGGGACAGCATGGCTCAGTAAACCTAAAGGGTGGGGTAACGTATTGAGCACCAAACACCATGGAAGCACCAGCAGGAGATTCAGCAGGGGCAGTGATGTGACCAAAGTTTGACAGGAAGTCCAGTGCTGGCAGAGTCCAAGAACTGATAGAAGAAAGATAACGAGTGGAGTCCTATAAACCAGTAAGAGTTCCCAAGAAACAGGCAGGGTTAAACAACACGTGAAACTCATCCAAACACTGCTGACATGGACAGACTGATATACATACGGACATGGACTTCTACTCAAGAATGACAGTTGGCAAAAGTTTCAAATAAAGATGTTTTAGCCACATTTAGCCCTTGCCACCACTATTACATGCCATGTAACAGCTGTCCACTTGTGGAATGTAACACTACCATAACAAACAGTGGGGAGATCAGTAACAAGGGTACAAATAAAATGAAGATTATCAGCAAAATTTGTACTGTTTTGTGCTGGAGGCAGTTCCACTGCTTCATAATATGTAGAGTGAGGGGTGTCTCTTATGGGATAATAAGGTTATCTTGTGCTGGTTTGGACTGACAAAACCACTTAGCTTCGCTTTGTGTTCCTCTCACCCAAAACAGCATGAGACAACCTTCTTATTCTGTAAGAGACACCCCTCACTCTATGTATTAATTTATATTATAATACTGTTTTGAAGAGCAGCTGATGCCTTCAGGAAAACTTCAAAAAAATATAATATATAGACACAGTTCAGCTTGTATGTCACATTAGTTCTGTATTCTTCCCCTACATTATTTATTACTGGTGTCATTTGTATGAAAACTGGAGCTTTGCTCCAGAAGAGTTCATCTATTCCTGTTTCTTTCCCCCTACCTGAGGACATAATGCACTCCTGTGACATCACATTTACTCCCATGTCAACTGTTTGTGATGTTATAACACAGGATTATGACTTGAAGTAGGGTGTAAGCTAAAGAGGCAGATGAACTCTAAGGGATAAAGATCATGTATTCATGCAAATTTCCTAGGAAATAAATAATGGGGAGGAGACATATATAGAATATATATGGAATGCAACCTTAATTGTACCTAAATATCATGTTTTTTTCAAAGTTTTCTTTAAGACAAAAGCAGCTCTTATAATCTAGAGTCCTACATTTGAACAAGTTATATTTTCTAAAAATGCATACATGATAGGGTTAAAAAGCTCTTTTAATCACAGTAGCAGCAAATAATTAAATCAGAAGATTAAAAGTTTAGGTTTTCATGTATTGTAGCTCCAATTCAATTTAAGATGTCAGGTTTTGTTAGTTTAACAATGTAAGAAAAAAAAAACATTTTCTGCTCTTGATTAGTACCAGGTGTTTAACAATGCACACAATAGACATTTATGAAGACAAATTGAGGCATAATGTATTTTTCTAGCCTTGTAAAACATGAATTGGCTAAGGCCAACATGCTTGCACTGCCATTACAAAAGGCATACACACACCCAAGCGCCTACTTGTTGATGACATGTGCAATGAATTGAGGAAGCCTCAAGGAAAATTTCAAGGAGAGCTAGTTCAAAGAATGACTGGAGAACACCTGGAACATCCAATACAATTTCTACCTTCAAACTTAAGACTAGATAAGGTAAGCACAGAGGAAGCCATCCTAATGTTCTGCTTTACCACAGAACGGTTTGCCACATTAAGGTACTACAGCATAGCATTTCCCCTCTACAGCAGTCTTATTCAAAGCACCACATCAGCTACAGTGTTACCTTTGTTTGCTGATGAGAAGCAGTAAGGTAACACTTCAGCTTATGTGCTACGTTGAATGATACTGTTGTAAGAGGGAAGTACTGAATTTCAGTACCTTAGTTTGGTAAACTGTTCTGTGGTAAAGCAGAAGATTAGGATGGCTACCGGTGTCCTGCGAAAATAAAGCTCCCATGCCCTTTGATGAGAGTAGCAATTAAATAAGGAAGAACCCTTTTAGAAAAGTACTGTATACTAGTACACAGAGTATCTGTAACAAAATGGGCATGCACCAGCAGTAGAGGAAATAGTGCATTTTCACTGAAACATGGGCAATTTGGGAGTACAGCTAGGACCTAAATATCCTGGGCTACACACTATTCAGAAGGGAGAGATATGGCAAAGAGGGAAAACCTGGGGGGATCCAAGGTGGCGATGGGTATGTAGACACGCTAAAGAGCTGCTCACGCCATTTTCTAAGTCTTCTTCCACTTACCCGAGTATGAGGAAATCAGCATCAGTACATATTTCTCAAAGAAATTTCTTGCAATGGAGCAACAGAAGAGGAAGAAGGATTCCTCCTCTCCAGACACAAAAATGCTGATCAGAAAAGGGGAGTTGGATCGCTACCTTACTGGCTCATCTGATTCTGGGGAAAAGCAAATGCTGACCAGTGCTGGGAGCTCGCCTGTAGCTTTGGGGGGTTCTACAACTGCCAACCCAGAGACAATGCAAAGGTCTAATTTCTGTATCTCTGGATTGCAAGGCTCAACAAAGGCTTGAGACATGGAAGAGTTACCCAATCCAATGGATTCATTGTTAACAGCAGCTAATTTGCAGCAAAGGCAAAAACCTCCCACTACAGGATTATTGAGAACTTCCACTGTTACGCTGGTGAAAAAAATGCAATGGAGACATCAAAGGGATCTTAGAAAGGTGAATGTAGAGGGGACCTCAGATTCAGGTAATCTCCAACAATTCTGTTCTTCTTCCAGTAAGAGATTGATCCCTCAAACTTCCTGACAATATTCCTACCAGCCAAAGTGGAGTTTAAAATGCTAAAGGAAGCATCCACTTCTTTTTCAAATCTATTCACTTTTCTGACTTCATTTGACAATAAACTAGGTCTGTTTATTAATAGATCAGATATGTTAGATAAAGAAATGAAAACTACTCTGGGAGCTAGAGGGGCTGAGTGCATGTACAGGGGGAAGACTGGGACTGCACAGCAAGCATCCAATCAAAGACCTGTGCCAGCATCAGAGTGCTCCCCTGCTTCATGTGAGTAGAGATGCAGCAAAATTAAATTTTGCCAGTGAAATCATGAATTTCATTCTGCAAAACATTTTGAGAAATTTGCAAAGTCCGCTGACTAATTTTGTTGCAGTGAAATGTGAAATTCCACTGGCAAAATTACAAATTTCACCCACGAAATGCCATATTTTTCCCACGAGTGGTGGAATTTCACCCAAGAGTAGTGAAATTCCACTGCCCATGGGCAAAATTCCACATTGTGTGAGTGAAATTCACGATTTCACTGGCAGAATTGAACATTTCGCAGCCACAAAATATTTCACAAAACATGCAAATTTCACAAAATATTTTGTGTAATGAAATTTGCAGATTTCGCACATCTCTACATGAGAGTGGTGTCTGATTAGGTGCAGAGTAGATTCTCATGTCAGTTTGCAGTTTCTGTGCACAGACCACTCTGCACCCAATGAAGGGCTGACTCATTGTTTGGGGTTTGGGCCCATAATCAAGGACATTAAATATGAAGTGCCTATAAGACAAAGTGACAACAGCGTCATTAGTTTTGTGACAGTGCTTGAGAAAAAATAAAACAAAACCAGTACCATGGTGCTAGACTTTAAAAAGGTTGACTATGAACAAATCAGGTCTATAATAGATGTACAGTAAGAGGACTTACACAAGGATGAATGAGCAGAAAACAAGTGTGCGAGAATAAGAAAAAATACATGAGGCTACTCAACTTTCTGTGAGTTATAATACATAAGCATGCATTTGTCAATGCAGAACATATTTACTTGCATACCGTCACATATTAGAAAAATAATATTGTGATGCTACAGGCTGGCCACTTCCACTGGGCTAAGGGGTATAGGCCCCTGTAATCAAATCAGGCCACGTGTAGTGCATTGGCAGGAGTGATGCATAGCATTTAGTCCTTGGCTGGCCTGTGGGAGTGTGCTGAGTATGGGGCCATGTTGATCATTGCACAGTAACTATGCCCTGCTCTGACATATCTCCAGACTAAATATGGGTCACAGGAGCCTAATTGAGATAGCACAGCACAAACATAATAGCGCCAGTGCTCCTGAGGACCATATTGAGACCAAACATGCTAATGGTCCCAGTAGACATACAAGATTTTATGGGCCATTTGCATGCCTGTTATGGACTTATTAGCATGCTTGCATTCACCAGAGCATGAGTACTATAGCTGTTTTGAATATTGCTGGTGATCTACTGGTCTTCTACTCCCCCCCTCCAGTCAGTCATACTGTAGTTGTCTTGAATATTCCTGGTGGTGTAGTGGTACACCCACCCCGATCACCCATCCTGTAGCTTTCTTGAATATTTCTATTGATCCTCTGTTCCCCCAAAAGGGCATCCAACCACCTCCTGACCCAGTTGCTCTGGAGCCCACTCCCAGCACCCACTGCTTTCTCCAGTCACCTAAGCTAAGCTACGGTAATAATTATGGGGATTGGCACAGCCCTCTCCTCACCACCAAGGTTGGATGCCCTCTGTCTCAGTTTCTACAATACTCGCAATAACTTACTGACAGTCAGGCAGTGGCCAACTAAGGTGGTAAGTGGAGAGCTTAGCCAGTCATCATCACTTTTGCCATACTGAAGTCCAGCTTAAGTGACCGGGGCAAGGGGGGTGCAGGAAGGAGGGTCCCGAGAAAGTTTGTTGGAAGTATGTCAGATACCCTTATGGGAGGTGGGATAAGTTAGATCACCAAGCATATTCAAGACAGATAAGGATCAGTGATGAGGAGGCCACAGTGCATGGGCATAAGGGTATGCATTTGGCAGTGTTAAACAGCATTGTGACAGAGGTTGTTTAGCCTTGTTGAAACTGCCAAATATACTGCTGCCCCCAGTATGCATGGGGATCCCTCATTTGCATTGGTGCAGCCATATATTCTGCATAATCATGCTGCTGGGTCAGTGCAGCACATCAAGGGCCTCTGAATATGATCTCCACCCCATTAGCCAGTGCTATTGACGGCTAATGTGGCACTAACCCAGTTAGTGCTATGCTAACTATTTAAATATGCAGACCATAGAGCTGAAAATGGTGAACAGAATAAAGAACATCCTTATAAGTTTACTGCTTCTTCATAACTTCATTGTTTGATATGTTGACGCTTAAATTTTCAACATAGTCCTTTCATGAACTCACATCATGACAAAGATAGGTGAAATTATTTAAATGTTGTCTGAAGGGTGATTTTGCAGAGTGACTGCAAAAATATGTTTTGGAGAGGATCTGAAAAATGACATGCATCATGTTCATGAATGAGGTAACAAGAGGGCTATGTTAAAAACTTGGGGCCAAATCTTTCAAAACCACAGTTATGCATAAATGATGAAAATATTCAACATTTCCTCATACCTTTGTTGTTTTTGGCATGTTTCCTCCACATTTTAACATAGTTATTTTATGACCCCAGCTTATGATCAAGACAAGTGGAAATTTTCAAATCCCATGTCAGTGTCATGTGTCAGTGTCAGTGGTTCAGCAGGTAGCACACTCACCTCTGAGGTGGGGAGATCAGAAGGCTGTGGTTTCTATCTCTACACCAGGCACTTGGGTAGCATGGATGGGGCGGTGGGTGCTGAGAGGGGGGATCAGTGTAGGGGTGGATTCTGAGGGGGTGCAGAACAATTCAAGGGACCTTTTTCTGTATGTAAAAATAAATAATAGGAAGAACAGTTTGAATATGAGAAGCAGTGTCTTTTATTTCAACTCCTATCACTGTGAATTGGGCACCTTAGTGTTGGTTTCTTGTTTGGCAGTACTGAAGGTAGGCACCCTCTTGTTACACCGTCCTTTTGGGAGTAGGGGGATAGCTGGTATTGGGGATGGGCACCTCAGTATTGGAAAAGGAAACTATGAGGGATGGTCAGCAACTAGAGAGGGGTTCTTTTATTTCAGGTCCAGACACTATTGAGTGGGTACCCGGTGTTGATTTCTTGTCTAGCAGTGCTCAGGTGGGCATCCTGGTATTTCATCTTCTTTGTGGGACTGGCGGATTATCCGGCTCTGGGCGTGTGTTTGTGGGGGGGGAGGGTGAACGCTGGGTCAGGTGGGTGGGGAATGATAGGCCATTGGTGACTGCTGAGTCTGTCAGGGGAAGGGATTGGTGGCAGTACTGCATAGCTGGGATGGACAGGTAGGGGGATGCTACTTTGCTAACTAATGTCAGCACTACAAAAGGATGCAACTGCACTGTGATAGGTGTGACTGCATTCTTTCATACAAAGGATGTTTACACCCATCTGCCAGCAAATCAACATTAGCAGCAGCCTTGTCAGGACTGAGTACACATACATACCTGCAGGCTCAACTACTTTGGCTGCTTGCAGCATATACCTCCCCAGCCACTATTCTGGCCAACCATGCCAAGATGTTTGCTTTGTGCATGCATGCAAGCAAACATAAAAAGGCCAAAAATGGCATAACTAACCACTCTGGTTCAATAGTAAGATAAAATGACTCTGAATGACAAGAATGTGGTATTCAGAGAATAAAAGAAGGACCAAATTTATAAAAGCAAGGCAATATACAAGGAGAAGCAGGCCATTAGCAAGGGTGCCATAAAACAGTCTAAAGCAGACATAGCCTAGAGAAATGCAAAGTCAGAGTAATGACAAGACTTTCTTCTGATACAAAAAAAAGAAACACTAATGACTGCACTACAAGGGACAAAACTGGTGGTGTATGCTTCAGGGGCACATATACAACACTGACAGTTATTGGCCAGTTAGTCTACTATCAATTGCAGGTAAACATCCAGAAGAGGCTCGCCAGGCTGTCCCCGTTCACCTCCTTCTACACTTTCTATGGTATTGCAAATGAAGTTGCCTCCTCAAGTAGCTTGAGGTCTGGTTTGACCATCACCTCAGCTTCTAGGTGCTCACAGATGTCATCCACCAAAATCTTCATCCCAAACTGGGTGCGAGCTACAGGACTAAAGTCATCCTGTTTCCTGCCCATTGAGAATTAGTTTTGAAAATGATCCTTCCCATCTTTGACTATGATGACATTGTTTGTAGCACTTTTTCTGGCTTTTTGCCTTGGACTGCCCTCCTGGTATACACCACTGCTCCATTTACTTCTCCCTCTCCCTCCCTTTCCTTGATGCCAACCACCTTACTTGCTGTGCCTCTTTTACTTCCAAATTCTGGCTTGGCTCTCTCTCCCCCTATCTTTCACCCTTCCTTTCTCCACCTCCTTCCTCCCACCCTGTTTGGAATGCAAGTTTCCATTTCTTTTCCCTCCCCTCCAGGAAAACTACTGCATGCCACGGCACTTTCTAATATTATTTCCCTAAGCTTTGGTCCTCCCTTTCCCTGTCTATCCACTCTGCCTCATCCTTCTCCTCCCTCAAGTCCCTTCTTCATGACTTTACTGTTCTTTCCTGCAGTTCCATCTGACCCCTGTTCCTAGAGTTTCCCTTTGCCCACTCTGTTCTTTGAGTACCCTGCCCGGCTCATAGCACTGTCTGCAAAAGCATCATAAGCACCTTATCTGTGTGGCATTAATCTGCTCCTATTTGTGTCTATACCGTATCTAGATTTGTTCTGCATCAGTACAATACTGGATTGCAATTGCTTTGTTCCCTCTTGTACGGTTACTCAGGCTGGGAGGTTTTCAACTCTGCCCTAATCTTGTGTCGCATTCAGTTGTTAATTGCTCTTGTATGTTTATACTGACCTTGCACCTTTTATATTGAAAATACTGGTTTATCTGCATGTAATTCATCACTGCCCAACTGTACTGTATTTTCATTACCTTTGCACCTTACTACTGTGATGTATTATTTTTCTAAAATATACTTCCATCATAGGGTAGGGCACCAAATCTTAAAGCAGAATTCCTTAGCATTTTTCCTGTATTTAATATAAAGAGATGCCAGAAGGCTATTCCAATATTTATTCATTCTGGAATCTACAAAGGAGGATGGAAAAACAGAGGAGGGGGGAAGGGAGTTTTATGTCTCATTTGGTGGAAGTAGTTGTTCTGAAATATATACCCCTTTCACTAAATTAATATGTGGTTAATTGTATTTAAACATACCGGGTCTGACTTGATCTTAACACGAATTATATTGAGTAATAAAAGTCTATGTATTAATATCAATGTTAAAGTACTGGCACTTTAAATGATTTGGGGATCTAGTCAAATTATTTGTTTATATGTATATAAATTGTGAATCAACACTAGAGGGGGTATACTTTGATAATGCCAACCAGGTGAAATGTCAGTATTTTGTACTAACTGCGGTGGTTTTCTGCTCTGCTGCTAATAAAACTGCTGATAAAAGATAAGATAAATTCTTGTGGACATTGGTTTTTACTTTTGCTGGGGGTGAGTTCCGTGACTTGTTTGAACTGACTAAGCAAGACCCTTTACTACCTAGTTACTTCTTGCATGGTGTCTGTTCATTCTGTTGGTGATATCCAGTTATATCACAATATTTGAAGGACCTGTGCTACTGTTATCAGTATATTGATTGGTAGCATGCATCATGTGCACAATCATATATTACAGCTTATTCTTCATTAATATGTTGACTATTCTCCAGCCAGGGAGATTTGCTCTAGCTGCTCACTCATTCTCTTTAAACGTACGTACGTATGTACATACATTACAACATATGAAGAAGCCAGTAGAAGAAGGCCATTTGATCAATCTAGTCTGCTCATATTGCAGGGTCCACTGCTTAAGCTACTGTCCCTGCCCCCCACCCCGCTCCTCCCATCCTCCCTACCCATAATCCTTATCTTCCCCCAATGCCTATCCCAGCATCTCTTGAAGCTGTCCACTGTCTTCAATGAGGCCACCTCTTCTGGCAGCGGATTCCAAGTGTCCACCACCATTTCTGTGAAGAAGTGAATCCTGATCTCCCTCCTAAACCTCCCCCCCTCCAGCTTAAGACTGTGCCCCTCATGTTATGGTTGCCACTCAGCTTAAAGAGACCCTCTTTATCTACCTTATTTATCCCTTTCAAGTACTTGAAGGTCCTTATCATGTCCTCTTTCTCTCTCTCTCTCTCTCTCTCTCTCTCTCTCTCTCTCTCTCTCTCTCTGTCTTCTCTCTCTCGTTCTCTTTCTCTTGTCTTCCAGGGAGTGCATGTTCAAATCCCTCAACCTCTCCTACCCTGCTGACCCACTATAATCTTTGTAGCCCTCCTCTGGACCATAACCAGAAGGTTAATGTCCTTTTTGAAGTGTGGGCACCGGTACTGAACTCCATACTCTAGGTGTGGCCTCACCAGAGACCTATACAAGGGTAGTATAACCTCCTTTCTACTACTACTGATCCTCTTAGCTATGCATCCCAGCATCTTGTTTGCCCTTGCTGCTGCTTTCTTGCACTGCGTGGAGTGCTTCAGGTCACTCATGATCATCACTCCCAGGTCCTTCTCCTCCTCTGATGCATATACCTGCCCTCCACCCAGGTAGTACTCTGTCCTAGGATTCTTGGCTCCAATGTGCAAAATTTTGCATTTCTTAATCTTAGTGTTAATGTTGATTCTGTACAGTCTTAGCCTTGGTGGGAATAGTTAACTTAGGCAATACGTGGTTACCCTTGCCCAGCATTGTGTCCGTGACAAAACTGCATAATTTTGTATATTTCTCAACTGGCCATCCTCAATTTTCCTAGCCAACTGTCCCTACCCCACAGTCTTCACACTTAAGCTCACTATGTTTAGTTTACTACTAGGTCTGGCGGTATTACTATCTGGGGCTTTGGAATGGAGACCATATCCTATGGGAACTCACGACCCTTCATGAACTAGGAACAGTGATGCAGGTATCATCAAGAATGCCACTATGCTTGCACTCTCTGACATAATTAGTACCTTCTGCTGCCTCCCCAGCTCTCTTGTGGGTCACCCAACCTCTGTAGAGCAAATGAATGTTTTTCCTCCTCTTGGACAGATTTCTCAACTTCATCTGCTATCAGCATAGTTGTTATTCCCTCTGGGGTGATTATCACAGGAACTTAATAATCCATATTTCCCACACAATCCCTAAAAAAATGGAATTATATCACCTGCAGGCACAGATGTCTTCTCTCACTTCTTCTGCTACTCTCCTGTTATGTTCACCCCAATCCTGGCCCCCTCGCTCCAAACTCTTATGGTCAGAACCTCCCTATACAGGACGGCAATATGATTAGAAGGGGACAGGATCAGTTGTGTTCCAGGACAGTAGCTGCTTCTTGTTGTTTTTACAGGGTTTCTTGTGGATTTTACTTGGTAGAAGGTTATTTCTTTTCTTTCTTACTTCTAAGGGGCTAGCAGGGTATTGTTTTGGGGGCTGTTGGAATTTTGAAAACTGGTTTGGTGGCTGTAAGTGGGCTCATTTGTTGGATGTTTCACTGCATAACAGGCTGCACTGGTGGAGGCCTATTTCTTCTGATTTAAAACCTATTTGGTGGGATTTGCTTGGGGCTGGTTATTTGAATTGGAGACCTATATTTGTTAATTTTAAGCCTATTTTGATGCGTTGTTAGTGAAGCTGATTAAATTGGAGACCTGTTTACTTTGGCAGCAAACATATTTTGGGGGCTTTGGATTGAATTGTGATTCCTTTTTGCTGACTTCACTAGCTGCAAAGGTTAGTGTATAGTGGGGGAAGGGTATTAATGGTCTGGCCAGGTCTCACTCAGCTAATTGACTGGAGGCAGAGCTGAATCAGGTTTGTGGTGTTAGTTGCTTTGTCTCCTCAGAAGGACCTGGTAGGGGACAGGATCAGTTGTATTCCAGGACAGTAGCTGCTTCTTGTTGTTTTTACAGGGTTTCTTGTGGATTTTACTTGGTAGAAGGTTATTTCTTTTCTTTCTTACTTCTAAGGGGCTAGCAGGGTATTGTTTTGGGGGCTGTTGGAGGTTTGAAAAATGGTTTGGTGGCTGTAAGTGGGCTCATTTGTTGGATGTTTCACTGTGTAACAGGCTGCGCTGGTGAAGGCCTATTTCTTCTGATTTAAAACCTATTTGGTGGGATTTGCTTGGGGCTGGTTCTTTGGCTGCAGGGCTTGGAAGGGCAGACATAGGGCTGATACATTCTCTCAAGAGTTGGGTGTAGGCCCAAGACCCACCCTCCCCCACCCCGAGCTCTGTTAATTTATAGGGAACACCTGCCCTGCAATTGGAGGAAAAGGCTGCAGGTGCAGATCATGTAGTTCTAGCCACTGGGGGTTGGATTTAAAGGCTAGGAGAGAGGAGCTTAGGGAGTTGTTCACTTCCCTTATAAGTTTACTGTGTTGTACTGCACCTAGTAAAAGGGTTACCGGTTTACTGTGGGACTGAATCTAGGATTAGTGGGTGACCTGATTAGGCAGTAGGGGTGTATCTTGGATTAGTGGGGAACCTGGTGGCTCACCCAAGGAAACCTACTTGGAGGGAGATGGGACCACATGTCATTAGGGACGGCATCTTTGGAAGGGTGGTGGGGTGCACAGGGTGTGGAGCAGCCATGATACTGGACTGGGCTTGAAAGTTCAGTGGTTGCCCAGTGTGCTACCAGCTGGCACAGCTTAGGGAGGAGGTTGCAGGGATTAGGAGACAGCTGGGAGAAGGGGGGGAGGTATGGTTGGAGAAAGGAGCAGGGGATCTCCCACGGGGTTGCACCAAGTGCTAGGGGCGGGGGCATAGGGACAGGAGTGCAGGAGAATACTCGGGGTTCACATAGGGACCCTGGCAGAGGGGGCCCAAAAGGAGGACACTACCAAGGAAGCAGGTAGGTAACTGGGGACCCTCACAAAGGGGGGCCAGAGGGACAACATTCTCAGGGAAGTAGGCAGATGGCCGGTGCTGGACAGAAGGAAGCAAGGCAGGGAGGTGGATCGGACCTTACGCTCAGTAACCGCTTCAATTCTCTTCTTCTACTTGAGGATGAGGGGGGTGATGTAGCCATGACAGGAGTGGTTAGAGATGGAAAGGGGGTGAGGGACAAGAGGAACAGGGGGGAACCTGGAATGCAGGAAAATGGGGGAGCAGTGAATCAGAGCAGGAGGGGCAGGGGAAGAGGGAGGAAAGCACAAGGAGAAGGACCAGTTTGGAGGAAAAGGGCAAGGAGAAGGACCAGAAGTACAAGGAGGATACAGTAAAGGGAGCTGAGGCTTTAGGCCAGGGGAGCACGACAAGCAAGGAGGAACTAAACGGAGACAGGAAGGAAGGGAGGACGAGCCAGGCTAGTTTAGCAGATGGGAGAGAAGGACCAGTTGCAAGCAGTGATGGGGGAGTTAGCGAGGTACAGAAGGATACTCGGGAGGAGGAGAGGCATAGGATCAGAGGGGAGGGGGTGGCCAGGGTTAATAAGGAGGGGGCGGCATGTGGCACCCAGATAGGGGGATGAACTAAGGAGCTGGCTGGGTGGAGGGGCCGGTAGAAAGGATGAGGGACATGAAAGAGGGGAAATGGAGGAAAAGGGGCGGTCAGAGTGCTCCTGTTGGGGGATTCTATGATCAGGGGTATCAAATGGGATAGGGAGGGAGACACCTGGCCAGTTAGAACAAAATGCTTCCCTGGACTAACGGTGCACAGGGCCAAGCATGAGGTATATCAGCTGGCAAAGGATTGTGGGGGTTCCCCGGACATACTGGTCCACCTAGGTACAAATGACATTAAGGGAAACAGAGAGCTAGAGATGCAGGCAAGGTTGAGGGAGCTTACCAGGGTCTGTCATGACATAGGATGCACAGTTTCCTTCTCAGAAATCCTGCCGGTGCCTAGCGCTAGTGGGGAACACAAAAGGAAGATTAGAGAGATAAACCAGTGGCTCAGGGAGTGGTGTGAGGCCAGAGGGTAGGGTTGATGGGGGACTGGGGAGACCTGGGAGGATAAGGAGCTGTATGCTAGAGATAGGCTCCATCTCAATTTGGAGGGAGAGGAATCCTTAAGTTGAAAATAGAGGGGTTCATTGGTGAAAAGTGGGGTTTAAATTTATGAAGGGGAGGGATGGGAGAAAGGCTGTCGAGGGGCGATAAGGAGGATTCTGTCTCCACCCCCCTGGGGAGCTGGAGGAATGTGGGAAAAGGCCGACTGGTAAAGTGCAGACCAGGGGAAAACAGAATCTCCATGGGAACACGAGCAGGGGAAATGGAAGTATAGGGAAAGGGTGGAAGGTAGTCCTGCTAAATGCCAGGAGCTTGGGCAATAAAATGCCTGAGCTTCAGGCGATGCTGACTGAGGGAGCGGTGGATGTAGCAGCAGTCACTGAGACCTGGGCCACTCAGGACATGACTTTGACCTGAACCTTGAGGGTTACACTATGTTCAGAAAGGACAGGAGAGAGGGAAGGGGAGGAGGGGTAGCAATGATAGTCAAAAACTGCATAGGCATAGGGGGAACAGAGGAGGCGGAGGGAACCATGGAGGTGATTTGGGTCACCTTGATAACAGGAGGGGGCAAGAAAGTAAAAATAGGAGTGGTGTCTAGACCCCCAGCACTGGCGGAGGAGCTGGAGGAGAGTCTGGTGGCAGATGTTGGGAGACACTGCAGACTGGGCAGAGGAAGGGAGGTGGTGTTGGGGGACTTAAACATGCCAGGAACAGACTGGGAGACTATGACATCCTCGGTGGCCAGGGAACAGAGGTTGTTGGATGTCTTTCAAGACGCGTTCCTGACTCAGCAGGTGGGGGAACCGACCAGGGAGGCGCGGGTACTGGATGTGGTCCTGGCAGACAGTGACCGGATTGGGGGCCTGGAGGTAAGGGATCCATTGGCAGGGAGTGACCATGCCACAGTCTGGTTCTGCCTGGACCTAGGAGGGGTAGAAGGCTGCACAAAGACGAAGGTAACTGACTTCAGGGGGACAGATTTCAAGGAAATGGGAAGGATCCTTAAGGAGCATTTGGATGGGATTGGGTCAGACGTGGATGCTGATAGTACATGGGAAATCATCAGGAGAGGGGTGCAGGATGCTACCAGCACCTGTGCAAGAATAAGATGAAAATGCGGTAGGGCCCGAAAATCCTGCTGGTGGACCAGGGAGGTCCAGGAGGTGGTGTGGGGAAAGAAGGCAGCCTATAGGCAATTCAAGTGCTCAAGGAGTGAAAGGGATCGAGGGGGAGTATAAGCTGATGGCTAGAAGGGCCACTAGGGTGGTAAGGGCGGCTAAGGCAAGGAAGGAGCAGAACCTGACCAGGGAAATTAGGACAAGGAACAAGGGGTTCTTTAGATACATTGGGGAAAAATGAAGGATGAAGGGGCAGATTAGCAGGATTAAAACAGGGGAGAGATGGGCACAAGACCCGGGGGAGCAGGCTGGGGTACTAAATGAGTACACCTCAGATTTCACCAAGGAAAATGGGGGTGCTGCATCATACATGGGAGGAGACAGTGATACTGAGGAGGGGGGGACCCTTACCAATCGGCGGGTCTGGGGAGAGGGGGAGGCATCACTGGCAGGAGGGAGGAAGGCTAAGCAGGGAGAAGAGGTAGCGGAAGTGGAAATCACAGCCAAGAGAGTGAGGGAAGCCCTCAGGTCCCTTAAGATGGAGAAAGCACCGGGGGCCGGATAAATTACATCCCACAGTGCTGAAGGAACTTGCGGATGCCCTGGCAAAACCCCTGGCAGAGCTTTTCACCATCTCTCTGAGGACAGGGTGGGTGTCCCAGGACTGGAAGATGGTGCATATAGTGCCTATCCACAAGGGCGGATCAAGGGAGGTGGCAGGAACTACAGGCTTGTCAGCCTGACATCAGTGGCGGGCAAGGTGATGGAGGGCATTGTCAAGGAGAGGCTAGAGGGGGACCTGGAAAAGTCAGGGTGCCTGGACGATAGACAGCATGGATTCGTCCTGAGAAAATCATGTCAGACAAACCTTGTGGAGTTCTATGACTGGGTGACGAGTGCCCTGGACCTGGGTAGACCAGTGGACGTCCTCTTTCTAGACTTCAGCAAGGCATTTGACTCTGTTCCTCACATCGGCCTGTTGGATAAGCTGGGAGAAATGGGGGTGGGGAACCAGATGATCAGATGGATATAAAGTTGGCTCCAGGACCGGACCCAGAGGGTCATAGTTGGCAGGATAGTCTTGTCCCCAAGGAGAGTCATTAGTGGGGTCCCAAAGGGATCAGTCCTTGAGCCCCTCCTGTTCAACGCCTACATCTCTGACATAAGGACGGGTATCAGGAGTGAGATGAGTCTCTTTGCGAATGACTCAAAACTGGGGACAGTGGTGGATGGGGAGGAGGGGAAGGGAGGGTGGCCCTGCAGTGGGACCTGGAGGCTCTGGAAAGATGGTCTAGAAAGTGGAAGCTGAGGTTCAATGCAGGGAAATGCAAGGTACTGCACCTGGGGGCCAGAAACCCGGGCCAAGTGTACACCCTGGGGGGGAGGATGCTGCAAGTCTCGATGGCTAAGAGGAACCTGGGGGTGGTGGTAGATGTCAAGATGAATAACTCAGAGACTTGTAGGAGGACAGCAGCCAAGGCCAACAGGATGCTGGGATGCATCGCTAGGGGGATCATCTCCACAAGGAGGGAAGTGATACTCCCTCTCTATAACTGCTTGGTGAGGCTGCACCTCGAGTACTGTGTGCAGTTTTGGAGGCCATACTTAAAGAGGGACACTAAACTCCTGGAGAGGGTCCCAAGGAGGGCAACCAAAATGATTTGGGGCTTGGGGGACAGGACCTATGAAGAGAGGCTCGAAGAGCTAAATATGTACACATTGGAAGAGAGAAGGGACTGGGGGGACATGATAGAGGTCTTCAGGTACATGAAGGGGGTAAATAGGGGAGGAACAGTCAGGGTGCTTCAAAGGAAGGAGGAGGGGCCACTAGAAGGCATGGGTGGAAGCTGGAGGGGAGGTTCAGGGGAGAAAGAGGAGGTGCTACTTCACTGAGAGGGTGGTGGAGCCATGGAATCGCTGCCTAGGGGGCTGGTGGAGGCAGAGATGATGGAGGGGTTCAAGAGGGGTGGGACAGGTACAGGGAAGGGTTCTGGAAGCAAAATCCAATGCAGCGAGAATATCCGGAACTGGGAAGGGAGAAGCCAGAGAAGGCGAGGGGGGCAGCAAGGTCAGCTCCCAGGGTGGGGGCTGACCAAACGAGCAGACGCGAAAGACCGTTATGCCTATTCTGCTGGCATTTTAGTATGTTAGTATGTTCACTAAAATATTCGGAGCCTAATGGCAAAAAAAATCCAATTTTGAATCATGGGCCTCCACCAACAAATTTGATATAGCTTTAACAGAGACTTGGCTCACCAGTAAGATTTCAAACTTTGAAATTAATATTTGTAACCCCCCAGTCTCGGGGGCTTTTCTGTCTGCCCCTTTGGGGCTCCCATTTTCCCCAGTTTTCCCCTGTTTATGTCCCCGGTTTTGCACTGGTTTCCCCTGTGTCCCTGGTGCTTCCCTGAGCTCTCCCTCTGGCTCCCTCATTAGTTTTGCAAGAGCGGGGTCGAGGGAGCAGTTGCACAGTGCAGCCAGTTTGTTTTCCACCTTCAGGTGCTTTACTGGTGCTCCACACATACGCAGAAGCACATTTCTTCAATCAGCCATTCGGCAGTTGCTAGAGTTGCTTCTCCATTGTTTCTGGTCTCTTTGTGCAGCAGGGGAGGAACCTGGACCAGTAAGGCCAGAGAGGCAATAGGAGGAGACAGAAAATAGTTTTGGTGAGCACCAATCACGCTCGGGCTACGGGGAGCCACTTAGTTAATATTCATGAAGCAGCATGCATAATAGATGTGGGAGAGCCTATCTAGTGCTGGGAGAGTCTAGTAGCACTAGTAACGGGTTGGGGGAGTTACAAAAATGTTGATTTGAACTCTGGGTTAGCAGGAGAAAGAGGCTGCTAAACGGCAGAAGAGAAAATGAAAAGTAAAAATGTTTTATTGCAGCAGCAGCAACAGGGCAAGACAATGGGACATTATATGGTCTGTATTGGGATTATGTGTAGCTGCCTGGGGCAATAACACATGGCAGCAGTGACTGAGAAAGGGCACAGTAAAAATATTAAATTGTGCGGTCACTTAATGGGGCACAAGGGTGGCTACTTATGTGTGGGGAAATAACTGAGTAAAAATAAACCTCTTGGCTGCAGGGACTTTGTAAAGTTAAAAACCTGTATGGACTCTGGGGGGCTGTTTATCTAGCAGCCATGTTTTGCTGCCATGTGACGCCGGACAACCACTTACAGCATCAGGACTTGCCAGAAGGATTCTGGGGCTTCAGAAAACTCTTGAGGGAAAAATACCAGGGAATATTCTGGCACCATTTTGAACAGTCAATGAGGCATTGAGGGAGCCTCATACATATTAATTTTCCTTATGGACAGTGGCTCCAGCCAATGAGGAGTTGCCAAAAAGCTCCCAAAAAGGAGGGAACTTTTGGACTCTGGATCAGTCTGGAGAGAGCCTCTCCACATGGAGGGGGCTCCAACACCTGAAGAGAGAATGGGGTTGCAAGGCTGGAAAAGTATCTGCCTGGGGGCTGCCAGCAATCTGTCCCCCAGGGCTGGGTGTTTGCCTTCCCCATCTGAAAAGAGTTGGAGGAGAATGTGCAGGCAGTTCTGTGGAGAAGGAGAGCTACAGGATTCTGAGACTGTGGTAGGAAGCTGCACCCCAGTGGAGAAGGTATTAAGAAAAGGATATTGGAAAAGCGGAAGAAAAAGGATTTGGAAAAATGGACTGATCCTGAGGAGGAGACAGCATTCTGGTATTCGTCTGCACCTGCATGGTGAGATATGGGTGAATTGAAAAGTGAATGAAAAGTCATGTGAAAGTATGGAAAGGGAACAAGGAACTGTCTAACCCTGACATAGACCAAATGTCTAAGGAGATGAGGGGAAGACACATGTCTGAGGACTGGTGG
This sequence comes from Neoceratodus forsteri, assembly GCA_016271365.2. Classification (NCBI taxonomy): domain Eukaryota; kingdom Metazoa; phylum Chordata; order Ceratodontiformes; family Ceratodontidae; genus Neoceratodus; species Neoceratodus forsteri. The sequence goes on along the minus strand of CM028132.1, from coordinate 236,462,263 downwards.
TAGCATGGAAGAATGGCTACTGGAAATGGGATGGGAATCCAGATTCTGAGAAGCTGAAGAGAGAGTCACTTCTGGTATTGTTATGCACCTGCATGGTTAGAAAAGAGATTTTCTTGGTGTTTTGCTGAAAAAGAGTTCTGGAATTGTGAGTAATCTACAGCGAGAGTGACCGCTGTATTAAAGTTGAGAGACTGAATGCAGAAGGATGAGCAGGTGCTATCTGGATGGGTACCTGCTGTCTGCTCCTGAAATACGGCTGAGAAAAGAGACTGTTGTGATAAACCTGTAGTTTAGACCTTGCACCATCCCCCGGAGTCTGGAAGACAAGGAAGAAACAGAGACTGCTTTGGCTACACAGCATAGCTGGTTATTCTGCAACAGAGAGATGACCTAGAAGTTCCATTGAAATTCCAAGGCCAGGTGGGGAACTTGCTAACCCCCATCAAGTGGGGCCTGCTGCTGGTAGGGGATCACAGGTTTATTCCTGAGTGCTAGAGCACTCTGATCTGTGAGGAAGCTGAGTTGTGAGGCCAATCCCAGGTCTGGGACCCTTGTGGCTGGCAGGCTCTGAGCAGTGCTCTTCAATGGGCCTCAAAGGGCTGAAGGGGACAAGATGCGAGACCTTCAATCAAGCTGAAGATCCAAGCTGCAGTTTTCTTGCCCCTTCAAGTTTTTTCAAGCGTCGAGCCCAGTTCTGCATCTGCTGTTACCATTCAACCCCAGGACTTCAGTCACCTGTGCCACCTCAGGACTGATTTTACACAACCATGAGTACAAGCAGAAATTGTCCTGCAAATTCTGGGGATGTATATAGTTGTCTAATTTGGTGCCCAAAGGCATGGGTCAAGATAAAAATATCAAGAGGAAAATGTGAAAAGTTAATTTAATTCAGTAAGTGTGCTAATGCCGGCCGAACAGCTGCACCTCAGGCCTGCATCTAAGATCTGGATACCCAGGGTCAGTACTCAGGGTGTCATTCTGGAACTGGTACCAGTGGGTCTGGGTTTTGGGATCATCTGCAACAGTCAGATAGCTAGGTAGAAAGATGGTGGCTGCATTGATAAAAATGTGTGGGTTTAAATATGGAAAGGGAATTGATTGGGAAACTGCATATGCTAATTGAAATGTTTCATTTAACCTCTTCTCCATTTACCCCATTCTAACCCTCCCCATGTAAATAAATTATAATGATACTGTTTCAGAAAAGTGATGACTCAAGAGCCTGATTTTAGTGAGCATGTTGTTATCTGAAGGTAATGATACCAACTGTTTAGATGTGGGGATGTTCAAGTCTGGTAAGTCCATGGCTAGGACAACTGTTTGGGGAGGTGGGTCTGTACGACATCCCAGGGGATTGTACTGGTAAAAATCAGACCCACTAAATATGTACTCTGGGTGGAGGCACCACCATGTTTATTTTATCTTTTGGGAAAGGACCCCCATATAACAGCTGTATGGGAACCAAGGCCCTTCAATCTGTATCCTAGGTAGCAGGCAGGGGTAGCCGCCTTCTCTAGGATGATGCCAGAGAGAGGCTACATATTGATGGATACTCAGTTGTCAGAAAGGATAGATTTGGTAAGAAGTGGGGTGGGTGCTTATTTTTCATCTCTGATGACCTCTCATTTATGTAACTAAGTAACCAAGTCGAAACTCCCACCCTAGAATCACTCTCTATAAACCTTTTTCTTGGCAACAGCAAAACTCTCAAGCAAAGTGTTGCTTACCTACCCCCGGGCACTCCCCACAGTGAGTCAGAAACGTTCCTGGATTTCAAAAACTCCCTCCCTCAAACTCGAGAATGGATCATCCTAAGGGATGTTAACTTAATCTGGTGTACAAACCAAGGTGACAAGGCCAGAGTGGTTATCACTGGGCTCGGCCTGCATCTGATTATTTCAGCCACCACCTGTACGAACTATAAATCGGGCTATGAATCTATACGTGATTGGATTATTGTCTCTAACACTGACTGGGCCATAGAATCCAGTGTTCTTCCAGACTCCCTTAGTGACAATAGTGATGTTTACTGTAATTGGTCAGCGAAAGGTCTTAAAACAGAACCGAGGTACATTCTCTCTAGACAACTAAAAAAACTGAACACCAAGGACTTTGCTAAAGCTGTGTCCACCACAGACTGGTTCTTCACATGTAACATCGAAAGTATTGATGCTGCTTTGAATTAATTCAGCAGGACCTTCCTTAGCATCTGCAAGTCTTTCATCCCCTTAAAAAAGCTCAGAGTCAAGGGCCAGAAAAATGAATGGGTCACAACTGATCTTTTAAACCTTATGCAGAAAAGGGACTGGGCATGGAATACAGTACATATAGAAATTTTAAGCTTCCAAATCTTCTGCAGCACTATAAGATCTTCTCAATAGATGTAAAATGGCAGTCTGTGCAGCCAAGGTTAAATTCCTGAGAGACCAATAATTAAGTGGTTGGGTGCAATTCTAAACTCACCTGGAAAACCATAAATGAGTTGCTGGTCAGGAGCCAAAATGATGAGCAAATTACCCTCACCAAAGATGGAAGACTCATTAGTGAGCCTAGAGAGGTTGCCAACCTATTTAACTCTCACTTTGGTGACCTTGCCAAAAATAAGTCTTTAGTTCCTCAATTCAGTGAAACAATTTTAATTGAGACAACTGATCCCCTTCTCAGTCCAGCAGTTTGGGCCACTATCTGTCCCGATTTTTACTTCCGTTGTCTCTAACCCACTCAGGTGATTGACTACATTAAGAAAAAAAAAAAAACAGGCCATTTTGGCTGTGATGACATAACCTACTGGATTCTTAAACTGGTATGTGAACACATCGCTATCCCTCAAACCAACATTTTCAACATCTCAATATGTACAGGTGTCTTTCACAGCAAACAGAAAAGTACCACCATAAAACCCCTCCACAAATCCAGGTCCAGAAAGGATGTTTGAAACTTTGGCCAATTTCTCTACTCAATCCACTTTCCAAAATTATTGAAAAGATTGTTCTTGATGAAACTATGGAATTTCTTGAAAGCTATAACTTACTCAAGGAGTCACAACATGGTTTCAGGGCTGGCCACAATATGGAGACCGCACTGTTGAGGCTCACTAACTTCATTGACAAGGCCAATGATGAAGGTCTTTACACTGGCTTGGGGTTTGTGGACTTCACAAAGGCCTTTGATCTAGTTGACCACCATGTACTCCTTAATATGCTATCCCACCTAAAATTCTAAGATGATGTACTGAATTGGCCACAGGAACTATTTAAGCGAAAGGTCCCATAAAACAATTAATTGGGGGACAATACTTGGATCTTTGTCCCATTAAATATGGCGTACCACAGGGTTCCATCTTAGGCCACTTGCTATTCATTCTTGCCATTAATTCCCCTCCCTGAAATATGCAGGCACACTTACTTAATCCTCTATGCTCACCACGCAACTCACTTCTGTAAAAAAAAAAAAAAAAGAGTCCCTCGGCCCTCCTAAACAAACTCCAGCACGACTTCAGCAAGCTTCACTCCTGGTTTTCCTCCTGTTTACTGGTCCTCAAAGCCAAAAAAACAATTCTGTGGTTTTCTCAGGTGCTAGAAAGGCCTCCAACTTTAACTTCTCTCTCAGAGATAATGATGGCTACCTTATTGAAAGAGTCACAGAATTTAAATACCTCAGTATTTGTCTAGATTGTCACCTGTCCTATGAATACCAACCACATCAGTCAACTTATCAAAAAAGTACACCAAAGGCTTGGAATGCTTTGACGAGTGGATCAGTTCTTCATACCTCAAATGAGGTCACTGGTAGCATACAGCTTCTTGCTGCCGCTAACTGAATATGGGTTTGTGGTCTACTCCTCCTCTCCCTCCCAAAAAATCTCAGAAGGTTAATGACAACCTACCATAACACTATCAAGTTTGTCACTGGCCCCATCCAGAAGTACCCACCACTGTGACCACTACAAAAGTGACAAAGGACAAATGGTAAGTACTATTGGTGATGCTAGGAAAGGAGGGCAGGATGGGAGGGGGGGAAAAGGGTGGAAAGTGTTTACCCTTAATGCTAGGAGCCTTGGGAAGAAAACTGCAGAGTTACAGGTGCTCATGGCAGAGGGAGAGGTGGACATTGCAGCCATTACAGAAACATGGGCCACCCAATACAATAACTGGGACCTGTCTGTACCAGGGTACAGGTTATTTCGTAGGGACAGGGTGATTGGGAAAAGAGGGGGGGTGGCACTATATGTGAAGGAAGGACTGAAGTGTGTAAGGGAGGAAAGGGGAGGAGGGTAGTATGGAGTCACTTTGGATGCAAATTCAGGATTCCAAGAATAGGATTCTTAGAATGGGAGTGGTGTACAGGCCACCATCTCAGATGGAGGAGTTAGACAGGGAACTAGTGGGACAGATCAGGAGGACCTGCGAGAAGGGTAGTGTGGTGATTGTGGGGGACTTCAACATGCCAAGAGTGGACTGGAGGACCCCAACAACCAGGAACAGAAGGGAGCAGGTACTGCTGGATGCCTTCCAGGATAGCTTCCTGCTGCAAATGGTCAGTGAACCAACCAGGTTAGGGAATACCCTTGACCTTGTGCTGGCAAATGGGGACTTTGTGAGAGAACTTACAGTGGAGGAACTGCTGTCAGGGAGTGACCACCACTCAGTATGGCTCACATTGGATATGGGCAAGGAAGGAGTGGAATCTGGCACAAGAGTGCTGGATTTCAGGAGGGCCAACTTTGGGAGGATGGGGGAAGTGATAAAAAGGTACCTGGCCAGAATTCAGTCTAGTATGGACACTAACCAGAGGTGGGAGCTCATAAAGCTGGGGATAGTGGAGGCAACCAAAACCTGCTGCAAAGCCCAGAGCAAGAAGGCTAGGGCTAAGAAACCAAGCTGGTTGAGCAAGGATGTTATAGAAAAGGTAAGGAGGAAAAGAGCTGCCTTTAGGAAGTGCAAGAAAACAGGGAGGTGGGAGGACAGGGAGGAGTACTTGACAGAATTGAGGGAGGTGACAAGGGCAGTAAGGGGAGCCAAAGCATCTATGGAACTCAGGCTGGCACAAGGCATTAAGAAGGGAGAGAAGGACTTCTTTAAGTACATCAGGGAGAAAAGGAGCTGTAAGGACCACATAGTAAGGATTAGGAAGGAGGGGGGTTGGGTGGAAGCAGGGTGCGATAAGGCAGAAGCATTAAATTAGTACTTCTCAGTATTTACTAAAGAGAAGAGGGGGGTGACACCCAAGGTGGGAAAAATGGCAGAAGCAGGTGGGGAAGGGGTGACAGATGGGGAAATCATGGAGGGCAGAGTTCGAGAGGGTTTGAAGGCACTGAGGGTGGACTAGGCACCAGACCCAGATGGCATCCACCCCAGGGTACTGAAGAAGCTGGCAGAGGTCCGTGCAGGACCATTGGCAGACCTATTTAATGCCTCACTACATTCGGGGTGTGTACCTCAGGACTGAGGGATGGCTCATGTGGTGCCCCTCCACAAGAGTGGCCCCAAGGATGAACCGGGAAACTACAGACCACTGAGCCTCAAATCCATTATTGGGTAAGCTAATGGAGACTATCCTGAAGGAGAGGCTGGTGGTCCTCCTTGAGGCCAAAGGACTACAGGACCGCAGACAGCATGGCTTCATACGCGGCAGATCCTGCCAAACCAACCTGGTGGAGTTCTATGACTGGGTAACTAGGCAACTGGACAGGGGCCATGCAGTGGATGTCCTATATCTGGACTTCAGTAAGGCATTCGACTCAGTGCCGCATGGAAGGCTGGGAAGAAAGTTAGTAGGCACAGGGGAGGGTGCAAAGCTGGTGAGATGGGTAGGAAACTGGCTTCAGGGAAGGCAACAGATGGTGGTGGTAGGTGGGGAGCTTTCACACCCGAGGGCAGTGATGAGCGGTGTTCCACAGGGCTCGGTGTTGGGACCAGTGTTGTTTGGGATATTCATTGCAGACATATCATGGGACAGGAAGAGCAAGATCAGTCTGTTTGCTGATGATACCAAGGTAGGCGCGGTGGTAGATGACCTAGGGGGATGGCAGGGGTTGCAGGATGATCTGGCAAAGCTTGAAACCTGGTCAGACACCTGGTAACTGGGGTCTAATGCCAAAAAGTGCAAGGTGCTGCATTTTGGGATGAAGAACCCAAGGAGGAGTTACCAGCTGGGGGGAGTGCAGCTAGCCCAGACAGAGGAGGAGAAGGATCTGGGTATGCTCATTACAGGGTCAATGAACAACTCAGAACAATGTAGGAAGGCAGCTGCAAAGCCCAACAAAATGCTGGGCTGTATTGCAAGGGGTATATCCTCGAGGAGGGAGGAGGTGATTCTGCCACTGTATAGGTCATTAGTTAGATCACACCTGGAGTACTGCGTGCAGTACTGGCACCCGTATCTGAAGAGGGACATTAAGTTACTGGAGGGGGTGCAGCATAGGGCAACAAAGATGATCAAGGGGCTGGGGAATTATCATACGAGAGGAGGTTGAAAGAGTTGAACATGTACTCACTGGAGGAGAGGAGGACAGGGGTGACATGATTGAAACCTAAATACATGAAAGGAATAAACAAGAGCAGGTACAGAGGCTGTTCAAGTAAGGGAGGGAGGGCCACCAGGGCCATGATATGAGACTGGAGGGAGGAAGGTTCAGGAGGGAGATGAGGAGACACTTTTTTACAGAGAGGGTGATGGCTGGGTGGAATGCATTACCTGCAGAAGTGGAATCCAGTAGAACAGTGGACTGCTTCAAAAGGGGATGGGACAGGACAAGGGGGAGGGTTAATGAAGGGGAAGGGTGGAAGGGAGGGGCAGCTACAGAATAAGGGTTGCTAGCTGCACATTCCAGCAGATTTGAGAGACCTCTAGGCCTTTATCTGCTGGCAAATTTCGTATGTTCGTACAAGGCAGCAAATTGGTTATCGCTTGAGGACAGATTAAACAGTAAAATCTTAATTTTTTTTCCACAAAGTCCTTTGGGGTCATCTACCTAACAGCATTGTCTCCATCTTCTAGAGGCCCACTAAAGCCCGAACCACTAGATCTTCCTCCGATCACTCCTTCACGGCTCCTTTCTACCACACCACTCAAGGACAGTGCTTCCTCTTTTTCAGAGGTGGAAGACTGTTCATCAGCCTCCCTTATTCTTTGGCTCAGTGTCTTTCCCTGGACTGTTTAAAAACAAGCTAAAACAATTCTTTTTGGACAGATCTGTAAGTACTTGCTTATAATCATTGTCAATATAGCCCATGAATGTGTGTTTGTATAACCCTTGACCTGCTATTTATTCTGTGTTGTGTTTGTCACCGGATGCTTGCAAAATTGGGCGGTTATGCTCACACATCTTTCCAGTATAAAAAATTAAAATGAAATGAAAATGAAAATGAAATATGCATGTGTCAGCTCTTAGTCAGATGCAGCTCCGTCGTGTAATGTTCAAGTTGTTATTCTTTGTTCCGTATTGAAAGAAAAGCTCAATAAAAATTGTTAACTTCAAAAGATGGTGACATAGAATGCTGACAAAAATCAGGCAGTAGATAGACATCCTTCAATATACCTTCACATTAGTTTGACAGACAGGACTGTCTCAGATTCAGCCTATGACTGTTACAAGCTTTCTTAACACTTCAGATGCATGAAAGAGTCACCCTGGTATGCCATCACCAATCAGCTGCAGGCTCACTCAGGGTATCTCAATGTTTGAATCCCAACAGAGCCATTGCCCATAAGTACAGTGCTCCACCAAAAGGGAAGTGATCAACCTCTACAGCACAGCTGAGAATCACTTTGCTTTTACTATAGTAACTGTAGCCTTCTTTTCGAACATTGACCACCAGTTTTTGTCAATTATAACCCAGTTATCTGTACCTCAATGGATAAAATTACAGAAACATGAAGTACAGTAAAACTCCAGTTATCCAAGCCTCAGTTATCCAAAACTCTCAGTTATCCAAAACTGTGGTGTGCCTTCCAGCTTAATATACTTAATTGTAAAGTTCCCTCACTTATCCAAAATCCCATTTATCCAAACATTTGTATTGTCCCCCAGCACATTCGGATAAATGAGGTATAAAAAATAATATTTAATACTTCAAGATATTTACACATATAATAAAGGGTACTACACTAAGAGTGTGTGGAACAATAACTCTACAGAGATAAAAAGAAAATCTGTTGAACAGTAGGTTGCACACAGAAAAAGCTATCTCACCCTTCTCTCCCTGATTAGCAAAGTGGAATAGCTTACCACATAGAATGCCTTGGTTAATCAGATCCAAAAGCAAATGATTTTATACTCTTTATTGGAGCAACATAGATGTAACAAAAAGAACAAAGTGCTTTAGCTTTTGGACCAACCCAGTCCTTCCTCAGAAGCTTAATGACAGTTATTTAGAAAAGAAAATCCCATACTTTTAACACCCAGATCATGCAGAAGAAAAACTGAAAACATTCCCATTGGTTTAAAATGCTCATTTAAAAAAATAACACAAGACACATCAGAGAAGCTGAAAGTACCAGTGAGTCTTGGTGTATCAGGGCAGACTCCATCCTTAGATAGTGAAAAAGAATTGGCATGCTATTCTGAGAAAAGCGAGTTGGTGCTGTGTAAGACAACAAGCCCAGCAGGACATCCAAAATTAGTAGAGACACATCACTCATGGACAAAAGAGACTGTAAGCGTAAACGTTTGTAGCAAAGTGATTTATTGTTTCAAGTGCCCAGACAAGGTATCACATCAAAATAGCTACTTAAATTGAGTGACTCGATTTTGAGCAGCTCAGCTTGAGTGCTTATGATTTGAGCTACCCTGAAAGGGTAGAGAGTGCGGTTATAGTGATGAGGTACAGCAAAAAAGGGAGAACTTGTAACAGGGAGAAGGACAGGAAGAGGAGGTTCCAGGAAGCAGGGTCCAGGAAGCAGAGGTACAGTGTATGGCCTGTGGTTTGGCAGTGTGGTGCTGAGCTAGTGTTCTGGTATGGTGGTGATGGTGGTGGTCTGCAGTGAGGGAGGTCCAGGGTTTGGGGCTGGGTAGGGTAGGTATTTTATTTTTGTTTGTTGTGCTGGACTTAAATTTTTTTGCATTCCCATTTTTTTCCCCCTCCCCGACATGCACCTCCCTGGAGTTGAGAATCTTAATTTAGGGGTGGGGGGGGCATGCAGGTGAGGGGGTGCAGCCCCCCTGCATAGATAATGTTTTGTTCCATGGTCGCTGTTGTTGGGTTCATCAGGGAGTGTACATCACCGTTTTGCTCTTCAGCAATGTACATTCGCTGTAACAGCAATTGCTGTTTTGCGATTGCTGTTATGGCATGGAACCCCAGAGAAGCACCCAAAACCCCAGCTCTTTCTCAGGGAGCAGGTCTGAGGAATCCACAGACATGCTCCATTTAAAAAGCAGTTACTTAAAGTGATGCATATGAAAATGAAATATTGTGACACAGATAAAAAACTTTAAACACTTCTATGAGGTACCAAATGGTAAGAAAAATTCACAAACTTTTAAAGCAAATGTTACCAGTAATTTCAGTCATAACTGAATTTTTACAACTTAATCATTTTAAATAGTATAATCTTGTGACATATTACAGAAAGTTAATAAAGGTCTCCTCATCAATCAGAAAACCATAGCAGATTGGTTCTTTGCATATTGTGCTGTTTTTCAGTCACCTCATTTGGTATTCCAAGGAGAACCAAAAGATACAATAGAGGCCTATTTCAATAATGGGGGAGGGGTGGCTAATAAGACATGCAAGTGACTATAAGAAAAAAATTATTAAAAAAAAAAATGTTTTATTCTTTCTTTTTTTGTGGAGCTGGCAGGCAGCTGCAGCCCCTCCCACAGAGGGGCTCATCTCTCTAGTCCAAGCGTGGAGGTAGCTGGGCCATCATGGAGTCTGCCAGCTCTAATTTTCTGATTTTTTTCCCCCGGGCCATGATCACGGAATAGGTGGAGCAGCTTTCCACGGAGGCTGCCTTACACCCTGAACATGGGCCCTCCCCATTATGGCAGCATGCCTGTGCTGACACCCAGCCATTGCTGGGAGTCAGGCAACTGTGAGCTGTGCTAACCCCCCCTTCCCAGGGAGGGAGAGCTGTCATCAGATGTTCGATCCTTCTCCACTCCTGCTGACCCCCGAGCAACCTGAGTACATTCCCAAACTCGGGTCGCCAGCGCGGCGCAAGATGTAGCATCCAGCGCCTCAACCCTCAGTGCCACCAGGCCAGCTGAAAAAATTCTTTAAAGTGAAGGGGGTGCAGGGGAAGGTAGGCTAAACAGGAATACAGATATGCAGTTATAAATAAAGATACAGAATTATTTCATATTTTGTGTTTCACTCAAGATAGCATGGGGGGGGACCTTATAAGCAGTATTGAAAATAAAACAGTAATGAAAAGGGGGTTAAAACCAGAAAAATATAATAAACATTATGGAAGAATCCTAATCTCACAGCCTGATGATTATGCTGCTGAATTTGCACATAAGCTGTGCAAAAATGCCTATCTCTCTTCAGAAAGTAAACAGAGTATTTGGGTTAAATAGAAGGGGAACTGTCATCTACAGAATTCCTTAATGTCTGAAAACCCGAAGAAAGCTAATCTGAGTGAGCCATTGTGTTTATCTGTGAGTATTTGCAGCCAGAGTTATTAATATGTAAATCAACCTGTAATTAAGGCCTGGGGGCAGCCATCTGTTTTAGGCTTCTGACAGGAAATGATGTCACTGAGGGTCTTGGCTCTCCTTTGGCTGTAGGTTAAATAGGAAATCTTCTGTTTTATTAAGTGTGTTTTAAGGTGTTATTTCAACACTTTCTGCATTTATAATAATTGCTTTGTATGTGCATTGGAACTAATGAGTTATTACCTTTACATTTTAAACTGTTAGCAAAAATAATCCATCTTCAGGATTACTTTAACCTCTAGGCTATACTGCCAGCTGATCATCAAAAACTACACATCTCAAGGCTGGATCTGGGTTGCCAACAGGTATTGGGGCCCCATATCAGGATTTCTAACCCTGGCTGAGTTCATGTCAGTACGGATTTCTGGAGCTGCCACAACTTCTGTCTTTTTTCATTTCCTCTCTTAAACTTTTGAGTATGAACAAGATGCAAATGTGGCTCCATACCTACTGGCCTGATATCATGGGGCCAGCCTTGAAATGTGTAGTTTTTGATTATTAACTGCAGTACAGCCTTGAGAGCTGTGAACAAGTTTCATTCATCCAGAAGAATGTGTTTTGATTTCAACATGCTCTACTTGTATATTGTGTGACAAGAGCAAGTCACTTAACTTCCATGTGCTCTCAAAATATATCCAGTAACAAGCTATAGCTCAGTGTGCCTTTCCTGGACAAAGACAGTAAAAACAATCTCAGCACATGTTATGATTCTAAAAATATTATGCTCTTTCTATCCAAATTTGACTTGAAAAGAAAAAAAAATAGGGCATAACATGAAATGCATTATTAAAAGAGTATTTTACTGCTTTTGATGAAGTTAAAAGTATAGCAGTTTCTTACTGAAATACTTTGGATGGAATGGGATTTTCCACCGTAACAATTCCAGAATTCTATTGGCTTATTTTTAGTAACAGTTTGAAATGTAAAGGTGATACCTGTTGGCAACACAGAGCCAGCCTTGAGATGTGTAGTTTTTGATGATCAGTTGGCAGTATAGCCTAGAGGTTAAAGTAATCCTGAAGATAGATTTTTTTTTTACTAACAGTTTGAAATGTAAAGGTGATAACTCACTAGCTCCAATGCACATACAAAGCAAATGTTGTAATGAATGGTTGAAAAAATGGTGTGGAGCACAGGGGTTTGGCTTCATTGGGGACTGGGGTTCCACCTGGAGGGACAACAGCCTATACTGGCAGGATGGTCTGCATCTGTCCAGGAAGGGAACAAGTCTTTTGAGCAATCGGTTTAAATGCTTCATTGGCAAGCTTTTTAAACTAGTCAAAGGGGGAGGCACTGACAAGCAGCAGAAAAATCCCAGCCTCTCCCTACAAAACAGGGTACTAAATGAGAAAAAGACCGAGGTAGAACGGTCAGTGGGGGATGCTGCAACAGAAGGTAAAGCCATCAAAAAATGGAGAGGAATGAGTACCAATGCCTGTAGTCTAGGTAACAAGCTTCCTGAATTAGTGGCCTTGATGGAGGAGGAACATCTGGATATCGTGGCAGTCACAGAAACATGGTACACACAAAACCATGACTGGGACGTAAACATACCAGGATACACTATCTACAGGAGGGACAGGGAGGGTAAAAGAGGAGGAGGAGTAGTTCTTTACATAAAGGAAGGAATAAAAGCAACAGAACAAAAGGGTAAACAGGGAGGAGAAGAAGCACTGTGGGTAAATTTGGAGACAGGCAATGGCACCACAATCCGCACAGGGGATGTATACAGACCCTCTTCTCAGGGGGAGGAAATGGACAAGGAAATGATAGAAAGTATACTTAGAATGGCAGAAAAAGGGGAGATACTGCTGATGGGTGATCTGAATATGCCAGATGTTAACTGGAGTGCAGTTGCTGCTGCCACTTCGAAGAGTGCAGTTATTCTAGATGCCCTACAGGGGGCATGCCTTAGACAACTAGTACTGGAGCCCACTCGAGAGGGAGCAGTATTAGACTTGATACTCTCAAATGGAGATGGAGAGGATCACAGATGTAGAAATGGGTAGCCATCTGGGAACTAGCACCATCGAACAGTATGGTTCACAATAAACACAGTAATAGAGTCAAGCCATACAAAGACAAAAGTACTGGACTTTAGGAGGGCTGACTTTGCCATAATGGGTGAGTGCCTAAGGAATGCACTAGCAAATGGGCAGGAAGGAGGGTTGGAAGAACAATGGGGAATAATAAAAACTGCCATCACAGAGGTAACAAGCCTTTGTGTGAAGCAAATAAACAAAACAAGACAATGTAAGAAACCACTATGGTTCTCAAAGGAAGTGGCAGTGAAGGTTCAAGAGAAAAAGAAAGCATTCAGGAAGTACAAGGAATCGCAGAAGGAGCAGGACAGAGAACTGTATCAGTTAAAGCAAAGGAGGCTGGGAAGGCAGTCAGAACAGCAAAGGCCCAAACCGAGGAAAGATAGCCAACTCAGTTAAGAAGGGGATAAAACCTTTATAGGTACATCAGGAGCCGAGGGAAGACCAAGGAAGGGATAGTAAGGCTTAATAAAGGGTAGGGAGGGTGGGCAGAGGGAGACTGTGAAAGGCAGAGATACTAAACAAATATTTTTGCTCAGTATTTACGAAGGAAGATGGAGATACATAAAACAAACAGTAGTAACACTCTGGATACAGAAGTTGATACCGCCCATTTACAGAAGAAAGGGTTCTGAAAGAACTCTTAAAACTGAAGGTGGACAAAGCAAGGGGGCCTGATGGGATTCATCCCAGAATTCTAAAGAACTAAGGGTAGAACTAGTGACACCACTGACTACCCTTTTAACAAATCATGGGAGGATGGGGTGGTACCCGAGGACTGGAGGAGGGCAGATGATTCCCTTCACAAAAGTGGGAGCAAGGCAGAAGCAGGAAACTATAGACCTGTTAGTTTAACCTCAGTGATAGGGAAAATGATGGAATCACTTCTAAAGGAAAGAATTGTCGCAGTATCTAGAGGCCAGAGGGGCACAGGACCCTAGGCAGCATGGATTCACAGCGGAAGGTCATGCCAGATGAATCTGATAGATTTCTTTGACTGGGTGACCAAAGTAGTAGATCAGGGAGGGCTGTGGACATGGCTCACCTAGACTTTAGCAAGGCATTTGACACAGTCCCACACAAAAGATTAATATACAAGTTATCCAGCCTGGGAGTGGGTCCCAAGATGACAGCCTGGGTAAAGAATTGGCTGGAGAATAGGACACAGAGAGTTATAGTAAATGGAGTCCACTCAGAAGAAAGGAGGGTTACTGGTGGGTACCGCAGGGTTCAGTATTAGGACGGTCCTCTTCAATGTCTTTATAGCGACATTGCAGAAGGACTGGAAGGAAAATATGTCTCTTTGCAGATGACACTAAGATCTGCAACAGAGTTGATGCACAGGGTGGGGTGGAAAGGATGAGAAGGGACTTGGCAAGGTTAGAGGAATGGTCAAATGTATGGCAGCTTAGATTCAATGCTAAGAAGTGCAAGGTAATGCACCTGGGAAACAAAAACCCAGGGGAAGAGTACACAATGGGGGGTGAGATACTAACAACAACAAGAATGGAAAGGGACCTGGGGGTAGTCATATCAGATGACCTAAAGATGGGCAAGCAATGTGAGAGGGCAGCAAGGAGGGCTGGGGGATACTGGGATGCATAGGGAGAGGCATCATCAGTAGAAAACAGGAAGTTATTATCCCTCTGTACAGACAGCTGGTGAGACCCCATCTGGAGTACTGTGTGCAGTTCTGGAGACCGGTCCTTATCTGCTGTTAAATTCTATGTTTCTATGTTTCTATGTAATAACACCTTAAAACACATTTAATAAAACAGACGATTTCCTATTTAACCTACAGTCAAAGGAGCACCAAGTCCCTTGGTGACATCATTTCCTGTCAGGAGCCTAAAACAGATGGCATCCCCCAGCCCTTAATTACAAGCTGATTTACATATGAATAACTATGGAAGGCAAATACTCACAGATAATCACAATGGCTCACTCAAATTAGCTTTCTATGGGCTTTCAGATATTAAGAAGTCCTGTAGACGACAAGTCCCCTTTAAGGATCTCCACTGATCCAGTTTAGCCTATCTTCCCCTGCCCCCCTCCTTCACTTTAAATCATTTTTAACTGGCCAGGGGGTCCTGTAGTACAGGACAAAGATATTGTAATCAGTCTCCAGAGTCATCTGGCAAACCTCTGGCAACTAACTTAATCTCATTTCCCCTCAGAGAGCCATTCAAACTTATCAGTACAGCTAGAAGAAATTAAAAAAATAAAAATAAAAGAATAAAAAACATACAGTACAGAATTATATAGCAAGTTATTGCACCTCCACCCCAGGAAATGAAAAAAATAATCTTTTTGCACCCCTAAATTACATTTGTTTTTTCATGTGAGCCAACTGTCTCTAACTGCTATGCCCTTTCAGTCTTTGACTGAACCACATATTAGTTTTTCATAGCACCTCTCTTGCTTAAAAAGTGACACTAATTATTGTCTAGGCAACTTATCCGTGTTGCAATGCTGTGACTCCATGCATGGTCTAAGGTCCATATTACAGGATTGCAGCACCAGGCTCCATCTCAACAATT
The DNA here is from genome assembly GCA_016271365.2 of Neoceratodus forsteri. Classification (NCBI taxonomy): domain Eukaryota; kingdom Metazoa; phylum Chordata; order Ceratodontiformes; family Ceratodontidae; genus Neoceratodus; species Neoceratodus forsteri. Next base: position 236,447,018 of record CM028132.1, on the reverse strand, counting down.
TTGTTATTTGTCCATTGGCCCTGTGAAGCCATGTGAGGGGGTTGTGGTCAGTGACTAGGAAACTCCCTCCCATACAAATAAGGTTGCTGATTCTGCAAAGCCCAGACATATCGAGACATTCCTTCTCAATTGTGGCACAGGTCTCCTCTCTAGACAGCAACTTCATGTTCAGATACATGGTTGGGTGATCCTCTCCCAATTGCCTAACCAGACCCAGAACTATGCAGCCCATGATCAGATGCACAACAAACCTCACAGATTAGTCAAGGCTTGGAAGCACAGGTGCCCAACGCAATGCTTCCTACAGCTGATGTAACACAGTATTGCAGGCTTCCGTCCACTGAACCTTTTCCATTTTTTTCTTTCTGGTGAGATCAGACAGGGGTTTGGCCATGCTGCTGAAATTCAGCACAAACTTACAGCAAATACCCTTCCATTCCTCGGAAGGCCTGTACTTTCCTCTTGGTCATGGGCATGGCCCATCCCTGTATGGTCTCCATTTTCACTGACTCAGGCCAGATGTACTCCCTCCCCACCCTGTGTCCAAGGCATGACACTTCTGCCATTCCTATCTGACACTTTTCTGCCTCGACTGTCAGCCCAATGACCTGCAGCTGATGAAACACCTTAGTTACATGGGTGACATGATAATAAAAATAATAAAATAAAAATTTATTTTTATGGTGCCTTTCAAGTACCAAGGTGCCTAACAGAATTAGAATCAGAGATCAAACATCAACAAACATAAATCATATAAAATCAACAGTATCATCATACCATCAATCAATCAGTCACCGAATGCCTGGTGCCATAAAAAAAGGTTTTAAAGCTTGCTTAAATCCCTCCACAGTTGTGCACTCCCGTAATTGACAGGGCAGAGAATTCCAGAGGGTAGGGGCTGCATGCCTGAATGTTCTGGCCCCAGAAGATTTCAAACACACCCTTGGAATCTCTAGCAACCCCTCGTCGGCTGAGCGGAGCGATTGCACAGGGCAGTAAGGGACCCAAAGCTCTTTAAGGTAATCTGGGCCCAGTCCAGGGAGGGCTTTAAAAGTCAGAAGACTGACTTTGAAGGTAATCTGTCACTGTACTGGCAGCCAGTGCAGTCTGCGTAGCATCGGCGAAATATGACAGCACCAAGACGATCTTGTCAAAAGCTGGGCCGACGTGTTCTGCACCAGCTGCAGTCGGTGGATCTCCACCCCAGGAAGCCCTAGGTAAAGGGAGTTGCAGTAATCTAAGCTCAAGGACACAAAGGCATGGACCAGAGTAGAAAGATCACCAGATGGAACCAGATACTTAATCCTGGAGAAATTCCTTAGATGATAAAAGGAAGATTTGACAACAGCCTACACCTGCGAATGCAGGGTCAGCCCTTCATCAAAAATTACCTCAAGATTTCAAACCTGTTCAGAGGTTGGGAGTGATAAGCCACCAGTAAAAAGTCCAGAGGTAAAACCAACCCCCATCAGGTGACCTGGGTACACAAGCAGCACCTCCGTTTTTTCCAAGTTCAACTTCAGCCAGCTGGAATCCATCCACTCCTGGATTTCTGTGAGACAGCACTTAAAGACTGAGACAGCTCCACCCTGGTCAGGTGCAAAAGAAAGGTAGAGCTGGGTATCATCAGCATAGTAGTGAAACCTCAGCCCATACCTTCTTACAATGTCTCTGAGGGGCAGCATATATACTGCAAACAGCATGGGGGACACCACTGAACCATGAGGTACCCCACACACCAGAGAGACTGAGTCTGAGGAAAAAAACCCAGACACCACTCTCTGAGTTCCTCCCATGAGGAACGATGTAAATCCGCCTGAGGACTGTACCTGACAGTCCACAGATATACCTTAGGTGAGTCAAGGTGACCAAGCAGTACCCCACGGTCCACAGTGTCAAACACTGAAGAGATATCCAGAAGAACCAAGATGGAATGGCTCTTCTGATCTCTAGCCATCAGGAGATCATTGAGCACCCGAACCAGCGCTGTCTCGGTACTATGACTCTTTCGAAAACCGGACTGGAGGGGTCATAGATGTCATGGATGGTCAGATGGTCCTTCAACTGTGCAGCCACTACTTTCTCAATCACCTTCCCTAAAAAGGGAAGGTTAGAGATTGGTCTGTAGTTTGCATGGCAGTCTGGGTCCAAAGAAGTTTCTTTAAGAGTGGTGTCACCACCGCCTCTTTCAGGGAGCTAGGAAACTCACCAGATTCCAAGGAACACCAGACTATCCATGCTAGAACCAGACTGATGGAGTCAATACAACCCAAAATTAGGGAAGTTGCTCCTGAGTCCCAACTACAGCATGTAGGGCACACACTCTGGATGATCTGCATGGCATCCATGAACTCCGGTTGGTCGAAGGTACTCCAGGAAAGCTGAGGAGCAGTGGCCTCATGCTGATCCAAAGCAATGCCCACAGAGTATGCAGGCTGGAGTGCTGCCCTGATATCAGCCACCTTAGTTGCAAAGAGTCGAGCAACTTCATCACACTCTATTTGAGAAAAGGCTTTTCGGACTTGTAGACAGGTTGGGTTGCACAGTCTGTCCACAGTTTGAAACAGCTGAACTGGTCGATTCTGACCAGCCGCAATCTCCCCAGACAGGAACTCTGCCTTCTTATGGGTGATTGCAGATTGATAGGCTTGATAATGGTCCATCAATCTAAGGTAGTCGGCATCAAGGGTGGATTTACGCCAGCAGCGCTCTAACCTTCGTCGTAGTCACTGCATCTCCCTCAAAGTCCCATCAAACCATGGGGATCGAGGTCAAAGGGAGAGAGGATGAACTTGGACTGGATCAATGAGATCCAGAGCCACTGAAGTGGCCAAATTATAGGCCATCACGAGGGTCTCTGGGTCACTGTTTGCCACTGGGAGGGATGAAAGGTCAAGAACCGCCATTAGACCTTGAGAACTTACATCTCATAAAAGACGGTATATAACCGTCTCCACAGGGGCAGGCCTACGAAGGGGGGCACTAAAACTAAACCCCACCATGTAGTGATTGGACCACCCAACTGGTTCCACCCCCAAGTCAGAGGCTTCAATCCCCAGGAGGAAGACTAAGTCAAGGGATTGTCCATATTTATGAGTAGCAGTGGTAACTACCTGTGTGAGGCCCAGAGATGTCATCAACTGGAGGAAGTGCTGTCCAAATTCCAAGAGTTCATCCTCGATCCAGGCGTTGAAGTCACCCAGAACCATCAGTCTGGGTGACTCAAATGCCAAATGGATGATGAAGTCCACAACTTCCTGAATGAATCACTTCTCATTGCCGGGTGGATGGTAGATAAGGGCGATCCGATAACCTGCAGCTGCTACTATGGTACACTCATATGACTCAATCTCCTCAACTGGTACACTCATGAGGTTAATTCTGGTCTTGAAACACACCGCAACCCCCCCTCTCGATCCAGTCTTGGGCAGTGTATCACCGAATACCCGGCCAGAGTTGAAGCCTCAAAAATGGGGCCAGAGTTCTCATCCAGCCAGGTCTCAGTAATGCATGCCAGGTCCACCGTTTCAACAAGATCTGCAATAACCGCAGTCTTGTTTTTAATGGACCTGGCATTGCATAACACCGCCTGAGCTGGATGAACCGCTCAGGCCGCCCAGATCATCTGCATACCACAATCAGTAGTGCCCTTGGGTATGAAAACCAGACATGGTGGACCACGTTCTGGGTTCCATTTCTCCCCAGGGTGTCTTCTGGATCTTACCTCCTGATGCAATGGCTCCCCTCATTCACCCTCCGCTGTTCATGAAGAACTTTTGTATTTAGACCTTTAATTTAGGGTAAAAAAACTAACATACAAAAAAAAAAAGTGTGTGTTTGGGTTAACTGAACTGAATGGGTAACTGAAAAGTTATCTAGGTGTAAATCTCAGGTGACTGAAAGGACTTAACTGTTGTGAGGTTTAAATTACTTGTAGAAAGATCTGGTAAGTAGGGGGAGTGGCTTAGCTAGAAGGAAGCTACATTTAAAGACTGCCTTAGAAAGATTCTGCTAATAGCTTGGCAGAAGACACCAGGAGAAAGGACTGCTGTGTGACTGAACTTCTCTACTGGGACTATATTGCCCTCCTTCCCTCCCCACCCCCACCAAAGCTAGTTCTGTTTTTATAGGGACAGGATTTGACTGACAACAGGAACTTCCTGTTTAGGGGCAGGAAGTGAGTGATCACAGAACCACCAAGGACCCACCATCCTAGAAGGGCAAGAGTAGCTCTCTGGCCCCCTCTAGCTGCTGGAGGTCTGCCTCTGAACAAGTAAGTGGTCTACTGAGAAATATAGGATATTCTTGTCTCAGAACAGGACAATCAGGAGCTTAAAGGGCACACAGGCAGAAAGTAAGAGAAAGAGAAAAAAACAGAGGAAAGAGTAAGGATTGCAAACAGTTAAGGGCCAGAAATAAGACATGATTGGAGTGGTGCAGTGCAGTGGCTGTGGAGCAGCAGTTTTCCGGGAGATGTTCTGAGGATGCGGTGTTGCCTCATCTGCAGGCACCTCTCTGGGCTGAGGAAGGAGGTTGCTCATCTCCAGGCTGAGTTGGCCAGGATTTGTGGGACCTCCTCTTCCATCCAAGGACCACCAGTGCCACTGCCGTTGCCTCAGAGGTTGCCAGGAAAGAGGAGCGGTTGGACCACAGTGGGCTCAGGGAGGGTGAGGGTGGTGGAACAGAGGCACATCCCTCCAGTTGTACCTCTCCACAATTCCTATGCCATTCTGGCAAAGTGTGGTTCCTCTATGGAGGCACCTACAGTGGAGACCAAGGAGGATGTTGGGAACCTCCACAAAGGAGACCCACAGGAGGGTGGCAGGGGACCCTGCAGGGGAAGGAAACAACTCCTGGTGGGGGACTCCATTGTTAGGAAGGTATAACTGGGCAAGGAAGGGGAGAGGGAGGTAAGGTGCCTGCCTGGCGCCATGGCTTGGAGGGACAGGGAGCGAATCCTCAGGATTGCCAGAGCAGCTGCACAGGGGAAGGAGCTGGATGTCATTGTCCACCTAGGGACAAATGACCTGGCTAAGAAAGGGATTAGAGAAATACAGGAAGAGTTTGTGAAATTGGGGAGGGGCCTTAGTCAAGTAGCACGCACGGTAACCTTCTCGGAGGTGCTACCCATCTATGGCATAGGAGAGGCTAGGGTGTTCTGTACCATGGGATACAATCAGTGGTTGAAAAACTGGTGTGGAGCTCAGGGATTTGGCTTCATTGGGGACTGGGGTCCACCTGGAGTGATGCAAGCCTTACTGGCATGATGGGCTGCATCTGTCCGGAGAGGAACCAGGATCCTAGGTGATAGGGTTTAAATGCTTCATTGGCAAGCTTTAAACTAGCCAAGGGGAGGCACTGGAAAGGAGCAGAAAAACCTAGCCCCCAAACAATCATGGTAGTAAGTGTGGCAAACACCAACATGGAGGTGTCGATAGGGAGAAGGGCAGTGGTAAATGGAGAAAGTGACAAAGGCAAGAAGGACAGGGATGGGGCAAAAGGGGGTAAGGCCAACAGGAAATGGAGGGTAATGAGTACCAATGCCCGTAGTCTGGGCAACAAGCCCCTGAGCTGGTGGCCTTAATGGAAGAGGGATGCCTGGATACTGTGAGCAGTCACAGAAACATGGTACACAGAGAACCATGACTGGGATGTTAACATACCAGGGTACATAACCTACAGGAGAGACAGGCAGGGGAGAAGAGGGGGAGGAGTAGCTCTCTATGTAAAGGAAGGGATAAAAGCAACTGAACAAAAGAGTAAACAGGGAGGAGAGGAGAGGAGGCACTGTGGGTCACCTTGGAGACTGGAAAGGGCACCACAATCCGCACAGGGGTTGTGTACAGACCCCCATGTCAGAGGGAAGGAATGGACAAGGATATGATGGAAAGCATTCTTAGAATGGCAGAGAAAGGGGAGATACTGTTGATAGGAGACCTGAATATGCCAGATGTTAACTGGAGCACATTTGCTGCAGCCACATCCAAAAGCAGGGCCATTCTTGACGCCCTACAGGTGGCAGGCATTAGACAGCTAGTTTCAGAACCCACTCGTGAGGGAGCAATCTTAGACCTCGTACTCTCAAACGGGGGCAGTGAGAGGATCTCTGATCTAGAAATGGGTTGCCATCTGGGGACAAGTGACCATTAAACAGTGTGGTTCACGTTAAACTCAGCTACAGAGTCAAGCCATACAAAAGTGAGGGTACTGGACTTTAGGAGGGCTGACTTTGGCAAGATGGGAGAGTGCCTCAGAAAAGCACTAACAACAGGCTAGAAGGAGGTGTGGAGCAACAATGGGGAATTATCAAAACTGCCATCACAGAGGCAACAAGCCTTTGTGTGAAGCAAATAAACAAATCAAAATGAAAGAAAAAGCCACTATGGTTCTCAAGAGGTGGCTGTGAAAGTCAGGAAGAAAAAGATAGCATTCCGGAAGTATAAGGAAACACAGAAGGAGCAGGACAGAGAGCTGTACCAGTTAAGGCAGAAAGAAGCAGGGAGGGAAGTCAGAATAGCAAAGGCCCAAACTGAGGAAAAGATAGCCAACTCAGTTAAGAAGGGGGGATAAAACCTTTTATAGGTACATCAGCGAGCGTAGAAAGACAAAGGGAGGGATAGTGAGGCTGAATAGAATGAACGGTGGGTGGGCAGAGGGGAACAGTGAAAAAGCAGGAATACTGAATGAATATTTCTGCTCAGTATTCACAAAAGAGGAGGGGGAAGTGCCTAATCCAATTAACAGAAGCACTCTTGATAGGGGGGTCGATCCCAGTCCTTTCACAGAAGAAAGGGTTCTGCAAGAACTCCTAAAACTGAAGGTGGACAAAGCAATGGGTCCTGATGGAATTCACCCCAGAATTCTAAAAGAATTAAGGGAGGAACTAGTGAAACCACTGGCTACTCTTTTTAATAAATCATGGGAGGATGGTGTGGTACCCGAGGACTGGAGGAAGGCGGATGTGATTCCCCTTCACAAAAGTGGGACCAAGACAGAGGCAGGAAACTACAGACCTGTCAGTCTGACCTCTGTGGTAGGGAAAGTGATGGAGCCACTTCTGAAGGAAAGAATAGTTGAGTACCTAGAGGTCAGTGGAGCACAGGATCCAAGGCAGCATGGGTTCACAGCGGGAAGGTCATGTCAGACGAATCTAATAGATTTCTTTGACTGGGTGACCAAAGTAGTAGACCAGGGAGGGGCTGTGGACATGGCCTACCTAGACTTTAGCAAGGCATTTGACACAATCCCACACAAAAGATTAATAGTCAAATTAACCAGCCTGGGAGTGGGTCCCAGGGTGGTAGCCTGGGTAAAACATTGGCTGGACAACAGGACACAGAAGGTAATTGTAAATGGAGTCCACTCTGAAGAAAGGGCGGTTACTAGTGGGGTACCAGAGGTTCAGATTGGGTCCAGTCCTTTTAATGTCTTCATCAGTGACATTGCAGAGGGACTGGAAGGAAAAGTATGCCTTTTTGCAGATGACACAAAGATCTGCAACAGGGTTGATACACAAGGAGGCGTGGAAAGGATGAAAAGGGACTTGGCAAGGTTGGAGGAATGGTCAGACGTATGGCAGCTAGGATTCAATGCAAAAAAGTGCAAAATAATGCACCTGGGAAACAAGAACCCAGGGGAAGAATACACAATGGGTGGGGAGGTAGTAACAACAACAAAACAGGAAAGGGCCCTGGGGGTAATCATATCAGATGACCTTAAGGTTAGCAAGCAATGTGAGAAGGCAGGGAGGGCCGGGGGTATACTGGGATGTATAGGGAGAGGCATCAGCAGCAGAAAACAGGAAGTTGTTATCCCTCTGTACAGACAGTTGGTGAGACCCCATCTGGAATACTGTGTCCAGTTCTGGAGACCCCATCTCACAAGGACATAGACAGGATAAGAGGCAGTCAGAGGAGGGCAACTAAAATGGTGCAGGGTCTGCAAGAGAAGCCGTATGAGGAGAGACTAAAGGAGCTAATATGTATACCCTTGTGGGAAGAAGGAGAGGGGACATGATAGAAACTTTCAAGTACCTCAAGGGAATCAACAAAGTCCAAGAGGGTAGCATCTTTCAGAAAAAGAGACTTGCAAGAACAAGGGGACACAATTTAAAGATGGAAGGAGGGCGGTTCAGAGGCAATGTGAGGAAGTATTATTTCACAGAGAGGGTAGTGGATGCATGGAACAACCTTCCTGAGGAAGTTGTGGGGTCTAAAACTGTGGGAGAATTCAAGAATGCATGGGACAGACATAAGGCAATTCTTGTGGGGGGCAGGAAGATATAGGCTGTTGGTTAACTAGGATCTGCGGCCTATCCTGTAGGTAGGGAAATGGGCAGACTAGATGGGCCTAGTGGTCCTTATCTGCCGTCAAAGTCTATGTTTCTATGTCTATGTTTCTACGCCCCCCTGCCCCTCTCCATCCCCTAAGCACAATACCCAGTGCCCTACAGTGCTGGTAAGTTGTAAACTGAAGGATGGGAGGTAAAAAGGGGCAGTGGGCTTAGAGAGCAGAGGATGAATAGTGCACAACCATGGGGGCAGGCCTCCAACACATTTGAGTGACTCAACAGAATAAACAAAATATTCCTTCAAAACCAAATAAATATCCTCTAAACCCAACCCAAATAAATAAAAACCAAGACACAAACACCTCTAATAATGTACTTTCTAAAAATAAAAACAAAATAAATGAAACAATTAACATCCCAGGGCCATCTCACAGCCTCAGGGAATAAACAAAACAATATTACACTAAAAATCGAAAACATAAAAAATTATGAAATCAAAATAATAAAAATAAAACAAAATTAGTAGATTATACAGAAACTAAAACATGTTAGGGGAGAGACACAATTATCCACATCCCATTGGTCCTCTCACCACCAATAAGCCTAAGGAATCCCCTCAGGAGTCCACACCCACTGAGCAGTTTGATATAATATTACTGTAGCCATTTCTCCTCCTATACACCCACCCCCAACATATACAAAGCTAAAATGGGTTAAAATTAGAATTGACCACTCAAAAAACTGAGCTATTAGGCCAAACATAAGACATCAAAGTCCCGACCAAAAATGAGTCTGCTTGAAAACATTCAAGTCACAGAGCAGTAGGTAGTAGATCTTCATAAACTGTAGCTAAAACCAGTAAATACAGAATATAGTTTTAGGGCACCAACTCTCACTAAGGTGCAGAAATCAAATAATGCAAAACAGTCAATGTCTTCAGATTCCCAGGCTGTCTCACTACCTGGGAGATCTTAAAAGAAACAGGCACTCTCACTGCCTAGTAACCAGGAAGAAATGTACTTCGCCAGAAAAAAATTAAAATTGAGATCTGACCATATTTATTTTGCAGGCAGGTGTCCTTTTAACACTGTTCAAATCCATCCCTTAGTTTTTTGTTTTATGCAGGCAGGTAACCTTTAAAGAAGTCCTTTTAATAATATTCAGATCCACACAAAGCACGGACAGGAGCCTTAGCCATTGGGCTGATCCTCCTAGGTCTTGCTATAGATGGTGATGTCATCCATGTACACTAGAACAAAGTCTACAACCAAATTCAGAATGCGGTCCATTAACCATTGAAAGGTGTCTGGCATACTCCTCATCCTGAATGGCATTACTCTGAACTCGAATAATTCAAATGTGGTGACGAAGGCTGACCTATCTCTGGCTTTGGGGGTCAGGGGTACCTGCCAATAACCCTTTGTCAGATCTATGGTGGACAGGTAAAGGGTTCCTCCAAACCTCTCTAGGACCTCAACATCCTGGGCATGGGGTATGTATCTAAATCTGTGAAGCTGTTGAGCTTGCGGTAGTCCCATCCTTTTTTGGGATCAATACTACTGAGGAGGCCCAGACACTAATGGACTCTGAATCACCCAAAGAGCCAGCATCTCCTTGATCTCCCACTCTATGGTATGCCTTACTCCTTCTGGGAGTCAGTAGGGATGCTGTCTCAGCAAGGCTTGGGACCTTGTATCCACATGGTGCTCTGCCAGTGTGGTATACCCCAGCTTCCTGGTGAAAACTGCACTAGCTGTATGCTGCACCCCATGCATTTCAGCAGCATGGACCAGTGTCAGATGCTCCAAGAGGATGACAGCATCCAGTGACTATTCTCCCTTACCCTCTTCCAGGAGATCCACAAGTGGGTCTGCTTCAACCTCCTCTGCATAGCTGCACATGGCCAGGACCATCTAATCCCACTCATGGTAGGGCTTGATCATGTTTACGTGGCAGACACACTTTTTACACATCCTGTCTGGTAGCTACACCACATAATTAACATTATTCATCCTCCTGACCACCAAGTAAGGCCTCTCTAAAGCCGTCTGTAATTTATTCTGCTGAAGGGGTTGAGGACCATCACCTGTTGCCCGACTTCATACTACTGGGCTCGGGCCCCATGATCGTACCATGTCTTCTGCCTCTATTGTGAAGTGGGTAGGTGCTCCAAGGCAAACCCCATGAGCTCCTTAAGCTGCGACGTGAAATTCAGGACCTACTTTACAACAGATTACCCGTGGGGAGCAAGCTCACCCTCCTGATCCTCCCTTATCAAATCAAGGGGACCCCTTACCCTACAGCCAAACAGGAGCTCAGAAGGTGAAAATCCTGTGAACTCCTAGAGGATTTCCCTATATGTGAATTAGAGATGGTGTAAGTACTTGTCCTACCCTCTTGCATGCTCATCAGTGGTCTTAAGAGATCCATTGAATCTCTTGACCAGACTGCTAGTCTTGGGAGTGGTATGGTGAGGCCCTGATCTGCCTCATCCCACACTTCTTCCAAAGATTAACAATCAGATCAGGCATGAAATTGGTGCCCTGGTCTGACAGAATCTCCTGTGGAAAATCCACTGAGCTAAATATTCCCAGCAGTTCCTTGGCCACCTTTTCAACCTTGATGGAGGACAAGGGCACTGCCTCTAAGTACCCTGTGGTGCAATCTATGACCAGCAAAATGCACTGCTTGCCAGTGTGACTTGAGGTGCTAAGTGGCCCCACAATGTCCACAACTTGTCAAAATGGCTCTTCGATAATAGGCAGGGGACTAAAAGCCACCTTAATCTTGCCCCCAACCTTTCTCACCTACTGGCTTGTGGACAAGTCAGGCAGCAGTCTACCATGTATTTTGAAAATACTGGGCCAGTAAAACTTGTTAGTCAGCTGCCTTTTTGTACAGTTGACTCCCAGTTGTCCAGAAAAAGGTATCTCATAGGCAAAGGTCAGAAACTGCTTCCTATGTTCCCTGGGAACCACTGTCTGCCAGAGTACCCTTTCCTTGGGTCCTCCCTTGGTAACCCACACATGGTACAGGAGCCCATTCTCCCAGTACACCTCCCTTTTTCTGACTCCTGTGAGTCACCTTCCAAACTGGTGGCTAACTCACTTAATGTTTACAGGGATGGGTCAGCTTGCTGTACTCTACCCAGCTCTGCACACTTGACCTTCCCCTAAACACACTCAGCTGTGGGAGCGCCACCATTGGATGGACTGTCCTCAGTCTGTAGCTCTGGCTCAGAACTACTGCTGTCAGCTCATTCTTCATCTCCAACTTTTCCTGCTACTGAGGTAGGGAATGCTTCCTCAAGCATTACCCCCTTTGTGTCCTCAGGAGCCTGTTCTCTCACTTTGCTACAGGTAGTGTCACACACAGTCTTGGCCCTACTATCAAAGTCATTACCCATGATTACATCCAAAAGCAGGTCTGGTACAACACCCACATCCTGTATGCCCTGGCCTCCTTCCCAGCTTACAAAGATGTGAGCCATTGGCACTGAGACTGCAGATCTGTCACTCTTTTAATCCTAGAATACTGGCCAGGCAGGATCTGTTCCTCCTAAATCAAATCCTGCTTCACTGTACAAATGGAGACCCTATTGTTCCTCAATCCCTGGGTTACCATCCCATTTATAAAAATATAAACACAGGGTTCTTGTGTACAGTAGAGTTAGTGGGAACTGCACTCTGTGTACAGGCCACTGATTGCTGGGAGTTTCTCAACTTACCCCGTTCAGCCGTACTCGTACATCTTGCCCTATTGTTTTGGGCATTCATACAACAAATGACTTAATTTCTGGCAGATATAGCACCTGCATTCACCTGTCTCCTTGCTTTTGAAACCAGATGGCTTCACTTTTTTCTCAGGCATAGGCTGGCTTCTTATTTGGTTGCCCCTCAGTTCCCCTAAAACCATCTGATGTACCTCTCCTATTACCTTTGTGATGCGATCACAGTCGGCTGTATATGAACTGATCAGCCCTCTTGGCTGCCTCCATCTTGGAGCTCAGAGTTCTATCTAACAAATCATATTCTCAGTTCCTCAGTACAGTTTTTAGGAATTATTCCAGAAGAAATAAATCTTCTATTTCATGTACAGAGCAAGCTTATGCACGCTGTACCATGCATTCTAACAAATTATTTAGCTGCACACTCATTTCAGCATAGCTATCTCCCAGTGCTTTTCATAACCCTCTAAATGTGTGCCTATTGTCCTTGGTAGTTAAATCAAAATGCATTAGCAAGGCACTTTTTCACTTTCGTAGTCTGTAGTCCTCATTGTCCATTCTGTCTGCTGCTGCTAATGCCTTGCCTAAGAACTCAAAACGCATTATCAAGACATTTTTTCACCTTATAGTAGTCCATAGTCCTCATTGTCCATTCTCTCAGCTGCTTCTAATGCCTAATGCCTTGCCTGTAAGCAGTGGCAATAGTAGAGTCACCCAAGGAGCCTTGCCCAATTCAATGTGCCCACATATTCTCTCAAAAGATCTTAAAAGCAAACCAAGATCATCCCCCTCATGATATCTGAAAAAAATGTTAGTATTCATTTTGGCTTCCTAGGTTAAATCCCACATGCCATTACTCACAGTTTGTAGTGTTTTTCTCTGGTACACAGAATCTCTATCTGTCCCTCTTGCTCACACTCTTTCTCTCACTCCTCTATGAGCTGGATCTTATGGTGGTACTCCCTCTTTTGCACATTTCACTCTTTCTCTTGTTCCTCAACCTTCAGATTCTTTGCCTTCTCTTGCTGTACTGTATCTGCCTTCATCTTCTGCAGCTCTGCATCTGCCCATTGCCTCTTAATTTTTGCCTTTACCTTAAACAGGATGAGCTCCATCTCCTACATTTGTACCCAGTCTGCTTGCACAGCTGCCCTAGTCATAGGCTCTGGCTCATCTGCATTCTACATAGCCTCTGTCTCATGGCTTTGGCTAGCAGGGATCACTTTCACACTGCTTCTCTGGTCACTTGTTTTGAAGATGTCTATGAGTTCTGCCTCGGTTAGGCTTTCCTTATAGCCCAGTCTTCTCCTTTTGCACTGCTCCTGCAGGTTTGACAGTGCGTATTTCTCATATAGCCCAGACACAATATCTTCTATGTACTCTTGCTTGTAACAAAATAAAACTAGTATAATATATAGTCCCCCTTTGTACAGTTGCAGCCAAACACCTGGACAGATACTTCCTGATATTTCAAAAGGGATTTTCTTTGGTGGCTCATTAGTGGTAGTGCAGGCAGGCATGTAGGGAATTTATGTAGAGAAATCACATAAATTTCCAGAAATATTTGGTCATGCCCTTAGCTGCAGCTGTATATCCTGTTCTGTGACTGGACAGATGGCCTTTATACTGACAAAACTATATCAGATCCCACCCACTGCCTCCTGTTTGTGACAGAGAGGTCTCTCCCAGATTCAGACTGCAACTGTTACTAGCTTTCTCAACCCTTTAGATGCCAGCAAGGCACCAGCATTCAGCTTCAGTCTCACTCGGAGTATCTCTAGGTCTGAATCCCACCACAGCCACTGCTCACACAAAACAATGTTGCACCAAAAGGGCAAGCAACCCACCCCTACTGCACAACTGAGAATCATTTTGCTTTTAACATGGTACCCATAGCCTGTGCAGGTTCTCGGGACAAAGAGTTTCTCAGGTTTGCCCCAGATCCATTTTTGTTTCTGCTTTTAGAAGCAACACATTAGGGGTATAGAGGGGTGAATTCAAGTGAAGCTACCCCTTCACTTAGCAGCTAGCTGAGACAGCTAAATGAGAGGGACCGGTGACCTGTGAAAGCAGAGTCAGGTTTGCCCCAGGTCCATTTTAAGCCTCTCTTTGCTAGCAACCCTTTGTGTTAAGGATTGAGTGCAAAGGACATCATAGGGAGCCTGCCATGGGGTCAGCCAGAAGAGATAGCCAACAGCCAGGAACTCTGAATGCATCAACACTGGCAAAGCTGTATATAAGAAGATAAATACTATATCTTGTTTGCTTGAATCTATTTAAGCAAGGTCTTAGCAACATCTATCTGGGTGAGCACTACAAATCAATTCAGCAGCCCATATGTGCTGAAGTGCTGCTTATTGCTACTACTACTGCTAGTTCAATTTAAAAAACCTGTGCTAAGGTTGATGCTTACTGACTTCAGACTGGCTGGGTGAGCACTAATTGTTAAAGCGGTAGTCAGGTTTTGTAGTGGCACTTACTACTGTTGCTGATTATTTAGAAGTCTGTACTAAAGTTGAATCTATTGCCACACCCTACCTGGGTGAACACTACATGTTCAATTAGACATCAATTTCATACTAAAGTTGTTGCCTAAGTTATTAGTATGGCGCACAGAGGAGAGACAGTTGTGGCAGCTGTGGGGTGTTCTTCTGTAGGGATATGCTCTTTAGGAGGGGGGCACTGCCCCATCTGCAGGACCATGGCAGTGCTCCCTGTTCAGCTGCTGGCAGCAAGCCTAGAAGTATCTCAGCTGCATTACCAGCTCAACTGGAGACCACCCCTGCCTCTCCACTTCCCCAGAGGCCCACTGTCCTGGGGGGGTGTTAGAGTGTTGGATAGTGGGGTGAGGAAGGGAGGCAGGGTTTGCCACAGATGCCAAACACCATCCAGTTAGCAAATTGTTTTGTACCTCTAGAGGAGGCTCAGATTCCTGACTATGTTGGAGGGGTTCTGAGTCAGTCACTGGTGTGCAGCAGGTCAGCACGACAGCACCAAAGGGATAATCAGAAGCAAGTCTACCAGGACAGTCCTGGTGGTTGGGGACTCAATGATTAAGTGTGTGGAAAGGGTGATGGGAAGGGGGATCGGAAGGGAGGGAGACAGTCGGGTGCCTTCCAGGTGCATCAGCCATCTGGGATATAGACAAGATAGTGTGAATGGCAGAGTGGGATTTAATAGAGATATTCCAAATAAAAGAGCCATATTAACAATTAGGGGTATAGATATACCAACAATTACCTAGAAACATAGAAACCCAGACTTTGACGGCAGATAAGGACCACTTGGCCCACCTAGTCTGCCCATTTCCCTTTCTATTGGATAAGCTGCAGATCTTAGTTAACCAATAGCCTACTTTTTCCTGCCCTCACCACAATTGCCTTATGTCTGTCTCATGCATTCTAAAATTCCCCCACTGTTTCTGACCCCATGACCTCCTTGGGAAGGCTGTTCCATGCATCCACCACCCTCTCTGTGAAAAAATACTTCTTCACATTGTCCCTGAGCCATCCCCCTCTGTCTTCTAATTGTGTCCCCTTGTTCTTGCACATCTCTTTTTCTGAAAGATGCTACCTTTTTGGATTTTGTTGATTCCTTTGAGGTACTTGAAAGTTTCTTATCATGTCCCCCCTCTCCCTCCTTTTCTCAAGGGTATACATATTAAACTCCTTTAGTCTCTCTTTATATGGCTTCTGTTGCAGACTCTACACCATTTTAGTTGCCCTCCTTTGGGCTGTCTCCATCCTGTTTATGTCCTTGTGGAGACAGGGTCTCCAGAACTGCATGCAGTACTCCAGGTGGGGTCTCACCGACTGTCTGTACTACTTGTGATGCCTCTCCATATACATCCCAGTATCCCCCCAGCCATCCTTACTGCCTTCTCACATTGCTTGCTTACCATTAGGTAATCTGATATGACTAATCTCGGGTCCTTTTCCATTTGTGTTGTTGTTAATACCCCCATTGTGTACTCTTTCCTTGGGTTTTTGTTTCCCAGGTGCATTACTTTGCACTTCTTTGCATTGAATCTAAGCTGCCATACTTTTGACCATTCCTCCAACCTTGCCAAGTCCCTTCTTATCCTTTCCACCCACCTTGTGCCTTGTGTATCAACCCTGTTGCAGATCTTTGTGTCACCTGCAAAGAGGCATACTATTCCTTCCAGTCCCTCTGCAATGTCACTTATAAAGACATTAAAAAGGTCAGGACCCAGTACTGAATCCTGTGATACCCCACTAGTAACCCTCTTTCTTCGGAGTGGAATCCATTTTCTATTACCCTCTGTGTCCCATTGTCAAGCCAATTTTTTACACAGGCTACAACCGTGGGACCCACTCCCAGGCTGGCTAGTTTGTTTATAAATCTTTTGTGTGGGACTGTTTTAAATGCCTTGCTAAAGTCTAGGTAGGCCATGTCCAGAGCCCCTCCCTGGTCTACTACTTTGGTCAATCAGTCAAAGGAATCTATTAGATTCATGTGACATGATAGTCCCACTGTGAATCCATGCTGCATTGGGTCCTGTGCCCCACTGACCTCTAGGTGCTCAACAGTTCTTTATTTCAGAAATGATTCCATCATTTTCCCTACCACTGAGGTCAAGCTAACAGGTCTGTAGTTTCCTGCCTTTGCTTTGCTTCCAGTTCTATGAAGTGGAATCACATCTGCCCTCTTCTAGTCCTTAGGTACCACACCATCCTCCCATGATTTGAAAAAAGGATAGTCAGTGGTGTCACTAGTTCTCCCCTTAGTTCTTTTAGAATTCTGGGGTGAATCCCATGCCATCAGGCCCCATTGCTTTGTTCACCTTCAGTTTTAGGAGTTCTTTCAGAGCCCTTTCTTCTGTGAAAGGGCTGATATCAACCCCCCCCATCCAGAGTGCTTCTATTGATTGGATTAGGTACCTCCCCCTCCTCTTCTTTTGTGAATACTGAGCAGAAGTATTCATTCAGTATCCCTGCTTTTTCACTGTCCCTCTCTGGCCTCCCACCCTCTCCCTTATTAAGCCTCACTACCCCTCCCTTGGTCTTTCTTTGCTCCCTAATGTACCTATAAATGGTTTTATTCCCCTTCTTAACCAAGTTGGCTATCTTTTCTTTGGTTTGGGCCTTTGCTATTCTGACTGCCTTCCCCGCTTCCTTCTGCTTTAACTGGTACAGTTCTCTGTCCTGATCCTTCGGTGTTTCCTTATACTTCCTGAATACTATCTTTTTCTTTTCAACCTTCCCCACCACCTCTTTTGAGAACCATAGTGTTTTTTTCATTCGTTTTGATTTATTTGCTTCACACAAAGGCTTGTTGCCTCTGTTATGGCAGTTTTGATGTTTCCCCATTGTTCCTTCACCCCTTCTTCTTGCCTGTTTGATAGTGATTTTCTGAGGCACTCTCCCATTTTGACAAAGTCAGACCTCCTAAAGTCCAGTACCCTCACTTTTGTATGGCTTGACTCTGTGGCTGTGTTTTTCATGAACCACACTGCTTATTGGTCACTTGTTCTCAGACGGCTACCCACTTCTAGATCTGAGATCCTCTCTCCATCCCTGTTTGAGAGTACCATGTCTAAGATTGTTCCCTCCCTAGTGGGTTCCAACACTAGCTGTCAGAGGCATGTCCCCTGTAGAGCATCGAGAATGACCCTGCTCTTGGATGTGGCTGCAGTAAAGCTGCTCCAGTTAACATCTGGCATATTCAGGTCCCCCATCAACAATATCTCCCTTTTTTCTGCCATCCTAAGGATGCCGTCTATCATTTCCTTGTCCATTTCCTTCTCCTGAGATGGGGGTCTATATACAACCCCAATGTGGATTGTGGTGCCATTTCCATTCTCCAGGGTGACCCACAGTGCCACCTCTCCTCCTTGTTTACCCTTTAGTTCCATTGCTTCGATCCTTTCACTGATAAAGAAAGCTACTCCTCCTCCTTCTCCTCCTCTTCTACCCTCTCTGTCCCTCCTGTAGAGTGTGTTCCCTGGTATGTTGACATTCCAGTCATGGTTCTCTGTGTACCATATTTCTGTTACTGCCACAATATCCAAGCATCACTCTTCTATCAAGGCCACCAGTTCAGGGAGCTTGTTACCTAGACTACGGGCATTGGTACTCATTACGCTCCATTTTTTGATGGTTTTATCCCTTTTTGCCTCATCCCTGTCCTTATTGCCTTTGTCTATTTCTCCATTTACCCCGACCCTTCTCCCTATCGGCTTCTCTGTCTTGGTGTTTACCTCACTAATTACCCTGAATTTGTTGGGGGGGGGCTAGTATTTCCCTGCTCCTTTTTGTTGCCTCCCCCCTTGGCTGGTTTAAGTGCTTGCCAGTGAAGCATTTGAACCTATCACCTAGCATCCTGGTTCCCCTCCTGGACTGATGCAGACCTTCATGCCAGTATAGGCCTGAATCCTTCCAGGTGGACCCCCAGTCCCCAACAAAACCAAAACCCTGAATACAAATTTCTTCACATCGTTATCTCATATGAATCATAAAAGGAAAACAAATACATGTAATTTGAAATTAGAACAATGGTACAATAGTACAGTGGTAGTGGGAAGGCAAGTGGGTAACTAATTGTATATAGCATAGATTCAGTTAGCTCTTTCTTGAGTATGAGCCCTGCTGCAAACCTGTTCTATGCTCCCAGTGTATACATGTGCATTCTAGTGCTCAAGTCAAACAGTGGGTTTCTATGTAGACGTAAAGTTCTATCTTCCCCATGTTGACACCACCTAGCCCACATATGAAATCAACTCTTCTTGCTACTCTCAGAGAAGCCTACAGATGAAAGGATGTTTTAAATTAATTTAGTTTGTCTCTCAGAATTTAACAAAAAGGAATTCTTTCTGTTAGAAATCTCTGCAGTGCATTAAAAAATATTTTTAAATCAGTAAAGCTATGATTATCAGTTCAAAGTCTAAATCTTCCCTGCAGAACAAGCTAGAATGTTAATCTTCAGTTTTGATATTTATTTTACAGAATCAGTACAGGATTCTGCCACCAGTGCTGCTGTCCTGTTAATAACTGGGTCAATAGAAGACTCTTCAAAATTTCTTGATAATGCTGAGGAATTATCTTCTGACTGAGAATTAGATGCAGTTTTAGATTTCAAGAAACAAGGAGAAACATGGCTCCTCATAAGAAAAACACCCCACCCACTTGAAGCATATTACCAGCCGCTCACACACAATCAGCTGAAATAGAATGACGCTACTCCCAACATCTTAGCACCCACTCCCTCCAGTGTCCCAGCAAAGTTTAATACCATGTCAAAGTAGCTCAACTAAAACCCTCCCCACCCACCCCAGTCACTCACAACTCTGAAACCTATTTCTCACCCCCACCCACGTAAAAATTCAAATAGTTCACCACACTTAGCACCCACCACCCTCCTTCTCTACATCACACCCAAAGTATACATTCAGAGCAAGGAAGAAAAGTCATCAACTATTAAAAAGCAGGCCACTCCAGCAGCAAGACCAGCCTCATATCACTGATTATTTTACACACTGAATGAAGAAGAGATGATATGCAACAGTAGTAACTGCTGATTGGTCACTTTGGTCAGCCAATCAGCTGTTACTACTGTAGCATGTCATCACTAACTCAGAGCGTGAATGAATCACTGATGAGAGGCTGGCAGCCTCTGTGGGGGAGTTTATTTTTCAAGTGACAACATATCTTGTTGTGCTGGACATATTCTTTGTATTAGACAATGGGGGGAGGAGGGCGTTAGGTGATAGAGGGTGTTTGGGATGGAGGATGAACTATTTGAATAAGATCAGGGTGGGTGGGGGTGAGAAAGTAGGACTCCAAGTCTGGAGTGCAGGGAAAGGTTGTATTTGGGCTACTCTACTATTAATATACTTTGCTGGGACACAGAGGAGATACAGGAAGTTGGTACTTACGGTGGGGGTAATATAATCTTATTTAAGATAGCGGTGTAGGAGAAGGTGATGGTAACATTGCATGCTAAACGGGGGGGGGGCTTAACAGAAATATTTTATAAACTCTGGAACTTTGTCCCACTTCATGTACTGTGGTGTTCCTGACTTTGCCACAACTTCGCTAATGATGAAAAAATTTGCAGCACTCCTAATACTGGGGTGGGGATCCAAGAGAAGATCTTTTCGCACACAGTACAATGATCTGCATATTAATGGGTAGTAAGGAGCTGATAAGAAGTATGAAAGAGGATCTAGGAATGCTAGAGAAGTGTTAAAGGTTTTGGCAATTGAAATTCAACACCAAGCAGTGCAAGGTAATCCACATATTATGGAGACAAAAACTCCAAGGAATGAATACAGTATGGAGGGAGGGGTTTGCTGTGGCATGCATGACAAAGGAAATGGACACGGGGTGATAATATTGGACAATTGGAAGACAATAGTATGGTGTGACAGTGCAGTGGAGAGGGTGACTAGGATGCTGTGCTGTATATAGGAAGGGCATTAGTAACCAGAGGCATGAAGTGATGCTGTCACTGTACAAGTGCCTTGTTCATGCTCACCTGGAGCACTGTGAGTAATTGTAGAACACATACTGAAAGAAAAATACGGATAGGGTGGAAGCAATGCAGATGAGAGTAACTAGACCTATACAGGGCCAGCAGGATAAGACTTAAATGGAGAGGTTGTCAAATCTCAACACATCATGCTTAAGGCAAGAAAAGAAACATAGAAACATAGAACTTGTTGGCAGTAAAGGACTGTTTGGCCCACCCCATCTGCCCAAGTGTTCCCTGCCTATTCTACCTGTGCAGACCCTGTCAGGTATCTGATGACCATCCCTGCTTCCGATCTAATATACCCCTATATTTATACCATGTATTCTTTAAGCCCCTCCACCATTCTAGCCCACAGCACTTTGGCTGGTAGTTGGTTCCCCATGCATTGGCTACCTTTTCAGTGGAGAACAATTCCTCACATTCATCCTGAACATCCCCCCTCCAGCTTCATTGCATTCCTCCTAGTCCCGGAGCTTGTCCTCAGTTGGAAAATGTTCCCCCTCTGCACCCTGTTCACTTCTGTGAGGTACTTTGTAGGTCTCAGTCATGTTACCTCATTCTCTCCTCCATGGAGTACATATTGAGATGCCTCAATCTTTCCTCATTGGGGTTTCTTTGCAAATTCTGCATCAATCTGGTAGCCCTATTCTGGACAGCCTCCACTATGTCTTAAGTCCTTTCTGAGGTACAGTCTCCAGCTCTGGACACAGTACTCCAGGTGGAGAAATACAGAGAGTGATACAGTGGCAGCTGCACCTCCTTCCTCTTGCTGGTGATGTGCCTTCCCATGTACCCCAGCATCCCACTAGCCCTGCCCATGTCCTTTTCACACTGTGTTGCACCCTTTAGGTCCTCTGATATAATAACTCCAAGTTCCCTTTCCTGTTTAGTGACTACCAATGCCTTCTCCCCATCCTATACTCAGCATTAGGGTTCCTATGCCTTAGGTACATGAATTTGCACTTTTGCCCATTGAACCCCCAACTGCAATGTCTTGGAGTACTCCTCAAGTTTCCCTAGATCTCAGTGCCTCTTCTTCAACCCCTGACAAGTGTCCACCCTATTGCCAATGTTGGTGTCATCTGTAAGAGTGTATACCTTCCCCATTAGCTTCAAGAGAGGGACATAATAGAGATGTGCAAACACCTTCACAGGATTAACAGAGCAGACAGTGTAGAGCTGTTTACGCTGACTGGGAACACCAGCACCAGAGAGGATGCAATGAAACTGGTAGGGGGAGATTCAAAAGAGACAGAAAAATTTTTTCACAGAAAGGGTGGTTGAGAGGTGACATAGACTGCCAAGGGTGTCGGTCTGTGTGAAACTGATGGGGAATAAAAGCATGGGAGGGATAAACATATGAGGCTGGTGAAAACAGGGGCACAAGGGCAATGAAGGAATGGGGAGTGATGGGGAACTAGGGCCCTCACAAAATCAACATTAGATGGATAGGGTTGGGTAGAATCAATGGGCTTCAAGACCTTTTCCTGCCAACAATGTGTAGGTTTCTAGTAGCATGTAGAAGGATATGGAGAATCAGAAACAGGGGGTGCCAGACAGCTAAAATGTTATGCCAAGAATGCAAAGTGATGTGCATTTGCAAGAGGAATTCAGAAGTGAAGTACAGCTTAGTTGGAGTTAAGGTGGAATCCTTACATGAGGACAGAGATCTGGGCACAGTAATTAACAGTAATCTGAAAGGTTTGAGTTAGTGTGAAAAAGCATATGGGAGAACTAACAGACTACTGGGATGTATAAGACTGGGATTTCCAATCCCTAGCAAACAAGTAATGCTGCCATTGTACAAGGTACCAGTCAGACCACATCTGGTGTATAGAGTGTAATTTTGGAACCATCACTTAAAAAAAGATGAGGATAAACTTGAAAAAAAAATTGTAAAAGGTTACTAAAATAGTATATGGGCAGCAAAACAAACTACCAGGTGAGGCTGACAGACCTTAACATGTACTGGTTGTTCAAGTTTAAGTTCAAGTTTATTGCAGGAAAGACTCTGTTGAGCAAGCTCATTCACAAGGAGGTTCTGAGGCACATACACATACAGTTCGCAGTTACATAGACAGGAGATATAAAATGTAGAATAACAAAGAAAAAATATATAATACAAGAGGTATGCACAATAGAAGTCCTTATGCTATATATGCAGTACATTCCAGCTTTAACCTTGCCCTAGATTATGCAACACATTTCAGCTTAATAAGTAGAGGGCCAGTTGGTACCTAGGAAGTTGACTTGGCATTGGGGGCCTAGTAGCACCTACATATGTCTTTTAATTTAGAGATAGCTAGTGTTTTGTAGGAGTTAATTGATATGATGCTGGTTAGCTTCAGCATGGCTTGTAGTTGGTTCCAAATGTTTGGGAGGGCGTATGAGATAGCTCTTTGGCCAGCTGTGGTACGTGTCCTGGGAACATCTAGTAGGATAAGGTTGGATTTCCTTAGGGAGTAGGCGCTATGGGAGATGTGTATGAGAGATGTTAAATAGGCAGTTTGTGGAGTAGTAATTTGAGGGTCCAAATGCCAGCATGCAGCAGGCGTCTGGTGGCAACAGAGGTCCACCCAACTGCTGCATAAAGATCACAGTGGTGGGTCCTGTACACAGAGTTAGTAATGAAGTGAAGAGCACAGTGATAGAGTACGTCCAGTTTAGATAGGCTCAAGGTTGGGGAGGAGATAAAGATAATGTCTCCGTAGTCAAGCAAGGGAAGGAATGTTGCTTGGACAAGTCTTTTGCGGGTCGAGAGAGAAAAGAGGGTCCTATTTCTAAAGAAGAAACCCAAGCGTGATTTAAGCCTCTTTGATAGATCCTTGATGTGGTTGTTGATGGAAAACTTGTTGTCTATCCACATACCAAGTTATTTAAATTTAGGTACGACTTCCAAGGGTTCACCTAGGGAGGTAACTATGAAGTTTTTAGGTAGGGTAGGTAGGGCACCAGACAAGGCAAGTCTCGAGAAAGTCATTGTCTTGTTTTTTTTGGCATTTAAGAGAAGCTTGGCATTGATAAGGTTGCTTTCTAACTGGATAAAGTCAGCTTGGAGTGCTTTCCTGACTTCAGTTGAGGACGAGCCTGATGCGTACAAAACCGTATCATCCGCAAAGAAATGTATGCTAGAGTTCTTTATGTGGGAGTCAAAGTTGTTGATGTACAGGGAAAAAAGGATTGGTCCTAGGATGGAGCCTCGAGAGACTCCTCTGGCAATTGGAAGGGGGGCAGATAGTAGGCCATCAGCTTTGACTTTTTGTATCCTTCCCGTGAGATATCTGTTAAACCACTGTAAGGTAAGTGGAGTGGCACCTATGTAGGCAAGAGAGGTGATTAGGAGGTGATGGTCTACAGTGTCGAAGGCCTTACTAAGGTCTAGAAAGACTGCACCAGTAACCTTCTTGGTGTCCATAGCATGGATCCAGTCATTAGAGACTTTAGCCAAGGCTGAGATGGTACTGTGCTTTGACCTGAAGCCAGATTGGTCCAGGTTTAGGAGTGAGTGCGCTTCAAGGTGATTTTTTAGTTGGTTGTATGCAAGGGGGCATCATATTACACTTACTAATACATGGGGGGGATATTATAGGATAGACCTCAATCAGTTGCTATTCAGACTAATGGTCAGACAAACACCAAGGGTCATATCCTCAAACTACCAGTATGAAAAAAAAGTGGTGAAGGCTGGCTCTGTATCAGACTTCAAGTTCAAATGAGATATAAACCAAGGGAACCTTAAGGGAAAGCAGGATTACAAAGTGTCAGTAGATGGAACTTGCTAACTTAGGTATACAAATGCGGTAGACTAGATAGAGTTAGTCCTTATCAGTCCTTTACCATCAATGTATTTATGTAAGGAAAAGGGAGATGGGGTATTCTTTGTGAGTTGGTGGGGGGGAAAGAACTTGATGGACTGTCGGTCTCCTGTGATACCTGGCCATCAGCAGATACAGTACAGTATGTGAAGTTTCCTCAGGACTTGTGTGCCCCCACCTGGTAGATGAAGTCCAGATGCCAGGGGCCCTTTTCACATCATAATTGATGTTGGAGCAGTTCTAGGGTACACCAAGCTCCCCATTGTGCACCATCAAAATCTGTCATATGCAAAGTACATAGTTGCCAAGGTAGCAGTGTTTGTGGCAGCTAACTTACAGTGCAAACAGCCCTCAGATGCAAGTAGTTGCAAGTGGGGATCTGATTGCTGACACCTGATCTGTGTCTGCTGCAGAGGACTGTGCATGCCATTGCACCAGTCACATAGTACTGTGCCATGCACCATGCTAGTGGAAACAGTACTACCAACATAGTCCCCCCCCCAATCTGCTCCGTGCTTACATTTAGGCCCCCTTCTGGGCAGAAGCAACATCAAGGTTTTCCTGTGGCCCTCATTCTATTGCTGGTGGTCCAGTTAACTTCTCCTCAGCAGGTTCATTCTGAGTTGCTTTCAGCCCACTGAACACCAGTGGTAAGGCTTCTTTGTTTTAGTTTGCATGTGATTGTATGATCACACACAGAGATATCAACGTTTCCCTTTGACAAGCAGTTTCCAACTGCACTGCCACATGTGATCACCCTACTGACAGTATTACATAGGGGCTTACTGCTCTCCCTCCCTGGAAGAGGAGAGCATGTGATGAAAAGCTCAGTTCTCCTCACTGCGGCTGGTATCCAATGTCCTGGGTTTATTCCTGATCTTGGGTCTCAGGAGTCTTGCAGTAATGGGTCAGCATGGGATGCTATATGTTTTTGGGGACTCTCACTACTAACAGATAAAGCTGAACAGCTGAGATAGTGACTGGAATATGGAACTCATTCTGGGGTTCCCTGCTCTTAATGCCATTGGGAGGACCCTGGTCAGACTGCTTGAGAGCCAGGAAGATGTCCCATCCCACCATCCCAACAAAAAGCATAAAGTGTGGGTTGTGAGTTCACTACTTTTTTGGAAGAATGGTGAGAACACCCTATTGGTTAAAGAGTTTGTCGCATCTCTGAAAGGACTTGAAACATAATAGTTACAGTACATTTCTGCTTATACGTCATAGGTTTTCTATACTTTTCATCCCCTATTTCTTTATTATTAAGGACAGCTGCTTGAAAACAGGATCCTTGTCCCTTGGACTTCATCTGCTTCTTGTGACAGTCAACATGTGGTGGCATGACCCTCTGTCTGTTAATCACAATTGGTTGTTGTGGCAATGATTGTGACCTCACAAACAGGAAATTATGATATTATGTGCAAACAGCAGGAGCAGATGAAATTCAAAGGGCAAGAATCCTAGTTGCATATACGTTTCCTTAGTAAAACATAATATGGAGAATATAAAAATAGAAAATACGTAGCTAGAATTACAATGTGCAGAATATCCAGTTTTCCCAAACTTGTGTAAGGACAGAGTTAGATCTAGCTTAACTCCCTGCTTCAATTAATTGGAGTATAGGGACAATTTGTTATATGCTGTATCTTTCCAGATGCTATCTGGAAGCAGTGTGCAGTAGTGACATGAGCCATAAGCCAAACATGAGTGCTCCTCCAGTTTTGCCAATAATGGTAACTGGAAACAGTAGATCTTTACTTAAGCACTGTGTCATTCCATCATCCAGAACATTCTGGGCCGGATATTCAAACTGCGCTATTTTGTGGCGCAAGCCCTTGTGCTGCACAAAATAGTTGCATGAGGTGTAATGAAGTGATATTCAAAGGAGTTGCGCTATTGAGGCAACTCCTTTGAATATCATCCCGCCACAGCCACTGTGCATGGCGCAGTGGAACTTGCGCCACTGCAAGTGGTCAGAGTGGAGCATTCAACTTGCGGTGGCGGAAGTACCATTGCGCCATGCGCAAATTTCTGATATTCAAAAGGTGACATGCAAATGGGGCCATAATTCATGCAAGGCGCAAGGGGGGCCATTTACATCTGTTTATGGCCCCATTTGCATGCCATTAGCATGCAGGTGCTCCGATCCCCGAGGACTTGCGCCTGAATGAATTCACAAATCTGGACTGCCTTGTACGGTATGGGCTGCATGCCCATTGGCTCTTACTCTGCACCAATGGGCATGCAGCCCTACTAAACAGTCAGTCGGCAGGCGGCAGGCGGGTGGGATGCTGCCGCCCGGCTGCGGGGGAGCGGGGTGGTGGGGCTTCGTGGGTGGGTGGGGTGGGGACACTAGATCACCAGGGATGTGGTCTTTGGGGGTGTCTCAAATTAATGCAGCCTGCGATCGGGCTTGTCGGTCCACTGGACCACCAGGGATAAGTTCCGGGGGTGTGTGTTTACACATTTGCTGCCCGTGATTGGGCTTATCGGTCCACTGGACCACCAGGGATAAGTTGGGTGGAAACACTCTGCTGCGATCGGGCCAGTGGGGAGGTGGGGGATTTCTCACTCTTGCCCGTGATCGGGCTGCAGAGGGGCACAGGGTCTGGGTTGAGGGCCAGCCACAGGTGGCAGCTGCTGTGTTGCGCCCTGCAATGTGGCAGCTCACCTGTGGGTGGCCCACGACTTGATCCTTTTTTGGCTCAAAGTTGTGCAGGCGCAGGTTGGGGTTGCGCCTGCACAACTCTGCAAGCCCGGCTGAATATCGGGCTGTGCAGTTTTCATCAGTTCCTCCCCTCCAGTTCAGCATGCATTCATTTGCATTGTGCTGTTGCTCAGCATGTTTCAGTGGGCGCAGCTGCCTCCTACTGAATATAGCAGAATGGCTGAAAGTTCGGACTTGAGCAGGCGCAAACCTATTGCGCATGGCGCAACTCTTTTGAATATCTGAGCCACTGTGTGCCAGTACTCTAAAGGCCAGATATTCAAAACTTTGCCCTGGGGCTAAATTAGCACTGCCTGGTGTGCTAACTTAGCCCGGACCCAATAGCCCACTATATTCAAAAGGGATAGTCCCAGTACTAACCCTGCTGAATATAGCATGCTAAGGAAGCCAGGCAATCTGGGCTGGGACTGCAGTGCAAACATAGCCCAGGAATAAGACAGCTCTGAATATATCAACCAGGAAGAGCACACCACAACAGCAGCCAAGTGCACAGCGATGTGAAGGTAGGTAGAGGTGAACTATGTTCTAATGTGTGTCCCAGTAAATGCGTGGACTCAGTATAGCTGCAGGCAGCAGTGCATGTGAAAGTAAAGTGTGCAAAACTGTATAATATTCCCCGAACCATTTGTGCGGTGCTAACATATTTGCGCGGGTTTAACATGGAGCTAAGCCATTTGCCTGGTGCAAACACGTTTGCCCGGGGCTAAACTTTGCCATATTCAAAAGTGACATGCAAATGAACTTACTTAGGTAGGCTCTGGGCAGACATCCAGATTTGGATCTCATTATGCCCTGATTTAAATGCAGTTTGCCCAGCTTTACTGCAGGATCCCACAGCTCCACCTGTAGGTCAGTCTAGAAGTATAGGGGCTGGCTAGGTCTGCCCACAGCTCCACGTGTAGGTCAGTCTGGCAGTGCATGATGGTAGCTGCAGGCTACATATATACAGTACAGCGCAGCATATTGTGCCCCAGGGGACAACACAACATAGGCACTGGTGGTGGTGGTGGTGCTGCATGCAACTGTCACACTGTAGGTCATGCTACAGTGCACAGCAGACACTATAGTAGCAAGGGGGCCAGTAGTGTGAGGGACACAGCAATGCCTATGGTGTCTAGGGCAAAGATGACCACTGCACTGTACACAGTGAAAGGCCCAACTTTCAGGTGTTAACTGACAGTGAACATTATTGTTATGCTGTTGTGTGACCCACAAATGCTGCGCCTCTGGCATGGGATGCTCACAGTAACATATACATGGCTGGCTGTGTGTGCTATGGTGTTTGTACAGCTGTGCGGTATGTGGCTGGGGGGGGGCACATATGATCAGACAGGCACACTGGTGTTGGGGTATTCCCAGTTCTGGTCCATTTGCTCTGCGTGATGTGCCCCAGCCTTGTGGCTGCACCTGGTCTGTGGCACAGCCTGGCCACCCATACAACCTCCCCTCAACACCCTCCATGCCCACAGTGCTGCATGTGTGTGCTGGCATCTGTTGGTGTCCACAGAAGGGTGGTCTGCAAGTGTGTGCTGTATGGCCATACTGCCATGGTGTCCACTGGGGGCCGGGTCAACACTTACTGCCTTTCATGGCTGGGACTGGTGGCAGATGATTGCATCATTGTGATGCCATCAGTAAGCAGCATGTTTCTTCTATGTCTGTTTTTTTTTTCTGTGTATCATACTTATTGGTTAGGGTCACGCAAAGCCTCACAACAGCTGTGCAAATGCCACACAAAGCCACAATGTCATGCAAAGCTGGATTGCCCAGGGGTTAAGACTACCTTTTCCTGGCCAGTAATTTACACCATGCAAAGTGTCACGCTAAGTCACGCAAAACCACTTTGCGTGATGCTAGTCGCTGAATATAGCATTGCGCCTATATTCATGTCCCCCCCCCCTCAGTTTGCCCCTTGCATACATTATGATTTTTCCTAGTGCTAATGCAGTTTGCGTGCGCTATTTGGCCTTTAAATATAGCGGACCCACGCTAATCTCACGCTAAACCTGCACAAATGGTTTGCGCCCAGCATAAAGTTTTGAATATCTGGCTCTAAATCTTTTAGAACCATTAGTTAAAAGGCAAGCAATACTGTTTAACATGTGGACTATTGCATACAGTATTTGTAAGGGTTTCTCAAATATTTTTTTTTTGTTAGAAATTAAACATCTGGGAATTTAGGTGATTTCTACAAGAATAAATTGTAAGGAAAAATAAAGTACAGAATGCAAAGGAAAATGACTAAAGTCACTGCATAAAACTTAAATAATTTTAAGTTATTTATAAATCATTGTGTCCACTAACTTTCCTTAACATTTCATGGGGCCAGATTCACAAAACTTTGCCCAGATGCAAACCAAATTTGCCCGGGGCAAACTGGGTTTTGCCCAGAGTTGGTATTCACAAAGTCCAGTTTGCCCCTGCAAACTGGGTTTGCGTCCAAACAAAGTTGTGAGGGGGGCCCACAATACAAATGAGGGGGAGAAGAACTGAATATCCCTGCAGTGCAATTCACAAAGTTTGTGCTCCAA
Source organism: Neoceratodus forsteri (assembly GCA_016271365.2). NCBI lineage: Eukaryota > Metazoa > Chordata > Ceratodontiformes > Ceratodontidae > Neoceratodus > Neoceratodus forsteri. Next base: position 236,417,434 of record CM028132.1, on the reverse strand, counting down.
ACAAGAGCCTTTTGTGAAGGCCCTAGCATGGAGAAATTGCCACTGATTAATCAAAGTTAATGAGCTGCTCTCTAAACAGTATGTGCTCCAGGAGTGCTCAGTCGGCAGCCTACCATGGTGATTGCAGGAGGGCTGTGCTGATGGCTGACCATGGCTTAGGATGAAGGGGAGCGGGATGCTGGAGCACACTGGACAGTGTGTGTGTGGGGGTGGGGGGTCCACTAGACTGACAGGGAGAATTATTGCTTGTAGGGGACTGGCGATCATTTGGGGGGTTGGGGGGACCCTTCAATTACCAGGGAATAAGTTCACTTTATTTGAGGACAGTGATCAGTGACTGGAAAGGGGAAGGGAACCAGTATAGTATGGAAAATTATTTTTCATATGGAGTCAGGGAGGGGAGAGGGACTCTGGACTCCCAGAGAACACTTAATTTATGTGGGGATGAAGATCAGTGACCAGGAAGGGTGGTGGGGGGATATTACACTGCGGGAAAATTATTTTTTATATGGGGTCTGGGATCGGGGAGAGGGAAGGGACTCTGGACTAACATGAAATACCTAATTTATTTGCAGATGGTGGTCAGTGACCGGGAAGGGGGGATCACTACACTACGGAAAATTATTTTTCATATGGGGTAAGCGATCGGGGAGAGGGGAGGCATCCTGGACTACCAGGGACTAGGTTTTCATCATTTGGTGCAATCAGGACTGGGGAGGGACCACTACACTACAGAAACTGATTGTCCATATGGGGTCAGGGATTGGGAAGGGGATAGGGACTCTGGACTACCAGGGAATGGATTTATTTCTTGAGGAGAGTAATCAGAGAATGGGGAGGGATCTATGAACTATGGAAACTTATTTCTCATATGGGGTCAGCAATCAGTGTGGGAGAGGGCACCACTAGACTATGGAAATCAAGTTTTTCTTCTGAGGTCAGCAATCAGGGTGGGGGAGGGTTCCACTACACTACAGACAAAGACGTCTTGTTATGGGGTCAGCGATCAGGGAGGGACCTAGACTACCAGGGAATGCATTTATGTATTTTGGGATGGCAATCAGAGGATGGGGGGGGGGGACTAGACCAGCAGGGAATGCAGCTATGTGGGTCATGGGGTGGTGGTGGGAGGGTGCATATTAGGCAAACCGAAGGCCATGCAAATGGGCCCATAATGGGCATGCCAAAAGCAAATTGCACCTTGCATGCCCTATGGGCTTATTTGCATGGCCATGTTCGTGAACTGGGACTTCATGAGTGTGCTCTATTATTGGCAGGTTGTTCTCCTTTCCAGCTGGGGGGTAGAGCTACTGATGTTCTGTTTTTTTTTTTCCTGGGTTAGCGCTGCCTCTGACTGCCCCTATTTACAGTCGGATAGCGCGGACTGTAAATAACCTGATTTCCACTAGTTCAGTCGTGAGGTACAGCGCAAACATTTGCGCAGCACTTTGCATTTTTAAGTGAATCCTTCCACTATTGTCCTGTAATACTTCATCAGGGTGGATTGGTGATGTTAGGTCTAGTAATCATATTGTTTCTTAGTTATTCTATTATTGTTGCCAAGCTGGCATCTTGTCTTGGGTGTTTAAAATTCAAATACTTCTATTCCAATCAGGCTTTTCCTTCTGGAAATCAGACTTTGGGTGCTTATGATGTCTCCTTATTTTTATGTTTGAGTGCATGCATGCACAAATTGAACATGTTGTGACTTCTCGGAAGAGTCGAGGCTTCCTAGGTGTGTAACTGTAGCATCCAATGCAGTTCAGGCTGCAGGATACTGACCAGTGACAGCAAACAAGCAGCAGGCTAATTGTGATGCTGTTTAGCCTGGCTGATGGGCAGAAACTTTCTGTAGTTGAAAGAAGGCAGCCACACCTATCAGAGTGAAGTTGCATCCTTTCAGTCTTCAAGATGCCACCCTGTCGCCAGCTGAGTGGCATGTTTCTGGGCCCGTTTGTCCTCTCCTTCCCCACCATGTCCATTGTCTCTAATCAGAGGAATGTTAGGGTTAGGAGTCAGAGACTAACATTTCAGGTGTAGAACTAGTCCTTTCATATGGTGTGCCCATTAGCCAACTTTCCACCTCTCAGCCTGAATATGCTTTATTGCAGCAGTGGCGGGACAGAGATCAGAGAGGCGCCCTTTTCCACTACCTACTGTTCTCAGATGTGGAGCCTCTTGGTGGCAGTGTCAGTGCTGTTCTATCTCCACTACCCCAAGAAACAGAGACACCCAATGAAATGGCAGTCCTTTCATCTCCCTTTCTCTCCAGCAACAGAACCTGATGCCATGGAAAGTGTCTCTATCCCTGTGTGCAGGTTGCCGCTGTCCACACCATTCAATCTGTGACTCAACAGTGTTTTTTATTTTTACCACAACTGTGTATCTGTCTCCATTGCCATGCAGCTATATCTCACTGCCACTATATCCTCAGGATGCAGCTTTCTATCTGTTCCCCCATTGCCTGCTTGCAGCACATTTCCAAAAATGGAGCTGCTCAGCAGCAGTGTCAGTGCTGTCCTATCTACCTGCCCCTAGAAATGGAGTGGTTCAGTGAGATGGCAGTCCTTTCCTTTCCTCCTACCCCCAGTAACAGAGCCTTACACCACAGAAAGCAACTCTTCCCTGTCCTCCTGATTGCCACCGTTCACAGCCTTCTATTTATTACCCCACCTGCCCACTTGCAACTTGGCTGTGTCCCAGTACTGGCTTTGTATCTGCCCCCCCCCCGAGCAGCTTCCATTGCAGCTCTCTCCCAGTTTCACAAAGAGAGAATCCCTGAAGGAGAGACGTGGCAGCCCAGGTTGCAGAGATACCAAACAGTCTCCCACACTTCCTCCCTCAGCTATGCATCCCCCACCCTTCATTCCCTGGGTCTCTCTCTCCTCCCACCAAAGCCACTCTGTGAGAGACCTTGTGGAAAGCTGCTCTGTCCGTGTCCCCCTCATTGTTATCATCCGTTTCCATATGTCAGTTGTGTCATACACAGAAATAGAATGAAAAGCCTTGTTTGCAGTTCTGTAGTGCCACAGCATTCTATCTGCTTCCCCTCCTCTCCACTCACACACACACATTTTCCTGAGGGAAAGAAGTGGCAGGTTAGGTTGTAGAGATTGCGGAAGGAAACATGGAGTGCAACGGAGGTGGCAGATCAGATTAAAGAGATCGCTCTAAAAGAAACAGGCCATGTGAAGGATGTTGAGTTAGACATTGCAGTCTTCACCTGTAAAAGCATTGGAAGATAATAATTAACACTGAATTGTTCATAACAAGCTTTAACAGTATCAAGATTTCTGGTGACATTAAGGAATCAAAAGAGGGAAGCTTAAGTGATCCTCATATCCTAACAGAATTCAAATGTTCTCTATTTGAATGAGTTTGCCTGGAAATATAGGATGCAATTCTTTAAGACCCTGGTATGTTCCTTCTCTTACTTGGATCCTCAGGCTAGTTCCTGCTGGACAGCGTGTAGCGAGCCCCAGGCAGACCATGTCAACATTTTCTGGTCTTGCCCCCTTCTGCGTTCATATTAGGAGGCTATTAGTCAAGTGATGGCTCCAATGTTTGATATCACATCATCACTATTTCCATTGTTGGTTCTCTTACTCATTCCCCCTACTGATCTGTTAATATGGGGTAGACAATTAAAGCCATTGTTGATTCTTTTGGTGTGTGCCAAGAAAGTTATTACTAAATTATGGTTAACAACCAGGATTCCACAATTTTCACATTGAACAGCATTGGTTGATTCTATTTACTGTCTAGAAAAATGCAGTTATTGAAATTTAAATCATCTACCAATTTTTTATGAAACTTGGACGTGGTGGGTTTCTTACAAATTGTATTCTGATCCTGATTTTGTTCCTTGAGTGGCTTTACTGAAAACTAAAATTCACCCCTTTTTTTTGCTAAAAAACCATGCCCCGCTTTGGAATGCTTAACAAGCTTTATGCCTTTTGCTGTTTTGATCAGTCACATTTCTAATACACATTTTTACTCTTGCTAAAGATTTTTGTCATTGATGCTGCCCTATGTGCCCTTTTTCCTCGTCTCTGGTTACATTCCCCGGGATGCACCCGGAAACGAACCTTGACTTAGTGTGCTCTTCCCAGTTACCAAACATTTAAATAAAAAAAATAAATACATTTGATGCTTATTCTTTCAACGTTTGTGTTTTTTGCACTCTACCACCCATTTTGGTTATTTGAAAGTGTATGTTTGTACTGATTATCTTCTTTATTCTTTTTTCAATAAAGATGTTAATTTAAAAAAAAAAATGAACTCTGGCCAGTGCAGAAAGGGCTGCAGCTGAGGAATTTGGGGTAAAATATTGAAAATCACCAAAGTTATGAGCCTACATTAGCAAAATATAATGTAGGCTCATAAACTTGTTTTGTAATATTTGTACACAAAATTTTCAATACAGCCTTGTAGTGACCCTGCCTCATGAAGATGGACAGAGCAAATGTTCAACTCCTGCCGGAAAGGTGATTTTGCTCAGGTACTGTGAAATCAACTTTCAGGATGCAAAAACACATTTTGGGGAGGAGTTGAAAAATGACAACTGTCATATTCATGAGGTGCGGTAAAGAAATGGCTATGTTAAAATCTGGGGTAAAAATATTGAATATTACCAAACCTATGAGCCTGCATTTGCAAAATTCAACATAGCCTTATATTTGTTTTGTTTTTAAATATGTTTACACCAAATTTAGAACATAGCCTACTTATGATTCCACCTCATGAACAGTGGCAGAGAACATTTTCAACTCCTGCCTGAAAGGTGATTTTGCACAGGGACGGCAAAATCACCTTTTGGAATCTAAAAAAAATACCAACATTTTGGCCAGGATTTGAAAAATGAAAGTTGTCAAACTCATGAGGTACTGTGAAGATATGGCTTTGTTGTAAACTTGTGGTTAAAATACTGAAAATTATCAAAGTTACAAGCTTGCATTCGCAAAATTCAATGTAGGAGCATAACTTTGTGTTTTTTAATAGACTAACACCAAATTTAGAACACAGACTTCTTAGACACCACCTCATGAACAATGGCAGAGTAAATTTTCAACTCCTGCCAGAAAGGTGATTTCACACAGGGACTGTGAAATTACCTTTCAGGATGTAAAAAAAAAACAAAAGAACATGTTGGCAAGGATTTGAAAAATAACAGCTGTCACATTCATGAGGTGCTATAAAGATATGGCTATGTTGTAAATTTGGTGTAAAAATATTGAAAATTGCAAAAGTTATGAGCCTGGATTCACAAAATGTAAAGTAGACTCATAACTTTGTTGTTTTTTAACATTTTTACGCTAAACTTTCAACATAGCCATCTTATGACCCCACCTCATGAACAATGGATGCATGGAACAGCCTTCCTGAAAGAATGCATGAGACAGACATAAGGCAATTCTAGTGGGGTAGGAGGAAGTAGGCTGTTGGTTATCTAGGATCTGCAACTTATCCAATAGGTAGGGAAATGGGCAGACTTGGTGGGCAAAGCGGTCCTTATCTGCCTTCAAAGTCTATGTTTCTATTGGTGGAGAAAATTTTCAACCTCTGCCCAAAAGGTGATATCGTGCAGCAACAGAAAAATCACCTTTTGGAACAGATTTACACAATGTCATTTGCATTGTTCATGAGGTGGTGTCCCAAAAAATGCATGTTTAAAATTTAGGCCAAAAATATGAATAAATGCCCAAGTTATGCCACTAAATTCAAGACACCATTGAAATACATTGAATGGAATAACTGTTTCTTCAGTTCACGGTTCTGCTTTGAAGAGTGAAGATGTGTCTGCAGTCCAGAAAGGATTACAGCATTGGACCTCTGATTAATAAGTAAGGGCTTGGAGGGCAGGGTGGTGGATGCTGAATAGGAGGGTCGGGTAGGGGGAGTTTTGGCCACAAAAGCCATTGATTTTTACAGGTACAAAAAAAAATCTGAGGATTTCTGCACTAGAGGATTGGGAACCCCCAGTGTCACTATTACGTTTCTTGGGGGGGTAGTCAGTGCTGAGAGGGAGGGTCAGGTGGACTGGTTATGGGAAAAAAAAACTTGGGGTGTCCTTATCGTGACACTGGGGGATTGGCACCCCCAGTGTCACGCTTTTGTTTCTAGGGGGGGTGTGGGGTGGTGGATGCCGAGAGGGAGGGAGGATTGTGTGGTGGGATATCTATAACGTAAAAGAAAAAAATTGGCAGTCATGGCACAACTTGCCATGCCCAAGTTGGCCACTGCAGTCTACTGTGCATGCATGACACTAGCACATGCTCAGTGGTGTGTGGTAGCCATGTTGGACACAGTGGAGTGTGCCATGACTGCAACATTTTTTTCCTTTAAATTTTAGATAGTCTCCATCTGACCATCCCCCTCAGCAACCCCCAGAAACACAGAGTGACACTGGGGGTGCCCAATCCCTAGTGTTGAGATCAGGCAAAAAAATAGTGCAGTGTCAGTTGAGACAAGGAGCGGAGCGCTCCAGGAACACCACAGATGCAGTGACGACTGTGGTCCATGTCCAACATGTTGTCCATTCATAAGGAATGCAAGGAATGAGGGAGTCCTTTTTTCATAGCAAGAGGTCTACAGGTCTACGCCTACTTCTCCCTCTCTATAGTGAACACCTTGGGAGTCAGCTTAGGTGTTCACTATAGCTAGATGTTCACTATAGTGAGCTGCTAATAAGCCTATTTAGTGAGCAATGGGAGCCATCAAAGGTGTTCACTATAAGGGGGGGTTTGTTATAGATGGGCTCTTTATAGAGAGGGAGCTCTGTAGAACTCAAATGTTCTAATAACCTTCTTGTTAACTGTTCTCCTATTTATATTTTCTACTGTAACATAGGGCTAGCCTTTGTTTGAAAATAAAATAATCCTGTGACTGCCCATCACAATCTAAGTATTCCAGTATTAAAGCTTCTCCTCCACCACTGGCCAGCTGCTCTGGTGTTTCTATCCTTCCCCTGCAGCAGCACTACTCAGGAGGTAGCTGAGGGAAGCAGTTCAGAGATGCCCCTGCTGGCTCTTGCTTTCGATGCCATGATGTTCAACTTTGTGGGTGGGGATGGGGCAAAAATCTATGTATTTTTTTTTCAACTATTTTTCTGGCCCTTCATCTCAGAACTCTCTCGGGCCACTGCACTCACCGGCTTGCTCGTCTGCCCGCTGTGTTCCCCTACATCTTCAATTTTGTCACGGTTCCCCGTAACGGGAGGCAGCAACCCGGGGAAACCACAGGGGCAGTGACAGGGAACCAGCATTGGGCGTGTGGTGGAGGCACTGACAGGGCTGTCGCCTATCCGAGGCAGAGGGTATATTCTGAATTTACACCCTCTACATTGGACATGCAGTGCTGCCCAGCCCACAACATGAGTGCTCCTCCCATGTCCGGAATGCAGCTGCCAATGTCTACCCCATGCTCATGAGCCCCTAAGCATCGCAGCACCGCCAGTCTCCACCGGGGGCTGCTGCTGTGCCAGGCTTCCCCTGGTTCTCTCCCTGAAAGAGAGGAGGGCATGTGGCGGAGGCACTGACGAGGTGTTCCATGCATGGTGTGTGTCTCTGACATCAAGGCATACCCGTTGATGTCCGCCATGCATCTTTCCCCTCTGACGTACATTACCTTTTCTGTAAAAACCTCGATCCTCTCTCTCCCTTGCTGACCCATGGCGACCAAGGCTCGCTCCTGAACCTGGGTCGCCGGCGTGATGCAAGGTGTGGTGTCCAGCACCTCAACCCTCAGCGCCACCGGGCCGGCTTGAAAAATCTATGTATTATGTGACTCATTTTTTTCTTGTGGCTCTGCTTACTTAGTTGTTAGTGGGCATGCAGATAGCATGGCAGTGTAGCACAGATGATCACATTTGTCTGTGCTAACAGCTCATCAGTTTGCACACTCACCTCTGGGGCCAGAAACTGAAAAGGATATGGGTTATAGCCCCACACCAGGAACACAGGGTGAAGGCAAACCTGGTCTGGCTACCATGAGGACCTGAATAAGTCCTACTGGCCTTGCAACCATCCAGTCTGAGTTAGTTAAACAGGGCCACTGTTGAGCACCTTATAGATAAGGTCATAAGGCCCAAGATACAATTTGTTATTACTGTTTAATTATCAAGTGTATCATTACCTGCTGTCATGAGTAGTGTGCCAAAGTCAAATCTCCAATGATCCAGCACCTGAGTAGTCAGTGAGGGGAGCTCCTGAAGGGATATAGGGAAAATCTTGCTGGTTCTTGGCAGTGTACTTTGTACAGTAGAGTCAGGCAGAGGGCACTGTGATTGGAGAGGTGGCATGTTTTTAATACCAGACAGCTACTGCATCAATGCCACCATGGAGTTTTGCCTTAACTCTTAGTTTTTCTCAAAGAACCTGTTCCTCTCCCTACAATAAATACAAAAAAGCTTGTTATTTTGTTGCATTTTTGACTTATGTGCATACTATTTATAGAGGTTGAAGAACTCTTTAATTGTTATTGCGCGGTGTGGGTTATGGGTGTAGTGAGCACTGTGGGAAGAGTGGGTAGGTACAACACACTTGGGGATGATACTAGCCTTAACATCAGACCCACTATAATGTCCACTCCATAAGAAGAATTCAGAACACAGGCCACTCAACCTAATGAGAGTCCTTAAGACAGGGATAGTGAAGTTCCTGCAGACATCAGAACTAGATCCCGTAAAGATTCACAGGATTCACAGGATAGTCCATAGCTTGTACCAATGAGACTCGCCATTTTTCAATGGACGGAAATACTCCTCATGTAGTTATCTAATTTATTTTTAAAAGTATCCATGTTATCACTGGTTAACACAATGTCTGATAGACCATTCCAGTGGGTTACCACCTTCTGATTTATCCACCCCCCTCTTTTGCTAGTTTTATAGTTTTTGCCTCTGAATTGGTAACCATGTGCTCTATTTGTTCTGTTACATACTCTTTTTTCCAATCCTAAACATTCCCACAGGTCCATATTATTGAATGCCAAGTATATTAGGCACAAATCATATCTTAGCCTTCCATACTCCAAAGTGAACATACCAAGTTCCTGTAATCTTTGTTTGTAACTTAGATGTTTAAGTTTATCTATATTTCTGGTTGCCTTTCTCTGCATGCCCTCCAGTCACCCAATATCTCTTTTGTGAGACAGGTTCCAAAACTGAGTGCATTACTCTGTCAAAGGCAGAACCACTGACCCATACAGTGGCATCAAAACTGAACTATCTCTACTGTGAATATTCCTGAGTAAGCAATTTAACATTCTATTTGCTGTCAGGCCACACTTATAAACTGCAGAACAAACATGTGCAGGAGATTCATGGGTCTTTAGGTGTGTTAGTGTGCCCCCGAAATCCTTTGAGCTACTTTAAAATAGAAGTCTATTCAATATACCTAAATGAGGAACCACTGTTTGGTTGCCTTTAAATGGGAAGGAGTGAGAAAGACAATGAGTGCAAGCTAGGAACGTGTGGGGATTGTAGAGCAGAGTGCCCATGTGCCCTGGGGGACTGTAACAACAAGTAGAGCAAATGAGGGGCAGGGTACACACTCTGTTTTGTACCCACCATGCCACTCTTCAGGAGATATAAAGATGGGAATGTGAAGTGAGACAGTGTCTCATCCTGATAGATATTGACCAGATTGCACTTTTTTTCATTTCTCTGTAGAGCATTTCTCCTTTTCATCTGTCCACCATTCACCTGGCAGCCCCCCAGCCCTGTCACTGACCTTCTAATGGACTTCCTGGTAGTCCACCAGTTTTCCCTGAACCACTAGTGTTGTAGGTAACCTGCCATGTCAGCTGTATATGGGTCTGCTAGGGGGGGGCTTCCTTTAACCTCATTAGGGTGGGGCTTTTTGCTCTTTTTATCCTCAAAGGGCACCAGCTGTCGTACCATCATGTAAGCATATCATGTCTGGAGGTTTCCTCTCTTCTGATGGCTCCAACTGTGATATTCCCTAGCCTCCCAATCGCACACAGCAGAGCTTACACTGTCCCACTTCAAAGGAAGAGAACAGTCCCTGCGATGCTTGATGGCTCCCAGTGCTCTGAGTCCACATCAAAACCTGGGTTGTCAGTGCTGCAACTGGTAGCACTACCACTGTGCCAGGCTGACCAGACTGTGCTTTAACAGAAACAGCTGATGTTTAGCAAGGATATCTCCTCCATTAGGTCACAGGTTTGGAATGATAAGCTGTCAGTGTCAGGACCACATGGAAACTTTTTGCTAGCTTGGAGCAATGTACAACGACGTGCAGAAATGACATGTATATCATAAGGGCAGCTTCTCCACTTCTCAATTCTTTCTCCCACCATCGATCATCCTCATTGGACCTGCTAAAAATCTGATGACATGTCAGACTGTGCCATTCTCCCTGTTGCTTTGCAGTGCTTGGGAGTTATTCCAAAAGTGTGGCCTAATGGAGGCGATACCGGCTATGAAGAAAGAACAGTTATGTAAGAACTTACTACAACAGTAGATGTTCGAGAAAATCTCCTTCTTTAGGTGTGCTGTACCCTTCCTCCTTCTCCCTTTTGATTTCATTGAGTGTCATATTAGATGCTGTGTCTAAAATCTTACTCCATGCTTCTGTTTCCAACCCCATGACTCTCCTTGTATGCCCGATGCTGGTATAATCTCCTCATTCCTCAAGGTTAGAGGCCCTCCAAAGTTAATCTCCTGTGGGTAACTGAGGAGTGATGGAGCCACCCACATTATATATGCATGCACATTGCACATCATTGTTGGCTGTACCTGCCTAGAAAAAAGTTTCTGTGTACTGTTGCTGATGGCTTACAGTTCCAAAGTTGTGGTCTAATGGAAGACATTTTCTCATAGATCTACTGTTACAGTAAGTTCTCATGCAACTGTTGTTTTCCATACATTAATCATTATTTCAATACTTATTACTGTCCTCTTTGTGTCCCATTATTGTCAAATAATTATTAGTCAAACAAATCTTTATCAAAGGTTCAACGTGATTTGTAATTAAAATGTTATTACTATGCATAGCAGCCAAATTAATAATCTTGGAAAATAATGGGGCATTCATAAAGTCATTTTTTAGTTTGGTAAAAACTATGTAATAGGTGGCCCGGTGGCGCTGAAGGTTGAGGTTCTGGACACCACACCTCGCGCCATGCCAGTGACCTGGGTTCAGGATGAGCCCAGGCTGCTGGGGGTCAGCAGGGGAGGAGACGATTGAGTATCTGGAGGACAGCTTTCCTCTCCTGGGAGGGAGGGGGGTCTTTGGCTTGGAGCCTGACCACCCCCTGGTGGATGCCTGAGGTGCAGCATGTTCCCTGCCCTACAACAGAGGGGAAAGATGTATGGCGGAGATCAACGGGTATGCCTTGATGTCAGGGATGCACACCATAAAAGGAACACCAGAAAAAATGTCCCCAAGGCTCCTGGAAGACAGAGTACCCTAGCGCAAACCCCACAAGCCCACCTGTCTGTCCCGGTCTGGTGCCCTGATGAATGGATGTGGTTCTGGGGTGTAGGTCCACATCTCTGTCCCCACACAGTGGGCAATCTGAGGCTACATGGAGGGACTACCTCGGGTCCAGGTAAGGTGAGGCAGAGCTGATGCAATTGGTGACTCCCGAGGAGGCGGAGTCTAGGGGGCAGGGGAGGAGTATAAATAGAATGTAAAAAACCAAAAAACTATGTAATAAATAATACTGCTAAAAGTCTGATTTAGAAGTGTAGTAAATCTAATTTGAGGATAATTCCATGAATTAAACCCAATACTGAATTAAACCCCCAACACTATATGTTGTCTGCAAATGCATTTGTTTGTCTTCAATCGTTTTTTCCTTAACACAAAAAAGCTTATAAATAGATCATTGTGGTTACCTCTACAACTTGATTTGCAATACAGTGACATTTTTTTTATTATCAGGCATTGATCTTGTGACCCCAGTCATTATGAAAGACTAAATAATTTAAGTCTATACAAAATACTTGCATCTCAGTGACTTCTGGCTAATGTTATACAATAGCTATGATACTCAGCTCCTTGTCCCTGAAATCAGTTACACTGCACCTGTCTCATCCAAACCCCACCAATTTTACTGTAGTTAACCCCCCCCACAACTTTACTGTAGCTGATAGGCTATGCATGGTCAATATCTAACTAACCATGCACCTGGTTCATCAACAGGTATTAAGTCCTTATTTAAATTAATTTAGCCTCCATCACCATCACTAACCAAGCATAACACTTTTGTTAATAAAATTTTCACACAAACACTAACAAACATTGGCAGAGGACACCTGAAATGTTTCACTGTCACTATTTTGATTGTGTAAGTAGAATTAATGCCTCCCCACTGAAGAAATAAATTAGTGCTGTGCTGTGTTTATCCATGTGTTCTTTTGTTATGTCTCCAATTTCAGCTCATTCAGAGGTGACATTCTCATTTGATGTGGGAAATGGGCCACTTGAGGTGACTGTGAAGTCTCCCATAATGCTCAATGACAATCAGTGGCACTACGTCAAGGCTGAAAGAAACATTAAAGAGGCTTCCCTTCAGGTGGATCAGCTGCCAAGGAGGAACCAAGAGGCCCCATCTGATGGACGTTTTCGCTTACAGCTTAACAGTCAGTTGTTTGTAGGTATGGTGACAATGTTTATAACATTTTAGTGATTTTTGTAATTTTGTTAACCTAAAAATTGTTCCTGTTGGAACCCCTACCATCCCATTGTTGGATCTCCTCCTGGATTCTACCTCAGCATATATCAAGCTCATTACTTTACTACATATGTGCTGCCATTCCTGTCACCTGCTTTGGTCTCTTTATTTGCACATTAAAGCCACTCAGTGGACCTTTGCACTGATCTGTTTACCTTTTACATGTACTAGTACCATATCAAATTGTACTCTGTGTGCACTGTACATTGTACCAATCATTAATAATATGTTTGCTTTTATATGCGTATTTCCCAGTCCCTCTCTCCTGGGTTACACCTGGAAATGAGCCTTGGTGCAATGTGCCTTTCCCATTTACCAATTTCCTAATAAATAAATAAATAACAACTGTAGTTTTAAATACATGATCCTGGTGATTTTTGCAACTCTGGTTTCCCAGGAAAAAGCATATATAAGAGGTATGCAATACATGGGCAATAACACACAAGTGTGTGTGCATTTGTTGGGAAATGTAGGCTGTTAACTGGTGTGTGCCAAGTCACCAAACCTCTTAACAAATGAAGCACAATAGAGTGTGTTATTTCTGTTTTATAAAATGGCAAAAAGCAATGCAGAATGTGAGAAATATTAAGGGAAGACTGGTAGTTGTAACCCAGAAGGATGGGGCAGGAGGACAATGGATTAGGATTAAGGGAGGGCAGTCCTGGTTCAACTGTGTCTTGTGCAAGGAAGGTTACTAAAAGAAATAGGCACACAAGGCTGTTCTGGTTCTTGAAGGGGGCATGTGAAGCTGTGAAGGTGAAGAGAAAAAGTTACTCAGTGTAGTAATGTTGTTTCTTCTCAGGGATCCATTAGTGAGCTTTACAAATGGCATCAGTCTGCAGAAGTGTGCTGCCCCAGAGAGAGAACTTTATGCTAATCATTCAATGTACCTGTGCAATTGGTTTCATGCTTGTGTAACATAAATACCCTTTGGCTGTTTGCCTGTCTGTCTGTGGGATATACCACACTGTAGGGGTACAAAGGCAAGGAACCCTAGAGGATGGTTCCACCCCTTGTGGTGCCATGGGAGTGATTCCCTTGGCTAAAGGTACCTTAGGAAGAAGCCCATGGGAGAGAGAGGCTTGCTGCTGGAGGAGGAGGAGGAGGGGTGGATGGAGGGACAAGGAAAAATGCTTGTGTATGGAGTGAGGAGAGCAGCCCTTAAATGGGCTGAATGGGGGTGTGGCAAATTGCACTGCCCCTTGAACCACAGGCTGTAGCCTTCCAATTCAATGTGCCAGTACAACTGGTTTTGTGCTTGTGTAACATAGATACTCTTTGGCTGTTCGCTACTCTATCCATGGGATATACCACCCTGTAGGGGTATGAAAGCAAGGAACCCTAGAGGATGGTTCCACTCCTTGAGATGCTACTGGAGTGATTCCCTTGGCTAAAGGTACTTTAGGAAGAAGTCCAAAAAGAGTGTTGAGCAAAGCACAAAAGGTGGTGAACACTTATTGGAGTCGAAGACCTGTGTTGGTTGGTCAGTGGTATGGATTCAGTTGGTAGCATGGGTCAATAAAGACCTGTACATAGACTGGGTGGCAGCATTGGTTCAGTTGGTAGCATGGGTCAATGAAGACCTGTACATAGGTCAGTTAGTAATGAGGTTCAGCTGGTAGCATAGGTCAGTTGATCATATTGTTTGAGTAAAGCTGGCAAGAAATGACAGGTGAATAGTGACCCACTTTTAGGTCTGACTGTAAGGTGTGAAGGCTTGACTTCCTAAGAAGAGAATGAACAGCCAAAGGAGGAGATGGGACATTTACAGGACATCCACCCAATTCCATCCAACAGTGGAAGCCTACCTGAGTGACAACCTACCTAAATGACCTAGGGACTACAAGGATGCCTGTCTAGTATTATGACTATTGGCATGGAGGAAAGGAAAAACTCCCTTTGAGGAGGAAACCTCTGGGGATCCAAGGCCTAGGTCAGCTTCCCTCCAGTCTTTGGGACAGTTTTGGTTAGTGACGGCTCTGCTACTGTAATTTGTAGAGCAATCCAAGGGAACTACAATTTTGGGGAATGCTCTCGTGCTATCCTTCTAACAGGAATGCCATGGAGGGTTGCTAGCACACTCTGCAACAAGAGTCGACCAAGGAGGGAAGAGGAGAGTAATGATCACAGAGGTGCTCAGCTGGTCTACCGATCTATGAACAAACTAGCTGAACCAGAGGTGGTTGTAGGGAGAATAGCATGAAAGGGTGACTCCATACCTGCTCGGGCAGCTAAAGGGTCCCTTTCTGTGACAGCACCACCCCTTCACCGCTGAAGTCTTAAATGCTACATCAAGAGGTGCCATCAGTACAGTTGATGGCTGAAGGTCCACCCAGAGTGAGGACCTTCCCAATTATTGGCCATGTGAGAAGGACCCTGCCCCAAGCTTTGCATGCTCAAGGTGTGGACTTCGGGGTGCAGAGAGAGACCATCAGAGTCCTGGAAGTAATGGATATGGTTGGCATGTCTCAAAAATGTGGAGGAGTGAGTTGTAATGAGCATGGGACCCGCATATGAGTCGTGATGGATGATAGCAGACATGGTCAGACTGAGCACTGTGAACCCTCATGTGGGTCTTGACAGGATGAAAGCCACTGTGGAGAGATCTGTACAAAGGTCAGGTTGAGCAATATGGACCCTCTCGTGGGGCTAGGTAAGGCAAATAGCATTTGACAACCACAGGAATGCATGCCGACCCAGTCCATTAGGAAGCCAAATTGGGAATGAATTGAACTGTATACTGTGAGTAAGAAAACAGTGAGGCAGGGTGAAGCCGAGGGCCGACAGTTGGAGAGAAGAAGGCTGTGAAGCTGGTTAGGTAGGAGGAGGCTGCAAACCCAGTACGGTAGGAGATGCAGTTCGAAGCAAGTAAACATGATTTGCTTCCAGACCTGGAAGGGGATGAACATTGCTGGTGGTGCAAGGGACAAGAAGGCTGGGATAATTGAGTAAACCAGTCCATAATGTTAAGAAGGAGATGGTAGAATGCTGGGTAGAGCCAAATGTCATTAGGCAGAGAGTTTCCTAGAATCACTAGTTGAATAGTGCCATGATGGCTATGTGGAGCAGCAGGAGGTCAGGTGAGCCAGAGGCTTATACAATACTTGCCAAATAGGGAAGCTGCTCCCACCGCCTGGGGCCACGATGCCCATTGTGACTCCTCAGTCCCCCACCGTAGGAAAAACAAAGAAGCCACAAACATAACACAATAACACCAAGCAGCTAATGAAATAAGTTAAATACATGCCATCCATGAAAGCAGGATAAGGTAATCAACAGAAACAAACTGCTGAGAGTTTGATATAAGTAAGGTTTGGTAAAGGTAGGAGTAGCAATAAATGAGCCTAAATAACACAAACACAGAAGTAAGGAGTAATGCACTAGGGCTGCAAAAGTAATTGAGCAGCATCCAGCAGCAATTAACTATAGCTTGTGAGGGTAGCAATCCGAATGAACATAGAAACTGCAAGGAGAGGCAATGTACTGAAAACAACAGCAATATTTGCTTGGAGTAAGTTCAAGAAGCAGGACTGAGTTCCATGGACTAGCTTGCTTAGTTTATTGTGAAGAGCCGTAAAACAGGGAGAAGTTGTTAGCTGGGCAGCAAAGCTATGAACAGGTGTAATCAATTAAGGGAAGAAAGGCAGCAGATTGCAGTGTGAGCTGAAACAGACAATGACAATAGCAGGGACAGAGGCTTGTTAGTTGAAAGCAGACTGAGCTAAAGCATACAGAGAACAATGCAGTGAACAGAGGGCTGCAATATTAGGTGAGAAATGGAGCCTGGGGGTACAGGCACAAGGTAACTTGAGGCAAGGAAACACAGAGTGTAATCTGAAGCACAAGTAGCAATGTATAGACAGGGCAATAGAAAACTAGAAGCCCAAAAGAAACAAATACAAGGCAAACACAAGGGCAGGAATGGAACCAGCACACACAGAAGCATGGAGCAGCCAGAGGCTAGTAATACAAACCAAAAGCAGGAGAACAGAAAAACAGAAGTCCAGCACAAACCAAGCAGAGTCCAAACATGCCGGGGGGGGGGCACAAAGTCCCAGTAGGCCACAGGAGAGAAGACAGACCGACAGAGCCTTCCGGCTGCAAGAAAAAATGCTTGTGTGTGGAGTGAGGAGAGCAGCCCTTAAATGGGCTGAATGGAGGTGTGGCCAGTTGCACTGCCCCCTTGAATCACAGGCTATAGCCTTCCAATAGAATGTAGAATACACGTTCAAACAC
The DNA here is from genome assembly GCA_016271365.2 of Neoceratodus forsteri. NCBI lineage: Eukaryota > Metazoa > Chordata > Ceratodontiformes > Ceratodontidae > Neoceratodus > Neoceratodus forsteri. The sequence goes on along the minus strand of CM028132.1, from coordinate 236,400,496 downwards.
TGCACTGTTGTCTCAGTCCCCCTGCTGTGTCTAATGTCAGATTTGTTCTATAGCCAGGTGAGCAGTGACCACTAAACCACCTATATGTATACTAAATATTTTTAAACTCTTCTTCAGAAATTTTTGAAAATCCCAACTAAACTGAGGAAGACAAAAACATGTAGAATTGAAATGATCACAATTTCAAAAGTTATTGATAAACTGCAATGTGTAACGCTCAGGCAGTCTTAAGATAAGAATTGATTCTTGTGTAAACCTGTTTTCAGGTTCTAGAACTGAAGGCAGGGTCAGGGATTGTAAGGCTCATAGATGGATCCCTGAGAAGAAACAACATTATTAGAGTATTTTTTCTTCAAGCAGGAATCCATCATTGAGATGCCTTACAAATGGCAAACTGACTAGCAGTAACTGGATGGGTCTAGAACCTATTTAGGAAAAAGGTTCTTAAAAACAGCAGTTCCAAAATTGGCATTCATCCTGAACTGTATATCCAGACAGTAGTGCTTTGTGAAATTGTGTATTGTTTTTCAGGTAGCTGTTTTATACATTTCTTAAAGTGGAATGCCCCTTCTGGATTCCACAGAGGCAGAGGAGCCCCCTGTGGAGTGTGCATAGAGGCCTGGGGGGGGGGGTCATTACCAGCTTTTTCATAACAGAACTATATGCAGGAAACTATACAATGAGAGACAGTCTTCCTAGCTGTTGGCTCAACTTTGCCAGCATCTCCATATAGAGGTGTGTGAAAAAAACTACTGCTGGTGGAATTTCAGAAAGTCAGACTTTCACTTCTGTGAAAGTTTGAAAATCCATTTCCGAACTTTTGTGGAAATTCTGCCTGCCCTGCACCCTATAGTCAACAATAATTTCCTCGTGTCTAGTGGCACCCCTCCTCCAGCCATCACTGATCACACAATGTGAAAATAATAATGCATGGATCAGGTTGTGAAATGGATTCATTTCAAGGGAATGATGCTTTCTTTTTAAGTCTGTTGCAACAGTGTTACTTTCCTAACTACTATCTTTCCTGCTTTTCTGTCTGCTTATAGTAATATCAGGATGGCCACCTGATATCTGTCTCTGTATATTTTTATGTATTTCTGCGTCCTTCTTGCTTCTTTCCCTTGTCTGAATCCATTTGCCGTATTTTCCCATATTGCTTTCTTGCCCTGCTTTAAAAATAAAAGCGCGTTAGTACTCCCAAACCTAGCACAGTCTTAGTATGCACGCATTCCTCCTCATTCATGAATAAAAAATAAAATAAGGGGATAAAGTATAACGCTGTCTTAATTGAACAAACTTACCGAGTGTTATGTGCTTTTCATAACTGTAGTCGGTAGCTGAGTTCTTTAATCCATGCAAGGCGCAATCTCCCCTCATACAGACTGCAGGCTGTTGCGTTTCAGTTAAGCCGTGCAGGGCGCGGTTCTTAAATTGCAGCTTCAGTTCTCCATTTGCACTTTTGCCTATCTGTGCTATCAGACAAATAGAACTCACTGTGGGCAGTATTAGTTTTGTTAAACATAACCCAAGGTTGAAACACAAGTCCGGTTTTACCGGAAGAATTGACTAGTTTAAAAGAGCAGTAATCTTGTTGCATTTACTCCCTGAAGCAAGATATTTCTTTTGTAAATAAAATATGTAGTCAGACCTCTTGTTTCCCTTATACTTCTCTAAGAAGGAGTTTAATGTTAGGCTTCTTTTCTACTGTCAGCCCTTCGCGAGGAAAAGGTGGAGGGGTAAGCAACTGACTGGAGCCCTGTACATACTAGGCTATGAAAACAGTATACTTTATGCGTTTTCACGCCCAGTTAGCTGAAACTCATTTCTTTTTTAAGCCTAACCAGAAGGCTGGTAAATATGTGTTCATGTTATATATTTCTGCTGGTTTGCCCCTTTTTCAAAATAATTATGATTATATTGTTACCTGAAGCAGTCAATTTTGCAGGCTATGTATTTCCTGATATAAAAGCTCCTAGGGAGTTGCACCTGGTTCTATTCTCTTGTCTATACTAGCCGGCCGGCCTTTCTTTCTACTACTTATAGACTTGACATAGAGTTGGCGGAGTTTCTTCTGGACTTTTCAGTTATTTCCTTTTCGTTTGCATTTTTTTTTTATTCTGAACCTGGAACAATATGTCAATAAAGAATAAAGTTAGAGTTGATGTTTAAAGTATCAATAAACTGCTAATTTGATAACTTTTATATCTTGTGACCCAAATGGGAGGAGAGTTAAGCCCCTCCCCTGTTCAAGCAATATAAATATGATGCTTAACTTCTTTCATGCAGCTAGCTAGGTGAGGAGCAGACATACTCTGTTCTGAGTTGTGAAGACACTAGTTGCTTCTAGTGTATCAGTTTTGTATTATTTTGTGTTATTTTATGTTACTGACACAGTCTGTTTACTTAATCAAAGACTTCCAGAAATAATAAATAATTTTTTTGTCTCTTCAGATTGGTGCTTGGAGTCCTGTTTATCCCACACCTCACACAGGTGTATGCCTCAGACAAAAAAAAAGGACATGTACCGCTTGGACCCTGTCCAAACTCCCTTGTCACCCAGTCATGATACTCTATTAGGCTGGTTTGAGAAGACCTCCCTGAGACGAACCCATGTTGCTGCCCATCTTCGAGGCCATTACTCTCTAGGAATGCCACCAGCCTCTGCTTCAGTATCGCCTCCATAAGCTTTCCCACTATGGATGTGAGACTGACTGTCCAATAATTTCCTGGCTCCTCCATAGGCAAACTCTTGTGTATGGGCACCACATGGGCCACCCTCCACTCCTGGGGCATACACCCTGTTTCCAGTGAGGTGTTGAACAGATCTGCTAGTGGCTCAGCCAACAGTTCCACCATCTCCCTCAGCACCCTGGAGTGGATGCCTTCGGGACCTGGTGCCTTATCTACCCTTACTGCCCTCAGTCCCTCTAGCACCCTAGTCCCTGTGATCACTTTGTCCATCACCTCCTCCCCCTTTCCCCATGCCCCCAGCTCATGCTGGTAGTCGACCATCCCTCTCCTTAGTGAAAACAGAGCAGAAGTACTCATTTAGAATTTCCACTTGCTCCTCCCCCTTTTCCAGCCAATCCGCTCCCCACTTTATCCTCACAATATGTTCCTTGCACTTCCTCTTTTCCCTGACATACCTTAAAAAGTCATTTTCCCCCCTCCCTTTATGCCCTGTGCTAACCTTAATTCCCTGGATGCCTTAGCTTTTTTCACCTTCCTGGCCACCTCCCTTGACCAACTACCATAAGCCTCCTTATCCTTTCCCTTCCCTGTTCTCCTGTACTTCCAGTATGCAACTCTCTATGCCCTTACCCTTTGCAGCACTTCCTTGTTCAGCCAGCATGGTGTCTTGGTTCTTACTCCTGGCCCTGGTGCAGACTACTGTGGCCTCTGTTAGCCCAGTCTTTATGACTCCCCACTTTTGTTCTGCATCCATCCCCAGCCTTATATCCTGGAGTCTTCCTCACAGTATTGCTCCCATCCTCCCAAAGTCCACCCTACCAAAGTCCACCACCTTAGTTCATGTGCCTCCTGTCTCCCTGCCCAGTATGAGAATGAGACACACTGTTTGGTGGTCACTACCAGCTAGTGGGTCCTCCACCCTTACCTCCTTCACTGCCTACCCATTTGCCAGTACTAGGTCCAGAGTGCTACCAAGCTTTGTAGGCCCACTTATGAATTGCATCAGAAGGCCGTTCTGGAATGCATCAATTAGCACCTGCTCCTTGGTACTACTAGTGGCCGGGGTGCTCCAGTCAACCCCAGGTAGGTTAAAATCTCCGACTATCACCACAGTCCCCCTTCTACAGACTCTTCTTATCTGCTCTGCCAACTCCCCATCCAGTTCCCCAGATTGGGCTGGTGGTCTGTACACCACTCCCCAGCCTCAGCTTTCTGCCCTTGAAGTCCAGGAGTTGCACCCAAAGCACCTCAGTCCTCTCCTCTTCTCCCTCGTCCGTTATGCATTTGATCCCTTCCTTCACATAAAGTGCAACCCCCCTTTCAACCCCCCAGTCCCTGCTGTATATCATGTATCATGGGATTGCCGAGTCCCAGTGATGGTACTCTGTGACCCAAGTCTCTGTCACTGCAGCGGTGTCCACCTTCCCCTCTGAAAGGAGCTCCTGAAGCTGTGCAATTTTGTTTCCAGGCTTCTTGCGTTGAGAGAGACCACCTTCCACCCATACCCCTCCTTCTCCTCACTCTTCTCCTTGGCATGTGTCCCTCCTCCTGGTAGTCTGAACCCTTTCTCATCGTTATTCTTAATGGGTGGTGGTGCCTTCTTTATTACACTCAGACCACTCTGCCCCCCCCCAGGGTTACTACGCCTCTGCATTTACCTATATCTAGGGGGGTGAGCTCATTAGGCTCCCCTGTCTGGACCTTTCTACCACCCTCAGTCTTTTGGCCAACGCTCCCCCACTAGTTTAAATCCATTTTATTAGAGATATACCCTTCTAATCCCACCTTTAACACTCCAGTCCCCTCCCTGCTCAAGTGTAGCCCGCCTGCCATGTACAAGTCACTATTCCCCCAGATCCTACCCCAGTTAGTTAGTAACCCATAATTTTTGGTGTGGCACCAAACCCTCAGCCACTTGTTGAACTCCTCAATCCTACCCTTCCTCCCCATGCTCGCACATGGTACTGGGAGTACCTCCGAGAATGCCACTGACTCCCCCATGCTCTCACACTGCCTGCCCAACTCCTAGAACCTCTCCCTCACTACCTTCACAGTCTTCCCCGCCAAGTCGTTTGTACCCACATGCAACAGTAAATGAGGTTTCTTCCTCCCCCTCACTGCACATTTGAGCAGTGCCTGCCCCTCCTGCAGTCAATCCGGGGATAGTTCCAACCCAAATATGGCTGTGCCTTCCACTCCTCTGCCCCATCTCACCCCCTTTCAGTAAAGAATCCCCCAAGACAAGTACCCCATCCCTTACCCATTTTCCCTTCTAATGCCCCTTCCAGCACCCCAGTATTCATTCTTCCCTGCCCCTTACCCCCACCAGCTGCACCTTCTGTAACTTCTGTATCTGTACCCCCTACTTCTGCCTCACCCCTTTTCTCTGCTTTATTCCTCCCATCCCCCTTGAACCCCTTACCAGCCTGACTACTTCCTACTGGGCTTCCCATGTTGAACACCCCTCCTCCCCTGATAATTTCCAACCCCTGTCCTATCACTGTTGTTGTCAATTTAGATCTCCCATTCCCTTTGATCCCAATAGTGATGCCCCTCCCATCCTTCCCCTTCCCATAGCCTTCCATCCTCCAGTCACCACCCTCCTTCCTTACTAGCCCCCCTTCTACCCTTTTGTCCTCGCTATCTCTTCCCCTACCTGTTGTCATCCCTCTCATGCCCCTCTTGTCCTCCCCCCTTTAGTATGTTTCTGCTCCCCTCTCTCTCCCATAGCAGAGGCTCAAATCTATTTCTATTCGATACCCCTCCTACATCTCTTCCTCCTATCAGTTCCCTCCTCCTACTTGTTCCCCTCCGTGCCCCTCTGGTCCCACCCCTGATCCCTCCCTACCCGCAGACATCTGCTCTCTCCCCTGGTACTCCTTGTAGTCTCTTCCTCCGCCATCAGGAGGCCCCCTCCTTCACCTCGGGCACCCCCTCCCTTCTCCTCTCTATTCTGCCAGTGTCTCTGATACTGGGGTCAGTTTCAATCTCTAGTTGTTCTTCCCCCAACCCTCCTTGCCATCTCCTATCCCCCCCAGCCAGGATGCCTACCATATTCATCTGCCCTGCCACTTAGACTCCTCCCTAAACTTCAAAGTTCCTCCCTCAAACTAGCCAGTTGTCTACAGAGCATACATCCCCCATCCTCCAAGACCAGTCCAGGATCATGGTGGACCCACACACTGTGCACCCCACAACCCTTCCAAAGATGCCCACCCTATTGACACACAGCACCTGCCCTATTTTGGCCCCAATCTTAAGTTACGGACTCTTACTCCCAGTTTTTGTACCCTACTACAACTGTTAGGGCCCCATTAACTCAAATTCCTGTTTCCCCCCACACTAGTCCCCCTTCTGCCCCCTTTGCCGACTGGGTTCATTCAGTCTCAAATCTTATCCATTAGATACTGTAGCAATCCTAAAGCCTCCTTGTCTGTTTTTCACCCCTCGGCTACCATACTTTTTGTTCTCAGCCCTCATAGTTTCACTTAGCCCAGTTAGAAATCGTATTGCACTCCAAGTATTATTCGGCTCAGTTAGAGAAATAAACAGAACAAATAAATATATATTATTACAGCAGTCCTAACAGTATAGCTCAGTACTTAGCTCAGTTAGGGAAATAAACAGAACAAATAAATCTGTATTATTACAGCAATCATAAAAGTATCCAATTATTGCTTTGTCTCCACCCCAGATACCCTGTTGTAATATTTATTTTTATTTTATTTTATTTAGTTTTTGTTGACCTGGTAAGTGCAGTAGACAAATTCTGCCTATTTTCAGGCATGACCCGGGGGAGGGGGATACAGATGAATGCTAGCTGACCTTGAACCAGATTAAGCTGCTGGTGGTATTTTTAGTGAATGAGGGAAATTTGGCCAGGACACCGGGGAAATTCCCCTACTGCTTTTCGATAAGTGCCATGGGATCTTTAACATCCACCCGGACTACCACCAATCCAGGCAGATGGGACCTCGGTTTAACGTCTTATCCGAAAGATGGCACCTCAGAAGTGTAGCACCCCTCTCATGCTGCAACTACAGTGTCAGTATTAAGATATTAACCCAAGTGCCAGATTTGGGAACTGAACCCACAGCCCTCTGATCTCCTGGCCTCAGAGGCGAGTGTGCTACCTACTGAGCCACTGACACTGACAACAAGCAAATGAGAGAAAGGGAGTGAGCAAGCTCAATGGAACTCTGTCTTTACTGTTGCGGATTTCTTTGTGGCAGAAAAAGGTGCCAACGTAGGCAGGAGCCCAGTACAAAAGGGCAGCCTGCAGCGCCAGGAGAAACAGAACAGAATATAGGATCACACAGGACCCTGGGCATGTGGGTGGGCAACTCTAATGTCCGGACAGAGTTCCGTTGAACTCGCTCACTCCCCCATCTCACTCGTGCTTTCTGTTTCTCCTGGTACTGCAGGCTGCCCTTTTGTACTGGGCTCCTGCCTACATTGGCACCTTTTTCTTCCCACAAAGAAATCTGTTGTAGTCCCGACACAGTTCCATTGAGCTTGCTCATTCCCCTTCTCTCACTCACTCATTCTGTTTCTCCCGGTGCTGCAGGCTGCCCATATGTACTGGGCTCCTGCCTGCATTAGTGCCTTTTCCTGCCCACAAAGAAATCCATAGCAGTCCCGACAGAGTTCCGTTGAGCTTGCTCACTCCCTTTCTCTCATTTGCTTGTTGTTAATCTGTTCCAAACACTGATTTCCCACAGTGACCATGCTATTCTGCGCCAGAAGTGCGAAAACACATTTTGGCCAGGATGTGTAAAATAACAGCTGTACTGTTCATAAGGAGATGTGGAAAAATGCCAATGTTGAAAATCTGAAGTGAAAATATTACAAATTCACAAAGTTATGAGCGTGCGTGGAAACTGCGTAATGCATGCTCGTAAAACAGTCATTTTTTTTTTTATTTTTTAACCAAATTTGCAACATAGGATTTTTGAGAGCCCACCTCATGAACAGTGGCACTGTCATTTCATTAATTGGTCCTGAAAGGTGATTCCACCCACTGATTGCGAAATCACCTTTTGAGACTGAATAACACCATAACAGTGACTGAATTATGAGGAGGGGTCCCAATAACCCCAACTTGAAAATTTGGTGCAAAAATTCTCAACATTGCCTGAGATATGCACCAAAGCTGAAAAAAAACCTATTTATGCCATTATACAGCTTACCAGCATTTCTTCAGTTTGCAGCCGGCATTGAATAGTGCAGACGTGTTCCCGGTCCACTGAAGATCATCGCGCTGGGCTCTGGAGGTGTGTATGGGTTGAGGGGGGTGTAGGGAGGCAGGGTGCACAGAGGGTGGGCTTGGGTTGGGGATGAGGCAGCAGAGACTGCAAGCAACTGTTTTCTTGTTTTACAGGTAAGAAAAAAAATACAATGTGGGTCGGCTTTCTTCTTTTGCAGGTGTTGTTTGGTACACTGGGGTGGGCTTCCGGTGTGCCACCTGCATTTGTGGGGAGGAGGACTGAAGCCGATAGGGATTGGTCCCCCATCGGCATAGAAATGGGGGGGTGCATGATGCAGAGGGGGATTGTGCACCCCCTTTGCACCTAGCAGAAATCGAGGGGGGTGGGACATAATGCCGACGGGAGTGGGCTCCCCATCGGCAAACTGAACTGGGAAGGGATGGACTGAAGCCGACATGGATTGTGCACCTTATCGACAAAGAAAGACTACTAGGGGGGGGCGCATGATGCCGAGGGTGATTGGGCACCCCCTCGGCACAGAACCGAAACTTGGGGGTGGGGACATTATGCTGATGGGGACTGGGCTCCCCGTCAGCAAATGAAGGGGGGCCAGGGGCATTATTGGGCACCCTTGTTGGCTCTGAGGTGGCTGCATAGATCTGCCATGTTCCTGGTACTGTTACACCAGGTGAGGTACTGCCCTGGAATGACGGGTCACTCCCTCATTGCAGCATAATTGCTGACACTGCAATGACGAGGCAGACCCTCATTGCAGCGGCCAAATCATTTCAAGTAGGTGGCACTTCTGCAGAACTAGTGTCATAAGAACACCGAGCCTGCATTGGGTGCACACCACCAAGCTCACAATGCAGTTCTGGCAATGGCCGCCACACTGACGCACCTCCACAACCTGCTTCTCTCTTAAGCTGCTGCATAATGTTTCTTGTGCATGCATGCAAGCAAACATAAAAAGGAGCCTCTTTTATCTGGGCAAGACAGATGTGTTAGTCTCAGTGAGGGACTAGATCCCTTACAGAGGGATACAAATGGTTGAGGCCCTCACAAAACCTTTTAAAAACAGGCTGTGTGTCCAATGAGTTGTACTTGTTGATGTGCATAGGCTGACATAGCTGCCGGGTGTACTTTCAGAGTGGAAAGTCTCATACCAGAGTACTGTATGTGTACCACATAGTCCAGAACTGTACATAGCCCAGCCTGCATTGGGATTATCTTACTGGGGGCACACCAGTATAAGCTTCTGTTCCACTTGGAGGAAAATGTTTTCCATCTTGCTGTTTTCTGGGAACATTCAGCACACTCAGCACTTCTGAAAAATTCAAAGTAGAGAATTCTAGTTCTTCAAGAAGCATGCCCTCAGCCATAGTGTTCAGAGGGCTAGGAATGATATTCTGTTCTGAAATAGAGTCAGCAAGTTGTATCTCAATGGCACATTGACTGGAATCCTGATGGACAGGGTCAGCAGTATTGAAAACCAAGTTTGTCTGGCCCAGTCTGAGACTATCAAGATATTGTTGCTGGCTGTCTCCTGAGTTTTATGAGAACGAGTGGGAATGGCGGAAAGGCATACAGGAACTTCCTTGTCCAATTCAAGGCTAGGGCATCCTCTGAGACTGTACCCTTGGTTGATGGCATGGAACAAATCTTTGTAAGCTGATTGTTCTCCTAAGAGGCAAACAGACCTATTACTGAAACACTTACCTTCTGAAGACTGAGTCTAGCAGTTGCTGGTTCAAAGTTCACTCACTGTTTCCTTGGTTGATTCTACTTATGGAGTCTGCCAGCACATTTTCCTTGTCTGGCAGATGTACTGAGGAAAACTTTGTTTCCAGGGAATAAGACAGATCCCAGATCCTCATAGCTTCTGTGAACGGCTTTGAGTATCTTTTTCCTCCCTCTTTGTTGATATAATATATTCTTGCGGTATTGTCTGTCTAACTTTGGACAAACTGACACTGTAGCTGGGAGCAAAAGGATTGCATTGCCAGCAGTACTGACCCTGAGCATGGGTAGATTTATGTGCTCTCTTGTCTCCTGAGGGCTCCAGATGCCACATACTATGACATCCTCCATGTGGGCACCCCAACGAAGGAGTGAAGCATCTGTTGTGAGGACTTTGTTGAGGATTGCTATGGGAAGGGAATGCTCTCTCTGAAGTTGCTTTCATCCTTCCTCCTCTCCAGTGCTTCCACAAATCCTTTTGTGACTGATAATAGCTGGCATAGAGTCTAGCCTTTGAGACCAGTGACTTCTCAGATGGTACTGATTGTCTCTCATCTGAAATCTAGCCCATGATACCACAGCTGTGGATGTAGTCTATTGCCAAAGTCTTGTATCCTCCCACCCCAGAGGAGATGGGCTGTCTGCTTGACAATCAATCCTCCTCAACACAGCCAGTCTTCCAGTGGTTTGGGCTTATACCCAAACCTGGGTGGGTCATCAGTGTAGCAAGTGGTATCAATAATGCTGGGCAGGTGAGCCAGACCACTCTTTCTTTATTGTCCACTTTATTACAGATTTTGGTATCAACTCCAAAAAGGCAACACTTCCCTTCCATTTCACCTGCAATGTCACTTATGAAGACATTGAAGAGGACCAGATCCAGTACTGAGCCTTGTGGTACCCCACTGGTCACCCTCCCCTCATTAAAATGATTGCCATTAAACACCACCCTGTGTCACCAATCTATTAACTAGTTCCTTACCCAGTTCACCACTTTGAATATCACCCCAAGCTGTGTAATTTCTTTATCAGTTTCCTGTGAGGCACAATGTCAAAGTCAATGCTAAAGTCAAGATAGGCCATATCCACTGCCTGTCTCTGATTTGTTGCCCTGGTCACCCAGTCACAGAAATCAATCAGATTCGTCTGTCATAAACCGTCCCCCCAAGAATTGATGCTGACTTTGGTTTTGCAGCCCATTGGATTCAAGATACTCAACCAATCTTTTCTTTAACAGTGTTTCTATTAATTTCCTCCACCACTGAGGTGAGAATCACTAGTCTATGGTTACTAATCTCTTTCTGGCTGCCACTGTTATGTACAGAGATCACATCTTCTTTCCTCCAGTCCTCTGGAACCATGCCTGATTCCAGTGAGTGGTTGAATAAGGTCATCAGTGGAGCAGCCAGCAGCTACCTGAGTTATTTTAGTACCCTTGGTTGTATCCCGTGTGGTGTGACAGCTTTGTCCACTTTTAGAACTGCAAGTCCCTTCAAAACTCTTTCCTCTGAAAATGGACTTGAGTCTGCCTCCCCATTGCCTTTGTTGCTGCTGATCACTGGTGGTCCATCACCCCTCTCTCCACTGTGAAGACTGAGAAGAAGTACCTGTTCAGGATGTCTTATCCCCATTACCAAGCATTGGTAATCCATAGCTTTCAAAAAGCTGTGCAAAGACTGCCCATAGTGCAGGCAGAATAGAGGCAACAATCAATTATATCCTCAATGTAGCAGTCAAGCACACTCAGGACCAGTCTGCATTTGGCATTCAGAGAGTATAGTTTGCCCTAGTAGCTGATTAAAGACATACTGGAAGATTGTAACAGAGTTGTTCCATTAAGGATGATGGTCAGAAGCTGGACCTCATAATACTGAACCTTGAAAAAGCTAGCACTGTTCAAAGGATTGTTCTTTAACAAATGACCGGGCCCACTCATCAGTATTATGACCCAGCTTTTTGGCATGGCATTTAAGGGTGATGTATGTCACAAATTAAAATAAACAGCTATGTTTTGTAGTTCCTATTTTACTGTGTATGTTTGTCATTTGATAAACTTTGCAGTCATCAGCATGTGGTTACACAAGAAATAAGTAATGCAATTCCTTTACTGAGAGTGGCCTTGGTCACATCTTCTGCTAGTCTGCTTCTGCTCAGCATCAGTTTTTTTACTTCCAAGGCAACATCTCTAAATATTGTGCTGCCAACACAAGGATTGGCTTTTGCATCTCAGCCTCATCATCAGCACCACTGACAACCTCTGGAACATGGTCTACTGCTGCCACAACCTGATGTACATGCCAGATGAGGTGCTCACTTATTGCTTGCATCATTCCCTGTCACCTGGGCTTTGCTTGCCCTGTTTGCCTCACCAGCTACAGCAGGCTGCTTTTCCCCACCAAAGCTCCCTCATTCTGGGCAATGATGGACTGGTGCATTATACAAGAATCCTGTGCTGTGATTGGTCTGCTCCTTAACTGACTTACTTGTACCTGTAAAAAATAGATATATTTAACACACTGATACAAAACAATCTATACTGTCACTAATAATTTATATCTTACTATATATTTTTCAAGATTAGTTTTTCTTTAAATTCTATTAGAAGTTTTTTTCCATACAACAAAGAGACAGAACATAGGAAATAAGCCTATTATAAACATGATCTAGTACATTAAGTCTGTCCCCCCCATCCTTCCCCCCTAAATCTTACTCTCCCATCCCCTGCAAACCATTGCGCTCAAAACTTCAGTAAACCTTGGCAGGTTACACATCCAATTGTTTACACAAATTAAATGGAATACAAGGTGTGAAGGGGATCCCAAATCCTGTTGTATTTAGGTAGTCTATCCTGGAGATTAGCACAGACTTTTTCCGTCCTTAGGTTCCCCAACAATTCAGTTAGCCACTCAGTGTAGGAGAGAAGCTCTGAACTCTTCCAATGTCTAAGTACAAGTTTCTTAACCGACATCGCTATCATGGAGATATAATATTTACTTTTAGTAGATCTTAATGAGGAATAATCCCCTAGTATACAAATCTCAGGGTGAAACACTCTGAGATACCTAAGAGAGGATCAACTTTAGTTGAAATTATCTCCCAAAGAGAAGCCACCTTTGGACAAGTCCAAAAAATATGTAGAAGTGTGCCTACTTCTAAGGAGCAACGAGTACACAAATTGGATTCGATAAGCCCCCATTTAGCCAATTTCTGAGGAGAGTAATGTAAGTTGTGCAATATGTGAAATTGTGTGAGGCAGAGTCTATCCTGGGTAATGAAACAATGGCAATTGCGCCAGAGGGAGTCCCAATCCAATGCTAGAGAAGGGAACAAACTAGCCCAGTATTCTGTGGGCCCAAAAGTCTGTGAGAAACAATTCTCAAAAAGTGCCGCATATATCTTAGAGATATTCTTAGAAGATTAGTTTTTCATAAAGGGCTGAGGTAGAAATAATTGGAGACAAAAACAACATCATTAATGTGCTGTGGACTTAAAATATAGGAAAAGGAACAACACAGATTCAGTGCTTAATGGATAGAGTATGGTTTAGGCATGGGTGGGTAGTGAAATACCCACCCCTTAAGACTACCAGCAGGTACCTCTAAACTACCAGACACTATCTGAAAAATACCAGAATGGATAATGAGTAGTTGGTTAGGGTCAGATTGTTACTATCTGATTCATTCTTCTACCCTATTACCTGACCCTGACCATAACAAAAATTATGTGAAAGACTGTTTTTAACTATTACATTGATTGTTAGGTGCCCCAAGCCATTATACCCATGACAGGCAATGTTGAGGCAGGTATGAAAGGTGCAGCTGCTCTTAGCAAGCCTACTGCTGTTTCCAAAAATTATACCCATTTTGGGGGGATTGCTGAGGCAGGTATGAGAGGTGCAACTGCTGTCAGTGAGCCTGCTACTGTTTCCAAAAATTATACACATGACAGGCAATGCTAAGGCAGGTACGAGAGGCACAGCTACTGTGAGTGAGCCTGCTGCTGTTTCCAAAAATTATAACCATGATGAGCATTTCTGAGGTAGGTACAAGAGGCACAGCTTCTCTGAGTGAGCCTGCTGCTGTTTCCAAAAATTATACTTATGGTGGGCATTGATGAGGCAGATGTGAGAGGTGCAACTGCTTTGGGTGAGCCTGCTGCTGTTTCCAAAAATTATATCCATGGTGAACTTTGATGAGGTAGACATGAGAAGTACAGCTGTTCTGATTGAGGCTGTTGTTGTTTCCAAAAATTACACCCATGGCAGGCATCAAACATAATAAATTGATGATTGGCAAAACTAAGACTAGTGTGGCACATGCGGCTGGCAGCATGGTAGTGAAGATGGCTCTGTTAGTTTCGTACAAAACCTAGTCATCAAATCCAGTATCACTGTTTGCAGGCTATTGTTCATGTTCAGTTAGAATCACATAATTCAGTGTTTGGGACAACTGGGAAATTGTCAGCATTCTTTTTGAGAAATATTAGCCATTCCACATTTACAGGACTTAGCAGTGTTCTTAGGTCAGTGACTATACTACAGCTGCACTACATATGCATTCTGAATATACGCTTGAAGGCGGACAACTGAAGTACATTAGTATAAGAATTGCTAGACCTGACCATATTGTTCTCTTTTGTTTCCAACAGAGTAACGGATCTACCTTGGGACCAATCAGATTGGTCTGCAAACTACTCCTGGATCATAGTGCTGCGTGAGACAGTTGCCAGTCTGGCAGATGAACCAATTGCACTTTCAGTACAGGATACTAGCCCATGCTGTTGCAGGCAACTGAGAAGTGATTTGCATTTCTCACCCTGACTTTAGGATGCCTGAGAAGTAGCTATAGATGTCCTTTGCTTCACTGATGACACTTGTAGTTTTGAATAATTTATTGATGTGCTATTGTCTGCAGCAAAGGCACATTTGGATGGTTCGGCAGAGTTTGGCTGCTGTACATCAGTTAATGGTGTTGGTGGTGCAATGTCACATTTGTTTAGAAGATCGCACCAATACTCAATGTCTTCCCCTGAGGAAGGATGGCTTTAATGCTCCCCTTTAAGCAGGCATCTAGCAATGTAGCCAACACATATGTATCGTTCTTAAGTATGGCATTTATTCTCTGATAAGTCAACAGTCGGAAACTGAAGTTATCTTCCAGCATAACAGTGGTGGTGTCTTCTTTTGAATGAAAACCTTCACTGATCTCATCAAGAACATTCTAAAAAAATGTTATTTGAGGAAGAATTTGACTCAGAGTTGCACTATCAGCAGTGACATCATGTGTGGCAGCCTCAAATGGCTCCAATATAGTAATTAAATATTCTAGTAGACTCCAACTGCTGGAAGTGAGCATATCTACTTTACCGATTTGATGCTGTATGATGTAGTCATGAGCAGCTTTTTTCTATTCAAGAAGCCTTTCCAATATGTATTTTTATTTATTGCATTTATTTATTTATTGAGGTCTTGGATTACACCAGCGAGCAGATGCTCATTTATAGGTTCCACGTCTGTTACATAGACAATACAATACAGATGACAGTGTTACATATGGTATAGGTAAGTTACAGAGTACAACAACATTAAACAGCTTAGACAATATAGCAGCTAGCTGGAATCATAGGTTAACACCCTACTTGGAAGCTCTCAGAGGTGAGAAGAAGGAGGGGTTGCAAACATGAGTGGAAGGAGTAAGGTAGTTGGGATCATCTGGGGGGATATGGAAGTGGGAGTGATGTCATGATTGGGGGGTAGGTGTAACCTAAAGTGCTGGTATTGGAGTCCCTCAACCTAGTGAGTTGTCAGAAGGTAAGTGCAGGTCATTGGTTGATGTTCCAGTAGGGTGCTAATGGTAGAAGTCACATTTATTAGATTTTACTAGGCACTGCCGGAGTCTCTATTTGAATGATCCAATAGATATGGCATTGATAACCTCAGGAGGTAAGGCATTGGTCCATAGTGGTGCATGATAGCAAAAGGCACGTTGTGTCAGGGCTGTGCGGCATCTGGGAATTTTGTACAATGTTGAATTCCAGCAGGTTAGAATGTTCTGCTTTAATGTATGCAATGATAAGCTGTTTGACCTCTGCAGCCCCTTCAGGATTTCTTGTGTTTTCACAGAGTGGCTTAAATGCCCAAATATTTTCTTAGCAAGACCTAACAGGTTTTCAACATTTCTGTTTCCATTTAAGAAACTATGGATTAGAAGATTTAAACAGTGTGCAAAACAAGGTACAGTATGTATTAGTAGTTGCCATCTCTAACAGCATTCACTATGCTGACACCATTATCTGGCACTATGTGACAGTCCTGGTGTTGTTATTATTGTGGCTATGTTCTTCAGTAGTGCCATGATTCATATTGTCCATATCATTAACAGCTGCATGTGCAGCAGCACTGTGTTTCCTTTTAGTAGACTTGGACTGGGAAGTACGAGCCGTGGTAGACACAGCTGTAAAAGGAAATTGTTTCAGTAACTGCTGGACAGACAGTGTAGCTGGCTATGTCATAATAATAATCACAGAGCCCAGTCTTCAGGGGCACCTAACAAACAGTGTAAAACAGCCATGAAAGAATTTCATTATGCTGTAGAGACAGATAGTGTATCTGACTATGTCACAGTAATAAATGACAGGGCTCATGGCACCAAATAAATAGTGTTATACAGCTGTAAATGCTTTCACTATGTTGCAGACAGGCAGTGTAGCTACTGTATGTCACAGTAATAAATGACAAGAGTCAGGGCACCTAGAAAACAAACAGTGTAATGCATCCATGAATGGGCTTTCACTATGCTGAAGAGATAGACAGTGTAGCTATGTAATAGTAATAAATGACAGGGCTCAGGGGCAACTAACAAACAGTGTAATACAGCTGTTAAATGCTTTCAGTATGATGCAGAGATAGACAGTGTAGCTATATCACAGTAATAAATGGGCTCAGGGCCCCTAACAAAGTCAAACATTTTTACTGTGCTGCAAAGACAGACAGTGTAGCTATAGCACCATAATAAAAGACAGGCCTCAGGGGCACCTAACAAACAGTATAATACTGTAGCCATAAAAGGCTTTCACTATGCTACAGAGACAGATGGTGTAGCTATATCACAGTAATAAATGACAGGGCTCAGAAGCACCTCAAAAGCAGTGTAATATTGTACAGCCATAAAAGGTTTTCACTATGCTGCAGAGACAGACGGTATAACTATTACACAGTAACAAATGATAGGGCTCATTGGCACCTAACAAACAGTGTAATACAGCTGCAAAAGGCTTTCACTATGCTGCAGAGACAGACAGTGTAGCTATATCATAGTAATAAATGACAGGGCTCAGGAGCACCTCAAAAGCAGTGTAATATTGTACAGCCATAAAAGGCTTTCACTATGCTGCAGAGACAGACGGTGTAACTATTACACAGTAACAAATGTTAGGGCTCATGGGCACCTAACAAACAGTGTAATACAGCTGCAAAAGGCTTTCACTATGCTACAGAGACAGACAGTGTAGCTATATCACTGTAGTAAATGACAGGGCTCAGAGGCACCTAACAAACCAAACAGTATAACATATTTTAATTCTGAAACCAGTTGAACGGTGCCTTTTGTTTTTGTCTGTGTCTTTTTCCTCAACCTTGCTCCTTCTCTGTTCTCTCCCCAGTCCTCAGTACCACCTCCATGAATGAGGCTGACCCCCTCCCCCTGGCTGAGATTGTTTCAGTTATTCCCTCACCCCACTATTTTTCTTTCTCCCTTTGCTCCTCTTTCATAAGAGAAACATAAGAACATAAGAAAGGAGTCGACAGCTGGGGACCACGTGATCCATCTACTCTACCCATGGTTGCTACCCCCACCAGTTATTTTTCTTCCTAAGCTGCCCACAATGCCTGTCCCATGTGAGTTTGAATTCTGTTACTGTCTTAGATGCTACCACCTCTGGTAGCAGGCTGTTCCATGGGTCTACCACTCTCTCTGTGAAAAAGTATTTCCCAGAGTTGCTTTTAAACCTACCTCATACCAGACACAAGTTATGCCCTCTTTAACATGTAGCTCTGTTTTCCTGGAAGAGGTTTCCCTTCTGAGTTGTGTTAATTCCCATGATGTCTTTAAATGCTTCTATCATGTCCCCCTATTTCTCCTCTGCTCCAAGGAGAATACATTCAACTCCTTAAGTCATGTCTTGTATGGCTCATGGTGCAGTCCCTGCACCATTTTTTAACCTTTCTCTGTACAGTCTGTAAATGGTCAATTACCTTATTCAAGTGAGGCCTCCAGAACTGTATGCAGTATTCCACTTGTGACCTCACCAAGGATCTGTGGAGTGGAATGACTACCTCCAGCTTTCTGCTTGTAATACCACTGCCTATGCATTCAAGGATGACACTAGCCTTTTGCGTTGCTTTTTTGCATTGTTTTCCTACCTTTAAGTCATCAGTAATGAGTATGCCTAGATCCCATTCCATCTTTGTCTCCTCCAATTGATGCCCTTCCAGTATGTGCTTCATTCTTCCCAGGTGCATTACCTTACACTTCTTGGCATTAAACTTCAACTGCCAATTTCTGTACCATTCTTCCAGTTTTCTGAGATCAGCTTCCATACCTGAGGATCCGTCCTGTGTGTCCACCCTGTTGCAGAGCTTTGTATCATCTGCAAACAGGCAAACCTTCCCCTCCAGTCCATCGGTGATGTCGCTGATAAATATGATGAATAGGACTGGACCTAGCACTGACCCTTGTGGATCACCACTGGTCACTCTGCCCTCCCTTGATAATGACCCATTGACCAAAACTCTTTGGGTCCTATTTTGAAACCAGTTTTTAATATAGTTGACTATCTTCTGACACAATGCCTGTGTGTGCCAATTTATTAGCTAGTCTCCTGTAGGGAACAGTGTCAGAAACTTTGCTGAAGTCCAGGTACACCATGTCCACTGCACCACCTTGATCTACTGTTCTGGTAACCAAATTGAAGAAATCAATCATGTTTGTTTGGTACGAGCACCCTGGTATGAAGACATGCTGCTTGGGGTCACGCTTTCCACTTTCTTTTAGGTAATCCACTACTATCTCCTTTAGTATTGACTCCATAATTTTCCCCACTATTGAGGTCAGGCTGACTGGGTGGTAGTTTTCTGCCTCTTCCTTGCTTCCACTTTTGTGCAAGGGCACTACTGTTGCCCTTTTCCAATCTTGAGTACTCTGCCCCTTTTCAGTGACTAGCTGAATAGCTCAGCTAGTGGTGTAGCAATTTCTTCCCAAAGCTGTTTTAGTACTATAGGGTGGACACCATCCAGCACCATAACTTTATCCACCTTAAGTTTACTTAGCTCTTCTAGGACCCTGTCCCTCATGAAGAAGTTTGTGTCCACCTCCTACTATTATGCTCCATCATACCTAGTGGAGGTCCTTTACCACTATCTTCTAATGTGTGTTCTTCATTCATGTTTAAGTGCTCAGCTTAATTAAAGTATTCTGGCAGGTAGGCCATGACCCGTGATCAATTTGTGCTGCACTGCAGTCTAGAGCAAGATCGCCTATGGAGCTGCTGCTTCCACTGCTGCAAGCTGCCTACTGTATGCTACACAGGCTCACACTCACAGCAGACAGAGCACAGACACCACTGACCAATCAGGTTTCTGCCTGGTGTCATATGCTCTGATTTTTCCATAAGCTCCATGAAGGACCCCACAGGCTGTCCTTAATGTCTGTTTCCAAGTCTTTTACCTGTTACCAAATCCTTTACCCATTACACATTACCCGTGCCAAATTACCTGACATGAGAAGTACACTATCAAATCAGGTAGGGTAGTACTTAACCTGAACTATACTACCCAGTCTAAGATAGGCGATACCTGCAATACCCAACCCAGCTACCCAGTGGGTAGCCCATGCCCTAGCATGGTTCTTGTTTATATTTAACTTTGACCTTTCTCTAATAGCACCCTCAATAGAAGAGCCAGGTAGCATTAGGGAATAGAAGGTCCAGCACTAAAAGTGAGAAGAGTACCAGAGGAGGAGTTGGGGAGGATGGAGGGAGCTCAAAACTCTTTCATTGAAGATTGTTGGAAGAGTCTTCTTTATTGGAATAATGGGAGGAGTTTATTCCCCCACAATGAATCTCAGGCAAAACCCTCCCATTCAGTTTTTGGTGAATACTGTATGGTGCTTGCGTGTGTATCCTTAACTCTGGCCTTTCTCTATTCCCACCCTCAGCAGAGGAGCTGGTGACCAAAGGGAATAGAAGGCCCAAAAGAGAAAGATTACCTTCTCCAACTTACAGATAATGTGAACAGTAGCATGCAGAAGATGAAAAAGTCCCTGTGGAGGAAACCTCTGAAGACCCATAGCTACTGAACTGCCCATCCTCTGGGCATACTAAGAGGAGATGATTCTCAGTGCTTGCTGATTTCTTATAATGTATGATTTTAGGCATGAATGGGTCCATTTTCAAGAACCTTGGTGACATGAGTTGAAATGTAGTTTTTGGCTGCTGAAGATGATACTTCGATGTCTTGAGGAGACATGAGAACTCAGTCCAAGCTATTATTGGAGTGATCTTGATGCTCCATAAACCATGCAGTAGACATTGCTCTATAAATGTCATAAGTCAGAAGAGGCTGAGAAAACTCAGAGCAACTTTGGAATGCTAAGTTGATCAGAAGAACTGTTGGACACCAGTTCTTATCAATTGGGAATATGTGACCTGAACTCCTTTATGGAATTTGTTTATCTTAGAAGTAGGAAGAACAGGATGTAATGATCTACTTGGTTTCTTGATTTGGCAACTGTGAGAATTTTAGCAGAGGAGGTTGATGCAAGGCACAGAAAGCTAGACAATGATTAATGGGACCAATGTTCAAACAGGGATGGCTAGAAAGTATACAGCAATTCCAACAAGTGTTAAAATGTAACTGCATTGAAGGGGCATCATTAGGGGTTTTAGCAGGTGATGGTCTATGGATTCTATTGAAGAGGACCTATAGCTGAGACATGAGATACATTGAATACAGGGATGCAATAAATAAGATTTGGAGCCTGGATAAATATTGTTTTATGGTTCCCCATGATAATATTGAGCTTTGATGGCAGTAGGTTAGTTATGCATGATATGATCGATAGAAGAGGAATTCCTTATGGACTGATTGGATGAAAAAATGGAGAAGATTTCTTTTAAACAGTGATATGAATTGCTAGGAACTAGCACTAAGGCAGACTATGTGAAAGCTTCAGTTAGATTTGAGGACTGAATAATAACGAATATGATTATAGACTTATGATCATTTTTTTATTCATTTATTTATTTGAAATTGGGTGACCGGGAAAGGCACACTGAGACAAGGCTCATTTCCAGCTGTGACCAGGGGAAAGGGTAACATTGCGATACAATAATAGTACAAAACAAAATGAAAGACACAGTGTACAAAATCCAGTTATGGTAATATACAGCCAGAAATACAGGAAATAAAATGTAGTGCAGGTACAACTACTAAACCACTTCTGGTTAGATAAATTTGGTTAGAAGAAAACTCTGACTAACTTTAGCAGGGGTAAGGCACACAGCTCTGCACCTAGGAGGGGGAGGTCATGAGCGGTGACCATGACACTTAGGCTAAGGGAGGGAAGTTGCTAGGGAAACAGTGGGGATAGTAAAGCACTGTGGGCACCCTGGTCTAGGGAGAAGTCTGAGGAGTCTTATGATAGAGGAGAAAGATGAGGATAGGTGAAGATTTGAGGGAAGTTTGTTCCAGAGAAGTGGGAAACAGTAAGAGAAAGCAGACTATCCAGCAGCTGCATGTGGGTGAGGGATAGATAAAGAACAAGGGTCTCTATGGCTTAGGGAATAAGTTGAAGAGGTTGCCTGAGAGAGGTGGGAGGAGATATAGTGGAGGAGGGTCTGAACTAGAACTTAACTACAACGGAGGTGCAGTGAACCATCCTTCAGTGAGATAGAGGTGCAAGAGAGAGACAGCAGAGTACAGAAGACAGCGATGAGTAAGAGGAGGAGTAGCACTAGTGAAATGGCAGAAAGAGTTAAAGAGAGTGTCCAGTCTGGAGAGAGATATGGCAGGTGTGGTGCCATAGACCATGTTGGCATAATCAATGATGGGAAGGATCATTTTAAATATCAGCTAGTGATGGATAGGGAGAGGAAGACTATCTTTATAGTGATAGAGAACTGCAAGCTTTGGTTGGAGTTTGGTACAGATAGAATCAATGTGGGTAGTGAAATCTAAGTGATGTAAGAGGGACTCTCATGGATTAAATGCATGGCAGCAATGAGGAAGGCTTCTTTGAAACAGCAATATGAGTTTCTTAGGAGTAGGTGTTAAAGTGGATCATATGGATGCACCAGCTTGCTGCCTATCATATGTTACATCATGAAGAAATCAGCAACTCTAAGTGGAGAAGTCATGATCAAGTCTGTTGAGGTATGGATGCAGCAAAACCCTGGAATTTACATCAATAGCTATTAAGAGTAAGATATTATAGAGATAACCAAGTCCGCCTCATGTAACAACATAAGGAATGGGATAGAGACTGACCCTATAGATTATGTACACTATTAGTTGATTATTTAAAAGATTGAGACTGTGGCAAATCAAGATGTTCCCATGTGATGCAGCTGTTCCCATTGAGATGAATTTGAGAGAGGAGATGATGCTGAAATCTTGAAGGGTAGATGTCAGGGGCCAGGAATGGTGATTCAGGAAGGCTTGAAGTAGCAGTACATCCATAAGTAGAGATGCATTAGTATATGTTATGGGATATAAGATCAGAGATGGTTCTTGCAAAACTTGCGTACATTTCAGAGGCAGAATGATGAGATTAAGTTAAAGTCATTTTAGGACAGGACTC
The DNA here is from genome assembly GCA_016271365.2 of Neoceratodus forsteri. Taxonomy (NCBI): domain Eukaryota; kingdom Metazoa; phylum Chordata; order Ceratodontiformes; family Ceratodontidae; genus Neoceratodus; species Neoceratodus forsteri. Next base: position 236,378,004 of record CM028132.1, on the reverse strand, counting down.
TTTCAGACACATGAATTGAACAAGAGCAAAATGACAAATTGCTGTCATGGAGGAATGGAGGCCAGAGCCTGGGCTGCTTTCATCTTTAGGTCATTACACATTGGTTTGCTTTGTGAGATTTAATGAACCTGCCTCTTGTGTTCAAGTTGAGGTGGAAGGAGGAGATAGGAAGGGCCATATGCAAATGCCTAAAGAATGTAGAGTTATTCCAGTTGCTCTATTGCTCTAGCTGTATGGTAGATTGATAGACATCTGGATGGTGATGACTAAACTGCTTGCTATTGAGATGGCCCTGTTTGACTTGTATTAAAGTAAGCTCATGGTTGCTGTGAAAATGCAGAGAAGGACAGGTGATAATCAGGATTGCTTTCCCCCATATTGGTGCCTTGATCAACTCAGAGATATGAATACAAGTCCAATTCCTCAAGTTAAAACAGAATTCTATCTAGTATCTAAAGACCTGGGTTTGAATCCCACAGCTCCCACTTGCATACTGTGTGACCCTGAGCAAGTCACTTAAATTTCTTGTGCTCCCAGGTTACACCTGGAAACAAGCTTCATCTTAGTGTGCCTTTCTTGGTTAAACAGTGTCCCCTTTCCCCTTTTCTAGTAGGCAATTCTGAATGGAGTGCTTATGGCTGACAGTACACTAGTAGAGCATAGTAGTTGGTGGATGGAAAGACTGCAGATATTGCAAAGCTGGAGGCTGGAGCAGATTATGAGGAAAGCTACCTTTGAGATAAGTGTTACAAGATTTTAGTTCTGATAGGAATGACATGAAATGAACTTTGAATTCACAAATTTCAGATGAGGCAGCAGGGAAGGTTGGGAATGAGCAAGCAAGATGCAGGATCTCTAGCAGACTGAGATTTAGCACCTATAATTAAATGGAGCAGTTCCTGCTTCTGAGCCAAAGTGAATAGAGAGGTCTTCAGTGCAGAACAGGCTAGGAACAGTCCAGTCCTCAAGGAGAATGGATTTGAAGGTCTGTGTAAAACAGACATGAGTCTGAGAAGTCTGAGGGAGTCCCTGAGAACCTTCTTCAGAAGCTGACAATGTAGAAACAGAAGACATAGTAGAAGCTTCATGGACTACTGTATACATGTGGAGGCCTTTGAAAATGGATGCATGTCTGAGGAAGTCCAAGGGGAACCCTGAAGACGTTCCTCAAATTCGAATGATGAAGAACCAAGAGTGGCTGAGGCTTCATCGAGTATATATGTGAAGATTTTGCAAGATGGATTAATTTTTGGTGAAGTCTGAGGGAAACCCTGGGGACCTTCCTCAGATCTGACAATGTAGAACCAGTAGATGTGAAAGAAGCTTTGTGGAGTATGAATTTGAAGTTCTTTGAAAAATGGATACATGCTTGAAGAAATCCTAGGGGATCCCTGAGGACCTTCCTTGAAATCTGAGGCTTCATGAAGTATATTTGAAGGTCTTTGTGAGGTGGATGCAAGTCAGAAGGGAACCCTGGGGATTTCTTTGGATCTGAAAATATAGAGTAGTATGAAGGGAGGCCACAGTACCAACATGCCACTTCATACTGTACTCAGAGGAACAACCCCAGGCAGAGGAATCCAAGCCTTTACAATTCTTGGAAAACAGGAGAAGGAGTGCTCCACTTACAGTTCATGGAGTATGTGTTACCACTGGCTGCACCAAGAGGACATTAATCTCTTGCAGTTAGGGCCCGTTACAGACACTGTTGTAGAGGGAGGCTTCAGTAAGACAGCATTCGCTTCAAGCTGAATGCTGCAGAATCACATATGGTGGACAAAGTCAAGTGATGAGGTTATTCTTGCATTCAGAAATGATAAGTGAGCTTGTTATGTTGTAGGTAGCTTGAAAGTTGCAGATTCCCATCTCTGGTGAATAAAGTTGAATCTTGCCTACCCTAAATGACCTCCTGAAGGTATGAGTTAGGGAGATGAAGTCTGGTATGGCTGCTGGTGAGGGCTGCTGAAGAATAGAAGGCAGCAGACTGGCTAATTAGGAGGTGAAATGGAGTCAAGGAGTAGAATATGGATGCCTGAGTTAATAGGCTGGGAAGCAGATAGGAGAAGATAATGAGGAACAGAACAGCAGAAAAGGAGGAGGCAACAGGAAATGAGATGATAAAGGAAATGAAAGAGAAACACTGAAGACTTGGGATAGGGAGAGATCATGTATATATTTCTTTGACTGGGTGACCAAAGTAGTATGCCAGAAAGGGGCTGTGGATGTGGCCTACCTAGACTTTAACAAGGCATTTAACATAGTTCCACACAAAAGATTAATAAACAAGTTAGCCAGCCTCAGAGTGGGTCCCAGGGTGGTAGCCTAGGTAAAAAATCTGTCTGAACAGCAGGGTGCAGAGGGTAATAGTAAGCAGAGTACATGCTGAGGAAAGGGAGGTTACTAGCGGGGTACTGCAGGGTTCAGAATTGGGACCGGTCCTGTTTAATGTCTTTATAGATGACATTGTGGAGGGGCTGGAAGGAAAAGTATTTCTCTTTGCAGATGAAACAAAGATCTGCAACAGGGTTGATACACGAGGGGGGGAGGTGGAAAGGATGAGAAGGTACTTGGCAAGGTTGGAGGAATTGTCAAAAGTATGGCAGCTTAGATTAAATGCAAAGAAGTGCAAATTAATGCACCTGGGAAACAAAAACCTAGGGGAAGAGTACACAATGGGGGGGGGAGTACTAACAACGACAAAAATGGAACAGGACCTGGGGGTTAGTCATATCAGATTACTTAAAGGTAGGCAAACAATTTGAAAAGCCAGTAAGGATGGATGGGGGGATGCTGGCATGCACTGGGAGAGGCATCACCAGTAGAAAACAGGAATTTGTTATCCCTCTGTACAGACACTTGCTGAGACCTCATCTGGAGTACTATGTGCAGTTCTGGAGACTCCATCTCCGCAAGGACATGGAAAGGATTGAGGCAGTGCAGAAGAGGGCAACTAAAATGGTGCAGGGTCTGCACCAGAAGCCATAGGAATTGAGACTAAAGGAGCTTAATATGTATACCCTAGAGGAAAGGAGGGACGGGGGGACATGATAGAAACATTCAAGTACCTCAAGGGAATCAACAAAGTCCAAGAGGGTAGCATCTTTCAGAAAAAGAGATGTGCAAGAACAAGGAGGCACAATTTGAAGATAGAGAAGGAACTGCTCAGGGGCAACATGAGAAAGTTTTTTTTCACAGAGAGGGTGGTGGATGTATTGAACAGCCTTCCAGAGGAGGTAATTGGGTCAAAAACAGTAGGGGAATTCAGGAAAGCATGGGACAGACATAAGGCAATTCTAGTGCAGGGTAGCAGGAAGTAGGATGTTGATTAACTAGGATCTGCAGCTTATCTGAAAGGTAGGGAAATGGGCAGACTGGGTTGGCCAAGTAGTCCTTATCTGCTGCCAAAGTCTGCGTTTCTATATTTCTGTTTACATAGTGTTGAGCAAAATACAAACCCATGTTTGTAGTTCATAATCTGCAAAACTAACCACAGACGTTCTTAGCATTTTATTCCATGAACCGAAATGATACTATGACCATGCATGACAGTTTGAGGAATGACTGGAATTATGGTGCTGGCAACTATTATAAATTAGGACATGCTTGTTAGTTCCAAAGCAGTACTTTTAGCGAGCATGCTGTACAGCAGAAGAGGGACTTTTTGAACTGTCCTTAGTAGCTTGTTTGCTGGTTAATGACAGAGCATATTTTTGGTAAATTGGAACTAAACTATATGTTCTAAAGGCTGCAGGTTTAGATATATGTTAAATATGAAGGGCAATGCAGTAGTATGTAGGACCAGGAGTGAGTAGCTGTGGAACAGGGAAGATCGGTGAGTACTATAGCCTAAAGCTGAGCAGATGTTGATAGGGTCACAACCCAGATAGATGGAGCTGGCTCTGAAAGCTAAGTAAAGATGGCTCTGAGGGGAAGAAAGCTCGAAAAGGAATGAGGGGGCAGCAGCATCAGAGCACAGACTCAAGAAGAAAGCTGGCAGGATGGAGGGGTATGGGGTCCGAGCGAACCTGCAGAAGCGAACAGTCAGCAAGCGGGGAGGGAGGAGGAAAGCAAAAAGTGGAAGGCAACACCAAAGAACAGGGAAAGGCAGGAGAAGGTGGCAGCTGATGGGCAGAGCAAAGGCAGGAGGGAAGAAGAACAGACCAGTGGGGGAGATGATGGAAGTGAGAAGAGAGAAAAGCAGAAAGGGAGAAGGGAGGAGAAAACAGCAGGTGGGTGGGCAGGGCACCAAAGAAGGTCACAGCAGCAACAAAAATAGCGGAGAAGCACAAGAGGGAGACAGAGGAGGCAAAGGGGAGAAACTTGAGAAAAGGAGAAAGCAGTCACAGACACACAGACCACACAGTGCTTTGAAGTACAAAACGCTCTGAGCAAAGATTACTGGGAGAGGCTGGCTTTATTGGAATAGTGGGTGGAGTTTATTCCCCCACAGTGAATCTCGGGTAAACCCCTCCTAAAAAACACTTTCATAACCCCATTTTCATTCTGAAAAACTTTGCTTTTTAAAGGGAAGATTTTTGAACAGTGGCCATCATAATGTGAAAGCCCATAAAAAGTTTTTTTAATGAAGTGCTGACCTTACCTGTAGGTGTCTGCAGTCCAGAGATATTTATAACTAAGTTGCCCAATATTGATACAGTACTACACTGCCATCATTTTTTAAAAATTGTGATGTCACTGATGGTGAAGCTGTGCTTAACCATAGTATAGTAGGGTAGCTTCACCTTCAAAGACATCACAAGGCCCTAAAATGCTGGAAATGTAGTATCAATACTGGAAATGTAGTACCAATATAGGGCAGATATAGACATCAATCTCTCTCTGGGTTGTAAAATAACTTTTCTTGGGCTTTTAAACTAAGATGATCACTGTTCATAATGTACTGTAATGTTTACATTTATACACTGTTTATTTTGCAAGGGCATGGGACCAGTAAATATAAAATACCCTATATTTAGAACATTATTACTTTCAAGCTAAAGGAAAATCACCATTGACAGCAGAACTCAATTACACTAAATTCTCCTGAAACTGAATTTCAGAAATTTCCATTTTTATTACAGAAGATATTTTTATTAAAACATAACCTTCCCCTCGAATCTCATCCATTCAATTGCTAATTGCTTCTATGATTGCATACGTTTTTCCAAATGACATCATAACCTTTTGCTGTGGAAATAATTATAATGTTACAGGCAAAGGATTATGGCATCAGGACAGGAAAAGCAGCAAGGAGAGATGCATTGTGATTGGCAAAGAGTCAGTTTTCTTGCATATGTCCTAGCAATAAAGAAAGGGATTTCTTAAAGGTGAACTGTAATAAAAACTGTGTAAATACTTTATCTTTGTGTGGTGTCTTATTTGAAACATGCTACAGTGGTTGTTTCTCGTGCACATTTTCTCATGGTCATTTAGGGTAAAGGTTTTTGTTTTATTTGGTTTTGTGGCGTTAGGGTCCCAATTGAAAACTGTCACTTCTGAGGATGACTTTCCGGTTGGCTCACCATTTGATTTTTAAGCTGGGAGACGGCACCTATGTCACAGCAAAAACCTTTACCCTAAAAGACCATGACAAAATGTGCGTAAGAAACAACCACTGTAGCATGTTTCAAATAAGACTCCACACACAGACAAAGTTTTGGCAAAGTATTTATTACATTTCACCTTTAAAAATTCAGTTATTGGGGGAATCTTATGATATATGAATTCTGCTGATGCCAGCATCAGCTGTTATATGGGATAGTGGAAAATCACTTTAAAGAGCTAATGTACTGCCTAAAACTAACAGTTCTTAAAATCATTCAGGTATTACTTCTTACAGCTAAGCTACATTTTGCCTTCCCTTTGGTTAATTAAAAGATTTTTAACTGATGTTAGCAGGTGTGCTGTATGGAAGAATACTCTGCCTGGCAGCTGACATACCTAGCTGTTCCTCTCATTGCATAATCAGCATTGTAATCTCATTGACTGTGACATCACAGCTGCTCAGAAAAAGCTATGCTGTAGCTGTCAGGTCACACTCAGCAAGATCACAGAACTGATGATGTAATGGGAGGAAAAATACTAGGTATGTCAGCTGCCAGGCAGAGTGCTCTTCCACACGTCGAGCTTAATATTGCTACATACAAAACTTTCTAATGATTTAAAGGAAAATGGAAAATACTTCAGAAATAAAAAGTAACAGCTGATTCATTCCTAACATTTATAATGACTTGTAGACCACATTGCCTCCTAAAGTGCCAAAGGAGCAGTACATAATACGTTTAGCAGTCATCTTTTGGTTTTGTACACATCCTTAAAAGACAGCATGAGATTTTCAAATTCTACTGGGTGCAATTCATGAAAGAAACCAAGGCTCTTATTCCTTCAACCACCATGTGTGCCATCATCTTTATCTTGTGAAATGTCAATTTACACACATTAGTCCAGCTGAGGTACAACAATTCATTTCCAGTGGGGGGGGGGGGGGTCCTACTTCCAGTCAATTTGTGACTTTTAAACATGAAAAACAGATTGTGTGTGCTCTCTGCTCCACTCTAGCAAATCCTTCAGTGAATCACTTTAAAAGTAATAATTTGTTAATCTCTTAAGAAATATTAGCACTTTCAAATGAAACTGTAGGAGGGGAAATTCAAACTTGTGTGTGTAGAAAGGTGATCATTTTCCCCCCGAATGTTATGACCCTGAATCATGTTACTGCTAGCCTAACATTATGGAGCAAGATTATTTTCCTATCTAGCTCTTGTGGGCAGTCACCACCAGCAGCATGGAAACTGCTCCATTTGCTTCTTAATCAGTAAAGGGATAAAATGAGCCCCTGATTGGGTGGAAAGAAATTCCACTTGCCTGTCAGCTGCAGCAGTAGTGCTGAAATATCATTGAGAATGAGTATTAAATCAGAAGATATTCATTCCTTACAGATGCCCCATGGGTCAGCATGCTGCTGCAACAACCAGATCAAATGCCAGTGCTGACTTTTCTAAAAGAATAGTTATCCTGAGTCTTCAACAAAATAATTTAGTACAGTAGTAGTACCACTGTTATATACCTCCATCACCACCACGTCCAGCTTCACTGCCCCAGCAGTAGCATGCTAGCGGGGGCACATCCACTGCCTACAAGTAACTGTGAAGAGAAGCCTAAATAGGTCTGGGAAGTGAAAGCAGTGTGGTGTTGACCTTTGCAAAACTATCAGAAACACAACTGGCTATAACTGACGAGGGCGACGTGGAGAACTGCAGCAGAATGAAAGAAAATAAATGTGTGAGAGTACACAAAAGAAGAACAATCGCTACTGTTGCTGCTCCTGTTTGCGCCAAAGTGGTCTCATGGCCTCTTGCATGCCACGGTTACCATTTTCTAAAATATCAGGGTTCCTCAAATATTTTTGGGCATATAAGATGCCCTCAGTATTGTCTTTATATATTGTTATTCATCTTGCATTCAAGGAAAATATAAAGTCATTGAAATCACATCTAGTAATGCTTCATCTTCAGAACACCATGCTTATCTTCCTGTGCAGCATGCGGCATCCAGTGACAGGGCATGACCCCATGTGATAATAATTCTCTCTGTGCTTCCTAAGCAACCTGTGGCAGTGAAGAAACTACTGTAGTAATGACACTCTTAGTATCTGCAGTATCTTCCCCTGCCATAGTGTTAAATGGAAGAAGGGAGAACTGCTGTCATCAAATAACCCCTAGACAAGGCTATTCACAGCATGTGACTTTTACTCTCTTTCCAACCCCTTTGCTAGGAAGCTCAGGATAATGCAAATCTTTGTGAAACAGAACAATGCTGCCATGTCCTATGCCACTACATAGTACACATTGTAACTGATTGGAGGGAAGAATGGTTTTATATCCATAGTCATATTACACTGTGGATGATGTGAGTTACTGGAGCATCCTTAACCATTGTCATTTTCATTAAGTGTTGGCAAACTGAGTTACAACTGACTACTCATTATAAATACATTGGATCCAATATGCTGAAGGCAATGCCTTGGGTGTATGCTGCCTTGTCTACAGTATAATAGGTGCTGCTGTAACTGATACTCTCAAGAACTTCAAACAGGCACTGCTAAGAGAAACTGGAAACAGCATACACCAAGTTTAGAGCAAGTAATAAATATTTATTGGCGCAGTACAGGAACATTGGTCAAACTGCCCCTATGTGTCACCACACAAAGTGGCTCCTTAAGGTGGGTGTGGTGTGATATGCTAGTAACACTCCTACATTTATACCCCACATTAACAGTCAACAATAAAAGAGCACTGACTGTGCACAAAAGCAATAATGCAGTGTAAAAGTGTTGCAAAACTGCAAATTAGAGCATACCCATATCCAAAAGGATAAAATGTCCTCGAAAGTACATTCAAGGGGTATCCTGTGATAGGTGCTAGCCCTAACTGGGTGTCTACCAAAATGGCGACCCACTTGCAGTGACTGTCCTGACAGTGAGGGTGTAGGGAGGGCGACCGAATGGGGAGGGTTTGTGACAAGGTGACGGAATATCATGCGTGTATACATGTGGGGGGGAAGGGGGGAGCAAATGTGCCGAGCGAGGAGCAGGAGGGTTTGTGAGAGGTGATGCCGTGGTTTGCAGTCAAGCTGGTGTCATGGTGTGGTGGGGTGGGTGCTTGCCTGGGGTGATGAGGATGCAGGGTTCGAGACCGGGCTCCGGTGCTTTTTGTTGCGCCTGGCCCGAGACAGTATTTTTTTTCCTGTGTATGCACTCCCCTCACCATGCACCCTCCTGGAGTTGAGACTCTAAATATAGGGAGGTGTGGAGGGCACAGCCCCCCCACATAAAATAAAAATATGAATTTTTGCATCGCTGTCACTGGCGCTGCAGTTGTACATCGTCCTTATGACATGGAACCCATTTAAGGCATATAAATACAAATGATTAGATACAAGCTATTTATCTCCTTAAAAGATATTTCATACATTGAGCAGATGACTCTATTAACTGCTTCATTGTTTAAGCACACAGTAGCAAAGAGCAGCCACGTTGCAGCGGCACCACATTATCATATTGTATTAGACGGTAGTAAACAGCAGCAATACTGTCTATACTACTGGGTTACCCAAAAATTAGCTTCAGGCTTTTAGTTATAAATTATTCAAATGAGTAATGGCCCTAAATGCAGTAAATTGTTTTAAAAAATGAGCTGTTACACTGCAGTAGAAATGCGAAAAAGTTGAGCACTCAGGCAAGATTCAAGTAAAAGGGGTTTGCTTTATGATTTCATGCATTCAGCCTCAGTATGTTGCAAACACATATGATACAGTGGTGCTTTTCCATTGCAATAATATGTAATAGTGAATGACAATTGAAGAAGGACTGAAATCTTGAGTACCCATTTATAGATTAAGAAAGCATATATATATATATATATATATATATATATATTTATATTCATTGCAAAAACTTTGTTAATGCATCAGTTAGGGTTAAAGTGACAAAAGTATGGAAATGAGATGTTAGGGTTGAGCCCCTAACTCCCTCCTACCTACCCCCCTTCATCCTCCAGACACCAACAGTCATCGGGCATGCCATGGTGCAATGAAATGCTAGCCCAACTCTCACCCCATTCCATGTGTAAACAGACTGACATGGTACAGTACAGGAGAATGAGATGAGAGTTAGGCCAAATGACCCCATGGCACACCCGATGACTGTTGTTATGTGGAGGATGTACATCATGGTGCGCATTGGGGTTGCCAGCCCTAACTATCACCCCATCAGATGTGAGAAGAAGCAGAAGTATAGGAGAATGGGGTGAGAGTTGGGACCGACAACCCCAATGCACTTAATACCCGGTTGGGGGTGTGGGCGGGGGGAAATCAAAGGACTTTCAACCCTAACTACAAAACCTCACTCGCTTTTGTCGCTGTGGAACAACCCTAACTAATGCATTAAATGGATTTTTTTGCCCCTAATTTCCCTTCTTTTTGAGAATGATAACGAGAAATAGTGAATGTAATGCCGCGGCGGTAGCGTGGGGCCATGTGATGTCTTGTCACATAGTAACATGGTGCCCACAAACACAAATGGTAATGCGCACGGTGACATAAAGCAAAACACAAAGAGAAACAGTACTCTAGACACAAATGGTTGAAATAACACAAACGCAAGTGCAAATGAAAACGCAAAGGGTAAGGCACAGGATAGATGGGAACAGTAAGTGAAACGGATATGGAACCGCAAGAAAAAGTGGTAAGGGTAACAGTAATATAAGAGCACAGGCTGGTTTTCCCCAAAAGCTGCATAGAGAGTGACAGCGAGTACAAAGAATGTATGCATAATAATGGGTCTCGGAGCAGAAAATGAGGAGTTGGAATACTAAATTGCTTATATCTCAGGAACCGTTCAACGTAGAAAAAAAATTTAAAAGTCATATGATTTATGACTTTCCTGGCTAGTTTTGTACTCAGTCCCTATTAAGGGGGCTAAGCATTTTTCCAACAAACAGTCTGTATCTTTCACTGTTTCCGAGATACGGGCCCTGAAAGACGCTGCGAATGCTGTAATGTTATCCTATGGGAAAAAAAGAAATGTTCAGAGTGCCATAACTTTGCCTCCCTGTAATATTTTTTCACCAAACCACTAAAAGGCACATCTGTGGGATGTTGGCTTTCTTCCCTCCAAATTTCAGTCCAAAAGACTAAACTGTTATTTTGCAGCAGGGCGGCAAATGATTCCTGTAATGTGTTGGACGCCGTAATGTTATCTTATGGGAAAAAGTGTCAATTTTGGAGTGCCACAACTTTGCAGCCCTGTAATATTTTTTCACCAAGATACTGAAAGGCACATCTGTGAGATGTTGGCTGCGTTCCTTCCAAATTTCAGCCCAAAAGACCAAACCGTTCTTTTGCAGCAGGGTGGCAAAGAATTGCTGTCATTTTCCCACAGCCTGGAAAAGTAATGTCGAATTTTGCGAAAGCTTTCGCAAATTCATGTGACAGTGTCACAAATGTGAAAGTACTTTGTGAAAGTACTTTTTCCTGAAATTTGAAAAACATATTTCTGGGGTGTTTTATCCCAAAAGAAAGACATGCCTAGCATCCTCAGGGTCCGACTAGGTGAATACAAAAAGAACTAGGTTGCTAGAGGGTCCCAAGTTTAAATGCCGAGCATTTTTTTGATGACCAACTGAAAACAAACTGGTGGATTTGCGACAGTAAAATGGCCATTTGTGAAAGTAAAAATTGCATTTGCGACACTTTCAAACTTTTTGTTAACTTTTCCCATTGACTTATAAAGGGAACTTGTTTTTTGAATAACTTTTGAATTGTTTAATATTTTTTCATGAAATCTTCAAAAGGCTCATTGGACACCCTGGCTGCATGTTCCCTGAAGTTTTCAGACCAGTTGCACAAACTGTACGACCTGTAGGTGAGAGCAAAGAATTCACCAAAAACATAAACACACATTTAGTTGTTGCTTAATAACTCCACAGTCATAAAACTGACCAGTACAAAACTTGGTAGATCCCAAGATCTACTGTGCCTAATCATGCATACCAAATTTTAAGCAAATCCATTGAACGGTGGCAAAGTTATTAATGTACAAACGTTGACCCTTTACCCTTAAAATGACCTCAACCCTAACTATAGTGGCACTACCGTGCCACTATATATATAAATATATATATATATATCTGTCATAGGGGAGCGGCCATGCCCCTATAGTCAGGGTTGAGTAGGCACTTTACAGCTAAACCTCAAATTTTGTGCATTAATAACTTTGCAACCATTAAACGGATTTGAACAAAATTTGGAATATGTGGTCTGGTATGGTAGATCTCTTGATTTACCAAGTTGCACTACAGTCAGACATACAGTTTCAGAGCAGCAAAATACCAAAAAATGTACTTTTCGCCAGTTTTGATGTGTTTTTCGCCCATGGCGCTACGAACACACCATATAATATTTTGGTCTGACATTTGGAACATAGAAAGAGTTTTGGTGAAGGAACAATCCAGCATTAGTTTGGTAAAAAAAAATATTAATCCTTTCAAAAGTTATTACATTTTAAATTTTTGAGTTCTGAGCATGCTCAGTTCACTCCAAAATTTATATGTAATTTTTGCAAACTAAGAATGATATTACATCAAGGATTTTGCTACCTTGCGAAGTAAAATCCTAGTCCATCAGAAAAATTCTTTGTCCGCTAGCAACCATCTTGTTTTCAGTTTTTCAGCCAAACAAAATGTCGTAGCTTTGTCTAAGGGTGACTTTTGGGCCAAACGAGGCATGGGTTTTGTTCAGGGTGACGCCCTCTATAAAGCTATGCCTTTGGATTGGTTTGTTTTTATCAAAAAATAGCTTTTTAAAAATTTAAAATTCTTCTTTTGCGACTCGCTAATGATCCTAGTCCATGAGCCTCCAAAATCCTGGTCTGCAAGACAATCCTGTTCCTCGAGCTTTGTCCATCATGGGGTGACCAGATAGCTGGAATTTCATGACCAGATGTCCCTGGGTGTGACCAGATGTCCCTGATGGAGTGACAGATGTCCCTGATGGCATTATTAGATTTCCCCTCATGGACTAGAATTTTGCTAGCTCACGGACAAGGATTGATCTAAAGGCCCAGGATTTTGTTATCTTACGAACAAAGAATTTTTAAAGGTGTAAAAACTTTAAAATTGCATATCTCATTACCAGTTTGGTCTTTTTACTTGAAATTTACAGGGTGTTGAGGGGATGCACTACAAGTGTGAATTATGCTGTTTAGGTGTTGGGGAATTAAGTGGTTCCATAGGTACAGTATGTCATCACAAAGTTGAATTTTTCCCCTTAGGATAACAGTGTAGGGTCTGTCATACCTTTTGGTTTCTGTATCTCAAAAAGAAGCAAGATACAGAGTTTTCGCTACTAGTGGCTTAGGTACTTATGCCACTGGAACAAGATTTGAAACCATACAATACATCTGCAGTGGAATTTTTTTCTGTGGGTTGCACAGTTCATGAGATATTGTCAAATTAGTGTCACAAGGGTTCAAAAAGTGCATGTCCAGTGCATTTCAGTGCCTGTATCTTGGACACGATGTGAGATACTGGTTTGGTCTTTACATTATTGAGTACAGTACTCGCTGTGATGATTACAAGGACACTTGAATTTGTTTCTACCTGCTGCAGTTCCTGACATATCGGCAAATTAGTGTTACACGAGTTTCTTGCACTATAGGGCTGCTGTACAGCTCTGTAATTATACATATTGTTATGCAGAAATGGGCAACTTGGGCCCTGCGCTCCCACCGGTACATGTTTTTTTTACTACTTACACTACACTTTTGAAAAAGTAAGGAAACTCATGGCAAAAAACTGTGTTTAATGCATCATTTAGGGTTAAAGCAACAAAGGTGAGGAAATGAAATGTTAGGGTTGAGCCCCTAACCCCCCCACACAACCCACACACCCATCCTCCACAGACTGACAGATGCCAGGGTGTGCCATGGGATCGTGAGGTCTAACTCTCACCCTATTCTCCTTTACTGTAGCATGTCAACATGCTTACACATGGAATGGTGTGAGAGTTGGGCCACATGACCGCTTGGCACACCCTGGCATCTGTCAGTCTATGGAGGATGGGTGTGTGGGTTGTGTGTGGGGGGATTAGGGGCTGAACCCTAACATTTCATTTACTCACATTTGTTGCTTTAACCCTAACTGACACATTAAATGCAGTTTTTGCCATGAATATATATATATATATATATATATATATATATTTACAAAATAGGTAGAAGCAATGCTGTCTCCTGATTGGATAAAACACACCATATGATTGTGTGTATATCAGAGCACAACCACACACCTGCACTTTCACCCCCCTCCAAAAAAATGTTGGCCACTTTATAAGATAGATAACCCACTCTAGGGTGATCAGTTGCCTCTGATATATGCACACCTCCGGTGGTTTAAAACACTCAGCTGTACCAACACACACCAAGGTGTGCCTGTATCAGAGTGTGACTGCACACCCTAGAGTGGGTTATCTATTACATATATCGCTATTCACTGTATGGTTAAGTCTCAGATTTGCTGAAGAGTACAGATAGTTTCATATCCATTATTCCATTTCCAACATGAGCCAATCTGTAACACATCATATCCTCACATATTAAAGTGATACCAGAACTGTGTATAAAATGCTATAGTACATATCATAGACTATACATAACCATAATATTATTAGCAGTGGATGTCAAGAAAACTGCAGAGCTACAAAACCCTTTAAAAAAGAAAATCCAGGACAGTGTCTGGACACAAAAATCTGATCTTCTTCAAGGATATCTCTTCCTTTAAGCCATATCTTTGGAACATCAGCCATCTGGCACTAGGACCACACTGAAACTTTTGCTAGCAGGGGCCACCCACATTGATGTCAGGTATCAGCATTAATATGACTGTGGGTGGCCCACTCCCTCAATAGTTCTCTTTCTGCCATCAGTTAATCTTATTAGACCTGCTACAGAAATGAACATCGACCACATTATTGTTCTTTGTTATTTTGTAACCTTTTTCCATTTTCATTGCTGCCTCTGCATGCCACCAAAGCATTCTCTGCTTTTCCCGTACTGTGGGTGCAGAGAATAGATTTTTTCGGAGTGACATCCACGAGGTGTGAGGTTGCTGCCTAGGCCTCTCTCACAATGTGCAGGCCTGTGAGATTTGCTAGAGTTTCAATCAGGCTACAAGGCGATGTTGCAAAAAGGAGCTAGAGATATTTATTCTTAAGAAAACTCTAGTGGCAAGTAATCCAAAGTGAGAAATTGGTGTCGCCCACTCCGTTGACTACATTACATAGAAATATAGACTTTGACGGCAGATGAGGACCGCTAGACCCACCTAGTCTGCTCATTTCTCTACCTACTGGATAAGCTGCAGATCCTAGTTAACCAACAGCCTATTTCTTCCTACCCTCCACAAGAATTGCCTAATGTCTGTCCAATGCATTCTTGGATTCCCCCACTGTTTTTGATCCTATGACCTCCTCAGGAAGGCTGTTCCATGTGTCTGTGAAAAAATGCTTCCTCACATTGCCTCTGAGCCGTCCCCCTCTATCTTCAAATTGTGTCACCTTGTTCTTGCACATCTCTTTTTCTGAAAAATTATATCCTCTTGGACTTTGTTGATTCACTTGAGGTACTTAAAAGTTTCTATCATGTTACCCCTCTTCCTCCTTTCCTCAGAGGTATACATATTAAGCTCCTTTAGTCTCTCTTCATATGGCTTCTGTTGCAGACCCTGCACCATTTTAGTTGCCCTCCTCTGGACTGCCTCCCTCCTGTCTATGTCCTTGTGGAGATGGGGTCTCCAGAACTGCATGCAGTACTCCAGATGAGGTCTCACCAGCTGTCTGTAAAGAGGGATAACAACTTCCAGTTTTGTACTGGTGATGCCTCTCCCTGTACATCCCAGTATCCCACCAGCCATCTCTACTGCCTTCTCACATTGCTTGCTAACCTTTAGATCATCTGTTAAGACTATCCCCAGGTCCCTTTCCATTTTTGTTATTGTTACTACCCTCTGTGTACTCTTCCCCAGGGTTTTTGTTTCCCAGGTGCATTACTTTGCACTTCTTTATATTGAATCTATGCTACCATACTTCTGACCATTCAACCTTGCCAAGTTCCTTCTCATCCTTTCCACCCCACATTGTGCATCAACCCTGTTGCAGATCTTTGTGTCATCTGCAAAGAGACATAATTTTCCTTCAAGTCCCTCTGCAATGTCACTTATAAAGACATTAAAAAGGACCGGACCCAGTACTGATCCCTGCGGTACCCTCTAGTAGCTTCCCTTTCTTCAGAGTGGACTCTTGTTTACTATTACCTTCTGTGTCCTGTTGTCCAGCCAATGTTTTACCCAGGCTACCACCCTGGGACCCACTTCCAGGTTGGCAAATTTGTTTATTAATCTTTTTTGTGGGACTATGTCAAATGCCTTGCTAAAGTCTAGGTAGGCCATGTCCACAGCCCCTTCCTGGTCTACTACTTTGATCACCCAGTCAAATAAATCGATTTGATTCATTTGACATGACCTTCCCACTGTGAGTCTATATGCTGCATTGGGTCCTGTGCCCCACTGCCCTCTAGGTAAGCAACAATTCTTTCCTTCAGAAGTGATTCCATCATTTTTCCTAACACTGAGGTCAAATTGACTGGTCTGTAGTTTCCTGCCTCTGTCTTGCTTCCACTTTTGTGAAGGGCAATCACATCCTCCCTCCTCCAGTCCTCAGGTACCACACCATCCTCCCATGATTTGTTAAAAAGGGTAGTCAGTTTTGTCACTAGTTCTCCCCTTAGTTCTTTCAGAATTCTGGGGTGAATCCCATCAGGCCCCATTGCTTTGTCCACCTTCAGTTTTAGGAGTTCTTTCAGAACCCTTCCTTCTGTGAAAGGAATGGTATTGACCCCCCTATCTAGAGTGCTTCTACTGACTGGATTAGGTACCTCCCCCTCATCTTCTTGTGTGAATACTGAGCAGAAGGGTTGGTCATCAAAGTCTAAATACCAGGATAAAGACCTGTTCTTGTTGTACCACAAGCACAAGCATAGGGACAAAGATAAGGAGTCCTCAACTGCAAAATCCCAGTCATCACTGAGGCATGCAGGAATCATTACTTCACCTTCAGTTGCTCCAGTAACACTGGCTACAGCCCCCCCCCCAAACTATCAACCAGACACCAAAGTCAGGGTTTGGCTAGGCAGTACCAGGCCTGCTATGGACAGTATTTTACTGCTGTCGCTAGTCTCAGCCAGTCATCTACCTCTGAGATTATGACTCCTGGTCGGGGTATTGCTCATACACAAGATGTGCTGTCATCATTTTCTGACATGATACAATGACTCCTGCCGGGCCTGCCACAGCATTCTGTCCTACAGTCAATTGGTACACTTTCTACACAGGTTCCTTCAACATCTAATACCAGCTCACTGCAAATTCCTCCTTACAAGCCACCGATGCTCATATCATTGACAGGCTTGCTAATGATGATGTGCAATATATTCCAGACATCATAATGGAGGAGGATTATGGAGAGGAACAGGAATATGGGGAAGAATCATATAACCTACATTCCAGCTCTACTCTGCCTTTCTGCAGTGAAGTCTTTATGGGGTACATACCCAGATCTCCACCTGAAGTCTCTTCTTTTCAATCTTTCATGGAACAAATTAAGACTGAAATGGGTTTTGCTGTGAAACAAGAAGATTCCACCAAGAAAAATTTGATGGATTTTTTGGAAGTCCCTTGCTCTCCATCCACCATAATTCCTGTTATTTAGTCCACTTTGGAGGATGCTACCTTTGTTGCCTGGCACAGACCTAATACTATTCCTGCTGTGCCATGCAAAGCTAACAAGCAGTACCCTGCACCTACTGCTAAGCCTTATTAGCCACTCAAACAGAGATGGATTCTGTGGCAGTCCTGGCTGCACATAATAGAGCTGGCACCTAAGCATTTAAAGAAAAACTATACCTCATATCTTGTAAATTTAATTTGTTACCATGTCAACAGACAACTTTTCCTGCAGCTGATGGGATATACATGTTTGCTTTAGTTTGTTTTCACTGTTCATGCTTGTCCCCTATAATTATCCTGGGGGGTCTCCATTTTATGGGTGTTGAAATCTCATTGTCCATGAGAGCTGTATTAACTTATGAGAGCATGATGTCACATCACCCATTTATACCATGTATTTCTATACTGAAAGTAAAAATATCCTAAAAAAAAACCTAGAAGCTGGAAACACACAAACTGAATGCATTTCAGAAGGAAAACACCTATAATACAACACAGACAGATTGCAAAGGTAACTGAAGGTAAATGTTGTATTTCACACCTTGATGCAACTTTTGTTGTTCCTCAGGTCATCTGGGTCACATCTCTTGGTTTGAAACTTCAGCAGCTGAGCAGTTTGTATGTTTTAATTTGTAGAGATTCAGTCCTAATGTGTTTTTGATTGATAGCTTTTGAAACCTCAAGTAATTGCTAAGCTGCATTCAAGCAGCAGACATCATTCTGGGTGAATACAAGAGCTAGCTGAATCCCCCGACACCACACACACACACACACACACACACACACACACAATCGTATTTAAGCCTCTGAGATGATAAAATAATGAATCTAAATTTACTGCCTCTGACTCTATTTTAGCAACATCTTTATTATATAATAACTGGTGACCCCCTTTATCAGACTGATTATCAATATGATCAGATGCCTAATAAACGGGTATGACATCGTACTCAGTTATCATGACATTTGAAGCACTTGTGCTTTCCTTTCCTTGGGAAACTTGACTATTGTGCTCATGTCCTTGCAACAGTTAATATAAAAAATAAAACATAAGCAACTGTGTGTTTATGAAGATTTTTGCACACCCTCAGTGAGTGGTGACAAGATAATCTTCCAAGCTTCGCTGTCAAGGTTGATGGGTCATCACACACTTCAGGTGTGTAGAAAAACTTCATAAGACGCAGTCACCTATTCATTACTATCTACAGTATATAACTACTGTTTTGGGAAAGTGTATTATGAAGATGTTTCATTAGGATCCACCACATATTTTGATGAAGTTGTGGGACATTGTTCCTGTCTAGTATATTTGTGGACTGGACGCAGATTCAGCTCTAAATAAGCTATTATCACTTGTTTGCACTCAGTTATTGCCTTTTGCTTCCAAATCATGAAACTTAAATAGACAGTAGACCATGTTCTGCACCCCCCCCCAAACACACACATACATGCATATTTTAAATCTGTTGTGGCAAATTTTAAATTAGCTTTTCATGGTGATTTAATGTATATACTTAAAGTTTGCTAGACAAAAACAACGAATGTTCTGTATCAGTCAGCCTTCAGTCCACACTTGCATCATATTAAAATTCCTATCACAGTAAGTGTTTCTCTTGGGCATGAGTTTATAATAATATGGTTCAACTGTAAAAGTTGTGAGAAGATGCCAGTTAGAATCTTGCCAACTTAATGTTTCTTGATTGATTTCAGGAGGAACCGCATCCAGACAAAAAGGGTTTTTGGGATGCATTCGCTTCTTGCAGTTGAATGGGGTGACTCTTGACCTTGAAGAGAGAGCAAGAATGACTCCTGGTGTCAAACCTGGCTGCCCAGGTCACTGTAGCAGTTATGGTAACATGTGCCACAATGGTGGGAAATGTATCGAGAAATATAATGGTTACTCCTGTGACTGCAGCAGCTCTGCCTATGATGGACCCTTCTGTAGAACAGGTACTGATAATGTTGATAGCAGGCATTTTCACTTACAGCTTATTATAGAATTTTACAAATCATGTCATGTTATTAGGGGAGGTAGCTGGGGGCAAAAAAGAGGAGAATCGCAAAGTGACCCGGGTACAAGTGACACCAACAGTGTGCACTTATTCTTTATTTTCTAATTATGATATGGGTTGAAAGAATGATGGCTCCTGATTGGCCAAGGTACTTTCAGCTGGGTTGTTATCCCAGCACAACAGTCTGGATGAAAGTAATAAGTTTAAAAAATATATCTAATTCAATAAAAAGGACCCATTTTATAATCATAATAAGGTACTCCAGGGTATGTGTTATGGTGGGCCAACAGCCCTTCTTGAGTGGTGGAAGTACTTGGCTTCACCTCATCCTTCAATTTACCTGAGATGGACCATTATCCCACCATAATGCACCCCCCTGTCATGCCTTATTGCTTAGGTATCTCACAGGGACCCATCACACTTGTATTCAACTACAAAGTTCAGCTTGTGTGATATGATTTGCTAGTACAAATTTTAAATGATGTGCTCAAAAATGATATGGAAAACCTGTGGCAGTTTTTTTGTTCTGACAGCATTTGCACACAGTTTGAATTTAAGTTTGACAAATTTAAGTTCAGATTCTCAAGAAAGTCAACATGAGTGCCATATTCATTTTAATTTCTCATCATTCAGAGATGTTAAACTGAGGTTCTTTCTGCCCATCTCTGGTCACTGTCCAGGTGGATGCAATGGATCATGTGGCATTTATTAAAGAAAAGTAGGAGAAGTTATTAAATGAAAATGTAAAAAAAGTCACACATCGTAATAACACTCCAGTCTTTACAAAAGGCAAAAAATTAAAATAAAGTCCCTGTTAACACAAATAACACCCCTACCAAAACTTACTGAAACCTATATTAAACTAAATACAGTATTACCCCTTGATTATTTAAAAATACAGTAGAAAGAAAAACAAGCTTAAAGAAAAGCATAACTGTTGTAATAAATCACTTCAGACATGAAAGATATAAAATTAAATATGGTCTTACTTACAAAACCTAGTGCACATTCCTCCACAGCTGTTCTACCTATGCTTGCAGCAAAGACCATATCTCATATGATCCAGGGACCCTGGTTTTCCATTTTTACCGTTAACACCGGTAACAATCACGGAATCCTGCTTGGTTTGCGGATTTTGAATTCTTGTACCGGTGCCTCACGGAAATTGCATGTCACTGCACAGAATCTCTAAGATTTCAGCATCTTTTTTAAATTTATTTTATTTTCTCTTTCTATGTACCCTTCTCACAGCATCAGTCTCAACTTTTCAGAGATCCCTAGGCTGGGTATCCTCTAGCTTCACCCCAGGTAATGCTCAGGAGCTCCTGTGGGCCTGCCCCTATCCTGCCTGGATTGTAACCCCCAGGTGGGAAGGGAGGGAACCCCAGATCACCCCTCCACACTCTGTTAGTGTGTGTCGGGCAGCTCAGTGGGTCCCTCAAGGAGCCTGGTTATGAAGTCTGGGGCACCTGGGTCCCTTCTGCCAGTGACCGATGTACAGTGATTGTTCCTGGTTTTCTGGTCTCTGTCCCTGAGGGCATCTGCACTAGAGGAGTTCCAAGGAGGTGGGTCACATAGAGACATGTCACTGCTCCAGATTCTGGCTAGCTTCCTCTCTTCCTGGTCACTCTGCAGCACCATTGCACCACCACCTGTGGTCACATAGGTGGTGGTAAAGCAGCAGGACCTGCAGCCCACCCTTCCAGGAGGAGGAGATCAGTCCCCTGGGTGCTCAATCCTACTCTACTGGACAGACCTCCAGCAACCCGAGTTCACTTCTGACTCTGGGTCACTGGCATTGCAAGCAACAGTGCTACTGCAGTGCCAGTGGGCCAACCCAGATTTCAGCATCTTAAAATGAATGCTGATGTGCTTTGCATTCTTTCTGTTTTGCTGCATATAGAGTCAGTAAGGAAATCACCTGCACTGCTTTGTTGTAATCAGCCATTCAGTTTAATCACCCATGCCTAGAGGTTAGAGTACCAAACAGGGATTGAACTGGATACATCCATCAGAATTGGGTTTGATTCCCACAGCCACCACTTGCATACTGTGTGACTCCAAGCAAGTCATTTAACCTCCCCAGTGCTTCTAGGTCACTCCTGAAAACAGACAGTTCTGCCGAGTGGGCCTTACCTGCTTTACAAAGAATATAAAAAAAAATACCAATATATGTTTACTACATCATAGAATAGTAGTCAGGGTACCATGTAATTTGCCTGCGTTTTACTTGGGCTGCAATGATTTTGTATAGGTAAAGATAAATGTTCAGATACATTTAATGTGTTTTATAAGCTTGCTGTTAGATTTTAGTCAGGTTTTCATTGTATTCTTTGCATGTGAGCATCTGCGTTGTAGATTGCTAAACACAGGATCACTGTTACCAACTAATTTGTTGAAGTTTATACTGTAATCAGTAGGGCCATCCAAAATCCTCAGTTGTTTGAATGAAAACTAGTCTGAATGAAAGTATGTTCACAAAGAAGAAACTGCCTTACTACTTATGAAAAGACTTCACAGTTAACACCCCATTTAGGCGAATTGAATGATTTGCACCTTTTCTCCCACCTACTGTTTCAGTCTCTGTGGCAACAAAAAGTTTCTGATGACTGCTTCAACAAAAACCAAATGTTAAGTATTTAAGTGTACTTATGCTTGGCCAGTGGATTTTGAAAGCACAGTCAATGACATACAGAAGGCAGGACCCCAGGGGCTGTATGATGCTGGTGGGCAGAGTGGTGCTCAGTTCACATCTGAACAAAGACATGAAAACTGGGAGACACCCTTTTCATGGACACCAAGTAAAAAAAAACAGCATCCACATGTCTGGGAGATCCATGAATCCATTTGAAGGTCCTCCACTAATCACTTGTGGATTTTTTAGGTGAAGACACTTTATTTCAAAGAAGCAAATTTAAGCAGTTTTTTTTCTCCTCCTACCCCCTGGTGATCCACTCCTTCAGGCCTGCCAAGGCCCCCCTACCACTGATGCTGAGTCCCGACCACCATCCACTGCCCCTTACTGCTGTGCTACCAGGTAACCCAAAGTAACCATTCATTGTGTGGGCCCCTACCCCTGTGGGAGGCTACCAGGAGAGGAGAATTACCTCAAAGAGCTTCCTGTGTATCCTGAGCATGGCAGGGGTCAGAACGGACACATGTCTGGGGCTTCCAGCTTATGGAGGGACTAACAGCTGTCCTTCGGTTGGACAGCAGGTGCTTTGCCATTTTCTTGACAGGCCACATGATGTCAAGGAACAAGCTGACGTCCACACACTCCCTCCTGCAGTGAGGAGTGACATGTTGTCATGCCTCTGGCCTCCACCAGGAGCCAGGAAATGCTGAGCCACGAACCCAGCCTCCCTCCCAGGTGAAAGTGCATGGTCGTTGGACAGTCAAGCCTTCACCCACCAGCTGGCCCTCCAACACCCAAGTCTGTTCCCTAACCCGGGTCAGCGGTGTCACAGGCAGAAATCTAATTCAGGCAGTTAAATTATAGATAGGAAAAAACAAAGGTAGTCCACCTTAGTGGTGATGGTTCAGATTAATTCACATCTGAGTTCTAACAAGCAAAGAGACCAAGTCACTTATAACTTGTGCATGTGGGGTGTGGGTGTTGAAGAAAGGGGATCATAGTGCTGTCACTACTGCCATCACCCCTGAGGGATGTGGACTGCATTGTTGCTACTGCCATCACACCTAAGGGATGGCGGCCACAGTGCTGCTGCTTCTGTCACACCTGAGGGAGGGAGGTCATAGTGATGTTGCTGCTGCCATCACACCAGAGGGATGGTGGCCATAGTACTATTGGTGCTGCCATTGCACCTGACGGATGGGGCCATAGTGCTGCTTCCATCACACTTTAGGGATGGGGGCTGTAGTGCTGCTGCTGCCATCACATCTTGTACCAAAAATAACTTTAAATTGGTACAAGGATGGAAGGATGTGCAACAGTGGAGGTCAAAATTGCTAAAATGCATGTTAGCAGAGTTAAAAATTGTTAAATAAAGTACAGAGAACCAAATACTGGTAAAACCGGATTTTGGCTAAGCAGACATTGGTAACAATACCGTTTTTTACAATGTGCAAAATGGAATATGCCCTTTCTCAATCCTGGTAAACCAGTCAGCAGTCTTTTACTATGGGCTGACTGAGCTAATATTTTCTGTAATAACCTGAGGGTTATTACGGCATTCATGTGCACTGTGCTTCAAATATGTGCACTCCCTCATTGGGAGTTGTTCTGTGCATGGGTGAGATTAAGAGTTTAGTAAACATGGCGGCTCCGTTTCTCACTTACTGTGGAGTTGCCACAACAAGCCTCAATTCTCATTATTTTTATTTTAAGTACAGTAACTCTATCTGGCTGATCCTAACATCTACAGTATAAAAAAACTATCTTGTTGATCCTGCTCTTCTTCTGCTTCGGGAATGGGGCCATGGCTTGACTGGCACCACTGGTGCAATTGCTATCGGGACAACAAACTGCACGTTAAACAAAAAATAAAAAGAATGAGTTAAAGCAAACAAAAAAAGGAAAAAATGTTTAATTAGGAAAAGGAGAGACAGTGACAGGGACACATAGAGTGTGTGTGTGTGTGTGTGTGTGTGTGTGTGTGTGTGTGTGTGTGTGTGTGTGTGTGTGTGTGTGTGTCTGTACCGGTCTGGGGACTGGGGCTGGAAAAAAACTGCTGACCAGTAAATTATGTAAAATAAAAGATGAGGAAGTGTGCATATGAGAATCTAATACACACCCAAGATGTGGGATGCTTTGATAAATCCCTTGGGCTTCACCCTCGGGGTTTATGTGGCATCCCACACCTCGGGTATGCATTAAATTCTCATATCACACACTTCCCCATCATTTAATCTATATATAAATAGTTGGTGACCGTGTTCACTAAATCTTGTTGTGATATGTATTTTTGTTGTAACAACCAAAGATACCGATGCTGCCAAACTTTTTTTTTTATCGTATAATGTTTTATTAGGTATTTTCCTTTTACATACCATGATACACTGCACAGAGTTACAAAATGATGTAGCTATATAGCCAAGGTCAGGAGTATATATACCATCATTATAATTATTTATATATATATATATATATATATATATATATATATATATACTTGTACAAATCTGCATACAATAACTGTTCCCTAGATTCTGTCCACAAATTAGTAATAGAGACTATCCCTGAGTTACCAACTTCATCATCCACCTTATCTACCACCATACTGTTTATGCTTCCACCTCTCTCTTCAACTTTGCTCCAACTGAACACACGCCCAGAAGAGTGTGGGGGGGGGAGGGGAGAAAGGAATATTCACCCAACCTATTGGGCAACTACCTGAGTAAGGGCACACTAAAGAGGGATTCTCCCCACTTATACAATATGTAAAAAGTCAGACTGAAGGTATGGTCCCCATTTAGCTGAGAATGGCCGCATACTTGGCCCCTGCAAGGCAGAAAGCTTTTCAAACAAGGACAACCGAGCTAATGCTTCATGCCACATCTTCCTGGTGGGTATTGAAGGCTGTCTCCAGGACATGAGCAAAAGATGTTTGGCTTCTAAAATGGAGGAGACCACCCAGTGCTGTAAAGATTTAGAAAGGAATTCAATACTTCTAGTGTCTCCAAAAAGGACCAAAGAGGCAGACAGGGTCAGCTTGATACCTAACACTTGAGACAAGTCCGCAGCTACCATATCCCAGAATGGCACCAGAAGGGAGCAGGACCAGAGTATATGTAGAATATGGGCGTCTGGCTGCGAACAATGCCAGCAATGGCTATGGCCCAGTAGGCCCCTCCTGTGTAGCATTGCCAGGGTACAATACCAAAACAACAGTACTTTTAATTGTATGAAACAGCTATTAGGATCTCTGTATGAGTAATGAATATTTTTACAGTTGGACAACCATTGTTCCTCAGATATGGCTACCCCCAGCAATGACTCCCATTGCATTCTTCAACTATGCATGGGGTTAGGATGCGAGTCCCTCCATGTACTATAAAACCTCCCCATGAGACCTTTTCGAGTGTCTTGCCAACAAGGGTCAGTAAGCCATTGCCACTTTGTATTAGCAGGGCTTTTAGAAATCAAAGGTGTTAATACACTGCAGATTTGTAAATAAGGCCAAAAATCTTTATTCGGTAGGCCGTATTTTCCCTGTATTTGTTCAAAGGAAAGCAGATGGTCCACCCCTTGATTACTCAGGTCTTGTACTATTTGTATACCTTTTTGTTGTCATCATTTCCAGTATACACTCACCCCTTCAATCTGGATTAAATTATTATGCCATACTGGGGCCAGCTGCAATGGAGGGGAACCATTCTTGTTTTGCTGTGTGGAATTTGACGCCTAACAGTCTCCAAGCCTTGGCAGTGTAGGAGATTATAGGAGGGAGTTGTATATCAGTTTTAGGATGGGCCACTAGAAAGTTATATAATGAAGAGGGGCTTACCAAATCTGCTTCCAATTGCACCCAAAGAGGGGTTGCCCTACCTTGTACCATGAACCACCGATGATGCCAAACTTAATATATAAGAATAGAAAATATCAAAAGAAAGGTACTTCTATGTATATTTGCCCAGGACTAGAAATCCATTCTAAAAATCTTAGTTTGATATGAAACAGTTTGAAATCTAGGCCCTGTTGTGCCAACAACTCCCAAAACACCACTATATAGGGACAAATTAAAAATAAGTGAGTCTGGGTCTCCAACTGTCCCCCATAAACATCCTCTGGGCAATTCCACTCCAGAATGCTTTTATGCTTATAGGTGGCATGGACCCACAGTCGTCCATGGCAACTCAGTCACATTACATCCCAGGCATATACAGAGATTCTAGAGCCCTGCAAAACCCTCACAGCCTCATGCTCCTGTCCTGCCTGGCATACAGTGAAGTCCAATGGCATGAAATATTTCATAGCCAGAATCACTTTGTAACAAAATTGTCTATTATTGTTCAGTACCAAACCGGAAGAGAGTTTTCAATTTTTCATTTTCAGACATAATAGTTTAATATACACAGGAATATCTCTTAAGTGATTCTGTGTGGCATCCTCTGGTACCCCTCCACTCATGCAATCTGAAAAGCTCAGTTCCACTGTGCTACCCAAGGGCTCCACAAATGTTCCCATTGACAAAGAACTGGTGTCACATTATTAAAAATAAATGTGGTCCAGAAGAGAAACAGCAGATTAATCATCCCCAAACCCTCAGATATTACAGAGAATGAGGTAAAGTTATGTTTTATGTGGTTTAACTTACTCCTCTATAGGAGATTAAAAAAATACTATATAATCTAGTTTCCAAGGTCGCTGGAGGAGGTAAAATGTACTAACATACAAAAACATTGGCAGAAGCAAAGTTTTTACCAACAAACCCCATTTCTGGTTGGACAAAACCATCCCCTTCCACCTTGCCATCTTCCCCTCACATTCTAATAGTTTTGTCTCACAATTTCAGAATCCCATATCTCCCTTGCCAAAATGCACCCCCAGAGTCTGGATATCCCTATCCACCTGAGGAATGCCATAAATAACATTAGATGTCCTGGGATTATTTAGGTTTCCAATGTCTACAAAGCAGCTTTTCATGAAATTCACTTTTGCCCCAGTTACTGTAAGTTTGAAAACTCTTGTGAAAGGGAAACAACATGACTCCCTGAAACCTCATCTTCCGTAAACAGGACCATGTCTTCTGTATACACCAGTATTTTCAATGGGGGATTCACCTGACAAGGAGTTAAATGTCTCACCTCATCTGATACATGAATTCTGCATATAAAAACCTCTGTACCCAAAACATATAACAGAGGGCTCAAGAGACAACCCTGACATACCCCTTGTCTTATAGAAAGTTGCTATCTTCTGTGCCCATTTACCACTGACCACATGGTGGCACTGCTGTAAGAGAGACAAATCCATTCAACAAATAACTCTGGTATTCCAAAAATGTTAAAACTGAAAAAAACAGTTATGAGAGGCCAGGTCAAATGCCTTCTCCTGATCAGCAGAGAAGAGACATCCAGCAACCAGACCTCTGTTCCCTCTGTCAAACCCTTCTCTAGTTGCAACTAAATTGTCCACTGTGCTTTGACCCAATACAGCATGTGACTGTGCAGGGGAAAGTAGGGACCTCACTATCTTGGCCAGCCTCATGCACAAAATCATATGTACAATCTTCAAACCAACATTTAACAAGCTAATTGATCTCCAATTGATTTATACCTTGTGATCCTATTTTTTGAATAAAAACACCGAAAAAGATACTCCCATATTTCACAGGAGGGTGGAACTGAGCGATTGTATGTAACAAGGTACTGAGCAGGAGCTGATAGGAGGAGAAGCACAGTGGAGAGGGAGATCCTTGGGGCATTGAGGCAGGTCTGCTGGACAAACCTCAAGGTACTGTGAATGCATCCTTAAGTTTAAACGGGGGATAAGTTAAACAGGGGATAACTGCTGCAACATAACCAAGGGCACAGAGACATCATGGGCAAGTGGGTATCCCCGAGTTGAACAGACAAATTATCTATTTCTGCTGAGAGTTGCATGGTCTGCTCATTGGAATGCATTTTAAGTGAAATACATTACTGATGACACTACAAATGGATAATAACCCAGAAATTAGGATAGTTATTTCATATAATTCTATTCAGTGGTAACCTAGCAAGCAGACTGGCATCTATCATAATATAGCTTACCCTTAGGGTAATATATTATTACTTAAGTAAGTTTGTCAGCTATTTAGTAAATTTTGCTTATCCTTGTTTTTACCTAGATTAAGAGCTGGTTCTAGGGACTGTTAGAGCTGTTAACTATAAAATGTTTACCTAGCTTAGGAACTGGTTCAAGGGAAGAGACTAACCTTTTAGGACTATTTTGATCTGTTTAGTTGCCAAATTATTTACATATCTAGGGACTGTTAGAACTGTTAACTGCAAAATTGTATTACCTAAATTAGTTACTGGTTCTAGGGAGGCATTAAATTGTTAGATCTATTAGAACTGTTTAGTTGCCAAAGTATTTATTTACCCACATTAGGAGCTGGCTACATGGCTGTGGCTCATTTGTTGGAATTGTAAGGGGCTGGAAGACATGATCTTATACTATCCCAGCTAGGCTACTTGGAGAAGGGAGAGGGGTAGTACTCCTGGGGGAGGAGACTGGGCCAAGGGGAAATTTGCTAATATGCATGGAGAAGGACAGTTTGGGGGGCCTCTGGCTACCAGGGCAGGCATCTTTGGAAGAGTGGTAGGATGCACTGGCTGTGGGGTGGTGATAATACTAAATTGGGCCTGAGGGAAGGAGGCTGACCACTCCACAGGCAGTTTTTGTAGATCAGGGGACAGGTCAACTAGCTAAGGATACAGCTGGAGGCTTTTGGAGATGATGAAGGAAAGAGGGAAGGGCTATGGGGCAGGTGGGAGGTGGGAGGTGCTGGTGTGAGAACAGGACACGTTTCATCAAACAAGTAAGGAGAAAATACAGAGTGTGGACTTATACTGAGGAAAGAAGAGGCCAGGAAGGAAAGCAGTAGGGCTGACTGTCCAAATCATAAGGGGGGGTGACAGGTGGGGGCTGGCAAGGGCAGCCTAGAGGTGCAGTCAGTGGGAAAGTAGGTCAAAAACAGGAGGCTGGCTTTGAGTGCTACAATAAATTTGAGACTTTACACAACTAGGAAGGGGAGGAAGGGGAGTGCGGTGATGAAGAGGATGAAATTGAAGCAGGATGGAGTGAGTTGGGAAATTTGAGGGTGATAGGGACTGGAAAAAGAAATTCAAGCACTCAACCTAGCGGGGGAAGAGGCAAGTTAATTGTCTAACAGAGGGAGGAGGGACACCTGATAGTAGACTTGGGGACTGAGGGCATGATCGAAGGGAAAGGAGAAGAAAAAGAGAAATTGGAGGATGTCCTGGAAAGCACAGAAGGAGAGCATGGCCTGAAAAGCACAGAAGGAGTGGACACAGGGGTATCTAGGCAATCTCCTCAGAGAAGGAAAAGTAGTGAGAGGGCAGAAGAGGCCCAGGTGGCAGAGTAGGCAAGTAGGGGGACACCCTGGGCTGGATGTGACCAGTCAGGGGCCTTGGGGGAAGGGACTGCAACATGGAGGGGAGACCAAAGGGGGGGTCTCCACCAGTTGGAGCTCAGCAGGCACCTAAAGGGGAGTTGCCGCTGGAAGGGGCCAGGCAGGCCCCTTGGCAGAACAAGGGCAAGCATACTGCCACAACCCAAGAAGGGTCAATGAAGGTTCAGGAGAAAAAACTCAGAACAGACAGAGTGCAAGGGAGGCTAAAAGATGAGGGGGATGCTGAAGATACAGGGCCCAACGCAAGGGGTTTGGGAGGCTACCACCAGGGAGTCCAGATTGCAAGGATGAGAAAAGAGTGAGCAAGTAGCTAGAATGGAGGTTCCAGGGGCTGTAAAAGTGCATTACAATGGAGGTGAGGATGCAGGGGAACAGCCAGGGATTGGCCACGCAGTGGGGAAGGTGGAGGACAAGGTCATGATCATTGGGGATTCCATGGTTAGGGGTATTAGCTGGAGAAGCAAGGGTGGAGGGGGTAGCAAGATTTGGTTGAGCTGCCTGCCAGGAATGACAGCTGCAGAGGTCATTCATTATATCTCTTCCTGGGAGAAGCTGCAGGATACGAGAACACACCTGGTGTTCCATTTGGTAACAAATGACCTTGCTGGTCATAGTCTGATGGAAGTTCAAGCAAGGTTCGAGGCCCTATCGTGCTTTTGCAACAACCTGAGCTTCCGCTCAGTGGTGTTCTCTGAGGTGCTTCCATTTTCTAGGGCCAGCACAGATAGAAAGCAAAGGACAGCAGAGTTCAACTGCTGGCTTTCCAAATGGTGTGCCCAGAAGGGTTATGGGTTGGTGGGCTGGTGGGGAATCATTTGGCAAGATGACAGTCTCTTTGTCCCAGATAGGCTTCACATAAGTAGTAACAGAAAGGAAATGCTCAAGTGGAAACTACAGGAGTTCTTTAATACACATCTTAATTTAAACTAAACCGGGGGGGGGAGCTGCTACTGATACCTGACAGCTCTAGGGACAAGGGGGACAGTTGTCCCCCCCCCACAAAAAAAGTATCAGCCAATGGAGCCTGGAAATGATGCAGCTCGTACAACGAGGTTTAGTAAGGCAGGAAGAGGGGGCAGGGAAACCACATACTGGAAGGCCATGTGCACTAACGCCAGGAGCCTGGGCAACAAGGTCCCAGACCTGATAGCAGTCATGGCAGAGGAAGACCTAGACTTAGTGAGAATTACAGAAACGTGGTTTCATGATGGTCAGGACTGGGACTTAAACATTCCAGGGTGTACGCTATTCAGGAATGACAGCATGGACAGGAGAGGAGGAGGTGTAGCACTATACATGAGGGAAGGAATCCCAGCATCAGTCACACAGGGTAGGTGGGGGGAAGCCGAGGCACTATGGGTATCACTGACCACAGAAAAGGGAGAGGTGGTGAGCACAGGCATGGTATACAGACCACTTGGGCAATAAGAAGGGATGGACAATCAGATGACAGAGCAGATGCTTCAGATGGTGACTAAGGGGGAGGTGCTGTTGATGGTTGATCTCAACTTGACGGATGTGGAGTGGGTGTCTATGACTGCAGCCTCAACCAGAAGCAGAGCAATCATAGACTCCCTCCAGATTGCCCACCTCAGGCAGCTGGTCAAGGAACCAACCAGGGAAGGTGATGTGTTAGACCTGGTGCTCACTAATGGGGACAGGGCGGGGGAGGAATTTGTGGGAGAACATCCTAGGCTCCAGCGACCACGGTACAGTGTGGTTCACTGTGTGCACATTGACCTCCCGCCACCAGACCAAGGTGAAGGTTCTTGATTTCAGGAATGTTAATTTTGACAAGATAAAGGATCATGCTCACCAGGCAATTGATGGGATGCGGGAGCACAGAGGGGTGCAAAACCTATGGGCCGCAATAAAGGGAGCCATAGTGGGGGCCACTGACCACTGCTCATTGAGGGTAAGCAAAAGCAGAAAGAAAAGGAGGCCTCTATGATTCTGCAGGAAAGTGAGGGCCAGCATCAGGGCAAAGAGGAGAGCTTTCAGGCTATACAATACATCACAGAGTGAACCAGACAGGGTGGAATACCAGGAAAAACAGAGGGAGACTGGGAGAGTGGTTAGATGGGCAAAGGCAAGGACAGAAGAGAGGATTGACAAGACAGCAAGAAAGGGGGACAAGACCTTCTTCAGGTGTGTAAGTGAGCAGAGAAGAGGGGAAAGGGGGATACATAGCCTGTTAGCAGAGTCTGGGGAGAGGGTGGAGGGGGATCGGGAGAAGGCTGGAATGCTCAACAGTCACTTCAGCACTGTATTCATGAGGGAGGAGGTATGGGAAGGAGAAAGCACCAGGCCAACTGAAAAAGAGGGGGGAGGGATGGATGTTACCCCCTTCCGGGAAGAGGATATCTGAAAGGAGCTCAAGGGTCTAAAAGTGGACAAGGCCATGGGTCCGGATGGGGTCTGCCCAAGAGTGTTGAGGGAGTTGAGAGAGGAGCTGGTGGCCCCCTTGACCACTCTGTTCAATGAATCCTTACACTCGAAGGAAATCCTCCTGGAATGGAAGAGTGCATATGTACTGCCCCTGCACAAGGGAGGGAGGAGGCATGACATGAGCAACTACAGGCCAATAAGTCTGACTTCTGTGGTTAACAAGCTCATGGAAAGACTGCTGAAGGACAGAATCAGCAGCTACCTGGAGGCAAATGGCCTCCTTGATCCCAGGCAGCATGGCTTTACTAAGGGCAGGTCTTGCCAGACAAATCTGGTTGGGTTTTTTGACTGGGTCACTAGGGTATTGGATCGGGGGATCAGTGGATGTGGCTTAACTGGACTTCAGGAAGGCATTCAATATGCTGCCACATGGAAGGCTGTTGTACAAAATGGAGTGCCTGGGTCTGAGGTGGGTGGTCACAAGGTGGGTGTGCAACTGGTTGGAGGGTAGGAGGCAGAGGGTGCTGGTCAATGGGGTACCATCGGCAGTGTCAGTGGTCACTAGTGGTGTTCCACAGGAGTCTGTGCTGGGACCCCTGTTTTTCAACATCTTTATAGGGGAAGTAGCAGAGGGGCTGGGTGGTAGAGTGATCCTGTTTGCGGATGATGTCATGATCTGCAATAGGGTGGACGTGCAGGATTGGGCTGAGAGGATGCAGAGGGACCTAAGAAAAATAGAGAAATGGGCTGGGAAGGGGAAGTTATCACTCACAACACGGTTAAATGCAAAGTCATGCACCTAGGCAAATAGAACGAGAGAGCGGAATACAGCCTGGGGGCAAAACCACTGGTAGAGATCAAGGATGAGAGGGACCTGGGCATAAACATCTCACAGGACTTAAAGGTGGCTGGGCAGTGTGGAAGGGCAGTGGCAACAGCCAGCAGACTATTGGGTTATATTGGGAGGGGGGATCACCAACAGGATGAAGGAGGTCCTGGTTCCCTTGTACACCCAGCTGGTCAAGCCACATCTGGAATATGGGGTCCAGTTCTGGAGGCCATAATTAAAAAAGGATGTGGAGAGGGTACAGAGGAGGGCAACTAAAATGGTGATGGTCTCGACCGCTTGCAGTACGAGAAGAGACTGGCAGCCCTAGACATATACTCCCTAGAACAGAGGAGGGAGCGGGGAGACATGATAGAGACCTTTAAGTACCTAAAAGGGATCAACAAAGTGTCTGCAGATGATCTATTCCAACTGAAGGAATGCTCCAGGAAGAAGGGCCATGATCTCCAGCTTGAGGGTGGGAAGTTTAGGGGAAACATCAGGAACTACTTCTCTTTACTGAGAGGATGTTGGGTGCCTGGAATGGGCTACTGAGAGACGTGGTGGGAGAGAACACAGTGGTGGGGAGGGGGGGAGTTCAAGAGGGCTTGGGACAGGTATAGAGGGTTTTTTGAAGGGTGGGATCCACAGCAAACCTAGAGGTGCTGGACAAATGGGAACACTGGATGGGCCTGGTGGTCCCCTTCTGCCGACACTTTCCTATGTTCCTAAGTCCCAAGGATATCATTATAAATGTCTACCAGATCTGGGATTAAAGAGTCCTTTCCTACCTTATATAGCTCCATTGTGATGCTGCAGGCACGTCACTTATTGAAACTGGAGTTTTTAAGTGAGCCTCATCTGTGGATGAAATATACAGTCCCCCTTTTTCTGAAAGAAAGGCATCTAAGGGGAGAGTGGACAGGAATCCAAGTCAGGCTATTATAAACTGTTTCCTGCATTGAGCCAAATCCATATGACAGCGTCCATCCTCATCATATAATCCATTAAAACCCTTGTTATTAACCCTATCTCTGAACCCTTTAAAGATATCCATAGTAGATTTTTCTGTCTGTGTTCTAAGTTGTAATTCAGCCTGCTGTGACTTGACCCTGCTTTACTGGAGCACATGCATTAGTTCTTTTAATTCAGCTATTTGCACAGATAAACCACTTATTCCCATTTTATGGTGCATAGGGGAGATAAGCTGAGGTACAGCTCACTAGAGGAGGAGAGGAAAAAGAGCATTTGGGGACATGCCTGGATACTGGATGCATCAAAAATGTTTGTATGCACCTCCCAACCAGTAGAGCTGAGGCACATACAGTATGCAGGAATCAGTCTGCTTCCTCCCTCCCCCTCCCTCTCTCCTTCTCTCTCTCCTCTCCTCCCTCTATCTCTCTCCTCCTCTCCCTCTCCCCTCCCTCCCTCTTCCGTGCCCTCCCCTCCCTCTCCTCTTTTTACATATTCTACTGCTGCCAACTCCATCTCTCCACCCCCACGAATGTTCAATTGTTAATTCTTTGCCCACTTGCCACTCCTGGTGACCCATTCTCTGGAGTGCTGAGCAAGTACAGAAGTGACAACTGTACCTTGGGAGGGGGTGGAGAGAAGGAGTCAGCAGTAGTAGACTATAAGTTAACAGTTAAATTACTGTACCTCCAATTCAGACATACAGTATCTCATTTAGTTTAATCAGTTGTCAGTTTTGTTTCTTCTAAATTTATCCTTTACATACTCAACCCCCCAAAGCTTTCAGGTCTATCCCCACTCTGACATCTCTTTAAACTTTCTATTCCATCTACCTAATCCTGTTTTCCTCTCACTCCTCCATACCCCCACTCCCCCATTGTTGCCTTTGGTAACTTGTTCTGTCCATGACCCCCTCACCCAAACATTTATTTGTCATTTATTCTACTACTGTTGATGCCTTCTCTCTATCCCCCACCACCCTCAATGTTCAGCTGTCACTTCTCTGCCTGTTCACCACTTCTGGTGACTTGATCACTGTTGTGGCAAATGGGAAAGAAAACAACCATGATGACATTATCTGGTAAGATCTGGTGAAAGGAAAAATAAGTGTTACAGTGTAAACTAGCTTAATCCAGACCTGTACAGTATGTGTTGCAGGCAAACTTCAGTTACCAGTTCTTTCTGCCACTGCCGACTCCTTTACTCCACCAACTCCCCCAACATTCAGTTGCAGCTTCTCTTCCAATCACCACTTCTGCTGATTCATTCTCTGGAGTGGTGAGTGGACAGAAAAATGGCAGCAACATTATCAGGTAAGATATGGCGAAAGTAAGAATAATTTCTACAGTGTAGAAAACTTTACTCCTGGCCCTTACGGTGTATGTTGCAATTCAAACTTATTGAAAGTTAAAATGTGTGCTTACGCTATATGACCTGTACCAGAAATACCTCCAGTGCATACAAAATACAGTACCATGTGCTGTCCAAGCAAGCAGACTTTTATTAGAATGCACGAGAATTGCTGACTTAAAACAATATAATAAAAATATACTTATTTTTTCTCTTGCTCCTCATTACCCCCACCCCATTGTTGCTTCTACTGAAGCAACTTGTACTCCCAATGACCCCCCACCCCCAATGTTCAAGTTGCTGTTCTTTCTGCTACTGTCAACTTCTTCCTCCAGCTCCCCCAATGTCTCTTTGCCACAACAACATTATTAGGAAAAATCTGGTGAAAGGAACAAGAATTTTTTAAATGTAGAAAACATTACTCCAAACCCCTATTGTATGTCATGGGCAAACTCACTGAAAGTTAAAATGTGTGCTTACTCTATAAGACCCTTACCAGAAGTAACTCAAATGTTAACACAATACAGTGCTAGCTGCGATCCAAGCAAGCAAACTTTTATTAGAATGTTAAAGCAGCACTGACTTTTTTTTTAATTTTTTTTTTATTTATCAAGTCTAGGATTACAAATACCTTTGAGCCATGGCTCTTTTACAAAGGTTCCACGTCAGAGAAATACAAATTATGGGGGAACATCAAGACAGGCATTACAACAATGTGGACATTGCAAACAGAGTACAGATTAATACAGTTAAATACAGTTCAAGGGTAGCATTGTAACAAGGCAGCCAGTGGCATTTGTCAGAGAAAATAGACAACAGATAAGAAGCGCCAGAGTCATAGGGAGAGGGAAGAGGGTAGGGGGGGGAGAAGGAATGTAGGAAGGGTGGCAAGAGGGTGAAAAGTGCAGCATTGGGTATACCAAGATGTGAGGGTAGAATCCAGTGGGGGGACAACTAGAGCAGAAAGGGAAGTGGAGAAACAAGGTTAAGTTGGGCAGTCACAGGAGCTGTTGGTAGTGAGATAGTCCCGGAGCCTAGTTTTAAACATACCAATATTTGGGGCAGAGGAGATGGTTGGGCTGAGGCCATTGAACCAGAGTGGTGCTCGATAAGCAAAAGAGCGTTGTCCCTGTGAAGTGTGACAGTGGGGGACTTTCAGTAGCTGTAGCGTGGATCTCCTAAGGCACCGTTTGTTAATTTGGTGTTGTAACAGAGTTGAGACCCCAGAAGGTGCAAGGCCAAGGTAGATGTTTTTGACCATGGAGCAGGTGAGAAACTTTATGCGGTTTGATAGTTGGAGCCAGCCAGCCTGAGTGTACAGGTCACATGTGTGGGTGAGACGGTGAGCACCAGTGATGAGCCGACATGCTTTATTTAAGGCAGTTGAGAGGCGTCTAAGGGTTGTGGTTGTGGCCGAGCCATAAATGATGAGACCATAGTCTATTAGAGAGATCACAGAGCTCAGGACTGCAACTTTTAAGGCTTCTGGCGTGAGGTGTGGTCTGTGTTTGTAGAGGAGAGCAAGCCATGTATTAGCAGCTCTAGCTACATTATCTACATGAAGTCCATAGGAGAGATTAGGGTCAAGCTGAATCCCTAAGTATTTGAAGGACACCACCTGATCTAGAGTGTTGCCCTGGGTGGTGGAGATAGCCAAGTGGTGTAGCTTGTGTGGGTTATGAGAGCTGCAGAAGAGCATAGATTTAGTTTTCTTGTCATTGAGGACCAGTTTTATGATTAAGAAACCATGACTCTACAGAACTGAAACCAAGTTGAAGGTTGTGTTGAAGAGTTGCAGGATCTTTGTGAGTGGAGAATACAACAGCATCATCGGCATATAGTATGATCTGCTCAGAGCAGTGTTAAGGGAGGGAGTTTCAGCAAAGGCTAAAAAGGATGTTAATGCAAGCACTGACTTAAAACAGTGTAATGAAAATATATTTAAGATAATAGGTATGTCAGGTAAAGAACTAATGATATACAGTAATATGAAGTGTGGTTAACTTTAAAAGTTTTATTTATTTATTTATTTATTTATTTATTTAATTTAATTTTTGTTGATCGGGTAAGTGCACTAGACAAATCCTGCCTATTTTCAGGCATGACCCGAAAAGTAGTGGGTTTAGAAAGATGCACTGATGAATGTTAACTTTTCCACCTGACCTTACCTTCCAGCCAAACAACAATTTATAAATTATTGGAAATCGAATATCATATGGAGGTTTGATAACCTATTTTAGCTATCTAGATGGCAGAAAAAAACTGGTATTCTGTACTTTCCACTTTGTCTGTAAAATAGATTGATTGCAACATATGAGTTTCATGTCTATTAAATCGGTAAACTGTTGGGTTATGTGTTGCATTTACTAAAGAAACATTTATAATTATAATATGTTCTGTTTATAATAAAGTAAAATGATTACTAGTAACTAAATTTGAAGATTGCAAAGAAGTCAACACTTCATGGCCCTTTACAAAGTAATCCAAAATAGTCAATGTGATTAAAGTGTACTTTTTAGTACACCTGGAATGTTGTGCATGGGAGACCAGGGAGCTGAAGTCTGGAGATGGAATAAGTCTGTCAATAGAACCTAGTAGGTATTTGTTAAATATTTCATATTTGCAGCTGTTAATGGTATACTACTAATTGTATTTCCTATATCAAGAATGTGTACGTGTACTGTACAGACTTGCTGTGCTTAGTTTTAATTGAATATTTATATGTTTTTGAAAACTTTTAAAACCAACAAATAATACCTATGCCACAACCATAACCTTCAGAATTCAAATATAATTGGGTTTAGAAAAGAAATTGCTTTTCAGTGAGGGATTGCTACTGCCTTCAAAATTGCTGGGGGGTCTGCATATTACAGGTGACAGATTTTGTGTCCTGCAATCCTCTCCCATCCATCAATACAGTGTGCCACTTGTTAAAATTAACAAGGTTGTGCCATCCCTGTGGTACTGTACTATAGCAGTGAATGGCTTGCAGTAGTCATGCTTGTCTTAGAATGTGTTTTTCTTGTTGTAATGTTGGCTACCTACCTTAGAACTGGGGGACTCAGAGCAGAAAGGGACCAGTTACAGTCCAGAACATGAAGTATTTATTATTCATGGCACAACTTGCATTATGTCTTCAGCCTCAGCTTGCCCTGTTCAGATATCCAGGGTTTGGCAGCCCTGCCAGCCGACACCCCCCCCCCCAAAATCAAGTCATGCCTGAATATAGGCAATTCTCTTGTCTAGTGTACCTACCCGATAAACAAAAAACAAATAAGAAACTGAGGAAAAACGAGCCTTTGGAATGCTTGGCAACAAGCTCAAAATAACAAACAGCACAGTCACACAGGAAAATAAAACATATCAAGTGGCTGAGTGCAGGTGTGGGAAACATTACTCTCTAAATCTTTCACTCAAGGGATGTTTGGTATCCTTGTGCTACCTCTAATTTGTGGGACCATTGCTGTTTCATAGAGTAACATTTGGTGCATCTGCACTGTACTGTATGATGATTTATTTTCCTTAGTAAATGCTCCATTTGTGGTTCTGGTTGGAGTTCAGGTGTCACAGTCTGTGGTGGTGTTGGGCCAGGTGTCCTACAAGATGGGATTCACCCACATAAAAAAAAAAACACACAAGATCACACAGCACCTCCCAAAAATTTAAATATCTGTCTGTGCAGCAAAGAAGAGCAGGGAGAAATATGGCATGGCTGTGCTAATCATGTACCACCTGGCTAGAAATGTTGAAGTGAAACCAGATCGTTCATGTCATTTGTGGGGGAGCCATACAGTTAATTCACTGGCCCCATCCCACACTCCACCAACCTGCCTCATCACCACCCTCCACCACCCTGCCTGATCCGGCCCTCCATTACGCTGCCCCCCTCTGGCCTGCCACTATCCTGCCCCCCCTTCCCTCCTTAGGGGACCTTGCACATAACTGCTATGCCTTCTTATGATTGTGGAATAAAACCAGTATTTTTGCAACTTAACACAAAACTGGATTCATGGTATTTTGTGACCACCTTCATTGGAGGAATATCTTTTCTCCTGGCTCTGGAGTGTGTGGTGGTTTCTTGTTTTTTCTCATTTCTAGGACAGCCAGCCCTCACCCACACCCTGCCCTAGCTTTGCAGCACATGTCTTTTGTTTATTTTTCCCCCTCTCCCCTTCTCCTGCTGTGGTCTGCCGAGGCCATTCATTGGTTCACCCTCATTCCCTATGCCTGGACCATGGGATTTAAGCTTTCCAGTCTTTGGAGTCGGGTTTTAACAACCAGCAGTGTGTGTCTATCCATTCTCCAGAAAGGGAACCTACAGCTGGCAGAACAGTTGGATCTTATGGGAAGGAAATGGAGAAAAAGAGTCTCACCATATCAGCTGTAAAAACCAAAAAATGCAAAAAGTAGGCAAACAGATAGCTTTTACAAAGGGATAAGGTAATTATTGACTTTAATTCCAAATGCTGATTTTAATAATTCTAGTTGGGAACTGCAGTGGAGTCCTGAGCAGGAAGACAACTTCTAGCCTCTAGTCCATGGGTTCAAACTGCGAGTTCATGGCAGGATTCATGAAGTATTTTGTGTTCATGTGGAAAGTGTTACCCCCTTATCCACAATAGATTTCTAAATCATTGATATATTGTATATTGCAGTATGTAGATGGACATGTGCCAACCTCTCAACTACTATGCATTTCTGCATAACAATCTGTTTTTATGGCTGCATAGTGCGAACTCTGATGATGCATTGCTAACAGAGGGAGAGGAGAAAATATAGGGGTCTGAAAAGGGCGTGACAGGATACCCGAATGTATCATACAATGTTGCTCTGCACAGTAGTAGAGCTGAAGCACAAAGTGAGTATTCATGAAGCAATGCATCTCTTCTTTCTCGCTTCCTTCCGCCATCTGTACTGTGCTATAATGAATCAATACAGTGTTAAGATGTGTAAAAGCAAGATCCCAGTTAAAATAACATATTTCATGCCAGCCGGGCTATCCTGGGTACATACATTATAAAAATGGGTAAAAGCAGACCTTACTGAAACCGAGGTATAGCACCCTCCACTTCACCCTTATGAAAATGAAGTGTTTCATCTCATCTGGCCTACCTAGCTAAACAGAGTATAAATATAACAAGTTAAAACCCAGTCAGCACTTTAATTTTATGTATCTTATCTGAGTAATGCATTAGCAGCCATTTTGGCACTGACCAGAGTTTGTTTGTTTTGAAATGACTCTTGTTAGTGTAGTCCTGGAGGTTAAATACTTCCAATAACTTCCTCTCAACATTTGTTTACCTTTGTTAATAAAAATCATTTTAAAATCCATAACCGCATCTTCCCACCTTTGTGGCATTGTGTCAAAAAATATTTGTGTTGTCCATTTTGCTCTGAACAAATCATGCATGCCTCCATTACTTCAGGGTTCTCCTCCAACTGACTATTCAGTTTCTATTCCCCTTTCCCAGCTAACTGTAATAGCTCAGGTAATAATGAACATTTTAACAGCAAGTGATCCAATATTTCTATTGGTATTTCTTCAGCAGATAACAGAGACAGACTATTACAAACAAAAATATAATCTGTCCTAGTGGAATGTGTACCCCATTATAGGTGTTCCCCCGTCCTATGAATAACCCTACATGCATCTTTTAAGCCTGCAGTCTCTATGATATTTATCAAAAAGATGGAAACACAAAATTGTTGTCAATCCAGTTTCTTTAATAAAGACAAACTGCAGTTCAGAGCTCCACAGAAAATTAACTTTTTGCTAGTATGCAGATATGGCTGTATTGCATTAAACAGTCTACCCTTGTAGCCTTGGTCCAAGGTGCTTAGACTGAGAGAACCTATAATGTATCAATACCCCATGAAACATCAAGAATTATCACCCATTCTGAGACAATATCCAGTAAGAAAGTGACCAAAAAAATCAAAACCTGAATAAAATCCCAACTTCTGAACACAGGTCTTCACCCAGTGACGAAAAAGTGGCTCCCCAGGGCTGGGATTTATATATGTGTGATATATTCCTGCAGAGTTCTCAACAATTAATGTTAAACAGATATATGTACTGATAATTGCTTTAGACATGACAATGTTGTTAATCTGCTGGCGTGATTTTTTATACTATTTACATTACATGTTGCCAACTGCAGTGGACCTAATGACGCTTCCAGTAGGAAGTGAAAAAACAAAAAGATACCACCAAGAACCACCAATCATCTTTTTATACCTTTGAGGTTTGAACTTGACATGGTTCTTTTGTTAGAACCTAATGAGTCTGATAGGGAGCCACCTCTATCCAAAGATGCCTCCTTTTGTGAGATCCAGAAGCAAATGATTTGATACCTTTTAATGGACCAACATAGATGTAACAAGAAGAACAAAGTGCTTTAGCTTTCGGACCAACCAGTCCTTCTTCAGAAGCTCATGGCAGTTGTTTAGAAAATACAATACTTATAACAGCTAGATAATGCAGAGAAAAACAGAAAAAATCCCCATTGGTTTAAAATACTCATTTAAAAAAAAAACAGAAGATGATGTCAGAGAAGTTTAACAGTACAATACTGCCCTCAGTCCGAATGAACCTTGGTTCAGATGTGCTTGGTGCAACACACATGCAAAGAATCCTACTGCACATAAATTTAAATTGACATAAGATAACACTGCTGAAGCAGATAACTCCCAAATCAAGCCATGAGTGTCACAGTCAGCATAAGGATGTGTGATTACTGAAAGGCAACTTCACCCAGCTTAAAGACAAACTAAGATAGTTATAGGGCTCATGAAATTACAATGTATGCATTAAAGACAAGAATTACCAGTAAAGTTGTCTAAAAACATCAGTGCACACTGTGTGATGTGTAAAACCTAGCTGGACATGCCACCCAGCTGTATTCTCAAGCTAAATAAAAGGCGTAAGAAATTACAAAAACCTCAGGACTATATAAATGATAATTTAAATATAAATTGATAATATTAGTGTTAAAAAACTCTAGTCGAGGAACCTCAAGGAATTTTTTTCCTTTTGTGAGGAAACCTTCAAAGAGGCTTCCAAATCCTCCCCTTCACTCCTCATGTCCCTCCACTGGATAGCCACAGCCAAGGGATTGAATTTATTCTGTATCTGCATGGAGGAAACATCTTTTTTCTGAAATTTTGTGGCATGAGGTTCAGTAGCCCACCTTTCTGGTCCCCTTCACGAATCTAGATTCTAAGCAGGTGCATAACCTCTATGGAGCATGGCTGTTAACTTGTGAGCATGTTCTGGAGGCTGCATCTTCATAGGGATGTAGACAGGGTGGAGGCAGTTCAGAGAAGGGTGCCTAAGATGGTGCATGGCTTGCAATAGAAGACTTATGAGGAGAGATTAAAAGACCTCAATATGTATACACTGGAAGATGGGAGGGAACAGAGAGATATGGTATAAACTTTCAAGTATCTTAAGGACATAAACAAGGTGCAAGTGGAAGACATCTTTCAATACAGGAGAGGTACAAGAACAAGGGGGCACAATATGAGATTGGAGGGGGCAGGATAAGGGGTAACGTGAGGAAGTTGTTTTTTACAGAAAGGGTGGTGGATGCATGGAGTAGCCTGCCCCAGAGGTAGTAGGAGTGATCACAGTGGCAGGATTCAAACATTCATGGGATAGGCATAAGGGAACCCTAGAGGTGGGAAGGAGAAGCTAAAGCCAGTGATCAAGTAGAGTCAGCAGCCGCTGATACAGGTAGGGTATACGGGCTGACTGGATGGGCCTAGCAGTCCTTATCTGCCATCAGTTTCTATGTTTCTATGTTTGTGATTTGTTATGCTATTTACATTATATGTGCTTAGTCACAGTGGCCCTAAAGTCACCACTAAGAATCACCAATCATCTTTTTTATAACTCTGAAACATAAACTTGACCTGATTCTTCTCCTAGGACTTAATGGTTCT
The DNA here is from genome assembly GCA_016271365.2 of Neoceratodus forsteri. Taxonomy (NCBI): domain Eukaryota; kingdom Metazoa; phylum Chordata; order Ceratodontiformes; family Ceratodontidae; genus Neoceratodus; species Neoceratodus forsteri. The sequence continues at coordinate 236,335,076 of CM028132.1, read as the reverse complement.
GATAGGGAGCCATCTCTGTCCAAAGATGCATCCTTTTGTGAGGTAACCACCAAGGAGGCTTCCAAATCCTCCCTTTCACTGCCGGTGTCCCCACACTGGACAGTCATGGCCAAGGGGTTGAGTCTACTCTGTATCTGCATTGAGGAAGCATCTCCTTTCTGGAATGTTGTCCTGGGGTATGTGGTTCAACAAGCCCCCCCCCCCTTCTGGTCCCATTTGAGGATCTAGATTCTAAGAGTGTGCATAACATTGATGGAATCATAAAATGGATCTGTCTCTTTTGTAACAGATGGGACTTGCACCTGGGCAGTCCCCTGTTTCCCTGTTCCCCTGGCATGTCACCAGTCTGGGTCCCTCCCCTTCACTCTTGGTGTCCCCCCACTGGGCAGTCATGGCCAAGGGGTTGAATCTATTCTGTATCTGCAGGGGGGGGAAACATCTCTTTTCGGAAATTTAGTCCTGGGATATGCGGTTCTGTTGGCCCTCCTTCTTGGACCCTTTGTGGGTCAAGGTTCGAAGCGGGTGCATCACTTCCATAGATTCATTAAATGGATGGGTCTCTTTGGTAAGAGGCAGGAACTGTGTTGGGGCAGTCCCCTGTCTCCTTGATGTCTCAGCAGTCTGGGCATCCTTCTGCTTCCAGGAGGGGTACCCATTCAAGCCGAGGTGAGTAAGGGTCTGTGGATGGTCTGGGTTGAACTTAATCCTCCTCCCGTAGAGAACTAGCTACCAGAACATCAGGTGATATGGCTGTATTAACAGATGGGGTGGGGGCCTTCCCCTATAATACCACCTCCCTATGTATACCCATTTGCTTAGCATTTTTCAGGATCTAGTCATGATTAAACCCATCTTCCCTGTTATGAGCTTCCCTGGGACACTGGTGGTATGAATGGCCCAGACACGCACATAAATTAGGTCTTGTAGATTAGGAAAGTACAGGCTTACATGTCCATACTCAACACATGGCCCATAATGAACCTAATCACAGGTGTCGCTTAGCTGTTGGTAGGAGCCATACATGTGCCATGTCTTTGACTGGCCAGGGTAAGAACAACATGCTGTATCCTTGCTGGCAAAAAAAAAACAACAACAAAAAACTGCTTGACAGATGGACAAGCCCAGTATCCATGCAAAGTAGCTGGATCTTAACTTTCCACCCCCTGTCAAGATGTTCTCGGAATCAATAACAGGTGTGGGCTTATGTAAAACATTGCATCTCTTTTTTAGCCAAAACAGAACATTTGACATGTTCACCCTTCAATTTTTTTTTGTGATATGGTGGCTGTTTTTATAGCAGGTTTCCTTAGGGGAATAGCCAAAAAATGAAGCCACAACGGGGTATCCTTTACAGCTTGGCATTTTCATCAAAACTGATCCAGCAAAGCAGGGGTATTAAAAGATACATCAAAAATAACATCCTGTACTGAATGGATAAGAGTATACATTTCAGAAGTGTAGAATAACATGTACTCTTTCAGTTATGTTTGTGACACATACATCCTAGCAGTCCACGTTTATATTTTAGCCTCACAGTGTTTCGCCTTTGTTCAGGCTCATCCCTGTTGTTGAATAAATCTGCCATACTGGTGGTGGTGGGGGGTCCTGGGCCCAGGTGTCTCTCTTTCCTTGGATGTGGGGTGGGGGATGACTGGTTTCAAAACTCAATTAGGTTGAGGTGTCCTCTTCCCTGCAGTCCCAGCCCTTGCCTGCCTAGCTTCCATCATTGCATCAAATTCCAAAGGCCTCCCACCCTGATCAACTTATAGACCAATACAGCTTGCTTGAGCCTCACCCTGGGCTATCATTCACCTGTTACCTGTCCCAATATCCCCCCTACTGGATATCCCCTGGGTACCTGTCTGAGGGTTATGACCTTCCTCCAGCATCACTATCTGGCTCTCTGACAGTATAACCATAGTCTCTGTACTGAGTACATCAACTGGTATTGCTGGAACAACTACTGAGTCCTGGTCCTCTTGGCACCCCTTTCCTTGCATGTGTTGTAAACCACTTCCATGTTCCTGGTGCACTGTACCAGGACTGACAGGATTAGTCCATTCCAAATGGGAGCTCTGACTAACTTCTTCATCCTCTACATCTCCTGGAAGTTCAGGCACCTAAGGGAAAGGTGCAGGCAAGTCCTCAGGTTTTTCATTCATTATTTCCATTACTACATCATGTGAGATTAACACTGCTGGCTCCAAAACAGGACCCTTGTGCCCCTCTGTGTGGTATGAGACAGTGCTACTGCTGTCACGGGTTATGGCAACAGCTGTGTTGTGTTCAGCTCTTGGATGAACAAGGAGCTGCCATCAGCACTTACTCAGTGTTGCTTTTGGGTGAACCAGAAACCTGGGTCTTTCAATCATTTTTGTGATCATGGTGATTTCAGGGGAGATCACGCTACTCAGCTCTTCCTGATAGCTGGAAGCCTGCTGGATGATATCCAAGGATCATTCAAGAGGTGTTAGCAGTGAGGGTGGAGCAGGTGCCAGTCTACCTAAATGCAAGCTCAGCTTATGACCTCCTTATTCTGGGAGGAGCACTGTAGCAGCCACCCTCTCCATACTTCCACTAGTGTGTTCAGTGCTTCCAGGTGGGTGCACAGGGATGACATCACTAGAGGCTAGCTGTGCAGTTTCTCCAGTCAGTCTTTGCTCCTCTCTGCCAGCAGCCATAGGAGATACCATTTTCTATCGCTTATTATCTCTCATACCAGCTACTCCACAGATCCTACCAGCTCCACCGATACACTGAGTGCAGGATCACCACCCTCCTTCTCCTCATTGAAAGACATACAGTCCTCCTCCCCCTCTGCAGACAAATAGCTTCCCAGTTCAATTCCAATTGTGTCCTGGAGTACAGGCTCTGAAACATGTTCAATATGTCCAATTTCCATATCCAAATGATCAGTAGACAATGTAGGAGAACAGCTCCTATCTCCTTTACTTCATCCTTAACATCAGTGTCTGCCATCTCGGCTAGAGGCTAGATGGACAGGGGTCCACCTATAGAAAGAGTAGGGGAGTTCCTCTGGTGGTATGGGAAAAACTCCCCCAACAATAAAGAAAGGGCCATATAACCCCCCACAAGATGCACCTGGAAACAAGCTGTACAGCTTAGTGTGCCCTTTCAAGGTCAAAATTTCAAATAAATACATTTTCAAAAAGAAATAAAATGGGGGTAGACTCCCACTATGTACTTTATTAGAATCAGATTATTTTCCACAGATCTGAAATGCTGTGTCATTGAATTTCAAAACGTACAGCTGTGTGATCTTTTGTATAAACTATGAAGGAACGTATGATATCCCATTTTTTTATATACCTGTAGCTGTTTGCCTCCTAACCGTTGCCCATCTTCTACTTGTCCAGTCTCATGCCAGTAATCTCCCACTCCATCTGCTACTACCCCTGCTGTCAGGACCAACAGGGATCTACAGAAGGCAAGGCCCTAGAGTGCCAGAAGCTGTGATATTGACAGTTTGTGGTACATGGGTATTCCAGTTTTTTTTCCACTTTTCCCTTGTGCCCCTCACGACGCACCCAACTGCATGGTGCCAAGCTTCACCCTGAAAGGCCACACAAAAAATGCAGCATCCTGATGCAGAGGAGGTAAGTTCCTTGGCCCTGAACAGGGGCCACTATGGCAGCAGAATCTGGTACTGACCCTCCATGGCTTGGAGGGCAGAAGTGCCTCCCCAATCCTCCAGGTCACCTAGTCATGCCACGAGTGTGCTGCTGAGCTGGGTCACCGACTTAGCCATTGAACAATGCTTATGATACTCAATTTCCTTACCAGTTTCAAACAGATTTTGGGTGCAACAGGTTCTGTTTTGTTTTGAGCAGCTCCAACCCTTTGGTGATTGATAATTCTGTAAACAGGCAAATCTTTTCAACTTCTCAACATGTAGAATGGATAGCACTGACCTTCAAAACATGGAACAAATGACCATGACTGCAACTGGGACACTTGTAGGAATGATTTTCTTTCTCATCTCTTAATTGCTTCTGTTTCAAGAAATATTGCAGTTCTTCTAGAAAGGAAAAAAAATCAGTACATTGCTGCTGTTGGAAAATGCAAAATGTAGCTATAATGGTACAGAAATATGGTAGCCAGTCAATAATGTTAACTACTATGCTATAATGAGAGGTAGTACCAACTATGAGCAGACTTGATTGGCCATTTGTCTCCTTCTGCCACCAGATTCTATGTTTCTATAATGGTACTGCAACCTTTAAGTGATACTTAACTCCTTCTTATACCCACATTTTATTTTTTAAGTATTAGGCAAGTAGGTCAGTTAAAGAGCATAATGTGTTTGCTGAATGGAACCCCATATGTACAATGTTATTCATTATGTGGAGTGGCAATTGATAGGAAGGAAAATAGGCTATTATTTCACTTGGACAATAACACTTACAGTATGTGACACAGGAGAAATATATAGCTGCATTTCAGAAAACTCACACATACTGTTCATACAGCATTAGGAATGAAATAAGCCTATTGGACCATCAAGTTCCTCCCTTCCTCCTATTGAGACAATATGAATATCCTGTCACCCCTTTTTCTTCACAGTACTGTATCTTTTGAGTCTGAGAATACTGTAAGTCATTACAGTAGCAGCTGTTTCTTGCTGCTCTGAAAGTCTGTTCTAGGGGTATAAGGACTTATCCCTCGCAAGTTTGTTACATGAATTGTATACAAAAACGATATCCTTTTATAAATATATATATATATATATATATATATATATATATATATATAATATGGTAGCACAGTAGTGCTGCCATAGTTAGGGTTGAGGAGCCATTTTAAGGTTAAAGGGACAAATTTTGCACCTTAATAACTTTGCCACTGCTCAACAGATTTGCCTGAAATTTGGTATGAACAATTGAACATGGTAGATCTTGGGATCTGCCAAGTTTTTTACCAGTCGGATATACGGCTGCGGAGTTATTACGCACCAACCAAATACACATTTATGCTTTTTTGTGAATTCTTTGCTCTCACCTACAGGTCACACGGTTTACGCGACTGGTCCGAAAACTTCAGGGAATGTGTGGCCAGGGTCCCCGATGTGTCTTTTGAAGATTTCATGAAAAAATATTAAACGGTTCAAAACTTATTCAAAAAACAAGTTCCCATTACAAGTCAATGGGAAAAGTTAACAAAAAGTTCAACAGTGTAGCAAATGCACTTTTTAGTGTCGCAAATGGCCCTAGTAATGTCGCAAATCTGCCATTTTGTTTTCAGTTGGTGATCAGAAAAATGCTTGGCATTTAAATTTGGGACCTTCTTGGGACACAATTCTTTTTGTATTCACCTAGTCGGACCCTGAGGATGCTAGCCATGTCTTTATTTTAGGGTAAAACACCCCAAAAATATGTTTACTAAATTTGTGGAACCAGTAGTGTCACAAAGTAGTGTCATAGGCATGACACTTTCGCAAAATTTTGCGAAAATTGCAGCAAACTGCGACACTACTTTTTCAGACTTGGCCAAAATGACAGGAATCCTTTGCCACCCTGCTGCGAAAGAACGGTTTGGTCTTTTGAGCTGAAATTTGGAGGGAAGACAGCCAACATCTCATAGATGTGCATTTTATTGGTTTGGTGAAAAAATATTGCAGGTCTGCCAAGTTACAGTACTCCAAAGCTGGCATTTTTTCCCATAGACTAACATGGTGGGGTATGCCGCGCCTTTTGGGGCTCGTATCTCGAAAATGGTGCGAGATACAGATTGGGCTATGTAATGCAAAATGGTAGCCAGGAAAATAATGATTTCTGTGAAATTTTAATTATTTTTCTACGTCGTGCGGTTGCTGAGATATTACCAATTAAGTACTGCCAATGCTCGTTTTAAGCTTCGATCCCCATTACAATGCATACATTATTTGTACACACTGTTTTTCTGTATGCACCTGTTTGGAAAACACAGGCTATGTGCTTCCATTACTGTTACAGTTAATGTTTCCACTTGCATTTATATCCCCGCCCTTGGCGTTACCATTCCCGTCTATGCCATCGTGTGCGTTACCCTTTGTGTTCACATTCGCACTTGTATTACCATGTGCGCCACTGTTAGTGCTTCTGTTTGCGTTGCTGTTCCTGTTACTATGTCACAAGACATCACGGGCCCCGTGCTCCCACCGCATTACATTCACTATTTCTCGTCATCATTTTCAAAAAGAAGGTAAATTAGAGGCAAAAAACTCCATTTAATGCATTAGTTATGGATTTGTTCCACAGTGAGAAAGAAGTGAGGACATTCGGTGGTTGGTTGAAGGCCCCCTTGGACCACCCGCCCCACCCCAACTGGCATCGGGGTGCTCATTGGGGTTATCGGACCTAACTCTCACCCCATTCTCCTATACCTCTGCTTCTTCACACATCTGATGGGGTGAGAGTTAAGGCGGACAACCCAAAGTACACCGAGCCGGTTGGAGGGTGCGGGCAGGGAAATCAAGGGGCTTTCAACCCTAACACCGAATTTCCTCACTTTTGTAGCCATGGAATAACCCTAACTAATGCATTAAAGGGAGTTTTTTGACTCTAATACATTATAGTGGCGTGGTAGTGCCACTATAGTTAGGGTTGAGGAGCCATTTCTATGTTAAACCCCAAAACTTTGCACCTTAATAACTTTGCAACTGTTTGACAGATTTGCCTGAAATTTGGAATACATGATCAAGAGCCATAGACCTTGGGATCTGCCAAGTTTTGTACCAGTTGGATATACGGCTGCGGAGTTATTAAGCGTGATCTGTGTGCTCATTTACGCTTTTTCTGGAATTCTACGGTCGCGCCTACAGGTCGTACGGTTTGCGCGACTGGCCCAAAATCTTCAGGGAATGTGTGGCCAGGGTCCCCAATGTTCCTTTTGAAGATTTCATGAAAAAATATTAAACGGGTCAAAAGTTATTCAAAAAACTGTTTCCCTTTATAAGTCAATGGGAAAAGTTAACAAAAAGTTCGACAGTGTTGCAAATGCATTTTTGCTTTCGCAAATGAGCCTGTTACTTTCACAAATCGGCCATTTTGTTTTCAGTTGGTGATCAGAGAAATGGTTGGCATTTAAATTTGGGACCCTGTAGCAACCTAATTCTTTTTGTATTCACCTAGTCGGACCCTGAGGATGCTTGCCATGTCTTTATTTTGTGGTAAAACACCCCAGAAATATGTTTTTCAAATTTCTGGAAAAAGTACTTTCACAAATTACTTTCGTGCTCACGAAAGTGTCGAACTTTTTTGTGAAAGCTTTCGCAAATTGCGACAGTAGTTTTCCATCTGCGGGAAAGTGACAGTGATTCTTTGGCACTGCGCTGCAAAAGAACCGTTGGGAGTTTTGGGCTGAAATTTGGAGGGAACAGAGCCGACATCTCACAGATGTGCCTTTAGTGTTGTATTGAAAAAATATTACACGGCAGCAAAGTTACAGCACTCCAAATTTGACATTTTTTCCCATAGGATAACATTACGGCGCCTGAAGCATTACAGAAATCCTTTGGCACCCTTCTGCAAAATAACGGTTCGGTCTTTTTTCCTGAAATTTGGAGGGAAGACAGCCAACAGCCCACAGATGTGCCTTTCAGTGGTTTGGTGAAAAAATATTACACGGCAGCAAAGTTACAGCACTCCAAAGTTGACAGTTTTTCCCATAGGATAACATTACGGCGCCCGACGCATTACAGAAATCCTTTGGATCCCTGCTGCAAAATAACGGTTTGGTCTTTTTTCCTGAAATTTGGAGGGAAGACAGCCAACAGCCCACAGATGTATCTTTCAGTGGTTTGGTGAAAAAACATTACACTGAGGCAAAGTTATGGTGCTCCGAACTTTTCTTTTTTCCCCATAGGATAACATTATGGCGTTCGCCGCGCCTTTCAGGGCCCGTATCTCGGAAACGGTGCGAGATACGGACTTTTCGTCAGAAAAATTCTTAGCCCCATAATAAGGGCTAAGTACCAAATTAGCCAAGACAGTTGTAAATAATATGACTTTTAATTTTTTTTTCTACGTCGTACGGTTCCTGAGATATAACGTATTTAGTATTCCAAGTTCTCATTTTCTGCACCGATACTCATTATTATGCATACATTATTTGTACTCACTGTCTTTCTCTATGCAGGTTTTGGGGAAAACCAGCCTGTGCGCTTACATTACTGTTACTGTTGCCCTTTCCGCTTGCGGTTCCATACCAGTTTCACTTACCGTTGACGTCTGCGCCACCATGTGCGTTATCCTTTGTGTTTCCATTTGCATTTGCGTTTCTGTTATTTTTTGCCATTTCTGTCTACAGTACTGTTTATCTTTCTGTTTCACTTTACCTCACCATGCCCATCGACATTTCTGTTTGCAGGCACCATGTTACTATGTGACAACACATCACATGGCAGACCGTTCCCGTCTACGCCACCATGTACTTACCCTTTCTGTTCTCATTTGCGCTTTGTGTTACCATGTGCGCCACTGTTAGCATTTCTGTTTGCATTTGTTGTCCCTGTTAGTATGCCACAAGACATCATGTAGGCGGAACAGCTGAGGCCGGAGCGCCCGGCAGCGCTCCATCTACATTACATTCACTATTTCTCGTTATCATTCTCAAAAGGAAGGAAGAATTAGAGGCAAAAACTCTGTTTAATGCATTAGTTAGGGTTGTTCCTCAGTGACAAAAATAGGAAATTGCTGTTAGGTTGAAAACCCCTTGGACCCCGCCCACCCCCAACGGCATTGGGGTGTGCATTGGGATCATGGGTCCTAACTCTCACCCATTCTTCCTATACTTCTTTGCTGTTTTACACAAGTCATGGGGTGAGAGTTACGGCTGATGATCCCAATGCGCATCCCAATGCCAAGTTGGGGGGTGGGCAGGGGGTCCAGGGGGTTTTCAACCCTAACAGCGAATTTCCTCACTTTTGTCGCTGTGGAACAACCCTAACTAATGCATTCAATGGAGTTTTTTGCCTCTAATATATATATATATATATATACAGACATTAGGCCCAATTTTCAAATACCATAGATCAACACAGGAGACTTGCATCATAAGAGCTTGACTCAAGGGGAAACTTGCATCACAACTTGCTTCAAATGCAATTTTCTAAAGCAGCCTGCATCAAATCCTGATGCCAGTTTGCCAAAGCCCCCTTGTGCCAAGGTTGTGACAAACAACCAGGTGTGCCAGGTTGCAAGGGGCCTTGGACCATGACCGGACTGCAACATACCCTTTTTGGGGATTTTGCAAGCCCCACAATGGACGCAGTAAGGGGCACCACTTAGACCGGACAGGAGGTGGTCTAAGTGGCATACGCCAGTGGTATTCACTCTTACACTGGGCTGCCGGGGGCAGTAGGGGTACACTAGAGGCAAGGGAGGTGGCAGTTGAGGTGTCAGAGAGACAGTTGTGCATGAATGGGACTGTTGTTGCACCCGTTGGGGTGCATTTGCAGTATGCTAGTACTGTCACTCAGTATGTCTGATACTGTATGTACATATAGAACCTCCTGATCACTGATGTCCCCATTAAATAGCTATACATCTGTCTCTGGTGACCTAGTGGACCCCTATCCCTATCCCTGATCTCCCCCATTAAGCAGTATATATAATTTCCCTGGTGGCCTAGCAGACTCCCCTCCCTATCTGCGATGACCCACAAATATATTGATATGGCTGTCCCTGGTGGTCTAGTGGACCCTCCACCCTGGGTGGCAGCACCCCACCTCACCACTCCCCCATCCCATCTCCAAGCCGACAACCAGCACAGCCTTCCGCTTATCACCATGGCTGGCTGCCGACTGAGATTTCAGTGAGCGTGTACTGTACATGGTATGTGCTCATTGACTGACAGCTGAGCTGTCAGTCAATGAGCATGTACTGTATACAGTATGTGCTCACTGAAAGCTCAGTTGCTGGCCAGCCATGGTGGTGAGCGGAGGGCAGTGCTGGTCAATGGTTCAGGGATGGGACGGGGATATCTGCATGCAAACAGGGTCTTTGCAAAAAAGTTTATGTGCTCCTGTCACTTATCCCTCCATTTGAAGTGTCATCATTGAAGAACACTTGAAAAAGGCATCCTGTTCAGTACTGTTGACTGCCTCCTCCTGCAAGCCGCAGGAGCTGCTCTGAACCCAAAGGCTGTTCTGCACTGACCCACCTGCCTCTCGGCCTACAACAAGGCGACCTGTCCAGTATGGGTGACTACCTCCTCCTGCAAGCTGCAGGAGCTGCTCTGAACCCAAAGGCTGTTCTGCACTGACCCGCCTGCCTCTCAACCTACAACCAGGCATCTTGTCCAGTACTGTTGACTGCCTCCTCCTGCAAGCTGCAGGAGCTGCTCTGAACCCAAAGGCTGTTCTGTGTTGACCCGCCTGCCACTCAGCCTACAACCAGGTACACATTTGGAAGAGCAGCCCACAGCTACCAACGGGATTGAACTTGACGCTTTTTGCCTTTCAGGCCATTCGGCTGCACTACTACTGCTCCTGAGCTCTGATTAGGCATAACGCTAGTCCCCTTCTCTTATTGGCTCTTGACTCTACCATTCCTGAGCTGTCTTTTTTTTTTTAAACAAGAACTGCTAGTGCTGAGTTTACCAGTACCAACTCTTTAGTAGAACAGGATTGTTAATTTTCTAGCTTGTTGATTTTTACTGCTTAGAATAGTTACAGCAATAACTGCTGTTTGTAGATGTTACCTACATAGAGTATGTAGACTGTTTGCATTCTTCTTCCACTAACCAACTATAGACACCTGCACTCTTTTTCCCCTGTCCTACTCTACAAATCCTGTCTGTGTCTAAAGTTGGCTGTAAGGCACCCTAAGGACTCAACTGTTTGAATTAAGAGCTTGATCATTATTGCACTAGTCCCTGTGTCCAATACATTTTTCTTCTGAACTATCAGACCGCAATTCCTGTGTGCACACTCTCTCCCCTCCATGTCCAGTGTTTTTTGTTTTTTTTCCTGCTTTGCAGCTAGCTTCAGTAAGCTCCCCCCAAATGTAACAGCTCTTTTGTGAAGGTGTTGTTCAGCTGCATTACTAATCTGTCTGCCCTGCCCTGCCCTGCCCTGAAAACCTCCCCCTGCCATTATCTCCTTGTCTGTGTGGGGCCGAGGTTTCTAGTGCCCATTGTCCCTGTTGGCTTTAAATTAACAGACCCTTCTCCATTCCACAGGCATCTTGTCCAGTACGAGTGACTGCCTCCTCCTGCAAGCCGCAGGAGCTGCTTTGAACCCAAAGGCTGTTCTGTGTGACCAGCCTGTTTCTCAGCCTACAACCAGGTATGCATTTGGAAGTGCAGCCCACAGCTACCAATGGGATTGAACTTGGCGCTTTTTGTCTTTCAGGCCATTTGGCTGCTCTACTACTGCTCCTGAGCTCTGATTAGGCATAACGCTAGTCCCCCTTCTCTTATTGGCTCTTGACTCTACCATTCCTGAGCTGTCTTTTTTTTTTCTACTTTTCCATTTGCAAATTATACTGCAAAGCCACCAGAGGGCAACAACTCTTGGAGATTGCATTCCTCTTCCCACTGCTCTCCCCTAACACTTCTCGTCCTGGGTCTTTCTTCCCTAAAGCAGATTACTACACCCTAACAAACCATAGTCAGCCACCCTATTATGGGTATCGGAGTGCCCCCCCTTATACCGACTCTGGGCCACTGCCCCCTTATCACCACTTGCTGGGCACCCATTGTCACACGGGTCACCCAGTCTCCTACTGATTGCTCTTACTATCCTACTTCTCAGACCCCTTAGCCCTTCCCTCAAGGGTCTTCTTCCCACACTTCCCACCGCCACGAACCACCACCGACTGCAGCCCACACTGCCACTACCTCTCATGCATCCCCCCACATATCTCCCTGAAGTCATGTGCCACCATCAACCTCCATGCTGGATCACATTCCTATCTTTTCCAACCCTTATCACCCTGGACATCTCTTGTACTACCCGCACTATAACTAGGGGGCAGCTCTCCTCGACAATAAGGCAACGATCTTTTGCTTTCCTCAGAGTCTTTGCCATACTCTTACTAATTTCAGAAAATGTTCATCCTAACCCGGGCCCCATCTCACCCAGCCCTAGCCTATAGCACCACAGGCTTAGAATAGTTGCAATGAACATTTGCAGCTTAACCAAAAAGACAGTAGGTCTCGATTGCTGGCTACTGAAGCATCAGCCAGATGTGCTAGCACTGACAGAAACCTGGCTCTCCAAAAAAAATACCTGGCTCTTTGGTTGCACTCCCTGACTTCACCCTTCACAGAGCCAACAGAATGAACAAACGTGGTGGGGGGTGTGCTGTGTACGTCCGTGAAGCCATGATATGCCAAGCCCTTCCAATACCTCTATTAGATCATGGTGCCCAAGCCTTATCATTAAAACTTAGCCCAGATCCCTCCAGAGCCCCTGTAATTCTTACTCCAGAGCCCCTGTAATTCTTACTGTCACATATGTCCCCCCAAGAAACCAAGTTCCTGATATACAATCCCTTGCTAACTACATCTCCGGCTTCACCCCCAAAACTGAACACATCATAGTTGGAGACTTTAATGTGAACTGGCTTGCCAGTTTGGCTTCCCATGCCAAGAACACCTTCGCTGCACTGGACCTGACCCAGCTGATCGGCCAGCTTACCGTGGTGAACCCCGTTAATGGCTCTAGCACCCTGATAGACCTTCTCCTCATCAACCGTCCCCACAGTATCTCTAACCTGGTGGTCCTTCCAGACTCCCTAAGAGATCACTCACCCATCTTCTTTTCCTGGTCGTATCTTCAAAAGAAACCCAAACCAAACTATATTGCCCGGCATTGTCTCCGACCTGAAGGCCTCACAAAACTAAGAAAATACTTAACTCAATGGGACTGGTCCCCCATCTCCCGGGCCCCTACTATAGATGAAGCCCTTGATTATTTTACCAGTTCTTTTAATAAAGCATGTGACATCTATGCACCACTAGCAAAAGTGCAATCCAAGAAATGTAATGCCCCCTGGGTCACACCTGCACTGCTCCAACAGCTAAAGCACCAAGACGATCTCTGGCATAAAGCAGTCGTATCCGGCATGCAGGCAAACAGACAATCCTATAAAGCGGCTCATAACAGATGCACTTGGGCCATTAAACAGGCCAAATCTGGCTACTACAAAATGACCCTTGCCTCCTCCTGGGGGAATATTCAGTTGTTCTGGGACAATATCAAGGAACTCAATGGCAAACCCCCCCACTGTCAACAATGTCCCTACCACCAACCCTCTGGCCATCGCCAACTGCTTCAACTCATAATTCTCTGACCTTAGTGCAGTACTCCCAAATAACTTCTTTGACCCCACTCCTGCAACCCCGCCCCCTAATACCCAGCATCCCCCCTTTCATCTCAGAGTGATTTCTACGAATGAGGCAAGGCCTTTTCTCATTAAAGCAGTCAGCAGCTCTTGCTGTTACAAAGATTCTTTTGATATGAGAATCCTACATCTAGTATTAGATACAGTCCTCTCTCCACTGACTGACCTCATTAACCGCTCCTTAATTCTGGGGCAGTTCCCCGCAGCCTGGAAGACTGCCACAGTCACCCCAGTACTGAAGAGTAGTGACAGCACCTCTCCCAATAACTACCATCCCATATCCATTCTCCCACCACTCTCAAAAGCCCTCGAAAAAATTATAGCTACTCAACTCACTGAGTACCTGCTTGCTCATAGCCTACTTTGCAGGGAGCAGCATGGCTTCAGATCAGGGCACAGTACAACTTTGGCTCTCACTGAGTTCTCTAATTCTATTCATATTGCCCTGGATAGAAAACACCTAGCTGGAGCTGTCTTCATGGACCTGTCAAAGGTCTTTGATACAGTCTCTCACCCCTTACTCTTAAGCATACTCCACCACAGAGGTATGTCCCAAGGACCCGTCTCCTGGTTTACCAGTTACCTCACAGCTAGATCACAGTGTGTCAAAATAAACACCCTCTCAACCACCCTGCCAGTCCATTCTTGGGTTCCCCAGGGCTCCATCCTCGGCCCTCTATTATTCAGCATCTACCTAAACACCTTGCCCAATTCCTGCTACGGCAGCCTACTACTCTATGCAGACAATGCGGTTCTTTTTGCCTCGCACCCAGATCCCACAGTATTCCAGTTCTCCCTCCAACATGCATTTAACCAGCCTGAAAACTGGTTCATAGACCAATGACTTGTGGTCAATGTAAAAAAGAAAAAGACCATGCTCTTTGCCCACCAACAGAATAAGGCCAAGAATGCGCAGCTAACAATCCTCTTCCACTCTCTCCTTCCTCTAGAACAGGTCCATACATATAAATACTTGGGCCTTACATTTGATTCCAGCCTCTCCTTCCATTCACACATTGACACTCTATCATCAGCCATAAATGTCCGTATAGGCTTATTGTATCTGCACAAGGATTGCCTACCTCCGGAAGCCCTTAATCTGGCTGTCACCTCCTAAGTCCTCTCCCTAGTCGATTATGGGCTCACTATCTACTCGGCTGCTGACCACACAGCCCTTAACAAAATCCACCTTGCCATAAACAAAGCATGCAGACTCCTCTCTGGGTCAAACAAGCGTACCCATACCTGTACCCTATATGCCCTGACAAATCTCTTCACCCTGGATGAAAGGCTATTTAATCAAACATATCTCCTCACAAAGAAAATACACCTGGAGATTATCACCTTGGGGGTTTCTGACTCTCTCCTATCCTCCCACACCTTGGTGAACACCCGCACTGCCAACCAACAGGTGTGGTCCATCCTGAGGGTTAGAACCTCCTTAGCCCAAAGGTCATTCCCACACAGGGCTCCAGCCTGGTACAACAAACTCTCCTCCGATGTCTCCTCCATTTCCAAATTAGGACTTTTCAAGTCAGCCCTCAAAGAGCACATTCTCGCTTCATGGTGCAGCCAATGTACCAGCTAGTGCTGGGTCATCCATCTATCATCTTACGGGACCACCCCGCCACTGAGCTCCTACCGATAGGGCTACCAAACATTGCCTATTAACAATGCCTCCTTTGGCTGCACTCACAAGATATCTGTCTAATTCTCTACTTCACTGTAAATATCAAACCTGTTGCTCCCTCCCTTTATCAGCAAACTTATTGTTCTCTTGAAAACTGTAAAATACAGCTCTCGGTAACACGTTCAATGCAATGTATAGCTGATCTTGATTATGCAATATTGTATAACTAAAAAAACTGTAACCTTTAACTGTCTAGTGGCCCAGTATGAGCAGTCCTAGCATGACTGGACCTGTAGGAATGTGAGTCCTCAAGGGAAGTCACCAGAAGGAAGACAGGAGACTCTGCCTGACTTCCATTCCACAGTCTTTATTATAACTTGTAATGTGCTGCTTTGTTACAAGGTAGGGTACTCCAATGCCTCCTGCTTATTTCCACTCACTGGGATCTATTTGTTCACCTTATTGCTGTAAATGTTAATATGCATTTTTCTGTTGCTTCTGCTTATTATTAAGAACTGTGAAGTACTTAGTTATTGCTGGTAATAGTCTGGGATTTTCTATCCACCATTTGCTGTTGTAGAGTTTAATTACTTTTGCACTAGTTCCACCTACCGTACTTAGTGCCCTGTCCTACTATTTAGTTAGTCGATCCCCCATTTGTGCATTTAGGCTTCCACCATTTGGGGACGCCATTTCCCCAATTTTTAATTAAGAATTCCACATCTATCGGGAAGCCCACATCCCTAATTGTTTATTAATGCTTCCAGCCGATCTGGTGACCCCCCCCCCAATTGTTTATTAAGGCTACCTGGAGGAAGCCTGCATGCCCTCCAATTTTGTTCATCAAGGCTTCTACCCAACCTAGGTGCAGCCTGCATACCCTCTGACTGGTTGTACAGGCTGCCTCCATTTTTGGGCAAAGTCGCAAGCCCCCGTCTAGGCTAGGCCTCCACTCCCCTTGACACCCTCTGGTCAGACTAGCCCTCCTCTTTACCCCCCTGGCTTTTCCCTCACTGCTGGATTCATCCACCATGTTGCTCCACATCCTTGATATCCTCCCTCTCCTCATCCCCTTCTCCTCCCTTTCACTATCCACTGCCAACTCCCTTCCTTTTTCCTACTATTTCTACCCTCCCCTTCCCCACCTGTCCTTTTTCCCCCCTTTCCTTCATTTTCCACTTTCTCTGGCACCCTGGGTGCTGATTTTTACCTGTTCCTTTGCTCCACTTGGAATCTGTCTGGCACCTCTTGACCCCTCCCTCCTGCTTCCCCCTTTGTCACTCCTTCTCTCTAAACAGGTTCATGGCTCCTGTTACTCCTTCATACCTGAATTAAATAGAATTCAATGCGCTACTTGTATTCTTGCTATTCCTGGTGGCAGGAAACATCAAGCTTTCTCCTGGCCCTGCCCCCACCTTGAGAACGCAGCTTCCCATTGGACTGTGAGTTGTTCACCTCAACATCCATAGCCTACTCCTGAAGTGGGCTCTGTTGCAGCCCCTCATGGTCAACCTCTATCCGATGATCTCATTATCTCAGAGTCTTGGCTCTCCTACAAGGTCAAATACTCTACAGTGTCCATATCTGAATTCATAGCAAAGCAGGATCACCTCAATAATGGTGGAGCTGTTTAAATCTACCTCTCCCCTGGCACTGAATTTGTGTCTATGCTGTCAGTCTCTGCCCACTCTGACTATGAGCTGCTTCTCCTCCTCAAACTCTCCCTCTCCTACACAAATCCTTTTTTTCTTGCAGGAGTGTACTGCTACCCTGGCTTATCCCTTGCTTTGGTCACTGATCTCTCCTCCATCTGCACCCACTCCTCATCTGATGAATTGCTGTTACTGGAGGATTAAATACTAATTGGCTTTCCCCTTCAGTGCACAGACATAGCCAGAACATTACATCCCTCCAGCTATCCCAACTAATTTTTGACCCCACCTGTCTTAATCACAGATCCTCAAAACATATTCTGATGGACTAGGTTCTCTCCTCTTTCCCACCATATTGTGGATGGAGTATCCTATCAGATGCACTCAGTGATCACCATATATATGGTCAACTATGTGCATAAGAACCGTCGCCTCAAGCCCCCTATAAAATCATCCTCTATCAGCAGTCCTAGAGGTCACTGGATTTATCCTCCCTCCACTCATACCTGTTGATCACTGACTGGTCCCATATTTCTACAGCCACCGACATCAACCCAGTGGGGCTGTGGGAAATTAAACTTCCAAGGGTAGAATTTTGGCGAAAGACAGAATTTCACTTTTGCATAATTTTAGAATGCGCTTTGGTAACTTTCATAGAAATTCTAACTTAGAATGACAGAATAAATGCATGAGGAACTGTGGATTATTGTATTAAACTGTGGAAAAAATCTGCAGAACTGATCACTATCAGTGGTCAGTTTTGCAGAATTTTTTTCTGCAGTTTAATACATTAATCAGCAAGTCATACATTCATTCCACAGTTCAGTGAGTCTCTGAACTGCAGAATGAATGCATGATTTGGTTATCAATTAATTATACTGCAGAAAGAAATTCAGCAGAACTGATCACTGAACTGTGGAATATTACATGAGTTGTGGAATAATCCATTAAGCTGTGGAATAAAATTCCTCAGAACTGTCATTCCGCAGTTCATGTATATTATTCTGCAGTTCGGCTAAACAATTTTGTGGAACAGGGTGAAAATCTGCCAAACACATTCAGAAGATTCTGATTTTACTAATGGGGGAACTTCGGAAGATTTTGTGAAATGTAAGAAATTTTGTGAAAGTTCCATGATAGCAGAATTTGCGACTTTCGCCCAGCTGTACAGTTCAGCTCTTGACTCCATCCATAACAAATTTATGGCCATCTCAGACTACCACACCACCCTAAGGAAAACCAGGGTCCCAGGTTCTCACATTTCCTGGATCTCTGCTGAGCTGCTGGCCTGCCTTTAATCTTGTGATATGGCCTGGCAGTCCTATAAGACCACTTCCAGAACTGGCTTTGTTACCTTATATTATGTTTTTTCACTTGTCATCTTGTACTGTGTACTCCCCTTCCCTCATCACTCAGGATGCATCTGGAAATGGCTGTTACAAAAGCAGTATATCTTTCCTCATGACATTTTTGAAATAAATAAATGAATAATTTATGAGTGACAAGGCTACAAGTTAGTAATAAAGGTCTTACCACTCATATGTGGAGACAAATGTAACTCATTATGTATAAATACTTATACAGCCGCCAAGTATGGATCTGGCAATGGAACCATACTTGGTGGCTCTCCCTCCCCCCCAATCTCAGCCTCAGGAGCACTGGAGCCTGCCATATTACAGCATGGCAGGTGGTCCCAGTAGCAGAACCATACTTGGTGGCTCTCCCCACCCCCCCGATCTCAGCCTCAGGAGCACCGGAGCATTACATATTACAGCACAGCAGGCAGTCCAGGCAATGGAGCCATACTTGGTGGCTCTCCCCACCCCACACACCCCCAATCTCAGCCTCAAAGGGCAAATGAGCCTGCCATATTAGAGCACAGCAGGCAGTCCTGGCAACTTAGCCATACTGGGCAGCTCTCCCCACCCCCGATCTCGGCCTCAAGTGCACCGTAGCTTGCCATGTTAAATGCAGCAGGCAGTCCTGACAATGAAGCCATACTCAGTGGCTCTCTCCACCCCCACTCCCACTCCCTGATCTTAGCCTCAGGTGCACTGGAGCCTGCCATATTATAGTGCAACAGGTACAAGGACTTTTCAAGATTCTGGGCATTCAGGCTCAGTTGGAGAGGCTGTGGTCCCACCCGCCCTGGGCAGGCATTTCCATTATTGGAAGGTCCGGTCAAATGACTGGGTCACCCGACTTCTCTCTCTGTCTCTCTCCCTCTTTGCAGCTTATACCATCTATCTTATTAGGGGATTCGGTGCTATCCCTGAAGTCTACAACTTTATCCACTAGGCTATCCAGCCTGTTAGTAGGTCTACCTAGTGTGAACTGCTTGTACCTTTGCCCCCCCCCCCATTCTTGATATAGTCCAGCTGGCCTGGCTTCTAAGCTCCCAAATGCTCCATGATCTTAAAGACACAGTTCACCAATTCACTGCAACTAACACAGGTACACTTTGACAAGATTCTTAACAGCATAGTTCATTCATTTCACTACAACCTGACACAACCCTTTCCCTCTCCCATTCTTGATCAAATTAACCCCCTCTTAACTTTGTGTCATTTTGTAGTAAACACTACAGCCTAATCCTTGATTCAAGTCAGACTCCCCCCCCCCGCCTTATTTTTGAGACACTCAGTATGTTTGTCAGCTGTGTTTATTTTACAGTGTGCCTGTGCCTTTATCTCCTGGCACTCTGAATTCTCTCTGCAAACCAGAATCCCTCTGCCACCCTAATGTTTGTTCAAGCTAGCCCCTCCCCCATCCTCTCCTTGCCCGCAGCTATTGCCCTTGTCAAGTCAGCTTCCTTTTTGTCTCCTCACTCCCCTGCTTGCTCCGAAATCATTGTTTTTCTCCTCTACCTTGATCCTGGTGATTCCCAAATCAGAGCTTGAACATTATTTTTTTTTTGTTGTTGTTTGTTTTAACCAGGAGAGACACACTAAGCTGAAAACTTGTTTACAGGTGTAACCTGGGAAAGTAAGGAAGTTAAGTGACTTGCTTAGGGTCACACAGTATGCAAGTGGGGGCTGTGGGATTCAAACCCAGGTCTCCAGGTTTGCAGCTCAGAGCCTTAAACCACTGCACTATACTGCCTCCAATATTTTATACCATTATTTGCAACTCCTATCTCTTGTGCACAACATGGCACATCACGGAGTTGTTCTTGCTCTCCTTTAAGTTCTATCTTTCTCACTGGTAGACAGTCTCATTGCTCACAGTATAAAGTACTTGAACTCCCATCCTCTATCTCTCCCCATCAGTGCTCACTACTATGAGATTGCAGTACCCCCTAACTGCCTTCATTTTGTGTGTAAAAAGGATTAATTCTACCTAGGGTTCTGCTCACGGGGTTTCCTTCATTCCATAAGCAGGATGGTTCATAGTCCTGCTGGCCTACCCACACTAAAATTAGTCATCTTCTTACCCCTGTTCCTACTCCATACTCATGGTGGTGATATTGAACTTAATCCTGGACTTTCTGGTCCATTATTCATGCCTGCATTATCATCCGAACATATCAGACCTAGTACAAAAAGCATCAAAATTGCTCACTTAAATGCACAAAGTCTCCACCCCAAATTGGCTGAGCTTCAATCCTGGACAGACCTGTATAAACCCAATATTGTTGGCATAACAGAGACATGGCTAAAGCCTGGCATACACCAGCATGAGGTGAACCTCCAAGGTTACTCATGCTTCAGGAAAGACTGTGTAGGTAAAAAGAGAGGTGGTGTTCTATTTTATATAAAATCTAGTCTATCTGCCTCAGAAATCACCTCCCCTGTTGAAAATCTTCCTTTCACAGAATCTTTATTTATATCCCTAACACTTGGTAATGTAAAAGAAATAATAATTGGATGTATATACCTCCCTCCCAAAGATGCCACCAATATATTACCTTCCCTCATGTTGTGCCTATCTGATCTTACCTCACATGTTATAGTGCTTTATGGGGACTTTAATGACTGGCTTTCCCCTAATAAAAATAAGGCCCATGCAATCTTATCAGACAATAACTTCACACAACACATAAACGACTCCACGCAACTAAACTCTAAGACTGGCACATTAACGCTCTTAGACTGGATAGTGTCCAATTGCTTCCACAAGCTCAAATCAGTCAGTGTACTCACTGACTGTATCAGCAACCACTTTCCTGTCTATTGCTTATGGTATAATAATTTTGAAACACCCCCTCCCATAATCCTTGAATCCAGAAATATGACACATTTTTACACAAATAAGTTTCTGACCAATGACCAACCTGCCCACTATCGATAAGGCCGTAGACTATTTTATTATGACCTTTACCAATATTATCATAAGCACACACCCCTAACCAAATGTAGGTCCAAAGGCATCAACGCTCCTTGACTTTCCAAGGAAATAAGGTCCCTCATAAAGAACTGGGATACTGCCTGGAAATCTTTCAAGATTAGTCATCATCACTCTGACTGGTTAATTTATTGACAGTTGAGAAACTCTTGCAAAACTAAGCTTCAGGGAACCAAAAGAGTATACTACCACTCACTCCACACAGATAACTTTAGTAAACCTAAGGAATTTTGGAAACAGATTAACTCTTTATTCAAGGGTAAATCAGCATAATGTCCTAGTTCCATTCTTTCAGGTGGCAACCTCCTACAAGACCCCCCTTCCATTGCGGAAGGAATAAATCAGTTTTTCACGGACTTAGATAGGTAAACTTTGTATCTTTCTTGAACCCCTGATTTCTCCAGCCCCACACATCCCCATACTAGTTTAGGCTCGTGCCCCACTTTCCACTTAAAAAGCACAACCAAAAAGGAAGTTTTCAGATTGTTTTTAAAACTCAAGGAGGAGAGCTCCCCTGTTCATTATACCATTGAGCCCAAATTCCTTAAATTAAGGGCACCCACACTTGCTGCACCTATCTGTCATCTAATAAATAGGGTCTTCCTGTCCAGATCCATTCCGAGCAAATGGAAAGTGGCTGTGGTTGTCCCCTCCACAAGGATGGCTCTCACACCATAGAAAACTACAGACCTATTTCAATTATCTGTCACCTGGTTAAAATCCAAGAGAAGATACTTTATATCCAATTACGGTTCCATATCATAATGGTGATCACCAAATAGTGATCATCGTTTAGGATGAGTGTACATTGCAGAAAATAAAAACAGCGATGTACTCTCATGGCGAAGCAACTGCACTGACACATTTTTATGTATGTGGGGAGCTGTGCCCCTATAACCCCTTAACTACAGATTCTCAACTCCAGGGGGTGCATGTCAGAGAGGGGGTGAAACTTGTAAAAAAAAATTTAATTCCCACCGACTGCAAAATTACTTGCGCTCCCCATCCTGAACCCTGTACCCTCTCAACCACAACCAGCCACCCTCATCACCACACCACATAGCCAGCTCAGCAGCCTTCCACTGCACTGCCTCCCACATACCTTCCCTCCTCTTCTGTTCCCTGTGATAGTTCCAGTCACTTTCCCTTTCACCCATTGCTACCTTTTCAGGGTAGCTCAAAACACAGGTGCTGAGACTGAGTCACTCATGTTTGAGTCATTCAATCTCAGTCACCCATATGATGGTATACCACCAATTACATTTCTATTTGTAGACACACCACCTACTCATTGACTGTCAGCATGATTTTAGAAAACACTATTGCACAACTACAGCCCTTGTAAAGGTCTCTGCTGATATTCTCAATGCAAGTGACAAAGGCCTTGGTACAGGAGCTGTTTTTGTTGACCGGACAAAGGCCTTTGACCTTGTCGACCACCACCTCCTACTAACTAAGCTTAACCATCTGGGTTTCACCTACTTAGCACTGATCTGGCTAAAGAGTTATCTCACTGTGAGATCATGAAGGGTGAAGTTGTCTGGATCACTGTCCTCTCTCAGGCCTATAACACATGGTATACCTCAGGGATCTATACTTGATCTTTTACTTTTCTCACTTTTCATTAACAAACTTCCCAACTTCTGCACTGGTGCATCAGTGCAACTTTAAGCTGATGACGCCATTCTATTCTGTTCATCTAAAAATATGGACTAGCTTAATCAAAGTCTGAACTCAGATTTCGACACACTCAAATCATGGTTGTCACTTAAGCATCTATTTCTTAATACCAGAAAACCAAAGTCATGGCATTTCACAATTCCAACCCTAAAATTTCTAATTCCTCCTCACAATACTCTCTCAGAATCTGCTTACTATCCGGGGATTCCATAGGAGTAGTCCAAACTTTTCAGTACTTAGAACTGCACCTTGACTTAGCATTCTCTTTAGAGACCCTTGTATCCTCACTAACTAAAACTATGAATCAGCAGTTAGGTCTGTTATAGCATCTCTACCCCCCTTTTATCCACCATTTCCTGCCAGAAAATTGCTTCCACTTACCTCCTCTATATTTTTTTCTATGGTGCACCATTACTTCTCTCTGCTCAACCTTCATCACTTGCCTGGCTCTGACAAATCTATTATAGGATCTGGTGTTTTGCCTTAGGGACTGATCATGACTACACTGCATTGGCTGGATTATGACTCAAGGCTACAGTAACTTACATTATGCTTTGTATATAAACTAATGAATCTTTTCAGTTCACCTTACCTAAGTGGAGCTGTATATTGCAAAGAAGTTGTTCATCTACTCAGGTCATCCTCATTACCTATTCTAACAACCCCAAAACCTCATCATCTTGCTGGTAAGAGATCTTTCGTCTTTGCCACCACATCCTGGAATGCACTACTGCCTCATCTCCTCTCTTGCCCTTGCCTATCTGTATTCAAAAAATTGCTTGCTACACACCTGCTTAAATCTCCAACCTGCATTTGTTTTTACTAACCCTAGCCTTCTCTATACCATTTTCACTTTCAAATCAGTAATCTCAGGTGTATTTGTTTTCCCCCCTGAAAGCATGCTTTTTTCTCTGCTCTATTAGGTGCCCCCAAATCCTCCCATTTTTCTTTATTCTGTTGAAGAAATCTTAACTGAATATACTGCAATGAACTTTAGTAAATATATATATATGTAAACTTTGTATATTCTCAATGTACATAACTTTGTAATTTATGCATGTTATTTACTCAACATTTGCATATTTTTCCCTGCCCCCCCAACATTATAGTTCACTCACTACTGTTTAGCTGCCCTCGTTGTTCATCTGTTGTTCATAACATTTGTTCTTCATTTTTCTTGTATACCTGTTCTATGTATTGTGTTGCACTGTACTGAATTGTATTGTCTGCCCGGACACCTCTGGAAAAAAGGGACTGCATGGTCTCAGGGGGCTCACCCAGTTACCAAAATTCAAATAAATAAACAAATACATAAATAAATAAATAAACTGAGTTGCATCCAAATAATATGATTTCAAAGGGTTCCACAGAGGCATTGAATGCTCTTTAAGTGTTTAGGTGGCCTGTGCTCCTTCCTGCTGGGTGATAGAATAATAAGATGGACAAGGAAGTACAGCACTTATCAAGGCAAAACAGTAATTAATATAGTTTTTTAAAAACATATTTTGATATCAGACTGTTTTAATTCTCTAGGCGTTCTGAGCCCTTTTCCCAGATGACAGAATTCGCACAAGGCAGAATACTGTCTCACTAAACTCTTCCTTCACTTTCATAATAGTAGTAGTAGCCTATCACTTGAAATGTACTGCCTGATTTTGACTTTAAATGTTTAGGAAGAATGACATTTTATACTCAAGACTGTTTTCTGTAGAAACTGTGTTTCAAATATCGGTTGACATTCAGTTAAGGACATTTCCTGGTATTGTACTTAGTAACCCTATGACTTACTTATAATTGTTTTCCTAGTGCATGATAGTCATCCAAACATTTAAAATAAAAAAAATGGTCTCATGCTTGTTTATACATTATATGTCCTCCTGTAATGCTGCATGCTGAACATATTCAGTAAGGTGTCAGATCATTTTTCTTACTAATAATGTCCATTACTGTAGGCACTATCATCAGTGTTAAATAAAAATCAAAACAAGGACACAGCATTTGTCATTGTGTTTTATTTATTTCTCCACACCATAACAATACACTGCCAGCTATCAAGCCTATGACTCCCTATCTGTGCTTACAAGTGACAACAAAGTAGACTGTACTCTGTTCTAAAACATTTCTTCTTTTATTTCTTCACAGATCAAGATGGAGATGTTTAACTTTGAAGAAATAAAAGAAAAATGTTTTAGTGTTGTGTACAGTCTACTTTGTCATCACTTGTATGCTATTTGATAATAGGCTTTGCTGTGCTAGATACTCCTCAGTTTTATATCTTTTAGGACCCAGTTGTTCAAGGTACAAGAATTTATTAATTTAATTTATTATTTTATTAATATAATTATTTTTCCTACCTGTGCTGACAATTACAGTAATGTAGGGAATGGTTTTTTATGCAGAAAACCAAATATTTATTATATTTATTTAAGTCTTTGATTACTAGGTAGGTGCACTGATCCTCAGGACTATTTTCAGGCATGACCTGGGCTGCAACTTGTGGCACAGGAGTAATTACATACAGAGAAATATGGAAAAGACAACAGCATTGCAATCATAAAAGGTAAAAATACAGGACAGTTTACCATGTCAACGGGGCAAATCAAACAAATGTACAGAACAGTTAGCAACGTGTCTGAAGAAAGATCAAAAATAAATGTACAATAGTTCACAATGAGTTGTGAAGGATAAACAATAAATTCACTAGTGAAACAAATAAATGCCCTAAAAGTCCAAAGAAATGAGTCATGAAAGGGTGACAACATATGTAATAATAAATAATAATAATAATAAACTTTATTTATTTATTTAGCGCCTTTCAAGCACCAAGGTACTGTACAAATGAGTCGTAAAATCAAAATATACATATAAAATCAGCATTCACAGCAATATCAATTTATGAAAGCCTTGCTCCACAAAAAAGTCTTAAAATCCCACTTAAAGGATTCCATGGTCATGCATTCCCTAAGACAGCGAGGCAGAGAGTTCCAGAGGGTTGGGGCCACAAACACAAAGGCCCTGGCCCCAGAAGACTTCAGTATAACCCTCGGGACCTCTAGCAACCCCTCGTCGGCTGAACAGAGCTGTCGTACGTGGTGGTAAGGAATCAGAAGCTCGTTCAAGTAGTTGGGCCCGAGTCTGTGCAGGGCTTTGAAGGTCAAAAGACTTACTTTAAAGGTGATCCGCCACTGTATAGGCAGCCAGTGCAGATCGCGCAGCACAGGGGTAACATGTCCTTCTAGTCACCCCTGTCATTAACCTTGCAGCAGCATTCTGCACTAGCTGCAAGTGGCGGATATCAACCCCAGGAAGCCCCAAGTAAAGGGAGTTGCAATAGCCAAGGCGTGATGTCACGAAAGCATGGACTAACACGGGTAAATCGCTGGATGGAACAAGGTGTTTCACCCTGGCAATGTTCCTAAGATGGTAGAATGTGGAATTAATGACTGCTGACATTAGATGATGAAGAGTCAGCCCATCATCAAGTACCACTCCCAGGTTACGCACCCGATCAGAGGTAAGGATTGGATCCCCCCCAGCAATAAGCCAGAGGACTGACCAGACCCCAACCCCCCTGTCCCACAACCCGGGTCCACAACCATAACCTCAGTCTTACCGGCGTTCAACTTTAACCAGCTCACATTCATCCAGTCCTGGATTTCAGCGAGGCAGCTATTAAATACCCAGAGAGCACTAACCTGGTCTGGGGCAAAAGACAGGTAGAGCTGGGTATCATCAGCATAGCAGTGAAACCTCAGCCCATACCTTCTTACAATGTCTCCGAGGGGCACCATGTACACTGCAAACATCATGGGGGAAAGCACCGAGCCCTGGGGGACACCACACTGCAGAGGAAAAGGGTCAGAAGGAAAAATCCCCGACACAACTCTCTGCATTCTCCCAGATAGAAAAGATGAAAACCATCTGAGCACTGTACTAGACAGTCCACAGATGGACTCCAGACGCTTGAGCAAAACCCCATGGTCTACAGTGTCAAAGGCTGAGGAGAGATCAAGGAGGACCAAGGTAGAGCGGTTCCTCTGATCTCTCGCCATCAAGAGATCATTGAGCACCTGAACCAGAGCAGTCTCGGTACTATGCCTCTTATGAAAACCAGACTGGAGAGGTTCATAGATACTATGGATGGTCAAATGGTCCTCTAGCTGGTTTGCCACTACCTTCTCAATAACCTTCCCAATAGAGGGAAGGTTAGAGATCGGTCTGTAGTTGGAAAAAAATATCTGGGTCCAAAGAAGCCTTCTTCAAAAGGGGAGTCACTACAGCTTCCTTTAGGGAACTAGGAAACTCACCCAATTCTAGGGAGCACCAGATTATTTGAGCCAGAAACGGGCAGACAATCTCAACACAACCCAAAATCAGGGAGGTAGGACCTGGATCTAGACTACAGCACGTAGGGCGCATCCCTTGGATGATCTGCGTAATATCACTGAATATAGGCAGGTCAAAGGAACACCAAGAGGCAGAGGATTCTGTGACCAAATGCCGACCAACAGCTTCCCCCTTAGAGTGTGTCAGACGGATCTTGGATCTGATGTCGGCAACCTTATTCGCAAAGAATTGAGTGATCTCATCACACTCCTTTTGTGAAAAGGCTCAACGGAGCTGGAGACAGGCTGGGTTGCACAGCCTGTCCACAGTTCTGAAGAGCTGAGCTGGTCAATTCTGTGCAACAGAGATCTCCCTGGACAGGAATTCTGCCTTCTTATGGGAGATTTCTGATTGGTAGAGCCGATAATGCTCTTCCAAACTGAGGCGGTCGGCATCTAGAGCAGATTTCCTCCAACGGTGCTCTAACCGTCATCCCACACATCACAACTCCCTCAAGGACCCATCAAACCATGGGGCCCGAGGGCGGAGAGAGAGGGGACGAACACGGACAGGAGCAATTGAGTCCAGGGCCAAGGAAATGGCCTGATTATATGCCAAGACCATGGCCTCTGGATCCAAGCTGGCAATCGGAAACCCTGAGAGGTTCAACACCGCCATCAGGTCTTCAGAGTGCACATCCCGTAAAGGGCGGTATCAAACCATCTCCACAGGGGAAGACCTACGAAGGGGAGCACAAAAATTGAAGCCCACGGTGTAGTGATCAGACCAACTGACAGGTTCCACCACCAAATCAGAGGCCTCAATCCCAGGAGAAAACTAAATCCAAAGAGTGACCATGATTATGAGTGGCTGAGAAACAATCTGTGTAAGGCCCAGTGATGTCATCAACTGGAGGAAGTGCTGACCAAGGCAGAGGGTTCTTTCGACCCCACGGCATTGAAGTCACCCAGAACCATCAATCTGGGCAACTCCAACGCCATATCGGCGACGATGTCTGCCACTTCCTGCAGGAATCGTCTCTCATCTCCTGGTGGACGGTAGACGAGGGCTATCCTGCAACCCACACCAGCCACTACAGTACACTCAAAGGATTCAGCTTCCTCAACTGGTACACCCGTGAGCCCCAACCTGGTCTTGAAACAGACCACTACTCCCCCCCCACCCCGCTGCGATCCAATTTCTGGTGGTGAATCACTGAGTACCCAGCTGGAACACTCGCCTCCAAAATGGGGCCAGCATTTCCATCCAGCCAGGTCTCGTGATGCAAGCCAGATCTGCTGTCCCAACAAAATCAGAAATAACTGCTGATTTGTTTTTGACAGATCTGCCATTGCACGACACCGCCCGAGTTGGACAGGGCTCTGGAGCCGTCCCGACTACTTGCCCATCCAAATAGGTGGAGCCCTCAGGTATGGAGACTAGACATGGATCACCACGTTCCAGGCTCCATTTTGCCCCAGGGCGTCTTCTGGGCTTAACCACCCCTGTATGAAAGGTCCGTTCATTTGCCCTACTGAGTCCATGGCCCCCGCCACGCCCACCCCCCCTCCTATGAGCAATACCAAGCGCCCGACAGTGCTGGTAGATGGAAAATGGGAGGGATGGAGGGCAAAAAGGGTGAAGGGAGTGGAGATTGGAAGACGAATAATGCACGACTGGGGTAACTAAACAACACATAACAAAAGTGGGAAACAAACTAGCTGCAAACAGCTAAATAAAAATCCTGAATACCTCTTAAATAAAATACCCACAATTACAATTAGACTAAAAGCCCACCCGATAACATAATCCAAAAACAAATAAACAAAACAAAACTAATAAAAACTACCGAACTACACAACCATGAATAATCTGTAGGCAATTATTAAAGAATCCAAATATATAAGGACAGGGAGGCCCTCTCACTGCACACACTGTCCTTCATATGATGAAACAGGATCCAATAAAAAATGAAATTGCAATTTTTTTTTTTTAAGGCACTCTCACTGCCAATGAATATAATGTTGAAAGGTCCAAATATATAAGGACAGTGAGGCCCTCTCACTGCACACACTGTCCTTCCAATAAAAATCCAGTAGTGTTGCGATAAACCAAGTCAGAATCCAAAATATTATAAATGTACATTCAAAAAACAGCAGTATGCAGACTCAGTGCAAGTTCATAGATGGAAGAAAAATGTCTCTTATAAAGTTGAAGATGGCTATCGACTTAACTGTAAGGCACAGGAGGCTCCCCCCCCCCCACAACACCCCCAAACTGCCTAATCCGGCCAAGTTATACCACTAAGAATGGTACAAGATAAATCCCATATCACCTACACAAAACCTTTTTGTTAGATGTAGAATCAATCAATCAATCTTTATTTATATACTGGAAAGGTATGTGAGCAGAAATGCCCGTTTTCACAAATGTCCAGTGTAAAGTACATGAATACACAGAGATAACAGAGAATAGTACAGGTTCAAAAAATTGCATAGTACAGCAGGTGAATAACAATATAAACAACAGATATACAAACATTTATTATTAAAACCTGGAAAAACAACTAACATAAAGACCTGATTCTGTTGCCAAGATACAGTGAGGTGGGGTACAACAGGGAAAGGGGGGAGGTGGGGAACAAACTAAGAGAATAGCAACAACAAGGGTAAGGGTATAGGGGGTGCCTGAAGGAGAAGTGGTGAGGATGGGGACCTCTGGGGGTACAGAGATGAGGGAGCAGTACACCAGATAAGGGGATAAGGGGGAGAGACAGATGGGGGGGAACGTAAGTGCACAAACTGGGAGAAGTGCAATTAGGGCATGACTGGGTGCTGAAGATGGTGGTATTAATACGGGAAGGTGTCCAGCTGGGTTCAGGGATTAGCTCAGGGAAGAACAGCTGCATACTGAAGTACTCAGGAGGTTGGCTTTGAGGGAGGAGTTGGAGAGGATGGTATTACATGCCTGAATTTGGGAGGGGGGGGGTAATCTGTTGTGCAGCTTAGTCCTTGAGTAAGAGATTGAGTTCTGAACTGGTTTAGTTCAGAAAAATGGTGTGTTGAAAACCATGGTGCAGGATTCCCTGGTTTGTCGAACAGGAACAGTGAGTGGAAAGATGGCATTTATGCTGGGTGGTGACTGTTTTGAGGTGGACTTTGTATAGGAAAGAAAGTGATTTAATGTGAAATTTTCCTTTGAGGGAGGGCCAGCAGAGGGATGCATAGAGGGTGCAGTGGTGGATTTTCCAGGGTAGACCAGTGATGAAGTGCATTATACTGTTGTATGCAACTCTTAGTTTGAAGTAGAGGAGAGAGGATGTTGAGGGAGAGAAAACTACAGAACCATAGTCGATGAGTGGCAGGAGTAGAGAGGAGGTGAGGCATAGTCTGGTGGCAGGAAGAAGGAACTTACAGATTCCGTAAAGAAGGCAGATTCTGGTGTGTACCTTCTTAATGAGGTTGTTAGCATGCAAATTGAAGGAGAGGTGAGGGTCAAGGTAGAGCCCTAAGTACTTGAATTTGGTTACCTGTTCTATGAGAATACCCGAGTTGTCAACGAGCATCACCTGGGTGAAAGGGGCTTTATGACATCCTGAGAAGACCATGAATCTGGTCTTCTTTGAGTTGAGGACCATGCCGTGCCTGGAAGGCCATGAGTGTAGATTGCTAAAGTCTGATTGAAGTTTGTGGAACATATGGACTAGTCTTTTGTTACTGCAGTAAAGGTCCGCATTGTCAGCATATAAGACAAGTTGAATGGATTGGCAGATAGGGGGGAGGTTATTAATGAAAAGAGAGAAAAGAAGGGGGCCTAGGATTGAACCCTGGGGATCCCATATTTGAATAAACAGGCAGAAAACAGGTGACCATCAATGGAGGTTAGATGGGAACTCCCAGAGAGGTAGCTATTGACCCAGTTGATGACATTATCAGAGAGATGCAGACCATGAAGGGTGTTGAGGAGTAGGGCATGATCCACCAGATCGAAAGCCTTGGTCAACTCAATAAAGAAGGAACCGGTGAACTGCCCTTTGTCATTAGCTTTGAGGATGTCATTAGCGAACCTGACCAGGGCTGTTTTTGTGTTGTGCTTGGATCTAAAGCCATGTTGGGTGCTGGAGAGAAGGTTGTGTGATTCAAGGTAGGTGGTGAGTTGTATGTGCACTATCTTCTCAATAATTTTTGAGAAGGGGGCTATGAGGGATATAGGGTGATGGTTACTGACATTGTTTCTGGATCCAGACTTGAAAAGAAGTTTAATGGTGACAGTTTTCCAGGTAGTAGGGAAGGAGCCTAAGCAGAGGGAGTGGTTGATTTTAGATTAGTTGCTGGGTTTAGGATTATTCCTCAGAATAATCTTTAAGGTGTCTGAAGGCTTGAGGGCCTTAAAGTAGAATTTTGGAGGGGGAAGGAAACCAAGGTTTTGGGGGGGGCAGGTGGTTGTGGAGGAAGAGGGTAGAGGGCTAGGGGAGGGAGGTTTGTATTTGTCATGGTCACCGAAATACAAATTGAAGATGTTTGTCACATCAATTGGGTTGTTAATGTTACTCCCACCATGGTACAGGGTGATGGGATCAGAGTGTTTGGTCTTGCCCAGGAATGTTAATGGTACCCCAGAGCATACAAGGGTTCGAGCCATCCCTGAGTTGTTTGTTCTGTAGGTAGTCGATTTTCACCTTCCTGACAGAGCATTTGTACTTATTGCAGAGGGACCTGTAGTGGGAGAGTTGGGCAGGTCTTTTGTGCTTTGAGAACCAGGCCCAAGCTTTGTCCTTGGTTCTCATCATCTTTAAGATGTCAGGGGTGACCCATTCATTGATTTTAACCCTTGTTCTTGTTTTTTTGAGATGGGCATATTTGTTACAGATGCTGACAAGAATGTTAGAGAATTTCTGTAGTATGGAGTCACAGTCACCGGGCCCCTCTGTAAAGGATCAGTCTATGACGCTTAGATCCCAGGTTATTAGATCAATGTTCCAATCAGATCATTTCCTAGTGAAGATAAATGTGGGACAGTGTTAATGAGGATGAGCAGACCATAGGCAAAAGGTTGGGCAATGATCGCTGATAGAGTCTGGTAGCACCCTGGAGTCAATAATATGGGTAGGATGTGAGGTGATGATCCAATCTATTAGAGATTGAGTGCCCATTTTATAGTTAAATCTAGTGGGAGAGGAAATGAGCTGGTGTAGACCTAGGTTAGCAATGCACGATTTGACAGTGTCAGATTGGCTGGAGACCAAGTTAATGTTAAAGTCCCTGAGAAGGATCCATTCTCTGTTGAGAAGGAGGGTGTGTTTGAGGGCAAGTAATGACTCCAGGTCAGAGAACAGGGTCCCAGGGGGGGAAGATAAGCGGTTGTGAGGGTAATGGTTTTATTAGGGCTGAGGAGAAGGTTGATGAAGAGGGTTTGGAGAGAGGAGAACTCGACATTGGGATGGAGTTCAGTAAATAAGAATTTGTTTGAGATATAGAACAGACATTCCTCGCCTTTTTTCCTTGCTTTGTCTTTCCTGACCAGGGTGTAACAACCAAGCTCAGTCTCATTATTGGCGATCTTTGGGTGAGCCAGGTTTCAGAGAGAACGATAACATCGAAGTCGTTGGCTGAGATCCAAGCCTGGAAGTTGTCGATTTTAGCAGGGAGATTCTGAATATTAAGATGAATGAAGCTAATATTTTTATTTTTGTTAAGGAGGGGCTCCTGGGGGGGCGTGACAGGGCAGTTAGGGCCTGAGTTTGGATGGATGGTTGCTGAGAGGAGGAGAAGCAGGATTAGAGCCCTAGAGAAGGTAGAAAAGTGGGATACTGACTTGTTTTTTCTGTGACTAAAGCATGAGGAGAAGATGAAGGTAGTGTGTTTAGTGTAAACCAATGGGAAGTGGAGGGAGAGAGGGAGAGAGAGGGTGGGAGATGTAATAACAAAGGGTGAGGGTGAGGGGACGGGAAGAGGTCACGGAGTAAGTAAGTAGTGTGGGGTGATGGTAATATGGCAGAATGGGGAGGATTGGGGGGGTGGATGGTCTGAGAGGTCTGAGAGGGAAAGAGCTGGGTGGAAGGGGCTGGAGGGGGACCAGGAGAAGGAGAAGAAAAGATGGGAGTATGAGCATGGTGGATGTGTGATCAGTTGAGAGGAGGAGTGGAGAGGAAAGCTGGAGGGGAGAAGGAAGGCAGAGATTAGGAAGTGGGGGATGCTGAAAATTTGGTGAGCCAGGGAGTAGGGATAGAGGGTTGGGAAAAGCACAGTAAAGTTGACACCACCAGACGGAGTAGGGGCTAGTGTCTCCGCCTTCAGAGCAGAAGGTGCAGAGTTCAAATCCTCAGTGGTACAATGAGGGGAGAGCCTTGTTGTGGGTGGAGTTCCATTGAAGAGCATAGGGGGCAGAGGAGAGTTGAAGAGTAGGAGGATGTGCTGGAATGAGAGGGATATGTAGTGAGGCAGGAGAAAAAGGGGGGAGCAGTAGTGACTTTTAGTGGTCAATGAGTAGAAGGAGCAGCTGGAGAAGTGAAGTGTTAGAAAAAATTAACTGCAGACACATGACTAGTCACGTGACCCAGGACAGGACATAAAGGAAATGATGACCAAGGGTGGGTGTGATGGTGAGGCAGCTTCCATGAAGAGGTGATGGGCAAGCACCCTCCTCACCTTGCAGAGATGTTTGGTAGTTCTGGGAGGAAAGGGGGGCTGCTGCAGTGCTGTCATGTCAGCGGAGGTGCTCCAAGTGGGCTGTTGTGAAGTAGGGCCTGCTTGCAGAGATGTTCGGTAGCTCCGGGAGGGAAGGGGGGGAGCTGCTGCAATGCTCCCATGTTGACAGAGGTGCTCTGAGAATATGGTACTGTAGGACACATGACTAAAAAAGGGGTTATGATGTTGTTTTGTGATATATAATCATTGTGGTAGGTACAGAGCTGGTCAATTCAGGACAAAAGTAACTAAAAGCCCACTAGAAAAAAAGAAAACATACTAGAAGGTCAATCAAACAATCCAGAAATACATACTAATTGACAAATACTTGAATATAAAAGAAAAAATCTGCTCAAGGCATAAATGTGAACAAAAATAATTAGAAAGATGTAATTGGCTACTTTTTAAGGGCTTATTTCCTCACTGCCATGCTACTTAGATCCATAACTGTCCATTCCATTACTGGGTAAATCATTACTCTAATAATGGTTTGTTACATTTAAGATGTACTGTACTTGGGCCAGTAAACAGCTTAGAAAACTTTTCTGAGAGAATGAGAAAATGTGATTCTACATTACCAGGGAACATCCTTAATCTTCCATATTTACTGACCTGCTGGTAAACTCCAGGGATGTTTCTGATAAATACACAGGTGGTAAGAACAGTATTAGAATTGCATAATAAAGGAATAATGCATGACAGGGTGTGTGTCGTGCTGGGATAACATCACACGTTAGGTGGTTGGGCAGGAGGCCACAGGCAGAGTGCGGCCAACACCCAAGAAGTAACGTTATCCCAGCACAACACACATCCTGGAGTGTATTATTCCTATTATACAATGGCTCGTTTATTAATAAAAAAAAGAAAAAGAAAAAAAAAATTATTGTATTTTTTGCTTGTTTTTTGTGTGTGTAATTATACATTTTGAAAAAAAAATCCAGCATAAGTCATTTCTACCACTAGGTGGAGTTGCTGCCTGAGTGAATGTGCCTGCCCCATCTTGCTGAGCCACTAGGGTACTATATAGCAAATGCTGAAGTGATTCTGATAAGCAGGAAAATGAAAAACCTAGTGTTACAGCTTCATGTTTTATTTATTTAGTTTTTTGTTTTTTTTCTAAATAAATTGCATGGCAAATTTGGGCTGTGGAACAGTTATGCTGACACTGTGTGGGGAAGGGAAATGGAGCCGAGAATCAGTAAGTGGAGTGTGGTGGTGAAAAGAGCATAAGTGTTGACGGTCCGTGTCATGTCACAGCTTCGTTTTTTTGTTTAGATAGTTTTTTTTTTAAAATGGCACTTAAAATTTGGTCTCTCGAACTATTCTGCTGACTGTGTGTGGAGAAAGTGAAATGGAGCTGTAGATCAGTAAGTGCAGTGTGCTGGTTTAACCAGCACATGTGCTCATGGTGGTTATGATGGCTTCGTTTTCTTTTTCTGGTGGGGTTAAAGACCAAGGAGATAGCGGGAATGTATAAAGCCATGAAAACTTCCATATTGAAATGTTCTTGAGGTGGCTAGAGGAGTAAGGGGCTGAGTGGGAGATTGTAAAGTCATAACAGTGTTGTAGTCATCCTAAGAGTGGACACTTTCTACATGGCTAATGGTATGATTTCTTTAACATGTCATCCGATCATGTGTGGTGGGACTAGATCCATAATGTTATGCTGAGATAAAGTCACAGGTTCAGTCCCAGACTACCAGTCAGAGCACAGCAGTCTTTCTTGCCATTGTATAATGTAGTTTATATTATTGTTAAGCACTTACACTGTTTACATAATGCATCCATGTTCTACTATGGAACTCTGCCCATGAGAGCAACCTAAATAATGTCATATAGTTCTAAAATGGTCCTTGCCACAAATGTGTTGATTAGATGTGCCCAATGAGTTTACAGAATGTCCAGAACAGACAGAACAATATCAAAAGTGTAAGCAGTATTTAAAAAACAACTTCTATTGGGAAAAGTTACAGCTTCAGTGCAATACACCTTCAAAATTTGCTCTGAGTCATGCTAAAATATGAATATTTTGAAACTTTGCTTTTTTATATATGCAAAAGTATGAAAGAAGCATTCAGCTTGGTGGGAGTGGGAAATACCTGGCTTGCTATTTAATGTTTCAGAGACACCTACAGAGCCTGAGGGCCCGATTTTCAAAGACCCCTTAGATCAGCACAATTTGCAGTAATCTAGGGCTGCAACAAACTCCTGGTG
The DNA here is from genome assembly GCA_016271365.2 of Neoceratodus forsteri. NCBI lineage: Eukaryota > Metazoa > Chordata > Ceratodontiformes > Ceratodontidae > Neoceratodus > Neoceratodus forsteri. The sequence goes on along the minus strand of CM028132.1, from coordinate 236,299,195 downwards.
CATCAGGAACCCTGTGCTGCATTTTCTAAAAAATAGTAGTCCCTAAGCCAGCCTGTTGGCGTAGTGGCAAGGTGTCTACTTGCGATGTCGACATCCCGAGTTCAGGAATGGACTCAGGAGTCAGAGGACTGGCTGGGGGAGAAGGACTGAGCATCCAAGGGATGGCTGTCCTTCTCTGGGGGAGGGGGTTTGAGTATCCAGTGCATACGGACCTCTGGTGGAGGCCAAGGGTTCCACCACGACTGGCACTTGAATCAGTGGGAGGTGAAAATAGATGTTGGGATCATCCCACGGATGTTATTCCTTGTCTCACCTCCTAGGGGGCACAGCATCACAAAAATGGTCCCCCCACTGACAGATGACACCTGACACTGGAACCCGCACTGCCCACTGGACTCCTGCTACCGTGTCACTGACTTGAAGTCTGTCGGTCTCTCCTGGTGGCCCCACACCTGGGTGATAAGCTGGCGGCTGTTCTTGGAGTTGAAAACCTCTGGGTATGTGTTGGAATGAAGTGTGTGGCTGATGGGACTTGGTAGCAGGCTGCCAAAAAAAACTAAAGATCCCTGCTCCAAAGACCCAAGATCTGCTGCAGTCACAGGGTTGTGCCAAATATGTGTTGCACTTTCAGGGTCTGATGGAGGGATCTGTCACCCTCCCACCTGGCAGAACCCAAGAGGGGTCAAAAAGATAGGGCAGGAATGTGCCAGAAATGAGTAGACTGGGGGGCAAAGAGAGCTTGGAGGTGCACTAAGGAGAGGGGGGCACAGTAGCAATATCAGTGGCCGGTTAGCTCAGTTGGTTAGAGCGTGGTGCTAAGAACGCCAAGGTCATGGGTTCGATCCCCACACGGGCCAATCTTTGATTTCCATCTGATGAAACAGTATGTGTTGTTGTGAAGAAACAAAACTTGTGCTTCTCTTACTATCAGGGTGCTGAGTTGGAACCCGGCAGGGGTGGCATGTGCACTGCCACCAAATCAATTGGCCTGGTGGGTGGGTGGGGGGTGTCAGGGATGGACCATGATCCAGTTCCAGGTGCACACAGCCCTGGCATCTGCCTATAAATGCACCCGTCCCCAACACTGTAGGCAAGCAGGAATGGCTGCAGGTTGTGGGGTGCAGATGGTGGAGGGGAATGTTTCCTGAGCACTGTAAGAATCAGCTGGTACTGAGGCAATCACATGGTGGCAAGCTGCTGCCCAGCTACAGTGTTGGGGTCAATGGCACCTATGGGGCAGGTGACAGGGCTGTGTGCAGCTAAGACTGTTTTCCAGTCCCTCCCTGTCAACCCCCCTGTACCCAGGCCAACAGCCTTTCTGCAGTTCCACATGGTACCCCAGCAGGGTGCCACCACAGCACCCTAACATTGCCACCATGCTCCTGTCACTTCATTGGTCATTACCCATGCTCTTTCTCCTTGCAACCCCCCCAACACACACTTGCTGCCCTGCCTGGGAGTGACACATGGCCCTTAAACCACCTCCTGGGTGATCTAAACTGAGTCCCCTGTTTCAACCACAGTGGGGCTTATAAACTGTCAAAAAAGGGAATTTGCAGCCCCAGTGTGGTACAAGCCCCCTTGCAATCTGGTGCATTGGTGCCTCTGCTATGGGTGGTGCAGGGTGGCTTTGGTGCACGGCATTCCATTTTCATCACAGCCCACATTTGAAAATTGGGATTGCCACAAACTATGATGCAGGGTGCCTCTTGCATCACAGCCGTTTGGTGCAGGCACCTTGCATAATAGAGTTAGTTTCGAAAATCATGCCCTCAGTTCTTTAACGGGGGACCACAGATTTATATTTCAAGAGGGGCACTAGGATAAGGCTTTACTTTTGTCTAAGTAAATAGACAAACATATAGTATTCTAATATTTTCCCTACCAGAGTTCAATCTAAAACATTTCAATTTGTTTAATATTTAGAAGTGGCTGCATCTTTTGAAGCTGGAACCTCTGTGACGTACCCTTTTCCGGAACCATATCCAGTAACTAGGAACTCAAGCACACAGTCGTCTGCTATTTATATGGATTCAGCACAGTCCAGGGAAAGCATTGCCTTCAGCTTTATGACAGTGCACAACCCAAGTCTGTTGCTGTATGTGAACTCCTACCATCAGACTTACATGGCTGTTCTTCTGTGCAGGAATGGTAAGTCATTTCATTTCATTTTTCAGTTAATTTCATATATTTAAGGCTGTAACCACTGAGCATAGGTCATTTACAGTGGTGACCCATAGAAAGCATATAACAAATGCACGTGTTGCAAATAAATATTCATAAATAGTTACGATTAATAATAGAGAAGAACACAGTTTAACTATAATGTTATGTAAAAACTGTAAATACATTACAGCAACATCATCCCTGTGCTTAATTTGAAAGTAATAACTCTTTAGTGGAAAATAGGGCCAGGACCTGACTCAAAATAAGAAATATTCCTTAAATTCCCCAGATTTATCCTTCTTCCATCTTTCATACTGATGCAGGTCGCAAGGGTGGAAACAGTTAGTTGCTATTAAGTCCTATATAAGAACACAATTTTCTCACTGAAAGGAGGCTATTAGTTTTTGAGTTCTTCTTCCAGCAGCTTAGTAGGAATACCCTGTCATCTCTTTTTTTCTTGAACGTTCAGTACCTGTCAAGTCTATCGTTAAAGGTGCAGTAGTTGCATTTATGACTGACACTGCATATTCCACATACCCCCCACACACATTTTATGAAGTAATCCTCTTGACATTTCCCTTGAATTTTTCTCCTTTCAGTAGCATCATGTATTCTGTTAAAGATTAAGGGAATGCTCCTGATCAATCAGAGCACTCATTTTCCCTGCATGCGAGGCACTGCAATTTTTTTAAGACCGTCTCATGCGCAGTTGCCTGGATGTGGGAACAGCAGTAGATTTTGATTTGAAATTTCAGTATTTCATTGAACTGCTTTGATCAGTACATTTTTATTATGGCTGGGGACACCACTGTTATGGTTGTGCTACTGGTCTTAACATTCTTAGCGTGTGAGAACTGCTCACTGAAGGCTTGTGGGGCTCATACCCTAAGAATGCACGTAAGACCACTTCTACAATGTCAACCGTAAAAGTGGTTTCCTCTGCCATATTAACATATATAACCTGCCTGTGTCCTTTTGTGATTATACTGATTACACTTTACCACTGTATATATTTGTCTCCCTGTATCCCTCCCCCGGGACCCACCAAGAAATGAATCTTGGCTCAGAATGCTTTTTCCACTTATACATTTTTAGTAAATACATAAATAAGAGTGAGGTGTCTAGGTTTTGAAAATGCAGCTGATCTTGAAAATAGCATTCACTGGTAGATACTGTAGGTAAGTGAGATATTGCACTTACTCAAGCATACTTGAAACAACCTAGTAATGTCAAGAATAAAGAGTATAGTATGTCAATAAAAATGCATTGAACTTGAGAGTGCTTTACCTATTTTCAGAGAGTTTAAACTGTCCATAATCAAGCAAAGTAGCCTACTAGGGCCCAATACACAAAGGGCCCATAAGGCCTTCTGCTGCCATATAGGGGTACATAGGGAGGCTGCAGGTGCACAGAGGTCCTGATCTGCAAATGGGGTGACCTCTGTAGGTCCAGAGTTCCTAATTTTCTTCCACCAACGAGGCATGCACTAATGCAATCTGTGCCACTACGTGTGTGACTGGGCCTGTAGCAGGCTTCGTGGTGTGTATGCATTGCACACAAACTTTACAATGTTATGTAGTGCAGAGGGAGCACAGAGGGTGTCAGAATTATATAAGTGGAGATGAACAGAAATGCTTGTGCGCCATCTGTACCTGTGCCCCCTGTCCTTCCCGGGCCTGATCTGACCTACAAGAGTTGTGTCCAGCCCTCTGAGCTGGAATGGATGGCTAGAGGGGGATTACACTGCATTTCTTTTTATAATTTATAATTGGGATATTGCAGTCCTTGGGATCTGCCTTACCTACTGTCCCCCTTTGCTCCATAGAACAGGACATCCACTTGAGCATTAAAGCAGTCATCTATTAGGATGCCCTCTCTTTGCCCCCCCCCCCCCCGGTGCCTTAGACTTGCCCATGGTTCCTCTGTGCTCTGTTCTGCACACACAGATTGGGGAAGTTCAGGATGTCATGGATGCTGGCAAGTGCATCAGCATTGGTGGGTATAGAGCTCTGTGGCCTGCAAACTATAAATAGTGCATATCTGGGCCATGTTTGTGGATTGGACCTTAAACACTACAACACAGCATCAACATTGCAACTGTTTGAACATTACAGATAATAGTTTAGCAAGTTTAGCACTGATGTTTTGTAAATGTTGAACAATTCCCCCTCAAGTATCTCAGAGGGATGTCATAGTGAAACTACATTCTTATATTTGCAGACCTGGATTTACAAAACAGCAGATCTGTAGGGTATAAGCTTCTGCACAACAGTCCAAGAACAAGCATTTGTCAATGCCGAATATTGATTGCGTTGGTCTGTTGAGCTCGCTCACTGCCCCTCTGTTATTTGTTCAGTCTGTTTCTCCCGGTGCTGCAGGCTGATCTTTTGCACTGGACTCCTGCCTGTGTTGGCAGCTTTTTCTGCCCACTAAGAACTCCACAGCTGTCCCAACAGAGCTCTGTTGAGGTGGCTTACTCCCCCTCTCTCACTCACTCATTCTGTTTCTCCTGGCGCTGCAGGCTACCCTTTTGTACTGGGCTCCTGCCTCTGTTGGTGGCTTTTTCTGCCCACAAAAGAAATCTGCAGCAGTCCCGACACAGGTCTGTTGTGCCTGCTCACTCCACCTCTCTCACTCACTCATTCCGTTTCTGCCGACGCTGCAGGCTGGCCTTTTGTAGTGGGCTCCTGCCTGTGTTGCCGCCTTTTTCTGCCAACAAAGAAATCTGCAGCAGTCCTGACAGAGCTCCATTGAGGTCGCTCACCCCCACGTCTCACTCACTCATTCTGTGTCTCCTAGCACTGCAGACTGCCCTTTTGTACTGGGCTGCTGCCTTTGTTGGTGCCTTTTTCTGGCCACAAAGAAATCTGCAACAGTCCCAACAAAGTTCCCTTGAGCTCGCTCACTCCCCTTCTCTCACTCTCTCATTCTGTTTCTGCTGGCGCTGCAGGCTTCCCTTTTCTACTGGGCTCCTGCCTGTGTTGCCGCCTTCTTCTGCCACAAAGAAATCTGCAGCAGTTACAATAGAGCTCCTTTGAGCTTGCTCACTCCCCCTCTCTTTCTCTCACTCATTCTGGTTTTCCCGCCAATGTAGGCTGCCCTTTGATAGGGCCTGAGTGCATTGTCACTCTTTTCTGCCCACAAACAAATCATGTTACTTCCAACAGAGTCTGCTGAGCCCACTCACTCTTCCTCCTCCCCTGACTCGCTTGTTCTTCGTCTCCACTGCTGCAGGTTGCCCTTTTGTACTGGGCACCTGACTGCATTGGCGGCTTTTTCTGCCCACAAAGAAATCTGAAACAGTCCCGACACAGCTCCATTGAGCTCGCTCACTCCCCCTCTCTCAGTCACTCATTCCGTTTCTGCCGGCGCTGCAAGCTGGCCTTTTGTCCTGGGCTCCTGCCTGCATTGCCCCCTTTTTCTGCCCACAAAGAAATCCACAGCAGTCCTGACAGCGCTCCAGTGAGTTCGCTCACTCCACCTCCCTCACTCGCTCTCTCATTCTGTTTCTCCCAGTGCTGCAGGCTGCCCTTTTGTACTGGGCTCTTGCAGCAGTCAAAACAGAGCTCCGTTGAGCTTGCTCCCTACCGCTCTGTCATTCGCTTGTTCTGTTTCTCTTGGCGCTGCAGGCTATACTTTTGTACAAGGCTCCTGGCTGCGTCTTCACCTTTGTCTGTCCACAAAGAAATCCGCAGCTGTCCCCACAGAGCTCCGTTGAGGTTTCTCAGTTTCTCTCTCTCTCACATGCTCATTCTGTTTGTCCTAGTGCTGCACGCTGCCCTTTTATACAGGACTCCTGCCTGCATTGGTGCCTTTTTCTGCTCACAAAGAAATCCACAGCAGTCCTGACAGCGCTCTGGTGAGTTCGCTCACTCCCCCTCCCTCACTCGCTCTCTCTCGTTTTGTTTCTCCCAGTGCTGCAGGCTGCCCTTTGTACTGGGCTCTTGCATTGGGGCCTTTTTCTGCCCATTAACAAATCCGCAGCAGTCCCAACAGAGCTCAGTTAAGCTCGGTCACTCCCCCCTCTCACTCGCTCAATCTTAATCTGTCCCAGATACTGATTTCCCACAGAGACCATGCTATTCTCTGGCAGGAGTGCAAAAAATGACAGCTGTACTGTACATAAGGAGGTGTGAAAAAAATGCCACTGTTGAAAATGTGGCATGAAAATATTACAAATTTGTGAAGTTACAAGGGCGCGTGGAAACAGTTCAACGTAAACTTATAACACAGTCATGTTATGGAGTTTCATCACCAAATTTTCAAAATAGGGATTTTGGACCTCTGCTCATGAACACTGCCACTGTCATTTTCTTAATATGTCCCAAACACTGATTTCCCACAGTGACCGCGTTATTCTGCGCCGTAACTGTGAAAACAGATTTCGGTCAAGATGTGAAAAATTACAGCTGCACTGCTCATAAGGAGGTGTGAAAAAATGCCACTGTTGAAAATCTTGCGTGACAATATTACAAATCTGTGAAGTAACAAGGGTGCTTGGAAAGTGCGCAACGCACACTTGTAACACAGTCATTTGGTGGGCTATCATCACCAAATTTTCAACATAGGCATTTTAGGACCTCTCCTCATGAACAGTATCACTGTCATTTTCTTAATCTGTCCCAACCAGTGATTTCCCACAGCAACCGCCCTATTCTGCGCCGGAAGTGTGAAAACACATTTTGGACGGGATGGGGAAAATGGCAGCTGTACTGATCATAAGTAGGTGTGGGAAAATGGCAATAGTGAAAATCTGGAGTGAAAATATTACAGATTCACAAAGTTATGAGCCTGCATGCAAACTGCACAATGCACGCTCGTAACACAGTCGTTTTATGGAGTATCGTCTCTAAATTTTCAATATAGGCATTTTAGGACCTCTACTCATGAACAGTGTCACTGTCATTTTCTTAATCTATCCCAAACACTAATTTCCCACAGTGACCATGCTGTTCTGTGCCGGAACTACGAAAACACATTTAGGCCAGGATGTGAACAATGACAACTATACTGTTCACAAGGAGGTGTGAAAAAATGCCAATGTTGAAAATCTGGCATGAAAATATTGCAAATTCGCAAAGTTACAAGTGTGTGTAGCAACTGTGCAACGCACACTCGTAAAACAGTCATTTTTTGGATTTTTCCCACCAAATTTGCAACATAGGCTTTTTGAGAGCCCACCTCATGAACACTGGCACTGTTGTTTCATTAATCGGCCCCTAAAGGTGATTCTATGCAGTGACCGTGAAGCCACCTTTCGAGGCCAATTAATGCCATGACAGTTCCAGAATTCATGAGGAGGCATCCCAAAATCCCCATGTTGAAAATTTGGTGCCAACATTCCAAACGTTGACTGAGATATGCATTAAAGTTGGAAAAAAAACATTTATTCCTTTATACAGCTTACCGGCATTTCCTCAGTTCATGGTCGGCTTTGAAGAGTGCGGACATGTTCCCAGTCCACCGAAGATTGTCACGCCAGAGCGCGGAGGTAAATATGGGGTGAGGGGTGTGGGGAGGCAGGCTACACAGTGGGTGGGTGCAGGTTGTGGGAGGGGGCAGTGAGACCGCCAAGGGCAGTTCCTTTTACAGGTTAAAAAAACAAAAGACATTACGGAACCGTTTTTATTTACAGGGCATGTGGCGCACTGGAGTGGGCTCAAAGCGTGCCACCGGAGTCTTAATTTGGGGGGGCAGCAGTAACCAACAGGAGATTGGGCACCTCCGTCGACACACAACAAAAGGGGGTGAAGGGTATTACATTATGCCAGTGGGGATTGGGCACCCCGTCAGCAGACAATAAAAGCGGGGGGGTTACATACTGTCGATGGCAAGTGGGCCCCCCCGTCTTCGGCAAAATAAGCATTGGGGAACTGAAGCCAACAGAGATTGGGGCCCCATTTGGCAAATAAACATGGTGGGGGGTTCATATTGTTTGTGAACATGGTGGCAAGCCACCGCCATATTCTCAAACAATATCAGGGCTTCTACATCCCGCCCTGCAATGATGGGTCACTGCCTCATTGCAGCGAATGGCTGACACTGCAATGACAAGGCAGCCCCTGATTGCAGCAGCTGATTTTTTACAAGTTGGTGGCACGCTGGCAGAACTGGTGTCAGCAGCAGCATGCCACGGCATTGGGGGACACTGCACAAGCCTTTAAAGGCTGTGGGGGCATTGGCCACAACAGTGCTGTGCCTCCACAACCTGCTTCTGGAGAAAGCTGCTGCAATATGTTTCTAGCGCATGCACACAATCAACACAAAAATGCATTGCAATGTACTTATAACTTTATTTCTTATAAGACCAGTTTTTAACTTTGGAAAGATATAGTAATATGACACTTAGACTATTACAAACATCTTTTTTTTGGGGGGTACTATACTATACTTGGTACTATACTTGGTTTAAGATAGAAAAAAGGCTATTGCCCATTGTCTCTCACCTTTTCAGGGCCACATTGTGCCTTTTTCATGTATCAGATGTTCATCAAGCTTTGACTTGCATAATGTAATTGTATTGGAATGTACCACCTCTATAGTTAGTCCAATTTAAATTTCTATGGCTTTTAAGGTAAAAAGGGTGTTACATTGCTGAGCAGACGGGACAGAGTTTTGGTGATTTGATATCAGGCAAGTTTATATTAAACATGGGGAGGCTGAAGCCAGAAATGCAAGGCATGCATGTTAGAAATGGAATGCCTAATTAGTGATCCCCCAGCTAGTGGGGGTAACCAGGGAACTGATATAAAATTAATTGGTGCAGAAGAAGGAAGATATGCTTAGACAACTGTAATAGGGATGGGGGAGGGTAGCAGGTATAATAGTCACCAAGTCAAGTATCTGAGGGGAATCAGCAAAGATGCAGGAAACAGGGATTTTAAACTGATGAAGGGAAGGGACACTAGAGGGCATGGACTAAGAATGGGGGGAGATATTTAGGAGGGATATGAGGAGGCATTACTTCACAGAGAGAGTGGTGTCAAGGTGGAATGTCCTACCAGAGAGGGTGATATCATGCAAAACTGTTGGTAGCTTTAAAAGGGCATGAGGCAGAGAAAGGGAGAGGGTATGGGTAGGTGAGGCTGAGAACAGCTGAGGGCAGACAAAAGGGGAGGAGGGTGGGGCAGCTGCAACTTAGGGGCATTAGCTACACGTTTGAGCAGACGTTGATAGATCAGAAGGTCTGTTTCTGCTGGCATATCTGTATGTTCACATGTTCATAAGTCACAAGAAATAAGACTTCCCGAGAGTAGTTTGTATCAATGCCAGGAGAAAAATAGAACTGTTAGTGACAGCAGTGGAGGGAAAGGTTGACATGATGGCCATAAGAGGAAGGTGAGTGACACCAAACAACCATTGTGTCCACACACAGTACCTGGCTACATCCTATTCAGAAAGAATAGGGAAAAGAAAAGGGAAGGTATGGAACTGGACATTAAAGAGGGCATTACAGTGATACAAAAAAACACTAGGGGTAGTGTGTGAGGTGGAGACTCTATGGATAAAGCTTGCAGACCAAGGGGTAAAGAATCACTGAGAAAAAGTGGTCTACAGTCTACCAAATCAGTCAAAATCACTAGGCAGGGCACGGGAGATGGCGATCATAATGGCAGCTGTAATGAGAGATGTACTCCTGATGGCTGACTTCAGCATGCCAAATCTGGATTAGAACATTTTTTTTTGACAACGAGGTCTAGGAACCTGGTGCTTGTGAATATCATTCAATATCCAAATATGCTGAAATCGTGCTGGAGTGAGGACATCGAGGGTTGAGGTCAGCACTGCTGCCTGTGCTCAGCCCTCTCCCCATTGCCGAAGAAAGTGCTGAAGATCATACCTGGACCCTTCTGCCTGTAATGGAGCTCACCTGGATGGTAGCAGGTCCTCTTCTGGATTTTTAAACACATTCCCAACATCTTGTAGAAACTCGGCCAGGGCTCAGAAGTCTCCTAGACCCCTAGCCAATTCTAAACCTGATTCTCAGCTTAAACCAAAAAAAATAGGGTGCCAAATTTTAAATGAGCATATCGGCCACCCTTGGCTTCATAGCAGACTGCTAGTCTGCAGTCTCATTCAAATCTGCTGAAACTGTGCTGAAGTGAGGATGTCGGGGGTTGAGGGCAGCACTGCTGCCTGTGCTCAGCCCTCATCCCATTGCTGAAGAAAGTGCCTCAGATTATACCTGGACCCTGCTGCCTTTAACAGAGTTCACCCAGACTGCAGCAGCTCCTCTTCTGGATTTTTGAGGCCCACCACGCCCTGCCCACCAGCAAAACCTTTTACATGCTCTTCTTTGGGGTGGAGTTTTATAGAGGGGCTTGCCTCACGTGTTGTGTCAAACTTGACTTGCCCCTGTTTAATACCGGAAAGGTCACCAGCAGACTGAACACTTTTTAAATCGCATTAATTTTTCCTAGTCTTTATTCCGTGTTACTGGGGAAGGGGGGGGGTGTGCTTATATGTCTTTGGTCATTTTGGAGGAAGCTAAAACCATGAGGCTGGTAAAGTCACCAGTAGACTGAATTGATTTGAGTGTGGTTTCTCTCCTTATAACTTACTTTCAGAAATAGGACCTTTTTTCTCAGGCTCTTTACAGAAATTATTTGCTGTAAGGGTTATTTTAAAACTAAAGTTGAACTGGTAAGGTGGTTACACAAACGTGGGGTTGTCCATAAAAGGCAGTTCTTCTCTGATTGGGAGATATGTATATTTGTTGTACTTCCAGTCCTGTGGGCTGAGAATTACTTATCGTAGTTCTATTCATGGCCCCTCCAAAGTGGGTCAGAGTAGCCCTAAACCCCCTACTCGGGTTGGCACCTACCTAACTTGTACAGCTACCTTCCTGTGTCTGAAGGTACTCATTGTTAACTGCTTCCTGCCATTTGCTGGTCCTGAAGATATGCCGGAGCCACTCTTGGAATCAGATTTCACTTTCTCCAATCTCCTAGTCACTGAGTACACAAAACCCTGCCCTATCCTGTAAATTAGCTGCAAGTCTGTCATGTTCTCCACTAAAGTGGCCTGGCTTTTCTTGCATAAAACAAGGACACAGGTAAATTGCCACCTACAGAAGTACTTTGTGTGACTCTCTCTATTACTCATTACCTTGGAAGGAGACATTGAGTTAAACCTTGGCCCCTCAACTCCCCAAGCCACCTTAAACATATTCTCCCCCAGCTGGCTATCTTTAAAGGGTCTTATGGTAGCCTACCTGAACGTTCGCAGTCTCCTGCATAATATGGCTCAACTCACAGCCTGGGTTGATCATTATCAGCTGGACATACTTGGCCTTACTGAAATGTGGCTAAAACCTTCAACTCCTGACTCTGCATGTGCTATTCCTGGTTTCAACCTCATCAGATTGGATCGAGTAGGGAAATAACATGGCGTGAGATAATGTTTTATTACAAAAATCACCTTAACCTGTCTTCTATACCGTACCAACAAACTCCTTTGTCCCCCTGTGAGTTCCTTCATGCTCTCCTCCTGTTGGGTAATGCAAAAAAACTGCACCTAGTCTGTGCGTACAATCCCACAAAGGGCGGTGTGCAAGGGCTTTCAAACCTCCTTGACTCCATTAACCCTAAAGTATGTAGGAATGAATTACTGGTCCTAGGCAACCTTAACCTAAACTGGCTTGGGGGAAACACTGGACAGGATGAACTGTTGTGGTCGGGCATGTCCCTCTTGCAACTGATCCGTGAGCCCACCAGACTGTTTACCAATGGTGGTAAAGGCTCTCTTCTTGACTGGGTGCTGTCAAATAGACCGAAGAGGATCTCCTTCTTGGGAACACTCCCTGACTTGATCTCAGATCAAACCTCTGTCTTTTTTGTCTGGAAAGTCTAGTCCCCTAAAGCCCCAAGCAAAATTCTCCTGCTGAGGGATTTCTGTATGCTTGACATGGAATCTTTCCATACTGACTTGGGGAACATGGACTGGTCAACTGTACTAGACACTTCGGATGTTACCACTGCCCTGAATGAATTCCTCACTATTTTCACTGCACTGCAAGATAAACATACATCTTTTATAAAAAGGATGGTAAGGGGCACAGTTCCAAAATGGCTTCATGGTAGTCCTCGTACACAATGAAGGCTAGCAACAAATACTGGGCCAGGTTCAAGGCCTCAAATGATATGGCCTCATTTCAGGAGTATGGACGCTTTAGAAATGAATGCAAGAAAGTGTTTCTTTCTGTAAAGAGTGAGTTCTGCAAAATATCCCTGTTGACCTCAGCCAAAGATCCTAGGAACTTTTGGCATAATATCAAAAGTATTGTTAGTGGGACAGAAAGAGCCGATGTCTCAGAAATGACCCTAAGTGGTATAAACTGCAATAATGCCAAAACTATTGCTAATGCCGTCAATGTTTATTTTTCAGACCTGACGGTATATACCTCACAATTTCCTGGTCCTCACACTAACATGAAAGAGGTACCTTATCACTCACAGTCCAAATCGGTCTCCCTCCCCCCATTTTATCCCAAGGCTGTGATTGTGAGGGAGAAGCAGAGACTACTCTCTGGACTCCCCCTTTCCTCGAGTGCTGGTCATAACAACTTGGAGCCCATGCTACTCCACCTTGGTGTTCCCTTTATTGCCCTCCCGATCTGCCATGTCTTTAATCTGTCACTTGCCTTGGGGGTTATCTCTGACCTCTGGAAGGTAGCTAGGGTTTTCCCTGTTCCCAAACAAGGTGACCCTAAAAATCTTGAAAACTACCGGCCAATAGCCATCCTGTCGACCGTTAGCAAACTATTAGAAAAAGTTGTTGCTACTCTGCTCATGGACTATATACAGAAATACTAGCTGCTGTCATCGACTCAGCATGGATTCCACAAGGGGTACAGTACCTCTTCTGCTCTGGCAATAGCTTTCTCAGAAATTAGGTCACTATGGACCATGGTGAGCTCACAGGTACAATATTTGTTGATCTCTCCAAAGCCTTTGACTTTGTTGATCACATGTTCCTAAAACAGCAGCTTCAATCCCTTGGTATGTCAGCCCCTGTCATGGGATAGTTCTCCAATTATCTTCAAGGGAGACAGCAACTTCAACAAGGCCCTCTCTGAGCTCACCTTGGTAAAATCTGGAGTCCTTCAGGGGTTGGTACTTGGGCCCTTACTCTTCTCCCTGTTTAACAATCTTCCCGCTGTACCTTCTCACAGTAGCCCCATGCTCTACTCTGATGACATGGTGATTCTCACCTATCCTCATGATGTTAGTGTCATCAACTGCCAGCTCAGTGAGGATTTCTGTGCTATTCAATCCTGACTGAAAGCAAATAAACTTGTACTGAATCTCAAAAAAACCTAGGCCATGCTTTTTGGCTCCCAGAAAAAAGAAAAGTATCCCGTATGCTATTGTTCATAACTGGCACTGATGGATCCCCAGTTAAGGTTATTGACACCATCAAGTACTTGGGAGTCACACTTGACCCTCAGCTTGATCTTGCACAACACATCCGTAATGTGTGCAGGGCTATAAATTGCAAGCTGGGACTGGCCTATAGAGCAAAAAACAATCTCATTTCTGCTGCTCGCCTTGCGCTGGTTAGAAGTGTATTCCTTCCTATGCTATGTTATGGGATAATATAATTTGTTCAGTCTGCTAAGTCCCAGCTCTCCAAATGGGATGTAGCCTATAGTAATATTTGCCATTTTGTGCTTGCTGCCCCACGTGTTACTCACCACTGTGACCTCTACAACAAACTATCCTGGTTCTCTCCAGTCAATCATTGGAGTTTTGTCGAAGGATGTTTCACTGACAGTGTTATCAGAACCTCCACCTCGCCTGTCCTGGCAGAACTTCTGAAACCTGCCTCCTCCTCATAGTCCCTCAGGTCCCATGGCTCTGCAGTTCTTCAGGTTCCCGCTACTTGCAAGCATGTGGGTGACAGAGCATTCACTACGTGTGCACCCAGGCTCTGGAACTCCTTTCCTGGTCTCGTGCGTGACACCTCTTCCCATACTTGTTTCTGAAACTCCCTTTGGGACCACTTGCTGCTCCTCTCGGCATGTGTTTGCACTTAAGTCACCAGTGGCCATGCCTAGCTGAGGCCCACCTACCCTTTTTGACTAAAAAAATCTAAGTGTTGTGGGATCTTTTTCCCTGTTGTTCTGGTATGGTTTGTTGCTCAACAAACTGTACCTAACTATAAGGGCTCACAAAAAATGTCTGTTGTGCAGTTTAAACAGCCCACCCTGTTCACTACTGAAATGCCTGTTTATTGTAGTGCCGATGACTTGTACAATTCCTTACCGTGTTTGTATTCTGTTCATGTTGTCACTGTACTTCTCTGTAACCTCCCGGGTCGCACCTGAAAATAAGCACATTTTGTGTCTAGTGTGCTTACCTGGTTAACAAAAGCTAAATAAAATAATAAATAAAAGGCAATTTCCTACTGCAATACCAGAAAGAGCTATCAAATAAGGGAGCAATACTAGACCTTATTCTCTCAAAACAAAGATATTATGGAAGAGACACTGTACCAGAGTGGAGGGTTCTCTTTGGTCACTCTTTTACTGTTTAAAGTGTTTCAGCATTGCCTTTGAGTCATAAAATAAATATTAGAGACTAGGGCCAGGAGAAATCAGCAAATTCTGATTTTGCAGATTTTTTTATGAAATGCAGTGAAATTTCACAAAATTTCACAATATTTCATGACATTTTGTGAAAGTTTCCAATATTCTTTACTCATAACTCGGTGAATCTTGCATATTGCTTGGAAGTGGCCTGGCCATCCAGTCTACTGTCCCCCTCTCAACCCTCAGCCTACAAATGCCCTCCTACAACCCTGTCTCCCACTCTCACCATCCCCCTCTTCCAACTAAACTAATCTTGTGAGTAACTACATCTATGTTAATCAACTGATTTATTTATTAAAACATAACTTGCATTGTGTATTTGGTTATTGTTGCTTTGACAAACGCTCACCTGAGTTGTGTGTATCCAATCTACTGCTTCTATTGACAAATGCTCATCTTTGCTGCCTGTATCCAAATCTGTTACAATACATGACGTGGAACCTTTGCAAATGAGCACTTAGCTCAAAGGTTAACTGATGTACAAATAAATAAAAAATAAATAAATGGGCATTTGGATGAGGGAAGGGGAAGTTATAGGGGTGCAAAGTCTAGCACTTTATTATTACCAGTCTACAGAGTCTGGGCACTCATAAGCCATGTTGAATTGGACTCAAACGCTTGAGAAGATTTATTTCATGAAATAGTTTTTATTATAAATAGAAGGTAACAAACAGGTACTATGTCACAATGGCATAAGTTGCAAAGGCTTGGCATCACTTGACACCACTGTTTTCCAATATTGTAGAAAAAATATAAGTTGTCATCTAAAGTGTTGTTAAATAAAGAGCCAGCAGGTGGCATTGTACAGAAACAATGCTCCAAGTACATGTGCTTCCACAAGTCATTAGGTGAGCGAGCTCTATGGGTTAGCTAGCATATTGCAAGAAGGCAGGCTAATGCACAGTAATGTCCATGACTGTTCTTCATGGTTTGCCACTCTAGATAGTAATCTGACACTTGGCACCAGCATATTTTTACTATGGAACCTCCTATGAATGCTACCTTATTGCCACTTTACCCAGCCTCTGCCTTCCTCTACAACAGCAACTCAATTGTATAACTGGGCAAAAGGTATGGTCATGACTTCAACAAAAGTATCACAACTTTTCACAATTTTACAAAACGTCATGAAATTTTACTTTAATTACTGATGTTATTTTAGAATCTTTGCTTATAACTTGGTCTCACTCTTTTTTTTCATATTGTTTTTTTTCCTGGCTAGCAGCTCGTCTCTCAGGGATATACCCTGTTTACAGTGATACAACCTGATTAGGCTGAGCCCGGCCATCATTCAGCTGGCTACCAAGTATTTCTGCCACATTTTTCTCTCCCACTTCCCTTGGTGGGGGGGCAGTCCCTCTGTCAGTCTCACATAACCACAGATTCCCTTATGGCAGGTGAAATCTCCCTGGTCCAGCTGCAGGGATTGCTGTGTTGGTGGAACCTACTGCCAAGCCTCCCCAGCTAAGATGCATTGTTGAGCAGCAGCTGTCTCAGCCACAGCCCATCTCCCGATATGACTTTCCAGACTCACTTCTGAACTTAGGTCATCAGTGTAGTAGTACAACACTTCGCTATTTGGCCATGGAGGGGGCCTCAAAGCCTAATTTTTTGGGTCAGCGAACCTAACAAAACTGGTGATATTCCTTCCTCTAGTTTTAAAGTCAGAAGAGCTTAAAATTCTGTAGTTTACATATCTGCAAAATGTAAATTAGTGTCTGAATGTCCAGAGGCTTATACCTGTCACCTTTAATGATAGAAATCTGAAATGTGGTTCACTTCTGTATGTACTTTAGTAGAGTCTTCATACCAGTATAGGAACAATTTGGATAAATGCTTTTTAAATTAGGTGGAAATAGCTGAAATAAAATTGTGGTAAAATTTTGTGAAATTTTTGTAGGAATTTTGTGACATTTTGTGGAAGTGAAATCATAATTTCTTCAGAATATCACCAGTGGAAGATAAATATCACCCAGTCCTATTACAGACACAGGTTCTGGGCTTCAGAAGTGCTGATTTCAGAAAAATGGACAAACTAGTTAGGGTCAAACATAAGGAGGTGACCCATTTAAATTCTTTGTTCCCATAGATGCCATATGGCGTCAGAACCATCCATTGCTGGATCCAACCCAAAATAGCCACTGGGAGCAAATGAGTTAAAAGGGGTTGAAGAGAAATTTTCTGTCATCAAGAGGGAAATCCAGGAAGTATCAAAAATGTGCCAGAGAAAAGTCAGGAGTGATAAGAAATATGTAAAATTGGTTTTGTTCACTGGGGACGTGGGGAAAATGGGCAGGGCCAAAAAATGTCTACTTTCAGAAAACACAAAGGAGATCCATTAGAAAAGAAAAGAGAAATACACAGTACCTAGGTAGGCTAAAAGAGGCCAGCATTGCAGCAAAGAGGGTCAAGGCAGTGGCAGAACTCAAGACAGTAGAAGCTGGTGATGGAAAATGACAAGGGCTTCTTTTGGTCCATTTCAGAAAAATGAAAAAAATAGAGTGAGACTAGAGAGATGGAAGAAGGAAGGTGAAGTGGTGGTGGAGGATGATGGCAAAGCAGATATCCAGAATAAATTCTTCTGCTTAGTATTCACAGTTGAGGTGGGGTCCTCTCTTGGAATGTCTAAATTAGTTGGAAGGGAACAAAAAATAAACTAGAGTTGAGGTACAACATGTGACCTTTTGGCCTGAAGGGATTGAAGGAGAACAAGTCACCAGGCAGAAACAGACTGAATCCCTGGGTGACTAGGGAGGTGAGGCCAGTACAGATACAGCAGCATCCCTACCACACCTGTTTATCTGCTCGATGATCCTTGGTGGGGACCTAGTAGACAGGAGTATGGCTGATATTGTGCTTTTTCACAAGAGCAGAGGCAGAGGCAATCCATGAAATTATAGGCCAGTCACTCTGACCTCAGTAGTGCAGGAAACTAATTGAAAAGATCATAAAAGGGCAGAGAAAGAGAACTTTCTGGAAGTAAACTGACT
Organism: Neoceratodus forsteri; assembly: GCA_016271365.2. Taxonomy (NCBI): domain Eukaryota; kingdom Metazoa; phylum Chordata; order Ceratodontiformes; family Ceratodontidae; genus Neoceratodus; species Neoceratodus forsteri. The sequence continues at coordinate 236,281,447 of CM028132.1, read as the reverse complement.
ACAAGATAGCTGGCAGCATGTTTTTTTTTTAAAGAGGAAATCTTGTCAGATATATCTTGTAGAGTTCTTTGACTTTCCGTGCCAGGTGATGGGTAGGTACAGGTGGGGGATGTCCTGTTTTTGGACTTTATCATCCAGAAATGTTTGCCAGCTAGGGCTGCCTGTATCAATGCACATCAGTGCCACCTATATAATTTGGGCAGCTCCATAATTCCTCAGTTTTTTTCCCACCATCCATTGCTCATCTGATCACTAGAGAATCAACCTTGAAATTCACCATCACCTTTTCTTGTGTTTTTCATGATTTAGTACATATAGTTTTACTTCATCACTGAAGGACAAACAGCTATTATACAATGGCAAGGAAAAAATCCTGGCTCTGATTGGTCAGTGCCCACCTTCACCAATGAGGTTATAGAAACATAGAAGATGATGGCAGATAAGGACCGTGTGGTCCACTTAGTCTGCACATTTTCCCTACTTATCTCATTGTAACATCACTGTATAAAGGTCCAGAAGCAAGACGACCTCACTAGACAAAACAAATTACTGTGCCCCTTCATATGGAAGCCATCGTGGGCTTTGCATCCTCCCCACCGAATCTCCAGTGGTCAGTCATGAACCTAATTCACCAGCCAGAACTACACACACACACACACACACACACACACACACACACACACTGGCAACAACCTTCTACTCCCCACATTATTCCCCCAAACACAAAAATCCTTTAAATAAATAAGAAAATCATCGGAAACAACATTTTGATTGGGGGTTCTGCTGTAGTGAGAGCACTTTCAAACAGCCTTGCTCGCTGCACACACTGCTTCGTTCCTGAAAGAAATGGTCACGCTTCTTATGGCCACCTTAACAAAACAACTAAAAAAAATTTAAGTTGATAAAAAACAGTCATGAATGCAGTGCCACACTATACAGACTGCGGGATATTTTGATTGGTACCTCTCATGGCTTCCGAAGTAACGGCCAAAATATCGGAAGTAGGATCACTGTTACAGAACTCCTTCATAGTTCCCAGTCCTCTTTGTAAGCTGTCAGAAATTAATAAATACAAAAGAACTTCACTCAGTCCCAGGACAGGCAGCAGGACTGGGTTAATAAAACAGTTCCCCCACAATCACAAAAGAGGCAACGTGGGGAGGGGGGAGTGCAGGGGAAGGGAGCAGTCTGCATACTAAAACCGCACCACCTACAGATGAAAAACAGTATGGCAGCACTATTTTATCATTCAGTATACCTACTCATCTATAAATCAAATACAAAAACACATTTAAAAGTATGCATTTATAATTTTCCTTTTATTACTAGAAACAAGTCATTGTCTAATAGCAATAATGCACTCCAAGGTGTGTGTCATGCTGGGCTAACATCACTTCTCAGATGTTGGGCTCACTTAGCCTAATGCCCAACCACTCAATGTGTGATGTTATCCCTGCACTACACACACCCCATCATGTATTATTGCTTAATGTTTCTATCTCTGTCACTGTGGCAATATTAAAATGTACAAAGACTAAAATATGCTCATACATTGAGTGTCTGCTGCCTTGGCCTCACACATGATGATAGGGACTGTGAGATTTGCCAGGGCTTTAACCAGGCCATGAGGAGAGGTGCCACAAGACTTTTCTGAAAGATATACAAGGTGTACAGTATTCGGTACCAGGTTCAAGGCCAATTTCATCTGCCCACTCCACTTGCTCCACATCTTTGTTATTCTGTTGTTCACCAAGGCAGTTGATAACAATGGAGAAAATTCTGCCACAGATGTCAAAGGCTTCAGATAAGCTGAAAGACAAATCTGCCTCAGATTTGTAGAAGATCATGGTCAGGGACAACACCTACCCATTCTAGGTCTCCCTTAAGAGGAGATGAAGGTTAGTCAACTAAGATCCAAACTGCACCTGCAACCTCTGGCTCTTTAGTCATTTCCATAATCAGCCTTTAACCAGAGCCAGTCAGCTACACCATCACCATACCCCGTCACGAATATCATCCATGCTGAGGCCTTGCAACAGTTCATGTCAGCTCTGTTTATGCAAATCCTGCTTTAGTGCCTGTTGTCAACACCAATATGTTGATGTTTCCTGTTGGACTATGTTTTGGGTCATGCACCTTTGACCTCCATTGTGGGCTCTATATCTCCTCCATCAACACCTCTGTAATTGATGCCAGCTTCATATCAACATCTCCCACACCCTACCCTTGCTGAGAAGGAAGAGGAATTTGATCTTGACCTCCAACATACCGAGGAGGATTATGAGGAGAGAGAGAGGGTGACCTGCCCCTTCCTCCTCCAGCTCTACTCTGTTGTCCTGTAGTAAATACAGTGGAGTTTATATCCCCACATTCTCTTCCTGAGGATGCCTCATTTCAGACTCTCCTCCAGCTCATACAGGGATTCACTTGGCTTCATGCCTGAGTAGTACAATTTTTCCAAAAGGAACCTATTCGAGTTCCTGAAATTTCTTCCATGACTACTGTGATTACCCCTCCTATACACCTTGCTTTGAAAGATGCCTCTTTGGCTCCCTGGCGCAGGCCTAGTGGCCTTTCTGCTGTGGTCTCCAGTGTATGTAGATTAGCAGTATTTGGCTTTTTGTCCTTTTATTCATCACAACGTCAACAACGACAAAAAACAAACATACTAGCATATGCCTTAGGTGCGGTTCCTGGCTTTGAGTAGCTAGCTTTGCCACTGATGTTCAGCAGTCAGTCCTTAATGCACTGAAAAGGAAATCCTAGACATGTCAGCAGTCCAGGCATTCCTCCTGGAGGGTCGTGTCACTGCCATGATTGCCCAGGCTCAGCTGGTGTCATCTTGGCATTATGTCTTGACGAGATGCATTCTACAGCTAAGTGGGTTTATGGGTGTGGCCATCCTTGTTGTTCCTCATGTATGCCTGCACATGAGGATTAGGCATTACCTGACCCTGGAACTGCAGTTTCAAAACCAACCAGAGACACTTGAATGCTGTGTGACCTTGAATACACAAGTCACTTAACTATTCAATGTTTCAATCTGCCACCTTTTAAATAAGTAAAAGCATGATCCCACTAAAAATGAGATGTTAAATCTCAGTTGGGCTGTTCTGGGCAAATACATTGTAAACAAAACAAAAAACAAAATGAAAAAAAAAAATGTGCCAGATTTGAAATGATTGCACTTTCCTCATGTCCTTCCAGTTCAGAAAAACAAACTAAAAACAAGATGTTGCATTTTGGGATATCCAGGGTAAATACATTGTGAAACAAAACAAACAAAAATACAACCTATGGAAAAAAATATTTTTCTACTGGAAACATACAGAGCTGAATTGATGGCACCTTCCCTATGTCCTTCCAGTTTCTGAAAGCAAACTTTTTACTGCAGCAAGACGATAATGTTAATTTTGCAAGACAGATGCAAACCAGCTGACAGAGTCTCTCATTTAACAATAGCAAGCACTTGAAAGCACGGGCACAAGCTGAAAGCCTGACCCAAACTGGCAGTGTTTGGATTAAAGTTTATGCATTGTAGCAGAGGGTTACTTTGCTGGCATGTGAGTTTAGTGAGTTAGCATATCACAGTGTTTACTGCAGGTTTTCTCTGCTTGGAACAGAGAATGGTTGCTGTTGTGCTGGTTCAAAGGAAAGAGAATAGATGATTTCATAGGATTTTGTAAGTATCTGTTATAGAATGTAAGCATCAGGGCCTCGTACAGTAAGTGCAGACACCAACAAATCAGTGCACTCAAACTGAATGCTGAACTGCACATTCATTAGTAGTGCTGTGCGGAATGTGGTATTCTGCCAGTGAAATTAGCGCAGAATGACCATTCTGCTGATGGAATTTCCATTGGAATTTTGCTGGTTCTTCTGTGGAATTCCACCTACTGTGATCCGTGGAATAATATTCTGCTGAACAGAATTCTTTTTCCATGGAAAATCATTCTGCAACTATTTTCTACCATGGAATTCCACCGTTCCGTGTCTGGCGAAATGAGGTGGAATTTAGGCAGAATTTTTAAAATTCTGCTGAATTTCATTCCGCTGGAATTTGAAAATTCTACACAGCACTATTTATCAGAAAACAGAACCATCAGGTTCACCAACTCTTTTCAGTGCACTGTCACCTCCTCAGTGAGTCACATACACATACAGCAAGTTCCTTTGTCAGGTGTTTAACCCTCTGAGCAGAGGATACAGGTTTTTCATATCTGCTTCCTCTTCTCAGTCTGCTGTAACACCTGATGAAGAGACTTACGTAGCTCTTATAACTTGTGTACTGTGACATCTGTGTTGAACCTCTCTTGGTCCAATGCAAGGAATCATAGTCTTCAACAGATCTACTGTATGTGGTACAGAAACAACTGCTAAACACAAACGGGGTTATAAGTATTCAACAGACAGGCCCTTATCCAGCTATCCTATCAAAACATAGAGCTTAGAGAGTTTCTTCTTATATTTTCACCATCATCACATTCAGGATTGCATCCCCTTCTAAATCATTTCTATTCTGTGTACATACCAAATGATCTGAACATGGCTTTCTAACCAGACGCTTCTTTCCTATTTATTAAATTTGATTAAAGAATCAGATCAACAAACAGTCCTGACTTAAGCAGAACCATCATTGTGTCATTGATTTTTACTGCACTAGAGTCCACTGTTGTCAGTATAGTGAAGAATGGATGTGACCCCCTACTGGCTGAGGTCTTGTCCAGGTACTTGCATCTCATTAAAAGAGAAAGGATGGAAACAGAATTCATCTGTTAAAAAAAAATCCCACTCTGTGGCACTTCTGATCCCTTTGTCTGTGGGTGATGCTGCTAGTCTCATTATATCATGACACCTGCTTGTTAAGCTGCTGCTCCTCCAAGATTGAATATACTGAGAAAAGTCTCAAGGGAACCACTTCTAATTACGGTACAGTTTTTCTTCCCAGCTGCTTCACAGAGAGTGGTGGCTGTAGTTCACTTATGAATATGAAAGCTGCAAATGGGAGTGCTTTAGCAGGCCCTCCAGTGTGTCAGAACATCTCGCTACCTGAATTACAGTGAAAACTGTTGCCTTGCATAGGATGATCTGTAATTAGGGAGCAACAATCATCCAAATGGTGAGGTATCACCTGGTATGTTTTGATAATAGTTTATTTATTTATTTATTTAAGAGTTTTACCAGGATGGCATACTGAGTGGGTTACCACTCGATTCCAGATGCGTCCTGGGGGAAAGGGACAAGTGGAACATACAAAACATAAGCACAAGTAGAGTGTACATGAATGCGATTACATTTGCTATACAGTAGAGGAAGACTGTACATGTTACAGTAACACTATACAGTGTTGTTGTGAGACCACAAGGGGAGAAACTGGAGCATACAAGTAATTAACATGAAGTAGAATCACATGAAAGCAGATACATATTACAAACATTAGGAGAAATAGTGCATGTGACTATTAAAAATATGCAGAATTAGCTATGAAATCAAGCAACAAGGAAAAATAGAGAGTTTATTCACGGTTTAGATAGAGGACTGCCATCTGTAACTCCTACAATATGCTCAACATAACATGAAAGCAACGCAGGGATGGTGTGCTATGAGTATGACAGGAGGGCCTAAATACGAGTAGGGACTTGAGGTTTCAGCTCCTAGGTGGCCCTATGTGCAGGCACATATAGAGGAGAAGTGTGCCTTGAGGAGAAGATTTAGGTGTAACGTGTTAGCGAAGTCACGAATGCCTGCAGGGAGTGCGTTCCAAAGTTTAGGCATGAGGTATCTGAATGCCGCTTAGCCCCTTGAAGTGGCCAGTACTGGAACATATAGTAGCCGGGAGCTACCACTCCTGAGGGTGTAGGTGGGTTGTGGTGGGACTGAGAGGGCAGATGTAAGGTAGGGGGGAAGGGACTGTGACAAGAATTTCGCTGTGGTCCTGATGCTGTGGCTGTGTCTATGGACATGGAGCGATGTTAGATTGAGGGAGCTGTAGAGGTCACAGTGATGTGTCAAAATTGAGCATTCAAGGGCAGAGTGACAGAAGGAGTGGTAGAGAGGGTCAAGGCTGGTTATGGCTGACTTTGGAGCAGCACTGTATACCGTATCCCCGTAGTCCAGTATCGGGAGGATCATTTTTTGGACAATTACCTTGCGGGTTGCCAGAGGTAAGCTACCCTTGTTCCGATATAATGCTCCTAGTTTTGGGTGCAGCTTTTTGTGGATCGAGTCAATGTGAGTGGAAAAGTCAAGGGCTGATCGAGCCAGACCCCAAGGTATTTGAAGGAGGTGCAGGCCTCTAGAGGAGGTCCCTTAGTGGTGAAGAAAGTGGGGGTAGAAAGGAGTCTGGAGAGCCTTTGTCTTGTCCCAAATGTTAGGGAGACTGTTTTCTTGGGGTTAAGGAAAAGTTGGTTTGAGTGAAACCAAAGCTGTACCGCATTAAAATCTTGTTGGAGAGTAGAGGCCACTTCATCATGGGGTGGGGCCTGTTATGTATAGTATGGTATCATCAGCGTACAGGTGTATGGATGTGTGAGTGCAGACTGAGGGAAGTTCAATTAGGAAAATTTAGAAGAGTAACAGGCCGAGGACCAAGTCTTGTGGGGCCCCAGTAGTAACAGTGAGGGGGGAGGAGGTGTTAGGTCCATTTCTTACTGATTGAGTTCTACCAACCAAGTAAGAATGAAACCAACTGGTGGCATCACCAGAGAGTCCAGCGCTAGAGCATTTGGATAGCAGTAGAGGGTGGGAGACAGTGTCAAAGGCTTTAGCAAGGTCGATGAAAATGGCTGAGGTGGTGTGCCCTTTATCCATGCCCATGAGGATGGCATTGGTGAGCCTTAGCAGGGAGGTTATGGTGGAGTGTGATTTCCTGAAACCTGATTGGAAGGGTGTAAAGAAAGAGGTGGAGTCAAGGAAGGAGGAAAGTTGGGCAAGGACAAGGCGCTCCTGTATTTTGGCAAGGATGGGGAGTAGGGAGATTGGGCGGTTGTTACCCGGTGATGAGGGGTCTCCACCTTTCTAGAGGGGGATGATAGTGGCATACTTCCAGTCAGATGGTATGTCAGCAAGAGAAAAAGAGAGGTTAAACAGCGCAGCCAGCAGGGTGGCAATGGCAGGAGCAGATAGGTGTAACATTTTGGAATCAAGTCCTGAAGGGCACTTGCCTTTTGAGGGGTTGAGAGATTGCAGGGCTTTCAGCACAATGAGTGGGGTAACATGACAGAAAGAGAAGCCAGTAGTCTGGGAGGATGTTTGCATCGGGGTAAGTGCATCCTTGGGGGGGGTGAGGTAGAGAGGCTATGAGAGTGGATGCATAACTGGTGAAGAAAGTGTTGAAAACGGAGGCCACTTTGACTGGTTCAGTGACAGTGGAGTCTTCTACATTTAGGGTTGGGGTGGGGGGTTGAGCAGGGGGAGAGAAGAGTGACTTGATAGTTTTCCAGAAATTTGTTGGGTGATTTAGGTTAGTATTGAAAGATGCCTTGAAATAGTTGGCTTTAGCCTGATGGATTTGTCTAGTGCAGGAATTTCGAAGTGAATGGTATAGTTGAAGTGCCGCCTGGGTGCCTGTTGCCTTGTACTTTTTCAAGGCATGGTCTCTAGCATGGAACCGGGCAATGAGTTCGGCAGATACCCAGGGCAGGTGGGCACCCCTTACCCTCTTTTTCTGTAGTGGTGTGTGGGTGTCCCATGCTGCTAGGAAAGTATCCTTAAAGAATTTTAGGGCTGAATCGAGGGAGGAAGCCGGGTAGATGAAAGACCAGTTGGTTTGTGCCAGGTCCCTTAGGAGCGCATCTAGATTGAGAGCTTTGTACGACCTAGTGAACAATGTCCCTGGTGGCGGTGCTTTGGGTCCGTATATTTTTCTTGCAGCGTAGATTATGTGGTGATCACTTAGGGAGTCAGGGAGGAGTCCGGCTTCGACTACCCGATGGGGGTGCGAGGTAAGGACCCAATCAGAGAGGGAATGGTTCTGAGATTTGTGATTTAGACGAATGGGTTCAGAAATCTGTTGGGTGAGGTTTAGGGCTGTGATTTGGCTACAAAGTTTGGAGTTATTGTTTGCGAGCCAGTTGAAATTAAAATCTCCTAGAATGGGTAACTTGCCCCTAAAGGAGTTAGCCTTTTTTCCTGCCCAAACGGTCTTGACAAATGAGCGAATATCCAGGTATAGTTACTTCTGAGCCCAGGTGATGGGGTTTTAACCAGGTCTCAGTGATTATCATTACATCTGGGTGGATTGACATTACTATTGGTTGAAGGGCTGTGATTTTATTCAGGATGCTACAGATGCTTAGGTGCATGAGTTTAAGACCTCTTGGTAATGTGAGGGTCTGGTAGGTGCTGGGGGGGGGTACGGGCCAGGGTTTAATTCTACATCCCCAGACAGGAGGAGCAGCAATACTAACAAATGTTTAAGAGTGTGCAAGCTTGCAGGGGGTAATCAACTGATGTGATGTTTGTAGAGTGGTATTTAGTGTGGAGGAGATTAGAGCTGTCAGGCCTATGTGAAAAGATGGCGGCAGGATAGTAGCACCAGGGATCCAGATGTTCTGGGAGTAGCAATATTGCGTCAGTATTTGGGAGAAAGTTACATGATAGGGAGTAAAGACGTTACCTAATGTGAAGGGGTTTGGAGGTAGGCAAGGATGGGAAGCAGGTGGGAAGGAAGTTAGGGGAGTGAGATGGCAGATTGAGGTGAGAAACAAAAGCAGCATGATGCTTTCAGGGTTTGATAGGGGGATAGGAGAGTGTAGCGGCCACTAGAGGGGAAAATATATAATCTGCTAATGGGAGAGTGGGCTGATAGGTTTTTGTGCACACGTGACCAATGCTATAAGAGTCAGCATCTGCCAAGGGGGTGGTGGGGCGGTGGGAGATAGCTGGCTGTAGCGCAGTGGGCTTACGTGTTGAAAATCTGTGCTTTGATGCCGCGCTTCTGCCGTATCTGGGCAGTCTTATTCTAATTTCCATCCGCAGGGGTCCAGTGGTGGGGGGATTAGAAGTCCTCAGAATACTGCAGACAGACTGGCGAGGAAACAGAAATGTGAAGTTGATGAGTGTATGCATACTTTTCTATTTTTGGAATAGCTGGAGAAGTTGCTCTGTTTTAGTCTAGATTTCCTTGGATTGCCATTTTAACAGGCACTGATGCTTGCAACATGTAAGGACTGAAGTAAATCCTGCAAATGGGTTTGCCAAGAAAATGTTTGGGAAACATTTTAAGTTACAATTTAACAGAAAATCTTTCCCATGGTACCTTATAAAAGTATGTAGCAAAGGTGGATTATTGATGAAAATGAAGCCCTCAACTGCTTTGTACTTCATACTTTAAACTTTGACAATTCAACCGTGCCTGTGACATCTTTGCACCTTATAAATCCAAAACAATTAAGGGTACCTCTAATCCATTGCTTACCAACTCTCTCATTGGACTCATGAAGAGTAGAGACAACCTTTGGCACATAGCAAAAAGCACCTTGTACACCCATAGCAATAAATTCATAAAAGGCAGCCAGAAACACTTGCACTAAACTCATAAGGCAGGCTTAAGCCTCCTATTATAAAGATCTACTAAGTAAAACTTGGGGTTCTGGAAGAGAATTTTGGTGCTCTTTAAAATCCCTAATGGGCAAGGCCCCCAAGACCCCCCCCCCAGATCTGCTAGTAATGGCACAGGGGTACCTACAGGAGCACACTGACATTACCAATGAGCTCAACAATGCTTTTAGTGATCTAACTGGAGTACTCCCTGGTGATTACCTTAAAGATATGCAAGGTCAGCAGGACTCGACCACTCAGCAAATTTCCCAACAGGAGGATGTACCACCATTTTACTTCAAACGTGTCACCAAGCCTGAAACCATCAAGCATATCAAAGGGGTGCTTGGCAGAACCAGGATGGGGGCTGATCTGATTGACATGAAGTTGGTAGGTCTGCTACTGGATGAACTGGCCAGTCCTATTACTATGGTGTTCAATGCTTCCCTTAAATCAAGAGTGTTTCTAAATGCCTGGAAGTCAGCTGTCACCGCCTGTCTTTAAGGCAGGAGACAAATCCTTTACATCAACTACAGACCTATTTCCATCCTTCCTTCCTTCCTTCTTTGTCTCAAAGGTCCTTGATAGAATGGTCTCTGAGTAGCTTACTGAATACCAAGATAAATATATTCTACTTTGCCCACAGCAGCATGGCTTCCAGAAAAAATACTCTACACTCACCTCACTAGTTGATTACTCATCTCAGCTCTATGATGCCTTAGAAAGTGGGCAGGCAGTTGGGTCGGCCTTCATTGACCTCACAAAGGCCTTTGACTCGGTTAATCACAATCTACTACTAAGTCGCCTCTGGTCTACAGGCCTATCACCTGAAATGGTACCATGGTTTGGCAGCTACCTCTCCAATAGGTCACAGCGTGTGAAAATAGGGGTACCCTATCTGCAGCTAAGAAGGTGCTACTAGGGGTCCCATAGGGCTCAATTCTTGGACCTCTACTTTTCAGCCTTTTCATCAACTCTGCACCAATGGCTTGTTCAGCGCGTAGTTCTCTATGCTGATGATGCAGTAATATCAGTTTCAGGAAATGACCACAACTCTATCACTACCATACTCCAAAGCAGCTTCCTGAAACTTGAATCTTGGTTTATACAAAACAAGCTACTCTTAAACCACAAAAAAAACTAAATGTCTGCTCTTCTCCACCTCCCAAAGCAAAAAGAAGTACATATCCATGCTTATACAAAACCAAAAGAGTGAGATACTTCAACAAGTAACAAACTTCAAATATCTAGGCATTACCTTCGATGACACACTCACCTTCTCAAGCCACATAGACTGTGTAATCAAGACTTCAAACATAAAACTTGGTGTCCTTTACAGACACAGGCATTTGTTGACACCTGATGCTCTAAAACTTGCCATAAGTGGTTCAGTACTGTCATCTGTTGACTATGGTCTACCTATCTATGGGGCTAGCACAAAAACTGCCCTTAATAGGGTTAGCACACTCCACAATAAGGCCTGCCATCTTACTTTGGAGGCTGTTTTGGATAGCCACACCTGCTCACTATATACTCGTACTGGTACTGGGTGGCTCCCCCTAAACCTGAGAATGCAATTCCAAACTTGCCTACTACTAAAAAAAGTGCTTCTTGGTCTCACCTTCCCCTCTCTGGGAAGTCTTTTTAAGTGGGCAGTTCCAACAAAATCAACCATAAGTACTGCTACTGACAAGTTGGTGACCCCCTTCAAAAGGACAAAACTTGCCCAGAATTCCATCCTGTACCAAGGACTGAAATGGTACAGTGAGCTACCTGCTTACCTCACTGGTACACACAAGATCAGTTCTTTCAAAACTGGGCTCAGGTCTCTTCTTGGCATGAAAATGGATTGCACAAGAATATACTAATGGAGTCAGGGTCTCATCCGCCCATACCATACCTTTTCTCCACCCACCCTCCCCCTCCTTCACCCCTTCATCTCACCAGACAATGCCCACTTATGGCTGTCAACCCATCTTACCCCCCCTTCCCACCTCTGATGATGCCACTTTTAGATAACCACCCCACCCTTATCTGTTCTAGGTTGGCACACTACTTAGTGAACCCCAATCATTAGCCTTGCCAACCTTCTCTTATCAGCCCTTCCACTCTGCTATCACTCTTTTACAATGTACATTAGTCTCAGTCATATAAAACTGCCTCTGTAAATGTTGTATACGAATCGCAATTTCTATTTATACCTGCCAATGTAAATGTCTCAATGGCATCTTCTGTATACCTTTTAATATTGTAACTGTTTAATTTTGTTTATGTAACACTGACTTGGAACCTTCGAAAATGAATCCTTGACTCAATGGTGTTAATCCCAAACTGAAAATAAATAAATAAATAAATAAGTTTCTGCCCTGTCTAAAATTAAAAATTGTAGCCCATCCCCATGGTCCTTTCTACTCGTGGATAATAGATACAGTATTATACATACTGCAAGTCCCCTACATGTTTCTGTACTATTGTAACTGGGGAGGCCAGGACAAAAGATGTGTCAGTGATTGCTACTGTGTCAGCAGTTGGTTAACTGGCTGTATTCTCTTCTCCACCAACTCTAAAACTCTTCTCGTATTATTATGAGTTCAGTCATGTCTGTGATAAAGACTGTCTGCTACCTTCTGTTAGCTGTGGGGATCTAAGATGGTACAGTCTTCCACAGGTTAAGTGGCCATTAATTTGTGGATGGTCACCTTTTTCTCACAGGGTAACAGACAGCCAAACCCTGTAATGATTTCATTGGGACGCCACGATAATAGCATTGATCTGCAGTCTCATTGATAGCATTATGAGATTGAACATTGAATCATTCCTACATGATGAGCTTACATTGGCTTTTACTGTAACCATCATGTACTGTAAAACCTGACTCGTAATTCAGACTATAAAAGTTGGGACATTAAATGTTGAATATAGAACAAACAGGGGGATAGCATTAACTCAATCCTCCCAAATTAAAAATATCTTGAAAACGATCACTTTTGACATCCTGTCTGGATAAAGTGGGTGAGTCCAGAGCCATTCAGGAACTGCCAAAGGAAAAAAAAAAGTTGCATCATTTTCTCATGCTCAGAATCAGACACAAAAACTAAAAGACTACTGAACAACTGTTTCTGTTAAGACTGTTCATTGTTCATGTAGATACAAACACACGAAATGCCAGCAGAAACAGGCCTCATGGTCTATCAAGTCTGCTCAATTGTGCAGCTAGCCCCTCAACTTGCAGCTGCTCCGCCATGAATGTAGCTGAATACCTACTGAGTTATTGTTCTTGCCATGGTTATTTGGTAGCTATTTTTTTGTGAAAACCTACATTTACAACAAGTAAGTGCATTTGATTAATTTCATCTAGTATTAAAAATTCATAGATCCATATGTAACCCCTGAAAGGTAGGGGCTTACCTGCTGGGCTGTCGGAGGCTAAGGGTGGGTCTTCCTGCAATGGATGTGAACTCTAACTGGAAAAAGTGGTAGAGGTCAGATGAAGAGGGATTTTAGTTTCCACTAGTTTTCTTGTTCTGTGCTGCTGACAGCAGGGGTTTCCTTATGCCTGAAGATTGACCAGAGGACTTGCTGACGTCACCTCCACAAACCATAGTAGAAACACGGCTGGCTAATTTTTTAGAAGTGCAAGAAATGCAGCACGAAGTGAACAAAAAGGTGTATTATCAGCAGCAAGTTCATTGTACAAAATGTAAACAGATGGACATTGCTATCTTGTCAACCTTTGATCCCAATTCAGCCAGCTAGAATGCAATGGGTCCTGATAGAGATAGAGACTATGAGCACTCTGGAAGAAAAGCAGCATGAGTGCTTGGTGCCCTTTTCTGGCTACTAGGGAAACCAGGAAAGTGAGTAACAAAGGAGTTAGCAAATTAGGAGCTGAACTGGGAGTAAGCCAAACCTCCCCCTGCAAGGAGTTTCATTTAGTCCTTCTAGGTTGTTTGGAGGAGAGAGAAGTGCTGAGGAGGGAAGCTGAGGGCCTAGCTGGACCTCAGAGCTAGAGAGCCTGGTTGTGTCCTGTTCAAAGCTGCAAAGTGTTCATGACAAACTGTGTTTTGTATGCTGTTGAATCCTGCAAAGGTGCAGAATTGATCTGCTGTGTTTCTGCTAGGAAGCTGCAGTAATCAGAGGTAGGAACTAGCCTGTTCTACCCTGCCTGGTGTGAGCAAGGGAAGAAGTGGTCAAGGGCTTGTATCCAGGTACCTGGTACCCATAGTTAAGAGATCACCCCCTGGAGTGAGGTGGAGAGGTCTTTGGTCTGGGCCCCTCGAACTTACCATACTGCCACATGCTGGGCAAGTGAAAGGAACAGCCATGAGGTGAGAGTGACCATGCTCAGCCTAAGCCTGCTGCTGTGAACATTGGTGTCAAACAGCACCAGAGGCCAGTGAGGTCACCTCCCTGAATCCATCTGTAGCATTTTTTTGCTTAAATCCAGGACAAGTGAGTACTGGCCTGGCCAGCCAGAGAGTTGTAACCAAGTTTTCTGCTGGATTACAATTTACTGTAAAGTTCAAGTTCACTGTGGATTACAAATTGATCTTGTTAAACTGCTGGCCAATAAAAATCATTCTGGTGAGATAAATAGCAAGTTGGCATTTCATTGCGTGCACCAATGCAAGATCCCAAGCACCACAGCAACAGGCCAGCAACTGTGTGTGTTTTACCTGGGTACCCTGTAGTTTAAATGAACTGCAGTTTAACAGGTACATTGTTTGAAGTGTATAGAGAAACTGTGGAGAATCTGCTACTGTGGGTAGTGGGAGGCCTTACAGTACAATAGGCCACACCTGGGCTATTGTGTGTGGATGCTATGAGGGCCTGGTAATGCACATCTCCGAGGAGACACGGTGCACATTCAGAGACCACATCCAAGGGGTGTTTCTGGTAATACTGCTAAACTCCTCGCCAAATCTCATATTGCCTAATCCCTATTCCTTCACAGGACCTGAGTTCAAGGAAGATAGTTCTGTTGTTTGCCTCTCAAATTTTGGTGGGTGATCATATTATTAGAGATCTACAGTAACTGGAACAAAGTATGTTTGGTTAGAACTAAAGTGTGGGTATTTGTACTTGTTGGTCTCAAGGAGGTACAGTATCTGATACTCATTAAGGAAGTGGATTGATAATGCATTCCAGGGTGCAGTATCATACTTTTGACCTAGCCCACTATTTTCTTTCTCTGGGTGGAGGCAAAACCCCCAATGTGAGGCATTCAATATGCCAAGGTAAGGGTAGTAACCAACAGAAACATCTCTAACATCTGCATGGTGACTGAGTCACAGATATGTTACAAAGAATCACAAATAGGGAATCTAGTAAAGCTCCACAATAATTCCAACTCAAGGTTCTGGTGACATGAAGGAACACTTGAATTTCACTTTTGTGGTTGTTATGTCATCAGAACCTTTTTTTACAATCTTGGATTTATTGTATTCTTCCCCGATTGGCCTCCAATTTGGATTGGTCCCCCAAGTCCCATCAGCCAACTTCCTAGGAACTTAACCATACTCTGGTGCATACTCACCACAGGACCTTTTGTGGAAGTTCCCCATCATTAGTGCAGAGCCTTCAGGGGACCAGGCCATCACCCAGCTGGAATCAGATTATTTTCCATCCATTTTTGCCCTGGATCCATGTTTATCTAATGGCACAATGTAGATGCACACCTTTGCGAAGACACCCCTAGTGTCTGTGTGTGGGGTCCCTTGCCAATTGCCTGCAGTCCTGCTTCACTGACACCCAGATTCCTCGAGGCAAACAAAAATCAGGATGCACACCTCCCTCCCTCCCTCCCTCCCCAGAAGGGCTAGAGCTATCACATGTATGCTCAATCCTCCCTCACCTGGCCAACCCTTGGGTGATCCAAGTCAGTTTCTGAACCAGGATCACTGGTATAGCAGGTGTTAGCTCTACCATTATGCTATGGGCCAAGCCTATGTCATCAGAACCTTGAGATGGAATTGTAGCCACATAATACATGGTTCCCTATTTCTCTACCTATAATCTAGTGTTCATTCCACCTCAAAACTGTTTAGGCTTGACACCATGTGCGGTGCTTTTGGTAAGTAAGCACTAAACTGCCTTTCCAAAACTCACTGTTGTGACCTTTATATTGAACTTGGCCAGCCTTCCCGGCAGTCCTGGCAGCTCTCCCATGTATAATCTTCCTGTTTTAATTCTGGGTGGACAAATTTCCTTGGTATGTGTTGGCACGCCTGTCCCCACAGCAACCTTCTGGATGCTTGTTCAGGGTACTGAAATCCAGGTGTTTCCAAATCCCAGGGCCTTACAGAGACACTGGTCAAAATGCCTTCTCCTACAGATTCACTTCCTCTGGAATTTCTTTCCCCTTGAAGATTTATATTTAAAGAAAAAAAACCTTACTGCACTCATACTTGTTCCAAAGATTTACTTGTCAACATCTATAGATTCTGCACTTCTAATTAATCTGGGTATGCAAGCAGTTTATGTTCAGACATACAGTACTCTACCCAGACTTGATTCTAAACTGTAATCACTCATACTGTAACATTGTTGTTTGCTAAATGTGCCTGCCTTGTGGACTTTCTGCACAATATACTTCTGTGCCCTTTGGTAATCTGTATAGCACGTATTTATGATTGTTCCAGCACCTTCATTTTCCTACATATGCCTGCACTATTGACTTATTTCAGTGTTCATTAGTATACATTTTGCAACAGGGATATAAGCACCTGCAATTGCTCTGATGAGGTCTTTCTGCCTGTCTAGCTGCCCCCCCCACACACACACACACAGCGGTGTACACGTGGAAATACGTCATTCAGTTTAGTGTGGTTGCCCGGACCAATGTGTTTAAAGAAATAATTGTGGCCTTGACCTGATTCCTTGACAACAGTAGTTCAATACACAGCAATCATCATCTGACCTTCTCCTTGTAATCTTTAGCACTATGATTTGCAGAACAGAGAAAAGTAGTGGAGAAGAAATTTCACTTGTAGATTCCTTGTGCCCAACAAGAAGGAGAATTTATACAAATGTATTTATAAACAGGCGCAGTTTGCCTCAGGTTTAATATCCAGGGTATGCAGATTTCTGCAAGATTTTCAAAATTCTTAGATCGCTGCAAGCTCCAGCGTGCCGACAATATGGCACATGGGGCTTGTAGTGATCTAGCAGGTTTTTATCCCATGTGGCAATCGCCACAGGGTCGACCAACTTTCTCTGCTCTACCTTGCATCAATCCTGGGGGCCCTTGTTTCAGAGCTTGCACCAGATATTTGACACAAGCTGCTGTAACTCATGGAAACGGTCGCAACTTTGTCCGAGACTGGAAAATCGGGTGTAGTTACAGTGAAGCATTTAGCACATGGCCAGAACCTAAGAGTGGTGGCACAGGGATGGATGCAAGCCCTGTACCAGGTTTTGAAAATCTTGCCTGAAGCTGAAGTTTAATATCAGACTCTAAACCTGGGGCAGGAGTTTTGAAACATGCTGCAGGGCTTGCATCTAGCCCTGAGACATGGCATTTTGGTTCTGGTAGTGCACCAAAACCCTTCACCACAACTGCACACGATTTTACAATCTTAAGTATAGTTGCAACATTTTACAGAAAGTATGACAGCTTGTGCCAATATCCATAACATGGGGCAGGATTTTCAAAACTCTTAGATCGCCACAAGCCCCAGTGTGACAATGATACGGCGCATGGGGCTTTTGGTGATTTAATGGTATTTTCTATCCTGTGTGGTAATTGCTGTAAGATAGACCGACTTTCTCTGTTCTACCTTTAGGCAGTCCTGGGGGTCCTTGACACAGAGCTTGTGCCAGATAGTTGGCACAAGCTGCCATAACTTGTGGAAACTGTCACAACCATGCCTGAGATTGGAAAATTGGGTGCCGTTGTGGTGAAGCATTCAGTGCACATCCAGAACCTAAGAGTGGTGGCGCAGGGCCGATGCAATCCTTTCACCAGGTTTCAAAAATCCTGCCCAGAGGATCCCCAGATTGCTGTAAGCTAGACCAGAAAAGGTTGGTCTAACTTGCATCAGCTGCTGCATGGGAAAGACAATCCCATTAGATTGCCACAAGCCCCATGCGCTGTATCATTGGCGTACCAGGGCTTGTGGTGATCTAAAAAAATCCTGCCCCTGTTTTTTAAAGACTATCAAGAAGTTATAACTACGGGGTAATGCTGAGCAGCTATATGAAGCACATAAACTTGGACTGTGCTCCTAAGAGAAATCTTTCAGACTTTTAAAATACATATCCTATTTCATATCTGCTTGACAACAAAAGACTCATGCTGATAGAAAAAAGTATGTAGAAGGCCAGAATTGGATAACCTAAAGATACAACAGTCGCTTTAGACTTTAGAAGCTGATGGCAGCCCAGCAGGAGGGGAAACAGCTGTAACAGTATGCACCACTTGACCCCAGCTCAGCTGTCTTGGGGGAAGGCAACCCTTACAACAGTAAATGATATGTATGCATAGTTACTGTAGACTATGCAAGAAATGGATAAGAAACTGATTGGCCTAACTAGCCTAGTGCTACAGCACTGGTGCTACCACCTTCCACATCAGTGACTCCTTGACTTCTTGACATTTACAAATGTAACTATTTTACTTAAACTGGATTGTACAGTAATTGTTCACTCAATTATCACTATATGTACCACTGTCTTGTATTGCGTAATGTCAGGGTTGCCACTGTAAATGGGCTCTGTACCAGTGGGCTTCTCCTGGTTACCGAAGTCTAAATAAATAAACAAAATAAACAAAACAAATTAAACTGTAGGCAATTCCAAAGAAATACATTTTAAAGGGTTCTTAAATATATCCACCATGTGGGCAGAATGAATGCTAGGAGACAGAATTCCACATGGATGGCACAGCCACCACAAATGCTCTGTACCTTGAAATCGTCAGACAGGATTTGGGGACCATTAACAGGCCAGTATCAGTGGAGTAGAGAGGGAAGACAGAAGCATGAGGAGGCAGGAGATATTTTACTTGAAAACTAGATGCAGAGAGGGAAGCAGCAAAGGGTATGGATTAAGTGTGACCCTTAGGCGGCACTATCCCTAAGGCACCCCTGCCTGTATTTATAAGCACAGGTTGAGGGGCCAGGATTAGTATTTAGGTGCCTCCACCCAAAGTAACAATAATGGGTGTGTCTGTCTAGCCTGTTATAACCCTCTGGGAAGCTACAGCCACCCACCAACCCTCCTAGTGGCTTTAAACCTTTAGCAGTAGCTAACACACAGTCGGTAAGTGGCAGTAATAATATGCACAAACCTTTCATACTTACCACCAGGGTTGGACCTTCAGTGATATCCCTGGAGACCCCCTATAAAACAAGGTTAGCAAGACAACTGTATACTTTCAGTAATGTAACCCAACTAATAATATGAACTTAAACCAGGTTAAATGTGAAACAACAATCAGATTTATTTAGGGGGCATGAATTTAGTTACATGATTGGTATTCTGATTAAATTCAGGTTCTTGGCATGCACTTTTAGTTGCAAAATAGGCAGTCCTGCAACACTGGGTACCCAGGATGAAATGCTAGCTAGTTAGAGGCGATGCCCGGTGGTGGCAGCGTTGCAGCTATTGTTGGGGCCCTTGATGGAAAGAAAAGACAATTAGCATGCACAACAGCAAGATGATTATTTGTAATCCTGGCCAGTTGGCCCAGTTTCGTGAAACCCAAGAATTTAGAAAAGAAATCAGATAGTACCACAGATGATTAAGTGACCTGTTGCACGGAGCTACCCTGATTGTACTCACGATACCAGTTGGCTGTAAGGTCGCAGGCAATATGGAGCCCTCGTGGTGTTCACCGATGTGCATGGGGAAGCAAGGCCATCATGACACAATCTCCTCTTCATGGCCTTTCCCTACAGGTGGCCACAGCGTGCGAGTTGTTTCTGTGCAGGGGTTGGATCCCCAAAGCTGGTCTCTCACTGCGGACAGTCTCTGGTGCATGACAGCTGGTCTGGGATGGGATGTCAAAGGCCCAGGCATGATGAGCACGTTGGCAAAATTTGATTTGGTTTTGCAGGTGAAACCTCCAGCTGACATAACAGATTGGGTTGTGAATAGGCAGGTCTTGACTCACAGGAAACATCCAGCACATTTAAATAAACAGCATTAACTTTTCACAGAATGGATGCAGTCAGGTTGCTATTGCAATAGATTCACTGAGTAAACGTCTCGATCCAAAATCAGTCTTGTACATTAGCTGGGCCGATCGCTTCGCAGGAGCAAATCTTCAGTCCAAAACATAAGTGGTGCTTTTAAACTCTTTGATACTTTCTGCCACAGTTCCAGTCTTAAATTGAATGATTCCGTCTTCTGCAATCAGGCAGTCCAAAGCAGGAGAAACAGTGGCAGGGAGGCAAGTTAGGTCTTTTCTCGCCAATTCCCCTAAGCTCTGTTCAGAGTGCTGATGCTCGATAGCTCAAGCTACTCACACTTTAAGCTCCAAATCTTTCTGATCCACTGTCTCTAACAGTTCTGGGCATTTCTCTTAGAATCCAGAGTTTGGTTTGCTGGGGGAAGCTGTCAGTCACAATTTAGAACCCCGCTTCTTTCCAAATTAATGTGCCAACCCAAAAACTACAAAAACTACAGTTTGCTTTCCCATGAGACACTTGGGCTGAGGACCCTGTGAGATCCCTGGAGTCCTATTGCTCAACTTTCTGGAAGTCCCAGACCAAACATGATGGCTCACATTCCAAAAGGCAAACTGCAAGGAAATCAGGTTAAACAAACTTCTCTAATTCAGATATAACAATGCATTAGAGGTAGATAAGTACAGTTCCCATACAGGCTCCCTCTGCACTATTATCGACTGCAGAGTGAAGCCAATCAGAGCAGTTACTAACTGGTCACAAGCCTTAAAAATCACTCGGACCTGGCTCAGATCATTCAGTATACACATATTGGCTAGACTCTTAATGGGACAGGCATGGAAGCATAGCATGGCACTCTCACGTAAATAAACAGAAGCAAACAGATACCCCTGAATCTATTACCTCTAAAGGACATCAGACTGACAGGGGGCATGAAAGGAGCCCAGGAAGACATTAAGGTAAACCCCAAATCTGTAGGGGGATTACATAAGAAATATCTGATTCCGATTAGGTATTTCGATCTGAAGTGTCATCAATATAGGACAATTACTGTATATATGCTAATTGAGGCATATTGATTTAAACTCTGGATTGTTTCTGAGACTTTGCATGCATAGCTTTGGAATGCACCACCCAGTTAAGCAGATATTTCTGGACTGGGTTTCTTCTCCAGACTGAAGGTTTACTGTAATGGCACCAAAAACACTTTAGGATTTGTGGATCTGGTTTCATCCAAGATCATGGCATAGCCAACTGAAATGTTGCCATATATACCATGAATATATCCATTCATATCACAGAAACAAAGTACTTGGATGATAGTGCTTGTTATATCCTACTGTACTTAGAAAATCCAAGGTACCTGTCTCAGTCTATCTTGGTTCAAAAACAAAAATAACTTTTAAAGAGGACCTTCCCCAGTTGTTTTAACATTCATGCATAAAATTCCCCTTACTGCATTAATTCTTGTTTTGTATTTCTGTAATGTTCTCTGCAATTAGTTTTTGCATTCTGAGCTGCTAAATACTGTAGGTGCACCACAGCTTTTACACTGAGCCTGGTGTTGCTGCAAACCCTGGGCTGTGCTTGTTACATCACTGTAGCTGTGCTCACAAGGCATCAGCACCATGTAGATCGATGTGGCCTTGCTCCCTGAAACACTATGGATCAGTGTTCAGATGGCATGGCCAGGGAGCACTGTATAGGTTCCCATTGAAGTTCTGGCAGTTTAAGGAGTGTTCCAGCTGGGACGGGGGCATGGGTATGGGTCAGGTCTCCTACAATAGTGCCACAGCTCGAGGATGGGTCTTCTGATCTGAGTGCTGCTAACCCTTGTTTCTGGCTCTGTAAATATAGTTGAATTTGGGAAAGTGATTTTTGTTGCAAACTGAGGGCTGAAGTTAAAGGGAAAAATTATCTCAGAGTTGAGCTGTGATGTGGGCATGCACTTATGAATATGTATATATGCATGCCCACTGTCAGGGCTGAACTCTGAGTCTGTATTTTCTTTAATTTTGAGCCCTCAGTTTGTAATGAAACACACTTTCCTGAGTTCAGCTTTCTTTATACAGCCAGAAAGAACATTTCGCTGAACTCGGATAGCAAAAGTTCTTAACACAAATACGGGGAAAAGACATTACGTTACCAGGCAGCAAAATACTGGAATATTTTATCGAACCTAGCGTGTACATTTCCATTGTACAGCCAGTTCAAGCCGGAATTAACTACACCAAGCTCTGTCATATGTCAATGTTTTGGACGAAATGTAAGAACAGACTACAAGAAGTCTGGAGAATGTTACTGAACCTCGATGAGTGATTTATATACACTTATTGTGAATGTTTGTACCCATTTTGTACTTTGACCTGATGTTTCAATGTTTAGGTAACTTGCAGAAAACAGGACAGTCTTGTAAACTAGGCCAACCGGCCTAAAGATTTGTTTTCCTGTATAAAAATAAAGTTTTTACTACTACTACTACTTAACCTGCAGGCAATGTCAACCACAAGTGCAGGCTGGGAAAAGTCTGCTACAGTGTTGTAGGTGGCGCGGGCAATTCACACGGCAAAGTGAAATGCCTCAAAACACCCACACCACCTCACAAACCCCAGAAAACAGGGATCACAACCACAATGGAATGGAACCTGAAATGGCCAAACTGTGGCCTTCAGACGTGCACAGTGGCAATGATCTTGCTGCTGTGCACCTCCAAGAAAGCCACAGAATTAGCCATGTGAATGAGCTTTATATGGAGAAGGAGTGAATGACATTGTTCTGTTACAATGAAGATGCAGTGGTTTCACTAGGGAAAACTTCCGTAACTTGGTGTACAGTACATTCCATGTTTAGCATTGTTCCCCCTTCCCCAAGATGCCATGTTATCAATGCAATATGCCAACGCCAGTGGTTAAGGAATGCCTTGTGTGTATGCCATTTTATGAAGTGTATTTATTTCATGCCTCAGTAACAAAGCACAGTGAATTAGAGAGAGTTGCTGTAACATGAGACAGCTCACTGTCAGTTTTTTCATCTGTGTTTAATGCCTTTGTAATCTGTACTCTGTAATGCCTCTCTGTATACCTCATAGCATTTTGTCACTGAAATGTTGGATACAGACACTCAACAGGTAGGGAAATGAGAGCCACATGTCTTATTAATTTGGGACAAATTGTCAGTCAGAGACACATTCAGAAAACTGGAAGTTGCCTTTGATTACACCTTAAACACTAGCTATAAGGCCTAACAGTGGAGTGTTAATGATGACACCCATTGATGCTTTAGTCCTTGAGAACTGCTAGATAACTGCAGCTCTTAAAGAGCTGTCAATCACACCTGGTCATCTGGAACATTGAGAGAGTAGCATAAGGACTGGATACTACTACTGTAAGGAAATTTTTAACTTGATTTTCAGCCAAGGAAAACCTGCACTATTCAAGATGAACAAGTAGAATATTGTAGGATATTGCACTAGCCCTGGTCAATTTGCACTAGGTCTTGGGCTAGTAGATCAATGTTAAAATTGACCCCTGCCTCTCCTGCTAGCAGTGAACACACCACCGAACAGCAAAAACAGAAAATCCCTAACAAAAGCTTTCAGAATTCTCAATAGGGGTTTTTAAAAATCCTTAAAATTCCCTTGACTAATTCTTTACTGTTACCGAAGTATGCACACCAAGTTATGGAAGTTTTCCCTAGTGAAACTGCTGTAACATCATTGTACAGCACTGTGTGATTCACTCCTGCTTCATACAACGACATCAGCAGGAGCCAGCAGCCAAGTAGCTGAACAGCAAAGGCAAGTGCAGCAGGGCTAAAACAAATAATTCAAAATATGGAAAGAAGAGTAAACCTTTGACAAAACTAGCACATACACACAACATTTAAAGTACATTACTGCATAATATGACTGCAAGAATATTTTTTGGGAACCATCAGGGAAGGTCCTCTTTAAATCCAGGGGATCCCATATCCAACTGAGGATTAACAAACAACACAGTAATTGGATCACCAGGCTCACTCACCAAATATGTAAAACAAGGCTATTTTTATTTAGATAGCTAACATCCAGTCTGACATGCGTTGCCAATATTTTAGGATATATAAAACCCTTCTTCAGAGAGACTGGTAGTATTCTTAAATAGCGACCTAAACTTGTTAAACCTGCTAAACCTTCACGTTCAAAATTCATGCCCACTTCTCCATAAATCTTTTTTTTTTTATTTTTATTTTATTACAGATTCGGAGAGTACCTTTGAGTCCCAGACTCATTTAAAAAGGTTCCACGTCACATAGTATATATACATAGAGACATAACAGCAATGAACTCAGAGACAGATACAGATTGTTTACAGGGAATCAGCCGAGCTAACATTCAAGATACTAGGATTACTTATTAGAGTAATTACACAGTACACTTACGATGTAGATATTTTATAGCACATGAGCGAAACTGGCTGGTCAGTAAGGGAAGAGGCAGGAATTTAAATTCCTGAAATACAGTATCCTCTTTCTTACTCTGTAGCAGAAGAAATGCTGTGAGCCATGCTGGGAGATTGAGCCTTTTAGGCTTAATAGAAATATAGAATTTGATGGCAGATAAGGACCACTTTGCCCATCCAGTCTGCCCATTTCTCCCTGCCTACACTATTACCACAGACTATGCCCGATATACAGCTCATTTTCCCTCCCCCTTCCTTTCAACTATGATTCCCTTGTGCTTATCCCATGCATTCTTGAACTCCACCACTGTTTTCACCCCCACCACCTTCACTGGAAGATTGTTCCAGGAATACATCACTCTTTCTGTGAAGAAGTACTTCCTCATATCTCCCCTGAATCTACCCCCTTAATCTTCATAGCATGTTATCTTCTCCATGAGCTCCTTTTCTCCTTAAAATATTCCCCTCCTGTACCTTATTAACCCCCTGTGAGGTATTTAAATGTCTCTGTCATATCTCCCCCCTCTCTCTCTCTCTCCTCTCTTCCAGGGTGTACATATTGAGGTCCTTCAGTCTCTCTTCATAGGGATTTTGATGCAGACCCTGCACCACTTTAGTTGCCCTCTGTTGGACCACCCTCCACTCTGTCTATGTCCTTCTAGAGATGTGGTTTCCAGAACAGGACACAGTTCTCTAGGTGTGGTCTTACCAGTGATCTATACATAGGCAACAGCACTTCCCTTATTCTGCTGGTGATACTTCTCCCTATGAACCCCAGCATCCTACTTGCTCCCCCTACTGCCTTATTGCACTGCCTGACCACCATTAGGTCATCTGATCTGATTACCCCTAGGTCTCTGTCCTGTTTGGTGGAATTCAGTACCACCCCACCCATTTTGTATATTACCTCAGGGTTTCTGTGCCCTAAGTGTATTATTTTGCACTTTTTTGCATTGAAACCCAGCTACCATTTCCTTGACCACTCCTAGAGTTTTCTGAGGTCTCCTCTCATCTTTTCCACACCCCTCCCCCGGAGTGTTCACCTAGTGCAGATTTTTTTTGCCATCAGCAAAGAGGCAGATCTTCCCTTCTAGCTCCCCTGCAATATCACTTATAAAGACATTAAAGATGACCGGTCCTAGCACTGTTACCTGATGCACCCCTCTGGTCACCCTCCCTTCCTTGGAGAGATCTCCGTTAACCAGCACATTTTGTCAACTGTCTCCTAACCAATTTCTTACTCAGTTTACCACCTTTGGACCCACTCATAAGCTACCCTGCTTGTTTACTAA
This sequence comes from Neoceratodus forsteri, assembly GCA_016271365.2. Lineage (NCBI taxonomy): Eukaryota > Metazoa > Chordata > Ceratodontiformes > Ceratodontidae > Neoceratodus > Neoceratodus forsteri. Next base: position 236,256,046 of record CM028132.1, on the reverse strand, counting down.
ATTCCTATATGGAACAGTGTCAAGAGCCTTACTGAAATCTAGGTGTGCCATGCCTACCTCTCCACCTTGATCTAGTTACTTGGTCACTCACATTCTGAAGTGAAAAATGCAGTTTGCTGCTGAAATAAACTTTTCAAACAAAGAGATTAAAAAGAGGATACCATACTTCAGGAATTTAGATTAGATTCATGGAGAACTGGATGTGAATATTTACCCAGAACATGGTGAATATATGTCAGACTGGATGTTAATATCTACAGTAAATAGCCTTATTTTACATATTTGGTGAGTGAGCCTGGTGAGCTTACATTTTTTGTGTTGTGCCTTGCTTATATTCATTGATTGTGTTGGGAAGTGGAAAAGATAATTACTGTGTTGGATTAGGGGCCTTAAACCTAGGTGAGTAAACAGTACCAGCAATCAAGTTAATTTACATTCTCCCTATTGCTTGTTGGTAGGATGTTTATGTGTGTTTTACCTTGCTTACTCATTTACAGTTAGCTATAACATCCATTTCATTACAGGTCTACTACTGTCCTTGGTACTCTACAATGCATACTTCTTTCTTAGGTCATGGTGTGCTCCATAGTTTCTCTTGGGCCTACGTACAGTATATTTATATTGGACTCATCATACCTTGGGAGATATTTTGAGGGCTTGTGTGTCCTAATGATAATCTGGGATACAAATGATCTTTCAAGAAGCATAACTGAGCTCCAGTAGGTTACCTGAAAAAGAGTTCTATGCAAGCCTGAAATCTTATGTACTGAAAATTTCTTATTGGTCCAATAAGAATCGCCAACTTTGTTTAACATTACGAGAACAAATACAGCTACAAACAATTCTCTGCTACTGTTGACATGAAACACAGTTTTACAGTTACCAAGGTTGCTCTTATCCCCACTTTTGTGTTAGGGGACCACATTTGCCCCCCCCCCCACCGAGTCCTAGAGCACCTTTTCAGATTCTACTGATTCTATAACTACTGTAGATCTGCCAGAAGGACTGCATGTGACTGGCTGATCTCCTTCTGTACCCTCAGGTGCAAGACATCTGGCTTGGGAGACTTAGTCACATTTATGTCATGCAGAACCTTCAGAACTCTTTCTTTAGTAACTATCTCAATCCTTAACCTTCGATTCTTGCTAAACATGAACTTGTTTTTGCTTTCAGGCAGTAACCATATACTTTCTATTATGAGCACTAAGCTGAAATAGTCATTTAATATATTTGCCTTTTCTTTATCCTCTGTGCATATCCTGTTGTTTCAGATTGTCTCTACATTCTCCTATGTGCCATTTTCCCCCCTTATTTATCTGTAGACAGTTTCCTCATTAGTTTTGATTCCTTCTGCTATGCTCATATTTGTGCTCACTTTAGTTCTCCTTATGGTATTCTTATGGAATGCCAGCTTTTCCTTTACTTGCAGCCATGTTTATCTCATTTTGTTCCCTTTATATACCTCAAGTGTCTTTCTTTTTCCCCCAACTGCATCACTTACTGCCTGCTGAAGCAAGGTGGTTTCTTTTGTTTCTCAGCCTTTTTTTGTTGTTGTTAAAAATCTTACACAAGACTGGCTGGCATCCAATTTTGCAACTTATTCTTTGGCCCTACTACTGTGTGCATGTGCTCCACTTCTTATCTGTTATCAACTTCATGTTATTATAGTTAACCTTTTTATGTTGATTGTGCAAGAAACAGGTTGAGGCAGCTTGCTGCAGAAGCGGGTTGTGGAGGCACGGCACTGTTGTGGCCAATGTCCCCACTGCCTTTTGAGGCTTGGCCCCTGTTCCCCAATGGGGTGGCATGCTGCTGCTGACACTAGTTAAGCCAGTGTGCCACCACATGTAACATTTTTGCTGCAGCAAACAGGGGCCGACTCGTCATTGCAGCATCAGCAATTCGCCACAATGAGGGAGTGACCTGCCATTGCTGGGCAGGACGTTGCTATTGTAATATTGTTTGTGAACATGGTGTGGCTTGCTGCCATGTTCACAAACAATATTAATGCACCTCCACTGCTGAGGGGGTGCCCGATCCCCCTTGGCAGCATGCGCCCCGCAGAACAGTTTTTGTTTGCCAACAGGGTCCCCAATCCCCTTCAGCTTCAGTCACCTCCTTTGTTACAGTTGCCGATGGGGGAGCCCACTCTCCATTGGAATAATGGCCCCCACCCCCACAAACACCCAGTACATTAGTGCCAAGGGGATGCCCAATCCCCCTTGGCTGTTGCGCCCCCCCTTTTTGCAGACAGGGGTGCCCAATTCCCCATCGGGCACTGCTGCCCCCTCCAGAAACACTCCATTGGCACTCTGGGAGCCCACCCCAGTGTGTCACATGCCCTTGTAAAAAAAAAGTCCCGCAATGTCTTTTTTTTTACTTGTGAAAAAAGAAAACGGTACCTCGCGGTCTCCCTGCCCCCCTCCCACAACCCACGCCCACCCACTGCTCACCCTGCCTGCCCACACCGCCCCTCACAACATACTTACCTCCGGAGCCCAGCGCGATGATCTTTGGTGGACCAGGAACACATCTGCACTCTTCAAAGCCAACCGCAAACTGGGGAAATGCCGGTAAGCTGTATAATGGAATAAATAGGGTTTTTTCAACTTTGATGCATATCTCAGGCATTTTTTGGAATTTTAGCACCAAATTTTCAACATGGGGTTGTGGGACCCCTCCTCACGAACTCTTCCACTGTCATGGCATTATTCATCCCAGAATGGTGATTTTGCGGTCATTGCGTGGAATCACCTTTCGGGAATGATTACCGAAACAACTGTGCCAGTGTTCATGAGGTGGGCTCTCAAAAAGCCTATGTTGAAAATTTGATGGAAAAAAATCCCAAATGACTATTTTACTTAGCTGCAGTATGCACAGTTGTTACACGTCAGAATCTTTTGTGAATTTGCAATATTTTCACATTGGATTTTCAACATTGGCATTTTTTCACACCTCTTTGTGAACAGTACAGCTGTCATTTTTTATACCCTGGCCGAAATGTTTTTTCACACTTCCGGCGCAGAATGGCGTGGTTGCTGTGGGTAATCAGTGTTTGGGACAGATTCATTTTGTGGTTATTCTGGAGAGTGTTCCATTAGTCCTGGGATCCCCATCAGCCAATCTGTTAATATTCATAAGGGTCTGTCTGCCCTTGGGACAGCGTATCTCAGCTGTGGCTGAAAAGAAAGCAAGAAATAGTTTTAAATGAAATGCAACTGCTGCTGTATATTGGGGGAACTGTTGTATTGGGGGGAGTATTTAAATTAAAAGAAATGCTTTTTTCTGGCTGCAACCAGATAATCTATGGGACTCCGAGATAAGACAGCCTGTCTGCTGCTGCATGTTCAGGGAGATTAAACATTGGCAGCAGTGACAGGAAAACAAACTGAGCAAATTTCTTTCTCTGTGCAGTGACAGCAAGCACTCATCCAGGGCTATAGAACTGTGGGGCATGGGGGAAAATATTTATTTACCCTGGCTGCACCAGAGCTTTAATTCAGGACTGTGCTCATTCTACTAAAGGGACAGTGAGTTAAGCAGCCATTGCAAGCAGCCACAGTCAATTGGAAAGCCAGAAAAACAAAGCCAGAACTTATGTGGGACTTTCACAAAAGCTCATGGGGAAATGCAAAGTCCTCATGGTGACTTACAGGGACCTAATTCTAGGCACTAAAACAGCAGACCAACAGTACATCGAGTAAGGTGCATGCATTATTCATTTCTGTGATTGACAGATCCTCCAGCCAATCAGAGGTCCTGCAGCCAAAAGCCACAACCAATCAGGAGCCTCAGGAAAGCCCTATAAGAGACAGAGTTTGCCAGCATTTTGCCAGATTCCAGCCTGCAGATTCGAGAGGGAGCCCCTACAGGGGTGGGGGCTCAGGCCCCTGCCATGCTTCTGGGCCTTGGCATTCTGTCTATGCCTCTCCATCCAGGATGGGTTGTTTTTGTTTTATTTAAGTTAAAGTAACCTAGTTAAGGTTTGTTAACCTGCTGGTTTGGAGATTGCCAGATTGTCCTCCAGGTGCCAGCCCTCCATCCCATGTTGGGGAAAGATGTGGACTAAAGACCAGATGTAACCCAGCAGCGGTGAGAGCTCTGATCAAAATCTCAGTTGTGAGACGACTGGAGACACCAGATGCCTTCTATCATGGAGATAAACCATGAAGGACCTGCGTGAGTACCCTTGTATCACCCAGTCAAGGGAGAAATATCTTGCAAGCTAACCTATGGGCCAGCTAGCCCTTGTAATTGTTTTATGCCAAGAAGACAAAATAAGTAACCTTGGAGCCGACATGCTCTCTGTCTACTTAGTTGTGAGAAACTGTGAAAGTGATTAGTCTGGGCCTCTTTGCCCAAAGATACTCTAACTCTAGTAGTTATCCTGTTTGTGCCCTGCCTGCTGCCCTGCTGGCCCAGTGCAGGTGCATCCGTGAGACTGTGCTATGCAAAGTGCAGCTGTTGCTGGGGGTACCTAAGAGAGCTCAGACAGCGTGCACTTAATCAAAAATCAAATAAATGTGCTGATACTAATCTGTACCTGCTATTTGGTCAAGATTGCCTGTTGGAGCTGCCAGCCATAGTCATGTTGCCACTTCAAAGGACATGAGACCCTAGAGTCTGTTGTGACTGAGCCTTACACCTGGAAATGACATATTTCCACCATGTTGAATTGTTTCTGAGACCACAGAAGTGCTTGAGAAGTATTGGTATGAGTGTACTGGATGTGACAATATATTTGTGCTGAATATTCAGGATTTGCAAATCCAAAATCTAGCCAAGGTAACCTGGACCAGTTGCCTTTTCTGGAATGTTCAGTTGGTGACCTGCAGGGCAATCCCTGCCCTTCTGCAATGAGCAGGGCAACCCCTGCTATAATGCATCAAGCAGGGCAGCTCCTGCACCTCTGACAAGAAATCAACAGTCATTGTTGTTCGTTTGCTTTCCATGTTAGACCCTTCCTTACAAATCAAAACTGGCCAATACTTCCAGCTGCAACATCCAACAGGCCTGCAACATCCAGGACTTTGGTATCTGGGTACCCAGGGTATAGTGTGAGATTGCGGGGTTTCATAAGTATTGGCGGCTGGTACCAGTGGTGGGGATAATTGTTGTATAACATCTGATTTAGTCAGCAGCTTAGATAGACAAGACTCTGAATATCATTGTCCGGTTAGAAAATTTGTGACTGCCTTTTCTGTTAATTTAGTAGCCACTAAACTGCAGGGTTCACCAGCACAAACCAAAACCTATGTACATTTTGTAAATAGGGATGGGCATAACTTCTACTACTCCTGCTTCTTCATCCTAACTCCTGTGTCCCCCAAGTAAATCTTGTTATTACTGTTGTTGCAAATCATTGTGTGTGAGAATATTATTAGAGAGAGTCATTAATTGCAAAATGTCTGAAATGTCGGGAAATGTCTATTGCGTCATGTCTGGGAATGGTAAATGGTATTTATTGGTGGCATAACACGTCAGAGGGTTATACTAAGTAACAGCTAGCCTACGTAAGGTATACTCTGAGTGGAGGCACTGCTCAAATGTTTAAACTTGATATAAGTTAATGAACCCAAATCCCATAGCCTAGATTGTAGGTAGTAGTCAGGGGTGTAACACTAGGAGTAGCACCACCTAGGGGTTACATATTGCTTTTATATTTGCTTATCCCCCTTCTTATTGATGTGGCTCTTCCCTCTACCTAGCTCCCCACCCCAACATCCATCCCTTCTCTGGCACTTATCTTGACTTCAGCAGATGCAACGTGCAGCTCCTATATTTGTGGTGGGTTTTGTTCGAAGGGGACCAGGTCTTGACTCCCCCGCCATCAAGCCTGTCTATAGTGTGTGTGTGTGTGGGGGGGGGGGTTAAAAGGCCAGCCAGGTTAGCAAGGTCCAAGGAGCTCCAGCTTTATGCTGCAGCACCAGGATGATGGCATTCAATGTATGAGGGAACATGCACAACAATGAGACATGCCCATTCTACACAGCAGCATCCTCCTACCCTTTTTGCTGCTCTGCCTGCACTGCCTCTTGTTATCACCCAGGTGGCAGTATCATAGCAGAGCCCACTGTCCTCCCTCCTCAAAGAAGGAGAGTGTCCTGTGAGATTCTGGATCCTCCTCTCCCCTCTGGATGACTCCAAGTAAGTCTTTTTTTACTGCATTCAGAATGCATGAGATGGCAGTAAACTCCTACTTAATGCCTTCTACCTCTGAGGAGGGAGAACTTCCAGTTGAACAGTTGGATAGATTCCTGATGTCCAAAGGAGGGACATTTCTGATGCAGCATGAAGAGTCGGAGGAAAGGGAAGGTGTCCGAATCCTAGAAATATCCAGCTGTGTGACATCAGCTCATTTTTGATTGTCTCCAGTGTGAGAAGGATTGTAAACCACTAAAAGATGGGGTCTCATTGGCAGAAGAATTCACTATTCACCACACTTACCACGGCATTTAAATTTGTCCCCTACCATTCCCTAATACACTGGACCAGGACTCCTGGTTGGGCAAGAAGGAAAACTGCCAACTATGCTCCACTGTGGGTGGCAAGCCAAATGAGTTGGGCCCATGGAATTTGGAGAAGAGGTCACTCCGGAGCTCCTCAAGCAGAAAGAGGACTGTATGACAAGACCATGTCCCACCTGGCTCTTCGAGAGGGAGAAAACCAGCAAATTAAAAGAAATGTATTGATCATCATCACTAAAGTGTTATTTCCTTAACTAAATTCTTTCATGTTCCTCCTGAGTATATAATGGTAGATGTTTTGAGACAGGCTCTCTGGCCAGCCTTAAAGCTGAGCATCAAGCCCTTTTAAGATATTCTGAGTTTACTCGTCTGCACTGTGCTTAAAACCTGTGTGGCAATCACAGAGGATGACAGTTCCTGCCTTTGAAAATAACAAAGCTTTATCTACATTTCTCTTTTTGTCAGTTATGTTGTTCTACATGCTAGAAAGTGGAAGTCACAGCTACAGTGTACTACATACAGTGGCGTGAAAAAGTATTTGGCCCCTTCCTGATTTTCTCTATTATTGCATATTTGTCACACTGGATGTTTTCAGGTCTTTAGAGAAAATGTAATATTAGATAAAGGGAACCTGAGTGAACAAATAACACTTGTTTTTTTTTTAATTTCACTTATTTAATGAAAAAAAGTTAACCAACACCAACTGGCACTGTGTGAAAAAGTAATTGCCCCCTTACACTTAATAACTGGTTATGCCACATTTAGCTGCAATGACTGCAACCAAACACTTCCTATAATTCAATATCAGTCTTTCACATCGCTGTGAAGGAATTTTAACCCACTCTTCCTCGCAGAACTGCTTTAATTCAGTAACATTTGGTAGGTTTTCGAGCATGAACTGCTCGTTTCAGGTCCTGCCACAGCATCTCTATTAGGTTTCAGTCTGGACTTTGACTAGACCACTCCAAAACTTTAATTTTACTTCTTTTAGCCATTCTGATGTGGACTTGCTTTTGTGTTTTGGATCATTGTCTTGCTGCATGACCCAACCACGCTTCAGCTTCAGCTGACGGAAGGATGACTGGACATTCTCCTTAAGAATTTTCTGGTACAGAGCAGAATTCATGGTTCCTTTAATTATGGCAAGTCATCCAGGTCCTTAGGCAGCAAAGCATCCCCCACCATCACACTACCACCACCATGTTTGACTGTTGGTATGGTGTTCTTATTGTGGAATGCTGTGTTTGCTTTACGCAAGACATTATGGGATCCATGTTGTCCAAAAGGTTCCACTTTGACTCATCTGTCAGAACATTTTCCCAAAAGGCTTTGTGGATCATCCAGGTGCTTCTTGGCAAATGAGAGACGAGCATTTGTGTTCTTCTTGGTTAGCAGTGGTTTCCTCTTGCTACTCTCACATGAAGCCCATTTTTGCCCAGTCTCTTTCTGATTGTGGAGTCATGAACACTGACCTTAGCTGAGGCAAGAGTAGCCTGCAGTTCTTTGGATGTTGTTTTAGGATCCTTTGAGACTTCTTGGATGATTTTACACTGTGCCCTTGAGTAATTTTGGCAGGCCGCCCACTCTGGGAAGGTTCACTACTGTTCCAAGTGTTCTCCATTTGGAGATTATGGCTCTCACTGTGGTTCGATGGAGTCCCAGAGCCTTAGAAATATCTTTGTAACCCTTTCCAGACTGATAGAGGGCAACAAATTTTTTCTGATCTTTTCAGGAACTTCCTTGATCATGGCATAATGTGCTTGTTGAATCTTTGTGCTGGCAACGTGACTCTGATGGTAAGGGCCAAAATAAGTGAGGTTTATATTTAGCAGGGCTGGCTGTAATCAAGCCTGGCTGTGTTCAATCAGCTGACTCTAATTATCCCTTTAATTGGTTGATTTAACTAGGGGGGCAATTACTTTTCACACAGTACCAGTTGGTGTTGGTTAACTTTTTTCATTAAATAAATGAAATAAGTAAAAAAAAAAAGTGTTATTTGTTCACTCAGGTTCCCTTTATCTAATATTATATTTTGTCTAAAGACCTGAAAACATCCAGTGTGACAAATATGCAATAATAGAGAAAATCAGGAAGGGGGCAAATACTTTTTCACGCCACTGTAGCTGCTCATATCACATGCCTTTTATCTACATAAAAGAATCTTTACTCCTCCTTCAGTTGATTGTCAATCAGCTTAGAGTATAATGATTGATTGTCTTTCCTCTGTTCACAGTACAGCTGCACAACAACTACTACTAAGCCTTATTGAAGCAATGACATTTATACAGGTGCTGTTCTGCACCTGCAATGGCAAACTGTCAGATAAAGATGATGACTTGCCCCTTTGCATGAACAAGGCACAGATCATTTATTCATGATTTATTTGTTTACAAAAATATTGCCTTGCCCTGTTATAAGGCAGAGCCTTCCTTCTATCCTCTAGCATTTTTTTTTTGCTCCACTCAATGAGAATCTTTGTCAATACAGATCAGCCTGATTAGAACCATGTTTGTTTTTTTCAGGCACAGTTGTTCTTAACCTTATGTCCTTGTTCAGATATTAATAAAAGTGAGCAAAACACAGTGAATCTAACTGTCCACCTTGCATTTTTTCAATAAACTCTGCTACTGTTATGTTATGTGTTCAGATTGCCTCAGGATAGTGAAAAAAGATTCAGTGTAATTTATGTGTTGCTTGTTCATAGTCCTTACTGGGCAGTACAATGTATTTACAATGTAAGTACATTAGGAAAAAACAGATTTGCTGGCAGAAGTCTCTTTGCCTTCTGCTGTGGAAAACTGTAACTGAAGCTATTGGGGTGACAGTTAATATCCTTTGCTGGACACCCTCCCCTTCATTGCTTCATTGCCCTTTCAAGTGTGAGAATTGTAAAATGCTTTACAGTGTAAATTGCAAAAGATGCAACTGCTGTGACACATAAATTTCTATATGAAACCTTAAAGACAGAACTATGACTGACACAAAGTCGCCTTTGCAACTTGACAGTATCGCTGTCAGTAAAAATTGTGCACACAGTGCAACTTTGCAATGAAAAATATGAAGTCACAAGAAGTTATGGGATTGTGCTGAATCTATGGAAACTAAATACTCGGAATTACTTCTTTTAAGCCTCCAATGTTGTATACATTTCTTTAATCATATGAAATTTACACATTTCACATTCGCTGAAGCTTGCAGAATTTAGTCAAAGCATTTCAAGGAATTTTGCCCTTCACAAAGTATTTCAACTATGGAAATAATGTTGTTGTAATTTGTCATTCTTTATAGAAACAAGCATTTTTCAATGCCGAATGTTGTCTCGCTGGCATTGGCATTGGTAGTGCAGGAGTCAGAGATGCATAATAGGAAGGGCAGTGAAGTACTGAACTGACGCAAACCTCAACCCCACACTGAGGAGACACATTTTTAACACAGGCATTTTGGGACCTCCCCTCATAAACAGTGGCACTGTGATTTTGTTAATCTGTCCCAAAAGTTGGTTTCCCACAGCGACCATGCCATTCTGTGCCACAGGTGTGAAAACACATTTTGGGCAGAATGTGAAAAATGACAGCTGTACTGTTTATAAGGAGATGTGAAAAAATGCCAGTGTTGACAATCTGGCATGAAAATATTGCAAATTTGCTAAATTACAAGGGTGCATAGAAACTGTGCGACACACACTTGTAACAGTCATTTTATGGACTTTCATCACCAAATATTCAACATAGGCATTTTAGGACCTCTGCTCAAGAACAGTGTCACCATCATTTTCTCAAACTGTCCTGAAAACTGATTTCGTAAAGTGACCGTGCTATTCTGTGCTGGACATGTGAAAACACTTTTTGACCAGGATATGTAAAATAACACCTGTACAGTTCATAAGGAGGTGCAGAAAAATGCCAGTTTTGAACATCTGGAGTGAAATATTACAAATTCATGAAATTATGAGCATGCGTGGAAACTGCACAATGCACGCTCATAAAATAGCCATTTTTTTGGATTTTTTCACCAAATTTACAACATAGGTTTTTTTGAGAGCCCACCTCATGAACAGTGGCACTGTCATTTCATCAATCGGTCCCAAAAGGGGATTCCATGCAGTGACCTCAAAATCATCTTTCAGGACTGAATAACACCAGACAGTGACTGAATTCATGAGGAGGGGTCCCAATAACCCCATGTTGAAAATCTGGTGCCAGAATTCCCAAAAATGCCAGAGGTATGCACCAAAGTTGAAAAAACCCTATTTATGCTATTGTACAGCTTACCAGCATTTCTTCAGTTTGCGGTCGACCGTGAAGAGTGCAGACGTGTTCCCGGTCCACCGAAGATCATCGTGCCGTGCTCCAGAGGTAAGTATGGGGTAGGGGTGTGTGGGGAGGCAGGGTGCACAGAGGGTGGGCGCAGGTTGCAGGAGGGCCACTGGAGTCGATGAGGGACTGTTTTCTGCTTTGCAGGTGTAAAAAAAAAAATTGAGGGATGTTTTTTCTTTTACAGAGGCATTTATTTGGTATGCTGGGGTGGGCTCCCAATGTGCCACCTGAGTGTTTGGTTTGGTGGGTTTGTAGCCGATGGGGGATTGGGCACCTCTGTTGACACACAACAAATGGGGTGGACATTATGCTGTTGGGGGAGTGTGCTCCACCATTGGAAAATTAAACTGGGAAGGGGAACATGATGCCAAGGGGGATTGAGCACCCCCTTGGCACACACTGTAAATGGGAGGGGGGTTGCATTATGCCGACAGGGAGTGGGCTCCCCCATCGGCAAATGAAGTGGGTCAGGGCACTCTGCAGGGGCATGCCACCATGTTTTGTAAACTGGTCACCAGGAAAGGCATGCCGCTGCATGAGAAGCTTGGTTCTCATTGCAGAGGACCTTTTCTTTGATCTGGTGGCCAGTTCATGTGTTGCTGGTGTCCGCGCCTGCAGCTGCCTTATTGGGGAATGAGGGATGCACCTACTGATGCGTGCCCTGCATTGGCCCACAGTGACCGCACCTCCAAATGTACTACTGCTGCAATATGTTGGCTGCGCAAGTGCATGCCAATATAAAAAGGGTAATATTTGCTCCCAAACAAACAAAACAAAATGTTTCCAAGTTGCTGAATATACCACCATGTCACAGAAACAAACTTTGCTTTTTTTAGGGCTGCAGGAAACTGATTTGTGCATTTTTGTGATTTTGTTTCCTGCAAAAATAAAGCTTTTTTTGCAAAAACAATACATTTTTTTAGAAAACCTCTAGGGATAGTCATCATTTTTTATGAAAATAAAACTTCACAACAAATGCCATTTAGTATAAAACTGACCATTTGGCAGCTTGTTTTCCAGAAAACATTAATTTTGTGTTCAGTTTTCATACAACTCCACATTCAGGCCTATTTATTTGCCAGTTTTACCTATTGCTAATTTCTGGAATTTTTTTTATTTTACAAACTTTGGCAAATGTGAAATTTACAAATCTTGCACCACTCTATGTTGTCAGTGCTCTAATTTGCTGTTGAGGTGTACTGGTGGAGCAGTCTCTTGAATCCCTTGATATGGATTTTATGGCATTTGGATGAAGTGAATGCTTCAGTGATTTGAAGAAAGTGCAGACTGTAGAATCAAGAACATAAATGTCTCTCTCTTTTGCTGCCTCCCTCTCAGCTTCAGGCAAGCTACTTGTTCCTATGGATCTAAATGTGAATTAGCTGTCCCATAAGTTAGAAAATACTCTCTATTAATTGAATGCCTTAATCTCCCGCAGCTCATAACTGAGCCCACCCACCCCAAGCCACAATCTTACTACCACTTGTTTATCAAATGGGTGCTTTCCTTACACCCACACTGCATTCTGTGTTTGAACCGTACCAGATTCTTTCAGCAACCAGTGCATGGTTTTCTACATTTGAAAGATCCCTTGCCCCAGCACACACCCCTAAAGCATATCTGGATCAGATCATTAAGTTCCCCGAGTCTCCTTGCCTGCTAGAGGATCTTTGTTCCCTGCATCTACTGATTTAGATGCTGCTGTGACCCTATTCTTTACCAAATTAATTGCTACTTGGGAAGAGCATGACTCCATTTGATGATCTCATGTCCATGGATTTCACTTTACTTGGATCTCTGAGGGGTTCCTTAACTTTCTCAAAGCTCTTGACTCTGCTTGGCACCACCCACATGGCCTCAGTTTTACCTGAGTTCTTGATGAGCTACAAACAGATGCATAACACCAGCACAAAGGCTGACAGGGAAGCCAAGTCAGACGGCATTACCCAGATCATCTCAGAACAACTTCAAATATATTTTAGAAGGCTATTTTCTCTATTTTTGATCCCCCTACCCAGTCTGCCAGCCCATCTTCAAACTAGGAAATTCACTTGCCTCCCATCCAGCTAAAGTCACCAATGTTTTAAATAATGTCTTCACCTTCTGCGCTCTCTCCTTACTTCCTCCCTCAACTTCTCCTCCCACAGCCCTCTACTGTCCCAACCTACTACTGCAGAATCTTTCTTCTTCTGCCTTGCTGTCTTGCATGCTCGCAATCCCTCTAAAGTATACAGTCTCAATGGTCTGGACTCTAGATTCAGAACTCCATCTCTCTGCACCAGCCATTGCTTTCCCTCTTACCTCTCTCTTTAATCTTTTTTTTCAACTTGGGTTGGTTCCCCAGTCCTAGAAGCAATCTATAGTTTTCTTCCTCCACAAAGGAGGTGACTCATCCTCTCCAGGGAATTATTTCCCTGTTTCTCTTCACCCTGCCTGACTGAGGTGCAAGTAAAACATGTCCACTCCCAGTTCTCTTCCTTTCTTGACTCCACCTCTTTCCCTTCTCGCTTGTATTCTGGATTCTGCAAATATCATTCTGTTATCTCATCTTCTTTATACACCATTCTGTCATCTAATTTTCCTATGGATTAATAATTCTGTTCTGGGCCTTTTCACTATAGCCATTTTCATTGATCTAGCCAAAGCTTTTGGTATTGTAGCCAACTCCTTGTCTTGTACAAGTTAGTTGACAACCCCAAGAAAAAACCCACCACTGATTCACCAAGACTCCAGAGACCCAAAACCCTAATGTTTTCCTTTTGTTGCTTGGGGGGGGGGTATTTAGGGCTGGAAATCCTAATGCCACATTTCTCTACTTTTGCTGCATCAACTTGAACCCTAACTTGTGCAATAATGCATTTTTTTGCAAATAATTTCCTGACTTTATGAGATTGTGGAATTGTGTGCTCATTCACACAGGTCCCTTTGGGACCTCTGCAAACAGATGCAGATGTGCAGCACCTAAGGGAAAAAGGGGAAAACTCTGTCCACCTTTGGAAGCACAGGGCCCTTGTATGCCCAGCTATTCCATGCAGTGCTGGATGCCAAGATATCATTGGGTTGTCTGGTGGGCTGTGGAAGTGCAGGACCATCTGTTCACTGTGCTTCCATGTGGCCCAGATACAGACACTAAAGGCAAAGAGTCCATCTGTCAGCCAGTGCACAGGGCACTGTGTCACCTATAGGTGTAGACATGCAAGGCCCTATGCCCAGAAAGAATTGTCTTCACTATATGGTACCTTGGTGCATGTGGGCAACCCTGCATCTTTCATTCACTGGCTGGGGGGGTTGCATAACAGTGCCATCACCCCACCCTCACTCCATCTAGTAGGGCCACTGAGCTTGCTCCCAAACTCAGATCTCCAGGATGGGATACCAGAGCATACCCCGCAGGGGTCAAGTTGGGCATTACATGAAATGTTTCATAATGATTGTGATGCTTGGCCAGCTGGTTATGATTGCTCTATGATATTTGTATATAGAATGTGTTATTACATGTCTCTCACAAAACAGCCTGTGGGATGAACCCCCCCCCCCCAAGGTTTCAGTTAAAATGACAGGATATATGTTAAACAGCAGAACTATGTAATGTGATTAACTTCCAAGACATTGCATTTTATTACTTATTGCTTCTTTGAAGCTGGGAAACTCAAATATACATTTTATAATGTCTTCAGAGGAAGAACCGTTAATTTCATATGGTGTTAAAAAGCTATACGGCATCTAGGTGAGGAAACTGCAGAGTTGTAAAAGGTCTTTTGATATGGGCTGGGAACAGGAACTGCTCAAAGAGCACAGAGAAGGAACTGGAAAATCACAGACTTATAATTTGGGAAATTAATTTTGGCTGTTGTTACCTTATTTAATATACCTCCTGCTAAGACATCCTGTATGTATTTCTTTTTTATATTTAACAAGGAGGAGCTAGGTGACATCATGGAAGAGGTGGGTATAGAGACAGTTTAAACTATTCTGTGTCTGATCTTTAGTGACACATTTCTTTGTGGGCTCTTAGAAACAACATCTAAGTTTAAGCACTGTAAGAAGGTATACATTAGAAAGGAAAGTCTAATTGTATTGTGGTAGAAGTTTATGTTTGTACTTTAACCTTGTTCTTTTAAGTGATTGTAGGCTTTGTGATATAGTGTTCTGTGTTTACATTTTACATATTTTTTATCCATTTTTTTAGTAAACCTCTTATTTTAAAGAGACTGCCTGGTGTGCCTTCGAAATTCTTTCTTTTGCATGTGAAGTACAGATGGTTAAAGTTGACAACTGTTCCTAAGCTTAATGGTGTTACTGAACTAGAAAAAGTCAAGAAATAACCAAGGTCTTTCATAGAGTTTTAAGGGTTCATTTTGGATACCTGGTTAGGTGCCCTTAGGTGAAAGATATTTGGCATTCTCTGAAGAGCAGAATTATCTGAGCATGTACATTTGGGTACACTAGCATAAGGTTCACAGTTTGAATCCCCCCAGAACTTGAGACCAAAGGTGATTCGGACCCACAATCAGACAGGAGGGTTACCCTGTTCTGTTACCTGTTCATAATACTGTGCTCAGAGGTTGACGCTGTGGGACCAGAGGGCCTGACCTGCTGAGTAGGTTTGTGACAATGATAATATATTTATTTTTTAAATTTTGATTACAGATTTCAAGATAGTTGTTTTATGACTCCCCTTATAAACATGACATGTGGCATTAACAGTATATTGATCAAAATGTCATTTCCCACCTGTAGTGTAAAAAACACATCTTGTTCATGTCTTAAAAAGTGACACCTATCATGTTTATAAAGTGGTGTGAAAAAATGGCTATGTTGAAAGTCTGGAGTCAGAATATTGACAATTAGCGAAGTTACTGTAAGAATGAACATTCAAGTACTGCAATGTGCAGTCATAACTTAGTGATTTTATTATAATTGTACACTGAATTTTCAGCATAGCCTTCTTATTACCCCATCTCATGGACCTGGTAGGAGAAAATGTTCAAATCCCTGCCAAAATGTAATTCTGCACCACAGGTATGAAAACATATTTTGACCAGGATTTAAAAAATGACAGCTGTCATGTTCATGAGGTAGTGTGAAAAAATGGCATTGTTGAAAATGTGGGGTCAAAATATTTAAAATTAGGCTGGCCCAATGGTATTGAGGGTTAAGGCGTTCAATGCCACATCTTACGTCACACCAGTGACCTGAGTTCGAGAGCTTGCTTGGGTTGCCTGGGGGGAGGGTTTGGCCTGACTGCTCTACTCTCCTAGGGTGGGGGGATCAGCTGTCCTGCTCCTTGGCTGCCACCTGGTCTAGACCGGGTGGCAGTGTTGGAGTTCAGGAAGGAAGAAGCGTGATTATATGTGCAACTCCACATGCGTGCACTCATGGTGCCACAATGCAGGGAAAAGTAGGAGGAAAACAGTGTCCATATGCTCAGCAAAACCTGCCTGCCAGCCCTGTTCATGCTCCATTGCTGGCTGCTGCGAGTTCTGATCTGGATTGTGAATCTCAGGTGGGGGGAGGGCAGCCCTCCCCTTCCTGGCTATGCAATGGGAGGAATCTGTGGGGGAAGTGGGGATCAGTGACACCGGAGAGGTGGCAGACAGATCAGAGTGGCAGGGACAGAGTGGAGTAAGCCACCTATGGTGCATCCTTTGGGAAAAACAGATAATACAAAAAAAAAAGTTATGAGTGAGTGTAGACATCCTCAAGGAAAACCCCACCCACTGATTTGCCAAGATACCGGAGATCCCAAACCCTAAGTTTTCTTCATTTTGCTACTTGAGGTGTGCAGGTGGGAAGTTAGGGTTTGAAACCCTAATGCCACATTTTTGTACTTTTGTCCTGTTAAGTTATCCTAACTGGCATGTTAACAAAATTTGTTGCAAAGAATGTTCTTTCTTTTTGAGGTAGTGGAATTGTATCCTCATACCAGTCAGGAGCCGGCCTGTGTTGTGAGTTGCTTAACAACCGAACATGTGAGGTTATGCATGCAAGAGGTGTGACATCATCCGATCATGTGACATCTGGCCCTTGCAGTCTCAAGAGAGCTTTCCTCATGGACACCTGTTCCTTGTCTGCACAAGGAAGAAGCTGTACTAAAATTGTGAGTGCACTGCCTAAATTAAAAAAGGAAGAAGGCTTATAGGTATAGAACTTTATTAAAGGGGTCTTAATGTGTATAAAATAAATGGAGATTAAAATGGCAAGCTAACCTTTCTTGTTATAGCTAAAAGGGCACAGTGTATGAGATGCAAGAATCACCAAATTCATTAAGAGAGCATTGCATACTCTGCAGACAGGTGCAGTGGGGCTCAGTGAAGGGTTGTGGTGGAGAAAGGCTGATTTCAGCCATTTTAATTTGATTGCACTAGGCATGGGCTACCCAATGGATAGCTTGATTGGATAATTCAGGTATCTGCAATTTTTGATGAGGTAGGGTTGTTCAGATAATGTACAACCATACCCAACATAACAGCATACTTCTCAGGTTGGGTAGTTTTGACATTGGAAACAGGCATTACAGGGCAGTCAAGGGAAGCCTGTGGGATCCTGGGACTCCTGTCATGACTTCCAGGTTGGAAATAGGCATTAAAGGACAGCCTGTGGGATCCTTCATGAGCTTAGAGCAAGACTAGGAGGACATGACACTGGGCTAATAACCTGATTTGTAAGTGGTGTCTGTGTTCTGCCTGCTGTGAGCCTGTGTTGTTCAGAGAGCAGCCAGCAGCAGTCTGGAGTGGAAGCAGCTCTGTGTCCATGGTCAGGTGCTCACACTGCAGTCTGCAGCTAAATCAGAGTGATTATTTAACTACAGATTGAATAATAAAATCATAAAATAAAACCTCCATGAAGGAGCAAAGGGCGTGGGGGTTGGTGCTGGGGACTGAAACAATCTCAGTGAGGGGGAATCAGAGGATCAGCCTCACTCCAGGAGGTGGATGGTGCAATGCTGGGAAGAGAACAGAGAAGGAGTGGGGAATACAGAAGGCAAGGCACTGGCAGCTGGTTTGTAAAAGTATTACAGTTTTTTAGATGCCCCTGAGCCCAGTCATTAAATGATTACTATATTAATCAGTTACACTGTGTGACTCTGCAGCATAGTGAAAACCTTGCTAGGCTGTGTATTACACTGTTTGTTAGATGCCCCTGGCTGAGACCTGTCATTTATTACTGTGACAGTCAGGTACACAGTGTGTGTCTCTGTAGCATAGTGAAAGCCATTTAAGCTGTAATACAGTTTTTATTAGATGCCCAGAGCCCTGTCATTTATTATTGTGACATAGCTTCACTGTATGTCTCTCTACGGCATAATGAAAGCCATGAAGGCTGTATCACACTATTTGTTAGGTGCCCTGAGCCCTGCATTTTTTACTATGACATAGCTACAGTACACTGTGTGTCTGTGCAGCATAGTGAAAGCCATTTAGGCTGTATTACACTGTTTGTTAGGTACCCTGAGCTCTCTGTCATTTATTACTGTGACATATCTATACTGTGTGTCTCTTCAGCATAGTGAAAGCCATTTAGGCTGCATTACACCTTTTGTTAGGTACCCAGAGCACTGCCATTCATTACTGTGCCATACCTGTAGTTACACTGTGTGTCTCTGCAGCAAAGTGAAAGCCTTTTAGGCTGTATTACACTGTTTGTTAGGTGCCCCAAGCCCTGTTATTTATTCCTGTGACATAGCTACACTGAGGGTCTGTGTAGCATAGTGAAAGCCATTTAAGCTGTTTGTGTGGTGCCCCAAGCCCTGACATTTATTATTGTGACATTGGGTTTCACTCCAGCACAGTGAAAGCCATTTAGGCTGTATCACACTATTTGTTAAGTGCCACTAGCTCTGTCATTTATTACTGTAACATAGTTACACTGTGTGTCTCTGCAGCATAGTAAAAGCCATTTAGGCTGTATTACCATTTTTTTAGGTGCCCCTAGCCCTGGCATTTATTACTGTGACATAGCTACACTGTGTGTCTCTCTGCAGCACGGTGAAAGCCATTTAGGCTGTATCACATTGTTTGTTATGTGCCCTGAGCCCTGTCATTTATTATTGTGACATCGCTACACTGTGTGTCTCTGCAACAGTTAGTGAAACATTATCCATTCCTTTCAGTGCTCTGTCTACTATGCCTCATATTTCACAGTCTAAGTCTACTAAAAGGGAGTACAGTGCTGCTGCTGCATGTGCAGCAGTTAATGATATTGGGAATATGAAATATACCACTAATGAAGAACATAACAACAGTAATGATAACATCACCAGGACTGACGCTAAATGTCCTCCTGAACCAAAAAAGCATGTTAGCAATGAAATGAACACAAAGTTTTGGAAAGAACTAACTGGAGTTACTCATAAATGTACTCAACAGTTTGCCACCTGTACCAGGATATTTCCAGCTGCTGAAGCAGCATGCAAGGAGGCATCCTTCTCCAATATAAGCTTAGATGCTGAGACAGCGAATGCTGATAGAGATGGCAGCGATAGTGGGGACTGGGAATGGGATAGCCAAAGCTATGTCCCACATGATGATGATGATGATGGCACTTCCAGTTCATCTAAATCTTGTAGCAATGAGGTCTGTAGTTTTGATGAAGGGGTAGGAGAGGATGCCAGTGTAAGGCATGAGATGCAAGTGCAGAAAAAAAATCATATGCTAAACATAAGAAAAAGAAGATGAGCATGAATGAGAACAATTCATCTCAACAAGGAAATGTCAGTGTAGAGTTTTCTCTAGGTCCCTTGACTTTACTTGAAATAGTGCTAGGCACCGTGGCACAAAGCAAACAAGGTAAACCTTTACTGAATAAATTATTTTACATTGAATCTGCAGACAACTCGCAAGCTGTATGCAGTCTATGCATAAAGAGTGCCAGTTGTAGTGGCAAAGGGGGACATTTTGGAACATCACAAATGATATGACAAAGGCAAAGACCCAATTGAGTGGGGCAGGCCAAGAGGCAGTATGGTTGGTATTTGCAGTAGTAGAGGTGGTGGCAGTGACCATAGTGACAATGAGCTGGAAGCAGGAACTGACACTGAATCACTTAATATGTCCTTGCAGTCTTCCCAGACAAATATAGATTGTTTTCTTCTGATGCCATCAAGTACTGCAGAATCCCAAAGTAGTACTCCATGTGAAAAAGGCATAGAAATTGCATTCTCCCCAAAATTAAAATTATCTTGGGATTCTCATCAACTAATATTAAAAGAAAGTGTTGCGAGGACATCAAAACTTATCCACAAGCATCCAACATACCAGTTTTTGCTTTTGATGTACCAAAATGTTTCCTCAATTTCATAAATTGGATTAAACCACAGTGCAACTTTCCCTGTTGAACATATTTCTCAAAAAAGGCTGTTCCACAGTTGTATGACTTGGTGTGTACCACAGTCATTATGCAGTTGAAACTCTCAGATGTGAAACCAATTCACATAACCACAGATATATGGACCAGCAACCAAAAAGTTGACTACATGACTGTTACAGCTCATAGGGCAAGCTTTCAGTCATACAGTAATAATCTCTGCTCTGTTGTAATTAGTAGGAAGCAGGCTGTATTATGTGTCACCACTTTTGAGGAAAACCACACTGCTGTGAATATTTTGCAGGAGCTGGAACAATTTCAGAAATGGCTTATTCCATATTCCTTATCTCCAGGGTTCATAGTGCCAGATAATGGTGCCAACATAGTTAAGGTGTTACAGATGGCAGCTACCAACACATACCTTGTTTTGCACATTGTTTCCACAATTTCTTAAATGGAAACAGAAATGTTGAAAACCTGTTAGGTTTTGCTAGGAAAATACATGTGAATTTCAGCTACTCTGTGAAAGCACAAAACAATCATTTAGGGGATGTAGAGGTCAAACAGTATACCATTGCATACATTAAAGCAGGAATTTCCAATCCACTGGAGTTCAACATTTTACATGTTGGAAAGGCTTCTTGAACAGAAAAAAGCTGCACATGACTACACCATGCAGAATCAAATAAGCAAACTTGACATCATGCTCAGTTTCAGCAGCTGGACTTTACTTGAGCCTTTGGTCACCTTATTGGAGCCCTTTGAGGCTGCCACATGTGATGTCAGTGCAAACAATGCCACTCAGAGTCAAATTCTTCCTCAGAGAACATCTTCACATTTTTCTTGATGACATAAAGAAAGGCTCTCAGTCAAAGGAAGACACAATAGCTGTTTTGCTGGCAGTTGACTTAAATCTTAGACTGTCAGTTGATCAGAGCATAAATGTCATGTTTAAGAATGACACCTGTGTGTTGGCTAGGTTGCTAGATACCTGTTTATTGGGAACACTAAATTCATCTTTCCTGCAGTTGAAGACATTGAGGATTAGAGAGAGATCCTCTAACCAATTGGGACATTTCCCCACCAACACCATTAACTGATGTGCAGCAGTCAAACCCTGCCAAACCATCAGAGTGCACCTCTGGCAGACACAATAGCACATCTATAAATTCTTCACAATCACAAGTGTGATCAGCAAGAGAAGTAACATCTGCAGCTACTTATCGGGCATCCTATGTTCAAGGTCAGATAGGCAAATCACTTCTTAGTTGCCTGCAACAACATGGACTAGTATCCTATAAAGAAAGTGCAGCTGATTAATCTGCCAGACTGGTAATCATCTCACACAGCACAATGATCCTTGAATATTTTGCATACTTAAGTGTGATTGGCCTCGAGGAAGATCCATCTGTGTATTGAAAACAAAAGAGAACAATATGGTCAGATCTTGCAAATCTTGCAATAAAGTACCTCAGTTGTCCACTTTCAAACATATATTCAGAACCCATATTTAGTGAAGCTGGAGGAATAGTCACTAACCAAAGAACACTGCTAAATCCTGAATATGTGGAAAGACTTACATGTCTCAAAATGAATGCTGACAATTTCCCAATTGTCCCAAAGACTGAATTGTGCGATTCTGAACATGAACAACAACCTGTAAACAGTGATACTGAATATGATGACTAGGTTGTATAAGAAATGAATAGAACCATCACCACTACCACCATGCCAGCCTCATGTGCCACACGACTCTAGTAGATTTTTGTCAGTCATCAGTTTTATATCATGATGCCCTCCATGGGTATAATTTTTGGAACCAGCAGCAGCCTCACTCAGAGCAGCTGCACCTCTCATACCTACCTCAGCAATACCCACTATGGGTATAATTTTTGGAAACAGTAGCAGGCTCAATCAAAGCAGCTGCTCCTCTCTCATCTACCTCAGCAATGCTAGCCATGGGTATATTTTTTGGAAACTGCAGTGGGCTCACTAGCAGCAGCAGTACCTCTTGTACCTGCCTGAGAAATGCCCACCTTAGGTATAGAAACGTAGCAACATAGACTTTGACGGCAGATAAGAAGCTCTTGGCCCACCCAGTCTGCTCATTTCCCTACCTATTGGATAAGCTGCAGAGCCTAGTTAACTAATAGCCTGTTTCTTCATACCCCCACCAGAATTGCCTTATGTCTGTACCATGCATTCTTATATTCTCCCACTGTTTTTGATCCCACAACCTCCTCAGGAAGGCCATTCCATGCGTCCACCACCTTCTCCGTGAAAAAATACTTCCACACATTGCCCTTGAGCCATCCCCCACTCTATCTTAAAATTGTGCCCCTTGTTCTTGCACACCTCTTTTTGTGAAAATTGCTACCCTCCTGGACTTTGTTGATTCCCTTGATATACTTGAACATTTCAATCATGTACTCCCTCTCCCTTCTTTCCTCGAGGATATATATATTAAGCTCATTTAGTCTCTCTTCATATGGCTTCTGGTGCATACCCTGCACCATTTTAGTTGCCCTTCTCTGGACTGTCTCCATCCTGTATATGTTCTTGCAGAGATGGGGTCTCCAGAACTGCATGCAGCACTCCAGATGGGGTCTCACCAAGTGTCTGTACAGAAGGATAACAACTTCCTGTTTTCTACTGGTGATGCCTCTTCCTATACATCCCAGTATCCCCTAGTCCTCCTTACTGCCTTCTCACATTGCTTGCTTACCTTTAGGCCATCTAATATGACTACTCCCCAGGTCCCTTTCCATTTTTGTTGTTGTTAGTGCCCCCCCATTGTGTACTCTACCCCTGGGTTTTTGTTTCCCAGGTGTATTACTTTGCACTTCATTGCACTGAATCTAAGCTGCTATACTTTTGACCATTCCTTTAACTTTGCCAAGTCCCTTCTCATCCTTTCCACCCCCTTTGTGTACCAACTCTGTTGAAGATCTTTGTGCTGTCTGCAAAGAGGCATATTTTTCCTTCTAGTCCCTCTGCAATGTCACTTATAAAGATATTAAAAAGGACCAGACCCAGTACTGAACCCTGTGGTACCCCACTAGTAACCCCCCTTTCTTCAGAGTGGACTCCATTTAATATTACCCTTATGTGTTCTGTTTTCCAGCCAATTTCTTCCCCAGGCTACCACCCTGGGACCCACTCCAAGGCTGGCTTATTTCTTTATTAATCTTTTGTGTGCAACTGTGTGAAATGCCTTGCTAAAGTCTAGGTAGGTCATGTCATCTATTAGATTCATCTGACATGACTTTCCTGCTGTGAATCCATGCTGCCTTGAGTCCTGTGCCTCACTGGCCTCTAGGTACTCAACAATTTTTTCTTTCAAAAGTGATTCCATTATTTACCGTACCACTGAGGTCAAATTAACAGGTCTGTAGTTTTCTGCCTCTGCTTTGCTCCCAGTTTTGTGAAGGGGAATCACATCTGCCATCCTCCAGTCCTTAGGCACCACATCATCCTACCATGATTTGTCAAAAAGGGTAGTCAGTGGTGTCACTAGTTTTCTCCCTTAGTTCTTTTAGAATTCTGGAATGAATCCCATCAGGGCCCATTGCTTTGTCCACCTTCAGTTTATGGGAGTTCTTTCAGACCCTTTCTTCTGTGAATGGGCTGGTATCGACACCGTATCCAGAGTGATTCTATTGATTGGATTAGGTACCTCCCCCTCTTCTTTTATGAATACTGAGAAGAACCATTCATTCAGTATCTCTGCTGTTTCGCTGCCATCCTCTGTCCACCCTACCCCCCTTTATTAAGTCTCACTATCCCTCCCTTGATCTTTCTTCACTCCCTAATATATATATAAAAGGTTTTATCCCCCTTCTTAACTGAGTTGGCTAGCTTTTCCTCAGTTTGGGCCTTTGCTATTCTGATAGCCTTCCCCGTTTTCTTCTGCTTTAACTGGTGCAGCTCTCTGTCCTAATCATTCTGTGTTTCCTTATACTTCCTGAATGCAATCTTTTTCTCCCAAACCTTCCCCATGACCTTTTTTGAGATCCATAGCATTTTTTTCTTCATTTTGATTTATTTATTTGCTTCACACAAAGGCTTGCTGCCTATGTGATGGCAGTTTTGATGTTTCCCCATTGTTTCTCCACCACTCCTTCTTGCCCATTTGCTAGTGCTTTTCTGAGACACTCTCCCATTTTGACAAATTTAGCCCCCCTAAAGTCCAGTGCCCTCACTTGGTTGATATCCTTTCTCTGTCCCCATTTGAGAGTACCAGGTCTGAGATTGTTCCCTCCCAAGTGGGTTCCAACACTAGCTGTCTGAGGCATGTCCTCTGTTGGGCATTGAGAATGACCCTGCTCTTGGATGTAGCTGCAGTAAAAATGATCCAGTTAACATCTGGCATATTCAGGTCCCCCATCAACAATATCTCCCATTTTTTCTGCCATCCTAAGGATGCCTTCTATCATTTCCTTGTCCATTTCCTCCCCCTGAGATGGGGGTCTGCATACAACACTCGTGTGGATTGTGATGCCATTTCCTGTCTCCGGGGTGATCCACAGTGCCTCCTCTCCTCCCTGTATACCCTTTAGTTCCATTGCTTTGATCCCTTCCTTTATATAGAGAGCTACTTCTCCTCCTCTTCTACCCTCCCTGTCTCTGCTGTAGACTTGTGCAACCTGGTATGGTGACACCCCAGTCATGGTTCTTTGTGTACCATGTTTTTATGACTGCCATGATATCCAGGCATCCCTCTTCCATCAAGGCCACTAGTTCAGGGAGCTTGTTACCCAGACTACAGGCATTGGTACTCATTGCCCTCTATTTTGTGATGGCCTTATCCCTTTTAGCCCCACTCCTGTCCTTACTGTCTTTGTCTAATTCTCCATTTAACCCTGCCCTTCTCCTTCTCCTCATCGACTTCTCTATCTTGGTGTTTACCTCACTAACTACCCTATCATTTTTGGAAACAGCAGCAGGCTCACTAAGAGCAGCTGTGCCTCTCGTATCTGCCTCAATAATGTTTGCCATGAGTATAATTTTTGAAACAGCAGCAAGCTTGCTAAGAGCAACTGTGCCTCTTGTACCTGCCTCAGCAATGCCTGACATGAATATAATGACTCGGGGTACCTAACAAACAGTGTAATAGTCAGAAACAGTCTTTCACATGATTTTTGTTATGGTCAGGGTCAGGTAATAGGGAAGCAGAATGAATTGGGTAGTAACTACCTGACCCAAACTAACTACTTGTTTTTCATTCAGGTATTTTTATGGTCATTTCTGGTAGTTTAGAGGTACCCATGGGTAGTCTTGAGGATCAGGTATTTAAATTCCCATCCATGCCTAGATTGCACAGGTTGAAATGGTGGTGGTGAGTGCGCATCACAGGTGCAAGATTATGGAGGAATATGTAAATGAAAAACATATTGTTAAAACATGTATACATTTCTTTCTCAGATAGCATGAACAGTGACAGATTTACCAAAAGTAATGAGTATGAAAAACTGAAACAAACATATAGTGAATTGCTACTATATATAATAGCAACACACTTGAAACTTGCAGTAAGCATACGATGATAAGTTCAACATTAATATGAACTGCAATTTTTTTATTTTAGATAGTGGTGATGTAAATGTAAAAAGGCATTCCCAGAAGAAGCCATGTAATTATGGCAATATGTTGCGGCCTGTTGAATTGAGAAATAATGCTCATCATATGAAGTGAAAAGGAGTATTGAAGTGTTTTGAAATAATCTTTTTGCTCTGAGAGTGCCCCCCCATCTCCTAATCATAATTAATCCAGCATCCTGTGGCAGCTCTGCTTTATATTATATTAGCCATAGTTATCATTTCCTGTAGCATCAAATTGTTGTTTGTATGCATGGTTCCTCCAGCCCTGAAACAGTGTTGGGAATGGGTCACAATGGCTGAAACACAGTTCAGGGAGCAGGTTTGCTCTCTTGACATCATTCTGACAGTGTTGGACACTTCTGTGTATGGTTCTAGCTGCTGCACACACATCTCAGAAGCATGGTGGGAACAGCATTTCTCCCGTTCCATGTGGAGCAGCTTTCTTTCCCCCTGCCCTTATTGCCTTCTATGGCTCATCTTCCCCATCTATTGCTTTTCTTCCCCATTTATGGTTCTCCTTCCCCATTTATGGTTGTCCTTCTCCATTTAAGGCCCTCCTTCACTCCTGCATGTCAGTATATTTGTGGTGAGTGCAGGCATAAAGTAATCACCATGAACCACAAAACCAAAAGCATGCAGAGATCTGAAAGATAAATTCATATAAGCAGATATGTCACTGTGTTGTATGCTGCATTGTCTTACTGTAATTCAAGGAAAGCTCACTTATTTGGCATTGACACATGGGCATTGATGCCACAATGGTCTGAAAGGTGGTAGGGCCGAGGATATAAGTGGTAAATGCTCCCCAGTACTAAATTAACATGATTGCAAAAACTGATTGAGCCACTAATGAAAGTGGTAGGGCCATGACCATAGTGGCTGTTCCTGTTCTGGCACCTATGCACATGGGTGGGGGACTTCCCAGTAGGACATAATGAAAATACTGACTTCCCAGTGTAGTGCCTTGTCTGATTAATGATTAAATAGAGATTTTGGTCAATAAAGTCTTGGCACAAAGCGCTTTGATTGGAGGGCCATCTACTCAGTAGCAGAATGCAAGATCATCTGCACATCCAGTGTGATGTATGTCTTTCTCTGCAGACCAGTATTCAAAAGCAAATACTCATATTTCAGAATGAGTCACACTCCACTCAAGATCATGTACATATGGAAGATACCAGCTTGTGTTTGGGACCCCTAAGGGATCCAATCAGATAGCTTTCACTTTACCAAACAAACAAAAAAAAGAAATGGAGATCCTGTCCCATCCTTCATTAAACATTCTCTTCAGGCTTTGTCATTATAAAAGGTTAACATGAAGTTAGAAATGCACATACAGCCATACAGCTGAATACCCATTTTCCATCTCATTCTATTTTGTGTGATGTGAGTGCGAGTGAAGAGGAAGAGAGGGAAGAAGAAGATGCCTGGATATCACTGCACTACACTACTAATCTATCTCTCTCCCCCACCTTTTCACATTTTCTGAGAATCATTGATGGTGGCATGCAAGACACCACCTCCTGAACAACCCTTCTCCTTGCATTCATACAAACTTATTTTTTCTTTTCCTTTCACTATCAGGGGGAAGGCTGTCAAAACAATCAAATTCCATTCAAGCATACTCCAACAGACATATCCCACATATAGTATGTCACTTTGCAATATTGGTAATAACATCTGCTTTATTTCCATTGCGATCAACAATTTATTTATTTAGTTTTTGTCACAGCAAGGAAAGGTGAGTTAGAAAATACTGTTTATGTACAGCCTCATCTGGGTTGGGGGGGCCAAGAATAGAGATACAAACCAACTGAAACCAAATCAGATTAAGCTGTGGGAAGCATTTTAGTGAATGTGGAGCATTTGGACAGGACACGGGGGAAATTTCCCTATTCTTTTTTCCAGCATTTGTGGTATAAGCCTAATCCCTGCATGGGACTGGAACCACGTGTTTTTGGCCCAGTGGCAGGAGTGTTATCAACTTGAACCACTGAGCAACTGCTTCTCTACATAAAAGCTTTCTGTCAGGACAAATTTTGTCTGGAAAATACTGTAAAGACAGTATTGTCCCTGACTGCAAACATTTTCCCAGAGGAGCGCTTCATTGTTGATTGCACTAGAAATAAAGAAGTTCCTGAAGGTAAAGAGAAAAACTTTTTTTTCTCTGTTTTGTGGAGACTTCATTATTGAAAATAGATTGTCATTTGATTCACTCACTCCATGAGCAACCATGCTGTGTTTTTGTCCCAATAGGTC
Source organism: Neoceratodus forsteri (assembly GCA_016271365.2). Lineage (NCBI taxonomy): Eukaryota > Metazoa > Chordata > Ceratodontiformes > Ceratodontidae > Neoceratodus > Neoceratodus forsteri. The sequence goes on along the minus strand of CM028132.1, from coordinate 236,228,098 downwards.
AGCACCCCACTCACACAAACAGAGCCAGACATGTAAGACTGCTTTTGTAGATAATTACAAGGTGTACAAGCATCAGTCATTAACTGCTACCAAATGTGCTGTGTTACACCAAGTAAGACATCTCAGCATAGACTCCATATGTGCAAACAACTGGCATTTTTCATTTCATAATTATGTGTTGTTTGCTCAACTCTGCAGAGAAAGTTGTTTGTAATATTGTGTTTCACCTAATAGGCACACTACCTTGTTATTCACTGAGGCAGACTCAGTAGTTCGACTATGAGTCAAGTCACGTCCTTCAATTGTTTTTAGGTCTCATAGATGATGCAGCACTCATACTGTTCTGTGGCTTGCAGCTGAATGGTCCACCTAAAGATTATCACATGGCCCTAAATTCGTGTTTTAAAAATATCTTGTATATCTTCATGCCTTCCCAGTACAGGAACATTTTTGTTCATCCTCACAGCTAACACACTACTGATCAGACTATGACAAGGAGATTGATAGCTTGCTACGCTCCATGTGCTCAGTTACTCAGGAGTGCAGTAAAGTCAAAAACCATACAATCGCTCCACTCAGTGAAGATAGGGTCAGCACATCAATAAAGAAAGGAATTAAAATGGTATTATCAGCATGCAGCTTTATTGACCATAACAAACAGATATTCAGTGCAGACAAGTATCAGCTCGCCAAACTGGCAAATGCAGGTTTCAGTTGAGGAAGTAGGGCAGAGTATGATCCAAACAAAACTCACATCAGCAGCATGCTGAATTGCCAGCTGGCAACAGCATAACACATAGGGAGATGTACATCAAGTCAAATGTAACAAACTGCATAAGGTACCATGCTCCAAAGTAGCAAAATACAAGAAGTCCCCCTCATGCTTAAGCATGCCAGTCCATGCCTCGGTGATCACGCTAGTTCTTATGTACTGACAATGAAGTGATCATCACATGCCCATATGATGACTTGATTACAAGGGTCTTGTATAGGGGCAAACTCACCTTTCTCCTTCTGCTGGTAAAACCTCTGCATATGCACTTCAACATCCTATTACCTTTGCTGTATGCCTTTTTTCACTGCTCTAAAATATTGAGACTTTCATAGATAATAACCATGAGATCATTCTCCTCCCCATATCTGCCATTCCCACTCTATCCATCCAAAACTGTCTACAGTGGTTCCTCTTGCCAATGTGGATTACCTTGCCTTTTTGGCATTGAACTATGACTGCCATATTTTGGACCATGGTTTCAGCTTTTACTGATCTTCCATCTATTCCATGACATTCTCCTCACAGCCTACACTGCAACATAACTTTGTATCATCTGCAAAAATACTCATGCTGCCTTCTATATCTTCTCAGATTTAACTGATGAATATGTTGAAAAGGACAGATCTCAGGACTGATCCTGCAGCTATCCATTAGTGACCACATAGCCTCTGATGCAATCCCATCTGCCACCTTCATTTGTCACCTCTGAAATGTTTTACCTGGTATATAGTGGCATCCACCTTCCCCATAACTCTCATCCTGTATAATAAAATGTTGTCACTGGTGTGTAGTGGCACCCATCCACCACTGAACAGCCATCCTGTATAATAAAATGTTGTCACTGGTGTTCTGTGGCACCCTCCACCCCGATCACCCATCTCATATAATGAAATATTTTCCCCGGTGTCTAGAGGCATGTCACACCTCCAGAACACCCTTCCCGTACAATGTGATGTTTTCCCTTGGGGCTAGTTGCACCCCTTGAACACTCATTCAAATTATGAGAAAGAATTTCCTGGTGTCTGATAGCAGCCCTCACCTTCCAGGTACCCATTGCAGGTCACATAAAGTATAACCTTGTGTCCAGTGGCACCCCCATGATCACCTGTCTGGTAGAGTATCACCATATCCTTGGTGTCCAGTGGCATCTCCCATCCACCCAATTTCCCAGCTCATGTCCACTATACTATTCCTGACATCCAGTGGTTCTGCTGCTCCCACACCACAAATGCTGATCAGTAAAAGGAACAGAAATCTTTGATAGCCAAGCAGTCTCCACCTGCCCCACCTGCTCCCTTGCACATGTACAGAATACAGCAGGGGGTGGAAGGCCATTGGATATGGATATGGTGATATTCTACTGAAGGAACACCAGGCATACTTTCTATGACCTGGAATGGGTAATCAGCGGGGAGAGCCACTACACTAGGGAAATCTTTTTCAGAGCTGGGATGGGTGCTCTAGGCTTGGGTTGCCACTAGATAACAGGGAAAACATTTCATTATACTGGATGGGTGATCAGGGAGTGAAGGGTGCCACTAGACACCAGTGGCAAGATTTCATAATACAGGACAGATGTTCAGGGGTGTCGGTGCCACAAGACACCAAGGAAAATATTATGTTATAAGTCACTGGTCTCTAGCTACTCAGCTGTTTCCTGCCACCTTCCTGTTTCCAATACTGTTGCCTGACTGTGCTGCATTCTGTGCCATGGCAGGTCCCTCCTGCCCTGAAGGGATTTGAGTTTAGTGCTTACTGTGGTGCTTCCCTCCATCCCCAAGGCAGTGCTTGAAATGGGCTGGAATGCAATAAAATGCCATTCTGAGTGAAAGTCTGATCACCTAGCAATGTTTTGCCCCTCTGTTTCTACAAGTAAAAGCTCATCAGCATGTAAATATTACCATTGTGGGATTTAATGCCCACTGTGTGTTGGGACTAGTCATCGGCTTTGTGATTGCCTTATTTTGAGTGGCTTCTCTGAATGTTACAAGATGGTGGTTTCAGTGAACTGTGACCATTTTTCTGTAATGTCTCTTTGCTGCAGTGTTATATATCTGTAAACACTAACTAAGCATAACAATTTCACAATTAAAACTTGTTGAGTTCAGAAGTTGGCTTCAGGGCAAAAAATGGATATTACTGTGTCTGCAGCTTGTGAAAGCTGCTTTAATATTGTTTCTTTGGTTGGGGACAGTGATTGTTGCATACAATATCTACATAAAAGTTTATTTAGAGGTAGTTAGTAGACTATTATCTGTCACATCCTAAAATAATATTGTAGTCAACACCCTATTCTTCATAAAGACTCATCTTTCGGCAGTCCAGTTACGCAATGGTGCAAAAAGTTACGTTCTGCAGTGTGGGAGTATTTTACCTAAGATGCAACAAATCTGAGGACATATTGCAATCAGTGTGGTAAAAAGCTGAATTGAGGTCAGTCTAGCTGAACACAAGGAACCAGTGTTCAAGCTGATCATTTAAATGTGCATATGGCATCTTTCTAACACCTGCATCGATCAATTCAGTGTCCACAGCTTGGTCAGATGGCCCAGCAGCAGCAGGAACAGCTGGTTACGGAAAGTGTGGAATCAGATGGTTTGTTCAAGTACTGGAGCTGGCAAATGCATCCCCAGGCACTGACAATGCATCAAAAGGATGAATTCAACCACTATTAGTAATCTACATTGCCCAAGTCATTACATGCTCACACTGAACTGCCAACTTCTCACCCAAGTTCTGTCTGAATGACAAAAATCATTTGGGAGATGATGGCTCTTGATCTCCATCCTTTTCCTTTCATTGGAGACACTGACTTCAAAAGACTCTTCCTCCATTTTATTCTTTGATGATTCGGTAAGGTCCACTAGGTAAACAATGCTTGTTTTCAGGGGTGATCTGGGAGCACTTTTGAGGTTAAGTGACTTGCTTAGGGTCATACAGTATGTAAGTGGAGGTTGTGGGAATCAAACCCAGGCCTGCTGGATGTACCAAGGTATTCACAGCTCAATGCTCTAATCTTTGGGCTATACTGCCAGCCACAAATGATTACTGACTCAATGTCTGGCCAGTGGGAGTGAACCACTGCTAAATGAGTGGCTTCTTCACTGGATAGCAACCCCCAGGACTAACGTCAGGCACCACAGTGCAGCTGAAAACGCCTGCATGAAGTAAAGATCAAAACTAATATTCTATAATGTTTCACATTTTCAAGGCTTGTTTTCACCAGTATGAACAAGGCAGTTCACATGCAGATAGTGACACTTCTGAAAGTGATAGAAGGGGTTATGTGCATTACACTACCAATATATATTGATCAGTAATTGAACATTCGTAAGTCGCATTACTCATTTGGTTGTAACCAAGTCAAGTTCTAACATCATTGCCCTCCTGCCTCCATCACCACCAGCCCTTTCAGGAGTTATATTTAAGCAGAGGCACATCAATAGATGCTAACAACTTACATTCTGTGTCAGTTGTGGAAAAGAAGCACACTGGGAAAAATATTCTACGCTTCATCCAGTTAGTGCTAGAGCTCTAGCCATATCACTACTATCCAAGAGTGGGAATCTTCATAACAACAGTGGTGGTAACATGTTAAGGCAAAGACTTATGGTGATTTTCCACATGATCCTTGTTTAACACACACACACTAAATTAGGTGGTGAGTCACATGCTTGACAAACATCCATAGTTAAAGGAAACACTTTTCCATTGCTTCCTAAATGCGTGGAGCTTCTCTGTCATTATCATCTGAAGCATAATGTTCTGAAGCATTGCTTGATTAAAGATGTTTCTACAAGGTGGAACTCTATACTGTATGTAATGCCGGAGAGGGCCATGGAACAAAAACCTGTTTTACGGTGTATGGAATTCGATGGTGTGGCCTGGGGGGATGTCTTTTTATTGGTACAGTGGTGTGTTCTGTAGAAGTTTGTTTTGTTTCTATAACCATGTGAACAGGTCACTAAAGACTTCAGTGCAGAATCAGCAGCCCATAGCATGGTCATTACCATGGTGAGTCTACATGACTGTCACACACACTATTATTTATGATCCTCTACAGCAACCCAACAAAACAAAGCTGGGGGTGGTAGTAGCAATGGTTCACTGGTAGTGGGGCATGAATAACACTGTTGATTGTGGTGAAGGTGTGGGTGGTGACATCACTAGTTTATTTGAGTCATTACAACAGCAGAAGTAGGGTACAGTATTCATTAAAGAAATAGCAAAGATGTTTCTGCCACAGATTTCAGGTAGGTTTGACAATATTAGATCAAATAGGCTATATGGCATGGGAGCACTTTTGAATCCCAAATATAAAGATGTGTCCATTCCTCTGGGAAGCATAAGGAATATCTCACACAAAGTATTATGGACACTTATTTTGGAGCAGTAAAGACAGTGTGAAGAAACAGGCAAGAATATGTACAAATCCAGCCAAGGTCAGTAGAAGCCGAAAGCCATTATCACCCGCAGGCTGCTCAGTGGCCTATGTAAGATGAGTTGCAGTGGTCTCAGTCCAGTTCCCAGTGGGCAGATGTCCACATAACAAAACCACCAACACACTTGCCACTAATTTGCACCTTTGTTGACTATCTCACGTGAAAGGCCAATGACTGAATATGCATGAAATCTAAAATACCCCCTCACCTATGTGGTGGGTCCCTCCTTGGCAGAGATGAGGCATATTGTGGGGCAGTGTGGGGAAGCTTGCACTGTGATTGCCTATACTGTACCTGTCACATGTATAAGAAGACAACTTAGATCCCAGTGCTGTCAATCCAGCACCTTTCATGAGCACTGAAAAAAAATCATGCAGAACCCCAACCCCCCCCCAAAAAAAACACATTGGGCTTCAGTTTATAACAGCCATTAGATCAGCATACTTTGTGTTGATCCCCACCTGCAGAAAACTCTGGGTGCACCAGAACTGCTCTGTCATATTGTAATAGAACACGGGTCCCTGCACCAAAGCCCCCTGAGTTGCCACAGGTGGAGTGTTGCTCCAAAGAGTTGGAGTACTGGAGGGGTTTGACAGAGGATACTATCAGCCCCTCCACCTGGTGCAAAGCTGGCCCAAGATCCATGACATTTGGGGTGAAGGAACCCTGCAACATGCAGAGTACAGTGCCAATGGTCCCTTTGGAGGGCCCTATTGAGTGGTGTGTGCCATGGCATGGTGTGCCATGGTTGCAGGGTAGCACTGGGCAGTTGTGCTAAGTACACTCTCACAGAGCCATAGACGGGGTAATCCTGAGTGTGAAGACACTGACCAGGACCTGACACACTAGTGTTCTGAGCACTGACAGCTGTTCTGTAGCTGTCACACCCCCCGACTTCCTGGGACTGTCCCTGGCTCAAGGTATGTGATTCAGCATGGCAGGCACATACCCACTGTCAGCACAGCTCTGGTAGCAGAACATGCACCTGTGCCACAGCCCTTTATGTGCTAGCATACCATATTATTGGGTGCCATTGTAGGAATGGCAGGTTGGTTGGCACCCATATAGGCAGGTGACATAACTGTGGGAGAGTGACTGACAATGTACTTGTTGCCACAAATGAAGGAGTGGGGTAGCTCTGTCCCTACCACTGTATCCTACCTAGTTGGAACAGTGTCACTGACATGTCAGGTGGGTGGGTGCTTAGTGTACAACATGGGTAGCAGGTTCATTGCCAGTCTGTCTCCCACAATTATGTCACCTGCCTATTGCAGTGCCCACCAACCTGCCATTCCTACTACTGCACCTGATCATGTGGTGCGCTGGCACACAGCTGTGCCACAGGGTCATGATTTGCTATCAGAGTCATGCTGCAAGTGGGTATGTGCCTGCCATGATCCTGCACTGTGCACCATGCAGCCAGGGACAATCGCTGCTTGTCAGGGAGTATGACAACTATTGGACAGCTGGCAAGGCTAAGAACACCATGGGATCTTTGTCATGGTTGGAGCCTTCACGCTTGGGATTGCCCCATTTGTGGCTCCATGGGACTGTACTTGGCACAACTACCTGATGCCACCCTGCTACCCTGGCACATCATGCAGTGGCACACACCAGCCAATAAGGCCCTGCAAAAGAACCATTGGCACTGTACCTTGTGGGTTGCAGGGCTCCTTCCCCTCAGTGCAGTCCCATTCTCGAGGCAAGGGCTATTACACCAACTCATGGCTAGTCTAACCACCTCCTTGATTTGCTGCCAAGGCAGGGCTTTCAAAATCCCAAATCAGGGGATGCTGCAGCCCTACCATGGTGCAAGCCCCTTTATGACCAGGCCCACCTGTACTTCTGGTGCAGGGATGGCACAGGGCTGGTTCACTGCACGGTTTCCTGATTTCAATGCAGCCTGCATTTAAAAATCAGGATTGCCACAACATTTTGTGCAAGGTGCTATCTGAATCAATTCCTTTTGGCACAGGCACCTTGCGTCAAATTTTGCCCCAGAAAAATCAGGCCTATGGTCATAATACTCTTCCTATTTTGGTGACCTCACTTGTAGGTGTGGGCCATGCTGATAAAATTCACCTTGTGAATGAATTCATGAAGTCTGGCAACTTTGAATCACTCACAAATGCAATCTGTGTATTTGTCACACAGTGAAGTGTCCAGATTTGTGGTGAAACTGTGAAAATTGCCACTTTTTAGGCAAATTAGCCAATTAACATAGTTTTCACCAACAAAGTAGACCCTACATGAATACAAAATATGTAAATTGCCATTCTCTACACAAACCACCATTTTCTAACCCTCTGAACTTGCATAGACTCCTTCTCCCTACCTTCTGTGCTATGCATTTTTATTTTAATTATTAACTGCAAAAAAGTCCTAAAGTAGACTCAAAATGGGGATAGAGGAATATCATACAAGTCAGGAGAAAAGGAGCAACCTAAAATAGAATATAAAAGTATAGGGAAACCTTTTGCCACTGTCATGCCCATTTTTTTTAAATAAATACATAAATAAAAAATGTACTGGGCATAGGATTGTGTCAGTTTGAATAGTCAGGTAGCCAGAAGGGATTGACAGGGAAAAAGGAGAGGGTTGGGGATACTGTTTGACTAACAGGTCTGTTAGTATACAGTAGTTAAAGTATACAAACCTCTGGAGAGTCTTTTAAGGTCTTGAGAGCTTCTGTACTTCAGCAATCCATTAGCCCTAAAAAGGTATAATTTTGTTGCTTGCTCGCACAGCAGTCTCCAAACACTGTTAAATATGACAAATACATTTATAGAAAATGGAATTTTGTTTAAAATGGATGGGCCTCATCTAAGTGCTGAAGAGACTCTTTAATGAAAATCTTTCTTGGCAGCCACAATTACAGTACATTGAAAACATTGTACTTTTCCTGGTGCTGTAGCAATTTTATTTTAATCTAACAAGGGCTCAGTTTATACTACCTTATAAAATATGGGATGTTAAAGCAGTGGGGCAATTTTGTATGGGGAGTTTACTGATCTGCCATTAATTTTAACTATAAAATATGTCAGACATCAACAGGTTTCATGCAGTTTAATCAACAACCAAAATTTACCTGTGCTTGTGTTTTTTAAATATCCCCCAAATTATTTATCCTCATGAAAAACATCTGTAAACACTAACTAAGCATAACAATTTCACAATTAAAACTTGTTGAGTTCAGAAGTTGGCTTCAGGGCAAAAAATGGGTATTACTGTGTCTGCAGCTTGTGAAAGCTGCTTTAATATTGTTTCTTTGGTTGGGGACAGTGATTGTTGCATACAGTATCTACATAAAAGTTTATTTAGAGGTAGTTAGTAGACTATTATCTGTCACATCCTAAAATAATATTGTAGTCAACACCCTATTCTTCATAAAGACTCATCTTTCAGCAGTCCAGTTACGCAATGGTGCAAAAAGTTACGTTCTGCAGTGTGGGAGTATTTTACCTAAGATGCAACAAATCTGAAGACATGTTGCAATCAGTGTGGTAAAAAGCTGAATTGAGGTCAGTCTAGCTGAACACAAGGAACCAGTGTTCAAGCTGATCATTTAAATGTGCATATGGCATCTTTCTAACACCGGCATCGATCAATTCCCTGTCCACAGCTTGGTCAGATGGCCCAGCAGCAGCAGGAACAGCTGGTTACGGAAAGTGTGGAATCAGATGGTTTGTTCAAGTACTGGAGCTGGCAAATGCATCCCCAGGCACTGACAATGCATCAAAAGGATGAATTCAACCACTATTAGTAACCCACATTGCCCAAGTCATTACATGCTCACACTGAACTGCCAACTTTCACCCAAGTTCTGTCTGAATGACAAAATCATTTGGGAGATGATGGCTCTTGATCTCCATCCTTTTCCTTTCATTGGAGACACTGACTTCAAAGACTCTTTCTCCATTTTATTCTTTGATGATTCGTAAGGTCCACTAGGTAAACAATGCTTGTTTTCAGGGTGATCTGGGAGCACTTTTGAGGTTAAGTGACTTGCTTAGGGTCATACAGTATGTAAGTGGAGGTTGTGGGAATCAAACCCAGGCCTGCTGGATGTACCAAGGTATTCACAGCTGAATGCTCTAATCTTTGGGCTATACTGCCAGCCACAAATGATTACTGACTCAATGTCTGGCCAGTGGGAGTGAACCACTGCTAAATGAGTGGCTCCTTCACTGGATAGCAACCCCCAGGACTAACGTCAGGCACCACAGTGCAGCTGAAAACTCCTGCATGAAGTAAAAATCAAATATAATATTCTATAATGTTTCAAATTTTCAAGGCTTGTTTTCACCAGTATGAACAAGGCAGTTCACATGCAGATAGTGACACTTCTGAAAGTGATAGAAGGGGTTATGTGCATTACACTACCAATATATATTGATCAGTAATTGAACATTCGTAAGTCGCATTACTCATTTGGTTGTAACCAAGTCAAGTTCTAACATCATTGCCCTCCTGCCTCCATCACCACCAGCCCTTTCAGGAGTTATATTTAAGCAGAGGCACATCAATAGATGCTAACAACTTACATTCTGTGTCGGTTGTGGAAAAGAAGCACACTGGGCAAAATATTCTGTGCTTCATCCAGTTAGTGCTAGAGCTCTAGCCATATCACTACTATCCAAGAGTGGGAATCTTCATAACAACAGTGGTGGTAACATGTTACAGTTGTGTCAGTTTGAATAGTCAGGTAGCCAGAAGGGATTGACAGGGAAAAAGGAGAGGGTCGGGGATACTGTTTGACGAACAGGTCTGTTAGGATACAGTAGCTAAAGTATACAAACCTCTGGAGAGTCTTTTAAGGTCTTGAGAGCTTCTGTACTTCAGTAATCATTAGCCCTATAAAGGTATAATTGTGTTGCTTTTGCTACTTTACCTGATCTCCAAACACTGTTAAATATGACAAATACATTTTATAGAAAATGGAATTTTTGTTTAAAATGGATGGGCCTCATCTAAGTGCTGAAGAGACTCTTTAATGAAAATCTTTCTTGGCAGCCACAATTACAGTACATTGAAAACACTGTACTTTTCCTGGTGCTGTAGCAATTTTATTTTAATCTAACAAGGGCACAGTTTATACTACCTTATGAAATATGGGATGTTAAAGCAGTGGGGCAATTTTGTATGGAGAGTTTACTGATCTGCCATTAATTTTAACTATAAAATATGTCAGACATCAACAGGTTTCATGCAGTTTAATCAACATCCAAATTCTACCTGTGCTTGTGTTTTTTAAATATCCCCCAAATTATTTATCCTCATGAAAAACAAACATACGACTGCCCCCCGTCACTGCCATGTTCATTGTTTCCATCCAGCTGCCACATCAGAGAGTTTACTCTCGATTCCACATAGCCAACACTGTGTGAATATTGGGACAGCACTGTTTAGTTACCCAAACAGCCATGAACCCAGCCAAGAACTGCCACAAACTGTCATAGTAGTAGTAGTAGTAGTTTTTATTTGTTTGGGGCACGCTTCCCCAAAGGCCCTTACAATACAGTTAACATACAAACAATAATGAAGAACAAGCATTAAATAAAAACATACACATAAAAACTAAACCTAATTAAAAGAGCTGAACCAAATCTCAATCTGAACAGCTCAGTTTAAATAAGCACCTCAGACCCAAAAGCTTGTGCAAAAAGAAAAGTTTTAAATCGGCGATTAAATATCTCCCATGAAGGTGCCTCCTGGAGGTGACCGGGCAAAGAATTCCAAAGAGTCAGAGCAGCAGCCTCAAATACCTGATCCCCAGAGCTCTTCAACCTTGCTCTGGGGATCTCCAGGAGAGCACCAGAAGCCCATCTAAGAGGCCGAGATGAGACGTAGGGGTGCAGGAGATCCTTCAGGTAGTCCAGACCCAACCCACGTAGGGGCCATATAGGTCAAAAGACCTATCTTGAAGGTGATGTGCCAGTGCACCAGCAGCCAGTGTAGTTTGCACAGCACTGGGGTGATGTGACTGAATATGGAATAACCAGTCAACACCCATGCCACTGCATTCTGAAAAAGCTGCAGGCGCTGCAGCACACTGCCTCCAACCCCAAAGTAGAGGGCATTACAGTAGTTGAGTCTCAGGGTCATGAATGTGTACATCAGCATGGCCAGATCTTTGGGTGAGATGAAGGGCTTGATCTGGGTGATTTTCTGGAGATGGTAAAATCCGGTCCAGACAACAGCTAACACTTGGGCATCAAATGTCAGCTTACTGTCAAACACAATGCCCAAGTTCTTCACCCTTAATGCAACCTCCAGTTCCATCGGACCTATACAAAGGCCCAGCCTGTCACCAGAGGATCCAAGTCCCACCCTCTGACCCGGCTCTGCCACCAGCACCTCAGTCTTCCTGGGGTTTAGTCCCAGCCAGTTCGATGTCATCCAGTCCTGGATCTCAGTGAAGCATTTATTTAGCACATTGACAGCGTCAGATCTATTGGGTGAGAAAGTCAGGTAGAGCTGAGACAGGTAAAGATGGTAAAGAAGCAGGATTTAAAACCCAAAAATGTAAAAATATATTGCACAATACAGGTGACTGTATTAATCATTTAAAAAAGCAGACCACTCACAGACTATTAACATCAGTAAATGACACCAAACTAGCCAGAACATTACCCCAAAGAGGGGAGGGTAACATACAAATGGACCTGAACATACTAAGGAACTGGAAAAACAATTCATCAAAGCACTTTACATTGGATGAATGTAAGGTACTATGTGCACCTTAAAGACAAAAACTGGCTCAGAAACTATGTATTGAATGGAAGGGAAGTCAAAGCACTTTATGTGGACAAGGGCATGGGAGTAAATAAATTAAGAAATCCCTGAAGTACTCAAAGCAATGTGCTCCAGCAGTCAGAAAAGTAAACCAGAATGCTAATGTGAATTAAGAAAGCAGCAGAAGCAGACCAAAGGAAATCATTGCACTACCCTTGGACAAGGCACTAGTAAGACCACACTTAAAGCACGATGGTCAGAACTTGGTGAGGCAATGCAGGAGGGATATACATACTATAGTAACATAGTAAATAGAGTATATCCAATAGGGCAGCATATTCAAAGCATTTGCACAATGCAAACTGTGTTTGTACAGTACAAACTAAGATGTTAGCACTCGGTATATAGTTAGCACAACAATCCCTATATTAGAAGCTGCAACTTGTGCAGCAAAATGTTTGCACAGGTACATAAAGGCAAGACTCAATGGCATGCAAATAAAACTGGAAATAGGAGCCAGATTTGTAAAATATTTGGTGGGGACTAGGGGTCAATACCCTGACCTCAGGTATGAGAAAAAATGTCTATATTTACAGCGCTGCACATTCTTTTTGATTCTGTGTGATGGCAGAACATTTTCTATGAGGTTCAGATGATGGACACAGCAATTGGGAGGGTTAAAATGAGGGATGTCCATCACATCCATTGTAATCAGAGACAGCTGAGAGGTATGCCTGGAAATTCACAGATGGTCAGAGTGAGATGTAGTGGGCAGGGCCCACTAGGGGCCTACCTGGAAAAGCAATGGATTCCCCAAGGGGAGCACAGAACACTCACATCAGCATTCCACTTGCAATTTGGAATACTCAGCATATTGCTATTTCTTCCGGAAACCCCTTTAATTTAGAAAATAGATGATTTAGGTGCATGTTTTCATAGTTTTCAAGGTGGACTGGTATCCAACAGAGGGGATTCACAGTACTGGAATTACAATGAGCTTTCTAGGCCAGCACTTGTACAGCTCTGATGAGCTCACAGCATCAGTGTCATTGACTTATAAAGGGATTAGGGTGGAGGTACTACTTTAAAACAGCAATGCATAATAGCATTGAAAATGTTGACCTATAGGCTATCCCCTTTTTTTTTCTTATTTTATATTGCCACCTATCTCTCGACTTGTATGATGCACTTTATTTCAACACATTGAATCTGTTTAAGGAAAGCTCCTTTAAATATGGCTTGGACTGAGTTTTCATCAGTATTCTGTCGTTTTTAAACACCTAATGTTTAACATCACTGTTCATGTGTCTATCATGAACTAGCATGCAGAAGACACCATGGGATAGAAATGTGGAGAAACAGCGGAGAATACAGGTAAAACTTAATTTGAGCTGTATTAAAAGAAACACTCCTTTAGTCCTTTTAGTATTTCAAATGTGACAAAAAGTGCTAATAAGACTCAAATGGAGAAAGAAGTGCATCACAGAAGTGAGATATAGGTGGTAACCTAAAAAAGAATAAAATGGCTCCACTATTATGCACTACTGCTTTAAAAGAAAGACCACCTTCATGGAGTCATGCAACCCACCCCACTCTCCCAAATATCATTAAGTATAATTCCATTTCCAACACTGGGAGAGCTATCTTCCCTGAGGTATCATCTCTTTTTTTTAGTCACACTTCTAAACTGAACTTTATATTGTTTCTGAACTCTTTCACAATAAAAATTAAATCACCATTAAGCCTGGACTGGCCCTTTAAGCCCTAAAGGAAGCAGTATAACATAGCAGTTTAGGGCACTGAACTGCAAATCTGAAGACCTGGGTTTGAATCCCACAGTCCCCACTTTGTATACTGTGTGACCCTGAGCAAGCCACTTCCTTGTGCTCCCAGGTAGCACCTGGAAACAAGCTTCAACTTAAGCCATTTTTACATGGCAGCAGCACTACTCTTTTCAGACTGCAGCAGTGTGGTCCTGAAAAGCAGCAACTGGCAAACTACCTGTCCACATGGCCTCTCTGTGCACCACTACATTTTGAGCTGGTGAGGGACTGTGCGTCAGGGAGCCAGACTGTCGCTCGCCACCACTAGTACAGAGTGGATGTGTTGCGATGGCGCAGACAATCCACACAGCAGTTTAATCTGCTGCAAGTCACTCACTCCAGTCGGCGTCCCCAGCTTAAAAGGGAATGTGGAACTGGCTTAATGAGTAACTTGCCATGATCAGGTATGTGTCCACATGATCACATTTGCACTGGAGCAACACAAGCGATTCGGTTGCTCCAGTGCCAATGTGACTGTGTAAGCAGGGTTTTAGTGTGCTTTTTCTGGTTAAACAATTTCTCCTTTCCCTTTGGACTGGTTTTTCATTAGCAGGAAAGAAAAGTGTCCCAGTTTACAACTCAGGCTCCCAACATATAGGGTTGCAGTAACTGTCCTTTATCTAGTTCTGAGCATGTTAGCTTGTAACAAATATAATCGTCCAAATCTTTCTCTGAATAAAATGATTGTATTCATATAATAATCAGTGTACTGCATAACAATATGTAACAGAGTACAAAAATACATGCAGCTCAGAATCTTATCAGCTGTCCCAGTGCTATCAAGTTAAAAATACAGGCCACACACACACAAACCATGCACCTCATACAATTGTGTATTTTAGATCTGTGCCAATGGAGGCTCAGTTTTAGAGTGGAAAAAAAAAAAAGCTGTTCATGTTATTGCATGAACCACAGCAGCATCTGTACACTATGCCAAGAAATGATAGCCCTTTCAGGTTTCCCCACAGGTATTTTTGAAGACAAGACTTACATTTATATGAATATGACAGTCATCTCAATCTCAACCCTAACAATCGATCCCAGTTAACTGCTTAAGTGAGCATAGTGATGATACTAGCATACAACATCAAATACAAAAGGAAGAACAAAACCTGTTTCAATTTGTCCTTTGTTATAATAGGAAAGTGAACAACCTCTAACTACTCTGCCAGGTTACCTGGCTGTACATCTGTGTCTTGTTATATCCCATGATCAGGTAGTACTTAGATGGTCTGGTCTATAGGTGTAATCCCATACCCTGCTACAGCAGGGAATGTCACAGTACTTGTCCCAAAGGTAATGTAATAAAGTACTTGTAACCAGGTTCCCTAGCAGCCTCAGCAAGCTGAATCATAATCTCATTCATCAAACCACAACACATGACATGACCAGTGATTGTTCTCTTACAGCAACACACCTCATTTTAACTGTAATAACTTTTCTAAACAAATGTCTAACTGCAAAGCATACTTACACCCCTGAGTGAATGATAATAAAGGAGTAATGCATTTCTTGGGTGCTTGCAGCATCTGGTTCTCCCTCATGTCCCACAACTACCCAAGGCATACATTATTTCCTTAAAATCACACGCCCTGCTGTGTTTTATCCCAGACATAGATCATTTATTTTTGTTCTTAATTCCTCATAAAAGAATGTACATTTTAACTCTGTTTCTGCCATTTGAAGTGGCTTTCCTGAAGCTCTAGCAAGTGAGAGGACTTACAGAATTGTTAAATGTAAGTTAAGCTTCCTGAAAGATACAGGGACAAGCACTAACTCCAGTCTTTCCTCCAAGCTGCACTCAGGAATTGCAGGGAGCTTATCTTATGGCAACCATTTCATGAAAATCTACAGCCTGTCTCATTCTGTACTCCCCACCATCTGAAGTGAAGGAGAGGTGCAACTGAACTGTAAGGGGACCGAACCTTAGAAACACAGTATTTTCCTTCAGCATCCATCTGACAATCTGCCCAATAGCTAAGCACGGTGGCTGTTTTGAGTTGATGTGTCATGCATGGCAGGCTGCTGCACAGCAGCAGAAGAAGGAAGAGGAGGAGGAGGAGGAGGCTTTTAGTGTACAACATGATGCTCAACTTCGCTGGAAAGAATTTTTTTATACAAAAAAGGCAGATTTGTTTTTTCCCAAATTACCCCCCCAACCCCAAATCGGATGAAGTCACAAGCCTGCATTGTTGCATGCATGTCTCCTGAACTGAACAGATTAGAAGACTGCATGGCACAATAACCCCCAGGGCCCCAATCCTCATAAGTTATTTTGTTGTGACCTTCTGAGTGGGAACGATTATCCCCTTCCCTCCTGGGCCTGCCACCTCACACTGCTAGTCTGGGCTAGTAAGAAGCTCAGGTATACAGTCACAGTCAGCTCTATCATCTCTCCTCCTCCCATTGCCATGGCTCGGCTCCCCACCTCCCATGCCCCCACCACCTTACCTGGCTACTGCTGGCTGGCCTGTGGCTCTAGTAGACTGGTTCTCTTGTCAGTTTTGTTAGCTGGGGATACCATGGTCCTCCTACCACCACCCAAGGTGCTGCAGAGTTTGTCTCTCCTGCTGCTGGAGGACTGCTCCATGCCCCTCTGCTAACTGCTGCACCTGCTGCTAGTAGAATAGTGGGGTCTACTGATTTTGGATTGGTGTGGTTACCTCTCTGATTCCTGTCCTCTGAGGGCTTCCTCTTTTGATCGCTCGATACCCACACACCATACTTCTTGGACCTCACCCAGCATTCATCAGCTTCTCCCTCATGGGACTCGCCTGCTCCTACCTTTGGGCCTCGTGGTCTGGTCACATTCGCTCCCTCGTGCCATCAATCTCTTTGCGGTGCCAGGTGGTGCCCTGTGCCAGTGATACTCTAGTCTGGATGGATGTCCATGACTGCCTCCTCAGTCCTCACGCCTGCCACTGCCATGTCAGATTCATCGTGCTCTGGTCTCTGTCTGGATGATGACTACTAGTCAGTTGCCAGCCCTCGTTGCCCACCCTCCTCAGTTTAAAGCCCTCTCTCCTCTGCTGCCCAATCACATTGCCAGCTCTCATCTTTCAGCACATGCACCTGACAGGAATTGGCAGACGCTGGGTGCCGGTTTCAAAAACATGCAGCTGCTGGATGAGAAATTGAATTTAAATCGGGTCGAGTAGGGATTACGTGGGGGGGGGGACTACCCTCAGCACAGAGTCCCATAGTTAGCTGTACATGCCCAGAAGAAATCAGAACCAAAAAAATATATTTTCAGTGTTTAAAATTGTTGGTGGGGCTGAGCCCACTTTACAAAATATTGCTGGGACTCTTCCTCCACGGGCCCGTATAACTTGGCGCCTATGAAGGTGGAGACATGCATACAAGGGACAGTGCTAAAATATGTTGTTAGGGTCTGTTGTGTATGAAAATCTATACACTCAAAAATGCTGTTCTACCATTAAGTGATGTCGGAAAGTAATTGCAACACAGTAGTCCTATCACTACTATAATGACTGCCATGGTGGGGCTACAGGATGTGTGACATTTTTCCATGCTGCCTCACCAGCCAGCTAACATCCACCTAGCAAACAATAATTTATTTGGCATTTATTGTTTAGTTTAAGAAACCTACTGCATATACCTCTAATATCTACCCACCAATTCACCTCCTCGCAATGGACAAAAATAGAGGTAGATTTATTTATTCAACTATCAGTTATTGCAGCTATGTGCTGCAGTGCTTAATCACTTGTTTCAATGTGAGTTACCAGAGCTATACTTGAAACTGTCAATGCACATTGAACAATAAAGCAGGAAATAGTAAGCATTTATGATTGTCTCTTTATGACTTAGCAAGCAAAAAAAAAAAAAAAAAACAACAAAAAACTATATGACAGGTGTGAGAGAAATGCCACAGAATAAAACTGATAGTTTTGGACCCACTTTGCAAGATATCATGATATCTTACATTTTGGGATTTGTCACAATTGATGTTTAGAAAGTTGGGTACATCACAATGGAATAGTTAACCAATCAGAAAGCAGCTTACATTATGCTGATGATATAACAATAGCCATGTGCTGTACTGAGCCAGCAGTTGCAATCCAACAGATTACATCTTCACTGAAAGAGTGATGGACACCTGGAGCAGACTGCCAGTGGAAGTGGTGGAGTTCAAAACAGTAAGGGGCTTCAAGCATGCATAGGATAGACACAGAGGAATATTAGTAAATCAACAGTGGACAGGCAGGGTCACCAGAGACCAGTTAGGGTCTGTGGAGCCAGACAAGACACAGATCATCTGGACAGACTGAGTTGGCCAAGTGGTCCTTTTTCTGCTAAGAAATTTTGTTTCTGTGTTTCTACACAGAGGTAGTTTAAAGAGTATTATACAATGGCAAGAAAGAATCCTGGCTCCTGATTGGTCAGTTGGCTATCACAGCAGGGATGTTATCCTGGCATAACATCCCTGCTGATGTTATCATTGAGGACATAGAGCACCTGGAGCATCTTTTCTTAAAAAAAAAATATTTTAAAACACTAAATCAAATTCTTTAAAATTATTTTTTTCTGTATAAAACAACGAACCACTGTATAATAGGAATAATGCTCTCCAGGGTGGGTGTTATGCTGGGATAACATCCCTTCTCGGTTGTTGGATGCCCTCAGCTGGTGGCCTCAGGCCCAACCACCCAAGGTGGGATGTTATCCCAGCATAACACCCACCCTGTCAGGCATTATTCCTTTAACAACTGACCCAAAATTCACATCAGTGCCAAAGTCCACCACTGATAGCTAACCTAGAAAGGACTTCAACAGTTCTTGTTGCCTAACTTTTACCTTGATGTTTTTTTTATTAAGGGGAAGGGAACATAAATCCTTGTATCATGGAGTTGGCAGCCAGCTCTCTTCCCCTTTCTGCTACATTTAACTGAAAGCACTGCCCTCGCACTCATACATTTTTTGACGTGTGCCTTTATAGAGCACAGGCACACACTGTATTTAATTCAATGGGGGCGGATTTTGAATGGCATAGTTATATATTTTAGAGCACCATGGGGTTAAAATCAATGCTTCTACTCAACTAACAAAACTCTTGTCAGTTGAGCAGCAGCATTGATTTAAGGCCAGTGACACTCTAAAATGTGTAAATATGCCACTCAAGATCAGCCCTAGTTGAGCAGTGGAAGTGATATAAACCCAGTAGCACTCTAAAATAAGTAAATATGTAATTGAAAATCAGCCCCCATTGAATTCTATTGCATGCAGTGCTCCCCCACATTCTGTAAATTCATGTGTCACAAAACATATGAACATGGGGGTGGCATGGGGGAGGAGCTTTCAGTTCAGCATACCAGGAAGGGGAAGGGGTCTGGCTACAAGCTCTACGATATGCAGAGTTTCAGTCCCTTCCCCTAAAAGAAATGTAAACATTAGGTAACAAGGACTGTTTAAGTCCTTTCTAATTTGCTATCAGTGGGGGGCTTTGAGACTACACTGAATCTAGTGCTTTTTAAAAGTTATAACAATTAAACCAAAGTTGTATAAATTGAACAGGCAATGGCCTGATGTAAAATGTGCATTTTGTCAGAACATGTTAGGAGGCAGGACTTTTAGCACTTTGTTGCAGTTCTGCCACTCACAAATTATGTACTGCCCCTCACACATGAAGACACATTACATATTTTGAGTCATGCCATTGCAGGACCCCTATATCTCTATTTTTGGCCATAGCAAGGTGGCAACTGGATGGGTGCAGTAGTTATCCGCTGGGTGCTGGGTGGGTTTTATAAACTTGAAACTGAAAAACTGGCTCATAAAGGCTTATGTTGCAAGTGGGCAACTGTGGGGTACAGGATGATAAAAGCCATAAAGTACATCAAATAATGTATTGGAAACCATACACAGACAAGCCTGAGTTTCCACTTCAGTGTTGTGAATGCCATCATAGAGACTTCTAGAGTTTTGATATTAAGGGTGTTGAGGTTATCACAATCCCTTGATTGAGAGGAAACACAATTTTGTTGTATATAATTGCCTATACATAATTCTACATATATTGGATACTCTATGCTTACTGGTTGTTTGCCCAGTGCTAGTTAACACTTCACAAAAGCATATTTCAACAGCATGAAAATAGCAGAAATCAGGGAGTCACGTGATGCAGTGGTGCTGAGAGGCTGCTTGCTCTAGAGCTCCCGCTTTCCCCCTCACAAATCTTCAACTTTCGCTAAACTAAAGTCACCAGTCAAGCTCTAAACAAGGTCTAAACACCTTCTCAATGTCAGGAGACCTCAGTGGATAGATTTTGGGGTGTAGATTGCCTAACTGAAGATCGCGATGGCTGATACTGAAATGAAGGCCTCAGAGTCAGGCACACCCCCACCACACCAGAAAAAGCCTCCAAAAAGCCAGAAACACTGGGGTAAATCCTTCTTCGTCTACTAAACATTCAACTGGTGGAGGACCCAATGCAGCTGCTGGTACCACTTTAACAGAGGAGCGTTTTTTAGAAGAGCTTTCCCCCTTCAAGGATACCTTGCAGGAGATTTCCAAGGAAATCAAATCAGTGAGACAAGATTATGCGGACCTCTCGAGGAGAGTAGGAGATTCGGAAACCAGAATTATATCCATGGAGAAATGGCAACAGAAAACGGATCCTGAAATTATTAAGCCGTCAACAATTCAAAACTCCAGCTGAAAACCGAAGATCTGGAGGGACGGTCGGCAGAAACAATGTGTTAATTTTGGGACTCCCAGAGCTAGAGGAGGGAGTGATACCCTAAGATTCATCCAGCAACTCCTTAATAAAGTAGTGGGTCCCTCACCTACCCACCAACAATACCACATAGAGAGGCCCACAGGTCTCTTAGACCAAGACCTCCTCCGAATGCTCCCCCCAGGCCTATAATTATCAGATTTCTGAGCTACCTGGATCGCCAGCACGTTCTTGCCAAAGTCAAAGAGCTGGAATCTATCCTGTGGAATGGAGTTAAGCTTAGGATTACCCAGGATCTACCCCGAGAGGTGCGACTAAAGTGAGCTGCCTTCCATCCTGTACTGAATAAGCTGATTGCGGCTGGGAAGGCATTCCGGATGAACTATCCTGCAAAACTACTTGTGCAGGTGGAAGGCATCTGGCATCCCTATGAGAACCCTGAGGAGGCAATTTCTGGGCTGGCTAAGTTGCTCCCGACTTGTTTAAGTGACTCTTGCTCAGCGAGTTACTGAAATATTTTAAATGCTGGGGTTGGTTATTGCTTTGGTAATCCTGTTACTCTGTTAAATTTACCTCCATGCTCTTAATCCCATTGTTTTGGCCTTAGTTGCTGTTTTACTTACTGGGTCCGATGCTGGGAGTCTGGTAGGTGGCTGGTACTCCTGGAGGTGGATACCTCTGTTCCCCGCTGGGGTGTCCCCCCTGAGAGACCGCGTGGTGGGAGGCCTAGTAGTTCCAGGCCGTGAGGCCTACTCTAGCCTGCTTCTAAGTCCCGTAGCGACCTTGCTCCTCGATCCTCTATGGGTACTGCTGCACAGGGAGAAGTTTCCAGAGGACTTATTTTCTCGGTCGGACTATTTTGGTCCGCCGGTAATATGTCCCCTGCATACTTCTCTTAATCTCCGGATGTTAACTCGAGCAGGGCCGTGAAGGCAAGGGACTCTCCTATAAAGTTTTTCAGGTTCTGTTACCCGTTACTTTTCTTTGGGCTGTCTAGGAGAACTGAAGGAATGGTTTGGTACTCTATTTTAGCTACCAGATCTGATTGCTACACGGGGGGCGGGGGCTCGTATGCAAGGTAAGCGCGGGCCATGCTTGCGACCTGTTGGGAGTTGGTCTGGAGTACCCCTAAGGAGTTTTTCTTTAGGAAACACTGTTCTCCTCATAGTTAAGTGGTTGGCTGTTTGGTTATGGGGTACCAAGATTGGTGTTTCATTTCATACGGGTATTAATGAGGAGACTTGGGGTACCTGGGGAGAAGGAGTTGAGATGTCTGGATCTTCTGTTACTCTGGTTGTTAATAATTGGAATGTCAACTATATTGTTTATTTTTTATTGTAATAGTTGGGCTGGGGGGGGGAATCCTCACGGGGTCTGTTATTGGGATTTGTGGGGTCTGCCACTTAACTTTGTTCGTTTCATGCAATGTTGGTCTTGCTCTGTTGTTCAGCGGACTCTTAGCTCTACCTATTCTATTTTCACCCTTTTTATTTGGAATGATATTTGGGGTTATCTTGGGGGGTGGTTGGAGGGTGTTGCCACTGTATGGAAAGGGAGGAGGATACAAGGCTCAGTTCGTTTGGAATTACCCCGGCTTTTAGAGTATGGTTAGGGGTGTAATTAAATTGGCTAGCTGGAATGTAAGAGGGATCAGGGATGCCAAGAAGAGATCCCGTATACTGGTTAATTGTTCACTATTGGAGGCCGACATCCTGTGTCTGCAAGAGACCCACATTACGGTGGCTGAAATTAACACACTGAAGGTTAAAGGCTTCTCCCAAATTTTTGTGGCCGGAGGCTCATCGGAAGCCAGAGGAGTTGCTATTATGATAAAGAAAAACATACCCTTTAGCCCGGCAAAAGTTACTCGAGATCCAGAGGGTAGATATATTTTGGTGCAGGGTTCCTTCTATAACTCTGCCATAGTCTTAGGTTCCGTGTACGGTCCGGTTGGGGGGAATGCTTGTTTTATTATGCAGTTAATTGACAAACTTAGTTCTTTTCTGCCAGCCCCCCTGATTCTGGGAGGGGACTGGAACATAGCCCCAACGCAAGAGCTGGATAAAACCTACAGGCCACTAAAACCCCTACTTCCGGTGCAATTGGCGTTAAGGGATATGAGTAGTATGTTGGGTTTAGTGGATCCTTGGAGGACCCTACATCCCTCCAATAAGAGCTACACCTTTTTTTCCCCACTCCATAACTCTTGGTCTAGGTTAGATTACTTTTTAATAAGTACTTCTCTTATGACCAAGGTACCCTCTGCAGGTATTGAACCCATAGTAATTTCCGATCACGCATTAGTCTGGTTCCGCTTCACCCCCCTATCTCTAACACAACGAGATATGATTTGGAAACTTAACACTCAGATACTAAAAGATGAGTAATCCCTTACTCAGGTCAGATCCCTTATTAGAGACTATTTGGACATAAACCGGGGCTCGGTGGTTAGGATGGATATTCTTTGGTGTTCGTTAAAATGTTTCCTGAGAGGAGAATTTATTAAGATCTCCTCCAGGAGAAAGAAACTCAGGTCTCAAAATCTCATTTCCCTTTCGAGTCAGATAAAGGCAGCAGAGGACTCTCTGGCTACCACCAAATCACTGGGCTGTCTAGAACAGCTGCACAAACTCAAAAATGAGTACGAAGGCCTAATCCGTGAAAAGACTGAGTTCGCCCTACTGAGAACTAAGGCTAGGTATTTAGATCAAGGGGAGAGGCCGAGCAGACTTCTGGCATTGAAGCTTAAAGAAACAGAGAACTCTAGATTAGTTCCAGCTCTGGAAGACCAAGATGGATCTGTTAAGACAATACCCAGGGATATTGTGGAAGTTTTTAGAGAGTTCTACCAGAATCTTTATGGTACCAAGACATCCCCCTCTTCCCAGTCAGCCCTAGAGAGCATCTTTGGGTCAATCACACTCCCTCGCCTCTCTGACGATCAAATAGCCTCTCTTTCTTCTCCCTTATCTCTGAGGGAGGTGGAAGAGGTCATTCATAGTCTCTCATCAGATAAAGCTCCCGGCCCCGATGGCTTACCTGCCAATTTCTATAAGGACTTCTGTCAGGATTTGATTCCTACACTTCTGGAATTCTACAATTACTTATTATCCTCTGATTTGTTGGATCCATCCTTGCTGGAGGCTGTTATTATTTTGATCCCCAAGTCAGGTAAACCCTCTCTGAATCCAGCCAACTACAGACCCATCTCACTGCTCAATTGTGACATCAAAATACTGTCCAAGATCCTGGCTTCTCGTATCAAACAGGTCTGGGTCTCACTCCTGAGCAGTGAGCAAGTGGGGTTTGTGCAGGGCAGGTCTGCTGCAGATCATATTAGATCTCTTTCTCATGTTTTTCAGGCGGCCCAAGCTTCCCAGGTCCCCATGGCTCTGGTTGCTCTGGATGCGGAGAAAGCATTCGACCGGGTTAACTGGGAGTTCTTATGGAGTACTATGTCTAAATTTGGTTTCCCAGAGGGGTTTATGCGCTGGGTGAAGGCACTATACAAAGACCCCACAGCAAAAATTTACTGCAACGGTGTCTTCTCCTCTCCTATCCGATTGCTCTCAGGCACTCGACAAGGATTCCCCCTATCCCCATACCTCTTCAATCTCTATCTGGAACCCCTGTTGCTTAATCTTAAAGCAGCTCCAGGGATCCAGGGGTGTGCCATCTCTCAACAGACTTCCAAGATTTCTGTGTTTGCAGATGACATCCTCCTACAACTATCTAATCCGGTAGACTCTCTACAAGTGGTAATGGAAATAATTGCACAGTTTGGCAAAGTATCCAATTATAAGCTCAACCTGACAAAGTCTGAGGTTTTCCCTCTCAACATGCATCTGTCCCAGTCCTCTATTTCTCATCATGGTATGAAGTGGGCCCCATCTCACTTGAAATACCTTGGTATTTACTTGGCCCGTGACCCTACTCTGGTTAAGAAACTTAATTTAGATGACCTGATAGACAGAATCCACTCTGACCTGCAAAGATGGGGTAAACTACCATTATCAGTGGGGGCCCGTGTTAGCATTGTCAAAATGAACATCCTACCCCGTCTCTTTTACCCCCTGAATCTTTTAGATATCTGGTTGCCCAAATCTTTTTTCAAGAGGATTCACTCGATCCTGACTGATTTTATATGGAACCATAAACCTCCCAGGCGAGCTTTTTACAAATTATGTCTCCCTAAAGATATGGGGGGTCTCCGTCTACCCAATTTCGAATTTTACTACTGGTCTAGTCACCTAGTTAAGGCAGGGAAATGGTTAGGAGGGACAGATGTAACTTACTCCCCCCTATGGTTAAGCTTTGATCTTGACCTCATTAAGCAGCATAATATAGACCCCACTAGCCTTTTTTATTGTCGATTTGCATCCCTCCCTAGAGATATCCAAGAATCTCCAGTAGGGACCACAGTAAAAGTACTCAATCAGTTTTATGTCACTGCTAAAGTCAGATATAATAAAGACCCCGGCCAACCCTTGACCTCTAACCCTAACATTAAAATAGGGACCAAACCTTTATCTCCCAAGTGGCTACCCCAAATTCAAGGGCTCTCAGTGGAAGACCTCTATGTGCAGGGTCGACACGGTTCAATTGCTGACCTCCTGTTAGTCTTAAATATCCCCGCCAAAGCGATTTTTAAGATATACCAGCTAATTCACCTGATTGATAAAGATTTTGGGACAACAATACCCACATCAACTGTTAAACCATTACTAAGGGTGATTAAAGAATGTGCGGTTAAACCTCATGGGGTGTCCAAACTGTATATTCACCTTATGAGACTTATTTTTCCCACCCCTTTAGCTGGCTCCAAATCTTGGTCCCTATCTTCCCCTGGCCTTTCGTTCACATGGAGTCAAGTCTGGAAGGATTTGTATACGTTTAATACCTTAGATAAGAACAGGTTAATTCAATACTTTATAGTAAATAACATGTACATTACACCGGTGTTGAAATTGAAATTTGATCACTCCAACTCCCCAAAATGTTTTAGATGTGGGAAAGAATATGGTAGTCTTCCCCACATCTTCTGGTACTGCTCTAAGGTTGCCCCTCTTTGGAAGGCCATTGAGGACAACCTAGATCCTATATTAGGTCTGAAAGAACTTTTTACATTAGAGGTCTGTATTCTAGGCATTTATTCAGGTATCAATGTTAGGGAAAGGAAATATCATATGGCTCTTATTTCAATGGCAGTTAAGAGACTAGTGCTTCGACACTGGTCAGACAACCTCGAGCTTTCGTACCTTGACTGGGTAGAAGAAATGTCTTAATGTTTTAAAATTAAGAAGTTGATTGCTAACACTAGATCCTCTCCACTGGCCTTCCAGAGAAAATGGGGCAAGCTGTATGCTCTGTATCTCCACTGATTGAGATCCCAAGTGCTCCTAGACTTGTTTGGTTTGATGGAATATTCCCTATCTCTGATCTCTCCGGTACTCTCTTCCGCTTTCTAAAAATTAACCTCAAAATACCTCTTATGTCTCTAGATTGTCTGGTCTGGTTTCTATCTGGTTTGTACTTTGGGTAAATCATCCCTACAATATCTCAATTACCTATGCAAGCCTTAAGCTCTCTCTCTTCTTCAGTGGTGACACCTTCCTTTTGGGGTGGGGGGGAGTGGGGTTTGGGTTTTGGTTTTTGGTTTTTGGTTTTCTCTGGCTTCTATGTAATGGTTATTGTCTGGTTTATCTTGGAACTCTGTATCATCTTCATGTTGTATTTACCAGTCTGATGTAATAATAGTTGGAAATTAATAAAAAGAGAATTTCAAAAAAAAAAAATAGCAGAAACCATGGGAAGCACTACACTGTAGCCTATAAAAAACAATTATGATGCAGTGGTGAGAAAAGGAGATGGAGACACTTGTTATAAAGCTCTTCAACTATTGCTGATGGAGGGTGGCATACTTTGATTTGAAATTTATGTGGACAGTGGGCTGATGGCATACTAAAGTAATTGACCTTGAAAGTGCACATTACAAATGTCATGCTGACCTCCAAACACAGATCAATACATTTATTTCACTGTGGCTCTAGGTGTGCTGCATTCTCACATCTCTCCCCTCTCATACATGCAACTGAATTGCTCTGTTGTACTTTGCAGCTTGCAGCCTTTATTAACTACAAGGATCAATGTGCCTTGATAATGACATGTAGATGGCAACTAGTGATGTCATAGGAAGGTGTAAGGGCTTCACATGTTGAGCAGAGTCATTATTTTATGTACCAGTTTTGCAGTTTTGTATTGCATCACCAGCGAGTTCATGCTTCCCAAACTGCCCAGCTTGCTTAGGGTGAGGAGGTACTTTGCACATGTATTCAGATCTGTGGTTTGCACTTCCAAAAGGTCAGTGCTTTGCAGTGTGCTCACAGGGAGTATGTACTGAAAAACCTGACAATGCTTGGAATCCTATTTTTGCACTTCTTCCAATATATCTTCTGTGGTCTTGGGCACAAATGTGCATATGATATAGGAATTTAATGCCTGAGCTAGCACAAGTTTCAGATATGAGGCTTCTGATGCTTTGAAGTGCCACTGATTTCAAAACAAAAACTGCACAACAGAAAAAATAGACTAGTGTGACCACCTGCAACCACTAGAATCCTCTTGTATCCACAAAAGAAGCCTGGAAGGCTGCTCTAGACACCCACATACGAACTAGGAACCAAATATGGAGAGAAGCACAGTCAGTGGTACTGTACCTTAGATTCATGAAGTTCTTGTATTTTTT
Organism: Neoceratodus forsteri; assembly: GCA_016271365.2. NCBI lineage: Eukaryota > Metazoa > Chordata > Ceratodontiformes > Ceratodontidae > Neoceratodus > Neoceratodus forsteri. Next base: position 236,200,881 of record CM028132.1, on the reverse strand, counting down.
ATTTATAATGTACAGAAGTGAACACTCATAGAATGTGTCAGCAGCCAATATTTAGTGGACATAATAACCAAACTTAATCAGTGCCTTACACATAATCTACTACCTCTTAGGTAGTGTTGTTGGAAAAAAGTCCCAGCTGAAAAGACATAAAAATACATTTTCACAAAAGAATCCAGAAAAAAATGGTCTCCTTAAACATAAGCAGTGTTTTGGGGCATTTATCTACCACAAAAAAAGTGTGTAGCTTGCCTTTGCACAGAATTGGCTAGCTCAGCCTAATCGTGACATGGATATTGAATTATAAGCAAGTGCTATATTTTTTCAGCATTACTACATAAAAGGTACAGTATGCATAAGGCCCTGATGAAATGGGTTTATGAAAGTAAAATGTTGGATACTAACCAGTGTTAGAATTACAGGTGGACTGACAGGGCTTATCTCCCTAGCTCTTAAGTGAGCTCCAGCAGCTGACACATCACTGCCTTTGACTTATAATAGGATGGGGTAATCAATTTAAAGCTATGACTCTTATGGGCCCCCTAGCTCCCGAAACTCCCCATAAAGTATAATTCCAACACTGAAACACACTCTAGCAATCTTTATATATGTGCATGATAAATAGAAAATAGAAATACATAGGTTCAGATACAGTATTCAAAGATTAGTGCCTATGCTTACCTGTTTAGCTCGGGTTAGCACAGACGCAAACCAGGATTTACACAAGTGCTCCCAGCAGGCCACATTCAGAATCCCTGGGAGTGCCCCTAAACCCAACAGTGCCAAGGCGCTAAAATATTGCTGCACCTACACAAATGAGGGGTCGTCTCATGCATACCAGTGCAGTGGGATATTCAAAGGTCTGTGGTGGTTGTAAATAGCCCTTCAGGTGGTGCTGATTACCACCACCGAAAATTACATTTTAATGTGGTGCAAAGCCCATGCCCCACCCCCCCGAAGGGAGGGTAGCTGTACTGCAACTGCCCACCCCCATTCTCTCATTCTTGTTCTGTATAAAATTACCTGGTGGTCCAGTGTGTCCCCCACATCAATTTCCTGTTCACTCCTTGTACATGAATATCTGACCATCTAGTGGTTCCCCATTCCCCAATCTCTCAGGCTAACATTATACAATATTCCCTGGTGGTCCAGTCATTTCCTCCATGATTGCTCATCTGAACTTATGTAAACATTTCCTGGTGGTCCAGTGTGTCCCCTACATCAATTTTCTGTTCACTCCTTGTACATGAATATCTGACCATCCAGTGGTTCCCCATCCCCCAATCTCTCAGGCTAACATTATACAATATTCCCTGGTGGTCCAGTCGTTTCCTCCATGATTGCTCATCTGAACTTATGTAAACATTTCCTGATGGGCAAGTGTGTCCCCTCACCCCCCATTCACTGGTTGCCTAGGTTTCAATACTTCTCTGGTGGTCCAGTGGTTCCCCCAACCTTTACTCCACCAGTATACATATAGGTAGCATGTTCTGGTGGTTGAGTGCCCCCCCATAACACCCCCATCCCGACATAGTCACTGATATTCCATCACCCATTAACATTATAAACCATTCACCAGTTGTCCAGTGGTTCTTCCTACACCTCGAATGCTCCTCTGAACTCATGTAAATATTCTCTGGTGGGTCTGTGCATCCCCATCCCCATCACATATTCCCTATTTCAATGCTTCCCTGGTGATCCAGTTGTCCCCTCCACCAGTTTACATACTGTACAGATGCACATCCTGGTGACTGAGTAGCCCCCAACTGCCCCCCACCTGTCCCACCCACTGACATCGCAACTCCCTGCATCCCCCTCACTCTGGTGGCCGGCAGTCCTCCCATCTATATACAGTATCCTGTACAGCTCTCCTCTCACCTCCTCAGCTGGCCACTGTAGTACCTGTGAGTGAGCATGCATACTGTAGAAACACCAACATTGTTAGGGTCATTGACCCTAAATATTAGGCTTCAAGGCCCCTCCATGGCCAGTGCCAGAGTGTCATGCTGCCATGCTGATGACCTGTGTTGAGAAGTGAGCATGGAAAATCATTTTGGGAGGAAGGTCACAGCTGAGACAGCTGTCACCCAGCAGTGTATCTCAGTTGGTGAGGGCTGGTGGTGAGTTACACCAACACAGCATCCCCTTTGACTGGGCCAGGGAGCTTGCTTCTGCTGCAGGGGAAGCTTGGATGCATGAGGCTGACAGTAGAAGAAAAACCTGAGAGCCATCTGAATGATGGTGGGGTTCAGCCTGATCAGGGTATATCCCTGTGAACAGGGTATATCCTTGAGAGACAAGCTGCAGGCCAGGAGAAAAACAAAGTCCAAACACCGCTGCACTCTGGAAATAATGGCAAGTCCACTCATGTTAAGCTTCAAATCTTTATTGTTATCAAAACATATGAAATATGCTGTGGATGAGCATCCTACACTCAAACATAGGGAGTGTACCCCAGTGCATTACGCTAATGGCTTTGCATGCTCGTCAACAGCATATTTTATATGGTTTGATAACAATAAAGGTTTGAAGCTTAACATGAGTAGATTTGCCATTGTTTTCCAGAGTGCACCACAGTTTGGACTTTATTTTGGAGTTTTGGGGTAGCCACCCCTTTCTAACTGCACCCCACTGACTCTTCTGAGCACAACCAGTGACGTTTTGCAGGAAAAAAAAACAAGCAAAAAAAAAGAGGCTGTGTGTGTGTTAGCTGTTTAATCTCTTGCTCAGTGGCTCAGTAAAGTATAAGCACCCAAAGATTCTATAACAACATCACATCAGTAATTAAAGTTGAAGGTCATGATCTTTTGTAAAATTGTGGAATTCTGCCATATTTTTGCTGAAGCCATGTCCATACATTTTGCCCAACCATACACTTGAGCTACCACTGTAGAGGGAGGTAAAAGCTGGGTAAGGTGGCAATAAGGTAACATTCGTAGGAGGCTCCAAAGTAACAATCCAGTAGCTTGAGTGATGAACCACGATGAATAGTCATGGCCATCATTGTTCAATAGCCTGTCTCCTTGCAATATGCCAGCTAACCGGTAAAACTCACTGACTAAATGACTTATGGAAGCACATGTATGTTTAGCATTGTTTCTGTACAATTTCACCTGCTGACTCTTTAACAACCCTGTAAATAACAATTTATGGTATATGTTTACCATTTGAAAACAGTGGCACCAAGTGATGTCAAGCATTACAACTAGTTGCAACTTATGCCATAGTGACAGAAGTATCTGGATATCTTTAGTCATGATGTAGCCTGATGCTGGGTATCACTTTTGCTGGAGTGTTTGACAGGCATTGCAGTGCCATGATGCTAGTGCAGGTAAGGTGATTCAGTGGTGATAAGAGCTTTGTAAAAGTTAAATTTCATGAGTGGAATTCTAGTGGCATTACTTATATGTCTATGATTTTTTTTAGTAAATATTGACAGTAAATATTTTCTAAAGATACCACAATAAATTTTAACCTGCTAACTCACATTTATCCAACTTAGTTAGATTCCAGGATATATTAAGTTTGGTATACCATCAAAATGGCGACTGAATTTTGATGCCGCAATTACAGTGACGCAACATGGGTGACAGTGAAAGGGGCAATCTTGATTTTAGATCACCCCTCACTCCTTCTTCTCCGGGACATACTCACCCTAGAGGAGGTTATATTTAGCCCCTGCAAAAATCTTCTGTTTCCTGGGAGGCTGCTTTGGTGCTGTTACTCCCGTGAAACATAATGCCTGGCTCTGTAATGCCGAGCGACATGTTGCTGTCTCTGCAATTGGCATTGGCAACACGTTTTTCACTACTAAATATGTGAACCATTAACTTTGGTATGCATGCCAAGTTTTTAGTATATACAGTACCTGCAATATTTGATTTTTATTTTATTCCGTTGGTAACTGGGTAAGGCCGAGCATGGGGGTGGTTAAGTGACTTGTTCAGAGTCACAAAGTACGCAAGTGGGGGATGTGGGAATCAAACCTAGGTCTGCTAGATGTATCAAGCTCATTCACAGCTCATTACTCTTATCTCTAGGCCATACTTCCAGCCTCAAATAGCAGTGGAACAATAAACTTGCAAACAATTTGAATATTTTCACAGAATTTCACAAATTAATTATTAAATGTTGAACACCTGTATCTTACAATGTAAGTAACCAACTACCTCACTATTTAACATTCAAAGACTCTACAAAGAATGTTTCAGTTATATAGCTCCAAAGGTAGCACAAATAGTTTTTCTACAAGAAACACATCTGAAGAGAGGATGTAAGCCTTTTTAGGAAATCATGGGTTGGGCAAGTTTTTGGATCAGGGGCAACTACGAATAAAGGAAGGGTAGCCATACCATTAGCAAGAAATATCCGCTTTAAAATGGCTCAGGAAATATGGGATCCAGGAGGCCAATATATAATAATTCATGGCTCATTGGAATCTTGTCCGGTCCTTTTGGGCTCAGTATACAGCCCTAACAGCGATTCCCCATCCTTTTTTGTACACTTGCTTAATATTGTGTCGACCAACCCGCAAAAATTTACCATATTGGGAGGAGATTGGAACTTAGTGCTCCAAACAGATTTAGATAGATCTGATTGTGTGAGATGGGGCTTGTCTCCAGCACAAAGGGCAGTAAAGGAGCTTATAAGCAGCACTGCTCTATTAGATGTGTGGAGAGTTCTTAACCCCTCGGAAAGGCAATATACCTTTTTCTCTACAGCACATAGAACATATTCTCAAATTGACTACCTGCTTATAAGCTCTTTTGCACTGCCCAGAGTTACCCAGGCAGAAATATCAGCTAGAGTCTTGTCCGATCATGCCCCAGTCAGTATGGATTATTGGTTGGGTGCAGGAGGCAAGAGACCTCCACAATGGCATTTGAATAGCCAATTACTGTGAGACAACACCTCTTTAGAACACATTGTGGATTTCATTGCCTCTTTCCTTAGTAATAATCAAAGATCGGTGACTAAGTACGACTTCATTTGGGCAGCTTTAAAATGCTCCTTGAGGGCGGAATTCATAAAAATGGCTTCCAACAGAGTTAGGCGCCAGAGGGCACAAATGGAGGATCTTCTTGTATCCATTAAAAACCTGGAACACTGTTTATCCCGTTCCTCATCGGTAGAGATGTGGGCTAGGCTTCATCAGCTACAAGCCCAGTACACAGGACTGGTATCTCAAAAAAGCAGAGTTGGCCCTACAAAGAACCAAATTTAAATATCTAGAGATGGGGGAAAGATCAAGTAAGTTACTCACGATCCGTATCCACCAAGTGGAGGCTTCACAATTTATTGCAGGAATCCATACAGGGCAGAATGGTCAGGTGTGCACTGACCCCCAGGAAATTGCGAATCTGTTCGGATCTTACTTTCAAGATCTTTACACAGTAGACCCAGCCTTGCGACCCACTAACGAAGGAGTAAACTCCTATCTTAGCTCTGTAAATCTGCCTAAGATTACAGTTGCAGAAGTGACCCTCTTAGGGTCCCCAATATCCCTAGCAGAAATTCAGCAGGCCATTCAACAACTACCCCCAGATAAATCACCTGGGCCGGATGGATTACCAAGTAACTTCTATAAGGCCTGCCAATCTATAATAATACCGGTATTAAAGGATGTTTTCACTTACTGGTATGATAATGGGATATCAGACCCAAGTTTTCAAGAGGCTGTAATATCCTTAATTTTAAAACCAGGGAAAGATCCACTAAATCGTAGTAGTTACCGCCCTATATCCTTATTGAACATGGACATTAAAATTTTAGCCAAAGTGCTAGCAAACAGACTCTCAAATATTATGGGTGCTCTAATAAGCTATGAACAAGTCAGATTCATGATGGGAAGATCATCTCAAGATCATATGAGAAAATTGTTGCATCTCCTTTCGGTTTCCAGGGACTCCAGCACGCCAATGGTGCTGGTCTCCCTGGATGCCAAAAAGGCGTTCAACAGAGTCTCTTGGGACTTTCTGTTTGCTACCCTAACTTCAATTGGATTACCCAAAGAATTCCTGAGATGGATACAACTTTATACTCCTCCCACGGCCAGAGTCAAGTGCAATGGTTTATTTTCCCTCTTTAAACCCTAGCTCGGGTACAAGGCAGGGATGCCCCTGTCTCCCCTCCTGTTTAACATATATTTGGAGCCCTGATCCTTAGATTAGTGGGCAATATCAATATTAAGGGATCCAAGTAGGTACTGTAAGATACTCCCTCGCGTATGCGATGATGACATACTATTACATGTGGAGGCCAGGTCCTCAATCCCAGCTATCTTAAGTGAGATAGAGGAGTACGCTAAAATATCATTTTATAAATTGAATCGGGCTAAGACTAAGATTTTGCCTTTAAATAGTAGAGTAAATAAGACAGAACTCTCTGCCCTCGGCCTCTCTTGGGAACCAAAATACATAGTATATCTAGGAATCAAGATTTACAGAGATCTTGGCACTATAATAAGAGACAACATTGACAACATAGTCAAAACAATAGCCCAGGATATGGAAAGATGGCGACTGCTTCCTTTTTCTTTATGGAGTAGGCTAAGCACAATTAAAATGAATATCCTACCAAGGATGCCATACCCATTGGGTATGCTGGGTACTTACCTGCCAAACGCATGGTTCTTTAAGTTACAAAACATAGTAAATACTTTCTTGTGGAACAAGAAAGGTATCGCATGAATCCTATCTCAAGCTGACAGCCCGAAACACAAAGGAGGCCTTGCGGCCCTCTTTTTCCCATATTATTTAGCACAACATATGAGCAAGTTGGTCTTTTGGAATAAGGAGAGTGGAAATTCAGAATATCTTCCCTTGTGGCTTTCTATAGAAAAATACTTAGCCTCCCAAGCGAAATGCTCTTTGGGGGCGCTCTTATATGCCTCACCATCTCATATCCCTAAGTCAATTAGGAATAATCCCATGGGTTGGTCTTTGAAGGCCTCTCACCAGGCCCAAAAATATTTAGCAGTGAAATGGTACCAGTCTATAGATCAGCCAGTTACTGGCAACCCACATTTTAAGATTAATAATGTGCCAATACCCCTCAATTTCTGGGCTCGGCTAAGCCAATGCAAAGCTTCAGATATATGGTCAAATGGAAAGCCACTCACCTTTGCTCAATTCCAGCAATCCAATGAGGCATTAAGTAAAGAAGCCTTTAAATATATCCAAGTTAGTAAGGCCCTGGCTTCCTTTTTTTCCCAGGTACCACCAATGGACCCAGGAGAGAAAGAGCTAGCAGCGCTCCTTCAGGCAGCCTCCCAATCACACTTAGTTTCTGATATATATAAAACTCTCCTGGCCTGGGACAGTAGACTGCCGTCAGGAGTTTGTTTTTATTGGGCGAGGGAACTAGGAATCCCAGAAGACCCTGATCTATGGAGGAAACTCTGGATATCAATGTACAAATTCATAAAGCAAGATAGGCTTAGATTAGTTCATTTTAACATTATGCAGAATATCTATCTTACACCAGCTAAGCTCTTCAGGTATGGGACATTAAATTCTCCAACATGTGGCAAATGCAAGGGTGGTATTGGCTCCCTATATCATATGATATGGTTGCGCCCCCACGTTCAGACCTTCTGGCAGTCTGTTAATAACACTTTGGATCCTATCCTTGGCTTGAAGAAGTTATTTACTCCTGAAGTCTGTCTAATAAACTGTTTCCCAGGAGATATCCCCCAAATTAGGAAAGCACATATGATACTTATTTCTGCGATAGCTAAACTGATAATTATGAGACAATGGATAGAGGACAAGTCACCTAATGTAATGGAGTGGTACAGAGAGATTGTCCAGGTGTTACAATTGGAAAAACACATTGCATCCATGCAGAATAGGTTAAAAACTTACTCGTCTCTCTGGGGCAGCTTAGAGACCTTACTGATCGCTTGGAAACCATAATAATGATTAATTATGTTTTAGGTGAGATATAATAAAGGTAATTAATAGTGTGTAGTCAGGGAAAAGGGATAGGAATTTGGTTTTAATTTGAGTTGTGTATATTGCACCTATAACTTTGTTATGACTGTGTACTATCTAATGTACTTTGATTGGTGCTTAAAACTAATAAAACTTGTTGAATCAAAAAAAAAAAAATATAGCTCCAAAGGTGCCTAAGTTGTAAGCAGAGAAATATTTTCAGAAATTTTCAGATGAATAATAAATTGCCAGAATATGAGGCCCTATAACTTCCCCACATCTCACCCAATTGTCATGAACATTGGCTTTTGTTTAGGAACTCATGCAAACAGTAAGCATGCTACATTTCAGATCTCTAGCTACAAAACAAACCAAGATATGACCAATTAAGTAATTTCAGAAAATTCCACCAAATGTCATGACATTTTGTGAATGTCGCAGAATTCATTGAAAATTCCGCAATATCAGAATTTGCTAATTTCTCTCAGACCTATAAATATTTCCTATAGTTATCATCTGCTTATTTTTTACTTTGAAGTAGGTTTACATGAAAACAGAATCTCTGTCACTTGGTCTTCATCTGCTCTGGTTGTTTGTCTACAAGTGACATTGTAATCCTGTACCGTGGCATCATAATCATTTATGCAGCAACTTTGATGTGTATGAGCTGAAGATATACATATGGGCCCAGATATTCAAACTGCGCCAGGCTGTGGCGCAAGCTTGGGCGCAGCTCAACTTGGCTGCGCAGGGGTGGGGACTAAACGATATTCAAAGGAGCTGCACCAAGGCTCAGCAGCTTTGAATATTGCACCCTGGCCACCCCCAGTGTGCATGGTGCAGTGACACTGCACCAGCACAAGTGGCCAGAGTGGAGCATGGAGATGCTCTAGTGCAAGTTCCATTGCGCCATGCACAGCACCCACGATATTCAAAAGTTGACGTGCAAATGGGGCCATAATATATGCAAGGTGCACATGGGTCCATTTGCATGTCATTATGGCCCCATTTGCATGTAGGTGCGCCAATTCCCGGTGACTTGCGCCTGGCGCCCTGCCAAGCAGAAGCCATCGGGGACTGATGTCCCCTGCAGCCTGATCACAGGCATCTGTCTAAAAATAGCAATATTTGTCCTATATCCCTGGTGGTCCAGTGGACCGTTATGTGCCTAATTGTGGTCATCTGTCTAAAAATAGCAATATTCATCCTATATCCCTGGTGGTCCAGTGGACCACTATGTGCCCGATCGCGGGCATCTGTCTGAAATAACAATATTCGTCCTATATCCCTGGTGGTCCAGTGGACCACTATGTGCCCAATCGTGGGCATTTGTAAAAACAAAAACAATTCCAATATCCCTGGTGGTGTAGTGGTAACCCCCCCCACTGAGCACCACTGCCCCGCTCCCCCAGTCAGCTGGCTGGTGGCAGCACCCCACCCACCTGCTGTCCCGTCGCCCACTGACTGACACCTCGGTGGGGCTGCACACCCATTGGTTCACAGCGTGAGCCAGTGGGGCGTCAGCCCTGCCTCATTCACCCACATTTCAGATATGATCATTCACATTATCTGAATGTGTAGCAGGGGCTGCATGTCCATTGGCTTACGCTAGGAACCAATGGGCGGCAGCCCTACTGAGGTGTCAGTCAGTGGGCGGCGGACAGCAGGTGGGTGGTGTCGCTGCCCGCCGCTGACCGGGGAGCGGGCGGTGGTGCTCATGGGGTGGGTGGGAGGGTACCACCAGACCACCAGGGATATTGGAATTGTTTTGTTTTACAAATGCCCGCGATCATACATAGCGGTCCACTGGACCAACAGGGATATTGATGACTTTTATATTTCTTTACAAATGGCGCGATCGGGCATTGGGGCACCGCCAGATGCAGCCCTGAACTCGGGTGGCCACCCACAGGTGGCAGCTGCCATGTTGTGCCCTGCAATGCGGCAGCTCACCTGTGGGTGGCCATAAGTTGTTCCTTTTTTGGCTTAACTTTGTTCTGGCGCAGGTAGGGGTTGTGCATGCATGGCTCTGCACATCCAGGGCTGAATATCAGGCTGTGTAGGTTATGCATGGGCACCCCCCTACCTATGCCTGATTATTACCGATGCTGTGCTCCGCACATCTGATTTGTGGAGTGCACTTTCCTTGAATATCGCGTCAAGATTTAGTGGCCGCTGCGTGTGGCACAACACTGTTGCACCATGCACAACCCTTTTGAATATCTGGGCCACAATATATAATCTAAATTACATATATATTTACTGTATTGTATCTTTTTAAAGCTATACTTGTGGCATTAGAGGTTCATGAACTGCACAGAGCATCCTGCAGATTTTTTGTTTTCTTGTCCTATGTGCATCTGCCCTGGGTCAGATTTTCCTTAAATGCAGTTCATTATCTATTTCCCTGGTTTTGTCCGTGTCAGCCACATAACTACAGGTAAGCTAAAGTGTTTAGCAGTGAGTTGAATTTGGCAGTAAAGTCCCAGTGTTATGTTTGAAAAGATCACACTTCAGGATATTGGATGGTGATGCTGGACAAAGAATGTAACAACAAGTAGAATGTAATAAAACAGTTTATTACGAATACTCACACACCATTACAAGTGAAGCAAAGCAGTCACGAGGGAGCCAGTTTCCCCAAGCCCTTAGGTGTAGTCTTTCTCTCTGAGGAGGTTGGCTATGCAAGCAATTATATACTACTGATAACAAATACATTCCAGATACAGTAAACAGGCCCTATTGGCCAAAACGTGGAAATAAAGAGGCTCCATTGGGAATAATCTTATACAGGAAAAATGTAGAGTTAGCAAGAAACTTCGAACAAATAAAAGGCACTGTCAGCTATAAACTAAGAACAAAGGAAATGCAGAGTATATAGAAATACATGTGGAATAATACTTTGGTAAAAGAATATGATCATGACAGTATGTATAAAGCACATTGTGACAACCCACCTCTCCCTCTGGGCTGAAACAGCTTTTAGAGAGGTGTGTGTCCTCGGGTATTCGCTGCCACCAGCCGGACTTTCCTTCCGGCACCTCTTTCAAGTGTACAAACTTGAATAATCACACGTGCAATTGCACAAGTTAAAGTCTGGTAGTGTGTCTCTTTCAGGTGGCGGATGCTACACAGAGTTTACCTTAGCCAGTGGAAAACCAAATCTTACCTTAGAAAAATGACATCAGAGTCACAACTGTTGAGCAAATAAATAGCTTTTACTTAACAGAAAGTGCAATGAGCATTTACAGGAAATGTATTTACAACACAAGAGAATAACACTCATACAGGAAAAGTAAACAAATGTTTTTAAATAACAGATGGCAAAAGAAGAAGGCTATAACTGAAATATACTATCACTAAACTTACCCTTCCCTGTCCTTACAAGAGACACTTGACCCTGTTCTAACTGCCAGCTCCCACGGACATACCAGGTAGGCTCCAAGCTTATGTTTCCCCTCACAGCTTCCAAAGGCAAGAGAGAGAGACTTCTCTGTCTTACAGAAGCTTATATAGTCTATGGAGACTAGGTCGTTCCTATTCTCCCCTTAAATGCACCAACCAACTAACATGTATGTATGTAATTGTCCCAATCAGAGTGAACACCTATTGGTGACCAATTATATTCCCTTTTCACCTTAAGTTTATATTTGAATGATCCAATCCATTCAAAGTGCCCTGTGTCCGTGTCTGCAAGGTCTGTGTGTGTCTAGAGATGTCCACTCGAGATTTATGACCCAGCTCTTATCTAGCAGCTAGGAATTCCACAAGCTGGTTGCTGCTGGAGGATTTCAGTCTCAGTGTATTTTTTCCACACTGCTAAAAAAATAAGGCATCTACAGAATCCAAACCATTGACTCTTTCCTTCCCATTTCTGTCACATCTCCCCCCCAGATAATGAAGGCGTATCCCTTGGGCTACCCCAAGTGACACAGCCGTTCATGCAATTACTGGGAAGGGCCCAAAAGTATCCAGCCAGGCCATTAGCCCTGCCTAGATAGCCCATCTGCATTTGCATTTTGTTTGCCACTGCGATGCTGTATGGTCATGTTGTATGCCTGCAGTACCAAACTCCAACGTAGTAGTTTACCATTTTGTCCACTGGACCTATGAAGCCAAATCAGGGATTATGATCTGTGACCACAGTAAATTCTCTCCCATATAGGTAAGGCACAGCTTCTGAAGGGCCACACTATTCCCAAGCATTCCTTCTCAATTGTGGTATGCCTCCTCTCTGGGCAAAAGCCTTGTTGAGAGAGTACACAACTGGGTGCTCCTCCCCTGCTGAGTAACTTGGCTCAGCACAGCCCCCAGCCCATGATCTGAGGCATCCATATGAACCATAAACTTTAAACTATAATTAGGGCTAGCCAATACAGCTGGGCCACTTAGCCCTTTTTTAGCTCCTGAAAAGCAACCTCACAACCTTCTGACCACTTCACTGCATCTGGCTTTCCCTTCTTGGTTAGGTCTGTCAGGGGCTTAGCCAGATCGCTATAGCGGGGAACAAACCTTCAGTAGTACCCTGCTGTCCCTAGAAATGCCCTGACCTATTTCTTTGTGGTAGAAGTAGGCCAGGCCAGGATGGCATCAACCTTGGCAGGCTCCGGACGGATGTGTTCACTACCCACCCGGTGCCCAAGGTAGGATACTTCTACCATACCTATCTGGCACTTCTCTGCCTTGACTGTCAGACCTGCCTTCTTTAACCTGTTGAACACATCCCGCACATTCTTGATGTGCTCATCCCAGGTCTGGCTATGTATGGCTATATCATCCATATAAGCCAATGCAAACTCACCTACCCCAGACAGAATGCGATCTACAAGCCGTTGAAAGGTTGCAGGTGCATTCTTCATTCCCGAATGGCATTACCTTAAATTCGTATAAACCAAATGGAGTAACAAATGCTGATCTTTCCCTGGCCGCAGGGGTCAGAGGTACCTGCCAATAGCCCTTTGTTAGGTCTATTGTGGTCAAATACTTGGCTCCCCCCAGTCGCTCCAGGGTCTCATCTGTTCTGGGCATGGGATAAGCATCAGACTCCATGCAGCTGTTAAGCTTCCGGTAGTCCACGCAGAATCATGTGGTGCCATCCCTTTTGGGGATCAGTACCACGGGTGATGCCCAGGGGCTACTAGATTCCTGGATTACCCCCAGTTCCAGCATCTCTTTGAGCTCCTCTTTCACAGTCTGCTTAACATGCTCAGGTACCCTGTAGGGGGACTGTTTCAGGGGATCCTGGGTCCCTGTATCCACATGGTGCTCTGCCATCGTGGTGTACCCTGGTTTCCCTGTGAACATGTCTTCAAATTCTCTCAGCACACCCCTAATTTCTTGCACCTGGGCTGGTGTCAGCTGTTCTGAGAGGGTAAGGCTGTCCATGGAGGATGCACCCCTGGCCTCCCTAAGTAGGTACACCAGTGGATCTACCTCAGTTTCCTCCTCTGGAGCACTGCATACAGCGAGGACCATTTCCTCTCTGTCATGGTAGGGCTTCAGCATGTTAACATGATACACCTTTCGTTTGCATCTCCTGTCCAGTAGCTCTATCATGTAATTGACGTCACTAACCTTTTGGACAATGGAGAATGGCCCCTCCCATGCTGCCTGTAACTTATTCTGTCAGACAGGGATGAGTGCCATCACTCACTGTCCCACCTCATATTCTCTGGCTAGGGCCCCACGGTCGTACCAGACTTTCTGCCTCTGTTGTGCAGTGGCCAGGTGCTCCTGAGCAAACCCCATGAGCTCCCTAAGGCGGGTTCTGAAGTTCAGGACATACTCCACAACAGACTCCCCTTAGAGGCACGGTCACCCTCTCATTCGTCCCGAATCAAATCTAGTGGCCCCCGCACCCTATGACCAAACAGGAGCTTGAAAGGTGAGAACCCTGTGGACTCCTGTGGGACTTCCCTGTATGCAAATAGGAGATGAGGCAAATATTTGTCCCAGTCTCTCTTATGCTGGTCAGCAAAAGTCCTTAGCATGGTCTTAAGGGTTGAATTAAATCGCTCCACTACACCATTAGCTTGGGGATGGTATGGGGAGGTTTTGAGCTGCTTTACCCCACACTTCTCCCACAAACTACTCATTAGTCCTGACATAAAATTGGCACCCCAGTCTGACAGTATCTCCTGGGGAAAGCCAACCCGGCTAAATATTTCCAACAGTGCATCTGCCACTGGTTCTGCCTCAGAGGATGTTAGGGCCACTGCCTCTGGGTATCTAGTGGCATAGTCTACAACTACCAGGATATACCGCTTGCCAGTGCGACTTGGGGTGCTCAATGGCCCCGCTATGGCTACTGATACCCTCTTGAAGGGTTCATCAATAATGGGCAGGGGCACCAAAGCTGCCTTGGCCTTGTCCCCCATTTTCCCTACCCGCTGACACTGTGGACAAGTCTGGCAATAATTTGCCACATCCTTGCCAATACCAGGCCAGAAGAAATTGTTGGTGAGGTGCTTTTTTGTGCGCCTCACTCCCAAGTGCCCTGAAAAAGGGATATCATGTGCAAGGGCCAAAAGCTGCTGACGGTGAACCTTAGGGACTACCAGCTGCTGGAGTACCTCACCAGCTAGCCCTTCCTCTGTTGTACATTCTTCTGCAACAGCCCATTATCCCAGTAAATGGACTCTTTACCCCCTGAGAATGCTCAGCCCCATGAGCTATTTCCTCAGTTTTCCAGGGTAGGGTCATTCTCTGCAGCACCCAGCTGCCCTCGTCTGACCTTCCCAGTGCCCCTCTGAAGGAAGTCCTGTGGGTTCCTCTATTTGTGACTGGGGTTCTGGACTGCAGCTTCTAGCCAGCCCCTCCCCTGTGCTGGACACTTCCTCAGCTGCTGAGGGTGTGGCTGGACCACCCAGAGTCAACCCCTCTTCCCCCTCAGAAGCTTGCCCTTGTGCCTGACTACGAGTTACAACACACACCAGTTTTTTACTGGGGTCCAAATCCTTCCCCACAATCATACTTACAGGTAGGTCCTCTACAACTCCCACCTCCTTTTCTACATGGCCCCCTTCCCAGCTGAGGAAGACTCTAGCCATTGGTAATGGGACTGGTGGCCCTGTGAATGCCCGGACCTTGGAGTATTTCTCAGGCACGATCTGCTCTGCCCGAATGAGATCTTGTCTTACCAGGGAGATGTTAGCACCTGTGTCCCACAGTCCCTGTGTTACTATTCCATTAACTGTAATGGGACGCAGATTCTCATCAGAGGAGAGTGGTTCTTCAGACTGGACACCCTACAAACACACCAGTGCCCTTTTGATCACCCGCCCCCCATATCTCTGCCCTTAACCAGTTTCTGAGGGCAGTTATATCTCAAGTGTCCCACTTGATTGCAAATATGACATTTCTTGGGACCTATTTCTTGAGTCCCCTTAGAACCAGAGGGCTCTACTTTGGGCTCAGGTGCAGGCTGGTTTCCTTTGAGCTGCCCCCCATGGGATCCCTTATACCCATGTGCTGCCCCCCACCATAAGACTTTACGTTGTGTGTGTGGCCGGCTAGACAGATACTCATATCAGCGCTTCCTGCCACCTCTGTGGAAGAGGCGATGCCCAGTCTATGAGCCATACACGATGTCCTCAGGTACAATTTTAAGGAATTGTTCTCTCACCAATACATCTTTAATCAGTTCCACAGTAGTTGCTTTAGCTCCCTCCATCCACCTATCAAGGTAAGTATACAGTTTAACCTGCAGTTCTGCATAACTGTCTTCTGGGCTTTTCTTTAACTCCCTAAATTTTCTTCTATAAGCCTCAGGAGTTAATTCAAAATGTTTCAACAACACTGTTTTTACTTTATCATAATCAGCATAGTCTTCATTACTCATTTTAGCAAATGCATTCAACGCTCTCTCCGTCAGCAAGGGTGTGAGATAAGTTGACCAGGAAGCCTTAGTCAATTGTAATTGATTGCATACTCTCTCAAATGACCTTAAAAATAAATCAAGGTCATTTCCCTCTTTAAACTGAGGGAACAATTTAGAATTCATTTTGGCTTCATGAGGTAAACTCACTCCACCATTACTCATAGTTTGCTGACTGCGGAGGGTCATCATCTCCTTCTCGTGCTGTTGTCTCTGGAGTTCATGCTGTCGTTCTTTCTCTCTGTCTTCACGTTCTTTCTCTCTGTCTGCCAACCTTCTTGCTTCTGCTTCAGCATCCAGTCTTTTCACCTCCAATGCCTTGTCTTGCAGCAATAGCTGCAGTCACAGTGCCTCAAGCTGATTTGGGGGGCCTGCTGCCTCAGTTCCTGACTCACCCCCAATGACTGTCTGCTTCAGATCATGTGCCAAGAGAGTAGCTATGAGATCTGCATTTTTCTTCTGCTTCAGACTTTCAGGCTGAATCCCCTTTTCCTGGCACCTTTCAACAAGCTGTGGCACAGTAAGTGAGTCATACTCCGTGGAGCTCATTCTCTACTGCTACACTATACTGTGCTATCTAGAAACAAATAAAACTGTTGTACAAATGTATCCTCTTGTATATCCTGTTTTGCAATGCTAAGGTAACTGTTCCACTGGCAAACTCTGTATCAGTGTTCTACACAGTCCGCTATCATCATCCCACTGTTGCCACCAATATGTGACAACCCACCTCTCCCTCTGGGCTGAAACAGCTTTTAGAGAGGTGTGTGTCCTTGGGTATTCACTGCCACCAGCCAGAGTTTCCTTCCGGCACCTCTTTCAAGTGTACAAACTTGAATAATCACACGTGCAATTGCACAAGTTAAAGTCTGGTAGTGTGTCTCTTTCAGGAGGCGGATGTTACACAGAGTTTACCTTAGCCAGTGGAAAACCAAATTTTACCTTAGAAAAATGACATCAGAGTCACAACTGTTGAGCAAATAAATAGCTTTTACTTAACAGAAAGTGCAATGAGCATTTACAGGAAATGTAGTTACAATACAAGAGAATAACACTCATACAGGAAAAGTAAACAAATGTTTTTAAATAACAGATGGCAAAAGAAGAAGGCTATTACTGAAATATACTATCACTAAACTTACCCTTCCCTGTCCTTACAAGAGACACTGGACCCTGTTCTAACTGCCAGCTCCCACGGACATACCAGGTAGGCTCCAAGCTTATGTTTCCCCTCACAGCTTCCAAAGGCAAGAGAGAGAGAGAGAGTTCGCTGTCTTACAGAAGCTCATATAGTCTATGGAGACTAGGTCATTCCTATTCTCCCCTTAAATGCACCAACCAACTAACATGTATGTATTTAATTGTCCCAATCAGAGTGAACACCTATTGGTGACCAATTATATTCCCTTTTCACTTTAAGTTTATATTTGAAGGATCCAATCCATTCAAAGTGCCCTGTGTCCGTGTCTGCAAGGTCTGTGTGTGTCTGGAGATGTCCACTCGAGATTTATGACCCAGCTGTTATCTAGCAGCTAGGAATTCCACAAGCTGGTTGCTGCTGGAGGATTTCAGCCTCAGTGTATTTTTTCCACACTGCTAAAAAAATAAGGCATCTACAGAATCCAAACCATTAACTCTTTCCTTCCCATTTCTGTCACACACATACAATATGACTATATGATTACAAAAGAACATCAGTTAATGCACACATAATATTTATTTATTTATTTTATTTATTTATTTATTTATTTATTTATTTATTTAGACAGCAGTTTGGAAAACCTTTGAGCCATAGGCTCATTTACAAAGGTACCTTGTCACAGTAAGACAAACGAAAATACACGGTATAACAGTATAACACAGTATAACAGTAACTTAAGACATAGATACAAACAAGCTGGTACAGGTAGGATTGATGCAAACAATACCAGAGTTATGTTGTCCTTAGCAGTTTAGTAGTAAAGTAAATGCATAACAGTAAAACCCGAGCACAGCAAGTATAATGAAACTATAAGCAAAATGAAGATATATGATATTGCATATAACAGAAAATAAGTAAATAACATTGTAAAATGAGTGTATATGATATAGTGTATATAACAACAAGCATAATCCCTAGTATCCATGCTTGTATGGTGGGTACCTATTACTACATGTTCCTGCAATACAGCAATATCACAATAATGATACAATCATCTGTCATTGGCATGAGCATGAGGGTGTAAAGGGTGAAGGACCCAGGCATAACATTCCCCTACTTGTTGCCTAAAGGGCAAAACAACCATAGGAAGCAGTCAGAATCATTTACAAACCCATAGCATGAGCATTGTAAAGGAATTTAAGTTGCTCACACTGTTGTTTAAGAGTATGCCTCAGACAGCAAAGTGTTAGTATCAAAAATAAAATCCCAAAACACTTCAATAACAACAAATAGTTTAAATGTTAATTCAACAATGGGATGTTCCCAAAGATTAGTCAGATCATCACAAACAAGTTTATCAGGACTTTTGCCTGCTTTAGAAATGTTGTTACTAATGTAAATGAGATGAGTATCTTTCCCATCCAAGAGGGATTTGAGAGACAAGTTCAGAGGCTCTATATGTACGTTAAATACTGGCAAATATTGAGACAAAGCATTGAGATAGTCAGGGTCAATATTTAAGGTATCAAGTTCCCGGGGTGGAAACAGAAGTAATAACAGTATGCCCAATAACAGTTGCCTGGTGTGGAATAAAACAAAAGTTAGGAAATTAAACATTGCAAACTCTAACACCATAAGTAAATTTGTCATAATTGGCTACTACACAATACTCCCCATCAGAAGCATAGGATACTTTAGCAGCTGGCACTCTCAATTTCCATAGCTGAACAGGACAAATCACAGTCTGGTTGACAAGTTGTGCAGTGAAGCGATGTATCTCCTCAAGGTAGCTCCAAGTTGCAGCAGAAAATATTTTAGGATTAGTATTAGTCCTATGAAATGACAAAAAAGTGCCAGGTTTAACAGTTCCATTAAAAGTTCCTTTTGAAATAGTGTCCAAGTCGAGAGTAAAATATCAATAGAGACTGTCTGGTGAATATCCACACACGGGTTTGATATCGAAATCATCATACCTGCAGAGGTAACGGTAACCTTCCCATGAACAACAGTCAGTATGAGGGGCTACCCATGCATCCAGGGAAGCATAAAAAACAAAGGAGGCAGTTCAAGTCTCTTCCTGTAAATGTCCCCATCAAGATGTCCAAGAGATTGAATGGAAGCCAAACAATCAAAAGTAATAGTCACTGTCTCACTGTGGCAGGGAGACCACGAAAGTCACAAACATGGCTTCCTTAAGGGTGCAAGAATGGGTGTTGAAACAGGGAGCATAGTTTGGATGTATAGTAACATAACCTAGATTTCTGGCTATAAACAGAAGAATAGAAACTGAATAAGACATACACAAAGTAATGCATACAGTAGAGCTACAGTGAGGGCAATACCTCCTAGCCATATGTCTGTCATGTATTAGATCAGGAACATGTCCTGATTCCAGATTCCGGAAGATATTACTTATGGTAGTAAGTACATAAGAGCAATAGGCAGTGCATAAAACTTCCCTGGCTATATAATGCTTGTCTGCTTCTCTATTATTTTGTGCAATTAAATCATTAATTCACTTTCTTGTGGTCTCATATCCCTTTGCTATCTCCTGCATACTGTAAAACAGTAAAACGCTCCTCTCTATCGAGGCCAACTACCCCATGTTAAAGGGGTGGTAAAATATTGTATTTTATACTATCTTAAAATTTAGAAATCTGGGATTTAATACTAGCCATATCAGCTCTATTCCAAATAGACATGCCAGACCCAAAAAGGCCTGTAATGGTGCCATCTGCTCCAGTTACAGCAATAGCTGCTTGATACTTAGAGCATTTAGTTTTCTCAGCTCTTTTGTAAGGGTTAGGTAATGGTCTAAAGACACCTCTATGTTCAGTACTATGGATACCAGTGTAAGGATCACTGGTACAGGTCTGATATGCAGCAACAATATCTGTTATTATACTTTGATAACATTTGAAAATGTTAGTTATGGAACATAGACCAAATTCCTCCATGTTCCAATAAGTGAGGTTTAAAACAACATGTATGTGCATAAATTGCACATGATTTATTAAGGTACCTGGAAGGGAAGTGGAGATTAAACCACTGGGTGGACCAGGTTCCTGTTTAGGACATTCAATGAGCTCTTCTTTAATGTGAGGCAAAACATTTAGGAAAAGAGCAGAAGTGGCCATATAATTCTGGGAACAATATTGCCTAATGGATGTATCTCTATAATTGTCACAGAAATATGGATCAATCAAAGCTGTGAGGTTGTACAGACCAGAATGTGTGGTGTGCATCTGGTGGATTGATAGTGTGCCATTAGCGGCAAGCTTGGTGTTGGGCCATCCTTGGAAAGTACCTTTAGCAAGGCAGGCCACTGGAAGTGGTTCTCCACTGTGATCTGTCTGCCACTCAATTTGATGGCTTGATTGATTCAGTGTGATGACCATCACATTCAGTATGGCTTCTTTGCTTCCTGAATGGTGACCATCTGTTTTGAAACTTTAATTTGGACTCCTTTAGCTCCCCCTAGACTGAGTGCTGGAGTGAGGTAATTTGCATCAGCATGGTGTTTTAGAGGTAAAAGGGGTCTTCTTAAAAGTTGATTAGGCTGGCCTTGTGGAACAGCCAGAACTAAGACTCCCATGAGGAGGAGTAGATGCAAGGTAATCATCTTGCTCTTGTGCCTAAAAGAAAAGAGAAACATGGCTAGTTCAGTAATTCAGAACTATTTCTTCCAGTGAGGTAAGGAAAAGTAGTAATTAGTCTCCTTTATACAGCTTCATCTGATTGGTATGCAACCATTTATCAGTGAGTTTCTTGCTTTGTGGGAGTCTAACTTGGTGGACTGAGCTTATTCACAATGGGATAGGGTCCTTTCCACTTGTTTCAAAAGGATGAGTAGGATGAGCAAACCTTAGAACCATTACATGATCTTCAATCTGCCAATCTACATCATGTACAGTTTAGTCAAATTGTATCTTAGCCTGACGTTGGGCTTCGCCCAGACATTGTGCAGCAAACCGATGTACCTGAACTACATCCTGTTTGAGTTTCTTCACATAGTTGTCTACTGATACTCTGTCAGCAGTTGGAGTGCACAAGCCCAGAAGTAAATGCTCTTGTAATCTCATGGACCATCCGGTCATGACCTCATATGGGCTATATGGTGTACTCATTGAGGGTGTAGCCGTTATTGCCATAAGGAGCAAAGGCAAAAAGGAATCCCAGTCCTTGAAGTTCTCTTCAGTTAATTTGGATAACATGAGCTTAATCTGTCTGTTCACTCTTTCCACTTGCCCTGATAATTAGGGATGGTACGGAATGTGAAACTTCTGATTGACCCGTAACATAGTCAGAGTTCCCATCATCAGGTCAGCTATAAAGCTGGATCCCTGATCAAAGCCCCACCAGATGAACAAGTGTTCCACCAGGACTCTTGCAGTGACTTTTGCAGAGCTATTCTTTGTAGGGAATGCCTCAACCCATTTTGAACACAGGTCAGTAACCACTAAAGCACACTCATTGCTTCTATAAGTGGTTGGCAGTGGACTAATGTAGTTGATTTAGATGGAGTTCCTGGGGCCTGAGTGCCTCTGGGGTGATAGTCTGGCATTTTTCTTGGCCAGAGTAGGGTTGTTCTGTGCGCAGATCAAACAATTGTTGATGTAATGTTCTACATCTTCTTTCATAGTTTGCCACCATCCAAATGTCATCAGTTTGTCTACAGTCTTTTTCACTCATTGGCATTCTCCAGTTGGAGTGTCATGTACTAGATGGCTAAAGTCCATCCTCATATGTTCAGGAACTACCCACAATTTCTTGGTATTCCTGCAGCTAGGATACCATATGAGTAGGTTATCACTAGACAAGTGAAGGTCTTCTTTCACCTTTGTGTATGGGCTGTCTGCTGGAAGTTC
Source organism: Neoceratodus forsteri (assembly GCA_016271365.2). NCBI lineage: Eukaryota > Metazoa > Chordata > Ceratodontiformes > Ceratodontidae > Neoceratodus > Neoceratodus forsteri. The sequence continues at coordinate 236,179,065 of CM028132.1, read as the reverse complement.
TTCCTCAGTTTCTTTGTCAAGGAATCTGAACACTGCCCTCAAATAAGGGTCCTGTTTTTGTGCAGATGCTAGATCTAAAGGCACAAAAGTACTTGATTTCTTTTTCACAGCAGCAATGGTAGGGTTTTTCATTTCCCACTTTGAGCACCGGCTTTCGCAAGAGCGTCGGCATGGTCTTTGAAAGAATGATAAGGATCACTCTTAGAGTGGTGTGCTTGAACCTTGTGAATATAAAGTTTGTATTTAAACTGTTGTGTCAGTGTTGTAATATACACAAACAAGTCTCTGCATTTTACTAGTGTACCATCAGAAGATGTAAAGTTTGTTTTCTACCAAAAAGGTAAAAATTCAGTCAGGGAGGAACAAACCCAATCAGAATCTATAAAGATGATTTCATCTGTTGTGCCTTGCTTCAGCAGTTCCACAGCACAGGCAACAGCAGCTAGTTCAGTATACTGTGAGGAAATGATGGTACAAAGCTGAGCAATGTGAATTTTGTCACCACTCGGTTCCACGATGAGAACTCCCAATCCTGCTACCTGATCTCCAGAAGAGTATAAGGCTGAGCCATTGGTGAAAACATGACACCGAGTAGGGTCATCAAGCACTTTCTGTGGTGCAGGAAGGAAGGGTTCTGGTTCAGGTAGGTCAGGAGGCTGGAGTGAAAAATAATGTGGGGCCCCTGTATACAGGAGACCATAAGCCAGTAAAGATGGCACTTTTACAGCATGTACTGTGATGTCACAATCCTGCAAAAACATAGACCAGTGTGTAAGTCTGCTGTTAGAGACAGAGACATCTTTAACCCTGTCTGACAAAAGAAAAGTAGTGGGCATGTGATTGGTATGCATAACCATAGGAGCATAACCAGTGATGTACATAAAACATTTCACAGCCCAGTAGGTGGCCAGAAGATTCCTTTCACAATGGTTATACTTCTGCTTCCCTGGGGATAGCATATGTGATGCATAGGTGATGGGCTTAACATGTTCATTAGCCTTTTGAGCTAGAACAGCTGACATGGCTACATCTGATACAGCTGTTTCTAGATGGAAAGGTGCTGATGGATTTGGATTAACCAAAGCTGGAGCTGAAGCCAGAGCTTGTTTCAGACTAGTGACAGCTTTTGTTTGTGCTGGAACCCATATCCATGGGACATTCTTTTTCAACAACTTGTACAGGGGTGCAACCTTTTGTGCAAAATCACAGATGAAGTCCCTGGGGTAATTTACTATACCCAGGAAATGTCTGAGTGTTGCCACACTAGTTGGTAGTGGCAAATCTTGCATTCCTTGAATCTTTTTCAAGTCTGGGCTTCTACCATTCTCAGTCATTCAGATACCTAAGAAGATGACCTCTCTTTGGCACAATTGTGCTTTAGAGTGGTTACACTTGAGACATGCCCTCTGTAAGAGGGTCATCAGTTCCTCAAGGAGAACTAAGTGTTCTGCCTTTGTGGCAGTGGTCAGGAGCAGATTATCCACATATTGCAGAAGGCAATCTGGGACTGAAAAGTCTTGCAATGCATTTTTCATGTATAAGTGAAAGAGGAAGGGAGGAAGGGTCTGTTGTGATACCCCTGAGGGAGAGAGATCCATGTGTACTGATGACCTTCAAAAGTGAAGGCAAATTTGTATTGGATATCATGAGCCAGTGGTAGGGAGCAAAACCCACTGGAAATATTCAATGCAAAGAACCATTTACGGTCAAGTGTTAACATTCTTAATACATCTGGTGCTGATTCCACAGCTGGTGCACAGCTAGGGGTAACTTCATTATGTTTCCTGTAATCAATTGTGAGTCTCCAAGAATCATTTGCATTCCTTCACAGGCCAAATGGGGGAGTTCACAGTTGAAACACATGGCCTGACCACGCCTTGCTAGAGTAGAGACTTAGTTTCTCTCAATGATAGTAAGGCTTCTGCATAACTTCAATGGTTGTCCGCATCCTGCCACAATCACATTTGTGAGTTGCAAACACATCCCTGTGTTTGGCAAGAATAGGTTGCAGTTCGTTGTATGACTCATGGTCCTTAAAGATGACTATGATATCATACTCAGTGTTGTTGTTGGAGATAGCAGCCACCAAATGGGAGTCTGATATCATGACAGTATGATATTGTCCTTGAATTTGAATCAGTAGCCTATTGGCTAAATCCACCACACAGCCATGTAGTGCAAGGAAATCAATTCCCAAAATACTGAGATGATGACGTAATGTCATTAGGTCAAAAGCAAACTTCATGGTGAGGTTCCCCACCACTTCGAGAAGGGAGATGAACCTATAAGTATGCAGTTCAGTACCATCTACACATTGGGTTGTGCTCTTACTGCTGGAAGACCAGAGTGAAGATTCTGGATCTTCATCATGCAGTACTGACATGGCTGCACCTGTATCGAGCAGCATCAGAATTTGGCATCCCCCAACCATGGCATCTTCACAAGGCCTTCCACATATATCAACAATTAAGTTGGATTCAATGGGTCATTGTGTTGCATTAAAGTCCAGTTCATACTGGTTCTGAAATTATAGGCCTGCAGAGTCTGCTTGGGCCTCTGCCAATCCCTGAAATGGGCGCAACCCTGACTGGGCTGTCACAGCAGCAACAACAGGTGGATGGGGTGGAGGGAATAACAGGTCTGGAGGAGCACTAGGAACAGTAGCTGGAATACCTATGCCCCCCCAACCGTGGTCTGTGATGTGGAAGTTGTTGCAGCCACGGAGCGTCCTGAATCAATATTGGTCACATCCCTTACCTGATCCAGCATTTTTCTGAGGTTGACATTTTCCTCAGCAATCTGTCAGTATGGTGGCCTAGTCCAGTAATACCATTCTGATTAGCATTAGGGTTTTTATTTCAATATCCCTATTGATTTTATTCTTCTTCCAAGTTTTGCGATTGACCTGATTATTCTTATTATTGTTGTTGGACATGGCCTGACTGTTCAGTGCCCCCCACCTCCACTGCATAGTGGGTCCCACTTCTGGATGCCTGCTGGAAGGCAGCAACCTTGTTTTTAGAACTGGAAGACAGGGAACAAAGGTAGACCTAACAAGCCTTATCTGTTACTCTCAAAATCTTGGCAGATGTGTCTGAATTAGGGTAAACAGCACACTCAGCCCTCTCTCTGAGGGCTGGAAATGTGATACAGAGGAATAGATCCTTGTACTCAGTCTGCTCCATTTTACATTTCTCTTTGGCTATTGCCTTACCAGTATGGTAGGCCATCCAGAGACGCTGATAGTAAGTTTCTGGTGATTCTTTGGCACCCTGTTTAACATTATATGTCAGGTGTGCACCAACTATTTCTGGGTGTCGTGCAGTCATCAACTCTGAACAAACATCATCAAAATCTGGTGACTCATCTCTCCTAACTGTCTCTGAGAGTTTTGACCAAAGGCTAGGGTTAATTGTTAAATGTAGCACCTGGGCACAGTACTCCCTGGGGAAGGCCAAGCATCTGACAGTGGGAATGGACTTTCTCAACATGACAGCTCAAATTGTCATTTGACGTCATCCTGCCTATGCTGTCAGCAATCTGCTGGGCTGAATGTGCAGCCTACATGGGGTTTGCTGTCACCTTTGGTGTACTGTGTGGAAATGGTGGGTTTAAAGTGCTTTGTACACCCTTAATTATAGCCTCTGCCATTGCTTTTACAACGCTTTGCTGCTGATTAGCTTGTTTCAGCATGTCATCTATTGTCTGACGGAAGGCTTTTCTCTGATCATCAGGCAAATCAGATTTGGACAAAGCCTCAATAATCATACCTGAGATCTCTGACTTATGAACCTTTCTAAGGGCAGCAATAGCAGGAGAGAATAAACATGAAAAATGTCCTCCTGAATCCATGGTCAGCCATCTTGACTACAACCATGGGCAGCTCCATCTTGTGAATGGCATGGCATCCCAACATGATGATGTAGACATCCACCATCTTGTAAGTAGCATGGTGTTTCAACATGATGATGTTGGCATCCACCATTTTGTAAATGGGCAGGCACAGCCGCTGAGTGTGCCTGCTGCACGTCACTCAGGAGGCACCTGTCATCAGCATTTTCCTCTCCTGAAGAGGAGATGCCAATGGGCATATACTGAAAACCACTCATAGTTTTAACATGTCCAGCAAGAACCTCTCACTGATAGCACAGTTTTGCCATCTTAGCTCTGCATTTCATATGAGTAATCTTTACCTTGTTCAGATGCACACCCTTCACAATATCTTTCTGTAACACTCTGTATGAGGCACTCATTTCAATGTGATCCCTAAGCTGTCTATCTAACTCACCATTTACCTGCTCCAACTCATGTCTTATCTCCTCATTCTCCTCCTGCAACCTCTCATTAGTATCAGCCAACACATCATTCATATGCAAAACCTGGTTCCTGCCTAATCTCACTCTTTCACATTCCTCCCTCAAAGCATTCATTTCCTCATCATTGGTCTGTGCTGCACAATGCAAACATGTCTGATTCTGCTGATGTAAGGTCTGGAGCTCATTCTCCAGCTTACATTCATGTTTAGAATGCTCAGCAACCTGTATGCCCACATCTTTTTTTTAAAACACTGTTTTCTAACTCCAGAGATTTGACTACCACTTGAGAAGCCTCTGGAGCAGCATAGAGAGCTGTGACTAACTAGCCTTTCAGCGACTGCTTTTTGGCTGTGTGTTGAGTCTCTGTGTACTATTTACATATAGCATGTAGAGGATTTTTTCTCAGTCTTGGTGTTTAAAGCAAATTCTCCCAAACCTCCATGGGTGGTAAGATAATTTGAGATGTCTAGACTCAACTCTGGGCAGATTTATGAAATTTCTATGAATGCAGGGCAAACCTGAAACTGTTTGGTGGCTTTACTGCTAAGTATGCATCCACAGCAGTTAACTATACACAGACAGATGGCGTATGTGAGCTCCTGTGAAAAAGGTGCTCAAAGCACAACAAGTAGCAGTCCATCAACATGGAGTCCCAAGTTGCAAAGTTATACCTAAAAGGGGAACAGCAGTACTTGCACTTTCAGCAGAGTCCCAAGATGCCAAGCTCGTTGCTACTTTCCTCTGGGGAAAATCACATCCCAGAACTCAAATCACAAAGTAAAATAAGTGTAATTTTTTGCCAGTAAAAACCATGTAGCACAGGGTCACCAGTTGTTATGTGTGAAAAGATCACACCTCAGGTTCTTGAATGGTGATGCTGGACAAATAACGTAACAATGAGTAGAATGTAATAAAAGTTTATCACAAATACTCACGCCATTACAAGTGAAGCAAAGTGGTCACAAGGGAACCAGTTTCTCCCAGCTCTCAGGCATAGTCTGTCTCTCCGAGGAAGCTGGCTGTGCAAGCAATTATGTAGTACTGATAACAAATACATTCTAGATGTAGCAAACAGGCCCTATTGGCCAAAAGCATAAATAAGAAGGTTCCCTTGGGTATAATCTTATACAGGAAAAATGTATTGTTAGCAAGAAACTTAGAACAAATAAAAGGCATTCTCAGCTATAAACTAAGAAAAACAGAAATGCAAAGTATACAGAAATAGATGTAGAATGATACTTTGGTAAAATGATATGACCATGACACTGTGTATAAAGCACATACAATATGAATACATGATTACAACAGGACATCAGTGAATGCACACATAATATAAATAAATGCATAACAGTAAAATATAAGCACAGTGGGTATAATGAAACTATAAGCAAAATGAATATATATGATATTGCATATAACAGAAAATAAGTAAATAACATTGTAAAATGAGTGTATATGATATAGTGTAAACAACAGCAAATATAATCCCTAGTATCCACACTTGTATGGTGGGTACCTATTATTACATGTTAGTGCAATACAGCAATATCACAGTAATGATGAAATCATCTGTCATTGGCATGAGCATGAAGGTGTAAATGGTGTGGGACGCAGGCATAACACCATAAAACTAAATGCTGTTACTTAGCGGTGAAGACACCGATCAACACAGGAAGGCCAGCAGACAAGTAGCCATGTGCAGTAGGGATGATGCTATAGCATAGTAGCACAAGAATTTATTGTCACTGTGTTTTTTGTGGTTGGATGAAGCATTCTGGAAGGAGGAGTAATAAAGTTTAATGTCAAGAGGAGTGTTTGTTGGGTACAGTTATGGGGATACCAGAAGGCTTCAAAAATAAAATCATAAAGACTTTTCTAGTGTTACAGGAATGGAAAGTCAGTTAATCACTATCAGGACACTGGCAGGCAGATAGCCATTATGGTGCATGGTGATGGTACACATAATATAGGTCACGTGACAATTGGAAAAGGCACAGGCAGGCAGGAATCAGTGACATGAATGTATAGTACATGTACTGCATGCAGTGCAGTCCCCTTGGGTATGCTGGTTGACAGACAAATGGGACCACAGTCAGTGTGTCAAAGTAGGGAGGCATGATGAATTTATGAGGATCACTCCCACCTACCCTGAACTAATTGTTCAATAAGATTTACTGATCCCACCACAAAAAATAAATTTTTCTCAAACTAACATTCTTTTCATCTTTACTTTGTATATTCTTGTGTATTCCTTAAACTAAATATGCACACCATAATTTTAGTAGAAGACAGTATAGGCCACACAGGAAGCTGGCAGGCATGGTGCATGGCAGTGGTACACTCAGAGTACAGGCCATATACAGTAAGTCAACACATAGTTTGATGTGCAAATGAAATAGGTAGCCAGGAGCCTGGTCTTCTGGTTGTGGATGGCTGTGTGCTGCACTGCCATGCAGAGAGATCCTGGATTAAAATTTGATCCTGACTAACTCATTCCAGGGCAGTAGGGTTCCTGACATTTTGCACAGGTAGTGTATGCAAGCAGTGAGCATGTTTCGTCTTCAACTCCAGCATATCCTGCGGTTAGTGGGGAGTCATACTGCCATGGATGACCACACAACACTGACTCCCCACTACAAGCTAGTGCAAGCTTTGCAGAGGTTGTTACTTCCAGGTAGGTGGGGAGAGTTAAAAAAAAGGTGAAAACCTACTTTACTGGCCCTCAATGAAAGCCATTCCCCTGGACCATGCCCACAGTCCAGACTCCTCTCAGGCCTGTCAACTGTAATTGCATGTTCCTGAGTTGTTGTCGCACCAACCTTGGTCATGCCGGACATGGAAAGCTCTGGTGCATTATCGGCAGTGAGGGAGATCTGAAATGGATTTGCAGGACTCTAACAAGGACAGTGACCAGGTGGCCTAGCATGGGCTGGAGCAGCCTGATAAAGTTAACATTTCCAGCTGGTACAAAATAAGTAAACAAAGAATTAAACAAGAAACTAGTGAACAGGAAGTCAAGGGACAAATCAGTGCTAGGATGGAGTTGGAGGTGCCAGGCCAGGTAACACAAGATGTTGCCTTGTATCATTTTGTTGGTTGCCATTGTTTGGGTACAGAGTAGGTGTTGGTACAGACTGGGTTAGGGATGGACAAAATCTTTCTTCTGCTAGTGGAAGTCTGGAGAGATGCTGATTTTGCTTTCGTGAAATCTTGTGAAATGTCTGTGAAAAGTTTGCAAAATGTTGCCAAAATTGTTATTTTGGTTATTTCCATCTAATTTAAAAGGTATTTGTCCAACTTGCAATAAATTGTGCATGTTGGCTGCTTCAGTATCTATGCAAAAGTATACTAAGTTTCAGATCTCTGTCTTTAAAACTGATTGTGTTATACTCCTCCAAAGGTTTGGAAATTGTAGAATTACAGTTAACTACGTAAACTAAAAGTGTTTATCCAAATTGCACCAAATTAGATGCAATTACATTTCCCATACCCATACATATTGTGCCAAGTTTCAGATCTCTAGCTTTAAAGGTGACTGAGTTATAAGCCTCCAAACTTTCAGAAATTTAAAATTACATTTTGCAATTACATAAACTGCTGAATTTTAAGCCCCTATACATTTAAAGCTAGAGAACATAATATCACCAATGCTGTTAGGGTCATTGACTCAAAATATTAGGCTTTAAGGCAATCACCATGGTCCAGCATCAGAACATCATACTGCCATGCTGATGACCTGAGTTCAGAAGTGAGCCCCAGGAAGTCGTGTCAGGAGGCAGGTCATAGCTAAACCTTTCAATCTCTATTTGGCAATTTCTATGAATTTTCCAAGAAAGCATGCATCTAAGTTTTCAGTTATCTAGTTCCAAAGGTGGCTAATTTGTAAGCATAGAAATATTTTCAGAAATTGTCACTTGAATATTAAATTGCTAGATTTGGAGCCCCTATACCTTCAACACTCTTCACCCACATTTCATGAAACTTGGTAAGCCTCTAGGACGTGTACCAGACAATAGGCATACCAAGATTCAGACCCCTAGCTTAAACATGGTCTGACTTATGGCCAATTAAAATGTTTATTAAAATTCCAAAACATTGCATGAATATTTGCTAAATTTCACAAAAATGCTGCAAATTTGGAATTCGCTAATTTCACTCACCTCTAGAGTGGGTGGTTGAGGATTGTAAATCTCTATTTTTGGCTAAGCTTAGGGTGGAAGAGGAGGATTACTGGATGGTGGCTGAGGTCAGCTCAGCTCCACAGCTAGGCAACAGGAATAGCTGCACAAGCCAGGACTCAAACTGAATCACATGATTAAGCTCATTGCTGATTCCTCTTGAGAAGTCTTGCTGCTTACATAGAAAATAAAAAACAGAAAAAATAAAAATACACAAGCAATGTTGTCTCTTAATTTAAGGGTGACTAAACAATGAAGAGGTAGTCTCAGTTTACAGTATAATAAAAAAGGGGTGAAATTATTAGTTTGTCTCTGGAATGTAGGTTCTGGAAGGAAACAGTTGTGTGTGGGGGGGGGGGAATTTAGGTAAAAAGAAACACCAAGGGCCTAATTTTACAAGGGTTTGTGGTTGCCACGGGGGACTTGTGGCAGGGTATGTAACTCAAGTGGTGACTTGCATCATACATTGCAGCAAGCGGTATTTTAGAAGTACTGTAGTTGTCCACAAATGCCCACCACAAGTCCTGACATCAGCACACAGGGAGATAGATCATATTCTCCCTAGTCTAACATGGTGTCCATGGTGGGCCCCCTTTTGCAGGACTTGTGCCATCTCTTTGGTGCAAGTGCTGTAAAATGGAGACAGTGTTGCAACTGCAATAGCCCTTCTAAAATTGGATTGGACTGAACTGCATCTGAGGGGCTTTGGTGCAGCTGTGTCAAACTTTACGGTAGATGCAGGGCTTGCCACAAGCCATGCATCCACCTTGTAAAATTGGGCCCCGAGTCTACTTTAAAACAGTCTCCTAACAAGCATTGTCAATGCCACCAACAGCTTTATCTGGTTCAAGGTCAGTCGGCATTCATCTGTATCCCCCTTCCCCAGGTCACGCCTAAAAATAGGCAGGATTTGTCTAGTGCACGTACCCAGTCAACAAAAACTAACTAAATAAATAAATAAATAAAATGCCGATTGTTGTCTTGCTGATGTTGGCACTGGTGGTGCAGCAGTTAAGAGAGATGCATAATAGGAATAGCAGTGAAGTATAGAACCAACGTCAACCCCACCCTACCCTGCAGAGAGTGACAGGCATCGGGGTGTGCGTTTGGATTGTTGGCCGTAAGCTCATGCTATTTCACCTCACCCTACCTTGCAGAGTCTGACAAGTGTTGCATTGTGCCTTGGGGTCATCTGGCTTTATTCTCACCTCATTTCATAAGTATGTACATTGAGATGGGTGCAGCATAGGAGAATGGGTTGAACTTTGGGGCTGAAGAGTCCAAGGCACACCTTGATGCCTGTCAGTGGCTGCAGGATGGGGATGGAGGACCACTGGCATAAGCAGTATAACGGACAATCCAAACACACACCCCTGATGCCTGTTAGTCTGTACAGAGTGGGACCTAATGGTTAGAAACCATAGTGCCCTGGGCGTGTGTTGGTATTTGCACTCCAAATTTTAAAACATGTCCTTTTTTGTGACCCCACCTCATGAAAGCATTTAGGACCTCTACTCATGAACAGTTTCCTGTGAGCTTGTTAATCTGTCTCGATCATTGATTTCCCACAGTGACCGTGCCATTCTGCACCACATTAAAAGGTCAGCTGCACTGTTGATAATGAGGTGTGAAGAGATGGCAATGTTGAAAATCTGGAGTGAAAATATCAAACATTCTCGAAGTTACAATTGTGCATGGGCACTGCGCAATGCACGCTTGTAACATGGTCATTTTGTGGAATTTTTTTCACCCAATTATTAACATAGGCATTTTGGGACCTCTGCTCATGAACAGTGTTACTGTGATTTTCTTACTCTGATTTGAACATTGTTTTCCTACAGCGACTACGCCACTGCATGCCAGATGTGCGAAAACACAGTTCAGGTAGGATGTGGAAAATGAAAGGCATACTGTTCATAAGGAGGAGTGAAAAAATGGCAATGGTGAAAATCTGGAGTAAAAATATGAAAAATTATCGAAGTTACGAGCATGCGTGGAAACTGCACAATGCACGCATGTAACACAGTCATTTTATGGACGTTTGTCACCTAATTTTCAAAAGAGGCATTTTAGGACCTCTGCTCATGAACAGAGTCACTGTGATTTTCGTAATCTGTCCCAATCACTGATTTATCTACAGCGACTGAGCTATTCTGCGCAGGAAGTGCAAAAACACAGTTTGTCCAGGATGTGAAAAATGACAGCTATACTGTTCATAAGGAGGTGTGAAAAAAATGACAACGTTGAAAATCTGGAGTGAAAATATTAAAAATGTGCAAAGTTACAAGGATGAGTGGAAAATACACAACACACGCACATAGCACAGTCATTTAATGGATTTTCATCACCAAATTTTCAACATAGGTATTTTAGGACCTCTGCTCATGAACAGTGTCACTGCAATTTTCTTAATCTGTCCCAAACACTGATTTCCCACAGCGACTGCGCTATTCTGCTTTGGAAGTGCAAAAACACATTTCAGACAGGATGTGAAAAATGACAGCTGTACTGTTCATAAGGAGGTGTGGAAAAATGGCAATGTGGAAAATCTGAAGTGAAAGTATTACAGATTTACGAAGTTACGAGTGTGCATGAAAACTGTGTAATGCACTCTCATAAAACAGTCATTTTTTTAATTTTTTTCACCAAATTTGCAACATAGACTTTTTGATAGCCCACCTCATGAACAATGGTACTATCATTTTGTTACTCAGTCCCAAACAGTGATTTCACACAGTGACTGTGAAATCACCTTTCAGGACTGAATAATGCCATGACAGTGACAGAATTCATGAGGAGGGGTTCCAATAACCCCATGTTGAAAATTTGGTGCCAAAATTCCCCAAAATGCCCAAGATATGCACCAAAGTTGAAAAACCCTATAAGATCATCATGCCGGGCTCTGAGGTAAACATGGGGTGAGGGGTGGGGGAGGTGGGGTACACAGTGGGTGGGTGCGGGTTGGGGGCACTTGAACAGCGAGGACCATTTTCTACTTTACAGGGTTAAAAAAAAATATTAAACATCACAGGAAGGTTTTTTCTTTTAAAATGTACTTTTGGCAGGCTGGGGTGGGCTCCCAGAATGCCACTTGAATGTTTTGAGGTGGGGGGACTGGAGTCGATGGGGATTGGACATCCCCTCGGCAAACAACTGGCACAGGACGTGATGCTGACAGGGATTGGGCTTCCCATCGGCAAATGAACTCATGACAGGGGCATGATGATGCCGACAGGGGGATTGGGCACACCTGACATTGGCTTTTCTGGGGACTGTGTGTGGTGGATAGCAAAACCGCAGCCATGTCTGATTGAAATGTTACACCAGTAAAGGCACACCCTGCAGTGAGGTGGAGCTTCCTCATTGAAGTGGCTAAAACATTTTAAGTTGGTGGCACACTTCTGCACTGCTTTCATAGACAGTTTGTCATCTAATTTGTGCCATGGATCCCAGTCCCAGAAAGCAGTGGTGTCACTGGCCACAACACGACCGCACCTCCAAAACCTGCTATGCTAAAGTTACTGCAACATGTTTCTTGCACACATGCAAAACAACATAAAAAGTAAGGCCAATAGTATTAGAAGGCAAAGTATAGTAATACTCAGGCTACTTTGTTATTGTAATTTTGGACAAAGGCTACTTAACCAGTGGTAAGCAATGCATCAGTAATACACAATGAATCCCTCAATAGTAAAAGAAAATATTTTTATTAAAATACTCCCTCACTATTGTGATTGACAACCCCAGTATAAAAAAGAATCATGCCTTTATTGAACACCTGTTATGACTCCAAATAATTCCTAAGTAGGCACAGTTCAATAAGGAATTATTAAGACCCTCCATGATGTGCTATAACCCTTTAACATGACCAGTGGTGAGTTTAAACTCTGAAGGCCTCTGTCACTGGGAGTTCCCACCATTAGGGATGCTGATGGGGTAATATCCTCTTGATTTGCTTATTACACTTATAAAATGGTTTACTAGTGATTTTTAAGCAGTTTTATCAGTCAGGTACAGCCCATGGGATGTGAATTAAACTGGTACTAGGCTAATTACACAGTTAATTATTTTCATAATAGAAGAATAAGTAAGAAAATAACTAACAATTATGGAAAGTTTATTTCAAGTGACCCACTGTGAGTCTCCTTTGAGTTTTAATTCCATGCTAAAGGTAAGTAGCAATGCTTGGTTTGGTTAGACTCTTTATTCTGTTAGTTTATGTAATGTAAAGCTTCAGTTTAATTGTTTTTCTGTGTTGTACGGGGAAGATCAAGCACTGGTTTCATGACACTGAAATTTGTGATGGCCAAAGCTTTTTAAAAAGTTATGTTTGTTTTGATTGAGGGGCATTATGTTTCCTTCCTGGTGGGTTGTGTTTCCTTTCTTAAGGAGGTTTTACAGGCTGATGTAGGCTAGTTTGCTGAGAGATATAGGCATTCTTTGTCTTATGTAATTTTAGTTATGTTTTTGTGAAGGTTTTTTTTTTTTTTTTTTACTTTACAAGGCAGCTGAGGGGGAGATTTGCATAATGAGCTGTTGTATTGTGAGAGGCATGGTTTATGTGTTTGGGTTAACATGCCTCTCCAGCCATGCTTTAGAGGTGTAAAATTTTACAAGCAGAAGAAGACCCGTGGTCCATCAAGTCTGTCTGGTTCCTTCATATGTCCCTCCAGTTATCACTGGTAGGCCCTAGACAGCACCGCCTACTGGTAGATATGAGTTATATGATATCTGAACTCTCCTGATTGCCGTCATTTTCACCAGTCCTACATATCCATCCCACCTTCTCTTGAAGCATGTACTCATCTCCAAATTAAGGTGAAGTTTCCTATATAATTAATTTGTAGCCACTGGCATTAATCACTTCACTACACCCACTACTTGTCAGCCAATCAGGTGTTACCATAGGAGGGCATCATCATTCTTTTAGGACACTGAGGAGCAGCTCCTTTTCCATGTCCCTAATCCCTTTCTCACTGTCCACCCTACCACATATATTAGGATCATCCACAAATAGCATTTTGATCTGGATCCTTACTCCAGTCACACAAATAAACAAATTGTAGGGCACTGGACCCTGAACAGACCCCTGAGGCACCTCACTGGTGACACTCCTGACTTCAAAGTCCTTGCTACTTAGCACTACATTTTGTGTTTTCCACTTCATCAATATTCCTTCCACCAGGTTAAGCCTTCTCTAACCCTAAGCCAAATATCTTCTGCATTAGTTTTCTATGTGGCATTGAATCAAAGGTCTTGCTGATGCTCAGCTACAAGACATTCCATTTGTGTACCCCATCCTCTGCCTGAGCCGCCTTGTTAATTATTTCTATGAGCTTTATCCGGCAGGCCCTTACCTTCATGGACCCATGCTGCCTGCAGTCCTGGAGAATGTATTTCTCTTGGAAGTCTGATAACCGTTCCTTAATAATGGTTTCAAACATCTTCCCCACTATCTTAGACCTGGTACTTTCAAATGGGGATGGAGAGAGGATCTCAGATTTAGAAGCTGGTAGCCATCTGGAAACAAGCGACCACCAAACAGTATGGTTCACAATAAGAACAGCTGTAGAGTCAAGCCATACAAAAGCAAGGGTGTTGGACTTTAGGAAGGCTGACTTTGGGAACATAAGAGAGTGCCTCAGAAAATCACTAGAAAACAGGCAAGAAGGAGGAGTGAAAAAACAATGGGGTAAATTCAAAACTGCCATTACAGAGGCAACAAGCCTTTGTGTAAAGCAAATCAACAAAACAAAATGAAGGAAAAAGCCACCATGGTTCTCAAAAGAGGTGGCAGGGAAGGTTAAGGAGAAAATGACAGTATTCAGGAAATATAAGGAAACACAGATGAAGCAGGACAGAGAACTATATCAGTTAAAGGTAGGGAAGGCATCCAGCATAACAAAGGCCCAAACTGAGGAACAGATAGCCAACTCTGTTAAGAAGGGGATAAAACATTTTATAGGTACATTAGGGAATGAAGAAAGACCAAGGGAGGGATACTGAGCCTTAATAAAGGTGAGGTAATGTGGGAAGATGGTGACAGTGGAACAGCAGGGATACCAAATGAATACTTTTGCTCAGTATTCATAAAAGAAGAGGAGGAGAAGATACCTAAACCAAACAATAGAAACACTCTGGATGGGGGGGGGGGTTGATATCAGTCCATTCACAGAAGAAAGGGTTCTGAAAAAACTCTTAAAACTGAAGGAGGACAAAGCAATGGGGCCTAACAGGATTCACCCCAGAATTCTAAAAGAACAAAAAGGAGAACTAGTGACACCACTGACTGCCCTCTTTCATGAATCATGGGAGGATGGGGTGGTCCCTGAGGACTGGAGGAGGGCAGATGTGATTCCACTTCATAAAAGTGAGAACAAAGCAGAGGCAGGAAACTACAGACCTGTTAGTTTGACTCAGTGGTGGGGAAAATGATGGAATCACTTCTGAAGGAAAGAATTGTTGAGTACCTAGAGGCCAGCAGGGCACAGGATCCAAGGCAGCATGGATTCACAGTGGGAAGATCATGTCAGATGAATCTAATAGATTTATTTGATTGGATGACCAAAGTAGTAGACCAGGGAGGGGCTGTGGACATGGCCTACCTAGACTTTAGCAAGGCATTTGACACAGTCCCACACAAAAGATTAATATGCAGGTGAGCCAGCCTTGGAGTGGGTCCCAAGGTGGTAGCCTGAGTAAACAATTAGTTGGACAACAGGACACAGGGGTAATAGTAAATGGAGTCCACTCTGAAGAAAGTGGGGTTACTAGTGGAGTACCACAGGGTTCAGTACTGGTACTGGTCCTCTTTAATGTCTTTATAAGAGACATTGTGGAGGTACTGGAAGGAAAAGTATGTCTCTTTGCAGATGACACAAAAATCTGCAGCAGGGTTGATACAGAAGGTGGGGTGGAAAGGATGAAAAAGGACTTGGCAAGGTTGGAGGAATGGTCAAATGTATGGCAGCTTAGATTCAATGCAAAGAAGTGCAAAGTAATGCACCTGGGAAACAAAACCCCATGGGAAGAGTATACAACAAAAATGGAAATGGACATGAGGGTAGTCATATCAGATGACCTAAAGGTGGGAAAGCAATGTGAGAAGGCAGTAAGGAGGGATGGTTGAGTACTGGGATGCAGAGGGAGAGGTATCACCTGTAGAAAACAAGAAGTTGTTATCCCTCTGTACAGACAGTGGGTGAGACCCCATCTGGAGTACTGCATGCAGTTCTGAAGACCCCATCTCCTCAAGTACATAGACAGGATGGAGGCTGTCCAGAGGAGGGGCAACTAAGATGGTGCAGGGTCTGCACCAGAAGACATACAAAGAGAGATTAAAGGAGCTTGATATGTATACCCTTGAGGAAAAGAGGGAAAGGGGGAACATGACAGAAACTTTCAAATACCTCAAGGGAATCAACAAAGTCCAATAGGGTAGCATCTTTCTGAAAAAGAGATGTGCAAGAACAAGGGGGCACAATTTGAAAATAGAGAGGGGGCAGCTCAGAGGTCATGTGAGGAAGCATTTTTTCATGAAGAGGGTAGTGGATACATGGAATGACCTTCCTGAGGAGGTAGTGGAGTCAGAAACAGTGGGGCAATTCAAAAATGCATCAGACAGACATAAGGAAATTCTAGTGGGGGGTAGGAGGAAGTAAGCTGTTGGTTAACTATGATCTGCAGCTTATCCTTTAGGTAGGGAAATGGGCAGACTAGGTGGGCAAAGAGGTCCTTATCTGTCATCAGAATCTATGTTTCTATTGAGTTCAGGCTAACCAGTCTATAGCTGCATGGGTCTCTCTCTCTCTAAACTCTTATGAAGAGGTGCAACATCAGCCACCCTCCTGTCCACAGAGACCACTGCATTCACTAGCAAGCAGTTGAATGTGTTTGTCAAGGAATGCCATAAGGGCCTGCCCTACCTCCATGAAAACTGGGTACACAGACCATCCTAGATACCCGTTGTAATGGTGGTCCATTTATTGTCTACACCTATAGCTGGCCTACCCCTAGTCCCTCCCTGAGATCTCCCTCCATCTTCCTGAAGTCTGCTCTTCTAATGTCTAGAAAAAGGGTCTTGGACTTATGCTGTTGGGTTTTGAGAGAAATAATAAACATTGTGTCCTAGTTTTACAGAACTAGTTCCAGTAAGGGCCCATCCCTAGTATACTCTTCTGTATGTTGCATTAGGAAACAGTCCAAAAATGGATCCACAAGAGACTCCTAGTGTTAGTTGCCCCAGGAATGCTCCAGTATACTTCTGACATGTTAAAATATCCTATGATGACAACTGCGGCTACCTTCATGATCTCCCCTACTAGTGCCATGTTTACCTCTTCTCATAGGTTTGGTAGCATGTATGCCACCCCTACTTAGAGGGTCTTCCACCATCATCAGCTAAACCAATACAGATTCCACAACACCTAACCCTCTAGCTCCTTATCCTGTATTGCCCTAATTCCCTCCCTGCTACCCAACACCACTCCCCTTTTCCCTGCGCTTCCAAAACAAGTCATACCTGGAGACTGTAAGGTCTCTGTCATGGTTGACTGTTGCCATGTTTCTATAATGGTCATTGCCATCCCTTTGCTGCAATATCCTGTAGGTCACCCATTTTATTCCTGAAACTCAAGGCATTTATGCAAACTACACCCCATGGGCCTTGTTTCCTTTACTTTCTTCCTCTGTTGATCCTTCCTTCACCACACTCTCTCTTAGCCATTGTGCATTTTCTACTACCCTCCCAGGACAATTTAGTTTTCTGCTTCTGGGTTATCCGCAGTACCACCTAATTTAATTGATTTATTCTCTACTCCCATGCTAGCATCCCTATAACTATTTGGACCATGTGCAAAGCAGGAGGTGAGTCCTAACTTGCTTCATGAATGACCCTTTAGGCCCTGCATGAATCTTAACTTTCTTTGTGCTGGGACATGCGGGCCCTCAGCAAAGCAGGAGATGAGACTTAACGTTCTTACTATTTTATTTATGTATGGCTTTAATTGTAATATAAAATGTATGTATGTTTTTCTCCGGTTGTGTTCTCATCTGTTTTTTCAAGTTTTGAGGCTTTAAACTTTTTGTTAGTGTAGGACTTAATTCATTTTTCATTACAGTTTTTAACTGTATGTAACTAAGTGACTCATGGGTACATGACAATACACTCCTGACAACTCGCTGCCACAGAATTTGTGCCTGGCAATACTTTCCAACAAAAACTTACTCCTATAATAAACCCTCCCGACAACACACTCCCGATAAAGCAACTGCCCAAAAATAAAAAAAATTAAATCAAAACTGTGTTTCATGTTTGCTCTGCCAGAAACAATATGGACGGTGTTTGCTCAAACCTGCATCAGGATTTGTATGCTCATTTAAAAGAGCTGTCCCCCCGTCAGACAATAGTAGACAAATGGGTTTCAGTATGTCTATGTCACATCTATTTAGAGCTTTCTCTGCTCACATCCACCTGCACCATCCACTGCAAAATCTGCTGTTGTACATCTATAATAATAACTTTTTTCTTACTTTTGCATGGTTTGAGGGAATAGCTGTTTGAGGTTTGCGGTTAGGGCTAGCACAGTAAACCATTCACGGTACTGTACAGCAATTGCCAATGCACAGTAATTACCAATGACCAATCTTGCCATCATCCAACCAAAATGTGTATTGTTGACTATAAAGCTGCCAATGTGGTGGCCCCACTCCTAACATCACACTCTGCATACACTCCTGAAGGATCACATCTACAGCCTGTAAAATTGACCAGTCACTTCCTAATGTCAAAAAGACAGAAGAGGAAACTGGTGGATGACAACAATTTAATATACACATTTCACAAATGTGGTCATGAGGGGTAGGCTATCTGGCAATCCAATCGCACAGTACAAAAGGTCAAGGGGAGAGCAGTTTAGTAAAGTCCAACCTGCAATTTATGCACTGTTGCCTGGAAAGAGAAAGGAGTGCTATGAGAGAATGTTTAATGTGCTAAAGAAACTGAACCTAAACCTGTGCCCAGATATAGTTATGACCGATTTTGAAAGGGCCATGATTACTGCTTTCAAATCTGTTTTCCCCCATGCAAAACAAGTTAACTGCTTTTTTCCCTTCACACAGTGTGTATACCGTAAGATTCAAATGGAAGGACTAGTTATTCAATATTCATAAGACCCTGAATTTGCACTGAAGTGCAGAAATCTACCTTCAATTGACTTATGTCCCCAAATCAGGTTATTGCACATTTTGAAGAAATTACTGATGACACACTCATTATGTTTCCTAAAGAACTGGAACCTGTCATTAATTATTTTGAGGACATGTGGATAGGAAGGCCAAACAGGAGGGATACAGATTGTAGACAGCCCCATCTTGAAACTGAATTATGGAACCATTCACGAAGTGTGAGTGATAGCAGAGCTAAAACAAACAATGTTATTGAGACTTTCCATCGTGGGATGCAAAGGATATTATGCATAGCTCATCCCACACCGTGGAAGATTACTGATGGCCTCCGAGGTGTCAAAAAAAAAAAAAAAGAGACTCAGAGATGGAGCAACTAATGCTGGAAATGCCCCTCCTGTGTCAAGAAGGGTGCACCATGACAATGTGGAATGTCCCAGCATGCATCTTGGAAAAAAGCACTGAATGCACTACGGAGGAGGTTTTGCGTGGTGTGGCACACAACTTTGAATATTAGTGCCACACACCATGCATTTTAACTTTTTTTTAACTTTTAAACATTAAAGAATCATTGGTTTTAACTCACCCTGCAATGCATCCCTGCATAAATCCTGCATCATTGTATAAATCAAGAGCCACCTACATCACTTCCTGCTAACTAGACTATCTGACGTTTCACTAACTGGCTTCATCCCAAGTAGTGGAACCAAGCTCAAACTTCACTGAAACCAGGCAATGGTAAAACAAAAATTATTATTGCAATTTTATTATTATTGCCATTTTTGAGGTTGTTTGATGTTTTGAGGTTATGATGTTGTTGGCGGGTGGGGGGAGCTCATGATAATGGGCGTATAATTTCTTACAGAAATCCTTGCGCAGAGTATTATTGTCCTGTCCAGGAGTGAATTTGATGTTGCAGGTGGGAGCAAACAATCATGGTGCGGACTGTCTTGGGAGTGAATTGACGCTGTAGTGTACTGTCAGGAGAGGGTATGTTGGGAGCGAGTTGTTGGGAGCAAATTGTCGTGCTCCCATGACTCTCGGACTGATGAAAAAATTGTATATTTTTCGTCCATATACACAACTTTGTTTATCTTGTTTTTCTTTGTTGTGTATTACCAAGCTTACACACCATGTGTTATGCACGCACTGACTTCATTAATGTCTGCCTCAATGATTTTCAACACAGTTACCAATATTTATTGTAATTATAATACTAACTATATTTTTTAAATCAATTCAAAAATCTCTTTATGTAGACATCTTCTGAAAACCACACAGCTGCTAACATTTGAAGTTAAGTAGTTTTTTTTTTTATTTTTAGCTTTTAAATATTTAAATTGTTTTCATTTCATTTTCAGAATTTTCAGCTTTTTTAAAATAGGAAAAACAGTCTGTGCATGCATGCACGCCATTAAAACCTAAATAACTTAACCCTTAGGCTGCCAACACAGTTATAATGTATAGGAATTCTGGACTGATATATCAGTCCGCAGCACAGCAAGGGTAAATAACATGTCAGTTTGAATCCCCTCCATAGCACTTCCTTTTATCAAACTCTTATGAACCTGTAAGTCTCCGAGTTTAAATCAGTATACTTTTTTACTTGCTGTGAGAAAAATAATGTAAAAAATCAGGGCTTTTTTCTTCACAAGTAGTAACTTTTAAACCACAAAATTGACTACCACTAAACATGTCAATCATAAACTCCGAAGACTAAGAATATGCTCACCAAATTAAGCAGCAGTCCAAGTGGCTAGGATTGCTGGGATATAAGCTGTCAAAAACCTGTATTTGATACAAACACAAACATTAACTCAACCATATATATATATATATATATATATATATATATATATATATAGTTGCAAAAATCTGGGTTAGTGTAACAGTTAGGGTTCATATTAAACTTGCAAAAGTAGGAAAATTTGATGTTAGGACTTCCAACCCTAACACCCCTGTCCCAGCCCTGAAGTGAATGAGGGGTGGAGTCTTCCTTTGAGTTGTCAACCCTAACACTCACTAGAGATGCAGTGAAGTTTAACTTCACTAGCGTAGTAGAGGCAAAGTGGCCCACTCCGCCTCTACATATAGCTATGCGAAGTGCCCATTGAAATGCAGTACTTTGCCACTTCGAGTCATAATGACTGTGTTATGATGACTCCACATTACTTCACTTTATTTTCTTTTGAAGGATACCTAAACAACATTTTGACAGCAAACTGTTCACAAATCTGACCTCAAACAGGACTAAAGGAAAGGCTGCTGAATTCATTAATGCTAAAACTACATTTATATAAGTTACCTAAATGTGGTTCCAAAGCATTTGAAAAATGTAAAATCAGCCTTCCAATTTAAAAAAAAACTGCCTTACCTGCTTCTTAAAATGGCCGCCAAATGTGTCAAGTGATGACATCATCGGAGCCAAAGTCAGAGAGCTATATGGCTCTCTATAGAGCTAACTAGTTCTTTTTTCACTTTGTATTGAATTGTTTCACCAAAATTGTCAAAACCATGTTCATTATTTAGATCAATATGTTTGTTAGGCTATGGTTCTGTTCATTTTGTTTACTTTAACATGCTGAAAATGTGTTTTAATCCCACCAACTTTCTCTTTAGCAAACCACATGCAGTACAAATCTTGAAAAACCTGGTGCTCTAGTGGTTATGGTGGATCCAGGATGCTATTGGGGGGGGGGTGCTTGGAGTGTGTGCATACTTGATTCGCACTTTTCAACATTTTTATGAAACCTTTATATTTTCTGCTATTATGTTTTTCTAGTATGTTTTTGACTGAAACTACAAATGTAATCCATATTTTTGAATGTAAACATTTGTACAATCAATAAATCAGATTTCTTCAACAAAGTGAAATGCAGCAGCAGCAATCAAGTACTTTACAATGGTGGGGGGGTTACAGCCACACCCTTCGCCACCCCATAGATACACCGCTTGTTTATAACAAAGTTCTTCTGTAGTCCAATGCCAGAGTTCATACTTTCTTGGAAATCAAAATTATGCTCGTCTTGTCTTCTCTTCTTTATCCATGGGAAATAATAATAAGAAAAATCAGTATTTATATAGTGCTTTCATACACATTTTATCCCAAAGTGCTTTACAAGCAGTGCTAGACTGGTAGTGACATAACTGAATGTGTAGTGGCAGCCAAGACACACATTAATACTCACACCCAGCCTTGGACAATTGCATGAACTGGCTTTATGGGAAGGGGAATGTTGGCCAGGACAATAGTGTCAGGTAGTGATCATGGTGCTGGCAGCCCCACATCTTATTTCTCACAGTAATCTGCTCATATTTCTCCCCTTCTGTCTTCCCCCTTCCCTGAATATAGCAGTACCTTGCAGGAGAGACTCAGTCCCTCTGGCTCATTCACCAGCTCACACCAAAAACCGGGTGAGCCTATCACTATGCATCATGAATGTAGGTAGTACAGTCCCCAGGTTTTTTGACATATCCAAAATAAACCAATCTTTCCAGTAAGTCAGGCTGATAGCAACAGGGAACAAGGGGAATTATAGACTTTCCTATCCTTAAAAGATCTAGGCTGCCTTTGATTAGGCACTATTAAATGATGGGTGTGCACATCATTATGCATATCATTTAATAATGTCTAATCATTGGTGGATTAGCTCTTATATGGTAGGAATGCCTATGTTTCCCCTTGTGCCCTGCTGCTATCAGTCTGGCTTACCAAAAGATCATGTTTATTATTAATATGTAAAAATGACACAGACTACTGCACTAACCACATTCATGATGCAGAAGGGTAGTGAGCACACCAGTTTTTGGTGTGGGGAGCAGAAGAGAAGAATGAATGCCAGAGAGGGACTGAAGAGGCCATTCCAGCAGGGTACAGCTATATTCAGGTTAAGGGAAGACAGGAAGGGGGATATTTAGCATATCATTTTGAGATCTGAAATGTAGGGCTGCCAGCACCATGATCACTACCTGACTGTGAATGACAGCAGCCAGTGATGACAAATACTCAGTGGCAAGGCTGCACTTAAAGTGTTACTTGAATTCAGTGGAGGGAGATTACCCTCAGGTGGGGGGGTTGACATTTGTTAGGACAGTATTGAGTGAGTTGTGTATAGATCATTCAAGATTTAGAAGGGTGGTAGCCAACCAGCTCACATTGTGGAGTAGGGCACTAACAAGTACTAGAGATGATTTGTAGGGAACTGTCCTGCAGAGTTCTGTAGATCACAGGTAAAGGAGTTGATTGACACTGGAAGTTTGGTGGATTCACTCAAGGAATTAGTATGCCTCTCCTGCTAATAATATTGTTATCTATAGTGAGTACAGTCCTTATAAGGGCATGAACAGCAGTTTTTCTGAGGAGTCCTGAGGCTTATTGCTTGGCCCTCCATGAAGACCCAATTGTTGGTTAATGAGGCCGGACAAAAACACAGCAGGGGAACTGTACATACTGCCTTCACTGTGCAGAAGGGTGGTGATCTACTAAATGTTTACTGTGGGAGCAGAAGTCAAACATTGAAAAAGTGGACTTAAGTGTGATTTGTGTGTGGGGGGGGTATTTTGTAACAGTGCCAGCTGATGATCCATATCGGTGCAGGTATGCACAACTCTTTGAGGTATACGATTAGAGTCCGAGGTGTGATAATTCTCTTCATGAGACCGCAAGCTCATATGCAGCCCCATGTAATACTAAGGACACAGTATGGATGGTGGGGTGCTCAACAGAAGCCAGGCTAGGTGCAGGGGGTTCACTTGGAAAAAGAATACAAGAGAATCTTTTTTTGTGGATTAACAAGAATGCATGAGCTTTGGAATTGCACCAGACCTGTACTTCACTGTGTGACCCTAAGCAAGTCACTTAACTTCCTTGTGCTGCCAGGCAACGTCTGTAAACAAGGTTTCAGCATAGTGTGTCTCTCTTCTGGTTAACAAAAAAAATAAATAAAAAATCAGGGCATCCCATAACCACTAGATCATCAGGTATTTGAAGTGTTGTACTGTTTTGCAGTTTGTCAAAGAGAAAGTCAGCTAGATTGCAAAACATTTTCAGCAAGTTAGAGAAAATACAATGAACAAAATCATAGCCTAACATGTACTGATAAAAATAATTCACAAAGAGGGAAAGAAGAACTAGTTAGCCTATAGGAATCTATATTGGTCTTTGGCTCTAGTTCCGATGATGTCATCATGACTCATCACTTAACACAGTTGGCAGACATCATAGGGAGAAGGCCAGGCTGTTTTTTGTAAGTGAAAGGCTGATGTTTACATTTCTCAAAAGCTATGAAACTGCATTTATGTTATTTACATAAATGCAGTTTTAGCATAAATGTAAACAGTAGCCTTTACTTTACCTCTCAATGAGGCTAGATTATGGAGTTTGCAGTTTTAAAAAACTGCTTGTTTAGGTATCCTTTAAAGGTGAAGTGAGTGAGCATTGTAACAGCCCACAGATCACATGGTTCATAGTCTGCAGGTCACCTGCTTCAAGTAGTGAGTTAATCATGCAAGAGAGTGAAAGACTTTTACTTTTGCGTTTCCTAGTGTGGGAGAAAGAACTGTGTTTGAGATGAGACAGAGAAATAGCAAAAAATATAAACCTTGTGTCTGAATTGGAGTACCTTCAGGGCTAGTGGTTCCCTCCCTGAAGAAGGAGGTAGTGGAGCCATGGAAGCATCACCTCCAGTGACACCTACTAGCACCCCCCCCATCAGTGCCACTACCTGCCATGGCCCCTGCACCAACGTCTCAGCAGGAAGTGAGGGAGGAGCCACAGCAGTCGCAGCCGCAGCAGGTTTCCCCACCCTCGGCCCCAATTGAGCACCACCAGCAGCAGCTGGCAAGAACATCTGCAGCCCCCCCACCTTTTCCCTGTCCTCCCTTCAGCTCATTAGTGTGGGAGTTCTTCACTACATTGCCTGCCTACACCAATGTAGTAAAGTGTAATCTGTGTGGTGAGGTGGTGTGCCGTGGCTTCAAGAGAAGTAATCTGGGAACAGGTGATCAGCGCACCCACCTATACACCACCACCATGCAGACTGACAGGCCAAGCTTGCTGAACAGGGCAGGAATGCACCTGCTGGCCCTGCTGGGCAACAGGTAGTAGCATGGCCTCCACCTGCATGTGGTGTCAAGTAGGTGTGGGCCATGGAGCAAGCGGCTGCTCCACAACCTGCAGGTGATGGTGGCAACCCTGCATGAATACCTGCTACACATGTTGATTTGGGCCTGATGTAGAGTGAGTTGGACCATGTGAACCACCTGATTGACAATGTGGAGCAGCGGTTGGAGCACATAGAGGTGCATCAACTCCAAATAATGAGCATGCTTCAACTGCTGCTCTTACACCATAACATTGATCATTAGTTTTTGTTTGTCCTTGCACACACCACCCTCTCCGTGAAAAAAATAGTTCCTCACATTGCTCCTGATCCTTCCCCCCCCTCTAGCTTCAAATTTCTCTCCCCTTGTTTGTGTGCATCTGTTTTGCTGAAAGATGCTACCCTCTTGCATGTTGTTGATTTCCTTTTGGTACTTGATAGTTTCTATCATTCCCCCCCATTTCCTTGCAGTTATACATATTAAGCTTTAGACTTCACAATATTTGGGAAACCAGTTAAATTGTTGTCATGGGTTGAAATTGGGGCAATGCTCATGCCATCATCAACTTCACTACCACCAACAGGGACAACAGCATCTCCAGCCATAATTGAAGCTACTGATTGCACTGTGAAAAACATAGAGAAATCCCTTTACTGGCATCAAGTATGTACTTCTGCTGCATACTGTCACACCCATGGACACTCTTGCCACTGGCAGCCGTGTCATGGCCAAAAGCATCTTTGCATGCATATCTCTTTGCAGGCATTTTTTGGGATTACACAGAAAATTCACAACAAACTGAGATTTCTGAAATTTGGGGTGGATGGGAAGTTAAAAAATAACAACTGTGGCTTACAGATGTAGATTGGGCACTAAACAGATGGAAATGCACAGACGCAGATTGCACACTATAAAGAGATGCAGCCACACAGGCACAAAAACACCTTAACCAGTGGCCACACATATCCCAAACTGGAAAAATAAATTAGACCTTTTGCAGGTTGGGGGGGGGGTGGGCACTGCAGTAGCAGTCCATTAGCTAGATAGAAGGAAGTAGTAAAAAACACTGCAGATGGATGACCGATTCAGAGTGCGGCACAATAACATGTGTCTGACTTGATGGTGCACACAAACACAAGCACACACACAGACACACACACAAACACACAGACACACACACACACACACACACACACACTCACACACTACAGGTAATGTGCAGAAAATTTAACAGTGCAGTACACTATATAAACAAATCTTTTAAACAGAATGAAAATATGTCCTGCACCACAACAAACAGAAAATAATTATCATTAGTTACTTCAAGTATTACTGTGTGTACATAAATGCACAAATACTAACACACACTACTAGTACAAAACAGTTAGAAAGACTGGCTTTCTCATGTGAATCTCACGCCACAACAGATGTGCCCCTCCCCCAAAGCACACTTCAACAGTGTCTATCATTACACACACTGAATGTTGTAAATTAACATTCAAAATGCACACAAAAGCAGTCAACACTCAATGATATAAGCACAGGAGGGTTTCCTACAGTCGATGTACTAAATTTGGAACAAAATAATTGGATCAAAAGTGATTTTTTTAAAGCTTTTTTGATGGTTTGATTCTCAGAGCTCTGAAAGCAAACTGTCTCCAGCTTTCCACTACACACACTATGCAGAACTGAGGCTGTGCAAGACAATATAGAGCCCTGCGACCTGCCATCCCACGAATCAATGCAAAATTCACCTCAAATAGCAATAAATAGGTGAAACAAAGTGAAATCCATTAAAATCAATGGCACTTCAATTAAAATTAAGGGGAAGGCTGTAATACAAGATACCATTTGCTGATACATCAACTTGCTAGGCTTGGTATATCTTCAGAAGCCCTAAAGTGGTTCACCAGCTATCTAGCAAACCGCTCACAACAGGTGAGAATAGGGTCTGCCCTTTCTGCTAAACTACCTGTCTGCTCTGGGGTTCTTCAAGGTTCTGTACTGGTACCCCTTCTATTTAGTACCTTCCTCAATAATCTTCTGCCATCCTGTTCTGAACCAGTACTCCTGTACACCGATGATGTGGTAATTTTCTCAAAGACTACTGACCCTACCATCCTTCAGGCCCAACTTCAGAAAAGTTTTACTGAAGCTGAGTCCTGGTTCATCTATCATAAGTTAGTGCTTAATTGCGAAAAAGCAAAGGTCATGCTCTTCCATGGTACCCACAGCAAGCACAAAGACAAACAATTGGTGATTAAAAACAGTGTGGGTGTTGTCCTTGATCAGACTCAATCTTTTAAATACCTAGGAGTTACTCTGGATAGTACGCTTTCCTACTCCAACCATGTTGAGAATGTTGCCAAGGCAGTCAACATTCGCCCAGGCCTTCTACACAGGCATAAACACTGCCTTACTGAAGAAGCCCTCAGATTGGCTAACAAAGTTCAGTTGTGTCTATTATTAATTGTGGTTTGGTCATTTATGGTTCCACCACAGATACATCCCTACATTGGCTCACTACAGCTCTGAATAAGGCATGCCATCTGCTAACTGGTGCAGCATATCATACTCACACTTGTGAGCTTTACAGACAAGCAAACTGGCTTCAACTCCAGGCTCGCATTGAATATCAAGCCTGCCTACTGGCTAAGAAGGCAGATCTTGGTCTACTACCACCAGGTTCCCTTCAGCTTTTCTGTCCCTTCTGGGGCGCTCCTAACACCCGAAGTTCTGTTAGCCAAAAATTTACTGTCCGTCATAGTCAAACCTCACTCTGACAGTGATCCATTGCAGTTAGAACTGCTAATTTATTTAATTCCCTTCCTCTGGAGTTTGCGATGACTGCAACCTTGGGACCATTTAAGTGGAAGCTGTGTCAATTTATAGTTTCCAGAGCATCTTGTGGCTGCTGTACCTAATCTCTGTTGAAAGCTCAATGCACTGGGACCTCCTACTTTTACCATTCTCCCCTGTAAAGCCCTACCCTGTTGCTGTGCTATTCCACTCACAGCACGTCCTCCCTTATCCCTTTCCCATTCCTGCTCTCTTTTCATCCTACCTCATCCCCCTTCCTTACCCCTCCACAACCACTCCCTCCCTCCCTCCTCTGTTTCCTCACCTTGTTCTCTCCCTCTACCCCACCCTTGACCCTGTGGGTCTTTCCTGCATAAGCTTCATTGTGGCATCTCCCTCCTTGCTCTTATTTTGCTCCTTCCACCCCCCAATTCACCCCATCCTTCTCTACTTGTAATCCCTTTCACCCCTCTTCAGACAAGGCCACTGGTTGCACTTAACACAATATTCATCTTGCCATATTGTTCTTTTGTTTATGTAATTGCTTTCCTCATGTTGTACTACTTCTTGAAACCATTTGTAATTTGCTATTCTTGTGACTTGATGTGGAACCTCTGTAAAAGAGCCCTTGGCTCAAAGGTTTTTCTTATTTGTTAAATAAATAAATAAATAAAAATAAATATGTAATGCAAAGTCCACTGGAAACAATGCACTTTGCATTCAGATTTATAGGCAGAGTAATTAGCTTTGTGTTACGGAGCACTACACAGATTTGAGGATAATGCACAAAGAGCTCATGTAGCGAAGTGGGAACACTTCGCCCACCTCCAACACTCACTCCACTGCAGTAACAAAAGAGCTGAGATGTGATGGAGACAGGTGTGTATGTTTTATGAGTGCACAGAATGGGGTGAGCATTAGGGATGACAACTCAAAGGAAGACTTCACCCCTCATTAATTTCAGGGGTTGGGCAGGGGTGTTAGAGTTGGAAACTCTAACATGACATTTCCCTACTTTTGTCAGTTTAATCTTAACTCTAACTGTTGCACTAACCCAGTTTTTTGCAAATAATTTCCTTTCTTTCTGAGACAGTATAATTGTATCCTCATTTGTCTGTGTGAGTGTAGGGCCCTCCTTGCCTTGTTCCCCTATCCTTCCATAGATGCGTGCATGGATGTTGCTGTGGAAGTGCAGAACCCTGGCAAAACAGCAACCAAATTGTCAGAATAGCCTTCTTAGTACCCCACCTCAGGAACCCGGTACTGAAAGTTTTCAAATCCCTGCCGAAACATTGTATCACAGCATTGAAATGCCATTTTGTGCTACAGGTGCAAAAGCACATTTTGGGCAGGATTTGAGAAATGTCAGCTAGAGATAGGAGAAGTTAATAAACTTTGCTCCATGAATTAATCTGCAAATTTAGCACAATTTGCTGAGTTTTGAGCGATCCTCGAAATGCAAAGTTCTGTCTATGAAGCACAGAATATTACCTGCTAATGAGGGAATTTCACCTTGAAAAGTGGAATTTCACAGTTTGTGGGTGAAATTCTTCCATTCGCAGGCAAAATTCTGCCATTTGTAGGTAAAATTCTGTTGTTCGTGGCAAAATTCTACAGAAACAAAATGGCAGTCACATAGGCAAATTTTAAAGCTAATAGCAAAACTTTACAGCTTGCTCGGTGGAGGCGAATTTGCCAACTTTGCTGGAATATGGCTGGTGAATTAAAACTTCATAACATCTCTGTTCATGAGGTGGGTACATAAAATGGCTATGTTGACAATTTGGGGTAAAAATATTTAAAATTACCAAAGTGATGCGTGAACTTAATAAAATGTCAATGTATGCACATAACTTTGCCATTTTATATGTTGACCCCATATTTTCAACGTAGTTTCTATGACCCCACCTCATGACAACGGTAGAGAACATGTTCAAATTCTGCCCAAAAGGTGATTTCACCATGCAACCACAAAATCACTTTTTGGGCTTGATTTGCACAATTCCGCCATCATTGTTCATGAGGTGGGTCCAAGAAAGGCCATGTTCAAAATCTGGTGTCAAAATATCCAAAAATGACAAAGCTATGCTTCAAAGTTAAAAACCCACTTAAATACATAGAAATACACTTACCTTAGTTTTTCATGTTGCAATTGGCAGTTCCAGCAGCAAAGACATGTCTTCGACTGGAGAGTGGATCTTTGCCCTGTGACTTGTTCGGGTGAGTAAGGGTGTGGGGGGGTGTATGGGGGTGTGGGGTGGTGGTTACTGAGTGGGAGGTGGGGGTTGGGAGGGTCAGATCAGTGAGGGACTGTTTTCTTCCTTGCAGGTTTAAAAAAAAAACCAAAAAACATCAAGGTACAGTTTTCTTTATTTCAGACCGGGATGGCAATCGAAGGATTGAGGGATGCCACTAGACACCAGGGAAGCAAAATAAATTATAGGGCAGGGATGGGGGATGCACTAGACACCAGGAAAATAAAAAAGAAACACATTACAGGGGTGGTGATCAGATGGTGGGCAGTGCCACTAGACACCAAGGAAAGAAAAATATATTATAGGGACAGTGATGGGAGGGTGGGTGGTACCACTGGAAACCTGGGAAAGAAAAAGATATTTCAGGGATGGTGATGGAGGGGTGCAGCTTGATACCAGGGAAAGACATACAACATTACGGGGATGGTGATTGATTGGAGGGTGGGGGTGCCACTAGACACCAAGGAAAGACAAAAAACATTACACAGACAGTGATAGGAAGGTGAGGGTGCAACTACACACCAGGGAAAGAAAAATATATTACGTGGAT
Organism: Neoceratodus forsteri; assembly: GCA_016271365.2. Lineage (NCBI taxonomy): Eukaryota > Metazoa > Chordata > Ceratodontiformes > Ceratodontidae > Neoceratodus > Neoceratodus forsteri. The sequence goes on along the minus strand of CM028132.1, from coordinate 236,148,683 downwards.
GGTGACTGGAGGGTGTTAGTAGACACCAGGAAAAGACATACAACATTACAGGGATGATGATTGGAGGGTGGGTGTGCCACTCGACAACAGGAAAAGTAAAAAATATTACTGGGATAGTGATCAGAGCTTGGGGGGGGTGCCACTAGACACCAGTGAAATAAGAAAACAGTATGTGGACACCAGTTGGAGGGGGTGTCACTAGACACCATGGAAAGGCAAAACTACATTATGGGGATGATGATGGGAGGGTGGGGGTGCCACTAAATACCAGTGAAAAGCAAAAACACTATGGGGAAGGTGATTGGAGGATGGGGGTATGAGAAGACACCAGGGAAATAAAAATATATTAGAAGTACATCAAGCAGAACGGGGCCACTAGACACCAGGGAAAGACATAAAACATTACAGGGACAGCGATTGGAGGGTTGGGGTGCCACTAGACGCCAGAGAAAGGACATTATATTATGACAACAGGGATCAGAGGGTGGGGGGTGCTCCTAGACACCAGGGAAAAAAACAGTATGTGGATGGTTATCAGAGGGGGTGGCACTAGACACCAGGGAAAGGCAAAAAAAAAAAAAATTATGGAGATGGTGATTCTAGGGTGGGGGGTGCCACTAGACATAAAGGGAACAAAAATATATTTTGGGACTGGTGATGGGAGGGAAGGGGTGCCACTAGACACCAGGGACAAAGAAAAATATAACAGGGACAGCGAACAGAGGGTGGGGGTACCACTAGACACCAGAGAAACAAAAACATAAATTCCCATGTTATCCTATGGGAACATGCAACTTTTAATGTTTCTGCATTTTTATATAGCCTCTCCATATTTTTAGAGAGATTATGTGTTATTCTTGCAGTACTCATGAGGACCTTTGGTTTGATATATATATATATATATATATATATATATAATAGATAGATAGATAGATAGATAGATATAGAGAGATATATTGTCCCTTAAATTGAAAAATTGAGAGATGTATGGCTTGCTGACAAGGCACTATTGTATGTCAGGCCCTCTCTAACCTGAAAATGTCAGAGCAAATTTCTAAAGTGTCTAGGTGCTAGGGTCAGACAAAAAAGAACAGCAAAAAAAAAACATTTTTTTCACAATCTGGATCTTGTAATCCATGGGTTTCTGATGGCACATGCATAATTTCATGCAAATCTGAATTACATTGAGGTTCATTTTCTTTTTTTCAGCAGGGAAAGCCAATGGCCAGTGGGGATGCCACTAGACACTAGGGGAAAAGAAAACAAAAGGAGAGATCATAATTTAGATGGTGGGGGTGCCACGAGACACCAGAGAAAAAAGAAAACTAAATGGGGCATAAATAGGAGGGGAGGGCCACTAGACACCAGGGAAACAATATAATTAAAATGGGACATATTTTGGATGGTGGGGATGCCACTAGACACCAGGGAAAATACAAGGCACAAAGGGGATGGTGATGGGGGGGGGGAGTGGTGCCACTAGACATCAGGGAAACAATTTTGGGATCACAAAAAAGGATCCCTTTTCATGACTCAGAATATGAGAAACAATCTTTTTTTGTATTATGGGGTCATGAAAAAAATGTATTATGTGAAAAAAACATTGAAAGCCATTTGCCACCAGTTAACTGCTGAATGCAACTGATAGGATCCCAAAAATCAAGCTACATGTGTCAGTTTCAAATGAAGACATCACTTTTTTAAGATATTGCATTTTATTTCCCTCACTAGCTCTCTAAGACAAAATGGTGGCCGCACAAAAAATGACTTCCTATTTGCGATAAAGGATCCTTTTTCGCATGGGACATCTAACTGCTCCCGTTGAAAATAATGGGAAACTTTAAAATGTTATAACTTTTGAATGGATTAATATTGTTTCACCAAATCTTCAAAAGGCACATCTGTGACCCAAGGCCTGTTTACCCTGAAAATTTCAAACCACAATTCCACACTATCTCTACGCAGTGGCATGACAGAATTTGACAAAACATGGTAATTTTCACATTTTTTAATACTCAGTATCTCTACAGCTGCACATCCGACCCGAATGACACTTGCCATATCAAGCAAACATTGGTCCCTAATGGCACATCAAAATTTAATGTGAATCGGTTGAATGGTTACAAGGTTATTAAAGTCCAACATTTTGAGTTCAACATAGAAGTGACCATTGAACCCCAACTCTCGCCCCTATAACACATAGGTATATACTGTATATAGAATAGTGGATGGGCACCCATCGACAACAAGACTGTGTTTCCATCGAGGGCATTGATGACATCAGAGAGACCTTGAGAGTGAAGCTCGAGAAGTCTCCGTGATGTCATCGACTCCCGAGATAGGAAACACTGCCGAAGTTGTGGATGGGTGACCATCTACTATTTATATAGTATATGGTTTCCCCGCAATGTATTTCTACCTTAACTCTTGTACACTGGCTAGATTCCCGTCCTCTCCACTTCAGTCCCCAATATTTCCGATACCCTTCGCTGCAGTCCTGTTCCGAGTCCTGTCCCCAAAGATAATGGTCCTTTGTGCAGCAGTCATGCTCTGATCCGACAACTGTGCCAGTAATTTATTTAAAAAAAAACTGCAAAGTAACAGTTTGGATACACGGAACTGACTTTAGTAGTCTGTGTCCAAACTGTATCTATGAAGTATTCGGCTCGCCCGACCGCACCGCTTGCTAACTACAGGCACCATTTTAGAGTGAATTTTTTGAAAACAGCACTGTTGCAGCCAATCAGATGGCAGGTTGTGGGCTAAAGGTTGTACTATCGATGTGATGTCAGATCGATAGTACAACAACTTTTATTGACCTTTGAGCTGCCCTACAACAAAATTTGGAAAACCTTTGTTTTCCATACACAATAAGCCCTAACTATATATATATATATATATATATATATATATATATAGATGTCACACCTGTTAGAATACATAGTGGCAAATATCAATCATATTTTTGTCACTGTGGGGACCTAGAGTGAGAGTATTGTGATATTCTCACTGTAGGTCAACAGTGTCCACACTACCCTGACTCTAGATTCTGATTGGCTGTAGCTGGCAGCACACACAGCAAGGATCTAGTTTTAGAACTCCACTGCTCACTCACATACCAGCTGCCCCAAATGCTTTCAGTTTCTCAGACATCAGAATATGATGGCATTTAGCTGTTTAAAATATAAAAAAAACCAGCTTGCCACACACACATTCACACACTCTAACATTTCTTATTCTGAGATATGGAATGTCTCTCATCAATCAGTCATCGATCAACATTTTATTTGAATAATGCACCCTTCCTTTATTCAGGGTGCCTTTACAGTACACAATAAAAACACACAATATTAAAGTTTAAAAATGAATAAAACAAATCATTGTGCACTTAATAAATTCCTGAAAAAGCCTGATTAAATAAGTGGGTCTTCAACAACTTTTTAAAACCCTCTATTCTATGACTCTTTCATATCTGGTGTGGTAGGTGCCATAAAGGCAAAATATCTTCCTACTGATGTTTTTAGGGATACCCTGGGAATCTCTAGCAATCCCTCACCAGAGGATCGGAGTGAACGGGTGGGACAGTAAAGACATAAGAGTTCTTTCAGGTAGTGAGGTCCCTGTTCATGTGGGGCTTTATAGGTCAGCAACACGAACTTGAAGGTAATCCGCTACTGTATTGGCAGCCAGCGGAATTCACGCAACACAGGTGTTATATGACTGGATCTGGAGGTTCCAGTCAACAACCTGGCCATCGCGTTTTCCACTAGCTGAAAGCGGTGGATAACTACCCCTGGTAGCACTAGGTAGAGGGCAATGAAGTAATAAAAATGACTGATGACAAAGGCATGGACCAAGTTAGGAAGATCTTCGTGTGGGACCAGGTGCTATGTTTCTTAGATAGTAATAGGAAGATTTCACTACAGCCGAAACCTGCACCCTCAGGGTCAGACCTTCATCAAATACCATGCCCAGGTTTCACACTTGGCCCAAGGCAATAAGCGGGGTCCCTCCTAGATTTAATCCTGAGAGTTTTCCCACCCATGCCCCTGTCATCCTATAACCAGGGTCCACCACCAATATGTCTATCTTTCCTGAGTCCAGCTGAAGCCATCTGGCACTCATCTAGTTCTGAATCTCCAGTAGGCAGTTATTAAATACCGCAGCAGAATCTAATTCCTGTTCAGGCACAAAAAGCAAGCACAGTTAAGAATTATCGGCATAGCAATGAAAACTCAACCCGCACCGTCTTATCAATCAATCAATCAGTCAAATCTTTATTTATCCAGGTGGACACCATTGAGCAAGCTCATTTACAAGGTGGACCTGCATCACACAAAGTCAGGTACAATACACATATGTACAGGCAGTAAGGCAAAACATGGGAATACATAGTAAAGCAAGTTAAGTAACAGTAAGACAAACGGTCTAATTTGGGCATGTATTATAATATATCTAACGATATACATGTCATGTTTTGGGAATGAAAAAAGTGGTTAATGGTAAGGGGGCTATATAAGGAGAGGGGGATGGAGATTCAGAATTAATTGGAATTGCACACAAGTGTAGGTATCAAAGGGTGAAAGGGTGTGGGGGCAAGGGTCATAGTGATGCAGGGTATACACACTTATGGGTTAGGTTAGGAGGCTTAGGAGATGGAAGGAAAGGCAGGGCAAGGATGAGGAGGGTATAGGGTTTTTGAAGGTAATATTTATTGTGTGCAAGAGGAAGGCAGAGGATGATAGTACACAGAAAGGGAGCAGTTTGTAGATGGTGGAAACAGTGGCATACTTCTGTGATTGTTTTTCAATAGAAAGGCTTGAACACTGCAAGACTAACTGGGGATCTTAATTTCAAGGATTTCTGCAGCTTATTTCAGAGAGTTGGCAGTGAGAAGCATATGGCCACTCTCCCAAAATGCATACGGACTCTTTGAATCTTCAAGAAAATTAGGGAGCAGCTCCTTAGGGCATAGTTTCGGAGCCAGCTTAGAGGCAGTAAATCAATGATATACTGTGGTAATTTACCGGTAACCGCTCTGACAGTCCATACGACTGCATTTCTATTGCGTCTGTATTGTAGTGAAGTCCATCCCACTGCAGCATATAAGGAGCAATGGTGAGTAGAGAAGGGGAGGCCGGTAATGAAATGCAGTGCTCTGTGGTATAGGACGTCTAATTTACCCAGATATGAGGCATTGCAAAGCCGATAGATGAAATCAGCATAGTCAACTAAGGAGATAAACGTGGACTGGACTAGCTGCCTTTTTGCCTCTGTAGTCAGAAGGTGGTTTATCCGATAGAAAAGTCCTAGCCTTTGCCTCAGTTTTTTCAGCAAACCCTCCAAGTGTTCCACGAAGGAGAGTTTGTGGTGTAACCAGACCCCCAGGTATTTAAACTTGGTAACAAACTCCAAGTTTTCTCCCAGTAAGGTGATGATAGGGGGTAGGGTGTCAACAGTAGCAGGGTGAGCCAAATGTTTGCCAGGTGAGAGTATCATTGCCTTAGTTTTCTTGGCATTAAGAAGCAGCTTTTTGCTAAGAAGCTGGTACTATAAGGTATTGAAATCAAGTTGCAGATCTTTACAGGCAGCTCCAGGTGTTGTCCGGCTTAGATAGAGTACTGTGTCATCTGCAAACAGGTGAATGTTGGCCTCCTTGATGCCGAGATCAATGTTGTTAATATATATAGTAAATAGTAGTGGTCCCAGGATGGAGCCCTTTGAGATGCCTCTTAATAATGGTTTGAGGGAGGAAAGCTCTCCTTCTGTCTTGACCTGCTGGTGCCTATCCATTAAGTAGTTGAGGAACCAGCCCAATCAAATGGTGTCTAGGCCTAAGGCTTTTAATGAAGAAAGAAGTAGGCAATAGTTGACAGCGTCAAATGCCTTGCTAAGGTCTAGGAAAACAGCAAAGACAAAGTTTTTGTTCTCTAGATCACATTGCCAATCATTTGTTACCTTGGCCAATGCCGTAACCGTACTATGGCTAGTTCAGAAACCTGACTGTATAGGATTTAGGAAGTTTGTGTTTTCCAGGAAGGCTCTTAGCTGGTCATTCACTATTTTTTCTAAAAGTTTTGACAGAATGGGGAGTAGCAAAATTGGCCTGTAATTATTTAGGTCACAGGGATCCCCAGATTTAAATAGCGGAATGATGTGAGCAGTTTTCCATAGATTAGGGAGAGACCTCTGGGACAGTGACAAATTAAATAGATGAGTAATTGGCACAGCCAGAACATGCCAGGCAATCTTTAGGTAGTAGGGGTCCAGAGAATCCGCGCCAGCACTTTTCTTAGTATCCAAATAAAGAAGAAGGTCTTCAACCTCTTTCAGGGTAGCAGGTGAGAAGGAAAAGGTGGCATTTGTTTAGATTAGGCTCAGGAGGCAATACAATCATCTGGGAGTGCAGGCTACAAGCGGGCGAGTTGTTGAATGCTAGTCCAGCTGAGGCAAAATGATTATTGAAGGCTGGCAGTATTTCTTTTTTATCACTGATAATGACATTGTCCGAGAAGATTTTTGAGGGGATCGTGTTTCCTGTCGTATGGCCAGATAGGTCTTTTATTGTGGTCCAGAATTTGGTTGGACATTTTGAGGCGGAGTCTAACTCTATGTGGTAGAAATTAGACTTGGCCTCTCTGATCAACTTAGTGCAGGAGTTTCTGGCAGTTCTGAAAATACACCAATCTTTGGCTAGTTGAGATTTGCAAGCATTTTTCCAAAGCTTGTCTCTTTTTACTAATGCAAACTTAAGGTCTGCTTAAGGTCTACTTAAGGTCTGCAGTGAACCAGGCTTTATGTGGCTTTTGACCACAGGAGCATGGGTATTGAGGGCAATTGTTAAAATTTTCTGGAAGATGGCGTATGCTTTGTTTACTGATTTAGCAGGGAAAAACCTCTGCCAAAGCAGGGAGGCTTTTAGATCGTTGTTATAGGCCAATGGGTCAGAGTTCCGTTTTGATCTTTTATTTGAGGATTTCGATGTGGATTTCGGCATAGGGTTTGTTCTCACACCAGCAATGAAACAGTGGTCGCTAACATCGGCGTGGAAGATGCCTGCATGGGAGAAGAAGTGTGGTTTATTTAATAGTAAGACAGCTAGGAGGGTGCTACTTGAAAGGTTTTTCTTATTAATGCGTGTTGGTTCTTCAATAAGTAATGAAAGTCTGTGGGAATCACAGAAAGATTTGAGAGTTAGCGAAGCACTGGACAGCCAGTCATAGTTAAGGTCTCCCAGTATAATAGTTTTGAGGTAACTAGTGTCCATAATAGATGAAAAGTGAGACAGGAGCTGTGATCCAGCAGATGGTGGTCTGTAGCAGCCGATGATACAGATGGCTGTCGCAGGTGTGATTTCAATTTTTAAGGACATGCATTCAAATCCATTGGCAAGCGAAGAGGAGTCAAGGGTGAAGACTGTGAATTTGTCCTTGATGTAGATGGCAACTCCACCCCCACTAGTTTGTCTGTCAGTTCTGAATAGCAGATAGTTGGGAATGCTGACCTCCTTGTCAGGAGTGGATGGCCGGAGACACGTCTCTGAAATAACAAGTACGTCAGGTTTGGTGTGTGTAAGCCAAGCCTGGATAGAGGTGAATTTTTTTAAAAGGCTACATGCATTTACATGCATGAAACTATTTCCTTTTAACTTAGTGAGTGCTGAAGGTGATATAATGTCTTTTGTTGGACCAGGATTGAGTTCAACATTGCCTGAGCAGAGTAGTAGGAGGAGTACAAGTTTCCTCAAAGCAACAAGGGATATTTTGGAGATTTTTGTCCTTTGTCGGCTAGATGAAGCATCTAAATATGTTTGCAGGAGCCTATTTTTAGTACTATGTTGTCCTAGCGATACATAGCATAGAACCCTTACTGCAAAGCACCAAGGGGTATAATTACTGGAAGGAAATGGTGGATTTCCTCCCACAGGCATCTGGCTTCTAGAGGCACCCCAAGTATGATACCCAACTTGATGGAGGTGCAGAAGTGCAGGGGTAATACAAGAATTAAGTAATGTCCTAATATGTACACACTCTTGTGATGAAGGATATACTTCCCCATTTAGGTAGATCCTGCCCAGCAGTTTCCCTAATAAGGGTGTTATACATACGGCGATAAAAAGTAGGAGCCAAAATGCCACAGACATGGTTACAGTGTGTGTACTCAGGTAAAGAAACTTTAAAAGGGGCACGACTCCTTCAAGGCAAGCTAGGAGAGCAGGATTTCAATTTTAGGCAGCGCCTCAATGAGGACTATCATGCTACTAGATTAAATAATCCAGATATATATATGGCCAGTATGAGTGATTAAGAGAGGAGAAAAGGTTAGGAATGGAAGACTAATGACAGCAAGGGGCGGGGCAAGGCAGTCTATATAGAAATGGACGGTGAGGGGGGATGGGCAGGTGGGTGAAAATTTGCAGTTTTGCCATACCTCTCAGGGAGCGTAGTCCGAGCAAGTGGTCTCAGGCAGTGGCTTTGGAAGCGCCAACCGCCCAATGGCCGCGGTTTCCTGTGGCTTCTGAGCTGGGAGCCCTGGAGGGTTCTCGGCTGAAGAGAGAGAGAGATGGGTCGAATTAATACTGGGAGCAAGACAAAGGGTCAGCTACCCAGAGGAAAACACAATTTGCAAGTGAATAGGAGAGTGATTTCCTTGGCGCCTTGGAGTCTGGCTTGCAGCTACAGAGGCAGGAAAGGGCTGTATCACTAATATAATGGCAGTAAACAAATGGCTGAATATTCTAGGTTTAAAAGCATTTTAACATTCAAAACAGAGTAAATTCAACATCATTTAGTCATTTCCAAGTGAAAACAATTCTTTTTTTGCCAAGATACATTCAAATCAATGGAGAAGGGAGGAGAGCCAATTGGAGCATGCCTAGAGAAGGCGCTCGCATTGCGATTGGTTTGCGGATTTGCCATACCTCTCTAGGAGCGCAGTCCGAGCAAGTAGTCTTGGGTGGTGGCTTCAGGATCGCCGACCACCCGGTGGCCATGGTTTCCTGCGGCGTCTGAGCTGGGAGCCCTGGAGGATTCTCAGCTCTCAGGGGAGAGTAGTCTGAGCAAGTGGTCTCTGGCAGTGGCTTCAGGAGCAAGGTCCAATGGGAAGGCACTGGCTGATCTCATCTGTGATGGTGGATACCTTATCAGTGAAGAACTGCACAAACTCCTCACACTGCACTTGTAACAATGCTCGACTGGAGTGAAGACAGGATGGATTGCACAGTCTGTCCACATTCCAGAAGAGCTGGGCTGGCCTGTTCTTCACTGTAGCAATCTCCCTTGACAGGAACTCTGCCTTCTTATGGGAAATTGCTGATTGATAGATCTGATAATGATCCATCAATCTAAGCCTATACACTTCCAGGTGAGTTTTCTGCCAGTGTCTTTCCAACCTTCGCCCCTGCCTCTTCAACCCACGGATCTCTCCAATAAACCAAAGAGCACCCGGGTGAGGGGTAAGAGGGTGAACACAAGCAGGAGCATTGGTATCCATGGCCTTGGTAACAGTCCTGTTATAAGCTGATAAAAGAGGCCCTGGATCAGTGCAATCCCCTGAAAATCCTGAGAGGTCCAGCACCGTCATTAGGCCTTCTGAGGTAACTCCTCTCAAAGGACAGAACTGTACCAATTCCTTTGGGGCAGGCCTGTTTCATGGGGCTGCGAAACTGAATCTCAGGACGTGATGGTCAGACCAACTGACTGGCTCAGCCTCCACATCAGAGATTGCCATTCCCAGGTGGAACACCAAGTCCAGTGAGTGTCCTTTCTCATGAGTTGCAGTGATAATAACCCATGTTAGGCCCAATGAATCCATCAATTGGAGGAGGTTTTGTCCAAATGGAGAGAGTTCATCACTGACCCAGGAATTGAAATCCCCCCGAATCAACCATCTGGGGGATTCCAATACCACCTTGGCGATGAAGTACGCAACCTACCTCTTGAAGTTTCTGTTTGTTCTCCTACCTGGCACCTTTGCTTCTTCTCTACCGGTTCTCGCATTTCCCTGCACTTGTTGACATGACACCTCTTCCTCTGACATTCACATCATCTCCCCAGCACCTCAGCAGGTCAATTCTGACTGCATTTGAGCTCTGACTGAACTTGTACACTACAACGCACTAACGCATGATGCACTGATGCAAGCAAAGTGTCATGTGCATCAATTTAAAAAATCATTCTGCTTGGCTGGTTCTGAAACATTGCTCAGTCAACCTGAAAATGCCATAAAACAGAAGCCAAACATGTTTTTAAAAAGAAAAAAACAGAACAGGTCAGGTATGGCATAAATCAAATATATCATGTCCCTATCAGAAATATGTGTGACAGTTTTCTTTCGCGCACTTTGACCTTTGGCATAACTTGTGTCTTCAACACTTATGATGTCATATAGACAAACTGTACTCTAGAAAAATATCATACATATTTCTGATTGGGCCATATTATAGTGGCACGGTCGCACCACTGTAGTTAGGGTTAAGTAGTGTATTTAATGTTAAACCCTCATTTTTGCACTTTAATAACTTCACAACTGTTCAAATAAGAAGACAGTCCATTGCCGATCAGACACTCCCACCTCCATCTCCCACTCAACACCCACCATCCCACAACACCCAGTATACCCCCATACACCCTCATGCAACTGAACAGGTCCCAGGTTTGAGATCCACTCTCCTGATCAAAGACACATCTTGCTGCTGGAACCAGCACTGCAATATGAGAAATGAAGGCAATTGCGGTTCAATGTATTTCAATTGGGTTTTCAACTTTGATGCATACCTTGGCCATTTCTCCATATTTTCACACCAAATTTTCAACATAACCATCTGGGGACCCTGCCTCATGGACAATTCAGTGGAATTTTGGGAATCCATCCTGAACGGTGATTTAGCAGTTACTTGGCAAAATCATCTTTTGGCCATGATTTCAAAATGTGTACTGCCTTTGTTCATGAAGTGGGGTGATAAGAAGGCTATGATGAAACTTTGGTGTAAAAATATGTAAAAATGGCAAAGTTATGCAATGTGTTTATATTATAATGGGCAGACTAGGTGGGCCAAGTGGTCCTTATCTGCCGTCAAAGTCTATGTTTCTATGTTACCTACTCTTGCTAGTAGCTATGGTAATTTTCCATATTTTCAGCCCATATTTTCAACATAGTCATTTTTTCCATCACCTCATGAATGTGGCAGCTGTCATTCTTTTTTTCCATATAGATGTTTATCCTCTTGGTAGGCTGAAGGTTTGCGTCAGCCATGCAGTCCCTTCAAGGCCACCCCCAATTCCCCCAACAGGACCACAGGAGCCAGTCTGGGGATGTTATCCAGCCTCCACCCCTGCTTTTCCATGTTTCCTTCCTCTTTACTCCCAGGAGCCCCAAACAAAGTCAGAGGCATGCATGGAGAAGCACATGCATGCTTTGGCTTGGCCAATTCCATTCTGCCTACCCCTGGCCAGGTTCCTGACTCCCTCACTGCTTGCACCATCATCATGCCTCCATATGGTGGTGGTCTTAGACTGAGAAAGCTGACCTCCCTGATCCGGGAATGGAGATCTGCCTGTTGGCTGCTCTATCCATTCTCAGCCTCTCCCGAGCTGACCCCTGGGAACCCATGCTTGTTCCTAAACATTGGTTGCCAGCATTGTGTGAGGTAAGTTGCCCAGTGCATCAGCCCTCAGCGCCAACTGGCCAGTCGCAGCTGTCATTTTTTAAATCCTGGTCAAAATGTATTTTCTCTCCTCTGTCATGGAATGACATTGCTGTGGTGAGGAATGATGTTTTGAAGGGGATTTGAAAATTCTCAGGCCACGTTCATGAGGTGGGCTCATAACAAGGCTATGCTGACAATTTGGTTGCTGTTTTGGCTGCAGTGCACCCACAACAACGTGCATAAATGCATCTATGGAGGGATGAGACATGCAAATAAGGATACAATTCTAGATTGATGGCTCTGGGCCCTGCACTCCAACAGGTCCATAAGGATATGACACTATCTCAGACATTATGGATGGCTGGGAGCACAGGGCCCAGAGGATCCTGTGTTTCCACTGGCAAATAAGAATTTAATTATACTATCTCAAAAAGTAAGGACATTCTTGGCAAAAAATGTTGTTCATGCAACAGTTAGGGTTCCAGTGACAAAAGTTTGGAACTGTGCTGATGGGTTTCCAACACTAACACCCCATCCTCACTGTGCAAGCAGCAACAGGCATGGGGAGGGGTGCCTTGGGGTTGTAAACCCTAATGCTTACCCCATTCTCCTACACTATAACCATTTCATCTTACTTACACATGAACTGGGTTGAGCATTTGGGTTGACAACCCAAAAGCACACGCCCCCCATGCCTTTTGCTGCCTGCATGGTGAGGGTGGGGTGTCACAGTTGGAAACCCTACAGCACATTTCTAAATGGTTGTTCCTGGAACCCTAACTGATGCATTAATAACGTTTTTTTTTTTTTTTTTTTTTGCCAAGATATATATATATATATATATATACACACCGTATATATATAATTAAACAACTATGTTAATGCACCAGTTAGGGTTCAACCTAACCACACAAAAGTAGGAAAATCTGACATTAGGATTTCCAGTTTCCAACTCTAACTCCCCCCCAGCAACAAAAGGACAAGACTACACAAGTGACCACAGACAGTCATCATCAGGTAAGACAAACAACATATAACTGTTTCCAGATTACACAAATGCAGCAACACTGATGTACTACCTTTGTAGAATTGTATCTGTGTCTGTGAACACTGCAAGACAATACAGTACATACAGTACACACTTACTTCTGGATGCAGATAGAAATCCACAACACTCAAATCACAACATCACTTCTGTCTATAGAAGCACAAGCCCCAGTAGCCACAAATACAGATCCACAATACCAAATTACAAAAGTTCTGTATGCAGAACTTCAGACCTCTACTGAAGCTTCTTTAGCCACTGGTACTCATGCACACATATACTAACATCTGGCTGCAGAAGTACAGGCCTCTTAGGGGCTGCACTTCTGCAGCCACAGATAACAATCCATGATACCCGAACCTGCAACACAACGTATGTCTGCAGAAGTGCAGGCCTGTGTTGGGACAGTGCTTCTGTAGCCGCAGGTACTCATTCACACTGTAAGACATGCATGCATTTCTGGCTGCAGAACTTACTCATTTACACTAATACATGTACACACTTATGGCAGCAGAAGTGCCAGCCCTTATGCAGCCATAGGTATAAGGCATACATAATGAGTTCTGCAGCCACAGATAGAAATCTATAATACCAAAACTGCAACACAAATTCTGTCTGAAAGGAAAGGCCCCTTTGGGACCAGTGCTTCTGTAGCTACAAGTACTCATGCACACTATAAGATATACAGACATTTCTGGCTGCAGAAGCACAGACCCCGGAAGGGTCTGAATTTCTGCAGCTCCAGGTATAAGTCGTTCACACTGACATATGACTGCAGAACCGTAGGCCCCTGTGGGGCATGCACTTTTGCAGCCACATACAGAAATCCATGATACCCAAATTGCAGCACTGCTTCTGTCTGCTGAAACCAAGGAACCTGTTGGACCAGCACTTTTGCAGCCACAGGTGCTCATGTATTCTATAAGGCATACACACACCTCTGCAGCCAATGATACAAATACACAAAGGTGGCAGATCAATACTACTGCATTTGTGTCATCTAGGAAAAATTGTATACTGTTAGTCTAACCTGATGAGACTGTGTTTGCTTGTGTGATCTTGTCCTTTTGCTGCTTGAGGGTGGAGAGTTAGGGCTGGAATCCCTAACACCACTTTTCCCTACTTTTGTTGGGATAAGTTGATCCCTAACTGGAGCATTAACACCTTTTTTGCAATGACTTTCTTTTCTTTTTGAGATAGTGGAATCATTTCTTCATTCAGTCAGGTCTCTTTTGGACCTGCATGAACAGCTGAAGATACACAGAACACTTTGAGCCCTGTAACAAGGGAAGACTGTGCCTGCCTGCAGAAGTGCAAGGCCCAGTTGGTCCTATACTTCTGTGTGGCTACAGATGCAAAGAATTTGTGGGTGTGTCTGTGGTGCTATAGAAGAGCAGGACCCTCTGGGCCCTTCACTTTCATTTGGCTACAGATGCAGATATGCAGAGCCAATAGTCCATCTTGCTATGGAAGAGCCAAGACTTCTGGGTTCTGTGCTGCTGTGCAGCTACAGGTGCAGAACTGAAGGATCCTCTGGGTCCTGTGCCAAGAGAAGACTTCATTTTGCTATCTGGTTACTTATTGTCAGTGTGGACAACACTGCATCATCCCTCCCTAGGCTGGGGTGCTGCTGTATGGCAGCATCATCTTCCCAGCATTGGCCCATCTAGCTGGATCACTGATCTCAGCCCCAAACACAGCTCACTGACATGAGATCACAATATACTACCCAAGGCACCAAAGGGTGGCCTGCACATAACATTTCTTTATAACTGTCTTTGACATTTTTGACCCCACATCATGACCTTGGTTGCTAGAATGGGTTAAATCCCAACAAAAATTGTGGTTATACAGAGTGACTATAAAATCACCTTTTGACCTGTATTTAAAAAGTCTTACCATCCTTTTTCAGCAAGTAGAGTCATGTAAACAGTATAGTATATTCTACATTTGGAACTAAAATAATGCAAAATGGCCATGTTTTGAGTAAAAGTATATGAAACAAAAAAGTCCCATTTTATGTGGTGTACCACAATTGCACTACCATGCTTAATGTGCAACCTAAAAACTCTTAGATCACACACAAAAATCTCCCATTCAAAAAAAAAAGAATTTTAATTTGACTGAAAAACATCTTGGGTCACACTTAATGTGTGACCAAAGAATTCTTCATCTGCATATTAAAATCTCTGTTTGGATGAAAACCTTTTTTTTTTTTTTTATTTGGCATGAAAAATTTTTGGGTCACAAATGAATGTGTGACAAAAAAAGCAATCTGGCAGAAAAACAAGCACTATTGGAGCACAGAAAAAAATCCTTGTGACACACTTATAGTAAATGTGCAACCCAAGAATTCCATTTTGGTATGCACAAAAAATTATTTGTTTGCACTTAAAAATGTCACCCAGGAATTTGTAGCTTTCAACACATAATTTGGCGGTCTCACTCAGCTGATCACTAAAAATATGTAACAATCCAGAAAAGGTATTTCTGGGCAGTTTTTTTCTTTTTTTTTTTTTTGTAAAACAAACAACAGAATTGAGATTAGCACAATTCTTTTCTTTTTTTTATTTTGGCCATCATGGCCTAAAACCTTTTTTGTGACCCCAAACACAATAAGTCATGACATAAAAATACTTGTGAGAGAAGAATTTTGGGCACATTTTGAGAATTAACTCAAAACCCCTACTGAGCAGGCTTGGAAGTAAAATTTCAAAATGTTGTAACTCTATAACAGATTCATGTCGTTTCACAAAACATTCAAAAGTCGCATCCTTGGCAGATGTCCCTTTTGCCCTGAAGGGTTCAGAACAAAATTCTATACCGTCTTGACTCTAGGTGAGAACAAAAAAAAAGGACAAAAGTGGCAGTTTTATGCAATTTGGATTTTCCAGATCTCAGATTTCAGTTAAGGAGCTGTTATGAAACTTCCTGCATCTTAACAACCTAGACCACACATGCTAAATTCTGTGCAGTTTCATTAAAAGCTGCCAGAGTTATTAAGATACAAAAACTGGGGTTTAATGAAAACTCCTCTCAACCCTAATTATAGTTGCGCTACCATGAAACTATAGTGCATATATGTTTTAGGCTTGTGATGAAAGCAGTGTTTGCTGATTAGCAAATGTGCTCTTAGCCTGCCACTAGTATTTTTTAGCAATATTATATAGTGCCTCATTCACAGCAGTAGGGAGGGCCAGGTAATATCTCTTAACCATGGCCCCATTTCCATCATTTACAAAGACCCTTATACATGTGATTTGATTCTACTCTGTTGTGATAATCAAGCTTCCAGTTCAAGACATTAGCCTTCTCAGTATGTTCTGCATGCCCAGTGTCTCTGTAGCTGCAGTTTAAATCTATAGATGTATTAACTCATTGTTTAGCACCCCCAAACTCTGCCCTTGCAGGATAAACCAACACATAAAAAATTAAAAAAATATGTCACATCAGGGTGAAGGTAGAATACATGCAATACTTCAATTAGAACGTATAACACCTCTGTAGAGTTCTATTTTCTGATTGTTTGAGAGTGTTATGTGACTCGAGGAGCTGCACATTTTATTTTGCTAGTGAAGTTGGTGTAAAAGTGCAATATTTGTATTTGTGAAAAGATTTGTGACTTATGAGGCAGAGCTAACATCTTTGCTAGTGGATTTTTTTTTTATTTAAAAAATCCACCCCAACCCACTGTACTGTGAAAGCAGTACTGCCCTCACTCAAAACATAGATCCTGTAATTTTACATCCCCTCCTCTCCCCCCAACATCTCGCGTCTGCAGTTGACATTACAAAAGTTAATCCCTTCCCCCACCTAGATGCAAATCCTGCCAAACTCTCTTAACTCACCTGCCCCCACCCATGTCCCACTGTCTTTATTAAAAACACCTGGCTCCCCAGCCAACCTCCTTCTGGTCCCCTCCACCCTCGCCCACACCAGCACCTACAAAATGCAGTATAACCAGCTGCAAATAAAGAAAATGCCCCCCACCGATTCAGAGCATCTGCTTTGTTCAGTGCCAGCTTCCTGTCTGGAAAGGGCACTAATGAATGTTGATGTCTTTACTTCTAGTAAAACCTGATCAGGTTTCACAATGAGCAAAGTCATCACCATATGAGACAGGAGTTGGCACAGAACAGAGCAGACAATCTGCACCGGGCGACTCTTTTCTTTATTTGCAGGTAGATTTTGTGGGAGTTGGTATGAACATAAGGACTGTGGGAACCAGAGTGGGGTTGGGTAGTGAACTGGATGTATCTATCAATGCATGAATGGGGAGAACTAGGGACACCAATGACTACCCTTTTTAACAAATCATGGGAGGAAGGTGTGGTACCTGAGGACTGATACCTGAGGACATATAGGGTCTCGGACAGGGCAGTGGGGGGAAAGGGAGAAGGTAAGACAGTAGGATGGGGAGGGGGAGGTCAGTGACACTGGCAGTTTATGGAGCAGTAGTTTGTCAGGGCAGAGGAGATGGAATACCTAGAGGAAAAGTGCCAGATTTGTGCTGGCAAGTCATTCCAGAGCCTCGGGAGGTGGTAGGAGAAGGCCGATTGGCCAGCATTGATCCAGTGGTGAGGGATTACTAACAGTTGAGAGTCGATGGATCTAAGGGCATGAGAGGGGGTTGGGGTTGGGAATAGGGAGGAGGTGAGGTAGGGTGGAAGGGACCCGAGACAGAGTTTTGACACAAATTTAGCACAGTGGAGTAGGCACCAGCTGTCAAGGGAGAGGAAGGCCAGCGCATGGTAAAGCTTGCAATGGTGGATGTGAGGGGGGACATTGAGGGCAAAGCAGCAGAAAGCGTTGAAGAGAGAGTCCAGTCTGAATAGCGTCAACTTAGGAGCAGCACTGTAGACTACATCACAGTAGTCGAATGGGCAATATAATTTTCAGGACCACCGCGGCTCTCACTGGTAATGGGGAGGCAACTGTGGTTTCTGTAGAGAGCACTAAGCTTAGGGCGTAGTCTTTTCAAGATAGCATCCACATGAGCCAAGAAGGATAGATGTCAGTCAAGTCAGAGGTGAAGGTACCTGAAAGTTAGCATGTCCTCAAGGACGGTCCCGTGAAGGGTGTGGAAGTTCAGGGGAGTAGTAAGCCTGGATAGTCTCTGCCTAGTGCCGAAGGTCATGGAGAATGTCTTTTTGGTATTAAGGGAGAGTTGATGGGAGCTAAACCAGTCCCGAACTTTGTTGAAATCAGCCTGGAGACTGGTAGTAACCTCCTCGAGGGTATGGCCAGAGTAAAAGAGGACGTGTCATCTGCATTCATGTGAATTGAGGTAATTGAGCAGGCAAGAGGCAGGTTGTTTAGGAGGATGGAAAAGAGGATAGGGCCGTGTACTGAGCCTTGGAAGACACCAGTAGCTATAGGGAGTGGGGAAAAGGTGGAATCAGCAATTATGATGGATTGGGTTCGCCCTTCCAGGTAGGCTCTGAATCAGCTGGAGGCAGGCATGGATAGGCCGGCTCCAGAGAGAGAGGATAGCAGCAGGGGGTGGGAGACAGTGTTGACTGCTTTGGCTAGGTCGACAAAGATGGCTGCAGTAATGAGACCCTTGTCCATCCCCAAAAGGACTGTGTCAGAGAGTCATAGGAGGGAGGTGGCAGTTGAGTTGTTCTTTCTAAATCCAGACTGGTAGGGGGTGAATAAGTTAGATTTTGAGAGGAAGTTGGAGAGTTGAGAGAACACAAGGTGCTCCTGGAGTTTTGCCAGGGCAGGGAGGAGGGAGATGGGGCAGTAGTTGGCCGCAGAAGTGGAGTCTCCTCCTTTGGGAAGGGGGAGGACTATGGCATGTTTCCACTCTACAGGAACTGATTCAGAGGCAAATTACTGGTTTAGTAGGGCAGCTAGTGGAGCTGCAATGGCAGGGGCAGAGAGCTAGAGGAGTTTGAGATCTAGCCCATCAGGGGACTTTCCCTTGGAAGGTTTTAGGGAGAGTAGTGCAGCAAGAGTTCCAATGGGGAGATGGTCCTGAAGTAGGTGTTAGATCCGGGGGGATTTGCAGCATCAGCATGGTGGGAGGTGGGGCTGCCATTTGTAGGGAGGCAAGAAGTGATGTATCACATGTGGTGAAGTAAGAATTGAACTCAGGGGTTACCATGAGTGGGTCAGAGAGAAGAGTACCAGTTGAGACTAGAAGGTGGGTAGGATTTGAAGTTGGGGGGGGGGGAAGGGAGTGGATAACTTTCCAAAATTTAGATGGTTTAAGCAGGTTTAAGCAGAATTAATAGCTAATAAGTCATGTTTTGCCTATATGATATATTTTGAATGAACAAAAAAAACATGTTCTAAAGATGATATCAACATTTAAAGGACTGAAGGAGAGCCTAAACTCTGTTAGCTCTTTGTTAGTTCTGATGTTATGCTGAAAAGTGTGTTGGTAATTTATTTTCCATTAGCAGTTTTTTTGTGATGGAGTAGCACATATGTTTTACACAGTTCACTACAATACTAGAATTGAAAAGCAGTGAAGAAGATTTAGCTGTGCAGAATCATTAAATTGAAGCTGGCAGGATTGATTGTCTCACCCTTCAATCAATTCCGCTATACAGAAATTACTTTTAGAAAGTTAACCATTTTGTTTCATTTTAAATGGCTCATCCATTGATACTGTAAGTGTGCTCAATTCCAAGAAGTAAGAAAGGACTGAGTACTGTATGTATACAGTATGCACACTGGAGGAACAATGGCTTAGAGGTTAGGATACCACACTGTGAACCTGGCAAGACAAGGCAAATTTTATTTTTATGGTGCACAATCCCAGAGGCTCTGGGTGCCTAACAATAAAAGCAGTACAAATAACAAAGTTAAAACACAGGAGATATGCACAGCCTGCAGATTTAAGACTTAAATATCAAAGATAGCAGAGGTCACTTTCAGTCAACAGTTGAGTGAATCAGGTAGACTTCTCCAGGAAAGCCAAGCAGAAAAGGTGGGCCTTCAGCCTCTGCTTGAACACCTTAGTGGAAGGGACCTCCTGGACTGCAGATGGTAGCGAGTTCCACAGGGATGGCCCCATGACACTAAAGGCACGGTCACCGGAGGTCTTAAGCTGAACCCTGGAAACATCCAGGAGGCTTCTGGATGAAGAGCGGAGAGAGAGTGGACTGAGATGGCAGGTGTGAGGAGCTCAGTCAGGTAGTTCAGGCCCAGCCCGTATAAGGCCTTAAAGGTCAGCAAGCCCACCTTAAAAAGGTGCAGAGCCTGCAGGACTGGGGTCACATGACTGGACCCAAACAGGCCCGTCAGCAACCAAGCCGCTGTGTTCTCCACTAGCTACAGACTACAAAGGGTCCCTCCTGTGACCCTGAAGTACATAAAGATGTTGTAGCTAAGCCTTGAGGTAACACAGGCATGCACCAGTGTCGGCAGGTCTTCAGGTAGAATGAGGGGCTTGATCCTGGCAATGTTCCTCAAGTGATAAAAAACACTTTTGACAGCAGAAGACACACGATCCCAAAAGACAGAGGTCTGAATCTCTTTGGAGCATTTTCTTACCACAGTGAACAACACTAGACACACTACACTGGAAGATGAAAGTCAAAGTCATTACACATCAAACAGTATAAAAATGGCTAGATTAACTAGTTAGGTTTTTAATCACTTTTACCCATCAAAATCATGGCAGGATCAACCAGATTACTGTTTGCACCATGGGACACCTACAAATAATAGTTTATTTAGTTATGGTTATTGCAGGTTGTCTGTGCATGGTGTGTGTTTGGCAGACTCTGTGTGTCACATGTGGAGTGATCTCACTGCTAGTGAGAAGGTTCTAAGGGACGGAAAATAGTGCAGACATTCAGTTATAGTTTGAGGTGAAAGGTCTTGTGTGATGATGCACAGTCATGTGATGTGTTTTATCCAATCAGTTAAGGTTAAACTAACAAAAGTATAGAAATGTGGTCTTAGTGTTTCCAACCCTAACATCCCACCCCAACCCTGCATTCAGCAAAAAGAATAACCTTTACAGTTTGGCTGTCCTGAGTCTTAGCAAATAAGGCCTGGAGTTTCCTTGGGGTTATCAACCCTAATGCTCCCCACATTCCATCAACTAAAAAGCTTAGAAATGCAGACCATATGAGAATGGGGTGAGCATTAGAGTGGATAACCACAAGGAAGACCCCCAGGCCTGATTTGCCAAGACTCAGGACAGCCAACTAAGTTTTTTCTTTTTGCTGCTTGTAAGGTGGGGGTGAGGTGTTAGGGTTGGAAACCCTAACATCACATTTCTCTATTTTAGAATTTCGTTACATTTTGAAATTGTAGAATTGGATCATCATTCACACTGGTACCTTTGGGATCTATGTGTACACATCAATGTGATTATGGAAATTCAGGGCCCTCTGGCTCCAGCATTTCTGTACCTCCATTTATCCACATGTGTATGTGGGTGCGGAAGTTCATGGCACTCCGGGTTGTCAACTCTAATGCTCATCCTCCCCTAGCCCACAATCTCCTGTTTGAAGCACAAGGTACAGCTCCAAGCCAGTATCTCACAGTGATACACTCTTCAAAGGTACAGAAGTATATCTTGCCACATATTGCCACAGAATGTGCTGTAGCTTTCCCCATGTAGGTCCCTGTGGGCCCCACATGAAGAAAGGATGTCATGTGTGATGTTGTTTGCTCAGGGAATGAGAAGGGCATTAGAGATGACAACCACATGGAAGACCCCACCATTTATTTGCCAGCACGCTGGAGACCCAAAACCCTAACGTATTTTCCTTTTGTTGCTTGGGGAATGGAGGGAGAACCCTAATGCCACATTTCCCTACTTTTGTGGCATTTAGTTGCTCTAAATAATGCATTAATAAAATTTATTGCAAAGAATTTCCTTTCTTTTTGAGATAGTGGAATTATATCCTGTTTCACACAGGTCCCTTTGGGGCCTGCGTGAAGAGATGCAGATGCCCTGTGGCAAGGGAAGACTGTCAGCCTTCAGAAGTGCATAGCTCTTGCAGGACCTGAAGTTATGTGCTGCAACACATGTTAAGAATTCATGGGACTGTCTGGTGAGCTGTGCAAGTGCAAGGCCCTGTGCTCCCTGCACTTCCATTTGGCTGGAAATACAGATGCACAAGGTAAAGAGTGCATCAGTCAGCCAGTGAACAAGGCCTTCTGCCACACATGGGTGGAGAGGTACAGGTTCCTATTGAAAAACGACAGTTGTCTACACTATATGGTACCTGAACCCATATGGACAACATTGTAACTTTCATTCACTGGCTCGGGTAGTATTGCATAACAGTGTACCCCCTCCCCCAACCTCATCCCATCCAGCTGGATCACTGAGCTCACCCCAGAACTCAGCTCACAGACACAGCAATATAAACACATTTATATATATATATATATATATATATATATATATATATATATATATATATATATATATATATATAGATGTTTATTTTGACCCCAAATTTTGAAGATATTTATTGTATGACTCACCTTACAAACATGACATATACCAATTATAATAAATTGGCTGAAAAGTCATTTCACACCAGAAGTGTGAAATCACATCTAGTCCAGGATATTAAAAATGACATCTATCATGTTTATGAGGTAGTGTGGAAAAAATGGCTATGTTGAATGTTTGGAGTCAAAACATTGAAAATTAGTGAAGTTTATGAGCAAATGTTGTAAGACTGCAATGTTCACTCATAACCTGGGAATTTTACCGTATCTGCACACCAAATTTTCAGATCACAAATTATAGTGAGCAATAAATAATATCACCTACTGGGAATTGACCCCAAACCTCCAGAATACCATCCTGGTGCTCTAAGAACTGAGCTATAGGCTCACAGGGTTGGCTTGACTCTTCTCGAACACTCTTCCTTTCTCAGGTATTGCAAATCCTGCAACTAGGAACAATTGACATGACAATTAGATGTTTTCAATACAGTATCAGCCACTATTAAGCAATTTAGATCACAAATTGTAGTGAGAAAGAAATAACCGTGACCTACTGGGAACTCAACCCAGGCCCCCAGAATACTATCCTAGTGCTCCAACCAATGAACTAAAGGCTCACATGGTTGGTCTGACTCTTCCTTGACACCTTTCTGTTCTCAGGTATTGCCTGGGTTTAACAAATTTTCAGCATAGCCCTCTTATTACCCCACTTCATGAACGCAGTAGGTGAAAATTTTCAAATTCCAACCGAAACATCATTATACACCACCAAAACATCATTCCATGCCACAGGTGTGAAAACACATTTTGGACAGGATTGGAAAAATTGCAGCTATCACATTTGTGAGGTGGTGTGAAAAATGGCTATGTTGAAAATCTGGGGTCAAAATATTTAAAATTACCAAAGTTATGAGCAAGTGTAGAAAAATTTCAATGTAGACACATAACTTCACCATGTTAGCATACTTTGACCCTCCCCATATTTTCAACATAGCCTTCTTATGACCCCACCTCATGAACAAGGGTGGTGAAAAATTCAGTATGCTGCCCAAAAGGTGATTTCATCAAGTGACCACAAAATCACATTGTGTGTCTGATTTGCATAGTTCCACCACCATTGGTCATAAGGTGGGGGTTCCAAAAAGGCCATACTGAAAATCTGGGTTCAAAATATGCAAAACTGACAAAGGTATGCATCAAAGTTCAAAACCCCATTGAAATACATTGAACTTCACTTACCTTAGTTTCTGATATTGCAGTCGGCAGTTCCAGCAGCAAGACATGTCTTCAATTAAAGAGTGGATCTACACTGGGGACATGTTCAGGTGAATGAGTGTGTGGGTGTGTGTGGGGGGTGGGTGCTGAGTGAGAGTTCAGGGTGGGGGGGTCAGATTGGTGAGGAACTCAGCTGTAAAACAAAAATATTCAAGTGACAGTTTTCATTTTTGCAAGAAAAAGAACAATAAGAGACAGTTTTCTTCTTTGCAGGGGACCCTCACATTCTCACACTGGGGATTGGGCACCCCAGTTTTGGGTGACTGTTTGGCAGCACTGGAGAGTGATGGCTCTGGTGCTGCCACTTAGAAAATAAAACCAGGGCCGGCAACCTGGGGAAGGGGTGTGAAGACAAGTGATATCAGAAGTGGGCACCCCAGTTTGCTTATAAAACAAAAAATATAATAAAACAGTGGTGAAGGGTGGGCAGACAACCTGGTGGGGAGGGGGAAGAAAGAAGTGGCATCTGGGGTGGGCACCCATGTCTGCTTAAGAAATAAATAGGTATGTAGGTAGGTAGGTTGGTGGGTAGGTAGAATAGAGGACAGATAGATAGACAGATAGATAGATAGATAGATAGATAGATAGATAGATAGATAGATAGATAGATAGATAGAGAGAGATAGATAGATAGTCAATCGCTGGATAACTGCTGTCAGTGTAGCCCACAGCATGGGTTCCAGCTGCAGAACTCAAGAAAGTCCTGCTGTTCTCACACAGAGAATGTGGGTCAATGGCTTCTCTCACTAAGCAGGGCACCCTGCATTTTGGGATGCCCAGAAAATGTATTTCTCGCAAGTTTTAAAAAAACAAACTGCAGAATCTACCTAAGTGAGTCAAGTTTAGCTAGGTTCAGGTGTTTTTTTTTAAGATATTATTTTTATGCATTTTCAGTGTTTGTGAGTTTAAAATGAGAAATAAAAATGGCAGCCAACAAGATCAGTATTTTGTTCAGCATGAGAGGTAAATCAAAAAATAAGCAATCATAATTTTATTTTATTTTTTGTTTACTGTTCATGTCAGGATGTTAACTCTAAAATCATTATAATTCTGGAACCATATAACATTTTT
Organism: Neoceratodus forsteri; assembly: GCA_016271365.2. Lineage (NCBI taxonomy): Eukaryota > Metazoa > Chordata > Ceratodontiformes > Ceratodontidae > Neoceratodus > Neoceratodus forsteri. The sequence continues at coordinate 236,124,213 of CM028132.1, read as the reverse complement.
TCACAAACCTTTCCAACTGCACACACTTGGAAAGGGCCCCATCAACTATGAAAATTTCATGAAAAAATACCACACTATCTGGGTTGTATGCAACAGCAAAAAAATACCCAATGTTAAGTATACAGAAGCCAAGTGTGTTTTTTTTTTTCATTTTTGGTGCTTGGTATCTCAGAACCAAACAAGATGCTGTCACAAAACTTTTCTTTTCCTGAGACTGTGGCAGTCTGACTGCACGTGCCAAACTGTGTGCTATTTCATCAAATGACACCTTAGTTATTAAGGTGCAAAAATTGGGGTTTAACATTAAACAGCCTACTCAACCATAACTATAGGCTCAAAGGGCAAGTGGGTTTATCACCTAGTTAGCCCCCTCCCAATGTCCACCTCCACTGAAAATAGCAGACTGACTTCTGTTTCATTTTATATAATATATCTGGATGGTTACTGTTTCTTTTGCTTGCAATTGCATATACAGGAAAAAAACTGCTAACTGTTTTTGTTAGGAAAAGTCCCATTTAAGTGAATGTATATTTATATTTATTGTAGAAACTTTGAAAACTTCAGTAGAAGAAGGTCAAGTACTTTATCCTGTTATCCCATTGAGGTTTTTACATGCTCCCCTAGGTAGTCATGATCTACCCTTGGATAATACAATTCTGTTGTGTGACTAGCTATGCAGCAGCCAATGAAAAGAACCAAAGGAAACAAAAGGTCCTTTTGTTTTTGCAACTGCATTCTACCACACTGTACTATGATCTGCCAAGGCAGCCACACAGCAGAAAAGCAACACGCTGCTAGACAGAATTATAACTGATTGCTTCAAACAGAGCCACATAACCGAAGGTAGTTTGTATTTTATCTCTGTTGCACTGACAGCTGTTAGTCTCTGAATTATTGCACTCAGATTAGTCAGATAATCATGAATAGTGCAATCCTTAACTTGCCTGCAGATCTTAAAAAGCTGCTGCTGATCCTAAAAGTGTTGTTGCTAATTAAAAGTTAATTTAGTTCAGTTGCTTCTGAAAAGCTGCTGCTGCTGCTATTGTGGCTTATAAGGCATTGTTTTGCTAATTAAATGTATCTCCAGCTCATTAGATGCAACTTCTAATTACAGACAGCTAGACTCTAATAGAAACAGCTAGCTTTTTTTCAGATGCACAAAAAGCTGTATATCTGTCATCAAAAATGTTTACTAAAACAAATACGGACTGGAGACATTAGCTAATAATAGTCTCCATCTCCTTGACCTGTGTGGGTGGCTGTTTGTCTCTGTCAGTAGATTAGTTTTCATGGATTTTTATGTTTTTCTTCTTGGCGTAAATACACCATTCTTGCCTGTGATATCTGTGAAAGTCTCCTGAACTGAATTTCTGTAAAATGTCACTACCAGGTATCAGCATTTTCAATATAAATCAACTTTTTTGAAGCCATCCCAAGCAAAACTAATTATAGCTGTTAAGTGTGACAAGCTCTGAGATGCTGAGTCCGGCACTGAATCCACATTTTCATCTGATCTGCTCCTAAAAGGAACTGTTCTTGTCTCTGAAGGTGTGTTTACACAAAACTAGATGTTACTACTCATCCATCTCAATCTCTTGCCTGCCACTTCACACGTGCCACTTGAGACCGCTGTTTACACAACAGAGCTGTGCACCATTGTAGGGTGGAAGACAGTACTTTCAGCATTTTGCACAGCATGTCCACTGGGCTGGGAGGTACTGGATTGGCACTGACAGCTGCTGTTCAAGGAGGCAGGTGGCAGCTGTTTTCTTGGCTGTAGCAAACACAAGCAAATTTAAATGATTATTTGGGTGTACTAGGGCAGAAAACAAATGGGGCAAGGCAGAAAAGCAAATAGGGGCAGGGTAGAAAAGCAAATGTGAGTGGCCAAATTACAATGAGACAGCTGTAGTGGCATGGGGTATTTTGGGGCTGCACTGGTGCAGGTAGAGCAGCAAGTTTACATGCTAGCAAAAAAATGCCTGCAGCATTAAACAGTCCCAGCAAAACACTGATCATGCTGCACTACAACAGAGCAACCTATAGCCCTACACCAGCTGATTACATGGCCTGATCTGCACTGCTTACAGTTGTGCAGATCAAGCCATGTAAACGTGCCTGGAGGACTATTCACAACCATTTTGGAGAACAAAAAGAAGATACTGACGAAGTGTTTTCATATCCTGCTCATGCATCAGGCCACAGCTCATCACCTTCAGGAATTGAATGCATTCTGTGTCTTTAATCTAAAGTAACAACAGTTTACTGGACCTCAGCAGTTCACCATTTCTTCTGGGTTTGACTATTTTTTTTTTTTCGTTCTTTGACTCTTGTTGTTTTAGGCATTGTATTACATATCTGGACTTACATTTTCTAAAGTAGCTCATCTACTATTGTGTTTGTTGGCACAATGCTCTGTTACTGGCATATAAGTGTTTGGGAAGGTTCTGTGTTTCTGGTGCATGGTGGAAAGGGTCACTTGGGTGCTGTTACCTCACTTGCACTCCCCCACACACACAGATCTCCTTTATTTACAGCCGAAGAACACTTTGTCTGCAGATAATAATGTTCTGTGTGGAGTTTTACTGATTCCCTTTGAACCTTTTCATGGATGTATATGTCAATGCCCCATAACTCCTGGATCTAACTGCCATGGTGCGTCTCATTTTTTTCAGCTGCAATGCTTGTGTGTTTCATTTTTCATTTTCATTTATTATTTTTTAACTTTGTGAGCCTGATGAGCAAATTGCCTGATTTCACAGGCAACAAGCTACTTTACAAAAAACAAAGTACATAATAGACAATCAATAACACTAGACAATACCAATAAAATACATATAATACAATTTAAATCTGAACAAAATCTGTTACCAAATACATTTCTGCAAATGTCCAAGGTGCATAGAAAGTTTATGCTTGAAATTACAGATTTTGTTTAAATAAAAAAAAGTCAGAGGGAAGGGAATTAAAAAATGATTGGGCCCTATACAGTATTGATCTCTGACCAATAGCCCTATGAAAAAGTGATAAATGAAAGGTATATTTGTCCTGGGATCAGGTACCACACCCAATAATGAACCTAGGGAACAATTTGGAAACAGAAGTGGGAAGGTGACCTAATATGATTTTTAACTGAAATGTGCAGTGTTTAAACTGGATCCGGTGATCAATTGATAAACAATTAGACCACTAAAAAAGAAGGCAATGATGAGTATGATATGGGACCGGCAACATAAACCTAAGAATTGAGTTGTAAGTTACCCTGAGATATTCCAACATGTATTTACCTGTAGATGAATAAAATAATAAACCATAGTCAAACTTGCTGAACAAAAAACTGTGAGCTAACAGGAACCTGGATTCTTTAGTGAGACAAGTTTTAACACAGTAAAGAGCCCCAAGGTGCTGATGGATGGTCTTTCTAATGTGGATAACATGGTTCTCAAAATATACTTTGGAGTCCAAAATTAACCCCAGCTATTTAAAATGATCAGCAAGTTCGACTGGGGAACCTTTTAAATCAACAACGGGGATAAGATCCTTAGCACTACATTTATTGGAGAAGACGATAAGTTTTGTCTTCTTAGCATTTATTATCATCTGATTATGGTGAAGCCAATCTTGAAACAAATTGAAGTCAGTCTGGACCCTTATTATGGCATCATTTTGCTTGGGGGCTGTGCCAAATAGCACAGCATCATCAGCATACATGATGACGGAGGTCTGGGAACAGATGTTTGGGGCAGAATTCATGTATAGTGAAAAAAAATCAAAGGTCCCAAAATTGAGCCCTGGGGGACTCCATAGACAATAGGGATAGTTTGAGAGAGAAAAAAACATCAAAAGAAGTAGCATGGAAATGGTTGCTTAGGTAATTAGAAAACCACAGAACAACTTCCAGAGAAAAATGCAGACTTGACAGACTATCAGGTAATAAATTCTGTTCAACAAGGTTGAAGGCCTTGGTGAGGTTCACAAATACTGCTGCAGCAGAGTGCCGTTTATCAAGGGCACACTGTATGTAGCTTGTGAACCCCACCAAGGCCATCTCGGTGTTGTGAGATTGTTTGAAACCATGTTGCTGGGGTGTTAAAAGACTATACTTATTAAGAAATTCAAAGGTCTGATCCAGGACCATCTTCTCAAGAATCTTAGATGGGGAGGAAGAAGAGAAATAGGACAGTAGCTTGATGGAAGATTAGGGTTCCCAGACTTAAAGATGGGCTTTATAATAGAAGTTTCTATAGTGTAGGGAAATGGCCAGAACATAATGAGGCATTAAAATGAGAGATAAGGAAAAGGCAAGGGACTTAACACCAAGTTTAACCAACCTATAGTCTCTACCATCAGAACAAGATGAAGGCAGAGGATTCATTTTTGTGACATAATCTATGATCAGTTCTGGGGAGAAACTTTTAAAATAGAATTTAGGGGAACTGTTGTCACTCTCTAGGGAAGAATCATGCATGGTAGTGGAAGAAAAAAAAGACCTAAATGAATTAAGGTCAACAAAATAATTATTAAAAACCTCCGTGATGACAACTGGATCACTAGTAAGTAGATTATCTTTCAATAAGGAGACACATAATTGAGTCTTTTTCCTACCCAGTAATTGATTGAGCACACCCCAGGTTTTCCATAAGCATTTTGCTGAAGAGTAAAGAAATATTGTGTCCTACCCTTCCTGATAGCAGCTTTACATTTATTGTGCAGGATTTTGTAAGCCTGCAGTAAGGAAGCATCCCTCAATGTCCTTTAGTCCCTCCAACTCCTATCCCTGGTTCGCATTAACTTAAGTAACATGGCAGATACCCATGGTTGCTTGTCTGACTTAACCCTCATACTCTTGAGGGGGCAATCTTATTGACAACCCCCTGAAAAATATCAGAAAACTGAGTGAGCATTAGAGAGGGGTCAGTAGAAGATTCAAGTGGGAACCAATCTACTTCAGAGAAGGCAGAATCCACTTGCTCAGAGGAAAGATGTTTAATCGCCCTAAATTTACTTAACTGGGGAGGAGACTTAGGGGACTTAGAAGACCAGCCACAGTGGACGGGACAGTGGTCACTCATACTATCCAGCAGGATACCCGAAGAGAGAATCCTGTCAGGATGAGTGACCAGTATCTAGTACAACACTGTGCCTGAACCGGATCTATAGTTGGGCCTTATGATTTCATCAATAATCTGGTGAAATCCCAAGACAAAAAGTGTACCTTTGATGTTAGAGATATTATGGTCAGAACCCCAGCCACAATTTAAAATCTCCCATGGCCATTAATTCTTGGTTTTGGGGTAACCCAGACTTAAATTTGGAAAGTAGAGCCAAACAAGGGGAAATGTTACCTGGGGGCATAAACACAATTCAAGATGAAGTGTTTCACCCATCCCAAGACCAATTCAACTGAAACCATATCACATATTAAGTTAGAAATAGAGACGGAATGTAAGTTTGATTGAAACCTAGTAGAGATATACATGCCAACTCTACCGCCCCTTCTTTCTGACCTATTTTTTCTAAACAATTTATAATCAGGAAGAATAACTTCTGAATCCAAAACCTGCACAGCGAGCCATGTCTCAGACAGAGAGATGACATCAAAAGAGTACTGTTCAGTCCACATAACAAACTCAGCCCATTTTGATATTAAGCTATGTATATTTAAATGAACCATTTTGAAGGCAGGTGAGTCTAAGGAAAAACTATCAGTGGGAACAGAAGCATTTAAAACTGAGATTGGGCTGGGATGGGGGTGAACAGATCCTGAAATAAGCAAAGAATCAATGCAAGTTTCCTAGGCCTCAACCTGGTATCATACAATGACTCACGTTTAGAAAGAAAACTAATACTGTGAAAACTAAATTTAAACTGTAAAAAGTAAAATACAAGATGACTAAAGTTATTTGAATTAGGGTGACAAAAATCATAATATGAAAACAACGTATTATCGCAATTCTGATTAACCATGAAATAGGTAAAAGGGTTACTAAACCCATTTTGAGTGGACTGATAAACAGTATCTGACTCAAAGTCAAAAGTAGGGGGAAAAAATCAACATTAGGGGCCCCTTACATTGGATATTAAATACAAGAAGGTGAGCAAAGACAATATTTCTAAACAAGAAGCTGCTGAGTGGATAAATAACTAAAAAAACTATAAAACACTAAATGGGAAGCTATAGGTTCCCTCCAATGGTTCCGCAGGGTCACAAACAGAACAAACTAAGGGCCTACCTTAATATAAGAACTGTGAGGACAGAAGGCAGTAGACCCAGACCCAATATAGACCAGAGTAATTCTCAAACATTACTCCTTTGCTTTGCTTGGTGTGCTTATAACTTCTCTGGGCAGCATCCTACCTAGGCATTCCTATTAGTGCTCTACACTGTAAAATCTGCCCAACTGCAGTCATCATTGGGGTATATGGCATACCAGGGGAATCCCCAGACAAAGTCACAAACCTGAACCAGAAGGCTGTGGACCCCACTCCAAATGGAGAACATATCATCCTCAAAGACTTTAATATTCAACTGGAGAACAGGCTCAAGCTCTTTTTCCCGCCACATTTCTGTTAGTGCTCTTCATCGTAAAATTCACCCAACCAATTCTGAGCATAGAGCTGCTGTGTTCCCCCAGAACCTATTTTCAAAAATGCCAAACCCCCAACCACAACTCCCAAACTATACCAAAGGATTTCACAATATACTATACCAACATCAGGAGCCTTCTCCCCACACCAGATCTCATAAGAACCTGGGTCATCCCAAACTGCCCAGCCTTCCTCATCCTCATGGAGATATGGCCCTCACCACACACACACACACACACACACACACACACACACACACACACTACTCCCAATGACAGATATCCCAGGATACACCTTCTATCAAAAGGAGCACTTTAAGTGAGGGGAGGAGGATCTTATCTATGCTTCTTCCCATCTCAGTTTCAAAATCACCTTCCAGGACACAGGCCCCAGATCACATGAACTCATATCAGGAGTCCTCTCCTTTCCCCATTCTTTATCTGTCGTCATCATTGGGGTATATGGCATACCAGGGGAAATCCGCAGACAATGTCACAAACCTGCACCAGAAGGCTATGGACCCCACTCCAAATGGAGAACATATAATCCTCGAAGACTTTAATATTCAACTGGGTAACAGGTTCAGGTTCTCTCTCCCATCCCAGTCTGTACTCCAGATTCAGGGCATGCAACCTCAGCTAGCTGATAGCATCACACACCTGGATAAACACAACTTAAATGATTGGATATTGGTGACACAATATACAAAGGATTCCACTAGAGTACTCTATGCTCGACATATTCAAAGATCACGGCATGACCTTTTGCATCCATAAAATCTAAACAACAAAATCCTCTCCTAAAGTAATCCATGCAAGATCATTTAGAACCTTCAAACCAGAAGAGTTCAGCTATGTCCTCAGCTCAACTAAGTGGGCCCCCATTCTTGCAGCCCTAGATCCAGAAGAAGTCACCACCGTATTTTTTGCTACCTTCACAGGCATCTACAATAAACACGCCCCTTTCAAAAGATGAAGCCATGGATCACCACTGATACATTAAACTGGTTCCAGCAAAGAGACAAGGAATGGGCCAAGTACAAAGTCACAGGATCCCCCTTAGGCAGACAAGCTTACACCACACTCCAAAACTGGTGCAACACACTTAAAATACAGGCCAAAGCAGACTACTTCTAAAATAATCTCTTAAACTCAGGCTCAGATCCATCCAGATTCTGGAGGACAATCAATAACCACCTCAACCCCTCCTTATCCACTAATAGAGAACAGTCTAACACTAATGCCATCCACTCTGCAGACAAACTCAGTCAATATTTCACAAAAGGTCAAAAGGTCCTGATACTAGAAACTAAAGAGACAGAGCAGACCCACTCCTCCTTGACTGGTCACTTCACACTTCAAGCAATCCCAGCTGAAGAAGTCCTCAAAGAACTGATGGGTCTCAAAATATCCTCCAGCTGCAAAGCTGGTGATGTCTCCCCCAGATTCCTTAGAAGAAACACCTCAGCAATAGCAGCCCCTACTTCACATCTCATTAACCTGTCTCTGGCTACTGGATCCTTCCCCTGCAAATGGAAACATGCAGTGGTAGTCTCCATCCACAAAGGCAGCCCAGCAGACGTGCCCTCCAGCATTCATCCAGTCTCCCTCCTGCCAATCCTGTCCACTGTTCTGGAGTGACTAGTGAACAGGCAGGTCACTGAATTCTACTCCAGCTCTGGTTTTTGATGCCTTACAAAGTGGGGTTCTGGCCAAACCCCACCACAGCCACTTCCCTTTGTAGAGTCACAGGCTTCATCCACACCATCATGGACAGGGGACTGGGCACAGGGGCCATCTTCATAGTCTTAGCCAAGCCCTTTGACTTCATGGACCACAGCATCCTCCTGAACAAGCTAGCAGCCTCAGGTATCTCCTCCACTTCGCTCACCTGGATTAGCATACCTGTCAGACAGGTTGCAGTCAGTAAAACATGGTGGTACTCTGTTATATCCCCTGCCAGTCACTCTCAGAGTCTCTCAAGGATCAGTTCAAGGGCCCCTGCTCTTCACTATCTTCATAAATGACCACTCATCATCAGTTTCCTCCTGCAAAATTCATATGTATACAGATGATAACATCATTTATGCTTCTGGTCCTACCATCAGTGTAAACTGGGAAATACCATGCAGTTCAGAACTGCTTACAAGGTAACAGGCTGGTCTTAATTCAGAAAACCGACCATATATGTGGATAAGAAGCTAAAAAAACAGAATCCACAGCATAAAAGGAATCACAAAGCAACAGAAAAGCCAGTCTAACTGGAAAAGACACTGAAAACAATTACGGCTCAGATTACAAAAAAATTAATTATCTAAAATACATACCACAGTAGTGTAAGTATTGGCGTGAAACATTGGTGGGTAAGATTCCCACCAGTCAATATTTCATGCCAAAACTTGCACTACTGTAGTATGTATAATAACATTATATCTTTCACATTTTTATTGATTATTTCTTTGACTGTGTGACCAGCGAATTGGATCAAGGTGGAGCAGTAGATGTGGCCTACCTAGATTTCAGTAAGGCATTCAGCACCATTCCACATAGAAGACTTGTAAACAAGCTGGGAAGCCTAGCAATAGGACCTAAGGTGGTAAACTGGGTGAAAAATTATTTGGGAAACAGGAAACAGAGTGTGGTAGTAAATGGAGTTCACTCCGATGAAGGGAGGATGACAAGTGAGGTGCCACAGGAATCAGTACTGGGACTAAATCCCCACCAAAACATAATTCCATGGCATTGAAATGGCATTGCATGGCACAGGTGTGAAAACATATCTTGGGCAGGATTTCAAAAATGACAGCTGTCATGCTCGTGGGTTGGTGTGAAAAAATGGCTATGTCGAAAATTTGATGTTAAAATATTTAAAATTAACAAATTTATGAGTCAGCTTAGTAAAATTGCAATGTATGAGCATAATTTTGCCATTTTCTACATATGTTGATACAAAATTTTCAACATTGCCTTCTTATGAGACCACCTCATGAGCAAGGGCAGTGAAAATGTTCAAATCCCACCCAAAATGTAATTTGGTCAAGCAATCACAAAATCACCTTTTGGGCTTAATTTGCATAATCCCACAAACATTTGTCAAGAGGTGGGTCCCCAAAGAGGCCATGTTGAAAATATATGGTCAACATATGCAAAAATGACAAAGTAATGCATAAAAGTTGAAAAAAAAACATTGACATACATTGAACAGCACTTACGTTAGCTTCTCATATTGCAGTCGTCAGTTCCAACAGCAAGATGTGTCTTTGATCAGAGAATGTTTCTCTTCCCTGGGACCTGTTCAGGTGAGTGAGGGAGTGTGTGTTGGGGGGTGCGTGACGGTTGGTGCTCAGTGGAAAGTTTGGTGGATAAGTCGGAATGGGAAGTGAATGTTTTCTTTTTTTCAGGTGTAAAAAAAAAACACTGATTATTTTTTTATTACAGGTTTCTTAAATACCTGGATGGTGATTGGATGGTGGGAATGCTGCTAGACACCAGAAAAACTTTAATAAATAAGGGGACGATGATCAGAGGGTGGGGTTGCCACTAGACACCAGAGAAACTTTAGTAAATATGGGGATGGCAATAGGAGGATGGGTGGTACAATTAGACACCGGGGCAATATTATTAAATATGGGGAGAGCAGTTGGAGGGTGGGGGTGCCACCAGACACCATGGAAATATTAATAAGCATGAGAACAGCAACTGGAGGGTGGGGGTTCCACTAGACACCAGGGAAACATTAATAAACATGAGGATAGAGATCAGAGGGTGGGATGTGCCACTAAGCATCAGGGGAAAAGAGGGATTTATGGCTTATTAAACTTCATATGTTATGCTATGGGAATTTGTCATTTTTAATGGTTCTGCTTTTTTATATAGTCCCTAGATATTTGAGGGAGAAATGTGTGTTATTCTAGCAGTACTCATTAAGACGTTTGGTTTGACATATATATTTTGTCCCATAATTCCAAATATTGAGGGATTTATGGCTCGTTGAAATGGAAATGTATAAAACAAAAGTCCCAAATCCTTTTTCTTAGGAAGGTATCATTTTTCGTATGAAATGAAAAACACATACCAAAAAAGAATCCCTTAAAACGAACAAAGAATCACACAAAAAATAAGCCCAAAACCATTTTCCATATGATGGGGTCCCTTTTCATATGAATGAAAAAAGCATACGAAAAAGGATCCTTTCAAATGAAAAAGAATTGGGGGGGGGCCGGAAACTAAGTCGAAAATCTTTTTTCACTTAAAGGGGTTCTTTCTGAATAAACAAACAAACAAAAAAAAAACATATGAAAAGGGATCCCTTCAAATGAAAATAGAATGGAAAAAAATATTTTTGCATATGAAGGGATCCTTTTTTGTATAGCCGAATTCCTTTTCTGTATGGCCATATGAAAAAAGCAGAGATGAGTCCTAAAAAAGGATGTAAAAATGGAAGTAATACACATTTGAGGTTCATTTTTACAACAGTTAAGTGCAAAATGAACCTAATGGGGTCCAGATGAGCAAGGCATGTGTGTTGGTCTCTTTGGAGGGTTTAATTTTTGTGGGTTATGAAATTAGTTTTTTCAAGAAAATAGAAACAAGGTGGCGGCCAAAAGAAAAAGGGTTTTTTCCGCATGAAGACGGATTGCCCCAATGGAAAAGGATACTTTTTTATATAGCCAACATCTTTTTTGTTCCTAACATCTATCCTGAAGTGCCTACTTAGCATGCTCAGAACCAACATTTTTAATAATAACTTTGGAATGGATTCTTATTTTTTTTACCAAACCAGTGAAAGGGACTTTTGTGGGTCAGGTCCTTTCTACCCTGAAAATGTCAGACCAAAATTCCAAACCATCTGGGCACTAGGAGCCAACAAACAAACTGCAAAAAAACCAAAAATGTTTTACTTTTTTCACTAACTGGATCTCATACTCTGGACATTCAATCGGAATGAAACTTGGCTTGTAGAAACATAGAAACATAGAAGTTGACGGCAGATAAGGACCGCAAGGCCCATCCAGTCTGCCTGTTTCTTTTTCTACCTTATAAATGTGCCATCGGTCTTTGCTCTGTCAGTGGCCTATCTATTCATACTCATTTGTATTGCTCTCTTATGCCTATCCCATGCCTGTTTGAAGCCCTGCACTGTATTCATAGCCACCACTTCTTGAGGTAGGCCATTCCATGCATCCACCACCCTTTCTGTGAAAAAGAATTTCCTCACATTCCCCCCTTAATCGGCCCCCCTCTAATCTCATGCTGTGTCCTCTTGTCCTGCTATTTTTCTTGTATTTAAACATGTTAGACTCTTTCACCTTGTTAATGCCCTTAAGGTGTTTGAATGCCTCGATCATATCACCTCTCTCCCTCCTTTGCTCAAGGGTATACATATTGAGCTCTGTTAATCTGTCCTCATATGTCTTCTGATGCAGTCCCTGCACCATTTTGGTTGCCCTTCTCTGGACTGCCTCAATTTGGTTAATGTCCTTGTGAAGGTGTGGCCTCCAATACTGCATGCAGTACTCCAGATGGGGCAGATGGGGGCCTAACCAGTGTCTTGTAAAGAGGGATTATTACCTCCCTCTTACGACTTGTGATACCCCGACAAATACACCCTAACACCCCCCTAGACTTACCTACTGCTTTAGAGGTCTGCTTGGATGATTTCAGTTCATCAGTGATGATGCCCAAGTCTCTTTCTTCCTTTGTGACTGCTAGCAACTCCCCTCCCAGCCTATAGGTGGCTTCAGGGTTTCTCTTCCCTATGTGCATGATCTTTCACTTCTTTGCATTAAATCCCAGTTGCCACTCTTCTGACCATTTTGCTAGTTTATCCAGATCTCTTCTCATTCTGCCCACCCCATCTGGATCATCTACTCTGTTGCAGATCTTGGTGTCATCTGCAAACAGACAAGCCTTACCCTCTAGTCCATCAGCAAGGTCACTAATGAAGATGTTGAAGAAGACTGGCCCCAGAACTGATCCCTGAGGTACCCCACTTATGACTTGCATCTCTTCTGACTGTGTACCATTTACCACCACTCTCTGTTTTCTTCCCGTCAACCAGTTTGCCACCCAGTTGACCAACTTCTGACCCACCCTGAGCTTACCCAGCTTATTTATCATTCTATGTGGAACAGTGTCAAAAGCTTTGCTGAAGTCAAGGTAGGCGACATCAACTGCTCCCCCTTGGTCCACCACTCTGGTTACCCAGTCAAAGAAATCTATAAGATTAGTTTGACAGGACCTTCCTTTTGTAAACCCATGCTGTCTTGGATCCTGTGCCCCTATGGATTCCAGGTGTTGCACTATCCTTTCCTTAAGGAGTGCCTCCATAATCTTGCCTACTTGGGCCTGATTTTCAAAAAGCCCTTAGAATGACACAAGTTGTGTTGCTCCAGGGCTGTGGCAAATTCTAGGTGTGCCAGGAACCCTGTGCCCGATTTTATAAATAGCAGGGTCCTGGCACCAAATTCCACGAGTTTACAGCATGCTGTCAACTCCCCAAAACAGGTGGCACACCTGTGGAAAACTGTCACAGGGATCTGGCCCCCCTACCCAGCATAGCACTAGTGGGGGAAGGATGGTTGGGTGGGTGAAGCTGCTGGATGAGGGGGCCAGGTGCAGAAGGGGCATGGGAGGTGGCATAGGGTGAGTCAGGGTGATGTCTGGACATGTAAGGGAGTGAGGTGGCACCTGGCAGGGTGCGTGTGCATTTGCATATATGCTGGTAATGCCCATCAAGTCATCTAGTAATGTAATACAAAATACTATACCTATGAATGGTACTGAAAAGACATAAACCAATCTAACCGATGTCCCCCAGAAAAATATATCCTCCCTGATAGTCTGGCGGATCCCCCTAATACCTGATCTCCCCCCCAGAAATAGTTAAATACCATCTCTGGTAGTCTAGCAGACCCCCCGATCCCTGATCTCTGCCAGAAATATTTACCCAGAAGGATTTTAATATCATCCCTGGTAGCATAGCAGACCCCCCCAGACCTAATGGCACTAATGGAAGATGTAAACCTTGACATAGTAGCTATTACATAAACATGGTACACAAGGAACCATGACTGGGATATAGCGCTACAAGTATACACACTTTTTCTGAAGGATAAGGACGGGAGACCGGGAAGGGGTAGCTATGTATGTGAAGGAAGGGATTAAAGCAACAGAGGCTCAAGGTTTGCAAGAAAGAGATGAGGCACTGTATGTCACCCTGGAGGTGGGAAAAGGACAGTCATTTGCACTGGAGTGATTTACAGGCCTCCAGCACAGGGGGAGGAATCAGATGCAGCTGTTTTGGAAACCATCCACAAAATGGCAGCCAAAGTGGAACTGCTACTAATGGGTGACTTCAGTTTGCCTGAGGTAGATTGGAGCACTCAGACTGTGAGTACAACAAGAACAGGGACTTCATGACTACCCTGAATGGGGCAAACTTAAGACATCTTGTAGCAGAACCAACCTGCAAGGAGGCTTTACTGGATCTGTTCCTGACCAACAGGAACAGAATCACAGATGTAGAGGTGGGCAGTCCCCTTGGTACTAGCAACCACAGGACAGTATGGTTTAAGGTAACCACAGTGGAGAAGGCAAACCATACAAGGATAAAGGGCCTAGATTTCAGGATGTCTAACATTAAGAAGATGGGTAGAAATCTCAAAAGAGCCCTAGCAGTGGAAGGTACAGGGGGAGATGTGGCAAAACAGTAGTCTAGACTCAAGAGAGTCATAACAGAAGAAAAAGGTCACTTTGTCAAAATGTGTAGCAAGAGTCAATGAAAGAAAAGGCCCTTATGGTTCATGAAGGTAGTGGCCAAGAAAGTAAGGGAAAAGAAAAGAGCCATCAGAAGATGCAAGGAAACACAAAAGGATGAGGACAGAGAACTCTATCTGGAGAAGCAGAGGAAATCTGGGAAAATAATTACAAAGGCTAAAGTACAGACAGAGGAAGGTATAGCCCAGGCTTTTAAGAAAGGTGACAAGACCTTCTTAAGATACATTAGCAAGAAGAAAAAGACCAGAAATGGTATCGTTAGGCTGAAGAAGGAAGGAGGAGAAAGGGTGGAGGATGACCTAGAAAAGGCTGAGATACAGAAGAAGTGCTTTTCTCCATATTCCCCAGGAAAGGGGAGGGTGAGGGACCAAGAGTCATTAAGAGGGGTATTCAGGGGAGGGAGGTAGACACCGGCCTATTCACGGTGAAAGAGTCGTAGAAGAACTCGGAAAAATAAAAGCAGATAATGCAATGGGGCCAGATGGGATCCACCACAGAGTACTAAAGGAACTCAGGGAAGTGCTGGCAGAACCACTGGCTGCCCTTTTCAATGCATCACTAGAGACAGGGGAGGTACCTGAGAACTGGAGGAGGGCATATGTGGTCCCTCGCCATAAGAGTGGAAGGAGAGAGAAGGCAGGCAATTACAGGTCTGTAAGCCTGACCTCAATAGTGGGGGAAACTAATGGTGTCCTTACTTTAAGAGAGGCTTGTGAGGTTTTTGAAGGATAGCAGGCACAGGATTCAAGGCAGCATGAATTCTCAGCTGGAAGGTGCTATCAGATGAATCTTATAGATTTCTTTGACTAAGTAACCAGGGTGGTAGATCAAGGAGGGGCAGTGGATGTGGCCTACCTGGATTACATAGATACATAGATACATAGACAGTGTCGGCAGATAAGGGCCTATGGCCCACCTAGTCTGCCCATTTGAACTTGTAAGTTCAGTTTGTTTTCCTAGAAGTCTATTTCAGCAAGACCTTCAACAACGTCCCTCACAGGAGGTTGCTAAATAATTTGGGGAGCCTGGGAGTGGGTCATACAGTGTTAAAGTGGGTTGGGAACTAGCTAAGGGACAGGACTCAGAGGGTGGTGGTAAATGACATGAAATCTAATAAGAGGGAGGTAACCAGCAGGGTGCCACAGGGGTTGGTACTAGGGCCAGTCCTATTCAATGTCTTCATTAGTGACACTGCAGAGTGTCTGGAGAGGAAAGTGTGCCTCTTCACAGATGACACCAAGATCTGCAACAGAGTTGACACACTGGAAGGGGTGGAAAAAATGAGAAAGAACCTAAGCCTATTAGAGGAGTGGTCGCTGGCAGTTTAGCTTCAATGCTAAAAAGTGCAAGATCATGCTCCTGTGTCAAAGGAATCCAAGGGAAGAGTACAGGATGGGTGGGGAAATTCTGGCCACCACAAGTCAGGGGAGAGAGATCTGGTGTTTATCATGTCTGATGACCTGAAGGTGGCCAAACAGTGTGAAAAGGCAGTGGGGAGATAAAACAGAATGCTGAGGGTGCATAGGGAAGGGCATAACAAGCAGGAGAAAAGAGGTGGTGATGCCACTGTACAAATCACTGGTGAGGCTTCAGCTGGAGCACTATGTCCAGTTCTGGAGACCACATCTCTGGCAAGATATTGACAAAATAGAGGCAGTCTAGAGAAGGGCAATGAAGATGGTACATGGACTGCATCAGAAGCTCTACAAGGAATGACTTAAGGACCTTAATATCTATTTAGTGGAGGAAAAAAAGGGAGAGGAAAGATAAGATAGAGACTTTCAAGTACCTTAGGGGAACAAAATATTGTACAGCTGGAAAGCATAGTGGTCTGTATCTGTCCAGGCAGGGGACAGCAGTCCTCAATGAAAATGGATGCTTCTTTGCTGGGGGGGGGGGTAGTCATAGGGAATGGAAACAATGCAGTCTAGCCCCTCATGTTGGTAATGTTAGCACTGGGAAAAGGGAGGACAAGAGTTTAGTGAATACGGATAGAAAACAGAGACAGGGTAAGGGGGTACAATGAGAAACAGAAGGAGGGAGTAGCAATAGATGCAGGTCAGGAACAATGGGACAAGAACAAAAGCAATTGCAGAGGGACCAGGAACATGATTTGGAATGTAATGCATATGAATGCCCAAAGTCTGGGAAACAAACTCCCTGATCTTGTAGCTTTAATGGGGGATGCTGATATAGACAGCAGCCATAACATAGATGTGGTACACTAATAACCACTCATGGGATACAGCTATACCAGGATATGTCTTGTACAGGAGAGATAAGGAGGGAAGGGAAGGAAATGGGGATGGGTGGCACTTTACATCAAAGAGACAATCAAGGTGACAGAAATCCAGGCCAGAAATGAGGAGACAGAGGAGTTGTGGGTCATCCTTGAGCTGGGTAATGGATCTTCTGTTAGAACAGGAGTGCTCTACAGGCCACCAGCTCAGATGGAGGGGGTGGACAAGTTACTGCTGGAGCCATTATACAACATGACAGATAAAGGGGAGGTTCTGCTTATGGGTGATTTCTATATGCTTGATGCAGACTGCTCCATCCCAACAGGGGCCTCGATCAGGATCAATGACATTGTGGAGTCCCTACAGGGAGCAGGCCTAAGACAATTGGTACGGGAGCCCACCAGGGACAGGAATATTCTGGATATAGTGCTCACCAATGAGACAGGATAATGGATCCCCAGATGGAGGGGGACCTGGGGTCCAGTAACCATCATATATTTTGGTTCAAGTTGGACACAGGAATACAGGCAGCACATACAAAAGCTAAAATCCTAGATTTCAAAGGAGCTGACTTTGCAGAGATGGGAAGGAGGGTTAAAGAAGAGTTGGCTGGGGGGGGCAGAAGGGGGCATGGAGAGGTAATGGGCACGCATTAAGTGGTCCATTGTCAGGGTAACCAATCAGTGTGTGAGAGTGAAGAATAACAGCAAGAAAAGGAGGAAGCCAATCTGGCATTCTAAGGTGGTGGCAGATAAAATCAAGGCCAGGAGGGTAGCCTTCCAAAAATACAAGGGGGGGACACAAGAGGATGGGACAAAGAAGAGTACCAACAATGTTGGAGAGAGGCAGGGGCAGTGGTGAGAAGTGCTAAAGCACCGATAGAAGAAAGGCTAGCATAATCAATGAGGAAAGGGGACAAGACATTCCTTAGGTTCATCGATAAGAGGAGGAAGTCCAGAGGGAGTGTAGTCAGACTCAAAGGGG
Organism: Neoceratodus forsteri; assembly: GCA_016271365.2. Classification (NCBI taxonomy): domain Eukaryota; kingdom Metazoa; phylum Chordata; order Ceratodontiformes; family Ceratodontidae; genus Neoceratodus; species Neoceratodus forsteri. Next base: position 236,106,623 of record CM028132.1, on the reverse strand, counting down.
GCAATGACGAGAGGGTAGAAAGGGACCTAGAGAAGGCCACAGTCCTTAACAGGCACTTCTGCTCAGTATTTACTGGAGAGGGAGCAAGGCAGGGACCACAACTGCAAAACAGATGTGCAGAGGAGGAAGAACTGAGCTTCATAACATTTACAGAACAGAGGATCCTAGAGGAACTTACAAAACTAAAGGTGGACCAAGCAATGGGGCCAGATGGAGTATATTCAAGGATCCTAAAGGAACAGTTCTTGGACCGCTCCTCTTTAGCCTGTTCCTTAACTCCCCCCCAGATATCTGCCAGGAGAAAATAATCTTATACGCTGATGTAGCTGTAATTCTCTCTTCCCACAAGGATCCAAACTCCCTATGAAAAAGCCTGCAACTTGCTTTCTCTAGTGTTGAAAGGTGGTTCCTGGATAGTAAACTTGTGCTAAACCACAATAAAACAAAAGCCATGCTTTCTCCAATCACCAAAACAAAAATAGGCATACTCACTCACCATACAAACCTCTGCAGAAATTACACTGGACCAACAAATACTTTCAAATACCTTGGCATCACTTTTGACCAAAGGCTCACCTTGCAACCATTGACAACACTGGTGAAAACAGTGAACCAACGCCTTGGAATACTATTCAGAATCAATTTCAAATCAGCTGGCATTGAGAATAGCTATACAGAGTTCCATAATCTCAATCATTGACTATGGCCTTATTATTTATGGCTCAGCTACCTCCACTGCTCTAAGGCGATCTCAATCACTCTAAATAAGGTCTGCCGCTCCTCACGGGGCTCAAAGACTCACTCACCTGTGTGGATCTGTACTATGAATCAGGCTGGTTGAACCTATCAAATCGTCTTATTTATCTCACCTGCACAATGGCAAAAAATCTATCTTGGGACTGACCCATTATGTATTCAAACCCTACTGACTGAATCCTGGCTCACGCACCCTCCACCAGATCTGAACGCCAACCTTTCCTGGTTCCGAGATGCCGGACTGCACAGGGACAAAGATCTTTCTCGATACAGGGCCCGACATGGTTCAATGCACTTAGTCCACCTACTTATCCTCAACCTCGCTTGAAGCTTTCAATCCATGCTCTATGCCCACCTCACCACCACTAGCAACTGTGATTGCACCAGATAAAGACTACTACTCCTCATGTCCATCCTCACAACTGAGGCCTCTTCCTCCTGACTAATGAACCCTCTGGTACCTCTACTACTTCCTGTCTCCCACCCAAACTCACTCCCCCTTTTTCCTGTCCTCTCACTTACTCTCCCGCTTACCACCTTTCCTCTCTAGCCTCCTTTTGAGCCCTAATGATCACCCTCTCCTGGAAGTTTCCTCAACCTCGAAATTGTCTACGCTTGAACCTGTTATAGCTTGTTTTTCTATGAAACTTAAAAACGTTACTGCCTTAAACTGTTAATAGCAAATTTATGATGTAACTTTCCTGTCTGGTTTTACCTGTAATGTATATCGTGCTTTGTTAAATGTTCTTTGTGACGTGGAACCTTTGTAAAAGAGCCCTGGCTCAAAGGTATTAATTCCTAGACTAATAAACTAAAACTAAAAACAGAGGATGGAGCTGGCAGCACATTTGGCAGCCTTGTTCAGGGAGTTGCTGAACAGAGGGGTGATCCACAGGACTGGAGAAGGGCAAATGTGGTGTCTCTCCACAAGAGTGGTAGCAAGGAGGACACAGGGAACTACAGGCCAGTGAATCTCATCTCAGTAATGGGGAAGATCATGGAGCCACTGCTTATGGAACTTATTGTGGATCACCTGGTATCCATTAGAATGCAGGATCTAAGACAGCATGGGTTCATGGCAAGAAGGTCCTGATAGATTTCTTTGCCTGAGTGACCAAGGTGGTGGACCAGGGAGGGGCAGTGGATATTGCCTACCTTGATTTCAGGAAGGCCTTTGACACATTTCCACATAGAAGGCTGGTAAACAAGTTGAGGAGTCTAGGGGTGGGACACTGTGAGGTGAACTGGGTAGGAAATTGGTTAATGGACAGAAGGCATAGGGTGGTGGTGGTAAATGGTACACAGTCGAAAGAAATGGGAGTCACCAATGGAATGCCATGGGGGTCAGTTTGGGACCAGTCCTCTTCAATGTCTTCATAGCAGACATAGCAGAAGGGCTAGAGGGAAAAGAATGCCTGTTTGCAGATGATACCAAGATCTTCAACAGAACAGATACTCCAGGGCTTGTACAGAGAATGAAAAGAGATATGGAAAAGCTGGAGAAATGGTCTGAGGTATGGCAGTTAAGGTTTAACACGAAAGAGTGCAAGATCATGCACGTGGGGAACAGAAACCCTGGTGGGAGCTACATGTTGGGGGGTAAGTTGTTGACGGTCACCTGGAAGGAGAGGGATTTGGGGGTCATTATATCAGATGACCTGAAATCCATCAAATGGACCACAAAAGCATTTGAGAGGGCTAGTGTGATGTTAGGGTATATAGGGATGGGCATTACAACTCAGGAGGGAGGTGGTGATCCCACTGTATAAGACACTGGTTAGGCCTCACCTAGAGTACTGTCTGCAATTCTGGAGGCTGCACCTGTGTAAGGATCTCGACAGGGTGGAAACAGTGCAGAGGAGGGCAACTAAAGTGGTGCAGTGTCTGCACAACAAGGCATATGGGGATAGACTTAGGGACCTCAATATTTATGCATTGAAACAGAGACAGGAGCGGGGGACATGATTGAGAATTTCAAATAACGTAAGGGCATAAATAAGGTATAAAAAGTACAAGAGAACTAGGGGACATGGCATGAAATTGGGGGTCGAATAAGATGTAACATGATAAAGCTCTTTTTTACAGAGAGGGTGGTGGATGTGTGAAACCCCCTGCCTCAGGAAGCAGTGGAAGCATGAATAATGGAGGGATTCAAGAGAGCATGGGTTAGGCACAAGGGAATCATACATATGAGTGGGGCATAGCTGAGGCCGCTGACCTAGTAGAGGCAGTGGGAGCAAATTGGTAAAATGGGCACACTGTATGGGCCTTGTGGTCATTTTCTGCCACCAGCTTCTATGTTTCTATATTTCAGAGAAAACGCTGCACAAGAACAAGGGAGCATAATATGATGCTGAAGGGTGGAAGGCTCAGGGGTAATGTTAGGAAGTACTTTTTCATTGAAAAGGTGGTGGAGCCATGGAACAGCCTTCCAGCAGAAGTGGTAGGGGCAAAATCAGCATGAAGGTTCAAGAGTGCATGGGATATACATAAGGATACCCTGGAGATACCCAGAGCAGGAGAGCTGAAGATCAACTAGGATCTGGGGCTGCAGCAGTGAGTAGGGAAATGGGCAGACTAAGTGGACCATATGGTTCTTATCTGCCAACAGATTCTATGTTTCTATGTTTCTATCCCTGATCTCCCCCAGAAACAAGATCTGGGGGAGATGAGGGATTGGGGTGGTCTGCTAGACTACCAGGGAATATATTAAAATACTTCTGGGTAAATATTTCTGTGGGAGATCGGGGATTGGGGGGTCCACTAGACTGCCAGGGATTATATTTAACTATTTCTGGGGGATATCAGGGATCAGGGGGTCTGCTAAATTATCAGGGAGAATATTTATTTCTGGGGGACATCAAGTTAGATTGGTTTATATCGTTACAGTATCATTCAGAGATACAGTATTTTGTAATACATTACTAGACAACTTGATGGGCACAACCAGCATATAAACAAATGCAAATGCACCCCATCAGGTGCCACCTGACTCCTTTACATGGCCAGATGTCACCCCAACTCTCTCATGCCACCTTCATGTTCCTTCTGCCCCTGGCATCCCTGTTTGAGACCCTGTCCCCCTTTGCCACAGTGTGTGGCACTGACACAAGTCCACTTTGACTGCCTCCAGGCTGGTCTAAGTGGAACCCCTTGCTGCATTTATGGCGGGGCTTGTAAGATCCCAAAAAAGGGGATGTTGCAGCTCAGCCATGGCACAAGCCCCCTCGAGACCTGGTGCACCGGGTTGTTTGATGCAACCATGGTGCAAGAGGGCTTTGGCACTGCTGCCTCAGGATTTCATGCAGCTGTGTTACAAAATCTCAACTGACATAAGTTATTTCACAAGTCACCTCTTGCATCAACATCTTTTGACACAAGTCCCTTGTGTCACTCTAAGTTTTTGAAAATCGGGCCCCTTGTGTTTCTGATGGGGCATGCAAAATGTTGTGCAAATCCATTGAATGGTTGCAGTTAAGTGCAAAAATTAGGTTTTAACATTAAACACCCTACACTACCCAATCCATAGTAGTGTGAATACATCATACTATAGATAGATAGATAGATAGATAGATAGATAGATAGATAGATAGATAGATAGATAGATAGATAGATAGACAGGTGTCTATATCCTATATGAAATTCATAACCAAATGAATTTAACAAAAAACTAAAGAGGAAGATCTGAACTCAGTCGCTGAACTAAAATTCACCAGATGGTTAATGAACAATACAAGAGAAGACTCATTGAAATTTTAGTTACATTCAATACAGAACCCAAGACACAGAGAGATTATGGCTCTGTTTAGATTTGAAATATTCCCCAGCAATATTATGAGCTTCATACACAAAAAAGTACAGGTGAGCAAGCCTTGATTTTCTGAAGAAGAGCTGAGCCAGAGCCAAGCCATGGTTCTGGCTTGGATCTTACAGCCAATCACGAGCCGAGCCAAAGGTTATCAGAAAATATAAAAACTGATCTTTTTTTGTAAGATTTTTAGACTGCAATACATTTCTATAAGGTATTTTGCATATTTCAGAAAATGTGTAAGTATCTGAGCCAAAAGAACTCACTTAAGATGCATTCTATGATGTCTACAATATCTTTTTCATAGAAAAATGTATGATGCATTTTTTGGCTTACTAACAAGCACCAATCCAAGGTTTCACTTAATTTCTTTCTGCCCGCACCCAGCCACATTGGTTTTTACTGAGTCACACTACGAAAATTTTACTCGTAATAACTGAAGCATTTCATCACCACAAGCAGAGTCTGACCACTGTTGTGGCAATAGTTGTGGTTATTGTTGCTGCACACCATTCCCACAGCTTCCCCTCCCCCCACTCAATCTGTCCTGTAAAGTACATTTCAAGTACTTAGGTGCAGATATTGGTTTCCTGACAGTCTACAAAAAATACGACATAGTTGTCTAGTGTCCCATGGTCTGAACATATAATATTTAGACATTTTAATGATCTATCTGAATTTACTTGCTAATTAAACACTACTATAATTGTGTTACTCAATTTTCTGTTACAATTAAATGATATACTACACTATCCTTCGAAAACTATTTTGCTCAGCAATGTAGTTTCATGCAAGAAAATGGTTAACATCCCATTGTAAAACATGAAGGCACATACTGCATTCCTTGGGCAAATATTTTTTTTCTGATAACTGAATCCCTGTTCTGTAGATACACTATTGGAATTCCACAATGTCATGGGTTACCACACTGAAGAAATTCAACATGACAATAAAAATTCAGAATGTGTCAACCAGGGATAAAAAATTCAAACACTAATCTTCTAGTGCACTGCACAAATCTCTGCAACAACCATGGTGCTACACAATCAAGGATGCAACACACTAGGTCACATGCCTAGAAAGCAAATAGCCTGAGGGCCTGGGTTCAACTCCTGGGCACTGTCTTTAGTAAACCTGCCAGAGCAGTGCACTGAAGTTCTGCTCAAAGCAACTAATCTGGCTTAAAACTTAGATCTTTTGTTTTGCTTGTTTCAAAGCTGTGCCATATAACCTTGCCATAGGTGCACCATTCTTTTCCTTGATACCTTTACTGTAGTATTGTGGTAGACAGAGGAGGGCTGCAGACAAACTTGTAAAAATGAGAGCTGTATAAGCCTGTATTTCTTCCAAAGTTCAATTTTTATTTCAAACCTCTTCTTAGTAATCCCCAGATATGAAACATATATTTGAACTTAATTAGCACATTTGCATACTTAGATCACCTCTCTTCTCCAGAGAGGGTTTCAGTAAAGCTACTCATCTGAGAATAACTGCAGAGACCACACTACTGTTCCTACATTTCTCACATGTTCAGTTTTTAGGACACATTCATGAGACAGGTATCTGAGTTTAAACAGTACATTTGTGTTTTATTAATTTTCCTCTCTGATCCCTAGATAGCTTTTTTTTTATGTTGGTGCGCTTGCACAGCCGACATCATGGGACAGTGCAGCTTTGGAGGCGGGGTTGCTGTTGGGCGAATGCAGGGCATGCACCAGTAGGTGCGTCCCACATTCGCCAATCAGCCTGCAAGCTGGCACCACACCATGCATACATAATGTGGTGAGCACATCTAAGAAAAGGTCTGCTGCAATCCGAGCAAAGCTCGTCAGATGCAGCAGTTCTTTTCTTGCCATGCTCGCCACCATTAGGTACATGGCGGCACACTGGCTGTCGAACTGCCGACTTCAGGGGTGCCCAATCCCTTCAGCTGCCCCTGCACCCTGTGAATGTGCCGACGGGGGATCCCACTCCCCATCAGCATAAAGCAGCCCCCCATTTGTGATATGCCGAGGGGGGTGCCCAATCCCCCTCGGCTCTTACCCCAACCTCCCTTTCCTTGTGTACCGATGGGGAACCCACTCCCCGTAGGCAGAAATAACCCCCCCCATTGTTTAATGCCAAGACGGGTGCCAAATCCCCCTCGGCTCTGCACCCCCCAACCTTCTTTGTGTGCCAATGGGGGTGCTCAATCCCCATTGGCATAAATCTCCCCCATGTTGTTTTCCGACGAGGGTGCCCAGTCACCCGTCAGCTACAGGCATCCACCCAAAACGGTTAGGTGGCATGCTGGGAGCCCATCCCAGCATGCCAAATGTCCTGCAAAAAAACCTGTCCCACAATGTTTTTTTTTTCTTTTTTAACCTGTAAAATGAAAATGGTCCCTCTTAGTCTCCAGTGCCCCTCTCCCCCACCCACTCACCTCTTTGCCCTACCTCCCACAACCCCTCAACCCCATACTTACCGAGTCCAGCGGGATGATCTTCAGTGGACGGTAACACGTCTGCACTCTTCAAAACTGACTGCGAACTGAGGAAATGCTGGTAAGCTGTATAATGGAATAAATAGGGTTTTTCAGCTTTGCTGCATATCTCAGGCATTTTGCTAATTGTGACCCAAATTTTCAGCATGGGTTTTTGGGACCCGTCTCATGAATTCTTTCACTGTCATGGCATTATTCAGTCCCGAAAGGTGATTTTGCAGTCACTGCACGGAATCACCTTTCGGGACTGTGTAACAAAATGACAGTGCCACTGTTCATGGGGGGGGGGGGCTCTCAAAAATGCTATGTTGCAAATATGGTGGGAAAAATCCAAAACATGACTGGTTTACGAGTGTGCATAGCAACTGTGCAACGCACGCTCATAAGTTAGCAAATTCGCAATATTTTCATGCCAGATTCTCAACATTGGCATTTTACCACACCTTCTTGTGAACCATACAGCTGTCATTTTTCACATCCTGGTCAAAATGTGTTTTTGCACTTCCGGCACAGAATAGTGCAGTTGTGGTGCGAAATCATTGTTTGGAACATATTATGAAAATGACAGTGACACTGTTCATGAGCAGAGGTCCTAAAATGCCTGTGTTGAAAATTTGGTGACAATACTCCATAAAATGACTGTTTTAAGGGCGTGCATAGCAACTGCGCAATGAACGCTCGTACGTTAGCGCATTTGCACTACTTTCATGCCAGATTCCCAACATTGGCATTTTACCACACCTTTTTGTGAACTGTACAACTGTCATTTTTCACATCCTGGCCGAAATGTGTTTTCACACTTCCGGTGCAGAACAGCGCATTTGCTGTGCGAAATCAGTGTTCAGGACACATTACAAAAATACAGATATACTGCTCATGAGCAGAGGTCCTAAAATGCCTGTGTTGAAAATCTGGTGACAATGCTCCATAAAATGATGGTTTTACGAGGCGCATAGCAACTTCGCAATGAATGCTCATAAGTTAGCGCATTCGCAATATTTTCACACCAGATTCTCAACAATGGCATTTTACTACACCTTCTTGTGAACTGTACAGCTGTCATTTTTCACATCCTTGCCGAAATGTATTTCAGCACAGAATAGCGCATTTGCTGTGCGAAATCAGTGTTCGGGACACATTACAAAAATGACAGTGGCACTGTTCATGAGCAGAGGTCCTAAAATGCCTGTGTTGAAAATTTGGTGACAATACTCCATAAAATGACTGTGTTACGAGCGTGTGTTGAGCAGTTTGCACGCACGTGTGTACTTTCGCAAACTTCTAATATCCTCAATCCAGATTTTCTACAGTGCCATTCTTCTGCACCTCCTAATGAACAGTACAGCTGTCATTTTTCACATCCTGACCAAAATCTGTTTTCGCAGTTCCAGAGCAAAATAGTGTGGTCGCTGAGGAAAGTCTGTGTTCGAGACACATGATGAAAATGACAGTGACACTGTTCATTAGCAGGTGCCCAAAAATGCCTATGTTGAAAATTTGGGAACAAAAGTCAATAAAATGAGTGTTTTATGAGCATGCGTTGCACAGTTTGCATGCATGCTCATGACTTTGTGAATTTGTAATACTTTCACTTCAGCTGTTCATCATTGGCATTTTTCCATACCTCCTTATGAACATTGCAGCTGCCTGAAATGTGTTTTCACATTTCCAGCACAGAATTACACAGCCTCTGTGTGAAATCAGTTTTTGGGACAGTTTGAGTAAATGACGGTGACACACTATTCATGAGAAGAGGTCCTAAAATGCCTATGTTGAAAATTTGGTGCCGAAACTCCATACAATGACTGTGTTGCAAGCGTGCATTGAGCAGTTTCCACGCACCCTTATAACTTCATTGATTTGCAATATTTTCATGCCACATTTTCACCTCTGGCATTTGTGCACATCTCCTTATCAACAGTCCAGCTGCTATTTTTCACAGCCTGCCCAAAAAGTGTTTCTGCAGCTGTGGCGCACAATGGCGTGCTCACTGTGCAAAATCATCTTTTGAGACACATTCACAAAATCACAGCACTATGCGTCTCTAGCTCCGCCACTCCCACTGCCAATGCCAGTGTGACAACATTTGGCACTGACAAATGCTTGTTTAGTAAAGGAATAGTACAGTACCCCCTTCCAGATCACCAATCGCAGTCCTTGTAATACATACAACCTTCTCCTTGGTGGTCCAGTGGTCTCTCTCTCCCCTCCCCCAATTGCCAATCACTGTCCCAGTACTACACACAAGCATCTCACTGGTGGTCCAGAGGTTCCACCCCTTTTCTGATTGCCAATCACCATCTCATTCTGAAAAACTAATATCTCCCTGGTGGCTAATGGTCCCTCCCCTGCCGATCACCATCCCCTCACCGATCATCCACCCAATAGATATGCCAAATAGATCTTGGTGTCCAGTGTAGTGTACCACCCCATTCTGAACCCTCATATGCCAGTGACATATGTCACTTTTTTATATGAGGGATCAGAATGAGGGGTACACTGCACTGGACACCAGGGACTATTTGGTATATCTGTTGGACAGGTGATGGGGTAGGATGAGTGACTGCTAGCCACTGGGGAGATGTGTTTTCATGTACAAGGGACTGTGGTTGGTGGAAGAGAGACACTAGCCATAGCCACCAGAAAGGTATTAGTTTTTTAGAATAGGAAGGCAATTGATGATCAGGGAAGGGGTGGGACCACTGGACTACCAGAGAGATGCTTGTTTGTAATACCAAGACAGTGATCAGCGACTGGGGAAAAGGAGAGACCACTGGACCATCAGGGAGAAGATTGTATGTATTACCAGGACAGTGCTCAGCGCCGGTGATCAGAGAAGGTCCACTGGACCACTAGGAAGAAGATTGTATGTATTACTGGGATAGCAATCAGCAAACTGGGATAAGGGCAGGGACCACTAGACTACCAAGGAATTATTTTTTACATAAGAAGATGGCAAGCAGAGAGCAGGGAAGGGGAGGGACCACTAAACTACCATAGAATTATTTTTAGTATAAAGGAATGGTGATCAGAGAATGGGGAGGGGAGATGGACCATTGGCATTAGATATTCAGGAAATTATTTTTAATATAAGGGGACAATAATCAAGAGAATGGGGGAGAAGATGGGACCATGACCACCAGGAAGTTGTTAACAGCTTCTTTCTTTATGACCAGGAGGGGATCAGCAATCGGGAGGGGGGAGGGACTACTAGACTACCAGGATATTTGTGTATTTTGTATCAGGTGGCAATTGATGGTTTGTGGGGGCCACTAACCCACGGCCACCAGGGACTCCAAGTGCACTGGGCAGGGGTTGGGGAGTGCACTGTGCACTAAACTCCCACCACTGACCAGCACATCGGCACATCCTATGTAGATGGGCCCATGACAGACACCATCCACATAATTTCTTTGTGGCTCCCAGCCCCAAATCTACTTCAGACCACTGACAAAATCTAAGACAGTCCAACACACTGGCTGGTTTGCTTGACCAGTGGACAGGGATTACTCCACTCTCACTAGTGCCATGACAGACAGGGATTTATCTAGGGGCCATGACAGCAAAAAACCAGAGAAACCTCACGATGAGTAAAGAGACAATCACCTAAACTGAGTGTGAGAGCAAAAGTAACTTACCATGCACCATAACATTTCACTGGCTGTACACAGGGCCAAACTTGGGGCAACTCCTGCTGGAAGCTAGTGGAATGCGTCTTTCTTTCCTCTTCTTAATCTTGATGCCTGACAACCCCGACCCTAGCTGCTCCTTGACCTCCTTCACTTTGCTATAAGGCCACCCAGCTCCTTGGCGAATTCCACGTCAGACTTCAACATGATTACTGTGACTGGGCAAATTGTGTTTTTTACTTTTGCAGTCAAAACCAAACCGAGAAACCAACCACACTGCTGCCGGCCCATCCTCAATATCCTCCTGCTGATGTTCTGCCCATGCTATTATGTCTGCAGGATAAAAGGACATGATTCCGCTGTGCAGTGGAGCTAGAGGCCAAGAAGGAGCACCGGGAGCGCATGCTCTCATTCTGCGCATGCATGGACCAGCCTGGGGTGTGCAGGTCAGAGGTTAAAAGCTATCAAAATCAGGCTGGCCCAGAGTCACGTGATGCAGTGCTCTTGCTAGCTGCACTCTCTGAGAGCTCTGCCTAAACCCTGTCCATATATACATTCTTTTGGTTACCAGTGGTGTATCGGCACTTACGAAGGGACTATTCACTGGTTGGAAACATCAGAGAAGCTGGTGGGGACACAGATGGAAGAAGAAATGCCAAAAGCGGCACCTAAACACACCCCTCCAGCAACCCCTGAAAAGGCCCCGAAGAAGCCACGGGCCTCGCCGTTACAACCAGCCCAACCTACCTATCATGGCAGCGAAGGGGAGGAATTGCTAACTGCGGCAAAGTTTCTCGAAGAATTCAGACCATTTAAAGCAGAAATGGTAGAAATGGCTACCGAAATCAAAAATATTACCTCCACCCTGGAAGACCTGAACAGGAAAATATCAGACAATGAGGCGCGGGTCAGATCGTTGGAAAATCGTGCTGACAAGATCGACCCCATGATTGTCAAACTGAATCAACGCATTGCCAGTCTAGATTCGAAAGTTGAAGATCTCAAGGGCAGAAGTCGAAGGAATAACGTGGTGGTGATCGGCCTGCCCGAAAGGGAAGAAGGAAATGACCCGGTGAAATTTTTTCAAAATTCATGAAAGATGAGCCTTAGCCCTGGCCCCCTGCTACAATATTGAAAGGGCACACCGAGCCCTCCTCAGTCCCATGCCGCTGCAAGGGGTGCCTCAGATCTTTATGGCCGTTTCTAAACTATCAAGAGAGACAGATTTTCTTACAGAAAGTCAGGAAACTAAGATCCTGCAATGGGAAGGCGAACCTAAGGATCACCCAGGACCTGCCGCTATCGTACTGACGAAGAGCAGCCTTTCATCCCCTCGTCTCGAAGATAATTGCAGCGGGTATCAAGTTTAAAATGGCATACCCCGCCATGCTGCATGTCTATATCTTAGAGTCTTGGAAAAAAATTTGAAGATCCGGATAAGGCCTCAGCTGCACTTCAGCTCGCATTACCCACTCTTTTTAAAGCCAAGTAAGGGTTCAGCTTTCCTTGGCATATATGTTTCCCGTGGTTGTTGAAAAATGTTGAGAGTTTTTACCAGTGGTATGTTTGATTGTTCGGATGGCCTGTAATGATGAGACATGCTGCGCTACTAATGTGGAACTGAATAATCATATGCTTAATTTCCCGGTGGTCCCCCCCGGACAATAGCGATTCTCCTAATGTGGGCATTTGTCTGCGCATAGATGACCTCTTCATAACTACCTAGTTTGGTAACTACCTGAATCCCCTATGCTTTTTAACATGGATCTAGCTTTATCGTTGCGACCCAAGGTATGTAAGTCCCTCAATTGTCATTCCGGAGATCTGGGAATGGTCGCTTCTAAACTACTCATGGCAGATGTATAGGGAGCCCATGCTTGCTGGCGGAATGGTTTTGAAGATCCCGGGAGTTTCCAGGAGAGATCTGCAAGCACGAAGTAATGGAAACTTTTAAATATGTTAAAAAGCGAATCGAAGGGACTGTTGATGCTATGACTGACTGCAGTGTACTGCCTGGATTATGGCTTCCGCAAGAAGAGATCCATAAGCGGAACAGATAGGGGTGGGGCCGATGCTGTTTTTGTATCGGATGCCGGAGCACCGCCTTAATGTTATATTGTACTCGGGGGGGGGGGCCTCAGGATTATGTGTCTGTAATTAAAAAGGGTGTTCTTAAACCTAATGCAGATTATTGTAGGTTAAGAAAATTAGAACCTGGTTGCTCTCGAAGCTCAGATTGGCTTGACATTGTCTTGGGTTCTTTGGGGAGGTGACGTTGGGGCTAATCATTCCTCCTTTTAAGAGTACATTAATAAATGTTAGGTTACTGTTGTTAAAGGGTACGTAGATAGGAACCTGTGTAGTTTTGGCTTAGGAACCTCTAGAAGTAGGTTCTTTTTTTTTTTTTTTTTTTTCTTCAATACAATGTTGCTGGATGTTTTTCTGCACAGGGAAAACCCAATGTTGGGCAATATTCTAACTGAGGGAATGGACAGGGGGCAGGGAGGGGGAGCATACAGCGATGCGAGCTGCCATCATGGACCATGAAGATGAGGAGTGGTAGGGAGGTAGTGAGGGACTGAGACTTGGAGAGATATTTTACTTATGGGTGTTGCTTGGGTGGGAATAATGGGGGGGTGGGAGCACAAGTCTTTAAGATTGGCGACAGAGAGCGCCGGATAGGGAGGAGCAGATCATCGTTTGAGTTTGACATGCAGGATAATGGCATCGCATGGGACGATTAAATTTGTAAGCTGGAACGTAAAAGGTGCATGACAGAAATCTAAACAGTATAGTATATTGAAGCATTTAGAGGTGGTAAAAGCAGACATAGCATTTTTACAAGAGACACATTTGCTTCAAACGGAGTGTAACTCCATGAGGCGTTTACAAATGGGGACAGCTTTTTCTTCACAAGGTAACACGCAAAGTCGAGGTGTTATGGTGCTTATGTGTAGGTCCGTCCCCTTTGCCCCTCTTCAGGTTATTCAGGACAATGAGGGCAGATATGTTCTTGTCAGGGGTAGGCTACAAAATATGGAAATTCTGCTTGGTTCTGTTTATGGTCCCAACACTGAATCCCAAAGGTTTTTTGTTAAACTCCTGGAAGCCTTGACTCCATTTGTACAGATCCCCTTGATTCTAGGAGGTGACCTAAACCTTGTTTTAGACCCTTTAATGGATAGAACCAGAAAAACTATTTTGGCCTTCTCACTGGCCCAACGGGCCTTGGGGGAATTGCTGGATCAGCTTGGTCTAGTAGACGTCTGGAGAATTGTTCACCCGAAGTCTCGGGAATGCATGTTCACTTCTCAAGTTCACGGTACAGCATCCCGTATTGATTATATATTACTCTCTTGCACTCTCCTTCCTGGAGTGCTGGACACAGAAATTATGCCAGGACCCCCTTCTGACCATACAGTGGTGGTGGTGTCAATTTCCTTCTCTTCCCTTCCTAAGAAGGGCAATAGGTGGAGGATAAACAACCAGATATTGTGTAACCCCAAAACAGTTGAATATATTTCAACGCAAATAGAAGAATTTATAGCTAATAATCCGAAAGATAATATCAGTCCCAATATGGTATGGGGAGCGCTCAAAGCTTTCATGAGAGGTATACTAATTGGACAGACAGTCAAAAGGAAGCGGGAGAGAGTGAAAATCCTGTCCGAATTACTGAACCGAATAAGAAGTAGAGAAACTAAATTGACTCCACAGTCCTCAGAAAACGAGAAGCTTGAGCTTATTAAACTGAGAGACCTTTATTTGAAATTGCTCGGGAACAAGCGGAGTTAGCGTTAATTAAAACTAAGGCTAACTATCTTGATCAGGGAGAAAAGGCGGGTAGGCTCCTTGCCAGACGAATCAAACAGTTGGAATCTTCTCGAATAATCCCAGGGATTCAATCCAAGGTGGATGGCCAAGTGAAAACCATGCCTGGGGAGATAGCGCGGGAATTCAGATATTACTTTAAATCCTGTATGGTAATATGGAGAACCCCACTGAGAGGAGATACTCACCTTCTTAGGAGGTTTGGAACTCCCTCACTGACTGAACCCCAACAAATGCAGTTGATGACTGATATCATCCAAAATGAGATCGAATTGATTATTCAGAGTCTCCCATTGGATAAAACACCGGGGCCGGATGGGTTCTCGTCAAATTTTTATAAAAAATTCTCCAAACAATTATCCCCTTTACTCCTTATATTATTCACACACATTCTAAGTCATCAAATACGGGATCAATCATTGTTTGAAGCGCTTATTGTTTTAATACCAAAGCAAGACAAACCCCCTGAACAACCAGCTAGTTATAGACCTATTTCCCTGCTTAATTACAATGTCAAAATTTTAGCTAAATTGCTGGCAGACCGTATAAGTCGGGTACTACCCGGCCTTATTGGTGCAGAACAGGTCGGTTTTATGAAAGACAGGTCCTCCGCTGATCACCTTAGAACCCTGGCCCATGCCTTCTCGGTGTCTGAAGGGAGTAGTTCCACCATGGCTCTACTGTCTCTAGACACCGAGAAGGCTTTTGATAGGGTCCATTGGGGTTTTCTATTAACCACAATGGGGAAGTTTGGGTTTCCAGATCCATTCTTAAAATGGGTAGGCTCCCTTTACTTAAACCCTACAGCAAGGGTTAGTTGCAATGGGGCCACCTCGGACCCCTTTAATCTCTATGTAGGTACTAGACAGGGTTGACCTTTGTCCCCTCTCCTTTTTAATATATACCTGGAACCCCTCATCAGAACAATAGTGCATAAACAAGAAATGAACAGTATTAGAATTCTAGACTATACTGTGAAAGTAACAGCATATGCAGATGATCTTCTGGTATATGTTTTCAACCCGAGGACGTCTATTCCGGCTCTTCTGGAAATTATTCGGAAATACAGTAGGCTGGCCAATTACAAACTAAATTTAGATAAATCTGTGGTATTTCCCCTTACCAAAAATCTCTTTAGGCAGGAAATCACTGAATTTGGCTTGACCTGGAAATCAGATTCCATAAAATACCTCGGTCTTAACCTAACAAAGAATATGACTAAGATACGCCAGTTAAATCTGGACCTCCTGGTGCGTACCATTGAACTGGATTTGGAAAGATGGGCATGGCTCCCAATCTCATTATGGGGGAGGATAAATTTAATTAAAATGAATGTTTTTCCCCAGTTGTTTTATCCTCTTAGCATGTTGAATATCTGGATACCACTTTCATGGTTTAGAAAACTCCACAGAATTATAGCTAACTCCGTGTGGGGTTACAAGAAAGCTCGAATGGCCTACCATAAGTTGGCTGCACCCAAATCACTGGGAGGGTTAAGACTGCCACATTTTGCCCTTTATTTCTGGGTGGGCCATGCTAACAAATACCTGAGGTGGGTGAAGGGTACGGACATTTCAACACAGCTATCGTATACACCTTTATGGTTACAAATTGAGCTGGCCCTCATTCAGAAACAAGGGTTGAAGCCTAAGGCCTTGCTCTATCTTACTCTGAAACTCCTACCTCCTCCGCTACATAGCTCCCCAATAGGGATTTCGGTGAGAAGTCACATGCAGCTTTGTGGTTTCCTCAAATATGACTATCTCAGGGATTGGGTTCAGCCTATTTGGGGTAATCCGCGTTTTCTAATTGATAATAAAATTCTCAACCCCACTTGGTTGGCCCTGCCCGGTGCATGCCGTTTGAAAGACTTTCTTACACCTGATGGTGAGGTACTATCCTCCTCTGAGATTCTGAATAAATTTGAGATGTCCACCACGGCAGTTTTTAAAGTATATCAGCTCCGACATCTCCTGCTCAGTAAGATGGGTATGAGGGCAATTCAGATTCCAAAAGTGGACTTCTATGATGCCTTAGGGCCATTTATGGGCCTATCCCATGCAATTTCAAAAGTATACACAGTATTATTTGAGTGGGCCTACTCCAAAATCTGGTTCAAGGCGCATACTGGGCCTCAATGTTTCCTAATGAGGAACTCAATTGAAGGCTCTATGGCTGAATTGTCACAGATTTTCTACAAGATCGGTTAAGACTGATACAGTTTAAAATTCTCCATAATATTTACTATTCCCACAAAGCTGGCTAGATTAAAATAGTCACAGAACCTACATGCAACAGGTGTCAAGCTGGGTCGGGATTTGATGCATATTTTCTGGAACTGTCCAAAGATAACCCCATTATGGACAGAGATTAAAATAAAGTGGACCCAATGTTGGGACTGGAGGACCTTTACTCTGAAATATGCTTGTTGGGAGATGTTTCTCATATCCCGTCAGAGTAGGAGGTTCCACATGGTTTTGATTATGGCGCTCTTAGAAAATTGTCCTCAGACACTGGAAGGACTCTGTTGTGATCAGCTATACAGAATGGCTGGAGGAATTGCTTGCCAGTTTGAGGGTTGAGAGAATGATAGCTACCTCCAGAATAAACTTCCTAGGTTTGTTAAGATCTGGGGTCCTTTTATACTATTTATTCACTATAGAAGCTCATAGTTCCTCTGCTGATTGTAAGTATGCAGTTTCGCTAGACTTGTGCTGGGGTGGCAAAAGAGTGGGGAAGGAAGGGGGCGGGTGGGGGTCTTTAGGGGGATGTTACAGAGGATGCATTAGACTACATGTTAACATAAGTATGTGTGTATTTGTACATGTATGTACTTGATGTTGTTGGATTTAATCTCTGTAACCAAAAATGGAATAAAAACTTAATGGAAGAAAATCAGGCTGGCCCGGCAAAATGTGGATCACCTGGGAGGTATGCAGGATTGATGCCACACAATACTGTATTTTTTTATCATGAAATCATCTATTGGCTGGACTCGTGGCTCGCATGTCAGCAATAGAGGCGAGTCAAGCCGAGCCAAGCCAGGTCTCTAATGGCTTGCTCAGGTTTAAAAAAAAAATTATGTTATGTCAGTAAATTGCATCTGTGGCTTACAGACCACAGAAGATTTACATCATGTTGGTAATTACTGTCCATGGTACAGCAAAATAAGAAATAACTTCTTGGGTAAGATATCAGTCACTCTGTTTCCCACCAAAATTAATGATGGATCTCTTTTCAGTTCAGAAAATTCAGAAAATCTGGCTTTCTCTGGAGAATTTAGTCATATCTTCCTGGAAGCAAAAAACAAAAATAGGAAAAAGATATGTACAACCAGTTAAATAAATTACAAATATATAGGGTACAACCTTAATTAAAAAGTAATAGACTGGACAATGAGGTTAATTATTTTTTAAGCCATATAAGCAGGCTTTTTTTTATGCTCCTTAGGGGAGAACGAGATTACAAGCTACAAAACAATGTAATGGGATGTAGGTAGCCTGACCTGAACCATATAATGTCATTTTTAAACTATCAAAAATAAACTTAGTTTTCAAGAGATAGCTACATTTGTAGGGCACATTGCACATTCTTATATTTTAAACTATTGTATCATATATTAAATAATGTGTACATCACTTACCTTTCTTTGCATGAGTACTGATAGGATTGTAGATATCTTGTAAAGCCCCTCTGAGCAGATACCATGATATACAGTGTATGAGTTTAAACACCCACTTTCCACAATTTTCCTGCTGTATTTTTGTAAGAACATATTCACTGTATTAAGGGCAGGATGAACGAACAGTGCTTAAAGTATTGGATATATGTATGTATGTATGTATGCATGTATCTATTTACTGTATACACTGTATATACATAAATGATGTATGCTATAGGACATCAAATAGTTGACATGATTGTACCAATGTAAGAATGTAACTACTGTGGTGCATACAATGTTCTCATCAGCAATCAATTTCTTTACTTTTCAGGAAGTCTACAGGTCCTTTACAAACTGAATAAATATAAAGTACCTCAAGTGTTCACAGTTGATTCCATCAATTTTGCAAATGGACAGCTTCACCAGGTGAAGATTAATAGAGAAGGAAGAAACCTCTATGTTCAGGTAGTGGCATTTTTCAACATTAAGCAAACCACTGTATTTATAAATATGCTTCCCCATCAGTTCTGTGCTCTTTGCCCATTGTTCTTATACTGCCATCACATGGTAGCAGTGATAGTCTCTGCAACAATCGCATGCTACCCCTACAATGGAGTCCTGCCAGGGTCAACCATAGTGTTAGACATTTCAATTTTTTGAGCCCTCTCTCAAGTTTCACTCCTTATTAGAAAGTTCCTCATAAGAGTGAGCCCTATTTCTGGTGTACTAAGAGTCAGATATGTATAGTTCTTAAATAGATTTTCGGTTTCCAGCAAACCAATTACAGTTGGCATCAGCAACACTCAAAGAAACACAGAAAGTGGTGGATTGATCTGAGCAGGCCTTCTAGTCTGTCCCACGATTTGATACTTTGAGACCATCTAGTCTGCATATTCATGCCCAACTTCCCCTTCCCCTTTCCCTCCCACATCCTTCAGTCTAATGCTTCTTGACATGTGTCACACTTACATTTAATACCTGCTACTGGTTTTGCCACCACAATTTTTTCAGGAAGTTTCCCCCAATCTACTACACTCTCTGTGAAATAATACTTCCTAATATCCTTTTTGAACCTTACCTGCTCCAGCTGGAGTGGATGACCCCTGGTAGATACACTCTTTTGAAGTTTGAACAGACTTCTTGCATCCACTCTGTTGAACCACTTCATGAATTTGAAATTCTTGGCTGTGTCTCCCCTCTAGGTTTGGTTTTGCAGAGAATACATGCTAAGACTTTGTAGTTTCTCATCATACCACTTGCTATGCTGGTCATTCATCATCTTTGTGGCCCTTTGTTGCACTGTCTCTAATATATCTCCGTTCTTCCTGAGGTGCAAACCCCAGACCTGAATACAGTACTCCAGATGTGGTTAGAGATGTTGCGAAATAAAATTTTGGCAGCCGGAATTTTTCCCAAAATTGTGGTGAAATTTCACAATTTTGAATGCAGTTTCACTCGCCATAAATCTCTAACCCACCCTCATTGTCTCCTGTCCCAACTCCCAAAAGTCCCAACCATGTCCCTGGTGTCTAGTGGTTCCCCCCATGGCTGACCATCGGCCCAAATTGAACAAGCCCTCTACTCCCACAGTTAAGTAATTATTTTCCTCGATCTGGACCCTCAATTCTTTAAAAAAATTTAATTTTTTTCCAGACCTCACTCCCTGGTGTCTAGTGGACCCCCCACCCTGTCTTCAGATAGCGCCCACACTGTTTCCTCCTGAGTACCCCAATCAGGCCACCGGCAAAGCCCTTCACTCATCTTTATGACCAGAAGCCTGAATGAGTGCGTACAAGCACATACTCATTCATTGAAGTGCTCATTCATGCTGCCAGCCATGGAGGTGAGTGGAGGGCTGTGCTGGTGGCCCAATCAGAGTACTGGGGGGAATGGGGTGGGTGCTATCTGAAGATAGAGTGGGGAGTCCACTAGACAGCAGGGAGTGATTTGGTAAAATATTTAATTTGTTTGAAGTATTGGGGTCTGGGAAAAGAATTACTAACTGGGGGAGGTTCAATTTGGGCTACCGATATTGGGGCCACGCAGACAACAGGAAGATATTTTTATTTATATTTGGGATGGTGAGCTGCTGGGAGGGGGGACCACTAGACACCAGGGACAGGGGAGGGGAATTTTTTTTAATTGGGTGCTGTGGTCATGGCTGGGGAGGGAGAGAGGGAGGGAGGATTCTTCAATTTGGCTGGTGATCAGCTGGGGGGTCCACTAGACACCAAGGACAGGGAAGGGAATTGCTTCTTTTTTGGAAGATTGGTGTGGTCAGATAGTGGCAAAATTGCAAAATGTCACCCACGAGTGGCAAATTTTGCCAGTTCAAAGGCAAACTTTTGCCTGCTCCATGGGCAAAATTTTGCATTTCACCTGGCAAAATATTTCACCAGGTGAAATTTTCTGGTTTCGCACAACTCTAGATATGCTCTCATCATTGATCTATACAGAGGCAAAATTGCTTCCCTCTTTCAGCTACATATCCCTTCTAGTAGTAATCTCTTTCCCTATGCACCCCTGCATTCTGTTAACCCTCCCATATTATCCTGTTAAACTGAGAAGTCAGCTTTAGGTAACTGCTGATCACTGCACCTAGCTCTCTTTCTCATCTCTGCCTGCATCCCATCAATATAGTACATGGTTCCCAGGTTTTTTTTTGTCCTGCTGTATATGCATTACCTTCCACTTTTTAGCATTGAATTCTAACTGCCAAATACTGTACAAAACTTCTTCTCCAGTCTCTTCACATCTTGTCTTATAATGTTAATGCTTTCTTCAGTGTCAACCTTCCTACAGAGCTTTATATAATCTGCAGACAGACTCCCTTTTCCTAGATATCCTCACCTATGACACATATATACATATCAAACAGGAGTGGGATCATGACTGACCCATTTAATTTGCCACCAGTTACTTCCCAATCTTTAGAGAATTTATCATTTAGTGCTAATCTTTGGGTTTTACAAAGAAGTCAGCTGTTTGTCCAACCAGTTATTCCTTTCTCCAGCCTAGGTTGCTTAAGTAGTTGCCTATGTGGCACCTAATCAAAAGCTTTGCTAAAACTTGAGGTACTGTTCATTCACCACCCACCCATGTCTGTCATTTTTGTCACTACATTTAGAAAGTCAATTGAAGGTCTACTAATGCATAAAATAGTGGGCAATGTTATTCAATTTTAGAAGTAATCAGCTGCTAGTTTTTATTTATGAAATTGTTTTCTTTTATTGTTTGCAGATTAGAAACGTTTCTACCTTACAATACCATTTATAATGTTTAGAGCAGTATGTCACCAGGCAGTCTATCATATCTGGTTCTAGTCCTCTTCATACCTCTTCAACATTGCAACCTCATTCACTGAGACATCATAAGTTACTGATCTAGTGGCAAGTGATTGTTTTCTTGTGTTCAGTTGCCATGTAACAGTCAGTGAGGTCACTATGTTGATGAAATATGAATTGGAATAGAACTTGATATGTCAGAATCCAGGGAGAATAGCTTTCTACACACCCATTACCATTAGGGTAGCAAATCTAATTAGGAAAAAAGGGAAAAGGAAATGTCCTGATATGAAAAAGTAACATTCACCAATGTTTAAAAATGAATGCTAATTTTAGGCATTGTTATAGCTCTTTAAGTTAGTAAGAGATAACTGGTCACTAATGAACCCAGGCTGATTCCCATCCATTATGCCATTTCCTTTAAGAATGTGACTATCCTCTCCTTAATTTAATTTTTATTAAAAATGTGGTCATTGGGTGTGACCCAAGGGTATGAATGCCCATTATCAAGGGTGACTGGTATACATATAAGGCTCACTACAACTGTAACCCCCAATCGGTGCTAAACTGAGAGGGCTACTACCTCTGCCTGTGTAGCTAGTGAACAGGTTGCGGGGCCTTGGTCCTATGATGTGGTGCCTCCACTTTTATAAGTTAGAACTTGGGGAGAAAGATGTCACTTGGCATGTTGGCTAGGTTTGGCTACTCTGCACAGGAGCCCTGAAAAAACTCCAGACACAGGAAGCAATAACTGTAATGTCCAATACCAGAAGTTGGGATTCTAAAGTGTAGCTTTTATTCACATCCAACAGAATAACAAAACACAGATGGACCCCCATGAGGCTACACTCATGGTAATGCAGATTTATGAAGATTAGAACACATCGTCTTTACACTGAAACCCTCAGGTTTCAAAACACTCTGGGCATTTAGCCCTAACTCAACTCTTTTTTGGTTTCCCTGGCTCAGCTCCCTTGCCAGCCCTCGGGATTAACTTTCTTCCATGGCTCAGCTCTCATGCCAGCCCTTGGACACTTTCCATGTAGCATGGAACATTTCTCGGTGGCTCCCTAAACAACCTCTGAGCACTTCTGGCTCCATCATGGAATCTTCTTCTTCATCAATCCCACATCTGGGTACTTTCCCCAGGCACTGGCCAAGTACCTGAGAGAAAGCAACAGGTGACCCAAAGCAATGCCATAGAGGTGAATTTGGTTACTACTGATTGGGCATCTCCCATCTCTCGCTCCCATAATTCATACCTGGTCATTTCTCTGGACTTTAACACCTCATCCTCTGAAAACACTTTATTGTGTAGATTCTCTTTAAATGTATGTAACATTTAATCTACTATTGTTCTATACCATTTGTGCTGAACTTGAAACATACTTAAAGAGTGGCTGTGTCCATTTCTCTAGACCCCCACAGAATTAAGCAGTCCAGTTCCCACAATGTTAAAAACTGAACTTAGTTGTCTTTTCCTGACCCCATAGTAACAGTCACTTAACTTCATCTTGTCTCAGGTGAAAACACATTGGCCCTTTATCAGAGCAGACTCACCCCTTTGGTTGCAGGTGCCCAACAGGCTTTTTCTTCTTCAAAGAAATCTCATCCAAAACGTCTGGTGCCTCAGCATGAACCTAAAATTAGGCAGCTTCTTCTTCCTCTAGCCGGACCAGGGGATTGCCCCTGGAAGTAGGCTGAATCTTTCCCCCTATCCCCACAGGGATGGGACCCTGAACCACTGGAAGTGGTCTCTACCACTTCACTTGGCTCTTCTTATGTCCCTCTTCAGGTGAGAACACACACCTCTAGCAAAAATATAGCTCTTTGTCAGAGCTGAGTGTTATGAGGGCCTGCAGCTGCAGCACATCCCTTTACTCTACTGAGCCCACTACTGAACTGACTTAAAATTCCCCAGCATTCTATCCTAACTTCCCTAGCTGCAACATTCCAGTGTGGCTTATGCAGCAGTGACAGTTCTAAAATGATGTCATCCCTCAGTCTCAGCTGAGACTGAGAACAGAGTGAGACAGTGTGAAATCCATTCAACTGGAGTTTCACCAGCTGCCTTCCCTGCCTGACACTAGGTCTAGCTGGAATTCTTGTAACCCCGGGTAACAGGGGAGTTACACTCACCCTGGGACAGGAAAATGACTGTCCACAGTCATTAGTCACCAGGCTTAGGCCATCTCACCCTATGTGTTGATTACGGTGAGGTAGCGCTACTTTCTCCCCTACCATGCGCTAGCACAGGCAGACAACACTAAGGGCCTAGAGGCCTTTGACTGACATATCAGCTTCTACTCTACCCACTAACTATGGGTACTTAGTGGCTCTGGTAGAACTGCTCAGAGAATAGCCCTAATAGATCAGTACTGCGGCCCCTATGGCTGTTCAGGACCACAGCCTGTCTATCCCCCCAAGCCCTCTAGGGAAAGTTGTCTGCCTCTAACTCAAAATTCCCAAAAACACAACAACAGGGGACCTCCTCTCAACCCTGGACACCATGCAACCACACACCAGGAGCTAATACCATACACAATGTATTACTCCCACACTACCCCACAGCCATACCTGTGGAAGGAAAAGTTACACTCAGAAACAACAACAGCTTGTACTTTAATACTACAACACTTTTAAAGTACACCAAAAGAACTACGATGAATTCCTCCTCCTCTTCTTGTCTTCTCTTCACGTCTTCTTCAGTAACCACCTGCAAAAAACAGATAAAACAAAAACACACTCCTAATCTGCATACACAATCTATCTAAACCCCTATGTTCAAACACTGGAGAATCCCAAAAAAGATTTTTTAGAAAAGTAGAAAAAACAGTATAAACATTAGAAAACAGTAGAAAACAATGACATTATTTATAATACACAATATCAGGGGGATGGAGTGCCCTAAAAGTCCCATCTATTGACCACAGTGCCTGAAGGCAAGTCCATTAAAGAATCTCTCCTGGGCCAGAGCCCAGTGAAGCACAGTTCTAGCAGGCCAAAGTCCAGATGGGGAGAGTCTTTTAGGACAGTTCAAATATCTGGAGTCTGCTAGTGTAGGGTCTGTACTGCAATGTCATAGGAATAGAAAAGTCTGGACTTACCAGTCCCTTGTAGAATGAAAATGGTACCACACCTGGTCCTCGGCCAAAGACTCTCCCTGGCAGCATTCTTCTGATACAGCTGGGAAGACATCTTCCAGAAAGCAACAGGAGTGCACATCTGGAAACTGCTGGGATGATGTCATCTAGGAGATGGAACCTTGGAACAGGAACAAAAAGAAAACAGCTGGTCTGAAGTCATCTGATACCCAGGCGATGAGTCAGGATACAGCTGGGCTAGTGTCCTCTCTGGATCTGAAGTCATCTGGTGGGCCACATTGATGAATTCTGGAAAGCCAGTACACTGTAGAACTGTTGAAGTTGGGACACCTGGATCCTGGTTGTCCAGACTGGTGGAATAACATAGGTATTGCAACTGCTGGATGGCAGCACTGGCTACCACTGCTCTGCTTTCCACTTGGTAGGCATGGGCACATTCACAGGGAGGTCTTTGCATTGTGGCCAATAGCACAACAGGTCAGCTACTGGAATTATTACCCCATCTGGGAACTCATAATCCATACTGTGAAAGGCTTCATGTCCATCTCCATCCACAATTTGAACAGTGTCATTAAACAGTGTCCTGCCTGTTTTCCACTGGCTGTATTTTTCTTGAAACTTTCTGTTCTTGACTTACTTGTTTGCACCAGGATGCACGTTTCATTGCTTCTTCCCAAATCCAGGATTTCCTGCTTTTCTCAGTCTCCTCCCAGACTCTCCAAAGAAAGGTAGGAAATGATTCTACATGGATTTCATTTGCTTTCCTACAAACCAGTCTTTCCTCTTTACTAGCTTTGGTCAACCTGCAACCTCTGGCCAGGCTTGGGGGTGGCCGGTCCTGGTTCTGCCAGCTACACATGCTCAATTTGACATAGAATGGATCTCTAACTCTTCCTGGTGGGGACAGAGCTACAGAGTCACCACTCTCTTCCATGTATTCCTCTAAGCCAGGAACTGGAAGCTGTGAACCCACACTTTCTTCTTCAGGCCACATAGGTTCCCCCTCTTGTTTTTCATGACTGAGAATATGTGCCCGGGAGTGAGCAGTAGTCCTCACTCTTGAGACTGTCCACTCTTCGCTGGGTGCTGAGGTCGAAACCTCCCATTCAAAGGCCTTTCTCGTCTAGTCTTCACCTATGAGACTTGGGCTAGGTCCTCTCTCCAAGGGTCTACTGATGCTCTTTCCAAAATGTCTCTCTGTGACTCAGACTCTGAAACATCAGCACATTGTTCTGTCCTTAAATCTGCACCCTCTTGCTTCGTGCCACACTCTGAGGTGCCTTCTCTAACAGGCTCTGCCTGCTGCTGTGTGCTGCCAACTGCAGATTCTTGAACTTTTGTCCATGTGGGAGCCAAATGAATCTTGCGTGCTTTAAACAAATCATATTTCTCTAAGCACCCAGAACAGTGAGGTACAATGAACACGTCCCTTCCAGCATTTAAGCACATCACACATACTCATACTGGATATCCAGGAATTGCCACATGAGGAGGCAGTCATCCCCTGTAGTAACATTTCTCAATGTCCTTTAGCTTGTTAACTTCTTCTGCTATCACAGCCCAGGCATGATTCGGGTAGTGGACTGGTCCTGAAGCCATAACTGCAGAGAAAAACAAACAACACTCACTGTTATTGCAAGTCCCACATCACTGAAAACTTTTTTTTTCAAAATGGCTCCTCTGCTGCTGTGTTTATATACTACCCCACCCTGTAATGGTGGCGGCAGCACTCCTGCGCATCAACATTCTATAAATGGGTCAAACCACTATGCATCCGATTTACACACTCTACGATAAATTTGCTCAAACTGCACAAACTTGCACTGCTCTTTCTCCTAGCACATTTATATGATTTACCATGGACTTTTTACATGTTGAAGGCATTGCTCTAGCTTACAGTCCCTTAAAGCCTCAGTATTTCATTGCACAGGATTGCCTGTATTTCTTGCTGCATATCTCATACAACTCACAGTTTCTCACGTGGCTCTGAAAATTATACTGTTACTGAACTGATCATTATGCTCACAGTCTGTTGCACAGAATTCTTGCTTTAGCTTCTTAAACTGGCACAGTCCTTCTTTACAAAATGATTACACTGCTGCACACAGATTCAGCTAGCTTTTGGTGAAATCACACAGTTTGAGCTATTTCATTTGGATGGTACTCACTGTTATCAGTAGCTGTTTGCTGTGATGGAAAAAATGGCCTGCAGCCAGTCTTGGAGGCCTCTGGAAGGAAGAGGGTTGGCAGTCCTGCTGATTGTCCCTCTGAGCACCACTCTCACAGTCCAGTCAATCGAGATGCGGGTTGAACCCGAATTTAAACAGAAAAAGTCTGATTTTAACTTTTTGTAACGCTTTTAATCACTGCAATGCTCCTCCTAACAAGCCAGTTTGCACATTCCACTCGCTTTCCCTCAAATGCTGTGCAGTCGATCTAGAGCTGGCTTGGGGGCAGGACTGACTGCAGTCTCACCAATCACTTGACACCATGCAAATGACCCACTTTCCTCTCAAATGCTCCTCTCCTTACGGCGATCGTTGAGCAGGCAACATTTAAACTGCAAACTACACTTTTTTTTTCAACTGTAGCTCCTCAGAGGGAGCCCATTTTAACCATTTTTCATGCCCATTAAGCACAACAAGTCTTAGCCACACAGAAAGCATTTCCAATGTCTATGGCATAATTTTCCTTTTGCTACCCACAGTTTACCATACTTTTTTCAGTCACAACAATACTTGTAAAAACTGCAAATGCTGTAATTTGATGCAGGACAAGGGCATACACATTCAGGCTTTACTGCTCCTTGGTAAACAGTTGGCAATATCACAACAGCATATAGACAGCAGCACACAGTGGCACATTTAGTTTACATTGCTTCAGCTTTTTGGGCTACCTACTGCCAGATAGCCAAAATGCTAGCCATCACCTGAGCAACTTCTCCTGTTCCTTCTCCCAAATTTCAACAGAATCCCAGCAGTACCTCCATGATGTAACCCCCAGTCAGCACTAAACTGAGAGGGCTACTACCCCTGCCTGTGTAGCTAGTGAACAGGTTGAGGGGTCCTGCTCCTATGACAAGGTGCCTCCATTTTTATAAGTTGAAACTTGGGGAGAAAGGTGCCACTCGGCATGTTGGCTAGGCTTGACTACTCTGCTTAGGGGCCCCCAAATAACTCTGGACACAGGAAGCAATAACTGTAATGTCCAATACCAGAAGTTGGGATTCTAAAGTGTAGCTTTTATTCACATCCAACAGAATAACAAAGCATAGATGAACCCCCAAGGGGCTACACTCCTTGTAATGCAGGTTTATGGAGATCAGAACACATCTTCTTTACACTGAAACCCTCAGGTTTCAAAACACTCTTGGCATTCGGCCCTAACTCAGCTCTTTTTTGGTTTCCATGGCACTGCTCCCTTGCCAGCCCTTAGGGACTACATTTCTTCCATGGCTCATCTCTCATGCCAGCCCTTGGACACTTTCCATGTAGCATGGAACATTTTTTGGCGGTTCCCTAAACCACCTCTGAGCACTTCTGGCTCCATCATGGAATCTTCTTCATCAATCCCTTGTCTGGGTACTTTCCTCAGGCACTGGCCAAGTACCTGAGAGAAAGCAACAGGTGTTCCAAAGCAAACCTGTAGAGGTGAATTTGTTTACTACAGATGGGGTGTCTCCCACCTCTCACTCCCATAATTCATACCTAGGCACTTCTCTGGACTTTAACACCACATCCTCTGAAAATACTTTACTGTGTAGATTCTCTTTAAATTTATGTTGCATTTAATCTACTGTTCTTTCATCCCACTTATGCTGAACTTGAAACATACTTAAAGAGTGGCTGTGTCCATTTCTCTAGACCCCCACAGAGTTAAGCAGTCCAATTCCCACAACGTTAAAAACTGTACTTGGCTGTCTTTTCCTGACCCCACAGTAACAGTCACTTAACTTCATCTTGTCTCAGGTGAAAACACATTGGCCCTTTATCAGAGCAGACTCACCCCTTTGGTTGCAGGTACCACACAGGCTTTTTCTTCTTCAAAGAAATCTCATCTAAAACTTCTGGTGCCTCAGCACAAACCTAAAATTAGTCAGCTTCTTCCTCCCTAGCCAGACCAGGGGATTGCCCCTGGAAGTAGGCTGAACCCTTCCAACCATCCCTGCAGGGATGGGGCCCTGAACCACTGGAAGTGGTCTCTATGAGTTCACTTGGCTCTTCTTGTGTTCCTCTTCAGGTGAGAACACACACGTCTAACAAAAATATAGCTCTTTGTCAGAGCTGAGGGCAATGAGGGCCTGCAGCTGCAGCACACCTCTTTACTCTACTGAGCCCACTACTGAACTGACTTTAAATTCCCCAACATTCTGTCCTAACTTCCCTAGCTGCAATGTTCCAGTGTGGCTTATGCAGCTGTCATAGTTCTAAAATGATGTCATCCCTCAGTCTCAGCTGAGACTGAGAACAGAGTGAGACAGTGTGAAATCCATTCAACTGGAGTTTCACCAGCTGCCTTCCCTGCCTGCCACTAGGTCTAATTGGGATTCTTCTAACCCCGGGTAACAGGGGGGTTACACAAATAATACGTTAAGTATGATGCAATATATATGCAATTTGCACAATAAACACAAGGTCAGGAAATATGCTTGCAAGATGCACAAGGTTTTAATAATTGGCACTGGAAGTTTCCCCACTATCAATGTCAGGCTTCCTGTCTTGTAGATTCCCAGATTTTCCCAATTCTCTCCCTTTTGTAAGGGAACATCATTTGCCTCCCATCAAGTCTCCAGTGTAACACTTGCTGCTACTGATTCTACACAGTGTAATACAAGTGGCTTTGCTAGCACCTACCTTGTTTCCTTTATCACCCAAGAGTAAATCCTTTCAGTCCTCAGCAATCTATTGCTTTTTAAGTTTTCCATTCCCTTTAGTATCATTCTCTTGTAATCCTTCCCAGCTGAAATCAGTCCACTACATTACCTGTAAATTGTCTCCAGCTGTCTGGGAGTGGGCCTGCTTCCTTGACCATGAATGCAACTCAAACATATTCATTCAGTATACCTGCCTTCTTCCTGTTGTCCCCTTTACTAGCAGCATACTCCCTTATCCTTTCAGTGTTTTCCTTTAAAGAGCCCCTGACTGCATTCGGAAAACTTTGAATAAAGTAAGATTTATATGCAGCTCCATCCCATTTTCCTTATTACTTCATATATTTTTGGTAATTAATTCCCCATTTTGTTTATTACTGAAAACAGTATGTATGAAAACAAGATCCATGTCCCCTAGACTCTTATCTGCTCTGCCTACTTGTCTACACATGGCATCACAATATCCTGTTCATGAAATCATAATTATTTCTACATCAACAGATTGTGATGTTATAAACAGAATTATGATGTCAGGTCTAGGCAAGCGGCCAGGGTTGAAAAGGCAGCACTGCTGTTTTCTTGCAAATACCCTTAGTATTAAGGAAATATGGGTGAGAATTACAGAATTAAATATGAACTAAATGGTTGATTTAATACCTGTTACTGAACCAACAGGGGATTCACAGAATGTTTAAGCCTTCAAACTTGCATCTGTTTAAATTGTGTAATGGGTCATGAAATTAATGTCGACATTCATTGCATGAGTACATGACTTGAGAAGAAAAATAAGTCTGACCTCATACTTCCACCATTTTTGTGTGTTTCTGGAATGTCCTTTGAGGACCAGAACAAAGAGATGACAGATAGAGTGATCAGATTGAAGAAAATGTTGTTCCACTGGTATTACAGTATTTTTCATTTTAATGAGGTGCCTGTGAGAGTTAATTTGGGTTTAAAGGGGTTGTCCAGTTTCCCCTCACATAACCTGTATGTGGTAATTTCTTGTACTTTATATAGTAAACTACATTCTGAGAATAAAATATAAAATACAAGCTACATTACTTTGTCTCAATATTACATTTGTTTAATGCTGTCTCAACTACATCAGGAGCTTTATAATGTTTTCTTTTTGATAATGTAGCTAAATAAGGACTTATCAGCCTCCTTGACCCTTTCTGTTGGCCTTCATTCTGCCTTTGCATTCCTGACAACTTTTTACTGATAACTCATTTCTACTTGCAGCACTCTCTGTTTGCCTCACTCCGTTCCTTCTTGTAAGTCATAAATGACCCCTTTTTAGGCCCTAATATGTTGTTTTACCTGTCAATTTAACCATATTTATTTCCCACATATTTTGGAGTTTAGTGTCCAGACTACAGATGAAGCATATTTTTTAAATTTTGCCAGAGAAGTTGATGTAAAGTTAATTACCTTGCAAGATGGTTATGCAGGGCAATGTTTCCTAACTTCACCCTATTTCACTCAACAAAGTTCTCTTTCTAAACAGATTTTTCCCCAAACCCAGTTCATTTTTAGCAAAACCTTCACCCACTTGACCCAAACCACACCTTCTGGTACAGTCCTACCATACTCTGGCATCCACTTTCACCCTCATACCCCCCACTCCAAGTTCACATAAAGGATATATCCTTTAAACCTGTACAAAGAGAAAACTGTTCCTCACCACATCAACCAATTAAACTCCCTCCCTTTTCACCAGCTCTTGAAAGAATTACTCAATTGTGATGACATGCATTTTATTTTTTTATTTTAATTGTTGATATTTTTTTTTTAGGAAAGACACACTAAGCTGAGGCTTGTTTCCAGGTGCACCTAGAAATAAATGGAAGTTAAGTGTCATGCTCGTAGACACACAGTATGTAGGTGGTGGCTGTGGGATTTAAACCCAGTTCCCCAGGTTTTCAGCTCAGTGCTCTTAACCTCTATGCCATAGTGCCTCCCCTACAGTCATAGTAATATCTAATTGGGTAACCACAGGTGAAGAACTACACAAAGTGCCATTTCACACTAGGAAAAGTCAGAAAACTTCAGAAAGTTCTTTGCATAGTGAAGTCTCCTGACTTTTAGCACCTCTAGTTTTAATACAGTAATAGGTCACCTCTACAGTGGTGTCCTTTAATACTGCCCACTTTCCCTCCACCCCCTTGACCTGATGAAAGTACTTGAGTCTTTCCTGCATTTTATACTGCACTTCCTTGAAATCTGTTTTCATGAAGTCTAGTGGCCATGTGTCAGAGGTCATTCATTGTGACCCAAGCTTAATGCTAAATTTCACCAAGCAATGTTATCTCTAGTCCATTGAAACCTCCACATTAATGTGCCTAATAATGTCTTGGCTAGACAACACCAGGGCAAGCATGGCCTCCCTATTAACACCAATAATAAGGTTATTTGGGGGGTGTTTCTTACCACAAAATGGTCAGATACCGCCAATGTATGAAAAATACATTCTTTATTGGACAGAAATTCAGAAGAAAATCACTGCAATTCATACATTGAAGAAAACATACAAGGCGGCCATAAACAGGCACAGAGAATGTAAAGCTACTGACAACCCAGTGCATTACCTCACAAAATAGGCCTCCCCTTTGTAGCCTCACTCACTATGTTGTGAAGAATGTCAACAGACACTCAACGTCATTGCACAGCAATGTCCCTGGGGAAATAAAATGTAGGAAAACAACCCTGTTAGATTGGGATTACAGATGGCCCTCATGCAGACCTAACACCACAGGGTGGGAACCACACTAGATATTGCTTCAATGGGGCACATCCCCTGTCTCTGCCATGAGTGGCAAGTCACAGGAGAATATGGGTAAGTCCTAGAGATGGTGAGTGACTGGACAGAAGTAGACCATCCAGATGGGGAAAGCAGAATGAAAAGAGATAAACAGCAAGTGAAAAAAATATATTTGTATCAATTATTAGGGCCATCAGTGAGCTCTGTCATGGCAGTTGACTCTCAGACAGGCTGCCTAGCTTTTCCAGTCATATGTCATATATGTCATATAAATTGTATCTTGACCTTACCAGGTCCATCTTGCAAATGAGCATTGCTCAATGATGTTCACCTGGATAAATAAAGATTTGATTGATTGATTGATTGATTGATATGCTCCTATCCATAACTATTTTTCAGATACACTGGAATTTAATCAGGCAGTATAGACTACTGGTTAGAGCGCTGAACTGTGATGCAGGAGATCCATATTCTACCAGTGTTATGTACTCACTGAATGACCTTGAGCAAATTACTCAACATCTCTCTGCATCAGTCCTGTCTACTATAACCATACATGCCGATTTCCTATTTTTTCTGTGCTGTCCAGAAAACAAACACAGAAAATAAAGTGTTTACATGTGCAGATAACTGCAATATTCATCTAAAGTAAAACTTTATGAAATAAAAACTGTGCACAGCTGGAATGGATATCACATGTGGCAAGGAAAAAGGAGTAAAGCACAACAGTGAGAAGAGCAAAGATTCCTACATTTATTGTTTAGAGTTACTCCCATAATGCTTCACATCATCTCTTTTGTTATTCTTTTAAAATCTGACATAGCAACTAAATGGATTTTGTAAAACTATAACATTAATCTCTAAATACTGAAGGATAATTTGGCATAATTTTAGAACATATTGCACAGACTGTTTATAATAACTAGGTAAGAGATATGACATATGTGTATAATTGGGCAAAGGCAGGGCCACACATAAAAATTAGATGTTTGCAGCTCCACTAGACCATGCAGGCTAAATAAAATATTTTTTGGTGGTCATGGGCACCCAGTGTATGCTGAATGTGGCCTCATGCCTATAAAATATAAGAAAAAGTGGAAGGAGTCTGCTTCATGTGGCAGTAGGAGAACCACTAGGGAATAACAGCCACAACTCTGTGTGGCTTGACTTTACTCTCAGGGCTGGTAAGCCATAATCGAGAACCAAAGTCCTAGACTTCGGAAGGACAGACTTTGACAGGTTGAGGAAACTGGTCAGAATCAAGTTAATAGGGGTGGAGGACATAGGCAAGATGAAGGAGAGATGGGGACAATTAAGAGAGCCATCCTCAAGGCATTGAATGCATGCATAAGGACAGTAACAAAGAAAAGCAGGGTTAAGAGACAACTGGAGTTCTCAGCTAGGGTCAGGGAAGCAGTTAGTGCCAAAAAGAAGGCATTCTATAAATACAAAGAAAAGCAGAGAGAAACAGAATGGAGGGAATATTTACAGAAAAATAGGGAGGTAAAGATAGCCATCAGAGAGGCGAAAGCAGACACAGATTTGCATATCATGGAACAGGTCAAGAACAGTTAAAAGAATGCAGTTTTTTTAGACATATTTATTGAGAAAAGGAAAATGAGGGTGGAATCACTTAGCTAGTTGAGGTGGGTAGGGTGATAGATGATGATGGGCAAAAGGCCATCATCTTAAATGACCAATTTTGCTCATTATTCACTAAGAAAGATTGCGGGTCTATTCCATAGAGTGGCATCAAAGTGGCCACAAAGGGAGTCCCAGAAACAAGTCAGCCATTGCTTACTAGTGAAAGGGTCCAAAAAGGATTGGCAACTCTTAAGATAGATAAGCCTTGGGACCAGATGGGTTGCATCTAAGGATACTTAAGGAATTAGCAGTGGAGTTGGCTGAACCACTGACTGGACTGTTCAACAGCTCACTCAGGACTCGGTGGATTGGAAGATGGCTAATGTTGTACCGCTACATAAGGGGGGAGGGATAAGAAGCAACCAGGAAACCACAGGCCTGTCAGTTAGACCTCTATTGTGGGGAAGCAGATGGAATCCCTAACAAAATAGGACATCTTAGACTATCTGGAGAGCAATGGACTCCAGGATAATAAACAGCATGGTTTTGTGGCAGGAAGGTCTTGTCAGGCTAACCTGATAGTTTTCTTTGACTGGTTGATAAAGGAAATAAACAAGGGGCATGTGGTGGATCTTCAGCAAAACTTATGATTCAGTATCACACAACAGATTGCTGAAGAAGATAGAAGACCAGAGTGCAGGTAATGCTTCAGTAAACTGGGTGGGTAGTTGTCTAGGAGGGAAGCAACAGAGGGTGGTGCTCAATAGGGTTAAATCAGGGGGGGGAGAGGTAATGAGTGGTGTTCCACAGGCATCTATCTTGGGTTCGGTCCTCTTCAACATGTTCATTAGTGACATTGGTGAAGGAACCCATGGCAGGTTGTGTCTCTTCGCTGATGACACAAAACTATGTCGGAGGGTGGATAGTGAGGAAGGGATTTGCAGAAGGACCTTCAAAAGCTCAAGAGGTGGTCAAAGGACTGGCAGTTAAAATTAAATGCTAAAAAGTGCATGGTAATGAGCCTAGGGAAAAGGAACCCCAAGACAAAGTACTCGATGGCAGGGCAGAGACTTAGCAACCCAGACAAGGAACGGAATATAGTAGTTATCATCAGTAACTCCTTTAAACAAACAAACCAGTGCAACAAGGTCTATAGCAAGGCTAACAGGATGCTGGGATGTTTTGGGAGGGGAATAGATAGCAGGAGAAAAGAGGTAATACTTCCCTTCTATAGATCTCTGGCAAAGCTTCCCCTTGAGTACTGCACCAGTTCTGGAATCCTCAACTTAGAAAGGACAAGGCAAGGTTGGAGACAGTGCAGTGCAGAGTGACACAAATGATTCTGGGACAGCAGGGCAGATCCTATGTGGAGTGACTCAAGGCATTAAATATGTACTCACAGGAAGCCAGAAGGTACTGTAGAAGGGAGATATGATTGAGACCTTCAAATTCCTTAATGGGATTAATAAAGTGAACTGTGAGGAATTATTTATACTGTATACCAACTTGCGGCCATGTGGATATGAATGGAAATTAGCAGGTAGAATGTTCAAGAGGGATGTGAGGAAGTATTTTTTTACAGAAAGTGTGGTGGAACCTTGGAACAGTCTGCCAGCCAAAGTTATGGGTACAAACACAGTCAGGGGATTCAAGCTAGTCTAGGATAGAATGAAGGGTATAATAGTTGCCTGGGGTGACAGGTCCAGAAAAGATAATGAAGAGAGGACTGGTAGTGATAGTACCCTGGAGGAACTATAGGTTTCAAGTAATGTTCCAGGGATTTAGGGAACTTGGGCAGTTGGGATTGACCTCTGGTCTTTTTCTGCCATCTATGTTTCTATTTTCTAAATACCTGTGTGTATGTACACCAACGATTTGGATAGAGAACTCACTCATCAGCCAAATAATACATTAGATTCCAATTTTGTTTACAGTATATTAAGAGGCTAACACAGACAAAAATCTGGACTGCATGCTGTCTTCCTCTCTAGATAAGCCTCTGTATATAAATGAAGTTTGAAGCCTGTGTATTATGTAGCTGGTGAGCGAGTCCTTTTTCCAATTATCTGCTGTCCTAGGCATCTTCTGGTGAGACATAAATAATAACATAATTGATTGCTTGATTCCCTGATACATTTATTTAAGAATGTCAATCAAACTGTTGAAGTTCTTCCAATTGCATAATTCATACTAAATCCAAGTATCATAAATGCACTGCAATTATAAGTTAGCAATGATAAATAAGTTATTTGATTAACATGCAGTCCAGTTTACAGGGCAGCTTAGTCTGAGGAACCAGGAATAAATGCATACAGCATATAAATGTTTATTCATGTAACATACGTTTATTATCTTTCCCATTCATTTAGCCAATAAGCACAGAGAGTTGTACAATCACTACCTCACACAAACCACATTTTAGCCCATGGTGTAAAGCTCTTTTTGGCAACTTTCTTTTCTCCCAGCTTTACTTACTCACATGCATCTAGTACCACTGTCTAATGAATAATCTTTTGCAAGTAGATTTCCTAGCCTTGCATAAAAAAAAAAAGCTGAAGGACAGATCAACATCAGCAGTGTATTGTTGACAATAAAGGTATACAGTCTTTTGATATCCCGTTGTCCTCATATCTGTGTGTCTGGTCAGCAGTAGATTCCTATATTACCCAGATAATTTTGTTGCCTGATTCATTTCTTTACAGGTGGACCAGTTCCCTGAAGTAAAGTACAGCCTGTCTTCTGATATTGATTTCAATGCTATCAAATCTGTTACCCTTGGGAAGCTAACAGGTAAGTTGCAGTGACAAAATAATTTTTGAAAAGAAAATGATAAGCTGTACAGTAGTTGTTATGCATGAATTAAAATTGTTCTTAATCCATTTACCTTTATTCCCCACATCCTATGATTAATTTAACAAAGTTTACCAAATGGAACTGGACTCAGAAAGACATAGCAAAAGGAAAGGAATTATTGTGTGAGCTGTTAAGAGCAGCTTCTACTGTACAAACATGTCTTATGATATTGTATCTCTTCTGGTGTGATGATTTTAGAACCCAGAATCTTATGATGTTGTGTAGTTTCCAACAGCTCTTCATTTCTCTCAACCTTTCAAGAGTGGTACAATACAGAAGGAGGAAGTGAAATATCACAATGTTATGATACACTCTGACATCAATATGGAAATATGTGCTTTCATATTAACAGGTTTTCTACCAGAATAGAGGTGAATTGGCAAGCACAGGAAGCATACCAGTGTAATTGGTGACAGGTGGGATAAGGCCAATCAGAGGAAAGTAAAACTAAATTCTGATAGGTGAAACAATCCTTGGGGTATAATGACAGCATCTCAAATGGTAAGCCGTAATGTCCAAATCCAAGTGAACAGTGGGAGTACACACTATAAATGATTAAAACTGTTACAACACTTACATGAAGAAAAGTATTTACAATTCACAAAAAAGCTCCAGACGTACTAAACAAAATTATTTTAGATGAATGTCTGATTTCATATCTCAGTGTAGAATGCAGGATAGCACATTTCTAGTCTCTATCTGAGTCATAGAGCTCAGGAGTTTTAAAAAGATAAATCCAAATTGAAATGAGAAATTGTACTTTGCGAACCATCCTGCCTTCTGTGTGACACAAATTTTAAATAAAAAAATATATTGATAACATGAGGAAGGTACCTCCTAATCAAGGCCCCCTGTTTTCTCTGGTACAGTAGACTTAACTTCTGTGGTAGGAACTATGAAGTTCTGCATCATCATTAGGCCTACTTCTGCAGTGGTGGGCAAAGTTCTGTGGCACATAAATAAGGTGACTTTTGCATGTATACTGCTTCATAACTGAATTTCTTTTATTAATGAAATCACATGGTACATGTCTGGCTTAAGTAAATCATAAGAACAGCAACAATTCAGTTTGTAAATGAGCCTTAAAATGTCTACTAAGTTGGTCTTTCTTATGTCAATGGGAAGTTCACACAGATCAATGGTGCAGCGGTACCGAAAGGCAAAGAACAATCCCTGGTTGATTTCTGAAACTAAGTATATATTAGCTAGAGCATTAGGTGACTAACACCATCATCAACCCCTCTTTCAATTTTGACTTTGTCATCATGCTTGGTGCCATCAACTTTCTCTGCATCATGGGGGATACCGGAGTCAGGGATGACTTCCAAGAAGACATCGTTCTCAGAGTGAGGCTCAGGATCAGCACCACTGCTGTCACTGTCTCCATCACCATAGTGACACAATGGATGGTGACAACATTCAGACTGGTGACGGAACAGGCAACAGCTTTGGTACCAGTCCCTCTCCAGACACTGAGAACAGTGACAGGAGGAAGCTTGGCATTGTCTTCAATGCCACTCACCGTGTTGTCATCACAGATGGTGACAACAAACAGGCAGCACTAGAAAATGAACTCGTGACAACAGACAGGTAGCTCCAGAAGATAAACTTGAGGTGTCCACTATTGCAGAACAAGAGTATAGCTGCAACCTCACTACTGGGAATGTCTACTGGTCAAGGTAGACAGACTGTGGTGGGTTTGCAGTCAATAGCCCAGTATAGACTGCTCACCAGACCCATCCACCAGAGTCTTCAATGCCTCTGTGTTGTGAGTCCTTCCAGAGAACCAGAAGTCCCACCAAGGACCCTCATTTTCCATGATGCCATGGCCATGGATATTTCTGCAGAATTTAATGTAAACTGTAGAATATTATTCCTGAACCTGGATTGCAGGTGTGGCAAGCAGTATCTCAGCGCAACATGCCACTGGGCCAGCTTATTTTTAAATTTAAGGTAAAGCAATAGCAAGCAAACTAATGGGCAAGAGCTGTTCCAAAATATTTTTCTAAATTTTTTTAAAATTCTGTAGAATTCCAAAAAGCATTCTGCAGAATGTTTTATAAACTGTGGAATACTTTTCTTCAGTTTGCACTGAAGAGTCAGTGCATTGCAGAACAATATTCCTCAGTTTATGTAAGCTGCAGAACAATATTCTGAATGTTGTACATTGTTCTATGTTCAATTTATATTGTATTATGATTCTGTTGTATATGTAACCCATCTATGCTTGACTATGTATCTATGTCCTGGTCCACCTCAAAAATGAGCTTTGTTCAATGATGTTCACCTGGTTAAATAAAGATTTTGATTGATTGAATATTCGTCAGTTTATGTAAGCTACAGAACAATATTTCCCAGTTTATGTAAACTGTGGAGCAATATTCCTCAGTTTATGTAAGCTGCAGAACAATACAGTATTCCTCACTTTCTATAAGCTGCAGAACAATATTCCTCAGTTTATGTTAGCTGCAGAGCACTATTCCTCAGTTTATGTAAGCTGCAGAACAATATTCCTCAGTTTATGTAAGCTGCAGAACATTATTTCTTAGTTTATGAAAGCTGCAGAATAATACTATATTCCTCAGTTTATGTAAACATTGGAATAATATTTCTTAGTTTATGTAAGCTGCAGAACAATATTCCTCAGTTTATGTAAGATGCAGAGCAATATTCCTCAGTTTAAGCTGCAGAACAATATTCCTCAGTTGATGTAAGCTGCAGAACAATATTCCTCAGTTTATGTAAGCTGCAGAACATTATTTCTTAGTTTATGTAAGCTACAGAATAATACTGTATTCCTCAGTTAATGTAAACATTGGAACAATATTCCTCAGTTTGTGTAAGACTCAGAGCAATATTCCTCAGTTATTTAAGCTGCAGAACAATATTTCTCAGTTTATGTAAGCTGCAGAACAATATTCCTCAGTTTATGTAAACTTTGGAACAATATTCCTCCATTATGTATCCTGCAGAAAAATATTCCTCAATTTCTGTAAGCTGCAGAACAAAATTCCTCAGTTTACGTAAATTGTGGAACAGTATTTTTCAGTTGTTATGTAAACTGCAGAACATTATTCCTCAGTTTATGTATGCTGCAGAACAATACAGTATTCCTCAGCTTATGTAAACTGGGGAGCAATATTCCTCACTTTATGAAAACTGCAGAACAATATCCCTCAATTTATGTAAGCTACAGAACAATATTTCTCAGCTTATAAAAGCTACGGAACAATATTCCTCAATTTATGTAAATTGTGGAACACTATTCCTCAGTTTATGTAAACTGCGGAACAATATTCCTCAGTTTATGTAAACTGTGGAACACTATTCCTCAGTTTATGCAAGCTTCAGAACAATATTCCTCAGTTCATGTAAGCTGCAGAACAATATTCCTCAGTTTATCTAACTGCAGAACAATATTCCTCAGTTTTTGTAAGCTGGAGAATAATATTCCTCAGTTTACATAAACTGTGGAACAATAATCCTCAGTTTATGTAAACTGTGGAATAATATTCCATAGTTTATATAAGCTGCAGAACAATATTCCTCAGTTTATGTAAACTGCGGAACAATATTCCTCCATTTATGTATCCTGCAGAAAAATATTCCTCAGTTTGTGCAAGCCACTGAACACTGAGGAAGCAATATTCCTCAGTTTATGTAAATTGCAGAACAGTATTCTGCAGTATATGCAAACCACGTAAAATTATTCTGCAGTTGATGTAAACCATGGAAAATTATTCTTCAATTTATGTAATCTGCGGAATAATTATTCCACGGTTTTCATTAAATTCAGTGGAAATCTCTGCGGCCATGGAATTGAGAAAAACAAGGGGCCTTGCTCCTAATGTGGGACAGTTGAGATGTAATGTAACTGATAGGTGAAATAATATCAATTGAAAAGACACAGAGAGGATTTACCAAATGTTTTTATGATCTTACCAATTTAGACTGTGAATCAAGTTTAAGATATCTGCAATTACACTGGAGAAACAGAGATTCAGGGCTAGCCTGACTTTGCAACATAACATAACATAACATAACATAACATAACATAACATAACATAACATAACATAACATAACATAGTGTCTGGAAATGGGCCTCATGCACAATTATGTTTATAATATTAAAGGCCACAATAAACAGATTGTAGGAGGAATTATAAGCCAAAAACAAGGAGAGAAGATTACATACAGAGAGTGGTGAAGTACTGGAATTAATTATCAGACAGAGTGGTCAATTCCACAATTATCAGTGGTTTAAA
Organism: Neoceratodus forsteri; assembly: GCA_016271365.2. Classification (NCBI taxonomy): domain Eukaryota; kingdom Metazoa; phylum Chordata; order Ceratodontiformes; family Ceratodontidae; genus Neoceratodus; species Neoceratodus forsteri. Next base: position 236,065,731 of record CM028132.1, on the reverse strand, counting down.
AAATAGGCATTTATTATGGACACCTTGACAAATACATGATTTTCCACTGTGTATAGTGGGAATAGGCTTGAAGGACCAGTGTAGGTCTATTCCTATTTTCAAACACACTTAGCAACTTTAGTAATGTTTGCTGCTATGTGATGGTCTTTGTGAGCAATAATACACAACAGAATGTGGATTATGGTAGATCGCTGCATGCCCTGGGTGCCTTGAACCACCTGGTTAGTGTGGCCATCTACCATAATCCACACCTTGTAGTGTTCTATTGCGCTTATAAAATGGGAGTTTATTTTAAAAATATTTTTATTACAAGAAACAGGTTTACATATTTTAAAACATAAATCAGCAAACAATTTTCATTTAATAAACTATTCTTTGCCTGCTGGATCTTGATATGTTTTACTTTTGCTTTCACTAAAGTGGCCAAACAAGGCTTCTGTACTTGTAATTGTTAGTGCACCTATTCTAATGGCACTGCCACATCCACTTCCACTTCTCTTGGTTGTAAATGTACTGCCTGTGGCTGTTTGAAGGGTTTGGTAGGTGCTGTGCGCCAATTTTGAGGGTTACATTTAAGCCACAATGAAAACTGTGCAAGAGAGAGAGACAGAATCCTAAGCACTGGCAATAAGTGAAAGCAGCTGTGTGCATGTGAGCAGTCATGATCAGTAGTGAGCAGTGACACTATTTTTTTAAATACTGGAGCAGTGACTGACAGTTTTGCTACAAAGATTCTGTTGCAGTGTATGTTAGAGTGAGATCAAGGGAAGTCACAGCACATCAGTACTTCCCATGTGATCGGCGTAAGGGACTATGGCTGCCAGTAAGAATTATGTTGCCTGCATACAGTATAAATGCATGTCATATTTAGTTATCAATTGAGGAAATGAGATTTACATATACTAAAATAAGAGGGGACCCAAGATGGACCTTTCGGGTACCCACTATAGAGTTGCTATTTTTAAGAAGATATGTTTCCAATAGAAACTTGTTGTTTTCTGTCAGTAAGATACTGTATGACTGGAACCAGTCAATCACAGTGTTGGACATGTCAATCTGAGAAAGTTGCTTTAACAGGTTATGGTAATCAACCAGGTCAAAAGGCTTAGAAAGGCTGATGACGATCCCTTCACATATGTTCTGTTTGAGGGTTTCCATCATCTACAGGCAGTCATATGTAAACATACTGTTGATTCCTACATTTTGGGATGAATGCCTGCCTCTAGCTTTGTTTTGTAAGATGTAAGCTGTGAGAGGATGATCTTTTCACTGTGTGAGTCCTTTGTTAGACTGCACCTGGAGTACTACATCCAGTTCTTTGCACCACAGTACAGAAAGGACATTGAAGACTATGAGATGGCCCAGGACAGGGCCACCAAGATGATTAGCAGATTATGCTCAAGAGCTACAGGGAAAGACTGGCTATAATCATATTATTTAGCCTAGAGATGAGAAGGGTAAGGGGACCATGATGATAGTGTTCTAAATAGTATAAGGTATGGACAGCGTGGAAAAAGCACCGTTTTTTAAGCTGTTGAAAGCCTGCAGAGCTAAGAGGGCATGCACTCAAGTTGAAGGGGAAGCAGGATAAGGGGAAACATCAGAAAGTATTCCTGCATATAGAGGTCGAGCAGCACATGGAACAGCATTCCTGCAAGGTAGTAGAAGCTTATACCATTCAGGTTTTGAAAGCAGGAGTAGACAGGTTCCTGAAGGAAATTATCATGGATGGTTTAAACAGAGTGAGTAGAGGGAACATTCCCTCTCTTATGGTGGGATGTCTAACAGTACTCAAACTGTAATATATTTATTATGATGTGGAAGAAGGGATGGACAAGATATTGACACTACTTTTTCCCACCTTACCTCACTCTGATACCATGATTTAAATGTATCTGGGGTTAGTTTTAGTTATAACTGTCAATCTGGAAGTTAACTACCATGGTTGTAATGAAGATGTTGCCTTCTGCTGCAAAGAACTTTTAAGTACCTCAGGGAAGTTTGATGAAATTACCATTAAAGACAATGGAGTTGCTGAAGCATGATTACCAAACAAAAACAAATGGGGGAGTAAGTACTGTATCTTTAATGTTAAAGACTGTTTTTATGAATATCTTAAATTATTATTCAATATAGGCAGAAATGTAAAGAAATTTACAAGTCAGAGTCCCTAAATTATATGTCCAGCAAGTCCCAACATTTCTGCAAGCATTAGATTAGTTTAAGGGTAAATGTTGGCAAGTGCTTTCTGCCCACAAATGATTTCCCACCTGTGGAGGAATTATTCTAACTATGATGCAACAAACCTGAATGAGCTGTCAATGAATGAGTACATGTTGTACAAGCTCGTGCTCATTCACTGAGAGTTCAGTCAGCTGCCAGCCATGGAGGTGAGTGTAGGGCTGTGCTGGTGGCCCACTTGGGTTCAGGGTGGGGGGGACAGGATGGTGCGGCACTCCCTAATGGGGTGGGAGGATAGGGGTCCACTGAACACAAGGGATTTAATGACAAAAATAAATATATTTTTTGCATTGTGGCCTGTGATCAGTGGTGGGGGGTTCACTTGAAAGGGATTTAATGAAAAAAATATATTTTTTTTTTACATTGTGGTCAGCGATCGGTGATGGGGGGGCACTAGACACCAGGGATTTGGGGGATTCCCCAGTTGTCACTTCTCCTTGCTTTAGGTTTTTTTTAACTGTGATTTGCACTTAATAAATCCAAAAAAAGGCAAAACCAAGGTGAAGTTACAAACAACAAATTCCTGTGAAAGGGGCCAGCTTCACGAAGTGACTCATGCAGGTGAATTTGGCAACTTCACCTAAAATTCACCTGTGAAATAAAACTTTGCTGCATCTATACTCACCTGATCCCCATGTTGTTACAAAATCCCTCACTGGTAGTCTAATGATCCACCTACCTCCTGTTGCCATCCTCTGTTACCCACACCTTTACATCCATCCACTACCTCCAGCTTTGATATGGCAGACTGTACTCACCCTCTACTCACCTCTGTTGCCAGCCAGCATCTCATTCATGCAAGTCAATCACTTACATCACTGAAGTAACTGTATGAATATTGTTCTTGCATGAGTACAGTGTTGATAAAGTTACTTCTAGAACATAAGTTACTGGCTTGTGTGAATGAGATAATGGCCATAAGCAGAGGTGATTGGAAAGTGAGCAATGACTGCCACTCAGACCTGAGGGTAGAGAGTGAGAGAGGGATGGAGTAGGTTGTGGGACAGGGGGTAGACAACAGAGGATAGCACCAGGTGGGGGGTGGATCACTAGGCTACAAGTGAGTGATATCCGGTGAGAGAGGGGGTCCACTAGACTATGAAGGATCAGATAACATACACCTAACTGGTACTACATGTGTGAGAGGGGTGCTTACAAGGTACAGGAGCAAAAGCATGTGCCTAACATTTTAATGTGGCCATAATGGGATGTGACTGTCCACCTATTTATTGCCTTGTACAAGCTAGAAAATAGTTTGCATAGGGATTTCCGAATACAGTAATTTGGCACCAAAGCACTAACAGAGCTTGAAGGCCCTAAATACTTTCACTCCAGGAATGCTTCTATGTGCAGTATAGACACATATCACTTTGTAGCCAGAAAAAGGTTGTGCTTTGTGTTAAGTTCACCTGATAGTGCCTTAGTTAGGTTCCATGTGATTTGAGCGAGTATAAAATGGTGCCAACAAAAAGAGCAAGTGCACATTGGTGAAAATCAAAACTTTGATGAGCATTACAGTGACATAGAGAAACAGAAATGGTGCCTTACTTTCTCTGCAGTGCATGATATTTACTTACTTTTTATGCATGGAGCTATGCTCCCACACCCTGCATAACAAATATAATCACCATCTGAGGGATGACAATAGGGGACAGAGAGAATACTCGGGAGGGGCTACTTGATGGGGGACAGAAGTAGGTGGGGGAGAATGTTTGGGAAACCTTTGGGCAGGGAATGGGAGTGCAACAACCAAAAAAAAAAAACAAATATTAAAGTGCAAAAAGAATGAAAAAGTATCCCCTGCAGCCAGTCCCGAACCTGGGACATCCAGCCACAGAGGTGGTGACTGCAACCACTACACCAGATGACCAGCTCAGAACTGGCCTGACAAAAACATTATATCCTGTAAAATAACTACTCCCTATTGAAACAAAAGTGCTGAAGTTGCAATGTTCTATAAAGAGCACCTAGACCATTTGGTAGTCGCTATTTTCTCATCGCCAAAACTGACTCACTCAAATTAAATCTCGGTATTCACGGGATACCCCTCAGTGATGAGGGAGTATATTCAAACATGCTTAGCTACTCATACTATGCTCTGAACCTGTTTGAATATAGCACATTTAGTGCCTAGCATTAATTTGCACTCAGAATAGAGACCTCGCGAGGCACAAACTTGGACATTCTCATATTTGAATCTATCTTTCCTCTTGAACCATTTATGCATCCAAACTAGTGTTCTTCTGGTTTCTGACCAACATTTAAGTTACATGACCTCTATCCACTTAATATGGCTATAGAAAGACTGCAAGTACAGCTGCTCCCAGCATACAGACAAGTTATTTACATAGGATACCCTAGCTGTGATGCTACATCTCATTTCTGGTGGAATCTCACTCAGGCAGCTTAAAGCAGAATCCCCAGGGTGCAAATTATTAAAGAGATTAGGGTGGTAGAGGTAGATGGAGAAGGGGACAGGAGCATTAAAAAGATATGTGGGAAGTAGGGAGGGCAAAAAGGAAAAAAGGGGTAACAAGCAGAGTGGAATCAAAACCTTGAAGACCTGTGTGTGAATGCTAGAAGTCTAGGAAATAAGATTCTGGACCTAGAGGCCATCATGGCAGAGGCTGACCTAGATATTGTGACCATCACTGAGTCATGGTGCACTGAAAACCATGACTGGGACAAGGCCATACCAGGCTATACTCTGTTCAGGAAGGTCTGGTAGGGAAGGAAAGGAGAAGACGTGGTGCTTTATGTGAGGGAAAGCATAAAAGCTACAGAGATACAGGGAATACAGAAGGAGGCAGAGGTACTGTAGGTCACCTTGGAGATGGAATTGAGCCACTATTTGCACTGGTGTGATCAACAGACCTCCAGCATGCAGGGAGGAATTAGATAAGGTACTGGTGGAAGCCACTAGCAAGATGCCAGAAAAGGGGGAGATGCTACTAATTGGGATTTCAATCTGTAAGATGTGGATTGGAGCCTTGCAGCTTCAGCTAGAAGCAGGAACTTCCTGGACTCTCTGCAGGGGGCATTTTTCAGGCAACTAGTTAGTGAACTCACTCATGATAGAGCAATAGTGGACTGGTACACACTAACAGGGACAACTTTGCAAATGTCAAGGTGGGCGTTCACTTGGGGACCAGTGATCACTGTATGGTGTGGTTCAGTATAAGGATGACTGCAGAATCAAACCACACAAGCTTGAGGGTCCTGGACTTCAATAGGGCAGATTTTAAAATGATGGATGAATGCCTCATGGTTGACCTAGCATGGGTGGGCAACCTGGGTGGGGTGGAGGAACAGTCAACAAAGATAAAAGGGAACATAGTTAAGGCAACAAACCTCTGTGTCAAACAAGTGAGCAAAAGCAAGTGGAAAAAGAGGCCACAATGGTTCTCAAAAGAGGTGGCTGAAAAGGTAAAAGTTAAAAGAGTTGCATTCGTAAGGTATAAGGAGTTGCAGAGGGAGGAGGATTGGGGGCTGTATTGGGGAAGCAGGGAAAGAAATAAACAGTGCAAAGGCACAAACCAAAGAGAGAATAGCTCAGCAGGTAATGAAAGGGGACAAAACATTTTTCAGATATGTAAGTGAAAAGAGGAAGATCAGAGGTGGGATTGTAAGGCTAATAAGGTAAGGGGGAGCACTCTGAAGAGGAGGACCAGGAAAAGACAGACATCCTGAACAAATACTTTTGTTCAGTGTTAGAGATGTGTGAAAAAAATGTCACTAGTGAACTTTATGAACCCCCACCCTCTCAACTTAGGTCTGTAGAGTTTCACTTGCAGCTCGAGTTGGCACAGCCCTCTCACATGGCCAAATGACCGACCATTATTAATGAGGAGGTACTAGGCACACACTTATTAATTAATAGCTGCATGAATGGCTGGGCTTGAAGAGGAGAAGGGAGGGTCAAAGTCACTGGCTCCAGGTGGGGGAGCAGGGGGCTCTACTTACTCTGATGGGGGTCTGTTAGACACCAGTGACTGAATTCTACTTTTGTTTGGGGGATCAGGGATAGGGAGGGGGGTCCACTAGACACCAGGGAATGGATGGACTACAATTTTATTTTATATTATAAGGGATTGGACTTAGGGAGGATGATCCATTATACACCAGGGAATTCATGGACTTATTGGGGATGAACTAATGGATGGACTACCATTTTTTTATATTATAAGGAATTGATGATAGGGAGGGTGGTCAGTTAGATGCAATGAAAGTATATATTTTTTTAACATCAGCCAGTGATTGGTGGGAGGGGAGCACTATACACCAGAGAAAGGTAATTTTATTTTATAGCAGGTTGGTAGCGATCAGCTGGGGGGGACCCAAAAGGCCGCCAGGGAACATTTTATATTTGCTATTTGAGGGATCAGGATGGGCATGATTTACACTGGACACCAGGGCATATATGTTCACATCAGGTGGGGTGGGTGATTGAGTAGGGGGAGAGACAGCTATGCAAGCCACCAGGGAGGGAAATATTTTTAATATGTTGAGCAACGAGTGATCAGGTGGGTGGAGGAACTGTTAGCTACCAGGGAATTATTTTTTTATATATTGGGCAGGTGATCATGTGGGAGGAGGGACAGCTAGCCACTAGAGAATTGTTTTTTTATATATTAGGTGGGTGATCGGGTGGGGTGAGGGACCACAAGCAACTGGGGTGGGGCACAGAACACCAAGTATATTTTTATTCACTTTTATTTCATTACATCTGAGGCAAGTGGAACAGGGCAAAAAAAGTTGCCCAACACATTAGGAAGATTTCCAGTCCGCCACAGGTAGAAGTTTGGAAACTTCCTTAAAAGTTGTAAAATTTTGCAGATGTTCTGCTAAAGCATAAATCACAACTTTTGCACAGCTCTACAGTATGCAGTGTTCACCGAGGAAGGAGAAGGGGAGTGGCCACAAAAAAGTAACAACTTTGGAAGGGAGGGACATGGACAACTGTCCTTTTTTGAAGGAGCAAGTCCTGAAGGGACTTTCTAATCTGAATGAGGAGAAAGCAATGGAGCCAGATGGGATGAATCCAAGGGTCTTGAGGAAGCCCAGGAAAATACTGGCTGCATCTCTGTCAGTTCTATTTCACAGCTCACTGGAAACAGGAGTGGTGGTTCTGGAGGACTGGAAGAGTGAGAATGTGATCCCACTACATAAAAGTGGTAGCAGGGTGGAGGGTGGGAATTATAGGCCAGTCATCATGACATCAGTGATGGGAAAGTTAATGGAATCACTGCTGAAGGAAATGATTGTGGAATATCTTGAATCCAGTGGTTACAAGACCCAAGGCAGCATGGTTTCACAAGGGGGAGGTCATGTCAAATGAATCTAATAGATGTTTTTGACTGGATGATCAAGAAAATAGATCAGGGTGGAGTGGTGGATGTGGCCTACCTAGATTTCAGCAAGGCATGCAACACCATTCCACACAAGACACTAATAAGTATGCTGGGTAGATTAGGAGTATGTCAAAAGGTGTTAAACTGGATAACAATCTGGTTAGAGGATAGGTGACAGAGGGTGGTGATAAACAGAGTTCACTCCAAGGAAGGAAGGGAGGGTGACCAGTGGGGTGCCTCAGGGATCAGTGCTGGGATTGGTCCTCATTAATGTCTTTATAAGTGACATTGCAGAGAATCTAGAAGAGCAGGTCTGCCTCTTTCTGGATGGCACCAAAATCTGCAATAGGATGGGCACTCTAAGGGGGTGGAAAGGATAAGCAGAGAACTGAGAAAACAAGAAGATTGGTCAAGGGTATAGCAGTTGGGTTTCAATGTGAGAAACAGCAGAATAATGCACTTAGGGCACAGAACCAGGGGCAGAGTACCAAATAGGTGGAGTGGCACTGACAACCCCCGAGCAGGAAAAAGACCTGGGGTAATCATATTGGATGACCTAAAGATGGACAGGCAGTGCAACAAGGCAGTAGGGAGGGCAAGTGGGATGATGGAGTAAATAGGGAGGGGTATCACCAGTAGAAAGAGGGAGATGGTGTTGCCTTTCTATAGCTCTCTAGTAAGACTCCACCTAGAGTATTGGAGCCAGTTCTGGAGAACACATCTCCAGAATGACATAGACAGAGTGGAGGTGGTCCAGAGGAGGGCAACTAAAATGTTGCAGGGTCTGCATCAAAAGCTCTGTGAGGAGAGACTAAAAGACTTCAATATGTACACCCTGGAACAGAGGAGGGAGATGGGAAATATCATTGAGACCTTGAAATACCTCATGGGAGTAAATACGGTACAGGAGGGAATTATTTTTCAGAAGAAAAGATGCTCAAGAACAAGTAGACATGCTATGAAGCTGGGGGGGGTAGACACAGGAGAGATGTGAGGAAGTACTTCACAGAAAAAGTGGTGGATTCTTGAAACAGCCTTCCAGAAGATGTGGTGAGGCCATAAACAGTGGTGGGGTTCAAGAATGCATGGGATAAGCACAAAGGAATCATAATTGCAGGGAAGGGGGGAGAAAGAACTATAGATTGGGCATGGTCTGATGTATTAGTGCCGGTAGGGAGAAATGGGCAGACTGAATGGATCAAGCAGTTCTTATCTGCCATCAAATTCTATGCTTCTGTGTTTTTGTGTTGCCTCTCAGTAGCACTGGTACTTTGATTGTAGAACTATTGTCAAGCAAAATGCAAAGGAAAAGTGGAATAGATGATAGGCTTCAAAAAATTGCCCATCATCTGTCATCTCAAAACATGGAGTTCCAGATAAAACAGTCCTGTTGAGAAAAAGTTCCCACATTCAGTCATTAGCTTGAACTGAATGACTAAAAAATCTGGTTGCATGACTGGCCCAGTGGCTAAGAGGGCTGAGGTGCTTAATGCTTTTCCTCTCCCACATCAGCAACCCAAGTTTGGGAACAGGGGTTGGCTGGTGGAGGAGGGCTGGGAGCAGGATCAAGCGTCCATCCAGCAGCTCTTCTCACCTGGACCAGGGAGGATGGTCTTCCCATCATTTAGCTGCCACCAAGAGAATCCTTAGTGGTAGTACTGCACAGATGGTGGTCAGACACTAGGCTTGGGTGGGTGGAGCAGGGCAGCCGGTTCCATCATGCAAGCACTCCTCCATGTTCCTATGTGACCAAGTTTGCTGAGGTCCCGAGGAAGTTAAGGGAGAAAAAGCAGAGGAGAATATATGGCACAGCAAGGATGTATGATGCCTACTGGTCAGACCTCCACCTGCCATATCAGCAGGGTGGCCTTAGCAAGGAAAACAGTTCATGTACCTCAGGAAGGAGGAGGGAACTCCCTCTCCTGATCCCACCATGGGAAGTAATCCATTGGGGTGCCCTCGCCATTGGGGTCCTGGGGAGACATTGGACAGTGGGGGGGGGAATGGAAGTCAGCAGATGTGGACCCTGAGGGCAAAAATAGAATATAGATAGGATGGTCCTGACTGTTGAGGCACTGGACACCACAACTTGCACCGTGCTGGTGACCCAATTTCAGGGGTGTGCTCAGGCAGCCAGGGATCAGTGAGGGGGGGGAGTTGGAGATATCTGTAGTGGTCAGGGGGCTGCTCTCATCTCCCAGAATGAGGAAATGTAATTCCTCGGTCTTGGCTGACACCCAGTGGAGGCTGAGTGTCACAGCAGAGTTGAGGGCTGACGCAACATCGAGGAGGGTGAAAGGAGCACTTGGTTTCCTGGAGCGTGCACACACTTCCATGCACACAAACTTGCCATGCTCAGTGTTGATCTAGGGGACAGAAGAAAAACCTCAGAAAAAAACATGTCTCCATGGCCATATGTGACGGTCCCCACCACTCATGGACCGTGCTCCTTATGGATCCCCAACTGGCCAAAGACTGTGGAGGGAAAGGCTGATGGGGTTGGGGGATGAAGGGGGCCTGACAACAGGAGTAGGTGGCCACAGAGGAGAAAAAAGCTACATAAAAAAAAGCTGAATATTGAGAAACAAAATCTGTCTGCATGTTTCTTGTACTACACATTTATCCCTGTTATTAGGTTAGTGGAAGAGCTGTGCCTAAAAACTGAGAAAATCTGTTTATTATTAGGGATGGGCAGAACAAGTTCAAAAAAACAAGAATCTCCCAAAACCTATCTTATTCTAAACATTAGTGACAAATCAAACCTTTTCTTCAGTCTTGAGGACTGAAATGCAAAAGATTCATTAGCTTGTCATTAGCTTATACATATTATGTAAATTCATTCACATAGCTAAGTTCAAAGATGATTTTTAAACAAGACTCTTCAAGAAGCTTTTTGGTTTCTAAATATAACTGAACAAGGCTGGTCCATTCCAAGCTCATTATATTCAATATGTACTGTAAATGTCTCAATTAAAAATCTCTAACATGTCAGCCAATTAGCATTGTGAACCACAAGACCTCTTTTTCTGCATATATTGGGGGGCTTTGGCAATGATTCAACTTGAAGAGGAACATTCTGCCTCAACAGAGCAGAGAGGAAGCATTGCATTCCTGTCTTAAAAAAAAAATATATATATATATGTAATAGATAAAACACTCTGAGGTGTACAGTCGCGTGCTGATATACGCACGCCTTGGTGTGCATTGTTACACCTGAGGCTGCAGGCTAAGTGTGTCAACCACCCAAGGTGTGCATATATCAGAGAGTGATCGCACACCTCTGAGTGGTTTATCTATCTAATAAAATGTCAAAATTGTTTTGGAGGGGGGTAAATGTGCAGCTTTGAGGTTGTGCTTTGATATACGCACGATCGGGTGATGTGTTCCAACAAATCATCAGACATAATTTGTCCTACCCATTTGTAAATATATATATATATACTGTGTATATATATATATATATATATATATATATATATATGTGTGTGTATATATATATATATATATATCTATATATATATATATCTATATATATATATATATGATTTGTACTGTATTTATAAATTACTTTAGGAAACTTCAGTGATTTATAAAATGGTTATGGTGTGTGTGCCATGAGATGCAACTTACTGAATTAACAGTGTCGTCTCATGCTATTTGGGCTGACAGAACCACTGTGTTTTTGTTTTCTGGCTCTCCCAAACCACAGGAGATTCTCTGACTGTGTAAGAAACGTCTTCAATTGGTCCTCATGTACAGTACAGTACATAAAATATATTGTATGCCATAGTATTAAAATACTAAACATCATTTTTTTTTTTTTTAGTTTAATGTCTTTAAACACATTTTTACTAATCAGAGAACTTGATTCTTTAGGAGAGTGGTGTTCTATAGAAATGAAAAATGACTATCCCCTTCCACTAACAAAACAATTCATTCCTAAAAGTTGCAAGGTGCTGCACATTGAAAGATGATACATCAGCTGATTGTTCTCTGCTTAGTTACATTGTAAAGAAAACATTTGGCAAGAGGTACTGTAGTCATTGAACTGTAACCTTTTTTCAGGATTCTTAAATTAAACTATTTAGGAATCTTAAATTAAAATGCTCCATCCAAACGGTTATATGTTAACAAAAAAAAACAAACGAAAGACTTAGCAAGTAAGAGGAAGAAAACCTGTAGTGACAAAGTTTTAAGTGAAGATTTTTACAGAGTATCGACTTTAAAGACAGAAAGACATAGCTGGTGACTTTATACAGCACCTTTCATACAAACTGTATCCCGAAGCACTTCACAGTTCATGAGAGGAAAGGGAAAGAGTGTTGCAGCTGACGTCAGTGAAAAGAGAGATTCAAATAGGACAGGGATAGATTAAAATATATTACAGAAAGGTTAAGCCCAGGGAGGTTAAGTGACTTGCTCAGGATCACAAAGGGAATAAATGGTTGGGCTGTAGAAATATGAATTGCCGAAAAACTACCAATATTGGGCTAGTCATTATTCAGAACCAGATTACTAATAGTACCCTCTATTTGTGTCATGTATTCAGAAAACAAAAATCCAAAACACTTTTAGAAAACCTGCCCCCCAGTTGGTCGGGGTAGGGGCTACTCCTGTAGCCAGTAATCAATCCCCACAGTAGTGAACCCCTCATCCCACCTTTGCCATCCTTCTGTTTTTATATATAATGATCAGCTGGTTAAGGGGTGCTAAGCCATCATGTCTCCCTAGCCTAACTAATGCCAGGCCACAAAGAACCTTATCTGGCAAGTTCCACAACCCCCTAGTCCTTGATTGGTTATGAAACAGTAGGCTAAATATCCCATCTAGACATAAACATCCCCCAGTGGGCAACCAGGGGAATAAAATTGGGACAAACAAAATGCCTGGATGTCCAGAATAGAAGGGCTTCCTTTAATGACATGTAGATACAAAAGCAACGATCAGATTCAAGTACTCTCCTTGTCTTCTGTCAGGAAGAAAAAGTTTGCCATTTTTAGTGAAACCACTTGCTTGAAGTGGTATACACTGAAACATTAAAGCCTGTTGCCTTCCGGTGACATAATGAACAGTCTAGCAGCCTAACCCTCGAGCTCTGTGTCAGCCTACTATAACGCCTCCTACAATACTCCAATTTTCAAAGAAAACAACAACCTAAATCAATCACTAGGAGGCTCTACTTAATGATGGACATGTCAATTCATGATGGATCTCCTTCAGAGCAACTGGATGAAGATAGATTCAAGGAAGGAGGCAATGATAGTGGGAACTCCCAGACCTCTTCCACCTTGTGGCTCTGCCAATGCTTACAACGTGCTGGAACTCAGGGTAACACACACACCAGTTAGATGCAATATCGCGAAAGCTGAGGGACTTCAGAAATGGCAGAGACTCACTACAAAATCCATCCCAACAGATGCAGCAAAACTAGAGAAGAAGCTGCAAAATACAGAGGAGCAAATCACAACCAAAGACTGTAGGTCAAATTATGGAGCAGGCCATAATTGGCTACATGAGGCAGTGCAAGATATCCATGCTAACAAGAAGATGCTGAATTCAGGAACAGAAGAAACAACCTTCACCAATAAAATATGCTGAAGATACCAAGGGGCAGGATCTTAAAAAATTCCTGCAAGATTTTCTCCACCAGTCTCTTGAATGTCCAGCTGACAGTCCTCTTGAATCTGAGCTCTGTAGAGTCTCTGGTCCCTGGAGATGCCCCCCCCCCCACATCCCACCATCCATTGCCTCTTAATTAGACAACATGGAACTACCAGGTTGGCCTGCATAGACGGCCTCCAAAAAAGCTGGAGATGGTGGCCTCAGTGACCCTGACTACAGCAAATGGGGGGGCCGGGGCACTGCAATGGGCATTTGATAGCAAACACCTGCAAAATAGCATATGGAAGATCATTCTAATGCATACGTTAACTGTGCAGTCCTGCTAGAGTTAGCTTTATTGTTTGCCTGTTTTAATGAAAGTATTCTTATCATGGGCCTCCATAAGCAGTGCCACTCTAAAGATGAGATGTACCATCACAATTGAAATATTAGATACCCCCACTCCATTGGAGGATTATATTTTTTTTTCAACTCATCTTTATTCAAAAGTTTGGAGTACATCTCATTTAAAATCCAAAGGTTTAGCATACATGACCATGACAAGTGCATACAGATATATAAAAAAAGATCCTGGATTACATACTACTATTTTACTTTGTAATCATTTGTCAAAGATCAGGTACTTAATTTCACCAGCTTTCTATCTCCATACGGGTTTAGTCCTGTAGTACTCTTAACATTAATCAACATACCTTAATTAATAAACTCATTACAATCTAACTGTGTATCTTATCAATATTTTTTTTTTTAAAAAGGGGGATAAAACCAATAACAAGAAGAGTAGTTTCCATCATTGGAGGATTATCTGACACATATCCATGGGAGGATGAGGTCTGCATCTGGGAACTAAATGAAAACATGCAGCACTGGATTCTAGTAATAAGGCCAGTTTTATTATGGACACTCAGAGGGCATTGAAACTACTGTTGATATACACTCATTGTCCTGTTTGTCTCTGTTACAAAAGAGAACATTTTAATAACAATCATAATAAGGGGAAAAAAAGCAAGACACACTGAAATGTGAAGGGGTTTAATGCCAGGTTAAACCATGTAAGAATCTGACCTTGGTTTGCTGGCCAAGGCACCTAGCTTCACCTGAGCTCTTTCCTTCTAAGACTGCTTGAAAGGCAGAGTAGAGAACCTTACCAGAGCAAAGGAAAAGGATTAAGACTTATTTTGGCTAAACAGATTTACTGTGTGGTGTTGTTTTTATTTTTTGCTCACAGGGATTGCTACTGTTTGTTGCTAACATTTCATTGCTTTATTTTTCTCTGTAGCAAAGTGTTTCTTACAGCGTATATCTTCTCTGAAATTATTACAGGTGCTGCTTTACAGGTTTTACAGTTTTATCTAACATTAGGATAAGCTTTCAGGGCTACTGCATTTGTTGTTGACTGATTGTTTCTGCTCTTACCTCCTTGTTCTTTCGTCCGTGGTTCTTCTTTTTCGGCAGGGGAAGGGCCCAGCCACCCACCCCCATCCCCATCCCCAACCACCCCGCACTACACTCCTTTTATAGGGTACCACAGTCGTGACATTTCCTGTGACAGAGCAGGAAGGGGTGGATCAGTGGAACCTCCACAAGGTGAGCTCATTTACAGGGGCGCTAGTAATTTAACTTGTTATAACAATTTAAACAAAACACAATCAAACCATTACTTGCATTTTTTTTTTCCTTCTAATTACTCTGACTAGGTTATAAACCCAGCAACTTATCTGGAATGGATATCATTAACTGCAGGTACTGTGGAACAATTTTCAGAAGGACAGTCTTACAGGATTTAGGACACTGTCCTACATGCTGGGCCTTTGGAGATCTTAGGGCTCAGCTCCGGGCAGCATGGGCAGAGATTGCACTCCTCAAATTTCATATTCAAGAGGAAATACACTATAAGAACCATTTCCCCAGCATCCAACAGAAAATCCTCGACCGCAGAGGGTAGTTGGTCCAGGAGGTTGGCAGGTGGTTAGGAGGGGCAAATCAGGTGCCCCATCACTCTCTGATCTCCAACATATTACCTCCAAAAACCACATAAACACTACAAACAGGTATCTGCCTCTATCTCTGAAATCAAACAAAGAGGCAGAAGACACTGCAGAGCAGGACACTGCAGCACAGGATCTAGCACAACAAAACTCACCCAAATCAGGAACCAAAACAAAAAAAGCAAAAAGGAAATCCAAAAAACTTCTGATCATAGGAGACTCCATGATTCGGGGAGTTGATACCCATCTCCAGCCAGAGGTAATGGTCAGATATCTCCCAGGTACATCAGCATGGAGAGACACTGACCGCATTGCTAAAATTGTTCACAAAGCAGGAGAAAACATTGATGCCCTAGTACACATAGGGACTAATGATCTCACCAGCCGGTCAGTTGTAGAGACCAAGGAACACCTGACCAGGCTGGGTGACAAACTATCATCTATTTCGTCCGGCATCTCCTTCTCTGAGATCCTGCCAGTCTGGGAGAGGGGAGCAGAAGGACGGAAGGTCAGAGAAGGGGAGATAGGGGAGCTAAACACGGGCTCAAGGCTGGTGCCGGAAAAGGACACAGATTTGTAGGAACTGGCAACAGTTCTGGGAGCGAAAGTTCTTTAAATTTGATGGACTGCATCTGACTAAGGAGGGAGTCAGTGCATTGGGGCAGAAGTTTGACATCTTTGCAGAATATTTAAACTAGCAAATGGGGAGAGGGGTGCAGCATCCCATACGTCGAATGGGAAGAACACCCCTCCCCCCTCAGCTAGTGGTCAAACAGGGATTCAGCATGTTTGCAGTTCATTTGCATCACCAGGTAAGAAAAAAGGTTTGTCTCCCCATACAACGCGCAGGGGTAATGCCAAATCTCACCCAACAACTAACACACCAAAATCTGGCGATGGAAAATCATATGTACACAATGCTCACAGCCTGGGAAATAAGATCCCAGACCTGCAGGCACAATGTCAGAGGCTAAACTGGACATAGTAGTACTAGTGAGATGTGGTTTACCAGTAACCACACTTGGGAGACTTCAGTACCTGGCTATGTATTGTTCAGAAGAGACCGAGGTGCAAAAAGTGGGGAGAAGTGGCCCTGTATGTCAATGAAAATATCAAAGCTACAGAAATTCAGATATACATAAGGAGCCAGAAGAACTGTGGGTCACCCTGGAAACAGGAAATAGGACAGCCATAAGAACTGGGGTTGTCTACAGGCCCCCAGACCAGGGGGAGGACATAGACACATTACTGTTAGAAGATATACAAAACATGACAGCTAAAGGGGAGGTTCTGATAATGGGAGACTTCAACATGCCGGATACAGATTGGTCATTACCAGCAGGAACATCTGCCAGAACTAGACACATAGTGGATTCCCTGCAGGGGGAGGGCCTCAAACTACTGGTACAGCAACCCACAAGAGACAAGGCTATCCTAGATCTAGTACTGACTAACAAGGAAGGGATCACAGATCTCCAGGTAGAAGGTCACCTGGGGGCCAGTGACCACCACATGGCATGGTTCAATTTGGCTACTACATCTAAATCCATTCCAAGGCAAAAATATGGGACTTCAGAGGAGCTGACTTTGATAAGATGGCCAACAGAGTTAAGCTAGCCCTGGCAAAAAGAAACACAGGTGAAGGGGTACAGGCAAAGTGGGCAAGCATTAAGAATGCAATACTTGAAGCAACATCTCATTGTGTTAGACAGAAAAGGAAGTGTAAAAGAAGAAGGAAACCACTTTGGTTCTCAAATACAGTAGAAAAAAACAAGGTCAGAGCCAAAAGGCTGACCTTCAGGAAATATAAGGGAACACAGCGGGATGAAGATAGGGAGACATACCAAACATCCCTAAGGGAAGCAGGGAAGGCAGTAAGGCAGGCAAAGTCCCAAACTGAGGAAACATTAGCACGAACAGTAAAAGAAGGTGACCATACTTTCTATAGATACATTAGTGAAAGGAGAAAGTCCAGAGGGGGTATTGCTAAGCTTAATGGAGAAAAGGGAGCATGTGAGGAGGAGGACCCTGTAAAGGCATCTATCCTAAATAGATACTTTTGCTCAGTATTTACTGAAGAGAAGGTAGGGCAGGGCCACAGCTCAGCATCATACACAGGTGGAGGGAGGTGAGCACTACCCTCACAAAAGAAAGGGTCCTACAAGAGCTTGTTAAGCTTCAGGGTGGATAAGGCAATGGGACCTGATGGCATACATCCCAGAGGGTACTTAAGGAGCTAAAGGTGGAACTAGCAGAGCCATTAGCAGAACTGTTTAGTGAGTCTCTGAGCACAGGAGAGGTCCCAGAAGACTGGAGACGGGTTTATATGATCCCGCTCCACAAGAGTGGTAGCAGGGAGGAGGTGGGGAACTACAGACCAGTCAGTCTTACCTCAGTAGTGGGCAAGATTATGGAGGCACTCCTTAAGGAAAGGATAGTGCAAATGCCTGGAATCCATAGGGCACAGGATCCAAGACAGCATGGGTTTACAAAGGAAGGTCCTGTCAAAGTAATCTCACATAGATTTCTTGACTGGGTAACCAGAGTGGTGGACCAAGGGGAGCAGTTGATGTAGCTCACCTTGACTTCAGCAAAGCTTTGGACACTGTTCCACATAGAAGATTGATAAATAAGCTGGGTAGGCTTGGGGTGGGTCAGAAGTTGGTCAACTGGGTGGCAAACTGGTTGACGGGCAGAAAACAGAGAGTGGTGGTAAATGGTATACAGTCAGAAGAGATGCAAGTCACAAGTGGAGTACCTCAGGGATCAGTCCTGGGGCCAGTCCTCTTCAACACCTTCATTAGTGACTTTGCAGATGAACCAGAGGGTAAGGTTTGTCTGTTTGCAGATGACACCAGGATCTGCAACAGAGTAGATGATCCAGATGGGGTGGGCAGAATGAGAAGAGATCTGGATAAACTAGCAAAATGGTCAGATGAGTGGCAACTGGGATTTAATGCAAAGAAGTGAGGGCAAAATCATGCACATAGGGAAGAGAAACCCTGAAGCCACCTATAGGCTGGGAAGGTAGTTGCTAGCAGTCACAAAGGAAGAAAGAGACTTGGGCATCATCATCATCACTGATGACTTGAAATCATCCAATCAGACCTCTAAAGCAGTAGGTAAGGCTAGGGGGGGTGTTAGGGTGTATTAGTAGGGGTATCACAAGTTGTAAGAGGGAGGTAATAATCCCTCTTTACAAGACACTGGTTAGACCCCATCTGGAGTACTGCGTGCAGTATTGGAGCCCACGCCTTCACAAGGACATTAACCAAATTGAGGCAGTCCAGAGAAGAGCAACCAAAATGGTGCAGGGACTGCATCAGAAGACATATGAGGACAGATTAACAGAGCTCAATATGTATACCCTTGAGCAAACGAGGGAGAGAAGTGATATGATTGAAACATTCAAACACCTTAAGGGCATTAACAAGGTGAAAGAGTCTAACATGTTTAAATATAAGAAAAATAGCAGGACAAGAGGACACAGCATGAGATTAGAGGGGGGGCCAATTAAGGGGGAATGTGAGGAAATTCTTTTTCACAGAAAGGGTGGTGGATGCATGGAATGGCTTACCACAAGAAGTGGTGGCTATGAATACAGTGCAGGACTTCAAACAGGCATGGGATAGGCATAAGGGAGCAATAGAAATGACTATAAATAGATAGGCCACTGACAGAGCAAAGGCCGATGGCACATTTATAAGGTAGAAAAAGAAATTGGCAGACTGGATGGGCCTTGAGGTCCTTATCTGCCATCAACTTCTATGTTTCTATGCTTCATTGTATTAGCCTTTTGCTTGAAGTGAGTGCATTCCATGAAGAACTGATATATTTAAGTACCTTTTATCTGAGGACCTTTTGAACAGTATGTTCATTTATTCAGTTGGAAATTCTATGACTGAATGTAGGCCTCACCAGAAAATGTTGGCGGCTTACCAGGCTCCCCCTTGGATGGCCATATCATTGTTGCCAGGGAGCCTCCTGACAAACGTCTTCACCTTGTCTCTCATTGTTAATGGAGGCAGGGGACTGGGCAGGCAACAACAAGTGAAGTATTTTCCTAACCCCAGGACAGGCAGTGGACTAAGACTTTGATGTGTACCACAGCAGGGGCAACAGCTGGTACACGTCACTCACCAAGGGACTGACATTGGACTTGCTGTCTGCAATGAGGTACCAGTGGGCAATATATGCTTCTGGGCACAGTGAATGGAAGCTGCAGGGTGAGTCACTATTGAGGGACTGTAAACATGGCTAGTGACATACTGGAGCACCTCCCTTGCCTGCAACTGCAGGGGGTCAGGGTCCAGGGCCATAGGGCACATTTACCCTGGAACAATCTGGCTTCATGGAATCTTAGCACAGGGCAGGCAGCCAGAGTAGGCTAATGGGATTTTCAGAGCAGGGAAATGGCAGACAGACTGGAGACAGTTGGAGGACCAGGACTGAAGGATTGATCCACCACTGGAGGACTAAGCCAATACAAGTTTGATCCAATCTGCAGGGAGACTGTAGCTACATCAGGAGGGGATCATTTTTGCCCAGGAGTTTGAAGGAGCAGCAACATTCCTAATCTGTTTGCTGCATGGCAGCAGCACAGAAGGTGTTCCAGAATCCATGAGCAGATGCTGTACAGTGTTGTACCCCTGAGTGGGAATGAGAGATTCAGCAACAGAGAAGCAGAGGTGGATCCACAGAGAGTGCGCACTGGGCAAGTGATGCTCAGAAACAACAGCAGTACTTCAAAGGAAAAAGTTTCGAGCACACACAACTTCTTAGAAAGGAACGCCACCACAGTACAGTTTTTTTCAAATTTTAATCCATACAGCAGACAAATAATGTCCCGCCTGACATGTTTCAGATAGTATTCTGTCCTTTATCAAGATACTGTGGTGGCGTCCCTTTTTAAGAGGTTATGTGTGCTTAAAACTTTTTCCTTTGAAGAGAGGCAGAGATGAAGGAGTTCATTACACAACTACCTGGGTACAGTGGCTTTTTTGACTGTCCAACTGTGACTGTTTATCAGTCTGAGGAAGAGACTGAGCCACGCCTTAGATAGGGCAGATCCACATGACCTGTGTGGTACAGAAACAAGAGAGATATATAGAAATAAATCCCCATGTAGAGTGGAATCCTGCATCACTGAGCAGTTAGTCATGCTGATTTATCTTTGCCATGAAGGGCTGGAGTGTTTGAGAAATGAAGATGATGTGGTCAGGGGTTGGAGAAAAAAGGGAACTGCTGTCACATGAAAAGTGGCTATGAGGTGATAAGCATCTGAGTGCCTGTGGGGAACAGGGAACTGTGCATATGGCTAAGGGGTTTGGTTTTGCAATACTTGTTTTGTTTAGCTGCCAAGTTAGGATGAGTAAGGGATTGGTAGCCCAAGGTTATGACAATGATTTTAGTGGATAACCATGGCAGACCAGTGGATTGGCCATCAGGCTATGGATTACAAATGGTTTCTGGTTAATTGTTTTTTTCTCTATGTTAAATGGCTGCATGTACAATCCTTGGCTGCATCACATCAGGCCTGCAATGATTCAACAGCTTGGTACCACATTTAGGGATATTCTAGGGACTGAAATCTAAACCTGGTGCACCAGATGGACTTGGATTGGTGGAGGTGGGCATGTGAGGAGATGAGAATTTATTCAGAGAAATAAATACATCAATAGAATCAGGGACTCATTTACAATAGTTTCCAATGGATCATTTCCAGGTGTATTATGAAAGCAAAGGGAGATTAATTGACTTGCTTAGGATCACACAGTATGCAAGTGGTGGTTGTGGAAATCAAACCAAGGTCTTCTGGATGCTCCAAGCTCATTCTTAGCTCATTACTCTAACCTCTAGGCTATACTGCCAGCCTTAGACACATAGAAATAATTTTATGGCAGAAAAGGACTGCTTGGCCCACCCAGTTTGCCCAGATGGTCCCTGCCTTGTCTGTCTCTGCAGACCCTAACTGCTCTCCCATGACCCTTCCTCCTCCCTGTCTATTTACTAATATTCTCCTATGTCTACCTTATGGTTCCTTGAAACCCCCTGCTGTTACCACTCCTCCACTTCCCCAGCAGTCTATTTCAGGTGTCTACCACTCTTTCAGTGAAGTAGTACTTCCTCACATCCCTCTTAAATTCCCCCATTCCAGCTTCATCACATGCTCTCTGGTCCTGGTGCACTTTCTTATTCGAAAGAAACACCCCTCTTATATCCTGTTCACCCTGATGAGATACTTGTATGTCTCCATCATGTCCCCTCTTGCTCTCCTCTCCTCTAGTGTGTACAGATTGATGTCCCTCAATCTCTGCTTGCTGGGCTTCTCGTGCAACCCCTGCACCATTTTTGCGCTCCTGTGCACTGCTTGCAACCTATGTCCATTCTGAGGTATGGCCTCTGGGACTGAACACAGTATTTCATGTGGGGTGTCAACAGAGAGTGATACAGTGACAACAGCACCTCCCTCCTCCTGCTGTAGACACCTCTCCCAGTGCATCCCAGCATCATACGGGCCCTACCCACTGCTTTGTCACACTGCCCTGCCACTTTGAGGACATCTGATATGATAACCCCAAGCTCACTTTCCCTCTTAATGACTGACAGTACTCCGCATCCTGTACTCATTTCCTGGGTTTCCATGCCATAGGTACATGATTTTTCACTTTTTGGTATCACACCCAAACTGCCACGTTCTTGATCACTCCTTGAGTTTCCCAAGATCACTACACATTCTTTCCATCACCTCTTGATTGTCCGCCCTAATACAGATTTAGGTATTATCTGCAAAAAAGCATACGTTCCTTTCTAGATTATCTGCAAAGTCATTTATGAAGACATTGAAGAGTTTATTCGAATGTCTGTTTGAAGTGATGGGGCTGTTACTATATTCTAGAGATTAGAGTATAGAGCTGTGAATGATCTTGGTAAATCCAGCAGACCTGGGTCTGATTGCCACAACCGCCAGTTGCATACAGTGTGACTCTAGGCAAATCACAACCTCCTCAGTGCTCTTGGGTTGTCCTCTGAAAACAGGCAGTTATTCCTAGTAGGCCTTACCCAGTTATCAAAGAATAAAAAAACAAATTCTGGTCAGATACACCATGGCTGCATAATAAAGTTAGTGAAGTTGTGTGGAATTGTTAAGGGGGTATGGAGAAACAACACAATGATTTGTAAGAAGTAAGATTTATTTTAGTTTCTGTTCTAAGGAAGGCATACACATTATTAAGAAAACATATGGAGGTGTACATTTTAATGGAAGGAATAGAAAGCAATATAGGTTTACAAAAGAACCCCACATCAAATGCCACTGATTTACAGTATGTGTTATCCCAGATGATATTGGCCGGACAGCCACATTTTAAAGAAAACACAATTGCACATACCCCAATAATGCAGAGCATCATGGGACACATATGCAAATCCTCATGATGGTACAGAAGGTGGCAGTACATGAAAAAGTAATGGCTGGCATATGTTCAGCCTTGGGATTATTTACACATTTTTTTTGTTTTTATTTTTAGAGAAACAGGGCTTTTGTCCTTGAGGTGATGTAAGTTATATTTAAGCATTGTGTTGATGTCAGGAAGTCAGGTTTAATGATGGACTGTTAGTAGAGAAAATGTGATAGTAACTTTCAGAAGGAGTCACTTTTGATAAGGGCATGGTAGTTATGCTTGTGATAATGGGAATATTAGGAAAGTATGAGGTCGATGCAGAAACAGAGTACAAATATACACAGTTTCATAAGTATGTGTTCATAGAGAAGACAAATGTGATATGCAGGTTTGTTTCAGAAATAGGTAAAAATAGTGATACATGCAATTGATAGAAAGACAGAAAATTACCTAGACATATAGGCAGAGGAAGAGAGAGAGAGAGAGAGAGAGACAGACAGGCAGAATAGGAATGGCATTGAAGTATTGAAGTGACGCCAACCCCACCCTCACCCTGCAGACATGGAGAGGCATTGGGGTGGGCCTTTGGGTCATTGCCCATAATGCTTACGCCATTTCACCTCACCCTACCCTGCAGACACAGACAAGTGTTGAGGTGTGCCTTAAGGTGTTCAAACTTTACACTCACCCCATTCTATAAGGAAATGTGCTGAAATGACAACAGTATAAGACAATGGAGTGAACTTTGGGGCTGAAGAGTGAAAGGAACACCTCGATACCTGTCACTGGCTGCAGGGTGGGAATAGGGGTGGAATGGTGTGAGCATTACTGTTGACAATCCGAAGTCACACTCCTGATGCCTGTCAGTCCCTACAGGGCAGGGTGTTATGGTCAGAAACCCTAATGCCCTGGGCATTTCATGGTATTTTCACTCCACGTTTTCAGCATGGGTTTTTGTGACCCCTCCGCATGAACAGTGACATTATCAGTTCAATAGCGGAAAGGTGATTTTGCACAGCGACTGTGTCATTTGGCAACACAGGTGCAAAAACACATTTTGAACAGGATGTAAAAAATGGCAGTTGTACTGTTAATGAGGAGGTGTAAAAAATGGTAATGTTGAAAATCTAGATTGAAACTATAAAACAATGGATGAAGTCATGACACTGCTCCTGCTAATGTATACTTTTTTCAAATTCATATGCATCCCATTGTTTTCATCTCTATTGCTGTTATGTGATTTCTTAACCTAGCAACAGCATTTAATGCATTACATTATAAGGACAAGTGAATGTTTTTAATACATTTACAGACAGTTACATAAACTTAATTTCCTTCATAGAATAATTTAAATTTAGTAACAGTGGTAGTACAAAGCAATTACTCAGACAACTTGAAAACTATAACTACTTTATATTACACATTGGCACTCCATGAGGGCCTCCTTGAAACTGAGGTGCAAATGTCACGCATTTATCAGGAATATTTTACTATCCTAAATACATTTCTTGCTTTAGTAACTGCTCAGGACATCTGTAGCATGACCTACTTGTTGACATTTTACAACAGCTATGCAATGTATTGCTGCTTACTACACCAACATCATGAACCATAAAACAGATGACTGCCATAACTAGGGAGGCAGTATAGCACAGTGGTTTAAGGTTCTGAGTTGCAAATCTAGAGATCTGGCTTTGAATCCCACAGCCCCCACTTGCCTACTGGGTGACCCTGAGCAAGTCACTTAATTTCCATGTGCTCCCAGGTTGCCTCCGTAAACAAGCTTTCAGTTTAGTATGCCTCTCCTGGTTAAACAATTGAAAGAAAAAAAATACAACATATTATTTTTCTTGCTTTATTTTGCTACTACAAGCTTTGACTAATACATCCATGCTTAAATGTACTTTTTATAGCTTATGTGTCTATGACCTAGGCAAAACTACACTTAAAATTTCACACATAAATAAATAAATCCTCAGAATAGCATTTATTTTAGTAGTATCTCCTTCCTTTTCAGGTGCTCATGACAGTATGCATATATATTTTTATTTTTTAACTTCAAAGCACTAAACGTATTCAAATGCACAAAACACAAGACTTTATTCTCTTCACACATTACTGTTAAACCTTAGATCCCAGAATGGCCAAGAAACAATTTAGGCTTTTTTCTTGCATGCAACTATCATGCCCACTTCTCATGCAAACTACAATCAATTACAGAAACCCTTTCTTTTGTGTGCTATGCACTCTTATATCGGAGAGACATAAATCTTACAGAACTGCTACAGAACTGTTAAAAACCCCCACTTTTTCAAGACTAGATTTCCGAATTGAAACCTGTTGTTTACAGTACAGTAAATAATAGTTTATTGGCTACAAATGATGCTACAGACATGACATTAACACAATTTCTGTTTTACATGGAAAACATCCATATTATGAACTTGTTATACAAAATAACACCCATAATGCCCACTCATCCACATTCTACTTCCCCTTCCTTTAACCCCCACTCTTCCCTCTTGCCCAATCCCTCTGTCTTCCTCTCCCCCCCATGCCTTTTCTATCACTGGATCAACCTTAAAACCAACCTACTACCACTACCTCCCAACCTCCTAGACAAAGCCACTTCTTTTGGCCGCCCACTCCCCCCCAGTCTCCCCTTCCCTTCACCTTGATGTCTCCTTGGACTCTCACACTAGATGTCACACCTCTTTATCTCCTTCGCTACATATAAACACTGTCCTTTACCCTAGTTGAATGCTCTTGATGTTGTACTATCACCATTGGTACTATGAATGACATTGTAACCTTATTGTATACTAGCTACCTACTGTTCGAGTATTGTATCTAAACTGTTTGTTATTGCTGTCATTGTCACTGTTTGACGTGGAACCTTTGTAAAAGAGCTCTGAGCTCAAAGGTATGATCCAAATCCCTAAATAAATAAATAAATAAAATATGTTATCTTCTGTTTGCATGTATCTGGCAAAGGAAAATGCACATGCTTCAGCCTTTGCTTTCTGTTTTATTTTTATGCCCAACTTGCTCATATTGTTAGAGACGAATATTGGGATGCTTAGAGTAAAAAAAAAAATAAAAATCATGATGTCTGTGTGTGTGTGTGGGGGGAGAGGTATGCCTAGATGATATTTCAGGCACTTCTTAATTACTTCCCCATGCAGCTCTGATAGTCAGTTGTTCCAACATGATAGATCCACCTCATGCCCTTCCCACAGGAAACAAAAAAAGAAAAGGTGGGGGTGGATCTTTAGGAGCTTCTTGGGTGGAAGTGGTCATGGATCTTACCCCCCCCCAAAAAAAACTAATGCTGCCTCCTACTAATCAGGTTCTAGTTCTTGTACCTCCCATTTAAGAAAGAAAATAGTTCCCTGCATCCATTTACTAACATGAAAGCATATTTCTTTGAGGGTGAAAAATATTTCTTGGAGGAGGGTAAGGCAGAGGAGACTATTTATATCTTCAGTCAGTTCCATGGACAGAAAACATGACATCACTCCTTTTGTACATGAAAAATATCTGCAGACTCCGCCCACTGTAGCCAAAAAAAAGAGGAGCCTTGTCAGGATTGTCAATTCAAGGTACATTACTAAATTTTCTGCTTGACCATTACCATATATCTTTTATTTTTATTTATATTTATTTACAATATTTACAATTTATTTTCCCAGGATTACACAATGAAGATGCAACATAGTTCCAGTGGGGTCCTGCTTTACCTGTTTTGGCAGTTGCATAGATTGGCCCACTGGGAAGTTACATGGCTTGTTCAAAATCACATAGTGAGCAGTTGGCTTAGGTCAGGTTTGAGCTTGCAAAAAGGGCAGCATCTCCAGTAGCTGAGGGGACCAATCAGCCTTGCTTCCATTATTTTTGACACATGATTTGTGTAGGAGCTAAGGCACCACAGTCTATAGTCTTTTTGAGCAAAGAGGTAACAAGTCAGTGCTGCAAAGAATGTTAACTATTAATTATGGAATCTGAGCTACTAGCCACAGATTAATGAAAAGATAGCTGAGAACTTGACCATGGCTAGCCTTGGAAAAGTATCACAAGACACAAAATGGTGTCCTTACTTTATTGTAAAGGTGGCAACTTTAACCCAAATAAGCCAGATCTTTTGAAAACCTAACTTGGAGTTATTATTTAAGCAGTACTGCACATTAACAGGGAACTCCTCCACGAGAATCCAGCTTATCTCCCTAGAGGAGAGGGACAGGTAGGAACAACCCCACTTACCACACTGGACTAGCCACAGCTGAGGTAGAATGGCAGTACCTAGGCATGGTGGGCGGGGAACCAGGCAAAGACCATAAGGCAGTGTGCCTGAGCAGATCTAGCAACTGGAAGCCAGCAGCAGCAAGGCAGGGCTTGTCAGAAGTTGCAGGCAAGTGTGGGGGATGGCACTTGTAAATTAGCAGCCTGATGCTACAAACTATGGGGAAGAAGATGCCAAATGGGCTAAATAGAATGTCAGGTAAGGAAACATTAGCAGTAGAAGGAAATGACGGAGACAGACCAGCAGCTAAAAAGCTGTTTTGATGAATCTGAGTATTTGAAGGACACTTGGAGCATGCAAGATGTAAATGCTTAGAAATGGTGGGGCGCATGAGTGTCACGACTGCTCTATTGATCCATGGGAAAAACCATAGATGGCAAAATGATCTGAAATTGATAGGGCCAAGGATGTAAGGGATAAATCCCCCCACCACCACCACCATTGAGTGGGTTCACCCACAGCATCAGTTTATTCTCACCAATATTTGTAAATTGTGGAGTAACTCTACCCCTCACTGACTGACAGCAGCTTTGAGTGCCTAGTTCATTGATGCCCCCGAAAACCTGACCCTTCCTTTTCATTTTTAATGTTTGACCACTGTGCCTTAGCTTAGCAGGTCATGAACACTGCCCACCCCAATGCAAATTACTTGGGCCATAACCTTTCCAAATTCTGCCAACACCCTGCTAGCCACAAATGAAGTGATTAGTAAACAATGCTGTTTGTTACACATGTTGCATTTTAAAAGTGCAGCCAGTTCTAGTAATAAATTAACATGATTTCAAAAATTGTTAGGGCTATGGCCATACAGGCCCCCCCTCAGTTGGCACCTATGAACAAAGCCATAAAATTCACAGGGTAGTGTAACATTTAAGATGATAGGAACTCCATGGGACTGAGGGCCAAATCTGGTCTACCTGTTAGGAGACATTATGGGACTGGTGGTAAAGGGCATGTGAAGGACTGACACTGCACAGTTTAGTGCAATATTTCTAGCCTAACCATTACAGATTTCATGCCACTACTTTGTTGTCCTTCCCTTAAATAAATATGTACATTTTATCCTTTTGTACATTGTTTTGTTTGTTTTATGCTTAAAAGGCCCAAACCTCAACCACTTATTGGAGAATGGCGTTGTATGCTTTGTGGGACTGAAGAAGGGTGGCTTATATTTTTTTAACCAATTTGGAAAGGCAACAGTTAATAAACCCCTAATGTTTATGATGTGTGGGCAGATTTGAGGTTACCACAGTAAATGAAAACATGCTGGCACATTGCTTGTAAATAACTTTGAAGCATGTGTCTTTTCCCATGGATCATGCACCAGAGGAATTAGTACAGCATGTGCACTGGGACCCAGAAGTACAGTGCCTAGTGTTTATGCTTACGCAGGCTTACTTCATCTGCTAGTTTTACAGTTTTAGGAAGTAAAGAAATTATATTTATCTATCCCAAAACGGGACAAAAAGAAGCTGGAGAGGCTGTGCAATTTGATTTTCCCTACTAAGATAGAAGTGTGAACTGCAGACTTTTGGCACATTTGAAATTGCTGCTCTGTGTACTACCTTAGTCTTGAGTTCCTACCCTGTGGTCTTATACAATACCTTTGGGATTATTACCACACAAGTGCTAGGAGGAAACTATAAAAAAATCAGTTACATTGTTTCTATGAGCTCTGGCATATTTCATCTGGTCTTATAACAAATAGAACAATATTTTTTTGTTACGTGGAAGTTGGAAAAAAGGGTATATTTTTCTTGTTTCATTTTCTGTGTATTGTTCCCCATTGGCACCTAACCCTCTTGATTCTCTCTCTCTCTCTCTCTCTCTCTCCACAATACATCTTTCTACTATCAGCCCTCTTCATATCTCCTCTTCTTCAGGCTATGCTGATCAGGGCCACCTCTCTGAAGCCCCCTTGGTACCCCCACCTCCCCATTGTGGGGCTCTACCACTACCCCACCATTGGAGGGCAGGGGTCTCAGATGCAACAAGGTGTCAGCGAGGTGGTCAAGGAGATGTACTGGCAGTACACATGCATTTGATGTCTGGCAGAAGAACCATCTCTGTGTCACACAGACTAAGATTTCCATAATTCCAAAAACTAACAGAAGAGCACTGTCCTACAAGCCCCCCTCACCACCACCACCATCATCAAGAAGCAGTCACATACAGTAGAGGCAGTTTTCTCAAAGTCTTTTAATTCCACAAAGGGGCAGTCACATAGACATAGTTTTCTAAAACTCTCCTTGAAAGCATTGTAAAGCCCCATGAAATTGCATAAATTTTTTTCTGGCTCAGCTGAGATGGTATCCCTGAGATTGAACTTTGACTCCCCTCCCCCCAAGCATGTGGACACAGATAGCTGTCTGTGCAATTTGATTTAAACCACCATCGAATATATATGTTGACAGCCATATCCAACCTGCATGGTATTATGTTGTGACTTGTACACCATTACGCCTGTTCACTTTACTTGTGTAGATGCAGCTCCAATCCTTGCAGGGAATCAAACCTGTGACCTTGAGTCCCATAGGCAGCAGCTGTAACCATTCAGCTAAATGGAAATTCCTATAGTTGGGAGGTTAGATTACATCTTTGACTTGCTATACTACAGACCACCTCTATTGGCTGATATGGTTACTTAGTTCTGCTTTTGGCTGCTATTCACATAATTCACCTGAATAATAACTTCTTAAAGATTGCATTTCCTCATATACAGCATACTGCCCAGCAAGATATAGTAAGGTGCACCTTTCCCCCGGTTACAGTCAAGGCCTCTGCACAAAGAGAGATCCTCTTGAAAATGATCCTTCCAATTTGTTGATATTGTTCACATTGCTGCTTCTAAGTCAACTCTGGCAAGACTGGGCCCTCTCTTTCATTCTTTCCGCTGCTTTGTCCAGGACTGTTCCCTTTGCATTCATCATCTCCCCCCCCCCATTCCTCTCTCTTCCTCCCCTCCCTTAAAGTCAGGTGGCTCTTTCACTGTACTTCTTTACTTCTTTTATCTCCAGATTCTGGATTGGATCCATTGCTCCCTACCGTACCTCTCTACTTTCACCCCTCTTTGCCCCATTTACTCACTCCATAACAATAACTCTCAATTCCTTATCCTTCATCTCATGAAATCTCCTTCAGGACAAGATGTTTTCTCCTTCCAGTTCCCTAAGCTCTGACCTTCCCTTCCCTTCCCTTCCCCTTGCGATCTGCTTTGCCCATCTCTCTTCTCTCTTTAATCACTCCTTTATACTGTAACTTCTGTACTCACTCTTGTAATTGCGTTTGTCCACATCATGACCTGACTTCTAGGTATGCCAGAAGACCATGCTCCTATGGAGACAGAGATATAGCCCATGTCATCCCTGTGTATCCCATGCAGTTTCACTCCCACCCCTGGTACTTACACTTCGTCCAGAAAACCATGGATTGCCCTCTATGGTGGGGCTCCACCTGGTTGCTTAGAGTGAGGGAGGACCAAGATGCTAATCTAGAAGGCAGACAGCATATAGGAGGCACGGTGCAGTGGCACTGGCAGCCATTCCAGCATCGTGGTGCACAGCCATAGGGGTTTATCTTATAAAATTCCCCCTTGGCAGAGCAGGTATGCATTGTTATCTTTGTGACATCAAATGCACTCCAGGTTCAGACATGGTGACATCTGCTGCACCATCAACCCCAGCTTAAGTTCACACTTGTCTTGGTGCATGGCCAACAGCCACAGCCATGGGATGAAATGTTGCAAACCTGGGTTGCACTCCCCACCCCAAAGAGAAGAGCTGTCCATTAGACTCTATCCTCTTACCCTGGCTGACCCTCCAAAGCCCCGTGCTTGTTCATGAACCCTAATCACCACTGTTACAAGTCATAGTGCTTCCGCATTCTTGAATGGGCCAACCTCACTTGACCACAGCTTAACTCTGGGTTTTTGCACATTGTCTGGTTTTGAGTCACATAATCAATGCACATGTCCATTGGTCATAACTACTGCATGTTTACACTATATTTATATTTGACTAGGACTGAGCAAAATTTACCTTCCACCAGCAAAATTATGGTAAATTTCCAGATTCTGCTTCCATTAAATTTCGTGAACTTTCACCAAAATTGTGATTTCAATTATTTTCACCTGATTTAAACAGTGTTTGTCCAGCATACACCAAATTTGGCTTGTTGACTGTACCATGATCCATTCAGAAGCGTGCAAAGTATCAGATCTCTGTCTTTTAAGGTGACTGAGTTATAAGCTTCCTGACATTAAGAAATGTTAAAATTACATTTCACAATTACGTAAATTGCAGAATTTTAAGCCCCTATAAATAGAGAATGGAATCTCACTAATTTTGTTAGGTTTACTGGCTCTAAGTATTAGGCTTTGAGGCTACCCACTTAGCCCAGAAGCAGAGTATCGCTGCCATGCTGACAATCTAGTTTGGAAGCAAGCCTAAGAAGTCACATTGGTAGGAAAGCCATGGATGAGATAGCTGCTGCTCAGCAGTGCATTTCAGTCTGGTAGGGTTTGAAGCAGGTTCCACCAACATTGCAACACCTTCGGCTGGGCCAAGGAACTTGCTTCTGCTGTAAGGGAAACTGTGACTGTGTGAAGCTGACAGAAGCACTGTCCCCACCATGAGATAGAAGGGGAAATATGTTGGAGAAAAATCCAGTAACCAGCAAAATGATGGCTGGGTTCAATCTGATCAAGGTATATCACTGTGAACAGGATATATCCCTGAGTGATGAGCTGCCAGCTGGCACAAAAAAACAATAGAGAAAAAAAAGACTGTGTGTGTCAACTCTCTAATCTCTTGCTCAAAGACTGGCCACGTTATAGTAACATAGAAATATAGAATTTGACAGCCGATAAGGACCAGCTGGCCCACCCCGCCTGCCCTTTTT
This sequence comes from Neoceratodus forsteri, assembly GCA_016271365.2. Lineage (NCBI taxonomy): Eukaryota > Metazoa > Chordata > Ceratodontiformes > Ceratodontidae > Neoceratodus > Neoceratodus forsteri. The sequence goes on along the minus strand of CM028132.1, from coordinate 236,033,927 downwards.
TCCTACCTACATTGTTACCCCAGACCATACTTAATCTACCACTCGTTCTCCCTCCCGTCCCCTTCCTTTCCACTATGATTCCTTTTTGCCTATCCCATGCATTCTGGAACCCTGTCACAGTCTTCACCCACCCCATCTCAGCTGGAAGATTGTTCCTAGAATCCACCACTCTTTCTGTGAAGAAGTTCTTCCTAACATCTCTCCTGAATCTACAGCTCCACCTTCATAGTATGTCCCCTTGTTCTTGAACACCTTTTCTTCTGAAAACATAAGCAGCAAAAGTCTCCAAAATAACATCAGCAATTAAAGTTGAATTTCATGAGCTTTTGTCAAATTGTAGTAATGTTGTGATACTTTTCAATCAATCAATCAATCAATCAAAATCTTTATTTATTCAGGCGAACATCAGGAAAACAACTTTTGTTGAAGCCATGTCCATACATTTTGCACAAAAATACACTTGAGTTGCCATTGTAGATGAAGGTAAAGCTTGGGTGAAGTGGCAATAGGATAGCACTCACATGAGGCTCCATTGTAAAAGTATAGCAGTGCCAAGCATCAGGTGACTACATTGAGTGACGGACCACCAAGAATAGTCTTAGACATTACTGTGCACTAGCCTGAATTATTGCAATATGCTAGATAACCACTAAAGCTCACTGACTTAATGACTTGTGAAAACATATGCAAGTGCAGCATTGTTTCTGTACAATACCACCTGCTGACTCTTTAACAACCCTAAAGATAACAATGTATATTTTTACTATTTGAAAACACTGGCACCAAGTGATGCCAAGCCTCATAACTAGTTGTGGCTTAGGCCATTGTGGAAAAAGTGTCTGGATATCTTTAGTCATGATGGAGCAAGATGCTGAGAGTCACTGTTGCAGGAGTGTTGGAGGGGTATTGCAGGGACGTGATGCTAGTGCAAGTAAAGCAATTCATTGGGTAATGTACTTTGAGAAAATAAAATTCCACACGTGGAACTATGGTGACATTTGCTGTTATGTATGCATGAATTTTTGAGCACATTTTCCTAATTAGTAATTTCTAATGGATGCATAATACATTTTAACTTAATAAACCACACTGATACAGCTTAATTAGATTCCATGACATATTTTCTTTGGTATGCATGCAAAATCTTGAGTGTATACCCGCAACAGCAGTGGAGCTATAAACATCAAAATATTTGGAAAATGTTCACTCGTTAGCGAATATTTTAAATTATGAACTCCTGTAACTTACAATTTACTCACCAACTACTTCTCTATTTAGCAGTTTCTTTGAATCTTCAAAGAAAATACGTATATACATTTTCAATTATCTAGCTCCAAAGGTGGCTAAGTTATAAGCATAGAAATATTTTAAAGAATTTTCACATGAATAATAAATTGCAAAACTCTGAGCCCTTATAACATCCCCACCCCTCACTCAAATGTCGTGAAACTGGTATCCTTTAAGAGCATCTTCAAAACAACATGCATGCCAAATGTCAGATCACTAGCTATAATAATAATTGAGTTATGACAAATTAAAGAATTTCAGAAGATCCTGAAAAATGTCATGACAGTTCATGACATTTCACAAAATGTGAAATTTCATAGATTTTCATGAAAATTTCACATCTGACTTTTCTAATTTCACCCAGCAGTATAGTTTACTTTTTACTTAACAACTATAACTTGCTACTTACATTTATTTTTCTTGCTCCTTATTGTCAAGTTGTACTGTACTCTACTTCCTTTTCTCCCAGAATGCACTTCAAATTGAGCTGTTATCAGCTCATTATATGCTTCCTGGGTAACCTTTTGAGCTAACTAACTGACTAACTAAATACTAACTGAATAAATACAGCAGTTTGCAAATGGGTACATCCCAGTATTTATGTATGTATGTATTCATGTATTTAAAAGTTTCACCAGGATAGGTACACTGAGCAAAATTGCTAATTTCCAGGTGCCTCATGGGGGAAGGGAAATAGGGATACAACAGCATACAGCAATAAAACAATACAATAATATAAAGGAAATTAGGAAAAAATATAAAAACAATACAGCATATATACAAATTGGTCACATAATTAGACAATACAATGGAAGTATGCCTGCACTATTCTTTGAAACTGTTTAACTTCAGCACCACCATACTTAATATTTTCTATGTGTGCTACAACTGAAGCTTTGCCACCAAGGTGGAGGGCCTACTGAAGATTCAGGACATTTAATCATGTCTGATCTGATGTTCTGCAGCAGGACACAAAGATGTGTCCTGAAGCTCAGAGATGGTAAATTCAGGTGTGAAGCTAGGAAACATTTTTTCTCCCACAGCCTGGAGAACCTACAGAACAACCTACTAGTGGAGACAGAGAACATGAAGTCAGTACAGGCTTTCAAGGCAAGTCTGACCAAATCTTTGCTTATAAAGAAAATCATATTAATGTACTATGTACGGACTATGCACTATGTATCTAGTGTGCAATGGATAGTAGAGTGAGTAGGCAAATTTCAATGAGAAAAAGTAATGTGACCTAACTATGAACTGTAACCAGGCCCCCAGAATACCATCTTGGTGCTCTAGCACTGAGCTATCGGGTTTATATGGAAGAAGCTTGAGGCTTCCACTGCCACCTTCCTTTCTTTGATTGCATGTCCTGCAGCTAGAAATAATTAAGATAGTAATTACTAAATGGTGCAGCATTTGCCACTGCTAAGCAACTGGAACACAAATTGTAATGAAAATGAAATAATGTAAAAAAAAGGAATTGAGCCCAGGTCCCTGGAATACCATTTTGGTGCTCTTGCACTGAGCTATCAGGTTCATATGGCAGCAGTCTGAAGTTGCCACAGCCACTTGTGTTTCTCTAATTGCATGTCCCACAACTAGGCGGAACTGAAATTGTGACCTCTATTACCTCTAGATCCTCTATCTAGGGGCCAGATTTTCAAAGGTATTTTATTGTTGCATATCTGGGGTGCATAAAAGATATTGCACTGGACTTACAGCACAAAAATGTGGTTTTCTATCCCATGCACCATTTAGATGCCCACTAGACCACATTTCTGTGATCTAGTGTACATCGATGCTGGGGCCTCTTGCAAACAGCTTACAGCCAATCTTTGCCATAAGCTTTAATATAAGAAGATCCAAGTGCCATAACTGCATCTGAGATTAGAAAATTGGATGCAGTTGTGGCACTTGGAATTGACATAACTGGGGCAATGCACAGGACTGACACAAGGACTGATATAGGCACTGCATCATCCTTTGAAATTCTGGCCATAGATCTCTAAAGTGATCAGTGACTATTTATAAATTAGTACATTTGTTTATAGTGTTTATAAAAAAATACTTATTAATGAATTGTATTGAATATTGCTGACTTAAAGGACCTGCTCCATGTGTCTGCTCCTCTTTGGCTCCCTAGACTGGTGGCAACTCACAAGCCACTGTCCACTTGCTTGGCTTCTGCTTCCAATGGTGTGCCGACAAAAGGTCGACACCCACACAATGAACACCAGCACAGTGAAAGATTTTGCCTGTCTGTGGTGAGTCACTGTGCGAGAAAAACACCGGCGGTGCAGCTCCCAGTGTTGTGCCCCCCACAAGTCCAACTGTGACTCGGAGTTAGATATTTAGAGACCAGTGGGCTCGGGGGGGGGTGCAGCCCCCGATACAAAAGCATTGACATCCCCCTACAGTACAGGGCCGACAGTCGGCATTGTGGCTGTCACTGTGGAGGATGTCGGTGCTGGCGCTGTTGCAGCTCTATAGTAAAACCGCTTCAAATATTTGCTGCACCAAACCCTTCTGGAATTTGGTTTCTTTGTCTGCAGTATTTTCCTTTATAGGGTTTGTTTGGTTCATGGATGTTCTGTTCTTTTATTCTGTACCATTAGTTTAACTTGCTACTGTTTGAATGCCTTATAGTCTTTGGATGGGATATTCAGAAATGCGCCAGAGGCAGGCGCAAGAGCAGTGCAGTGCAAGTCCACTGTGCCATGGTGCGTGGAATGTGATATTCAAAGGTTGTGCATGATGGCAAGCACCAGCACAACACGGCTAAATATCGCGGGGATGCCCCATAGTGCAACTAGGGCTTCACCAGGGAGCAAGCCAACATGTGCCATAGCACAACCAGGGATGCGCAAGGGGCAGAGGTGCATGCACCAGGACACAGGACAACAGGCACAGCAAGGAGCATGCCACCGGGGCAGGATAGACCACCACCAGGGTGCAGAGGGTGTGAGGAGGGAGGCATGGCAGGCACACAGCAGCCAATCCCTGACCATGTGCACCACAGTGGGACACAGAGGCAGGGTGGCACCAATGGCCACTGGCAAACAGCCACCAGCAACCCCCCACAGGAAGGCATGTGACATGCCACCTGGACCACAGCTGGCAACTCACAGGCCAACAGCACACAATGCACATGCCACACAACCCAAACAGAGAGCCCACAGCTGCCCCAGGGCACAGCCATCATCCAATGGGTGGAGACCTCCAGGCATAACACCCAGTCAACCTCAATCATACCACACAGCCACCATGCACACCACTGCAGCACGGCTCCACATGCCAGCTGCAAATCACACATGGACACAGATGGCTAACCATATAAAAGTGTATTAAAATAGGCATAAAACAACTATATACATATTAACAGGTAACTGGGTAAAGGGAGCAAGGAATGGGGAGGCCACCTACAAACTGGGAGGCCAGGGAAGGGAGGTAGTGGGACAGGGGACATGGCTAGACAAGGGGACAAGGGATGGCAAGGGAGGGGGGACAGAGAAGGATAACAGTAGCAGGCCAATGGGTCCTATGGCCATCCATGCCCCACCAGTGCCTGACACCGACATTTGCGCTCCGGCCTGCACAGTGTCTGTTGCAGCAGCCATGCCACCTGTAGCATGACAGTGGTGACCCAAAGGATCCACCTCAGGAACCTGATGTTGACATCAGGGCGATGGACACCTAGGACAATGGAGGGAACATGGTAAGAGTTCATGTCCGTATGACTGAAGCCCACCCACTGTGTGCAGTGGACAGTGGTGACATGCGACCCTGAGATGGCATACAGCCACCTGCAGCATGTTTGCCCACATGAGCCACCAACCTGACAATCCATAGCCACACAGAACACTGCACACCAACACCAACCATGTGCCATACACCACAACCATGGCAGCCAGGCAACAGGGCTAAGCAGTGGGATGGCAGTGGCACAGTTGGAATCTGGGTGCACCCACAGCCCACCTGCAGGAGTGACACACATGTGCAATAGCCATGGCATGGTGCAATGGACACCACGGGCAGTGCACAGCTGGAATGGCTATGTGCACAGGGGGCTGTGGCCCACCCCCACTCCCACTGCCCACCCTGCACAACATTATACTTTGGAACAGTGCCTACCTGCGTGCTGTGGTGCACCCTGTGCCTGTCTGGCAGCACGGCCCATGCGGCCTGCATCCTGTGCCCCTGTGGTGGCCTACCCTGGCCCACCCACAGCACCAGCAAGCCATGCCCTCCTTCTATCTTCAGGGCCTAGGAGGCAAACATGGAGAAAGACACATCAGTATCTGGCAACATGACATGCCCCCCCAGCACAGCGTGCTCCCTGGCCCAGCACAGCTGCAGCACGGTGGCATAATGCACCCATGGTGCACCACCACAGCTAACTGAACGTGCAGTCCAAGCCCCGCCATAGCATGGTGTGCCACCCTGCTGGCCCTACAGAACACTGGATGGGCATGGACATGTGTGCAGCGCACTTACCTGGACATGGTATGGCACCCCTAGGATGTGTGCCAGTAGTGCCCATAGCCTCTCTGGGTCCCTTCTCTGCAGGTCCCCATAGCAGTGGTGGCATTGGTCACTGCTGCTCTGTGTTCCTGTGGCCTCCTCCAGCTCCTCAGTAATCTCCTGCCACACCTCTGTCCGTGGCCGATTCAGGGGCACCTGGTCGAACAGACTGCCTGCATGTAGTTCCACAAGGGTCACAAGGTTGATCAGTTCCACCTGTGACCAGTTAGGTGCCCTGGCACTGCTGCAGCATGGCATGGCTGTATCGCAGTAGCACAGCCAAAATTGTGCCCAGTAGTGCGCAGTCCACATGTGCTGGGGATGCACACCTTGCATGAGGATGCGCTGCCATCACCAGTTGCACAGCCATGGGGATGCATGCACAGCCGGTGCAGCACTGGCATGTGCTGCAGGGCACCCAGAGGGTCAAATGGCAACTGTGAGTTCAAGGGTCAGCATGTGCATCGTGTGCGGCAGCGTGATTGGGCTCGTCATGCATGGGGTGCAATAGGGGCCAATAGCACCTGTGCACCATAGGGCAAACAGCACATGAGCGCCACATTCCCAGTAGTGGCAGAGCACTGTAACACGTATAACATAGTGTGCATAGGCTGCACCAGTGATGTATGCAATCGCACTGCATGCATGCATACTGCAGGACCTATTGCGCATTTCACAATGTTGCGCCATGACTTGTGCATGTACAACACCAATGCACAATGTGCAATTTCATGATATTCAGCTGGCATATCCAGATTAGCCAATCAGCATATCCATGATGCATCAGCGGCATTTGCCTCTCATTACAATTGTGCATTCCCTCATTTGAATGGGATGTGCTATAAAGGTGCCACGGTACTGCACAGGCTCTAGACCAATATTGCATCCTTCAGAGGTAAGACATCAGCTGTGGGGCTGTTGGGACAGTGGAATGGGAATGTGGCGTGGGTTGTAGCCATCAATGACCACATGTTAATTCCCACAGGACTAAGCATGATGGATCATGAGGAGGTTGAGGAGTGTGGGCCTGCACGGAAGCACAGGCCCAACTTCACGAGGGTAGAGACCGATGTCCTAGTTGAGGCATACCTGGACCAGGAGCCTCTCCTGAGTGGCTCGACAGGCACCCCACAGGCCCGGTCAACAGCATGGGAGGGTGTAGTCAGAGCCGTGAACCAGCAGGGCATCCATCAAAGGACTGCGCAGGAGTGCAAGAAGAAGGTCAGCACAGACCAGGGTTGGATAAAGGAGAAGGTGGCTGCCATCTGGGCTGCACGTGCAGCCATGGGCGGTGGACAGCCTGATGTGCCACAGCTGCTGCCACAGAAGGAGTTGGTGGCAGCATCCATGTGTCACAGTGCCCTTGAAGAGGTACCTGGTGGTGGCTTCCAGACAGGAGGCAGCCCATCACTGCATGGTAGGTACAGCAGCACCTGGGGCAGGGGGGCAGGGGTGTGTGCCAGCAGGACTAATGCGACTGTGGTCCCTTTCAGCCCTGGAGCACCTGCATGCAGCAGCAGGGGTGGGGGTGTCTGCCATGTTGGTGGTCCTGGACCCAGAGGAGCATCCTACCACCTCCATCGGTGTCCAGGGGCTGGACCACAGGTAGCCCAGCACCACTGTCCATCCGGATGCCTGTGACATGGTTGCGGACAAGGCCCTGGCTGTGTTTCAGCATGATGCCAGCCATGGCATCCAGTATGCCAAGACACAGATTGGGGTGGGGTCCAGGACCGATGATGACATGGCCATCATCCTGGATATTGGTGTTGCCATTCAGAGGGGAGGCACCCATAACACACACCTGCCACAGCAGTGCAGACGGTGCCCTGGTGGCAGTTGTTCGCCCACCGGCCCCCACCCCCAGCATTGCCATGGGTGCCATCGGTGTGGCACCGCCTGTTGGAGGTGGCAGTGGTAGTGTAGCAGCACCAGCACAGCTCAGTGCACAGTGGCCAGAGGGGCAGCAGCAGCAGCTGAATGGTGTCAAAGGGCGGTCGGGTGCAGTGCCTGCCAATGGTACACCACAGAATGAGCAGCCCGAAGAGGGCCCCACTGTGCAGCCCCTATCCACGTGAGGGGCTGGGCTGTGGGGTCGAGCACTACCCATAGGTCGGTGCAATGTCCATGCCCCCCAGGGTGCCGACCCCGTGACCGAGCACACCAGTCTGCTACTGGACTCCGTGGAGCAACAGGTGCTGGTCGTGGCAGGGGTGCATGCACTCCATGCAGAGCTGCACCAGGCTGCAGAGAGGCATGACAGGGACTTTGAACAGCTCCTGGCCAAGACCACACATATGCAGGAGGACACGACCACAGCACTAGATCAGCTTACAGCTTCGGTCACAGATGGCCTAGCACCACTGGCCACCCTGGTGCATGGCAGTCTGCCACAGACATCATGGAGTGCATTCTCCACCCCTTGGTCATGGCATCGTGCGACCCCCTCTGTGTCGACTCCTGGATCCACTGTGGGCATTCCCTGGCATGCCTGGATCAGGCATGTTTGGGAGCCTGCAGACACCTGCAAGGAACCGGTCACATTCCAGCAGTGACACACCTGGGGGATTGTCACAGACACTCTCTGTGGCTGTTGCACAGTCGGTGCCTGCTGGGCCATCTTGGAGTGGCCGTCCACATGTCTGCGGTGGCCGTGTGACCACGCGGTGGTCCTGAACCACCCACCTCCCCATCTGCTGTCTGCCGCTGCTCTGTGTGCACATTGGTGTGGTGTGTGCATGTGCATTCCAGGGACATGGCATCCATGGTTGACGCTGCACACAGGCCTTGTGCACACATACTCAGCTGCTGGCCACTGTTCAGCATCTGACACACACCTGGTGGCGTCCTCTGGGCGTGTGCATGTTGGTACCCTGGTGCATGTGTGTGTGCACGTGGGAGTGGGGGGTGTGTGGGTGGGGTGTGCAGTGCTGTGCAGGGTGCTTCCATGGAGTCTAGTCCCACGCTTGTCCACACTCCCCTCCAGCTGTTACTGTCATGGGGTCCACCCTTGAATGCCTGTATGCTGTGCCATGGTCCCTGGGACGTGCGTGTGTTCATGTTCACCTACCTGTGTGCACCGTAGTGCTCCTCTGCAATTGTGTCCCAGTGCTGCTGGGCCATCCTGTTCAGCTGGGGTTCCCTTCACCCAGAGGGGCCAACACACCACCACCTGGCCCAGTGGCTGCGTTGTCCCCATTGCTGTTCCCTTCTTCAACCTCTACAGCTATCCCACAGTCAGTGGCCATGTTATGTAGTATATAGCAGGCCAGGAGGAGGCCACAGGCCTTTGAGGGGCTGTACTGTAGGGCACCGCCAGACCTGTCCAGGCAATGGAACCGTACCTTCAGCAGCCCAAACACACACTCGATGATGTTCTGTGTGCTGGCATGTGCCTCATTGTATTGCTCCTGCGCTGGGGTCGATGGGTGCCGGTATGGGGTGAGTAGCCAGGGCCGGAGTCAGTAGCTGCTGTCATCTGTGTGTTGAGATGTGTGGTTAGCATGGTGGTCTGTGTTGCTGCACCCCCCTGCCTTCCCAGCCACACCCTCTGGTGCCCCTGGCCTAGCATCCCCCACACCCTGCCCTGTTGTGCCAGTCTGCCCATTTCAACAGCATACTCACCTACTAAGTGGCTGGTGAGGATGTCCCCACTCTCAGACCTCTGGCACAGTGCTGACTGGTGCCGGATGAAGGCATCGTGTGCTCCACCAGGGTGTGTGGCACAGACTTTGATTATGCACCGCATGGCATCGCACACCACCTGGCAGTTGATGCTGGGGTAGTCCTTTCTGTTGATGTAGGCTACCCCTGCCAGGCCAGGTGCTGTGCAGATGCCTACATGGGTGCAGTCGATTGCCCCTACCATGCCAGGCATACGTGCCACCCTGTGGAACTCCTACATGTTCACTGTACGCTCTGCCTGTGTGCTGGGGAAATGGATGTTTTCCACAACATGTGGCAGCAGTGTGTTGAGGAATTGTGTGATGAGCCATGATGTGGCTGACTGGGTTATGCTTGCGGTGTCCCCTGTTGGTCTCTGGAAGGTACCCGTGGTGAGCAGGCACATGACAGCTGTGACCTTGGTCTCCAGCAACAGAGTATGGCTCCATCTTGTGGGTGCCTGCATCTCATCACTGCACAGCTCACAGAGCTGCCTCAGAATTGCCTGGTTCAGGCAGTACTGGCTCACAATCTCTGTATCACTGTACTGTTCAAAGGTGGTGCGGGCACGGCACCTCCTGTTCTGGGCATACCATCGATGGGCCCTTCCATGGCAGTGCCACTCTGCCTCCTGCCTCCTCACACCCTTTATTACTGCCTCCATCTGGAAGATGGCACTAGCCATGGCCTGGGCTGTCCTGCCCCTCCGGGCAGCTGTCTCCCCAGGCATCCCTGGCTGTGTGCTGCTGCGAATGTCCCTGAGCTGGGCACTCACCTGTGTTCAGGGTTCCCAGCAGGTGACCTGTTGGCTGTAGCCTCCACCTCCCACCTGTCTGGGCACTTTCACTGCCCCTCCTGTGCCAGGTATCACAGGCACATGCTGCAGATGTTGCCTCCATACTTGTCTCACGGGCACACACACAGTCACTCACACATGCAGCCACAATCAGTGTCACATGCCCAGTCCTAAACTCTGTTGCACTCCCTGCCAACTTCTGTCTCTGTCTTGCACCTCTCCTGCCATCCAGTCTGACCACTCACTCTCCCTCTCTATTGCTCCCCTGTGGCACAAGTCTTCATCCCTTGCTTGATCCCTCTTTTTATGGGCTCAAGTTTGCTCCTCGCATGTCCCTGTTGCTCCACGCTTGTGTTTGCTTGCTGTTGAATATTGCACTGTGCGCTTATTCATGGCTCGCCCTGCACTTGTGCATACATTCATTAAGGTTGCATACTGGCGCATCAAGTAATTGTTATGTATTGCAATGGCTCCCACTGAATATCGCTTCTTGGTGCATTTCTGCACTTGCGCCAGTGCAACTCAGTTGCACGTGAATATCCCACCTTTACTGTTTTTGTTATATTTGCTATATTTACTTATGTTTTTGTATTAATCCATAGTCCCCTTCCCCAGGACACCCTGGGAAATTATTTGCATAGTTCAATGTGCCTTCCTGGCCAACTATTTTCAAAAAATCCTGTCATTCTTGCTTGTACAGCTTAGACGGTGGGGAGGGGGGGATGATGGACCTAGAGTCCCTTCCGACTGTAGATTTCTATATTTGTATGTTAGTTTGTATTACTTGTCCTAATCCTCATTAGTTCCATGAGCAGATACTGTGCTTTACACCTCAGCATCCAGTCTATAAGAAATCAAAGTAGCAATGGCACTGGGCAGTGCACGGGTTTGAATGACAGCACATCCTTACACACACACACACACACACACACACACACACACACACACACACACACACACATATGCATGTGCGAATGCGTGCGTGCACACACACTCTCACACCCTACCAAAGGCACTGATAGGACACAGAGGATGATTTGTGTCCTGTAAATAAACTACATCTAACGTGATTTATCTTCTTTGGGTTTGAGAACTAAGAAGTGAAGCTGAGTAGTTCTGGAACCCTAAAATGTTACATTTGAATGCTCTTACTTAGCCAAGAGACATTTCCAGATCCCCATTTATGGTACTTTTTATTGAGTTTTTTTTTTTTAACTCAAATTCAGTTCCAATTGGAAACACATTCACTTTGGAGTAAACAGCAAAAAAAAAATAATTCAAAGTGAGTTAACTGATACACATGAAGAGCAGGATCATTTTCACTGATCATCTCAGTGCCTGGGTTTCATTTTGTGTCAATATGTTAGCTATTTCTTTTTATTATGCTAATTTTTGTTTTTGAAAAATACTCACAACATTTTACATTTCCAGTCATGCTAAGAGAACACTTAAACCTTACAACAGACATGCACTGGAGGTTAAGGCCACCATATTCAGACATGGCCGCTTGTACCACAGAAGAGATAGTGCCATGTACAACACAGTACACTCAACAGGAAGGCATTTTGTTTTCTAGTAGCACATTTTGTTTGGTAGCTGCTTGTTGTATGAGCATTGGTCTGTGGTAATGCAGGGCAAAGTTATATGCACAGTGCATCACTGCCCCCTGTTGGCATCAGACAACAAGGAGTAAGGAGAGGATAGTGCATCCCAAATGGATTTGTGCCTTTGCTCCTGGGTGCCAAATATAGAGTCCTGTATACTAATGATCACTTATGGCATGTGTGGAGCTAAAGGCCATTTATATGCAATTATGCAGCCATTAGTAACTCTGTGCAATGCCTCCATGCCCCCACCTTCATCCAATTCCTGTATATTAACATGCAAATCCCTGGTACTCTAGTGGTACCCTCACCTGCTGTAATTCCCATTTTGAAATATAATTAACTTGGTAGTCAAGTGTAACCCTCTTCCTGCCCTGATCCTTGTTGTGAAATGAAATTACTCAGTTCAGTAGTAATCCTCTCCCATCATAATCCCCATTTTGAAAAGAAATGACAATCCCTAGGCTCCTCAGGCACCCCCCCACCCCCACCCTGTTGTGAAAATAAATGTCCCTGATATTGCAGTGGTACACCTTTTCACCCCAACCCACATTGTAAAATGAAAATACCCTGGTATTCCAGTGGTACCCTACCTCCTGACTGATCCCTGTTCAGAAATCACATCCCCCCACCTTGTTGACTCAGTCAACTCCCTCAGCACCCACCACCCTTCTCCCCAAATCCACCACCTGACTCACCCTAAAAAGCTTGGGGTCATGGGGCAGAACAGTGGATGGCAATCAACACAGATCCTCCTTTCATCAACTTGATCAGCCGCCATCTGAATGGTAGGAATGCAGTGTGTGTACATTCTGAGTTTCTGCACTACTGTATGTGTATACTCAGTCCAAATCATTCTCATGGCAGTCAGTCAGAAGGCTGGGGGGGCAGTGGACATTGTTTACAATGTAAGTGGGGATAGGAGGGAAGTACACTGTTTAACCAGTGTACTTTCATTTCATAATATGAATGTTGGGGGGGGGGTACCACTGGACAACCAGGGCAATTTCATTTCACAATGTGGATACTTTTTTAACTGCTGAAAACTTAAAAGAAATTGACTCAATTTATATTATACCCAACTATTAAAGTAGTGCCTGCTGTATTAGTAGTGGTACATTTTACATCACTGAACTGGTGCATTAGTGAACTTCATGTTCAAGTTACATTCAAACCTACAGTATATGTAAGCTCCAGCCAGAACTAATTTGGATTGATCTACACCAATCCTGTCACTGACATAAGCAACTAAATCATTCAGGGTGAATGTAACACTAATCTTTAGTAAAGACACAAAAGAGTACATATGACTAAAATAGGTGCTAAAAGCTCCATTTGTTAGACCACAAAAAGGCAATTAGAACACAAACCTGGTATATGTAGAAAGAGAAGAGAACTATGAGAAGTATATAAGGGGAGAGGGTTGGGATGGGGAAAATTTGGACAAAATAAGGTCCATAAGAATCAATGGATGGCCTTTGAAGTTGTGTGGGTGTGGTGGGGGGGCATTTATGTTCACATATTGTTTGTACTTATCCCAATACATGTCCCCAAGAGGATCCATGCACATACTGTACAATGTAAATATTAAACCCATCACAGCTGATGAGCCAGTACAGAGGGTGGTAGAATTTTATTCCCATTACTCCCACAACATGAGGCTTTGTTGGGGTTCTGCTCATTTTGGATTACTTGTCTTCTCACAGCCAGGTCAAGGGGCTCCTCCCCATCCCCTGGTTGAATATAGCACAAGTGACCCATGCAGCTATTAAATCTTTAAATGTCCTGAGTACCCCCCTTTGTAAAAATACAGTGAGTGCTCTCTCTCATTTTAAAACACAGTGTGGAAACAGTGCTGCCTAGCTATTAAAGTGTGCAACTGTGGACATGGAGAAGCATACTTGAATCCAACCCAGGTCACTTTCCTCTGTGTAACCTTGAAAAACTCATTTAATCTCCCAGTCAGCTGCCGACCACCACTCCACCCAGATTCTACCATTGAATAGAAACAGCACTCCACTGAAAATAAGTTGTTGTATCCCAGCTGAGCAGTCTGTAGCAAAATAAGTGTAGCAGAGATATACATTACCATTCATATATTTTATACACACAAAAGCAGTAATTTCTAAAGCTTACTGGATATCTGTCATCGCTAAGATTTGATGGTGATCTTTGTATTTTGTTGCAATTTCTTCACATGTTGAGGGCCACTATCTTTCATTTGAGTGAAGCTAAAATGTGGAGTAGTACAGCACTAAGGTTACTACACCCAAGACTGATATTCCTTATCTAGTCCATGTTTTATCATTTCCTAACATATTAACTTGAGACAGACTTCTGAAGCTGGAAAATTTTTCCCTTCCACAAGCAACCCACCCAACCAGGACTGGGTGAGGTGGAGCCTGGTCCCCGCTCTCCTCCTTGGCTCGCAAAGGCTGATCGGAGCACATTGGGCTGGTACCATGGATATGGTCCCCTCCACAAGCAATCCACCCTCTCAGGACAGGGCAAGAAGGTGCCTGCTGCCCTCTTTCCTCCTTGGCTTGCAAGGCTGATTGGAGCCCACTGGGCTGGTACTGTGGAGGCAGTCCTGTCCACAAGTAACCCGCCCACCAAGGACAGAGCTAGAAAGTGCCTGGTGCTCACTCTCCTCCTAGGCTTGCAAGGATAATTGGAGCCCACTGGGCTGGTACCATGGATGCGGTCCCCTCCAGAAGCAACCCGCCCACCCAGGACAGGGTGAGAAGGTGCTTGCTGCACACTCTCTTCCTTGGCTTGCAAGGTAATGGATGGTCCCTGATCCTGGACAAGGGAAAGGGGATTTTGGAGCTTTCCTCCCTTTTCTAATTGAATACCTGGCACCTATCACTGGGGAACCTGAATGGTTCCAGACGGCCCTGGAACACTGTCATTGGTTTCTAGCCAGATGCTTCAGCCAGTGTGGAAATCATTGGAGTAGGGCATAAGACTGCAGAAAAACATTGATCTTACTTTTCTTCTTTTAGCAGCTGTGTAGTGAAGCTCTGATCTTTTTTCTTCACAGTTCATTCAGTCGCACAGTTCTGTGAGCTGCACAGTGCAGCTCTGCTACTCATTTGTTTTTCTTGTCAGCTGCTCAGTTTCAGGGCTGCACAGGATGACTTGAATCTCAGCCTGACTTGTATCTTTTGCTGCACTGTTTTTAGCATTTCCCTGCTCTGAACTGGTTTCTTAGTGATTTTTTGACCCACCTGCTTCCTTTATTACGGCTGCAGTGGGCATAGCCTTGCAGAAGTTTTGCTTTAGAAAAGGACTCCCTGCATAAATTACTTTTCAGACAACATGATAGAGTGTTAAAAATAGTGTCCTCCTCTGAAACCTCATTACTACACTGCCTGTGTTTGCGTGGGATCTGGAGAGCACTGTTTTTCCTCTGACTTGAGAAGTTAATTTCCCTTCCCTGTAAGGTATCAAAGGAGGCAGGACTTTGTCTAGGGGTATGACCAGGACATCTGAAAGGACAGGTTTGGGGAGGAGGGCAAGTAGGTACCACCCATTAGGGGCAGGCAGGGGTTCCCGGGGGAGGGAATTTGCAGCCAGGGATAGGGAGGTAAAACTTGCTCATTTCTCCCTTTCCTAGGTTGTAAGAACAGCCTAAGAGAGAACATCAAGGATTTTGTCAAAGAATATACCTTAAGGCAACAGTAGAAAGTAGACCTTGTGAATCCCGGAACATTCTGGTAAGTGCTGAGTTTCAATGCTCTGACATTTATTAAAATTAATTAATATGGTCTGCATTTAAATTACAGTATATTTTGTGATACACTTAACTCCCTCCACTGACACTGCAACATTTCAAACTGCAACACTGGGGCTGGTAACATGGCATTATTGCCTGAACATTATAGTAAGGAGCTGTGAATGAGCTCCATACCTTCAGCAGACAGTCGAATTCTCCATGCAGGATTGCTATCAGTAGCATATAACCCTAGTGGGATAATCAGAAAATATAAGCTTTTCCCCATCCTCATTATGGCAACATAGTCACCTGGATGTAAACACTGGATCAGAGGAAATCTGATTTTGGTGCAGGGACAATTATTACCAGCAGATTAATAAAGAAGTGGACATATATTTTTTTTTATCAATGATACCAACTGGACTTGTAATTCATATAATCTGAAATGGTGAATACTAACATATCTAGTATATTGTACAGTTGGGAAATGTTTATGTGCTTTATGCAGTGATGTAATACCCTGCCTGGAAAGTAAGAGACACTATTTAACTGAAATAATAAATAAATAAATAAAATGGTAATTGCTAAGTATTTTTTTCTTCACTGCTTATTGAAACAGCAGAGCCATATGTACATTTTGCAGTGATGTAAGTAAGCGATAACCCATAACAGGGTGTGGGGTTATAGGCATTTAATCCATGCCTGGGGTGTGTTGTGAGGCACAAGTTCTCAGGCTGAGTGCCCTCAAAGTGCCCCAGGTATGGTATAAATGCCTATAACCCCACACACTGGAGTGGGCTATTGCACTTATAACATGGGTTACCTAAAGGATAGGGTAGAAGTGCTCAAAATTATCTGGCACCACTGTTCTTATGTTACAAATTAATTTTATCCTTCCACTTGGAAAAATAGTGCCTTTGAAAAGATACGTTGTGTGCCTTGTTATGGATGCACAACTCTGAGAATCTCACCTTACAGTTTCTTTCTTACATTTTTGATGGGTTACAAACTAGTATGATGGATGTGAATATTACAGGGCTATGCGGGAATATGATATCACACTGTATAAGATTGACAATGGCAGCAGCATTGTAAGTGACACGGAAGTATGTGAGGAGATAGTGACAGGATGCCCGGTAACAAAATAGGAGATGAGAAGCAGAGGAGCTGTATAGATTAAGATTATTTCTGCTTTCACAGAGCTATTGTATGCACACTGCAGCTGAGATGAATCAGGAGCCGTGCTTTGGTGAGCGGCAATGTTTTCCTATACTGCTTCTATTGAGCAGATAATATGAACCGTGAAAACACAGCAGGAAAAGGGTGACCACAACATCTTGTAACAATTTTATGCTTCATTTACTGACACTCTGTGTGTTGCCGATGATAAGGTGGTCATCGGAGGGAAAGAACGACATGCAGGGAATTTCTGTATGTGTCTGCCATATTTGTCTGTCATGTGACTGAAATACATTTCACTATACAGACAGAGACACAAACAGACTGTATTGTGTGATTTCAGGCTGGAGGGGTGAGTAAGGCAGAGGAGGAAATAAATTATTGTCCAGTGGTGGCTGTCCTTCTCTATTTCTGCCTTACCAAGTGGTTGTTTTGCTGATGTGCTGTACTGTATTGCTGAAGCAGACAGCTCTATTTCATTTGTGTGGCTAGGTTAAATAGTGGAGCTCACAATTCAGCTGAACAGTGATTCTTTCTTATAACACCTATTTATTTATGTGTCACTCTGTGTAGTGAAGTGTGCCATACTCTATTATGTAGGTGCTCTTGAACAGTACGGCACTTGGATGATTTGCATTATTGTCATTATGTGAAGAGATACTGTGCATAGAGGTTTTACCAAGAACTCCTGCCTTTTAGCTTTCGGTGGGGTTGTTGCAAAGTCGCCATGTCTCGGAGTCCTTGGGTGGGGTGAGGGGCCATTTGTGAACATTATTGTGAGATATGGTGTATCTAATAAACACCATGAAAGGCAGAATTTCACAAAACCAGTTCTGTCACACTCAGTTATTGACATCGGCAAAGGAGAACTTGCAGTGTTCATAACCCATTTTAATCTGACAGCACCCAGTCTACATTTCAATTCCCAACTAATATAGGACGAAGTTGGTGACAATGTTCAGTACTGACAGTCCAAGAGAGCGCCTAAGTGGAAGTGACATCTCTTGCTCCTGGGCACCCTCCAGGACTGTTAGTAACAAACATTGACATTGACATCATCCTATATTAGTTGGCATTACAAATGTTGGCTGGCTGCTGGCAGATTAGAAGGCATTATGAAGACCACAAGTTCTCCTTTGCCCATGTCAATAATTCAAGGTAGGAAAACTGCTTTTATTCTTTATTGATTTATTCTCCCTTTTGCCATGGTTATTTCTGAGTTGTGTAATACTTCAGCACAGTACTTGATAGCCTAGAAGTTGTAGAAGTGGCCGGTGAGAAATGAAGGGGGGGGGGCCACCGTCCAGTACTGTACTGCTCATTACTCAGAAGTGACATCATTCTCTGCTCCTTGTCTCTTGATGTGTAGCTTGGTTCCTTTGCTATGGCAACTGTATATCAGCTGTTAGAAGTCAGGCAGCAGCGTTTTGTAAATGGGAAGCAGTGTCGGCCATGATATGTGTCATGGGAGCAATGTCAAAAACTTGTCCTTTGTTTCCCTGTGACACAATGATTTCTCTATCAGCTCAGCAATACTGCAGCTATTGCTTAACAGTCTGTGTAAGGGAATAATTTGTTCTTTTATGGCTTGTAAGTTACACTTCAGTTTGCTCGCTACAATAAAAACCAATGGCTGCTGCTAAAAATGAGCTGAGCAAAATCTACAGATCCTGCCACTTCGTGATCATCCCTACACTACTGCGAAAAATAAGATCAGGCACAAAATCCATGGATTAAATAGGGAATTTAATCCATAGACAGGTGATGGCTTTCTTCCAATCAGATCACATACTTTAGGTAACCCATGTTATAAAATGTGCTAGCTTACAAGCATATATCATATTGTGTTATTTACACAGTGGTTGAACAAAATGTTCAGAAAGCTATACAATTATGTCATATTGATTCACATATTCATATAAGAGCATTATATGTAATGTCAGGCATATATTAGAAAGGGAAAGAAAATGTATGGAATTAACCATGTAAATGGGAATGGTACACCCATAAATGAAGTAGTTGAAATAAAAGGTCTTCTGAAGGTGTTGTTATGAAATCCAATAACAGAAGATGCTCCTGTTTTGTGTTACTAGCTTTTGAATTGAAATATTCTTGTCATGAAATACCTTTAGCAGTAATGCATTAGCCATTCAAATGCATCTTGCATACACAGTATATTAGGCCATTTGCTGCTGACAGAGTCAACATTTATTGCTGTGGGAATGTTACAAGTAATGGATGAATGTAGACTGTGTTTTATGGTGGATAACATGCATAGCTCAGAAAGCCAGCTTGTTGCCAAAATGGTGGTTGTCTGCATGTAAACTGTATTTGACACCTACTTGTGATGTGTATACCTTGGGTGTTGGGTTTGCTTGTGAGACAGTATGCCTGGAAGCCTTAGCTTGGAGATTGTGTGAAATGAAGTTTTGCATTGTCTTGTGAAGTGACTTAAGGCTTGTTTTTTAGCATGTAAATTGGCATTGTGTTGTGAATTTTAAGAAATAAGTATAGACTTGTTCAACTATACCCCAACGAAGAGAGTGTGGATTTTAGTAAAAGAAGCTTTTTAGGTAATATTTTCCCTTGAATGTGCTGAATTTCCACAGCTGCATTAGTGCATATGTCTGACAGACATAAAAATGTAAATGTAAAGATATGCTTGATTTATTTGTTAAATTCTGATTTCCAATTCTGCAGGTTCTCTCCCCCAATATCAATGATAGATGCACTTAGTTGTCTCTGTGAAGCCAGCTCAGTTAAGGGTACTTGCTGAAACTTTATATTATAAAGTACAAGCTATATATATATATATATATATATATATATATATATATATATATATATATATTTAGTTTACTTTTACAGTGCAGCATAAAAATAAAATGATTTGTAGCTATATTTTTTTGTGTTAATTTTGTCACCTGCCAACTTATGGAATCTACCCCAGTTTCATAACAGCTATAAATGTAGTTTTCAGTAACCTCGTTTGTGAGTGATGAAGATGGTGGTTACCTGTTGTCCTGAACTCTTGACACCAATTGCTTTCATTAGTGCTCTGCTTCTGAAAATGACTCAGTTAAATGGTATGCTTAGATCTATATAATGTTTTATAATCGTTTAGCTTGTTTTGAAAGTTTATCACCATCTGCATTCATGATACAAAGTAATAATAATGGATACAAATGTGCAAAAATGTGTAAGACGAGTACATATACAGAGTAACAAGACAGAGTACATACAAACATGATACAAAGTAGTAATAATGATAATAATGGTGTATGTCTTCCTTTCTTAGGCAAAAAAAGGAGACAGTATTCAAATAGCTCATAAGCTTCCAGTGGGTCTGCCAAGTGGGTATTAGACCAGGACAAGCACCCTCAAAGACAACTGAAGTCCCCTAATACAATATTATGCCTTCTCACCAATAATATTGTATTAGGGGACTGAAATTGCCTTAGGACGAGCAGAGAGGTGATTGTCCTGGTGTGATACACACTTGGCAGACTCGCTGGAAGCTTGTGAGCTGTTTAAAAACTGTCTCTTTTTGTACCATAGAAAGGAAGGCATATACCACAGAGATTTATGTGCTCTAACAGCATTTTAAAGCTGTGTGATGTTGTTTCACAATGGTGATTTCAAACTGCCAGTAAAAACACACCATTATGTTCAACCTGTCTGATAAAAATAGCTCCTTCTGGTTTATGGATGTCATCAATCAACTACAACTAGTAACATTTAGATACTACAATGACATAAATTGATGCTATGATTTCTAACTGCAGTATGTAAGAGAAACAAACTTGTCAAGCTAATTTAACAAAAATGAAAAACAAACAAACAAACAAAAAAAATGAATTAAAAAATCCAGTGACTTTGTACTAGTATCCCCCCAAACTGGCCAAGCAGAAATAATCACAGACACATTGACATCATGGCTTGTGGTGCGTGCAGGCTGAGCAAGTATAGGGTGCTACAGAGATTTAGCTATTACCGAGCACTACATATGATTAAACAACTCAAGAATTCAAGACATGAGTATATAGTCTACTCACTGGCCACCAAAAAAGCACACCTGGCTCCTCGGGACACCTCTGCATCTCACAATCAGCATAATTTTCATCAGTCTAGTTGTGAGAAAGATTCTATCTTTTTTACTTTTATAAATAAAATTACTTTTTTTCCTTTTATAAATAAAATGACCATCTGGAGAGCCCCTCCATCCCCTTAAGGTTCTACTGGAACCATGTTTCAGTCTTCTTCTCCTCCCAACATTTGTATTTTTTATAATAGCCTGTACTCTGAACCAGCAAAGTAACACAGAGCACACCTTGGTCCTGTGGACAGCTCTTCATCTCCTGACAGTATCATTTGCATCAGTGCACTTGGTAGAAAGATGCACATTTTTTTAATCAGTAAATAAAAAATATCATCTGGTGAACCACTCCACCCTCCCAGGTCCCACAGGAACTGAGTGTCTCCCTTCCTCTTCCAACAGGCTGCACTATAATGTGTCTCATTGGTAGAACTGGTAGAATGTCTGATCTGTGTGTTTTTTCTTTATTTTTTAACAGCCTACTCTCTAGCCAGCAAAGGAGCACACCTTGCACCTGGTGACACCTAGCATATCCCAAAACACTGACTGTCATCATTTATGTCAGTCTGGTCAGAAGAAAGATGCTACTTCTTTTTAATATTAAATAAAAAAAAGAGCAAAGGCCTAATATCTTGAAACAGATTTAATAAAAATGCTTCTGCACTTACTTTGAGACACATTTTTCAGCTCTCCTCTTTATAATTAAGAATGGCACTCTGCATAGGGGAAGGTGCTTATTGGAGCAAGGTGGCAACATGTATGTTTCAGTGCTAAACTATAACACAATTGCTTTCAATGTTTTTCCTTGCACTATAACTGTTTTAAGGAATTCAAATATATGCCTAAACCCATAGGTGACTGTTGACAGCAAAATAGTGCTGCTTGAATAGTATTTCACCCCAAATTAATGAATGTGACTGTGACTCTAGGGACAGTTTCCTCTCCAAAGACTGTCATGACTATAAATTCTCCCTCTATCTGTTTGCCTGTCTGTCTATCTATATATCTATCTATGTAATTATCTATCTTTCTATCAATTGCATTTTATTTTTACCTGTTTGTAAAGCAAACCTGCATATCACTTTTGCCTGCAGTCTGAGCACATACTTACAATACAGTGCATATCCCGGGATCCCGGTGGGATCCTGGTGCATTCTCGGCACTATGGCCGAAAGGCGGCACTCAATGGTCACTGCACCGACTACAAGCAAGGAAAACAGCCCACCTCCCTGGAACTCTCACCCGGATCCAACGCTGAGGGATTCTGGTGCATTCTCGGCACTACCACTGAAAAGTGGAGCTCAACAGCTGCTGCACCAACTACAAGCAAGGAAAACATTCCACCTCCTTGGAACTCACACCCAGATTAAATGTTAAGGAATCCTGGTGCATTCTTGACACTACCGCTGAAAAGCAGTGCTCAATGGCCGCAGCACCAACTACAAGCAAGGAAAACAGCTCACCTCCCTGGAATTCGCACCCGGATCCAGCACTGAGGTAGGAGTGCCTAACTCAGTGGGAGCTCCATACCTAGTGGCTCCTCACTTATTGGCCCAGTATCACTGCAAGTGGCCCATGATTGGGTCACATGGCCTCTGCACCTAAACCATTGGTGCACTCATGGACTGCTGCCAGCTCTGCATTCTCCTGGATCCCAGTGCATTCTTGGCACTACCAACCAAAAGCGGTGCTCAACGGCTGCCGCACCAACTACAAGCAAGGAAAACATCCCTCCTCCCTAGAACTCACACCCGGATCCAGCGCTGAGGTAGGAGTCCTAACCCAGTGGGACCTCCATACCTAGTGGCTCCTCACTGATTGGCTCAGTATCACTGCAAGCAGACCGTGATTGGGTCACACAGCCTCTGCACCTAAACCATTGGTGCGCTCACAGACTGCTGCCAGCTCTGCATTCTCCTGTACTGATATCTGGGTGATTTTTCTCCAGCCCCCACCACCCCCTCCCAGGCCTCCTTTAAATACACTCTCACCCCTCCCACTTTTGGACTACTAATTCCTATTGGATACAACACACCCAGCCTCACTCTATCCCCCTTGCACAAACAAACCACCTAACCTATTGCCTCATTTCTCTCTCAAGCTCTCCCTTAGTGCCCACTGTCAACTGTAGGTCCCCCTCTCTCCCTGCCCCCCAACAATCTGAACCTAAAATAAAGTAACAAAGTGAATCACATATTTTTACCAGTGAGAAGATTAAAGCAGGACTGCCACACCAAACTAACTAATATGGGGCAAAACCACATAATACCACTTCTACTCCTCTCTACCTCCCTTGTCATTGCTGGCACCACTTACAAATTTGGTCCCCAAACTCCACACCCTGAAACCTCTTTGGGCACATCCTGGCTGAAAAGCATGAACATGGCCACAACCACGTCTGGTAATATCAGGCCCCCCATTCCCCACCACCTCCCATTCACAGTCACCACTAAGCTAGTCTACCCTCCACTAACCGTAATAGTTAACCTTCCCCCTTAAGTAATGCATGTGTCTAGACACCCCCCCATCCTAAGTGCAAGAGACAATCACAAGTAAAAATAAATATCACCCCATCCACCAGGAAGGTTACCCTCATGCTACTGCTACTCTCAGGTAATGTTCACCTGAATCCTGGACCTACAACCCTGAGGAGCAGGGACACCCACTCCGTGGTAGGCCTAAAGATAGCACTGCTAAACATCCTCAGCCTAACTGCAAAATTTGACCAGCTCCAGGCTTGGGTGACCATTCACACACTGGATATACTCTGTCTAATGGAAACCTGGCTGTCAAACAAGATCAAAGATGGTGAGGCTTCCATTGAAGGATTCCACATTTTTAGACTCGATAGAATAGGTGGCTGCCTCTCCAACTCCAAAGTCGCAGAGGACTATGAGCTATTAGTGGTAAAAACTCAAGCCGGCCTAAATGGCAAGACCATTACCATTGCCACAACCTACCTGCCACCAAAACAAGCCAAGGAAGGCCTTCCAATGGTTATGCAAGAAATAAGCAGCCTCAAAAAGAGCTCAGATCTCATCTTGATGGGTGACTTTAATATAAACTGGCTCTGTAAAGAGGCAAAAGCAGCCAAAGACCTAATCACCTCCCACAATCTCACCCAACTCGTAGCTCACCCCACCAGACCGAACTACAAGGCTGTCACCTGCACCCTAATTGGCTGGGTTCTGGTCAGCACACAGTCCAGATTCTCTGAACTCAGACTTCTCCCGGACATACTGAGCGACCTCTCACCGATTTCCTTTCTCTGGAACAGTAAAATTGCCAAAAGCCCATCACGTCTCATCGAGAGCAGGGTCCTGTGAAAAGGCAAACTTGGTTCCCTCAAATCAGCACTGTCTGCCTACAACTGGTCCCCCATACACAAAGCACCCACTCTGGACCAGGCACTCAGCTTTTTCAGGGAGGGTTTCAACTCCATCTGTGATATTCATTCCCCATGCACTAAATGAAAAATTTGAGGAGTGGAAAACGGCTGGCTGGATGGTAAGCTCTTCTCTCTCCTAAAAGAAAGAGACTGCCTCTGGGCCAAAGCCTTAAATTCTGGCTGTAAACATGACCTACAACATTACAAAACTGCTAGAAATCAGTGCAATTAACTGGTCCAGCTTTCAAAGGCCAACTTCCTTAAGACCCAGCTTAACAACGCTTGTGGAGATGGAAAGAGGTTTTGGGATAATCTCAAGAACACCCTTGGCAAAGACCAGAAGCTTAGTCCTACAACACTCAATATCAACAACGCACCCTCCACAGATCCTCTAGTCATTGCTGATGCCTTCAACCAGGCCTTCACTGACCTGTCCCCAGTACTACCCCCAGACTACCTACTGCTGGCGGATGATCAAGGTTGCGCCAACCATACCACTACAAACCACCCAACTTTCTACTTTAAGAAGGTGACAGAAAAAGAGGCCCTAACAATGGTCAGGAAAGTCCTAGGAAAAAACAGGTTGGGGATTGATGGGATAGACATGAAGATACTATCTCTGACACTTGATGTTCTGATCAAACCCATTACGATGATATTTAACAAATCCCTGGCCCTAGCTCAATTCCAAGAAGTCTGGAGGCAAGCCCTAGTAACTCCAGTGCATAAGAATGGTGACAGGGCACAGGTATTTAACTACAGGCCAATATCTATCCTCTCCCCTCTATCCAAAGTGCTGGAGAAAATTGTGGCAAACCAACTCACAGAATACCTAGACAAGTACAATCTGCACTGCCCAAACCAACATGGTTTCTGGCAAAAACACAGTACCACCACTGCATTGCTTGCATACTCTGATTACGAACACAAGGCACTAGATAAAGGCAAATTGGTGGGGGTTCATCTTCATCGACCTCACCAAAGCCTTCGATACCGTCAACCACCCTCTACTGATATTACAGCTCCAAAGACTGGGAGTGGCACCAAATGCCCTAAATTGGTTCAATGATTACCTATCACAAAGGAGTCAGCGAGTCAAAATCGAGCAGACATTATCCAGCTCCAGAGAGGTATTCCTAGGATTTCCTCAGGGTTCAATCCTTGGTCCCTTGCTTTTCAACTTCTTTGTTAATGAACTGCTCATGGCCTGTGACACCAGTCTCATCCTGTATGCGGATGACACTGTGCTGCTGAGTAGTGGCATCTCCCAGGCAGCACTACAAACAGAACTTCCACTTGCATACTGTGTGACCCTGAGCAAGTCACTTAACCTCCTTGTGCTCCCAGGTCGCTCCTGTAAAAAAGCTTTCAGCTTAGTGTGCTATACCTGGTTAAACAACTAAATAAAATAAAAAAAAAAAAAAACTACATACCTCCATTAACAAACTTGAAGACTGGTTCTGTAGGAAAAGACTGCTACTGAACTGCAAGAAAACCAAGGCCGTGCTCCATTCCAGCCATTACAATAAACGCAGGCTCCCCCCCCCATAGTACCAATAACGCTGGTGAGCAGATTGAGCAGATACAATCATTTAAGTACCTAGGGGTCACCATTGATGACCCTCTCACATATACAAACCCTATTAACTCCCTTGTCAGATCAGTAAATACAAAGATCGGGGTGCTCTACAGACATAAGAAATCCCTCACTCTGGAAGCACTCCGAATCTCAGTCTTCAGCTCAATACTCCCCATGATAGACTACGGGCTTGTGGTCTATGGAGCTGCCACTGACACTGCACTCAACAGGGTCCAAATTGCATTAAATAAGGCATGCCGGCTGACCCTGTGCACAGACCATTACACTCACACTTGCACCTTATATGATAGCACTAACTGGCTTAACCTAAAAGACAGGCTCAAATATCAAACCTGTCTACTGGGAAAAAAGGCACTCCTCAGAAAAACACCACCCTGCATAGAAAACCTGCTCGAGGCCTCTCTCTCAACCCATATCACCAGAGGGAAGAAGAATGGAGCACTGTCCAACCCATTCTGTCGAACCTCACTTGGGCAGCGTACTTTCTCCTACCGAGCCCCCCTCTGGTAAATGAACTCCTGCAGAAACTACAAACACACAGCCTGCCACAGTTCAAAACAGACCTCAAGCAGCACCTACAGTCTTGCTCACAATGCACATGTTCCTCAGGCCAAACCTGAAAGATTAACCCACTCCCACCGTTAAACCCAGTACTGACACCAAGAAAACTTGACCTCATCCTAGCCTAGCCAGGAACACTAGTAAGCTACTAGTCCTCTCAGGCTCTGCGTACAGCCCCCAACCCCCTCCCACCTTTTCAACCATAGTCTATCAATAGACCTCTCGAGGTTTCTAGGGATGAACCACCCCTAGAATCTTCCAAGACATAACCAACTTCCTCTGACATTAGATTTGTTTTCCACTACTTGCCAATAAATCTCATACTACTCTTTAACTGCCTAATGTGCTGAACCCATTAATAACTGTATTTGTTCTGAAATCTGTATCTCCTGTATTTGTGCTAAATCCTGTAACAACTGTATCTGTTCTGAAATCTGCAACTACTGTACTGGTGTTTCATATTATTTGTCCACCCTAATCTGGAACCTTTGTAAAAGAGCTCATGCTCAAAGGGCTTTCGAAAATTCATAAATAAATATTTGTACTCCACTCCTGCATAGACATTATACTGTCCTGTTATTCCTGTTATCATAAGCATAACTACCTTAACCTTATCAACAGTTACCCCTTCTGAAAGTTACTATCAAATTTTATCTCCTAACAATCTTTACACCTGACTGCCTGACATTAGCACATTGCTCAAATATAACTTACATCACCTCATGGACAAAAACCCTCTTTCTCTATAAAACCGTGTAAATAATCCAAAGACTGAACATATGACAGCCATTACTTTTTCATGTACTACAACCTACTGTACCTGTCAAACATATATTGCTTACCATTCCTTACATTGAACTGTACACATCCATGTCTTTTCCTAAAAATGTGTATGCCTTCCTTGGAACAGAAAATAAAACAAATCTTACTTCTTACAAATCATTCTGTTGTTTCTCCATGCCTCCGTAACAATTTCACACAATCTCACTAACTTCAGTATGCAGCTGTGGTGGATCTGATCAGAATTGTTAAATACACTACCAGAGCTGAGCGACCAGCCCACCACCTACTTGGTTACTCTTCACTTTCCGTCTTAAAGGGGAAGTACCTAAGAGCTACAGCAAAGCTGTTAAAGGTGTAATACCTAGATCCATAATACCAGGATTTCTTTACCTCTCCATTAGAAGAAACTGTGCTCATCTTACTGTCCCTACTTTTCATAAGTCACCCTACAGGTATGGGCACTGAAGCTAAGACTCACCACCCCCTATTTCTCATAAATGAGAAGCAGCTCTGTGTATATGAACCATCCAGTTTCTACCATCTTGTTCCCACCACAGTACCCCATCTTTACCTACCCTCCTTTTGGAACCCCCATACTTTCATATTGATGGCTCTGCTTGCATCCCCCCATCCCAGATCATTCCGAGCATCACAGTTATTTTACACTCTGTGTCCCTCATTCCTTCACTATACCGGTACATATGAGCCGCCTACCTATGCATACATAGGAGCCATAAATCCTCCAAAGTTAAACTGCTCTGTAGATGGATCAGTAATGAAATCTTCCTGCTACTAATCTGCACAGGAAATGTTGAATTAAACCCTGGGCCACCACAAACCCTAAACTCACCAGCTGCCTTTGCTGAATACAAGGGCTTGAAGTGTCTGCATATTAATGTGTGCAGTCTACTGAAAAAGGTTGATCTTATCCAGACCTGGATCTCCCACACAGACCCAGATATCCTTGTCTTAATGGAAACATAAAAAAAAACACCCCTGACACTGCAGTATCCCATCCCTCCTATAACATCTATCATAGTGATAGACCAACCAAGGGAGGAGGTGTAGCCATCTATGTCAAAGACAAATTTACTGTCTCAGACATCACCATACCAATCACCATACCACGACCACTATACCAAAGAAATTAAAATCCATTCTAATAAATCCATCCTTACCCCTCCCATGGACATTTTAATGGTAATAGAGTGTTACTGCCCACCCTTTCAGGGCCTGGTACTCCTAAATCATCTGCACATCATGTCTGACTCAAGACAGAATGAGATAATCATCCTAGGTGATTTTAATCTTGACTGGCACAAAGCCTGCAACAAATGCTCACAACTCAAAGACTTCTATGGTGAGGATAGCTTCACTCAACTTGGTATCAGAATACACTTGTCCAAACCCCAAAACCCCCTCAAATGGGTCACTGATTGACTTCATTCTTACAAACATACCTCATAAGTTCACACACTTAGCAGTGTTCCACAATGATGTCAGTGACCACTGTGCTGTGGTCTGTGTCAGAGGGCAGCAACCACTCATGTCAGTAAATAGATTCATTTGGAAAAGGGACTTCCTCAAGTTCAATCTACCTCATTACTTAGTGGACCTCAGAGACATAGACTGGACCAACTTTTATCTAGCCAAAAGCATCAACAATGCGACTGCCCTCTTCAACAACACATTAGGCACTATCATAAATAAACACGCCCCTATGTTAAAATGTAGAACAAGGAAGAACTCTTGTCCGTGGTTCACTGCTGTCCTAAAGGCTGAATTAAATGCAAGGGATCATTTCTGGGCTACAGTCAGAAGGACCAAACTCCCAGCAGACTGGGAAGCCTTAAGAGCCTGCTGAAATGAGTGCACAAAACAGATCAGGGCCACAAAAGCTTCCTACTTCCTCGTAGTACTAAATTTGTGGTATACGCATTATGGTGCTCATGTGGTAGGACATATAATGGAGAAACCAGAGGAGCACTTAAAGAGTGTATTCAAGAGCATTTTAGAGCAATACAAAAATGGAATCCTGACCACCGAATAGGAAACCATTTGTTAGATCAGTCCCATAGTGAATAACATAAAATTTGGTACATGGGCATAGACAATGTTCCATTCAATTCTAGGGTGGGGGGGTAATAATCTATGTGGTGTTTTAGGTTAAAAACCCTAAAACGCACAGGGTTAAATGATCAGATTAACTTGCATCCTCACATACATTGAAAGGGGAAAAGGAATGTCAGTATGAATATGATAAACATAATTTGTTGCCAATTTAGGAATAAAAAATAAGGGGTAATATGTTAAAAACTTATGATTTTACCCGTGAAGTAATTATTATTGTACCCCTATGCAAAAATCCATATCTTGATACTGTGTTTTATTTAAATTTGGGGCTGTTTCAACCTCCTGAAGGTTGTTTTATTATTTTTAATTTTTCATTTGGATTACCAATGGCATTGCCTTACACCTGATATGGTTATTGTTTGATTTCCTGTTATGCATCTGCCTTTTTCTGTCTGTTATGTATGAAATCTTTGCTAAGCATGGAAACTGAGAGGTAAATGTTCCTGCAATTAATGACACATTGCTTTGCTATAGCAGATATAAACTATGGTGCCATAGCTTTTTAATTTATTAATATTACAAATGTTTTACTGTTTCCATTAAAATATGTCTTGTGATCCATCCACTCCAGTAGTGATGCAATGTGTAATTTAGGAAATAAACCTTAAAATAATTGTTTTAAGCACTTTGCATCACTAATGAGAGCTGGGCAGGATGGATAGCAAAGATATATAGAAATGGGAACATCACGTATTGCACTGATGTCACTTTAATTTTCCATGTTATTTGATTAATGGCACCTGTACCACTATGTATTTAAATCATGCATCTATCAGCTTGGTCACGCCTCCTGAAGAAGAGGAGCTAGTGCCCTGAAGCTCCAAGGCTGGATGTGGGTGGAGGTTTTTTTCAAGCTCACTACTATGTGTTTAAGTTACTGCACTTACAATTTGTAAGTATTCATTATTTTTACTAATACACAAAAAAAACATCTTCTCTGAATTTTTGGGCTGAGTCTGGAGTGCTGGATTTATCTTTTTTACCTATCAAGAACTCCCTTCCCCATGTGAGTGAATGGGTAATCCTTGGTGACTTCAACCTTAATTGGCTTTCCTCCCAGAGCAATGCCACTAAGGATGCTGTTATCGGTAGTGGTCTTCAACAGTTCTTCACCTCCCCCCACCAGAACCAACTATAGAACAGGGTGTCATTCCCTTCTTGATTGGATACTAGTCACCAACCCTTCCCATCTTACCTCCTCTGGGGTTCTCTCAGATTCAATCAGTGACCACTGCACCGTCTACTGCCTCTGGTCTGCTAAATCACCTTACCACTCATACAAATTCATCTATACCACACAACTAAAAAAACTGAATCCTATTGAGTTTTCTAATGCTACCCTTTCCCAGGATTGGTCCTTTACTGAATCTATTACAGAAATTGATGATGCCCTTGAAACACCCAGCAGTAAATTCCTCACTGTATTTGATTCCTTCATCCCTATTAAAAAAATTAGGGTCAGAGGCAACAGTCAAGAATGGGTCTTTGCTGATTTACATAAGCTCATGAGAGACAGAGATCTGGCCTGGTCACTCTACAGGAAAAATCAGCTACCTCACCTACTCCAGAAATACAAAACTCTCCACAATAGATGCAAATCTGCTGTCAGGACAGTTAAATCTAAATTCCTCCTAGAAAAGCAGTGCATGTCTCTACTTAACCCCAAGTGTACATCAGAAACCCATAACAACCTCATTAGGAGAGGGCAACCTATGATCTAATCTGCCTCTCCTCAAATGGCATGGCCATCACCAGTCCTCCCAAGTTTGTCTCACTTTTTAATCATTATTTTGGGGACCTTGACAAATATAAGCCAAACTCTCCACCAAACCAAGACGATACCCTTCCCCGACACTATCTCTCACCCCAGTTTCTTTTTTCGGTATCTCTCCCCCCCTGAAGTCATCAAACTCATTAAAACTAATGACCCCAAGCCCTCCACTGGTCCAAACAGCATCAACTACAGGGTCCTCAGACTAGCCTGCAATATCTTCACCATCCCACTCACCAACATCCTCAACCACTCCCTCTGCTCTGGTTCCTTCCTGCAAAAATGGAAACGGGCTATCATTAAACCTTTATACAAATCCAATCCTGAGGACAAAGTCTCCAATTACTGACCCATCTCCCTGCTGGCTCACTTCTTCAAAATCTTAGAAACAATCATCTACAAGCAAACCTCTAATTTCCTTATAAAACATAACTGGCTAACAGAGGCCCAACATGGGTTCAGGGCTGGCCATAACACTGAGACCGCCCTTATCAAGTTCACCTTCTTCATTACCAGAGCCAATGATGATAGTCTCTACACACATGTTTGGTTGTGTGGACCTCACCAAAGCATTCAGTCTCATTGACCATGGCGTTCTACTCCATACCCTTTCCAGTCTCCATTTCTCTCCTGAAGTAAAGAACTGGATCCGTAACTACCTCTTTTTCAAACCCCATCAAACTATTATAAATGAAGCCCTCTCTGAACTCCTCCCCATTAAATGCAGTGTTCCCCAAGGATCCATTCTTGGTCCCCTTCTGTTGTCCCTCATTGTTAACTCCCTGCCCGATATTTGCTCAAACAATGAGATAATCCTCTATGCAGATGATTCTGCCCTGTTCTGTAAGGACATAGAACCCTCCTCTCTTCTTATCAAGCTTCAAGTTGACTTCTGAGACTCCACACCTGGTTCAAGGCTAAAGGCCTCATACTCAACTCTAACAAAACAAAGGCCATGGTCTTTGCTGGCTCACACAAACCACTTGCCTTTGATTTCACCCTTCACAACAACCATGGTAACCCCATAGAGAGAGTCCAAGAATTCCAGTACCTTGATCTACTCCTTGACTGCCACCTCAATTCTGAAGCACACATTAGCCACACTATAGGCTCATTAAAGACAAGGCATGCTCTTCCAGGCTAAACAGTTCCTGAACAAGGTATCCAAGTCCCTTTCTTGCCACCAGTTTCCTACTCCATTATTTGACTATAGTACTTTAGTCTATTTCCATCCCCTCTCTCAGAAAAATCTTAGTAGACTCTGTTGCACCTACCATTTCATCATCTGCTTTGTCTCTGGCCTTCTCAAACCTACCCACCATTGCAACCTGTACAGTCTCTAACTGGCCCTCTCTTGAGAACTGACTGAATGGCAAAATTGTCACTTTCTTTCATAAACTTTCCCTTGATCTCCTCCCTAACTGCATTAGATCCCTTTTCCAAAGGCTGTCCCCTCAGGGCCAGAAGTTCCCCTCCTTTCCTTTACCGTTCCCTTCTGCCACACATCCCAAGGCCAAAACACCCTCTCCTACATGGGCCCAAATCTCTATAACTCTCTCCCCTCTGATCTCACCCAATGTCCTACCACTTCTGCCTTCAAGTACAACCTAAAGAAGCACCTGTCCACTACCACTCCAGCAGTTGTCCCTGGCCTTGACCTTCCCCCTTCCCCTCTTCTTTCTTCCCCTCCAACACTGTGCCTCTTATCTGTCTCTCACACTACTTTGCTGCTCCCTATCCCATAAAATGTTGTTGCCTTGTTTGTTTGTATATTTGCACTTGTAAAGCCTTAGCACTTGCCTCCAGGATTTATCTGCTTGGATGCTTTTTTGTAAAGTGAAACCATTTACCTACTGTCTGTTTTACTTCTTTATGCCTTTTAATTTTGCAATAATTTTACACCTTTGATGTGAAACCTTTCTCCTATTGTTTGTACTTAATTGTTCTTTTTACTTTTTTGTAATCACTCCTCTTCACTTCATTACATTTTTTGTGTCTTTTACCTAAACTGGACACTTGTGAAAATGGACAATTTCTGCTTGTATGCCTTCCAGTATAACAAATAAAATAAAATGAAATCCTCCCTGACACTTGGAAACACCCCCAGAGTCATGCCTCACATGATGCATTGGAAGAAGCATATTGTATTAAGAGTGGTTGGACTGTGTGTGAGTGGTCATCTTCAGGAGGATTTGTTTCTGTCCTGAACTGCTGCATATGTCTGAAATTATGGCAACTGTACAAAAATGGAGAGAAGTGAAGTTTTTCCATATCATGTGGTTTTCTGTACTGAAGTAGTGGTGCCATGCTTTTTTTGCTCTCTTTTTATTGTTACACTGATAGCTTTTTTCACTTTGTTTAATAAAAAGAAAGCAGATATTGTAGAAAACATTAGGTTACATCAATACATTCTACAGAAGGTGAGCAATCATAAAATGTGTTTTCTGAACTAAAAACATTGTGAGGCCATAATGACTGACAACATTCTCTAGTGTTCCCCAGCTGGGGTTAAATATGAAAGACACTAATGCTCAGAGTAAGACTTAGGTAATATTTTCTTTACATCGAATATAGTATTCTTGGGGCAGTTATATTCAAGTAGAGGTGGAATTCCATCAGCTTTGCTTTGCTGACCACTGCAATTTGTAGTTACTTGCCTGGTGAATTTGTCAAATTTGTGTGGCAAATCTACAGTAATTGCCTATTCCTGGGTGAGTGGCTCAACCATGCACCATGCCTACAACTACTTCATCCCTTTCCATCTGTACATACAGCAACAGGGGTAGCAGTAGTTCCATAACACTATTATACCACTGTCTGTGTAGTTGCTTTTGAGATTTTTGCTGCAATACTATTCTGATGATATTATTACAGCAATATCTTAAGGGGATACAATCTCAACAACTGCTACTGAGCTGCTGGGAAAAGTCAAGTATTCCACCAAGGAAGAGGAAGGCAAGTAGTCTGAGGGCAGTTAGCCATCCTCAGTTACACTTTTGCTTTAATTTTTCTGTTTACGTCCCTTTACAGAATATTCCACTTTGGGTATTTCACGTCTAGTGACCCAATTTCTCTTTCCTATTCCAAAAACATTTGAAGAGGTTTCTCAGCTTGTTGGTATTGTGACCAAGTGAGTGACAAACAGTGGTTAGATGTTGTCAGAGAAAGCACTTTGCTGTTGCCTTCCTTTTCATGGGCTAAATTGAAAACATGAGAAGCATCATCGATCTCTAATAACCCATGTAATCATACTATTGTCCCAATGTAAGGACTGTTTGCTAGTACTGATAAGAATAATAACAGGGTAGATGTAACCTGCTGGCATGCCTTGCACTGGCTGGGTCTTACATTTGAGTTACATTTACAGTCTTCCTGATGGCAAAAGATTTCTGTGGCATGGTGTGAGCTTTTCCTTTGGTACTGGAGGTACCAGTTCTGTCCGGCTATTTCCCTTCATTCTTCTTGCACCCTCCCATAGGGATATGCTGCTGTTGATAATTTTCCATTTTCTATCTGATCTCATCTGTGACACAGATCTGGTTCCTGTGCTGATCTGAGATCCAGACATTCTAGGAACTCTTGCTTGTTGCCCCTCTTGGTGTGATTTGATACAATTCTAGAAGATGTCAAAGGTTCCACTTCCAAAGGACAGAAGAGCCCCCAATACCCTTCCTGAGGAAGTAGTTTTGGATATGTTCCATATAACAGGGGTCAGTTTAATTTTCTTTTGAAGATAAAATCAACAAGGTTGAACTGTGTTAGTTGGCTGCAAGTTCTGTTGCTTATAGCTTCTTTTTTTGTATCCAGACAGGGGAATCAAAAAGTAAGCTGAAGTTTCCTTTTGAGGACTCATAGGTCCATCTGTACCTTGAGTCCTTGTGGGGCTATTTCTCAATCGTAGCCTATAATGGCTCCAGAAATACAGTCTTGTGGGTACTGGAGATTTTTGCTCTTGGTTATCAATAGAATTCCCTACAGTTCCTTTCAGGTCCTGTTTCTTATCATTTCCAGTGTCCAGGGACTCAGTGAAATGAGAAGCAGTGGAGTAGGTTCTGGGTCACTTGCTCTACATCAGGGCAAAAGCAATAGCCTTATACCTTGAAGAGGGGGGGTTGGGTTCTATGTGAATCTTTTCATATTCCCAAACAATGTCAGGGGGATTGCAAACAAATTTAGATTGTCAGAGTCTGAACAAGTTCATGAGACAAATCAAGTTTAAGATAGAATCTCTCTGGACCATTTTGGGACAGGAAAACCTGAAGATGATTTGGTCTTCACATATCTGCCTTATGCCTCTCTTCATTTTATGATCATCTCTCTTGCCAGAGATTCCCAAATGTGTCATTTAGAACCAGTTTGTTCATTACCAGGTTCCTGTGTTTTTAGCCTGACCTCTGCATCATGGGTCCTTATGATGGTCTTGATAGTGCTTTTGACTTCTCTTAGGCCGGGGGAGGGAGGAGGGGGATGACAGCTACATTAATCTCAATAATCTCTGGATTCAAGTTTCATCAGAGCAGTCAGCATGGACCTCTGTAGCTAGGACAATTCAGTTTTTGGAATAACACAGTCGAATATACAACAGAGAAAAATGCTTTCTTATGTCTTCTTTGAGGATGAACTTCTTTGAGCATATTTCTAAATCCATCTTCAGAGGATTTATTCCCTCTTTTCTAGAGTGGAGACATCTGAGGTTAGAC
The DNA here is from genome assembly GCA_016271365.2 of Neoceratodus forsteri. Classification (NCBI taxonomy): domain Eukaryota; kingdom Metazoa; phylum Chordata; order Ceratodontiformes; family Ceratodontidae; genus Neoceratodus; species Neoceratodus forsteri. The sequence continues at coordinate 235,998,130 of CM028132.1, read as the reverse complement.
ATTCAGAACATGAGGTCTCATAAGGGTGTTTCAGCTAACTGTTGCCTTCTGATTCTAGGTCTGAAGACCAACACTACAGCACTAATATCATGGGCTTACATTCATAAGATGCTCTCCATACTTATGTTCTGTTATTTTAGCTTCTTGTGTTGAACAATATCAGATTCCAGTTTGGATTCCTTCTTCAGTTTGTCCATCCCTTTCCCAGTGGGAGATCTGAGGAACTTGTTGAATGGATCACTGTTGTTTTCCCTTCCAGAGCAAATTCTGTCAATGGATGCCAGTCTCCTGGATTAGTGGCATTGTTCTGAAGCAGATCCTGGTCCAGACAGTTTGGAATCTGGAAGAACAATACTTTCAGACAGATGTATTAGAGCTGATAAAAGTGTTCCCTGCTCCCCTCCTTCTCCAGAATCGGCCCTTGTTCCCAGCAGTGAAAGTCCACTCTGACAACACAGTGACAATCACCTGCAGTAAAAACAATGTATTCACTAAGAGTAAAAACATGTTCCTGGAAGCTCTAAATGTCCTACAGTTGGCTGAAATGAATCTTCTGTCTCTGTCAGCTATTCATCCAGCAGGAATCTCTGCGCTTAGACAGATTGCCTCAGCTGCCGTATAGTTCATCAAGGGACGTGGTCTTCATGTGAAGTCTTCTGTGCAGTCAGTTTGGAACCCCTCATACTGATCACTTTCTATCCAGGGAAAAGGCTTAGGTTCCCAGGTACTTCAGTGAGTTCCAGTGTCAATTACCAGAGACAGTGGATGCTCTGTCCGAACAGTAGGAGTTCAAAAAAGAGGCTACCTGCTTCTTATTTTTCCTTTTATCACAAAGGCCCTTCAAAAGATTCAACACTCAAGAGAAAGCCTTTTTCTGATAGCTCCAGAGTGACTACGGATGGTGTGGTTCCCAGATCTGATAAATCTTGCAGTTCACGAGCAATTTCAGTTCCCTTACGACAGGATCTTCTAGCTTAGTGGCCAGTCCTGCTTCAGTTCCTGTAGCCACTTCATTGGTAGACTGGCTCAAAAGAGGAAAAGGCTTCTAAGGCATAGGTTTTCTGCATAGATTATGGACACTCTGATGCCGTCAGAAGGATTGCTACTTATAAAGCTTATGTCAGGATCGGGAACAAATTTGCCTCCTGGCATAGATATCAGAGGTTTAAGCCTGCTAGAGCTACCATCCACCCAGATTCTGATTTCTTTCAGTCAGGAGTAGATAAGGGCTTGTCCCTCAGCACCCTCCAGGGTTGGGTCTTTACTCCAGGGACCATCCTAAGCACCTTGAATGGGTGACCTCTAAGTATCCACTTCACTGTCATTCACTTATTTTGAATAATTAGACATTCTAGATTATCATACTGCTCTCCAGTGTCCATGTGGGATATAAATGTGGTATTTACATCCCTTTAAATGTTGTCTTTTGAACTTTTATCCTGTGTTTCTGAGGATATCCTTTCCTATAAAGTTTATCTCTTTATAGTTATCTGCACTGCCAGATGGATCAATGAGATTCGGACAATCCTGTAAGGAGCTGTATCTCATTATGCATAGGGACAAGGTACTGTAGTATTACAGAAGATCTCTCTTAATGTTGAGGGTTCCCATTGCCTTCCATGTGATCCAAGAGGTGTGTCTTCCTTCTTTTTGTCTGCAGCTGGCTTTTCAATGGAAAAAGTGATACTGGACCTTGACATCTTCAGAGTTGTCAAAATATGTCTAATAAAATCTACAGAATTCCATCACCCAAACAATTTTTCATGCATTTTGATGCAGCTGAAATAAGGGCCCACAAGTCTCCCAAGCCACCTTGACAAGGTGGGTCAGATCACTTTTAGCAATTTTGCAGCTACAACATTGGAGCCACAAGTATTAATCAGAGCACATTCAACCAATGATATGGCAGTATTCTGGGCTAAGAGTGCAGAAGTATCTGCTTTAAAGCTCTGCACAGCAGTTGTATGGTCCTCCTTCTATACCTTCACCCTACATCACAGCATGACGCACAAAGTTCTGTTGATGCAGTCTCTTGGTACAAAGTGTTGCAGGCAGTTATCAAAAGGTTTGGAAGCATATATAGGTCAATATTCTCTCCCTCCTGATTCTGAATAAGTGCTGCTTATTAGAACACATTTTGTAAGAAATCCCCATTGACAATGTGAAGTGATAAAGAAAAAAGAAATCATGTCAGCCTTGTCATAATTTATTTTCTGTTACTGTAACTCCATCACTGCCAATGGAGCCACACCCGGGAGTTGTTTGTTACTCTCATGGATAATGCTGGAAAATAAATTCATATACTCATTCTCAAATAGCTCTCTTATTATCCAGTTTTATTTTATTTTATTTATTTATTTATTTTTTGTTTGTTTATTTGTTGGCTTATAAAAGGCACTTGACTAATAATTTCTGGCTACTTTGTAGAATCACACCATTCTCTTCCATTTGGAAAATATTTAGAGTTTTTATTTTCTTTTGAAAGATGTTCAGACCCATACTCACATCACCTTGATGCAAATGGAAGATGATTTGTGTGAACATCTCCAAGATAGAGGGAATGTAAAGTTGAGTGCTAATTTCTTCAAATAAGTTACTGTGAACATACTTTTTCCTCATTTATTTTGTTAGTGCTGCTACTGTGTTGATGCAGGTCACTTACAGTATGCTGGTAGCTGGTGGTGACATCAGCATTCCATGATGCAGGGTTCGGTTCTTAAAGCTACAGCTGTACCAGTAAGACCCTGGTTGGGGTACACATTACCTATGCTCTACTTAATTTCAATTGGCAACATTGGAGCAAACAGAAAAAGAAATTACAGTAAATCTGATAGAAGTCCCTCTGTCATCATCCGTTGTGACCCTCAGGACACACCCTTACACTATTGCCAATGCACCACCAAACAATTAGAAGAAAAACTTTTGTAGTCAGCTCAGTACATTCTTGTTACACAGTATGATCATGACTTTGGCAGTGCTCACACTATGCAATTAGATCACCCTGAGCTGGATATGGCAATGAAGCAGTAAAACCTAATCAGCTCAACTACATATTGTTCTACAGTTCTGTCTTAGACAATCAAATAAGGATATGTAACCAGGTACATTTTCTGAGAATGCAGTGGTCTTTTCTATTTTGGCACTTAAGGAATAAACAGAGAGTGTTGTGACCATATGATAGAAATAAAAAAATATATAAAAATGGGGGGGGGGGAGATCTTGTGGGTGAGCAGAAATGTTTCCTTATTTGTTTGGTGGTAGTGTTAGTGATGGTGTTGGGAGACTGAGGTACACTAGGGATGAGGATACAGAATATTTTTAACAAATCATTAGTATATGTAGTTATTATCTTTAATGGGCTTTGCGGTGTGAACGTAAATGTACATTATGCCATAAACAGCTGAACATTCTGAAGAAAGAATCAGTTCCAGAGATGTGATAAGGTCAGCCAATGAGATGTGGTGTCCGTGCATATGTGTGTGTGTGTGTGTGTGTGTGTGTGTGTCAATCATTCTGAGATTACACCATGCCTGCTGGGGTCTTGTCATCCAATCACATCACCTGAATCATTACACAGTCCTGGACCCACTTCATAATAATCAGCAGTGACTTGATAGGAAAAGACAGTTTGGATGATTTTCAAAACAGTGAGACAGAATGAAAGCTTGACACTTATAGATGTTGACTGAATGAGCACCTGATAGCCAATACAGATGAGAACAGCAGACAAACCCAGAGCAGGTAAGGCCTTTTTGTGTTGTCAAAAAATAGAGCAGTGTGAGGTCCTGTAAACCTCAATCTTATACTTATACCACAAGTCAGCAGGACTAATAATTATATGAGAAAAATATTTTTTATGCCATTTTGTAATCATTTCAGTAAGTTTTCTGTCATTTAGTTGGAGAGTGCACTTTACCTTCATAACCTCACAGGAATCCTGCATGAACACTATTGTTCAAGGACATCAAGGGTCCCTTCTTGTTGCCTCCCTACTTTGAAATCCTGTGGGGGGATTGTGTTTATGCAGTTATTACCAACTATATGACCCCGATGAAGTTGGCAAGGCTAACAAAATGTTGGTTGTCATATATGATGGTGAAGAAATAAATATTTGAAATTTGAGTTTGGCTCGGTGGTGTGGAGAGCTGAGGCAGCAATGCCTTACCTCCTGCCATGCAGGTGACCCATGTTCATGGTACGAGCAGGTCATCAGGGGCTAGGCAAGGTGGGAGAGGATCAAGAGTCCAGAGGACTGCTCTTCTCTCCTGGGGAGGGTGTGGAACAATGGCCGGCATTTGCCTGGTACCTAGCAGAGGCTAGGTGTTGGCATACCAGGCCAATACAGTGAGGCATGGAGGCTGAGCTGCCGGCAGGCACGCTATGTGTGGATGCATGCATGTCATGCCCATTGTCTGCACTGCATGCTCCACCACTGAGAAAAATGGAAGTGGCAGTCATGGTCATGTGGCTTTATGGCCATCTGCCTAATGCCCCATCTCCAAGGGCACCACCCATACTGGATCTGGTCTTGGTGGGGAGTTGGGAGCTCCCCGCCACTCTGCCACAGGTAGTAAGCCATTAGAATAGCAGAGTGGTGGCCCGATTGAGGGTTGGGTGTTGATGGACAGTGGCAGGAGGAAGAGGGGATGCCTGGACAAAAAGTAGGTGCTGACCGGGAGCCACGGGGGAGGAAAAGGCAAGGTAAAAAAAAAATTTGAGTTGAGCTTTGGTCCAACTTCACTGTGGTATAAGACAGCACGGATGTCCATCCTCCTGAGATCTGAGCCTCATCTGGAAATTCCTAAACTGCAATGACACAAAATAACTAAGCATATGAAAACTTTTAACATTGTCATAGTACGTTGCTGTTCTTTAAATCAAAAACACAGCAGTTCTTCTTTCCATTAAATAGATGTATAAAAAATAAAGAGGCAACGTGGAAAGAATAATTTAAAGGGACAATGTTTAGTAGCAATTTTTATTAAGCCCTCTTTTTTGTGTTTCATTAGAGAAATCAGTGTGTTGATTATTTTGTTTTTTGTATAAATGGGTAATATAAATTCATGTTTTCAGTATTCCTGTTAATGTGTTCATACTATGGCTCATACTTTTTTATTTCATTTTTGTTTAGCAGGTAGGTGCACTAGCCAACGATATGACTATTTTCAGGCACGACCCAGGAGATTACAAAACATGGAGAACAAATACAGAACATTTCAAACAGATACATAGCATGCCTAATACATATCAAAGGTGGAGGACATTTATACAATGATGGAAAAGTGGACCATAACAGAAGGTACAGGGCAGCATTGCACATTCCTTGGTTATAGAATAGTTGACAGTGGTTCAACATAATGGAACTGTACAACATAAGAGTAACAAGCTGTAACAAGAAAGCAACAAGTGACTATATGTTAATTAGATAAGAGCAGAAAATAGCCCATGAGATACAGTAAGAGAAGATACAGATGGCATATATATCATTGAGGGAATTTAGCATATAAGAATCATTGAAGGATAGGCAGGAAGAAGACAGTAAAGGCTGAGCAGAGAAGGAAGAGGTTAGGCAGTGCAGGTAGTAGCCCAGTTTTTACGTGGGATATGCAGGGGTGGATACAGACAGGAGACTATGGTATTAGGATAGCAGAAGCCCATAAATGCTATCCCCATATGCAGTGGATTACTGTCCCATAGTTTCATTTATGGATTTATCTAGTTTAGATTTGAATCCTGAAAAGGTGTTTTCATTTATAATAACAGCAGGCAACTGGTTCCAGATTCTTATTGTTTTGGGTTAAAATGCATGATTCCTGAGGTTTGTCCTGCAAATCTCCCCCTTATTTGTCTGTTGTGAACCCTTAAGTTATGTTTACTATGTATAAATTGGAATTCCTATATTTGATATTAATTCCTTGTCATTAATTATTTTGTATAGTGTCAAAAGATCACCCCTCTGCCTTCTCTCGCATAAAGGCCACAGCCCTAGCTTACTTAATCAGTCTGTGTATGCTGTATATTTTAAGTTCCTGATCTGGTTTATAAACCTGCATTGGGATTTCTCCAAAATATATTTGCCTTTCTTTAAGGCCGGGTTCCATATCTGTGAGCAATAGTCTGTGTGAGGTCTATCATAGGTTTTATATAAGGTCATCATTATTGTAGCAGATTTGTTGATGAAGGCCCTCTTTATACAGGTTGTAAAATGGTTTACCTTCCTAGCTACATTTTTGCATTGATTGCTGGGATTCATGTTGCTCTATATTAGTACCCCTAGGTCCCTAAAGTCTTCCACTTTTTTAGGTTGCTGTGAATATTATAAGCTTGCCTAGGGTTGATTTTGCTATAGTGCATCACTACACATTTTTCAATGTTAAATGTAATTTTATTTTATCTGCCCATTCAACTATTTCACCCAAGTTTTTTTTATCATGCATCTGTGTCCTTCTAAAGTAGTTACCCTGCCTCCCAATTTCAAGTCATCTGCAAATTTAAGTGTATATTATCACCCTGTGTTTGTCAATCTTGAATAAATAAATTAAGTAAAAGTGGTCCCAGGACCGAACCCTGGGGCACATCACTTTTCACCCTCCCCTCAGTCGATAGGTGTCCATTTACCCTCACCCTCTGGATTCTACTGAGTAGCCAGTCTTTTATCCAGTTTATTAACTTAACCTCTACTTGTATTTTTTGGAGTTTATCAGTTATGCCTATGTGTGGTAAGAGATCAAAATTCTTTTTTAAATCAAAGAAAATACTGTCTGCCGATTCTTTTTGATCTAATTCTTTGGTTACGGAATCAAAACAACATATAAGGCTTGCATTACAGTTTCTGTTTTTACTAAATCCATGTTGTGTATGGTCACCTACTCCTTTCTTCTGTAATCCCTTTTGAATCTCTTCTTTTATTATTCATTCTATAATTTTACTAACTATTAAAGTCAGACTTACCGATCGATAATTTGAAGGTGTGTTTTTATTCCCTTTTTAATATATAGGGACCCCAACTGCCTTCCTCCAATCCACTGGGACCTCTCCCTTTTCAATGGGTTCATTCCCAATTATGGCTATGGGCTGTGCTAGTTCTTCTGCTAATTTTCTCAGCATATGTGGATGAAAGCCATCCGGTCCTTGTGCTTTGTTCATTTTTTTGTTTGTTTATTTAAAATCTGAAAAAGTCCATGGGCCAAAGACCCATTTGCATGGTCAACCACATAACAATACACAAAAGGAAATATACAAAATAAACATACAAATCAGTAAATGGGACATCCTGCAAATAAAATTTACAGACATTAGTATTAACTAACTATTTTTACAAATCAATAACTAAAACAAAATCAAACACAATTGCATTCAGACACTTGTAGTAGCTAACCATTTATTTAGTTTAGACTTAAGAACAGTCAAAGAATAAATTAACTTTTCAAATCAGTAGGTAGATTATTGAAAACAGAAGGAAATTTATATAACAGGATGTTCTAGATCATTATGCTTTTGTTTAATATAGCCTGCCTTACATACAGTATATCCTCTTCCTCATCTCTTCTTGTCTGCATATTTCATTGTATGTTATCCATCAGTGCATCATTATCATGAAAAACTGAGCAGAACTACTCATTACATATCTTTGCCATTTCAACAGGCTTACTATAAAGGTTCCCATTTTTTTTGTTAATAGACCAAATACTCTAGAACTTTTTTTGTTACTAATATATGAATAAAATCCTTTCATGTTGTCCTTAGAGTGAGCTAATGTAAATTCAACATCTCTGTATGATTTTTTAATAGCATACTTCAAATTTTTGAGAGTCTTTTTGTATTTTTGAATGTAAATAGTGGTTTGTATCTTTTTCATTGATGCAAATAATTTCTTTTTCTTTTGCTGTCAGTCTCTGAATCTTACTGTTTATCTAAACTGTTTTTTCCCATTTCTATTATATATTTTCTTTTGTGGTATGTATTGTTGTTCTAAGGATTTATTTGTGTCAGCAAGGAGTTTCCAAGCCTTACCAGATGATAGAGATGCCATTTTCTTTGCTAACTCTAGTGCTTGTAATTTTTGTTTAATAACCTTCCAGTTAGTCTTATTATAGTTAATAAATACAGTGGTTTCCCTTAGTCTTTTTTTCCTCTTCTATCAACCTGTACTTGAACAATGTTGTGGTCGCTGTTAGCTAAGGGAGCTTCTATGCTAAAATGTTTGATTTCCTCTGGTATGTTTGTTAACATAACATTAAGAATATTATCTCCACTAATAGGTTGTGTTATTAACTGATGTAAATGGAGTATGTCCAGGGTAGCAATAATTTTTTGTTCTCCTATTCCAGCTGCTTTCATTTTCTCCCAGTTGTTTACTGGTATATTGAAATCGCCGAGTATGATTGCATCTCCCTTATTAATTATATTTTCTATTTGGTCTAATAGTAAATTTGTAGACTCGTTGTTACCGTTCAGTGGTCTATAGAATATCCCCAGATAAAAGGTTTTTCCAGCTACATCTGAAATATGTAACCAGATTGCTTCCACCTCCACCCCACCAGTATTGTTCTCAATCACACAACAATCAATATTTTCCTTTACATAAATGGCTACCCCTCCTCCTCTTCTGACTTTTCTAGGTTTGCTAAAGAGTTGGCAACCCTCAATTTGCTGGTTCCAACAGCTGTTCTCATTCCATCATGTTTCAGTTATACAGACAATATCAGTTCTATTTTTTACAGTCAAGCTTGGAGTTCTGCTAGTTTTCCCCATTGAAGCTTCTTGCATTTAACAACATAATGCTAGTATCTTCCTTACTATCATTTTTAGCTGTACTTCTTATTTCTTGTCCTTTGTTCAATTCTGAGTTCCCTTTTGGCCCCTGGTTAATTAGTTTAAATTTAGATTAGCAGCTGATGCTCTTGCCAAACTTTCCCCCAACATTCTACTTCCTATCTTACTAAGGAGTAAACCATCCTTACAATACATTCTACCTTATTGTAGAAATTTTCCCAATGCCTGATTACTTTAATGTTCTTATTCCTTGCCCAGTTGATTAAATCTTTTAATATCATGCTGTTTTTTTCTGACTGGCTGTTGGTACTGGGAGTACTTCTGAGAATATAATTTCATAGCCCTTTTCTTCTAGTTTTTCAGTTAGCTTTATGAAATCTTCAACCACTACCCTTTCTTGTTTTTTCCTGATGCCATTTATCCCTACATGTAATATAGTTAATGGTTTCTTCCCTGCTCCCTTAACAATTGTATCTGCCATATTGGCGATGTCTCTAGCCCCTGTCCCTGAATAACTACAGACCATTGTGTTCTCCTTGTCATATTTGCAGATGTATTTATCTGTATATTTAATGATGGAATCCCCTACCACAATTAGCTGTCTTGGTGTTTTTTGCCTAGAAACCTTTTCTTGTGCTTCTGTTAGCCCATGATCTGTCAGTGCATCATTCTTTGCTCCTGTCTCTATCAGTGGGGCATATCTGTTATTTATCTGTACACTGTTTACATTTTCTAGCAGATTCATATGATCACCTTTTGCTATGGGAGTGGGGGATCATGGTAAGGAGTCTGCTTTTCCTTTGATGTGGATGGACCTTCCTCTGGGTTCTGACAAGTTAAATCTATCTCCCTTCCTTTTTCTCCTTTTTGTTGATTGTACTTTGTACCATTCACTGTCAACCTCATTTTGATCTGTGTATGGCTTTCTCTTAGTACTTGCTTCTAGTGGTCCGCTATGCTGGTTATCCTTTGTTAGTGATGAGTATGCTTTTAGTTTATTGGCTAATTCCTCCTGAGATCTTTCCTGGGCATGAAGCTGCTTATTAAACATTGCAAGCTGCTCAGGTGTACATTTTTCACATGTATTGATTTCACATTGCATTTCTTCCCTCTGTTTGACACACATTGAACAATCTGTGTATTGATAGCCTATTTCCCCATCCAACATCATTACTTTATTTGCTGTCTTGTACTGTTGCCCTGTATCTGTATCAGGAACTCTTTGTAATATATGTCTAACTTTTGTTGGCAATAATGTCAGGCCTCTTCCCTCCTTCTTCATCAGACCAACTCAACATGCGCAAAAACGCACATGTCTCAGAGCGTGTCTCTGAGCATGACCATGTGTACCCTACTGTGCTCACCCTGCTCACAGAATGTCAAGCTATATACTCTGTTGTGACCCAGAACTAGTCCCAAGGTCACAGCCAACCCAAAACTTTCAGCTTCTTCTGATTACAACAAATTACAGGCAAGGGCTACTCATCCATAGCTCTGACATGATGCTTTGGTATGTATGTTAGTCCTGTTTAAAAAATATGTCTGTAAATAGAATGGTGGTTCACCTTACCCTGTGAAACTACCAATCTCTCTTCCTGCTTCCTGTTCCTTAGTATGCAGGGCTCTGTAGTGAAACTTCCAAATATTTAAAAAATAAATACGCTAACAAAATGTTGCTTCAAGTACATACAGCCTGCCCGCTAGGGTAACACTTCAGTCAGTGCTGCTGTAATGCGAAATTTTCCCTGCTCACAGAATGTCAAGCTATATACTTCCTTGTGACCCAGAACTGGTCCCAAGCCCACAGCTGACCCAAAACTTTCAGCTTCTTCTGATTACCTCAAATTACAGGGGAGGACTACTCATCCATAGCCCTGGCACATTGTTTTGTTATGTGTGTTAGTCCTGTTTAAAAAATATGTCCCTAAACAGAATGGTAGTTCACCATGCCCCGTGAAACTACTAATCTCTCTTTCTGCTTCCTGTTCCTCAGTATGCAGGGCTCTATAGTGAAACTTGTCAAATATTAAAAAAATAAATACGCTAACAAATGCTGCTTCAAGTACATACAGCCTGCCCACTATGGTAACACTTCAATCAGTGCAGCCATAATGGGAAATTCGCCCTGCTCACAGAATGTTGAGTATATACTCCCTTGTGACCCAGAACTGGTCCCAAGGTCACAGCCCACCCCAAACTTTCAGCTTCTTCTGATTACCCCAAATTACATGCAAGGAGTTCTCATCCATACCCCCAGCATGTTGCTTTGTTATGCATGTTAGTCCTGTTTAAAAAAGATGTCCCTAAACAGAATGGTAGTTCACCTTGCCTGGTTAAACTACCAGTCTCTCTTCCTGCTTCCTGTTACTTAGTACGCAGGGCTCCGTAGTAAAACTTATCAAATATTAAAAAAATATATATGCTGACAAATGCTTCTACAAGTATATACAGTACATATAGCCTACTTGCTAGGGTAACACTTCAGTCAGTGCTGCTGTAATGGGAAATTATTGTTGCTGTACAGTGTTGTGCATGTTCACAGCTGTATTTTTTTCACAAGGTCATGCTTTGGTGATTATGAACACAAAACTGCTTGATCAGCTGTTATGTAAAGCAGGAGAACTGAATGGACTGTCTGTGATGAGTTGAGAAGGCTGAGTCAGCTATTAATCTACTGCCAATGTTTTGCTCGCTTGCTTTCTTTCTTTCTTTCTTTCTTTCTTTCTTTCTTTCTTTCTTTCTTCCCTTCTTTCTTTCATTTTTCTTTCTTTCTTTCTTTCTTACTTTCTTTCTTTCTTCCTCTTTCTCTTTTTTCCTTCCCTTCCTTCCTTCCTTCCATTCATCCTTTCGTTCTTTCTTGACTGGGTAGGTCATGTAAGCACATGTGCCCTCTTTTCAGGGATGACCCAAGTAGAACACCACAAATACAATAATATGAATATAAACATAAAAAATAAAAAGTACAAATAACTTTTATATTACAACAATTGTATATACTGTTCATAATGACATCAAGTATGGTTTCAGATGCCAGATGAAATAAATGTCATGCACTGGCATTTTCTGTATTGGGGACTTTTTAGAATAAAAAACAATAAAAACAATAAAGATGTCTAGTGATAACTACCCCCCCCCCCGCAGAACACAGACCCATTTCGTACAGTAGCTAATTTCAGTATCCTCCTCCACCTATCCAAAGTGTTCTGTTCTCCACACATCAAAAATAATACTGTAGTATAAAATAAATTTAAATTTAATTACACAGTGCAGTCATCATGCACAGTGTTTGAGAACAATTGGTGGCACCATTTCTCCCCCACAAACTCAGGCAGATCTCCATATACCAAATGCTTTTTATTCCATAAACAAGTACATCCCACAATATGGAGTAAGAGCAAAATGTTTCATTCAGAATAAAAAAATGCTCTAAAAGGAGAGTTCATGGCCTGCCCGGCTGGAGGTCTACCTAAGTTTATATGGGGAGGAGAGGTGTCAAGGATTATCTTCACAAACTCTGTAATACATAGACTGGTGAGTGTACCATTTTATTCTATATCATACTGTAGGTCTAGAGCTAGGTAAACTTTATCTTCCATCAGAACAATTCTAGTGAAATGCTGATTTTGCTTCTGTAAAGTTTTACAAAATGTCCATGACTATTTTGAAAAATTTCACCAAAATTGCAATTTTTCTTATTTCCATCTAATTTACAAGTTATTTGTCCAAATTATACCACTTTTGGCATGATGACTTTGTCAATGTCCATCTAGAGGAATACACAGTTTCATATCTCTAACTTTAAAGATGACTGAGTTATAAGCATTCAGATTTTTGGAAATTTTAAAATGACACTTAATAACTACATAAATTAAAAGTGTTTGCCCACATTCATCAGCTTAGGTATGGTGACCTGACCAAGGCTCATACATATGTGCACCAAATTTCAGATCTCTTTTTTTTCTTACTTTCTTTATGCTCCTGCTTGCCCAGCCCCCTTCTGTCTGCCCCCCCAGCCCTGTCACCCTGGCGTTCACTGGTCTCACCTCTCACACTAGCGAGGCGCCAGCTGGAATGGGCTTTGAGAAAGAATGGCCAGCCCATTGTAAACTCTAAATTGTGAGTGATTTTACAAAAATAGGACTACAGGAAATGTGTTCAATCCTAGCTAGACTGCCTGTCGCTGAGGACAGATACCACACTATGTGCATGATAGCTGCCATCTGGTAAGTCAGACATTTACTTTAAGCTTTAAGGCAGTTTCCCATGGCTAAGCATCACAGCGTCATGCTGCCATGCTGAAGACCCAGATTTGGAAGTGAGCCCAGGAAGTCATTTCAGGAGGCAGGCCATGGCTAAAACTTAAAATTTACGTAACCATTGCTTCTCTATTTAGTAGTTTATGTGACTCTTCCAAAAAAATGAGTGCATCTACATTTTCTGTTACCTAGCTACAAAGGTGACTAAGTTATAAACACAGACATTTTTTTCAGAAATGTTCACATGAATATTAAATTGCCAGATTTTGAGCCTCTATAACTTCTTTGTCCTTCATCCAAATCTTATGTAATATTACATGGATTTAGTACCCTTCACAGATAATATGCATGCCAAACCTCAGACCTCTAGCTGTAACACAGACTGAGTTATGGTCAGAATTTTGGAAAATTCTGAAAAATGCCACAAAATTTCACCAAAATGTTGTTGAAGTTTGCAAAACTTCTGCAATTCCAGAATTTGTTAATTTAACCCAGCTGTAACTTCAGCACTAAAACACTGTTTATCCTTCCACTAAAATGTATTCCCTTAAAAACAGAGGTACTTATTGTACAAATTCACTCACTCTGAGGTAGGATGACTAGAAGGCTGTAGGTTCTAGTTCCTCACAAGAAACACAGGCTAAATCTGAATGTACTGATACTGTAGTGCATCATGAGTGGGTGCTGCACTCCTGAGGTGCAATATTTCAGATGAAATGTTAAACCAAGGTCCTGTCTGCCTGTTCTGTTAGTTGTTCAGGTTGATATTAAAGATCCCATGTTACTTCTCAAAAAGTGTAGGGCAATTTCACCGGTGTCCTAAACAAATTCCCACATTAACCAGAAATGCCACCAACAGCTTAAATTGATTCAGTATGTCAGTTTGCATCAGTATCACCCTTCCCCTACCAACACTACCCCTGGAATGAGGCTGAACATAAGCTGAATTGCCCAGCTCTCCTTTTCCAATGTACACAAACCATAAACAAATACTGATAAATATAAACAAGGGATTCCTACTGTTACTGCTGATGTTCTACATATTGCCTCTGTTACTGCTGGTGTGCTACATATCAGCCGTGGGATGCCATGCCTGTTAACAGAGAAATGAGGAATACCAGCACTGAGATATTCAAAGCAAGATGGCAACAGGAATGCACAGAAAAAGATGAAAAAATGAACTACATAAAATACAGTGCCACCAGAAGCAAAATAAAAATATTACTGGAAGGAAATAGAATTGAAACCATAACATAAAACTCCATATATTAGGACCAGCCCACCGGCTCAGCAATAGTGCCACCACTCATGATGCTGACAACCTGAGTTCAGGAAAGAGGCCAGGAATTCAGAGGGTCATCCTGGGGAGGAGGCTTGAGCATCCAAGCACTGCTTGCCTTCTCCAGGAGAGAGGAGGGCTGTAGGTTGGTGCCTGATTGTCCTCAGGCAGAAGCCTAGGGTGCAGTAAGCTTCCAACCATAGGTAGCAGGGATGAGCATGACAGATATTGATGCTTGCACCTTGATGTCAGGGTACAAGTCATGCCCCAAGAACACCAGAAAATGGCTCCTCATGCTCCGGTAGATGGAGCACCTGGGACAGATCCTCAATGCCCCTACTTGTTCCAGGCTGGTGTCCCAATGAAATCCAAAAGTTTGGGTTGTTGAGCCCCACCTCATCCCTGCCTGGGGGGAACAACCAAAGCTCTGTGGCTGACTATCTCTGCAGGCTCCATATAGGTGAGCAGGGACAGATGCCATGTGTGTCTCCTGAAGAGGCGGAGTATGAGGGGCAGGGGGGTGCATAAAAAAAATCCATGTAATGTAACCTACTCTATTAATTAAATGCACAGCTTAACAAACACTGGCATGGTTCCTTTAAAAGGGTAAGTTATTCACAAGTGTTTGCATGCTGTTGATGTACAGGTAAAGTCCTTGGGGTTGTGAGTACTTTGGAAAATAGTACTAGTGTACAGAATTGAGTAATTTTGTATCTGAAACAACTCTATCTGCTCCAGTTTGAGTGGATCAGATAGTGACTGTCTGAGCCACTTAGTGACATGGTCATGTCCACCCCAACAAACTCAGTCCATTATGTAAAATAAAACTTACACCTCACTCAGAAAAGAAATAGTCCCAATCTTCATGTGGCTCATGACCAGTCAACACGTTAAATATTAGCTGGATGCCAGCATTTGACCTTGGGAGAAAAAAGGCAGGGCAACTCCCCTGCCTGAGTAATACTTTGTAACACTGTACCCCTCCCACTTACCCATAAACCATACAGTTTACATAAGTTAAGTCACACATTATGTGAGGGTTATATAACATACAAAAAAGCAATGTGGTCTAATGATTAGAGCACTGACTTGGGAACCAGAAGATCACAGGTTCAAACCCCACCAAAATCAAACTTGGAAGAGTCATTTTACTTCTCAGTGCTCCAGCCCCCCCCCTCAGTAGTTGAAATGTGTAGAATCAGGAGCCCACAAGAATTGAGATGCTGCATCTCAGTTGGGGTATTGAATGTATATAAATTGTTAAAAAATGTTTTCCAATAGTCTAGCTCGCCATCCCCAGTCCCTTACTCAATTGACCATTCCCAGCACTGACTAACCTTTCTTGATGGCCAGTCCATGTCCCCCTTTTTAAACTTTTATGCATATGGAGTTCCATAACATGCAAAGCACAATCATGACTTCCTCTTTAACATCCCCCAGGTTCTCTGCAATAACTAGTAGCAGAATGGCAGTAAAGTGAAGATATTTGTAATATGATACATTGTGCACAACAACCTAACTATAATTCAGACAGGACTGGGCTACAGTTCTAATAAGTGCACCCAACTAATATATATATATATATAGATATTTATTTTTGTACTCCAGGTAGGTACATTAGGCATAATAATGTCCTTTTTCAGGAAAAACCTAAAAGAGTAAGTAAGCAATACTACCTAACAGGCTGGGTGGTATTGGGGAATACGTGAATGCCCAGGGGCATAATGAGGCCTGACACCACAGGCGGAGGGCATTATAGCCCCTGGAAGGTCTAGTTTTCCCCAATACTGTCTATCCTGGAGGGTAGTATTGCACTTAGAAAATGGCCCTATAAAAAAAAATAATGAGAAATTACTAATAAAAATAAGTTTATTACAAGTTTTGTAGTAAAATCGTTCATCTTTTTTTATTTATTTTAGTAATCAGGTTAGGTCCACTAGGCACAAGTGCCTGTTTTCATGGGTGACCTGGGAGCACTGAGCAGTTAAGTGACTTGCTTAGAGTCACACAGTATGTAAGTGGAGATTGTGAAAATCAAACCCAGGTCTGGTCTACCGGATGTACCAAGCAAATTCACACCTTGTTACTCTAACCTCTAGGTTTTACTGCCATCCTTTTGTCTGGATTGTCCTGTTAGACAGTCTGTAGTTTTAGTGGTTGTATGCAGTTAGAGCCCTTCTCTAGTAAGTAGTCTGTTTTGTTTGTTGATTCATCCCCCTTCCTCATTCAGCACCTTTGTTTCCCACCTTGTCTTTCTTTTTTATTTCATAATTGTTTTGGTTAATTGGCATCTGTTTCCATCACAATCCAGACAGGAAAAGATGAGAGCTTACTGACAGAGTATGTTTATTTTTGTTTGTGTAGTTTGTTTTAATAGTGGAGCTGGGAGCTGTTTTACTTAAGTGGGTAGAAGACATCATGGTCTACAAAGATGTGTGTGGTTGGGAGAGTCACCATGGTCAGGGAGGCATTTCTTTTCTTGTCATGCAGGTGAGAGTTATTGTGGTACTGGAAAAAAAGAAAAAAAAAGATGTAGTCTGATGTTGTGGAGACTTTTGTTTTGCCAGAGGGGGAATAAGAAAATGGTCCATACTGGTACTGAAAGAAGTGCTGACTGAAGAGCAGAAGCTGGAGCTGCTTTACTTTGGTGCCCAGAGATGCAGAGTCTTTGCTGACTTGCTCTGACTGCTGCTATGGCTGGCATTTTATGGAGCGGGAGCTGTGAGTTAACTGTGTCACTGTAGTGGAGTGTGTTGTGGTGTAAAAACATTTATTTTACGTTAAGAACATTTTTTTAATTGATGGTTTAGCTTCACAGGGTTGTGGTGGATGTGATTTCTCTTGTTCGAGGGAGGGCCTTCCTTGGTCATTTGTCCGCTTAGCAAGCATAACAAAATGGTGACTACTTTGGTTCGAATTTTCAACTGGCACCAGGAGATCAGTTTGCCTTTGTGTCATGCAGTTGGCACTTGTTTTTAAATGGGAACTATTGAAAAATATCCGGCTGACAAAGTATGTATGCTAGTCAATCAGAATACATGAATTTACATAGCCATTCTCTAAAATACAATACCAAGGGCAACATGATAACACAAAACAATGGAAATATGGCAATACAAGACAGTATAACAGAGGCAAAGTTGATAAAGTTGAAAATATCACAAAAGGCAGAGAACAATAAGCATAGCAGCAACTGTTGTGTAATCAGTGTCAGTGACTCAGTAGGTAGCACACTCACCTCAGAGGCCGGGAGATCGAAGGGCTGTGGGTTCATTTCCCACATCTGGCACTTGGGTTAGTATCCCAGTACTGACACTGTAGTGCAGCATGAGAGAGGTGCTGCACTTCTGAGGTGCCGTATTTTGGATGAGATGTTAAACTGAGGTCCCATCTGCCTGGATTGGTGGTAGTTCAGGTGGATGTTGAAGATCCCATGGCACTTATCGAAAAGAGTAGGTTTTTTTTTATTGAAAAATCACATAATATACATACAGCAAGAAAATCAACAGGAAATCAACATAAATGTATAACCCCTAAAATGGGGAAAAAAGGGAAAAAAAAACACAACAAAAAAAATTACTTATACTTAATAAAAATTTGAAAACCTTTCCACCATCGATAAACCTTAGCACTAGAATAATATGATACATCAGATTTATATACTGTATTCATTGCCTGTGCCACCAAAAAACTGTAAACATGATATGGCATCAGTTTCTGGGAAAGGACCCACTGGCATCGAGCTTGCCACAGGTAAAACCTTAAACAACATAAAAAAACAAAATAAGTTTCCTAATGTAAATTAACAGCGTCAGTAGGCAAAAGACCTAAAACTAGGGTGTCATAATTTATATTAAGCAACCAATCCATATGCCATTTATCCTTGAGAAAGGTCCAAAGAGGCTTCGAATATGAACAGGTCAACAAAAAATGCGACTTTGTTTCCTCTGAATTAATACATAACAAATAAGGACAATTTCTTTCTGCCAAATTCTTATGCTTAGCATTTCCTCTAACATTCAATTTACCATAGAGTGTAAGCCATAAAATCTCCCACATAGTAGCAGACACCCTTTTGTTCGTAAGCTGTTTCAAAACATGCCCATTAAGAGCTGGGGAACAATCTTTAAAACTAGCTTTAGAAGGGTACAAGCGAGCCAATAAATGAAAATAGAACTGTTTCCTAGAATTTTGCAAAATATCTGTCCAAGAAATTTTCCATTTATATAGCTTTTGAGCCATGGGAAGAAAGTAATCAGGAAACTGGAGTCTTGAATGAAGTTTTGGAGCCGAACCATATCCTGCCATTTAGATAAATAGTGCAGTAAAACCTGTTGTACTGTACCTCTAGCTCCATCAGAAATGGGGGAAATACTATACAAAACAGTATGGTAAATGAATAATGAATAGAAGAAAAGCAATGGTTCAATCATACCCAATCTTCCTTGTTTTTTACTTAAATAGGTATAACAACGTTTAACAGGGTTAAACCTATTCCCCCAAAGCATCTGGAAAAACATCCCATATAAAGTAGTATCAAGGGAAGAAGGAAGAGGAAAGATATATGCTACAAATTGTAATTGAGGGACTATACATTTCTTCAATATCTGAATTCCATTGATCTTAGAAAGTTCCCAAAATAGCCATCTTCTAACTTTAATCTGAGATTTTGAAAGTGCTGATTCCCAATTTTCTAAGGGAAGGTTTGTTACACCAAACGTAATAACCAAAATGAATATAGACTGTTTAGAGATAGTAATCCCTGACACCTGACATGAATTAATATCCCAAGGACCTATCATTAACCCTTTACATTTAGAAAAATTAAGCTTAGAATTAGAAATAATTGCATATTTATTCAATTCCTGCAAAAACAGAGGAATATGATTAAGATGGGAAAAAAACACAAATATCATCTGCATACGCAATTACAGAGAGGTTAGCAAAAACTCCCCACCTAGATAAACTATTTAAATTCATATTCCCCAGGAGACGAAGTAAGGGGTCAATAGAAAATAAGTAGAGTAAAGGACCCAGAGGACATCCTTGCCAAACAACAGTAAAGATCTTAAATCCATTAGTGATTTGCCCTTTTAAAAAAACTTTCACATAGACAGGAGAATATAATGATATTATGAATTCAATAAAAGCTAAGGGAACCCCATATTTAGCTAATGTAGAAAACAGAAATTCTATCAAAAGCTTTCTCCTGAGCCAAAGGCAGAACGCAGCCTTTATGACCCATCATCAGTAATACTTCAATAAAGTCTATAATAATAACAAGGGCAACTTTGATTTTTTTCCTGGAAGCCCACCAAATTGCTGTACAGAGAGTACCTGGGAAGCATAAATTTTAAGCCGAGCTTTAAGAATATGGGTTAAAATTTTATAATCCGAGTTTAATAATATAATTGGACTCCAATTTGAAATGTCAGTTCTATTCCCTGATTTAAAAAGATAGACTAATAACCCTTCTGAAAAAGTAGTCGGGATCTTTTTCTGTTGAAAGAAAAATAAATATACAGTATGTAAAATAACTGAGATTTGTGAAATACAAACTTTATAAAACCTATTTGAAAGGCCATCTAGTCCCAGGGAAGTACCTGCACTGAGGCTGCGAATTGCATCCGCGACCTCTGTTTCTGTAATCTGTTTCAGCAACAACAAAGCTTCATGTGAATCCACCGGAATCTCAAAATTTCTTAAAAATTCTGAAATATTCTCATTAGAAGGGGCTACCACAGGTTCTAAAGATTGGTAGTGCAATCTAATAAAATTTTCCATATCTGAAACTGAATCTATTAGGTTACCCCTTGCATCCTGCAAAGAGTCAAGTGACATATCTGAAAGGATCTTTTTACAGGCTTCATAAGGGTCCCTGATAGGTGATTTCTGGGTTCCGCTAGAAAGCATTTTGGCTATTATAGTGGCTTTATTGTACTGATAAGTTAACATGTCCTTTTTAATTTTATTAATTTGTAATGAATAATCAAATTTAGTGAGATATAAGATGGAGTATAAGTGTTGTAACTGACTACGAAGGGAGAGATATTTTAAAAACCGTTTGTTTTCCAGAGATTTACTGTAGTTACTGAAAAAACTTTGTAGATCTTTTTTGAATTCTAACCACCATTCCCCCGTATCATCATACAGACAAAAAAACGATAATCTAGCAGATAATAATGCACCAACATTTTTTTGAAGTTCCAAAGATGTTAGTAAAGAAGGATTTAATTTCCATCTATTTTTAAATTTGGGTTTATGGCTCAAATCCTTAATAGTAAATCTTAGCAGCAAATGATCAGAAAATTCACAAGGAACAATAAAAAACTGTCCCTCAGGAAAATTCTGGGAAAGAAAAATATGGTCAATAGTAGTTTTAAAAACACCTCTAACGTATGTAAACCTAGAACCTCTGTTATATATACTACAATCAGTGAGGTCTGCTGTGCTGATTAAGGTTGTTAACATATTAGAATCGCAATACACTTTCTTCCTTTTCTCTCCTCCCACTTGACCCCTAATAATATCACAGTTAAAATCACCTCCCAATATAATCATGTACGAAGACACTAGGTATGGTTGAACCATTTTCAAAAGACCCACTCTATCAGCTTTAGTTTGAGGCCCATAAATGTTGATAAAACGAAAAGCAGAAAGTTTCTATTTT
Source organism: Neoceratodus forsteri (assembly GCA_016271365.2). Classification (NCBI taxonomy): domain Eukaryota; kingdom Metazoa; phylum Chordata; order Ceratodontiformes; family Ceratodontidae; genus Neoceratodus; species Neoceratodus forsteri. The sequence continues at coordinate 235,977,150 of CM028132.1, read as the reverse complement.
CTATCTAACATCAGTAAACGACCTGGAATTAAATCAACTAATTTAACTAAAGAAAAATCATATGATCCAAATAGAATACCCACCCCATCAGCACAATCTGGGCCAAAGGACCAATAAGATGGCCCCCAAATCCAGTGTCTCTTAAATGACAATAAGTATTCCCTGGAACACATTCAAGTTTCTTGTAAAAAAAAAAGATCATAACCAGAATCCTGAATAAAGGAAAAAACTGCTTGTCATTTAACTGGATTCAAAATACTGTGGATGTTTAAAGACCCAATCGAGAAGTAACCCATGAGTGTTAAGTAAACAAAAAACAAAAAAGGGTCAATAACTTGCTTCTTTCATTTCTTTCTTTTTTCTTTTTTTTATTTTTATAGTCCCCTTGACTAGCTCTAATAGAAGGCTGACTACTCCCCACTGATTGGGAATCCACCTCCCCATGTTCCATGTCAGAACCATCATCCGTCAGGAATAAAGCAGCATATGTATTGTCATGCTCTTTAAGTACTGGAGAAGATAATGTAACCGGAGGTTTATTGTTCCTAGAGGAACGTCTTCTTGTGACAGGCAGAAAAGCCTTGCTGTCTACCAATTCACTCTTAATAATAGCAGTCTCCTTATAACAAACTGGTGTTAAAAGAGAACTAATGGGGCTTTTTGAAACCATAGAAGGAGCCCCTAACTTGGGATCTGGGATCACCTCCGACACAGGAGGGGGGTCGAACTAAAACAACTTCCTGCAAAGGAATTGACTTGGAAACTGAGTTTTCAAGCTGAATTTCTTTTTTTTAACAGAAGTAGAGTCCTGTGCTTGTTGTATCAATAGTTCAGGACTAGCACAAGAGGCCTTGTTCTTAGTGACCCAAGGACACTCACTGAAGACATGGCCATTGTCCTCACACAAATCATATTTCATTAGATTAGTACACTGCATCACTATGTGTCCGATGTCCCCACAATTATCACAGCGGGCCTTATCACAGGTACTGGACAAATGAGTTCTTGCACCACATTTATAGCAAGCTCTAGGCTGTCCTGCATAAAAACAAACTCCCTTATCCCTTCCTAACAAGACAGAGTTGGGGATATGTTCCATTCCTGTATCAGTAGCTTTCAATTTAACCTTATATTTCCACCCCTTGTCCAGAAAGACTCTGAATCTAACAGGGCTTCTGGAGTACTTAAGATCTCACATTTCTGAGATAGCCAAAAAGTAATGTCATCAACATGAACACCCTCATTTCAAAACATGATCGTTACATACTTAACTAAAGGTTTTGTTAATGGAATCACTAAAAAAGGGGCCCAAACGGGTGAAGATTTAACTTGTGCATATCTTTCCCAAAAAAGGTCTAAAGCATATGCTGTTCGGAAACTAATGTTGTAATTATCCTCCCCAGAAATATTAATCAAAGCAAAAACATCTTTAGGATAAAAAGACAAAGATTCCTTCAATAAAGTTCGACCAACATAAGTGCGATTTGGTCTGTCCTCTAAACCCCCTTTATATCGGATACGAACAGCATTCCACCTCGGAGCGGCTTCCTTTTTAATTTTAGAAAATAAGTCTGATAATAAGGGTAGTCAGTGTGGGACAGAGTCACCAAGCTTTGGACTCTGTTCATTCATGAGTTTCTCTTCCATAGGAGATTTATCTTTTTCAGAAGTTTCCAACACCTCAGGAACCTTGCTAGCCTCAACCTCTGAGGGCTTCCACTCAGGGGAGGATTGCAAAAAAGTTAAGGAGGTGTCCCAGCTAGGGTCTGGATGCCAGATCCCTTGTTCATTTTGTAGCCATCCTGCCCCATGCAAAGCTGTTTGGGGTGTCCAGTTTATGTCTGCAGCAATCAGAGACGATGGGCCCACTGAAGATCGGGGGAAGGCAGCTGAATGTTAGATTGCTGACCAAGGGGCTTAAAAGGGTCATCTCTGGGGGCACATTTTTGCTGGTAAGTTTTATCTTTTAATTGTAAAAAAAAAAAAAGTCATGGCTTCTGTCTGCGTATCTGGGCAAGTCTGATAAACAATGTCACCTGTTGTTCCTTGCTGTAAATCCTTGCCAGACTGACTCGTTGGAAAACGAAACACAAAGCCTGAGTCAGTCATCAATGCAGGGTCAGAAGAAGCCACTGCAGGCTGCGTTGGTCTTGAGGAAAGAGAAAAAACTTTCAGCATGTAGTCAACGCCCTCATTCGGAATTTCACTCACCCTGGAGTGCAAATTACAGGGACTGGGCTTTCGGCACACACCTGCCTCGGTGTCAGAATTGCCAGCCTGTATTTGAGTATAACAGCAAGTTCCCAGAAAAGAAAAGACAGGCTGTCGGCCCACATCAACTCCGCCTGAACTGTCAACCGGGGGGAAAGGGTGATAAATTTGAATGAGAAACAGTAACCAACTCACCACACTTCAAAACATCAAATGGTTCTGCCGAGTGACCTTTGGAAGTAGAAAGAATCTCTGGTAGGTCTAAACTTTCAGTAACAACCTCATTTGTAATTCGATCAGATGAATCCTCTTTAGTAATAGATGCAGGAAAATCCTCTGTGTCCCGTAACTTCTTTGAATCCGAGCTCACTGGCAAATCTGTAAAAGATGCGGTAGAATTCAAAAAAATCTCCGGTTTACAACCAGTTGCAGTTAAATCTTCCGTCGATAGAAAATTCTCATTGCCATCTTCTAAATCCAATTCCAAACAATCACCGATGAAAGCCTCTTGTTTAAATGAAGTAGGAGAGGAGGCTTGCTCTCCCAGCTCTGCAGCGTCTTGCTGGTCTGATGACTTGCTCTGAGTGGCCATTGCAATGGCCCATAGCCCTCTACTGGCCACCGAGCAACAGCATCAGAGTAGGGGTATGTCCCCAGTGTCCTGGCCAAATTTCCCTCATTCACAAAAAATATCACCAACAGCTTAATCTGGTTCAAGGTCAGTTGGCATTCATCTGTATCCCCCTTCCCATGTCATGCCTGAAAATAGACAGGATATGTCTAATGCACTTACCCGGTCAACAAAAACTAATAAATAATAAATAAAATAAATAAATAAGATACAGTAGATAGCAAATGTGATGCAAACCTCAGTCACAAGATATAAATGATGTATGGAATGACCTTTCTGAGGAGGTTGCAGGGTCAAAAACAGTGGGGTAATTCAAGAATGCATGGGACAGACATAAGGCAATTCTAGTTGGGGGTAGAAGGAAGTAGGCTGTTGGTTTACTATGATCTGCAACTTATCCAATAGGTAGAGAAATGGGAATACTGGGTGGGCCAAGTGGTCCTTATCTGTCGTCAAAGTCTATGTTTCCATATTTCTATGATGACAGTGGAAGTATATAAAGTACACGGTGCAATACAATTTAACTGCAGACATGGGAACAGTGGTAAAAGATATACAGTTGAGTAGATGAATATGCCACACCCTCCTTAAACTATTCCATTGGTTTTTAACCATGAGGTAGTCTTAGCATTAATCACTTACTGCCAACTTGCTTCACTAAATACTTCAATTAAGTCATGACTCTATGATAAATACAGATTGGGGAAAGGGGGATTTGTGAGTAAATATGACATTATTGTTTTCAGTAAATCAGATCCTTACCATGAATAGGCACTAAATACAGTACATAATGCATAATTACTAACATCAAAAGAAGTATAGCCTAGAAGTATTTATATTTATGTATGTACTGTATAGTGAAAGTGGTTTCATGACTGATTCCATTCTACACATTTTATTTTGGAAATATGTAAACAAGAGAACATTTCTTACTTAACCTGATGAACCAATTTGGAACCCTGCAAAGTTGCTTGAAATCAGCTTATGCAGTCTGCATAATCACATGCAAAAGTGTAACAGTTTCTGATTCCTAGGCTGAGCAATTTATTTTACTACTCAATTAAGCTGTGCAGTTTTTCCTCATTAAATGTTCCAGTCATCTACTTTTGCACTGCAACTTGTTAAGGTGCAGTGTGAGGGACATGCTATTAGTCATTTCACAAGTTTCAGCTTTGTGCTTTGCCCATTATCTCCTGTTTCATTAAACTAAACCTTCCCATACCATAGCAGGGCTAGGAAATGTAGTCCAGCTTCTAATAAAAGCAGGTAACTGGGTCTCCATGTTAACCGCTAGTTTGGCATGTGAACTTAATACCAGTGCTCTTAAATGTGCAGTATTCAGATGCTTGTCTCATCCATCACTTACTTGCTCCATATTCAGAAACCAAGCCAAATGCATCTATCATTGTCTTCTTCCCCTATTAGGATTGATGATTTAGGGCCCTTATCATGTGTCAACATATGTAGGATTCTCACACTGAAATCTGATGGATCTCCAAACAGTCATTCACCCATTTTACCCCTCAATACATGCATGTGGAGCTCTATATAGGGATGTAATTATGTAAATCTTTGGTGAAGCCACACCTGGAATACTGTGTGCAGTTCTTGAACCCTCATCTAAAAAAGGACATGAACCACCTGAAGTCTATCCAGTGAAGAGTGACTAAAATAATTTATGATCAAGAAAGGTGGACTTATGAAGATAGATTAGCTGACCTCAGTAGATTTCACTGGAGACCAGGAGAGGTAGAGAAGAGACACATGATTGAAACCTTCAAGTGCCTGAAGGGTATAAACAGGCTAGACACCAGCAACTGTATAAATTTACCAAGGTGTGCATCACAAGGGTCCACAACTATATGCTGTCTGGTGGGATTTTAGGAAGAACATGAAAACATATTTATTCAGTGAGAGGATGGTGGAAAAGTGGAACACTCTGCTAGTGGAGATGGTCAATGTTATAATGGTGGCAGGTTTTAAAAGAAGGTGGGATAGACACATAGGAGTGGTGAGGCTAATAGTGGGAGGGGTTGGAGCAAATGGGACCGTGACGATGAAGGAAGGACAATCTCTCACTTCATCTTTGATGAGGCAGTTGAGTCAGAGTTGACACAAGTAAATCTATTTTTTTAATGATAAATGATAATTATAGTTTATTTTAATGTGATGGTGACCATGACTATGACTGTGAAGGAAGATTTTCTCACTTAATATAGGAAGAGATAGATGGGTTGGAGTTGGTGCAAGTAAATGTATTTTTCTTTAAATGATAAATGAAGAATATATTTTATTTTAACATGGCCATGAGCATAACTGTGAAGAAAGGAAACTCTCTCACTTCATCTTGGATGAGGTTGTTGGGTTGGAGCTGACACAAGTACATGTATTTTTCTTTAAATAGCAAGTGAAAATTATAATTTACCTTTCAGTGACTGTGATTGTAACCATGTGTGGGATGTGAGCACGAATGTAAGCGTGAAGCAAATGGTCCATTAAGGAATAGATTCCCATATCATCACCTGCCTTCAGTACCTGCTGCACATTTAGCAGTGTCTGCTTCAGCACCAGTACAGGTGGAATGGCCTGACACTACAGATGCCAGTACTGGGACAGTGGAGGGATGATTATGGGTGTTTTGGAGGATGATTTATGCACTATGATAGTGGGTCACTTATGTAGTATGATTGCATCAACAGTTCTAACAAAAAACATACTTGAGGAGGCGTGGAGGGAGAAGAAATCATTCTCTCACCTCATTTTAGCTAAAATAAACTTTTTTGAGTGAACACAGGTAAATGTATATTTCTTTAAATGATTCATTAAAATGAAATTTATTTTAATGTGATTGTTGCTGTTAAGTTTTTTTTTTTTTACGTGACTATGCAGAATGGTGGACTGTGCCACCACATTTTAGATGAAATAGATTTCTTGGAGTAGACACAGGTAAATTCATATTTATTGAAATTATTTAGTAAAATTTAATTTAATATAATGTGGCTGTGACTTTTAAGTTTTTTAGTATGACTATGACTGTGAAAGAAGGTAGAGAGACTCTGCCAGCTAATTTTAGATGAAGTACATTTGTTGACGTTGATGCAAGTAAATGTATGTTTCTTTAAATGAGTCATCACAATTAAACTTATTTTAATGTGACCATGACATTTAATGTGACCATGACTGTGAAGGAAAAAGGAGACTCCCAAATAGATAAAAAAATATATTCCAATTAAATATTAACTTTAACAAGAGTGTTCCCTAACTAAAGTAATAAAATGAGAGAGAACTAAAGTAAAAAAAAAGAGAGAGAAAAGTAAATAAATTGTTGATAAGCAGGTTGGCCCTTAAGGTTATCGGAACTAGGCAGTCACCTAGGGGGCCCTTAAATAGAGGGCACCAAAACACAGTTTAAATTTTTATGTTAGAAAATGGGTTACAAAAATCCCAGTCTGTAACTGGCTGAGCCCCTTGAGTAGCGGTGCATTTATGTGCCAACAGAAACCTTGTAAAAACAAGTGCTATACCAACCTGCCTCAGCACAACTGGAATCACTGTGCCCTAACTACAACTTTAAAAAACAAACTGGCAGTCATTTTTTTTTTGCTGTCTTAACAAGTGAAAGAGATCTCCCTCCCCACCCCAATTGCAGTCCCTATAGTCAAGTAATGCAAACTGTGCTATTTAGCTTAATAAAAATTCTTCCACCCTGCTACACACAAAACAGTTTTTATTTTAAAAAATCACTACCGCCACCACAGACACATGCTTGATTGTCATTGGTACACTTGTTACATATTAATAGCTTTCCCATCAATTTCCCCCCACAAAGTCTTGGTTCCATTGGTCTCTCTGCATAGAACAAATAAACCAGTCTGTGAAGTCAGTTAAAAAAACAAAACAAAAAAAGAAGCAAACAAAAACCAACTTTAGTTCTTCTGCTTCTTGCCCATTACTCCAGGAGCCCTGGTGGCACATCACAGCCGCTGTGCTAGACCACAGTCAGTACAATCACATCTGCAGACACAATTCACTCTGTCAGACCACCCTCACTACAGTCCTTACCACACTCACAATGACACTTTTCTCTGGGGACTCTAAAACTTTTATTTGGGATCCCTATATTTTTCCTGAGCCCAGGCCTCTCAAATCAAAAATCCAACCTAGAGTCTTGCTTCTGTACTCATTTCATAGGGCAGCAACTTGTCCACCTGGAAGATTTTGGCTCCCAAATGGCCGAGATATGAGTACAAGTGAAAAAAAAAATAACACTGATAATAATGGCTTAGTCCAGACTTATGTGCAGGACATGGATTTCAGGATTTAGATTTATAAACACGAAAGAAAAAACAGAGAAATAGTTTTGAAAATGTTTCTAAGCCCAATGTAAACAAAAACATAAAAACTATTGGAAACAAAATGTCTAAGAAACTGAAACTATTGCAAAGGATGTACTAAGTCCTAAATAAAGTACAGACTGATGTGCGAAGCAAGTTAAGACTTAGCTCCTGTTCCACTCAGGCCTCAGCTCAAGGTTGTCAGCCTGGCTCTGTTGGTAGCAGATTTACCTCTAGGCCAGATGATCCTTGGCTGTAGCCTGACTCTGGGATTAGGCATATACCATAAATGCTGGCACCTGAGTACCCTTACAGAAATATAGGTGTGCTGTGTACATGCAGAATGCATGCCACTTGCTTAATTGTGCAATGATTGCATGCAGTTCACATACACAAAGTGAACCTATGTGAACCAGGTCTAAACCAAATCAAGTTCGCATGCCACAAGCTTGACATCTGCGTAGCAGGTAAGCTGGTGTGAACATCTTCTGAAAGTTACATCAGGTTCACATCTTGCATGCTTGACATGAGTGCAGCAGTTAAACAGGTGTGAACATCATTTAAACATCACATCAGGTACACATGTTGCATGCATGCCATTTATGCAGCAGCTTAGCTGGTGCAAATGTCATCTAAAAAACACAACTGTTTCTATTTCTCACACTACTGCTAGCAATTAGAGTCATTAAAATACATTTTTATTTGAATTTCCATAATAATTAGATAAACTCATTAATTCTGATCCTTTTGCAAGTTGTTTAATGGCTTTTGATTTTTGTCTGTAAATTACCATTCATTTGAAAAGTATTGTTTGCTTACTGCATTAAAAGCTTATGATATATCCAGTCAACGACCCCCATTCCAGATGTTTGAAGAGGGGCCTCTGTGTTGTGAAGCCTATCCTTTTTGTTTTGGACCATGCAACTCCCTTAAGCATATTTAGTGCCACAAATGCGTTTCTCCATGACTGTTTCATCTAACTTAATTTCCCTTTGTCATTCTGTATTGAGCACATACACCATGCCCATGCACAGCACTCTTTGTGCTGAGTAGGGTCTTGCAAGCATGCACCATACTTCACATTTTGTCACTGAAATGAGGGACATGGACCCTCAAAATGAGGGACAATGAGGGACACTAACCAACATGATGATCAGGACACATCATGAAACTTGGAGATACAGCACCTCAGAACATAGTGGAAACCATTACATTAGCACCTGAGAATGAATTTCTACCATTAAGCAGTGGTGCCATTTAGGTAGGGCAGAGGGTCGACAGTTGCCACCCCCCCCCCCGTATCTGTGCCTAGGTTGTTTTTATGGTGTAGCAATAATGGCTTTAAATTTGGATTTAATCTTTTGCATAATAAGTACCCAACTGGGCTGTGTGTTCTCATGCTGCAGGTACTCTCCAGACATGACTGTGTCTGTATTGTGTTGTCCACTCTCTCCACCTATTAGTGGTGGCACAATCACATGTGATGTGGATGAGCTCTAGCCAAGAAAGAGCATATGAGCCTTGCAAGTGCGACACTGTCTTTCCTGCCACAGAATAGATAGATTGCACACTACAGTTTGGAGGAGTCAGCGAGCACTGAACTCTCAATGGCAGTGTTGTAGCAGCATATTTTTGTTGGTCTACTCTTAGTGAGCCTCCATCTCCCCTGGTGGCTGAAGAGGCAGAGGGTGAGCAAGAAGCTAACCCAGACTAGGCTACCTACTTACTCTACTAGGCTTACCTTGCAAAAAAAAAATAGCACAGACCCCCATGGCAGCAGGCTAGGCTTAGCAGCAGTGGTGACAGTGGTGTGGGTGGCCTTCATAGGCCTTGATCAGTGCAGTGCAGCAACAGCCACAGCAGCAACCAAGCAAGAAGCAAAAAACCCAGGTTGGGTGAGTTCGGTTGGTGAGGTGACTTGTGGATCATGTTGGGGACCTGAGATGGTCAGTTCTAGTATCCAGTTTCTAGTGGAAGTAGAGAGGGGGAGTGGACTGAGAACAGGTCTGGTGGCCCACTATGCCAGGCTGCAGGTTCTGGACATATGGTTGGGTAAGTAAAAGTAAATACATTTTTACAGGGGGATTGGGAAAGGAAGAAGGGCTGAAATATTGATGTGTTTTTCACATTTCTTCACCTTTGGGCAGCTTCATAACTCATTGGGAATGGATACTGAATGGAAAGGAGTTGGGGAGAAAAATCAGTATAAAGTTCTTTTTTGGGTGGGGCAGAATTTCTGCCAGGAAAATAATTGGTTAGTAACTGGGTGGGTTTAAGCCAAAATCTGATGCTTTGCTCTTGGGTATATGAAACCAATACATTTGAATTTTTCCTGACTTGCAAATCACTTTTCAGTCAGAACAGATAAGGTGTATCTTTTAGAGATTTGCAAACATTTTAGAGCTGTCCCTTACATTCATGGACAGTTGAGCGGCATGGTATGCACAGACTATTGAAGCCCCACTATAGTCAGGTTTATGCCCCCCCTTCAGTGAAGCAAAGGGCAAAGAAGACTGTAAGGGTGTGCACCATTGAAATGAATGGGGGTATTTTTTATTATTATTTTATACATTATTGATGGCGAGTTGGAGATTAATGAAGGTCACCGCTCGACTAACAAGGGTCTTGTTAGTAGAACAGTGGCCTTCATTATTCTCCAACTCACCATCATAATATATAAAATAGTAACAGAAAATAACTCCATTCATTTCAAGGGAGTACACCTCAGTACCCTGACCCATGGACATCATCTCTTAAAGACTTCTGCCCCATGCTCCCTAGTACTCAAGTAAGAGACTTTTTACTTATATCTATATTTGGTGGGTTGTCCGAAGCAGCATGGCCATATCCACTTCAGGGTACATGCATGGGTGGGACTGGCCATGTGGGTGTGTGTGTTTTGAGTCATTGCTACTTTTGAGTTTGCACCTTAAAGTCTGTTTGTGTGGAAGCTTTCAAAACTATGGAGATAAAATAGTAGGAGTACAGACCAGACAGAAGTAATTAAGTGGTTTTGTGGGTAAGTTTGTGTATTGGAGGTGGAAGAAACCTCATGTGTTTCCATTGGCATGTGTGTTACAGTTCAACTGTGAAAATGAGATTAGAAAGAGAAGAAAACTGTAAAGCATAACAGGGGCCACAAGCATGCTACATGCATGCAGATATATTCAGACACAGTATGTATTGAAGTACAAGTGAGCCATATGTGTGCAGACAGTATGGCTTAGTGGTTAAAGGCACTGAACTGCAAGTGAGGAGACTTGGAGGCATGAAGACCTGGGTTTGAATCTTATCAACCCCCTCTGTTGTGAATTGTGTGATCCTGACCAAGTCACTCAACTTTTACGTCTTCAGTTATCAGTGATCGCTTTCTTTTTGCACACATACCACATGCATGCAGTCTTTCCCAATTTAACATAAAAATCAGGGTTTCCACAGGTGCTTGCTGTATACATGCCATATGCATGCAATCAGTTCCAATTTAACATTTATATCATATTTGCAGCATACTTATCACTTGAGTAGTTTTCTGTGTGCAGCATGAAAACATTTCATATAATTATTCCTGTAAGGGTATAGTACAAAGTGGGAGCTGTACAGCTGTGGTGCACCATCCTTTCGATCAGACATTAACCTGAGGTCCCTTATGACCATCTCTAAAACTGTCCTGGTGGGAGTCCAGGTGGACCTAAAAGAAACCAAGGCACTTTTTGTTTGAGACAGGGACTTTCCCCAGTGGTCGGGCAAACACTTCCCTTCCAATTAAATTGGTTCATGCAATTATTTGAGGCTGTGTGTAGGTGTTGATATGTGATATGGCTGCCACTACACATTTCTGTCACTTCATTAGCAGTCTTATTTTATTTTAGTCTTTGGTAACTGGGTAAGGCCCACTAGGCACAAGTGCCTGTTTTCAGCGGTGACCTGGGAGCACTGGGGAGGTCAAGTAACATGTTCAGAGTCACACAGTATGCAAGTGGAGGTTGTGGGAATCAAACCCAGGTCTGCAGCGTGTGCCAAGCTCATTCACAGCTCATTACTCTAACCTCTAGGCTATACTGCTAGCCCCCTTGTAAAGAGGTTTTGGATACCGTGTGTAGGAAAGCACTATATAAATGATAACACTTCTTTGGCTTCTTCTGTAAAATTTCTACCAGTAAAACAAAGAAATATGCAACTAAAGAGTCTGAAATATATTGTGGGGACTGTAATGCCATTGCCACATAGCAGAGTTGAGAGTGGTCTCTCGGGGGGGGTGGTGAGGTGAGAAAAAAGCAGAAATATGCTGTCAAAAATAGCAGTGCCCTCTAGAGGATGTTGTCATCAGTCAGCTGGGTTCTAGTCTGAGGAGTGGTAGTGGTCGAGAGCAGAGCCAGGCAGGCCAGAGACAGAGGAGAGTTGGGCTGTAGCAGACTGGCGCAGCAGTAAGCCTAACATGAGTGAACTGAGCAAGCAGTGAGCTGAGCAAATTGAAGTTTTATTCTTATTCTTTATTCTCACTTTGTTTCTCACTTCTGACTTCTCCTGGTTACCCCACTGTACCCGGCTTTCTTCACCCCATCTGGCAATAGGCCTAAGCTGCAGTCCAGCTTTCCTTAATTAATTACCAAAAGTGACATGAAATAATGCAGTATGCTAGGCAGGGAAAGTCAAAGCATTACTTCTGAAAGTAATTGTTGCACAACTATAGGTTGTGTCAAACAACATCCCAAAACACAGTCATGTTCTGTGTTTACTTCATTAAATTGAAGGCTGTCATTTTTTGAGAGAAGGGGAAGAAGATTTAAAAAAATCCTGGGGGGCTCTAGAAGGCAATTTGCTTCTCCTCTGCCACCTCATTTTGGATGAGATTGATGTGGTATTAACAAGACACACAACATCAAGACAGAGTTAATTTTTCTAAATAAGTGACTGTAGGTATTAAAGTAACACATTTCCTTAATTAAAGGAATACTGTCAGCTTTTGTGGGTACTTTTTTAAATCGTTCTAACCGGTGCCTTTTTCCATCTATAGTGCCAGTGATTATATGCTTGCCCTGTAATTTCAGCATACTAGGGTAAAAAAGTAGTTTTTTATTGAAATGCCCTTTTTGCTTGGTCTGAGTATATTCCTGCGGCCAGCCACTCCTGCACATATCCGAGTAAAAAAGTTGCCTGTGATCCAGTCTCTCATGCATAGTATTTTCTAAACATTATCGACATGATTATATTATTGACTTGATTATATCATCTGAATCTACCATTCTTGCTGATCTCTGCAATATAGTTGTTTTCCAGAACTGAGAGGTATTTGATGTAGAAACAGCATTTTTGAAAAGTAAAGCTGTGACTGTGTGCATGCTCATTAATGTCAACGCTGATGCACATGCCTGTCACATCTTTGATTTTTAAAAAATGCCACTGCTACGTGAAATATCCCTTGGTTTTAGAAAGCAACGATACTGCAGAGATCAATGGAAAAGGTAAATTCAGGAGCTATAAATAAGTCAACAAGGTTTAGAAAATACCATGCATGAGAGGCTGGATCACCGGTGACTTTAGTTCTCTGGGACGAATGGGAACGGCTGGTCGTGGGAATAAACTCAGACCAATCAAAAAGGGCATTTCAATAAAAAAACTATCACAGACCAGGCATGTCATCACTGGTACTATAAATGACAAAAAGTAACAGTCTGCAAGATTTAAAAAAGTACCCACAAAACCTGACGTGTCCCTTTAACTAAAGAGAAGAACTACAATCAATACAGTAACCAACTGAGCAAAATAATTCACTTAAACACACGCACACACACACACACACACACACACACACACCCACACCCACACACACACACACACACTGTGCTACAGAAATAAAATAATAAATCACAGACCCAAGACAAAAATAATTAAGAGAAAAACTGAAGAAAACAAATAAGATTAGTGCTCAAACTGCTCACAGGCCTGCCTTTCTTTCTGGCTAAAACAATTCCTCTCCCATAAAGCACTGCTTCAATTTATAAAACAAATGGCTCGATTCTCAAATGATTTGGAATGCCACAAGCCCCAGGTATGCCAAACATATGGTGCTTGGGGCTTGCGGCATTCCCTGGCTGGTAATTGGGATTCTTGATCCCTTGTGCCACATGCTTTTAAGAGTAAAGCAGTTAAGGGAAGGTGTAGGCTGATGGGCAGACTAGATGGGCTGCATGGCTCCCTTCTGCCATCACTTTCTATATTTCTATGTTTCTTTCTATGTTTACTGGTCTAAATTCACAGGCCTTTTTATAGAGTTTGCACTAAATATTTGGCACAAAGCTACCGTAAAAATGGTAAAATGCCACAAATGCACATGACCTTTGAGGATCGGGCACATAGTGCAACAATGTGTTTGGGGCAGTGCAGGGTTTAACTCAGGTCTTGTGCAAGCCCTGCATCAACCTTTGAGAAATAAGTCCAAAATCTCCACTTTGAACTAATAAATCTGCAAAACTAGAAACACACATCTGAAAACTACAGTAGCTGCCCAGTGCACTCTAGATAGTTCTCAGAGCAATTTGGTTCTAAATACTGAGAGTTAGATGTACTTTTCATGTTTTTTCCTTTTTATCAGTCAATCAGGGACAGACTTCTCTCCAACTCTTTTCACAGCAAGACTGCAATGACCACAGTCACTGCATGGCATTCAGTTTGTTTCAGTACCATGTAACCTTCAATCCCATGGCACATTGCAAACTTCACCTGTAGTCCCCACTCTATTGGCAAATTTTCAAAATCCTCCATCCATAAAGTTATGCCGCATTGTGGTTTGAAAATTCACTATGTGGATTAAACTTGTGAATTTGCGTGAGTTCATGAAATTCTCAATGAAACACACGACTATACTTAAGAAACCCATTTCAAATCCTGTCAAGGGTGCAGATGTTCTGGCTGATTCCCTGACTTCCTGACCTATAATAAGGGTTACCAAACAGCATTACTTTAACACTGAATTCTTTCAAGGCTAGGTTGTTCTGCAGCATCCAGTAGTGCCTTCTTTGTGAGTCAAATACCAAGAAAACATTTTATCTACCAAATTCAAATGATGGAAAAGGATGGCATCATCTGCATATATCATCAACTTGGAATCCATAAGCATGTTAGCCACAGGGTCAGTAAACAGTAGTGGAACTAGAGGGAGCAGTGGAGCAGTCATTGCTTCCAAAGCCTCTGTCTGCCAATGAAATTGGTGCTCCCTCACCAAGATGCATACTGATTCCTGACATCGACTTTTTAAGATGGGGGACCAGATATCCCAGTTTTATCAGTACTGTCCCAAACATTTTTGCCCTTCTTCAGTGTCCAACACTTTTCTCTTTAAAACTGTGCTTTGTCCCAATTTAAACCGCAAGCCTGGTTTCCATCCCCAAAACAATGCCCCTTTAGTGCAGTAATGTTACAGCTGCCCTCCTGGCATTTTAAGCTTTAAAGATTTGCTTGCCAGAGTTGTCTTGCCCTGTGGGTGGATTCCAGTCCTTTCTTCCTGCCTGCCATCCAGCTAGCCAGCAGTGTATTCCTTCCTCTGAGACCCAGATCCACATATCAGTAGCCAGCCTCCAACAACAATTGATAAAGTGTTAACGTAGAACTCTGTGGATTGCCCAATGAGGGTGCATGCACACAGCACCCAACAAACTCCAGTGTCACCATTGTGACCCCACAGTCTGCCACATACAATGATCAGTATTGGTCAGAGTTTGCTGCTTGGAACCTTGGTGCATGCATGAAGTGTGCTGGAGTTCAAGGGACAGTGTCTGTTGGTGTCAGATGGTGGGTTGGAGAACCCCTACTCTCTTGCTTTATGGTCAGATGTCTCTTTCTCCTGTTATTTATCTGGACCAATGCCTTATTAATATAAATAAAAATGTACTGCTGAGTTTGTGTTAGAGGAGAAAAAAGACAAGAAGTGAGAGCCTGAGGTGGAGGCCCATGGGGCAGGAGAAGCATGAAGTTGAACAGGACTGCTAGCTCCTGAGAGAGATAGAGGAGGAGGAGGGGGAGGTGCTTTGACACCTGTTAGTGAGTACAATTTCTGTAAAAAAACAAACAAACATAGACTTTAAAAAGAAAAAATCCTTCAGAGAATAAAGAAGAGCCAGATCAGGAGGTTAGATGAGCATGAGATAGGGCCCATGCCATGCAAATCAGGGCTACCAGTTGTTTGGCTCTGAAAGAAAGCAGGAAGGTAGTCATCAGTGAGCTTTAATAAATAAATAAATAAGTATTTTCTCATCCAAACCATGAGTTTAATCAAAAAATAAAAATCCTGAGAAAAATTAGAATTTTCCTTCTGGGATCAAATGTGGGCTGAGATGTAAAAGTGTTTATTTCTTCTCAATTAGCCAAAAATTGCTCCAGGGAACATCTATAATCCCAGTTCTCCTGGGAGCCCCCAGACCCCTGGCTTTATGTCATAATTTTGGGCATCCTATATTCTGACATTTTTCTCATGCTTATCCCAGTTTTTGACTTAAGAAATCTGGTCATCCTAGGCTAAGTTGCTTTGTAAATCTGTGAGCTGCTTCATTTGGCTACTAGATGTATGCAGCAGAGAAAACTGACGATAGTTATGTGTGAAAATGGAACAGCGGGCACATGAGCTAGAGGTGAGTGCATGCTTACATATATAAATGATGCAGTTGCTCACTTGCAGACAGACTAGGCTGCATGTAGTTTGAAGTGAAGAGGCTCTGACTGGGTGCCCAGTGATGTGGGACAAGCACAACTCTCAGCCTCTCTCTCTCTCTCTCTCTAGCCTCACCACTCAAATATGGACATCTCTCACTAGATTCTCACAGTTTGTTTCAGCTCCTGTCTTTCACTGAACTCAGGATACAATTTTTACATGGTGATGGGGTGTGGGGGGCACAATTACTGCTCCTATGATCCCAAATACACATAAAACTTTGTAAATCACATTGGCACCATATTAATACACATCTTTTGTGATGCCTCTTGTGGGATTAGTTAAGTTATATATGTGCAATGCAGTTCTTACTTGTCTCCAGAATGTTGTTTACTTCATTATCCATTTGTATATCAAATACTGGTTTTGTAAGTCTCTGGAAGGTTGTTTACTTTGTTACCTATAATAAATAAAAAAAAAAACACAGATTATGCAGCAGACCACATCACAGTTTCAATTTGACACTCACTTACCAGCATCTTAGTGCCCGTGGTTGACTGTTGTACCCTGCCAAGCCCCCAAACCTGGCTCCACTACAATCAGTAAACAATGTAAATAAACAAAGTGTACATCCTGGAGGCCACTGTAGAGTCCTGGGGCCAGATTCACAAAGTTTGCCGCAACGCAAACCCCATTTGCACTATGCAAACTGAATTTGTGCCATAGTGGTATTCACAAAAGCATAGTTTGCACCCTCAAAGTGGGTTTGCAACAGGGCAAATGTTTGAGGGGGCCGCAATGCAAATGAAGGGGTGGGGACCTGCATATTGGAGCAATTCCATTCATGAAGCATTTCCTCCATACAAGGGCCTTTTTTGGGGTACCCTTGCATGGAAAAAATACCTCCAAGGAAAACCTCTGCTTAACTCTGCACAACCGTAGTGGTAGTCGGAGGTAATGCAAGGTGTTCCCCAACCCACAACACTTTGTTACTGATAGTCCAGTGGTCTATCCTCACTCCCTGACCACCATCCCATAGTAAAAATAATATGTTCTCTGGTTATAAAGTGGTCCCTCCCCCTTCCTCTGATTTCCAATTG
The DNA here is from genome assembly GCA_016271365.2 of Neoceratodus forsteri. Taxonomy (NCBI): domain Eukaryota; kingdom Metazoa; phylum Chordata; order Ceratodontiformes; family Ceratodontidae; genus Neoceratodus; species Neoceratodus forsteri. The sequence goes on along the minus strand of CM028132.1, from coordinate 235,960,230 downwards.
CCAGCCCGTAATAAAAATAAAAATATCCCCTGGCAGTCAAGTGACCCTCCCCAATGTCCAATCGTCATCCCATTATGAAAGAGATAATTCCTGGTAGTAGTGGTCCTCCTCCTCCCCAATGTCCGATTTCCATCCCGTTATTCAAAAAAATATTTCCTAGGCTACCAAGGAACTTTGAGAAAAAAATACTGTGAGGGCGATCAGAGAGGAGGGAAGGACCACTAGATTACCAGGAAATATTTTTTTGCATAATGGGACAGTGATCAGACATCAGGAGGGGGGATGGACTACTAGACTACCAGGGAATTTGTTTCTTTTTTGGTACAGCAATCAGCGATCAGAACAGGGGAAGGACCACCAGACCACCAGTGATGCGGCTGCGGCTGTGTCAGGCAGAGTCTTGGGGTGGATATGCTACAACACCTGCAGCCTATGCAAATGGCTCATAATGGGCATGCAAAGGTCAGCTTGCATCTTGAATGCCCAATGGGCTAATTCGTGTGGCTGGCTTTGTGAATAGCAACTAGTGCACAAAAGCTATACTTTCAAGTGGATTATGCCTGGCTCCAGGTCGGTCGGGCCAGTGCTACAGGGGTTAACGTTGACTCCACCTGGTCTCTATTCACATCTGGATATTACATTGTGCTGTCTGTCTGTGAATAGTAAATTTTAAACCCTGCATAGTCACAAGGCACAGTGCAAATGTTTGTGCTGCACTTGACACTTCTTTGTGAATCTGGCACATGGTTTCTAACTGTGAAAATTACCATGAAATGTTATGGCTTATGCACTGCTTGTCATGTAGTCAGAGAATCAGTCTAGGACTGTCATCTGCATTCTCTAAGCATTCAACTTATTTATGAGAAAGACACAATAAAGCTGTTATAATCCTTCATTTATTTGCACTATACTGGAACCATCCAGGAAAGTATCTCATAGGGGGCTATACACAAAAATTTGCAATTTATGTGTGATTCACGAGCAAAGTGACTTTGCTCCTATATTGACCTGGACAGGTGCAAGGTGCACAGATTTACAACTGCAAGCATCCACAGGGCACCTGTCTGTGGCTCCGCCCCACCAGCATGTAGTTGGATTGGAGCTGTGCATGGTTGGTGTGCAGGACACAAGTGGGCATCCAATTAGATGCCCATCCTGGGTCCCAGAGTGGATCCCTTGTGCTGCGGGTGTGGGGGAGTGTGGGAAGTCATGGGTCTGGGATATTTAAAATTACAGGTACTCACCCAAATGGCTGCCCCAAGCCCACCCTGGCTGCCTGATGAGCTGAGGTGGCAGTATTCAGGGTAATCCTGTTGCCACTGTACCTGCCAGTAACCATTGGGGGGCTGCATAGATACTTACAGCATGGTCCCCCATTGCGTAACAATTTATTCCCAGGCTTGACACTCCATGCCTTAGTTAATAGTGCAGAGTGCTGGCACACCCCAGACCACCTGTGGTGTGTAGCTGATTGATGAATGCCACCAGCAGTCTGCTGGACCCCCGCTGTATGGCATTCACACACAGGGTTGCCTATACACCCAAGATACACAGTGTGTAGACATTCTGCACTTTTATGCATAGACCCTATTGTGCATTAAACATATAAACATAATATTTGGGGATTTTATTTTCTGAAAATCAACACCACAACCCCAAGTCCCATGCTTAATACTACAGTTGTGCAGAATTTTCAAATGCTGCTTCCACTGGAATTTTGTAGAATTTCGGGAATTTACATCTAATTCTGTGGAATTCCATCGGATACAGAATTTTGAAATTCTGAAAATGGAATGTTAACTGTGGAATTATATTCCACAATTATTTAAACCACAGATTAATTGTTTTTAGTCTACACAATATTATTCAGTAGGTTACATGATCCATGAAATATTAATCAACTGTTTACATGGACAGGCTTATCAGAATTCCATAGAATTAAAAAATAAGAAATTCCAAAAAAGGATTTAGAAGCAGAATTGACATTCTGCATGAATTCTGCAGGTAGAATTTTACATTCCACACAGCTCCACCTAGTACTTTTTCTGAATTTTGGGCTTGTTGAAAAAAATCTGCAGGTCCTATGACTAGAAAGGTTTTGATCAACATTGTGAATTTTCAAGAATTTTGTGGCGTGTTTTGTTGAGTTTCACAATACTTTTGAATGTATGTCCATACATTCCTATCATTACATAAAGAATTATGCATGAGTCGGGGGTGTAACCAGAATATTACACACCTGAGGTGTGGTAGGTACATAAACTCTGCGAGTGAAGCTCAAGGAGTTTATAAAAACACCCCACAGTGATGGTGTATGTTCAGTTATGGTTTACACACACACACCCATCCATGTCTTGTTTTTTTATAATTACTAATGAACATTTTTGATTACTGTGGCAGCTGTGTGACAAGTGCTTGAGCTGCTCACAGTGTGAGCTTGAATGACAAGGAGTGATTACAACCACTTGATTGTAATGCATAATTACAACCGGGTGGTTGCCCCTCATTTTTGCAAACTGGTTATCCAAGCATTAAAGATGCTGACTATTAATTATTATTAGTAACTTAGTTATTTGAGATAGTTTTACCAAATAAACAAATGCAGATATGCAGTATTCTTGTTTACAGGTGTGTGACCTGCATAGCATATATATTCATAACTGCTTAAGATGCAAGGGGATGGACATGAGGGACATCAAGTCATTTGTGTCCTTAAATGGCTATGTTAATGTGACCTGGAAGGAAGGAAAGAGGCGCTTGGGTTGGAGGAAAGAAGTATAATAAATAATCCAATGAGATTGCAGAAGCAATTATTGATAGCACTTTGTTTCCTTAACTGCACTGTAGTTACAGTGTATTTACACTGTAACTGAACTGTAATTGCAATGCAGTTACATGCAACAAATGTGTAACTACAGTGTAATTACCCATGCTGCATGCAATTTATGATTACTTACCCTGCAGTTACTTTGAGATTGACACGTAAAGTGTGACCCAATTAGTAATAATGGAGTGAACAGCAAGACAGAGGATTTAGCCCTACAACCTATCAAGGACTGAGTCAGACCCCACCGGGAGTACTGTCTACAGTTCTGAGCTCTTCAATACAGAGAGGACACTGAAACAATTGAGAAAGTGCCACACAGGGCCACCAAAATGATCAGAAGATTGGGGATCATGAGGGATAAGAAGTTGTTGGAGGCCCTTAACATATTCAACTTGGAGACAACATGATGATGAGAGGGTATATGTTCATGGTCTTTTGCATACTCAAGGGTAGGGACATGCTTGAACAGAGGTGTTTGTTCTGGTGTCCTTTAACAGGACACAGGTACATGCCCTAAAGTTCAGAGGTGGTAAATTCAGGTGTAATCTTAGGAGCCATTTTGTCTCCCGGAGAGTGATGAACCTATGAGCTAGCCTATCAGCAGAGGCAATGGGCATGAAGGCAGCAACAGGCCTCTAAGGACAAATTTCTACTTACAAGGGTATCATTTGATACTTTTTGAGTGGATAGAGAAATCCTTATTAATTTGCATATGTTTACACAGCACAATTTTTCAGCCCTGCTTATGAAGTATGGAGAGGAGCTACATGATGGACCTAGATCCCCAGACGACTATGCAACTACTGTGTGTAAAAGTTACTCAGTGATCATATGGCACATATACAGACTGTACAATAAAAAATTGATACGAAGCAAATGGCATTGAGTGAGGGAAATTGTTAAAACAAATATGAGTTATGGGCACAGATTGAGATAGTGTTGTCTGAAGATTTGTTTGGCAGAAGGACAGCTGATGGGGTGAGTAGTAGTGGAAAGAAGGTTGTTCTACAGATGTGTTATTCTCTACCAGAAAGGAAATTTACTAATATTCATTTTATTTTAGTTTTCTTTGTTGATCGGGAAAGGAAGACTAGACAATTTTGCCTATTTTCAATCTTATTCCTGGGGGTGTAGCTAGAAACCAACTGAAATTGAATCAGATTAAGCCGGTAGCATTTTACTGAATGGAGGAAATCTGACCAACACATCAGGAAAATTCCACTACTGTTTTTGAGATGTGCCTTGGGATCCTTTAAGTCCAGCTGAACAACCTCCAGAACAGTTACAGGGGAAATCACTTTACATCTCATCCAAAATAAGGCACCCAAGAGTCCCGCACCTTCCTCATGCTGAACTACAGTGTCAGTACTGGAATTTTACCCAAAGTTCCAAGTGTGGGACAAGAACCCACAATCTTCCAATCTGCCAGCCTCAGAGGTGAGTGTGTAATTTGCTGAGTCAGTGACACTGATTAAAACTGACTTTTACATTTGGGATCAACATCACTTGGTGGGGTGCACAGGCTGACTGTTACCTTTCTGGTAGAGATAGGTGGTAGGAGGAGGACCAGTCCTATGCTTACTGTGTAAAAAGCAAAACAAAAAAACTGACTGCTTGACACTTTAAAAAAAACTTCCTTTATATGTGGATGTCAACATTTCATGGCCAGTGTCCATTTGTACTCTAAAAATTGACAGTTTAATTATAGAGCAGAATCAACAATCACTTAATAGTGTACCATATATTTTAATACATTTCATTTTGGTGCCATAATACATGCCTTACATGCCTATAGATGACAGAATATGGACATTCGTGTGCATGTGCAGTGTTTCAACACTCACACCTCCATACACACTTTCATATTGCTTGCTGTACATTACATGTAACCTGTAATCACAGGAGTCACCACGGTGTCACTCACCCAAGGACCACACAGGAAACACAGAAACATAATTTGCTGGCAGAAGAGGACTGGTAGGTCCATCTAGTCTGCCTTTCTTTCCCTATTACTACACCCTGTACCCCATTTGGTCTCCATTTTCCCTCCCTTCTCCTTTTCCTCTTCTTATTATGCCCATGCACATATCCCATATATGCTTGATGATCCTCACCATCTTTGCCCATACCACCTTTTCCAACAGGCTGTTCCAATTGTGCACTAACCTTTCTGTAAAGAAATATTTCCTCACATCCCTCTTAAACTCCCCCCAAGTTTCTTGCATGCCCCTCTGTTGTGGTTCTCCTTCTCCTCTGAAAGAGGCTCCCCCTGCATTGTGTTCACCCCCATGAAGTACTGATAGGTCTCAATCATGTCCCCCCCCCCTCTCCTCCAGGGAGTATCTGTTGAGTTCCTACAGCATCTCTTTGTATGGCTTCTCATGCAACCACTGCTCCATTTTGGTAGCCCATCTTTGGACCATTTCCACCCTGATAATGTCCTCGTGGAGGTGCAACCTCAAGAACTGGACACAGAACTTCAGCTGGGGTCTTACTAGTAAGTGATACAGTGGCAACATCACCTATCTTCTCCTGCTAGAAATCCCTCTCCCTATGCACCACAGCATACCACTAGCCTTATGTACTGCCTTTCCACACTGCCCTGCTACCTTGCAATTATCAGATAAGATTACCCCTAAGGTACCTCTCTTGCTTAGTGACTATAAATACCTTCCCCCAATCTATACATAGCCCCTAAGTTTCCCCACAACAAGTACTTGACTTTGTACTTTTTGGCATTGAAACCCAGCTGCCACACCCTAGACTATCCCTCTGGTTTCCCCAACTCCCTTTGCATTCTCTCCATGCTTTCCTGGATATCCACACTGTTGTAGATTTTTGTGTCTCCTACAAAGTAACACACCTTGCCTCTAGTCCCAGAGCAATGTCACTTATCAGTATATTGAAAAGGACTGGACCAAGTACTGATCCCTGTGGCAATCCACTGGTCATTCCCTTGACCCTCGACTGACTATAATTTACCACCACCCTCTGCCTCCTATCCTTCAAATAGTTTGATGCTCCGGTTACCATCTTCTCTCCAACCCCCAGGTTGCTAAGTTTAATAATTAGCCTCCTCTGTGGCACATTGTCAAAGGCCTTGCTAAAGTCCAGACAGGCCACATCCAATGCCTTCCCCTAATTCACCTCCCCAGTCAAATAAATCTATAAGATTTGTTTGAAATGATCTCCCTGTGAAATCATGCTGCCAGTTGTCCTGCAGGCCGTTTGCCTCCAGGTACTCTATCAGTCCCTCCTTCAGCAGGGTTTCCATTGATTTCCCCATCATTGATGTAAGACTGACTGGTCTGTAATTACTAGCCTCTTCCCTGCTGCTGCTCTTGTGTAGAAGGACCACATTGACTGAACTCCAGCCCTTTGGAACACCTGCATCTCAATGGGGCCCTGAATAGTGTTGCCAGAGGGGCGGCTAGCACCATGCTCAGTTCATTTAGTACCTTTGGATGAATCCCATATGGCCCCATTGCTTGTCAGGAGTAACTCTCATGGTCATAATTTACATATAATGTAAATTATGAAGCACTGGAACTTCAGCAGCTTATCAGTGAAGAGAGCTGACCTTCCTCTTATGCTGTTTACTGTTGTCTCATGTGCAACAGTCTCTCTGCCTTGCATTGCACCTTCTGCTGTCACACATCCTTAATGCTCCACTACTACTGCACTTTAGCTCTGCCTCACAGAATCTCCTGCAATGTGAGAATGTCAATAGTAAAGTTTCAAGTTGTCTTGAACCCTGATGAGTTTGGACCAAACACAGTAGAAAATCTATTAGAAATCACTGAAAAGGACGCTTGTGTATGTAATGGTAGGAGAACCTTAACGTGCACTTACTCGAGGAAAGAAGGAAGCAAGGAAACATGATAGAGACCTTCAATTATCACAAAGTTTTAAGCGAGGTTGATCTGGGTCACCTTTTTAGGTGCAGCAAAGACAAGAACCTGAGGGAAGGCATAGTTGCAACTGGGCAGGAGGAAGGTTCTAGAAGGAGGCTGGGACACACTTCTTCATGGAGATATTGGTGTACAGGGTAGAATGGGGTACCAGGTGTGGTTATAAACCAGAAAATGGTGGAGGGATTTAAGAGTGGGTTGGATAAAGTCAAGAGGAGAGAATGAGTGTTGAGAATTGGGGGTGGGCCACCATTTAACACCAGATGTGTGAGCTCCACATTGAGCAGATTACAATAGATAGACCATAATGATCTTTTCCTTCCTGCAGTTTTGTATGTTCATATGTTCATGTGAAAATGGACAAACATACTGCCAAACTGGGAAATGTTAACAACACTAACATTGTATCACACAATTAAAACAAAGCAATTCTAAATGTGCTTTACTTGGGGCACACAAACAGATTTTTAAAAAAAAACTGAAGTTTATTCTATTCCTAAAAAATCCTTGCCATAGTCAGTGATGCTCTAGTGCTTCATAATATATTAATATGTGTACTGATGTGCATCTCTTGCTGGAGAAGGATGTTGCTGTTTATACTGAGAGAACTGCTAATCCTTGCTTCATGGTCCTCTCGGCCTAACAGCAAGAGGTACTATTCTTATTCAGTAAGAGACACACACATTACTACACATATAAATTTATTGTAAACACCATAAATGACAGTACAGAGTCCTGAGAGTGTCAAAATATTGCACATATGTACAAATGTCCTCATCACTGAAGGTGTACCATTCGGGATCCCCAATAATTTCTTATAGTGTATATTTAGACATTTATCTATTCCCTTACTTCCATCCTGTCCCCAGATTTTTGCCCCATACAGGATCGGACTTTGTATTTTGGCTTTAACCCCTCTCAGGTCCTAGTACCCATATTTGTAAAGGAATTTATTCATTGCTGGCAAGAATCTTTTTGTTTTAAGGACTGTTTCTTTTATATGTCTTCCCCATTTTAAGTCCTTTGTTATTATTACCCTTAAATAGCAGAATTCATTGACTACTTCTAATCTTTCATCAGTTTTATACATGTACTTATTACTGGTTTTGCCACATACCATAACTTTTGTTTTGTAAAAATTTATTTTCAGATCTGCTTTTTTACATTCCTCTACAAACATTCCCAACATTATTTTTATACCCAAGTAACTGGTTGACATCAACACAATGTCGTCTGTGTAGGCCAGATATGGGCAGGCTTAGTTTCCTGCTCTAGGTATATGAACATTTGTGTCATACATCTTTTTCTAAAATTTGATTTAGATACAGATTAAATAATATAGGTGACAATGTGCATCCTTGCCTCACTCCTTTGTTTGATTTGAATGGGTCACTTTTATTTCCATTTGAATCATATTTTATTTGCTTGGATTTATCATAGTATAATGTTTTAATTATTTCCACCAGACCTTTGTCCATTTTCAGTTTTTCCAGAGCTTCCCATAGTTTACTTCTATTTACTCTGTTGAATGCTGATTTTAAGACTACAGACACAAAATATAGACTTTGTTTCTTCACATTTTTAGACTTGTAAAACAGATGTGTTAATATAAAGTACTGGTCAATGGTCGAGTATCTCAGCTGGAAATCTGCCTAAGCCTTATCTAATTTACCTTCCCTGTCTATCCATTCTGTGATTCTGCTATTTATAATTTTTGTAAGTACTTTCTGAGTGCAGTAGCTTATTGGTCTATAACAGCTTGGGTGACTCTGTTCTCCTTTCTTAAACAGTGGCTCTATTATATTATACCTCTAACTCTCTGGGATATTTCCTTTTTCCATAACTACTTGAAACATTTTCTGTAACAATAAAGTCCTTATTTCTATATTTTGTTTCAGCACCTCTAGGCGCATTGTATGATGCAAAGGATTCTACTGCTATCTGTAGTTCCTTTAAATCAATATTTAAATCTACCTTTGTCCTATTCAGGTAATCCCTTCACAGCTTTTCTAGGTTGAGGACTTTGTGTTTAAGAATATCAGTTTCTGCAGTGCCATGTTGCTGGTCAGTGAAAGCACCTCTCCCTCATCTCTGACATTCCCAAATTGACCATGGAAATCAATGAGGCACAAAGCAGAAGGGTCTACAGTGAAAGACCTAATAAAACAATTAGTTCAGTGAGATTTTTTCTTTCTTTCAGTTCCTTTACTTTCCCTTTTGATGTGAAGTGCACTGGTTTCTTGTATGAATGGTCACTTCCTGGAGTGGGTGATAAGGGGTGATCCCTTATCAGGGATGGTAAGGGTTGTAAGAGGTTATATGGCAGGACTGAGGGGAGAAAGAGCCAGAGAGAGAGAGAGAGAGAGAGAGAGAGAGAGAGAGAAGGGATGGGAGAGAGACAGTCAGCATTTTGCAGTTGATGAGGTTAATCTGTTGTTAACATAACAAAACAGAACACATGCCAGGTTGCAAGTGAGCTCCCAAAATGAACACAGTGGTACAAATAGAAAAAAAAAACAAGGTCACAGATTGTAAGGTGCATCCTTGGCTGTGTCATTAGTATGTAGACAATGTATAGATTATCAAAAAAAAACACAAAAATAAGTTATTACAGTCTTGTAATGTAGATAACTCAACATTGGTATACAGCTGCATACAATGATAATGCAGTAATGTCATCCAGTATGTACCTATCACAGATTACTGCTCACAGTTTTGGAGAGCTTTAAATATTACTGATAGGAAGAAAATTGAATTTATTCAGAGGAAGGCAGGGAGCTTGGCAGTGGGTCCTATAGTGGTAAAGTAGGTTGGGAACTGGCTATGGGACAGGACTCAGAGGGTGGTGGTAAATGGTATGAATTCTGAGGAGAGGGTGGTGATCAGTAGGGTGCCACAGGGGGTCAGTGCTGGGGCCAGTCCTATTCACTGTCTTCATTAATGACATTGCAGAGCATCTGCCGGGAAAGGAATGCCTATTTGCAGATGACACCAAGATCTGCAACAGAGTGGACACAACAGAGGGGTTGGAAAAAATGAGAAAGGATCTAAGCCTATTAGAAGAGTGGTCAGGTGCCTGGAAGTTGAATGTCAATGCTAAAAAGTGCAAGATCAGGCACTTGGGTAACAGGAATGCAAGGGAGGAGTACAGGATGGATGGGGAAATTCTGGCCACCACAAGGTAAGAGAGAGAGACCTAGGGGTTATCATATCTAATGACCTGAAAGTGACCAAACTGTGTGAAAAGGTGGTGGGGAGAGCAATCAGAATGTTGGAGTGCATAGGGAGGGGCATAACAAGCAGGAGGAAAGAGGTGGTGATGCCACTGTACAGATCACTGGTGAGGCTGCAGCTGGAGTACTGTGTCCAGTTCTGGAGACCACATCTCCAGAAGGACATTGATAAAATAGAGGCAGCCTAGAGAAGGGCAATGAAGATGGTACATGGACTGCACCAGAAGCCATATGAGGAAAGACTTAAGGACCTTAACACTATTCACTGGAGGAAAGAAGGGAGAGGGAAGATATTTATTTACTTCAGTCTTTGCTTGCCAGGTAAGGCTCACTAAATACAAGTGCCTGTTTTTAGGCACGATCTGGGAGCACTGGGGAGGTTAAGTGACTTGCTCAGAGTTACACAGTATGCAGGAGGAGGTTGTGGGAATCAAACCCAAGTCTGCTGGTTGTACCAAGCTCATTCACAGTTCATTACTCTAACCTCTAGTCTATACTGCCACACTGCCAGATATGATAGAAACTTTCAAGTACCTTAGGATAATAAACAGGCTACAGGTGGAAATCATATTTCAGAGAAAACTCTGTATAAGAAGAATGGGGCATTACATGAGGCTGAAGGGTGAAAAGCTCAAGGGTATTGTAAGGAAGTATTTTTTCACTGAAAGGGTGGTGGAGCAGTGGAACAGCCTTCCAGCAGCAGTGGTGTGGGTGAAAACAATACAGGGGTACAAAAGTGTATCAGTTAGACATAAGGGTACCATGAAGATGTGCAGAGCAGGAGAACCACAAATCAAATAGAATCTTGGGCTGCAGCAGTGAGTAGGAAAATGGGCAGACTAGGTGGGCCGTTTGGTCCTTACCTGCCAGCAGATTCAATGTTTCTATGCAACAAGAAAGAGTTTGGAACATGAGACATATGAGGAACGTTTGAAACTCCTCAGACTAAATACTCTGCACAGCAGGCGTATTGGGGGAATGTGTAGATGAGGTACAAAATAATTAAAAATTATCTAATGGAATGAATAAATTTTAATTTTAGAATGTAACAAAAAGTAAGGTGACATGTAAAACAAATTAGGACAATCATTTTTAAAACAAGCAAGCATAAAATGTATTACACACTGAGAACAGTAGACATTTTAAATAATCTGCCTTTTGAAGTGGTAAAAGCAAGAATTTCTCTGAGCATAAGAAATGATTGGACAAATTTCTTGGTAAGGAAGGGTTTAGAGGATTATTATAACTAAACAAGGGACAGCTCATATGGGCACCATGCCTTCTACTGTTTCTAAAATTCAAAGAGAATCAAAGTGAATTATGGTGTCACCACTCTAGGAGAAGTATGTTGTTTCACACGTGTTCCCCTTGATTTTTTTCTCCCTTGCTCAATGCATATATTATTGCCCATCTGATTATCGTGTCTGTGTAGCACAGTGTAACATGAATTGCATGTGCCATACAGCTTACAGTATAGACATTGCACATATTACTAATTTTACACTTTATCCATTTGAATAACATAACCTGTCATACATACTGTACAGACTTGGAAACTGATGGTAGATAATGACCACTGGGCCCATCTAATCTGCCCATTTTTAATTATGAACACTTTTGCTATAAACCCAACTTGATCTATAGCACTGTTCCTTCCACTCCCTTCCTTCCTCCTAGGATCCCCCCTATTGTAGGAGTTTATGAAACCTACAACTGCTTTTGCCCCCACTGCCTCCATTGGAATGCTTTTCCAGGAATCGGTCATCCCTTCTGTGAAGACATATTGCCTCACATCTGTCCTGAATCTATCCCCTTCCAGCTTCATATCTTGACTCCTTGTTCTATAGCACTTTTGTTCTGAACTGTATCTCCATCCTGTACCTTATTAAACTCTGTGAGATATTTAAAGGTCTCTATCATATCCACACTCTCTCTACTCTCCTCCAGGGTGTGCATATTGAACTCTTTTAGCCTCTCCTCATAGGGATTCTGATGCAGACCTTGCACCATTTTGACAGCTGTCCTAAAGACCACCTCCACCTGCCTATCTCTTTCCAGAAATGTGGTCTCCAGAACTGGACACAATTCTCCAGGTGTGGTGCTGTGCATTGACCTATACAGGGGCAGCACCACCTCCTTCTTCCTGCTGGTGATATCCCTACCCATTGACCCCAGCATCCCACTAGCCCTCTTGACTGCCTTGTCACATTGTCTGACCACCCTTAGGCCATCTGATATCATTATCCCCCACATCACTTTATTGACTGGTCACTGTCAACATCACTCCACCCATTTTGTACTCTGCCCCCAGATTGCTATGGACCAAATGCATTACTTTGCACTTTTTTGGGCACTAAAAACTAGCTGCTTGATTACCCAGTCAAAGAAATCTCAGATTTGTTTGGCATGACCTTACCCATGTCTGTTGAATAAGTCTATCAGAGGGTCATCTAGTACCTCCTTGAGCTACCTCAGAAACTTTGGATTCACTCCCTCTGGCCCCATAGCTTTGTCCACCTTCAGATTACTGAGTTCTTTATGGACTTTGTCCTCAGAAAAGGGACTACTATCCATTTCCCTCCCCCAAAGCTCTTTGTTTTATTTCTGTGTTCCCGTTCCTTCACCTTGTACTCTGAACACTGGACATAAGTATTTGTTTAAGATGTTTGCCATTTCTTGGTCCCCGTACATATAGTCCCTCCGTCTTTAACCATACAATCCCTTCCTTTGTCTTCTTCTTCTCACTAATATACCTCCCAAATATCTTGTCCCCTTTCGATACTGTCTGAGCTACTGTATAGCAGGTTATATTAGGGCCCGTTAAATTTAGCATGTCTGATATGTGGTACTTATTAGCACCCAATTATATTAGTGGATGGTTCACCCGAAATTACAGTACTGAAATTTTTTAACATTGTGCAACTACTGGAGTAGTTCACACAAAATGCAAACAGTGCTGCTGCAAAACAAAAGTGGTGTGTAGTGCAGATGCCAATCTACTGTACTAAAGCTGAAGAACCCTCCGCCCTCCCCCACACACACACACACACACAATCCCAGCCTGGTGGCTATTTCGCTTCCTTCTAAAGCAACAAGCCTCTGCCTTACATTTCATCAAAATTTGTTTCCTCCTCAGTCTGTGGAAAAAGTTCAGCAAATCTGTGTCAGTCGGGCCACAGGGGAAAAAATTGCACTTGTATGTCCCTGTGTATTAGCTAATGGACTGATGGAGCTGAAAGCGTTAATCCTTGGTGCTATGGCTGTAATTTCTGCTTACTAACTGCAGTTAAATGTTCACCATGCCTTCAGAGTCCCTTGTAGAACTGCAGACTACCTATGGGCATTGCAGAATATTTAGCCACCCTCATTTTTGTCTTCTTTGGGCTGGGGAGTGCCCTGAAGTGGTCAGATACCCCTCAACACAGTGGCAGTCTTACTATCATGATTTTGAATTTTTGTTTTGTTGTTTTAATTAATTTGTTTTAACCACTCAAAAACAGTTAGACTACATAGCAGCAGCGGGCATTAAGTTTAGTCAGAACTGTTAACCAGAAATTTGGGATGCTTTATTGAAATACGTTAAATCTTACTGCAGAAGTAACAGGTTGCAATGTGTGATATTTTCCCATGAATTGAACACAGACTTGTACTTTACTCATCAGTCTTACATAGAATTGATATTTTGATGAATGGAGCCTGTCGGTTTGCTTTCAATTTACGAATAGATTACCATTCATGTTCATTCTATTCTGTATCTAATTGGGATACTTTATGACAAATAATTTTATCTCCCTTGGGTATCTGGGATTGGAAGTTGCTGTATGGTAAAGTCCCCATAAGCCCTTTAACTATGGGTGGTGAGTAGATAATATTTGTGATCCGAATATATTAGCGGTATTTACGTTTCAGCTAATATCGCTAAAATAAAAGGAGCACTAATATTACCTGCTATACAGTATTCTTTCCTCATGTTGTGCCTTTGCACTCCTTACTGCTTTCCCTGCTGTTTCTCCTGGTATGCTTCCCTACCCTCCTCCATATGGGTCTCCTCATACCTTCTGAGATTTTCTCTTTCAGCCTTTACCTTTCCTGCCACCTCTTTCAAGAGCCATAGTGGTCTCATCTTCCTTTTGTTTTTGCTTACTTGCTTGACACTGAGGTGTGTTGCCTCCACTGTGCCCTCTTTTACTTTGACTCACTTTTCCTCCACCACCTCCATGTCTTCTCCCCCTGCCAGGTAATTCCTGAGGCATTCAGCAATTTTTGGACCCTTGGCCCTTTTGAAGATCAGGACCCTTCCCCTTCTGTGGTTGGAAACTGCCCCTGTTCTTAAGTTGAACTATACTGTATGATGATCACTGGTCCACAGAAGGCTTCCAACCTTGATATCTGCAATACTGTCCTTGTTAGTAAGAACTATGTCCAGTATTGCCCAATCATGAGGGGGTTCACTAACTACTTGCCAGAAGAATGCCCCTTGCAGGGAGTCCAGGATATTCCTGCTCCTAGCTTACGCTGTAGCTAAAAGGCTCCAAATTACATCAGGCAGATTGAAGTCCTCCAACAGCAACAGTACTCCTTTTCAGCCACTTTGCCAATTGCTTCTTATATTTATTTATCTGTGCCATCCTTTGTGTCAGAGGCCTGCAGAGCACTCATGTCCAAACAGTGGCTCTGTTTCTCTACTACAGAGTGACCCACATCACATTGACCCCCCCTGAATTCACTGTACCTCCATTGCTTTTATGTTTTCCTTCACATAAAGTACCACACACCCTCCTTTCTTCCCTACCCTGTCTCTTCTGAACATTGTGTAGCCTATTATGATCATGTCCCTGACATAGTTTTCAGTACATTGTAATTTGGTAATGGCCACAATATTCAGGTCTCCCTCCACCATGATGGCCTCTAGGTCTGGGATCTCATTTCTCAGACTCTAGCATTGACACACATCACCTTCCATATTTTGTTTGCTTTTTTCTTGTTGCTGTCTTCTTTTTCCGATTGTTTTACTCTTCCTCACATTTCTCCTCTGACAGCTACCTCCCCCCTTTCTCCTTTGATAACCCACTACTTCCTTGAATAAATTGCATCATGATGGGACTCTCTCCCCTAGAGATCTCCCTACTGTTTGTCTCAGTCTGTCGTGGGCCTCTTTCTACCTCCCCTATTTCTTCCATCCCCCCCCCAACTGCTTTAAATATCCATCGAAGTAACATTTAAACCATCCTCTGAGGACTATAGTTCACTCCTGGATGGAATCAGGCCATTACCTCGGTATAGGATCTTATCCTTCCAAGTTGATCCACAGTCCCCAGTGTAGCCATATCTCTCTTCTCAGCAGCATTTATTCTGCCATTACTTGAAAGCCTTGGTGTGGAGCTCATCTCCTTCCCCAAATAGTACAAGATGCTCTTGCTGCTAACAATTTAAACACATGGGAAACACAGGATCAACCCCTTAAATGATTTACTTTTACCAAAAATGACATTAAAAACATAGAAACATATAATTTGATGGTAGATAAGGACCACTTGGCCCACCTAGTCTGCCCATGTTCCTGCCTAACAGATAAGCTGCAGATCCTAGTTAACCAACAGCTTACTTCCTCCTACCCTCCACTAGGACTGCCATATGTCTGTCCCATGCATTCTTGAATTCCCCCACTGTTCTTGACTCCATGACCTTCTCAGGGAGGCTGTTCCATGCATCCACAACCCTCTCTGTGAAAAAATACTTCCTCACATTACCTCTGAACTGTCCCCCCTCTATCTTCAAATTGTGCCCCCTTGTTCTTGCACATCTCTTTTTCTGAAAGATGCCACCCTATAGGACTTTGTTGATTCCCTTGAGGTACTTAAAAGTTTCTATCATGTCCCCTCTCTCCCTCCTTTTCTCAAGGCTATACATATTAAGCTCCTTTAGTCTTTCTTCTTATGTCTTCTGGTGCAGACCTTGCACCATTTTGGTTGTCCTTCTCTGGACAGCCTCCACACTGTCTACGTCTTTCCGGAGATGGGATCTCCAGAACTGCACACAGTACTCCATTTGGGGTCTCACCAACTGTCTGTACAGAGGGATAACAACTTCCTGTTTTCTACTATTGATGACTCTCCCTATGCATCCCAATATCCCCCCAGTCTTCCTTACTGCCTTCTCACATTGCTTGCCCACCTTCAGGTCATCTGATATAATTACCCCAAGGTCCCTTTTCATTTTTACTGTTGTCAGTATCTCACCCCCCATTGTGTACTCTTCCCCTGGGTTTATGTTTCCCAGGTGCATTACCTTGCACTTCTTTGCATTGAGTCTGAGCTGCCATACATTTGACCATTCCTCCAACCTTGCCAAGTCCCTTCTCATCCTTTTCACTCCATCTTGTGTATTAACCCTGTTGCAGATCTTTGTGTCATCTGCAAAGAGACATACTTTTCCTTCCAGTTCCTCTGCAATGTCACTGATAAAGACATTAAAGGGGACCAGTCCCAAAACTGAACCCTGCGGTACCCCACTAGTAACCCTCCTTTCTTCACTGTGGACTCCATTTACTACTACCCTTTGCGTTATGTTGTCTAGCCAATTTTTTATCCAGGCTACCACCTTGGCACCCACTCCTGAGCTGGCTAAATTGTGTATTAATCTTTTGTGTGGGACTGTATCAAATGCCTTACTAAAATCTAGGTAGGCCACGTCCACAGCCCCTCCCTGGTCAACTACTTTGGTCACCCAGTCAAAGAAATCTATTAGATTCATTTGACACGACCTTCCCATCGTGAAGTCATGCTGCCTTGGGTCCTGTGCCCAATTAGCCTCTAGGTACTCAACAATTCTTTCCTTCAGAAGTGATTCCATCACTTTCTCTACCACAGTGGTCAAACTAACTGGTCTGTAGTTTCCTGCCTCTGTCCTGCTCCCACTTTTGTAAAGAGGAATCACATCCACCCTCCTCCAGTCCTCAGGTACCACCCCATCCTCCCATGATTTGTTGAAAGAGACTAGTCAGCGGCCTCAAAAGTTATACCCTTAGTTTTTTTAGAATTCTTGAGTGAATCCCATCAGGCCCTATTGCTCTGTCCACCTTCAATTTTATTAGTTCTTTCAGAACCCTTTCTTCTGTAAATGGACTGGTATCGACCCCCATCTTCAGAGTGTTTCTCTTGTTTGTTTAGGTACCTCACCCTCCTCTTCCTTTGTGAATACAAAGCAGAAATATTTGTTCAGTATCCCTGCTTTTTTACTGTCACCCTCTACCCACATTCCCTTCCCTTTATTAAGCCTCAGTATCCCTCCTTTGGTCTTTCTTCGCTCCCTAATGTACCTATGAAAGGTCTTATCCCCCTTCCTAACAGAGTTGGCTATCCTTTCCTCGGTTTGGGCCTTTGCTATTCTGACTGCCTTCCCAGCCTCTTTCTGCTTTAACTAATAAAGTTCTCTGTCCTGCTCCTTCTGTGTTTATTTATATTTCCTGAATGCTATCCTTTACTCCTTAACTTTCCCTGCCACCTCTTTTGAGAATCATAGCGTTTTTTTTTTCTTCATTGTGTTTTATTGATTTGCTTCACACAAAGGCTTGTTGCATCTGTGATGGCTATTTGGATTACTCGACATTGTTCCTACACCCCTCCTTATTGCCTGTTTTCTAGTGCTTTTCTGAGGCCCTCTCTCATTTTCCCAAAGTCAGCCCTCCTAAAGTCCAATACTCCTGCTTTTGTATGGCTTGATTGTATGGCTGTGTTTATCGGGAACCACACTGTTTGGTGGTCGCTTGTTCCCAGATGGCTACCCACTTCTAAATCTGAGATTCTTTCTCCATCCCCATTTGAGAGTACCAGGTCTAAGATTGCTCCCTCCTGAGTGGGTTCCAATACTAGCTGTCTGAGGTATGCCCCCTGTAGGGCATCGAGAATGACCCTGCTCTTGGATGTGCCTGCAGCAAAGGTGCTCCAGTTAACATCTGGCATATTCAGGTCCCCCATCAACAATATCTTCCCTTTTTCTGCCATCCTAAGGAAGCCTTCTATCATTTCCTTTTCCAGCCCTCCCCCTGAGATGGGAGTCTGTATACAACCCCCATGCGGATTGTGGTGCAATTTCCTGTCTCCAGGGTGACCCAGAGTGTCTTATCTGCTCCCTGTTTACTCTTACACATGGACCTGACTATGGCACTTCAATTTTGTTTAAGCCCATGACATGCACTTATCAAGTTAGTGCATTAGCAGCCATAGTGGCTCCAACTAGAGTTTGTTTAAACTGAAATGACTGGGACTTGCAAGGAGGAGACTGGGAGGACTGGGACTAGGAAGAGTCACAGCAGGGAGAGGGGGATACAGTCCAGTGATGGGATATGCCATCACATCTATCTGAAAAGGACAGCTTTGCCACTAGGAGCACTGGGAACATCCAGCCCCCCCATCACACACACAGTGCAACAGTAGCATGTATTGGTACCACCATCCATTGACCTTTTTCCCGTAACTGCAGCAATCATCCCTGTGGCCTCCCATGTTGTTGTGCCACCCCCTGAGCCCTGTGAAGAGCAGCCCTGCCCAAGAATATTCTGGATCCTCCCCTCAGCAGCATAAGTCCCTAGCTTAGGACTTCTGTGAGACTGAACTCATTGACACCAGTGTGACGACATGCACCTTGTGTCACACCATTGTTCAGTGCAGGAAATGGTGCAGCCATTTGGGTACAGGTAAATAGCACACATAGCTTATTGAGCAGAAAGGGGAACATGTCTTGAATTGGACCAAGACAGCTGAATGGGATGTCACCCTAGTGGTCCTTCTGTGCCACAGAATGGGCAGCATTGGAAGAGACAACATGGGTCATAATGTGGTATGCAGGTCCCAGAAGAGAACACAAAGAAGACTAAAACTGGGACCTGCAGCCAGATTCAGATGCTGTGTGGGTTACCTGTGAGACTGGTCTCAGGTCCTGAACCCACATCCACCTGTGCCAAAGTGGTGCAGGTCTGTGGGGAGACTATGCTATGTTATCTGTCTGTTTGATTGCCTCCTGTAGTCCTCATCTTATATAAAAAAATAAAAATTAAAAATGTTAAAAAACCAAAAGATTTTTAAAACAAAAATATTTGTACATCTTAATACCTCTCTGTCCTGATTGTTGATTCGACTTCATTCTATCCATCTAAATTCTGCTGTCAGCTATTCTCCAGTTTAATGAAACAAAACAGATTTCTGATTTCCTCTCCATTGTTCTCTTTCTTGTACAACTGTGCAGTCCTTACACCATCATTGTCTTCTTCTCTGACTACTATATTTTTGTAAAATACTGTGGTAAAGCAAAATATACCTACATTTGGTACTCCTAGAATTTTTCCTCAGCTACCAGAATAAATATGTCACAATGCTACATACTGCTATATTCTGCTGCACTGTGTTTTAGTCTCTCACAGCAGTCCTTGTAGCATACTTTAAATAAATCGTTGTGCCACACACATAATACTGTTTATAGAAATTGTATATTCCCAAATATTTTCTCAGCTGCCAGCAATAATACGTCACGCTACTACATGCTGCTATATGGTGCTGTGCTGCATGTCAGTATCCTGCTATAGTCCTTGTAACATACTTAAATAACAATTGTGTGCAAAGAGCACTATATACTGAAATTTAGCACTCCAAGAATTTTTCTCAACTACCTGAAATTACATGTCAGACTGCCACATGGTTCTGCACTGTGTGTCAGTTCCCCATAATAGTCCTTGTAATACACTTCAATGAACTAGTGTGTGAGAAGCACAACACATTGAAATTCTTTACTCCCATAATTTTTCTCAGATACCAGAAATTACATCTCATGCTGGTATGTGCTGTTACAAGGTGCAACACTGTGTTGTGGTTCCCTGCCACAGTCTTTGTAATGCACTGTAATGAAAATTGTGTGGGAAATATAATGAAATTTGGTACTCCTGGAACTTTTCTCAATTACCAGAACAGATATGTCATGCTGCTACATGCTGCTATATGGTGCAGTGTTGTGTATAAGCCCCTCATTGTGTATCAGTACTTGTAATGTACTTTAATGAACACTGTGTGCAAAAAAGCATGATATACACAAAATCTGTACTCCTAGAAGTTTTCTTAGCAACCAAAAATTATATGTCAGGGTGCTACATGGTACTGTGTTGTGTGCCAGTTCATCACCACAGTCCTTGTAATGCACATTAATGAACACTGTGCAGAAACAACACAATATTCAAAACTCCCAGAATTTTTCTCCTCTACCAGAAATGATATGCCAGCTGCAACCAGGTTGAGGAGGTTGTTGCATGTGGTGGCAGGTAATTATAATCTTATTAGCAGAGGTAGGCAGCAGATGAGGAGGTACAGTATTAACAGGAGTGGTAGTGTTTTGTTGATGTGTTTGCTGTAACACTGACCACATTGAAAAACTGGTAGAAAAGATGGTGATGGCTTTCATGCTGGAGAAGGATACATTCAGGACAGGATGGACAGAGACCTATGAACACAAAAGAGAAATTATTTAGACTGTGGTACATTCCTTTTCATGGTGTACTGGTCAAACAAAGCAAAATTTAACCCCTGCTGTACTGCGGACTAATAAAACAGTCCAGAATCCCAATATGTTCTAATTCTGTTGACAGCCCAAGGGTTAAAAACTGAAAAGAAAGAACTTTTGGAAAAGATTCTTACTTTCACAATGATGATAGCCATGCTGTGAATTGGCACAAAGAAAATTATTTAGACTCCACTCACAGCCGCTGTGGTGACCGCACTGAATGTCCATTGTGCAGTCCCATTCTTACTATATCTGTCACCTGTGAAGAAAAAGAAGAATTATTTTGCCTCACTTTGCCACTGTGATAGTTGGACAATATATCTGTTGGCCTCTCCCCCTCTTACTACACCTGTTGCTTGTGAAGAAGAAACAGAAATCATTTTGCCTCAACTGGCCACTGTGGTGGCTGCATAGTATATGCACTGGCCACTCCCAATTCTACTGTATCTGTCACCCATGAAGAAAAAAAAGAAATTATTTTGTCTCACTTGACCACTATGTACCAGTGAGAGGAAAACTTCAATTGTAAAAGAAAAATCTTGTAATGATAACTACCATCAAATAAGTAATGGTCGTGACATTTAGTGGAACAATGGTGCCACACAGAGAGGTGGTAGAGGAACAGGCAACATAAGTTTGTTCCTTGAGGGTTATCTGGTTTGGTTACTGGCTTGTAAGTCCTCCCTTTGAATGGCCAAACATACAGTGAGAGTGAGATGAAAGAAACACATTTTTTGTTTTAATTTAGTTTTTGCCAGGAAAAAACACACTAACCTTCGACTTGTTTCCCGGTGTGTCCTGGGAGCACAGGGAAATTAAGTGACTTACTTATGGTCACACAATATGTAGGTGGTCACTGTGGAAATCCATCCCAGTTCTCCAGGTTTGCAGCTCAGTGCTCCTATCCGCTACTCTATGCTGCCTCCATTTTAATGTCTTATAAGCAATTAGGTTGAAGCCCCTCCTGTGTAAGGAGTCTCCACCCCCAGTGAGGATGAGCGGTGCCCAGAGAAGTGGTTGAAGTGGATTCTTTTACTATGTTTCATTTCAAATTAGAGTAACACCTACTAACTCCTTTGGGTACCTAATAACCCGCTTGGTGGGAGATGTACCACAGTGGGCTAATAGCCTTCTGTACATCTACAAACTCCAAGTATATCTCCAAGTATAACAACAGTGAAAGTCAGTTACCATCATAGCAGACAAAAGTAGGCCTTAATGAAAGTGAGCTGTTGCTGCTTTGATTGGCTGGCTGGAGGGCCGGTTTGAGGGCTGGCTGCCTGTAGGTCTGCCTGACAATGGCAGTTATGCTGGATTGAGAGTCTGGGTTTTCCAGTCTGGTCTGTATGCATGTGGTGTAGGTGGTAGCCCATGCTTTTTCATGATGTGGATGACTCAAGTAGGCCAGAGGTGGAGGAGGTAATATCTTGTTTTCTGGGGAAGGCATAGTCTGCCTGACAGAGAATGGCATTTATGTTGGATTAAGAGTCCAGGTTTCCTCTTCTGGATGCATGCAGTTGAGACAGCAGTAGCCCATGTTATAGTTTGCTTTTAATTGTGTAGTGTTCAGTGATTTTCCAATTTGTCTGTAGGCATCATGTTGGAGGGGGCAGAGGCAGGTGATTGGATACATGCAGGGAACAGCAGCATAACATTGGGTGAGAAATAATGACATAGGTCAAGACAAAATGTGAATCATAAAGAAAAGGATTAAACTGATGAGAGGGAAAGGATGGACAAACTGTAAAGTTTTTTATGCTTCATCCTCATCAAGGAAGCAGCTGTCACAGTGTTCTAGACTGGAGTTATCCCCAGATGGGAATTCTTTATCCATCTGTGCCTCCTCCACCTCAGTAGAAGGCAATCTGCCAGTGCCAACAACTTCCTACTTTTCACATTCACCTTCACCACAACTGCAGCCTTCATATGGAAGGAACGCAGCATGTACAGGGGACATGATAGAGGTCTTTAAATATTTGAAGGGGGATCAATTGGGTAAACACAGAGGGTTTGCTCAAACTGAAAGGGGTTGGACTACAAGGGGCTACAGCCTTAAACTAGTTAGGGGGAAGTTCAGAGAAGAAGTGAAGACACACTACTTCATGGAGAGGGGGGTTGCATCTTGGAACGCGTAACCAGAGGAGATGGTGGCAATGGAATCAGTGGGAGAATTCAAGAGGGTTTGGGACTGATACATGGTCATGGTACAAGTAGAGAGGGAAGTGAAAAGCGGGGGAACCTGGGAATAAGGAAATAAAAAGGGGAGGGGTGGGCAGCAGCAGTGATGTAACTGTGAGATGCATCTCAGGCAGACAGGAAAGACTGTTAGTCCTAATCTGCTGGCAACTTAGTATGTTAGTATGTTAGCATGATTGTGTTGCATGAATTCGGCCTTGCATTCATTTTGATAAGTTTTAGCATGCCTACATTTCTTGGTGATTGAGCTGTATACCTGTCTCACACTGATCCCTACTGAACTGATTACCTGCTGCACATTGACACTTAATGTTGGACAGCTCATGTATTTGATTGCTACTGATATCAGTGCTTGCCAGTCAGTGACCTTACTATTCCAGTATAGCAAGGGATCATCCATGATGGTACGGGGCCTGGTGTCCACCAAATGTACATCCACTGTGCATTGTGCTGCCTGCAATCCTGCTGTATCATCAGCTTCTTCCTCATTCATTTCCTCCACATTTTCAAATCCATCATAGTACAAAACATCCCAAAGTAGGTTTGTTGGGATTTGCTCTTTTACCTTGCATGTTTTCTCAGCCCATTTCCCATACGAGGTGGTAGCAATACCTAGTCTATGTGGAGGTTTGTGTTTCAATAACTGTGACTTTAGCATCTCTGCTCCATGTACCCATCTTATTAGAAGATAGATCAAGTTTTGGACCTGATCACACCTGTCTTTAATTATTGATGTCAGGCCACATTTTTAATGTGGGTCCAGCATTGTGGCAATAGCAAAATGTGTTGACCACAGTAGGATATAAATGTGGGTGTTGTAGTTCAAGTCATTGAGCATGTGATCCATTCTCCCATATTACTCTCCTCTCACCGTTTAAGCAGAACATACAGACCTCATTGGGGCCCCTATGCAGCCCAGGACCCTCACCCAAGTATGGTAAATGGTTACTGAAGGCTGAAATACAAAGAATTGTACCCTCTGATGGAGGTTTGACTAAGAATGACTAAACATACCACCTCAACTTCTGCATACATGGAGTCTGTATATACCACAGCAAAGTTGAGTGATGAATGTATGTTCCTACAAGAACGCTTGGAATGCATATCATGCACCAACTACTTTTCTGTAAATTTGTTTGTAACTCTTTGCACATATAATTTGTACTCTCAATCTATGTATGTATAACTGTCTTGGACAACAGCAGGTCCATCTTGTAAATGAGCTTGCTCAATGATGATCACCTGGATGAATAAAGATTTGATTTGATTTGATTAAAGGGACACTGTCAACCTTTGTTGCATCATATTATTTCTATTTGAAACCCGATATTTTATGATTACTTACCTTCTCTAAAACTCACTGAAGTTGTTGGCTGTTTGATTGGCTTCCTTGTGTAGCAGTAATGGAATGCATGGGTATGGTGCAGTTGTACCCAGCCTTGTTCTGCTTCAAATCCTTGATCTACTCTTATAGCATACATACTGAACATTAGGAACACCTCTTAAAAGTGCAGCTGCTCATGATGTTATAGCCTTCTCTTCTCCCACAGCATCATGAGTGGCTAGCTTGTGTTAGAAGAATTCCCAAGACCAGGAAAGTGGAATTGATCAAAGAAAATAAACAAACACGTTTGTATGTTGTTACACCAGTATGGTGGGCAATCTGTTTTTTACTTTTAAAAACAACAAAATGAATCAGGATCAAACTACCAGCTATATCAGCATTCTATACATAATGTGAGCAATCATCTTATGTTTTTTTTTAAATCTAGGAACATATTGAGGCTTAAGTGGTTTGACAGTGTCTCTTTAAAGCACGATGTCCAATATCACCACCTGCTTCCAGCAACTGCTGTACATTCAACAGTGTCTTCCTCAACACATGTTGAAGTGGGATGGCCTGACTGATACAGACAGTGTTCCTACTCTGTGCCTGCGTTCCACATTTGAATAGCTTGAGAATCATGGTCATGCCATTCATTAGTCACTACTGATCTGTTGTCGTAGACATGGATACTATGGAACTGTCATGACTTGTATGTATCAGCAGACATTCAGAGATGGCTTTCTACTGCCCATACAAGTGCTCAGTTATGTACAGTGTCGAGTTCCATCTGATGATGACTTTCAGCTTTATACAGTGCTGAAGCAATTTGTTCCACAGGTACTTAAGCTGGTAATAGGCCTTTCTGAAATGGCAAAATGGGCACAGATGTGATGGCAAAAGAACATTTGTATGAACAGTAATGGACCTCACTCATCACAGTTTAAAAAACAAAACAATATATTTTACTTTATCTTATTTTTGAAGATTTTCAGACCCATAGCAAGTATGACCACTGCTATATTTCAATGTTTCACAACAATCAGTTGCTTTTTCAGGAAAATAGTCTGAAAACATACAGATTTAATTGTTGTTAATTTTAGTACAATAAGTAAAGTGAGGTGGGTCAGAGTGCTTCCATAAAAAATTATCTACATGACAACAAATACTGCCAATATCCATACCAAGTCACATTTGAATATGATGTGCATTTTCATTTTTTAATATATTTATTCTCCCTTTCATACATACCTATTTAGATAAAAAATATAGCAGAATAATGAATTCAGTCTGAACATGCTTCATGTAAGCTATAACCCACAACAGGCCATGGGTGTATGGGGACATTAATGCATGCCCCAGGTGCGTTGTGAGGCATGGCACTGAAGGAAGAGTGACCTCCAACCATCTGTAGAGTGCTTTAATGCTCCCATACTCCCATGGCCCATAGTGGGTTATTGCACTTATAAAATGGGTTAGTAGATGAGACTGCCCAACCGTCCAAACTTTTAAGGGAGTACTTAAAACATCTTTTTAAACATGGGTATAATGATTTTTAAATGTTATTAAGTTTGGATAATTTTTATTGTTTTTAGTAATATTGTTTTATTATGTGATGTACAGGTGCCTTGGTTCTAGAAAGGTGCCTTTTTACAAATAAAGTTTTGATTGATTGATTGATTTATTGATTTGATTTGAAAAAATAAGTTAACTTTTTTTTGTTTGTTTAAATAGGAGAAATGCATGTGTATCCTGCCATATGGAAAAGTAGTTTACAGTAACACATGACAATTTAATAAGTTTAAAAAAAAAGTTATAGTAGAGTTAATGTAAAAAACTGGTCTGCAAAGTGTGTTATAAACAAAATTATTCCAAACATGTTTTGGTGATGTTTACATTTGTTGACGTCACGCACCATTGAACTGCAAAATGCAAAGTGGAGCAAGTAGAACAAAAGATTAACCTGCAAAGCAGAGACTTTTTTTAAACTACTCTGCATGCTGCTGACTTGAGTGACATTGGGAGATCATGATTTATCCTTCAGAGAAAATATTCATTACTAGCAGTCTGTTTCAGTGATGTCTGCTGCCGAACAGCTGCTGCAATGTCTAATTACCAGCAGACACTAATTCCTGCTGCCCAACGGCTGCTCTCTCTCTCTTTCTCTCTCTCTCTCTCTCTCTCTCTCTCACAGGTGCTGGTGAAAATGCACAGAAATTCAGCATTATGTGGTTGCTAAGTAAGAGCTGTTAGACTCTCCTGGAAAGTGCAGTCACTAATTTCATCCACACCGGGTCATAATGTCGGCAACAAAAACTGCACAGCAATTTCTGCCCAAGCAAAATGCCGAAACCCCATAAAATGTTGCGCAAAACGATGTCTGACACAAAATGTTGCCAAGTCTTAAGGCGGCATTGAAGATTCTTTGTTTTGCCAGGGGGAGGGACTCATCACCCCTGCATGCCCTCACATATGGGACTTTGCTCCCACAGCCCTGGACTAAAAATAACCAACTCCAAGGAGGTGTGGATTTAGAGGATGTGAAGAAACTAGGGATGGGGGAAAGTTTTTTTTTAAATGTTGCAAGACTGGGAGACCTGGGGGAAACCAAACCATGGCCCCATGTCTCCCATGCAACTGTGTGCTGCTGCCTTAGCCACTCCACAATGGAAGTAGCTCGACTAGGTACCTCAACAATAGTAAATTGATCCTTCCCTCATTCCAGTGGACAGCGACAGGGGTAGAGATAATTCCTTTATGCTATTCTACCCCTTTCACTATGAATGTTCTCACTGTTGTAACAATGCGGTTAATAGGGCACTGCTATTGCAGTGACATATTGACCTGGTATCATTTCATCCCTACTGTTCAATGGCGCACTCATACTGTTTAAGTTATAGCCATTGGACTATAAAGCTGCAGAACATACAGCCATCGGGAGGGATCTACGATGTCGGTTCAACAATACGTTTGTCGACCAGCATCACATTGGTGGGATTTATGCCCACTGCTAGTTGCAGTAGACATAAATCCTGAATGTCTCCCGGTCCTGTTTTTTCATCAGGGGCTTCACCCCCGAACCCCCATGCAGTGGGCTCTGCCAACCTCACCACCCATAATAAAGTCGGAGTTGATTTTGGGAAGGGGGTACAGGACCAGGAGACGATGTGCCCCTGTCTCAGGCACACCAATACAGTGATCCATCAATGCACAGTAGATTTAGTAGACAATGACATAGGTGACTGTGTTGGTGTCGCTGTCAGGGGGAGCATACCAATCAGGAGTAGAGCTGGGGGACAGTGTGTAACAGACTGACAGCGAAGTGTGCAAATTGTGGTCCAGTCCTGACCTACAGTACATCACAGTTCAACTGTGACCTGTCACTCATTAGGGATTTCAATTTCCCTCGCTAAGCTGACTTTTTAAATATGGCATTGATATAAGTGGCTGTGAAAGTAACAAGGAGTGATTTCACTTTTTAACATATTGTGCTGAATGTGACAGCATATGTAGGTTGGCAGTGAAAGTGTGGGTGTACTACTCATTAATCAGTGCTCACATAACTGATTTTAACTAAATAAGGATACAGATTTACAGCCTATTTCTCAACCCATTTAATAAATAGTCCTAAAAAAGTATGCACATTTACTTTATTTCATCTATTTTTCAGCTCACATGTAAACTGCCTTAGCCACAATTTAATAACAAAGTCTCTACACTTCACTTAATACATATTTAACTAATGTGTGCTTCTCCTATTTCACATAACTTTTAAATAAACAGTATATATTCCCGATGTTAATTGGAGCACCTTTGCTGCAGGCACATCCAAAAGCACTCTTGATGCCCTACAAGGGACCTGCCTCAGACAGCTAGTATTGGAACCCACTTGGGAGGGAGCAATCTTAGACCTGGTACTCTCAAATGGGGATGGAGAAAGGATCTCAGATTTAGAAGTCAGTAGCCATCTGGGAACAAGTGACCTCCAAACAGTGTGGATCATGATAAACACAGCCATAGAGTCAAGCCATACAAAGCAAGAGTATTGGAATTTCAGAGGGCTGACTTTAGGAAAATGAGAGAGTGCCTCAGAAAAGCACTAGCAAACAGGCAAGAAGGAGGGGTGGAGGAACAAAAGGGAATAATCAAAACAGCCATCACAGAGGCAACAAGCCTTTGTGTGAAGCAAATCAGCAAAACAAAATGAAGGAAAAAAACACTATGGTTCTCAAAAGAGGTGGCAGGGAAGGTTAAGGGGAAAAGGATAGCATTCAGGAAATATAAAGAAACACAGAAGGAGCAGGTCAGAGAACCTTATTAGTTAAAGCAGAACTAGGCAGGGAGGACAGACTAGCAAAGGCCCAAACTAAGGAAAAAATAGCCAACTCTGTTAAGAAGGGGGATAAAACCTTTTATAGGTACGTTAGGAAGTGAAGAAGGACCAAGGGAGGGATGCTGGGGCTTAATAAAGGGGAGGGAATGTGGGCATAGGGTGGCAGTGAAAAAGCAGGGATACTGAATGAATATTTCTGCTTAGTATTCACAATGGAAGAGGAGGGGAAGGTACCTAAACAAAACAAGAGAAACACTCTAGATAGGGGGGTTGATACCAGTCCATTCACAGAAGAAAGGGCTATGAAAGAACTATTAAAACTGAAGGTGGACAAAGCAATGGGGACTGAAGGGATTCACCCCAGAATTCTAAAAGAACTAAGGGTAGAACTAGTGACACCACTGACTACTCTCTTTAAAAAATCATGAGAGGATGTGGTGGTACCTGAGGACTGGAGGAGGTGGATATGAATCCACTTCACAAAAGTGGAAGCAGGGCAGAGGCAGGAAACTACAGACCAGTTAGTTTGACCTCAGTAGTAGGGAAAATGATGGAATCACTTCTGAAGGAAAGAATTGCTGAGTACCTAGAGGCCAGTGGGGCACAGGACACAAGGCAGCATGAATTCACAGTGGGAAAGTCATGTTAGACAAATCTAATAAATTTCTTTGACTGGGTGACCAAAGTAGTAGACCACGGTGGAACCGTGGACATGGC
The DNA here is from genome assembly GCA_016271365.2 of Neoceratodus forsteri. NCBI lineage: Eukaryota > Metazoa > Chordata > Ceratodontiformes > Ceratodontidae > Neoceratodus > Neoceratodus forsteri. Next base: position 235,931,144 of record CM028132.1, on the reverse strand, counting down.
TTACCTAAATTTTAGCAAGGCATTTGACACAGTCCCACACAAAAGATTAATATACAAGTTAGCAAGCCTTGGAGTGGGTCCCAAGGTGGTAGCCTGGATAAAAAATTGAAATTAGCTGGACAACAGGATGCAAAGGGTAGTAGTAAATGGAGTCCACAGTGAAGAAAGGAGGGTTACTAGTGGGGTACCACAGGGATCAGTACTGGGACCGGTCATCTTTAATGTCTTTATAAGTGACATTGCAGAGTAACTGGAAGGAAAAGTATGTCTCTTTGCAGATGACACAAAGATCTGCAACAGGGTTGATACACAACCTGGAGTGGAAAGGATGAGAAGGGACTTGGCAAGGTTGGAGGAATGGTCAAATATATGGCAGCTCAGATTCAATGCAAAGAAGTGCAAAGTAGGGGAAGAGTACACAGTGGGGGGTGAGATACTAACAACAAAAATGGAAAGGGACCTTGGGGTAATTATATTAGATGATCTAAAGGTGGGCAAGCAATGTGAGAAGGCAGTAAGGAGGGCAGGGGGGATACTGGGATGCATAAAGAGAGGCATCAACAGTAGAAAATAGGAAGCTGTTATCCCTCTATACAGACAGTTGGCGAGACCCATCTGGAGTACTGTGTGCAGTTCTGGAGACTCCATCTCTGCAAAGACATAGACAGAGTGGAGGCTGTCCAGAGGAGGGCAACCAAAATGGTGCAGGGTCTGCACCAGAAGACATACAAAGAGAGAGAGACTAAAGGAGCTTAATCTGTATAGCCTCAAGGAAAGGAGGGAGACGGTGGGCATCATAGAAACTTTCAAGTACCTCAAGGGAATCAACAAAGTCCAAGAGGGTAGCATCTTTCAGAAAAAGAGATGTGTAAGAACAAGGGGGCACAATTTGAAGATGGAGGGGGACAGCTCAGAGGTAATGTGAGGAAGTATTTTTTTCATGGAGAGGGCTGTGGATGCATGGAACAGTCTTCCTGAGGAGGTTGTGGAGCCAAGAACAGTGGGCAAATTCAAGAATACATGGGACAGACATAGCATAATTCTAGTGGGGGGAGGAGGAAGTAGGCTGTTGGTTAACTAGGATCTGCAGCTTATCCATCAAGTAGGGAAATGGGCAGTCTCGGTGGGCTAGGTGGTGCTTATCTGCCATCAAATTCTATGTTTCTATAGTCAATGCCTTGCTACTATTATGTGTCCTTAATTACAGATACCTTCCAAATTTAGCAGGTACCCTAGGAACATCCTAGAACACCTCAGCACTGAGGAAAGGCACAAAAGCACTTAGGCAAGGTTTACTTGCAAATTCCCATTCCAGATAACCTTTGCCTCATTGCTTTTGTGTTGTGGTTCTTTGACTTTTAGATTGTTCTCCTAATTTGGTCTCTGCTATGAACCAGTTGCAAACTACAGCTGCTTCATCTTTCCCCTGGGCTGTTTCAGATGAGGTACACTGATGAATCCTGTGTATGATAAGGATGTTTCTGTGTCTTTTGTTTCCAGCCTTTGCACTCTGTGAGATGTTGTTTAGCAACATACCCTCCTGCTTGAAGTGGAGCTAGTCTATATTCTTTGACAGTGATTTGTATATACTTCTCACAATGCCATGACATTATGAGGATATGTGTGACTTTACATTTTTTTGGAACTTGGCTTTATTGCCAGTGCCTCTTCTGGGTAACCCTTGCACCAGTGCTTTTGTGCTGAGGTTCTTTGTCTTTTGTTCTCTAGTGTATATTTCTTGGACAATTGTTGGGAGTTACCTAGGGGAGATGTGGACCAGGATGCCATATATAGCTGGAATTGGCTGACCGTGGCTTATCAAGAGTTGATTGTGTCTGCTTACCAGTGTAAATAACATGAGGAAGCAATCCATTAAACAGTAGGCTAACATTGTGTAATTATGGTTAGCCATGGTGGAGTCACCAGGTCCAATTTAGAAATGGCACAAGGTTGAACGGCACAAGCAAAAGTGATATTTTGTTCGTGATATCTGTCCCTACTTGAACAATCCCCAACCCTAACTATGAGCAATATGGTTATTTGCACCAAAAAGAAAGGGGCATGCCTGCAATTGGCAATAGGCAGGTGCCAACAAGTGATATCTAGCAATTGGAGGTGCGCACATGCACAAACACCCCCCTCACCACACACACACAACTACACACCCTGTTTGTTTAACCTTCCTGAGATTTAATTATCTTGCCTTATCAGGCCTAATGGCTGATACAGCTTTTCTGGTTTATTCTGTGCTTGAAATACAGTGTTTTTGCATGGCTTGACGTAAAACCAAATTCTATTCTCTGCCTCCTTTTCTCTCTAAAAAATAAAAAAATAACTAAAGACTACTCAAAATTTGAAAATGTAATCCTGTGCTTCCCTGAAATGAATCATAGTCTAACATGCGTGTGCTTTCATGATTACATTAGCATATTTTGGCAGCATAAAATTCACTACTTTTTTAGATTTTGTGAAGCCCCAAACTGTAAGTGTTTACTTATGTGAAAAGTACAATGCTAATTTACAGAAAGACAGGACATATGTTTAACACAAATCAAACAAGATACACTGCATTAGCACATGAATATAAAACAAGTTCTTTATGTGCCAGAATGAGAAAGAATTTGGTTTTATATTATGAATTTGAAATACTCTCTAGCTTAATGTACTTTTAAAAGCAAATAAAAGGAGAGAAAGTTATTCCTAATTGACAGTTTCATGTAATGTTCCTGTTATGGCAAATTATGTTTATATCCCCAAATTATTGATTCTGAACTGTAGAAGAATGAACATTTCTTTAAAAAGCTAATTTACATTTCTTATGACCGAAATTCTTTACAGTTCTCTTCTTGGAACCATTAATTTGGGGTGTTAATTATATCTCTGTGTAAAGACCTCGTAGGATTGCTGTACACAAACCTAATGGCATACTTCAGCGAAAACTCCAAATTAAAGGTTCCCTGAAGAGAACTATATACAATAAAAATGTGACCATAAAAGAGAATAAAACAGTTTTTCAAATCAGTTTTTATTGAAGTACAATAAATATGTATTGAATGGAGGTGTAAATATAACTGTGTATAGAAACCATTACAAACAATTACCTATTACGACAATTGTCATGTGTTCTTCAAATACTGGCAGTGAATGGGGCTGCATATGTGAAACTAAATGGCTGGAGCTAGTTGTTCACAACAGAGAGATGTAGAAACCAATGTCAGAAAAAAATGCACAATGGTCCATCCAGTCTGCCCTTCCCAGCCTATCTAATGGACTGAGTCCCTATCAGTTCCCATGTTCTCCCCTGCACCCCCATTGTACACAATCACACTTTTCCCAAATGCCTGTCTGATCCAGTCTTAAACCCTGCCACTGTCTCAGTATGTTTCACTTCATCAGGAAATGTCTTCCATTCTTCCACCACCTTTTAATAAACAAATTCTGGACAGAGCCAATATGACTGTGGAGAGCTTTTGGGATACTTTTACCAATTATTTCTAATGAATTTGCACAGTGCAGATCTGTGGAGAGACAGTTTCAATGTGGTCTTCCTTTTTACACATTTTTGCAATTTGTTTTCCTAGAATATGCCTGCTGATTGCTATATATTCAGCCTAGATAATTCACAGAAGAAATGGCATCTCAATTTCAGTGGAGCTCTACATCTACACAATATTATGTTGCAGTGTGTAAAATCAGAATGCACTAAAAACAATAATTTACATCTGGGGAGAAATATTAATTGCCGCATCAATGCATGAGCAGAAAGATGCATAGCACAAAGAGGGTGCGCTTGTCGGCACTGATACAATATTCAAAGAGAATGTGCAACCAGTACAGGGTGTGCATACAGTGAAGCCCCACCAGGATGAAGTGCAGCATTGCAGAATTCTGCAGTAGAGTTACTGCAGCAAACAATGCAATTTCAAAGGGAGTTAATCCATTTTGTCATGCAGTAAATCTGTGACCCTTTGCTTCATCCTGGTGGGCTTCATCGTTCCTGTTGAAAATGTGACCCTGAATGGAAGTCGCAGTGCAGGCGGCTGCCAAGCCATGTACATCTTGGATGACCCCAACTGAATAATTTCCAGAGAGAATGTGTGGCACATACTGGTACGCACTGCAGCCCCCATGGGCAATATTCAGCTCAGGAAGGCAAATGAAATAATTGAGCATCTAGGGTGCAAAGGGACATTGTGCATGCTCATTACCAGTCCGTTGACACATTGGCAGTTGGATGAATGCAGCTCTCACCCCCAAGTCCCGACCCTGATTGCTGTCATGTGGGAAAGACCCTGAAATCTCCGGTGGTATAGTGGCACCCCCCCCAACCGTTCCACCATCCATAATCATACTGGAGTCCAGGCTCTATTGGTTCCATATTGTAGGGACCCCAATACCATCCCTAATTGTACCTGAATACACCTACAGTCCATGACCATAGTGTAGTGGCCCCCGGTTCCCCTCAATGGTACACAGACACCCCCCAGCCAATCCCATTCTGATGACTGGCTCTGTAATGGAATCACACCACTCTATCAACGAGAGGTGGAGTACTCGCAGTAGGATGTAGAATGAGCTATATAGGCATGAGCTGTGTGCGAGTGATAACATCCAGTGATCATACTTCTCAGGCACTCACATGCAGATCCATCATCCTAATGCCATTGCACTGCTAAGTGTGAGTGCCGGCCGATGCTGTAGCCACTCACACAGGTCCCAAAACAAGCATGTTACAGCCAGCCTCCCATTCATTTGTACAATTGGGGAACTGCTGATGAACTATCTATAGCCTGAAGCATACACTGCAAATGGCATTACAGGATACCTCACCCCATGGCACTTGGGTTAATTTAGCAGTACAGAGGGTAGCATGTTACACAAGGGAATAGGTTAGAGTGTGGACTTGCAGCTGCATATGACAGCAGGAAGATACAGCATCAGCAAGGCATGAATTGGAGGTATGTAAATTAACTCTTCAGTTTTCCAGGGATGTACACATGGCTGCATACAATGGTGGATCCATAGCTGGCATGGTGCCTCAAAGTATAGTACAGCCAGTTGGGTCATTCCAGAGTGCAGGTTCCCAGTCCAGTCAGTGGCTGGCCATGGCAGGGTGTGGAGGGCAGTACCAGTCTTTGCAACTGGTTGGGTATGGGGGAATGAGGGTGTCTGTGCACAGGGGTGGTATATGGGAGTCCTCTAAACTATGGATATTGACCATGGTTTCCTCTGATGCAATCAGGTCTGGGGAAGGTCTACACTATGGAGCTCTTCAGGGATGGAGTTGGCTAGATTGAGGGTGGAAATGGGGTACCTCTAATCCACCAGGGCTGCCAGGCTGCTGTGCACCTGGGTGCACATCTGCAGCCTGCCTGTGGGTGGCTGGCTGGGTTAGGCCAGCTATTCATGGCCTAACTGTGGGCTGCGGTTGCTCTGAACTGTGAGAGGCACATTCCCATTGAATATGCTGCAGCATGGCATATGCATGGGATTGCCCTCTCAACTTGAATGTCATACCATTTGTGTTTGCCCTGGCCCATTCCCTAGCAGCTGGTGCATCCCACATGTTTGAATATCACACTGCTGCAAATTGTTGGAGCTGTGTGGCACATCTCTCTTTTCCACTGGGATGCACTGCATATCTCCTTTGAATATGGGGACCCTGGACTAGGTGGCCTGAATAAAAACATTATAAATATGGTGAAATAATGACCCCATTGAAAATAAGATATTGCATCTAATCTGGAACAGCCTGAGTAAATACAGTGCAAAATGTGTAGAGTAAATGAACATCTCTGTGACAATGAGATGTAGCATCTCCCCTGCCCTATCCAGGATACAAAATATAGGATGAAAAAAATTCAGTGCTCCCATATCCAAATAACCATTACTCTGTAAGAAGCCCTAATTTTCCCTGTGGTTTCCCCACAATGGCATAATCAAATCCCTGTAGATTTTTCCATAAGCCACTGATTCCTTATTTATGACTTTGTTCTTTATTTATTATATCAGCAGCCTTTTATTAGGAAAAGAGCTCTGATTTGCTGCTCAGTGTTAATATTATATATCACGATGGCCTTGGAATGGTTTGGATTTATATGGTATGCATCAGGCATAATGGGGGACTATATGAAATAACAAATATCAAGCTCATTATTTCATGAACTATACTCAAAATTAGTAATCATAAGTCAGAAAATCTTTCAAAAGATACTAGTAATGCCTGTAAACAAATTTATTGCAAATAGAGACATTTCCATATATATATATATATATATATATATATATATATATATATATATATGTATACACAAATGCTATTTTTTGCTTCTTATGGTTGTTAGTTTTCAGACAAATTTTCATAGACTTTTTCTATCCACCTGATGGAATCTTGAATGAGTTAAGTAAATGCTATTATTTTAAAAAGGCCATGATCCAGCAACTCCGAAAACACACGCTCAGTACATCATATTATAAAGCAAATAAAAAACAGTCTTCTGTTTGCAGTTCTTTGATCAGGAATTGTATAAAAGGTATAAGTTATTTTTTTACATCTATGTTAGTCCAATAAAAGGTATCAAATCATTTGCTTTTGTATCACTCATGGTTTCTCAGCAGTTAATTCATTAGATGAGGTCTCCCTTGCCCCCCCCCCCACACACACACACTTACTATAAGAGATCTCAGTAGCTCTTAACTGTTATGTTTGGGAAGCAGGCCACAGACCTTCTGTCAAAAAGAAATTTATGTATTTAGTCTGGGTAGTTCACTGAAGATCTGGCATTTTATCAGATAGGTCTTGAGAGGTTAAAGACAGTGTAAATCATTGCAAAATTTGCCTGGAAAGGGTAACATTTATGAGATATGAATCTTTCTTGAAAGAAATTTATCCCCAACTGAAGTTAGCAGCAAAAAATGTTCAAATGCTAATCATTTAAATGTGCAAGTTGTTGCATTTCAAACAGGGTAAACAAATCTCCAGTTTAATAGGAAACCAATATTTAACAAGCTGTTTCAATTTCCTAATGGCCTTCAGATAAGCAGCTTGGAGTTATGTCTCCAACATTCTAAACAGAGAGAAGGGATTATTTTATTTTAGTTGTCATAGTGATTTATAGATGTGGAAGGATACATTGAAAAGTCCAAAAAATGTGTTCCATGAAACTCCATTTTCAAGCTACAGATAGCAAAATGGCTGTAGGCTTCATCCACAGCCATACAAAAAGGATATATTTGATGTATTTTTTGACGCTGACCACCAGTTTCATGGAGTTACTTTACCTCTAGTTCAAATATTACTCCTTATTGTGAACACGTCACTTGTGCTTAACATACTGATTCTGCAGAGGACCTCAGACATCTCAGTCTTGTCTCATTTTCTCCTATCCTCCACAGTATACAAGTTCAGTTACTCCAGATGTTTTTAGCTAGTACTCCCCTGTTGTCCTTTGATCATCTTTGTACCCCTCTTCTGTACTGCCACCAGTATGTTTCTGTCATTCTTTAGGTATGGATTCCAAAACTGTACACTGTATTCTAAATAAGGTCAGACCACTGATCTGTACAGGAGCATTATCACATATCTGCTTCTACTAGTAATCCCCCACCTATGCATCCCAGCTTCCAATTTGCCTTTCACACCACTTTATTGCAGCGTGCTGTTGTCTTCAATGTATCCATGATCATTACTCTCAAATCCTTTTAGTACTGCAGCCCTTTTGTCTCCAGACATTCCACAATTCTCTCTCACAATACCCATCAAACTGACTGGTCTATAGATTTCTGGCTCCTCGTGACTCCTACTTTTATGTAAGAACACCACATCTGTCATCATCCACTCTTTAAGCACTTCTCCTATCTCCTTTGAGCAGTTGAAGAGATCTGTTACTGGACCTGCCAGACTCTGTTCCATTTCATATACATTAGATGAGCTGGAAGGGAAGGTCTGCCTCTTTGCAGATGACACCAACATCTGCAATATGATGGACACTGCAGGAGGGGTAGGAAGAATGAGCAGAGACCTGAAAAAACTCAAGACGTGATCAAGGGTATGGCAGCTAGGTGTCATTGTGAAAAAGTGCAAAATATTGCACTTGGGTCACAGACATCTAGAAACAGAGTAAAAAATTGGGGGAGTGTTATTGACAAGCACCAACCAGGAGAGAGACCTGGAGGTAATAATCTCTGATGACCTAAAGGTGGTCAGATAGTGTATCAAAGCAGTTGGTAATGCTGGTGGGATTCTGGGAAGCATAGGGATAGGTATCACCAGTAGGAAGAGGGAAGTATTGCTGCCTCTGTACAGATCATTGGTAAGACCTCACCTAGAATACTGTGTACAGTACTGAAGGCCACATCTCTGCAAGGACATAGACAGAGTATAGGTAGTCCAGAGAAGTTTAACTAAAATGATGCAGGGTCTGCATCAAATGCACTATAGGAAGAGACTAAAGGAACTCAATATATACACACTGGAAGAGAGGAGAGAGGAGGGATATGATAGAGACCTTTAAATACCTCAAGGGGGTAAAAAAGGTACTGGAGAAAAGTCTTTTTCAGAAAAAAAGGTGCACAAGAACAGGGGTCATGCTATGAGGCTGGAGTGGGATACTGTAGATTCAGGAGAGATGTGAAGAAGTACTTCCTCACAGAAAGAGTGGTGGATTCCTGAAACAGCCTACTAGCCAATCGGTTGGGGCAAAATGGGCGGGGGTTCTAGAATGTATGGGATAAACATTAGGGGAATCTTAGTGGAAAGAAATGTGGGGAGGGAGAAAGAACGAGTAATCAGGTAGGGTCTATGGAGATACTGTAGGCAGAGAAAAATGGGCAGACTTGGTGGGCCAAGTGGTTTACTGTGATAAGAGCACAGACAGAAAACAGCAGCAAAAAACAGTGTGGACACATAAGTGGTTACAACATCTCCTGCAAAGTATTGAAACCATCTCTAGTTCTGCCATCCTGTTAATCTTATATCCCAGATAATTGTCTGCCTCCTTCCTCTGTCCTGGAGGCCTGTAGACCATTCCTATGCTAATTACACCCACCACCTCCACTATGGCTTGAATGCAGATTGTCTCTGTTCCTTTAGCACTGCCATTATCCTGGCTATCTGACAAGTCTTTCCTCCTTCACATGTAATGCCAGACTGCCTCCCCACCCTTTTATTTTATCCCTCCTGAGCAATATCTAGCCTGGTACAATAGATAGAGGTTCCAGTCGTGATGCTGTGTTGCACATGTCTCCATTGCAGCGATCATGGCTAAGTATGTTTCTGACAAACAGAGTCCAGTGCACCCCCCTCCATGGAAAATTTGAAAAGTAAAACATTTTTTCTGCCTAAACTTGCTGTTTTCTTTCTTTTATCTCCACAGAAAAGGTGTTCTCTTAATTTTCAGATCAGAATTCCAATGTGAACAAACCAAACCAGCAGATGCCAAGGTGGAACCCCCACAGTTTACCCCACAAAGCTCTCAAACTCTAAACACATACCATGACTGGCATACTCTAACCTTTGTACTTATTCACAAAGTTCAGATCACATATCTTCTGTCAGGTTCTACTTATTTGGGAGCATATAACAAAAACAAACTGAATCCAGTGCACAACCAGCCGCATGGTAAATCTGAGCAGTAAAACATTATTTTCTGCCTAAATTGACTATTTATTTTACTTTTATCTCCATGGAGAAGGTATTCTTTTAGTTTTCAGATTGGATTTTTAGTATGACTAAGCCAAACCACCAGATGCAAAGATGGAACCCCATGGTGTGGTCCTAACTATGAAATAACTGTACTGGTAGCTCTTATATAGAGTGCATTGCCTAAATTGGTTCCCTTAAAGTAAAGTGCTTCCATAGAGGTAATGAACAGGTGATCAAAAGGAGCATGCTAAATGGAGTACCACAAAGCTCCTAATCTCCAAACACATTCCAAGACTAGCATACCAGAACCTTTGCATTATTCACAAAGTTCAAATCACATTTCTGTTGAAGGGTGCTACTAGTTTTGTGGCATATAACATACAAACAGAGCTCAGTGTACAACCCCCCCATTGATAAATCTGAGGAGTAAAACATTACTTCTGCCTAAATTGGCTATTTCCTATTTTTATCTCCATGGAAAAGGGGTTCTCTAAGACTTCAGATCAGAATTCCAGTGTGAATAAGCCAAACCACCAGATGGCAAGGTGGAACCACATGGTTGGGCCCTAACTATGAAATTCCTGCAGTGGCTTCTTTAGCAATAATCCATGACAGGGTGTGTGATGTTGTGGAATTTACCCATGCCTGGTGTGCTGTGGCATGAGGCTGCAGGCTGAGTTATAAAAACCACACCAGAAGTGGGCAAAGCTAATTGAGTGAGTCAGAGGCTCAGTGAGAAAGACAAACTGCTGCAGGTAGCACTGAGAAACAGAACCTGCTTTGTTCAAGTTCAAGTTTATTGCAGGAAAGACTCTGTTGAACAAGCTCATTCACAAGGAGGTCCTGAGGCACATACACATACAGTTCGCAATTACATAGACAGGAGATATAGAATGTAGAACAACAAAGAAAAAATATATAATACTAGAGGTATACACAATAGAAGTCCTTATGCTACATATGCAGTAAATTCCAGCTTTAACCTTGCCCTAAATTAAGCAACACATTTCAGCTTAATAAGTAGAGGGCCAGTTGGTACCTAGGAAGTTGACTTGGCGTTGGGGGTCTTTGTGAAAGACTCATTTAGAATGCGGGTTGTTTTGAAGCTGAGATCAGTACTATAATGGACTAGCAATGTTAGAAATACAATGGAACATAGGTGAAAGTCTTTTGCAAAGCTAATTGAGTAAGTTGAAGCTTCAGTGAGAAATAGAAACTTTTTCTGAAGCAGTTTCCTTTAGAATGCAAGCTGCAGTGCATTTATCCTCACTCTGGTGACATCAGCAGAGTATAGATAAATGTCGATATCCTCACTCTGCTGATGTCATCAGGATTTATCCTCACTGCAGTGGAAATAATACAGGTTATCCTACAGAGAAGGCTCTCACTCCCGTGGTGTATATATCTATAATTTTTTTTAAGATTTGTTTAACTAACCTCCCTCATGTGAAATAATACATGCTACCCCATCCCCCACTATTATGTGCACTTTGTTTTGTCCTGGTTCCTCCTTCCACCCCATGTAGACAAAGTTTTCATTTGTATTATTCTGTATAGAGTAAGCAAGGAAAGTGGTACCAGCAAGGAAGAGAGTGCATTTCAAGTAGTTGCCTGGCACTTGAAGAGTGAGATAAAGACAGCATTAGAGTTGTAACCATGACAGCAGGTGACTGAATCAGCCAGAATTTGTACTGCAGTGACAATTGGGAGCTATAATAAAAATTAATTCAAGAAAGGAGCAACCAGGAAGCAAAATGAAGAAAAATGATGGGTAGATTGATTGGGGGTTATAATGTATGCAGAGAATGGAATCGGGACACAAGGAGTGAGTGCAACTGGCTTGAAGAAGCAGATTTCCAATACAATTAAAGGTCATAAATGTAAAGTATGGTGTTTTAGAACACAAACAATGAGTGATGGGCTTGGCACTGTAGGTTTTATAAGTACACTGTGGAAGGGATTCACATGTAGGTGGGAGCCAGCAGAGAGAGCTGTGGTCTATGTTTGGCTGCTTTTGATTGAAGTTGGGATGTGCTAGTTGAAAGTATCTGTGACTGTGATTGTGTTCTTTAGTATTAAAATGTATAGTGTTTATGACTGCAGTGGGCAGAGTGTGAAAAAGTGGATACTGAAGCAAACATTTGGATTTGGAGTTGCAGTACTTCCTTCTGCAACTCCAAATCCATGTACTAATCCCCCCCATGGGTGCACTACATTTTCTGTCTTTGCCAGCTGATCTCACTGAAATCATGGCAAAACACAGCACAGTCCGCTGTGCCTAAGATGGCAGCCAGAGCTCCATGTGCATGCATGAGTCGTCACACATGCGAGACTTCACCTTGTGCATGCGCAACATCTCACGCATGTACACTAAACTGCAGAAGCCATCTTGGACATGGCAGACTATGCCATGTTCCTCCGTAGTGTTCGATGAGCACAGCTGAAGCCATACCTGCTCTGTGCAGAGTTTGTTAAATATGTTGCTGCTTTAGTGTTATAGGTAGTATAAGTGGTTTAGTTTCTGTTGGTCACATTTACCGGGGGTTTGTCATGATTTTTTTGGGGGAGGGGAATGGGTGTATTGAATTGCTGTGCTACTGGCACCCCAACTGACTGACACTTTTTGGGTGGATTGTTGCAGGATTTACTCAGGCTCAAAAGTTAAAGTCAACTAATCACAATGCTCCATTCTTGGGCACCATTGTATAATCTTATTTAGAGTGCATTTCCTAAATTGGTTTCTTTAAAGTAAAGTGCTTCCACCTAGGTAATTTACATGAGATCAAAGAAAGCATGCTAAAATTAGTACCACAAAGATCCCAGACTCTAAACACATTCTAAGACTAGAATTCTCTAACATTTGCAGTATTCACAAAGTTAACATTAATTTCTGCTGATGGCTAGGTGCTACTGGTTTTGTGGCATGTAAAAACCAAGTCCAGTGAAAAACCATCCCCCTTTGATAAATCTGAGAAGCAAAACATTTTTCTCCCTAAATTGGATATTTTCATACTTTTGCCTCCATGAAAATGAGCTCTCTTAGTTTTCAGATCAGAACTCCAATGCGAACATGCCAAACCACTAGACACCAAGGTGTAACCCCACAGTTTGGTCCTAAATAGGTATGACTGACTGTGGTTAGTCTTATAGAGAGCACATTGCCCTTTAAAATAAGGTGCTTCCACTTAGGTAATTCACAGTAATTCACATTTGAGTGTGTGTGTAATAGTACTAGTGTGTATTGCATCTGTGAGAAAGCTGTGCTGTCAGGACCTGTAGTTCTCAACAAGCCTCTCAGGACTACATCTTCCTGTATAGCATTAGTTAAGTCCACAGAGAATTTTTAGAGTGTTTTATAACTTATAACCAGCAGCATCTGATACATCAGTGGGCAGTTTTAGCAATTGTCCTGTAGCATATATATATATATATATATATATATTTTTAATGGTTTAGACCTATGACTCCTCGAGGCTGTTTGTCACATGACCCATGATACTTCTGGGTCAGGTCACTATTTCTGTGCACACTCTGTGAGTGGAGCATGTGTGAAGATGCACGCAAAGACACGTGCAGTGCATCTTGCGTGTGTCTGTGGTGTCCACGGGGAACATGGGTGTATGAAGTGTAAGAGCTGCCACTCGGTAAGAAGAATGTTTTTAAGTCTTTACTATGTACAGTTCCTAGCAAGGTTTGGTAATCAGTCGTATTTGATCTGCAGCTGGGATAGGTTTCTAAATGCTATTTACATCACTACTATATACTATTTACTATGGCTTAATTATCCACTTGGGGACTATATTGCAGTTCAGTACATAACGCTTTTTGTTTGATACTTTTCAGTGTTTGTATTTAAAAACAATGACAAACCAAATTAAAACATTGGATGGGGACTATGGTTATAAATGTCAGGCTTGTTCCACATTTTCTTTATTTGAAACAGCTTTGACCCAGACTGACTATAACTGCAAAATGCTTATACATTGTGAAACTTGAGAATGAAATTCACTCTTACAAACTTATGTTTGAGACTATCATAAAAAATCAATCCAATTTTCAAGAGATGATTAGAAAGATTGATCATAATCAGGTCTCTCTCTCTCTCTCTTGCTATGCAGCCCCCAGCTGCTATTAGTAGTAGTACATTTGGCACAACTTTACAAACAACTGCGGGTATTCTTAAGATGACATTAGGTACCAGGGCTTGTAAGAGAAGAATGAGAGAACCTGAGGATCTGGATAGTATGGATGACCGATGGATTACAGTTATAGGAAATAAAATTAAGAAAGGTCGCAGAGCTAAGAATTTTATCATTTCAACAGAGAATAAATTTTTGTCCTAGAATGTGATAATGAAGTTACTGAAGTTGCCCCTTCACTATACCCACATGGCAATATAATTAGTTCATCAGAAGCTCAGGGTATGAGTAAGGAAAGTACCATAACCATACCACAAGTTGATATGGAAATTGAAGTCATGTGTGATGTTGAGCAATTAGCGAATAACAAATGTTCTAGTGTCAGTCCTGCTCAGTCCCTAGTCTGTACTGTTGCTGAGCATATAGCTAGTACTACTCGGGCCTGTTCAGAACAGACTATTAATAGGAATGAAACCCAATCCCCACTCAATACTCAGGCATTGCGTCAAAATGTGGAAATTAGACCTAGTAGCCCAGTTATTCATGAAGGGTCAGAAGGTCACCATGTGCCTACTATACCTCTACCACATCACATATACATCCTAGGAGACTCAATCATCAAACATATTGATTGACCTATTTGTAATCTGGACAAGGTCAATAGGATCTGTAGTAGCTTTAGGAGGGCTACTACTGTCTATCTGATATCTCCACTATAGTGGATTCTGTTTTATCTGATGGAGGTGACTTTCCACTTTTTATAATTCATGCTGGCACCAATAATGTAAGCCATTACAGACTAGAGGATATTAAAAAAAGAGCATATCATACTTGGAAAAATGCTTACTGCAAGAAATGCTCAAGTAATTTTTTCTGAAATTCTTCCTGTCTCTAGAGCTACTGTTGCTATTACTAACACAATTAAAATGATAAACAATTGGCTTAGGAGATGGTGTTTGGAAAAGGGCTATCACTGTATTGCCCATTGAGAGAACTTCCTTGATCACCCAAATCTATCTTCCTGGGATGATATCCACCTGAACAAACATGGTAGCTCTCTATTAGGAAAAAGGATTGAGAGTTTCATTAATAAAGTTTTAAACTGAGTTTTTTTGGGAGGAGTATTGAAACCAATGCTATGGCCACTCAGATTAAACTTCTAACAACCAGTAAACAGAAAGAATATAAAATTCTCTTAGTCAATGCTCAAACCTTGCATTGTCTTAGATTAGCAGAATTAGAAGCCTACTGTAAACTACATAATGTTGATGTGAAGGCCATTATTGAAACATGGTGGGACTATTTTTCTGAATAGTCCAGGGATATTCTGGGATATCAGCTTTACAATAAAAACAGGGATTTGAGATCTGGAGGAGGTGTATGTCTTTATATTAATAACAGTATGCCCACAGTATTCCATCAATTTACTATGGGCACGGAGGTTGAGCTTTAGACTGTATGGGCCAAATTATCTTTTCCAGGAAGGGCTAAATTACTGTTAGGTTGTTGTTAGAGACCTCCCAGTTCACCTGACTCATATAATATTGCCCTATCCCATGAACTGATATCAGCATCGGAGTATGGAGTCATAATTATTTTGGGAGATTTCAATTTACTGGGCATTAATTGGTCAAATTTCAAAGGTACTACAATGCTTGAGCAATCATTTGCAGAATGCTGTGCTGAAAACGGTCTTGAGCAGCATGTAGTTGCACCAACTTGCAATAAAAACATTTCAATTTAATTCTTATTAATATTCATGATAACTTTTCCCAAATTGGGGTGGTTAATCCAATGAGTAGCAGCAACCATAATATGGTTTTGGGGTATCTGACAACAACTAGGGATACAACGATACATTCCACCACCATAAGAGATCATAATATAGCTAACTTTGACGCCATTATAAATTCCTTAAAGAACATAGATTGGGATATTGCACTCAGTGGTCTTTCCACTGATACTGCATGGAACAAATTTAAAGATATTATTGGTAGAGTTGAAACTGATCATGTTCCTATTAAGAAAAAATATAATAACAAGGGCAGCATACCTATCTGGCTGAATGCTAGTATAAAAAAAAATATCAGTATTAAACAAAAAGTGTTTAAAAAACTAAAAATGAATCACTCCACAGTCAATTTATTAGCTTATAAAAAATCTAATTCATAAAAAGTCTTATAAAACAAGCTAAAGCTAAAATGGAATTTAAGATTGCTCATAGCAAGAATATTAAATTACTGTATTCATACATAAATGCAAACTTTGGGACATCTATAAGAAGTATTGGACCTGTCTATAAGGAAAATATCTTATTAAACAATGACAAATCTATAGCTGATAGCTTCAGTGATTATTTTGTTCAGTTTTTTTCTCCTAAAGTGGACAGTGTGTTAAATGACAATAATGATGTGAGCAATGTTGATTCTATAACCTACAATGATGTTTATTTAGAATTGATTAAAATAAACTATAGGTCTAGTCCTGGACCAGATGATATTAGTCCCATGTTCTTTAAACACACTGCACACGTAGTAGCTTATCCCTTATCTAAAATGTATAACTTATCATTAAATGAGGATCACATTCCTGTGGACTGGAGGTCTGTTATTGTGGTCCCGATTTTTAAAAAGCGTGATAGAGGACAGCTGGAGAATAATAGACTTATCAGCCTGACCTCCCACTGCTGTAAAATTATGGAGAAACTGATTAAAAAATCACATAGAAGAATTCTTATTTGATAATCATATGGGTGACTTAAAACAACATGGATTTACCAAGGGAAGGTCATGCTGTACTAATCTGATTAGCTTTTATAATATTATCAGTTTAATTCTGGACAATGGAATTCCTTCAGATGTTATTTACTTGGATTTCTCCAAGACCTTTGATAAGGTGCCTCATAATATATTAATAACTAAACTGATGGACTTGGGTATCAATTACAGTCTGAATAAGTGGATCCACTGCTGACTTACTGACCGACACCAATGTGTTCGTATTAATAACAACTTGTCTAACCAAGGACAAGTAAGCAGCGGTGTCCCCCAGGGATCAGTGCTGTGCCCAATATTGTTTAATCTTTTATATTTGACATGGGCAATGACCTACAAAACAACATAATAAAGTTTGCAGATAATGCAAATTAGGAGGACAGGTCAACAGCCTTTCCCAGCACTTCTCCTTAGTGGAAGACCTAGGGAAACTTGAAACTTGGGCCATGGGAAATTATATGATTTTTAACGCTAATAAATGTGTGACTATGCATTTCGGACACAGAAACCCCAACCATTCTTATATTCTAAATCAAACAATGTTAAGAAACTCTGATCTGGAAAGAGATCTTGGCATCCTTGTGGACAACAAATGTATCTTGTCTTCTCACTGTACAGCTGCTTCTAAAACAGCAACAGGACTAATTTCCAGGATTAGGCATTCCATTACTATGAGAACTGAGCAATGTATTGTCCTACTATACAGGAATTATGTCCGTCCCCATTTGGACTATGTGTCTCAATTTTGGTCTCCACATTAAATTAAAGATACAAATAGGGTGGAGAGAGTCCAAAGGTCCATCACTAAAATTATTGCAAGATTAAAACATATGGCATACCCTGATAAGCTAGCCTCCATTGGACTACATCCTCTATATGTTCAATCTCTTACTGCTGCACCTGATTCTACAGAACTGTGACCTTGCTAATAGCTGTGGACTCTCTTAAAGTACTACCAGGAATATCACTAGATCTCATAACAGTAAATTAATACTACTACGCGTTAATATGAACAAGAGAGGTAATTTTTATTCAGTAAGAATAGCTAGAACCTGGAATAAATTACCATCATTTATTGTCAATATTAAAGACTTTAATACCTTTAAAAATTTTTTTGAAAATCACTATTATAACAAACACATATTGGTGTAATCTTGACCCACTGTTGTGGGGGACATTCTCGATGGGTCCAGAGACTTCTTATGTCCACAGAAAACCTAATGAACCTAGTAAAATAGGTCATCAAAGGGAGCATGCTAAAATTAGTACCACAAAGCTCTCAAACTCTAAATACATTCTAAGACTAGCATGCTCAAATCTTTGCAGTATTCACAAAGTTTAAATCACAGTTCTGCTGGAGTGCTACTGGTTTTGTGTCATGTAAAATACAAAGAAACAAAGTCCTATATACAACCACCCCCATTGTAAATCTAAGAAGTAAATCATCCATCTTTATTTCTTGAACCCAAGAATATCAAATGCCCTTTCAAGAGGGACTCCACTACAAAAGTACAAGAATAGTAAAAAGCATATGCAAATACACAAATTACAAATTACACACACAAATTACATAAACAATCAGATAAAACATATGTATTTTAACTTGGTCACAAAATGTCCTTCAATGTGGTTTTAAACCTGAAATAAAAACTTATTAGATAAAAATCTGCAGGTAAGGAGTTCCAATCTACAATTGACTTATACAGAAAACAATGTTGGTCAGCTGCAGTTCAATATCTTGGGAGTCAAATTTTTTTTCGGCCTAAATTGGCTCGTTTCCTACTTTTATCTCCATAAAAAGGGCATTCTCTTAGTTTTCAGATCAGGATTTCAATGTGAATAAACCAACCCATCAGATGGCAAGGTGGAACCCTACAGTTTGGCCCTAACTGTACGGAATCCATGCAGTGCCTACTCTTATATAGAGTGCATTGCTTTAATTGAGCTCCTTTAAAGTAATGCACTTCTACTTAGGTACTTCACAGGTGATCAAAGGGAATATACCCCCTATACCTCACTTTTTCTGCTAATCTACTACCTTTCTTACCCTCAGACTCCTAACATATATGTCCCCAGCCCATCTACTGTAGCACCCCTTCTAGAACAGCTGTAGCCCTGTACTCCTCCCCTCCATATCTGCTCCTTAAGTTTGTATATGTCCTGACCAAAGATATGCCGTGCTGTTTAAAAAAGTTTTAATAAGCTGGCTTTTTTAGAATGTTTTAATTCCCCTTCTCACACCATTCAGCCTAACCTTGTTAACCCTATACCTGAAATACTTGTTATTGCTCTGTGTATTTTTTTCCTATTTCTGTATAATTATGTCTATTTATTATCTGTACATAAAAGTGTTATTCTTGATCTTGTGTAATGCAGGTCCACCTTACAAACATACGAACATACAAAATTTGCCAGCAGATAAAGGCCTAGAGGTCTATCAAGTCTGCTCGAATGTGCAGCTAGCACCCCTTATTCTGAAGCTGCCCCTCCCTCCCTTCCACCCTTCTCCTTCATTAACCCTCCCCCTTGTCCTGTCCCATCCTCATTTGAAGCAGTCCACTGTTCTACTGCATACCGCTTCAGCAGGTAATGCATTCCATCCAGCCACCACCCTCTCTGTAAAAAGTGTCTCCTCATCTCCCTCCTGAACCTTCCTCGCTCCAGTCTCATATCATGGCCCCTGGCGGTCCTCCCCTCCCTTACTTTGAACAGCCCCTCTGTACCCATCTTGTTTATTCCTTTCATGTATTTAAAGGTTTCAATCATGTCAGCCTGTCTCTCCTCTCCTCCAGTGAGTACACGTTCAACTCCTTCAACCTCCTCTCATATGATAAGTCCCCCAGCCCCTTGATCATTTTTGTCGCTCTGCGCTGCACCCCCTCCAGTAACTTAATGTCCCTCTTCAGATATGGATGCCAGTACTGCATGCAGCACTCCAGGTGTGGTCTAACTAATGACCTATACAGTGGCAGAATCACCTCCTCCCTCCTCGAGGATATACCCCTTGCAATACAACCCAGCATTTTGTTGGCCTTTGCAGCTGCCTTCCTACATTGTGCTGAGTTGTTCATTGACCCTGTAATGAACACACCCAGATCCTTCTCCTCCTCTGTCTGGGCTAGCTGCACTCCCCCTAGTTAGTAACTCCTCCTTGGGTTCTTCATCCCAAAATGCAGCACCTTGCACTTTTTGCATTAAAGCCCAGTTGCCAGGTGTCTGACCAGGTTTCAAGCTTTGCCAGATCATCCTGCAACCCCTGCCATCCACCTAGGTCATCCACCATCAGCCTACCTGGTATCATCAAGCAAAAGACTGATCTTGCTCTTGATGTCCCATGATATGTCTGCAATGAATATCCCAAACAACACTGGTCCCAACACTGAGCCCTGTGGAACACCGCTCATCACTGCCCTTGGGTGTGAGAGCTCCCCACCTACCACCACCCTCTGTTGCCTTCCCTGCAGCCAGTTTCTTACCCATCTCACCAGCTTTGCACTTGCCCCTGTGCCTACTAACTTCCTTCCCAGCCTTCCATCTGGCACTGAGTCGAATGCCTTACTGAAGTCCAGATACAGGACATCCACTGCATGGCCCCTGTCCAGTTGCCTAGCTACCCAGTCATAGAACCTTGTAAATGAGCCTGCTCAATGGTGTCCGCCTGGATAAATAAAGGCTTGATTGATTGATTAAACATCATAGCCATCATGTCTAAGTATGTTCCCACCATCATTACATGTAGGGCAAAGGTTTTATTTCCTAGGATTCTGACATTGGCTCACATTACTCACCATACCTGCTGTGCCTTTCCTGATAATGTACTGTTTCCTGATAGTTGTCTCTGATTGCCTCTGCTGCTCTCTCCTGCTATTCTTCTCCACAATCCTGCACATTTCTGTTGACCATCTTACACGTGATTCCAATTCTTTCTGCTATAATATCCCTTCACAGACCACTCACCAGGTTGAATGCTCCTACTGACACCCCTGGCTGTCCTGGACTTTCACTGTTATACAGATGTGTCTATCCTCAACTGTACTGCCCCTCGCCTATTTTAATGCCCCTTTTATGTGGTATGCAAATCTATTCCCTTGCATCCTTGTACCCTCCCCACTGGGGTGGAGGTCTTTGTTCATAAATAGACTATGTCTAGAGATGGGTGAAGTTGGCAAACTGCACTCTGTGAAAAAGTTTACAAATTTTGTGCATTTTGTGAAATTTTTCACAGATACGAAATTCTGGTCACCAAATCTGGAATTTTGCCCACAAAGTGCACAGTTTTGCCCGTGAACAGTAGAATTTCACCTGTGAATGGTGACTGTCCACTCATGGGCAAATTTCCACTATTTTGGGGAAAAATTCTGCACTTCACAGGTGAAATACTGCATTTCACAACCGCTAAATATTTCAGAGATTGCTCGAATTTTGTGAAATATTTCATGTGGCAAAATTGCCAGTTTTGCAGGAACTTCACCAGTGAAATTAAACTTCAGCCCATCTCCAACTGTGTCACCACGAGGTGTGTTCCTAACTTCCTGGGAACTGGAAACCATCCCCCCCCCAACATCAGTCGTTCTACCAAGCATTTAACTTCTCTGTTTTCAGATGTTCCCTGCCACTACAGCGTAGGACTTTAGAGATGGTCACTGCATCTGCCCTATTCCTGTGCCTGCCCAAAGTCTAGAAGCTTTCTTTTACTTACTCTAATCCTCTCTTGGCCAGATAATTTGTGATTACATGCATCATCATATCTTACCTTCCCGCCATCTGTCCCACTGATTCCAGACCCCTCTTTCAGAGGGTGTCTACATTTACACCAGAGAAACAGTGGGCCTCCCTTACCAAATCTGGTGTGGAATGCATCATTTCACACGTGCCCCTGACAATTGAAACCCCTATTACAATAGCCCTTTTGCTGCCCCCAGTGGGGCTGCCACCCTTTCCCCACTCATGCACATTGGCTGGCGCTCCCATTTAAAAACTTTTTTGCACTGCCTAGAATAACTTGATTAGAAACTGTTTTTTTGAGAGAAGAAATGCTGGTGAAGAGTTTGATGCCGGGGTTTCCATCTACTCTTTTCACAAAATACTGTATTAAAGTTTTTTTAACTCTCAACTACAGTACCAGAGATGGTCAGGAGTGCATTTAGCAATACCACATCTGAAGAACAACACATGAAATGGTGCAGCACTCTCTAATACCACATTGCAGTTTCAGCTTTTGGATAGGAGTCCTTGGGTGGGATTTTGAAAAGACTTGATGCGAGTGCATTTTCCAGTTTTGAGTTGTGCCTGCGTCAGTATAAGTGAGCCAAAATGTGTGAATGCTATTTTTATAAATGTTAGTGTATGTGTGATAATTTATCTGCTGTGGAGCAACAAGTAGTGCATGGATCAATATTTTAATGCATGCATCATTTTCCAAGTGCAACTTGCGGCACTTGGGTCAAGAAGTTAGAGCAATTTTTTGTGGTCTAACCATTATGATGTAAGCAGTGCAAGTGTGCTGTAATCATGATGCAGGGCAGAAAATGAGTCCAGAGGCACGCTGAATATCTGGCCCCATGTCTATATTAGGGAACTTGAACCCCTGACCTTGTGAGCTGCCTGTGCTACCAAATGAACCATATTGACTGGTACACCATGTAATATGAATGCAAACATTAAAAGCAGAAGAAAGTAAAGATTTAATATGATGACACAACAAAGATATCTTAAGAGATTTAAGCAAAACATATAAGGCATGTTTATGATAAAGATACAGTGACAGAACAAATTATTTCCTTGTTACATTTCTATGAGGGTTGTGAAGCATTTCAAATGATTAAAGTCATTATTGTGTTGCAGTCCACAAACATACATCCAACTGCCCCTCTGCCTCTGTTGCTTTTTCTTGTTGTCAAGAACTCAAATATACATTTAAAATAGCACTCTAATCTCCAAGAGAAAATTCAGCTCTTCGCACTGTTTTAAAAAAAAAAAACAGGACTCTTAGCTAAATCATTTTTGATGGCATACATTCACTAGAGCTTTCACACCATTACAAACTGTTATTCAGCTCCATTAAGAACTTCACTTACATCTCTGCAGTTTTGAGAGCTTAACTATGTGCTTTTGTATGCTTTGTTTTTCATGTACAACTGATCCATTACCTGACTAGGGAAGGGATCATGCTGGATTTGGTACTCCCTAACAGTAAGAAAATACAAAATATGGTGGTTTAGGAACCACAAGAATCAAGTGACCACAAGACAGTGAGATTGGATGTCCAAATGGGGCCTGCAATGGGGTACATTCAGTGAAAGTATGGGATTTTAGAAAGGCAGTTTTCAACAGCATGGTGTGATGTAGAGGGGAAGCAAAAAGTGAACAGGACAGATAAAAGAGGGGGAGGAAAAATGGGAATCATTTAAAACAAGAGTGCTAGAGGCAGCAGCAAGTTCCACTGGGGAGGATATCAAAGGGCAAAGAATCAAGAGGCCCATGGTAGTTCTTACCAGATGTGAGAAACATTGCAAAGAACCAAGAGAACAGACAGAACACCAGGAGAAAGGAGCTACTGGTATAACTAAAACTTCTCTACTGGGACTAAGAACTAGATTTATTGTACTGGGACCTTCAATTTAGGGTAAAAAAAAGGAGTTGGTGTGTTTGTCAGAGGTAGTTGAAGTAAATTGTTATCTGTTATCTGTGTACTTATCTACGTGCTTGTCACAGGTGTCAGAAGGGAATTGTTATCTGTGAAATTAACTAAGTGTAGAAAGATTTGCAAAGTAGGGGGAATAGCTTAACTAGAAGGAGCCAGGTTAAGACCAGATATAAACAGTGCCCTAGATAGCTTCTGCCAGAGAACAGACAGAACACCAGGAGGAAGGAGCTACTGGTATAACTAAAACTTCCCTACTGGGACTATATTATCCTCCTTCCCTCCCTCCCCCACCCCTAAACCAGTTCTACTTTTATAGACACAGGATTTAACTGACAACAGGAACGTCCTGTTTGGGAGCAGGAAGTGAGTGATCACAGAGCCACTAAAGACTCACCATCCTAGAAGGGCAAAAGTAGCTCTCCATCCCCCCCCCAGCTGCTGGAGGTCTGACTCTGAGCAAGTAAGGAGACTACGGAGAAATATATGAACTTCTTGTCTCAGAACAGGAAGATCAGGAGCTAAAAGGGTGCAGAGGCAGTAAGTAAGTACGGAGAGAAGAAAAAAATAAATAAACAAACAGATAAAAGAGTAAGTATTTCAAATAACATTTAGGGGGCCAGAAAAAATACATGATGGGAGTGGTGCAATGCAGTGGCTGTGGAGCAGCAGTCTTCCAGGAGATGTTCTGAAGGATGCAATGTTGTTCCATCTGCAGATACCTCTCTTGGCTGAGGGAGGAGGTTGCTCATCTCCAGGCTAAGTTGGCCAGGATTTGTGGGACCTCCTCTCCCATCCAGGGACCACCAGGGTCACTGCTGTTGCCTCAGAGGTTGCCAAGAAAGGGGAGTGGTTGGACACAGTGGGCTTAGGGAGGGTGAGGGTGGTGGAACAGAGGTGCAACCCTCCAGTTGTACCTCTCCACAATTTCTATGCTGTTCTGGAAAAGTGTGGTTCCTCTATGGAGGCACCCACAGTGGAGACCATGGAGGATGCTGGGAACCTCCACAAAGGAGACCCACAGAAGGGTGGCATGGGACTCCACAGGGGAAGGAAACAACTCCTGGTGGGGGACTCCATTGTTAGGAAGGTAGAACTGGGGGAGGAAGTGGAGAGGGAGGTAAGGTGCCTGCCTGGCACCATGGCTTGGAGGGACAGGGAGCAAATCCTCAGGATCGCAGGAGCAGCTGCACAGGGGAGGGAGCTGGATGTCATTGTCCACCTAGGGACAAATTACCTGGCTAAGAAAGGGATCAGAGCAGTGCAAGAAGCATTTGTGGAGATGGGGAGGGGCCTTAGACAAATAGCACACATGGGAACCTTCTCGGAGGTGCTGCTGCCTGTCTATGGCACGGGTGAGGCTAGGGTGCTCCACACCATGGGATTCAATCAGTGGTTGAAAAACTGGTGCAGAGCTCAGGGATTTGGCTTCATTGGGGACTGGGGGTCCACTTGGAGGGATGCAGGCCTATATTGGCATGATGGTCTGCATCTGTCCAGGAGGGGAACCAGGATCCTAGGTGATAGGTTTAAATACTTCATTGACAAGCATTTAAACTAGCTGAGGGGGGAGGCACTGGAAATGAGCAGGGAAATCCTAGCCACTCCAAAATATCAGGGTGCTAAGAGAGGTAGACACCAACATAGAGATGTCAATAGGGAGAAGTGCAGGAGTGAATGGAGAAAGTGACAAATGCAATAAGGACAGGGATGGGGCAAAAAGGGGTAAGGTCATCAATAAATGGAGGGTAATGAGTACCAACACCCGTAGTCTGGGCAACAAGCTCCCTGAACTGGTGGCCTTAATGGAAGAGGGATGCCTGGATATTGTATCAGTCACAGAAACATGGTACACAGAGAACCATGACTGGGATTTTAACATACCAGAGTACACAACCTACAGGAGAGACAGGGAGGGCAGAAGGGGGGGAGTAGCTCTCTATGTAAGGGAAAGGAAGGGATAAAAGCAACTGAATGAAAGAGTAAACAGGGAGGAGAGGAAGCACTGTGGGTCACCTTAGAGAATGGAAATGGCACCACAATCCTCACAGGGGTTGTATATAGACCCCCATGTCAGGGGGAGGGAATGGACAAGGATATGATAGAAGGCATACTTAGGATGGCAGAGAAAGGGGAAATACTGTTGATGGGGGACCTTAACATGCCAGATGTTAACTGGAGCACCTTTGCAGCAGCCACATCCAAAAGCAGGGCCATTCTTGATGCCCTTCAGGTGGCATGCCTCAAACAGCTAGTTTTGGAACCTACTCATGAGGGAGCAATCTTAGACCTCATACTGTCTAATGGGGACAGTGAGAGGATCTCAGATCTAGAAGTGGGTAGCCATTTGGGAACAAATGACCACCAAACAATGTGGTTCACGATAAACTCAGCTACAGAGTCAAGCCATACAAAAGTGAGGGTTCTGGACTTTAGGAGGGCTGACTTTGGCAAGATGGGAGAGTGCCTTAGAAAAGCACTAACAAAAAGGCTAGAAGAAGGAGAGGAGCAACAATGGGGAAATATCAAAACTGCCATCACAGAGGCAACAAGCCTTTGTGTGAAGCAAATAAACAAATCAAAATGAAAGAAAAAGCCACTATGGTTCTCAAAAGAGGTGGCAGTGAAGGTTAGGGAGAAAAAGATAGCATTTAGGAAGTATAAGGAAACACAGAAGGAGCAGGACAGAGAAATGTACCAGTTAAGGCAGAACGAAGCAGGGAGGTAGTCAGAATACCAAAGGCACAAACTGAGGAAAAGATAGCTAACTTGGTTAACAAGGGGTATAAAACCTTTTATAGGTATATCAGGGAGCATAGATAGATAAAGGGAGGTATAGTGAGGCTAATTAGAATGGATGGTGGGTGGGCAAAGAGTGACAGTGAAAAAGCAGGGATAATGAATGAATACTTCTGTTCAGTATTCACAAAAGAGGAACTGGTGGAGGTGCCTAATCCAATTGACAGAAGCACTCTGGGGAGAGGGGGGGTCGATCCCAGTCCTTTCACAGAAGAAATGGTTCTGAAAGAACTCCTAAAACTGAAGGTGGACAAAGCAATGGGGCCAGATGGAATTCACCCCAGAATTCTAAAAGAATTAAGCAGAGAACTAGTGACACCACTGACTACCCTTTTTAACAAATCATGGGAGGATGATGTGGTACCTGAGGACTGGAAGATGGTGGATGTGATTCCCCTTCACAAAAGTGGGACCAAGACAGAGGCAGGAAACTACAGACCTGTCAGTTTGATCTCTGTGGTAGGGAAAGTGATGGAATCACTTCTGAAGGAAAGAACTGTTGAGTACCTAGAGGCCAGTGGGGCACAGGATCCAAAGCAGCATGGGTTCACAGCGGGAAGGTCATGTCAGATGAATCTAATTGATTTCTTTGACTGGGTGACCAAAGTAGTAGACCAGGGAGGGACTGTGGACATGGCCTACCTAGACTTTAGCAAGGCATTTGACACAGTCCCACACAAAAGATTAGTAGTCAAATTAACCAGCCTGGGAGTGGGTCCCAGGGTGGTAGCCTGGGTAAAACATTGGCTGAACAACAGGACACAGAAGGTAATTGTAATTGGAGTCCACTCTGAAGAAAGAGGGGCTACTAGTGGGGTACCGCAGGGTTCAGAACTGGGTCCAGTCCTTTTTAATGTCTTTATAAGTGACATTGCAGAGGAACTGGAAGGAAAAGTATGCCTCTGTGCAGATGACACAAAGATCTGCAACAGGATTGATACACAAGTAGGTGTGGAAGGGATGAAAAGGGACTTGACAAGGTTGGAAGAATGGTCAAAAGTATGGCATCTTGGATTCAATGCAAAGAAGTGCAAAGTAATGCATCTGGGAAACAAAAACCCATAGACAGTGACAGGAAGGAGGCAGTTCAGAGGAGGGCAACTAAAATGGTGCAGGGTCTGCAAGAGAAGCCGTATGAGGAGATACTAAAGGAGCTTAATATGTATACCCTTGAGGAAAGAAGGGAGAGGGGGGACATGATAGAAACATTTAAGTACCTCAGTGGAATCAACAAAGTCCAAGAGGGTAGCATCTTTCAGAAAAAGAGATGTGCAAGAACAAGGGACACAATTTGAAGATAGCGGGGGACGGCCTAGGGGCAATGTGAGGAAGCATTTTTCACAGAGAGGGTGGTGGATGCATGGAACAACCTTCCTGAGGAGGTTGTTGGGTCTAAAACTGTAGGAGAATTCAAGAATGCATGGGACAGACATAAGGCAATTTTTGTGGGGGGGTAGGGAGAAATAGGCTGTTGGTTAAATATGATCTGCAGCTTATCTTCTAGGTAGGGAAATGGGCAGACTAGGTGGGCCAAGCGATCCTTATCTGCCATCAAAATCTATGTTTCTATGTTTCTATGAGAATGATGTTCATACAATAGAAGGGCAGTCAAAGGGAAGAGGATAGTTAGGAGTAGCTAAAGACAGCAAAGGGAACTAACAGGAAAGTCAGAGAAACAAGATCGAGAAAGAAATCAGGCTAGCAACGGGTGATAAAGCAGGAAAAGCAAAAGGTCAAAGGAAGCATAGAAATGCTTTAAAGGGGGAATGGTTCAGAGGAGAGGAACAAAGGTAAGGCAGGAATACTGAACCAATACTTTTGTTAAGTATTTACTAGGCAAAAAGAAGGACTACTGCCAGAATGTGATGTACACAGGGAAGAAAATGGGGATCATACAAATGGAATAGGTAGTATAACAGATGAAAGGGTGATGGGAATGTTTAAAGATTAAAAATAAGCAAATCTATGGGACCCGATGAACTGCATCATTGGTTGCTCAAGGAGGCTGTAGAAGTAATAGCGGCACCATTTGCAGACATATTCCACTGTTTCCTATCCATAAAGGTGGTTCCTGCAGACTGGAGAATGGCAGATGTGGTCAACTTGCACAAAAGCAGAAAGAAGATAGGGAGGATGTGCCAGCCTGGTGGTGCTGAGGGTTGAGGTGCTGGAAGCCACACCACGCACCATGCCGGTGACCCGGGTTCGGGAACAGACTTGGGCCACCAGAGGGTCAGTAGAGGAGGGAAAGGATTGAGCATCCAAAGGACTGCTCTCCCTTCCCAGAGAGGGATCCAGGCCTAGCACCACTTCTTTGCAGACCCTGGTGGAGACCAGGAGCAGCATCAGGAACATGCAGTGCCACGATCAGGGGGAGGAGAGTCGGTAGATGTCAGCACAGCAGTGCCTGGATGTCATTGCACTTCCATGCTATAGGAGGCAACCATTATGAGGAAAAACCCTCACTGGATTAGGGAGGCTATGAGGACTCCAGGGACCTAGCCCACTTCCCCAGTGCTGGGCTATCTCATATCGGTCCCCCCTGCTCTCCACCAGGACCAACCCTCTTATTGCAGCAAGGCCACCAGGTAGGTGGGGCCGGCCCTCCCCTGGGGTGGGTGCTCCCCGGGGCAAGTGATTCAGAGGGCTGGAAGATCCTGATGGGGGTCCCAGGGAGAGAGGTTTCAGGTGGGGAGTAGAGGCGATGGTCAACTGGACACCACCGAGAGTTGCCTTGGCCACGAGTGAATAAATAGAATCTACAAAAAAAAAAGATAGGAAGGATGAGCCAGAAAACTATAGACCAGTCAGCCTGATATGCATAGTGGGGAAGATAATGGAATCTATACTAAGGGAGGAAATGATG
This sequence comes from Neoceratodus forsteri, assembly GCA_016271365.2. Taxonomy (NCBI): domain Eukaryota; kingdom Metazoa; phylum Chordata; order Ceratodontiformes; family Ceratodontidae; genus Neoceratodus; species Neoceratodus forsteri. The sequence goes on along the minus strand of CM028132.1, from coordinate 235,902,280 downwards.
GAATTCCTGGAAGGGAATGGGCTACAGGACTCCAGGCAGCATGGGTTCATGAAGGGTAGGTCTTGCCAAATGAATCTTATTGACATTTTTAGGTTTATGACCAGGACACCTGATGAAGGGCAGGCAGTAAATATCTTTTACTTTGATTTTTTTTTTTTTTTTGTGGGGGTCCTCCATCTTCCATCTGCCTGGTCACAGCCCCGGAGCTTCCACCATCTGCCCATTGCCGCCACTCCCGGTCACCCCCGGCTTTCCCCCTTGAGGGCCGGGCCACGACCCCAGTTCCCTGGTGCCGTGGAACCAGTATCTGGTTGAGAGTGCGGCGGCAGGGGTGAATCGAAGCCTCCGGGGAGGCTTCATCTAGATGGAGGACCACCCCTCCTACTGATTTTCCTCCTTGGTTTTTCTCCCCTTGGAGGCGGGGACGTGCAATGATGCCAGCGTCTGCCCCGCCTCCACCCCTGACATGAGCGTGGCAGTGTGAGTGCCCCAGCCTCCGCTAGGGGTCTCTAACGCTCCGGGTGCTGTCGTCACCCACCCCCCGGAGAAGGAGAGCTGCCCATGGGACGCTCAATCCTCAGCCGCCGGCCCGACGACCGGGTCCGCTCGAACCCGGGTCGCCATGCCGCAAGCGAAATCCCACCGCTGCGCCTCACGGGCCGGCCCCTTTTACTTTGATTTTAGTACTGCCTTTCACCAAGTTCCCTACATGAGACTGGTTAAGCAGATAAGGGACTTGTGTGTGTAAGAATAGTAGGAAATCTACGTAGGAAAGCGGCTGAGGGGAAGAAAGAAAAGGGTAATACTAAATGGGGAATTCTCTGTGGTAAGTGAGGTTATGAGCAGAGAACACAGGTATAAATGCAGGACCCTGTCCTTTTTAATGTGTTCATATGTGACATAGAGAAAGGCATAAAGGGCAAGGTCTGCTCCTTCACAAATTATATAATGATCTGCACAAGGGTTGACACAGAAGAAGGGATAAGGGAACTTACGCGGGATCTGGGCAGACTGGAGAACTGGTCAAAACTCTTGCAACTGTATTTCAATACATAAACAAAAAAATGCCAAGTGATGCACACTGGGAAAAGGTACTGAATGGTACAGTATAAAATGAGTGGCATGGTACTGGAATTCATGGCAGAGGAAAAGGACCTAGGGGTCATGATATCAGAAAACCTGAAATGCACAGCACACTGTAAAAAGGGCTCTGGGAAAGGGGAACAGGTTGTTGGGATGCATAGGAAGGGAGCTTAACAGCAGGAGCTCTTAGGTTCTTCTCCCACTGTACAGGTTATTGGTAAGACCACATCTGGTGTATTATGCAAGGCACTGGAATTCACACCTGAAAAAAGACTGTGACAAAGTAGAAAGGATATACTATGGTCGGCTGAAATGCATCAGCCTGACCATCATTATCCTGACCCCGGGCACCCAAAACATGATTGCCCAGCATCGGATTTTACCTCCAGGGAGTGATTTGGGGAAGCTTTGCTCCCATACACCCCAATGTGGGGGCCTCTGCCCCCACACCCCCCGTACTTATGGATTCTCACTCTAGGGGGGGGCAAAATCCCAATGTCGGACAACCGTGTTTCGGGCTCCCGGGTTTGGGATATTGCCAGTTGGGACAATACATTTCAGCCGATCGGAAGTATCCCAGTAGAAACAGTACAGCAATGTGCAACTAAGATGGCACAGGGGCTGCGGGGCATGACTGACCAGGAAAGGCTGCAGGACTTAGACACGTACACCCTCAGGAAAGAAGGGAAAGGGGTGACATGACAGAACAATACAAGTGCCTGCATGGGATAAACAGGATTGAAGTCAATTCCATTTTTTGTCTACAGCTCAAATACAGGGATATGGTGAATTTTACTCAGACTGGCGGGGGGAGATTCAAGAAAAATGTCTAATAAACACTTTTCCACATAAAGAGTGGTGGACAAGTGGAACAAGTTACTGGAAAAAGTGGTAAGGGCCAATTTGGTTTTCAAGTTTGGGGGGGGGTTATAGAAAGAGGGTCAGAAAATAAGGCATGGGATGATCACTAGTGCCTAGGCAGAGTAGTTAGATAGGGTGTGCAGACTAGATGCACAACAGTAAGGAAATAAAGTTGAACAATAATTTAAAAATTACTTCCTTGATTGCATGTAAGAAACATGTTTTTTTGTATAATTCATTACACTACAACCTCAAAATGCCATTTTTGTAAGAGGAATAAGCCGCTCCAGTTTGTGGCTTCCACATTTTAATGTATGTCTAGATTCTAAGGCAACTCATTATTTGGCCTTTTCACCTTATGCCCTTTAGCCATGCATTGTGAGGCTTAAACCATGTCCTGGAGAGACTTATTCGGTAGGCTGTCCCACATGAAAACAATCTTCTTTGTAAAGTAAGGTCTTCCACTGCTTCCCCTTATTCATCCCCAAATCCCAGTTGAGTGCATATGCTGTAGTCACCAGCTCAGATATCTTTGTATACTCTACTCTGTCTATCCTCTTTAGTAGTTTGAAAACTATCAGCATGTCCCCTTTTAGCCAGTGATGAAAGTGAACAGGAACGCACAGGAACTCAATTCCTGTAACTGTTATGCAGTAGGAACAGTGTTCCTGTACTTCTTCCCACTGATACTGGAACTGAAATTCTGAAACCAGCAAAATAATGACAGTTTCTGGGCCTGTGACCTGAAATCAGAGATTCCATCCCAAAATGTGACTTGTACAAAAATCATATTTTCCAACAAATACATCAATATCCCTAATTGAATCCCATAGTATCTATACAGTGTAGTATCTGACAGTTATCCTTCAGATTGAGGAACCTCATTCTGCATTCATACTTGCCAGTGCCTGAGTTCCTGTACTTCTTGTCTAACACTTGCACCTCTGCTCTTAGCCATCTCATTTCTAGGCTAATCTAGAAAAGGGTGTGCAGAGCAACTATCAGGATCTTCTGTCTACTAATGTTGTAAATCTATGATAATAAATATTGATACATCATTTATTTTATTTTCTCAATTATTAAAATATATTTTATTAATATATGACAACAATACTCTTCCACTTGTATATTGGTATACATTTCTATTATCACTATATTGTGACTTTAGTTGATTCCTATATCACAGTCACTGCCATCTGCACAGAGCTGCCTCAGATTATTCCCTACTTGCATGGTCACTTTAGTTGGGGGGAGGTTGAAGGATTCGGTGACAATGTGATCACTGGAAAGCAGATGGCACTTTCATGTGTCTTTAGGGTGTGTTACAACTATAGCCTGTCAGTCATTCTATGCCAGTCAGGGAATGTTTTTATCCCGTAAGAAACTCCCATTTCTTGTATTGTGTGCACACAACTGCACTAGGGTATGCTTGCTAGCACATGTTTAACAAAGGCACTAATGTGAGTGTGCATTGAGCCACACAACCCTTGGGAGGAGAGTATTCATATGGATTGTCTTTACCCTCCCTCCCATTGTCTGATTCTGATGACCCAGGCTTCAGCATGAATATAAGTTGCCAGTATACAACAGCTGCCCCCATTAACTGCTTGATATCACAAAGCCATCTTAGTAATACACATTTCAGCTTATTTATTTGTTTTTGATACCAGTTAAGATACACTAGGCATATTATTCTCCCTCCTGACTGTAACATAGCACTTACTATCTGTTCGATTGAAACACTTGTAACTGTGTAGCTATGTATTTACCACACTACTGAATAGCTGCTGTACCTGTTATTTTACTGTAACCTCAATTTATGTATTGTCCTATGTATCATGTTTCTTGCACTTAACCATGTTGACTGTACTACTGTTCATGCTACCTGTATATGCCTTACTCACTGTGCCATCCTAGTGGCCTGAGTCATGCCTGAAAACAGTCCATAGGATCAGTGCACCTACCCCGGTCATCAAAAACATAAACAGTGATTTCTTTATAGCCTTTCAGCTTAACAGGTTTTCTAAAAGTATTTCTCAAAACCACATTGTTTCTATATATCAATATATGAATGCTGAAAGAAAATAATATTTTGATATACAGTTCTCTATATTAATATAACTGGCTTCAAGCTTTAATTAAAATAAATAAACAAAAAAATCTATCCCTAACAGTTCCAAAGTTAGCCCTATTCAATCCATTTCCTCCTTAAGCATAAAAGCAAGCTGAAATGTTCTATGCTTAACCTAATAATCATTTGAGGCCACTTTAGTATAAATGAACCAACCGAACACAGCTTTCTTGTGCCAATACATGCTGATATATGTCAAGATTGATCATTCAACTTTTAAAATTATATTGATGTGCATCGACATGTATTGATACATGAAAACTGTATCAATAGTATCTATTTTAATTGTACAGACTTCAAGAATTTATTTAGAAAACTTCATTTTTATCCCAAACAATTTAAAAGTCAGACTTCTCAAAAGAAAATTCTTCAAAAGGGCTAATTTTGGAACAGCTAGAAGTAGGACATTTTTATTTTGAAAGCATGGAGTCAGCTATGTTGATATCAAGATACCATTTTGGTATGGATTCCATATATCAGTATATAAAAATGTAAGGTGGTTTCAAAACGTGTCTGTTTAGAAAAAAAAACCTTTTAATTGTTTTATGAATTTTGATAATACTTCACTTTTTTCAATAGGAACAGTGCAGTTTGTACTCTCTTCTTTTCATCTTCTTCCTTTATCTGTGTTCTGAACATTTTACTCTTCCTTCTAGTTACCCCAGTCATTCTTGCTTTCAAAGGCTCTACCTGCAAAAGCACTGAAAGATAATAATTAGAGTTTGTGCAGTCTCTTTTAATAGATATTACCGTCAAGCATCTAATTAGTTTGGTAACCCTGTGCTGACTATGTCAATGTCTTCTATGTGCTTTCTCTGCTGGGGTATTCAGAACTGAACACAAAACTTCAGGTATGGTCACCCCAAGCAAAACAATAGAAACAAGTTCTAAAACCCTGCAGCACTGAACTTACATTGACAGCCTATTTTGCAGAAAGGAAATAAAAATGGCTTACTATTGTTCAGGTCAGATGCAAACTTTATTCAGAGTGCAAACAGTGTGAAAAAGTGTTCCAGTTACATTTGTAGCTAAAACATACAGTGCGAAGAACAGCAGCTGGATTGCATGTTCAAAACATTAAAGAATTACCTGCGGTACTCCACGAATTCTTCCTACTGTGTAAGATGGCCAAGCATTTCATCTCCTTTCTTCACTGGGGCAGCACACTAGGGTTGTGGATGCATGGAACGGCCTTCCGGAGGAGGTTGTGGAGTTAAAAAAAGTGGTGTAATTCAAGCATGCATGGGACAGTCATAAGGGAATTCTAGGGGGTTGGGGTAGGAAGAAGTAGGCTGATGGTTAACTAGGATCTGCAGCCTATCCATTAGGTAGGGAAATGGGCAGATTGGGTGGGCCAGAGCGGTCCTTATCTGCCATCAAATTTTATGTTTCTGTATGTTTCTATGTTTGGCTTCAGCTTACTGTTTGCAATAACTCCTAAATTATTTCCCTTGGTTGTACTGCCCACTGTTGCTCCACATAGGGTGTATGAGTATCCCAAATTCCTGGTTCTATATGCTATTTGCTTTTCAACCCATCAGAATACAGAGATCTGAACCAACATGCATACATACATTGGGGTGTCACCCGAAGTTCCCCCTTTTTACTGACTTTTGCTAGCTGGCTTTTCCTAGGGAGTAATTTTTATTTTATTGCAGTGTTTCTTGGGCAACAACTGTGGCAGTGTTCTGCTGCTGCATAAAACTAGGCCACTCCACTCAAATCTATTCAGAAGATAGCTGAGCCATGATGAACTGTAATGTCTCACCCAGTAAATACACAAACAAACATATCAATATAATATAAATCAATATAATATCAATATAAATATATGAGTCTACATAGTAAAAGAAAGTTTCAGATTATGACAATGCCAAGAAGTGGCAAGTGGAATGTATTCTTGAATCTGACAATAATCTTGCAGTTGTTTTAAAGACTGGAACTAGGGATTCTCCAGTAGTGTACCATCAAATAGGTTTCCACTCTGGGCATTCCTCTGGTTTCCAAATCCTGCTGGATATGTACAGGTAATAGATAATTAAATTACTGCATAAAAGAAAATATTTGCACTTGTTGTATTTTGCTGAATGGAAACGGCTGAAATATTCACTTTCGATATTGGTCGTGGTCTGACAAACTGACACTGACAGTTTCAAAACTAATAATGGTAATCAGCTGCCAGCCCTTCCCCAAGCAGAACACTGACTGGCTTTGAAACACTGCCCTAAAATAACTCGTCATCATCATTAACAGGTGTAGGTACAATGCCCTGATAATGACATCAGTTACAGAAATTACAGTGATTACAGGAGCAATCAGTTGGTGTTAAAAACAACCACTCAGCACAGCACAAATGCTGGCTTCCCTGCTCACACTGTCTCATTCTGTTAGTGGAAAGTACAGTAGAAAAAGGTCAGTCCTGAAGTGGGTATCCAAAACGCAATTTAAACGGGAGTACTCTCTTGATGCCACAGTCATCAAACCAGAAAGCTTAGCTAGTTTGTCTGGTATAAAGTGTTCTCTGGCAATGACAGTGATAAATGAATTGTCTGCCTCAAACCCACCAGCAGCAAAAAAGTGGCATTTCAGTTTTGCAACTTACAGTGCCAAGATTCACTTTGAGGTTGGTCATTATGCAAGTGAAAAAGGAGTTATGGCTGTAGTATGGTAAAAACTCCTGCTCCCTCACAGTTACCCATTACCCTGCTAATAGAGACCAACTCTATTAACTGAAGATATTGCAGAGCAGTTAAAACAAGCATTTGTCAATGCCGAATGTTGCTTGCTTCTATGTGCTGTTTAGGTATTTGGAAGTCATTGGAGTGCAAATATTGAAAATTTGCGAACTTACGAGTGTGCGTAGGAACTGCGCAACGCACACTCTTAAAACAGTCATTGTTAGGAAATTTTTCAGGAAATGTTCAACATAGCCATTTTAAGACCTCTGGTCATGAACAGTGTCAGTGTGATTTTGTTAATGTGTCCCATACATTGAGTTTGCATACTGACTGTGCCATTGTGCGCTACATGGGCGGAAACACGTTTTGGGCAGGATGTGAAAAATGACAGCTGTACTGCTCATAAGGAGGTGTGGTAAAATGGCAATGTTGAAAATCTGGAGTGGAAATATTGAAAATTCGCAAACCTACGAGAGTGCGTGGGAACTGTGCAACGCACACTCGTAAAACAGTCATTTTTAGGATTCTTTCACCAAATTTTCAACATTGCCATTTTAAGATCTCTGCTCATGAACAGTGTCACTGTGATTTTCTTAATGTGTCCCATACACTGAGTTCACACACCGACTGCGCCATTGTGCGCCATATGGCAGAAACATGTTTTGAGCAGGATGTGAAAATGACAGCTGTACTGCTCATGAGGAGGTGGTAAAATGGCAATGTTGAAAATCTGGAGGAAAATATTGAAAATCCTTGTGAACTTACGAGCTCATGTAGGAACCGCGTAACGATGCTCGTAAAACAGTCATATTTAGGAATTTTTCACCAAATTTTCAACATAGCCATTTTAAGACCTCTGCTCATGAACAGTGTCACTTTGATTTTCTTAATTTGTCCCATACATTGATTTCGCACATCGACTGCGCCATTCTGCGCTACAAGGGCGGAAACACATTTTTGGTGAGATGTAAAAAATGACAGCTGTACTACTCATAAGAAGGTGTGGTAAAATGGCAATGTCGAAAATCTGGAGTGAAAATATTGAAATTCCGCGAACTTACGAGCCTGCGTAGGAACTGCGCAATGCACGCTCATAAAACAGTCATTTTTTGGAATTTTTGGACCAAATTTTCAACATGGGGTTTTTGGGACCCCTTCTCATGAATGATGTCACTGTCATGGTGGTATTCAGGCCCGAAGGGTGATTTCATGGTCACTGTGCAGTCACTGCGCGAAATCACCCTTCGGGCCCAAATAACGCCATGACAGTGACATCATTCATGAGAAGGGGGTCCAAACCTATGTTGAAAATTGGTGCAAAAATTCCCCAAAATGTCTGAGATATGCACAAAGTTGAACCCTCCTATTTAGCCCATTATACAGCTTACTGGCATTTCCTCAGTTCGGGGTCGGCTTTGAAGAGTGCAGATATGTTCCCGTCCACCAAGATCGCCACACCAGAGTCCGAGGTATGGGTGAGGGGTGTGGGAGGCTGGGTGCGCAGGGTGGGTGCGGGTTGTAGAGGGGGTCGAGACGGCCAAGGGACCGCTTTTTGTTTTACAGGTTTAAAACAAAAAAGACGCTAGGGACCATTTGCAACACTGGGGTGGGCCTCAGCATGGCACAAGGACAGGGGGCATTCAGCTGATGGGGGATTGGGCACCCCTGTCAGCTAAAGAATTGATTGCCACGCTGGGTGGGCTCCAGCGTGGCACCAGCTACGGGGGACGACAGCAGCTCAGCTGGCGGGATTGGGCACCCGTTGGCTACAGGATGTGCAGGGGTGCACACACCTGCATGTGGGAGGCTACGCTTATCGGTACTTACTGAGCGTGCTCCCCACTTTCAATATGCCACTGCATTTGGGCTGATGTCATAGACAGCTCCAAAATGCATTTCTACAGGGCCGCACCTGCCAGCTCACTGACTGAATTGAGGAGGAGGTGACACACCTCCGAAATCTCTGATGATGGCACTATGTTTCTTGCACATGCGTGCAAGCAACATAAAAATCATGACTTCTCTGGTAAGAGGGCACTGTAATAAATGCTTGTGTAGTACATGCTGTTGCCCTCAGCATCGTGAAAGTCAACTCACCACAGCTATTACAGGAGAATGGAGAGAGCATTTCATTGACAACAAGCTGGGCTTGTTTATATTTTTAATCTGACAAGCTTCAATCGGCTTAAGGGCACAATAGCTACCCACAAACCCTAAGTGATTTTGCTCAGCTCAAATCAGGTTTCCAAGAAGAAATTTGGAAAGCAGTCTCCCAGGAGTTAATACCATCACTACTAATAATAAACATCAATGAGACTGATGTCAACATGGCAGATGTCCCAAATAATGTGACAGAGTACTGGTCCAGATATTGCATTGTACAACCAGGTAATCTGAATGTGGCCAGTCTGCTCAGTGTTACATATTAAGCAGGCCACCTTAGTCTACATAACTTTATCCAAAACACTGTGTATTATGTTATGTATTTATTTAAGATTTGTTTACCAGAGTAGCCTCATTATAGATAGTGTCTCATTTACATGAAACAGGAGGGTCCCAGGTGGTGGCAGGTCACATAATCACACAGCTACAATAATCATTGATTTAGGATTAGAAATTCATAAAACATCACACAGCATCAATACAAGCAAAACAGTATCTGTGAATAGTAACTAAACATAAACAAAATGAACAAAATAAGCACAGCACATAAATAAACTCCATAGTAGGCGTTCCTTAGGTAACTTTGATTGAAGATTTGGAAGCAGAGACGGGGCCAGATTTTTAAAGCTTTTGAAAATCCCGCAACTGTGGGAAAAACTCAGAGCAACTGGGTTGCCACTTGTGGAGCTGCATTTTTTTCCGCAGCTATGGTATTCTCAAAACTGCAGTCAGATTATGACTGTCTCCACAATTATGGAAGCTTGTGGCTGTCTTTTCCCCAAAACCGCAGAAAAATGTTAGGGCCAGTGAGACGAAGCATAACATGTCCCGCAGCTGCAGTGGACTGCATTACAAATTTCCACAGCTGCAGAGATTTTGGTCCACAACTGGAGTTGTGGAATGGGACTTTGCCCCATGCATTTTGAAAATCTGGCCCAGGGTTTTTTAAGATGAAGCAGCCATTGTGTTGATGGAATTGAGGTACTTACGGTAGGAACAGTGGATTTATTTGAACCGAATGGGGTACCAGTTTTATTATCTGCACATGGATGGGTTGTAAAACAACAAAACAATACAAAGGCATTTACTACCACATGAAAACAATTTTTGTAATAGATACTGTATAAAAATATTACAACCCAGGAGTAGTGAGTCGGACATACAAAATTCCATTTTTTATGTGTGTGGGGTGCAGTGCCCATGAGGAAGCATTAAGTGGAAGTGCAAAACATCAGGTATTGTGTTAGGGGGTACCACTTCTCATGGTTTGTAATCCTTCTGTGTCTGTATTTTAATAAACTTTTTTCTTGCCAGTATTGAGTGCCTTGCTGTTTGTATTTCTGCAGGTACTTATTGCAACAAGCACCGGGCTACACTTTGGAGTGGCCCTCAGCTGTTGAAGTTTGGACTCAGATGGATTAAGCCAGTTTATGTGATTGTAGAGGGTGCATTGATTGGTTATGAATTTACTGACAAGCATAAACCTACAGAGCTTGCAAAACAGTACATCCATATATTACAGAGCATTGCTTTGTGTACTGTGCTATACGAGTACAGCATGAGAGGTGGCTCAAGGAACACTTGACTGGGGCTGTGGTGAGGAGCATACATTGGAATGATATCAAAGCATACCACTAGACAGCAGGATACAAAATAAGATAGTTTATTGGCAGCAGCATGTACCTTTCCCCAATACTCTTGAACCTTCTGTTTCTAGTTTGCCTCAATCGGAACCGGAATTTCTCCACTAGCATTTGAAGTAGCAAGTTTTGGAAATTCCCCACAGCATTTAATGACTCTTGTGATTATGTGGGTGAACTGATATTTTTTTCACAGTTTTCTGTTTGGTTTACAAAATAAATAATGTTGGCACTGCTTATGACTGCTTTTGGTCTGCTTTGCCTTCAGACTGTATGGTTTACTAAAGGTGCTGGCCTCAACAACATTGGCAGCTTGCTGTCCATGTAATGGTTGTTTGTTTTACAATTTACACGCTTCTGTGGTAGATGCACTACTGTATGTTCATGAGCACCCTGCTCCTGTGGTATAGGAACTTTGTTGTTTATATGGTTACATATTTCTTGACATTTCTGTGATATCTCTAGAGAAATTTATTAGCTTCCTGCAGTACCACTGATGGGCCAATAGAGAATATTGACAAAACTGAGAGAATCTCTCTAGAAACATCACAAAATATCTGGATCTGTCTGAGCAGGTCAATTGCTGAAACTTTAAGTGCAAAATGTGTCCCGATCTTTATAAACACCATAAACAAAGTCAATGTACATTTCAACATCACCAATGTGCATATTGTCATGATAGAATAATGGAAACCAGAAATAAGCCTCCCAAACAATTTTGTGCTGTAACTATTGATTATTTATTTATTTATTTATCATTTTCTCCCCATACAACTTAGCTACATTATTTGTCAGAATATTGTTCTTTGTACATTTTGCCTGGAATTATCATTATTTGCTGATTCCTAGTTTTCCTGTACTATTTGTCTGCATCATCCTACTGTTTATTTCTTTGGTAGCTCATACTTACCTTTATATTGTTTTGTTAACATTGATTGCACATTACCACTGTATGTATGTCTCCCTGTACCCCCCCCCCCCCGGTCGCACCTGGAAATGAGCTCCAGCTCAGTGTGCCTTTCCCAATTACCAATTTTCAATAAATAAATAAAAACCAAGTGCAAACCAGTTCATGAGGCATGACTCCAATACACACGTAAGTATACAAGCATGGCAAGCACACAGCTCAACCAGGCAAGCAATATGAGCCATTGGGGGGGGGTGTATATAGAGAACAATGCAATTCAGTGGCAATGTAAGCCCTTTTGTCATTAAGTATTTTGTGACATGTTATTTACTGCAAGTTACTGTACTGCATGCTGGCTGGTTCCATTGTCCATGCACATTCATACATTGCTAATATCACTGTCTAATGCTGTGGCATAGAATCAGCTCACAGCTCATGACATCCATGTAAAATGCAAACACCATTACATCTTGAGGTATGTTCAATGGCTTTTCAGTGAAGGGATTAGCAAGTTAGCCCTTTGACTTTTAGCACTGCTGTGAAGCCTAGAGCTAGCCTGTAATTCCATATATATATATATATATATATATATATATATATATACCTCTGTAAGTTAATACACTAACTTAGCTATGACTGCAGTTAATCTTTAAATTTGCAAAACCATCACACTACAAGTATGGCTATGCTTGTTGCCATTATTGTCTGCTTATTGCCATACTTCTCTTAGCCATCCACTAAGAAGCAGTGTACTCATAATATACACGGTGCAGTGCCCAGGTAGGGCCAGCATGAGATTTGGAACTCTACAACACCAGCTAGTGAATTGCTTCTATAATGGAAAACAAGTGGGAGGCCATATCATGTTAATGAATCACAATGAGATTGTAATGAGGGCATGGAGCAATACAGATTTATCTTCACACCTAAGACTTTGTGTAATTCAGTGTATCTCTGCTGTGTGGATGGTACACATAACTCCATATTCAAACTGTTTCCAGATGCTATTTATACTTAATGACAGCTATAATAGCATTATGCAGTGGTGCTTAGCCTTGTGATTTATGAATGCAACGTAAAAGAGCCTAGTGCTTAATTTGCTTTTTATCAATAAAATTTAAATTTAAATGATTATTAAATTTCAGTCCCAGGTTCCATAATAACTACAGATATCCTGATACAGTAGTCATAATACCCTTAATTGAAACAACCCCAGGACTCAACATGTGTTAAATATATATCAAGTTGATAGGATTAACTGTTGTTAACTGGAGATGCTGGGACTTACTGATTGACATGCAATGACATGACTGAATCTGTCAGTAAGCACCACTGTAATGTTTATAACCATTTGCAGATACTATGTGATTTTGATATGCCTTGTTCACCCTATGCAAAGTGGTATGCCTTGTTCAGCCTATGCAAAGTCTCTTTTTACACTGCTTCTGTCTTTCACAAATGGCAGTGTACAGCATTCTGGTGGCATGGTTGCCTAGTTGCACTCACAGTTACCATTTTTTCACACTGTGTTGCAACTGTTTATTGGGCTCCAGATATTTTGATTTTCTCTTACCTACAGAGAGAGAAGGTCATTAGAACAAACAGCACAGGGTTTCTTTTCATTATGAAAATATTACAAAGTGAAAAATCAAAAAGTTCTGCAAGTCTAGTGGCACTGAGGGTTGAAGCATTGGTTGCAACACCTTGCAGATTGCCAGCAACAAGAGTTTGGATTCAAAATCTGCTCACTGGGGTTCTGCCAGGCAGGAAGAGGATTGAGCATCTGGAGGACTACTCTCCTCTCCCAAGAAGGAAGAGAGGGTTCAGTGCCTGGCACTTGCCTTGCCCCTAGCATTGGCTGGGGATGACACAAGTGGGGGCTGTTGGTGTTGGGTGAGGGAGTGGCAGCTGGTGACACTCCATGCAAGGAAACATGTGTGGGGACATCTGGTCAGCACTGCGTGCCACCTCTCAAGGGACAGAACTAGAAAATGGAGGACTGAGAATCCACTGACCCCAGCTGTCCAGTAGCCCTGCACCTCCTCAAACATCTGGGCCATGTTGCACTTCACATAAAGTTAAGTCCCAGAAGAAAGCAGGGTAGCAGGGCTGGGGCATCTGGCTTCTTCTGGAGGACAGCTTGGGCTCTGTAGAAATAGCACTAAATGAAAAACAAAATCATAAAGTTCTGGGCCCACAGCTGAAAAAGTATAGGGATCATATAGAGACAGTCCAAGCGACAGAAATGAAGATGATACAGGGCCAGTACTGGAATCCTTCTGAAGAATGACTGAGCAACATGAACAAGTATTTTTGGGAGGCCAGAAGGGGAAGGATGAAATATTCAAATTTCAATAGGGTGGATTGTCAGGACTTGTTTAGAAGGCATGATGAGTCAACAACCAGGGGGCACACATTGAAGTAGATGGGGAAGGGGATATTTGAAAAGGATATAAGGAATTATTCATGGAGACAGTGGTAAACACATGGATTTGCTTGTACAGAAATGTCAATGCTGACACAATAGCTGGTTTTAAAAGAAGGTGGGATGGATATCAGGGTTTTGTGAGGACAAACGTGGGCAGGAGGAGGAAAAGGGGTGAAAGGGCAAAACCTGCTGCTAGGACACTTGAACTAACCTCAAGCAGCAGTCAGTTGACATGGCACTTCACAGGTAAGGTTTTGGGCAGACTCAGTGGGCCACTCATATTTTTCTACCAGCTACTTTCTATGTTTCTAAGTGCCGGCAATAACAAAAAAATGTGGGAGCAACCCTACAAGCAGCTACCTTGATGAGGTTATCCAAGACTTAAAATGGAAGGATGGCCCTAATACCGTGGCACGAAACTCTATGAAAAGCTAATATAAAATATAAATAAAAAAATCATAACACCTTTCCTGTTTGCCAGTGTTGCTTTATTTTCTTCTCTCTTGTACATCAGATGCCCAACATCATCAACAGGGTTTGTTAATGCCCCAGAATGTCTTCCACATTTCTAATATTTTTACTAATGTTGTGCTTCTTTTCTCTGCAGATAACACAGCCTCAGACCCAGAAGTCATAAAAGCCAACTCTTTTGGATTTATTGGATGCCTTTCATCTGTCCAGTACAATCATGTCTCCCCCCCCTGAAAATGGCCTTACGGTATCCCAACATAGCCACCATCACTGTCAGAGGGCGTCTGCTTGAATCTCACTGTGTTTCCTCAGGAGGAGTGGACATCAATACAATCATGACAACACATTCCTCATCAGGTACACATTTCTTTGCTTCCTAAGCAATGACATGCAGAAACTATGCCAGCTACAGCAGTACAGTGCTTTACATATGGATTTACACAGTGCTACCCAAGATGCTTTGTACTTTTATTGCTGATACTTCAGTCCATGTGTGTGCTTAGAAGTGACACACATGCAAATTGAACATTCTTAGCCACTAATTCAAAGAAATCACTTGCACAGGAAGAAAAACACATTGGGCCTGATTCTGAAAGCCCTTAAAGGGATGTGAGATGCTTGTGTCAAACATTTCTGATGCAAGTGGCACTTTGCATTAGAAGATGCACTTATTGCTATTCTAAAAAGCAGCATTTGTTTAACACTGGCTGTCTGCATCTAAGAGGGCTTGTGCCAGCCTTGCTCCACAAAATGGGCTATGGCATGGAGCTAGGGGATTTGCAGCAGACGCACACTGCCACATCCCCTAAATCAGTATTCTGAAAGCTCACTCAGAGGACAACTGTCTAAATACCATTAGACCAGCCAGAGGTTGGTCTAAGTGTACTTAGTTATCCTCTGGTGGTTGTGCCTATGTCTCACGGTCCCTATACCCATGTACTAAATGCCCCTCCCAGCCACAATCCCCCATTCTATAATCTATGTATGTCTCTAGCAGTCTGTGGCTCCAACCAAGACCCGATCCCCAGTCACCCTGTTATATTTTCATAATTTACCCCAGCAGTCTGGTGGTCCACCCAGCCTCGATCCCCGATCACCCTGTTCAGTTTTAATAATTTTCCCTGGTAGTCGAGTGGTCCCCCCAGCCCTTATCCTAGATCCCCAAGACAAATATGAAAAAACCCTCCCTAGCAATCTAGTGGTCACCCCACCTCAGTTGGCCATGCCCCACCACCCCGCTCCCCCCTCATCCTCGAGCCGGTGACCAGCACAGCCCTCCGCACACCTCCATGGCTGCTAACCAATTGAGCTATCAATGAGTGTGTACTATACCCCTTTGATAAAGGACCATGTATCCAAAACACATCAGGTATTATCTGCCAGTTTTTATGCCTTGCGACTTTTAATAAAACATTTTTAACCTAATGGCATCATATGTTCATTTTAACTTGAAGGTGGCGAGTGCCCAACGGTTTGCAAGTGTACCGGGGTAAATTATTAATACTTAACAGGGTGATCAGAGATTGGAGCTGGGATGGGGAGGGGCACTAGCAACCAAGCACCTGTCCATGGTGCTATTGCCTCACACCCCACCCACTGCTTATGGCAAACCTTTCTGATGTGCCCTCTGTTTGGCACAAGGCCAAGTTTGCTGCAAGCCATGGCACTTTGATGCAAGTACCCTACCTGATAGAGAGTCGGCACAGGGTCCTTGGTGCAGTGGCAATCAATGCAAGGTTCCTTTGGCCTGGCTTGGGCCAACTTTTGAGAATCAGCCTCCCTGTGTTAAAGTTTGTAGAAATCTTAGAACACATAATGTGCTCTTCTTTGCATCCTGTTTCACAATACTGATTTAGGGGATGTGGCAGTTTAAGTGGACTTTAACCTTGTGTACATAAAGTTTGTGTGCAAATTTCTGTGCCAGTGCATGTATGTATATTACCAATTCTTTGTACTTCACTGGACTGCCATCAGAAGAGAAGAAGGAGTTCTTCTGCCAGAAGGGAAGAAATTCTGTAAGGGAAAGACAAACCCAGCTAGAGTCTGTAAAAATGATGGTTTCCTGGGTTCCATGTTGGATGAACTCAAGAGTATAGGCCACCGCTGCCATCTCTGCATATTGTGATGAAGGTACACTACAACATTTAGATATCTTGACAGTGTTCCCATAAGGATAGATCACCAAAATACCCATCCCTGCAATCTGTTCTCCCTGATAGTAAGATGCAGAACTGTCAGTAAAGATACGGCACAAAAAGGTACTCTCAAGTACCTGTGGCATGGCAGGGAAGAAAGGACCTGGATCTGGAAGATCAGGTGACTATAGTGTACAGTCATGGGGTTCTCCCTGGAAAAGGAGACCATGAGCTAGCATAGATGGAACTTTAGTCGGGTGGACCTGTATGTCCCTGTCCTGGAGAAGAAGTGACCAGTGTGTCAGCCTGGTGTTTGAGACTGACCCATCCTTCACTCTATCTGATAGCAAAAAGGTAGTCGGTGTATGGTTAGTGTTAATGATCAGTGGTGAGTACCCAATGATATACAGGAAGTGCTTGACAGCCCAGTAGGTGGCCAGAAAGTTCCTTTCACAAAGGCCGTACTTCTGTTCCACTGGGGTCAAGAGCTGTGAGGCATATGCAATGGGTCTCAAGGTGCCATGCACCTTCTGGGCCAGCACTGCTGACATGACAATGTCAGAGGTGGCACACTCCAGATGGAATGGTAGTACTGGATTGGGGTTTACCAGTGCTGGGGTGGAGGCCAAAGCCTGCTTCAGTGATGTCACAGCCTGGGTGTGAATAGGGCCCCAAGTTCATGGTACATCCTTTTTAAGTAATTCATACAGAGGAGCAGCTTTCTTAGAAAATCACAAATGAAATCTCTCGAATAGTTTACCATACCTAGAAACCTTTGAAGAGTTGCCACACTGGTAGGCAATGGCAAGTCTTGCAATCCCTGTACCTTCTTCCAGGTAGGGCTTAGACCTTGGTCAGTTATTTTTAGACCCAGAAAGAGTACTTCTTTCTGACACAATTGTGCTTTTGCCGGATTACATTTCAGGCCTGCTTTCTGGATGAGAGTCAATAGTTCGTCCAAGAGATCCAGATGTTGTTCCTGTGTGGCTGTGGCCAGCAACAGGTCATCCACATATTGGAGGAGAGTAGAGAAACTCTCGAGGGCATCCATCATGTGGAGATGGAAGAGGGATGGACTGTTATGGAATCCTTGTGGCAAGCAAGTCCACATGTACTGTCTTCCTTCAAAGGTGAATGCAAACTTATATTGACTCTTAAGGGTCAATGACAATGACCAAAAACCATTGGAAATGTCCAGGGCACTGAACCATTTCAAGTCGGGGGTTAGAAGTCATAGCACATCTGGTGCTGATGCCACAGTTGGGGAACAACTGGGAGTGATTTGATTCAGTTTCCTGTAGTCAATAGTAAGTCTCCAGGCACCTGTGGGTTTCTTCACGGGCCGTACTGGGGAGTTGGCAGTGGAAACACAAGTTCTGATTACTCCTTGCTTGAGGAGCAACTTGATTGTTTCTCTAAGAGGAGGCAAGGCCTCAGGTGGAAAAGGATACTGCCTTTGCCTCTCATGTGCCGGGCCTGACACTTCAATGACAGTGTGCATTCTACCACAGTCATGTTTGTTAACTGCAAACGCTTCCAAATGTCATTGCAGAATAGGTAGGAATTTTGGGAAAAGTTCATGATTCTTGAACAAATCTATGACGTCATACTCTTTGTCATTGGCAGATATCGTTGCCACAACATGTGAGTCAGGAATCAAAATGGTATGGTATGGACCTTGAATCTGTATCAGTAGCATGTTAGCTAGGTCCACCACACAGCCGTGTGGCGCAAGGAAGTTGATTTCTATACTACTAGGATGATCATGCAATACCATCAGTTGGAAAGTGAGTGAGGCCTCTAAGTGGCCTAACTCTACCAGTAAGGGCAGAGAGTGGTATGCAGGCAGCCTAGTACCATCGACTCCTGACATATTGGTCTTCCGTCCGGTAGGCCAAAGGGACATGTCCGGGTGTTCATCATATAGCACAGATACAGCTACACCTGTATCTAGCAAAACAACTAGTTGGCGGCCCCCGACCTCGGCCTCGGTGCAGGGCCTTCCGTTTGTATCCAAGACCAGCTTGTTTACAATATGGACTGGGGCCTGTAATTGTCAATCCGTATTGCTGGAAGCATGCAGATGTTGGACCTGACTTGCGTGAATGACTTCACCATGCTGTACAGATGCTATATAGGGAGGAGCTTCTGGGTTCAGGCCTGTATGGGCCTGAGGGCCTGTACCTCCGGTGTCTCCATGGCCGGTTGTGGCCTGGGCTGCTGGTTGCACTGCCGCAAGGGTCTAAGACGGGGACAGCATCTGCCACAAAGCTCACTTGTCCCAGGAGATCTCGAAATTTTTGATTTTCTTCAGCTATCTCCCTATATGAAGGACCCGTTCTCTGTTGTGGTTTACCTCTACCCTTATGCTTCCTGTTCTTATGCCAATTCCAGTTCCTACCCCATTGCTGTTATTGATGCTGTTGTTGTTGGGCCTGTTGGGGGTGTTGGTTACCAGCTGGAGGGGCTGGTGGATGTTGAGCCTGTTGGCGTTGGGCCTGCCCTTCCACTGTGTTGTGTGTCATGGTACCCAAAGCGGGTTCCACGGCAGCTACCTTCTTGGAACCGGAGCCCAAATCACGGATATACAGTTGATACACCCTCTCAGTTTTCCGAAGAATATCGGCAAACCTATCCATATTTGGGTAAGTGGTTGGCTCTACCTTTTCTCTTACTGCTAGAATCATGTTCCTAAGGAACAGGGTCTTATGTTCAATAAGATCTACATCCACAGCTTCTTGTGTCAGGTGCTTCCCTGCTCGGTAGGCCATCCAGAGTCTCTGGTGGTAAGTCGCTGGACTTTCTTTCGCATTCTGCTTTACAGGATGTGCTAGCATCACTCCTACTACACCTGGGCAGTGAGCAGAAATGAGCTCAGCGCAATCTCGTCAAAGGTAGTGTTCCCACCCTGGCAAACAGCTTCGGGGAGTTTGGCCCACAAACCAGGGTCAATGGTCTAGCGTAGTATTTGGACCTGATATTCTGCAGTGAGGGTGAGCATCTCGCATTTAGAATGTACCTTTTCCAAGTGACAGCTGAGGTTGTCGGACGGGCTCATCCGACCGATACTGTCAGCAATTTGCTGAACAGAGTAGGCCATTTGCAGGGGATTAGTGGGTGGTCAGTCAGGCAAAGGTAGAGTGTCTCACACACCATCCAAGGCTGCACGAGCTGCAGCTTCACCCGCAGTGTGAACAATACCTTCCTGAGTGCCAGCTTCTTGAAAAAGCTGTCTAATCTGGCTTTTAATAGCTTTCATGCTTCTTTCAGGAAGGGGAACATTGCCTAATGCTCTATCAATCATGATATCTATCTCTTGCCTGTCTTCCACATTAATAACGGCTACCGGAGGCACCATCAGGACCAGGATTGAGCCTTCTTCCCCCCATCATAGGCACCACCATGTTGGCGTTTCCCATGATGAGCATCATGACATCGTCGATGTATGACCTGGGGAGTTGGGGGCAGGGACCCACCATGTTGTGGATGACTGGGGGGGAGTCTTGGCCATAGTAGGGGCATGACTGGGTGTTGTACTGTGAAACGTCATCATCAGATAACTCCCCTTCTGATGATGAATGAAAGGCAGGGGCTACGCCTCCCATAGCCTTAACATGTCCAGCCAGAACCTCTCGCTGATGGCGCAGTGTCACCATCTTACTTCTACATTCATCGTGATTCACACTTGCAACATCCACATAAACCTGTTCTTGCTTTTTGCTTTTGCAAAACTCGATACACGGCGGTCAATTCGCGATTGTCCCTGTAAGTTACTTCTAAGTCATTACGTACCTGGTTGATCTCGTCCTGAAGCTCACCCATTTCGTCACTCAACTGAGCATTCGCAGCACTCAGCAAATCATTCATTTGCACAACCTGACTCTTATCCTGTCTCAAACTTTCACACTCCTGCTTCAACATATATAGTTTCTGTTCACCAGCCTAGGCAGAATGATGCAATAGTGAATCCTTTTTGTTCAGCAGAGTTTGGAGTTCAGACTCCAAGTTCTGCTGCAATCTAATACATTCTGTTTCCTGCAAACCCATCTCTTGCTTAAGAGACGAGATTTGCAGATCAAGGGTTCGAAACCTCGCTTCGGAGGCTTCCAAAGTAGCATAGAGAGCCGCGACCATCAACCCTTTAGCGTGTCGCTTATTGGTTGATTGTCTCATCTCTGTGTACTGGGTTGAGATCCCCAGTACAGGGTTATCAGATTGACTTGCGTCCTGCGCGAAGTCAGCCCATCCTTCATGGGAGGCAAGGAAATTTGAGACATCGAGTCTCAGTTCTGCACAGATATCTGATACTGTGGCCATTACGTGGGAGGGAACGAAAATTCAAACTGAAAAAGACAACGTGCTGTATATCAATCCACAGCACGAGTACTTTAAACACAGTTGGGCTACTGTATTAGCTGCTGGCTTTCAATTCAAAGCTGCTATGGAGTGGGACGAGACGGCATCGACCACACCCAAAAAAGTCAGACGGACTTTGCAAGTAACTACAAACTTGTTGTAAAATGGGAGAGGTGATACGGGAATGTACACTTACTGTCCACGTGGGAAAGGGAAAAGGTTTAAGCAACAAGTGAAAACTTACAAACGCCAAATATCGCCTGCACACAGTCGCCAATTTGTTGAGGGGTCTAAACCTCACTTTCAGATTCTTGACGATATTGGGAATGCAAGTAATCACAAACACATTGCATTAGAGTAATAAACAAGTTTATTACTACCAAAGGGATAAATCACAGTTGCCGGATGCAGTTCTTACCAATACGAACCGGGAGCCAATGCTAAGCGTTCCCTACACCTCGAGGTTTCTCTGAATTCTCTTGGGGTCTCTCGGGTCTCCGGGGTGTAAAGCTTGTGCATTATATTATATACCTATGATAATTACTATGGTTACCAAAAGATAGAAACATTTCTAGTTTCAGAGATGAGCCCTATTGGCTAAATTAGAGGTGGCTCCACAGTCCAAGATAACATTATACAATTTCTGTAAAGTCATCAGTTTGAGAACAAAAGAGTTTTTATACAGAGTATTACATAACTAAGTGTAGTAGTACAAATCACCAAAAGATGGCAATGCCGTCTTACATATTATAATTACTTCAAGGACAGGTGTTTTGGCATCTTATAAGTAAGAAACAGACAGAAAATACCTGATAGAATATATGTGTATTAGCAAGCAAAGTGGATTACAACAATATGCATTCATATCTTGACATCTACTCTTATACGGTAGATGCCCTTAGCCCTATATATTAGTATAACCTATGCTTAAGCATTAGCTGTCCACGCTGTACCTCTGAGGGTACCAATTAGGGTGCAGGGACCTTGTGTAACACTGATATGAGTATCATTGGTAACGAATGTCAGCGAACTGTCTCCTGAATCTGAACATCAGTGGCATCATACATATAGTGCTGCAAAGTGGTCACAATGACCACTTTGTGGCATAGGTTTGCACTGTATCACTTTGTACAATACACAAATGTGTTATAAGGCTTGCCATGCACTATCACATAGGTCAGTGTAACATCATAGGGAAAGGGGCACAGGAGGACCCTTTAATGAGGGATCCTGTATGCATGGATCAGTAGGTCCATACACAGCAGCTCTCAAGCCCCCTTACCTTAATCTCAATATACAGAGCTCCAAAGAGGTAAAGAGCAAGTAAAAGCAATTCTTCAAAGGGTTGCCGACCAGCAAGCTGGGTTGTCTGTTTTGGCAGGGGAATGGGTTATCGAGTACACAATGCTGCCAAACAACAGACAGGATGTGAATATTGCTAGGCAATGAGGACCCACAGGACAGCAGGGAATGGATTATCCATCATTCTGGTGCCACTGGACCAGGGAAGGCCTGTAAGGGATGAGATAATTCTTGGACATGCTGGCTATGAGATGGCCTAAAGATAAAGAGGGAAGGGGTGAAGATATCCATGGTGGTAGTACCAAGAGCTTGGGGTATGGTCCATGGCATTGCACCTTGTGCCTGATGCCATTCCATATTCCTCTCCCAGC
This sequence comes from Neoceratodus forsteri, assembly GCA_016271365.2. Classification (NCBI taxonomy): domain Eukaryota; kingdom Metazoa; phylum Chordata; order Ceratodontiformes; family Ceratodontidae; genus Neoceratodus; species Neoceratodus forsteri. Next base: position 235,879,754 of record CM028132.1, on the reverse strand, counting down.
GGCTGTAAAAATTCCCCATGTTAGTGGCTGCATGGCATCTGTCTGACCAGTAACATCTGGATTGGTGATCTGCATAATAAGGCAGTATGGCACTGTCACAGGAGGACTCTGTGTATGTGGAAAGCACCAGGACGTTGGGTATAACAACTTTATTGGGTGTCTGTATGGGCAGCCTCTTTGTGCCCCTGAAGCCAATCATCCACCACTGTGACTGTGTACTGGGCCCCAGTTGTAGAGATTCATATTCTGAGACCAAAACCAAGGATTTCAGATAAAAGCATATAGAATACCTGTTAAAACATTGATTACACTAGTATGCTCAGCAGTAGAGCTGGGCAAAAATGTTAATGCCACTGGCAGCATTCATGAAAAATCACAAAGTTATGGTAGCAGAAATCCATGCACAAATAAAACAATGTTTGCATTTCAGTTGGACATTTGCACCCCCCCCCCCATAATCAGACAATGTAGATGAAAAATGCTGCAGAATGATTGCACAATATTTTTGCAGCATGCAATTGCTTGACATTTTTTTGTTGCATGCCAATTGCAGATTTTTGTTTCCCACACAATGGAGAGTGTGAGACAAAACATACACAGTTCCCATACTATGAAAATAATATGCCTCAGAATTACAAGGTATGAGAATTAATAGTAATCATTAGAAATACAATTTATATAGTACATTTTAAACATTTCAAGGCACAGTACAGTAAAGAATATTGACTTAAGCTATAAAAAAATAATCAAGGAGCATTAAAGGCAGGTTTGTAAATGTAGGCTTTTAGCTTGCTTTTATATTGCTCAAGCTCAGCACATAATCAAATTTCCAGAATGAGTCTGTTTCAGTGGTGAGGACTGTTGATTGAAAAGGCCCTGTCACTGAAGGTAGCCATGCTTGAGATTGTGACACCGAGAAGGTGTGCATCTGATGATTGAAGATGGCCTCTTGGTGAATGATCCAGGCTTACTTCAGTTAGATAAAGAGGAGCAAGTTCACAATGGCATTTAAATACAGACAGGGGCACTTTAATGTAAATTCAGTGCCGCATTTGAAGCCAGCAAAGCTTAAATAATAGCTGGATTACACGTTCAGACTTCCTGGAATGTGTAAACAAATGAACAGCAGCATGCTGTATATGCAGAAGATGGTGTGTTCAAGCTGGGAGACCAGCTAGAAGGGAGTTGTAACAGTCAATACAAGTAAATAAAAACTATGAACAAGGGTAGCAGCAGTGCCTTGTCTGAGGTGTCAGCCATATAGCTGGGGTAGATTAGGCGATGTCCACTTATGATGTGATAGCACTGAAACTGGTGATTTGTGAGCAACACATAAGTTAGGAGTGACAAACAACATAAAATTGCACTGCCTTGGCCAAAAATAGATTTCAGATGGATATGCAGAATCTCATTATTTATAGTGTCTAATGCTGAAGAGGTGTCCAGAAACAGCAGCATAGTGGGGATGCCCTTGCCAATGAATGATAGAATATCATTTGACACATGTAGAAGTACTGTTTCCATGCTATGTATACTACAAAAACCTGGATGAAATTTGGGTGAGAGTCCAAAAGACGTGAGCTATTCTGTGAAATGGTGAGCCGCAGCTTCTTCAAGTACTTTGGAAACACAAGGAAGCTGGGCAATCATCAATAGTTGATAGGAATATCTGGGTTCAGGGAAGATTTCTTTTTTAGCACGGGAAGGACTGAAGCTGTTTTAAACAAGCATTTGTCAAGGCCGAATGTTGTTGCGCTGGCATTAGCAGTGGGAGTGGCGTAGCTAGAGATGCATAGTGCTGTGATTTTGTGAATGTGTCTCAAAAAGGTGATTTTGCACAGCGAGCATGCCATTGTGCACCACAGCTGTGGAAACACGTTTTGGGCAGGCTGTGAAAAATGGCAGCTGGACTGTTGATAAGGAGACATGCACAAATGCCAGTGGTGAATATGTGGCATGAAAATATTGCAGATTGACGAAGTTACAAGGGTGCGTGGAAACTGCGCAATGCGCGCTTGCAACACAGTCATTGTATGGAGGTTCAGCACCAAATGTTCAATATAGGCATTTTAGGACCTCTGCTCATGAATAGTGTCGCCGCAATTTCCTCAAACTGTCCCAAAATCTGATTTCACACAGCAGCCGGGTAATTCTGTGCCGGACATGCGAAAACACATTTCAGGCAGCTAGAGTGTTCATAAGGAGGTATGGAAAAATGCCAATGATGAACAGCTGGAGTGAAAGTATTACAAATTCAGAAAGTCATGAACGTGCGTGCAAACTGTGCAATGCATGCTCATAAAACACTCATTTTATTGACTTTCATTCCCAAGTTTTCAACATAGGCATTTTAGGGCATCTGCTAATGAACAGTGTCACTGTCATTTTCATCATGTGTGTCGAACACAGACTTTCCACAGCAACCACGCTATTCTGCGCTGGAACTGCAAAAATAGATTTTGGTCAGAATGTGAAAAAATGACAGCTGAACTGTTCATTAGGAGGTGCAGAACAATGGCACTGTAGAAAATCTGGAGTGAGAACATTAGAAGTTTGCGAACGTACGAGCGTGCGTGTAAACTGCACAATGCACGCTCGTAACACAGTCATTTTATAGAGCATTGTTGCCAAATTTTCAACACAGGTATTTTAGGACCTCTGTTCATGAACAGTGTCTGTTATTTTCGTAATGTGTCCAGAACAGTGATTTCGCACAGTGAACGCGCTATTGTGCACCAAAAAATGCGAAAACACATTTCAGCAAGGATGTGAAAAATGACAGCTGCACAGTTCACAAGAAGGTGTAGTAAAATGCCAAATTTGAGAATCTGGCATGAAAATATTGCGAATGCGCTATGTTACGAGTGTGCGTTGCACAGTTGCCATGCACCTCGTAAAACAGGCATTTTATGGAGCATTGTCACCAAATTTTCAATACAGGCATTTTAGGACCTCTGCTAATGAACAGTGTCACTGTCATTTTCATAATGTGTTATGAACACTGATTTCTCACAGCGACTGCGCTATTCTGTGCTGGAAGTGCGAAAACACATTTCGGGCAGGATGTGAAAAATGACAGCTGTACGGTTCACAAGAAGGTGTGGTAAAATGCCAATGTTGAGAATCTGGCATGAAAATAGTGTGAATATGCTAACTTACTAGTGTGTGTTGTGCAGTTACTATGCACACTCGTAAAACAGTAATTTTTTGGATTTTCCCCACCAGACTTGCAACATAGGCTTTTTGAGAGCCCCTCTCATGAGCAGTTGCACTGTAATTTTGTTACTCAGTCCCGAAAGGTCATTCTGTGCAGTGACTGCAAAAGCACCTTTCGGGACTGAATAATGCCATGACAGTGCAAGAATTCATGAGAAGGGGTCCCAAAAACCCCATGTTGAAAATTTGAGGCCAAAAGTCCCAAAAATGCCCGAGATATGCATTAAAGTTGAAAACCCCCTATTCATTCCATTATACAGCTTACCGGCATTTCCTCAGTTCGCAGTCGGCTTTGACGAGTGCAGACGTGTTCCCAGTCCACAGAAGATTGTTGCGCTGGACTCGGGTAAAGTATGGGGGTGGGGGTGAGGGAGGCAGGGTATGCAGTAGGTGGGTGCGGTGGGGAGAGGGGGGCATTGAGACTATGAGGGACCGTCTCGTTTACAGGTAACAAAAAAATGGGAAAAACCATCGTGAGACAGTTTTCCTTTTGCAGGGCAATTGGCACACTGGGTTGGGCTCCCAGTGTGCCATCTAACTGGTTGGGGGGTGTCAGTAGCCGACAGGGGATTGGGCACCCTCAAGCCGGCAACAACATGGGGGAGGAGGAAGTAATGCGAGTGAGCTCACCGTTGGCACACAAGATGGGGCACGAGCCGAGGATTGGGCACCCTCCTCGGCATGCGACAATTGGGGGTTATGCCAGCGGGGTGCAGTGCCCCAGTCAGCCTACAAAGACAGCGGGAGGGTTAACGACACGACGTCAGCAGCGATTAGGCAGCCGCCCGGCTCACCGACCATGCAATAATGGCGGCGAGCATGGCAAGAAAAGGACCACTGCATCTGACGAGCTTTGCTCGGGTTGCAGCAGACTTTTTCTTAGATGTGCTCGCCCCATTAATTATGCATGGTGTGGCGCCAGCATGCAGGCTGATTGGGTAATGCAGGACGCACCTACTGGTGCATGCCCTGCATTTGCCGAACAGCGGCCACGCCTCCAACTCCCCACACTGTCGGAAGATGTTGGCTGCACAAGAGTGCCAACATAAAAAGGCAGGAAAGACACAAGAAGATAACAGAAGAATGAATTAGTCTGGTGATGAGTGGTGTTAGATTGTGAAAAAGGTCTTTGGTCAACCAGGTAGGTGCAGGATCTTGGGTGGATGCCTTGGATCCAGAGTTTCCCCAAAATAGTTAAGTATGTCAGCTTCTGTGAGTATCTGAAGGACACAAATGCTACAGAATGTGTTTTGGCTCATACCATAAGATATAAATGTCTGTGGATAGTGGACGAGATCTGAGGTCAACTTACCTGAATACAATATCTTTCATGCAAACAGATGGACTAGAGGTGGGGAGGTTGCCATCTACGTATTGGAAAAATATAACATTTCTATTACCGACACCTCTTCACTGCCGAAAGAGTTTGAAAGCCTCACGATCAAAGTCCAACTCTCAACCACCTTGGCCTTACACTGAAGTCATAATCCTGGGTGACTGTAACTGGATTGGCTTTCGGACTCCTCCAAACCCTTAAAAACTCTATGTGACCCATTCAGACTTACTCAAATTGTTTCAGAAGTGACCCATCCAAATAAAAAGAACCCAAATAAAAGCTTCCTACTAGACATTATTCTAATAAACAAGCCACACCTCTTCTTACATTCTGGAATCTTCTTCACTGACTCATCGACCACTGCTTTACTGCTTGCATAAAAGCTGCACACAAGCCTATTTCTAATTCCAGGTTCACAATCAGAAGTTGTTTACTTAATTTAGTGCCACAAGCCTTCCTTTTGGACTTATAAAACTCCTTGCCATGGTAGGACTTCTACCTAGCCAAGACAGTAGAGACAGCATATGAAACCTTCCATACTATTGTCCATGGAGCTATTGACAGACAAGCCCCCTTGATCAAAGCATGTAACAAGAAAAAGACTCTCCCTTTGTTTACATGTCAACTGAAGTCAGTTTTGCTCATCAGGGACAAAATCTGGAAGGAAGCACGTAAATCAAAGCTTCAGTCAGATTGGGCTGATTTTAGGGCAGCCAGAAACCTCTGCACAAAGTTTGTCAGAAACACTAAGGCTAACTACTTCCAGTCGACTCTGGACTCACCTCCACCAAGGACCCTGAAAAATTCTGGCAAACCCTTAGAGATATTCAAGGTCATGCTTCATCAGGTTCTCTCCCTACCAAGATCTTATACAAAGGATCCCTCATTACTGAGCAGGCAGAAATCCGTGACTGCTTTAATAATCATTTTATTATCGCAGGTATGGACTTTGACATTTCACCTGCGAATAAACTTACCCAGTTCTCATCACAAAGACCAGAAAGCCCTTCCCCTGTATGCAGTACTCCTGTCATGGATTTCTCCTTCCAACTGGTAACTTACAAGGAAGTGGATGACCTACTCCTTCAGCTGGATGCCAGAAAAAGCGCAGGAGTGGACCTCATTGGCCTCTTTTCCTAAAGCTTGGTCACCAAGTTCTGGCAACTCCATTAAAACACCTCGTTAACATGTCTGTAAGCTTGGGTAAACTCTCTTCTGTCTGGAAGACTGCTCAAGTTTTACCACTCTTCAGATCAGGAGACACCAGAGACTCAAATAACTACAGGCCAATCTCGTTACTCCCCACCCTGCCAAAACTGCTGGAGAAATTAGTGAATTGTCAACTTAGAAACTGCATTGATGCCTCAAATCTGCTAAACCCAGTGCAATCAGGCTTTAGGTCATTCCATAGCACAATCACATCTCTGGCTAAAATCACAAATTACTGACAGAGAGGCCTTGACTAAAAGAATCACATATGAATGGTATTCATTGACTTAAGCAAGGCCTTTGATACTGTCGACCATGCACTGCTCTTAGTTACTCTCTGCAACATTGATCTGAATGCACCTTCCCCTAAAATGGGTCTCATGCTACCTGGCAGAGTGGATGCAGCAAGTAAAAGCAGTAGGAGATCTCTCCACTCTAAAACAGATTGGCAGAGGCGTACTTCAAGGCTCCATCTTGGGGCCCTTACTTTTCTCAATTTATATCAACAACATCGACTGTGGAATCAAACTTTCCAGTGTACATCTCTTTGTAGATGACATGGTCCTTTACACTGCCAGGCCTACTCCCCAAAGTGCCTTCTCTGATTTGCAAGCAGATTTCCTTATGCTGCAACAAAACCTCCTGAGTCAAAAGCTCCAACTGAATGCCAGAAAGACCAAGGCTGTGCTGTTATCCCCAATGACCAAGTCCATAAACTCCCTTAAGCATGACACTATTCCCACTGTCACCACCCTGCTTGGTGAGTCACTTGACTAAGTGACCAAGTTCAAGTACCTAGGTATGTGGATTGACAACAGACTTTCTTTTGCTGATCATATAGATGAGTTCTCAAAAAATTAGACAGAGGCTTGGACTTTTTTTAGAATCAAGCATCTGCTTACCCAGGAGGCCAGAAAAAGCTTAGTACAAACCATGTTCCTAACGACCTTGTACTATGCAGACTTCCTGTATAGCCAAGTCTCAAAAACCCCCCTATCTAAGCTTGACATCCTTTATCATAGGGTCATACATTTCATCATAGGTGCGGCATATAATACCCATCACTATGTACTCTATTCCACAGTAGGATGGACCTTACTTATGTTCAGGAGGCAAAAAAATGCTATACCATGGACCAATAGATCTGTATCCAAGATGCTACCCTCCAACATTTTTGACTGTCTACCCTCCTGCACCTTACAAAACTGTGCCTTGAGAAGCCATTGGTACACCTCACAAGCTGTGCCTAAAGTCTTTTCCTGTTTTGGAAGAGCCTCCTTCAGCTATGTGCTGCCCCAGCTGTGGAACAACATCCAGAAATCCATAAAATTAGTGCATCCTATTGGTTTTGCAGAATTATAGTCACTCTATTTGAGATACTTCTCTGAGTCTTGTCAATGCCCTCCCTGTTGCTAAACTGTAGCCATACATTGCTATTCTTACAGTCAACCCTCTACACTTGCTATCCTCTCATTATGATTACCCTACGCCATGTTCCTGGATTCATCCTTGCTTTCTACTTGCTGCTGAGCCCCCAACTTTCACTGTCGCTAGCATTAACTCTACTTTACTAGAGCTATCAGTGCCTAAAATCACTGGTTCAGCACATTGGTGCTGACTTGTTTCTACCTCTCTACCATACTGCTTACTGGGATGAGGTTTCACCTTACGACCGGGCCTCATTGATTATCCTTGTACCTTGTTTTTATTGCTATGTATTGTATTACTATGCCCCTTTGTGCTATATGTTCTATTGTGCTACTGTATTATTTATTCTGTACCTACCAGGCCCTCCTTGAAAATGAGCTTACTCAATGGAGTTTCACCTGGCTAAATAAAGATTGATTGATTGAGTTGTTTCACCATGTTACTGAAGAAACTGTGGCGCTATGAGGCAGTTATCGCTGAAGCAAGTAAGGAATTATGAGGTATGGTAAGGGAATAAATGGTATGACAAAATTGTCTAGGACTGGATTTCTAACTGCTAATCAAATCTTTATAGTAGTTTTGTTAGCTTCCTGAAGTTGCTTGTTACATTTCTTACACTGGTTATAACACTTTTTGTGAAAAAGGGTGAGGCCTTGTTTTTGCCAGTATCACTACGTCTATGTTTATTTTCTCTTGTAACAGATGGAAGTGAGCTAGGGAGCACGAGTGTGTGAAGTTGAAACTTCGATTCATACAAATCTTAGTGAAGCCTCCCGTTGTACACACAGTGTGAAGTATCACTTCATGTAATGTTTTGCCAGGTGAAGTGCCTACTCCACCCAGTAAAGTCTATGAATAGTTGTATTTCACCAGCAAAAGTGCTGATAAAGTGCCACTATGCATTTTCACCAGGTGAAAAAAAAAACTTAGCTGATAAAGAACTACCAAATTTCTGCACTTACTAGCCATGAACTATTCTTTATATATTACTATCCTACCCACTACCCACTGTGCACATATCACCCTCACCTCATCAACCTCTTAGATGGTTTGAACACCTCTCCCCTCACCTAGCCTACTGCTGGCACCCACCTTCCCCCTCCCACACTCACAGTTTGTGCAAAGTAATATATTTATTAATATTATAGCAGTCACTGCCAACTATCCCATCCCAACACTCACTCCAAATAAGTAACCACTCCCTCCCTCTACCCTGTAGTGCACCCATCCCCCACAGTTCAACCCATTACTACCCACCCTACCCCCTTCATTTCCAAACTTCCTCCCCGCAAAGCAACAAAAAACTTAAAGGATACATCATTCAGTATCACTAGTGAAATGTGCTCTCTCATAGGAGTTGTCAGCTTGTCCCTTCACTCAAGGCTGAATAAAGATGGTGAGGATGGTCTCCTGAACAGTAACACCTGATTGGTTGAATTTCAGCCAGTACCATGTTACTATTCAGTAGAATGTCATCATTCATTACAGTTATCACAAACTAAAAACAAATTGTCCTAAAACAATATTTTTCTTAATAATTAACCTAACGTTCAGTAATGTATAGCAGTGTCAGCTAGGATGCAAAGCACTAAAGCTGCAGCATAACATAAAGTCCTGCAGTACTGTATACTGCAGGGAACAGTGTAATTCGATTGCAATGAAGCCCTTTTCTCATGCAGTATTTTGTGACATATCACTTACTGCAAGTTACTGGCTGCATTGTCAGTGTCAGTGGCTCAGTAGGTAGCACACTCGCCTCTGAAGCCGGGAGATCAGAGGGCTGTGGGTTCAGTTCCCACATCTGGCACTTGGGTTAATATCCCAGTACTGACACTGTAATGCAGCATGAGAGGGGTGCTGCATTTCTGAGGTGCTGTCTTTCGGATGAGACGTTAAACCGAGGTCCCATCTGCCTGGATTGGTGGTAGTTCAGGTGGATGTTAAAGATCCCATGGCACTTATCGAAAAGAGTAGGGGAATTTCCCCGGTGTCCTGGCCAAATTTCCCTCATTCACTAAAAATACCATCAACAGCTTAATCTGGTTCAAGGTCAGTTGGCATTCATCTGTATCCCCTTCCCCCCGGGTCGTGCCTGAAAATAGGCAGGATTTGTCTAGTGCACTTACCTGGTCAACAAAAGCTAAATAAATAAATAAATAAAATTGTGGCTGGCTCCACTGTATGTCCAAATCCGTGTCTTAACTTTTTTTCTTACTTTCTGTATTCATTAACAAAGATGACACATTAAAAAGAAATAAACTGATATCACCCAGAACTATATTTTGTTGCTGCCCTGAGAACTTAGGGGTAGTGCTACCACTTACACCACCAGTGACTTGGGTTTAGGAATGAGCCTAGGACATTGAGGCCAGTTGGGGGAGAAGAATTTATTTGCCAGCAGATGCTTTCCTCCATAAAAGGAGGGTTGCGTTCTCTGCTACCATCCTACCACCTGGGTGACCACAGGTGGAGGTGCAGTGGGAGAGTAAAGAGAGAGGGAGCAATGCAATCCATGTCCAGCACATGGTCTCACATACATGAGTGTAGACACATCTAGGTGTCATTACTGGCAGCATCTCTGTGAATGAAATGAAAGGAGGAAAACCCATGATGTGTGACAGAATGGTACTATCACTTTCGAGATCCATTCCTTCTCACTGCAGACCAGTTTCCATCAGGATGGGCCTGATGTAGACCCTGACTGATCGTAGTCTGCAGGAAGCACACCACACAGGGGAATGCCCTCATCAGAGGAACTGCACCTAGTGGACCCCCTTGGACCAGGGAAGAGAGACAAACCGGAAGTGGATGGGGCTTGGAGGTGAGTAGGCTAAGGAAGGGCAGCACCAGTGGCTGAGGGAGAAAGAATGTATAAAAAGTATATAGATGCAGTTTCAACTGACATATAAAGAGTAGCAATATTTTTTTAAATATATCAAATCATGGAAACTATTGACAACATCTATCTGTGTTAACATGACTCCAAAATTAAAATTGCAAAATATTAAGTTCCTAAACTAAACTGTTCCAAAGTTAATCCTTTTTTAAGATTTTTTGTTTGAAGAGAAGTAACTTTGGAACTGTTAGGGCAATTGACATGTTATTCACAAGAAAGCTTGAATTCCTGTTGACATAGATAATTCATAGAGATAACATTTCCATGTACTGATAGGTTTCTAAACATACTGATATTTTAAAATGTATTAATTATGTTTCAAGTAACAGTAAGCTTTAAAAGAAGTTTTTTTTGATCAAGTCAACAATTTTTGTTTTCTTTGTCATTATTTAATCAAAATACATTGTTGTGGCTCAAGTTTGTACTGGATGCTCAAACCAGAAGACAAGTAATATAGAAACCCTTCTGCACAGAAACAGAAAAAAGTTGTTTGTGCCAGCTCCATGATGCCGAGCGATGGGAGTTCACTTGGCAGGCTGGCAACCCAGGTTCATGCTAAATCCTGACATCAGGAGCAGAGACCAGTGGGAAGGGAGTTAAGATTGTCCTTTGGATGCTTCCCTCTCGGGGGAGTGGGGGGGAACAGTACCAGACCACTTGTTAGGTGACTCCTGATGGTGGCTTGCATAAGGCATTCTTAGCAGTGTGAAGCCTTGGCATGCTGCTGAATGCCCTTGCCCCCACTTCAGCCAGACCAATATGTGTGGGAGATGGGTGGGTGGGTGAGAAAATGGAAAATCACCGTTCAACCAATCGGGTGACAGGACCCAGATCCCCCCATGCCACAAAGCCCTGGATCAACAACCAAGAGCCAATCCTTCATTGTGTGTCTGGTATGGATTTGGACCCAATCTCCCCTCTCATGGGCCCAGTGAAGAGGCCCCCCAGTGAAGGGATTGTAAAAGGCTGTGGGGTAACAGATGGAAACATACACTGAAATATAGTTAAAAGAAATCCAAATAAGATTTATTAATATTTACAGAATAAAATAATAGTGGACTTGTTTCGTCAAAATAATCAAAAGAAAATCAAAGTCAAACAAACATAACTTCACTTTCCATCAGTCAGTACTAGAAGATGTTAGACTGGCTAGGTGTTTCCTCTTCAGCACCCTCTTCACATCTGATCTCATGTCCCTTGAAGTGATTGTTAATCTCACCTATCTTTCACATAACATTGTATAGTTTAATCTTAAACACTTTTTAAATCATCATTCTACCAAGCAATACATTTATATTTACATAAGGATTCTTGCTATAACCTTCTTGTTTGATATTAAATGTTAAATCCAGAGTAGGACACGAGAATTCATTCGGTAAGCCCCTCCTCCAACAGGTCCATTATAAAAAAAGGATAGAAGTGGCCAGCCAGCTCTTAGAAGGAAACTGCAGAGGAGGAGCACCAAAAAACTTGACTTTAATCAAGACTAAATTTTTAGCTAAGCACTGGTTTCTGTGTGTATCCTTACAAGGTCAAGAGGGGTTCCTGTCTCACAGCACCATAATGCTGGTAATGTTGGTATTTATTCTGTTGCATCCCAGCTTGTTTTGAAACTTTACACAACCGCAATATATGTGGAGTTGTGTCTGTGTGAACGTGCACACAGTCACATGGCTTGTCCTTCTGTTTAGTCTGTAATAAACTCAAACTAAGCCATTCCACCGAAGGGCGAGGAAAACCATAAAAACACATCCTTGGGTGGTAGTTTTACCAAAAAATTACTTCTTAGAGATAAACAGAAGCCTAACCAAACAGCTACTTCTGTTTTCCCCCGATATGTTAATGTTTACAAATTAAAGCACAACTAAAAGCACAGACAACAAGGGAAAAGCTACAGCAATACATGTTTTCTTCAAGTACTTTTTCCCCAATAGTTGTCTGGTTAAAATATCTTTTTCCTTGGCTTAATTAAACCAGCATAATTATGTTTTACTTTTTAATAATTAATGCTTAGCTTAGGTCTCTTATTGAATGCTGAAAAATCTTTCACTGGGTGGGGGGCACTGGACAACAAGACAACAAGACTTTACAAAGGGAACAAAACATTGGTGGCAAGCCCATGTACACTCACCACATTAAACATACAAACGACAAAAATAAATGGAACTCCATGAAACATTCCAAATTACTGGCATACTGAAAATATGCCCTTTTACAGGGATACATCTGGTCAACTGGGGCATGACATGGGGGGATATGGATGGTGCTGGGGGATGATGCAGCTAGAAGGAGGGCCATCGGTGGCCTGAAAGAGTGGGCTTGCTGTGGGTGTAGGAGGTGCAAAAGAAAAAAAAGAAAAAAGTTAGCATATCAGAGACTTATATAAACTGCTAAAGCCATTTCTTTATAATGCCAAAATATTTATTGTATTTTACTCAGTCACACAAAGCCTTTTATCATCTTCATATTAGCAGCACAGAGTGTGATAAAACCATACAGGCAGGTAGTATAAAGTTTAAATCCTTACTTTAACTTATTTCCTGTGTGGCAGGGCTGTCATGAATGCTCACACTCTTCACTGCCTGTATTTGTTGTAAGTAGGCAACAATGGAGCACTTGATTCAGCAGGACACTCTATGCTGCTACTAAGAAAATGATAACCACTTTCAGTGACGGAATAAAGTAAAAAATAACTTTTTGGTACTATAAGAAAAGTGCTTTAACATTTTATTTAAGTGTCTGATGTGATGAACACCTTTTTTTCTACTTCTTTGCAGAAGTGTCCCTGTATTTTGTATTATACAATTGTAAGAATAAATGTTAAAACTTGATTGGTCAGATGAGACCTTGACCCGTGATGATATCCCTGCACATCATCACAGATCAAGTCCCAGCACACACAATAACACAGCAGATGTGAAAGAAATCATTGCACATGCCATGTCCAAGTTGTTCACACTTGGCATGGTCATCCAGCATTCTGCCAGTAGTTCAATCATTTTTTAAAACATAAAACCATTTCCTCCAGTGTCTCAAGCCAATACCCAGTCCATTCTAAATAAATGTAATGTGTCCAACCTGATAAACACATAATTTTTCTGAATTTTTTTTAATCTTCTTTAAGCAAAACCAAACGGTTACAAGAGGCTGTAATTGGGATTGGCTTCAGCACTACAGCTCTCCGCACTTGTCGACCATCATCCACCCCACACATAAACTGCTCTTAACACAGTGAGAATGTGTTCTCAAAAGCACACTACACTTCACTTACCACACAGCATTTTATTTTTCTTCCTTCTCCTAGCACAAATAAATGGCAATTGTAACGGGGTATACCATGATGTTAGTGACTGTATATGGGTGACTGTCATAACAGCGGGCCCATATGATGGTGCTATCATCATGGGCAACCGTAGGGGGATGGTGAACGTTGCGACTGTGAGGTTAGGGTGGGCAACAGGAAGGGAGGGTGGCTGACAGAACATGGAGGGATGGAGAACAGGGATGTGACCCTGTGGTGAGCCTGCTTCCACCGAGTCAGCCATGTGGTGTGGTGGGTAGGGTGGTTGGCACCAATGGAGCAAGTCCTGGGTTCGAGACCGGGGGTGGATGTTCCTTTTGCGCTTCCCGCAGCTGCGGGACTTAGATTTTTTTTTTAACTGGGATGTGCCCCCTCTCCGACATGCACCCCCCCCGGAGTTGAGAATCTTTATTTAGGAGGATACGGGGGGGGGTGAAGCCCCCCACGGGGGGGCACAGCCACCCCACATGCATAATTCCTGGTAGCCTTTTTCTGCATATCGCTGAAAATATTTTCGATGATAATGCAGGTCACTATAATAGTGATCACCTTTGTGCAGTTGCTATTATCACATTGAACCATACCAGGAGAACCACAGGACAGCCCAAACCAAAACTTCTACTGCCTCAAGCAAGAGAGGGGGGTTGAATATGTGACTTCAGATGGGACAACTTACAAGGCAAGCAAGATGAGGAGGCAGAGAGAGAGGGAGAGAGAGAGAGAACAGAAACAAAAAGATGCTGAAAAATCCAGATGGGGAAGAGGGACTAGGGCATAGAACAATAAGTATGCACATGTAAATACAAAGAGAGGAAGGGTGAGGGGGAATGCCACAGTAACACCAGAGCAGCTCCATCTACTGGCCAAAGCAAATAACCAGCATTATTTTTAAAGTATACCTACTCATTGAAAGAATTACAAAAGATCTAGCTTTATATTACCTGTTTACACTTCTCAGCTGTTGGATGCTCTAGGCCTGCTGCCCCTTGTTCAACTACCTGTGGCGTGACATTATCCCAGCATGACACACACCCTATTGTGCATTATTGCTTAAATATTTGTTATATTTTCAAAACCATCCAATGTTTTTTTTTTAACAAAACAGACATTCCACTACCCAACATAGGACCCACAGATTGTTGAATTCAATTGAAGCATGCACTGTCTTAATATACAAATTAATTGCTCATGGTGCAAAGATATCCAAAAACAAACAATGTCACAGATTACTTATAAGATAAAAGTCTATCTGCATCTATTTGCACAGAAATCACAGGAGACACAAGTCTTATCTTACCCTGATCCTCAGTTTTATTGAAGTAAAAAATGACGCATTCAGTGTTGTAACACAGGCTTGAAGCACATCAATTCATTCAAAAGACAACAGAAAGTGCCATTATTAGTTCAACATGAAAAACTTTCAAAAGTACAAATATAAGAGATTAAAAGCTAGACACTGATCACCATCACTAACCATAATGGTCATAAATTACATACAAAAAAACCTAATAACTACCATAGGTGCCCCAGACCCAGTTGAAAACAATACATGAAAAAAACTCAAATTTTTAATTCCCTAAGTGGACAATAAACAGTGCTTGCATGTTCACTAGAAAAACAATTACTGAAACTGATGGGGTAATTTAATCCAGTGTTAATGTGATACTCATTTTGAATGGTTTCAAAAGACCCAATTTAAGAAGAAGCAATTATCGATAAGAAAATACCAAAAACAAAAATGGAAAATGACAACTACAAACAGCCTGAGGCACATAATGATACAGGCACATTCAAAATGTCAACAAAATCACATCAGAATACAACAGTCCTAGAGAAAACTATGTAGCCTGGCATCATCATTCTGTACTTTTGGTATTATAGTTTCTAGTTCATGGCTCCAAAAGGACTCACACTGAAGCAATTTCCTTATGATGGTCTTTACAATTTATTGGATTGCAACATGTAACAGTCTCTCAAAGAGAAAGGACCTCATAAAGTAAGACTGCTTCTTGACCAAGAATAATTTGATATACAAATATGCCATTTTATATTCTACATTATACGATAGGTATCTGTGCTTAGCCAAACACAATGCAGAATACCTGACAGTTATTTTCCGACAAACTACCTCCAAAAAGACCCAGAGTCCATTGTTCACCTAAACCCCTCCCACAGAGTCCGTTATTCAACTAAAATCTCTCCCACAGTTGGTTATTCAAATAACCCCACCCACAGTCCATTATTTAAACTTTGGAGCACTGTCAGTGTTTGTCAATCTTTTTTCCCCCTAATATAACTTGTTGCCTCTTCCACGTTATGCCTTCTGATATTCTCTATGGCCCTAAATTTGCATGAAATGCACAGTACATTTTTTATAGAAAATGTATTGGTCCTGACCTCCTGACCTGCTGCCCACTGCTCCAGCTCGTCCATCAGTGAATTTACTGCTGCAGTGCTGGTAAACTCCTTCATCAGCCAGTTACTTTTTTTTTTAAGAACTGTGAATTAAACAGAGAATGTGATTGTGTTTCACAGAACTCAGCAATGTTTGTTTATTGCAAAAAGAGCAGCATATCATAGTGACTAGGCAGTTTGAAAAGTAAATCTGTGACTCAGATGCATATGCCCAGAGTCACAGATTTGCTTTTTAAAATGCTGAGCCACTACAATATACTGTGCTGCTTATTTTTACATGAAACTTATTTTGCAAAGTTCAGTGAAACACAATCACATTATGTGTTTAACTCATACTGCTTGAAAAAATGTACCTTGCTCATGTAGGAGTTTATTGAGGCTTCAGTGGCATATTCACCACTGCAACATCTCAGGCTGTGAGCTGGGAGGTCCGAACCAGTTCAATACATTTTTTCACCACTCAAAAAAAAAAAAAACAAACAAAAAATCTTCCAACCTGTATAATAGCAATAACATTCAGGGAGTTGGAGTATGCTCACAATAATCGGCTTCTGTTGTGATTAAATGCCTTGACTTCGACTCGACATTTAATTATCTACAGAAGCCAGTTATTGCTTCATATACTCCAACTCACTAAATGTTATCACCTAATTATATTTAGTTTATTTATTCAAGTGTTTGTAATCAGGAGAAGCATTAGAAAGAAAGTGTATTTTCAGGATTGACCAACACAACAGTTATAAAGCATGAGACAGCTACATGCATAGTTTGGGATCAACCTAATTCATAATTATTATCAACCTTGTGACAACTTCTTTTGGTTTATAGAAAGTATTTCCCAAAGTTAGATTAAAAGTATATAATTTCAGGAGATCCTTTAATCACATTTGATAAGTGATTCTGGAAATGAGGTGCTGCATGGCAGAAGGCCTTACCATTTAGTGTCTCATACAAGGACATTGGCATTTGATTTTCCAAGACTTTGAAGAGAAAGCAAGCAAGAGTATTTGATTATTTAGTACTGGGAGACAACCAACCCTATTTATATACAGAGTGCAGTGGTGAACCATGCGAGCGGCATCATGGTCAAAATGACCAATGTTATTGTAGGCAGCATACTCCCAGGTATGATTACTTGAGGAAGCATTGAAATAGGATTGGAGGTCATAACTCAATGGCAGGCATCACTGCACCCTGTGCAATCACTAAGTGAGCTTTACATGACAGCCATTGCCTTGCCATACATGCAGTTCTTAATTTGAAATCAGTGGCTTAATTGAGCTTATGATGTCTGCTCAGAAGTCATGATTTTGATCTAGTACAGTAGCACACCTAGTATACAGCAGGTATTTAAAGGTATTTACTTCTACTAGTAAAGGGCCATTGGAGCATTATGTTGTGAGCTTGTAGATATTGATACCTACGTTACTTTTGTTTCTTGAACCATAAACATGGAGTTTCTTTTTCTATTTTCATAATCAGTTTATTATTACAGAAAACTGTTGGATGTTTTAGAAATCAGAGATGAGCAAAGAGCTTAGCACAGTGAGGTTCTTTGAACAGTTATAGAGTATCAAGTGTTCTTGGTAGAGTGGAATCTGGCAGCTTGCACTGTACCTACAGTACAAATGTCATCATGTCTATAAACAGTGAGAAAAGTAAAGGACTCAGTAGGTAGCAATTGGGAATCCCAAGTTAAGGGTACAAGATAACAGAATATACATTTTCTAGTTTGACTCTTCGAGCATGATTTTAAAACAGGAAATTTTGGTGAAAAGTGCCTGCTCAAAATGACTTTGACAGAAGTGGCACCTTGCATCAAAGTTTGCGCCAATCCCAATTTTAGAATGCAGGATGCATTGAAGTCGGGATGCCATGAGCCAAAGCTGCCTTGTGCCAACCTTGTAGCAGAAGCACCCTTTCTCCAGGTTGCAAGGGGGCTTGCTACATGGTGAGGCTCCACCATTCCCTTTTTTGAATTTTAGAAGCCCCATCATGATCTCAAAAGGGGGCTCAATTTAGATCAGCAAGGAGCTAGTCTAAGAGCCGAGCACCTCAGCCGGGCATGGAGATGATTGGGGGGGACCTGCAAGGAGGGGACCAGGGGCAGAGGGAGCACAAGGGGTGCCCTAAGGGGCAACAGGGACAGGGTGGAAAGTCAGGGTGGTGAGGTGGCAGCCAGTGGGAATGCAATGCACTCATACAGAAAGTCGATCAGCCCAGGTACAGGGGAGTAGTCAGGGTTCAACCATGGCAAGACTCTAGTTGGACACAGCCCTGGCACCAGCCCCATAAGTGCCACTATCCAATGCAGTAGACAGGCAGCAGCTTGCTTCCAGGTGAAAGGATGAGTACCAGGGACCTTTCCCAGTGCCCAGGTAATGTTCTCCTCACCTGCACCTCACACTCTGCAGCCACAGCTGCCTGTCTACAGTGTTGGGGACAGTGGCAACTATGAGGATGATGCCAGGGCTGTGTCCACTTGGGGTCTGGCCATGCTCTGGCCCTGCCCACCCCTCTGTACCTGGGCTTATTGCTTTCAATATGTGTGCATGACACTCCCACCGAGGACCACCTCACCACTCTGCCTTCCTGACATGCCCCTGTCACCCCTTAGAGCACCCACCCATGCTCCCTCTGCCCCTGGTCTCCTCCTCCTTGCCTGCATACAAACCCCACCACCACATCTTCATGCCTCCTCTAGAGTTGCACTAGGTGGGGGGTTGAGGGATCCCTTCATCAAACCCCACGGGTGAGCCAAATGCAAAGTGCAACCTTGCAGCTGCAGCAACGTCCAGGTCATTGGCATAGATACCCCCTGTTTTATAAAATAGTGTATAGGGTCCCTGACACACCCGGAGTTTGCCATAGCTGTACATCAATGCAACTTGCATTACTCTAAGGGCTGTATAAAAATAAAGCCCTTTGTGTTTTGTTAGAGATATTGGGGTGGATTTTCAAAAGCCTTGAAGGAATCACAATTACTGATTGTCAGCTGTGCCTGTATCAAAATCAATATGCCAAAAAGCAGAATTCCTAGTTTAAATGTTTTAGCTAATTTGCAACTGTTTACCTACTTTATGGCAAAACAATAATACAGCAATCATGTTTTTAATGTATACATCATTTTCTGAATGCAGCTTGCCACACTTGTGGCAAGAGTTTAGGCAACAGTTTATGTAAACTCATTTTTTTTAACTACTAGTTGCCCTACAATTATGATGCAAGCACTCTCATGCACCTGACAGGGCTTTGAAAATCCAGCCTCTAGCTGATAAACCATTTCTGGGTATTGTCAGACACACTTACATTCAAAAGACGAGTGAGCAGTAGTTCATGTCTCAATGGTTGAAAGCCTTGTTTAGAAGTGGACTGTCTGATGGTCCAGTGAGTAGCACCACACACAACCATGCTGGAGACCCAAGTTTGGGAGTAAACTTCAAATGTCAGCTGGGAGGTCCAGGGGCAGCGGCGCTACTGCTTGCAGTAGCACTCCAGCCAGGGGATGGAGTCAGGTCTCATGACAGCAGTGATCCCAGCAGGGGGAAGGGAAGCTTGCCCCTTCTGCAGGGGAAGGCTAGAGTGTGTGAGGCCTGACAGGGCTTTGCCCAACATCAGGGAGGTGAGTGGTGTTAAAGGTTATTTGAAACAATTTTCTTAGACCTCTTGATGCCGTCTTATCCTTTCAGTGTCTATCCAATATTCTGATGTTTTTGACCTTTTTTTGTTAAATTAACAATCTGATTGTGTTGGCTTTGTAACTTCCCCAAGTCCCTCTCTCCTCAATAGTAAGTACTTTCTCTTTTCATACTACCTGAACATTCTGTGACATAAGCAAAACTACAGTATTCCAAGACATTCAGATGAATAACATGGAATGGTGTAACTGATGTCATGGAATGGCTTATTAATAGGAAAGGAAATAGCAGTAGCTGATGACAAGATTGGAGCACTATATAGATATAAGAACACCCCAAAGCTAGATTATTTATTTATCAAAAATTGGTCAAAGTATATTAGAATACATAGCTGGCAAGGGAAGGAATATTGAAGGGCAGTTAACTATGCGAAAATCATGTCCTATCTCATTTAAGTGTGAAAAAGAGGAAAACCAGTTTGCCAGCAGGTTGATGCCTCCTAGCCCTCTGCAGACCCGCACAACTGACTGGGTCTTGGCCCTCATCTCAATTGGGACACCAAGGTGGGGGGAGAATCTCTCCCCTGGCCTCTCAATGGCTGGAAATCTGTGGGGGATCCTTGGAGCCAGGTAAGATCTGGGGATGGTGGGTCATGGCCAGGGCCACTGGAAAATTGCACCTGTAATTTTTTTGTGGAATCCTCACTTTTCACCATTCTCCACAAAAACCGACATGTTCCACAATTTCTTGCAATTTTTCAGTTTTTATATTAAGCTGTGCAAAAAGTATTAACATTTTTAATAAAATGCTCTCAAATATATTGACAATTTTGCATGCAGGCTTGGGTTTGGTCGAAACAATGCAGTACAAGGTAGGGCAAGGGTTTTATGTGACACTGATTTCTTTTGAATCCTTATCTTGTTTGGTTTCAAAATCCATTGGCCAAGCATAAGTACAGTTAAACATTTAACATGTGTTTTGTTGAAGCAGTCTATCAGAAAATTTTTTGTTGCCACATAGACTGAAACAAAAGATGGGAAAAAATGTGCAAATTATCCCATTCACTTAAATGGGGTGCTAACTATGAAGCCTTTCTGTAAGTGGCATGGCAAGTTTTTTCTTGTAAGCATGCTTTCATTCAGACTAGTTTTGATTAAAACAGCTGAGGATTTTTGGATGGCCCTGTCGATTTTAAACTTGCATAAGCTAGTTGCTAACTGACTCTTAGCAACTACTCCCTAGATGCTCACATGCAAAGACTACAATAAAAATAACTGACTAAAGTCTAAAAACAAGCTTATAAAACACAAGATGTATCTGAATATTTATCTTTAACTAAACAAGAGCATTGCAGCCAGAGTAAAACAAAGGTAAATTACAGGGTACCCTGACTACTGTATGATGCAATAAAAATATATTGATATTTTTTTACATTTTATGGTAACCGATTAAGGCCCACAAGGCACATGTGCTTGTTTTCAGGTACAACCCAGGAGCACTGAGGAGGTTAAGTGACTTGCTCAGAATCAAACAATATGCAAGTGGAGGTTGTGGGACTCAAACCCATGTCTGCTAGATGTAGTCAGCTCATTCACAGTTTGTTACTCTAACCTCTAGATTATACTGCCAACCCCATTAACCCCCAGATTTAATATTTAAATATGTGATTTCAAAAATGATGTACAGTACCTACAGTACAAATTATGACTATTAAACAGTAACAACATTTTACTAAAACTCAATTATTCACCACTCTGCTTATTTTTTCTTGTACCAAAGTTGGTGAATAGCTGTCAGAGCAATGTAAATGTTTCATTATTCTACAGCCAGAAACAAACAAAAAAATATTTCTACTGTCTTTATTTATTATTGATTTGCTGTGGCTTAATTTATAGAATCTATTTAGCACTGTATGAGGCAAGTGCTTTTACATTTTGGAAGACAGGCAACGCTTACGATAGCTTATCAGTCTATTATTTTTTTTAGGAACATAAACCTTTCTTTATGTTTTAAACATATTCAGATGTCAGTGTATTCATTTAGCAATTTATACTGACTAATATATGTTTCAGAAAAAATTAAAAGATTTATTGTGAAGCACTGAGGGTCTATAGTAGAACCCCTGCAATTTCCTACAATTTTTGCAAAACGCTCCGCAATTTTTGGTAACCTTTTCAGTAATTTTCCAGTGGACTTGGTCATGGGACTGGATGAGCTGGAGGATATAGGGAGCCAGCAGAGAGGAGGGGGCATAAACAAAAGGATGAGAAAAGCCTTGCTTAGGGACACAAAAATAGACCAGGTTGGTTTGACTAGGTAAACAGCAGTATTAAACTCATTAGTGATTTTGACCACTGACATACTAGTATGATGTCTTTTTCTGAAACCGTGCTGCTTGATTAACAAGAACTTGTATTTATCAAGGTAATTAATGAGATATAAGGGTACTATTATCTTCAACATATGCGGCTGTAAATGTGAGCCATACTGGTGTCATTTCAAAATTGCATTTTTATTGCTTTTGCAATGATTATGCAATCTTCTATATTTCTCCCATTTCTTGCCTGAAAATAGTTATATGTATGTGTAGAGTATCTTAATTGATATGCAAAATAAATAAAATAAAAGGAATACAGATTTGGCCCAAGGGTGACAGTATAGAGCTAGGGCAGTAATGGTTTGTGTTGGGTCCACAGCTATGATGATGGGGGTTATATGAGAGGATTTTTTCCAAATATTGGATATGGTGCCAGACTTAAGTAACATATTGAACAGTGTTGCCTTATAACAGAGGATAGTAGTTTAATAATAAGTAAGTAAATAAAACTTTATTTATAAGACACCTATCCCAGGAGGCTCTAGGAGCTGCACAGAGGTAAAAAAAAATAAACAATAATAAAATATAAGGCAAAAAAAAAATGGTACCACAGGTAATAGTTATAAATTTATTCAAGGCAGTAAAATAGCAAGGCCATCCTGCAGTACAGAAACCCAGAGGTTTGGGTTTCTGGACTGCAGGGTGGCCTTGCAATTTTACTGCCTTGAATAAATTTATAACTATAACCTGCGATGCCATGTTTTTTTTTGCTTTGATTTTTGGACACTTACTGGCACGCATGTGTGTGAAGCTGAGGATTTACTACTGTCAATAATAAAATACAACAGTCCAAAATAAGAGAAAGCAAAATATAAACTGGAACAGGCAAACCATTTTCATAACGAGCTAATTAAACTTAATGTCATTGAGGAAAATTCAGCAGTTCTCTAATCTAAGGAAAATGACTCCTTAAATAGGTGAGTCTTTAGGCCCCTTTTAAAAGCTTCCAATGTGGGAGCCTCTTTTAAAGACCTTGGCAGTGAGTTCCACAGGGTCAGACCAGCGACAGAAAATGTGCACTCACTAGATGATTTCAAACTGACTGTGGGAACTGCCAAAAGAGGAAATAACAAGATGGGGGGCTGATAGGGAGAAAGTAGGGATTTATAGGTCAGCAAGCCAGCCTTGAAGGCAATCTGCCACCTCACTGGCAGCCAGTGAAAGCCATGTAAAACTGGTATGCCCACCAACAGCCAGGCTGCCACGTTCTTCACTAGCTGCAGGTGATGCAGGGTGCCTCCTGTTAGCCCCCGGTACAAGGCATCACAGTAATCTAACCTGGATATAACAAAGGTGTGTATTAGTGATGACAGATCATCAGGAGGTAAAAAAGGTTTAATCCAGGCAATATTCCTCAAGTGGTACGGGCAACAGCTGATACTTTAATCTCTAGTGTCAGATCGCTGTCAATTTTAATGCCCAGATGTTACACCTTGGCTGAGATGGTCAGCTGGGAGTTATTGAGTGTTAAGCTGGAGTTCTCCCTGACCTGCCCAGTGGCCCACAGATGATGAGGCTCTATCACCAACATCTTTGTCTTATCTGGATTGAGCTTTAGCCAGTTGGAAGACATCCAGTCCTGGACCTCAGCCAGGCAAGAATTAAATACAGAGACTGCATCCTGTTCTCTGGGCACAAAAGTCATGTACAGTTGGGTGTCATCGTATAGCAGTGAAAACCCATGCCATACCATCTAATGATGTCTCCCAGGGGCAGCATATACAGATACATCACAAAAATAGTTGGATCAAACCATGCAGGACTCAATAGGACAGGGGCATCGGGTGAGAGGAATAAATTCCCATCACCACTCATTGTGTCCCACCTGTGAGATAGGACTTGAATCATTTGATGACTGTATGAGCCAGTCCACAGTGTTCCTGAAGGCAATCCAGCAACACCTCATGATCGACGGTGTCAAATGCAGCAGAGAGATTGAGGACAATAATAAATTATTCACCCCTTTGTCTTGCCCTAAGAAAATCATTTTGCACCTTGACAAGGGCAGTCTCCATACTGTGCCTAGACCTAAATCCAGACTGGAGCAGTTTGAAGATATCATAGGTAGCAAGATATGCCACCCACAAGCTGTACAGCCACCACCTTCTCAAAAACCTTTCCCAAAAAGGATAGGTGAGAGATGGATCTGTAACTCAGCAGACAGTCAAGGTCCACAAAAGGCATTTTCAAGAGGAGTTTCATGAAAGTCTCCTTCAGAGGATCAGGAAAAAACCCTCTCAAAAGGGAACAACCGACTATCTCAGCAAATACCAATCCAATTGGCCAAACACAATCCACTACAAAATGTTTTGGGCACAGGTCCAGGTCACAGAATGTTGGCCTCAGTTTCAAGATAATCCTATTAACCTCTTCTGCCTCCACTGGATCAAACTTGCTCCAGACTTGGGGATGGCATCTGTGAGTCTCAGGCTCAGTAGTACCTGATCTGATAGAGAACCCCCTATCAGCAAAAACTAGAGCAAACACTTCACATCTGGTAGGTGAAAAGGCTGTCAATAGTTGGAGACAAGCAGGATGGAGAAGTCTGTCTACCACCTGGAAGAGCTGTGTTGGTCTGTTCTTCACTGTGGCAATATCCCTGGACAGGAACTCTGCCTTCTTATGGGAGATTGTCTTTTGATAATCCTTATAATGGGCTTTCAAAACCAATTAGTCCTCCTCAGCCTGAGATCCCTGCCAACGGTGTTCCAACCTCTGACCCTTAGTCTTCCACTCCCTGAGCTCTCCATCAAAGCATGAGGATCTCAGGCATGAGGTCAAGGGTCGTACATGGACCAGTGCTACAGAATTGAGGGCTGAGGCAATGGCCCTATTATAGGCCATTTCAACTTCTACCGGCCCTTTTCACAAGCAGTCAACATACCCAATAGGTCAAATACCACTTGAAATCCTAATAGAGTCAAACCCAAGGCCCCAAATAAGAACTTAACCATGCCATGATCCAACCAAATGACCGGATCAACATCAAGATTAACAATCTTGAGACCCAGTGACAACACCAGATCTATGGAGTGACAGGACAAGTGGGTCACAGAGGTAATTACCTGCAACAGGCCCAGTGATTCTATAAATTGAAGCAAATCTTGATCAAAAGACGAGAGTTCATCATCAACCCATGCATTGAAATCACCCAGTATTAGCCATCTGGGCAACTCCGACACTAGGTCGGCCATGAAGTCTGTGACTTCCTGTAGAAACTCCTTCTCCCAGCCCAATGGTCGATACACAAGAAGGATGCTACAGCCTGCACCTGGCCCCCATCAGACAGCCACACACTCAAATTACCTGGTGGGTCCCATCGAGAGCACGAAGAAGTTCAGGCTAGCTCTAAAACAGATGCCCATTCCCCCACCCCAGCCATCCTTTCTTGGGCAGTGTATGACAAAAAACCCTGCTGGGATCACCGCCTCCAGGACTGGACCAGAATTATCATCCAGCCAGATCTCTGGGATGCAAGCCAGGTTAACTGTGGAAATCAGATATGCCATAATAGCAGTCTTATTCCTCATTGACCTGGCAATGCACAACACTTCCTGAGTAGGATGAGTGGAGAAACTGTTGGCCTACTTAGTACCTGCCCAATTGAGACACTGAAACCCATGGGTATGGGAACCAGACAAGGAGGACCCCCTCTCTAGTACCCATTTCACGCCAGAGTGCCTCCTGAAACCCTCCACTCCATTCTCATTCTCCCAAGTAGCTCTCTCTGAGCCCCTCCACCTGGTCCTCTGCCTTCGAGCAATACCAGCACAAATTAGATGACAGGGGAGGGCATTCAAAAGGGCAGAGGTCTAGTAACTGGGCTGAGGAGTAGCTAAGCCTAGGGGGTCCAACATTGCAGGTTTGCTGAAAACACAACAATGAAATAATAAAATCCCTAAAAACCCATAAATAACCACAAAATAAATTATGAATAGATTTATATCCCCCTCCCCATCCCACACCTTCTAAACCAACTTGCAATCCCAAAAGCTATGCAAACCTCTAAAATAAAATAAAAAAGATAAACCACATTTACAACCCCAACAGTAATATAAATCCAAATCCACCTGATCCCTGAATAAGAAAACCAAAGACAATTTTACTGCAAACTTTTAAGTTAGGAAATCCCAAGCTGTTCAAAGTACAGTGTCCTGTAGAGCTTAATATAACAGGTCCAACATAATAATCTCTGCTCTCACCAGAGAAGGCCAAGTCTCATTACTACAGACCATTAGCTGCTTCTAAATTGCATACAACTAAGGTTCATGCAGACGCTGTGAGAACAAATGTTCTGACAGAGTCTACATTAACCTTAGTCATACACACAGTAATAATAAATTAATAAATATGGATTCTAGCACATCTTGGCTAGAACTTTTGTCAATAGACAAACCCTTAAATAGTTTGAATACATTACAATAGGACTAGCTACCCTCATGTAGATAGGGGGCTTCAAAGATGTTAGAGACAGATAGCTACTAACCATTTCATAATGATTTTTAACTTTAGCAGCAAATGTCTAGGTCATAACATTAGAGATATGGGCATAAAAAGGCAATCACAGTTTTAGGGGGATCAGTACACCTAGTTCCATCTAGTTCAATTGATCACTTGGCGACTGACATTCTTGCCCCGCTATTTCTTTAATAGTATTCCAAAATTTGTTAGGCTCAATAAAGGTTTCTTTTTTCCTGCTGCTTCTTGCAGAAACTATTTCTCTCAGTTTAAATACATTTCTTTCAGGATTTCCTAGCATTTCTGTATTCATTCCAGTCACTCTGCAGTTTGGAAAGGAAAGTATTCCAGAGATGATCACTTTTCATCATTAATGCTATGTCACCATTTAGCCATTTCATTCCAACTCCACATAACTCGTATTTTGTGCCACATATTTGTTTTGCAAACAGGTTAGAATATTAATAAAGTAACTTGTAGCAGTATTTATGCCTGCTGCAGCATGTATTATAGCACATTAACAGGGCCTTATAGTAATTTCTCAGGGTCGCCATCCTTAAGGAACCCATTTAGGTTTGGGCTGTCCAAATTACTGCACAACAGACTAGTGAGTGGTCACTGATAGAGTCATTTAGAACATCTGCATTCACTTTTCTGTTCCACTTATTGGGTAGTATCTAGTCAAGCAGAATATGACAGTTGCTCTTGTTATCCCTCTCTCATTTGATTCCCTTGCACCGTGCTCCTCTTGCTACCTATATATTTCACCTTCCTCCCCGTCTCTCTTTCTATCCCCCTGCCCTTTTCCCCCTCCTTCCTCTCCTCTTCTTTCTCCCCCTCTCTTTTCCCCACTCCCTTTCTTTCCACCCTCTCCTCCATCCTTTTCATGTAATCTCCTGTCTACCCTCTATATCCATCCAGGTCTCCTTCACTCTCCCTCTTTAAACCTAAATTTCTTCACTGTTCTCTCCTCCTCCTACCTCACCACCCATCCACTCCCCCTCCCCCATCTCTCAGGAAGCAGAACATCCTCTTCTTTCCATCCTCCTACTCATCCTCCTCCTCCTCACTGGCAATGTTGAACCAAATCCTGGCCCACCTCCCCCCTCTGTGCCCAAAGACCTCAGTATCTACCACCTCAATATTAGCAGCATCCTCCCTAAACTCGACTCACTCAAATTCTGGATCTCTCTGCACTCTCCTGACATCTTCTGCATTTCTTAATCCTTATTCTTTTCTAGAGTCCCTGACTCTCCTCTCATCCTTCTTGACGTTCACCTCTTTCACCAAGATAGAGACAAATGTGGTGGTGGTGTTGCTTTTTACATCTACAACATCCTGTTCCAGCTCCTTCAAAGAAGCCTTTCCTGCCTCTCATGAACTCGTGTTAGTAAAACTATTCCTTCCTTCCACCCTTCCCACTTTTGTAGGTGTAAATTATGCCTCCCCAAAAGTCTCTCCCTCCTCCTTCCTCAGATCTCTCTCCTCTAGTGGGCTTATATTCCTCAGCAACTTCAGTATCAACTGGGTCTCTCCTGCCATGAAGCCCCTTCTCTACTCTCTTAAGTAGCTGAACCTGACACAGCTAATTACCAATCCCACCAGACTCAACCCTCACTCATCAAATCACTCCCTCCTGGACCGGGTGTTATCTTCCCACCCCCATTGCATCTTGGCTGCAGGCATTCTTTCTGATGCTCTGAGTGACCACTGCTTTACCTACTGCATAAGAAAAGTTTGATTCCCACCCAACCCATCCCCATGTACATCTGACACAGGCCTCTCAGGTTGCTCAACACTGATGCCCTCATTCTGGACCTGGCCTCCTCAGATTGGTTCCCTGCTTACTCTGCACATGACATCGACTCAACCATTTCTTCATTTACCAGCATCTTATCCAGTACCTGGAACACTCATGGCCCCCTCCATAAGACCCATATGAAATGCATCCATCATCCCTGGGTTACACCTGATCTAATAGATTTGTGTCAGTCTCAGGACTGTGCATGGTTTCAAGGCCTCCCAATCCTCGTCTGACCATCAACTTTACAGTTCCCTATGGAACACTTGTACTAAGGCAATTCACACTGCCAAGGCCCATTATTTCAAGTCCAACCTTCAGTTCAACCTAAATTCCCCATCCAAATTCTGAGACGTAATTCACTCCTTGTTCAACCCTGTGGCCAAATCGCCTACCTCCCCACCCCAGCTGACGACTCAGTGGTCTCTGATCACCTCGCTGTTGTTACCTTCTTTAACAACTTCTTCACCACCTCTGCTCTACCCTGCCCATCCACCTCTACTCCCCCCTTCCTTACCTGCCCCAATATTGCTGATGGTTTTAGCTTTCCTCCTGTCTACCCCAGGAAGTTTTCCATGCCCTCCTGTCCCTTAACCCCTCCAAACATAGCCCTGATGATCTGGACCCCAAACTTCTCTTCATATCCTCTCTGGCCATCATTCACCCTCTCACTCACCTCCTGAACCTATTCTTCTACCTCAGTACCATACTTCATGTCTGGAAAGCTGCCAAAGTACTACATCTACACAAAGAGAGTGACCCCTCCTCCCCAGGTAACTACAGACTTATCTCACTCCTTCACTCCATTGCATAACTTCAAGAGTGCCTAGTGTATTCCAGACTTGCAAACTTTCTAGGCTCATCATCCTTTCTCTCGCCTTTCCAGTCTGGCTTTAGAAAAAACACTCCACCACCTCCTCCCTGTTGCGTCACTGACTCCATTCTCTTTGGAATGGATCAGGGATATATCACTGCTGCCATATTCATTGATCTTGTAAAAGCCTTTGACCCAGCCTCCCACCCCCTCCTTCTCAGCAAATGATCCTTAACTGGCCTCTCTGCCCCTGTAGTTGCATCGTTCCACTCCTACCTCACAGATCAACAACAGTCTGTCCAGGTGGGTGGTGAACTGTTGCCCCCCATCCTAGCTGACATCCCCCAGGGCTCCATCCTGGGCCCCATACTGTTTTTCATATTTCTCTATGATCTTCCTTCCACCTGTGTCTCATCCCATATACAAATGAATGCTGATGTCATGCTAGTTTACTCATCAGGCCCCTCTTCTTCTGCAGTTGAAGCCTTACTCCAAGGTGACTTTCTCAACATGCTACACTGGTTTCCAGATAACCAACTCAAAGTAAACATGAAAAAGACCTTGACCATGACCTTTGGCACCTCTCAGAGGCTAGCTGGCAATCACCTCCCCCAACCTTCTCCACCCTGAATGGCACTCACCTGAAGCCCGTCCCCACCTTCAAATATCTTGGCATTTGGCTGGACAGCAAACTTGATTTCTCTATTCACATTGACACCATTCACACTAAACTACCCCCCAAGATCGGCATCCTTTACTGAAACAAGGACTGCCTCCCTACACACATCTGCTGAGAACTGTTATCCAAAATGATCCTCCTGATATTTGACTATGTTGCTGTGGTATAAAGCTCTGCACCTTCCTCCTCTCTTGCCAGAGTGGATACCCTCTACAATACCTTCCGTCACTTTGCTTCTCTCTTCCCCACACCCACCATTGCTCCCTATACTCATCCCTTTCCATCCCCCCCTCTACCTTTTCATCGACACCACCACTGCACCTCTTTCATTGCCAAATACTGGTTTGGCTCTCTTACCTCCTACTTATCTTCCCTCCTCTCCTCTTTCCCCACTCCTCCTACTTTCCATGCTCCAAGGGCCCCCACACCTTCTCCTTCCCTCACCCCTGCTCATGCTCTGGCCAAACTGCCTTCTCCTACCAGCTCCCCTTCATGTGGAATCTGCTTCTCTATCCTTGTCACCTTTCCCCCTCTCTCCCCTCTCTAAAACATCTACAAAGGCTCTCTCCCCTCCCTGTTCCTGTTACCCCCCTCCAATTCCTCATTTTCACTGCAGCCTTATCAACTCTGTTTCTTACCCTCAGATTTTACTGTATGCCTCTCTTTTTATATTTCCTGCATTTTTTGCCACTTTGTATTGTTGCAGGTTGTATACATAACTCATATTTGACATTAATTGCTCCTCTGATGTTTGTACCTGCCTATGTGCCTAATCCCTTTCCCCTTTCCCCCAGGTCGCACCTGGAAATGAGCCTTAGCTCAATGTGCCTTTCCCAGTTTATTAAACTTTTCAATAAATAAAAAAAAAAATCCCCTTAGTAGAGGAGGAAACAGGTTGGGTCAGTTGTATTTTGTTAGCTAAGGACTCAGACATATTCTCTTTGCTACAATTCAGTTAAGATTATAATTTCCCTTGTGTAGCAACTGCCTGTGGACTGAAAGAGTAGCTACATTGTCTAGTAGGGAAGATATATTGTTGTGCCCTGTAGTTGGAGTCTTATACAGTATTTACAGCATAAATAATGTTTTTGAATTCCACTCAGAGTGAGATCATTATTTATAAGTTGACACAGTAAATATGCAGGTAATGTGGGGCAGAACCCGCCTGTATTTGCAACAGGAGGGACAAAAAAGCCTTGCTTTTTTGAAGAAAACATAGGTGGGGTAAGCTGTGGTGAAACTTAGTTTAACTAGTGTATTTTTTATTGAGTGAAGGATAAATCTGGGAGCAGCTGGAGTAGCCCACATTTATGGACCGTATTATAGGACCTGTGTCTGTCTATCCCTGTAGATTGGGGGAGGGTTTCTAATTGTCTGCCCTGGGACCTCAGCTACTTGATAATTGACCTCCCACAGCCAATAGCATGCCACCAGGAAGGGAGCAAGTTCTACATAAAAGCAGCCACTTCCTACATGCCCATTACATTCATGTCCCAGCAAGTGAGTGAAACAACGAAGGAGTGGAACTGGTGAGTGGCATCATAGGCATTGGCAGGTGTCAACACAAAGAAGTCCAGAAGTGGGGGACTCTGCCAGTTGATTAGGGCAAGGCACGTGTTCACTTCTGTGTGATACTCACTGCTTGGAAGGTTGGAAGGTCAAAGGTAGACCAAAACTTGGAATAGGAGTAGCACCCTGTATAGGGTAGAAGTATATCAAGATTTAAACAAGGCACGGGGAAGACAAATACAAATTAAAAAGGGGGAAACTAGAATCACCCTATTAGGGGTAAGGGTTCAAAAGTATCTCCAGGTAACACAGGGAGAACAGAGGTTGAGAATGCTGGGAGTGGTGCAGTGCAGTGGCTGTGGGGCTACAGTTTTCAGAGAGACCTTCTGGATACTGTGGTGCTGCCCCATCTGCTCACAGCTCTGTGGATTGAGGGAAGAGGTCACTAGACTCCAAGCCAAGTTGGCTAGGATTCAGATGACCTCTCTTCCCACTCAGAGGCCACCAAGTCTGCCACCGTTACCTCAGAGGATGCCAGTGAGGAGGAACGGCTTGACTATGGTGGGTTCTGGAAGGGTGGGAGTGGTGGGACAATGGCACATTCTTCAACCAGTTTCAATACACAATTTTTACACCACTGTGGTGGGGCAGGACTGCCAGGAGGAAGCACCCAAGATAGTGACCAAGGGAAATGTAGGGCCCCCCATAGTGGAGTACCCAAGGAGGGTGGCAGAGTGCCCCAGAGGAGGAGGAGTAAGGAACTTTTTGTGGGGGACTTAACTGTGAGGGGGTAGATTTGGGAATAGGAAAGGATGGAGAGAGGCAGGTTAGGTGCCTGTCTGGTGCTACAGCCCAGAGAGCTGGGAAGCCCATCCTGTGGATCATAGAAACACAGAAGTTGCCAGCAGAAAAGGACCCCTTGGCCCACCTAGTCTGCCTTAAAGTTCCCTACCTACTGCATTACTGCAGACCCCAGTATATCTCCAACCATGCCCACCCCCAGCACTTTTAGTAAGATTCCCTTGTGCCTATGCCATGCATGTTTGAATCCTGCTCCCATTTTGGTACCCACCACCTCTGCTGGGAGTTTGTTCCAGACATTCACCAATCTTTCCATGAATAAGTACTTCTGCACATCCCCTCTGAGCCTCCCCCCTTCCAGTTTCATATCATGCCCCCTTGTCCTTCAGCATCTCATGCTATGCAAAATGCCACCTTCCTGTACCTTATTAATACCCTTGAGGGATATGAATGTTTCTATCATGTCTCCTCTTTCCTTTCTATCCTCTAGAGAGTACATATTTAATTCCTTGATTCTTTCGTTGTAGGGCTTCTGATGCAGACCAGGCCCCATTTTGGTTGCCCTTCTCTGTACCACCACCAGCAAATCTATGTCCTTCCTGAGATGGGGCCTCCAGAACTGGAAACAGTACTGCAGGTGGGGCCTCACCATTGATCTATACAGGGGTAACACCACCTCCCTACTTCTGCTGATGATACACCTCTTTATGCACCCAGCATTCTACTAGCCTTTCCTACTGCCTTATCACTCTGCCTTGCTACCTTCAAGTCATCAGATATAATAATGCCCCATGTTCCATTCCAGGTTTGTTGTTGTCACCTTCTCCCCCCCTCCAATTGGTATGATGCTCCTGGGTTCCTGGGTTCCATGTGCACAATTTTGCACTGTTTGGCACTGAAGTCTAATTGCCATATCCTTGCCTATTCTTCCAGCTTTTTCAGGTCCTCCCTCATGTTTTCTATCCCCCCAGGTGTGTCCACTCTGTTGCTGGTTTTTGTGTCATCTGTGAACAGGCATACTTTCCTTTCCAGCCCTTTTGCGATGTCACTAATGAATAGGACAGACCACAGAACTGACACCTGTGGTACCAGTCTGGTTACAGTGCCTTCTTCTGAGTGAACCCCATTTACCACCACCCTCTGACATCTGTTACTCAACCAACTTTATACTCATTTTACTACCTTTGGACCAACACCGAGGCTGCCCACCTTATTTACCAGTCATCTATGTGGAACAGTGTCGAAGGCCTTACTGAAATCTAAGTAGGCTACATCCACATCCCCTTCCTGATCCACTTCCCTGGTCACCCAGCTGAAGAAATCAATCAGGTTGTTCTTGCAAGATCTAACCCCTGTGAACCATGCTGCCTCAGATCCTACAGTCTATTGGTCACAAGGTATTCCCCAGTCCTTTCTTTTAGTAGTGTTTCCATAACTTTGCCCACCATCAAAGTCAGGCTTACTGGTCTATAGTTTCCTGCCTCTTCCCTATTCCCACTTCTGTGAAGCGGGACCACATCCACTTTCCTCCTGTCCCCTAGAACATCCCCCGTATCCAGTGATAGTTTGAACAGAGCTGTCTGAGGTGCAGTGAGCTCCTTCCGTAGTTTCCTCAGCATCCTAAGGTGAGCCCCATCTGGCCCCATTGCCTTATCCACCTTTAGCTGCTCTAGTTTCTTGAGGACTCTCTCCTCCATAAAAGGGCTAGTGTCCACCTCCCTCCCTTCCATTAATATTCTTTTCCCCTGTCTATGGCCCATCCCCTACCCCTTCCTTCATTAATAACGAACACATGCACTTGTTCAATATGTCTGCTTTCTTCTGGTCCTGTTACACACACTTCTCTCTTTCCCATTGTAGTCTTACTATCCCTTCCTTGTTCATCCTCTTTTCACTTATATGTCTCTAAAGAATGTTTTACCCCCTTTTTTACTGACTTAGCAAAGTTCTCCTCTGTTTGTGCCTTGATACTCCTAACTGTTTTCTCCGCCTCCCTTTGTTTCTCCTGATTACCTTCCCTGTCTTATTTCTTCTGTGTTGCCTTGTACCTTTTGAATGCTAACTTCTTTGCCATTACTTACTTTACATACTAACATACTAAAATGCCAGCAGAATAGGCATAACAGTCTTTTGCATCTGATTGTTTGATCAGCCCCCATCCTGGGAGATGACCTTGCTGTCCCCCTCGCCTTCTCTGGCTTCTCCCTTCCCAGTTCCGGATATTCTCGTTGCATTGGATTTTGCTTCCAGAACCCTTCCCCTGTACCTGTCCCACCCCCTCTTGAACCCCTCCACCTTCTCTGCCTCCACCAGCCCCCTGGGCAGCGCATTTCATGGCTCCACCACCCTCTCAGTGAAGTAGCACCTCCTCCTTTCTCCCCTGAATCTTCCCTCCTCCAGCTTCCACCCATGCCCTCTAGTTGCCCCCTCCTCCTTCCTTCAAAGCACCCTGACTGCTCCTCCCCTATTTACCTCCTTCATGTACCTGAAGACCTCTATCATGTTCCCCCAGTCCCTTCTCTCTTCCAGTGTGTTCATATTTAGCTCTTCGAGCCTCTCCCCATAGATCCTGTCCCCCAAGCTCCAAATCATTTTGGTTGCCCTCCTCTGGACCCTCTCCAGGATTTTAATGTCCCTCTTTAAGTGTGGCCTCCAAAACTGCACGCAGTGCTCTAGGTGCGGCCTCACCAAGCAGTTATACAGAGGGAGTATCACTTCCTTCCTTCTGGAGGTGATACCCCTAGCGATGCATCCCAGCATCCTGTTGGCCTTGGCTGCTGCCCTCCTACAAGTCTCTGAGTTGTTCATCTTGACATCCACCACCACCCCCAGGTCCCTCTCAGCCATCGAGACTTGTAGCATTTCCCCCCCGAGGGTGTACACTTGGCCCGGGTTTCTGGCCCCCAGGTGCAATACCTTACATTTCCCTGCAATGAACCTCAGCTTCCACTTTCTAGACCATCTTTCCAGAGCCTCCAGGTCCCCCTGTAGGGCCACCCTCCCCTGCTTCCCATCCACCACCACACCCTGTTTTAAGTCATCTGCAAAGAGACTCATCTCACTCCTGATACCTGTCCTTATGTCAGAGACATAGGTGTTGAACAGGAGGGGCCCAAGGACTGATCCCTGTGGGACCCCACTAATGACTCTCCTTGGGGATGAGACTATCCCGCCAACTACAACCCTCTGGGTCCGGTCCTGGAGTAAATTGCCTATCCATCTGATCATCTGGTTCCCCACCCCCATTTCTCCCAGCTTATCCAACAGGGCCTCATGAGGAACAGAGTCAAATGCCTTGCTGAAGTATAGAAAGAGGATGTCCACTGGTCTACCCAGGTCCAAGGCACTCGTCACCCAGTCATAGAACTCCACAAGGTTTGTCTGACACGATTTCTCCGGGATGAATCCATGCTGCCTATCGTCCAGGCACCCTGACTTTTCCAGGTCCCCCAAGCCTCTCCTTGACAATGCCCTCCATCACCTTGCCCACCATCAATGTCAGGCTGACAGGCCTGTAGTTCCCTGCCTCCTCCCTTGAGCCCCCCTTTTGGATAGGCACTATATGTGCCACCTTCCAGTCCTGGGGCACCCACCCTGTCCTCAGAGAGATGGTGAAAAGCTCTGTCAGGGGTTTCACCAGGACATCCACAAGTTCCTTCAGCACTCTGGGATGTAATTTATCCGGCCCCGGTGCTTTCTCCATCTTAAGGGACCCGAGGGCTTCCCTCACTCTCTCTGCTGTGATTTCCACTTCCGCTACCTCTTCTCCCTGCTTAGCCTTACCCCTCCTGCCAGTGATGCCTTCCCTCTTCCCAGACCTGCCGATTGGTAAGGGTCCCCCCCTCCTCACTATCACTGTCTCCTCCCATGTATGATGCAGCACCCCCATTTTCCTTTGTAAAAACTGAGGTGAAGTACTCATTTAGTACCTCAACCTGCTCCCCCGAGTCTTGTGCCCATCTCTCCCCTGTTTTAATCCTGGTAATCTGCCCCTTCATCCTTCATTTTTCCCCAATGTATCTAAAGAACCCCTTGTTCCCTCTCCTAATTTCCCTGGCCAGGTTCTGCTCCTTCCTTGCCTTAGCCACCCTCACCACCCTAGTGGCCCTTCTAGTCATCAGCTCGTACTCCCCTTGATCCCTTTCACTCCTTGAGCACTTGAATTGCCTATAGGCTGCCTTCTTTCCCCGCACCACCTCCTGGACCTCCCTGGTCCACCAGCAGGGTTTTCGAGCCCTACCGCATTTTCGTCTTACTCTTGCACAGGTGCTGGTAGCATCCTGCACCCCTATCCTGATGATTTCCCACCTACTGTCAGCGTCCATGTCTGATCCAATCACATCCAAATGCTCCTTAAGGATCCTTCCCATTTCCTTAAAATCCACCCCCCTGAAGTCAGTTACCACCGTCTTTGTGCAACTTTCCTTGCTACTTCCTTGAAGAACCATGGCGGTTTCATTTTTCTCTTGCTCTTTGTAATTTGCCAAACACAGAAGTTTGTTGCCTTCTCTATGGCCTTCCTTATTTCTGCCCACTGCTCCTCTACCACCTTCCATTTTCCCTATCCCTGCTAGTGCTTCCCCAAGGCACTCCACTATTGTCTTGAAATCAGGCCTCCAGAAGTCCAGGACCCTTGCTTTAGTGTGGTTTGTTTCCACCCCAGTTCCTATATTAAACTACACCATACGATGATCATTTGTCCACAGGTGACTCCCCACTGTGACATCAGCAACACTGTCACCATTCAACAGCACCAAGTCCAGTATCACCCCCAATGTGTGGGTTCCCAACTAGCTGCCTGAGGATTACCCCCTGCAGAAAGTCTAGGATTTTCCTACTTCTTCCCATAACTGCAGCTGGGATGCTCCAATCCACATCTGGCATATTGAAGTCACCTACCAGCAATACCTTCCCTTTGTTGGCCATCCTTGGACTTCCTCCATCATGTCCTTATCTACCTCCTCCCCTTTTGCTGGAGGTCTGTAGATCACCCCTGTTCCAATGGCTGCCCCCTTCCTTATTTCTCAGGTAACCCACAGTACCTCTGCTTCTCCCTGATCTCCCTGTATTTCCATGGCTTTTATGTTCTCCCTCACATAAAGAGCCACCCCTCCTCCCTTTTTTCCTACCCTGCCCCTCCTGAATAGAGCATACCCTGGTATGACTGCATCCCAGTCCTGGTGATCATTGTACCAGGTCTCGATAATTACGACTATGTTTAGGTCCACCACTGCCATGGTGGCCTCTAGGTCTGATCAATTAAAGCAGCAGGACGGGACGGAGAGCTGGATGTCATTGTCCACCTGGAGACTAATGACCTGACTAGGGACAGGGCTGGGATAGAGCAGAGAGAGTTTAAGGAGCTTGAAAAGGGTCTTATACAGGTAGCTTGCTCAGTGGCTTTTACTGAGATGCTGCCTGTCTACAATAGGGGACAGAAGAGGGTATTCCACACCAAGAACTTCAACAAATGGCTGAAGGAATGGTGCAGAGAGGAAGGGTTTGGCTACATTGGGGACTGGGGAGCCATCTGGGAGGATAAGGGCTTATACAGGGGAGATGGTCTGCATCTATGTGGAAGGGAAACCACAGTCCTCAGTGGATGGTTTAAATGTTACTTTGATGAACATTTAAATGAGCCAAGAAGGGTGACAGAAGAAATCAGGGAGTCAGAAGCCCCCCCATAGGCTGAAGGCTGAAGAACAGAGTAAGGATAATCTGAGGGGAGAGGGATCCCCAAGGGTGCAAAGTAATAAAGGGAGCAGAGTGGTGGAGATACAGATGGAAAGGAACAGGAGCATTTAAAAGAGAGGTGGGAAGGAGAGTGTGCAAAAAGGAAAAAAGGGGGGGGCAACAAGCAGAGTGGAATGAAAATCTGGAAGGCCATGTGTGAGAATGCTATAAGTATAGGAAATAAGATTGTAGACCTAGATGTCATCATAACAGAGGCCAACCTGGATATTGTAGCCATTACTGAGTCATGGTGCAATGAAAACCATGACTGGGACATGGCCATACTGGGCTGTACTCTGTTCAGGAAGGACTGGTTGGGAAGGAAAGGAGGAGGTGTGATGCTCATACCTCTCAACTGTCCCTGATTTTCAGGGATGTCCCTGATTTTGCCTCAAAATTTTACTCTGTCCCTACTAAAACTTGTGTTTCTGTGACCAAACAGTGGGAGCTGTAAGCACAAAATAATGTCAGACATTAAGGTTACAGACTGTTTCTTCCTTAGAAAATGCATGTTACACTAAGTCCCATATTCTACCAGCTTTCTGAGTGGATACAACCAATTTTGAAGATATGTCCCTGATTTTGGTCCTCTGTCCCTGATTTTTTTAAGCCTTGTCCCTGATTTAAGAGGCAGGAGGTTGAGAGGTATGGTGATGCTTTATGTGAGGGAAAGCACAAAAGCCATGGAGATGCAGTGAATATGTGGGGGGGGGCAGAGGTAGTGCGTGTCTCCCTAGAGATGGGGAATAGAGCCACTATTTACACTGGTGTGATATACAGACCTCCAGCACAGAGTGAGGATATTGATAAGGTACTAGTGGAAGCCAAAGGCATGATGGTAGAAAAGGAGGAGTGCTGCTGGTGGGAGACTTCAACCTGCCAGATATAGATTGGAGCCTCCCAGCAATGACTTCAGCTAGAAGCAGGGAGATCCTGGACTCTCTGCAGGGACAATTTCTCAGGCAACTAGTCAGTGAACCCACTATTGACAGGGCAGTACTGGACCTGGTACTCACTAACAGAAACAGTGTTGCAGATGTTAAGGTGGGAGGCCATTTGGGGACCAGTGATCACTATACAGTGTGTTTCAATATAAGGATGGCTGTGGAACTTAACCACACAAAGATGAGGGTCCTGGACTTCAGAAGAGCAGATTTTAGAAAAGATGGTGAATGCCTCAAGGATGACC
Organism: Neoceratodus forsteri; assembly: GCA_016271365.2. Lineage (NCBI taxonomy): Eukaryota > Metazoa > Chordata > Ceratodontiformes > Ceratodontidae > Neoceratodus > Neoceratodus forsteri. Next base: position 235,840,954 of record CM028132.1, on the reverse strand, counting down.
TAGCAGGGGTGAGTGACTTGGGTGGGGTGGAGGAACCGTGGGTGAAGATAAAAAGGAGCATAGTAAAGGCAACAAACCTCTGCATCAAACAAATGAGCAAAATCAATAGGAAAAAGAGAAGGCTATGGTTCTTGAAAGAGGTGGCTGAAAAGATAAAAGCTAAAAGAGTAGCATTCAGAAGGTATAAGGAGATGCAGAGGGACGAGGATGGAGAGGTGTATCAGGTGAAACAGACAAAAGCAGGAAAAGCAGTGTGGATTGCAAAGGCACAAACTAAAGAGAGAGAGAGAGAGAGAGTAGCCCAGGAGGTAATGAAAGGGGACAAGACATTTTTTAAATATGTAAGTGAAAAGAGGAAGACCAGGGGTGGGACTGTAAGGTTAAAAAGGAAAAGAGGTGGATTGTGTAGAGGAGTACCAGGAAAAGGCAGATATCCTGAACAAATACGTTTTTTCAGTGTTTACAAAGGAAGGAGAAGGGGTGGGGCCACAAAAAAGTAACAAAAGCTTTGGAAGGGAGTGAGGGGGATACTGGTCCTTTCTTGGAGAAGAGAGTCCTGAAGGGACTTGCTAATCTGAAGGTGGTCAAAGCAATGGGGACAGACTGGGTGCATCCAAGGGTTCTGAGCAACTCAAGAAAATACTGGATGCACCTCTAACAATTCTATTTAACAGCTCACTGGAAACAGGAGTGGTTCCAGAGGACTGGAGGAGGGTGGATGTAGTCCCACTACACAAAAGTGGTAGCAGGAAGGAGTGTGGCAAATATAGGCTAGTCAGCCTGACATTGGTGATGGAAAGTTAATGGAATGGTTCTATGTCATAATGGCAACTGCCAAAACATGATAGCCGTAACGGCGAAGTCACATCGCTGAAAATCAATTTCGGTGATGTGACTCCCCAGGGCACAGCAAAATGGCACCATGGACTTACAATTATCATGTTTTATGTGGGGGGCTGCACTATATGCATGAACCCATCCCCATCCAGTCACCCTACCTCGTCAGTAGCCCCCATGACATGCGCTGTGATTTTGTCGCTGTTTTGCGGTTCACTCAATTGTAGTTGCACGTGTCACGGGCTACCAATGGAATTGCTGCTGATGGAAAAGATTGTGGAATATCTTGAATCAAATGGGTTAGAAGACCCAAGGCAGCATGGCTTCACAAGAGAGAGGTCATATCAAACAAATCTGATAGATTTATTTGACTGCGTGACCAAGAAACTCAAAAAGGGTGGAGCGGTGGACTTGGCCTACCTAGATTTCAGTAAGGCATTTAACACCATTTCACATAGGAGACTAGTAAGCAAGCTGGGTAACTTTTGAGTGGGTCCAAAGGTGACAAACTGGATGAGAAATTGGTTAGGGGATAGGTGACAGAGGGTGATGACAAACAGAATTCACTTCGAGGAAGGGAGGGTAACCAGTGGGGTACCTCAAGGAGCAGTGCTGGAAGCAGTCCTCCTTAATGTCTTTATACAGTAAGTGAAATTGCAGAGCAGCTGGAAGGGAAGGTCTGTCTCTTTGTGGATGACACCAAAATCTGCAATAGGGTGGACATTCCAGGGAGGGGTGGAAAACATGAGCAGAGAAGTGAGAAAACTAGAGGAGTGGCCGAGGGTTCGGCTGCAGGCTTTCAGTTAGAGAAAAGTTCAAAATCATGCACTTAGGTCACAGAAAACCAAGGGTAGAGTAGAGTAGAGTAGAATACGGGTGGAGTGGTATTGATGACCACCAAGCAGGAAAGAGACTGGGACATAATCATATCAGATGACATAAAGGTGACCAGGCAGTGCAACAAGGCAGTAGGGAAGGCAAGTGAGATTCTAGGGTGCATAGGGAGGGATATCACCAGCAGAAAGAGGGAGGTGGTGTTGCCTCTGTATAGATCTCTGATAAGATCCCACCCAGAGTATTGTGTCCAGTTCTGGAGATCACATCTCTGGAAGGACATAGACGGAGTGAAGGTGGTCTAGAGGAGGGCAAATAAAATACTGCAGGATCTGCATCAAAAACTCTATGATGAGAGACTAAAAGACCTCAGTACATACACCCTGGAATAGAGGACGGAGGGGAAGATATGATAGAGACCTTTAACATACCTCACAGGGGTAAATAAGGTACAGGAGGGAAATATGTTTCAGAAGAAAATGTGCTCAAGAACAAGGGGACATGTTATGAAGCTGGAATAGGGTAGGTTCAGGATAGATGTGAGGAAGTACTGTACTTCTTCACAGAAAGAGTGGTGGATTCCTGGAACAGCCTTCCAGCAGAGGTGGGGGGTGCAAGGACAGTGATTGGGTTCATGAATGCATGGGTGAAGCACAAAAGAATCATAGTGGAAAAGAAGGGGGGGAGAAAGAGCTGTAGATCAGTCATAGTCTGATGTAATAGTGTAGGTAGGGAGAAATGGGCAGACTGAATCGGCCAAGTGGTCCTTATCTGATGTTAAATTCTATTTTTGTATGTTTCTATGATTTAATTTAACCAGGATTAAATTATCATTATTGAGAAATGACCCCTTCCCCATTTCTGAAATTTTCTGTAATTGTGAAGTAATTTGTAAGCAGGGAACATGTATGATGAATCAAAAACTATGGACTTAAGCTCAGCCCTAAATCTTCAGGGACTGGACTTTCAGAACCTCCAGAAATTGGTGCAGGTGCAGGAAAAACTGGCGCAAGTGGGTCTTCACTTGTGGAGCCACAGTTTTTCCCACATGCACTATAGTTTTGAATAAGGAGCCAGTTTACAACTGGATCCACAATTAATGGCAGCTTGCAGCTGTTTTTGCTGCAGCTGCACCAAAATGTTACACCTGGTTGGATCAGGCATGACATCTCCTGCAACTATGCCTGCCACCTGTGCAGAGCATTGGCTGAAAATTTGAGTGTCCACTGGTGTGGAGATTTGTTCTGCACTGGCAGACTTCGGCACAGAATTTAGTCCCTCAGCTCTTTGAAAATCGGACCCCAGTTTTATAGTGTGTTACCCAGGCTTTAGGTTAAGTCTCATTTTTGAGTAGACTATAGATGTTCATGTCAGCTTTTTTAGTCTGTTTTGTTTACTCCTGGCAGGTTCAAATAAGGACGTGGAATTATTGTTTAAAATAAATGGTCCAGAGTTAGTTTCAATAGCACCTGATACTGTAAGAGTAGGGAGACCCAGATAAATGTTTTGTTACAAAGCATTTGCTTATTATTTTAAAGGCCTTTAAGGATAGATCAGAAATTTTAGTATCTTTAGTGAGAAGGAGAAATCTAACATGTTCAGGAACATGAATAGGATTCAAGAACGCTTGGGAATAGGCATAAAGGAACCTTAGTGGTAGGGAAAGTGGAGAGGGTAAAGCCAGAGACTAGGTAGATTCTGAGATGTTACAGTATGTAGGAAAAATAGGCAGACTAAGTGAGCCAAATCATCCTTATCTGCTGACAAATTATATGTTTCTGTGTTTTGTTTGTATTTTAAAATCTGACTGGCCAAAAAGTTGTAATTACTGGTGTCCCTCATTATTACACAGATTTCAAGTGTTTTCAAAACCTTAATAACTAGGTCTGACACCAACCCCAGTTATTATGGCTTTTTCTACCTTATGCTCCACTGTTTTGAAAGCTTACAATGGAAAACTGCAATTGCGAACCATTACCATGGTGATGATCGTAATCTCAATCTAAATTGAACTAAGAAAAAACATTTAAAAATGAATTAATCACAGTTTTTAATCATAGCAAAATTGTGTTTTTAATGTTATAAGTATTAGAAATGCAATTATTTACTGCAGCTTTCCTTGCTGAGTCATGTACTACAATGAGAAAACAATTAAGAGGGAATGAGGTGAATTGGACATAATGACTCTTCTCCTAATATCAGGCTGTGTTTTCAGTTATAAAATTTAATTTTTCCAACTTTTAACTTACATGTCATGCAAAGTATTACTCAGAAATTGTACACATCAGAACTTGCCATAAATTAGATGTTTTTGAACTATTACATGCTGCCACGAGTAAATGCAATTTGATTAGTTTTCTGTATTTTGTGTTTTGCTTTCCACACCCTGGCCCAGTAATTATATAAAATAAAACATAGTCAGATGTGAGCTTCACTGTGAATGTTTATGGCTCCTCACACACCTCAGGTGTGTAAAAATTATCATAATACACACCTCACTATGAATTATTCTCTTTTAACTGTGCTGATATCTCACAATATAGAGAATACTGGATAGGCAACTATGCACAATCAGTGATCTGTCACAGAGAGGTTTTGACTACCTTTGACCTTGAGAGTGAAGCTCAAGAGGTCCATGGAAATCAGAACCCCAAGGTGGCAGAACAAACTGGTTATGCATAAAGTTGCTCATCCTGTATTTTTATGGTGTATAGTATTATGTGAAATGTGTGCATTGTGCTTTTTTTGCCACAATGAAACTGACTTGTGCAGTCTCTAGAGGTTCAAGAATGCTGTTGTACCACAGAAGGATACAATCACATTCCATGACCTTTGAAATGTGGTACAACAGCATTTTGGGTGCCATAAACCCTAATGTTCACCCCATTCTCCTATGCTGTGGCCATGTCACCTAATTTTGTAATGGAATGGGTGAGCACTATGGTTCGCATTGCCCAAGACAGACCCCTCCACCTGTGGGTCTGTGCAGGGTGGGGAATGGGGGTGTTAAGGTTGGCAACACTAATGCCACATTTGCCTACTTTTGTTTATTTGACCCTAACTGATGCATTAACAAAGTTTTTTCAATATATATATATACATTGAAGCCACCAGGATGAAGTGCGGTGCTGCAGAATTATGCAGCAGAGTTACTGCAGTAAACTATGCAGTTTCAATGGGAGTTAATCCCTTTTGTCATGCAGTAAACCTATCACACTGCACTTCATCCTGGTGGGCTTCACTGTACATATATATATATATATATATATATATATATAGACAGAGAGAGAGAGAGAGAGATTCTTTGCAAAGAAAAGCTTTGTTAATGCACTACGTAGGGTTCCAGTGACAAAAGTAGGGACATTTGGTGTTAGAGTTTCTAACCCTAACACTCCACTGCAACCCTAACACCCCACCCCCAACCTGCAGGCAGAAACAGCATTGGGGCATGCCATGGGGTTGTCAACCCTAACACTCACCCCATTCCATGTGTAAGTAAGCTGAGATGGAAACATTATATGAGAATGGGGTGAGCATTAGAGTTGACACCCCATGCACTTTCAATACATGTTCCTGCCTACAGGGTTAATAATGGGTGTTGGGGTATTGGTGAAGTATTAGGGTTGGAAAACCTAACACCATATTTCTCTATGTTTGCTGCTGGAACCCTAACTAGTGCATTATTATAGTTTTTTTGCAACAAATTTCCTTACTTTTTGTGATAGTATAATCATATCTTTATTTCCTGTGGAAGTGCAAAGCTCAGAGGACCCTGCGCTTTCATCCTTTCATAATTTTTGAGATATTGTAATCGCATCCTTATCTCCCTGTGGGAGCACAAGGCTCTCTGGGCCCTGCCCTCCCATCAGTCCATAATGGTATCCATATTTGCATGTGGGAGTGCAGGGCCCTCCACACCCTACGCTAACATCCATCCATGATTTTTGAGATATTATAATTGTATTGTTATTTTACCTTGGGAGCACAGGGACCTCCTAGTCCTGTGCTCCAATCAGCCCACAATAATATCCATATTTGCATGTGGGAGTGCAGGGCACTCTGGGACCTATGCTCCCAACCATCCATCATTTTAAAGATACTGTACTCATGTCCAATCCAATGGTTCACAAGACCCAAGAAACACCTCACATTGCAATGTTATCCTATAGAAAGCACAATAAAATTTGAAACCTGTATCACTGCACACCAAATGAAAATATTCCATCAAACCAGCAAAAGGCACATCTGTGCAGCAAGCCCTTTGCACCCTGAACATTTCAGACAAAAATTGCAAGCCATGTCTTCACAGCAGAGTGACAAAGAAATGACTGCCTACACTTCACATTACAATGTTATCCTTTGGGAAATGAAGGAAAATTTACCCCCCACAACTCAAGAGCAAAGTAATTTTCTTTCACCAAACCATTACAATGCACATGTGTGGACCAAGCCCTTTGTACCCTGAAAATTTCAGACCAAAATTCCAAACCATTTCTTTACTGTGAAGTGACAAAAAAAAAAACAGCCATGTTAAAAAAAAAATTCACAAATTGTGAAACAGGATCCTGTTTTAAGCTCTCTCTTTTCACAGTTTCTGAAAAAGGAAAATCCTTTTTCACAAATTGTGAAACACATCTTTTTTCATGTTCTTTTTTTACAAATTTCTGAAAAAGAAGTTTGGCATGTTCAAAAAACACATTTCCAGGTCATGAAAAAAGTAACTGCAGAATCCGATAGAACTGGTCCTGATGAACAGAACATGTGTTGGTTACTTCCTAAACCATCCCATTTTTCTTCTTTTTAACTTTGTTTCCATAGATAAGAAAAACACAATGGTGGCAGCACGAAATAAGATTCCCCATTTGCAACACAGGATTCCCCATTTACTAACCAGGATTGCTCATTTGCAATATAGAATCCTGTTTCGAGTCTCACATCTAACTTTTCCCATTGAAAATAAAGGACAATTTAACAATTTAAAAGCTTTAGAACGGATTAAAATTGTTTCACCAAATCTGCAAAAGGCACATCTGTGACCCAAGATCTTTCTACCCTGAAAATTGCAGACCAAAATCCCAAGCCATATTTGTGCAGCAGTGTGACAAAATGTTTTACAAAAAAAACAGTAATTTTTACATTTTTTTACCCTCTGTATCTCTGCACCCACACATCTGACTGGAACAAATCTTGTCACATCAAGAATTCGGTCCCTTATGGTGCATGCAAAATGTCATGCAAATCAGTTGAATGACTGCAAAGTTATTAAAGTGCACAATTTTGAGTTTAACAAAGAAGTGAGGTTTTAACCTTAACTATAGGGGCACAACTGCCCCTATAATATATGTGTATTATAGTGGCGCTAGGGTTGGTACAGTGCTTCAATGTTAAATGCAAATGTTTGTGCCTTAATAACTTTGGTGTACATCAATGAAATAGTCCACAGTTTGGCATGTGCAGTCATCCTGCTAGAGTCTCAAGACGTGTAAAGTTTTGTGACGGCATCTTCTATGATGTTTGAGATATAAAGTGGTAAAAAAAACAGGTAAAAAAACACTTTTTTCCCATTGGTTAACATGGGAATTTTTGCCATCATCTACAGACCAGACAGAATGACATTTTTTTCTGAAATTTTCAGGGATGATGGGGTCTATGCCAAGGGTGTGCCTTTGGATGGTTTGGTGAAAAAATATTTTACCACTTTTGAATTATATTGATTTTTGTGACAGCTGCAAGACAGGCAGGTAAATGAAAACAGTTGGAATTGTAATGTTACTATTCGAACTGTAAATTTACTGTTCAAACCTCCAGATCTCAGCTATACAGTTCCTTGACATCTGGCACCATTATGACAATGATGGCAGAGTAATTTATCTAATTCTGATAGAACTATACAAGTCATAGGTAATAAGTTTGATGTAGATCACAGCCCACGCTGAATAAAATGCACAAGTAAGAGAAAAAAAATAAACATGTGGAAAAACTCTAGCTATTGGTGGTGAATTATAATATCTGAAAGTAACACTTTCACAGTTAAAACCCATCAAATGGCATATCAGTTCCAATATGGAATAATTTGAGTGGCTAAATAAAAAATCTAAAATGTGAAATTAATACGTGGGTTAGAGATATCCACTGTACACATTTATGTGCTATTACTGAATTTCAGTTTCCTGTAAGTGCACCTTTGTTGTCTGATGTGATCATGTCAGAGCAGATACATAACAAGTACCTTGATTATTAATGGTTATGCATTATGTTTAGTACTTCTGGTGAATTAGGACAAAGTTTGGAAAATGTCTTGCGAGGAAACATTGGTAGATATATTTTGCCTGTCTTTCCGATATTTAACCTCTGTTTGAATCCTTTTTTTGGGAGGGTGAGGGGCAGTAACATACCATGCAAATTCAGAAGTGTTCCTTTATTCATATTTAGACATGTGGTGTGAGGCACTGCCCATTGTTTGATTATAGCCAGCATCATGGTACTTGTTTCAATGTGAATGAATTAGCAAAATGTGTCACCAGTTGTATTTCAGTATTTTAGCATAATGCTTATGTAGCGTCACATACACTCCCTTCATCTGAAACTTTAAGAAGTATTTCATTTATAGAGTGGTCGACTGTTGGGGGGTATTTCATTGTGGTGGGCTATGGCAAATACAACACTAATCCACTGATGACACCAACAATGCCAGTAGAGTGTGTGTGTATGGGGGGGGGTCCAAATGCCTAGCAGAGATTCTTGAATGAGATCATTACATCCAGCATATCTGGGTTTGATTCCCACAACCTCTACTTGCATTCTGTGCTTGAATCTGAACAATATACACTAACTAACTAACTAACTAACAAGATAAATAACAGTCAGTGATGTGCATCCTCATCCCTCCTGACCAAATGTATGGAGAATTTAAAATGAGCGGAGACAGATTGGGCTATTACTTATGCGACATACAGAAGCCAGACATACTGCATCTCAATGACTGCCTCTAGTAATCTTTGTACAACCAGCATGATGGGTTTTTAAATATTATAAATGCATCTTGCTTATTAGGTGAATCTAAGCAAGTCATTTAACCAACACAGTGATCCCTATTCTCAACTTAAAACATGCACTAATCATTGTGTTGCCTAATCAGACTTAGAAGTATTTTTTTTTAAATAAACCATACATATTTTTTTATTTAAGGTGGCATACAATTCCTGGATGTTAGTGTGTCATCTTTTCAAAATATCTGTCTTGCTGTAAATGCCCCATAACAACACAGCACATTTGTCATCACATCACATCTCTTTACGATCAGCATGTGAAGCAGTTCAATGCTCCTGTCCAACAGTATAAACCTTTCAGAGCTACTGATCTGTAACTCAGCTGTCAGCTGTATGCTTTTATTTATTTCTTTAGTTATTCATCTATTTTTTGAAACTCGGTTATTGAACGGTGGGGCAGGGTTCGAATCTCCACATTATCTTGCTAACTGCCTTGTTCAAACAACTGACGAGCCTCATACTGTACATGTATCCAGTGCTCCACAGCCAGACTGGCAAGCTTTAATCTTATATTGCATAACCTCACATTTAATAACTCACAAGTTTTCAGCAGCATGTTCCTTTTTTTTATTTTTTGTTCCATTTTAATGTGAATCTACAAACTTATTGTCACATTGCAGTCTTGTATTATCACATTGACTTAATAAAACCTATTAGTGTCCTAATATTCACATTATTACAATGTTTGCATGATGCTCTGTGATTGCACTGATGCCTAAAGATTCTTTCTTCAGTCCTATAGAAATCTGTGCTATTTGATAATATTAGTCCAGCATTAGCCCACTTAAGTGGTAATAAATGAAAAAAAAAACTTTCTTCCCATTGATTAACATGGGATTTTTGCCATCATCTACAGACCAGATGGAATGAAAATGTTCTCTGATATTTTCAGGGATGATCAGGTTTGTGCCAAGGGTGGATGGTTTGGTGAAAAAATATTTTACTATTTTTGAATTATAATGATTTTTGTGAAAGCTGCAAGATAGGCAGGTAAATGAAAACAGTTTGATCTGTAAATGTACTGTTTGAACTGTAAATTTGCTGTTCGAACTGTAAAGGGTTGGTACAGCAATTCAATGTTAAATTCAGAATTTTGCACCTTAAGAACTTTGGCATACTTGGATACAATAGCCCAATATTTGGCATGTGAGGTCATTCTGCCAGAGTTTCAAGAAATGAAAAGTTTCATGACGACATCTTGTATAGTTTTTTAAGGTATAAAGTGGTAAAAACCAGAAAAAAAAACACACTTTTTTTTCCCATTGGTTAACATGGGATTTTTTGTTATCATCTACAGAACAGGCAGAATGAAATTTTCTCAGAAATTTTCAGGGATGATAGGGTCTGTGTCATGTGTGTGCCTTTCGATGGTTTGGTGAAAAAATGTTTTACCATTTTTTAATTATAATGATTGTTATAGTCGCAAGACAGACAGATAAATGAAAATAGTTTGAACTATAAATTTACTATTTGAACTGTAAATTTACAGTTCAAACAGTACATTTTTCAGTTAGAATAGTAAATTTACAGTTCAAACTGTTTTCATTTACCTGCCTGTCATGCAGCTATCACAAATACGGATATGATTACTCTATCTCAAAAACTATACATGGGTGGGAGTGCAGGGCCCTCTATAGGCACATAAGACTATGATTACACGATCTCAAATAATAAGGAAATTCATTGAAAAAAACTATGTTAATGCATCAGTAAGGGTTGAAGATAAAGTGACAAATGTAGGGAAATATGATGTTAGGGTTTCCAATCCTAAAACACCTGCCCCACCCCTGAGGCAAATGAGGGATGGAGTATTCCTTGGGGTTGTCAACCCTAATGCTCACCCCATTGTATGCACTCATGAAACATACACACCTGTCTCCATTACATCTTTACTTTTCTGTTACTGCAATGGGGTGAATGTTACAGTTGACAACCACAAGGAAGAATCCACCCCTCATACGCTTCAGGGCTGGGGCAGGAGTTTTACGGTTGGAAACCCTAACGTCATATTTCTCTATATTTCTTGCTTTACCTTCGACCCTAACTGATGCACTAACATAGGTTTTTGCAGTGAATATATTATATATTCACTGCAAAAAGCTATGCTAATGCAGATATTAGGGTTGTAGAATGCAAAACGCACAACAAAGGGAAATTAAAAACCTTAGCAATTTGGGTCTCTGGTGTATTGACGAATCAGTGGTGGGGTCTTACTTGGGGTTTTCCACCCTAATGCCCACCACCCCCCACAGCCCATAGCCTCCTGTCTGAAGCAGAAGATACAGCTCCAACCTAGTGCCTCACAGTGATACAGTATAGTGGTACAATCTGTTGGAGCTTTCTTCAGACAGGGCCCTACAGGCACTGGGTGAAGACATCACATTTGACCTCATCTGATTAGGAAAGGGGATGGGCATTAGGGCTGACAACTCCCAAGTAAGGCACCAGTATTGATTCACCAATGCTCCGGAGATCCAAATCCCTAATGTTTTTCATTTTCCTTCTTTGTGCGCTTTGTGTTCTACAACCCCAATGTCTCTATTAACATTGTTTTCTTGCAATGAATTTCCCTTCTTTTTCTGATAATGGAATTGTATCCTCATTTGCACAAGTCCATTTTGGGACCTGCACAAAATGAGATAAATACAATATTGGCAACAGTCCTCACCCAGTGCATGGGCCCAGCAGGCCCTGGCACATATAACGATATATTGTGGGTGAGGTTTCCTGACCCACCACAGAAAGTGACATCTGCAACAAAACACTGCTCTGTCCCTACCCAGGCTAGAGCTGGTAGTGCATTCTGCAGCACCTTCCACATCAGCCTTGTCTCATTAAACCAGCTCATCCTTCTAGATCCAGCCCTTGACTGGGCCACACTAGCCCTCTGTCAGCATGGCCACAGCTTGTCTACCAGCCGCTCTCCTTCTGGCTGTTCCAGGGATCCATCCAGCCGGATCCAGCCCTTGACTGGGCCACACAAGCCCTCTGTCGGCACAGCCACAGATCATCTACCAGCTGCACAGCAGCTTTCCTTCTGGCCATCCCAGGGATCCATCCAGCTGGGTAAGACTACCTTGTCTGGCTGGGGTAGCAGAGAGTGCTGCCATTGGTCCTACGCTCTCCATTGTGTACCCTGATTGGATCCCTGCTTTCCCCATGCATGCTCATTGGCTACCCAGCCTGCTGTAATTTTTTCCTGACTTGGGGCCTTTGTGCCCATCGATTTTCAGTGTAAAGCAGCCGAATTTTTGGCCCGCTCATTTCTCTTGACTCCTACCAACTTTTCCCTGGCTTGTGTACCTGCATTTCCTTTAGAAAAGCCGATTCCAAAATTAATTATACTGTGATTCTGCTCTGTTAGCATTATTTGCTATTTACTGACTGTAATACAGCGTTGTTTTTCACTGCTTGCTATTTTCTGACTGTTCTAACCCCTTGGGGATGAATCTGAAAAAAATTGTACTGTGATACAGCTCTGTTTTTGCCTCTCTTGCTCTTTTCTGCCTGACTTTACCCCTCGGGGCTCGAACCCCCTTTCTCACCCTTCTTCCTTTCTAACTTATCTCTACCTCTCTCACCTTCTTCCTCATCCTCCCCCTGTGGTGCAAGGTCAAGTACACACCGAGTTCTTGTCTCTGGTTGATCTCTTCCCCCCATCTGTGACCTTGCTCTGCCTGCTGTCTCCAGCGGCCTGCTCCACGCCCCTCGATTTAGTTTTTACATCACTCTCCTTTTGTTTCCAGTGCTGCACACCACTAATTTCTCCATTTCTTTTCCCTCTTCTAGATATAGACCATAACCGGGCCACAGGAGCCCTTCATAGGCATGGCTGTGGCTTGTCTATCAGCCACACAGCTGCTCTCCTTCTGGCCATCTCAGGGATCCATCCAGCCGAGTAAGACTACCTTGTCTGGCCGGGGTAGTGGGGAGTGCCATCATTGGTTCTATGCTCTCCACTGTGTGCCCTGATTGGACCCCTGCTTTCCCCACACATGCTAATTGGCTGCCTAGCCTGCTGTAATTTTTTCCTGACTTGGAGCTTTTGAGCCCATAGGCTATCAGTGTAAAGCGGATGAATTGTTATGCCTGGCCCCCCTTCACCACCTCCCACCTTAATTAAATAGACCTTCGCCCCACCTTCTGTTGGAAGCTCCTCCCCTGCTCATTTCTCTCTGGTTCCCCCTCGCTGCCCTCCGCCACCCTCCTTCTCCTCCTCTCCTGTCCACTCTCCTCCCATGACCTCCCTGTGACTTCTGCCTGACCTCTGCCTGCCTAGCTCTCACTCAGCTCAATTATGCTCTTCATATATGTACTACCGTCTTTTCTCCTACTCCTCTCTTCTCTTCCCCTTTCCACCTTCCCTTAGCCTGCTTTCCTTCCCCCCCAGCTACCAACTGGTTACCACCTATCATCACCCTGGCACCCTTCATCATGGGTAAAATCCTCCACCCTGGAGACACACTGCTGCAAATATACTGTCCCTGTTCATGTGTGAGCCTTGGGTACCTCCAGCCCCATCGTATACATCAACTTCAATGCTGAATGTCTGCCATCACCCCTTGGCTCACTCCCATTCAAAAAAGAAACACAAACTCTCCATGACAGAACTACGCCTATGCACCCTGAAGCTCATATTCCTCCTCCTGCTGCTATCAGGCACTGTTCACCCAAACCCTGGACCGAACCCTGCCAACCATAACAAACCATCAGGCGCTCTCTCAATGATGTGCCTGAACATCTGCAGTCTACTCCCAAAGCCTTTACCACCCAGCACAACCCGGATATTTTGACAGTTGTCGAAACATGGCTCACCACCCAGGTACCTGACCAGAAAACAACCCTCCCTGGCTACAATGTCTTCTGGATTGACTGTAAGTCCAAAAGAGGTGGAGGGTGTGCATTATTCTTGACACTCTCCTCAGACACCCCATTGATTCCACTCTTCTAGCTACTCATGCACAGATTCTTCCATTCAGAATCTTATTAAGAGCTCACAATAAAGCCCTCACAGTTGTCACTGTCTACATACCACCTAAGGAACAAGGACCTGGACTAACTGCCATCCTGGACTTTTTTAAATCTCAGCCACCAGACTCTGAAATCATCCTTCTTGGTGACTTTAACATCAACTGGCTTGCAGCAGAGGATGAGTCATTTAAGGATTCTGTTATATCAGCCAACCTGTCTCAGATGGTTGACTCTGCAACCAGAAAGAACTACAGAACTGGGACCAGCACCCTACTTGACTGGATTCTAACCAACCACCCCTCTTTAATCACAAATACCTCAGTCCTCCCTGACTCATTCAGTGACCATTCTCCTATCAGCTGTATCTGGTCAAACAAATTTTGTAAACCCCCCCAAAAAATCATCACCAGCAGAGTCCTACCCTGTGGTCAGCTATCCCATCTCAAATTGCACCTCCTCCTGCAGGACTGGTCTCCCATTTTTAAGGCAATAGATACTAATACTGCTCTGGAGTACTTTATCCACATTTTTAATGAAGCTTGTAATAAATACACTCCCCTCAAAAAGCACAAAGTTTAATCACTCAGTAACCCATGGCTGTCAGGAGACCCCCTAAGGAGACTTAAATCCAGGGACCACCTTTGGGAAATGGCTAGAAACTCCGGCAAGCAAGTTGACATCCAAAATTACAAACGGGCATGGAACGACTGCACCAGATCCATTTGGCAACAGAAATCTGACTACTACAAGAATACCCTCACCAACTCCTGGGGAAATGGGAGGGATTTGTGGAAAACATAAAAGATGTCACAGGGAAGCAGTCTAAATCCTTGTCTGCCATACTCAACAAAAATGGGCTTACTACACTTGACCCAAAAACTACCGTGAACACTTTTAACATTGCTTTCACTGACCTAAGCAGTGTTCTCCCCTCTGATTTCTTCCAAGATGCTAATACTCCCATTCTCCAAACTCCTCCACCCATGCCGGTCACCCACCCTTCTACTTTAAAGTGGTAAAGAAGCATCAAGTCTGAAATTACAGTATGTCACTAAAGCCATTAGCAAATCTAGAGCAAGCAATGACATGCTTGACCTCAAGCTGTTGGCACTCATGCTTGACGAGGTACTTGGGCCCCTCACCAAGATTTTTAACCTTTCCCTTTCCCTCAGCCAATTCCTGGACAAATGGAAAATGGCCACTGTTACCCCGATTCACAAAAGTGGTGATAAGACCGACCATGTGAACTTCTGCCCTATCTCCATTCTACCTCCCCTTTCAAAGGCACTGGAACATATTGTAGTGGACCAACTTATCGAGTATCTGGACAAATATAACATTCTCTGCAGACAGCAACACGGCTTCAGAAAAGGTCATAGTACATCTTCTGCCCTGCTTGAATTCACTGGCACAATTCACAGCTCCCTTGACAACAGACAACTTACTGGTGCTATCTACATCACCCTGACCAAAGCTTTCGATATTGTCCTCTGTTGCCTCCTGCTGGTCCAACTGAAAAATGCTGGTCTCTCCACTGAATTAACTTCTTGGTTCAAAAGCTATCTCAAAAACCGCACTCAGTGTGTAAAGATCATGGATGTTCTCTCTGATTCCAAACCTGTTCTCTCTGGAGTCCCCCAGGGCTCTATCCTGGGCCCTCTCCTGTTCAGCTTGTTCCTTAACTCACTACCGGACTCCTGTACTGAACAAATAATACTGTACGCTGATGATGCAGTAATCCTTGCCACCCACCAGGACCCAAAGAAACTGCAAGATAACCTCCAGCTCGGCTTCTCCTCAGTTGAGAACTGGTTCACAAAGCACAAGTTGAGCCTTAATCAAAAAAACCCAAGGCCATGATTTTTAGCAGCTCCCATAATAAACATAAGCACCACCAACTCTCCATTATCACCAGACATGGTGCCACTCTGGAACAGGTTCAAACCTTCAAATACCTTGGGATCACCCTTGACCCTCACCTCTCCTACACTGCCCACATAAATAATGTTGCCAAAGCTGCTAACTCCCGACTGGACTTGCTATTCTTTCACAGGAAACACCTAATCCTCAAAGCACTGGCTGTCACTGTCCAGAGCTCTATCATCACCATTACTGCCTTATCATTTACAGCTCTGCTACAGCTACAGCACTCAAACGTGTATCCACCACCCTCAACAAGGCTTGTCTACTTGTCACTGGCTCCCAATGTCTGACGCACACTTGTGACCTCTATTCTCAAACCAGATGGTTGAATCTTGCCAATCGAATAAAACACCAAACTTGTATCACTACTAAGAAAATAATGCTGGGCCTTGCCCCTCCTGGAGTCTGTGCTCTCATACAACTGAGAAACTTCAACCGCATCACCAGGGGATCGAAATCTCAGCTTCTTCAAATCCCCCATTGCCGCACAACACAAGGCCAAAGATCCTTTGCATACTGGGCCCCCAGTTGGTACAACGGTCTACCCTGTGACATCTCCTCCACACTATCACTCAGTACATTTAAGTCCTGGCTCCACCTCTCACTCATTGCCTCCAGCCCCTGTGTCTGTTGTGGCTAAGCACGTCATTTGGTTCCATAGCTGAAGATGCCCTAATGGATCCTCATCTCCTCCAGCACTTGCCAGCACCCAGCCTTAACTATTGCACTTTCCCTCACCTGCCCAAGACAATGCCACACGGCTTCTCTCTTATCCCCCTACCCCCCTCTCCTCTCCTCTCCTCTCCTCTCCTCTGTCTGCTTCTCCACCCCACCTTCCTCTATTTCACACCAAACTCCCCTACTCCCCTTACCCCATCCCTCCTCCTTATGTCCCTGACTACCCCCGCTCCTCATTTCCCTTTCTTCATTCCAAGCTCCACATTATCTTCCACTGTAACTTTGTTTTCTTCTTTTTTATAAGATGGTAACTTTGCTCATATTTGTCTAATTGTAATCAATGATGTGGAACCTTTGTAAAAGAACCTTGGCTCAAAGGTAATTGTAATCCTAGAACCAATAAAATAAAAAAAAATAAAAAAATGAGTTTACACCTGGACTCAGTTCACCGGCACAATAAGGCAGCTTTTTCCCCAGTGGTGCAATGGACACCCCTGCAAATAACGTTATTGAATAAATTCTTTGGTTTTTTAATATTTTGATCCCAAGCTTTCAACGAAATCTTCTTATGATCCCACCTCATGAATTCAGTAGGTAAAAATTCCAAATCCATTCCGAAATGCCATTCTGTGCCACAGGTGAAAAAACGCGTTTCGTCCAGGATGTGAAAAATAGCATCTATAATATTCATGAGGTGCTGTGAAAAAATGGTGATGTTGAAAATGTGGGGTTGAAATATAAAAATTACCAAAGTTATGCACACGCATAAGAACATTTCAGTGTACTCTCATAACTTTTAGGAATTGTTTCACCAAATTTTCAGCATAATCTTTTTTGGAACTCCACCTCATGAACACTCTTGGTAAAAATCTGTTTGTTGGGCATAAAAGGTGTTTTTATGCAGCGACTGTGAAATCACCTTCTGTGCCCGATTAATGAAATTTCACTGACAGTGTTCATGAGGTGGGGTTCCACAATGGTTATGTTGTAAATTTGGTGAAAAAATTCCTAAAAATGGCTAAATTATGAACATAAGCTTAAAACATCACTGAAATACATTGTACGGCACTTACCTTTATTCCTCAGTTCACAATTTGGCTTTGAAGAGTGCAGATGTGTCTTGGTCCACAAAGCATGACAGCATTCGATCTCCAGTGGTAAGTGTAGGGTAAGGGGGGTTGTGGGGTGGTGGCTGCTCAGTGGGAGGGTCTAGATTGGGGAGGGGACAGCAGGGATGATGAGGGAAGGTTTTCTTTCTTTCAGGATTAAAAAAATGACGTCGCTGAACAGTTTTCATTTTGCAGGAACCAAGGAAATTAATCAACTGTTTTGGATCACTGGGGGTAGGCTCCCCAGTGTTTCACACTGCTGGGGGGCTTGAAAATGCTGACATGGGGATTGGGCCCCCCGATTTCAACAACTATTAACAAAACAATTGGCTGTGGGGGGGGGCATCGACACCGGGGGTGGGTATCCCCGTGACAGATTATGCAAAAAATAGCTAAATAAATAAATAAATACACTGCCACCAGGAACTGGGGTCCCTGGTGTGAAGATAGAGTTTATTAAGGCCCAGGATAGTCAGGATGGCAGGGCTATAATGACAGTAGCCCCGTCTCTAGCATACAAGTCATGACACAGCAGCGGTTGTTATGTGGCAACTATGTCGTATAGTGCAACTGGCTGTTGTTGCAGAAATTCAGCTGTCCATAGAACATTGATTTTTTTTCAACTGCACATGCTCACAAATGGAACTTTTTTTCTTAAATAATTTAAAAATGACTAGCCCCCAAAACATTAAAAACACAAAAGCATGTACCTTGTGTAAAACTCTTTCAAACCTGAAAGTTTCAGCTGTCAGACCATCATATTTTTTGCAGTTATCGTGGGGCAAAAAAAGTCTTAACATGTTTAAAAACTGTGATTTTTACATTTTTTGCACCTCTGTAACTTTGCCCCCACTGAACCAATCTACATTGACTTTTCCGGATCAGGAGATCCTGGCACAAAGGCTGTACTTTCCAGCATTCACATAACATGATTGGACAGGAGCAAAGCTATTAAGGGGCAAAACTTGGGATTTAACATTCAAGTGCTTCCTCAACTCTTATATATAGGCACTACTGTGCCTATATAATATATGTATTCATTGTAAAAACCTACATTACTGCAGAAATTAGGGTTGTAGAACACAAAGGGCATAAAGAAGGGGAGTGAAAAACATTAGGGATTTGGGTCTCTGGAGTATTGGCAAATCAGTGGTGTGGTCTTCCTAGGGGTTGTCAACCCTAGTGTCCACCCTTCCCCCCAGTCCATAGCATCCTGTCCAAAGCACAAGATATGGCTCCTACCTAGTGCCTCATAGTTATACAGTATGGCCAACATAATCTATCAGAGGTTTCTTCATGCAGGTCCCTATGGGTCTTGTATGAAGACATCACATTTAACCTCATTTGATCAAGGGGTGGGGGTGGGAATTAGGGTTGACAAACCCAAGTAAGACCCCAGCACTGATCTTCCAATACTCCAGATACCCAAATCCCTAATGTTTTTCATTCTCCTTCTTTGTGCACTTTGCATTCTACAACCCTAATGTCTGCATTAATGTAGTTTTTTGCAATGAATTTCCCTTCTTTTTCAGATAATGGAATGGTATCCTCATTTGTATAGGTCCCTTTTGGACCTGCGCAAAATGACATAAATACAATACTGGAGACAGTCCTGACCCAGTGCATGGGCCCAGCATGATCCAGCATGCATGTTGATACCTTGTGGGTGAGGTTCCCTCACCCACAACAGGGTGTGACATCTACGACAAAACCCTGATCTATCCCTACCCAGGCCAGGGCTGGTGCTGTAAGCTGCAGCATCTTTCCCATCAGCTTTGTCCCATTAAACCAGGTCACTGAGTTCACACCTGAACTCAGTTCACTGGTATGGTAAGGCAGCGTGTTCCCCAGTGGTGCAACAGACATCCCTGTAAACAACATTACTTAATAAATTATTTGTTTTTTAATATTTTGACCACAAACTTTCAACATAGTATACTTTTGACCCCACCTCATAAGCCATGTACGTGAAAAATTTCAAATCCCTGCCAAAATGCCATTTCACACCACAGGTCTGAAAACACATTTCTGCCAGGATGTGAAAAATGACAGCTGTACTCTTCATGAGTTGGTGTGAAAAAATGGCTATGCTGAAAATTTGGCATCAAAATATTGAAAATTACCAAAGTTATGCATGTGCGTAGAAAAATTTCAACAAATGTTCAGAGCTTTGCCATTTTTAGGATTTTTTTGCATCAAATTTTCAACATGGCCTTTTTGGGACCCTACCTCATGAGCACTGGTGGTGAAATTTTGTTATTTAGTCCCGAAAGATGATTTTGCACAGCGACTGCGAAATCCCCTTCTGGGCCAGAATGACAAAATAACAGTGCCAGTGTTTATGACGTGGGGTCCCAAAAAGGTTATGTTGAAAATTTGATCAACAAATTCCTTAAAATAACAAAGTTATGAACATAAGTTCAAAGCCCCATTAAAATACATTACACAGCACTTATCTTTATTCCTCAGTTCATGGTTTGGCTTTGAAGAGTGCAGATGTGTCTCAGTCCACAGAGGATGGCAGGTAATTGCTGCATAGAGTAAGGGGGGGTGGTCAGTGGGAGGGTCAGGATGGGGGGATGGGGACGGTGGTGATGATGAGGGACCATTTTCTTTATTTCAGGTTTTGAAAAAAAGACGCTGGGAAACTTTTTTTTTCATATGAACATGTGAAATTGCCAGCAGAAACAGGCCTCATGGTCTACCAAGTCTGCTTGAGTGTGTAGCTAGCACCTCATCTCGCAGCTGCCCCTCTCGACCCCCTATTCCCAGTATCCCTTACCCTTACCCTGTCTCAGCCCCTCCTGAAACTGCCCACCGTCTTACAGGACACTATCTCATTTTGTAAAGTGTTCCATTTGTCCACCACTCTTTCAGTGAAAAAATGTCTCATCCTCTCCCTCCTGAATCTTCCCCCTCCAATCTCAGTCCATGCTTTCTTGTGTCCCTCCCCTTTCTCATCTGGAAAATCCCTTCTGTGTTGGTGTTGTTTATCCCCTTTAGATATTTAAAGGTCTTGATCATATCCCCACTATCTATCTTTTCCAGTGAATGCATATTCAACTCTCCCAATCTGTCCTTGAAGGGCTTGCTCTCCAATCCTTGGATCATCTTTGTGGCTCTTCGCTGCACCCCCCTTCAGCAATCTGATGCCCTTCTTCAGGAATGGACACCAGTACTGCATGCAGTACTCCAGGTGGGGCCTGGACAATTACCTATACAGGGGCAGGATAACCTCCCTCCTTCTGGAGGAGATCCCTCTTGCAATACACCCCAGAATTTTATTGGCTTTTGCTGCCACCTTCCTGCACTGAGCAGAGTTGTTCTTGATCCCCATAATGATCACTCCTAGGTCCTCCTCCTCTTTGGAGCTCCCCAGCTGTACCCCAGTCAAGTGATAATCCCTTCCCTGGTTCCTGGCTCTGAAGTGCAGAACCTTGCACTTCTTGGCATTGAACCCCAACTGCCATAATTCCACCCACTCCTGCAGCTTAGTCAGGTCATCTTGCAACCCCTTCCACCCCTCCACATCATTAGCCACAGCTCCCATCTGGGTATCATCTGTGAACAGACTGATCTTGCTCTGGATCCCGTGTGTGATATCTGCAATAAAAATCCCAAACACCACCGGTCCTGGTACCAATCCCTGTGGTGCTTTGCTCATCACAACTCTTGGTGATGAGAGGTCCCCCCCACCACCACCCTTTACTGCCTAACCTTTAGCCAGTTTGTGATCCATTTCACCGTTTTTTGGTCCTGCCTCCACATGTTCCAGTTTCCCCCCCAATCTGCCATGTGTGACTGAATCAAAGGCCTTGCTGAAGTCTAAATAGAGGACAACCATTGCATGGCCCTTGTCCAGTTCCCGCATCACCCAGTCGTAGTACTCTACAAGATTTGTCTAGCAGGATCTGCTCACTACAAACCCATGCTGTTGCCCATCCTGGAGACCGCTTCCCCCAAGAAGCTCACTAGCCTCTCTTTTAGGATGGTCTCCATGAGCTTTCCCATTATCGATGTGAGGCTTATTAGCCTGTAGTTTCCTGGTTCATCCTTTAGGCTACTTTTTTGAATGAGCATCACATGGGCCATTCTCCAGTCCTGTAGTACACATACTGTGTCCAGGGAGGTATTGAAGAGGTTGGCCAGTGGCCCTCCAGGACCTCTGCCAACTCCCTTAGTATCCTAGGGTGAATGTCATTAGGTGCAGGTGCTTTGTCCACCCTTAATGCCATCATCCTATCCAGTGCCCTGCTCTATCTAATCCCTACATCTGTTGCCTCCTCCCCCCCACCCTCACCTGGGGTATCTGCCCCCTTCTCCTGCATGACTATAGAGCAGAAGTATTCATTCAGTGCCTCTGCCTGCTCTGCCCCTTTCTCCACCCACCCTTCATCCTTCTTAATCCTCACCAGCTGATCCTTGCTCCTTCCCTCTCTCTGATGTAGCAGAAGAAGTCTTTTTCTCCACTTTTGATTCCCTGCACCAGTCTCATCTCCCTAGAAGCCTTGGCCACCCTGACCAATCTGGTGACCCCCTTGGACTTCTCCATGTACGTATCCTTGTTTTCACCCCTCCTCAATTTCCTGTACTTTTGAAATGCTGCTCTCTTGGCGCTTACCCCTTCCATAACCTTCTGTGTCAGACAACTGGGTTTCTTTACCCTCCCCTTTTTGCTTTTCTTCTTAGTGCAAGACTCCATAGCTTGTGCCAGCTCTTCCTTTATGATGTCCTATTTCTGGTCTGCATCCATGTGTGGTTGCATACCTGCTAGGTACCTGCCCAAAATTTCCCCCATCTTCTTAAAGTCCACCCCCCTAAACTCAATCACTCTTGCACCCATGCTCCCTGTTTCCCTCCCCATGTTGAGTGTGAACCATAGAGAATAGTGGTCATTCTCAGCCAGTAGTTCCTCCACTTCCAGATTCCTTACAGCTTCCCCATTATCCAGTACAAGGTTCAGAGTCCTTTCTAAATGAGTCAGCCCCTGTAGCAGCTGTGTCAGGAAGCTGTCTTGAAATTCTTCTAATAGGATCCCCTCCCTTGCATTCGTGGTGGATTTGATGCACCACTCTACCCCTGGTAGGTTGAAGTCCCCCACCACTACTGTGCTCCCCTTCCTGCAGACCTTCCTTATTTGTTCAGCTAATTCCATATCCATGTCACTTCCCTGAGCTGGTGGCCTGTACACCAATCCCATCCTCAGTGTTCTATACTTTGCATCTTGGAACTGCATCCATAGTGCTTCTGTCCTCCCCACCTCCCCTTTCTCCCTTATGCACTTTATCCCCTCCCTTACATAGATCGCCACTCCACCCATTCCCCATAGCCCTATCCTTTCTGAATAACTTGAACCCTGAGATCATCATATCCCAGTCCTGGTACTGGGTGGCACACATTTCCATGATGACCAACATGGCCACCCCCTCCACCATCAAGAGAGCCCGTAACACCGCTGTTGTATTCCTTAGGCTTCTTGCATTCAGTGAGACGACCCTCCAGCCTGTTCCCTCCCTTTCCCCACCCCTATTCTTCCCTCCTTATCCCTCCCTGTGCCACTTCACCACTGCCTTTACCTATAACTAAGGGGGTGAGCTCACTAGGCTCCCCTTTCCTGACCCTTTTCCTATCAGCAGTGTCCCCTCACCACCCCCTCCGATCTTTAATCCACCTTTGTTGATATATACCTCTTTATTCCCTGTTTTATTACTCCCTTCTGCTCCCTTCTCAAATGTAACCTGTCCTCTGCATATAGGTCACTATTGCTCCAGGTCCTGCCCCAGTCTGACACTAATCTGTACTCCCTGGTATGTCACCAATCCCACAGACTCTCATTGAACTCCTCTATCCTTTTTTTTCCTTGCTGTACTCACACATGGTACTGGAAATACCTTAGAGAACACCAATGACCCCCCATATCCTCACACTGCCTACCCAAATCCTCAAATCTCCCCTTTACCACCTCTACCATCTCCCCTGCCAAGCTGTTTATACCCACATGCATCACTATGTGAGGTTTCTTCCTCCCCTTCCATCCGCACTTAAGAAGTGCCTGCCCTGCCCTTACCACTGTCAACCCCAGAATAGCCTCAACCCAGGTATGACTGTGCCTTTCTCCCCTTCCACCCCATCTGACCTTTTTCAGTTCAGAATCCCCAAGCACTAGAATCCCTTTTCCTCTTGTCCCATACCCCTTCCTCCTGTTTTCCCTGTCCACATTTCCAAAGTCCACACTGCCCTGCTCTGTATTACCTCTATCTGCACCCTTTGTGGTTCCTACATCTTCCCCCCTTGTTTTCACATTTCCCTCTGCTGCTACCCTGCTCTTCCCCTTCCCCTTCTTTCTTTCCAAGCCTGATTTCTGACTCTTGGGACTTCACTATTTCCCCCCCACAGATCTCCAACACCTCCACTATCACCTCCAATGCCAACAATGAAAACCTATTGCTTGCTATCCCTGCTGTGGTGCCCATCTCCTCCTCCCCCCTGCCCTAAGCCTTTCCTCCACTTACTGCCCCTCTGTTCTCTTTACCCCATCCCTTCTTCCTACATCTTCATGGGATTTAGCACTGCTGTTCCTCCTCTGCTTCTCCCAGCTACTCCTCTCCTGGGTCCCTCCTGCCACAGCCCCCCAATCTCTACAGCTCTCTCCAGAGCCCCTTTACCTCCTCTTCCAGTCCACTCAGCCTGTAACAAATTGGACAACATCTCAGTTTCCATAGTATATTCATCCATACAGCTGCCCCACAACCATTACACCCATGATCCTCCCTGTATCTGCCACCCTCACTCCATTGTGCCCCATTCCATCGATTATTCTGATGTCTCCAGCCACCCTTACTGAAGCCTCTCCCCCAGTGATCCCCCATAATGCCCCATTTTCTATCCTTTCATTATTCACACTTCACTTAAATTTAACTTCAATTTCTTATCACACAGTCTGTACAGCAATAGCTGGATACCATATGTGACCCTACCAGCTTGCTTCTGAGTCCTTCTTTACCCCATTGGTCCCTAGCTTGCTAGCTCAATAACTCTAGTTAATACATTTATACATGACCTTTTCAGTTTTAACTTTAAACTTTCAACTTTGAATATGCAGTTACCCCTCCTTTACCCAAACTTGTCAGTATGACTTTCAAACTTGCAACTTTAAAATATGTAAACCTTAAAATCCAAATAATAAAAGCCTGAGTGTCAGAACTTTTCACCACCTGATTATTAGCTGTAAGAGTTAGCTTATTTGGGAAGTTTGCAGCTCCCCAAGTTCCTCCCTCACAGCCTTCAAACCCAACCCCCAGTGGCTTTTCAGTATTTAAGAAAGGCTGGTGGAGGGGGTGGGTTGGGGAGCTTTTTCAATCCCTCCAACCACAGATAGATTTAAGCTAAATTCAAAAACTTACAAAAAATCTCAGAGATAAATAAACTCACAGAAAAATCTCACCACATATTCAAAATCCACTATTAGCTTTTCCCACAGCAAGAAGAATTAACAGATAATATGCCTCAGTGAGCATTTAAAGAGTGATTAAACTAAAATGCAAACAAACTTGATTGGCTTCTCTATTACTGGGCAAAGAACCCCTTCCTCAGGAACAGTCTCCAGACAATCCAGCAACAGAAAGACTTTTTTTTCGATCTCTCCAGCCATAGATAGATTTAAGCTAAATTTAAAAACCACCAGCAAAACTTATAAAAAATCTCAGAGAAAAACTCACCATGTATTCAAAATCCACTATTACCTCTCCCCACACCAAGTAGAATTAACAGATAATATATCTCAATCAGCATTTAAAGAGAGAATAAACTAAAATATAAACAAACTTGTTTGGCTGTTCTGTTACTGGGCAAAGAACCCCTTCCCCAGCAACTGTCCCCAGACAATCCCACCACAGATGGACTTTTTTCAATCCATTCATCCTGATAGGTTTAAGCTAAATTCAAAAACCACCACCAAAACTTACAAAAAATCTCTGTGAGAAATAAACTTGCAGAGAAACACTCACCACATATTCAAAATCCACTATTACCTCTCCCCACAGCAAGTAGAATTAACAGATAATATGTCTCAGCGAGCATTTAAAGAGTGATTAAACTAAAATGCAAACAAGAAGATTGGCTGTTCTGTTACTGGGCAAAGAACCCCCTTCCCCAGCAACTGTCCCCAGACAATCCAGCCACAGAAAGACTTTTTTCTATCCCTCCAGCCACAGAAGGATTTAAGCTAAATTCAAAATCTACCAGCTAAACTTACAAAAAATCTCAGAGATAAAACAAATTGCAGAGAAAAACTCACCACATATTCAAAATCCACAATTACCTCTCCCCACAGCAAGTAGAATTAACAGATAATATGCCTCATTGAGCATTTAAAAAGAGATTTAACTAAAATGCAAACAAACTTGATTGGCTGCTCTGTTACTGGGAAAAGAACCCCACCCCCAGCAACAGTCCCTCCAGCCAAAGATAGATTTAAACTAAATTCAAAAACCACCAGCAAAACTTACAAAAAATCTCAGAGATATGTCAGCTCGCAAAGAAAAACTCACCACATAGTCAAAATCCAATATTACCTCTTCCCACAGCAAGTAGAACCAATAAATGAAATACATTATTTTGGGACACTGGGGATGGGATCCCCACAGTCCCACATTGCTGGAGGGGGGGGCATGTACATGCCAACATGGGGATTGTGCTCCCTAATGTTGACAACTATGAAATAAAACAATGGGCTGCGGTGGGGGAGGTTATCCAACACTGGGACTGGGCACCCCGGTGTGAGATTATGCTTATAACAATATAAATAAATAAATATACTGCCACTGGAGATTTTGGCCCCCGGTGTGCAGATACACTTTATGAAATAAAACAATGGGCTGTGGAGAGGGGTGGGGCATCCAACACCTGGAGTGGGCATCCCAGTATCAGATTGTACAACAAATAATATAAATAAACAAATAAATAAATACACTGCAACTGGGGATTGTGGCCCCTGGTGTGCAGATACACTTTATTATTACAGCACAGTCAGGATGATAGGGTTATAATGACAGTAGCCCTGTCCCTGACATATGAGTCATGACACAGCAGGGGTTGCTTTAAGAGACAGCTGTTGTTTATTAGTAAACAACAGCTATGTCATATAATGCAACCAGCTAATGTCGCAAAAATTCAGTGATCTGTAGAACAGTGATTTTTAAACGGTGCATGCTCACAAATGGAGCTTTTTCCTTAAATAATTAAAAAAAACACAACATTTGGACCTATAAGCAACAAAAGCACACATCTTGGACCAACCTCTGTCATACCTGATAGTTTCAGGTTTCAAAGCCTCCTATATTTTAAGATTTCAGATGGCAAAAAAGCTCTTAACATTTTCAAAAACAGATTTTTGCATTTTTTTGTATCTCTGTAACTTTGCCCCCAATAAACCAATCTACATGACTTTTTCAGGATCAAGAGATTCTGGCACAAAGGCTGTGCATTCCAAATGTCATGTATATCAGCTGAATAGGGGCAAAGATATTAAGGTGTAAACATTGGGGTTTAACATGAAAGTGCTTACTGTACCCTGATATGCAGGCACAACTGCACCTTTATATATATATAATATATATATATATATATATATATATATATATATATATATATACATACATACATACACACATGCCCCACAGTGCAAAGCATCATGGGCTGCATATGCAAATCACCACAGAATGTTATACTGGTCCAACTTTAAGCAGAATTGCATGGTGCCAAAAGGCCTCTCACACAGTTTGCAAAGGGTACTAACAGAAGACATAGACACGTGTTTCGTCCTACCAGGACTCATCAGTATGCCTCGTCTGTTTGACACCCCAGTGGAATGGACCAGCTACCCCTAAGGCAGTGTGCCTGGAATATATTGTGGTGAACCCGTTAAAATAAAAAACTATTTAAAAGACAAAGAACCTCTGTGCGTAAACACTGTGGCAAGAGTTACCCAAAAGGGCATTTGGCTGGGAAGCCAAGTTTCAAGAAAATACAAAATCACACATGCCCCCACAGTGCAAAGCATCATGGGCTGCATATGCAGATCACCACAGAATGTTATACTGGTCCAACTTTAAGCAGAATTGCATGGTAGATGTAGCAAAAAAAAACTTAGTTAATGCTTTAGTTATGGTTAAAGTGAGAAATGTAGGGAAATGTGGTGTTAGGGATCCCAACCCTAACACCCCACCCCCACCCTGCAAGCACCAACAGGTGTTGGGGATGTGCCTTGGGGTCATCAGCCCTAATGCTCACCTCTTTCCAAAAGTAAATAAGCTGACATGGGTACACTGTAGGAGAATGGGGTGAGTGTTAGGGCTGATAACCACAAAGCACACCCCCCGACGCCTGTTGGTGTGTGCAATGTGGGGATGGTGTGTTAGGGTTGGATACCCCAACATCATATATCCCTCCTTTTTATAGTTTGATATCAACCTTAACTAATACAGTAATGTAATATTTTGCTAAGAATTTCTTTACTTTTTGAAATAGTGCAATTGTAGCCTTATTTGCCTTTGGGAGCGCAGGGTCCTTTGGACCCTACACTCCCAGACACACATCATTTTGTCAACTTTCATTGTCTGACATTTGTTAGTTCTCTGGTATTCACTGCCCTCACATCATACATTTGTGCCTAGTCCCCATTACTGTTACTAGCCACTGGTGTGTAGTGTCACCCCCCCAACAGTCCAATATCAGTACATATTTTATTTCAATTTGTCTTGGGTGTTCAGTGGTACCCCTTCACCCTCCTATGTTACTATAATACAGATCCCTAGTGTCTAATGGCACCCCCACTACCCTCAATACCCATATGTATATAATTCATTACTATGTATGTTATCTAATAATAATTATAATATTTCTTATTCCCTTTGGTGTTTAGTGGCATCCCCCCACCCTCCCATGAAATTGTCCATTATCCCTGGTGTCTAGTGGCACCCACCACATTCCAATTCACATATATTGTATTACTGTCAAAAATGCTGGTGGGTAGTATTACCCCACACACACACACACACACATGCACACACATTCTGTGTCAACCTGAAAATAAGAAAATCATCCATCAAAGTCCTTTTGTGGTTTACGTTTTTTTACAACCTGTAAAAAAAAGTCCAATGCTGATCCCACCCGCACCACCCACTCGACTTTCCACTGTGCACCCACCACCTCACATGCCATCATTCACCTGAACTGCTCACACACTCAGCATTCACTCCGTGATCTAAGACACATCTGGCTGCTAGAACTGGCGGCTGTTCTGTGACAAATAAATACCTTATTTGTCAAAGAGCAGTTGTCAGTTCCAGCAGCAAGATGCGACTACGATTGAAGAGTGAATGCTGAGTATGTTAGCAGTTCAAGTGAGTGAGGGCATGTGAGGGGGTCAAGAGGGTGTGGTGAGGTGTGTGCACTGTTGGAGGTGGGGTGGGTGGTGTAGGTGTGATTGACATTGGCCTTTTTTTTTACAGGTTGTAAAAAAAAAGGCAACAAAAGGACGTCGAGGGACGGTTTCCTTATTTTCAGGTTGACACGGAGAGGGGAGGGTGGGGGGATACCACTACAATAATACAAAATATGGGCATCAGAGGGTGGGGGGTACCACTAGATAACAGGGATGATGGACAATTTCATGGCAGGGTAGCAGGATGCCACTAAACACCAACAGCAGGCATTCGGCTAATGTACAACACATAGAATCCTGACAGGAGCCCTAAGTAGAAATATGCAGCAGTGACAAAACAGGATACTATTACAGACCCTGAAACCATTATTATTGGGGGAAATTTTTTTTTTTTTATTCTATTCTTTGGTAACCAGATAAGGCCCTCTAGGCACAGGTGCCCATTTTCAGGGGCAACCCGGGAACACTGGGGCGGTTAAGTGGCTTGCTCAGAGTCACACAGTACACAAGTGGGAATCAAACCAAGATCTGCCTGCCTGATGTATCAAGCTCATTCACAGCTCATTACTCTAACCTCTAGGCTATACTGACAGCCCATTCCGCTTTCAAGTGTACAAAAATACTGATGGCAATGTGCTTTGGGCATTAGTGCAAAAGGGCTCTTAGAGAGACTGATAAGAATCTGAAAAAGAAGAACAACAAATAAAATACAACACAAGGAAACATCGCAGACCTGGAAATCAGAGAACTGTGATAATAGCACAAAAAATAAAACGGTGCATATGCACACATTGCTGACAGCTCCCCTAAAATTATGGGGTAAGGCTGGGATAAGGCTTTTTTCTATGTGTCCCAAATACTTTTTCATGACTTGTCATCCTTTTTCATTTGAATGAAAAAGGATTCTCAAAAAAGGACGTTAGCGAGTGATTGAAAAGGATTTAAATAGTTAAAAAAAAATACGCTCCAAGGCCATGGGAGCTATAAGAAATAGTAAGAGAAGCACATCAGCTCCCAGTGAGCAAGATACATGTTTAGGTGTCTGTAAAAAGAATCCCTGGACAGCGTTATGACAGTTCGTTGAATGATAAAAAAAGAAAACAAGATGGCGGCTCACAAAAAAGGAATTTTTCTGCTGAAAAAGGATTGGCCCCATTAAGAAAAATAATCCCTTTTCCGGAGGACAAAATCCTTTCAGCATGTCAACGTGGCTCAGTTGGTAGCACATTCGCCTCTGGACCAGAATGTTGTGGGTTCTCATCCCACACCAGGATTGAAATTGCACCTAAAAATCACTGGCATCTAACTGCAGTATTAGGGGGATGCTGTACTGCTGGGGTGTGCCATCCTTCGGATGAGACATTAAACTGAGGTCCTTTCTACCCATCCTGGTGGGTGTCCAGGTGGAAGTAAAAGAACCCAGGGCACTCTTCATAAAGAGTAGGGGACATTCCCAGTGTCCTGGCCAACATTCCCCTTCCCATAAACTGGTTCATGCAATTATCCAGGTTGTGTGTGGGTAATGATGTGTGATATGGCCACCACTACACATTCAGTCACTTCACTACCAGTCTAGCATTGCTTGTAAAGTTCTTTGGGATACACCGTGTATGAAAAGCTCTATATAAATACTGATTCTTCATCTCCTTCTTCTTTTTTGAAAAAAAAATATAGCCTTGAGAGTGATCTTCACAATGAAATAATGGGAACTTAAAAATTGAAGAACTTTGCAACAAATTAATATGTTTTCACCAAACACATGGCAGTTCATTACCCAAGCTGTTTCTACCATAAGAAAATGCATACACAATTCCACACCATCTGAGCACAAGGCGATGAGGAACAAATTGCAAAAAGTGATGACTTTTAAGGTTTTTGCACTATCTGGATTTCAAAATCTGCACATTCAACCACAGTGAAACTTGTCATGTCGAGAGATCTAGCCCACAGGACAGCTCATGCCAAATTTTGTTCAAATCCATTCATTGGTTGCAAAGCTATTAAAGTGAAAAAATAGAGGTTTGACATTAAACAAACTACTCAGCCCTAATTATAGGGGGTAAACTGTGTCCCTATAATATATAAATCGCAAAAAACTTCATTAATGCTCTAGTTAGGGTTAAAGCAACAAAAGTAGGGAAATGTTGCATCAGGGTTTCCATCCCTAACATCCTACCGCTGCCTGCATATACCAACAGGTGTTAGGGGTGTGCCTTGGGGTCATGAGCCCTAAAGTTCACCCCACTCCATAAGTAAATAAACTGAGATGAGTACAGCATAGGAGAATGGGGTGAGCATTAGGGCTGATGACCTTAAGGCATGTCCCCAATATGTGTTGGTCTGTGCAGGATGGGGGTGGGGTGTTAGGGTTGGAAAACCTGATGCCACATTTTCCTACTTTTGTCACTTTAAGCCTAACTAGAGCATTAACAACATTATTTTAAATGTATTTCCTTACTTTATGATATAATATAATCATATCCTTATTTACTTGTGGGAGCACCCACCCTTCCATAGATGTGTACATCTATGTAGCTGTGAAAGCACAAGGCCCTACAATGAAATTGTTAACATAGCCATCTTATTGCATCACCTCCTGTTCCCGGTACAGAAAATATCTGCAACCCCGCTAATATGTAATTCTGCACAACTGTAATGCCATTCCACGCCAGAGGTGAGAAA
Source organism: Neoceratodus forsteri (assembly GCA_016271365.2). NCBI lineage: Eukaryota > Metazoa > Chordata > Ceratodontiformes > Ceratodontidae > Neoceratodus > Neoceratodus forsteri. The sequence continues at coordinate 235,809,428 of CM028132.1, read as the reverse complement.
ACCCATTCTGTCCAGGATTTGGAAAATGACAGCTGTGACATACATGAGGTGAGGTAATAAGAAGGCTGTGTTGAAAATCTGGGGTCAAAATATTTAAAATGTCCAAAGTTACAAGTGTGCGTAGCAAAATTGCAACACATGATCATAACATTGTCATTTTTATGTATTTTGACCCCAAATTTCCAGCATAACCTTCTTATTACCTCACCTCATGAATGTCACAGCTGTCATTTTTCAAATCCTCGCCAAAATGTGTTTTCGCACCTCTGGAAAGGAATGGCATTACAGTTGTGCAGAATTATGTATTAGCGGGGATGCAAATATTTTCTGTACCAGGAACAGAAGGTGATGCAATAAGATGGCTATGTTAACAATTTCATTGAAGGGCCTTGTGCTTCAACAGCTACATAGATGTACACATCTATGGAGGGGTGGGTGCTCCCACAAGTAAATAAAGATATGACTGTATTATATCATAAAGTAAGGAAACACATTTAAAACTATTTTGTTAATGCTCTAGTTAGAATTAAAGTGACAAAAGTAGGAAAATGTGGCATCAGGTTTTCCAACCCTAACACCCCACCCCCATCCAGCACACAGGAAAATGTTCACATCCTGACTGAAAGGTGAATTCACCAAGTGACTGCGAAATCACATTTCAGGTGGGAGTTATGTAATGAAACTCATATTTTTTCATAAGCTTGGGTCCCCAAAAGGCCATGTTGAAAATGTGCGGTCAAAATGTCAAAAAATGGCTAAGTTATGCAGAAAAGTTGAAACCCCAATGAAATACATTGAACCGCAATTACCTTAGTTTCTCATATTGCAGTTGCTGGTTCCATCAACAAGACATGTCTTCAATTGGAGAGTGTGTCTTGAACCAGGGACCAGTTCAGGTGAGTGAGGCTGTGTGGGGGTGTCCTGGGGGGTGTGGGGGTGGTGGGTGCTGATTGGGAGATTGGGGTTGGGGGGCTGATCGACGAGTGACCATTTTCTTTTTTTTACAGGTGTGACCAAAAAAAATAAATAAATAAAACATTGAGGGACCATTTTCTTCATTTCAGGTTGTGACTGAAATGGGAGGGTGGGGGGGTGCCACTAGACACCAGGGAATATATTATTTGTTAACAGAGACAGTGATTGGTGGGTGGAGTGAGCCACTAAAGAACAGGGAAATTAGGAATGGTGATCAGCATGTGGAGGGTGCCACTAAACACCAGGGAATATATTTATTTATGGGGAAAACAATCTGCTGGTGTGGGGTGCCACAAAACACTAGGGAAATATATTAATAAGGGGACAGCGATCGGTGGGTGGGGGGTGCCAATAGACATCAGGCAAAGTTTATAATATTAAGGAGACAGTGATTTGAAGGGTGGGGGGGTGCCACTAGACACCAAGGCAACATCACAAATTACCATGGACTGCAATGGAGTGTGGTAGGGGTGCCACCAAACACTAGTGAAACTGCTGTTTACAGCTCACACTGCAGCCAGTAGCTCGAGTTCAGTTGCAGCTGCAGAAGTCAAGAAATCCCCTCAACTCTCATACAGAGAATGCAGGGGAAGCACTCCTCTTGCTAAGCTGGCCATGTGGAATTTTGGGTGCCCAGAAAATGCATTTGTGGCCATTATGTTCAGAAATAAACATCAGAAATGGGTCCCATTTAGCTAGGTTCTGATATTTGTTTTTTAAAATTCCATCTTTTATATGTAATTTCCACATTTGTTAGTTCATGGAAAATATCAACAAGAAGGTATTTGGCAGGGCACCAAAAATGTTTGGTGCCCTGCCAAGAAAGTGGTGCAAAATCAAAAATGCGCATTTGCGGCATCAAATTTTTACTGTCACCACAGAACGTTATCTTAGAAACCCTATTGTGTATGTGCAGGTTGGAAACCACTTAACTTTAAAGCCTTATAACTCTGGAACCCTTTGATATTTTTTCGCCAGACCTGTCAAAAGCATTACCTTAGGACATGATACATGTGCTCTGCAAGTTTGGGATAAAAATTCCATTCCATGTAGACTGTAGTTGACTGCAAAAAAAAACAAAAAACATGTTAAGTATAGGAAAAAAGTTAAACGTTTACAAAAAATGACACATGTGAATCTCAGAAAGCACAGAAGCTGCCATCACAAAAATGTCCACAGATCAGGACCTTGCCTTTTAGACAACACATGCAAAATCTCAGCTCATTTCAATAAAAGGTGCCAAAGATGGGCAAAGTTAGGGGCTTAACACTGAACACCCTATGCAACCCTAACTATTGTGGTGCTACTGTGCCACTATTAATATATATTGGCCATGACATCAGTTGAAACATTAGCTTGATGCACTGTGGCCTAGTGGTTAGAGCACTGACTTTGGAACCAGGAGATCACAGGTTCAACCCCACTAGAGCCAAATACTCACTGTGTGACCCTGGACAAGTCACTGAACCTCTTAGTGCTCCAATCCATGCAGCTTTAGTAAGAAGTAGAAGCAGGATCTAGTGGTAGTAGAATGTTGCATCACAGCTGGACTACCCTGGGTAAAAAAAGTATTAAATGCTGAGTAAAATACAACTCAGCTTCTCTGTGGTAGAGGGCATAACTACAACATTAAACCACTTCAAAAAAAGTATTTTTTTCTAAGCCATGTTAGATAACCCAGCACTGTGCTGAGCACAGGATAATGAATGAATCATAAATTACCTGATAGTGTTTAAAATTTCTGTAAACATCTGTTCTAATGAAACACAATTGCTTTCCATGTATTTAACACAATGAGTTACTGATATTAAATAGTTATATACACCATAAGAATGTATTATAGCAGCAAGAATAAAATAATTATCTCAGTAAACCATCAATAATGTGATCTCCTCATGGGGATGCTGGGTGTTGGTTTTGTATTTTATTCACTTGGCAAATCACATTATTGACTCATATATCATTGTTAAGAGTTATATTATTACTTAATTAGAGAACCTAATCATCATTACAATGTGATATGATACCATAACAACATCTTAAATTATGTGCTCCATTGTGTGCTACTTAGTTTAGTTGTGCTACCCTTTAATACTGCACTTAAAAATTGTACAGATTAAAAATAAAACATATATACATATACACACACACACACACACACACACACACACACACACATATACATAATGGGTGGGATATTCAGAAGGGTTGCACATGGCACAACACAGTTGCACCATGAGCAACCTACTGATGAGCCCCGGCACGATATTCAAAAGGGGAAAGTGCGTGGCACAAATCCTGATGCACTGGGATGCATCATTAATGTATGCGGTGCAAGTAGGGGGGGGCGTGCCCATGCATACCCCTGCACATCCTGATATTCAGCCCAGGATGTGCGGAGCCCATGCAGGTGCAACCCCTACATGCGCCACATACAGTTGTTCCAAAAAATAAAGGAGCAACAGCTGGCCATCCACAGGTGAGCTGCAATATTGCAGGGCACAACACGGCAGCTGCCAGCTGTGGGTGGCCACCTGAGCTCAGACGGCACCCTCCGTCGGGTAGCGTGCCCCCCATGCCCGATTGTGGGCATAAGTTTAGAAATATGTAACTCCTATATCCCTGGTGGTCCAGTGGACTGCTCGCAGACTGATCACAGGCAGATGTCTAAAACAAGATTAGATCCCATCCCTGGTGGTCCAGCAGTACCCCCCTCCCCACCTACCACTGAGCCCCCGCCACACCACTCTCCCTGGTCAGTGGCAGGTGGCATCACCGCAAGCCGCCTCGCCGCCACGACTGACGATTGAGCAGTGCTGTACACTCATTGGTCCACAGCGTGACCAATGGGCATGCAGATCAGACAGATATACATAGTCCAGATATGTGAATGGATTCATTCACATATCTGACTGTGTAGTATGTAGAGATGATGCTCATTGGCCCACGCTAGGACCAATGGGCACACAGCTGTACTATATGCAGTCAGTCGGTGGGCAGCCAGGTGACTTATGGTGGGGAGCTGCCACCCACCGCTGAATGGGGAATGGGGTGGCAGGGCTCAGTGGGAGGGTGGGGAGGGGGTACTGCTGACCACCAGGGATGGGATCTAATCTTGTTTTTCAGACTCAGGTCAGACACACACACACACAATACAGCAAGTAATGGACAGGAGAAAAAAAATCACTCACCCTGACCGTCATGCCATTTCCATTTGCCTCACACTCCCCCCAAATCCAGCCTGAAACAGATGAGAGGAAACAATAATGAACACTCTGACTTGTGTGCTCCCCTGCACTGCAGCCTGTAATGTGTAATAAAATGTTATTTGACAAAAAAACCTCTGGCCAGAGCTGATAGGGCTGCAGCTGAGGAATTTGGGATAACAATATTGGAAATTACCAAAGCTACAAGCATGCATTTGCAAAATGTAACACTGGCTCAGAAATGTGTTGGTTTGTAGTATTTTTACACAAGATTTTCAACATAGCCTTGTCATGTCCCTGCCCCATGAAGATGGGCAGACAAAATGTTCAACTCCTGTCTTAAAGGTGTTTTTGCACAGGGACTACAAAATCAACGTTTGGGACACAAAAACACGTTTTGGGCAGGAGCTGAAAAATGACAGCTGTAACATTCATGGGGTGTTGTAAATAAATGGTGATGCTGAAAATTTGGTATAAAAATATTGAATGTTATCAATCTTACAAGCCTGGGTTTGCAGAAATCAACTTATGCTCATAATTTTTTGGTTTTTAATGTTTTTATGCCACATTTCCAGCACAGTCTTCTTATGACCCCACCTCATCATCAATGACAGAGAAAAGTTTAAACTCCTGGCCCAAAGGTTATTTTGTGCAGGGACTGCAAAATCACCTTTCAGGGTGTAAAAAAAAAAACACATTGGCCAGGATTTGAAAAATGACAGCTGTCACATTCAAGAGGTGCTGTAAAGATATGGCTATGTTGTAAATTTGGGGTGAAAATATTGAAAATTGCCAAAGTTATGAGCCTGCATTCTCAAAATTCTATGTGGGCTCATAACTTTTTTTTTTTTTTATTTTGCACCATATTTTCAACATATCATGAGCAAGGGCAGAGAAAATTTTCAACTGGTGCCTGAAAGGTGATTTCATGCAGGGACCGTAAAATCACCTTTCAGGACCGATCTGCCCAATGACAGTGACATTGTTCATGAGGTGGGGTCTCACAGGCATGTTGAAAATTTGGACCAAATAAATTTAAAAATGCCCAAGTTATGGCACAAAGTTCAAAACCACATTGATATACATTTACCTGTGTCTTCAGTTTGCAGTCCAGCTTTGAACAGTGAAGATGTGTCTGTGGTCAGGAGAGTTTTATGGTGTTGGACCCCCAAATGGTAAGTAAGGGCTTGGGGGGGGGGATGCGGAGTGGGTGGTTTGGGTGGGGAGTAAGGAAAGGCCACAAAAGACATAGATGGACCTTTTTTTTTTATAGGTAAAAAAAAAAGAGACCAATGATCCCTGATCATGACACTGGGGGATTGGGCACCCTCAGTGTCACAGTTTTGTGAGGGAAGACATCAATGGATCTTTTTCTTTACATGTAAAAAAAAAAAAAAGACAGACGATCCCCAATCATGACACTGGGGGATAGGGCACCCCCAGTGTCAGAAAAAAGACTGACAATCCCCGAATGCAACACTGGGGGATTGGGTACCACATGTGTCATTTGTATGTTTCTGGGGGGATGTAGGATGGTAAAAAAGGATCAAGGATTCCCAATTGAGACACTGGGGGATTGGCACTCCCAGTGTCACAGTTATGTTTCTGGGGGCTGATCATGACACTGGGCAATTGGGTACCCCCAGTATAATTTCTGTGTTTCTGAGAGGGTGTGTGGGGTGGTGGGTGCTGAAAGGGAGGTCTGGGCAGGGGGAATTTCTATAGTATAGAAAAAATATAAATAAATAACTGCCGGTGGTCACGGTGGAACACGGCCACTCCACCATGACCAAGATGGCCACTGCATGCTACTGTGCATGCATGACTGCTAACACATGCACAGTGCAGTGCAGCAACCATCTTGGATATGACTGGGTGTGCCATGTTCCACCGTGACTGCTGGTACTGTGAAATAGTGCAATGCTGTGGTTGGTAGGGACAACATGGGCAGACTGCTTCACAGATGCATAAGTGACTGTAATGCAATCCAGCATGCTGTTTGTTTGGAAGGAATGGGGAGTCCTTTTTCTCAATGATCGTAAAAAGTCTGCAGGGCTCCACCCACTGCAGCCCTAAAAATAAAGCCTGGTAACCCTGCAGAAAATTATATCACTATTTTACTGCCATGTATTATATCATATATATATATCGTGTATATATATATATATATATATATATATATATATATATACACACATATATATATTTATATATATACACACACATATATATTTATATACACACACACACACATATATATATATATATATATATATATATATATATATATATATACTATAACCTCTGGAAACATGGGCACTGCAAGTGGCTCTATTGCCAGCACAAAGAGGAGAGGGGAAGGGTGGGCATCCTTGCCCAGTGCCCTTGGCAAGCTCAAAAGGAAAAGAGAGCACAATGTTGGTAAGGATTCTAGCTGACAGTGTAGTTTACAGTGTGATCACCCAAGAAAGGAATCCAGGTCAAAACCCCTTAAAACCTGGGACCCTATTGAAGTTCACCCTCTCCACTGATTCAAAGGCCTTTTCAAAATCTGTAGCCCCTGCTGCAGCTGGAATGGGGGGGGGTGTAGATGTATTTTTGTGAAGGATATTAACAAGGGATCTCAGGTGGTCTAAGCAGACTCTGCTCTGAACAAATCCCACCTGTGATAGATGGAACAGCACCAGAAGAGACATTCAAGGCACGTGGTTAGATCTTTGGCAAGAATGTTAACATCTGCATTGATTAAGGAGATCAGCTTGTATTGGGCAGGCTGTGTGGGGTCCTGGCCTTTTTTGGGAGAGGACTGTCATGGTCACTTTCTACATGGTGGGAGGCAGACTGTGAATATCCTTGTATTCTGCAAATACTATTTGCAAGACAAGGCAGACCACCCACATAGGATGCATAAGCAATTCCATGGGGAAGCCAATCCTGCAAAGTGCATTGTGTGAATTTAGTTTCAAGTGGATGAACTCAACCTCTGATACTGTTAGAGACCTGTGGATTGCTCCAGTGAGAGTATATGGAGTATACACTGTGACACTAAGGCATTGATCTGTGGATTTTGAGGTGGTGCTAGGTAGTCATAAAGGGAGGCATAGCAAGCCCTCATAATTAAAAGGCTTGAGGGATGTAAAGGGACAGCTGGACAAATTCCACCCCCTACACTACAAAGATTCCAAGCATTCAGCTCCTTTCTGCCTTAACTACTACATGTGGTTGCTTCCTACTTTGCTGTGCTTTTGGCTCTTGCTGTTCATTTTTGCCCCACTTCACTTTTTGTGCCCTTCACAGAATCCGTCCAATCCTCTATTTGGTCTTCTGCATTTTGGGGTGCCAACACTTGACATGCTCACTCCCCCATATGTCCCCATTTCTGTTTTGTACCTCCCTGCAGTGTGTTTCTAGTCCTCTACTGCTGTCGACTCCATTTGTTTGCCTTCCTTCCTCCTGCTTGTCCTTTTATCTTCCTGGACCCTCACTTCTGATGTATTTTGCAGCTTGCTGTACCAAGTACCTGCTGAATGTGTTGGCCCTCTAATGCTGTCATTCCAGTTCATCAGTTGCTCAGTCAATGGTACCCAATGCATGCTATCCTGTCTGTGCCTCAGTCTCCTTTCCTGGGCCCTCCTTCTTCTGCTCGCTTATCCTGCCTCCCACTGTGACTGCTATACCTCACCATCATTCTGCTTTATCTCTCTTTAAAACATACACTATAGCAGCTGCATCTGTCACATGATGCCCTCTTAGGGTCAATGACTCCATTACTCTGTAGTGTGACTACCAAGCTGCAGCAGCCCTGGTAAACAAATGCTGTTTGTCTTACCCAGCAATTATGAACTTCCTGTGGAACTTGATGTTGGTTTCACTGCAACACCACTTTTGCTTATCTGTACCTATATACTTGTAGTTGATAATGCAGCAGCTGACAGTCTTTCCAGTTTCAATGCATCCAAAACCAGATATACTGTTATGTCTGGGGGACACCAGAACAGACTGTATTATCTGATGAGCATATGTAGCACAGCATTGCCTGTCATGAATCTGGCATTAGATCCAGTGGTTAGCAAAAAACATTAGACTCACCACATCCCCATAACTGTCCTTTACAGACAGGGCATTTGGAAAAGATGCAGTGAGCCAGATGGCTGGAGTTCTCCAGACAAGACTGAAACAGTATGCATGAATTAGCAGTCTTGAATAACATCAGTAGATTAATGGCTTGCCCACTGAAGCCTTGCCAACTTTTTTCTCCATAAATACTTACATTTATTTAGATTCATTCTAAAAATGACCACATATAAAAAAAAATCAGGTATTTATTGAAAGGAAACCAACCTCCTACTCTAAAACAAGTCTATCAATTACGTGAGCTATTTATCAGGATTGTACTATTATATCTAAATGGGACAGTAAAGGTTTAACATGTGAGAACAACCCTTTAACAGTTATACACTATGCACAGAGTTTTAACATTGGAGTTTAATGCCCAAAGAAGGAAAGCTCTATTCCTGTAAATGCGTGCTTTTAGAGTAACCCTTCAATTTTTTTTATTACAGATCACTCAAGAAAAACAGATGAAAGAGAACCACTTGCTAATGCAATCCGAAGTGACTCTGCTGTCATTGGAGGTAACAAATACCTGTGTTTCTTTCTTTCTTTCTTTCTTTCTTTTCCTTTCTCTCTCCCTTCTTCTTTTTCTCTCTCTTTCTTTCTTTCTTTCCACTACAAAAACATACTGCAATAGAACAAGTTGTCTCCATATGTGTCCTGGGATGAGGGGAATGAGGATAGTGCACCAGTAAGTTACATCAGTTAGGTTACAAAAAAATAAAAAATCATGATATACAGTCAAGAAATAGTAAAATAATCAAGTTGTGCTAAACAGAGCATCTGAAGAGCAACAATTAAGTAAAGTACAGGAGAGACAGGCAGGGGAGAAGAGGGGAGGAGTAGCTCTCTATGTAAAGGAAGGGATAAAAGTAACTGAACAAAAGAGTAAACAGGGAGGAGAGGAGGCACTGTGGGTCACCTTGGAGACTGGAAAGGGCACCACAATCCACACAGGGGTTGTGTACAGACCCCCATGTCAGGAGGAAGAAATGGACAAGGATATGATAGAAGGCATTCTTAGAATGGCAGAGAAAGGGGAGATACTGTTGATGGGAGACCTGAATATGCCAGATGTTAACTGGAGCACATTTGCTGCAACCACATCCAAGAGCAGAGCCATTCTTGATGCCCTACAGGTGGCAGGAATTATACAGCTAGTTTGAACCCTGTGTGAGGGAGCAATCTTAGACCTCGCATTTCAAGCGGGGCAGTGAGAGGATCTCAGATCTAGAAGTGGGTTGCCATCTGGGGACAAGTGACCATCAAACAGTGTGGTTCACGTTAAACTCAGCTACAGAGTCAAGCCATACAAAAGTGAAGGTACTGGACTTTAGGAGGGCTGACTTTGGTAAGATGGGAGAGTGCCTCAGAAAAGCACTAGCAAACAGGCTAGAAGGAGGTGTGGAGCAACAATGGGGAATTATGAAAACTGCCATCACAGAGGCAACAAGCCTTTGTGTGAAGCAAATAAACAAATCAAAATGAAAGAAAAAGCCACTATGGTTCTCAAAAGTGGTGGCTGTGAAAGTCAGGAAGAAAAAGATAGCATTCCGGAAGTATAAGGAAACACAGAAGGAGCAGGACAGACAGCTGTACCAGTTAAGGCAGAAGGAAGCAGGGAAGGAAGTCAGAATAGCAAAGGCCCAAACTGAGGAAAAGATAGACAACTCAGTTAAGAAGGGGATAAAACCTTTATAGGTACATCAACGTAGAGAAAGACAAAGGGAGGGATAGTGAGGCTGAATAGAATGAGCGGTGAGTGGGCAGAGGGGACAGTGAAAAAGCAGGAATACTGAGACGAATATTTCTGCTCAGTATTCACAAAGAGAGGGAAGTGCCTAATCCAATCAACAGAAGCACTCTTGATAGGGGTCAGAACCCAGTCCTTTCACAGAAGAAAGGTTCTGCAAGAACTCCTAAAACTGAAGGTGGACAAAGCAATGGGTCCTGATGGAATTCACCCAGAATTCTAAAAGAATTAAGGGAGGAACTAGTGAAACCACTGGCTACTCTTTTTAATAAATCATGGGAGGATGGTGTGGTACCCGAGGACTGGAGGAAGGTGGATGTGATTCCCCTTCACAAAAGTGGGACCAAGACAGAGGCAGGAAACTACAGACCTGTCAGTCTGACCTCTGTGGTAGGGAAAGTGATGGAGTCACTTCTGAAGGAAAGAATAGTTGATTACCTAGAGGCCAGTGGAGCACAGGACCCAAGGCAGCATGGGTTCACAGCGGGAAGGTCATGTCAGACAAATCTAATAGATTTCTTTGACTGGGTGACCAAAATAGTAGACCAGGGAGGGGCTGTGGACATGGCCTACCTAGACTTTAGCAAGGCATTTGACACAGTCCCACACAAAAGATTAATAGTCAAATTAACCAGCCTGGGAGTGGGACCCAGGGTGGTAGCCTGGGTAAAACATTGGCTGGACAACAGGACACAGAAGGTAATTGTAAATGGAGTCCACTCTGAAGAAAGGGGGTTACTAGTGGGGTACCGCAGGGTTCAGTATTGGGTCCAGTCCTTTTAATGTCTTCATCAGTGACATTGCAGAGGACTGGAAGGAAAAGTATGCCTTTTGCAGATGACACAAAGATCTGCAACAGGGTTGATACAAGGAGCGTGGAAAGGATGAAACGGACTTGGCAAGGTTGGAGGAATGGTCAGAAGTATGGCAGCTAGATTCAATGCAAAGAAGTGCAAAATAATGCACCTGGGAAACAAGAACCCAAGGGAAGAATACACAATGGGTGGGGAGGTAGTAACAACAACAAAAAAGGAAAGGGACCTGGGGTTAATCATATCGGATGACCTTAAGGTTAGCAAGCAATGTGAGAAGGCAGTAGGGAGGGCTGGGGGTATACTGGGATGTATAGGGAGAGGCATCATCAGCAGAAAACAGGAAGTTGTTATCCCTCTGTACAGACAGTTGGTGAGACCCCATCTGAGTACTGTGTCCAGTTCTGGAGACCCCATCTCCATGAGGACATAGACAGGATAGAGGCAGTCCAGAGGAGGGCAACTAAAATGGTGCAGGGTCTGCAAGAGAAGCCGTGAGGAGAGACTAAAGGAGCTTAATATGTATACCCTTGAGGAAAGAAGGAGAGGGGACATGATAGAAACTTTAAGTACCTCAGTGGAATCAACAAAGTCTAAGAGGGTAGCATCTTTCAGAAAAATAGACTTGCAAGAACAAGGGAACACAATTTAAAGATAGAAGGAGGCGGTTCAGGGCAAGTGAGGAAGTATTATTTCACAGAGAGGGTAGTGGATGTATGGAACAGCCTTCCTGAGGAGGTTGTGGGGTCTAAAACTGTGGGAGAATTCAAGAATGCATGGGACAGACATAAGGCAATTCTTCTGGGGGGTAGGAAGAAATAGGCTGTTGGTTAACTAGGATCTGTGGTCTATCCTGTAGGTAGGGAAATGGGCAGACTAGATGGGCCTAGCGGTCCTTATCTGCCGTCAAAGTCTATGTTTCTATGTTTCTATGTAGATGGCAGCAAAATCAAGGTTAATAAGACACTAATGTGTATATCATGGAACATTATCCAGGAGGTTTGGGGAACTGGGATTAGAGATGTTGTAAAATAAAATTTCATCTGCGAAATTGCCTTGAAATCGGCAATTTCGCTGTGTGTAATATTTCGTGAAATTGTAGTGAAATTTCACAATTTTGCCTGAAAATGGGCAGCTTATATCCTGGTATCTAGTGATCCACACAATGATCACTGGCCCAAACCAGAACCCCCATCCCTGGTGTGTGGTGCCCCGGCTGATCACTGGCCCTGAAAGAAGCCCCTCCCCACCAAGATTAGCATCAATTTCCCCATCCCCAAATCTGAATAAAAATAACCCAAACATTCTGATTCCTGGTGTTTAGTGGACCACTGACCTGCCATCAGATAGTGCTCCACCCCACCCCCCCCAATACCCTGAGCAGGCCACTGACACAGCCCTCCATTCACCTCCATGGCCGGCATCCTGACTGAACACTTCAAAGAATGAGCATGTGCTTGTGCAAGCACACTCTCATTCATTGAAGTGCACAGTTGGGCTGCCAGCTGTGGAGGTGAGTGGAAGACTGTGCTGTTGGCCTTCTCAGGGTACTGGGGGGTGTGGGGTGGGGCAACACTATCTGATGACAAGGTGGAGGGTCCACTAGACACCAAGGAATAGGAATCTTAGGGTTATGTTTACACAGATTTGTGGATAGGGAAATTGATACTAATCTCGGGGAGGGGGTTTTTCTTTAAGGCCAGTGATTGGCCAGGGTGACCACTAAACACTAGAGATGCTAATTATCAGGGGAAGGGGAAATCTGGGGGGTAAATTCTTAAGTTGAGGCAAGTGATCGGCCGGGGGTGACTACTAGACACTATGGAGTCTTTTAATCTTTTTATTATTGCTGCTGAAAATTATAAATTTTCCCCGTGAGTAGCAAATTATGCTATTTTGCACGTGAAATTTCATGCTCAGTGGACAAAGTTTTGCATTTCATGCCTGCAAAATATTTTGCAAAATGTGAAAATTCTGAAAAATATTTCACCTAGTGTAATTTTCCAATTTTGCACAAGACTAACTGAGATTAGAGAAGGGACAGAGTGGGGAGAGATTAATAAAGGGAAGGGCAGATTAAGTCTGAAGTCTGAACCTATGATCAAAGGGTCTGAATATACAGACAGATGGCATATTAATATTTTTGAGTGTTGTTTTCTTTAATGACTAAATTTTATTGAAGGGCTTCATTATACATACAACATACAGAATGACAATGACAGAAAGACATAATGTGAGTGCTGTTGTTTCTTATGCAGTTGTCTCTGAAGCAGACTCCTTACACACACACACGCACACACACACACACACTACCTGATGCATATGTCTCAACTCAACCTTGCAGAGACACCTGCTGATAGCCACAGGCTCCAACACTCAAAATTAAACCTGCTTCCTTTGAGCCTTGTCTGTTAAAATCAGTTTATTATACAACAAGCAGCTAAATTAACTGTGTGTTAAGCTGATACATATGGTGAATAACAGCATCTTCATTACTTCCCTCTATTCAGTTTCTTCATTGTCCATTTCTTGTTTACCTGGGAGGTAATGTGGTCTGGTGGTTGGAGCACTGGCTTGAGAACCCAGGTGAACAGGGTTCTTGTCCCACAATAGGCACTTGCAATATGATCTTCTAGTGCTTTAAAACTCCCACCTATAACAATAGAGAAGAGCAGCAGAGATCCACTGAAATCCTGGTGTTGCACCACTATTAGCCTATCCAGAAGAAATAAATAAACTGTAGTATGTTAATACCAGTTTACAATGCCTTTGAGAGTATGTAAATAAATATTTGTTAATTTACCCTGCTGGTTCTGGCTATTAATGTGATAATGTATTCCCTGCCTACTCCCACCCACTGCACTTTTCTTCCTCTATATTATGGATTAGCAAATCATTGAAGAGAAAATAAACCTTCTTTAATAATTTTAATATAATTGTAAATGCTGGCATGTGGAGCCTCTTGAATCTTTTCTTTTAATTTGCTTTCTTTCTTTGAGAATTTTTTCTTTTAATTCTTTCTATTTTTGTTGGTGCTACCTTTAATATTATTATTATTATTATTGTTATTGTTATACCTCCCTGGCAGATATTCAGTTTAGTAATCTGCATAATTTTATAATGTAATTATTTTACTGGCATTGTTTAACATTCTGTATTATCTTGCTTTAACCATCTTAAAGCCAATGTATCCCCCCTCCAGCAAGATGCACACAACAGCTGCCAACTGCAGCTGGACTGGAAGCCCCTTGTGATACTATTCCGTTCAGTGTGCTTTTCATGACCAGCACTACAAATAAATGAATAAATGCATACATACATTGATAAATACATAAATAATTCCTGATCAGTTTTGGAACCTGTGATATCAGCTAGGTTGAGGAGCTCATTACAAGTTTCACCTCAGAATCTCCATTAATCTGAAGCCACTGGCATGTGGAACTGCTCTGTCTCATCTGGGGTACTGGACAAGGGGGGGGGGGTTCACCTGGAATTTACAAAATAGGTAGGGAACTAAGCATTTAATCTAAAACTCCACTTCCCCTTGCTAAGCTGAATTTTAAATATGGCACTGTTTAAAGTGCCTGAACATAAGGCATAGTGATTTAAACTTTTAGCATATTCATCTGTACGCAAAGAATATCAATGTTGGCAGTGGATCATTGCATTTAGTAGACATTTAATCAATGCCCACAGAACTAGTTTTAACCAGTAAAAGTTTTTTATTTACTGCCTCTTTCCCTACCCATAAGACATGTTTCACCATACTGTATAACATAAAAAAACAGGAGCAAAATAGGCCTTATCCACAAAAGAGTATTACCATCTGCACAGAATGGGGAAAAAAACCTTTTTGTTAATAGTGTCCTTAAGATATCTAAATACAGGATGACATGCAACAGGATGCAATGGTAATTTAGCATTGTCAAAGAGTGTAGAAGTTATGAGTATCTAACATAGTTTTCTCTGCTCATTGTTATCTGAACTGACCCCCATCTATAGTTAAGCTTTCAGTTTAGTGCCTTGACCTCCAGTCTAGTGATATTGTTAAACCAACTGAATGGGGTCCATTTGCTGTACAGGTAAAGCAGTTCATCTTTATGGAAGTTGCCTAGATTACCTAAGAGTTAACTGCACACTGTATTCACTATTGTCTAATGCCATGACACAGTATGCCATAAAATGGTAACATTATGGCACAACATTTCTGAGACACTGCTTATTCATAAACCAATTAATAAATGTACCGTAACTGCTGCATTATCAATCAGTTCACATCTGAGCACAATGAATGGATAATGTGTGCAGTCTGTTGGCACAGACTTGTTGCCATGTTCCACTCTAGTTATGTCTGCACATCAGTGACTTGTTAACAGTTGAGCTGTGTGTTTGATTATATACTGTTACTTGTGAAATGGGTTCTAAGACTACTGCAGTCTGAATGATGGAGGACCCATATTTAATCCCACACAATTACATACTTTCTTCCAAGTTCCTTAAAAGTTTTAAAGGATCCCAATTAAAGTATGCATTAAAGCACTTCATTGCGCCATAGCTTGTTAGTCTTTCCAGAAATGCCAATTTAAGTACACTGTCACGCATTTTACCAGTGCCACTATTTCAAGACCCACCTCTAACCCCAGTAACAGGAAGGAACGGTTTTAATTTCACATTTCAAACAATAGCCTCTAGCTTATTTCTCAGTTGTCACTTTTTCTTAACTTCTACTGTACAGTACTTGTAAATAACTTTTCCCCCAGGACACATGTGGTGACTAGTCCCAGATCAGCATGCCTTTCCTGGTTACCAATTGTTAAATACTGTACATTTTCTCTTCTTTCCTTTTGTAATGTACAGTATCACTGTAAATTTAGTTTTAGGTGTTATTGGAACATTCTTTAATGTAAAGTGTGTGTGATACATTAGTATAATGTTGATGACATCACTGGGCCTTACACAGATTGTTTCTTCAACTACTCATAGTTATGGTCACTCTCTGGATTTGGTTTTACTCCTGGGGATTGAGGCCTCTGATTTGGTGGTGGAACCTGTTAGTTGGTCTGATCATTACACCGTGGGCTTCAATGTTTGTGCTCCCCTTTGTAGGTCTGCCCTGTGGAGATGATTCGATACCACCCTTTATGGAACATGTGCCCTGAAGACCTGTTGGCGGTATTGGACCTCTCAGAGTTTCCTGCTGTCAGCATGGGTCTGGAGTCCATGATTTTGGTTTATAATCAGGCCATTTCCTCAGCTCTTGACTCAATTGCTCCTGTCCATGTTCATCCCCGCTCTCTCTGCCCTCAGGACCCATGGTTTGATGGGTCCCTGAGGAGTTGTGATATGTGGGACGACGGTTAGAGCATTGTTGGTGGAAATCTGCTCTAGAAGTCAACCACCTTAGTTTGGAGGAGCATTACCAGCTCTACCAATCAGAGATCTCACGTATGAAGGCAGAATTCCTGTCCAGGGAGATCACTGTTGCTTAGAATTGACCGGCTCAGCTCTTCAGAACTTGTGGACAGGCTGTGCAACCCAGCCTGTCTCCAGCTCTATCGAGCTTTTTCACAAAAGGAGTGCGACGAGATCGCTCAATTCTTTGAGAATAAGGTTGCCGACATCAGATCAGAGATCCCCTTGACAAACTCTAAGGGGGAAGCTGTTGGTCAGTGTCTGGCCATGGTACCCCTAGCCTTCTGGAATTCCTTTGACCTGCTGAGGCTCGTGGATATTATGCAGATCAGCCAGGGGACGCACCCTATGTGCTGTAGTTTAGATCCAGGTCCAGCCTCCCTGATTTTGGGTTTTGCTGAGATCATGGGCCCGTTTCTGGCTCAAATAATCTGGTGCTCCCTAGAACTGAGTGAGTTTCCTAGCTCCCTAAAGGAAGCGGTGGTGACTCCCTTTTTGAAGAAGGCTTCTTTGGACCCAGATATTTTTGCCAACTACAGACCTATCTCTAACCTTCCCTTTATTGGGAAGGTTATTGAGAAGGTAGTGGCAAACCTGCTGGAGGACCATTTGACCATCCATAGTATCTACGAACCTCTCCAGTCTGGTTTTCATAAGAGGCATAGTACTGAGACTGCTCTGGTTCAGGTGCTCAATGATCTCTTGATGGCAAGAAATCAGAGAAACTGTTCTATCTTGGTTCTCCTCAACCTCTCCTCAGCTTTTGACACTGTAGACCATGGGGTTTTGCTCAAGTGCCTGAAGTCCTTCTGTGGACTGTCTAGTACAGTGCTCAGATGGTTTTCATCTTTACTATCTGGGAGAACACAGAGAGTTTTGTCAGGGAATTTTTTCTCTGACCCTTTCTCTTTGCAATGTGGCGTCCCCCAGGGCTCGGTGCTTTCCCCCATGTTGTTTGAAGTATATATGCTGCCGCTCAGAGACATTGTAAGATGGTATGGGCTGAGGTTTCACTGCTATGCTGATGATACCCAGTTCCTCCTGTGTTTTGCCCCTGACCAGGTTAATGCTTTCTCTGTATTTAATAGCTGCCTCACTGAAATCCATGACTGGATGAATTTGAGCTGGTTAAAGCTGAATGCCAGAAAGAACAAGGTTATGATTGTGGACCCTGGTCACAGGACAGAGGGGTTGGGGACTGATCAGACTTCTGGTTTATTTCTGGGGGGGGGGATCAGATCCTTACCTCTGAATGGGTGCATAACCTGGGAGTGGTACTTGATGACGGGCTGACCCTTCGTTATCTGGAGTCAGCAGTTGCTAAGTCTGCATCTTACCATCTTAGGAACATTGCCAGGGTGAAGCACCTTGTTCCATCCAGTGATTTACCTGTGTTGGTCCACGCCTTTGTGACCTCACGCCTTGACTATTGCAACTCCCTGTACCTGGGGCTTCCTGGGGTTGATATCCACCATTTGCAGCTAGTGCTGAACCCCGGTGCAAGGTTGTTGACAGGGGTATCAAGAAGGACACACATTACCCCTGTTCTGTGCGATCTGCACTGGTTGCCTATACAGTGGCAGATCACCTTTAAAGTAGGTCATTTGACCTTTAAAGCCCTGCACGGACTTGGCCCCAACTACTTGAAAGAGCTTCTGGTTCCTTATAGCCCTGTATGAGAGCTCCATTCAGCTGACAAGGGGTTGCTGGAGGTTCCGTGGGTTATTTTAAAATCTTCTGGGGCTCGGGCTTTTATGTTTATAGCCCTGACCCTCTGGAATTCTCTGCCTCACTGGCTTCGAGAATGCATGACAGTGGAGATTTTTAAGTGGGAACTCAAGACCCATCTGTGGAGTCAGGCTTTTATGGCTTGAGGTTGTTGTGATTATTCTGATTTTATATGTGTATTTTTGATTTTATTGTTCATTTGTACAGCACCTTGGTGCTTGAAAGGCGCTTAATAAATAAAGTTTTATTATTATTATTATAAAATGTTATATACATTTGTATTGCATTATATTGAATGTTTTAGAAAAGGTCCATTTAAATTAATTAGGTCACCATTATGGATATTATATTGTATATCCCCACCTTGCACATTCCCAAAATCAATGTTTTTCTTTGTGGTGCACAGCCAAAGAACCTAATTTGCCTAAATGTCCTTCATCAGAGGGGTTTAACCCTATAGCAGCAGCCCATGTTGTAGTGCATATTACAAAAAAAGACCACCCTCACAGACTAAGCCAAGGCAAAGCAGGTCTGAGCATGAAGTAGGCCATTTTATGAATGTATAGATCTAAGTGTTTATGCTTAATTCAATGACCTAATGCTATGTTTCTTCTTCACAGGAGTGATAGCTGTGGTGATATTTATAATTGTCAGCATTATTGCTATCATGACCCGATTTCTTTATCAACATAAAGGGCCACATCGAACAAACCAAACAAAAGAAAAGGGGTACCCTGAAAACCTGGACAATTCCTTAAAAAGTGAAATAGATTTGCAGAACACAGTGAGCGAAAGTAAAAGAGAGTATTTTATCTGACAGACTTGTGGTTGTTATATGTCCCTTCAAGTAACTTGTTTCAGCCTTTCATCTGGGAAAGAAACCATCTCTTGCGGGCCAGACTGACAGCCATTTGCAGTGCCTCGTCTCCAGAAGCATTTGTATTATCTCCAAAGGACTATAGAACTATTAGATGGCTCTGTTTACAGTCATTTCTGCATATTAAGCTAACGCATAGCTATTACACTGAGAATATTATCACCCACTGCACTGTATGTCATTGTCTGGAACAAACTATCTTTTGAAAGTGTCCATCTCTACTGAAAAGCAGTAAAGCTGCAACTCTGAAGCACCGCTGTTGGGCTTGAAAAGAAGATGTAAAATACAATGGGAACATGGTTTAAAGATAGCAGGTTTTGTATTGGATATATTCATCTAAGAAATGCCAAAAGAAAGAGACAAAAGCCAGAGGTTAAATGGGCTGCACAAGGCTATGCTCCCCTTTTATCTTCCTGTAGAGCAAGCTCAAATGTTTTAGCCTCGTTACAGTGGTATGTTTGAAGTCAGCTAGTCATGTCTTGTTATTGCATCCCATGCCCTCTGTGGAATCAAAAGTATAGCTAAGATGAATTTTAAAATTACTGCCAGCAATTAAAAAAAAGACTATGATAGGGCTGTTATATAATAGCCATCCTTGCAGACACATACAGTGCCTATGTGAGCATGCCCAGCATTAGTACTCTATAAAATGAAAGCTTGTCTGAGAACAAAACAAAAAAAATCAAAATGTCTGCCAAAGCTGATTAGAATGTAAGTAGTGACAGATTTTATGGAATCAAAAATGATACAAACAGGGTAATTTGGACATCTAGAAATTTAAAGGTAACGTGTAGTTTATTTTCAAGCAGCAATGATGATTCCCTGTATTGAGAGCCCCTGAGTTTAACTTGGTGAGGATATCTCTACCTAAGGTGTGATGGCAAAAGTTCAAGCCCACTAATAAAAATCTTGTAAGACACTAAAGTCAGAATATTTACTAAATTATAGCACAATTAAAGTCAAATGAGCAATGCTAAGTGTGAATGGCTAGTTCCATTATGTGACTTTATTATTTCAAAGCTGCTTCAAAGTGGCAAATTGCCCTTTTAGTAATGATGCAACACTGTCCCAGATCTATAAATATTAAACATAATCAAACGGGCTGCATACATAATTGTGTGCTGCCTTCTCAGCCATGCAAGCTCTGCTGATGGAAAATTCATTGGAGATGATGAGCTGCAGCTGGACCCTACAAGGTTTCCAACTGGAGTGTAACCCAGAGCAGGCTAGGAAAGCAAAAGTGTTATATGAACGAAACACCAAATGGTTACAAAGCAAAGCAGAGATGGCATGTTGGCTCAAAATAGCTGTATGTTGTAATGCTAGCAGATCCAAGGACCCTTGTATCTGAATTACTGCATATGATCCTTTGTATCTCTGTTCACATTTCCAATTGAGAAATGCATAATGAAAGCAGCACTGCCTCATATAATGAACCCCAAGCAGTTGAACATTTTTAGTGTGCTTACTGGTGCAGTGTGTACCATTGTTGCTCCAACACACTGGCACACGGCACACCAACAGACAATCTTTTATTGCTGCTTGCTTCATAGTCATGTTCTCGTAAAACAAGGTTATGTAGAAGTCAGCCTCATGCACCTGTTGAACTTCCTTTCTTCTTGCACATTTTAGAAAACAAAGACATGCTGGTAGGATTTTGTGGCCAGAAGTGTTGGGAAATCATCAAGGTTTGTGTGGTTCAAAGGGGCTAGCAAAGTCAGTTTTGCTGCCAAATTGAGATGGGACACACACAATATCTGGTTCCATAACTGAAATGGGTCAGAACTGGGTTTCCTGACCAAATCTCTGTTATCTAAATGGGAAGCTTAATTGGGTTTCATTTGGCTAGCATGGCCACATGTATGTCACATCTCCCTTCTTAGTAGCCTATTTTATTACTAAGAATTCAGCTTACAAATATGTATGATAAATAGTCATTTACACAAGTCTACAGCATGAGTCTGGATAATAACACCTGATATACAGGAATCAAAACAAACAATGTAATATTAAATGCACACTGAAAATAGAAAATAGAGCTAGAATCAACATTTTGACCATAGGTTATATTCATGAATGATCTATAAGACAAAAAAGCAAAGTTATATGCTGTCTAACTTTTTCTTTTTTTCTTGTAGACAATTTCTAAAGAAGACATATTGGTTGAAACAACAATTCTAACTCTTTTCTGTTTTCAGTGTGCATTTGAGATTACTTGTTTTGTTTTCAACCCACACAGTGATGCAGTAACTTGTTTTCTTTTTTTTTTGTCTAGCGGAGGATGTTGCTTCATCACATAACAGTTTTCCTGTATGGGAGCAAGGGTGGGAACATAGTAAAGGATGAGAGTCTGTGTGTGTGTTGGGGGGGGGGGGGGGCACAAGCAAAGTGACTCAAACAATTTTGAGTGTGTTTTCATGACTGGATTAGTTAATTAAGACTTTATTTTTGACAGGATATGAACTTTAGGTCTGAAGGACCTATTTAAAAAGGTGTCCTGTACAAACATAAAAAACATCCATTCCCATACATTTTGTTTCACATACAAATACTAAATCACACAACATCTCACCAGTGAATATACAAAAGTTAGCCTGGTGTCTACCTTAACAGCCCTCTTGTACTGATGCCCCACCCCCCATTACAGCAAGGAATGTCAAATTAAGAGAACGGAGGGAGAGGGGGACACAATGACATGGAAATAAAATAAACAGTTTTAATAAAAAATATATGTTATCTGTAGACTGGATTAAAGTTTATAAAATATCTTTCAAATTCCTTTTTTTCTTCAGTTTCATCTCCTTTGCAGATCCTACAACTCCGTGATTCAATACACTGCCATCCAAGTCAGTTTTTAACTGTGACCTCACTAGATTTTCTTAGCTTTGTTTATATCAGTTATTCTTTATAATACTCTTAAAAATAGGTCCCCCATACTGCTTGCAGCCTATAACACCTTTATTCATCTCTCCTGCTATAGTGTCTCTATTACATTTTGACTGGGGAAAATTGCCTCCCTGCAGCACCATCAGAAGCAATTCTGTTAAGTAACATTATTCCTCTCTGAGGTGTCAACTTTCAAAAAATTGACAAAGCACACCTTTTTCAAACACTGGGCCCTACGCATTAAAAAAAGAAATTCCTATGCACCACATATACACAGCTTGTGGGCAACCCTAAGATGAAGAGTCACATATACAGAGTCCTGTAGACCCCTGTGGCATGCACAAAAGGGGTGCACACACCTTCTACACACAATCCCCTGTCTATTTGAGCAGCTATGCATGCAAGTGGCCCAGAGGAATGGCCTGGGGGTATGACTGCACTCCATGCTACTCACTGAGGCATGGAGTGCTGCGCAAGGCTACACATACAGGGACTCTGCTGAAGCTGCTGT
Source organism: Neoceratodus forsteri (assembly GCA_016271365.2). Classification (NCBI taxonomy): domain Eukaryota; kingdom Metazoa; phylum Chordata; order Ceratodontiformes; family Ceratodontidae; genus Neoceratodus; species Neoceratodus forsteri. The sequence continues at coordinate 235,787,155 of CM028132.1, read as the reverse complement.
GCACCCATCATGGACATCAGCTATGAGCTTTGGCCAGACCAGAAGCCCCCTGTAACACTGCCTCAGTCCTCTGGTCCAGCAGAAAGGGCTGGGGGCAGCCACTGGGGCAACTGCCTTTTTTTCTTAATTTTTCAGGATGCATGGTATCCCACAATCCCCTGCTCCATTGGAAGCAAGAGGCCCACTTGTGGAGCAGGATGGGCATCTGAATAGATATCTGCCTGTCTCCATCTATCTGGCCCCACTCATCAACACTGTTGGGGTGGGGCCACAGGACAGGCACCCTGCAGAAGCTTTCCCCACATGCCTGTCCATGGCCCAGGTATGCATCTCTAGTGTGTAACCAGCCCACTATAGTGCAAATTGCCACTGTGATTAGTGCTGAACTAACTTCCCAAAGTTTGTCCTTTCAAACTTTGAACAAGAAAAAGTTCACCATGGACAGAATATGCATGCAATTCACAAGGACAAACTAAATAAATATTTTTAAATTGGTTTATATCTCAGGGCACTGGTTATATGGTAGTTATCAGGTAGTAACTGTATATCAACAGAGTTATTATTGACCTTAACATGTAACTATAGAATTTATGAATAGTAAGTAGATAGTTTAACTGTTACCATCTGAAACAAACATTCTAAGTTGGTTGGTATTACAAGGTAGCCATGCAATTCTGCTTAAAGTTGAACCAGCATAACATCCTGTGGTGATTTGCATATGCAGCCCATGATGCTTTGCATTGTGTGGGCATGTGTGATTTTGTATTTTCTTATAGCTATAGTTCCTGTGTAACTACATTAAGGACCTCCTGTACCCTTATGCTCCAGATTTCCCACTGTGTTCCACTGGGGAGAACTTCTTGAAGGTGCCACAGGCCTGCCAAAGGTGTTCTGGTGAAAGAGCCTTTATGGTGGCAGATCCTGGGCTATGGAACTCCCTTTCTTTTCTGACTTTTCATATATGGCACATTTATTCAGTGAACACCTTTATAAAGGCTTTAAAATGTCACTAATGTTACATGGCATTTGAAGGAATAGACCAATTGTCCTGTTTCTATTAAACTGTGTTATGTTTGTATAGTTTTAATTGGTGCCTGTTTGCTTATACTTGTTTTATGGTTGTTATGTATAGGGCCCAGAGTGTCAGGGATGAGGCACTATATAAATGAAAATTGTCAGCTTGCTTGCTTCTTTACATAGTACTAGAAGTTACCATGAATTCTTCAATCTAGTACATGCATATTATATTGTAATTTTTATAATTACTACACCTCGTTTGTTATACTATATAAATACCATGTAACCTGTTCCCTAAAACGTGAAGTGACACCAGGGCCAGATTTTCAAAACCCTTAGACTGCCGCAAGGTGCCTTTGTCAAACATTTCTGTTGCAATTGGCACCTTGCATCAAAAGATGTGCATTCCTGATTCTGAAACACAGTCTGCATCAGAATGGTGAGCCGCTGCACCAAAGTGGGTCTGTGCCACCCCTGCGACCCACATCGGGGGCACCTCGTAGCAAGGGGGCTTGTACCATGCAGCACTGCAAGGTTCCATGTGACAACATCTAAGATTAAAAGGTGACTGGAAATACAATGAGTGCAAATCACCAAAAACACAATAGTTGAACAGCATTGCACTGGCCAGAAGAAACAGCGATGTAACCATACTCTCTATACAGGGGGGTGATCTAAGATTACACTTTATGCAGGGGTTACATTTTGTGGAGGCAAGTCCCCCGCACCCCCCATATATAAATAATCAACTCCTGGGGGGGTGGGCACTGGAGGACAGAGGAAAACATGGGGGGGCTACTTCATGGGGATATCAGTCTGTAGGGGGAGAAATAGTGAGAGGGGTACAACCTACAGGTGGGGTGAACAAAGTCAGTGGAAAAGGATGTCATAACAAAAAATATAAAATAATTTAAACAACTACAACAATACAAAAAAATAACCTATATGCAGCCCTGAACCCAGGTCTGTTAGCTGCACAGGCAATGACCGTCACCACCACACCAGGCGGCCAGCTTGGAAGTGGTTTGCTGAATCAATCTATTTAGCCTTCCTGTTTATTAACTCTGCACTCAGTTTTCATTACCCCTTGCTATTCTGTAATGGTCGCTACTACCTAGAACACTCAAATTGAGTCGCTCAATTTGAGTTGCTCAACTTGCTTTGCCCATATCATTGGATACCAGCTGTAACATCCCCTTTTCTAGGATTCTAAAAGTCCCACCATGCACGCAGTAAAAGGCAACACTTCGACCAACCAGGAGGTGGTCTAAGTGGTTTGCTCCACTGTGACAGGGTAGACATTGGGCTGCCAGGGTCATGAGGGATGAGGGGAGTGGGTGGCAGAGGATGAGTTGGGGGGAAGCTGTGACTATTTATTACTTAAGTGGCACCCAGTGGGGTGCATGTACAGCATTATACATCTCATAAATGCCAGCATGTCAATGTACTGTACTACAATGTACAGTGCATAGTACCCAAACAGCACATTCACTTCCAGCCCTAAAGAAACACAACACAAGAGGGACCAGTGATAAATGAGCAGAATGCAGCAGCATATTGCACTGGAACACAGCAGACCACATGACTATAAAGTGATAAGACATTTTGGAAGGCAGGGGAACCCAGGTAAGCTTGTTTGCTTTTTACTACAGTTGCCCCTCGCACACTTCTAAAATCATGGCTTAGGGTTGTGGAGAGACAACCAACTTTTAAATTATTATATTTTGAGAGCTGGGTAAGGGGGCTAGGTAAGGGGAATAGATTAAGAAACAGCACTAGCATCTGGCACAGGACCAAGCAATACATTTTTTTTCTGAATATCTTTTTTGGAAAGGTTGGGAGTAGTTTATGGCAGATTGAGACCAGACAATTTGACTGGTTCAGCTGGTTTGCACCAGTCCAATCAATCAAACCCAAAGGCCCCAAATGTTTGCAAGAGCCTGGAAGAATCGAACACTCAATGTATGACGTGTTCAGTTCTCTAGTAGAACCAAAACTGCAGAATTTATGGTGGCTTTGGTCTACCTTGGAATGCCATGCTATATAAGAGAAGTAGTATTCCATGTAGGTAAGCCTTTTTTTATGCTTTGCTGCTACTTAAGTCACAGGTGAGAGAGAGAGAGAGAGAGAGAAAGACAGAAAGAAGAGAACAATTTAGGACCAAAAAAGTGAGACAAAGAATAGCAATGACATAAAGACAGAAAAAAAGGATCACTCAAGAAAAAGCAGTAGAATGGAGAGTCAATAGAAAAAAAACAGAGAAAATGATTACTTACAAAAACAGAAATGCTATTAGAAAGTAAAACAAAATATGAAAGACAGCACAGAGAAAAAAATGTCAAAAAAGACATATAAGATGACAATAACAGCACTGAGAATTTCCCCTGATTCTTCATGTGGCATTCAACAAAAAGGCACTACCCCTGAATTCTATCCCTTTTAGGAAAGTTAGTATGGGCCACTGTTGACATAACAAATCATTCAATTTTGAAGGTTTTTTTTAACCCAATTTCAGGACAAAGTTTCAAAAAGATAGTAACACTAATAAGACATTACAACTAAGGCAACCCACTAAATTTCTTGTGACTGTGATGTGTTACTGCTAATCAGTTTAATTTCTTCTATCAACTAATATCAGTTTTATTCACTTTGCTGGTTTCTGTTTAAAAGGATTTACTAAGTACAAAGATGGGTAAAGTTGGATAAATTCGCTCTGCAAATTAATTTGTGAATTTAGCACAGATTAAGAAGTGCAGATCAATCTGCAAAGTGCAAACTTTCACCGTGATTGGTGGAATTTTGCCCACAAAAAGTGGAATTTTGCCCACAAATGGCAGAATTTCACTCGCCGTTTGTGGTAGAATTTCCATTGTTTACAGGCAGAATTCTGCACTTTGCTGGCAGAATTCCACTGTTCACATGGAAAACTTTACAATTTCAGGTGAAGTCACAGTTTCTGAGGGTAGGGAAACATCGTAAAACTCCACAGATGTGAATTTTGTCCATTTTACGGCAAATTCACCAGCGGAGTAAAACTTTGCTGTAACTCTAAGTATAGCCCCACTAAGAAGCAACATCTTTCTGTGGATCCTGCTCCTACCTAAATACTATAGTAGGGTAGACTAAAGCATTTAAACCTTTGAAGAGTTCCTGACTTCTCAAGGGCTACTTTCAAATGATATACAGTACTGAGAAACATTTACTTCTTTATTTCATATGTGTATTTAGCTTGCACTTTTAAATAACAAATATGCTCTTATCATGAAAATGCAATCCTTGTTACCTAGACTTCACCTAACTTGCTGCTTATCTATGCCAAACAGCACAATCCTCTACTTGTAGCATCACAGTCTGTTACTAAGGAAATTATTATGATGTTACAAGCAGAGGATTATGAAGATGCTAAGTGTAGGCAAACACCAAACAAAATGGATGCTACAGGTTGCACTGTATATATCTTTATTTACTGTGACCACTCAAAACTCGACAGTTAACTCAGTAGTGCTTAGTCATGAGAAGTGGTCCAATCTCATTGTTCAAGAATGGTTCTTTTCAACATTTTTCATATGTAACCACCATTTATAATTCCTAGCCTACAGTCAGTGTGCCCTCATATGTTTTATCAGCTCACTATGAGCTTGTGGGCCTTGCTGTCTCTTGTTATCATATTCTGGTGATCACCTTCCCAACTGATTGTACAGCCACAGTAAATAATGAAGAAATATTTATAGTGTTGAGAATGGTGTCCAATTTGTTTGGAATTTGATGCGTGTTGGGGTGTCCACTCTTACTGTGATACATGAATCAGAGATTGTCTGGTGAGGGACTTGAGAATAATTAGCCTGGTGCATCTTTTGGAAGTGTAGACAGGCAGCCAGGACAGATCAGATCTACAGAAACATAGACAGTGATGGCAGATCAAGGCCTAACTGACCATCCAGTCTTCCTGTCATGTCTAACTGCAGTACTTAGGCTCTAGTGATCATCCCTCCCCTTTGCCACTGCCCCTTCTCTCTTACTAAGGCCATGTGTCTGTCCCAGCCACCTTGAATCTGACTACTGACTTTGCCTTAAGCATTTCCTCAGGCAGTTTGTTCCACATTCCCATGAATATTTCGGTGAAAAAGTGTTTGTAGATATCCTTCCTGAATCTTCCTCCAGCCAGTTACATAGATTTTTTCCCCTCACACTTGTGCTTGTGCTCTTAAGGTAAATATGTTCATATAATCTAATTTATTTATCCAATGCAGGTATTGTACTTGTACATTTCTATCATATCCTCTATCTAAGTTCTTTTTTCTGGAATGTACATATCAAAGTCATGCAACCACTCCATGCATTTCTTTACCTCCATGCCCCAAATTAGTTTATTCACCCTTCCCTGTTCTGCCTCCACATTCTTGCAGTCTTTCTGCAGCTGTGGACTCTAGAACCTTATGCAGAATTCCTGATGATCTGTACCATGACAGTATCCCCTTCCTTCCTTCCTTCCTTCCTTCTTTCCTTCCTCTCTCTCTCTCTGTTTCTTTCTTTCTTTCCTAAAATTGTATATTTACATATGCAATGGGTCAAAATAATTATTTTGGATTTAACTAAAAATGGGTCACTGATAAGCTAAATAGGAACAGTAGTCAGAATACATTGTTTTCAGCCACTGCAGGAACATTAGTATTTCAACACTGGAAAAATGGCATTGGGTGTATTGGGTCAGAAGTGAAATAATTTGAGGAACCTCTACTTAGGTTCTCTTGGACTTTAACATCACATCACGAAACTCTGAATTCCTGAGATTTGGCAGGCAGTTACCAGTCCTTATTCAAGGGCTCTGGACTTAGCAGAGAGACTTAATTATTGTTTCATTCAAAAGATGATTAATTCAAGTTGACGAATACATTGGCAGAGAAGTTTGTATATTGCTGCCATCTGCTCTCTGCTATTAAAGGGCAAACAGAGGGCTTCCAGTTCCAGTGTAATCTGTCGCTCATTTTTATCAGTTTATCACTCAGATCTAAATGGCATTCCACTGTTAAACTGGTTTTGTCTATTTCCTCTGTACATTACGTTTCAGTGGCACATGCAGCTGCTAGCTCTAATTCCAATTAGTTTGTAACATTTAAGTCATCTTTTGAAAGCCACAGGATAGACTGCATCTGTTAAAAGTGGAGCTATCACACATAAGTTACATGTGTCAGTACTGAGTTATATGGGTTTTAATATACATCGCTTTGAACTGTTTCATTAATTATATAGTTGCGTTATGTGTAATGTACCAATGTGTCAAGTTCCTGAACAAGCATAGCTTAATATTAAGAACCTGCTTCTAATTCTGTACTCAAAAGGTAATAGTATAGCTAGATAAAACACAATGCAAGTACCAAGTAATTCACTGAGAGTTCCAACAAATGCTTTTTTGTGAATAGCCCGTGCATTTCAGTTTGAACTTATGTATGATTCATCTGTGATTCCTGCTCAGAGACTATCATGTAATTCACAAGGATTGTTAAATGAAGTAATTTGAAGAACACAAAAAGTTAAATATAGTATGTTCTCTTGCATAACAAATATGTAATATGTGTACTATATCATTAACACAGAGTCCCCATTCATGTGATTTTTTTTCCTCTGGGGGGCCCACTTATTTTATATCAAATACCCAGTTCTTTTCTTTTAAACTAAGATGTTCTTTGAGCCCATTTTTTATTACTGCACAATTACTTTTGGTTGATACCAAGCCCACGTGCACATATACAATACATAAAGACATTCTAAGCAATGGTCTGCACTATCTCTTTCACTTCCACCACTGTTCTACATTTCAAGCCAGTATGGAACCTGGAACCACTACATACTGTAACATATAGTGTAACCATCTTTCCTAACCTAGGATATGCTTTTCATCTCAGTCCCTTACTCTGTTGACTTTTATTAACAATATCTTTATACAGCTTTGTCCAATCATAATTTGGTTTGAAGACATTTCTTCTCATGAGATAAAAAGATCTGATGCCTACTGTAATGATTTATACAAACTCTGAAACCATTTATAGATAGGTTTAACTGTCTTTCAATTGATAATTTTAGACACATAGATTTTTTTGATAATTCAGTGTACTGCTACTTATTTTTGTGATTTTTGCACTAAGATAGCCTGACAATAAGCACAGTTTCATGTAAACTATTGTACCTTGTATACTAGATGTTTGTTGTTTGTGATGTTATACATCTACAAAATCTGCCTTTCGGCTGATAGGCATGGTTTAAGGCAACAGAAATGTTTTGCAGATCTGTGTAAGCCTCAACAAGCACACATTCACATACTGTAAATTTTTGATGTTCACTTGTCTAATTTAAATCTCATGGAGGTAGGGGTTCTGGATTCTGATTAGCTCCCAAGGCTGTTAATTTATATGTAGTATATTAATGCACAGCAAAAAAAAAAATGGCACTTTGCACTTGGTTTGTTTTAGCCATTAGCTGTTCAGTACTGGGCCACTGTTACATTGAAGATCTTTCATATTGCTATCAACAGGATGGCAACAGACATCAATTACTGCTGTGCCTAAGGCTTGTCAGACAAGGACTTTCAGGCACCAATTGCATGTATCAGTCTGTTAATGTTAAGCTCTCTGATTGGAAGAAATTGCCAGAAAAGATTAACAATGAACAAAAAGTATGGACAATTGGTGATATATTTCTGTATTGAAAAAATCACACCACTTCAGATAATGACTGTTAAAGGAAACCCAGCAATGACAGCTTGACTATTAAAAAGAAGTGTAAGTTTAAAGACCAGATAACACATGAATATGTTATTTGAGTCACGCCGTGTTAAGTACTGCATTTTTATTATTCTTAATGCATATTTATTTATTCTAATATTCATGCAGATATTAAACAGTGCATATTAAGTGTGACTCTATATAATTTATAGACAGGATCTATAGTAAAAGTAATTAAAAACCTATTGAAAATTAGAAGCTTAGTCTAAGGTTAGTCTACTGATAGTGCTTATACATAATTTAAAAAGTATCTGGGAGGATATCTAAGATAAATACTTATTTATTTTCTCTATCCTAGAAAAGGCAGCAACTGCTGCACCTCAGTTATGAAGTACTTTTGGCAATATAGATCTATAGTATGTATGTCTCAGTTGGGCCATCTTCTTTTACATTTGGCACATAGTGAAATACTTTTAAATTGACTTATGATCTGTAAGCCTCCCCAAATATGAAACAGTCTAGCTTGTAATACTTTCTGATCTTTTTGTATCAAAGTCTGACACTTTTTTGTGGCAAGTACAGTACATCCTATTGGCACCAGTAGGCATGTATTATTGAGCATGTCTACCAAGAGCAACATTTTCATCAATTTATGGGAAACCGTTCCTGAAGTGATGTATGTGGAGAAATGTGCAACACATTTATATGAAACTATTGTGATGTTTAGCCTTTTCACAATCCAGCCACAGGATCAAAAACACTGTGAAATTGAAACTGGCTGTGATCCAGCACAGATTCCAGCATGGATTTCCAGAAATGTGATATGAATCATTTGAAGCAGTGAGTCTCTGCTTGCCTCAGGAGTTGGCTGGACATGATCTAAACCTTAGCCATTACCAAGCTTAGGGATGAACAATAGAAAACCAGTCAGTTAGCCATATTGGATTCTGACCCACACCTATGAACAATTGACTTTGAATACCCAATTCAATCTGCAGCTGCTCCCCTTTCCCTGGATGGGGGTATATATGTGAATTGGAGGAAGTTTCCCCCATCCCTAATCAAAAGAACAAAAGCAAACACTCACATAAAAAAAAGTGTAATGGAACTATGAATCTCGAGTGTAGCCAGGGATTATTGTTTTCTCCATGCACCTTCAAACTGGTGCCCCTCCAAATCTAAAATGAGGTTATATACGTAATTCCTTGCTCTTAATAATAGAGCTTTATTTTAAACTGTCACTGCCATTATCCTGTGGCCTCACAGGCCACATTCAAATACAGCAGTGATATGCCTTTCTCCATTAGTTCTTATAATTCCAAATTAGAATGATAAAGGTTATAAATGTGGCACATGATTTGAACTAAGTTTGGAATAAGAACATTAAGAAGTGAGTACTGTATGTCTACCCACACCCTTGATATTAACACTGAAATCCTGAATCTGGCCACTCAGAGCAATAGATCTGAGGATGACTTCAGGAATTGAGCTGAAATGTCCCTGTACAAATGCAGAAGTGAAAAAAAAAGAACATAATCACAAAATGCGAGGAAGTCTTTTAGTGTTCTAGTAACCCATCCCTCACTATTTACATGCTAGATAGGAATCCATACTGTATCCTCCATTAACTGCCACATAAAATAATCTGATGACTTATTATAAGTTAATAGATCCTCTGAGGGTCATTTCTTATGCTACTGCATCAGTAAGTCCTGATGTGACAATTGGGTGACAGTGACAGAAAGCAAAGCTGGGTGACTCTTGCTGCCCCAACCTCACATGATGACTGTTATACCATACAAGACACCCTTCGGAGGACTTATAAACATATTGCTAATCATTTATGTGAACTCAATAGATTTAGGTTATATTTTTAAAAACATTTTAAAAATGGAATGTGGTAGTGTCCCCCCCCCCCCAACACAGGCACACTGCTGAAGTGGAGCATTCTGCTGTAATGACCCTGAAAGAAGTGGCAACTGTATAAAGGACATTGTCAAAATGAATATTGTATTTTGAATGGGGTCCCTGTGCAAATGAAATATAAAAATTGTAGGCAATCACCTCCATGGTAGTCAAAAAAAAATACATAGATTAATAAAAAAATAAAAAAAGAGCATATAGCAAATATAAGAAGCAATGTACAGAGGTTAATTGGAATAGATTTAAAAGTAAAGCAAATAAAGTCAAGTTAATAATAAGAAAGGCAAAATCTGAATTTGACTATAATCTGGCTTCCGTAACACAAGATAACAAAAATAAATGTTGTAATTATCTTGGATCTATTAAAAATAATACACCAAAAGTTGGACCTTTAGTAATTAATAATAAGGTTGTATCTGATGAGCTGACTTTAGCAAATGAGTTTAATCTAGACTTTACTAGTATATTTAAGAATAAAGAAAATATTAATAAATTGGTTGATAATGACAAGGATCCGTTTTTTCCATTTACCACTACTGAGGTGTTGGATGTTATTAATAACTTTAAGAACTCTGCCTCTCTTGGACCAGATAATATTCCTGTTACCCTTCTAAAGGGAATTTCTTGTGAAGTAGCAGGTTTTCTTTGCTTACTATATAATAAATCTATTATGGAAGGAGTGGCTATTCAAGAATGGAGAGAGGCAGTAGTAATCCCAATTCATAAGGGAATGTCTAGGCAGGATGTGAAGAACTATAGACCCATTAGTCTTACTTCCTGTGTTGGGAAAATCCTGGAAAAACTAGTTTTACATAGAATAAATGAACATATTGCAAGAAATAATCTGAGTGATATATATTCAATATGGTTTTACCTCTAGTAGATCATGTCAAAATAACTTAATACATTTTTTTGAGCCAATTAGTGCAGCATTAGATGTTGGCCTACCAGTGGACATAGTGTTCCTAGATTTTGAAAAAGCATTTGATTCCATATCCCATAGGATATTGTTACAATGCCTATCACATATCAAACTTCATCAGAATCTTATAATGTGGATTAGGTCATGGTTGATAAATAGAAGACAATGTGTCTCAATAAGGGGCTTTAAATCCCCATGGAGTACAATTACTAATGGATTGCCTCAGGGTTCAGTTTTGGGCCCAGTTTTATTCAATATACTTATTCTGTCAATGCAAACTACACATGGCGTTTGGCTAAATAAGTATGCTGATGACTGTAAATTGGGTTGTGTAGTGAATGATATAAAATCTATGCATTCTCTACCAAAGAATTTAGATGATGTATTTAAATGGGCAGAATTAAATGGGGTGGTCTTTAATACATCTAAGTGTAAAATCATGCATCTGGATAAGGAAAACAGATTGTATAATTATTGTATAAATAAGAATTAATTAATAACTATTACCTCTGAAAAAAGATCTTGGAGTTGTTATAACTAATGATTTTAAATTCTCCAAACACATTAATAATACAGTGAAACAATGCCATAGATTATTGAATTGCATTTTTAAAAATATTAAGAGCATGGAAGCAGAGGCACTATTACCAATCTATAATAGCATTATTAGACCACATATTGATTATTGTTCCTCCTTTAGTGCACCAACATTAATTGAACAAAAAGTTAAGGTAGAAAAGATACAAAGAAGGTTCACTAAGAAAATAAAAAATTTTGAGCGAAAAGATTATGGTGATAGACTAAAAGGTCTCAACCTGTATTCACTAGAATATCATTCCTTATGTGGTGACTTGTGCCTAATCTTATAAGGCATCTAAGGATAGTGCCCTTTTTGAAACTCTTTATCTTGAATGGTATCCCACTGAAATGACTACTAGGTCTCATAAGTTAAGATTAAAATCTTTTATAAATAAAAATGTAAGGAGAACTCTTTTCTTTACCCAGAGAGTTATTCCACATTGGAATTCCTTGTCTCATGAAGTAGTATTCCATTCAAATTTGGATCAGTTTAAATTTAACTTTGATGCCTTTATGGGTGAATTAAAGTATAAGTTCCACCTTGGTTAAGGGTGTTGAGTTTTTTTAGGACTTGTCCCTCAAACTTGTATATAACTATGAACCTATCAAGAGGTCCTGTGGGTCTGCATGCTGATTGGGTGAAATCATATAAGTGATTTATAACTTGAAATTATTGACCTAAACAGGAAATAGTTATACAAAGATTTGGTATATAAAATGTGTATAGGCTGAAAAACATCATAGTTGTTTCAGAACTCTACTCCAAGCCACAACAAACAGTACCGGAAGGCATTACTTTTGGTGTGTTGCACAGACACAAAATCACAAGGAATGGTATTTGGCTGTGGAATGTGCCACCCAGAAAGACTTGAAAATACCACCAAAAATGAAATTGCTGGTGTTTACGCTCCCACCACTGCAAACTCTATCGCTCTCTAACCTTCCTTCCTTCCACTGTCTCACAGATGTATCTCACACTGTGCCAAACTAACCTCCAAATTTTGGTTCGGAGTGCTCCCCTCTTATCTCTCATCCTCTCTCTCCACTTCACATTCCCCCACCCACTCTGTCAGATCTAATGACACTTGCACCTTGAAGGTCCCTCCCTGCTCCACCCTCATTGGTCAGACTGGTTTCACCCATCACTTCCCTAAAATCTGGAATTCCCTCCCCCCTGAAATATGACACTCCTCTTCCAAATACTCCCTTACCTCCACCCTACATAATCACCTCTTCCTCAGCTGTTTCTGCTTTAACCCTCCTTAATACCTATCCCCAGTTTCTGCCTTCCCACCTTGCCCCCCCAGCAGGGTTCTCAACATCCTGAAGGGGGAATCAGGAAATGGCTACCCCGTCTTCTCATTTTCAGTTCTTGCCTCTCCACCTCTCTTCTCCACCTGCCCTAATGGGTCACCCGTGTGCACAACCTACCCCATCCTTTTTACTCCAACAGCACTTGCGTACTACCTCAAGCCTGCTCCTGGTACACTCATGCACTATAATGGTGCTGTTGCATTATTACTGTTTTGTACATTTATATGTTCTTTTCTATGATTTTGGACATGTATTATAATTTACACAATGTTCCACTACTGTTTATTGTACAATACCTTGTGTTCCAACTGTTGCATAATCTTACAATGTTGTATTGTTTGTACTACCCACATACTATTGTAACTGATCATCCTTCACAACCCTATGAAACCCCTCCAGGTCACACCGTGAGATGAGCAACTTGTTGTTCGGTGTACCCTCCAGGTGAAACATTTCAATAAATAAATAAATAAAATACTATTCCTGCTGAAAACCCCATATTCTACAGAATATCCACATATTCCACACTGAAATTCTGTGTATTTGGGAGTAATATGATCAATACTGCTTGTCTGCCCTGTGACATATCTTAGTAACACAGAACATATGTTGAGCATCTTAGAAAATTAAACCGTTATTAAAAAAGTCTGGGCAATGGGATTCAAAAGTCTGTTTAGTAGAAATGTTCTATTGTGTACACATTTGGATACCACTGCAAATTATCCCATTATTCTATTTTAGACTCTGGGACACACAGTAGTATTGAATGAAATGATGCAGACTGTCCAGATACACCATGGTGTATCATTGAAAATCCCTGTTTATTTAAATTGGATTCCTGTTATATGTCCCTATATATCCAGACATAATGTACAATGCAAAGTGAAGGAGTCTAACACGTTTCAATATAAGAAAAATAGAAGGACAAGAGGACACAGCATGAGATTAGATAGAGACCAATTAAGGGGTAATGTCAGGAAGTTTCTTTATCACAGAAAGGGTGGTGGATGCATGGAACAGCCTACCTCAGGAAGTGGTGGATATGAATACAGTGCAGAACTTCAAACAGGCATGGGATAGGCATAAGGGAGCAATACAGATCAGTATGAATAGATAGGCCATTGACAGAGTAAAGGCCTGTGGCACATCCATAAGGAAGACAAAATGGGCAGACTGGATGGGCCGTGTGGTCTTTATCTACCATAAACTTCTATATTTCTATGTCACTGGCTGCCACTATAGTCCATTTTAAAAAACTGTGACTTAGTCATGTCCAGTTTGCAAAGTTTATGCCATGTATGGATACCATTGTAAGACCAAGTGTACTGTAACCAGGTCTATCATTTACATCAGTGTCTACCCATTTTAATCTAAACTTGTGTGCATACTCATTTTAATCCAAATGTGTGTGTAAAGTACCATTAAACAGCTTAAGATGCTAAGTACAAGTCCAGCCTTTGAAAATTGTTCCAGTAAGATAGAACCTGGTCTAGCCATGACAAGACAGTGCCTGAATCCTGAGACTGATATACTGAGTTTGAAATAACTCACCAGAACAGCAGTTGACATGATGAACACTTCTCTGTAGTCCCAACATGAATGTGTGGTTTGTTGGCAATTTACTATTATGTATAGCACTATCTTGGATCAATTGTTGCATGGTGTTACAGTCTCATATTGCAAACAATATGTTCATTATCTTTATTTGTACTAATACTACTACTACATTGATCAATAATTAATTTACAGTTTCACCCAATAGATATCACAGTGAAATGTTGCAGTCTGAGGCACATATCGGCTTGGGTCACTCCCTCAGCCCCAGAGTGTACACGTGATTCAAAATGTTCTATGCTTAACCTTATTCCAAATGGCCTCCTGGAGCTGAGTGAAAGGAAAACTGTCAGCACTGTAACATCCTACCTCCTTAATCCTTACTACTCCCCCATTGGGCTTTTTACAATCCAAAATATTATTCTACATTTTTCCAACTCTTAAAAGTTATATTTTGAAAGACCAGCAATCAAACAAATATGGCAGATACTGTGTGGCACCATCCCCTGTTACAATGTAGAGTACTGTTGAAATCATACGACTGTGCAGTGCTGAGGTAGACTGCTAAAGGACATGGCATCACACTGTGCCTCCCTCTGGTCTGACTGCAGATATTTTGAAAGTTACATTTAGTGAGTTGGAAAGCTTTAAAAAAATGGTTGGAATTGTGAAAAGCCTAATGATAGTGGTGGGAGGGTGGTTAAGGGTTAGACAGGATATTACAATAACAGTAGTTTTCCTTTAAAGTCTGAAACAGTCCATCAAGTGTTCCAGATGTGAGTTGATACTAACTGTGCTCAGTTTACTGCATCCCAAAAGTCTATATATCTTTGTAAAGACCAAAACGACTGCATTTAACTGAGATCAATTCTTTTTTAGACTTATTTATCTTAGCACTAGGAAAAAACAAACTGGGATTTCAAAATTGTTTCTTTTATGAAGAAAAAAATGATGTTGCCTAGATCATTTCTGGTTTTGTAGATCACATAACATATCTTCACCCACTTTTTGGAAACAAAATACAGTCTTGGCAACTTTTCTTTTTATGGCTATTATTGTACAGCAGGAATTATTAAACTGTAAATAGTGTATAGTAATCAAAAAAAGCATTTTGTATGACTTTGTGTGCAATAAGATAAGGGTTGCACTGCTTTCTTGGATTCATGTAGACATTTGTTCCAATTTAAAAATTAAAAAAGTGAGAAAGTTCAGTTTTACCATTTTTGTTGTGGCTTTGTTATTTTTGCATAAAATAAACAAGCAATGGGTGTGATAAGTACAGACCACTGACTGCATCCCAAGGGATACTTTTGGGTCTCAAGAAGAATGGAGTCACGCTTATTTACATGTAAATGTGGAAGTAATGGTAATGGAGGAAGTGGGTGTTATACTAAGACTTACTGAAAAGAATGTTTTGCAATATTTAATCTCACTTGAATATAACACTTTGAGTACAGTATATTGTCTGTTGGAAGAGGGCCAGATAGCATAAACAATGTTGTGCAGTGCACTTAGCCTTAAATTGTTCTGAATGGAACATGGTTGCCTAACTTAATGGTAACTTGTCATTTTTAACAACCTACTAATGAGTGAGAGCTATCTCCCACAATCAGGAGTGGACCTTAGTGCAAGTAAATATTTCATACCATAGCTAGAGTTCCTTGTGGTGTTCTGGAGTTCTCCACGGGGGGGATTCTCCAAGGGGTGGGAAGTATGTGCTAATGACATGTATCCCACCCATGGAACTCTCCACCCACAGGAAGAAGCATGGTGGCCATATTCACAGACACTAGTCTCTTCCATGGCCCTGCCCCCATGGCATGCAGGTGAATGGGTCCATCAGGTGAACACTGGTGGGCATCCAGTGGGATGCCTGGACCCATTCCACCACTAGATCCCTTGCACCACATGAAGCCATGGCTGCAGGGACTTTTGGGGGACCATGAACACAAACATTGGGCGTGTGCCTGAGTGGCAGCCACCAGACCTCACTTTGGCACAGGTGGGCTGGGGTGACATGATAGGGGGCCCTATGGTGTGTGCCACTGCTGGTAGCATACCAGTGGGGGGCACACAGTGCCTATGACTGCTTCAGAATGTGTAGTCTGTGCTCCCCCTCACCTGGCACTCCACACTGTCATGTATAGCACAGAGTATGGGCACACCCCCTGCACCACCTCCCAGACCACTCCATTGCAGAGTTCACCAATGGGCCAGGGGATCCAGCACAGAACAGCCCCATGCCTCTTTGGTGAATCAGGCTTAGGGGCACAGCAGCCACAGAGTGTCTATGAGCCACAGATACATGATGCATAGCCACTCCGCAACTTGGAAAATAGGACATCCATATGTATAGTCATAAACAGACACATGGAGTAGCTCATTACAGTTTCTTTTCACAGGAGTTATTCTGTCTAAGACATTTCAGTTGGCAATAGCTGTCCTTCTTTCACCTTGTGCCATTAAAAATGGGTAATAACTATAACTGTAAAAAAGGAAGTGATCAAATCTTTATGGGATTCTAGTAACAATACATATTTTAGGTTGTTTTCCTCAGATGGATCTGTTAATCTAAGTGTACTAGACAACTAAAAATCTGCAGTTTGATGTCC
The DNA here is from genome assembly GCA_016271365.2 of Neoceratodus forsteri. Taxonomy (NCBI): domain Eukaryota; kingdom Metazoa; phylum Chordata; order Ceratodontiformes; family Ceratodontidae; genus Neoceratodus; species Neoceratodus forsteri. The sequence goes on along the minus strand of CM028132.1, from coordinate 235,770,515 downwards.
ATACATATGGAAACTATATTTATTGTAAAATGCTAGTCACACTGCTTCATTCTCTGTATCCCTACTCTTCCAGTAAGCTATGTAGTTATTCTTTAACTTGTGCTACCTACACTCATGTGGCACTTATTTATGGTGTAATAACCTTTTTTTGACTGCTGGTGTTATATCCTCTCATAAAACAGTCACCTGGAGGTCTGTGGGTTTCTTTTTGCTGATGCATGTGAGGCCATTTTTCATCCATTTTTATTTCTTTTCCATTTCCCATTTATTCATGTTAGAGCCTAATAAGGCATGCCTGAAGTCTGCTTACTGCTTTGTAATACCAGTGAGATGCACTCAAATGTTCTAAGTAGCATTTTATACTCTGCCAGTCTTAGAGAAAACAAAGATCATCAGTCAATTATTTCACAATAGTTTAATTAGCAATAAGGCAAAGGCAAATATATAAAAGTTCGTAGAACTTTATGGCACAAATTAATTAGATTGGTGGCTGGCTTCAAACGTCACACTGGTAACAGAACTATGAGAAGACCTCAGTAATTTCAGTACAAAGATGAAACAGGGCAAATGTGACACAGTTGCAAAAAAGCCCCAACGGTTGCAGTTGAAATGCAACTTGTGTAACTATTATTAAATTAAAAGGTAAAGAGTAAACTTCCACTACTATAAAGGTTAGAATTAAAAAATAACTTTGCTCACTGATAGGATGGTACAGTGACATTGTCTGAAATATTGGTAGCCTGAATTCACATCCAGAGCCTGATCAAGCAACCAGTAGCAGTGACAGGAGAAAGATTGAGTGGCTTATATGGCACATTCATCCTTTGTTAATTGCTCCTGCTGCAAGACTGCCAACTAAGTCACCAGAGATGAGAAATATTGCTCGGCACTTGCAGAGTCAATAATCCAGGAAAAAATACATTTTTAATATTTATTCCAACACCACAGAGGTCCATACCAGTACCCAAATGCCCCAGTGCTTCAACCGAACAGGGTCTTTCTCGGGGGGGGGGTCCATCCCCAAGGAACCCTCTTGGGTTGAAGTGCTGGGGCATTTGGGTGCTAGTCCATACCTCTGTGGTGAGGAAATAATTATTTAAAACTATTTCTGCCTGGATTATTGACTCTGCGAGTAAGAAGCCATTTTTCTCCTCCTCTTCCTCATCATGGTATAGGCTAGCCGCCTTGCTCTGCACTGCTGCCTGTTACTCCCTGGATCCTGCTGCACACTGTTTTGATTAAGTCACCAGAGATGATATTGCAGCCAGGAAACGCTAGTAGACACAGAGATGCATGCATGTAGTATAGGCATGCACACATTTCTGCATTCTTGATGACATCCAAACACTCCCCATGAGCTATGGAGTCCCCTACTGAGAAGGTAACTAGTCTCCAGCTTCCTCCCAGCACCAGCCCAGAAAAATCTGAACAGCAGAGCTAGGCATTGGCTCCTTTTAGTCTGAATTCCACTGGGATGGCAGTCAGTGACCACGGAGACAACATGGAACCAGTTGAGCAGGTCGTTAAAGTGGACCAAACTAGATCAGATGCTAGGATGGAAGTTAAAGCAGTTGTGGACTCAAAGAGATTTTGAGCCTCCTAGTGGAAAGCAGAATGTAGTAAGTAGAATGGTAAAATACAAACCTGCCAAGCTTTTCCCTTAGATATTCTTTAATATTGATAACATAGCTCTCAACCTGTTATCACTTAAATTAGGAACATTGAACCTAAACATGAAAAACAAGATCAATGTCTGAAATTCAAACTCAGAATTCTATATAAATTAGTGCAGTACTCTCGTGTTAATATACTGTAGCTTGCTGCTCCATGAGCATGAAAGGTTAGATTAATAGTACTTCGATATGAAATCTCACTGGAGAACACATTTTCTTATGTGATCATTTCCCAAAGGAAAAATGGGACATATTCCAGCTCAGTTCAGCTACTGTACATTTTGGAGGTTAGGGATAGGGGAGAAGATGCAAATGCATAAATTAACAGTCTGCAATAGAGCACAATAACCATGCAAAAAGTAATGTAACACAATGTACATTCAGCAACAGTTTACAATACAACAGAAGAGTGCTACATAGTTATAATTACTGTTGAGTATTTAATAAGTTCAGAACATTTCTTCAGCAACTGCTGTATGAGCAAGGCAGAAATTGTTGCATTAGAGATGTGCAGTACGGAATATATCAGTTAAAACAGATAGTTCAGTGCACCCCAAACACACACTCACACACACACACACACACACACACACACACACACACACACACACACACACATACATATTGTTAATGCAGTGTGGGAAAACTTGCTCACTTAAATTGTTTTGGTTATGTCAGACAAGGAGGAAAACTTGATCAAAGGTTAGAGATGTGATAAGAAAAAGTGGCTTGTCAGGAATCTGGGGAAGGAAATGACCCACGGATATTGCCCTGTAGGCAGTAAGAGGAAGAAGGTAAATGATAAAGAAGAGATGAAATGTAACAAAGAAGGATATTTGATTAATATTTATGGATGTGTGGTACCATGTAGCAGAGCTGACCAACCCAGTATTAAATACAAATCACAGTGGTGTGAGCATGTGTGTGTTTGTGGCAGATTTGAACAAAATGGCAGTAGGCATTAAAATGGAGTTCAGTCTGGCCAGAGAAGTTTTGAAATCAGCACTGTAAATGTAATCATACTAGTAAAAGACAGGGAGTATAATTTTTTATTTGACAGTATGGCAATGATAGGAAGGCGGGCTTTGTTTCTGTGGAGGGTACCAAGATTGTGAAAGCGTTTGCCAAAGCTTACATCTAAATGTTGGGAGTCAATTACGATAATGGCTAATCCAGACTCTTAAGGTACAACAGTTCCCTTGCTTCAGCCAAGAGCCTTTGAAGATTTAACGTGGTGGGGGGCTGCAAGTTTGGTCAATTTAGGCTGTGAATCAAAGTTTGCAATGACTTATTTTTGAGCATTTATGTCAAAAAATTCCGTGTACATTCCATCAATCCTTCCACTATCCATAACTCTGCCTCAACTTTAGCCTTTCACAATGATCAGCTTTCTTCATTGCTTTTGATAATTTCCCCACTTTTTTTCCCCTGCTTTTTCTTGTGCCTCTTGATGGCCTACCTTTTGTCCCTCATAGCCTCCAGTACCCCCATTGAAAACCAGACTGGTTTCCTCGCTCACTCTTTTAGGCAATTTTCCTCATGCATGTGTCTATCCACTCTGCTATGTTCCATGTCACTATTTGACATTTAGTCTCAACACCCTCTACCTTCCTCACCCCACACAGTTTCCCCTAATCCTTGCCTTCATGGCTCTGAGGTTTGTTGTCCTTAGGTTCAGGATCATGGCTCTTAATGATGATCATATTCCTTCTGTGATTATTTAAAACCACACTGAGCTGTGGTTCCTAGTCCCTCCAATTTCCTTAACCTCTGCTTCCTTCACTGTGTCCATTTTTGACAGTACTGTCTGTTTCAAGTTGGTTTCGTGACCCAATGCATTAGATAGCAGTCGTCTATGATGTCGAGTAGCAGCTGATTTCTCCAAATGATGGCTACATGAGCCATCCAAATAATACCTTGCATGTTTAGGTTTCCCAATATCACTATTTCACCCCTTGCAAGTTTTTAAAGATGCACCAAGAGTTCTTATGAAAGTGGAAAGTTAATTTAGTTTTATGTTATTACAGAGAACTCTAACAGAGAGGAGGCTAAACACAGTCTGCTTTATATGGTTTACATAATAAGGTATATGCACAACATACAGAGATGAGATTTATGATTTATATTACATAAAAAAAAGATGCATAACAAGGATCCTAACAAATTGTATAAATTATATATTTTTAAGTGCAACAAACTGTTGTTAATGTGTTTATAGGAATAATGATAAAAGAGAATGGAAGTAAAATAAAGAGGAAGGTTGGGACGTGATGGTGAGTTTAACACAATTCAACAGATACAAAAATGTTTTTCTCAGTCTAGGTACAGACTGAGACATGAAATACAAATAGAGAAATACAAAAATTCAAGGAGTCCTGAGGAAATTAGGTATCATGAAACATTGGTTGTAATACTGAAAGTCATTTCAAAAATGAATACAAACACTAAAGGTTTGTGATGAATGGATGTGTCCTAACTTTGCATTTGAGCTTTAAATCATATCCATCAGGACAACAACTTCTTCACGAAATAATATTTTTCTCATCCTAGGGCTCTCTAGGATCTAAGCATTAGCATGATGATGTGACATATCTGCAGGAGATCAGATATCATAAGGGTAGCATCAGATATGGAGGGAGATGTGTGCTAATGTCAGGAGCCTAAGAAATAAGATCTGTAACCTCCAGGTGATGATGGCCGAGGCACAACTGGACAAGATAAAATAGTTGTGATAGGATGTGGACAACACAGTACTGTGAGTGGGAATTGAGGGTACCTACTGGGGTAAAACGTAGGATACATAAAAGGGGAAGGGAAGATGGGTGGCATTATATGTAAAGAAGGGTGTTTAGCCTCAAAACTCCAGAAAGCATGCATGGTCATGGGAGCTGAACATTACGGGTACAGGTTATTAAGGTGATGGAGAAAGATTAGGGTCATAGTGGTATGCAGTCCTCTGGCACAGAAAGAAAAAAACATACAAAGAGCTAGGTGAAGAGGTTAACAGGATAGCAGGTTTGGGAAAGATGCTGTTATTTGGGGATTTCAATTAGTCTGATAAACTTTAGACTGGAGCATCATAGAGCAGTGAGTTTAGAGCCAGATCCATTTTGGTAGTGAAGATGCAAGAGGCATTTCTGAGCCAAATAGTCAAGGAACACCAAGGGAAGAGGCCATATGGGGCCTAGTCAAATCAAGTAGGCTTAGTATCTGAAAGAGATGCTAACAAACCAAGCTAGGACAGTATGTAATGTACAGAAAATAAAAGAGCAACCTTAACAATACAATCTATTTATTTATTGAATTATGTTGACTGTATAGGCCCACTTAGACTAGAAGTCCCTTTGTCAGGGGTGACTCAGGATTAATTACATGTATGGAAGCATGGAAACATAACACAAAAGCAGAAAGTCAATGAGCGATACATATCAAAATAAAAGCTGTAAGTCAATGAACAATACAAGATGTAACAACAAGACATAAACATAAGGTCACAAAGGTGAAATAAATATGTTTCATAAATAACACCAAGCACAGCTAGGAATTTAGGTAGAAGATCATTCATAGGACATACATGGTACAACAGGTTCATATGGATCAGGAGTAGCAAGTCAAAGAAATACAAATACTGTCCATAAAGTAACCATCCAGTGAATACAAGCACATAGACTATGATGATCAAGGAGAAGTGCCTTGAGCCCTTTTTTGAAGCCACCAATAGAGAACCACTGTAGAAGTACTACTGGAAGGACATTCCAGTTTGTGGGGAAAGAGAAAGCAAAGGATCTTTTGCTCACACAAGGCCTGGTCCTCAGTATCTCAAGAAGAGCATTACTGAATGACCTAAGCATTCTCCCAAGAGGTTTTATAGCTAATACATTCCTAAGGCAAGGAGGGGAATCACCATTGACAAGTTTGTATGCTAAGCAGAGGAGGGGGTAGAGGCAGTGTAGCATAGTGGCAGGATAGTTGAATCTCTCTACAAAAGAGGGCTGGTCGTGGGAACAAAATATATCACAATGGTGAATCCTTGGTGTGGTACCAGCAGCAAACCAACCCATTTTACTGCACAGGACCATTAGCTTATTTACTTCTGAGGACCTTGGAGTCTGCAAGATTGGTGCACCATAAATTATGGCTGGTAGCAGCATTGGATAGAAATAGTGTGATATGAATCATTTGTCAGATAACTACTTGGACAATAAACCAACCCAGTTTTCTGGTGCAGGGACATTGAGGTATGCTCAACATGGCACTTAAAGGAGAAGTCCTGATCTATGTGCCCTTCAAGATCTTCTTTGGGGATATCTCTGTCATCAGGTCACACCTATGGAATTTAGCTGTCAGGCATCAGGATCACATGGAAGTTTTTTCTGCCGCAGTCTGTTAGGGCTCCCCCATGCTGACATTAGACTCCGATGTCACATACCCCATATAAGGGTGGGCAGCTCCACTCTTTCTTCAGTTCTTTTCTGCCATTGACCATTCACGCACAGACTCTGTGGAAACTTTGTTGCTCAATTCAACCACCAAAACAACTCACCTTTTTCTTTGGTTTTCGCTTTTTTGTCTTTGTATGTCAAGAACTAACCCTTTGTTGGCTCTCTTCTGTTGCTGCCGCTACTGAATGAAGATTTCTTCAACCAACAACCACAAATTCTGTGTCTGCTGTCTTGGGCCTGGCCACAGCATTCTCTCCTATGAGTTCTGTCTGAAGTTCAACCACACCACCTGGTGCCGATGCAAGAAAGCCCTGCAGAAGTTCCTCATGGAGCAACATTCAGCCAGCAGAGAGCAGGGGTCCTCTGTGGCTCCTCCTCCCAATTTCTAGCATCTTCTTTGGTCTCTTAGGCCACCAAGAACTGGAACAAGTCCTCAGGGAAAAACTCGCATCGTGATAAGGACCAGCCTATGGATCCTTCCACCTGACATTGATCCTGGTCCCCTTTGGATTCTTCCTGCTCGTCTGGGATCACTCCATTGAATGCTTCAGTGTCAGCACCTCTCACCATGCAGGCCTCTGCTCCTGTCATGCCCCCCCCAGAGGTGAATTAGCCCAGCCTTCACAGGGCTCTGAAGGGGCTGTTTGCCTCTGTGTTGTCAGCTCCAGCCCTGCTCTCAAGACCTCTTGAATCTTGAGGTTCACAGGAGCTGGGCCTCACCTCTTCTACTATAGTTAGCAGTGGTTTATCGGAGCTGGATTCTGTGTTTCCTCCATCAATACCTGCATTGATGACACTCCTTTCTCTAGCTGTCAACCTCAATGCTATTCTCTCCTCCATTACCATGATCTCATACAACAATTTGTTCCACCACCCAGGCAGTCATCACTTACACCATTGGGTTCTGCCTCCATGTCACTGCAGTTTGACCTGTCCACCCCACAGCTTCTAGAGAACTGTCAGTACTCCAACTGTCAGTCCCTGCTTCAGAACAGGTTGATGTCGAGGAGGAATACCATCTGGACCTCATCCTCTGTGAGGAAGAGGAAGAGGAATAGGAGGAAGACATTGAAGTGGACTCCTCTGATAGATCTACTATTTCCTCCACAAGTCAGGACTCAGTCAAACACATCCCCAGGTCTCTTCCAGAGGACCCCTCCTTCTTCAACATTATGAAGCATTATAAAGCAGATCTCTTCCTCTATGGGGTTCCAAACTGAGGAAGAGGAGGTCACAAAGAAGAAGAATCTGATAGATTTCTCGAAGATTCCAGAATCTCCTCCCAAAGTTATTCCTCTCTGCTCCTAGCACTGAATGATGCTGCCTCTGTTGCCTGCTACAACCAGCTATGGCCAGAAGGTCTGATAAGCTTTTTCCAGGCACCTCAGAGGATGCTCTTTTATGAAGCCCAGCCAGAAACTGACTTAGTGATAATTAAGGCTGCTCATGACAGGACTAAGGCCCCTAAGCACCTTAGTTCCCTGCCCCCTTACTGGGAATCTAGGATGGTAGACTTCTGGGGCAAGAGAACATTTGTCTCTGCCACTCTAGGCCTTAGAATTGCCAATTACGTGCCTCATTTGATTAAGTACCAGAATACCCTCTGGAGCAAGGGCATAGCTGCTGCTCAGGCCCTCCCTGATGGTTACCAGAGGCAAAAAGCTTCTTAAAGTTCTCCAGGCCTCAGAAGATATCAGTAAGCATATCCTCAGGGCCACCTATGATATTGCTGATACTACAGCAAGGGCAGCTGCTTCTGGCATTTGTCTCACAAGGCTTGATAAATCATTCTCTGCTCAGTTGGAAGCTTGCTGCTCTTGGACTGGCTGATCCCGCTGTTGATTTTATTTTTGATTTTCTGCAAGGGCACTCGCAGTTTGTGTCTATTGGTCCTATTATATCTTCAGTTTGCTTCACTACATGTGGAGTACCTCAGGGGTCAATTCTTGGACCCCTGTTATTTTCACTGTTTATTAATCAAGTTCCTTCAATTTTTGGTAAGTGTAAATGTGTGTTGTATGCTGATGACTTGATTTTGTATTGTCAGGGAAATTCCATTGATTACATAAACATGATGTTGGATGCTGAGTTTTAGAAATTATGTTATTGGCTGACCACAAATCTGTTGCTCTTAAATGTTCATAAGACCAAAGCCATGATGTTTGGTAGTCCTGTTAGACTTGGTGATCAACCTTCCCTGACTATACATGATATTCAAGGAAACTTACTTGATCAAGTGTCAGAATTTAAGTATTTGGGAGTCATTTTAGACCTCCTTGACTTATCTCCCTCAGGCGAAGTCAGTGAAACAGAAAATACATTGTAGGTTGGGTCAACTATATAAATTTAAAATGGATCTGTCCTATGATTCTCATTTGAAATTGGCTATTGGGGTTTTAATGCCATATTTTGATTATGTTTCACCATTGTATTTCAAGTTGGGGGTTAAAGAGAAACAAATTCTAAGTGTTGTTTACAGCAACATCTGTATGTTTGTTTTGAATGTGCCTACCATGACCCATCATTGTTTTCTATATTCTTCATTGGGATGGCTGTCACCCCAGTTTAAACATGAGTTTGCTTTAGGTAAACTGGTTCATCAGGCCATTTATTTGAACGGTTTATTAATATTGTCAGATTTGGTTTTGATTTATGAAGTACAGGCGAATCTTAAAACATTACAGGGGGTTGTGTTGCTAGCCCAAGGTGTAAAAAATAACTTTGGCCTACGAGCTTTTGACCATCAGTCTTCTCTACTATGGAATAGGTTACCAGTTTCATTAAGGTCAATTAAGTCATATTAATGCTTTAAATTTAAGTTTAAACATGTGTTAGCTCTATTTGACTGTTCATGTTATCTGTAAATTTTGTGATTTGTTGTATATTTATTATGTATTTGTGTTTGTGATGTTTTCTATGTCTGGGTCGGTCCTGAAAAAGGGCTTTGGCTCAGAGTCCTAATCTGGTGAACAAATAAAATGAAATGAAATAAAACGAAAGGCACTCCTGGGTCAGAGTTTCTGGCTTTGCAAGAGACATCCAACAAAAAGTGTTGAATGCCCCTTTTGTGGGTCAGATACTTTTTGATCTGGATGTGCAGGCTATTATCAATTATCTGCATACCTCCAGTAGGGCTATTAGATCTGTCCACTCCTTTTATCATACCCAACCCAGGAGCAGACCAAGGCTCTCCTTTCATAAGGGCTCTCTCAAGTCTGATTCTAAAACCAAGTTCCAAGGCAAGCGAAGGGAGAGTACTGCCTTGCCTACCCCGTCTTCCACCACTGGTTCCTCTGCTAAACACTCTGGAGGAGGAGGAGGAGTGGCCCTGGCCACAGGTTTGGACTTAGCCTTACTCCTTGACAGACATCCCCTCCTCTTGTTCCAAGCCAGGAGGTGGAGGTGGGAGGTTGGTTCTCCCTCCATCTTTCCCAATGGAGAAGCATTACTTCAGATGCTTAGGTCCTGCAGAAAATCAAAAAGGGCCATGCTCTAAAACTTCTAGAACAGCCTCCAGATGTTCATCCAGTTCCCACCTTTTATTCTTCAGACCACACAGAGGTATTCAGGGAGGAGGTGTTCACCTTGTTGAGCAAAAGGGTAATATAACCTATGCCCAGGCATCAATGGAATAAAGGGTTCTGCTCGAGGTTAAATGGGACTTGAGGCCAATTCTAGACCTCAAGTAGCTGAATCTTTTTATCCAGTACAAAAAGTTCTGGATGGTCACTCTGCATGACCTTCCTCCTCTGATCAAGCAGGGGGACTGGCTATGCTCCCTCAATATATAGGATGCCTATCTGAATATCATGGTTTGCCCCTCGCACAGATAGAGATGCAGTGAAATTACATTTTGTCAGTGAACTTGCCACAAAATCGGCAATTTCGAAGGATGAAATGTTATGCAAAATTGTGGCTAAATTTCACAATTTCGCATGTAATTTCACCCATTGCCACTGGCCACCACAAGTCAAATTGAATCTCCCAGCCCCCCCCCCACACACAAGTTACCCTGCACCCCTCCCAATCTGTTTTATTAAAAAAAAATACCCTCCACTCCCAGGTGTCTAGTGGCCCCCCCAGCTGTCACTGACCATTATAATATTAAATAAGCACCCCCCCAAGTTACCCTGTGCCTCTGTCACTTTTATAAAAAAAAAGGAAAAAATCACCCTCCACTTCCTGGTGTCTAGTGAGACCCCAACCCCTCAAAAGATAGCAGCACCTACCCAGCTCCCCCCTGTAACCTGATTGGGCCACCGGCACAGCTCTCCACTCACCTCCACAGCTGGTAGCCTGACTGAGCACCACTGAGAGCTTGAATGAATGAGAATGAATGAGTGCACACACATGCTCGTACATTCTCATTCATTCAAGTGCTCAGTGGCACTCAATCGGGCTCCTGGCTGTGGAGGTGAATGGACGGCTGTGCCTGTGGCCCAGTTGGGTTATTGGGGGTGCTGGGTGGGTGCTGATATCTACTTATGGGGTGGGGGGTTCCACTCAGTCACGGGAGTGGAGGGTGATTTTTTTAACAGATGGGGTGGCAGGTAACCTGGGGGTACTATTTAATACTATAATGGGCAGTGATGGCCGGGGACCACTAGACACCAGGGAGTGGAGGGTATTTTTTTTTTTAATAAAACAAATTGGGGGTGCAGGGTAACTTTGGTGGGGGAGTTCTTATTTAATATTATTATGTTTGGTGATGGTGGGGGGGCACTGGACACCAGGAAGAATTTTGGCCAGTGGGCAGTGGCCACAACATTTTGCCATAGGAGGCAGAATTACTTCTTCGAGTGGCAAAATTTCGTGGTGGGTGATGAAATTTCACCCAAGGGTGCGAAATTTTGCCTGCGAGCAAAATTTTGCTGGCTTGGGAACCAAATTTTGCTTCCAACTGCGGGCAAAACTTTGCATTTTGCCCAGCAAAATATTTTGCAGAATGCATTAATTATGCAAAATATTTCACTGGGTGAAATTTTCCAGTTTCATACATCCTTACTCACAGGTGATACCTGCATTTCCTGTTCCAAGGGGAGCATTGCCAGTTCAGGGTATTGCCCTTTGGCTTATCCTCTGTGCCACAGGTATTTATCAAGTGCTTTGCAGCTATAACAACAGCACCCCAGCACAAAGGCCTCTATGTGTCCCCATACCTGGATGACTGGTTACTGAAAGCCCAGTCCAGGGAGCTCCTGTTGCTAACTCTAGAGCACACCCCTGCAATTGATCCAGTCCTTGGGCATCACTGTTAATCTGCCCAAGTCTGTGCTGACCCCATCCCAGTGGTTATAGTACATTGGAGCAGTTCTGGACTCCACTCAGGGCAAGGCCTTCCTCCCCCAAGACAGGGCATACTGCCTCATTGCCCAGGCCCCAGGAGGTGACTCAGAGCAGCTATATCCCAGCCAGGACATTTTTGAGGCTACTAGGCCTAATGGCCTTGGCCATCATTTTGGTCTCTTTGGTCAGGTTACACATGAGGGTCTTCTAGTGGACTCTCAGGGTCCAGTGGGAGCAGCACTTGGATGATCTAGATCAGCTGGTCTTTGTCTCCTCCACAGTCTGACTAGTGCTTCAATGGTGGATGGATCTAGCCAATCTCTTAAAAGCAGTCCCCTTCCTTATCCCCATTCCTCATCAAATCCTCACCATGGATGCTTCGGTCTGGGTTGGGGAGCTCACCTCGATCCTTATCAGACCCAGGGCCTCTGGCCCCAGTGGGAAACTCACTTCCACATAAATGACTTAGAGATGAGGGCAGTTCTGTATGCCTTCCAGTCCTTCTGGAATCATCTCTCCCCAGGCACTCTGCTTGTGAAGTCAGACAATCTCAGTGTGGTCTATTACATCAACAAACAAGGGGAAACTCATTTTTAACCCCTGTACAGGGAGGCGATGATGTTCTGGTACTGGGCTGTATATCATGATCTAGAACTGTCACCATTTCATGTGCTTGGCACCCAAAATACCTTGGTGGACAGCCTCAGCAGGTCACAGTCCAAAATGCATGAGTGGGAACTGCTGACCTCAGTTGCAGAAGACCTGTTCAACAGGTGGGGTTGTCCAGAGTTGGACCTTTTTGTGTACCCACTCAATGAAAAACTGCCATGTTTCTGCTCGCTGGATCCAGGGCCTGGTGTTTTCTGGTGAGACGTGTTGTGCCTCTTCTGGAAAGTGAGATTTCTTTATGCCCTCACCCCACTTTCCTCTAATTCAGAGGGTGCTCATCAAGCTACAGATGGAGGGTGCCACCCTAACTCTGGTGGGTCCCTTTTGACCTTGTTAGATATGGTTTCCATTACTGCAATAATTGGCTGTGGAGCTCCCAGAGTTCTTCTGCCCCTTTGCCGGAACCTGTTTACACAAGCCCAGTGGATCCTGATCAATCCAGACCTCAAGCCCTTCCATCTGTATGCATGACTCCTGAGGACTTAGCCATTTCTTGGTTTCAGGTTTCTCAGAAGGTGGCTAATGTTCTGGTGCTGCAAGAAAACCTTCCACCGGGGCCACTTACTAGATGAAGTGGAAATACTTTGCTATATTGGCCACTTCCCATCGCCTAGACACTTTTACTTGACTAGTTAACATGGTTCTAGAGTACCTCTTCTCCTATCTGGATGTAGGACTCAAATATTCCTCCACCAAGGTACACCTGTCAGCTATATCCACCTATTACTTGCCTATTGATGTCCAAATAGTGACCCAGTTGGATGTGGTCCAAATGTTTCTGCGAGGCATTCTCCACTTGAAGCCTGCTACTTATTACCCGGTCCTGGCTGGGGACCTCAATTTCATGCTTGAGAAGATGACCTGCCTCCTTTTGAGCTGGCTGTGTCTAGCGAGCTACACTTTCTATCATGGAAAGCATTATTTTTAGTTGCCATTACTTCGGCTTGAAGAATTTCAGAGCTACATGCTCTTATGTTTGAGCAGCCTTATTTGATGTCCACAAAGATAAGGCCTCTTTATGTACTAACCCAATCTAGGGGAAGCATTGCTCCATACTTTGGATGTGCATAGAATTCTGTGTTACCATATGCACCGTATGAAAGGACTGTAGAAAGTCCTCTCAGTGGTTTGTTTCTTTCACCTCTGGCAGAGAGAGGGCACTCCAGTTTTGAAACAGTACTTATCCAAATGGTTGGCCAACTGTTTTGTTTTTTGTTACAGGAAGTATAGTAAGGAACTTCCTGGGATTGTTAAGAGCCATTCCACCAGGGGTATGGCCACTGCAGTTGCCTGATTCAGGAGCATGTCATCAGCGAAGATTTGTGCTGCTGCAATTGGGAGTACTGCCTGCACTTTCACCATGCGCTACAGTCTGGACACTGCCTTCAGAAGAAGGGCAGATTTTGGCCTAGCTGTGTTTCAGGGCCTTCTTTCTTAGGCCTCTGGCCTCCTGCTAGCCAGACTGTCTTGCTCGTTGCACTGCTTGGGACTCATTCCATAGGTGTGGCCCAATGACAGAGACATCCCTGAAGAAGATAGAAGAGTTACTTAAGAACTTACCATAACAGTAGATCTTCAAGGCACTCTCTGTCATCAAGTAATGCCATCCCTCCCTCCATCCCCCTTTTCACTTTTTCTTTACAGCTCGACTGTCCTGTTGCTAGAGCCTTTCTACTAGCTGGGCACCTTTTCTCTCCTTGGTTCCCTGGTGGGTAGAGATGTGTGAAGCTGGCAAAATAAACTCCGCTAATTATTTCATGAATGGTGTGAAATTTGCGGAGTGCAATTCACAGAGTGCAGGCCAACCACAAAGTGTGGAACTTTACAGGTGGAATTCAACACTTCACACAAACCCCCCCATGCCTACTAGTGGGTGCCCCCCCCAGCTGATCATTGTCCACAGTGTAAAAAAATATATTTATTTAAATCTCTGGTGTCTAGTGGTCTCCCCCCAACATCAATTCCTGACCACAATGTAAAAAAATATGTTATTTAAATCCCTGGTGAGTAGTGCTCCTCCACCACTGATTGCTGGCCACAGTGTAAAACATATATTTATTTAAATCCCTGGTGTCTAGTGGTCCCCATCTCTGATTGCCAGCAACAGTGTAAAAAGTAAATAAATACAGTTAGCAATTAAATCTCTGGTGTCTAGTGGACCCCCCACCCCAGTTCCTCTTCAACCAGAGCCTGAGTGGGCAACCAGCACAACCCACCACTCTCCATCACAGCTGACTGCCCGACTGACCTGGAATGAATGAGAGCATACTTGTACATATATGTGCTCATTCATTCCAGGTCAATCAGTGCTAGGCCATTGTGGAGAGTGGTGGATGTGGTAGCTGCCCAATCCTGTGGTGGGGTGGGTGGTGGAGGGTACTACCTGAAGGGGGGCACTAGACACCAGTGATTTAATTAAATTGATATTTTGTTTTATACTGTAACAAGCAATTGTTGGGGGGTGACCGTTAGACACCAGGGATTTCAATAAATAGATGTTTTTACACTGTGGCTGGTGATCATGGGGGGGGCACTAGACACCAGGGATTTAAATAAATATTTTTTTTTTACATTGTGGCCATCGATTGGTGAGGGGGGGCACTAGACACCAAGGATTTGGGGGATTTACCATTTGCTAACTTCTCCTACTTTGATTTTTTAAGTGCAATTTACACTTAAAAAAAAACAAAAAAAGCCAGGAGAAGTTACAAATGGAGAATTTTCGTAAATGGAACAGCTTTGCAAAATGATCTGCAGAGGCAAATTTGACAATTTTGCCAAAAATTCACTTCTAAAGTAAACCATCACTGCATCTGTGCTGATGGGACTTCTGTCTCCTATGGCCTCTGACTAGGGAAAGAATTGAGGAGGGAGTGGGGTGACCTGCACTTATATAGGATATGTGATGTTGGAGCCTGACAGTGGTGTGAGCAGCCCCTAGTAGACTGCTGCACAAAAAATTCCCATGTGATCCTGACACCTGATGGCGAAGTTTCATAGGTGTGACCAGATGACAGAGATTCCCTTGAAGATCTACTGTTACTGTAAGTTTTTACGTAATTGTTCTATATTTAACTGAGTCCACCACCACAAATGGAACACCAGAGGACATGACAATAGGTAACAGATGTTGTCTACCAGTGCAATGATGCCTGAAATGGAGCAGTACAGCTTTGTGATGTTGTTTTATTTATTTATTTTTTTTAATGTTGAGGACTAGCTTGTTTCTCTCAAACCATTTTTTCTACTTTCCAGAAATTGCTAGTGAATTGTGTGTGGTTCTGAGCAGCACCACTAGAGCATCTGTACAGTATGGCAGCATCCACATATAGCAAAACATTAACTCCACCAACATTATTCGGCATGTCATTAATAAATAGGGAAAACAGCAATGGGCCCACAAAGGGGCCTTGGGGAACACCATTTATTATAGGCCTTTTCATAGACTGTGCATTATTCCACTTTACCTGTTGATATCTGCCTACCAAGTAATGGGAGAAATAGTGACAGGATTGACTATCCAGTCCAAGCAGACTTAATTTAGCTAGCAGGAGGCTGTGATTCACTAAATAAAAGGCTACAGTAAGGTCTATACATATAGCACCTGTGGAAACCCTTTGTCCATGACCCAAGCATATGGGGTGACAGCCTGACAAAAGCAATGTCTGTACCATGATTTTTCCTGAAACCATGTTGCCTGTCTGTCAGCAGCTGGCACTGTTCCAAATACTCCTGTAACTGGTTGTAAATTAGCCTTTCATGAATCTCAGAAAGGGAACTAAGCAAAGATATAATGTGGCAGTTTTTCATAGGTTCCCTTGACCACCCCCCCCCCCCATTTGTGCATCTGAATCACAAGATCCACTTTCCAACATTTAGGAACTCCCCCTTCAATAAGTGATTTGTTAAACAATATTGCAACAGGGGAAGCAATAACAGGAGTGACTATCTTTAACATAGAAACATAGAAGTTGACAGCAGATAAGGACCGCAAGGCCCATCCAGTCTGCCGTTTCTTTTTCTACCTTACGGATGTGCTATAGGCCTTTGCTCTGTCAATGGCTTATCTATTCACACTCATCTGTATTGCTCCCTTATGCCCATCCCATGCCTGTTTGAAGCCCTGCACTGTATTCATATCCACCACTTCCTAAGATAGGCCATTCCATGCATCCACCACCCTTTATGTGAAAAATAACTTCCTCACATTACCCCTTAATCGGTCTCCCTCTAATCTCATGCTATGTCCTCTTGTCCTGCTATTTTTTTTTTATATTGAAATATGTTAGACTCTTTCACCTTGTTAATGCCCTTAAGGTGTTTGAATATTTAGATCATATCGCCTCTCTGCCTCCTTTGCTGTAGGGTATACATATTGAGCTCATTTAATCTGTCCTCATATGTTTTTTGATGCAGTCCCTGCACCATTTTGGTTATCTTCTCTGGACTGCCTCCATTTTGTTAATGTCCTTGTGAAGGTGTAGGCTCCAGTACTGCATGCAGTACTCCAGATGGGGCTTAACCAGTGTCTTGTAAAGAGGGATTATTACCTCCCTCTTACGATTTGTGATACCCCTACTAATACACCCCAACATCCCCCTAGCCTTACCTACTGCTTTAGTGGCCTGCTTGGATGTTTTCAGGTCATCTGTGATGATGATGCCCAAGCCTCTTTCTTCCCTTGTGACTGCCAAAAACTCCCCTCCCAACCTATAGGTAGCTTCAGGGTTTCTCTTCCCTATGTGCATGATCTTGCACTTCTTTGCATTAAACCCCAGTTGCCACTGTTCCAACCATTTTGCCAGTTTATCCAGATCTCTTCTCATTCTGCCACCCCATCTGGATCATCTACTCTGTTGCAGATCTTGGTATCATCTGCAAACAGACAAACCTTACCTTCCAGTCCATCTGCAATGTCACTGATGAAAATATTGAAGAGAACTGGCCCCAGGACTGATCCCTGAGGTACCCCACTTGTGACTTGCATCTCTTCTGACTGTATACCATTTACCACCATTCTCTGTTTTCTGCTCGTCAACCAGTTTGCCACCCAGTTGACCAAATTCTGACCCACCCCGAGCCTACCCAGTTTATTATTCAATCTTCTATGTGGAACAATATTGAAAGCTTTGCTCAAGCCAAGGTAGGCAACATCAACTGCTCCCCCTTTATTCACCACCCTGGTACCCAGTGTAAGAAATCTATGAGATTAGTTTGACAGGACCTTCCTGTTATAAACCAATGCTGTCTTGGATCCTGCGCGCCTATGGATTCCACGTGTTGCACTGTCCTATCCTTAAGGAGTGCCTCCATAATCTTGCCCACTACTGAGGTAAGACTGATTGGTCTGTAGTTCCCTGCCTCCTCCTTGCTACCACTCTTGAGGAGCAGGATCACATAAGCCCTTCTCCTGTCTTCTGGGACCTGTTCTGTGCTCAGAGACTCACTAAACAGTTTTGATAATTGCTTTGCTGGTTCCACCCTTAGCTGCTTTAGTATCCTGGGTGTATGCCATCAGGTCCCATTGCCTTGTCTACTCTGAGCTTATCAAGCTCTTGTAGGACCCTTTCTTTTGTGAAGGGACTAGTGCACACCTCCATCTCTCCTTCCTGTGTCCATGGTGCTGATCTGTGGGCCCTGACCTACCTTCTCTTCAGTAAATACTGAGCAGAAGTATCTATTTAGGATAGATGCTTTTATATGGTCCTCCTCCTCCTCACACACTCCCTTATCCCCTTTGATCTTAGCAATACCCCCCTGGACTTTTTCCTTTCACTAATGTATCTATAGAAAGTCTTGTCACCTTCTTTTACTGTTTGTGCTAGTGCTTCCTTGGTTTGGGCCTTTGCTTGCCTTACTACATTCTCTGCTTCCCTTAGGGAAGTTTGGTATGACTCCCTATCTTCATCCCGCTGTGTTCCCTTATATTTCATGAAGGCCAGCCTTCTGGCTCTGACCTTTTCTGCTACTGTTTTTGAGAACCAAAGTAGTTTCTTTCTTCTTTTGCACTTCCTTTTCTCTCTAACATAATGGGATGTTGCTTCAAGTATTGCATTCTTAATGCTTGCCCACTTTGTCTGTACCCCCTCACCTGTATTTCTTCTTGCAGGGGCTAGCTTAACTCTGTTGGCAATCTTATGAAAGTTAGCTCCTCTGAAGTCCCATATATTTGCCTTGGAATGAGATGATTTAGTTCTGGTGGCCAAATTGAACCATACCATGTGATGGTCACTGCCCCCCAGGTGACCTTCTACCTGGAGATATGTGATCCTTTCCTTGTTAGTCAGTACCATATCCTAGATAGCCCTGTCTCTAGTGGGTTGTTGTACCAGTTGTTTGAGGCCCTCCCTCAGCAGGGAATCCACTATGTGTCTAGTTCTGGCAGATGTTCCTGCTGGTGTTGAAGTCAGCCATTATCAAAACCTTCCCTTTTGCTGTCATGTTTTGTATATCTTCTAACAGTAATGTGTCTATGTCCTCCCCCTGGTCTGGAGGCCTGTAGACAACCCCAGTTCGTATGGCTGTCCCATTTCCTGTTTCCAGGGTGACCCACAGTTCTTCTGTCTCCTTATATGTATTCTGAATTTCTGTAGCTTTTATAGTTTCACTGACAAAAAGGGCCACTCCACCCCTTCCCCTTTTGTACCTCGGTCTCTTCTGAACAGTACGTAACCAGGTACTGAAATCTCGCAAGTGTGGTTACTGATGAACCATGTCTCGCTAATGGCTTCTATGTCCAGTTTAGCCTCTGTCATTGTTTCCTGCAAGTCTGGGATCTTGTTTCCCAGACTGTGAGCATTTGTACACATTATTTTCCATTGGTCAGATTTTGGTGTTAGTTGTTGGGTGAGGTCTGGCATTTCCCCTGTGTGTCTTATGGGGAGCCAGATATTTTTCCTTACCTGGTGATGCAAATGAACTACAAACATGCTGAACTCCTGTTTGATCACTAGCTGAGGGGGTAGTGGTGTTCTTTCCATTCGACATATCAGGTGCTGCACCCCCTCCCCATTTGCTAGTTTAAATATTCTGCAAAGACATCAAACTCCTGCCCCAATACACTGACTTTCTCCTTAGTCAGATACAGTCCATCAAATTTAAAGAACTTTCGCTCCCAAAATTGTTGCCAGTTACCTACAAATGTGTGTCCTTTTGCCTGGCATCAGCCCTTGAGCCACATGCTTAGCTCCTCTATCTCCTCTTCTCTGACCTTCCATCCATATGCGCCCCCCTCTCCCAGACTGGCAGGATCTCAGAGAAGGAGATGCTGGATGAAATGGATGATAGTTTGTCATCCAGCCTGGTCAGGTGTTCCTTGGTCTGCACAACTGACTGGTTGGTGAGATCGTTAGTCCCTATGCTTACCAGTACGTCAAAGTTTTCTCCTGCTTCCTCTACAATTTTAGCAATGCCTTCAGTGTCCCTCCACACTGATGTACCTGGGAGACATCTGACCATTACCACTGGCTGGAGATTGGTATCAACTACCCAAATGATGGAGTCTCCTATGATCAGAAGTGTTTTGGATTTCCTTTTTGCTTTTTGAGTTTTGTTTCCTGTTTTGGGTGAGTTTTGTTGTGCTAGCTCCTGTGCTGCAGTGTCCTGCTCTGCAGTGTCCTCTGCCCCTTTGTTTGATTTCAGAGACAGAGGCATATATCTGTTTGAGGTTTTTATATGGTTTGTGGAGGTGATATGTTGGACAGCACCGAGTGATGGGGCACCCGATTTGCCCCTTCTCATCACCTGCCAACCTCCTGGACCAACTATCCTCTGCAGTCAAGGTGCTTCTGTTGGATGTTGGGGAAATGGTGGGTGGTTCTTATCATATATTTCCTCTGAATATGCGATTTGAAGCATTCAATCTCTGCCCATGCTGCCTGGAGCTGAGCCCTTAGATCTCCAATTGCCCAGCATGTAGGACAGTGTCCTAAATCTTGTATAACTGCCCTTTAAAAAGTGTTCTGCAGTACCTGCAGTTAATAATATCCATTCCGGATAAGTTTCTGAGTTTATAACCTGGTCAGAGTAATTAGAAGGAGGAAAATAAAAGCAAAAGTTTGATTTTGTGTTTTGTTTGTTTTTGTATAACTTGTTCTTACAAGTTAAATTACTAGTGCCCCTGTAAATGAGGTTACTGTGTGGATATCCCTCTGATATGCCCCTTCCTGCTTTGCTACAGGAAATATCATGACTGTGCTACCCTATAAAAGGAGTGTAGTGTGGGGTAGTTGGGGATGGGGGTGGGTGGCTGGGCCCTTCCCCTGCCAAAAAAGACCCACGGATGAAAGAAACAAGGAGGTTAGAGCAGAAACAATCAGTCAACAACAAATGTAGTAGCCCTGAAAGCTTATTGTAATGATAGATAAAACTGTAAAACCTGTAATGCACCACCTGTAATAATTTCACAGAAGATATACCCTGAAACACTTTGCTACAGAGAAAAATAATGCAGTAACAGAAGATATATCTTGCAAAAGACAATTTGAATCAGAAGATTACGACAGTAATCTGTAGGCACACACCTGTAGGCACACCCTGTAATAATGCAGCAGAAAGTATACCCAGCAACAGCAATGTGAATCAGAGAAAAATAAAGCAATAAAATGTTAGCCACAAACAGTAACAACCCCTGTGAGTACAAAAGGAAATAGTAACACACAGTAAATCTGCTTAGCCAAAAGAAGTCTTAATCCTTTTTCTTGCTCTGGTTAGGTTATTTGCTCTGTCCTTACAAGCAACCTAGAAGAAAAGAGCTCAGGTGAAGCTAGGTACCTTTGTCAGTAAACTTAGTCTTCCAAGTACCTTTGGTTCATGTTTGTTGTGCCCAGTGGAACTTTCATCCTTTAATCGGTTTAGGAGGAGCAATACCTCTTTCCTTTCTATCATTCTGAAATGGAACTTTGGGTATTGACTCCCAGATTTAGGCTGAACAGGGAAGTGGGGAGGGGGCTCAAACCTATCTAGATCAGTAAAAAAGTTATTGAAGGCATTAGCAGTAGCCATAGTGTCTTGGTAGGTCTTACCATCATCCACAATATAACATTCTACTGAGCTTTTTCTGGCATCCATGTGGAGGGGTGGGTCATAAAATTTCCACATATGCTGATTATCTCCTTCTGCACTTGGCTGACCCCTAGTCTTCAGTTCTTCCAGCTGTGTTAGGGTAGATTGAGAGACCTTCTCGTGCGGCAGACTTCAAACGGAATTTGGAAAAATTTTAAATTGTGCCATTGAATTCACAGGTACAGAAGCACTGGATCAATAAGCTGGGCCTTTTATGGGAACCTAAGGTTCTTACCTACTTGGGAATTGGGACTGGGATTTCCAGATACTTATCCAGCTTAGTTAAACTTAATTTTTCCTCTGTATGTCAAGCTATTACCTTAGGCCTTCAAAGATGGAGATCCCTTCCCTTATCCCGGTGGGGATGGGTGAATGTGATTAAAATGAATATATTGCCCTGGCTTTTATACCCACTGGGAATGAGCACTCCCTATTTTCTGAAAGTTTGGTTTTCATGTCTTCAGAGGTCTCTTTCTAATTTTCTTTGGAATGGTAAGGCAGTTCATAGGGCTTATTATAAGCTTACTTTCCCAAAGGAACTAGAGGGTTTGCGTATCCCAGACCTTTTCCTTTACTATTGTGCCATTCACAGTAGTTGGAACTTTTTATAGGGTTCCCCCGACTCCCTCTTTGGACAGTTCTTACCTTCCCATATGGCTCTTTTTGGAGCAACAACTCTGTCAACAGCAGGGTCTATCATTAAGTAGTCTTTTGCATATTAAACCCTCTGACCTTCCTAAATCCCTTCAGACTCCTCTCTTGCTCTGGTCTATTAAGGCCCTTCATCAGTTGTACTTCTACTTTGGCTTGGATCCCAGCAAAGATCTTACCCAACCGCTCATTGGCAATCTGCATTTTAAGATAGCAAACTGTCCCATACCTCCAAACTTTTGCTTACCTCTTCAATGGGTCCCTGTGGCCTTTTTTGTTAATGATGGCAGTTTTGGCAAAGCTAGAGAGATCTCCAGGATCATCTTAGTATACCTGCATATCATCCCTTCAAACACTTACTGCTGGTTAAAGCTATATCCTCATTTTTCAGTCCCTCTCCTTGGAGATGAGTTTCTAACCCCTTAATGGAAACCTTGGTGAACACTCCATCACAGCCCCATCCTATCTCAAAGCTCTACAGGTTGCTTCATACAGTCGCTACTTAAGCAGACCTGGAAGTGCGTGCATGACAATGGCCCCGGTTCTGTTACAGGAGTTTTGGCATGATGTCTTCATTTGGTTTTCTGCGTGTGTCTCATCATGTTTCATTTTTATTTTCAACTAGATTCGGTATGTAGGCCTGTCAGGCAATTTGTTTCTATGTAGGTGTCTGGGTTTTTTATGATACACCCACCATGCTGTTATTCGACCACAGTGAGCACCAACTCTGTTAAACAGCATTCACTACTGAGACCTGAAATTGTCTGGCTGCATGACACTATTGCCTGGTTTACATCTACACTTCCATGGTTTTTCTTTGGGTGAGATTAGCGCCATTTATTGTGTGTTGCTGCTATTTTTTAAGCCTTGCTGAATATTAAAAAAAGTTCATATTGTGCTGACCCCTTGGTATTTTTTGTGAAGTCTTTAAAGGAGTGTGCTATTTCTGGCAACAAGAATTAGATCTTGATCTCGAGGAGAAGGTTGGCAGCAGGTTTGGCAGCGTCTGTACACACACATGTTAAAAAGGATTGTCTCCAATTTCTGCAATATCACATTATTCATAATTTGTATTTTACTCCCTCCAAATTGTATTGGATAGGTAGATCTTCTCCTCATCTTGCATTCATTCTGGGCATTCTGAAGGTACATTAAAACATATGCTGTGCGACTGTCCTCAGGTTGCCCCATTTTGGCAAACCATCTGACACTCATTAAACCCACTGTTAGGCTTGGATTCTCTTTTTACCCCACAGGTCTGTCAAGTGGGCCATTTCTCGGAGGATGTCATTTACTGTCGTAAAAGTTTCATATCCTTAATTGCCAGTGTGGCTAAACTAATTATAGTCAGGCACTGGCTGGATGACTCTGCTTCCTCCTTTAGAGAATGTAACTCATAAATACTCCAAGTTCTTGAACTGGAAAGACTTATTGCTCACCGGAAATCTCATCAGGAGGGATTCATGAGGCTGGGGGGTCTCTTATTGGCCCTTCTTCCCATTTTGTGGCCCACATTTCCCTCCCTTCTTCACATTTGCTCTTCTTTCTGGAGCTTCCCTTATCATACTCTGGTTGTGGGAGCTGGATGGGGTGGGGGTTGTTGGGTATGTTTGGGGGAGGAGGGT
The DNA here is from genome assembly GCA_016271365.2 of Neoceratodus forsteri. Lineage (NCBI taxonomy): Eukaryota > Metazoa > Chordata > Ceratodontiformes > Ceratodontidae > Neoceratodus > Neoceratodus forsteri. Next base: position 235,747,106 of record CM028132.1, on the reverse strand, counting down.
TTTGGTTGTTAGGTAATACTAATACTGATGCACTTTGCCAGTTTTTGTTCAATGTTTACATTGCCATTGTTTTTTTTTTTTATTGTGACTGGTGCTTATGGGTCATTTTGTATGATGTTTATTGTGTTTTATATATATATTCAATAAAGTATATTAAATTAAAAAAAACATTCTACTGAGCTATTGTGACTATTTAGGAGTGTATTAATGTGTGCCTATAAATGCTTTGGATCAGATACGTTTTTGTCCTGTAGGTGCCTTAGATATTTTCTTTTGGAAGCTTTCAGGTCCTTTTTAGAGCCATTCCTAAGTCCCCTGTATTTACTGTATTCAGATATGAGACCTGAATTTTTTAAGACCAGCCTCCAGGCCTTATCTCTTACCTTTGTGGACTTCCTAAGGGTGTGGTCAAGCCACTTGGATTGCAGGCCCTTTATCCATAGCTGCTTAAAGTGGGCATGGGTATTTACAGCATAGAGGAATTCACTCACAGTGAAATACAGGGCAGAAACCACACCAGGAAGGGCTCTAATCTTGTTGTGTTTGATGCCTGACAAGGTAGCCAGAGTTACATTTAGGGTAATCATGGGCAATGAATACCCTGGGTGGAGGTTTAAGGGAGGCATTACTCCACACACAGAAAATAAGGGAATGGTCACTGAGGGAGTTGGTGAATGTGCCTGTGATGCTGATCCAATCTAGTGTGGATGCACAGATCCAGTCAAGCAATGTATGGTTGCCTGTTGTGTTATTCATTCAAGTGGTTCAGAGATAATTTGGGTAAGCTGGGCCTCCTGAAAGACACCATTAGTTTTACCCCCTGAGTCAGATACCCAATTTATATTGATGTCCCAAGCACTATACATATAATACAAAGGCCTTCTTACACCCCTGTTACTTGAAGTCCAGTTTTTTTTGTGTTTGAACCCAATGAAAGCCCTTGCTCATCCCCTCAGTCAGTTTACATTTGGGTATGGAGAATGGGGAGCTACTGTGTAGTGTGCAGGTGCAAAATGGCTGCTTTGTTCCATCCTAGAGGTGGCTGCACATCAGCCATTGCTCAGCATCAATATGCGTGATGATTGTGAAGCAGTTTGACATGCTCCCACAAAAGTCACTACACCAAGACAAAAAGTATGGAGTAGCATTGACAGGATTTCAATGTGAGGGAATAATGTGCTTGCGTGAACTTGTGATTATGTATAATTTTGTGGCTTTACTCATTCTCAACCCTAGTGATGGGAGGCTGGGATTGGGGAAAACAAAGACCTAGAGAAGGATAAGAAGAGTGCAGAGCAGGAGCAGGTGGGGAGGATGGAGGGCATCCAGAATGAACTAAGAGCTGAGTGAGTTCAGAGGCATTCTCATATTGTGCTGGTGGGTAGAGTTACCCCCCCAAACCATGGGTTTAAGCCCTTCAATTCATAATGAGGGAATAACATGCATGTGTGAACTTGCGATTATCTACACTTTTGTGGCTTTATTTGTTCTCACCCCTAGTGATGGGAGGCTTGGATTGGGGAAACAAAGGCCTAAAAAGAGTAGTTTCAAAACATCCTCCAGCTTGAAGAGTGTGAATGACAGCACACAGGAGAGGAAAAATCCCCTGAGGGGGAAACCTCTGAGGAACCATGGCTGCTAGACTGCCCTTCCTCTGGGCATACTAAGATGTGGTAATCCTAAAATATATTCAGATTTTGGAGATCTGTAGTCCAGGAAGGATCCGGATCACTGAAGACTTTGTATCAGGACTGTTCATTGATGAAGATGAGTGTGTAATCCAAGTAGCACAATCGGAAGTTATGGAGCAATTTGATGGTGGAACAAGTCTTTATCCAGTGATAAGATGATGGTGCAGAGAATGCTTGAGACAGGTGTTTGGGATTCTGGGCTTGAGTGAGGGCCGAGCAGGAATGGCGTGACTTCCATGAAAGTGGCCAATAGAGGAATCCTGGAGTAGTGGTGCTGTTTGTTAAGTTCCATGTTGGCAAGATTGGAATTGGCTAGGTTCCTTATAGTGGACTGCTGAGGAAGGCATCTGAGATGTTCGGGCTGGGAAGGTAGGTGTCACGTAGCTTGGAAGAAGTGGTGTGGCCTCTATGTTGGTTTGCCGAGATAGAGGACTAAAGGGTCAATTCATGAGTAAGGCCCCATTAGCCAACTCAGGGATGGTGAAACTTCCACATAGGTTTGCCAGAAGTTTGAACGCAAAAAGGTTGAGTCATAGGCAAGGCACCCCCAGAAGCCAAGCCAGGGATGGTGAGTCCCCCACGTGGGTTCGCCAAAAGTAGGAAAACAAATGGGTGATTCGTAGGTGAGGCCCGTCAGTGAGCCAAGCCAGGGATGGCAGGACTCCCACATAGGTCCACCACTAGGTAATATGCAGAATGGCTGAGTAGTGAATTAAGCCCCCCACAGGACAAGCCAGGGATGGTGGGACCCCCATGTAGGTATGCCACTATGCAGAATGAGCAAGTTGTGAATGAGTTCCCCCCATGGACCAAGTCAGGGAATGGCAATACCTCCACATAGGTCTGCCACCAGAGAGAGAGAGAGAGAGAGAGTGTAAAAAAGTCAAGTCAGGAGTAAGACCCACACATGGGCAAAAGTAGGGATGTCAGGGTCCCCACACAGGTCCGCCATAGGGGATAGGGAGAAATGGGAGTCCCGAAAAAGGCCCCCACATAGGTCGAGCTGGAGAGAAAGGAACCCCTACACAGATCCTCCAGTGAACATATCGGGCATTTGGCAGGATTAGTAGGATTGAAGGAAATCCACTGCTGCTGAGTATGGAAGGAAATTGAAGTGAAGGAACAGAAGGGCTGACAATTACTGCAGATGAGATAGTTTTGGACAGTCAATCGTGGAATGGGCTTCACTACAATAGCTACAGACATGGAGATAATGACACCTGTAGATGAAGCAGTTGGAGGTATTGTAGTTATTGCAGATTGGTTGGTGCCCCAAAATGGTCATTGGCCGTCCCTGGCCATTGTGACTTGATCGAGGAAGAGCCCTAGGATTGGGTATGGTGCAGTTAATGCTTGTAGAGGAAGGAGTGGAGTTCTCAGATGAGAGTCATTAAGGAGGAGTCATAGAAGGAGATGCTGATAAAAGGCAAAATGAAGTGAAGTGGGAAAAAGCACCGTAGAGTTGGCAGGATAGGGCTCGTTGGCTGGCAAGTGGCAAGAAAACAATTCACTGCCAAGGGTAGACCAGTCAATCTTGGTATTAAAATGGGCTAAGGCAGCAGCTGCTTTGTCAGAAAAGGAGCAGTGGTAATCATAGAAGAGCATGCCACTGTGTCTGGCTCCTAGATCTACTAATAGATACAGGTAGGAATCCAGCGGCTGTTGTCAGGTGGGGAAAGCACAGCATAGAATGTCACAGTATATGCTAAAGGTCAGCACAAATTCTGGGATGATTAGCTTCTTGGAAAGTCAAGGGTCTTTAGATTTAAGCACCACCAAGATATCCCCACAGGAGATGACCCTTTTTTCTAGGGTGTCATAGGAGGAAATACGAAGGGCAATAAGGTTTACATCCTTGCCCTCAATGACATCTTTACACAAGTGACTAGGAGCCAGATGGATAGCAGATATCCCAGGAAAAGGAGCGGTCATGTTGGAAGATGCAAGCTCAGGAGCAGAAGGTGAAGTTGAAGCCACCGGAGCAATGGATGGCGGGATGTTTGAAGGAAATGCTGCTGAACAATTGGAGAGGCAAATAGGCAAAGATGTAGCTGGTTTGGAAGTAGGGAGAATGGGCTGTGTACCCACTTGCTTCTCAAGAGCTGATAGGTGGGTCTGCAAGTCCAGTAAGGCAGGATTGTGTGGCTGTGGGATAGACAGATAGGCTTCCAAAGTTATGAAGCTTCCAAAGTTATGAGGCAATTCTGGAGGTCAGAGAGGCAGGAAGCTAAGGGAGTCAGGAGATAATGGAGTTCTGTGCAAGCATTAGAGGCTGACTGGGGCAGCGATGAAATAGGAGAAGGATTAGTGCCATGACCGGCTTCAGGCAGGAGGATCAGATTGAATTATTATTTCTTCTTTGCAGAAGGTGAATGGGGAATACCCAGTCTTTTGAGTTCTGAAATGAGATGAGGGACAGTCCAGTCCTTCAAGGTGACATGAGGCTTAGAGGGCTCTTGTCCAAGAGCTGGTGGTTCTTGAGAAGGAAGCGGGTGTGAAGATGTGCCTTTCCCATTGTCAGCAACATCAACAGCAGGAGGGGAAAGCTGTCTGTGGATGAAAAGCAACAAGCCTGGAGATCTTCATCTTTGGTGAAGATCCAAAGGAGGACTTAACATGATGGAGAAAGAAAAGATCTTGACAGGCAGGGATTCGCTACGTAGAGGGTAAGTGGTGTGAGGTGAGCCTTGCAGAGATCCAGATAGCGGGCTATCCTCCACAGGATATGGGGGCAAGCATGGAGGTAGAGACCTCACAGGAGCAATATAGCTTATAAAGAGCAAACAGTAAATCTGGAGGACAATTCATTCAGATATAATGCCCTGAGAAAAGATGGTAGTGTGCCAACAGCAGCTCAGATTGGAGGTTCGCAAGAAGGATGAAGGTCAAAGGACTAGAGAGGGCTGAGGAGCTCAGTAGTCAGGACTGGGCCCTTCTGAGCAGCCCAATACTGAGTGAAGATGTAGGCCCAATGCACAGAAGGGGGATGACAAATGTCAATGAAGAGTAATCCCCAGAATGGAGGCAATGCTGAGAAGAAAGCTGAAGGCAGGTAGCCACCCAGAGAGAGTTGTAGGGCAGGATCCAGCAAGTAGTGAGGATGAGCACTCTGGGTCAATGGCTGGGGAAGTAGAAAGAGAGGTGAGAGAAGAGCACTGGAAGGAACAGCTGACAGCTGGGCAGTGATGAGAGCACTCAACACCCGGAAGGGAGAAAGAGGAAATGGAGCACAGGGCTGAGGAGCTCACCTGAAGCAAGTGAAGAAACAACAATAGGATGGAGCGAGGAAGACAGGTGAAGAGGCAGCATGGGAACCCCCAAAAGACACACCAGATGGACATCAGGTATAAGAGATGGGCTGGAAGTAGCCCAGAAAAGCCACAGAGCCATGAGACAGGGGAAGCAGGGGAAAGGCAAAGATGAGGAGAGAGGAACACCAAGGTACACAAGAGAGGGGGAAGAAATGGAAAAAGGAGGGTTTGCAGCCAGGCAGTGGGTGCTGCCAGTAGGAGGGAGGGGGATGAAGTAGAGAGCAGGGAGCAGGAGCAACAACAGTAGGGAACAGGGGAGAGGAGAGGAGAGGCAGGGAAACACAAGCAAGCTTCAGAGACAAGAAGCACAGCCACGAACCACACAGCGGTTTAGTCCTGATCGAACTAAGCACTGAGTGAGTTCGGAGGCATGCTCATATAGTGCTGGTGGGTGGAGTTATCACCCCCCTTGAATCATGGGCTTAAGCCCTTCAAAACAAATAACCAGGAAAGACATACTGTGCTGATCACAGCTCATTTCCAGATGTGTCTTGGGGAAGGAGCAAAGGGAGCAACAGTGTATAACAGCAATACAATAATATGATGCATATAAAATAAATTAAAACATTGCACTGTGACTGTAAATGAGGTGTATACTGTAAATATGTTTGAACTAAAAAATTCAGAATATGGAACAGCTGAACCACGATGAAAATGTAGATGCAATGCAATTGACAATAGCAACACAAGAACAATCTTCAATTTAATTTGGATGCAGTGTCAGGAGTGGTAATCCTAGGGAGCAGTGGACCACAAAAACTTCACTTAATAACAGCAGCATTTTGAAAAGTCTAGGAGTGGTCAGGGGCATTTGCAGAAGTAAGCTGAGAAATCAAGAGAGATAGCATTGAGAGATGAGAGAGAGGAAGCGGGTTGCATTGGGGGAGAGCAGACCAAAGCTTAGGGAACCTGAAGGAGAAATCTGCTTGACCTGCAAAGGATTTCACATGGGTGAATAAGAGTCAATGTTAATAAGGGAGTGGATTTTGGAGGAGGAATAACAAAGTAGCCATATAAGGTATGGGGGAGGGACCATGCCAGAATTTGGAGATAAAGGAAGAACAATAAGAGAGGTGCCCGGCTTCTAGAGAGGAGGGAATGGGAGGAGTAGAGAGAATAGGGGATACGAGGAGGACAGTCAATGGCAAAGCAGCAGAAGGAGTGTAATAGGGATTCCAGTGTGGATTTGGGAGCAACAGTGTATGCAGTGTCCCCATAGTAGAAGATAGGAACTATGATCTACTGTATCTATGTTAGAGTGTAAATTTTATTATCAGTGACTTTTAGTACCCATAATTTCATCTGTTCCAAATGCTTATGTAAAAAGACTTATTTTTTATTGCTTTTTTTCTCTAAAATATGCAGTGAGGGTGCTAGATGGTCCCAAACAAGTAATAAAGTCCACATGAGAGAAGGAGAGACTGCAAAAGATAGATTGCCAGCAGATTTCAAACATGAAGATGGTACACATCTTAATGAGTGTAAATTTAAAAAGAGGGACAGTGCATTGTTTCTAGAAGGAAGAATGGACATAAATACATAAAAGAGCTTCAAGGTGAGCCTGGTCAAATTTCTGCTTAACATGGGAATCATTAGGTACCTTGGGAAGTAAAATAGGTAGAGAACACCTCTAAATTAGTACAGTACATGTTTGTTGTACAGTATACAAATCCATATCTACTCTTGAAGTAGGATGTGGACATGATGGACCAGGGGTCTCTTATAACCTTCCTTTATGATGAAACTATATGTAGTGCCCCAAAGTATGGGGGCTTTCCAGAAAAATAAGTATTTAAATAAAGTACCCCTGGCATCCCCTGGTGAGTCAATGACAATGAATGTCTTGTGAACGACATGGTTTTTTCGATGAAAGGTTTTTTCAGCAAGGTAGTGCAGCGGTAGTTCTGTGGCTTTTGTTTGTGAAGTACTGAAATTGGCTGTTGTGGGATGAGCTGTCTAGCTGCTGCTGTGGCTGAGCAGTTACAGTTGTCAGCTGCATGTAGGCCAGGATTGTTGGACTGGGGTTCAAGCCTTGGCATTTTTTTTTTTTTAACTTTTGTAGTCTTGTGCTATGCTTCGCTGCCCCCCACCACCACAAGTTTATCATTCCCCCGAAGCTTACATGTAATGTTGCCACCTCTCCTGACTTGCTCCTTCTTCCCGAGTTGCCTCCCCCATCGATATACCCCCCATACAGAGTTCTTCATTGCTTGAGTTGGTTCCGACATGGAGATGGTTATTTAAAGAAAGGAGGTTGTGGGGGGTGCTAGGTTGAAGCCCCCCACAATAAGTCACTGCAGTGGTGTTTTTGCGGTTTTGTACAATTGCTGCAGTCACTCTGTTTGTATATACTCTTTTGCATTTGCTGTTTTTGTATTCACTGTTCTTTTTTCACTGTTATCACACAGAACCCACAACTTAGCGTGCCCACACACAGGGACTGCAGTCACTGCCAAGTGTGCGGTGCTTGTTATTGTGTTTATGTGACATAGTTCCAGAACCAGAGCCCCAAGTGTAGCATTTCGAAGAAGTTAGTTTGGCAGGGAGTCAGTTAGCTGTGCCATGGCAGGAGTAGGTCCAAGAGACAGCGAGAGGAACCAGAAGCCTTACCTGAGGTGTTGAAGCTTTTCTGTCAGCTCTTCTGCAGTGTCTCTCCTCCAGTCAGTGAGTCGGTCTATGCGAGGTTGAGTATGCGGTACAAAAATGAAGCTGGTGGCCATGGTGTGGGCTCTGTTTAGCCCCATTATTTGTTTTAAAATAAAGTGAAAGTTTCTCTGGTCCCTCGTCATTGGCCATGCTCCAGAGTCTGCATCAAGAGAGAGAGAGAGAGAGAGAGAGAGCGTGCAGGAACATCAGGAATCTTTAGGCTCTTTGCTGTCTATTACCCTGCCTGCAAGAGAAGTCCCTCCTTCTGACAGAACCCCCCAAGCCTCCCTGCACCCCAGGCTAGGGCGGTGGGTTGGTGGCAGCACCAACAGTCCAGTGCTGATGGCCCTTAAGCTTTAAAATAATTAAATAAATTTGCTTAGGATGCCAAGGGTTGAGAAGTGCAGTAGGGGTAGATCGAGGGCCCAAATTTTTATTCATTAATATTCATGCAGGCAAGCAACTCCCATGGGTGAGGTAAGGGCAATGGGCCCTATTGGAAAAATTAAGCATAAGACAGAGCAGGCCCTGTATATAGAAAGTAGGGACAAGGCAAAGCCCCAGTTAAACTAAAGAAGTCCAGGTGGGCTGTTTGGGAAAAGGGGCAGTAAGCCCAAGCTGTATCTGTTCCTCTTCCAAAGAAATAAACAGTAAGTGGGCCAGTGGAGCAAAGAGCAAGCTATTGGGTTTACTGTTCATAGATTGCCCCAGGGTGCCATGGCAGCAACCTGGGATTGCACTGGTGAGGAAAGGGATTTACTGGTTTCCCCACCACTGGACCACATGTAGAGGAGGTTGAGCATTAGAGTGGGCTAGTAGGTCCAGCCAAAGGGGCTAGAGAGGGCTACTCAGGACTCCCAGGACTGACGTCAGGGCAATTTAGAATTACACTGATTCTGATACTGTGAATGAACTGCTGAACAGTTTTTAACAGATTATGACCTTCAAACTGTGTATTCTGTGCCCTGCAACTGGCAATTGCCTAGAACTGTGTGTTCTGTGCCCTGCTACCTGAAATTGCCCCTGAGCTGTGTGTTCTGTGCCCTGCAACCTGCAATTGCCCCAAACTGTGTTCTGTGCCCTGCAACTGGCAATTGCCCCTGAACTGTGATTTGCCCTGTAACCAGCAATTGCCCTGTCATTCGTCTTTGAACTGAGACTTTTGCACTCACACATTGAGAACTACCTCTAACTGTCTGCCTGTGACTTTGTAGTAAGTTTCATCCTGAGTCAGTCTCCAGCTATCCTAGAGGGACACCCAGCTACTTTGTCTTCCAGATTCACGAATCAACGGGCCACTAAGTTGCTGTTCTTTTCTTTGAGCGCATCCTTCCTCTGAGAACTTTGCATCAAAACATCACATCTATTTGGGCCCTTAGCTAGTAGCTGGTAGTTAGGCATTGCCCCACTGCTGTTTACTGCATCTTCGTCCTTACTCTGTTAGGAAATTCATTGAGTCTAGGAGCCGCATAGGCACAGTAGTCAGGGACTGTTCCTTCTGCTCCAGCATCCAGCATTCCTCTTGTTATTTTTCTTTCCTTCACAGGTCCTTTTGAACCTTCCTCAAAGACACATCATCTCATTTGTTATTTTTCTTTCCGTTTTAGGTACCACCTAGTGTTGACTCCCAGACGTCATCCTTCCAAATCGACTTCCCAAGACTTCCAGTATGAATTAGTACTCAAAGACCTGCTTCATCTTGGTTGCCTATTCTTCATGGGTCATCTCATCTCTTCCATTTGTCCTGTCCCAGCAGCCCACTGGGGGCTTGTGCTGATGCATCAGCATCTGCCTCATCCTGGCAGTCTATTGGAGTGCTCAGGACAGATTCCTTCTTTAGCATCTGGTTCATCAAAGCAGCCCAGTGGAGGGCTAAGGCTGGATTCTTTCTTCAGCATGTGTCTTGTCCGGCAATCCTTTGGACTGAAGATTCCCTGTTCTGTTACTTCTGTTGTGTTCTCATGTCCTGGAAGCCCAGGAGAGGGGATTTAGCCAATGAAGTCATGGTCTGTTTGCAAAACCTTTCCTAAGTCCCAGTGGCCTCAGGAAGGCCTCTTCTGTTACGTTAGCTCAATCAGCACCCAAGGTTTTCCCCTTTTAGTCCTATACTCTTCCTCTTCACCTGGAGTTTGTGGGATAAACTTCTATTGCCAAAAAGTGGACTCCAAAGTAACCTGAATCCTTGAATGCTTGATTTCATTGTAATACTGTAGAGTGTAATACTGTCATAGAGAGTCCTTGGTACCACTAAATAATAGTCCTCTTTTAGGTTACAATACTGTGTGCAATAGGCCAAGGTGCACCTTTTAGATCTTAAGTTAGTTATTTATGTGTCATTACTGTTAAGGTTATGATAATGCTGTCTATTCTTCCTGCCATTATTATTGTTGGTCTTTTCCTCTGTCATCTTTCAAATAAAAGTATTTGCTTCATCAGACCTCTGTGTATTACTCTTGCCGCTCCTTGTCAGGTGCCTCCATCCACCCACCTAGGAGCCTATAGTGTCCCCCCACCACAACACCTACTGGGGAATGACACTGATGTTGGTAGTAAGACTAAGTTCCCTTTGGTCACGTCCATGTCTCAGAGTGGAGAACAAAACAGGAACCAAGAAGATTACCTGAGCACCACCTGTATTACTCTGAATGGGGTGGACTTTCCAAAAGTGGCAATGGACACACATTTCAGGAGGCTTGACTGATGCAAATGTGACATAAACAAATTTCATGAAGAGCAGAGGGTACAGGGTATGAATTTGGGAGTGGTGCAGATTTCAGGATGGGAAATGTACAGAGCACATTTTAAAGGGGGTTGATGAGCTTAATTTGGGGGAGGTGTGAATGGCACATTTTAGGAGGGTTGAGGGGTGTGTCTTTCAAAAGGGGAAGAGGCAAATATTTCAGCTCAAAATTATTCTAGAAATCCAGAGGGTAAACCCCACTCCACAGACTACTGGGAAGGGGTTGGAGGCCATAAAAGAGCCCTCACAAGACAAATCAAGGCCACAGACAACCCCAACAAATCTAGCTAACTGGGGTCAAGTAAAATGTTGACTACAGTACCACAATAGGAATATGGTAAGTAAGGGTAATGGAGAAAACCCATGAGTAGCAGCCACGCTGGAGGTAGGATTATGAGAAGCCCTGCTCCTATAAGCTTGAGTGCCAGCCAATGAAAAGCTAATATAGTGAGGGTGAAGAGCTGAGCAGTGCTGGAGAGTCACCAGATTAGCTGAGGAAGACATCAAGTGTGGAGCTTCTTTTCAAGACTCCCTGGGATAATCCTTTACCCAAGCTATATTTTGGAATGCCCAGCCAGGACTCTTGGAAAGTATGGGTTGGGGTCTGTGACCACAGCAGTGTGGAATGCCCAGAAGGGGGTTTCTCTGTATTAAAGCCTACTAACTAAGCAGTACCCTGGAACCATTGTTGAACTATGTCAGTTGCTGCTAAAAGCCAAGCAGTTGTTTTTGCCATGCAGAATATCTGTTGTCTTGCTAGTACTGTTCTGGTCCCACAGTTGTAAATTGCACCATGCAGGGTGAAGACAGAATAAAATCAACAAAGCCCAATCACAGGGGAGAAGAGAGTTCCAGAGGACCAAAACATCTGCAGAACAGCTTGCACTTATAAGCAACCAGGTGTTTATTTATGTATTTAGTTTTAGTTAACAGCTATTTTCATAAATGCCTATTTTCAGACATGACCTGGGAGGTTATAAAATCACAGTTGAGTTTACACAAAGCAGCAAATGTAAATATTACAAACTGCAATCTGCACCATATTCCAGGGCCAGCGTTTGTGAACCACAAAGGAGAACCCCTCTGCAGGGTGTTGCATCCTGACTGCTAAATTTTAAGAGACAGAACTTTCTGAGCTGTGAACACTTAATGGTGTCCTGCGAATATAGTGAGATATTGTGAGTGAGTCGGTTTCGGCGATGTGACAATAGCCAATATCAAATTGGCTCTGTGCATTTAATAGCATGGTGTTACTTTGGTGCTTGCATTTCTGTAGGAGCACTTATTTTGAAGAGTATGCAGGAGTTTATTCATTGGGCCAGTTTAAAGTTGGCTGTCTGGTGTAGTGGGTATGGTCACTGCCTCTGTGTCTGGTAGTTCTGGGTTTGTGAGTGGCTGTGTCTTTTTGTTTAGTTTTTTTTTCTTATGGATTCCCATTCCTCCACACTCCTGACTTTGTTGCTCCCCACCTACAGGTTGTCCCTCCCAACGTTTTCCCCCTGCCAACTTCTGTCCCCCTGTGAAATAGCCTCCTCTGGAATTTTCCCCTGTCCCCCATTATTATCCCCCCCCCGGTGATGATAACTTTTGAAATGGCGGACATGGGGAGTGTGGGGGCACAGTCCCCCACATAAAAAGTAATTTCACATCACCTCCCCATGGAGAAACAAAGCACTGGTTCCTGCTTTTTGCAGGCACTGTAGTGTGCATCACCATTTTATTTTTCCGCGATGTGCACTCACTGTTTTTTGTTGGCGCCATTTTAAAGGTGCTATTATCACATAGAAACATACTTAGCCACAGTCCTGAGATGCAACAGTTTACGTTCTTAGTATATTTACTTCAGCTAAGTTAAGTATTTGGCAGAAATTGGATCTTATTTTCAAACTAGTAAATATCGAGTTACTTTAATCCAACTTCAGGAGAGTTTTAGGACTCTTTCAGATTTGTTGAGCTTTACACTAATATTTACTTATTTCTTTAGACTTTGATAATTACATTCCATAGCACCCTCTGCAACAATGCACATTTATCAGGGCTACAATTTTCATAAATGTAGAATCCTGAATTTATACATGTAGCAAATATGTCATCATGGATTAATACATACACTGTAGTTACTTCATCATCAACCTTCCGGCCACCTCCCTCCTACCCACAGGCACTACTTGTTTTACTTTCAATTTCCCAATAAACCTTTCACTATGCAGTGTCATTCATCAGATACCTTATAAACCTCAAATATCATTCATACATAGCACTCAAGCAACTGATAATGTTTTTTAAATGAACTTGTTCTTGAACCATTCTCGCACTCTGCCTGTTTATTTTCATCATTTACTTTCTAACACCCACCACCACCACTGTCAGCATTCAGCACTTTTCTGTTTCTTTTCATTACTGCTCCTCCTTCTTTTCTTGCTGCTCTGCCTTGCCTGCCAGCTTTAAAAAACACTGCAACAATATTTTGAACTTTGAAGTTGAGATTATTTCCTATACAAGAAATAGATAGTCCATCGTAATCCAATGGCTCAACAACACAATAATCCAGCTTCTTCTCCTCAGTATGGATGAAATCCATTAACCTCTACAAACACCTCAAGTTAGACACAATTCAAGCACAGGCTGCAAATTAAAAAATGTAAAATGCTTTTTTGTAGTGCATTACAACCACAATAAACAAGCATTTGTCAATGCCAAATGTTTGCTTGCTGGTATTAGCATTGGAAATGCAAGAGTTAGAGAGATGCAGAATAGGAATTGCAGTGAAGTATTGAACTTCACACCAACCCCACCTCCACCCTGCAGAGATGGACAGGCATTGGGGTATACGTTTAGGTCATCACCCATAACGTTCATGCCATTTCACTTTACCCCATCCTGCAGACACTGACACATGTTGAGGTGTGCCTTGGGGTGTTCAGCTTTACAGTCACCCCATTCCATAAGGACATATCCTGAAATTGGTGCAGTATAGGAGAATGGGATGAACTCTAGGGCTGAAGAGTTCAAGGCACACCTTGATGCCTGTCACTGGCTGTAGGGTGGTGGGGTGGGGGTGGAATGGCATGAGCATGACAGTCGGCAATCCAAAGGCACACCCCTGATGCCTGTCAGTCTGTATAGGGTGGGACATTATGGTTAGAAACCCTAACGCCCCTGGCATCTGTTGGTATTTGCACTACAATTTTCAAAATGGCCTTTTTGTGACCTCTATGTCGTGAAAGCATTTGGAACCTCTTCTCATGAACAGTGGCACTGTGATTTTGTTAATGTGTCCCAAACTTTGAATTCCCACAGCAACCATGCCATTCTGTGCCAGATGTATGAAAACACAGATCAGGCAGGATGTGAAGAATGACAGCTATACCATTCATAAGGAGGTGTGAAGGGATGGCAATGTTGAAAATCTGTAGAGAAAATATTAAAAATACTCAAATTTCTGAGTTTACATGGAAACTGCGTAACGCATGCAAGAAACACAGTCATTTAGTGGAATTTTTTCACCAAATTTTCAACATAGGCATTTTGTGACTCTGCTCATAAACAGTGTCACTATGATTTTCCTAATCTGTCCTGAACATTGATTTCCCACAGTGACTGCGCTATTCTGCGCCAGATGTGTAAATGCATATTTCAGGCAGGATATAAAAAATGACAGCTGTGCTGTCCATAAGGAGGTGTGAAAAAATGCCAATCTTGAAAATCTGGAGTGAAAATATTACAAATGCATGAAATTACGAGGGTGAGTGGAAACTACTCAACCTATGCTCGTAACATTCTTTTCATGGACTTTTGTCACTAAATTTTCCAACATAGGCATTTTAGCACCTCTGCTCATGAACAGTGTCACTGTGATTATTTTTTTAATTTGTCCCAAACACTGACTTCCGACAGCGTCCGCACTATTCTGCGCCCGAAGTGCAAAAACACATTTTGGCCAGAATGTGAAAAATAACAGTTGCGCTGTTCATATGGAGGAGTGGAAAAATGCCAATGTTGAAAACCTGGAGTGAAAACATTACAAATTTGCAAAGTTATGAGCATGCGTGGAAACTACGCAATGCATGCCCATAACACAGTCATTTTATGGACTTTCATCAGCATATTTTCAACATTGGTATTTCAGGACCTCTGCTCATGAACAGTGTCACTGTGATTTTCTTAATGTGTCCTGAACACTGATTTCCCACAGTGACTGCGCTATTCTGCACCGGAAACGTGAAAACACATTTCAGTCAGGATGTGAAAAATAACAGCTGTACTGTTCATAAGGAGGTGTGGAAAATGTCTATGTTGAAAATCTGGAGTGAAAATCTTACAAATTCACAAAGTTATGAGCGTGTGTGGAAACTGAGCAACACACACTCGTAAAACCGTCATTTTTTTGATTTTTTTCACCAAACTTGCAACATAAGCTTTTTGAGAGCCCACCTCATGATATGGCACTGTTTGCTTGTTAATCGGTCCAGAAAGGTACCTGCAGACCGAAATCACCTTTCGAATCACAACACCATGACAGTGGCTGGATTCATGAGGAAGGGTCCTGATAACCCCATGTTGAAAAGTTGGTGCCAAAATTCCCCCAAATGCCTGAGATATGCACCAAAGTTCAAAAAAACCTATTTATGCCATTATACAACTTACCAACATTTCTACAGTTTGTGGTCGGCTTTGAAGAGTGCAGACGTGTTCCCGGTTTGCCGAAGATCATCGCACCAGGCTCCGGAGGTAAGTATGGGGTGAGGAGGGTCTGGGGAGGTAGGGTGCACAGTAGGTGGGTGCGGTTTGGGGGAGAGGATGACGACCAGCGTGGGACACGTTTCTTTTTCTTTCAGGGAGAAAAAAAAAGACATCACAGGAAGTTTTTTTTTTTTTCACGCTTGCTTTCAGCACACTGGGGTGAGCTCCCAGTGTGCCACCTACTTTTTTGGGGGTGGAGTGATTTAAGCCAACAGGGATTGGGCCTCTGTTGGCAAAGAATGACTGTTTGGGGGTGCATGATGCTGAGGGAGATTGGGCACTCCCTCAGTACACAACAAATGGGGGAAGGGGTTACATTATGCCGATGGAGAGTGGGCTCACCCATCAGCAAATGAACTGGGTCAGGGGAATGCTGATAGAGGGATTGGCCACCCTGTTGGCTTTCATGGGGCTGTGAGGCAGCAGTAAGCCGCCGCCATGTTTACAACAATTTTTACACTAGGCAAAGTGCACTGCAATGACAGGTCGCTCCCTCCTTGCAGCGGAATGGCTGATCCTGCAATGATGAGGTGGCCCCTTATTGCAGCGGTGAAATCGTTTCAAATTGGTGGCACTTTTGGAAACCAATGTCATCGGCACAGTGTGCCTGCATTGGTCCACCAGTGTCAAGCCCCCAAATGCAGTGCCGTCATTGGCTGCCACAGTGCCGCACCTCCACAATCCGCTTCTCTTCTAAGCTGCCTCATAATGTTTCTTGCTCATGTGCACAAGCAAACATAAAAAAGTGTTAATTTTTCTTTTACAACTCCTCAGCCTTACATGACCATTTGCACTTTCCAATGCTCAGTTATCACTGTGGTAAACATCCACCAGCACCTAAACATATAAACATAGAATTTGTCAGCAGATAAGGACTGCCTAGCCTACCCAATCTGTCCATTTTGTCCATTCTTGTACTGTCACTATTTCTATTGCAACATGCAATTAAAAAAAAAACACTACTGGCATCACATTTGGCAAAATTGCCTAAATAAATAAAATGAAACTATGTCTCAGAACAAACACAACATGTAAACTGCCATATATTCTGCTCCCTTACTAAGAGGCGTCACTATTTTCCCCCTGTAATTATTCATAAAACAACAACCAATAACACACACATTGGGGGCATCAAAGCCAGCAAGATGTAACAGTGTCCATAGCAGCTGCCTTGCAATCTATTCAAAATGCAGAGCTACACACAAAAATCACAAAAAGTCAATTTAAATGTTTATATAGAAATTAACAATTTCTAACAAATACTTCAGCAGTGCATCCTGCACCATTGTTCAGCCAACACAAGGAGCACTAAAGGGTTATGAGGGGCAGTCACCCGTAGAGACGCTCTCCCCAAAATACTGATCACCTTCCACAGTTGCACCATAAAACAGGCAGATTCCTCAAGAAATCACTGCCTGCCAGCTCTTTCCCAGCAAGTTAGAAGAGAGAGTGCTCTTGAGGGGTGGTCAAGTCCAAGAGTTGCATGATATTTAAATGCATTGTGCGGCATCTCTGCTCTAATTTCAACAATGCATCTTGCAACATCTTCCAGCCATCACAAGGAGAACCAAGGGGTTGTGAGGGGAAGTCACCTGTAAACATCCCTTCCCACCAATGCCAGTCACCCTCATCTGCCACACCATAGAACCAGGAGGCCCATCAGGAAAGTGTTGTCTGCCAGCTCTTTCCCAGCCAATTAAGGGAAAGAGCACTCATGAGGGGCTGTCCAGTCTATGGGCTGTGGGACCTTTCAATGCCATGTGTGCTGTGCTCCAGTTTCAGCAGCTCTTCTGGCTCCATCTTCCAGCTGCCATGAGAACCACCAGGGGTTTGTGCGGAGCAACCACCAGTAAAGACCCCATCCCACAACCTTTAAACACCATGTGCAGAATCTTTGATCCAGTTTCTGCATTGCATTGAGTTCCATCTTCCAGCCACCAAGAGGAGCACCAAGGGGTCACAATGGGCAGCCAGTAGGAGAGACCCCTTCCCCTAGTCCCTATCACCATCCCTCCCTCCTTAGTTGCACCATAGAACTAGGATGTCCCTAAAGAAATTCTGCCTGCTAGCTCTCCTCAGCTAATCAGGGGGGAGAGTGTACATGAGGGATGGTCCAGTCCAGGAGCCAAGGGACCTTTAAATTAGGGAGGATCCAGTTCTAAAATACCCAACCACAAAGACAAACTGTGGGTGCCCCAAACTACCCAGAATAAACCTGGATGAAAACCAATTAGTCGGGTTGGGTAGTCATTACCTGACCCATTCTACTACCCAATTACTTGACCCTGACCATAACAGAAATCATGTAAAGACCATTTTTTAAGCCTATTATACTGTCTATTAAGTGCACTGATCCATTATATCACTAGGAGCATTGCTTAGGCAGATATGAAAGGCACATGCTCTCTTAGTGAGCCTGTTGCTGTTTCCAAAAATTATACCTATGGCAGGCATTGCTGAGGCAGGTATCATAGATGCAGGCTCTCTAAGCAAACCTGCTGTTATGTCCAAAAATGATACCCATGGTGGGCATTTCTGAGGTTGGTATGAGAAGTGCAGTTGCTGTGGTTGAGCCTACTGCTATTTAAAAATAAGTATATACTCATGATGGACATTTCTGAGGCAGTTACTGGAGGTGCAGCTGCTGCGATTGAGCCTGCTGCTGTTTCAAAAAATTATACCTATGGTGGGCATCGATCAGAATTACATGATGTAAACTGATGAATCACAAAAGAAAACTAAGAGTAGTACTAGTGTGGCACATGTTGCTGGCATGGTGGCAGTGGTGATGGTTCCATTTGTTTTGTAGTATGTAGACAACCTAGTCATCATATTCAGTATCACTGTTTGCAAGCTGTTTTTCATTTTCAGTGTCAGACTTGCACAAATCAGTGTTTGTAACAACTGGGAAATTGTCACATTCATTTTGAGATCTTTAAGCTGTTCCACACTTACATGACTTAGCAGTGTTCTGTGGTCAGTGATTATTCCTCCAGCTGCACTAAATCTGCATTCTGAATATACGCTTGAAGGTGGACAACTGAGGTACATTATTGCAAGATTTGCTAGATCTGGACATATTGTTCTTTTATTATTTCCAATACAGTAATGGATCTTCCTCAAAAACAATCACAGTATGGTCTGCAAAGTACTCCAGGATCATTTTGCTGCATGAGACGGTTACCAGTGTGTCAAATGATCCTGTTGCACTTTCTTTACAGGATACTAGTCCATGTTGTTGCAGGCAACTCAGAAGTGATTTGCCATTCTGACTCCCTGAACATAGGATGCCCGAGAAGTAGCTCTACATGTTGTTTTCCTCACTGATGACTCTGATAATTGTGAAGAATTAGATCCAGCCCTTGACCAGGCCGCTGGGTCCCTACTAGGCATGGCCACAGCTCCTGAAGCCAGCCGCACAAGCCCCACTCCTGTCCACCCCAGAGTTCCAGCACCACTGGATCCAGCCCTTGACTGAGCCACCGGGTCCCTACTAGGCGCGGCTGCTGCTCCCGAAGCCAGCTGCACAAGCCGCCACTCCTGCCCACCTCAGAGTTCCAGCACCACTGGGTAAGATCTCAGCCTGGGGTCAGGGAAGCTGTGTGCAGCTGCCATTTGACTAGCACTCACTGCTTCGCTCCATGTTTGGACTCCTGCTTCTTGCACTGCTCCTGATTTGCTCCCTATATCTCTCTGCCTTTGCTGTGCTCGACAGCCATTGAAATACATTGACTTTTGCAAAACTTTTTAGCCCACCCTCTCACCCCCCTCCTAACTTAATTAAATATGCCTAACCTCTGCCCCTCTTCATACACACTCCACCCTTCCTGGCCCATTGGTTCACCCAAATAGGACCTTCTCCATTCACCCCGCCTACTTCCCACACCTTTCTATCCTGCCCCTTCTCCTCCCAAACATAGGTCTCTTTCCCCTAATTGCTGAATGCCTTCTTTCTCCCGTCTCTCCATACTGCTCACTTTCAGCCTCTGTCCACACTTTCCTCCCTGTTACCTGTGCACCTATGCTTGCCATGCATGCAGTTTTCTCCCTGTTCCTACTTCTCCTCTCCCTACTTGCTCTGCCTCCCCTTTTCTCCCTCCCTGGCCCCTGTCACCCTTACCCCCTCAACATCCACTTAGTCATTCCCTGCTGCTCCCAGGGAACGCTCCACTACTCGCCCTGTCCTCCCCATGGACCACCTCTCGCTAATACCTGGATGCTCCTAAACACTACTAAGCTTGGTCTTTGGGCCAGCTTATCCCCACTGTCTCACATTGCATCACACTGGGGCTGTCACATGGAACCTTACAAAAAACTGCAAAGCAAATTATCTCTTAAGGAATTATGCTTATGCTTTATAAAGCTCCTGCTCCTCCTCCTACTGATTTCAGGTAATGTCCTTCCAAACCCTGGCCCCAGCAGCTCAAGCTACACGAAAACTGCAGGAGCTGTTATTCTCACAACCCTTAACATCTGCAGCTTGCTGCCTATGTTTGACGCTCTTCAATCCTTCACACGCCAACATAACCCTGACACCCTAGCTGTTGTTGAAACATGGCTGATGCCCAAAGTTCCTGATCTGGCAATAACCTTACAGGGCTACAATGTCTTCAGACTAGATCATGTCTCTAAAAGAGGAGGAGGCTGTGCCATCTATATTAAAGACACTCTCATGGGAAACTCCATTCAACTCTCCTGCCTGACTTCTCGGCCCAGATCCTACCTATCAAAATTCTCCTAGGACCCAATCAAAAAGGCCTCACAATAGTCTCTGGCCCAGATATTCAAACTGCGCCATAAAAGTGTGCAACAGCAGGAGCAAGTACAAGTTCACTGAGCCCATGCGCAATACGAGCGATATTCAAACACTGTGCAGGTCAAGATGCGCCTGTGGCACACGACTGAATATCCCATCAACTGCACCATAGCACAACCAGGGATGTGCAGTGGTGCAGTTCAGATGCATAATAGCACAACCAGGGATGCTCAATGGGGCAGGGCAGCAGTGCAACAGCACAACCAAGGATGCGCAAGGACAGGATGCAGAGGCCCACCACCCATGCCACAGATGGGCAGAGCAGCACACAACAGAACAGACATCACCCCCCCACACCCCATGCACTGCACAACTGGGGTAGAGCTGGAATAACCACTGGCCCATGGATACCAGCAACAAACCCACAGCCAGGGCATGGTACCACAGCACACCCCCTGGCAAGTTGTGACCAGCACACAAGGAGGTCCGGCCACCCCATGCCACATCATCCTACCAATGCAGAGCACACCCTGCACCATAATCCCCAGACACCCTGCCCAGGAGCAGCACCCACCAGTGCAGGACACCCCATGCATGTCACCACCCCCACTGTGACAATGCAACCCTGTACACCACAGAACCATGCAAGGCAGCATCACCATGAGCACCCTTCAGTGGGTGGCAGAAGACAGTGATGCAACAACAGCATACACAGTGCCACCACACACATCCTCCCCCGAGGTACAGCTGAGAGACCGACCATGTGTCGGCACATGAGGTACCCCATACATGACAGGACATTCCCCAGACCCCACTACCAGTGGTACAGTACCCTGTACACCCTCCCAAGGACACATCCTGACCCAGCACTGACCACAACAGCCAGCGCAGACACCCACATGGTGCATGGAAGCATGCACCACACAGGATGCAACACAGTGCATGGACAAACACCCACCCATACCCAAGGGCACACCAACACAGGGACACAGTAGTGGGTCAACCAAGCCCCAGGCGTGTGGCCATGGAAACTGTGTACACATCGCCAGCACCCCTCCATGGCACAGGAGTGCCAGCCACCCTGCACAGGCACCATGAAGCTGTATGCCACCTGCATGCACCTGGAGCACAAGTGACAGACAGTGGAGCACATCCCCTGCAACACACACAAGCGACAGCAAGGAGGTGGGATAACAACAGCAGAGGCCACAGTGTCACCTGAGGCAGACATGCACCACACCAGTGACAGGAGGCAACCCAGCATTGTGTTGGTTACAGTGGCTGTCCAGCATGGACAGCCACCACTGGCATGCCAGCGGACTGTGCAGGTCACAGACATGCAAGGTTGTCAGCTACACAGGCCATGGACGGTCTGACAGGTGCACCATGGACACAGTGCATGCACTGTGGACCACTGCACACAGTTATCCAGTGCACAGGGAACAACGCACAAACCACAGACAGTGACTGATAGCTACGCCCATACCATAGTCGCTTCCCCTACGGACACACACACACACACGCCCATGACTGCACCCCCTGATGCCATGCACACCACTGCAGCTGAGCACCTGTAGCCCACTGCAAATCAGAGACCACTACAGTAGGCATAACAAACCAAATATATATTGAAAGATAGAAACCAACTATTTACAAATATGTACAAAAATGTTGGGGGTGAGGGCCACAAACCAGGTGGGGTGGGTAAGGGGCAGGGGTGAACAAATGGTAGAGGGAAGAAGGGGTGTGAGGGTGGGTCCAGGAGGGTATGTGAAATCCTGGGGTGCATGAAATTCAGTGGGAACCCAGCTCCCTGCTCTGATGGCACCTCCTGCCATGCCTCCTGCGGACTCCTAGCTGCTCCATCCTCTGTAAAATTTCCAGGGAGGCCATGGCCACCTGCAGAAGCTCCTGCAGTGCCTTCTCGATGTGCATGGAATCTGCCGTCCACCTAGGACAAGGGAGCAGAGTCAATAGGTGTGAATGCACAGCCCTCTGCAGCCCACCCACTGTGCATGGCATACGGCTGTGGGACATGCCTCTGTGATGGTGTGCAACCACTCACAGTGATCGTGTCCACAAGACCTGCCCACCCAGGTGCACACAGCCATGCAGACCGCTGCACACACCTACTACCCAATTCCCACAAAGCACCACCATGGCTGTACAGTGACATGGCTATGCAGTGTGAAGGCAGTTGCATAGCCATGTACCCGTTGCATGCATGGACCACCAGCAATGCACACCCATACATGCAGTGCCACTGGATAGTGATGACTGTACTGTGTGGCTTGCACATCAGTGGTGTCAATGGATGGTGGCCATGCCCCGCTGCCTGCCCTGCAACACAGCATGCACAGAATATCCTGGAAGAAAGGCACTCACTATCATCAGCCAGATCCGGGTGCTGTACTCCACTGCGACTGGCTGCCTGTGTCTGCTGACCAGCCCTCCTACCCATGCCTCTGTGTCAGTCCTCTTGGGCTCAGTGCCGCTCTTCAGGGCCTAAGGTGCAAACATGGAGAGGGGAATATCAGTACAATCCAGTATCAAAGGCCCCCCACCCCTGGGTGTGTGCGATCCCGCACAGCCCAGCCATGCTGCAACCCCCCCAATACCACCTCCACCACCAACACCACTGCCAACACTGGACAGCACACACCCCCATGTGGTGGACACGTGCCCACTGCGATACCCGTACTGACACAACCAGAGTATGGATGGTGCACCTACATGGTCATGGCACTGCACCTCTCCTGGCCCATGCCCACAGGTGGGCAAGCCTGTCTGGGTCCCTGCACTGGAGGTCCCCATATCTGTGGTGACACTGCTCAGCTGTGTGCTCCATTCCTGTGGCCTCCTCCAGCGCCACTGCTACCTCCTCCCATACAGCACTCCTGACCCTGTCCAGTGGTGCATTTCCAAAAAGTGCCCCAGCATAGGGCTCCACTATGGCCACCAAATTGGCCAGCTCCACCTGGCTCCAAACAGCAGCCCTCCATCTTGCCATCGCTGAAGCTGGTCGGAGTCAAAATGGTGCTCAGTAGGGCGGTCCACCACTTGCAGATGCTGTGCGGTACAGCGCTGCCATTCCACATCACGCTGTCACCAAACAGCGCAATAGTGGTGCACCCATGCGGATGCATGGTGCCTAGGGGGCCAAGGTCGGGCACAGGGTCAAGGGTCTCTCATGCACGGACCACCACAACGCGATTGGTACTCCCTGTGTATAGCGCAATTGGGTGCCTGTGTGATATGCCCTGTAGTTGCCTACTGTGCTGTGGCTCCATGACACCTACGGCGCCCCAATACAAGAGCGCCATTCATGTGAACAGTGCAGTAGCACCACTGGCACAATGGTGGCCGTGCCCTGCACTGCCTCCCATGCACAGCATATCAGCAGCGTGGCAGGTGTTGGCGTCAGCAACCCAGGCATGCGCCATTCAGTGTCCACTGTGCATGTCACAGAACTGTGCCCTTGCCTGAGCACATTCAACACAATTGCGCAAGGTGCAACAGCACAATATTCAGCCGGCATATGCAAATCAGCTCATCGGTGATTCAATGACGCAGATACTGCATTAGCATCCATTTAAAATTGAACCTTGCCTCATTTGCATGCGTTGCACTATATAAATGTGACATTGGGCTGCAGAGGCCATAGTCTGGTATTGCAGTCTATTGTGGTGAGTTGCATGCTGTTTAGGAGTGTGGACTGTGGTGTGTGGGAGATGCATGGAACTGCACAGTCAGAGGTAACACCTGTCATTCTCACAGGATCAATGATGAGCGAATGTGAGGTGGAAGAGGAGGAGGAGGAACAGAGACATGGGAGAAAGAGGAGGCCAAGCTTTACCAAGGCAGAAACAGATGCCCTGTTTGAGGCCTACCTTGACCAGGAACCGCTGCTCAGCGGACAGTGGCGAACACGAAAGACCCGTGCTGCTGCATGGAGAGGGGTGGTGCATGCCATCAACCAGCATGGCAGCCACCAGCGGTCCAAGCAGGAGTGCAAGAAGAAGGTGGGCATGGACAGGAGGAGGATTAAGGATAAGGTGGCTGCCATCAGGGCAGCACAGGCGGCGACTGGTGGGGGACAGCCAGCCGTGCAACACCTGACACCACAGGAAGAGTGGGTTGCTTGCAGCATGCGGCATTGCGTCATCAAGGGTGTTCCAGGTGGTGGCTTCCAGATGGGTGGTAGCCCATCACAGCATGGTAGGTCCTGATCTGTCACTGTGGGGGGGGGTGCCACAGGCTAGGGCAGATACATTAATGCTACTGTGTTCCCTTACAGCTCCTGAGTGTCTACATGGGTCAGCGGTGGTGGGCTTGTCCACTGAGGATGATACCCAGGACACAGAGGAGGGCCCATCCACCTCCATAGGTGTCCGAGGGTCAGGACGACAGTGGGCCCACCTGGCTGTCCAGACTGATGTTGGTGGAGCAGGTGTGGAGGAGGCCCTGCCCATGTCCCAGTGTGACAGCATCCATGTATGTCTGCATGCTGAGAATTGGACTGGTGCTGGATCCATCACTGATGATGATGGAGCTCACATCATGGACAGTGATACATGTGGGCCACAGGATGGCCGCACAGCATGGTTACAGCAAGGGCATAGCCATGGGTGGTGCCGCCATGGAGGCCTGCTTGACATCACAGTCCCAGCCTGTGCCTGTCTGCACCAGTGGGGCAGCACTGGTGTGTGTCCATGATAGTGGGGCTTTTGCGGCCACTGCGGTGGCACTGTTGAGCCCTGGAGAGCAGCTGCCAGAGGGGCAGTTTTAGCAGTCGGCCAATGGCGATAGGGGAACAGTGTCGGGGGTGGTGTCAGTGCATCACCTGTTGACATGCCCAGGCATGGCCCTGGTGTGCAGCACCCAGCCTCAAGGGGTGCTGCCCATCACGGCCACAAACACCATGAGGGACAGCATGGCAATCAGGTGGATGACCTCTTAGATGAGCTCACCCACATGCTCCATGATTCAGTGGATCAGCAGTTGCAGCTTGTGATGGCAGTGGATGCACTCAATGCGGTCCTGCGCCAAGCAGAGGAGCGGTGCAGCAGGGACACCGGTCTGCTCCTGGCAGGGATGGACCGGCTGCAGGAGGATGTATTCGCTGCCATTGACAGGTAGACACAGGCATTCACAGCTGTCATGGCCACAATGGGCACACAGTTATTTGCCCATGCATTGCAGACACCGTATAGTGCAATGTCCAACCCCTGTTTCTGGCGTCATGTGACACCCTCCTTGTCGACACCAGGTTCAGCTGTGGGCACCCTGAGCATGACTAGCACAGGTATGTTAGGTGAGTTGCAGACTCCTTCTTGACAATGATCACGTTCCTGCAGAGGAACCCCTGAGGAACTGTCGGTGTCACCCCATGAGGCCATTGGTCAGCCTGTCATTGCTGGCAGGTCTTGGCGGGGCCACTCATGCATCCGTGGTTGCCATGGCACTGTGCTGTGTGACTGACCTGTCTCCCACCATGGCTACTGTCTGACACTGCCCTGTGTGCAGTGTGTTGTTCAACGTGCAATGCACGGATGGGGTACCCGGCCCTGTACACACACACACACACACACACGCATTCCATGTGCACACCCTCCCGGCTGCTGGCCACTCTGGCATGTGCATGATAATGCCTGCATTGCGCTGTCCACCACTGTGCAATAGTGCCCAGCATCTGAGATGCACAATGACAGGCACTGGGCGTTGTGATCTGTGGACGTGTGTGTGGCTAGGGGTGGCGGTTGGGGTCGGCGTGCCTCCTACCCTGTGTGCATGTCTTGTGGTGTGTGTGTGTATGTGTGTGTGTGTGTGTGTGTGTGTGTGTGCATGACCGCATACTATGTTAGGCCTTGCCCATCCCTGACCGCGTTTGTGGTTCCATGCTCAGTCAATTCCCTTTATGACATGCACCCCTGGGGTTTGTCCATGCGTGTTTTTGGGTTGTGCACTTGCAATTGGTGGTTGCAGATGGCCCCGTGACTTACCTGAGTTGCTTGAAGTGCTCCTCTGTGATGGTGTCCTGGTGCAACTGTGCCATCCGGATCAGTCAGGGGTCCATTCGACCAAGGGGGGACTGCCCATCACCATCTGCACCAGTGTCCTCATCGTCCCCATGCTGTCCCCCTCTTTGACCTGTACAGCTATCCCACAGTCATTGGCCATGTTGTGCAGGATGCAACAGGCCAGGAATAGCCTGCAGGCCTTTGAGGGCCTGTACTGTAGGGCACCGCCAGATGTGTCCAGGCAATGGAAACATGCTTCAGCATCCTGAACACCCACTCTATGACATTGCATGTGGTGGCATGTGCCTCATTATACCATTGCTGCGATGTGGTCGTGGTCCACCGGTATGGTGTGAGCAGCCAGGGATGGAGTGGGTATCCACTGTCACCTGTGTGTAGAGAGTGGACATTAGTTTGGTGATCAGCGTCGCCCTGCCATGGGCCATCTAGGCCAGTACCCATGTCACCTCTGACTATGCCCCTCCCAAGATCCATGTCTTTCCAGGATATTTGCATACTCACCCACTAGGTGGCCAGTGGGGATGTCCCCACTCTTGAACCTGTGGCACAGTGCAGACTGGTGCCAGATGAAGGCATCATGTGCTCCCCTAGGGTGCATGGCACAGACAATGGTTATGCACCCCCTAGCATCACACACTACCTGGCAGTTGATGCTTGGATAGCCCTTCCGATTTATGTATGCTGCACCTTCCAGGCCAGGTGGCGTGCAGATGGCCACATGGGTGCAGTCAATGACCCTGAGCACGCCAGGCATATGTGCTACTCTGTGGAACTCTTGTATGTGTGCTGTGAGCTCCACCTGTGTGCTGGGGAAATGGATGTACTCCACAGCATGTGGCAGCAGTGCACTGAGAAATCGTGTGAGTAGGTGTGACGTGGCCGACTGGGTTATGCCTGTTGTGTCCCCTGTTGGTCTCTGAAGGTACCCGTAGTGAGCAGGCACATGACAGCTGTCACCTTTGTCTCCACTGACAGAGCATGCCTCCGTCGTGTGGGTGCCTGCATCTCATCACTGCACAGCTCACAGAGCCACCTCAGGATCACCTGGTTCAGGCGGTACCGGCCCGCTACCTTGGTGTCACTGTACAGCTCGAAGCTAGTTCGGGCTTGGTACTGCCTGTTGGGGACCTACCACCGACAGGTCCTTCCATGGCCGCGCCCCCCTACTGCCTGCCTTCTCACACCCCTCATTACTGCCTCCATCTGAATGGTGGCACTGGCCATGTCCCTGGCTTGTGTTACCCCCTCGGCAGTTGTATTCCTGTTCCCCCCTCTGTCCTTTATGCTACTCCCCCTGCACCGGGAACACCTCCCAGATTTGGATGTCCTGCCTTCTGTCAGTGCCCTCAGTCCACTGTGGCACTTCCCTTTTCCTCCTGCACAGTGGCACAGGCTCCCCACTCCTTTACTTTTCCTGGTAGTTTCCAGGTGTACTCTGTCCTGATCCTGCCTTGTCCTGCTCACTGCTACTGTCTGCCTGGTTGCTGTCACCTCACTTCCAAATATGGTTTCCTGTAGCGTTCTTGCGCCTCTCTCTTGTTCCTTTTTTATTTTGGATCATTTCCGCTATCATGCAACTTCCGTTTGCTCCCCTATTGTGCATGGCACATGCTGTTGAATATCGCACTGAGCCATTTATTCATGGTTCCTCCCCCTTCAGTTGCACATGCATTCATTACCATTGCACTCTTGCGCATTGCGATTTGGGGGGTGCAGCTGCCTCCCACTGAATATCGCACAATGGGGCATTTTCTGACATCCTTGTTGTGCATGGCGCAACCCTTTTGAATATCTGGGCCTCTGTGTACATCCCACCCAGGGACCAAGGTCATGGACTCAGCGAAGTTCTCGACTTCATCAACACCCAACCTCCTGGCTTGGAACTCATCCTGCTAGGTGATTTTAATATAAACTGGCTTGTGTCAGATGCATGTGCTCATAAGGATGCCATAGCAGCTGATAACCTTTCACAGATGGTTGCCACCCTTACTAGGACAAACTACAAAACTAGCACCAGTACCCTTCTGGACCAGGTACTTAACACACACCCCACCAGGATCTCTCGTACCACCTTCCTCCTGGATTCTCTCAGCGACCACTCCCCACTCATCTGTGAATGGTCTAACAAATTTCTCAAGCCCCCCTCAAAATCATCTCCAGCAGACCCCTCCCCCGTGGACAACTTACCCATCTCAAACACTACCTGAGTCTGCATGACTGGCTACTTATATACAAGGTGACAGATGTTAACATGGCCCTTGACTACTTCATCACCACCTTCAACAGTGCCTGTGACCTCTTTTCTCCCATTAAAAAACATAAAGCTAAAGCCCTCTGTAACCCCTGGATCATTGCGGAGCTCCTTTCACAGCTAAAATCAAGGGACAAACTTTGGGTGGTGGCTAAAGCTACAGGCAAGTAACCTGGCATTCAAAAATACAAACATGCTTGAAATGCTTGCACAAAATCCATCTGGCTAATGAAAAATTCCTATTACAACCAACACTTGGGGCAATGGACTAGTGTTCTGGGACAATATCAAAGAAGTTACTGGGAAGCAGCTGAAAACCTCACCGGCTATGCTAATTGTTGATGGGTCCACTACCCTTGACCCCACGGTCACTGCAAACACCTTTAATACTGCTTTTACTGACCTCAGTATTGTTCTCCCGCTGACTTTTTTGAATAAAATGACACCTCTTTCAACACCACCCAGTCAAATCATCCCCATTTCTACTTCAGAGAAGCCAAGTTGAATGGAGCATGCTGCTACATTGCCACAGCTATCTCAAAGTCCAGAACCAGTGGTGACTCCCTGTACCTTAAGCTGCTGTCGCTTACCCTTGATGATGTACTTCATCCCTTAACTAAAATTCCTAACCTCTCTCTCAGCTGCAGTAAATTCCTGGACAGATGGAAAACTGCCACCGTGACCTCGGTCCACAAAAGTGGTGACAAGACCAGTCACTCTAACTATCGCCGGAGCGCCATACTGCCCCCACTCTCCAAGGCCCTCGAACGTATCATTACGGACCAGCTCATCGACTGTCTGGAGAAATACAATTTACTGTGCGCACAACAACATGGATTCAGAAAAGGACACCGCACCACCTCTGCCCTCCTCAAGTTCACTGGATCAGTGCACAGCTCACTAGACAAGTGCCTCCTTACTAGGGCAGTCTTTATCGACCTATCCAAGGCATTTTATACTGTCCACCATCAGCTGCTGATTGACCAACTACTGAACTCTAATTTTGCACCTGACTCTGCTCTTTGGTTCAAAAGCTACCTTGAAAACTGCTCACAAAGAGTAAAAATTGCCAATGCTTTTTCTGATACCTTGCTAGTTCACTCTGGTGTCCCCAGGGGTCCATTCTGGGCCACTCCTATTCCACCTTTTTCTAAATTCCCTACCAAAATCCTGCTTGGAACAAATCATTCTGTATGCCGACAATGCAGTTGTTTTCTCCTCTCACAAAGACCCGACATCATTACAACTCAATCTTCAGCTTGATTTCAGTGCCGTTGAAACATGGTTTTCTAATCACAAGAAAACTACGTCTATGCTATTTTACTGCTCTCAAAATCAGCGCAAGCTACACCCCTGACTATCTCCAGCATGCAGGGGAATACCCTCAGGCAGGTCCTATCCTTCAAATACCTAGGGATACTGTTTAACCCCAATCTATCCTATGGGGCTTATGTTGACAGTGTGGCTAAAGCTGCTAATACACATCTTTTATTACTATACAAACACTGTCAACATCTCACCCTGGATGCATTGACGATTGCCATCCAGAGCTCCGTGGTTTCGATTATTGACTATGGTCTCATCATTTATGGCTCAGCCATGGCGTCAACCCACAGATGTATTTCAAAAGCACTCAACAAGGCATGTCAGCTTATCACTGGAGCCCGCCTTCTCACCCATACCTGTGACCTTTATGCTCAATCCAGATGGTTCCAACTCTCCGACCATATTAAGTATCTTACCTGTACCATGGTGAAAAAATTTACCTTGGCCTCACATCCCCTGGTGTCCAAGCCCTGCTACACCATAATACCAATCCCTGGAGCACCAGCAGATCCAAATTGCAGCTCCTGCAAGTTCCCCACTGTCGCACTACACAGGGTCAATTTTCTTTCACCTATAGAGCTCCTCTTTGGCTGAATGGCCTCAGCTCCACCATCTCCTCAGCCCCAACAGTTGGTATGTTTAAAACCAGGCTCTGACTCAATCTCACTGCCTCCAGCTCCTGTGATTGCCTCACTTAATTTCAGACACACCTAACACCCCTACAGCTTCTCTATGCCCCCTTGAAGCACTTATCCCCATCTGCCCATCCCCTATCTGCCCCATTTCCTATCTGCCCTATCTCCTGTCTGTCCTATCTCCTTGCCTCCCCCTGATTCCTACTGCCCTCACTCTTCCCATCTCTTCCTTCCACACTCACCCTCCTTTTACCTGCACTTCTTCCCTGTTTTCATCTGATAAATGCCTCTGGCTGCTACTATGTCCACCCCACCAGCCTCTCCTCCTTGTCTCTGTGCTCCCTCCTTATGTTGCTGACCCAGGCCATACCTTGGTCATTTGCTCTCTAAATGTTTTTTTTTTTAAATAATAACTGTTGCAGTGGTTCTATATCCACCCACAATTGTTATTTCCATTGAAACTTACCGTTCACAATTTGTTCTGTAATCACCCTCAATGTTGTTAATTCTACTGCAATGTTGTTATTTCTATTGTATCCTCTGTACTAACGTGGAACCTTTGTAAAAGAGCCTTGGCTCAAAGGTAATTGTAATCCTAGAACTAAATAAATAAATAAAAGAATTTGGTAGATGTGCTATTGCCTGTGCCAGAGGTGCACTAGGATGGTTCAGCAGGGTTTGACTGCTGTACATCAGTTAATGGTGTTTGTGGGACAATATCACATTTGGTTAACAGAAGATATCTTCAATACTCAGTGTCTTCTCCTGCAGGAAGAATGACTTCAATAGTCCTCTTGAAGCAGGGATCTAGCAATGTAGCCAACACATGGGTGTCATTCTTAAATATGGCATTTTTTCTGATCAGTCAACAGTGTTCGACTCAAGTCATCTGCCAGCATAACAGCAGTGGTGTCATCTGTTGGCTAAAAGTCTTTATGTTGGCAAGGAAAATGTGAACTATCTGATTTGAGGAAGAATTTCACTCAGAGTTGTACTGTATGGACTGACATCACATATGGCAGTCTCAAATGGATCCAATAATGTCTCCAAAGATTCCAGTGGTGTCTAACTGCTGGAACTGAATATGATGTCTGCTTTACCTATTTGATTCTACATGGTGTAGTCATGTACAGCTTCTTTTTGCTCAAGAAGCCTTTCCAACATGCATAATGTTGAATTCCAGCAGGTTGAAAATTCCTGCTTTAATGTATGCAATGGTAAGTTATTTGACCTCTGCAGCCCATTCAGGATTTTTTGAGATTTCACAGAGTGGCTGAAATGCCCACATGTTTTTTCAGCATTTCTGTTTCCATTTAAGAAACCATGGATAAAAAGATTTAAACAATGTATAAAACAAAATAAATGTTGGTAGTTGCCATCTCTAACAGCCTTGGCTATGTTGGCACCATTATCTGATATGATGAACCCTGGGAAAAAGGAAAAGGGAGTAAGCCATTTCTGGAATAGATTCTACAGCTCCTGCAAAATATTCATAGCAGTGTGGTTTTCTTCAAAAGCGGTGACCCATAATACAGCCTGCTTCCTACTACTTATGATAGAGCATGAATTATTACTTTCTGACTGAAAACTTGCTCAATGAGCTGTAGCAGTCATGTTGTCAATTGCTTGGTTGCTGGTCCAAATATCTGTGGTTATGTGAACCTACTTTACCTCAGAGAGTTTCAACTGCTTTAGTGACTGCACTACATACGTAGTCATACAACTGTGGAACAGCCTTTTGTGACAAATATGATTGACTTGGACTAGTGTACCTTGCATTAATCCAGTTCATGAACTTGAGGAAACCTTTCTGGGCCAAAAAAGCAAAAGGGAGCTGACAATCAACTAGCAGCTTTGCAATGGCTTTATTTAACAGCTGGCATGTTAAATGCTTGAGGGTAAATTGTGATTTCCTCGCAACACTTTCTTTTAATGTTAGTTGATAGGAATGCTGAAATATTCTTAATTTGTGGGGGACTGTACTTTTCACACCTTTTTCATATGTAATACTACTGTGGGATTTTGCAGTACTTGATGGTGTCAGAAGAAAACAATCTATGTTTGTCTGGGAAGACTGCAAGGACACATCAAGTGATTCAATGTCAATTCCTGCTTCCAGTTCATCGTCACTGTGGTCACCGTCACCACCACCTCCACTAGCACCCATACTAGCTACACTGTCCCTTACCCTACCCCACACAATTGTGTGTTTTGCCTTTGCATGTCGTATCATTACTCATGTTCTAAAATGTCCCACTTTGCCACCATGACTGACAATCTCTTTACACTGACTGCATACAGCTTGAGTGTTGTCTGCAGGGTCAATATAAAATGAATTCCACATTAAGGATTTACAATTTGTGCATTGTACTACACAGCCTGGCACTATTGATTGTACAGTAAAGGGACCTGGAGGAAAGCCTATACTGCCATTTCCTTGCTCACATTAATTTTTCCTATTCTTGGTCATCTTATTCTTATGTTTAGCAAATGATTTTTTTCTGCTCTTTTCTCTAATGCCCTACAGCAGCATCTTCTCCAAAACCCTCACCAAAAATAGTACTAACCTCATTTCCACAAGATTCAGAAGAACTGGAAGTGCCATCATAATCAGGTGGAACATAGCCTGGCCTATCCCATTCTCAGTTTCCACTATCACCACCATGATAATCAGCATTCACTGCATCTGCATCTGATGTTATATTTCAGCAGGACCCCCCTTCCATTCTCCTTCAGCAGATGGAAATCTCCTGGCACATGTGGCAAAACATTCAATAACTCTACTAGTAACTTCTGTCAGTTCTTTCTGAAACTCTACTATCATTTCATTAGTAACATGCTTTTTTGGTTCAAGATGACATTTATTGCCAGTCCTGGTGATGTTATTGTTATTGTTGTCACTATGTTCTTCATTAGTGCTAGAATTCATATTGTCCACATCATTTTCAGTTGCATGTGCACCAGCACTGTGTTTCCTCTTAGTAGGTTTAGTCTGGGAAATACAAGACATTGTAGACACAGCCATGGCTTTTGCGATGCCACAGAGAGATGTCACACACAGTTTAGCTATGACAGGGCTCAAGGCACCTAACAGGCTTAACAGACGGTGTAATACAGCCTAAATGGTTTTCACTATACTGCAGAAAGAAACAGAGTAGCTATGTCACATACAGGGCTAGGGGTACCTAAAAGGCAGTGTGTAATACAGCCTAAATGGCTTTATGTACAGACACAGAGCAATGATATGTCACACATAGGGCTCGGGGTACCAGACAGTGTGTAATACAACTGAAATAGCTTTATGCAGAGACACAGAGGGCTCAGGGTACCTAACAGACAGTGTGTAATACAGCCAAAATGGCTTTATGCAGAGACACAACCCAGTTATATGTCATATACAGGGCTCAGGACACCTAACAAACAGTGTGTAACACAGCTGATATGGCTTTAAGCAGAGAAATAGAGTAATTGTCACACATAGGGCTTGGGGTACCTGACAGTACATAATACAACTGAAATGGATTTATGCAGAGAC
Organism: Neoceratodus forsteri; assembly: GCA_016271365.2. Classification (NCBI taxonomy): domain Eukaryota; kingdom Metazoa; phylum Chordata; order Ceratodontiformes; family Ceratodontidae; genus Neoceratodus; species Neoceratodus forsteri. The sequence continues at coordinate 235,713,431 of CM028132.1, read as the reverse complement.
ACAGAGTAGCTATATATCACACACATGGCTCATGGTACCTAAAAGAAGTGTGTAATACAGCCAAAAATCCCAAAATGGATTTATGCAGACACAGAGAAGCTATATGTCACACACAGGTCCCCGGGGCACCTAATAGACAGTGTGTAATACAGCTGAAATGGCTTTATGCAGAAACAGAGTAGCTGTATGTTACACACAGGGCTTAGGGCACCTAACAGACTGTGTAATACAGCCAAAAATGGCTTTATGAAGAGACACAGAGTAGCTATATGTCACACAGAGGGTTCAGGGCACCTAACAGGCAGTGTGTAATACAGCTGAAATGGCTTTATGCAAAGATACAGAGTAGCTATATGTCACACAGAGCTCAGAGCACTTAACAGACAGTGTGTATACAGCCACAATGGCTTTATTTACTTATTTATTTATTTGTACAACAGAGTACTTTTGAGCAATGTGCTCATTTGCAAAGGTTCCACTTCAAGTGTTGTTAAATTTGTATACACGCAGCATAATGAACATTTGTCAATACGTTCATTACTTTCGTTACAGGCAGCTCAGGTGAGCATTTGTCAGAGCAATAAAAAGCAAATGCACAATACATGGTTTAAATGAAAGCTGTCCTTATCACAGATTCCCCACCCCCACAAGCCTTACCAACCGATCAGGCATTTCACAAATAAAAAGCCCTTTTCTGTGTGGGTAACTTACACTTTTTATTCTTAAAAAGTCCAGTGTTCCGTAAAATGGTGTGCACTGCTTTACTCCATTTCAAGACAAAGTGCAGTGCTGCACTGCTTGGCTCCAATACACTTGTACTGGAGCTGAGCAGTTCAGTGCTGTACTTTGCTTTGAAATGCAGATATGCAGTATACACCATTTTGTGGAATGCCAGACTTTTTAAAAATAAAAAAAGTAAGTTAACCCACATTGAAAAGAGTGTTTTATTTGTGAAACCCCTAATTAGGGGGTTAAGGCTTGCCATGGTGGAGAATCTGTGATAAGGACAGCTTTCCTATAAACACATTGGTAGATTACAATATGTACCATTAGGTTAGGAAGGAGAAGGAAGATCAGTGGAGGAGGGAGACAGGGTGTAACAGTCTACAGGGTTGGGAGGGAGAGGGGTAAAGCAAAACAGGTCAGGCTGAGGATAGGGCTAGGATAGGCATCTGCATGTGGAATCTTGGGTGAGTTCCTTCTTGAGGGCCCTCTTGGGCAGAGACATTTTAGGTAGCTCTGAGATGGAGGTGGGATGATTGTTTAGCTCGGCTAATTGTTTAGCCCGGCTAGATTGTACAGCTTGGCAAACAAATTGTACAGCTTGGCAAACAAAAGCTCATTGGCCCTGGTTTGATCTTCATTTGGGGACTATTAGTATGTGTCTTGTCATGCTCCTGGTGGTATACTAGTTATGAACTAGGCAGAAGAGTGAGGCCATGGCGGGGGGGGGAGGCAGGCCATCAAGTGCTTTTTTGGCCAGTAAGATGCTCTGGTACATTATGCATTCCTGCAGGGGGAGCCAGCCCAAAAGGGAATATAAGGTACAGCAATGTGTGAGTCTGTCAGAGCCCTTGACGAATCAGCAGGCCTTATTGAGCAGTACCCTCACCCTGTTCAAGACAGTATGGGAGGCTGCTTCATATACTGCAAGACTGTAATCAATCAGTGGGAGGACAGAGCTTGCCATGGCTAGGCTCCTGGCCTCATGAGTTAGGTTCAGGTGCTATCTGAAAAGGGCTCTTAGTGTTCTGTTGGCCAAGCAAACCATATTGTCCACATGCTCAGTGAAGGTGAGGGACTCATCTACTGTGACCCCCAGGTATCTAAATGAACACATCTGTACAAGTGTGAGACCCTGGTCATTCAGGATGCACAGAGGAGGAACTTTGCTCCTAATATGGGTACCAGCAAAGAGCATTGTTTTGGATTTTTTGTAATTAAGAACAAGCTTATTCAATTTGAACCAATGTTCAAGGGACCCAAAGCTGATTTGAAACTCCCTGGTGATAACCCTGTGTTGAGGGTTGCTCTTATAGATGACTGCATAATTGGCATAGAGCAGCATCTGTGTTTGGGTGCAAGCACCAGGACGATTATTGATGAATAGACTGAAGAGAACTGGTCCTAGTATTGAACCTTGGAGAACTTCAACAGAGACTTGCTTTGCTTCGGAGAGCACCCCATCAATTTTTGCTTTCTGTGTTCATCCAGAGAGACAATAATGAAACCAAGATACAGTCTCAGTGGAGAGACCAAGGCGCTGAAGTTTTATCAGCAACAGAGGGTGATCTACAAAGTCAAACGCTTGAGATCAACATATGAGGCACCTATTAGATATCCTTTGTCCAAGGCTTCATGTAGGTGTGTTGTGAATTCAGTGAGTTCAGTCACGGTACTGTGCAGTTTTCTAAAGTCATGTTTTGGCAACACATCAGGTTATAATGCCCAAGGCAGGAGACAAGCTGATAGGATACTATTCATTCCAGTGCTTTACAGAGAGGAGGTAATATGGAGATGGGCCTGTAGTTGGCCACACTAGTCCTAACCCCACCCTTATGTACTGGTATAACTATGTCAGCCTTCCAAATCTGAGGGAATTAGAAGAACTGCAGACAGATGTTAAATATCTTTGTCAAAGGTAATGCCACCTCTTCAAGGGCCTGAGCCAATAATGTAATGTCAATTCTATCACTGCCCACTCTAGTTTTGCCAATAAATCTGCTTAGGTATTTGACTGCTACTTTGGTGGAGATCTGCTTGAAGTAGAATTTAGGGAGATTACTGCTTTGCTGCCCTGTGCCTTCTGCATCAACATCCAGGGTTCCCAGACCAGTAGACAGTACTGAGGTTAGGTCGGTGAATGCATCATTGAAGGCATTCACTTTGTTGACTGGAGTTGATAGTACTTGGGTATTATTGATGAGAACAGTTGGAGGAGACCGATCGCTACTGCCCATTAGATCCTTTATGCACTGCCAGAATTTCTTCCCATCTCCCAACTCTGTCTTTGCCGTGTATTTTGGTAGTCAGCTGGCTTTGGCCTTGCTGATTAGTTTTGTACATTTGTAGTGGGCTTCACAGTACCTCTGTCGGTCTCTCTTGGGGACCCAGTGGCTTTGGCTTGGCACCAGAGATTATCCCTTTCCCACATTTGGGCAAACAGGGGGATGTGACCCAGCTTGCTGATGTGCCTTTTACTTTGCATTTTTTGAGAGGGGAACATTTTTGTAACAAGCTTCTGTGACTATGCTACAGAAGTGGTCAAGGGCCATGTCTACATCCTATATACTGTCAGAAAGCACTTGCAAGGGGAGATACACCTTAGATTGTGTGGATAAAGTATATGTTGAGTAACTGGATACATTATTTCTGTGAGGAAAATATTTTAAAATGAGAGCCCTGCTCCCTGTTGTTTAGCAGGAAGCAGGAAAAGAGCTCGTAGTTCTGGGACATCCATTAAAGAACTAGAAAGTTAATTATTGAGCTTGTTTTTTAAGTTTGGCTCCTAATACCTGTGCTTAGGCCACGTATGCGTGGCAGACACATAGAAGGAGTGTAATTTAATTTTTTAAAAATGCTATTTGTCTGTGAGTTGCTATGACCCTAGGAAAACAACTTCTGGGTTGAGTGCCCCTTATAGCAAGCCCCTGCTGTGAGCAGGGTGAGCATGTGCATGGTGTGCCTTGGCACACGCAGAGACAAGTGCATCTGCGCTTGTTAGCTCTTTCCGCTGGGATAGCAAGGACAGGGACTACCATTTGAAAACAAATACATTAAAAGTAACATTTTACAATGAAACCGAGTATTACATGTAATATGTATGTGGAAGGTCTGATATTGATGGGTTTGAATGCAACAAATGCAAGCTAGTAAAGGACTTACAGGCTGAAATTGTTATACTGCAACAAAGGGTACAGGTTCAGCTTGACATTAGCAATCTGGAACAGTTTATAGATATGGTGTATGTAAATACAGCAGAATCAAAATGTATGAACATATCTGCAGATGTAGAAACGGGATAAAGACAATTGGTGCATAGTGACCAAAAACAAACATAAAAAAAGGGCAGACGCAATATAGGAGGATCTTCAAATGTTCTGACTCCAAATAGATTTAATGCCCTAACTCTAGATATTGGTCAAAATGACATTTCATTAGACCCTCAAATAACACCAATGCCCACTACAGACTATCACATTGAGGAGGATCCTACTAGCAAGGTGGAGAAAAGTATTGTTATGGAACAAACTGTGGAAGCAACTGACCCACGAGATGTGTTAGTAATAGGTAACTCTATGCTGAGATATACCGACCACATGATATGTCAACATCGAAATCAAAATACTACGGTCAGTGTACTTCCAGGGGCAGGTACCAGTGACATCTTACAACTACTTCCAGGTCTACAGGAACATACTATAAATCCAATAGTCCTAGTACATGTAGGGGTAAATAATATAGGCAAAAGACAATTGATAGATATCCAGAGGGATTTTGAACAAATAGATGAAGATCTATCATCAAAAGGCTGTGATCTTATTATATCAGGCATACTTCCTGTACCAAGGGCTACACCTTCTAAACAAATGGAGATAAACAACTTAAATGGATGGATGAAAAGATGGTGATTTAGGGAAGGTTATGTATACCTAGAACACAGAGAAATATTCAGAGACCAGAGTTTATATGCACAGGATGGGTTACACCTAAACAGGAAAGGAAAAATATTTTGTTCATGCAGAATTAGACAAGCCATAGATATGGGTTTAAACTACCAGTAAGGGGGGAAGTGGGGGCAACTTTAATAAAGGAAAGTAGTAGTAAACACCAAGCCCCAGAAAACTGGAATTGTTTAGTAATTAATACCAGGAGTCTGAATAACAAGATAGAGGAACTTCTATATATTATGATAAATTTTAATATACATATATGTGCAATTACTGAGACTTGGTTGGAAGAGGATGATCCCTGGGACAAGAACATACCAGGTTATAATTTATATCATAAAGGCAGAGCACTAAGGAAAGCAGAGGAGTGGCTTTATATATTGCTGATTTTATCATTTCAGAACTAGTGGACACTCAAAAATGGTATAGTACCGAGTCCAAATGGGTCAATATCTCCCCTCCATGTGCAGCCAGTATCAATATAGGATTTATATACAGACCTCCATCTATATCACAAGAAGATGACTTAAAAATACTGGATTGTATTGGTAATATAGGTGACACTGATAATAATATTATACTAGGGGACCTAAACCTCCCTGGTATTAACTGGGACAAAATGCAGGCCAAAACTACTTCAGAGCAAAACTGTTTGAAAGTCTTCGTCCTAACAGGAATAAGCCAGTACGTAACCGAATATACTAGGGGAACTCATATCTTAGATTTGGTTTTGAGTAATCTAGATAAAAATATCTAAGACTGTAGAGTATTACCACCATTAGGGTCCAGTGACCATTCCATAGTTAACTTCATATACAAAGGCAAGCTGGGAAATAAAACAGGTAACACAACAATTTTTAATTATAACAAGGCTAGTTTTGTTAAGATTAAAAGCAGTATGGCAGATTGGGATTGGGAGAAGGACTTTAAGAATAAATCTTTACAAAATATGTGGGACCTTATGACAAAAAAAGATAAACACACTGGTTAAAACCTTCACTCCATCAATACGTAAATATGAGAGAACAAAAAACAAGATGCCACCATGGATGACCCCCAAGTCAAAAAGTTAATTAAAAAGAAACATGTCATGTTCATTAAGGCAAAAAAAAGTAATAATAGTATTTTCTGGGAGATATATATATATACATATATATATACACACACATATATATATATATATATATATATATATATATATATACACACATAATATATACGTATATATATATATATATATATATATATATATATATATATATACCATGAGTATATATAAATATTCTCAAAAAAAAAAATAGTATAAAGGAGGCCAAGCAAAAACATAAGTACAAATTGGCAGGTAAAGTAAAAGATAATTGCAAGTTGTTTTATACATATGTAAACAATATCAAGGGAGAAGGTAAAACAGTTGGGCCTCTAAAAGGTCATGATGGCAATATAGAGACAGATCAAGCCAAAATGGCAGTACAGTATAATACATTTTTCACTTCTGTTTTTAACAATAAAACACATCCAAAAATAAAGCATTTAGATCTGACAACAAATACTGGGCATAGTATAAGTAGAGTGAATGTCCTTTATAGGCTACAGAGCCTGGATCAAAATAAATCCCAAGGACCAGATGGCTTGCACCCTAGAGTTATTAAAGAAATAGACAAATTTCTGGTGGACCCAGTTATAGCCATCTATCAAAAATCATTAGATGAAGGATTGGTCCTGGAAGTGTAGAGACAAGCTTCAGTGGTACTTATTTATAAAAAGGAAACTAGGCATGAGGTACAGAATTACAGACCTATCAGTTTAACAGCAGTGTTGGGAATGATTCTTGAGGTTATTATTAAAGATCGTATAATGAACCAACTTCTAGCTACAAATAACACTGACCGTACACAACATGGTTTTACACAGGGCAGATCTTGCCAGACTAACCTGTTGGAATTCCATGGGAGGGTTAGCAAGGCCTTGGATGAAAAACTTCCAGTGGATATAATTTTCTTGGATTTCTCAAAGGCATTTAAAAAAGTACCCCATGGTGAGCTTGTTGATGCATTAATAGAGCTTGGTATGGATGGCATAACAACTAGATGGATAGAAGCATGGCTCACAGATAGGAAGCAAAGAGTTAGTTTTAAAGTGATAAACTCAAACTGGTCAGATGTAACCAGCGGGGTGCTCCAGGGCTCGGTGCTGGGACCATGCTTGTTTAATGTCTACATTACCTCTATGCAAACCACTACTGAGGCATGGCTATCCAAATTTGCAGATGATACTAGACTGAGGAACATAGTGGAAACCCATGAGGAAGCAAATGTTCTACAATTAGCCCTTTGGAAATTAGAAACATGGGCAAATGAAAAAAAGCTGACATTTAACGTTGACAGATGCAGTGTTATTCATTTTGGAAATAAAAACAGACTGAGCAATTACTGTCTAGGAGGGCAGATACTAAAGAAGATAGAAGATGAAAGAGATCTGGGCATAAGAATAAGTAAACATTTGAGCTTTAAATCACAATGCTACCAGGTTATTAATAAATCAAGCAGCATTCTACACTGTATAAACATATTAAATGTAAAAGTAAGGAAGTACTGCTGCTGCTTTATACATCTTTAGTGCAACCACATATTGATTGTTGTGCCCAGTTATGGTCCCCTGGAGGAAAAGGAGAAATAGAAACATAGAAACATAGAATTTGACAGCAGATAAGGACCGCTTGGCCCACCCAGTCTTCCCATTTCCCTACCTGATGGATAAATTGCAGATTCTAGTTACTGTAATCAACAGCTTACTTCCTCCTACCCCCAACTAGAATTGCTTTATGCCTGTCCCATGCATTCTTGAATTCTCCCACTGTTCCTGACTCCACAACCTCCTCAGGAAGGCTGTTCCATGCATCCACAACTCTCTCTGTGAAAAAATACTTTCTAACATTACCTCTGAGCCATCCCCCTCTATCTTCAAATTGTGCCCCCTTGTTCTTGCACATCTCGTATTCTGAAAGATACTACCCTCTTGTACCTTGTTAATGCCCTTGAGATACTTGAAAGTTTCTATCATGTCCCCCTCTCACTCCATTCCTCAAGGATATACATATTAAGCTGCTTTAGTCTCTCCTTGTATGTCTTCTGGTGCAGACCTTGCACCATTTTGGTTGCCCTCCTCTGAACAGCCTCCACTCTGTCTATGTCTTTGCAGAGATGGAGTCTCCAGAATTGCATGCAGTATTCCAGATGGGGTCTCACTAACTGTCTGTAGAGAGGGATAACAACTTCCTGTTTTCTACTGTTGATGCCTCTCCCTATGCATTCCAGTATCCCCCCAGCCCTCCTTACTACCTTCTCACATTGTTTGCCCACCTTTAGGTCACCTGATATAATTACTTCTAGGTTTCTTTCGATTTTAGTTGTTGTTATTAACTCACCCCCCATTGTGTACTCTTCCCCTGGGTTTTTGTTTCCCAGATGCATTACCTTGCACTTCTTTGCATTGAATCTGAGCTGCCACGTATTTGACCATCCCTCCAACCTTGCCAGTCCTTTTCATTCTTTCCACCCCACCTTGTGTATCAACCCTGTTGCAGATCTTTGTGTCATCTGCAAAGGCATACCTTTCCTTCAGGTGCTCTCCAATGTCACTTATAAAGATATTAAAGAGGACTGGTCCCAGTACCAAACCCTGTGGTACCCCACTAGTTACCCTCCTTTCTTCACTGTGGACTCTGTTTACTATTACCTTTTGTGTCCTGTTGTCCAGCCAGTTTTTTATCCAGGCTAAAACCTTGGGACCCACTCCAAGGCTGGCTAACTTGTATATTAATCTTTTGTGTGAGACTGTGTTGAATGCCTCATTAAAATCTAGGTAGGCCATATCCACAGTCCCTCCCTGGTCTACTACTTTGGTCACCCAGTCAAAGAAATCTATTAGATTCGTCTGACATGATCGTCCTGCTGTGAAACCATGCTGCTTTGGAAAAAATTCAGGGTAGGCAACCCGTAGGATTAATGAAGTAAAAGGTCTTGATTATAAATCAAGGCTAAAAAATCTAGGGTTGTATTCCCTGGAGTATAGATGACTGAGGGGTGACTTGTGTTTGGTATACTGTGCAACTACTAATCCTCTCACATTGAAATATTGAGGTTAAATTATAACATTTTACACTATAACACCTGAACTCACCCCTTACAATTAGAACTAGAAGGATTTAGAACAAAGAAAAGAAAACAGTGGTTTTCAGTAAGAATCACCAAAATTTGGAACAATCTTCCTTTGGAAGTAGTGGCCAGTCATAATATGAATAGCTTTAAATCAAATCTGGATGCATACCTTAGTAATAATAATATATTGAGATATTAGATAACATACACAAATTGTGAGCTAAAATGGACCTTGGTCTACTATAAAGCTCTGTCCTACCTATGATACCTATGATATAGAACATCAAGAAAGCTCCAATCAATCTGGGATAGATATGTCATAAAGGATATAATCTGGTCTTTACATAGGAGCCTGGTGGTTATGGTTCTGGGTGGTGTCTTTAGGGGTCAAGCAGACCACTCATACAGGATGAGTGAGTGGTCACTAATGGTATCTGGCATTACCTGAACTTTATTTTGCCACTCTGGTTGAGTGGCTAGGACCCTGTCTATAAGGGTTTTGGTATCGGTTTTATAGTTCAGTCGAGTGGGCTCACCAACTACTTGGGTTAGGAATAGGCCTAAGATGAGATCCTTATAGACTGTGCTAGTCTTGGATGTCCAGTTTATACTAAAATCACCTAATATTATCAATTCACCAGTAGGGCAAGCTTGGGAATAGTAGATAGCAAAGGATTCAATTGCTGGTGAGTGCTTTCCAGGAGGTATGCAAACTGTCATCACATTGAGAGAACACAGCTCTCTGTCCTGTTGGATTTGGATGGTAAGACACTCACAGTGGTTAGTGGTTGGATTCACTAGCTCCTTCTGTGTTTGCAGCCTAGTGGTAAGGTATATGAGGCACCCTCCTCCCTTCTTTCTCTCTCTGCCCTGCCTAAAGATGTTATAACCATGTAAGGCAATGTTACAGTCAGTAATTTTATTGTTCAGCCATTTTTACATAATGGCGAGTAGGTAAGGCTGGACCTACTCAACCCATGCTTCAAGAAGGTGTAGTTTAGGGAGCAGACTGCCAACACTGAGTGATGCTATCCTAAGTTTGCCCTCCTGGGTGGAGGTATCCCTCTTGCCAACAATGGATCCTGGGTTAGGGTGAACATTGCCAGCTAAGAAGGAGCAGAAGTAACAACCTCTTGTAGTTGAGCCTGTTATTTGGGGGCTGCCGGGTCAGCTTATATCTACTGCAGATTAATGTGAGAGAGCTAATGGTAATGGAGTAACAGAGGTGACTAATGCAGTGTACATGTATAGTAATTCTTATTGTGGTTGTCAGTGGGCAGGGTATGGGGAGAGGGGAACTAGTTAGAGTTCAGCAGGAATCTCTGAGTGTGGTTGTATTTACTACAGTACATATCCCAGGGATAACAGCCCACCAACCAGATTCTGAGGGTTGGTCAGGTCCTACTCTGAGTGGAAGAGGAAGAGCTACTACCTGGAGGTCAACTAGAGTTATCATTGTGGATTGGGTGTATAGGGGAGTGGTCCTAGAGTAAGGGTATAGTAACAGGTTATAGCAGCTATTGGTCCACCTAGTTGTGATGGTGTGCTAGCTGGTTAATTGCTTTCATCTGATGTAATCTTGCTTCTTTATATGGAAAAAGCTGAATGGGTAGTCAGAAGTGTTGGTGAGCAATAACTAGGTTGGTTCACACCAGCTATGTGACTGAGATCTGGTTTTAGCAGGCTATGTTGGGGCTGGTTTAAAGGAAGTAGCACTGATGATTCCCATGCTGAGATAAGTGAAAGGTCCAGGTTCAGAGGGCTATAAGGATGCTAATTATAACAGGAAGTAGCAGATGGAAGAGATATAGGGATTACTTAGGTGATGATTAGTAGTTCGAGAAGATCTTTCTTATTGGCTCAGGTCAGTCTTAGGAGAATCCTGACTGGGGGTGGGCAGATGATCTCTGGCCCTCTGGTTCCTTCTCTGAGTGGGACTGCTACCTGGAGGGAGATAAAAGAGGAGCCACATCAATGAAGGCAGGGCAGGTATCCACTCCAATGTACAAGGGGGGAACCTTATGCAGACACAGAGTAGCTAAATGTCAAATATAAGGCTCGGGGCACCTAACAGACAGTGTGCAATACAGCCAAAAATGGCTTTATGAAGAGACACAGAGTAGCTAAGTGTCACACACAGGGCTGATGGCACCTTACAGACAGTGTGTAATACAGCGGAAATGGCTTTATGCAGAAACACAGAGTAGCTGTATGTCACACACAGGGTTTAGCACACCTAACAGAAAGTGTGAAATGGCTTTATGAAGACACAGAATAGCTATATGTCACCCACAGGGCTCAGGGCACCTAACAGACTGTGTATAATGCAGCTGCAATGGTTTTATGCAGAGACACAGAGAAGCTAGTAGCTACACATGGGTCTGGGGGCACCAACAGAATTGGCTTCAGAGACAAGAGTAGCTAGATGTTACACACAGGGGGCTTGGCGCACCTAACAGACACTGAGTAATACAGCCAGGTAACCTAAACTCCAACTACCACCCCATATCTCTTTTCCCCTCACTTGACAAGGTAAAAGAATTGCTGGTCCTATCAAGGCTACATGACTTCCTCTCCACTTGCAATACTCTCACCCCAGTCCAAGCAGGCTTCAGGAAACTCCACTTAACCACCTCCTCCCTTCTTCACTTTATAGATGCCATCCACTCTGCAATGGATCAAAGGCAGATCACTTTGGCTATTTTCATTGACCTCGCCAAGGTCTTTGACTCCGTCTCTCACCCTCTTCTTCTAAATAAACTAAGCGTCATTGGCCTTTCACCTGCATCTGTTTCCTGGTTCAGCTCCTACTTAACTGACTGGTCCAAGTCAGTAAAAATCAGTAACATCCTGTCTCCCCCCCAACCATCTTTACAGGCATACCACAGGACTCAATCCTCGGACGTGTTCTGTTCTCCCTGTTTATCAATGATTTCCCTTCTGCTTGCTTCCCTGCCAAGATCCATATGTACTCAAATGATACAGTCCTTTTCCTATCTGGTCCCTCTGCCCTGGCTGTCCAAACCTCACTCCAACATGACTTTACCACAGAATCTAATTGGTTCATAGCTAACTGCCTAAAAGTGAACACCAAAAAGACCATGGCCATGACTTTTGATTCCAAACCACAGTTAGCCAGGCTCGCCACCCTCCCTGCCTTCTCTAGCCCAGCTAACACTCCCCTTGATGTTGTCCCAGATTACAAATACTTAGAAGTGTGGCTAGATCCCTCACTTGACTTTTTGTCCCACTTTAAGACTATGCATTCCAAACTACATCCTAAACTGGGTTTACTCTACCACCAAAAGGGTAGTCTTCCCATCTCTGCCCCACATGACCTGCTGGTCAAATTAATACTCCCTGTCTTTGATATGCTGATGTGGTCTTCAGTGCTGCTCCAGTTACTTCTCTCTCCAAAATAGATGTCTTCTTCAATGCCTTCTGTCATTTTGCTCCAAATCCCCCCCCCATGGCACATCATTGTGACCTACACCCCTCCCTATCCCTCCAATGCCTAGCACAAAGATGCAAATCTCACTACTCCACCTTTATCTCCAAATTCTGGTTGGTAGCAGGATGGCTGCGGACCCACTATTACAGGAGACAATAAAAGCTGCAATGGAGTATAGTCAGAACCCTTTACAAAGAGAGCAGTCCTAAAAGAACTGGAGAAGCTCAATACAAAACAAAGGCAGGGGAGCAGATGAAATGCACCCTTGACTACTGAGAGAACTAAGAGAAGAATTGGTGGCTCCACCTGCTGATCTTTTTAACTTATCATTTGAACTGGGCGAGGTCCCACAAGACTGGAAAATGGCCACAGTTATCCCTCTATACAAAATCAGAAGCAGATTGAGTGCAGTAAACTATTGACTGGTAAGCCTCACATAATTGTGTGAGAGGCCTTTCGGCACCATGCAATTCTGCTTAAAGTTGGACCAGCATAACATTCTGTGGTGATTTACATATGCAGCCCATGATGCTTTGCACTGTGTGGGCATGTGTGATTGTGTATTTTCTTGAAACTTGGCTTCCCAGCCAAATACCCTTTGGTGTAACCCTTGCCTCAGTGTTTGCGCACAGAGGTTCTTTGTCTTTTAAATAGTTTTTTATTTTAATGGGTTCACCACAACATATCCAAGACACACTGTCTTAGGGTAGCTGGTCCATTCCACTGGGGTGTCAAACAGATGAGGTGTACTGATGAGTCCTGGTAGGACGAAACACGTGTCTATGTCTTCTGTTAGCACCCTTTGCAAACTGTGTGAGAGGCCTTTCGGCACCATGCAATTCTGCTTAAAGTTGGACCAGCATAACATTCTGTGGTGATTTACATATGCAGCCCATGATGCTTTGCATTGTGTGGGCATGTGTGATTGTGTATTTTCTTGAAACTTGGCTTCCCAGCCAAATAACCTTTGGGGTAACCCTTGCCTCAGTGTTTGCGCACAGAGGTTCTTTGTCTTTTAAATAGTTTTTTATTTTAATGGGTTCACCACAACATATCAAAGACACACTGTCTTAGGGTAGCTGGTCCATTCCACTGGGGTGTCAAACAGACAAGGCATACTGATGAGTCCTGGTAGGATGAAACATGTGTCTATGTCTTCTGTTAGCACCTTTTGCAAACTGTGTGAGAGGCCTTTTGGCACCATACAATTCTGCTTAAAGTTGGACCAGCATAACATTCTGTGGTGATTTACATATGCAGCCCATGATGCTTTGCATTGTGTGGGCATGTGTGATTTTGTATTTTCTTGAAACTTGGCTTCCCAGCCAAATATCCTTTGGGGTAACCCTTGCCTCAGTGTTTGTGCACAGAGGTTCTTTGTCTTTTAAATAGTTTTTTATTTTAATGGGTTCACCACAACATATCCAAGACACACTGTCTTAGGGTAGCTGGTCCATTCCACTGGGGTGTCAAACAGACAAGGCATACTGATGAGTCCTGGTAGGATGAAACATGTGTCTATGTCTTCTGTTAGCACCCTTTGCAAACTGTGTGAGAGGCCTTTCGGCACCATGCAATTCTGCTTAAAGTTGGACCAGCATAACATTCTGTGGTGATTTACATATGCAGCCCATGATGCTTTGCATTATGTGGGCATGTGTGATTTTGTATAGCCTCACATAATTGTAGTAAAACAATGGAAACCCTTCTCAAGGAGAGGATTATCTCCTTTCTCAAGGACAAAAAGTTAGACACTAAGCAACATGGCTTTACCGCAGGGAAGTCATGTCAAACTAATTTACTTGACTTCTTTAACTGGGTAATGAAAACAGTAGGGAGGCACGGTAGATATAGTGTACGTAGATTTCAGCAAAGCATTCGACTCGGTACCACATAGAAGGCTGCTAAACAAGTTAGACAGCATGGGAGTAGGATATCAGGTGGTAAACTGGGTAAGGATTTGGCTTCCTGGAAGGACCCAGAAGATATTACTGAATGGTTCACTCTCAGAGTAAAGAGACATAGCTAGTGGAGTACCACATGGTTCAGTGCTTGGATCAGTCCTAGTCAATATCTTCATTAGTGACATTTTTCATGGACTGGAGGGCAATGTGAGTTTGTTCGCAGATGACGCCAAGAAAGGAAATAGGGTGGACACCCCAGGAGGACTGGAGAAGATGAAGGCTGACCTTGATTCTCTAGAAAAGTGGTCAAAAATGTGGCAACTAAAAAATGCAAAATCATGCACCTTGGAAGGACTAACCCAGGAGTGGATTACTACATAGTGAGTGAAAAACTGAAAGCCTCTAAACAGGAAAGGGATCTGGGAATAATTATAACAGATGCTCTAAAAATTTCCAAGCAATGCTGGCAGCAGCACTGCGAGCAAATGGTATATTGGAATGCATAAGCAGGGGGATTACCAGCAGAAAACAGGAGGTCATTCTGCAACTCTGTAGATTACTGGTGAGGCCACACCTGGAGTACAGAGTGCAGTTCTGGAGACCACAGCTTAAAAAGGATATTACCAGACTGGAAACAGTGCAGAGGAGTGCTACTAAAATGATTCATGGACTGCACAACAAATCATATGAGAAACGACTGCGTGAATTAAACATGTACTCCCTGGAGCAGCGGAGGGAGAGGGGAGACATGATCAAGACTTTCAAATTCCTAAAAGGAATAAACAAGGTGCAGGTCTAGGACCTGTTCCATATCAAAAATCACTTAAGAAACAGAGGGCACAACATGAAGCTAGAGGGGGGGCAGATTCAGAGGCTGCAAACACAAGTTCTTCTTCACTGAGAGAGTGGCTGATCCATGGAAATGCCTTCCACAGGATGCAGTGGAGGCAGAAATGGTGAGGACTTTCAAGAAAGCGTGGGATAGGAACAAGGGCATCATAACACTGAAAAGCAGTTAAGGGAAGGGGTAGGCTTATCGGCAGACTAGATGGCCTTCTGCCATCACTTTCTGTTTCTGTGTTTCTATGGTACTCTTCCTTGCTACCTTTCCTCTCTCTTAAATCCTGCTACTCCCTCTCCTTACAATTCACTTTTAAAATTGCCTTTGTTCCTTTGCCTTCCCATGAGCATACACTTTGGCTGAGAAACTCGCTTTCTCCTATAGACTCCCTTCCCTCTGGAATAATCTCTCCCATCTAACCCATCTAACCCTCTCCTTTCCCACTCTCAAGCACCTCCTCAGTCTCTCCCATTACATTCTGTAACTGCCCACAGCCCTAATCCTCACCATACAGCTGTTCACCTCCCTCTCCTCCACCTCCTGAATCAGTAACTATCACATTGTGTTATCAGCACTTTTTTGCTCTCCCTTCCCATTGAATCTCCTGCACAGAACTCTGCATTACATTTTTAAAACGTGAATTTACCTGCTCATTGTATTATACTGTTGTTTGCACACATTCTTGAATTATACTGTATGTATTAGTTTATGTCTATTCTGTATTACACTGCATCTGTTTATTGTTCTCCCTTTGTTGTATTTATACTCCCTGACCCTGGGTCACACCTGGAAACGAGCTTCTGCTCTGTGTGCCTTTCCCAATAATCAAATTTTAAATAAATAAATAAAAATCATTCTCACTAAGAGATACACAGAGTACAGGGTTCAGGTCACCTAACAGACTGTATAATACAGCTGCAATGGCTTTATGCAGAGACACAGAGTATCAGATACACACAGGGTTGGGGGCACCTAACTTACATTGACTATACAGCCTAAATGGCTTCAGAGACTCAGAGTAGTACTGGATGCCACACACAGAGCTCAGGCACAGACAATAGGAGCAGTAAATAAATAATTCTCATTACTGCAGAGACACACAGACTCAGAAAACCTATTGGCTTACCCCCCACCAAGTCACTCAGAGAAACTATCCTGATTCCAAATCCCTTCCCTTCCCCCTTCAGTACCAGTTCCCTCCTAGCTTCCATGTACTTTGCTTTTGTGGTTATTTAATATTGCTTTTTGTCATTTTTTGGGGGAGGGCTCAGCAGGTTTAGCCACAAGTGCCAAGCTGCCAACTGATTGCTCCTTCTCCTCTAAGCTGTGACCATCTTCTGCAGAGTGCTCACACAGATAGGGAGCTCAGACACCAGCAAGTCTGATTGTCAGGCTGGTGTCATGTGCTCCTGTCTGATGTGACTACCCCATGGGCTGCCTCAAATGCCTGATTGAAGCAGCACATAAATGTCTAGCCTGCTCAGGCTCTGTGGAAAATGTCTGTTTTTTTTATTTCCTGTTATCAGCCCTGTTACTCACAGCCACAGCACCCGATCCATAAAATGACCCGTTATGTCGGGTAGGGTAGTGAATTGCCTGAACTACACTATCCAACCAAAAAAGGCAAATACCTGACCTACCTGCTCCAGCTATCTGATGGGTAGCCCATCCCTATTTTAAATGCCACGTATAGTGTCTCTGCTCCCATTAGCAGCATGTATGGTGCCATCTTCTAGCCAACGCAAGGACCACCAAGTGTCCCGAGATGCAGCCACCAGCAGAGATCCCTCCCCCCAATGCTGATCACCCTCTCCAGCCACACCACAGAGCCAGGAGGCCCCCCCAGAAAAGCACTGCCTGCCAGCTCTCTCCCAGCCAATCACAGGGTAGAGTGCTTATAAAGAGTGGTCCAGTCCAGGAGCCAGGGGACCTTTAAATGCTGTGTGCTGCACCTCTGCTCCAGTTTCAGCAATGTGTTTGTTGCCATCTTCTAGCAGCCACAAGAACCACCAAGGGGTCACAAGGGGCAACCAGCAGTAGAGACCCCCTTCCTCAATACCAATAATCCTCTCTATCCACATCATAGAACAGGAAGGTCCCCCTGGAAAGGGTCACCTGTCAACTTTTCCCCAGCCAATCAGAGGGAAGAGTGCTCATCAGGACAGTCCAGCTCAGCAGCCATGAGACCATTCAATGCAATGTGTGACATCTCTGCTCCAGTTTCAGCAGCTGTTCTGGTACCATCTTCCAACTGTCATGAGGAGCAGCAAGGATTTGTGAGGAGCAACCACCAGTAGAGACCCCCTTCCCCCCAACATTTTTTGGATTTCCCAGCCACACCATAGAACAAGAAGGTCCCCCAGGAAAGTACCACCTACCAGCTCTCCCCCAGTCAATCAGAGGGGAGAGCACTCATGAGAGGTGGCTTAGTCCAGGAGCCACTGAGAATTTAAACACTGTGTGCAGCATCTCTGATCCAGCTTCATCAGCATATCAAGCTCCATCTTTCAGCCACCACGAGAAGCACCAAGGGGTCATTAGGAGCAGCCACTAGTAGAGACCCCCTCCCTCATCCCTATGGCTTCCCAAGATGCATCATAGAAAAGGCAGGTCCTGCAGGAAAGCGCTGCCTGTCAGATCTCCCCAGCTAATTAAAGGGGAGAGTGTGTGTGAGGGACTGTCCAGTCCAGGAGCCACAGGACCTTTAAATGCTATGTGTGGCATCTCTGCTCCAGTTTCAGCAGCATGTCTGGTGCCATGTTCTATCCACCATGAGAAGCAGCAAGTGTCCTGAGTGGCAACCACTAGTACAGACCCCTTCTCCCAATGATGATTTCCCTTCCCAGCTGCACCACCAAATCAGGAGGTCCCCCAGGAAAGCATCACCTGCCAGCTTTATCCCAACCAGTCAGAACACAGAGCACTCATGAAGAGTGGTACAATCCTGGAGCTATGGGACTTTAAATGATGGGTGCAGTGACTCTGCTCCATTTTCAGCAGTGTGTTTGTTGACATCTTCAAGCAGCTGCAAGAAGCACCAAGCTGTCATGAGGGGCAGTAACGAGTACATACCCCCTCCGCCATGCCAATCATCTCCCCAGCTGCACCATAGAATTGGGAGTTTCCCAAAGAAAGTGCTGCCTGCCAGCTCTCCCCAGTGATCTGAGGAGAGAGTGCTCATGAGGGGTGGTCCAATCATCCTGCATAAATCCCCTACTTAGTAAAGATGCTACATGGTGTGGTCAGTAGTCCACGTGATAGGGTCAGTAGGTGTCATGACCTATCACAGGTAAGGGTCAGGTTAAAGCCTATAAGGATGTGTAGACTTTAGTGATGCCACTTACCTGGACATCACCTCAGATTAATGTACATCATTTCACTTTTGTTATTTCCTTTTGTTCCACCCTTCCCATCCTCTCTTGCTCTCTAAATCCACTATGGTTTCCATTTTCCCTCTTCACATTCTTCCAGCAGTACAATTAAGAAAAAGTATAATGGGCTAGTACCAAAGTAAATTAATTAATGCATAAAATGCCATTTTCTAATTGTATAGTAGCTAAAATATCTTATTGACTGTAGTGGGTACAGCACTCACCCTTGCAGTAAGGACACGAGATGAATAAATGGTTAAAGATTTATTCACCCATCCAGTATAACCAGTGTAGCAGGTAAATCTTATGTTTCGCCATCAAGGCTTCATCAGAAAATGGCTCTACATTGAGACCATCCCACTTAAATGCTTTCTACTAAAAACATTGTGCCAATCACAGCAAACTACATGTACAACACAAAAGCATGTGACGTCATTATAAGATCTCATTAGCTGCATCAAAAAATTCATAAATAGTAATCAATCTGAATTGTGACAAAATCAATCAGTTCACTTCAAATTCATATTATAAGTTCACAGTTCGGGCTGGCAAGGCATTCACTGAATTAATCTGTAAGCAGAAAAGAACATTCATTTACTGGGTTTGCGCCAACATCATTGCATTTCTATAGCAAACAATATTTGGTTCCTCAATGGGGGGGGGGGAGAGAGAAAACAGGGACAGAGACATTCAAAACAAATGTGATTATCATAATTAATACAGTTATTCAGATCTCTAAAACACATTTACATAAGTAGCCCAAATCATTTTTTATCATTTATTTCCTTTTCTTTAAAAATGGTTTCAGTTTTAAGACCAGGTGGTCATAATGCTCCCAAAACATAAATCCATTTTTGTTCTTTTTAATTCAAAATACTATTAATATCACCCCCAAATATATCAATTATGACAGCTTTAATCCCCAATGTTCTCATTTTGTGTTGTTTACTGTTCTGCTGAGAACTGATGTGTACAGCCATGGCGTAATCAGGGTTATTATTCCTAATGGCAAGGACATGTTCATAAAACCTCTGCCTAAGTTTTCTTTACATCCTGCCCACATAATACCTACTACAGCTGCACATCAATGAGTAAACAACACATTCAGTGCTGCAGTTATTGTTGCCAATAATTTTGACCTCTCTTTTGGTGATAGGGTGGGTAAAATGTTTACCACTTTTCACTAGATGACAGGCTCTACAATTGCCACATGGTTTCATACCCCCAATTGTTTGTACTAACATGTATAGAAGTAGGTCTAAGCTGGTAACTCTTAACAAGGGTATCCCTAATGATACATCCATGTGTACATGTAACTGTGAGAGGTTTGTCAAGTATGTCTTTAAGTAGTGGTGTCCCTCTAAAGATTGTGATGTTCTTCTTGATTATTTCCACTAATTCTTTAGTGCCACCCCCAAAAGAGTTTACAAAATTAAACTGTTTAGTGTTTTTTTTTTCCTTGGGTGTTTGAGGTATAGAAGTGACTCCCTAGTCATGTGTTTTGTTTCAACCCCTGGTTTTGTGATGTCACTGTCTCTGTATCACCTCTCCCTGAGTCTGCAGGTAAGTTTCTCAGCTCGTATGTCATAGAGCTCATCAGTTCCACAATTCCTCCTCACCCTAATATAGTGTCCCTTCAGTAGATTGCGAGTAACATGTAAAGGGTGACAGGAGGTCACCAGTAACAAGCTATTACGGTCTGTGGGTTTTCTATATAGATCAGTTCTAAGAGTGCGATCAACTTGTTTGTGAATCATAAAGTCAAGAAAATGAATACATGTCTTTTGCACATTCACCTTAAACCTGAGGTTCTCATTTGTTGATTCCATAAATCTCACAAATTCTACTAGTTCAGCTTGGGTCCCCTTCCGTATTAGGACCCTGAAGTGTATGGCATCTGGACCAATGTCTTTTTCTACCTTTAGCTTCACCAGTTCTTCTAGGATTCTCTCCTCTGTGAATGGACTGGTGTTTACCTCCTTATCTTTAGCTCCTTTGAAGTACAGCAGTCAGCCCTGCCCATTCCCTTCCACAGAAAAGACTGAACAGAAATATTCATTCAGGATCCCTGCTTTTTCACTATCTCTTTCCACTATCTCCCCCCTTACCCCTCTAAGCTTTGCTACTCCCCCTTTGCCTTCCATCTCTAGCTAATGTACCTGAAGAATATCTTATCTCCTTTTTTTAACTGATTGAGCTATTCTCTCCTCCGTTTCCACTTTAGTGCTTCTCACTGCCTTTCCTGCCTCTCTGAGACACTTTGTGTCTCCTTACAGTTCCTGAAGGCTAGCCTCTTTGCCCTTACTTTTTCTGCCCCCCTGAGAACCAAAGTGGTTTTCTTCTGCGTTTACTCTTGTCTATTGACCTAATGCATTGTTTTGTTACCTCCACTATACTCTCCTTGATGTATGCCCATTTCTCCTCAATATCCCCACCTATCCCCCTTTCCAGGGTTTATTTTAGCTGTAGTCCCATACTGGTAAAGTCTGCCCTTCTAAAGTCTAAGACTCTTGCTTTTGTATGGATTGACTAGGTCTCTGTGTCTACTTTCAACCACACCATATTGGGGTCTCTGGACCCTAACTGACCTTCCACCCTAAGATCTGTTACCCTGTCCCCATTGGTTAGCACCAGAACCAGGATTACCCAGTCCCTGGTAGGTTCCTGAACCAGTTGCCTAAGGCTAGCCACCTTAACGGAGTCCACATAGTCCTATGTCCTAGCTGAGACCACTGCTGGGATGGACCAGACTATCTCCAGCATGTTAAAATATCCCATTAGCAGTACCTCACCCATTGCTGCAATTTCATGCATGTTTTCTAGCAGCTGCTAGTCAATTTCCTCAGCCTGATCCAGTGGTTTGTAAATTACCCCAGTGCTAATGGCTATTCCATTGCCTGGCTCAAGGGGGACCCAGACTTCCTCTGTTTGCTCATGCCTGTTTTTAATTTCAGTCACCTTTATGCTCTTTTTGATGTAGCGGGCAACCCCTCCCCCCTTTTACACTCCCTATCTTTTCTGAACAGGGCATAACCTGGTACACTTTTGTCCCAGCTGTGGTTGATAGTGTACCATGTTTCAGTTATTGCCACTATGTTCAGATCAGCCTCCAGTATTGCTGACACTAGGTCTGAGATCTTGTTTCCTAGACTGCAGGCATTTGTGCACATGATCTTCAATGAAATGCAGCATCTTTTTGTTCCCTCCTTATGTTTTGCCCTTGGCTTCATCCTATCTTTGCCGGAGTGTTCCATTTGGTATTTCCTTTTTATTACCTTACTGATTGCTTGTGGTCCAGGTCCTTTTATTAGTAGTGATATCATTATGCCCTGAGCACAGCCTATCCCACCCTGTGGTACCTGTGTATCTGCCCATGGATTGACATTCCAGTCTTTATTGATGTGTGCACTAACTTGTGGGGGTGGGCTGCCTGAATGTCCCCACTCCTGACAGCCCCCCATGGCTAGTTTAAATGCTTGCTCAGGAATCATGTAAACCTCTCATTGGGGGCAGATATACCCCCCACAGAAGGATGCATCATCACAGGTGATGTCCCAGTCACCAATGTAGCCAAAGTTGTTTTCGCTGAACCATTCATTCAACCACATGTTGAAGGTTTTGATGCATTGGTGTCTTCCCCATCCTTCCCCTAACAGGTAGCATCCCTGAGAATGTAAAAGAGTTTTCTACCCCCCCAGGCTCCTACACAAATCCCTAAAATGTTCCTGAACCTTCTCAGTGCTTGCTCTTTCTTTGGTTAGGTTGTTTGTCCCCAGATGGACAATGATGTCCAGCCCCCTCCTCCTAGCCATGGCCTTTGTGATCCTGTGGATCTGCAAAACCACCCTCACAGCTGTGCCTCCTGGGAGACACATAACCTCCCTCTCCCTCCTGATGCCTAATCCTATCTCCATGATGAAAACTATTGAGTCCCCCACTAGAAGAAGCTTCCTTTTCACTTGGTATTCTCTGGCCCCATCCCCTATGCCACACTCCCGGTGGGTCTGGCAATCACCACTGGTAACAATCTTGGGTTCCCTTACAGGGCTCTCCTGTTCCTTAAGAACAAAATAATTGTTCTAGTGTTGTACCGGTTGGAGGGTGTGCATAAGCTCCACCTTCCTCAAGCTCCCTGAGCACACCATAGTCCATCCTGGCCTATTTCTGAGTACCCTCTGTGGCAGTGGCTGGTGGTATGATGGTCCCTGGTGGTGCAAAGCTCCCCAGTACTCCTACCAACTGTGCAAGAAGCCTGGTAATCTCATCTCTCAGTCCAGAGAGGTGACTAAAAAGGGGGCAGCACCACAGTTCCCTGAAAGTTCTTCTGAAGCACTGCTGCTCCACACCCATTGCACTGCACAACTTCTTGTGCCATCCTATGTACTCCTAAAGTATGCTACTACACTAGTTTAGAGTTTCTACACTATCTTTCCCTTTTAAAAAATTCTTTGTCTATGACCCTGATATGTTTCTGCAGCATTTGCTCCTTTCTGCTCTGTGCCCCTGTCAAATGTATCTTCCTCACTGACTAAAATTGAAAAGATCATGAAGTTTAAATATACAACTATCAGCATACATCATATAATCAGCAGCTCCTGCTCCTTTTGATTTTATTTGCTCTTTCATTATCAGTTCACCCCTGGGCAGAACCTAAATGATCCTTTCAACACATAAAACATTTAATAATCGTGCGGGGTGGGTGGGTGGGAGGAGGACAAACAAATCTGCTCCTGGAACAGCTAAAGAAAGATTCAAACTCAGAAATCCTCTCCTAGAACAGGTAAAGAAAGATTTATACTAATGCTACCCCAGACAAAATGCCTCCAAGAACAGTTAAAGAAAGATTCAAACTCACAACTTCTACCTCTTTGGCTCATTTGTTACTGGGCATAATCTCCTACCCCAGCAACAAGCAACAGTTAAAGAAACAATTAAAGAAAAATTCAAATGAATGCTCCCCAGCAGCAAGCAAACCTCACAGACAGAATGCTTCCTGAAACAGTTAAAAAAAGATTCAAACTCACAACTCCTACCTGATTGACTCTTCCCTTACAGGGCAAAAAATCTCCTCCCTAGCAGCCAGCAACAGTTAAAGAAATGGTTAAAAAAAGATTCAAACTAATGCTCCCTTAGCAGCAAGGAAATCTCACAGACAAAATGCCTCCTGGAACAGTTAAAAAAAGATTCAAACTCACGACTCCGACCTGATTGGCTAATTTGTTACTGGACAATAAATCTCATCCTTAAGCAGCAAACAACAGTTAAAGAAACTGTTAAAGAAAGATTCAAACCAATGCTCCTGTAGCAGCAAGCACATTTCATACACAAAATGCCATCTGGAACAGTTAAATTAAGAGTCACACTCACAACTATTAACTGACTGGATCTTTTGTTACTGGCAATGAATCTCCTCCACCAGCAGCAAGCAACACTTACTGAAACAGTCAAAGAAAGATTCAAACTCACAAATCTCCTACTGGAACAGTTAAAGAAAGATTTGAACTCGAAACTCTCCTCAAGGAACAGTTAAACAAAATTCAAACTAATGCTCCACTAGGAGCAAGCACATCTCAGATACAAAATTCCTCCTTGAACATTCAAAGAAAGATTTAAACTCAAAAATCTCCTACTGGATTGGTTAAAGAAAGATTCAAACTAATGCTCCACAAGTAGTAAGCAAATCTCAGAGACAAAATGCCTCCTGCAACAGTTAAAGAAAGATTCAAATTCACAGCTCCTATATAATTGGCTCTTTAGTTACTGGGCAAAAAAAATTCTCTATCACCAGCAAGCACAATTAAAGAAACAGTTAAAGATATATTCCAACTAACACTCCACTAGCAGCAAACAAATCTCACAGATAAAATGCATACTGGAACAGTTAAAGAAAGACACAAACTCAAAGATCTCCTCCTGGAACAGTTAAAGAAAGATTCAAACTAATAGGTCCCTAGCAGGAAGCAAATCTCACGGACAAAATTGGATCCTTTTTTATGGGGCAAGAAATCTCCTCCTTTAGCAGCAAGCAACAGTTAAAGAAAGATTCAAACTAATGCTCCTCTGGCAGTAAGCAAATGTCACAGACAAAATGCTTCATAAAACAGTTAAAGAAAGATTCAAACTCAACAATTTCCTCCTCAAATAGTTAAAGAAAGATTTAAACCCAACAGACTCTTCCTGGAAATGTTATGGAAAGATTCAAAACAATGCTCCCCAGCAGCAAGCAAATCTCAGAGACAAAATGCCTACTGGAACAGTTAATGAAAGATTCAATAATGCTCCACCAGCAGCAAATAGATCTCAAAGCTAGAATGCCTTCTGGAAGCGTCAAAGACAGATTTAAACTTACAGATCTCCTATTGGAACAATTAAAGAAAGATTCAGACTCAAACCTCTCCACTTGGAACAGTTAAAGAAAGATTCAAACTAATGCTCCACTAGCAGCAAGTAGATCTCAGAGACAAGATGCCTCCTGGAACATTCAAAGAAAGATTCAAACTCAAAAATGTCCTACTGGAACAATTAAAGAAATATTGAAACTAAAGCTCCACTAGTAGCAAGCACATTTCAGTGACAAAATGCCTCCTGGAATATTTAAAGAAATATTCAAACTAATGCTCCAATAGTAGCAAGCACATCTCAGAGACAAAATGCATCCTGGAATAGTTAACGAAAGATTCAAATTCGCAACTCCTACATAATTGGTGCTTTAGTTACTGGGCAAAAAAATCTCCTCCATCAGCAGCAAACACAGTTAAAGAAACAGTTAAAGATATTTTTAAACTAATGTTCCACTAGCAGCAAACAAATTTCACATACAAAATGCCTTCTGGAACAGTTAAAGAAAGACACAAACTCAAAAATCTCCTCCTAGAACAGTTAAAGAAAGTTCAAACTAATGTGCCCCTAGCATGAAACAATTCTCACAGAGAAAATGACTCCAGGAACAGTTAAAGAAAGATTCAAACTCACAACTCCTACCTGGTTGACTCATTTGTTACTGGAAAAAAAACTTCTGCTCACCAATCAGCAAGAAACAGGTAAAGAAAATTTCAAACTAATGCTGCCCTGCTGTGAGCAAATCTCACAGACTAAATGCCTCCTGCAACAGCTAAAAAAAGATTCAACATCTCAACACCTACCTAAATTGCTCATTTGTTATGGGGCAAAAATAAATCTCTTCCCACAGCAGCAAACAACATTTAAAGAAACAGTTGAAGGAAGATTCGAATAATGCTCCTCTAGTAGCAAGCAAACCTCACAGACAAAATGCCTCATGGAAAAATGTAACAAATATTCAAACTCAAAAATATCCTCCTGGAACAGTTAAAGAAAGATTCAAACTCAACAATCTCCTCCTTGACAAGTGAAGGAAAGATTCAAACTAATGCTTCCCATGCAGCAGGCAAACCTCACAGAAAAATGCATCCTGGAACAGTTAAAGAAAGATCACACACACAACTCCTACCTCACTGGCTATTTGTTGCTGGAAAAATCCCCCAGCAGCAAGCAACAGTTACAGAAACAGTTAAAGGAGGATTCAATGATGCTTCCCAGCAACAAACCGATCTCAAAGACAAAATGCTTCCTGGAAGGGTAAAAGGAAGATTAATATTCACAAATCTACTCCTGAACAGTGAAAGTAAGATTCAAGCTACTTCTTTACAAGAAACAAGCAAATGTCACAGACAAAATGCCTCATGGAACAGTTAAGGAAAAATTCAAACTCAAAACTCTCCTCCTGGAAAGTTAGAAAGATTCAAACTAATGCTACCACAGCAGCAAGCAAATCTCAGACACAAAAAGCTTCCTGGAAAAGGTAAAAAAGATTCACACTCACAACTCCTACCTGACTGACTCCTTTTATTACTGGAAAGAATCTCCTAAACCAGCAGCAAGCAACAGTTACAGAAATAGTTAAAAAAAGATTAAATTATGCTCCACCAGCAGCAAACAAATCTCAAAGTCAAAATGCTTCCTGGAACAGTTAAAGAAATATTCAAACTCACAATTCTCCTCCTGGAAAAGGTAAAGAAACATTCAAACTAATGGATCCCCAATCAGCAAGCAAATCACTCAGTCAAAATGCCTCCTGGAAAAGTTAAAAAAAGATTCAAACTCAAAACTCTTCTCCTGCAACTTTTAAAGAAATATTCAAAATAATGCTCCACTAGCAACAAGCATATCTCAGACACAAAATGCCTCCTGGAACATTCAAAAAAAGATTCAAACTAACAACTCCTACATGATTGGCTCTTTTATTACTGGGCAAAAAAGTATTTTCCCTCAGCAACAAGTAACAGTTAAAGAAATATTCAAACTAATGCTCCACCAGCAGCACGCAAATCTTACAAACAAAATACCTCCTGGAACAGTTAAAGAAAGAGTCCAACTCAAAAATCTCCTCCTGGAGCAGGTAAAGAAAGATTCACACTAATACTACCCCAAACAAATTGCATCCTAGAACAGTTAAAGAAATTTGATTTGTTAATTTTTACTGGGCAAAAATTTTCCCCCCCAGCAGCAAGCAACAGTTAAAGATACAGTTAAAGAAAAATTCAAACTAATGCTCCCCAGCAGCAAGCAAACCTCACTGACAGAATGCTTCCTGAAACAGTTATCAAAAGATTCAAACTCACAACTCCTACCTGATTGACTCTTCTGTTACAGGGCAAAAAATCTCCTCTCCGAGCAGCCAGCAACAGTTAAGGAAACGGTTAAAAAAGATTCAGACTGATGCTTCCCTAGCAGCAAGCAAATCTCACAAACAAAATACCTCCTGGAAAAGTTAAAAAATATTCAGACTCACAACTCCTACCTGAGTGGCTCCTTTGTTATTGGGCAATAAATCTTGTCCTTAAGCAGCAAGCAGCAGTTAAAGAAACTGTTAAAGAAATATTCAAACTAATGCTCCTGTAGCAGCAAGCAAATCTCAAACAAAAATGCCTCCTGGTACAATTAAAGTGAGATTTACACTCACATCTATTACCTGACTGGCTCCTTTCTTACTGGCAAAAAATATCCTCCACCAGCAGCAAGCAACACTTACAGAAACAGTCAAAAAAAAGATTCAAACTCACAAATCTCCTTCTGGAACAGTTAAAGAAAGGCTCAAACAAAACCCCAGCAGCAAGCAAATCTCACACACAAAATGCCTCATTGAACAGTTAAAGAAAGATTCACACTCACAACTTCTACCTGACTGGATCCTTTGTACAGGGCAAACAATCTCCTCCCTAAGCAGCAAGCAACAGTTAAAGAAACAGTTGAAAAAAGATTCAATAATGCTCCCCTAGCAACAAGCAGATCTCAAAGACAAAATGTCTCCTGGAACAGTCAAAGAAACATTCAAATTCACACATCTCCTCCTGGAACAGTTAAAGAAAGATTCAAACTAATGCTATTCCAGCAGCAAACAAATATCACAGGCAAAATGCCTCCTGGTACAGTTAAAGAAAGAGTCAAACTCAAAACATTCCTCTTAGAACAATTAAATAAAGAGTCAAACTAATGCTAAACTAGCAGCCAGCAGTTCTCAGAGATAAAATGCGTACTGGAACAGTCAAAGAAGGATTCAAACTCAAAAATCTCCTACTAGACCCTTTAAAAAAAGATTCAAACAAATGCTCCCAAGTAGCAAGCAAATCTCACAGACAAAATGCCTCCTGGAACACTTAAAAATATTCAAACTCCCAATCCTCCCGCAGCAAGCAACAGGTAAAGAAACAGTTAAAGTAAAATTCAAACTAATGTTCATCAGCAGCAAGCAAATCTCACAGACAAAAATGCCTCCTGTAACAGTTAAAAAAAGATTCAACTGTTCAACTTCTACCTGATTGGCACCTTTGTTACTGGGCAACATATTTCTTCTCCTAGCAGCAAGCAACAGTTAAAGGAACAGTTAAAAAATATTCAAAATAATGCTCCTCTACCAGCAAGTAAATCATACAGACAACATGCCTCCTGGAACAGATACAAAAAGAGTCAAACTCACAACTACTGCCTAATTTGCTCCATTGTTAAAGAGCAAGAAATCTCCTGCTTTAGTAGCAAGCAACACTTACAGAAATAGTTAAAGAAAGATTCAATAATCCTCCCCTAGCAGCAAACGGATCTCAGAGATTAAATGCCTCCTGGAAGAGTAACATATAGATTCAAAACCAGAAATCTCCTCCTGGAACACCTAAAGAAAGATTCAAACTAATGTTCCCCCAGCAGCAAGCAAATCTCACAGAAAACAATGCCTCCTGGAACAGTTAAAGAAAGATTCAAACTCAAAACTCTTCTCCTAGAACAGTTAAAGAAAGATTCAAATGAATACTCCTCCAGCAGCAAGGAAATCTCACAGACAAAATGTCTCCTGGAACAGTTAAAGAAAGATTCAAAATCAAACATCTCCTCCTGGAACAGTTAAAGTAAGAATCAAACTAATAATCCCATATCAGGAAGCAAATCTCACAGACAAAATGCCTCCAGTAACAGTTAAAGAAAGATTCAAACTCAAAACTCTCCTCTGGAACAGTTAATGAAAGATTCAAACTAATGCTCACTGATCAGCAAGCAAATCTCAGAGACAAAATGCCTCCTGCAACAGTTAAAGAAAGATTCAAATTCACAGCTTCTAAATAATTGGCTCTTTAGTTACTGGGCAAAAAAAATTCTGCATCAGCAGCAAGCACAATTAAAGAAAGAGTTAAAGATATATTCCATCTAACACTCCACTAGCAGCAAACAAATCTCACAGACAAAATGCCTACTGGGACAGTTAAAGAAAGACACAAACTCAAAGATCTCCTCCTGGAACAATTAAAGAAAGATTCAAACTAATAGGTCCCTAGCAGGAAGCAAATCTCATGGACAAAATCCCTCCTGGAACAGTCAAAGATTCATCTTCTCAACACCTACCTTATTGGCTAGATTGTTAATGGGTAAAAAATCTCTTACCCCACCAGAAAGCAACAGTTTAAAAAAACAGTTACATAGAGATTCAAACTAATGCTCCTCTAGTAGCAAGCAAAGCCCACAGACAAAATGCTTCATGGAAAAATTAAAAAAAATATTCAAACTCATAAATGTCCTCCTGTAACAGTCAAAGAATGATTCAAACTCAACAATCTGATCCTGGACCAGTTCAGGAAAAATTCAAACTATTGCTCCCCATGCAGGAAGCAAACCTCACAGACAAAATGCCTCCTGGATCAGTTAAATAAAGATTCACACTCACAAACCCTACCTCATTGGCTATTTGTTGCTGGCAAAAAAAAATCTCCTTCCCCAGCAGCAAACAACAGTTTCATAAACATTTAAAGAAAGATTAAATAATGCTCCCCAAGCAGCATACCAATCTCAAAGACAAAATGCCTCTAGCAAGAGTAAAATAAAGAGTAAAATTCATAAATCTAATCCTGGAACAGTTAAAATAAGATTAAACCTAATTATCCACTAGCACCAAGCAAATCTCACAGACAAAATGCCTAATGGAACAGTTAAAGAAAGATTTAAACTCAAAATACTCCTCCTGAAAAAGTTAAAGAAAGATTCAAACTAATACTACGTCAGCAGCAAGCAAATCTCACACACAAAATGCCTCCTGAAACAGTTAAAGAAACATTCACACTATTAACTCCAACCTGACTGGATCCTTTGTACAGGGCAAACAATCTCCTCCATAAGCAGCAAGCAACACTTAAAGAAACAGTTGAAAAAAGATTCAATAATGCTCCTCTAGCAACAAGCAGATCTCAAAGACAAAATGTCTCCTGGAACAGTCAAAGAAACATTCAAATTTACACATCTCCTCCTGGAACAGTTAAAGAAGGATTCAAACTAATGCTATTCCAGCAGCAAACAAATATCACAGTCAAAATAGATCCTGGTACAGTTAAAGAAAGAGTCAAACTCAAAATTTTCCTTTTAGAACAATTAAAAAAAGATTCAAACTAATGCTAAATTAGCAGACAGCAGTCCTCAGAGATAAAATGCCAACTGGAAAAGTCAAAGAAGGAATCAAACTCAAACATCTCCTACTAGACCCATTAAAAAAAGATTCAAACAAATGCTCCCCAAGTAGCAAGCAAATCTCACAGACAAAATGCCTCCTGGAACACTTAAAGAAATATTCAAACTCCCAATCCTCCCGCAGCAAGAAACAGTTAAAGTAAAATTCAAACTAATGTTCATCAGCAGCAAGCAGATCTCACAGACAAAAATGCCTCCTGTAACAGTTAAAAAAAGATAAAACTGTTCAACTTCTACCTGATTGGCACCTTTGAAACTGGGCAACATATTTCTTCTCCTAGCAGCAAGCAACAGTTAAAGAAACAGTTAAAGAAAGATTCAAAATAATGATCCTCTACCAGCGAGCAAATCATACAGACAACATGCCTCCTGGAACAGTTACAAAAAGATTCAAACTGACAACTACTGCCTAATTTGCTCCATTGTTAAAGAGCAAGAAATCCCCTGCTTTAGTAGCAAGTAGCACTTACAGAAATAGTTAAAGAAAGATTCAATAATTCTCCCCTAGCAGCAAATGGATCTCAGAGATTAAATTCCTCCTGGAAGAGTAACATATAGATCCAAAATTAGAAATCTCCTCCTGGAACACCTAAAGAAAGATTCAAACTAATGTTCTCCCAGCAGCAAGCAAATCTCAGTGAAAACAATGCCTCCTGGAACACTTAAAGAAAGATTCAAACTCAAAACTCTTCTCCTAGAACAGTTAAAGAAATATTCAAATGAATACTCCTCCAGCAGCAAGCAAATCTCACAGACAAAATGTCCCCTGGAACAGTTAAAGAAAGATTCAAAATCAAACATCTCCTCCTGGAACAGTTAAAGTAAGATTCAAACTAATAATCCCATATCAGGAAGAAAATCTCACAGACAAAATGCCTCCAGTAACAGTTAAAGAAAGATTCAAACTCAAAACTCTCCTCCTGGAACAGTTAATGAAAGATTCAAACTAATGCTCCCCCAGCAGCAGGCAAATCTCACAGACAAAATGCCTCCTGGAACAGTGAAAGAAAGATTCAAACTAATTCTCTCTGATCAGCAAGCAAATCTCAGAGACAAAATGCCTCCTGCAACAGTTAAAGAAAGATTCATATTCACAGCTTCTATATAATTGGCTCTTTAGTTACTGGGCAAAAAAAAATTCTCCATCAGCAGCAAGCACAATTAAAGAAACAGTTAAAGATATATTCCAACTAATGCTCCACTAGCAGCAGACAAATCTCACAGACAAAATGCCTACTGAGACAGTTAAAGAAAGACACAAACTCAAAGATCTCCTCCTGGAACAGTTAAAGAAAGATTCAAACTATAGGTCCCTAACAGGAAGCAAATCTCACGGACAAAATCCCTCCTGGAACAGTCAAACAAAGATTCATCTTCTCAACACCTACCTTATTGGCTAGTTTGTTACTGGGCAAAAAAATCTCTTACCCCACCAGAAAGCAACAGTTAAAAAAACAGTTACATAAAGATTCAAACTAATGCTCCACTAGTAGCAAGCAAAGCCCACAGACAAAATGCTTCATGGAAAAATTAAAAAAAATATTCAAACTCATAAATGTCCTCCTGTAACAGTCAAAGAATGATTCAAACTCAACCATCTGATCCTGGACCAGTTCAGGAAAAATTCAAACTAATGCTCCCCATGCTTTAAGCAAACCTCACAGACAAAATGCCTTCTGGTTCAGTTAAATAAAGATTCACACTCACAAACCCTACCTCATTAGCTATTTGTTGCTGGCCAAAAAAATCTCCTCCCCCAGCAGCAAACAACAGTTTCATAAACATTTGAAGAAAGATTAAATAATGCTCCCCCAGCAGCATACCAATCTCAAAGACAAAATGCCTCTAGCAAGAGTAAAAGAAGGAGTAAAATTCATAAATCTCATCCTGGAACAGTTAAAATAAGATTAAACCTAATTATCCACCAGCGCCAAGCAAATCTCACAGACAAAATGCCTAATGGAACAGTTAAAGAAAGATTTAAAATCAAAATACTCCTCCTGAAAAAGTTAAAGAAAGATTCAAACTAATACTACGTCAGCAGCAAGCAAATCTCACACACAAAATGCCTCCTGAAACAGCTAAAGAAACATTCACACTAATAACTCCTACCTGACTGGATCCTTTGTACTGTGCAAACAATCTGCTCCACCAGTAGCAAGCAACAGTTAAAGAAAGATTCAATAATGCTCCCCTAGCTGCAAGCAGATCTCAAAGACAAAATGCCTCCTGGAACAGTCAAAGAAAGATTCAAACTCAAAAATCTCCTCCTGGAACAGTTAAAGAAAGATTCAAACTAATGTTCCTCCAGCAGCAAGCAAATCTCATAGACAAAATGCCTCCTGGAAGAGTTAAAGAAAGACTGAAACTCAAAACTTTCCTCTTAGAATAGTAAAAGAAAGATTCAGACTAGTGCCAAACTAGCAGCAAGCAGATCTCAGAAACAAAATGCCTACTGAAACAAAGAAAGATTCAAACTCAAAAATGTCCTACTGGAACAGTTAAAGTAATATTCAAACAAACGCTCCCCAAGTAGCAAGCAAATCTCACAGACAAAATGCCTCCTGGAACAGTTAAAGAAAGACTCAAACTCACATTTTCTTCCTGATTGGCTCATTTCTTAATGGGCAAAACATCTCCTCCCCATCAGCAAGCAACAGTTAAAGAAAGAGTTAAAGAAAGTTCAAACTAATGTGCCCCTAGCATGAAACAATTCTGACAGAGAAAAAGACTCCAGGAACAGTTAAAGAAAGATTCAAACTCACAACTCCTACCTGATTGACTCATTTGTTACTGGAAAAATAAATTCTGCTCACCAATCAGCAAGAAACAGGTAAAGAAAATTTCAAACTAATGCTGCCCTGCTGAGAGCAAATCTCACAGACAAAATACCTCCTGCAACAGCTAAAAAAAGATTCAACTTCTCAACACCTACCTAATTGGCTCTTTTGTTACTGGGCAAAAATAAATCTCTTCCCACAGCAGCAAATAACATTTAAAGAAACAGTTAAAGGAAAATTCAAATAATGCTCCTCTAGTAGCAAGCAAACCTCACAGACAAAATGCCTCATGGAAAAATGTAACAAATATTCAAACTCAAAAATATCCTCCTGGAACAGTTAAAGAAAGATTCAAACTCAACAATCTCCTCCTTGACAAGTGAAGGAAAGATTCAAACTAATGCTTCCCATGCAGCAGGCAAACCTCACAGACAAAATGCATCCTGGAACAGTTAAAGAAAGATTCACAAACACAACTCCTACCTCACTGGCTATTTGTTGCTGGCAACCCCCCCCCCCAGCAGCAAGCAACCATTACAGAAACAGTTAAAGGAAGATTCAATGATGCTTCCCCAGCAACAAACCGATCTCAAAGACAAAATGCCTCCTGGAAGAGTAAAAGAAAGATTAATATTCACAAATCTACTCCTGAACAGTGAAAGTAAGATTCAAACTACTTCTCTACAAGAAACAAGCAAATGTCACAGACAAAATGCCTCATGGAACAGTTAAGGAAAGATTCAAACTCAAAACTCTCCTCCTGGAAAGTTAGAAAGATTCAAATTAATGCTACCACAGCAGCAAGCAAATCTCACACACAAAAAGCTTCCTGGAAAAGGTAAAAAAGATTCACACTCAAAACTCCTACCTGACTGACTCCTTTTATTACTGAAAATAATCTGCTAAACCAGCTGCAATCAACAGTTACAGAAATAGTTAAAAAAAAAGATTAAAATTATGCTCCACCAGCAGCAAACAAATCTCAAAGTCAAAATGCTTCCTGGAACAGTCAAAGAAATATTCAAACTCACAATTCTCCTCCTGGAAAAGGTAGAGAAACATTCAAACTAATGGATCACAAATCAGCAAGCAAATCACACAGACAAAATGCCTCCGGGAAAAGTTAAAAAAAGATTCAACCATTCAACTTCTACCTGATTGGCACCATTGTTACTGGGCAAAGTATTTCTTCGCCCCGCAGCAAGCAACAGTTAAAGAAACAGTTAAAAATAAATTCAAAATAATGCTCCCCTTCCAGCAAGCAAAACACACAGAAAAAATCCTCCTGGAACAGTTTAAAAAAAGATTCAAACTCATAACTCATGTCTGATAGGCTCCTTGGTTATGGGGCAAGAAACCTCCTTCTTTTGCAGCAAGCAACTGTGAAAGAAATAGTTAAATAAAGATTCAAATCAATGCTCCTCTAGCAGCAAGCAAATCTCCCTGACAAAATGCCTCATGGAACAGTTAAAGAAAGATTCAAGCTGAAAATTCTCCTCCTGGAAAAGTTAAAGAAAGATTCAAATGAATGCTACCCCAGCATCAAGCAAATCTCACACACAAAATGCCTCCTGGAACAGTTAAAGAAACATTCACAATCACAACTCATACCTGACTGGATCCTTTGTACTTGGGCAAACAATTTCCTCCACCAGCAGCAAAGAACAGTTAAAGAAACAGTCAAAGAAAGATTCAATAATGCTCCCCTTGCAGCAAGCAGATTTCAAAGCAAAATGCATCGTGGAACAGTCAAAAAAAGATTCTAAATCAAAAATCTCCTCCTGGAACAGTTATAGAAAGATTCAAACTAATTCTCTTCCTCCTGCAGCAAGCAAATCTCATAGACAAAATGCCCCCTGAAACAGTTAAAGAAAGATTCAAACTCAAAACTGTCCTCTTAAAACATTTAAGGAAAGATTCAGACTAATGCTAAACTAGCAGCAAGCAGATGTGAGAAACAAAATGCCTGCTGGAACAGTCAAATAAAGATCCAAACTCAAAAATCTCCTACTGGATCAGTAAAAGAAAGATGCAAACAAATGCTCCCCAAGTAGCAAGTAACTCTCACATACAAAATGTCTCCTGGAACAGTCATACAAAGATTCAACTTCTCAACAACTTCCTGATTAGCTCCTTTGTTACTTGGCAAAATCTCTTATGCCAGCAGAAAGCAACAGTTAAAGTAAAATTCAAACTAATACTCACCTGCAGCAAGCAAATCTCACAGAAAAAAATACCTCCTGTAACAGTTAAAGAAAGATTCAAACTCACAACTCTTACCTCATTGGCTCATTTGCTACTGGGCAATAAATTTCCTAACTCAGCAGCAAGCAGCAGTTAAAGAAACAGTTAAAGAAAAATGTAAATAAATTGTTTGCAGCAGCAGGAAAATCTCACAGACAAAATGCCTTCTCTTTTCTCCTTCCTGCTTGGCTCATTTGTTGCAGGGCAAAACCTCTAGCAGCAAGCAACAGTTAAAGAAAAAGTAAAAGAAACATTCAAAAATAATGCTCCTCTAGGAACAAGCAAATCTCACATACAAAATTATTCCTGGAACAATTAAAAAAGATTCAAACTCACAACTCCTACCTGATTGGATCCCTTTTTATGTGGCAAGGAATCTCCTCCTTTAGCAGCAAGCAACAGTTAAAGAAACAGTTAAAGAAAGATTCGAACTAATGCTCCTCTGGCAGTAAGCAAATGTCACAGACAAAATGCTTCATAAAACAGTTAAAGAAAGATTCAAACTCAACAATTTCCTCCTCAAATAGTTAAAGAAAGATTCAAACCCAACAGTCTCTTCCTGGAAATGTAATGGAAAAATTCAAAACAATGCTCCGCAGCAGCAAGCAAATCTCACAGACAAAATGCCTCCTGGAACAGTTAAAGAAAGATTTAATAATGCTCCACCAGTTCTCAAAGCCAGAATGCCTCCTGGAAGAGTCAAAGACAGATTTAAACTTACAGATCTCCTATTGGAACAATTAAAGAAAGATTCAGACTAATGCTCCACTAGCAGCAAGTAGATCTCAGAGAAGAAATGCCTCCTGGAACATTCAAAGAAAGATTCAAACTCAAAAATGTCCTACTGGAACAATTAAAGAAATATTCAAACTAATGCTCCACTAATAGCAAGCACATCTCAGAGACAAAATGCCTCCTGGAATAGTTAAAGAAATATTCAGACTAATGCTCCACTAGTAGGAAGCACATCTCAGAGACAAAATGCTTCCTGGAATAGTTAACGAAAGATTCAAATTCGCAACTCCTACATAATTGGCTCATTAGTTAATGGGCAAAAAAATCTCCTCCATCAGCTGCAAACACAGTTAAAGAAACAGTTAAAGATATTTTTAAACTAATGCTCCCCTAGCAGCAATCAAATCTCACATACAAAATGCCTTCTGGAACAGTTAAAGAAAGACACAAACTCAAAAATCTCCTCCCTGAACAGTTAAAGAAAGTTCAAACTAATGTGCCCCTAGCATGAAACAATTCTGACAGAGAAAAAGACTCCAGGAACAGTTAAAGAAAGATTCAAACTCACAACTCCTACCTGATCGACTCATTTGTTACTGGAAAAATAAATTCTGCTCACCAATCAGCAGAAAACAGGTAAAGAAAATTTCAAACTAATGCTGCCCTGATGAGAGCAAATCTCACAGACAAAATGCCTCCTGCAACAGCTAAAAAAAGATTCAACTTCTCAACACCTACCTAATTGGCTCTTTTGTTACTGGGCAAAATAAATCTCTTCCCACAGCAGCAAACAACATTTAAACTAACAGTTAAAGGAAAATTCAAATAATGCTCCTCTAGTAGCAAGCAAACCTCACAGACAAAATGCCTAATGGAAAAATGTAACAAATATTCAAACTCAAAAATATCCTCCTGGAACAGTTAAAGAAAGATTCAAACTCATCAATCTCCTCCTTGACAAGTGAAGGAAAGATTCAAACTAATGCTTCCCTTGCAGCAGGCAAACCTCACAGACAAAATGCATCCTGGAACAGTTAAAGAAAGATTCACAAACACAACTCCTACCTCACTGGCTATTTGTTGCTGGCAAAAAATCCCCCTCCCCAGCAGCAAGCAACAGTAACAGAAACAGTTAAAGGAAGATTCAATGATGCTTCCACAGCAACAAACCAATCTCAAAGACAAAATGCCTCCTGGAAGAGTAAAAGAAAGATTAATATTCACAAATCTACTCCTGAACAGTGAAAGTAAGATTCAAACTACTTCTCTACAAGAAACAAGCAAATGTCACAGACAAAATGCCTCATGGAACAGTTAAGGAAAGATTCAAACTCAAAACTCTCCTCCTGGAAAGTTAGAAAGATTAAAATTAATGCTACCACAGCAGCAAGCAAATCTCACACACAAAAAGCTTCCTGGACAAGGTAAAAAAGATTCACACTCAAAACTCCTACCTGACTGACTCCTTTTATTACTGAAAATAATCTCCTAAACCAGCAGCAAGCAACAGTTACATAAATAGTTAAAAAAAAAATTAAATTATGCTCCACCAGCAGCAAACAAATCTCAAAGTCAAAATGCTTCCTGGAACAGTCAAAGAAATATTCAAACTCACAATTCTCCTCCTGGAAAAGGTAGAGAAACATTCAAACTATTGGATCCCCAATCAGCAAGAAAATCACACAGACAAAATGCCTCCGGGAAAAGTTAAAAAAAGATTCAACCATTCAATTTCTACCTGATTGGCACCATTGTTACTGGGCAAAGTATTTCTTCTCCCCGCAGCAAGCAACAGTTAAAGAAACAGTTAAAAATAAATTCAAAATAATGCTCCCCTTCCAGCAAGCAAAACACACAGAAAAAAATCCACCTGGAAAAGATTAAAAAAAGATTCAAACTCATAATTCCTGTCTGATTGGCTCCTTGGTTATGGGGAAAGAAATCTCCTTCTTTTGCAGCAAGCACCAATGAAAGAAATAGTTAAATAAAATTTCAAATCAATGCTCCTCTAGCAGCAAGCAAATCTCCCTGACAAAATGCCTCATGGAACAGTTAAAGAAAAATTCAAGCTGAAAACTCTCCTCCTGGAAAATTTAAAGAAAGATTCAAATGAAAGATACCCCAGCATCAAGCAAATCTCACACACAAAATGCCTCCTGGAACAGTTAAACAAACATTCACTCTCACAACTCATACCTGACTGGATCCTTTGTACTTGGGCAAACAATTGCCTCCACCAGCAGCAAAGAACAGTTAAAGAAACAGTCAAAGAAAGATTCAATAATGCTCCCCTTGCAGCAAGCAGATTTCAAAGACAAAATGCATCATGGAACAGTCACAAAAAGATTCTAAATCAAAAATCTCCTCCTGGAACAGTTAAAGAAAGATCCAAACTAATCCTCTTCCTCCTGCAGCAAGCAAATCTCATAGACAAAATGCCCCCTGAAACAGTTAAAGAAAGATTCAAACTCAAAACTGTCCTCTTAAAACAGTTAAGGAAAGATTCAGACTAATGCTAAACTAGCATCACAAGATGTCAGAGACAAAATGCCTACTGGGACAGTCAAATAAAGATCCAAACTCAAAAATCTCCTACTGCATCAGTTAATGAAAGATTCAGACAAATGCTCCCCAAGTAGCAAGTAACTCTCACATACAAAATGTCTCCTGAACAGTCAAACAAAGATTCAACTTCTCAACAACTTCCTAATTAGTTCCTTTGTTACTTGGCAAAAATCTTTTATGCCAGCAGAAAGCAACAGTTAAAGAAACAGTTAAAGTAAAATTCAAACTAATACTCACCTGCAGCAAGCAAATCTCACAGAAAAAAATACCT
This sequence comes from Neoceratodus forsteri, assembly GCA_016271365.2. Classification (NCBI taxonomy): domain Eukaryota; kingdom Metazoa; phylum Chordata; order Ceratodontiformes; family Ceratodontidae; genus Neoceratodus; species Neoceratodus forsteri. The sequence continues at coordinate 235,674,424 of CM028132.1, read as the reverse complement.
CCTGTAACAGTTAAAGAAAGATTCAAACTCACAACTTTTACCTGATTGGCTAATTTGCTACGCTGCAATAAATTTCCAAACTTAGCAGCAAGTAGCAGTTAAAGAAACAGTTAAAAAAATATGTTAATGATTTGTCTGCAGCAGCAGACAAATCTCACAGACAAAATGCATTCTCTTTACTCCTTCCTGATTGGCTCATTTGTTGTAGGGCAAAACCTCTAGCAGCAAGCAACAGTAAAAGAGAAAGTAAAAGAAAGATTCAACAATAATGCTCCTCTTTGAACAAGCAAATCTCACAGACGAAATTATTCCTGGAACAATTAAAAAAGATTCAAACTCACAACTCCTACCTGATTGGATCCTTTTTTATGTGGCAAGAAATCTCCAGCTTTAGAAGCAAGCAACAGTTAAAGAAACAGTTAAAGAAAGATTCAAACTAATGCTCCTCTGGCAGTAAGCAAATATCACAGACAAAATACTTCTAAAAACAGTTAAAGAAAGATTCAAACTCAACAATTTACTTCTCAAATAGTTAAAGAAAGATTAAAACCCACCAGTCTCTTTCTGGAAATGTTATGGAAAGATTCAAAACAATGCTCCCCAGCAGCAAGCAAATCTCACAGACAAAATGCCTCCTGGAAGAGTCAAAGACAGATTTAAACTTACAGATCTCCTATTGGAACAATTAAAGAAAGATTCAGACTCAAACCTTTCCACTTGGAACAGTTAAAGAAAGATTCAAACTAATGCTCCACTAGCAGCAAGTAGATCTCAGAGAAAAAATGCCTCCTGGAACATTCAAAGAAAGATTCAAACTCAAAAATGTCCTACTGGAACAATTAAAGAAATATTCAAACTAATGCTCCACTAGTAGCAAGCACATCTCAGAGACAAAATGCTTCCTGGAATAGTTAACGAAAAATTCAAATTCACAACTCCTACATAATTGGCTCTTTAGTTACTGGGCAAAAAAATCTCCTCCATCAGCAGCAAACGCAGTTAAAGAAACAGTTAAAGATACTTTAAACTAATGCTCCCCTAGCAGCAAACAAATCTCACATACAAAATGCCTTCTGGAACAGTTAAAGAAAGACACAAACTCAAAAATCTCCTCCTAGAACAGTTAAAGAAAGTTCAAACTAATGTGCCCCTAGCATGAAACAATTCTCAAAGAGAAAATGACTCCAGGAACAGTTAAAGAAAGATTCATACTCACAACTCCTACCTGATTGACTCAGTTGTTACTGGAAAAAAAAATTCTGCTCACCAATCAGCAAGAAGCAGGTAAAGAAAATTTCAAACTAATGCTGCCCTGCTGAGAGCAAATCTCACAGACAAAATGCCTCCTTCAACAGCTAAAAAAATATTCAACTTCTCAACACCTACCTAATTGGCTCTTTTGTTACTGGGCAAAAATAAATCTCTTCCCCCAGCAGCAAACAACATTTAAAGAAACAGTTGAAGGAAGATTCGAATAATGCTCCTCTAGTAGCACGCAAACCTCACAGACAAAATGCCTCATGGAAAAATGTAACAAATATTCAATCTCAAAAATATCCTCCTGGAACAGTTAAAGAAAGATTAAAACTCAACAATCTCCTCCTTGACAAGTGAAGGAAAGATTCAAACTAATGCTTCAAATGCAGCAGGCAAACCTCACAGACAAAATGCATCTGGGAACAGTTAAAGAAAGATTCACATACACAACTCCTACCTCACTGGCTATTTGTTGCTGGCAAAAAATCCCCCCTCCCCAGCAGCAAGCAACAGTTACAGAAACAGTTAAAGGAAGATTCAATGATGCTTCCCCAGCAACAAACCGATCTCAAAGACAAAATGCCTCCTGGAAGAGAAAAAGGAAGATTAATATCCACAAATCTACTCTGAACAGTGAAAGTAAGATTCAAACTACTTCTCTACAAGAAACAAGCAAATGTCACAGAAAAAATGCCACATGGAACAGTTAAGGAAAGATTCAAACTCAAAACTCTCCTCCTGGAAAGTTAGAAAGATTAAAATTAATGCTACCACATCAGCAAGCAAATCTCCCACACAAAAAGCTTCCTGGAAAAGGTAAAAAAGATTCACACTCAAAACTCCTACCTGACTGACTCCTTTTATTACTGGAAATAATCTCCAAAACCAGCAGCAAGCAACAGTTACAGAAATAGTTAAAAAAAGATTAAATTATGCTCCACCAGCAGCAAACAAATCTCAAAGTCAAAATGTTTCCTGGAACAGTCAAAGAAATATTCAAACTCACAATTGTCCTCCTGGAAAAGGTAGAGAAATATTCAAACTAATGGATCCCCAATCAGCAAGCAAATCACACAGACAAAATGACTCATGGAAAAGTTAAAAAAAGATTCAACCGTTCAACTTCTACTTGATTGGCACCATTGTTGTTGGGCAAAGTATTTCTTCTCCCCGCAGCAAGCAACAGTTAAAGAAACAGTTAAAAATAGATTCAAAATAATGCTCCCCTTCCAGCAAGCAAAACACACAGAAAAAAATCCTTCTGGAAAAGTTTAAAAAAAGATTCAAACTCATAACTCCTGTCTGATTGGCTCCATGGTTATGGGGCAAGAAATCTTCTTCTTTTGCAGCAAGCAACAGTGAAAGAAATAGTTAAATAAAAATTCAAATCAATGTTCCTCTAGCAGCAAGCAAATCTCCCTGACAAAATGCCTCATGGAACAGTTAAAGAAAGATTCAAGCTGAAAATTCTCCTCCTGGAAAAGTTAAAGAAAGATTCAAACGAATGCTACCCCAGCATCATGCAAATCTCACGCACAAAATGCCTCCTGGAACAGTTCAAGAAACATTCACACTCACAACTCATACCTGACTGGATCCTCTGTATTTGGGCAAACAATTTCCTCCACCAGCAGCAAAGAACAGTTAAAGAAACAGTCAAAGAAAGATTCAATAATGCTCCCCTTGCAGCAAGCAGATTTCAAAGACAAAATGCATCATGGAACAGTCAAAATAAGATTCTTAATCAAAAATCTCCTCCTGGAACAGTTAAAGAAAGATCCAAACTAATCCTCTTCCTCCTGCAGCAAGCAAATCTCATAGACAAAATGCCCCCTGAAACAGTTAAAGAAAGGTTCAAACGCAAAACTGTCCTCTTAAAACAGTTAAGGAAAGATTCAGACTAATGCTAAACTAGCAGCAAGCAGATGTCAGAGAAAAAATGCCTACTGGGACAGTCAAATAAAGATCCAAACTCAAAAATCTCCTACTGCATCAGTTAAAGAAAGATTCAAACAAATGCTCCCCAAGTAGCAAGTAACTCTCACATCCAAAATGTCTCCTGGAACAGTCATACAAAGATTCAACTTCTCAACAACTTCCTGATTAGCTCCTTTGTTACTTGGCAAAAATCTCTTATGCCAGCAGAAAACAACAGTTAAAGAAACAGTTAAAGTAAAATTCAAACTAATACTCACCTTCACCAAGCAAATCTCACAGAACAAAATACCTCCTGTATCAGTTAAAGAAAGATTCAAACTCACAACTTTTACCTGATTGGCTCATTTCCTACTGGGCAAAAAATTTCCCAACTCAGCAGCAACTAGCAGTTAAAGAAACAGTTAAATAAAAATGTAAATAAATTCTCTGCATCAACAGGCAAATCTCACAGACAAAATGCCTTCTCTTTACTCCTTCCTGATTGGCTCATTTGTTGCAGGGCAAAACCTCTAGCAGCAAGCAACAGTAAAAGAGAAAGTAAAAGAAAGATTCAAAAATAATGCTCCTCTAGGAACAAGCAAATCTCACAGACAATATTATTCCTGGAACAATTAAAAAAGATTCAAACTCACAACTCCAACCTGATTGGATCCTTTTTTATGTGGCAAGAAATCTCCTGCTTTAGCAGCAAGCAACAGTTAAAGAAATAGTTAAAAAAAGATTCAAACTAATGCTCCTCTGGCAGTAAGCAAATGTCACAGACAAAATGCTTCATAAAACAGTTAAAGAAAGATTCAAACTCAACAATTTACTTCTCAAACAGTTAAAGAAAGATTCAAACCCAACAGTCTCTTCCTGGAAATGTTATGGAAAGATTCAAAACAATGCTCCCCAGCAGCAAGCAAATCTCACAGACAAAATGCCTCCTGGAACAGTTAAAGAAAGATTCAATAGTGCTCCACCAGCAGCAAACAGATCTCAAAGCCAGAATGCCTCCTGGAAGAGTCAAAGACAGATTTAAACTTACAGATCTCCTATTGGAACAATTAAAGAAAGATTCAGACTCAAACCTCTCCACTTGGAACAGTTAAAGTAAGATTCAAACTAATGCTCCACTAGCAGCAAGTAGATCTCTGAGACAAAATGGCTCCTGGAACATTCAAAGAAAGATTCAAACTCAAAAATGTCCTACTGGAACAATTAAAGAAATATTCAAACTAATGCTCCACTAGTAGCAAGCACATCTCAGAGACAAGATGCCTCCTGGAATAGTTAAAGAAATATTCAAACTAATGCTCCACTAGTAGCAAGCACATCACAGAGACAAAATGCTTCCTGGAATAGTTAATGAAAGATTCAAATTTGCAACTCCTACATAATTGGCTCTTTAATTACTGGGCAAAAAAATCTCCTCCATCAGCAGCAAACACAGTTAAAGAAACAGTTAAATATATTTTTAAACTAATGCTTCCCTAGCAGCAAACAAATCTCACATACAAAATGCCTTCTGGAACAGTTAAAGAAAGACACAAACTCAAAATTCTCCTCCTAGAACAGTTAAAGAAAGTTCAAACTAATGTGCCCCTAGCATAAAACAATTCTCAAAGAGAAAATGACTCCAGGAACAGTTAAAGAAAGATTCAAACTCACAACTCCTACCAGATTGACTCATTTGTTACTGGAAAAAAAATATTCTGCTCACCAATCAGCAAGAAACAGGTAAAGAAAATTTCAAACTAATGCTGCCCTGCTGAGAGCAAATCTCACAGACAAAATGCCTCCTGCAACAGCTAAAAAAGCTTCAACTTCTCAACACCTACCTAATTGGCTCTTTTGTTACTGGGCAAAAATAAATCTCTTCCCCCAGCAGCAAACAACATTTAAAGAAACAGTTAAAGGAAGATTCGAATAATGCTCCTCTAGTAGCAAGCAAACCTCACAGACAAAATGCCTCATGGAAAAATGTAACAAATATTCAAACTCAAAAATATCCTCCTGGAACAGTTAAAGAAAGATTCAAACTCAACAATCTCCTCCTTGACAAGTGAAGGAAAGATGCAAACTAATGCATCCCATGCAGCAGGCAATCCTCACAGACAAAATGCATCCTGAAACAGGTAAAGAAAGATTCACACAGGCAACTCCAACCTCACTGGCTATTTGTTGCTGGCAAAAACCCCCCAGCAGCAAGCAACAGTTACAGAAACAGTTAAAGGAAGATTCAATGATGCTTCCCCAACAACAAACCAATCTCAAAGACAAAATGCCTCCTGGAAGAGTTAAAGAAAGATTAATATTCACAAATCTGCTCCTGAACAGTGAAAGTAAGATTCAAACTACTTCTCTACAAGAAACAAGCAAATGTCACAGACAAAATGCCTCATGGACCAGTGAAGGAAAGATTCAAAATCAAAACGCTCCTCCTGGAAAGTTAGAAAGATTCAAATTAATGCTACCACAGCAGCAAGCAAATCTCACACACAAAAAGCTTCCTGGAAAAGGTAAAAAAGATTCACACTCAAAACTCCTACCTGACTGACTCCTTTTATTAATGGAAAGAATCTCCTAAACCAGCAGCAAGCAACAGTTACAGAAATAGTTAAAAAAAGATTAAATTGTGCTCCAGCTGCAGCAAACAAATCTCAAAGTCAAAATGTTTCCTGGAACAGTCAAAGAAATATTCAAACTCACAATTCTCCTCCTGGAAAAGGTAGAGAAACATTCAAACTAATGGATCCCCAATCAGCAAGCAAATCACACAGAAAAATGCCTGCTGGAACAGTTAAAAAAAAAGATTCAAACTCAAAACTCTTCTCATGCAACATTTAAAGAAATATTGAAAATAATGCACCACTAGCTGCAAGCAAATCTCAGACACAAAATGCCTCCTGGAACACTCAAAAAAAGATTCAAACTCACAACTCCTACATGATTGGCTCTTTTATTACTGGGCAAAAAAGTATTTTCCCTCAGCAACAAGTAACAGTTAAAGAAATATTCAAACTAATGCTCCACCAGCAGCACGGCAAATCTTACAAACAAAATACCTCCTGGAACAGTTAAAGAAAGATTCCAACTCAAAAATCTCCTCCTGGATCAGGTAAAGAAAGAATCACACTAATACTACCCCAAACAAAATGCATCCTAGAACAGTTAAAAAAATTTGATTTGTTAATTTTTTACTGGGCAAAAATGTTCTCCCCCGGCAGCAAGTAACAGTTAAAGATACAGTTAAAGAAAAATTCAAACTAATGCTCCCCAGCAGCTAGCAAACCTCACAGACAGAATGCTTCCTGAAACAGTTATCAAAAGATTCAAACTCACAACTCCTACCTGATTGACTCTTCTATTACAGGGCAAAAATTCTCCTCTCCTAGCAGCCTGCAACAGTAAAGGAAACGGTTAAAAAAGATTCAAACTGATGCTTCCCTAGCAGCAAGCAAATCTCACAGACAAAATATCTCCTGGAACAGTTAAAAAATGTTCAGACTCACAGCTCCTACCTGATTGGCTCCTTTGTTATTGGGCAATAAATCTCCCACTTAAGCAGCAAGCAGCAGTTAAAGAAACTGTTAAAGAAATATTCAAACTAATGCTCCTGTAGCAGCAAGCAAATCTCACACACAAAATGCCTCCTCGTACAATTAAAGTAAGATTTACACTCACAACTATTACCTGACTGGCTCCTTTCTTACTCACAAAAAATATCCTCTGCCAGCAGCAAGCAACACTTACAGAAACAGTAAAAAAAAGATTCAAACTCACAAATCTCCTTCTGGAACAGTTAAAGAAAGGCTCAAACAAATGCTACCCCAGCAGCAAGCAAATCTCACACACAAAATGCCTCATTGAACAGTTAAAGAAAGATTCACACTCACAACTTCTACCTGACTGGATCATTTGTACAGGGCAAACAATCTCCTCCCTAAGCAGCAAGCAACAGTTAAAGAAACAGTTGAAAAAAGATTCAATGATGCTCCCCTAGCAACAAGCAGATCTCAAATACAAAATGTCTCCTGGAACAGTCAAAGAAACATTCAGATTCACACATCTCCTCCTGGAACAGTTAAAGAAAGATTCAAACTAATGCTATTCCAGCAGCAAACAAATATCTCAGACAAAATAGCTCCTGGTACAGTTAAAGAAAGAGTCAAACTCAAAACTTTCCTCTTAGAACAATTAAATAAAGATTCAAACTAATGCTAAACTAGCAGCCAGCAGTCCTCAGAGATAAAATGCCTACTGGAACAGTCAAAGAAGGATTCAAACTCAAAAATCTCCTACTAGACCCGTTAAAAAAAGATTCAAACAAATGCTCTCCAAGTAGCAAGCAAATCTCACAGACAAAATGCCTCCTGGAACACTTAAAGAAATATTCAAACTCCCAATCCTCCCACAGCAAGCAACAGTTAAAGAAACAGTTAAAGTAAAATTCAAACTAATGTTCATCATCAGCAAGCAAATCTCACAGTCAAAAATGCCTCCTGTAACAGTTAAAAAAAGATTCAACTGTTCAACTTCTACCTGATTGGCACCTTTGTTACTGGGCAACATATTTCTTCTCCTAGCAGCAAGCAACAGTTAAAGAAACATCAAAAGAAAGATTCAAAATAATGCTCCTCTACCAGCACGCAAATCATACAGACAACATGCCTCCTGGATCAGTTACAAAAAGATTCAAACTCACAACTACTGCCTAATTTGCTCCATTGTTAAAGAGCAAGAAATCTCCTGCTTTAGTAGCAAGCAGCACTTACAGAAATAGTTAAAGAAAGATTCAATAATTCTCCCCTAGCAGCAAACGGATCTCAGAGATTAAATGCCTCCTGGAAGAGTAACATATAGATTCAAAATCAGAAATCTCCTCCTGGAACACCTAAAGAAAGATTCAAACTAATGTTCCCCCAGCAGCAAGCAAATCTCACAGAAAACAATGCCTCCTGGAACAGTTAAAGAAAGATTCAAATTAATACTCCTCCAGCAGCAAGCAAATCTCACATACAAAATGTCCCCTGGAACAGTTAAAGAAAGATTCAAAATCAAACATCTCCTCCTGGAACAGTTAAAGTAAGATTCAAACTAATAATCCCATATCAGGATGCAAATCTCACAGACAAAATGCCTCCAGTAACAGTTAAAGAAAGATTCAAACTCAAAACTCTCCTCATGGAACAGCTAATGAAAGATTCAAAGTAATGCTTCCCCAGCAGCAGGCAAATCTCAGAGACAAAATGCCTCCTGCAACAGTTAAAGAAAGATTCAAATTCACAGCTTCTATATAATTGGCTCTTTAGTTACCGGGCAAAAAAAATTCTCCATCAGCAGCAAGCACAATTAAAGAAAGAGTTAAAGATATATTCCATCAAACACTCCACTAGCAGCAAACAAATCTCACAGACAAAATGCCTACTGGGACAGTTAAAGAAAGACACAAACTCAAAGATCTCCTCCTGGAACAGTTAAAGAAAGATTCAAACTAATAGGTCCCTAGCAGGAAGCAAATCTCACGGACAAAATCCCTCCTGGAACAGTCAAACAAAGATTCATCTTCTCAACACCTACCTTATTGGCTAGATTGTTAATGGGCAAAAAAATCTCTTACCCCACCAGAAAGCAACAGTTAAAAAAAAAGTTACATAAAGATTCAAACTAATGCTCCTCTAGTAGCAAGCAAACCCCACAGACAAAATGCTTCATGGAAAAATTAAAAAAAATATTCAAACTCATAAATGTCCTCCTGTAACAGTCAAGAATGATTCAAACTCAACAATCAGATCCTGGACCAGTTCAGGAAAAATTCAAACTATTGCTCCGAATGCAGGAAGCAAACCTCACAGACAAAATGCCTCCTGGATCAGTTAAATAAAGATTCACACTCGCAAACCCTACCTCATTGGCTATTTGTTGCTGGCAAAAAAAATTTCCTCCCCCAGCAGCAAACAACAGTTTCATAAACATTTAAAGAAAGATTAAATAATGCTCCCCTAGCAGCATACCAATCTCAAAGACAAAATGCCTCTAGCAAGAGTAAAAGAAGGAGTAAAATTCATAAATCTCATCCTGGAACAGTTAAAATAAGATTAAACCTAATTATCCACTAGCACCAAGCAAATCTCACAGACAAAATGCCTAATGGAACACTTAAAGAAAGATTTAAACTCAAAATACTCCTCCTGAAAAAGTTAAAGAAAGATTCAAACTAATACTACGTCAGCAACAAGCAAATCGCACACACAAAATGCCTCCTGAAACAGTTAAAGAAACATTCACACTAATAACTCCAACCTGACTGGATTCTTTGTACAGGGCAAACAATCTCCTCCCTAAGCAGCAAGCAACAGTTAAAGAAACAGTTGAAAAAAGATTCAATAATGCTCCCCTAGCGACAAGCAGATCTCAAAGACAAAATGTCTCCTGGAACAGTCAAAGAAACATTCAAATTTACACATCTCCTCCTGGAACAGTTAATGAAAGATTCAAACTAATGCTCCCCCAGCAGCAGGCAAATCTCACAGACAAAATGCCTCCTGGAACAGTGAAAGAAAGATTCAAACTAATTCTCTCTGATCAGCAAGCAAATATCAGAGACAAAATGCCTCCTGCAACAGTTAAAGAAAGATTCAAATTCACAGCTCCTATATAATTGGCTCTTTAGTTACTGGGCAAAAAAAATTCTCCATCAGCAGCAAGCACAATTAAAGAAACAGTTAAAGATATATTCCAACTAATGCTCCACTAGCAGCAGACAAATCTCACAGACAAAATGCCTTCTGGGACAGTTAAAGAAAGACACAAACTCAAAGATCTCCTCCTGGAACAGTTAAAGAAAGATTCAAACTAATAGGTCCCTAGCAGGAAGCAAATCTCACGGTCAAAATCCCTCCTGGAACAGTCAAACAAAGATTCACCTTCTCAACACCTACCTTATTGGCTAGATTGTTACTGGGCAAAAAAATCTCTTACCCCACCAGAAAGCAACAGTTAAAAAAACAGTTACAAAACGATTCAAACTAATGCTCCACTAGTAGCAAGCAAACCCCACAGACAAAATGCTTCATGGAAAAATTAAAAAAAATATTCAAACTCATAAATGTCCTCCTGTAACAGGCAAAGAATGATTCAAACTCAACCATCTGATCCTGGACCAGTTCAGGAAAAATTCAAACTAATGCTCCCCATGCTTTAAGCAAACCTCACAGACAAAATGCCTCCTGGATCAGTTAAATAAAGATTCACACTCACAAACCCTACCTCATTAGCTATTTGTTGCTGGCAAAAAAAATCTCCTCCCCCAGCAGCAAACAACAGTTTCATAAACATTTAAAGAAAGATTAAATAATGCTCCCCCAGCAGCATACCAATCTCAAAGACAAAATGCCTCCAGCAAGAGTAAAAGAAGGAGTAAAATTCATAAATCTCATCCTGGAACAGTTAAAATAAGATTAAACCTAATTATCCACCAGCACCAAGCAAATCTCACAGGCAAAATGCCTAATGGAACAGTTAAAGAAAGATTTAAAATCAAAATACTCCTCCTGAAAAAGTTAAAGAAAGATTCAAACTAATACTACGTTAGCAGCAAGCAAATCTCACACACAAAATGCCTCCTGAAACAGCAAAAGAATCATTCACACTAATAACTCCTACCTGACTGGATTCTTTATACTGGGCAAACAATCTGCTCCACCAGTAGCAAGCAACAGTTAAAGAAAGATTCAATAATGCTCCCCTAGCTGCAAGCAGATCTCAAAGACAAAATGCCTCCTGGAACAGTCAAAGAAAGATTCAAACTCAAAAATCTCCTCCTGGAACAGTTAAAGAAAGATTCAAACTAATGCTCCTCCAGCACCAAGCAAAACTTCCCTCTTAGAATAGTTAAAGAAAGATTCAGACTAGTGCTAAACTAGCAGCAAGCAGATCTCAGAAACAAAATGCCTACTGGAACAAAGAAAGAGTCAAACTCAAAAATGTCCTACCGGAACAATTAAAGTAATATTAAAACAAACGCTCCCCAAGTAGCAAGCAAATCTCACAGACAAACTGCCTCCTGGAACAGTTAAAGAAAGACTCAAACTCACATTTTCTACCTGATTGGCTCATTTCTTAATGGGCAAAACATCTCCTCCCCATCAGCAAGCAACAGTTAAAGAAAGAGTTAAAGAAAGTTCAAACTAAAGTGCTCCAAGCATGAAACAATTCTGACAGAGAAAAAGACTCCAGGAACAGTTAAAGAAAGATTCAAACTCACAACTCCTACCTGATTGACTCATTTGTTACTGGAAAAATAAATTCTGCTCACCAATCAGCAAGAAACAGGTAAAGAAAATTTCAAACTAATGCTGCCCTGCTGAGAGCAAATCTCACAGACAAAATGCCTCCTGCAACAGCTAAAAAAAGATTCAACTTCTCAACACCTACCTAATTGGCTCTTTTGTTACTGGGCAAAAATAAATCTCTTCCCACAGCAGCAAACAACATTTAAAGAAACACTTAAAGGAAGATTTGAATAATGCTCAACTAGTAGCAAGCAAACCTCACAGACAAAATGCCTCATGGAAAAATGTAACAAATATTCAAACTCAAAAATATCCTCCTGGAACAGTTAAAGAAAGATTCAAACTCAACAATCTCCTCCTTGACAAGTGAAGGAAAGATTCAAACTAATGCTTCCCATGCAGCAGGCAAACCTCACAGACAAAATGCATCCTGGAACAGTTAAAGAAAGATTCACACACACAACTCCTACCTCACTGGCTATTTGCAGCTGGCAAAAAATCTCCTCCCCCCAGCAGCAAGCAACAGTTACAGAAACAGTTAAAGGAAGATTCAATGATGCTTCCACAACAACAAACCAATCTCAAAGACAAAATGCCTCCTGGAAGAGTAAAAGAAAGATTAATATTCACAAATCTACTCCGGAACAGTGAAAGTAAGATTCAAACTACTTCTCTACAAGAAACTAGCAAATGTCTCAGACAAAATGACTCATGGAACAGTTAAGGAAAGATTCAAACTCAAAACTCTCCTCCTGGAAAGTTAGAAAGATTCAAATTAATGCTACCACAGCAGCAAGCAAAACTCACACACAAAAAGCTGCCTGGAAAAGGTAAAAAAGATTGACACTCACAACTCCTACCTGACTGACTCCATTTATTACTGGAAAGAATCTCCTAAACCAGCAGCAAGCAACAGTTACAGAAATAGTTAAAAAAAGATTAAATTATGCTCCACCAGCAGCAAACAAATCTCAAAGTCAAAAATGCTTCCTGGAACAGTCAAAGAAATATTCAAACTCACAATTCTCCTCCTGGAAAAGGTAGAGAAACATTCAAACTAATGGATCCCCAATCAGCAAGCAAATCACACAGACGAAATGCCTCATGGAAAAGTTAAAAAAAGATTCAACCGTTCAACTTCTACCTGATTGGCACCATTGTTACTGGGCAAAGTATTTCTTCTCCCCGCAGCAAGCAACAGTTAAAGAAACAGTTAAAAATAGATTCAAAATAATGCTCCCCTTCCAGCAAGCAAAACACACAGAAAAAAATCCGCCTGGAACAGTTTAAAAAAAGATTCAAACTCATAACTCCTGTCTAATTGGCTCCTTGGTTATTGGGAAAGAAATCTCCTTCTTTTGCAGCAAGTAACAGTGAAAGAAATAGTTAAATAAAGATTCAAATTAATGCTCCTCTTGCAGCAAGCAAATCTCCCTGACAAAATGCCTCATGGAACAGTTAAAGAAAGATTCAAGCTGAAAACTCTCCTCCTGGAAAAGTTAAAGAAAGATTCAAATGAATGCTACCCCAGCATCAAGCAAATCTCACGCACAAAATGCCTCCTGGAACAGTTCAAGAAACATTCACACTCACAACTCATACCTGACTGGATCCTTTGTACTTGGGCAAACAATTTCCTCCACCAGCAGCAAAGAACAGTTAAAGAAACAGTCAAAGAAAGATTCAATAATGCTTCCCTTGCAGCAAGCAGATTTCAAAGACAAAATGCATCATGGAACAGTCAAAAAAAGATTCTAAATCAAAAATCTCCTCCTGGAACAGTTAAAGAAAGATTCGAACTAATCCTATTCCTCCTGCAGCAAGCAAATCTCATAGACAAAATGCCCCCTGGAACAGTTAAAGAAAGATTCAAACTAAAAACTGTCCTCTTAAAACATTTAAGGAAAGATTCAGACTCATGCTACACTAGCAGCAAGCAGATGTCAGAAACAAAATGCCTGCTGGAACAATCAAATAAAGATCCAAACTCAAAAATCTCCTACTGGATCAGTTAAAGAAAGATTCAAACAAATGCTCCCCAAGTGGCAAGTAACTCTCACATACAAAATGTCTCCTGGAACAGTCATACAAAGATTAAACTTCTCAACAACTTCCTGATTAGCTCCTTTGATACTTGGCAAAATCTCTTATGCCAGCAGAAAGCAACAGTTAAAGAAACAGTTAAAGTAAAATTCAAATTAATACCTGCAGCAAGCAACTCTCACAGAAAAAAATACCTCCTGTAACAGTTAAAGAAAGATTCAAACTCACAACTCTTACCTGATTGGCTCATTTGCAACTGGGCAATAAATTTCCTAACTCAGCAGCAAGCAGCAGTTAAAGAAACAGTAAAAGAAAAATGTAAATAAATTGTTTGCAGCAGCAGGCAAATCTCACAGACAAAATGCCTTCTCTTTACTCCTACCTGATTGGCTCATTTGTTGCAGTGCAAAACCTCTAGCAGCAAGCAACAGTTGAAGAGAAAGTAAAAGAAAGATTCAAAAATAATGCTCCTCTAGGAACAAGCAAATCTCACAGACAAAATTATTCCTGGAACAATTAAAAAAGATTCAAACTCACAACTCCTACCTGATTGTATCCTTTTTTATGTGGCAAGAAATCTCCTCCTTTAGCAGCAAGCAACAGTTAAAGAAACAGTTAAAGAAATATTCAAACTAATGCTCCTCTGGCAGAAAGCAAATGTCACAGTCAAAATGCTTCATAAAGCAGTTAAAGAAAGATTCAAACTCAGCAATTTCCTCCTCAAATAGTTAAAGAAAGATTCAAACCCAACAGTCTCTTCCTGGAAATGTAATGGAAAATTTCAAATCAATGCTCCCCAGCAGCAAGCAAATCTGACAGACAAAATGCCTCCTGGAACAGTTAAAGAAAGATTCAATAATGCTCCACCAGATCTCAAAGCCAGAATGCCTCATGGAAGAGTCAAAGACAGATTTAAACTTTCAGATCTCCTATTGGAACAATTAAAGAAAGATTCAGACTCAAACCTCTCCACTTGGAACAGTTAAAGAAAGATTCAAACTAATGCTCCACTAGCAGCAAGTAGATCTCAGAGAAAAAATGCCTCCTGGAACATTCAAAGAAAGATTCAAACTCAAAAATGTCCTACTGTAACAATTAAAGAAATATTCAAACTAATGCTCCACTAGTAGCAAGAACATCTCAGAGACAAAATGCCTCCTGGAATAGTTAAAGAAATATTCAAACTAATGCTCAACTAGAAGGAAGCACATCCCAGAGACAAAATGCTTCCTGGAATAGTTAACGAAAGATTCAAATTCGCAACTCCTACATAATTGGCTCTTTAGTTACTGGGCAAAAAAATCTCCTCCATCAGGAGCAAACACAGTTAAAGAAACAGTTAAAGTTATTTTTAAACTAATGCTCCCCTAGCAGCAAACAAATCTCACATACAAAATGCCTTCTGGAACAGTTAAAGAAAGACACAAACTCAAAAATCTCCTCATGAACAGTTAAAGAAAGTTCAAACTAATGTGCCCCTAGCATGAAACAATTTTGACAGAGAAAAAGACTCCAGGAACAGTTAAAGAAAGATTCAAACTCACAACTCCTACCTGATTGAGTCATTTGTTACTGGAAAAATAAATTCTGCTCACCAATCAGCAAGAAACAGGTAAAGAAAATTTAGAACTAATGCTGCCCTGCTGAGAGCAAATCTCACAGACAAAATGCCTCCTGCAACAGCTAAAAAAAGATCCAACTTCTCAACACCTACCTAATTGGCTCTTTTGTTACTGGGCAAAAATAAATCTCTTCCCCCTGCAGCAAACAACATTTAAAAAAACAGTTAAAGGAAAATTCGAATAATGCTCCTCTAGTAGCAAGCAAACCTCACAGACAAAATGCCTCATGGAAAAATGTAACAAATATTCAAACTCAAAAATATCCTCCTGGAACAGTTAAAGAAAGATTCAAACTCAACAATCTCCTCCTTGACAAGTGAAGGAAAGATTCAAACTAATGCTTCCCATGCAGCAGGCAAACCTCACAGACAAAATGCATCCTGGAATAGTTAAAGAAAGATTCACACACACAACTCCTACCTCACTGGCTATTTGTTGCAGGCAAAAAATCTCCCCCTCCAGCAGCAAGCAACAGTTACAGAAACTGTTAAATTAAGATTCAATGATGCTTCCCCAGCAACAAACCGATCTCAAAGACAAAATGCCTCCTGGAAGAGTAAAAGAAAGATTAATATTCACAAATCTACTCCTGAACAGTGAAAGTAAGATTCAAAGTACTTCTCTACAAGAAACAAGCAAATGTCACAGACAAAATGCCTCATGGAACAGTTAAGGAAAGATTGAAACTCAAAACTCTCCTCCTGGAAAATTAGAAAGATTCAAATTAATGCTACAACCGCAGCAAGCAAATCTCACACGCAAAAAGCTGCCTGGAAAAGGTAAAAAATATTCACACTCAAAACTCCTACCTGACTGACTCCTTTTATTACTGGAAAGAATCTCCTAAACCAGCTGCAAGCAACAGTTACAGAAATAGTTAAAAAAAAGATTAAATTATGCTCCACCAGCAGCAAACAAATCTCGAAGTCAAAATGCTTCCTGGAACAGTCAAAGAAATATTCAAACTCACAATTCTCCTCCTGGAAAAGGTAGATAAATATTCAAACTAATGGATCCCAAATCAGCAAGCAAATCACACAGTCAAAATGCCTCCAGGAAAAATTTAAAAAGATTCAACCGTTCAACTTCTACCTGATTGGCACCATTGTTTACTGGGAAAAGTATTTCTACTCCCGCAGCAAGCAACAGTTAAAGAAACAGTTAAAAATAGATTTAAAATAATGCTCCGCTTCCAGCAAGCAAAACACACAGAAAAAAATCCTCCTGGAACAGTTTAAAAAAAGATTCAAACTCATAACTCCTGTCTGATTGGCTCCTTGATTATGGGGCAAGAAATCTCCTTCTTTTGCAACAAGCAACAGTGAAAAAAATAGTTAAATAAAGATTCAAATCAATGCTCCTCTAGCAGCAAGCAAATCTCCCTGACAAAATGCCTCATGGAACAGTTAAAGAAAGATTCAAGCTGAAAACTCTCCTCCTGGAAAAGTTAGAGAAAGATTCAAATGAATGCTACTCCAGCATCAAGCAAATCTCACACACAAAATGCCTCCTGGAACAGTTAAAGAAACATTCACAATCACAACTCATACCTGACTGGATCCTTTGTACTTGGGCAAAAAATTTCCTCCACCAGCAGCAAAGAACAGTTAAAGAAACAGTCAAAGAAAGATTCAATAATGCTCCCATTGCAGCAAGCAGATTTCAAAGACAAAATGCATCATGGAACAGTCAAAAAAAGATTCTAAATCAAAAATCTCCTCTTGGAACAGTTAAATAAAGATTCAAACTAATCGTATTCCTCCTGCAGCAAGCAAATCTCATAGAGAAAATGCCCTCTGAAACAGTTAAAGAAAGATTCAACCTCAAAACAGTCCTCTTAAAACATTCAAGGAAAGATTCACACTAATGCTAAACTAGCAGCAAGCAGATGTCAGGAACAAAATGCCTGTTGGAACTGTCAAATAAAGATCCAAACTCAGAAATCTACTACTGGATCAGTTAAAGAAAGATGCAAACAAATGCTCCCAAGTAGCAAGAAACTCTCACATACAAAATGTCTCCTGGAACAGTCATACAAAGATTAAACTTCTCAACAACTTCCTGATTAGCTCCTTTGTTACTTGGCAAAATCTCTTATGCCAGCAGAAAGCAACAGTTAAAGTAAAATTCAAACTAATACTCACCTGCAGCAAGCAAATCTCACAGAAAAAAATACCTCCTGTAACAGTTAAAGAAAGATTCAAACTCACAACTTTTTCCTGATTAGCTCATTTGCTATGTTGCAATAAATTTCCAAACTTAGCAGCAAGTAGCAGTTAAAGAAACAGTTAAAAAAATATGTTAATAAATTGTCTGCAGCAGCAGGCAAATCTCACAGACAAAATGCCTTCTCTTTACTCCTTTCTGATTGGCTCATTTGTTGCAGGGCAAAACCTCTAGCAGCAAGCAACAGTTAAAGAGAAAGTAAAAGAAAGATTCAAAAATAATGCTTCTCTAGGAATAAGCAATTCTCACAGACGAAATTATTCCTGGAACAATTAAAAAAGATTCAGACTCACAACTCCTACCTGATTGGATCCTTTGTTATGTGGCAAGAAATCTCCTGCTTTAGCAGCAAGCAACAGTTAAAGAAACAGTTAAAGAAAGATTCAAACTAATGCTCCTCTGGCAGTAAGCAAATGTCACAGACAAAATGCTTCTAAAAACAGTTAAAGAAAGATTCAAACTCAACAATTTACTTCTCAAATAGTTAAAGAAAGATTAAAACCCACCAGTCTCTTCCTGGAAATGTTATGGAAAGATTCAAAACAATGCTCCCCAGCAGCAAGCAAATCTCACAGACAAAATGCCTCCTGGAACAGTTAAAGAAAGATTCAATAATGCTCCACCAGCAGCAAACAGATCTCAAAGCCAGAATGCCTCCTGGAAGAGTCAAAGACAGATTTAAACTTACAGATCTCCTATTGGAACAATTAAAGAAAGATTCAGACTCAAACCTTTCCACTTGGAACAGTTAAAGAAAGATTCAAACTAATGCTCCACTAGCAGCAAGTAGATCTCAGAGAAAAAATGCCTCTTGGAACATTCAAAGAAAGATTCAAACTCAAAAATGTCCTACTGGAACAATTAAAGAAATATTCGAACTAATGCTCCACTAGTAGGAAGCACATCTCAGAGACAAAATGCTTCCTGGAATAGTTAACGAAAGATTCAAATTCGCAACTCCTACATAATTGGCTCTTTAGTTACTGGGCAAAAAAATCTCCTCCATCAGCAGCAAACACAGTTAAAGAAACAGTTAAAGAAATTTTTAAACTAATGCTCCCCTAGCAGCAAACAAATCTCACATACAAAATGCCTTCTGGAACAGTTAAAGAAAGACACAAACTCAAAAAGCTCCTCCTAGAACAGTTAAAGAAAGTTCAAAATAATGTGCCCCTAGCATGAAACAATTCTCACAGAGAAAAAGACTCCAAGAACAGTTAAAGAAAGATTCAAACTCACAACTCCTACCTGATTGACTCAGTTGTTACTGGAAAAAAAAAATTCTGCTCAACAATCAGCAAGAAACAGGTAAAGAAAATTTCGAACTAATGCTGCCCTGCTGAGAGCAAATCTCACAGACATAATGCCTCCTTCAACAGCTAAAAAAAGATTCAACTTCTCAACACCTACCTAATTGGCTCGTTTGTTACTGGGCAAGAATAAATCTCTTCCCCCAGCAGCAAACAACATTTAAAGAAACAGTTAAAGGAAGATTCGAATAATGCTCCTCTAGTAGCAAGCAAACCTCACAGACAAAATGCCTAATGGAAAAATGTAACAAATATTCAAACTCAAAAATATCCTCCTGGAACAGTTAAAGAAAGATTCAAACTCAACAATCACCTCCTTGACAAGTGAAGGAAAGATTCAAACTAATGCTTCAAATGCAGCAGGCAAACCTCACAGACAAAATGCATCCTGGAACAGTTAAAGAAAGATTCACACACAACTCCTACCTCACTGGCTATTTGTTGCTGGCAAAATCCCCCAAGCAGCAAGCAACAGTTACAGAAACAGTTAAAGGAAGATTCAATGATGCTTCCCCAGCAACAAACCGATCTCAAAGACAAAATACCTCCTGGAAGAGTAAAAGAAAGATTAATATTCACAAATCTACTCCTGAACAGTGAAAGTAAGATTCAAACTACTTCTCTACAAGAAACAAGCAAATGTCACAGACAAAATGCCTCATGGAACAGTTAAGGAAAGATTCAAACTCAAAACTCTCCTCCTGGAAAGTTAGAAAGATTAAAATTAATGCTACCACAGCAGCAAGCAAATCTCACACGCAAAAAACTTCCTGGAAAAGGTAAAAAAGATTCACACTCAAAACTCCTACCTGACTGACTCCATTTATTACTGGAACGAATCTACTAAACCAGCAGCAAGCAACAGTTACAGAAATAGTTAAAAAAAATATTAAATTATGCTCTACCAGCAGCAAACAAATCTCAAAGTCAAAATGCTTCCTGGAACAGTCAAATAAATATTCAAACTCACAATTCTCCTCCTGGAAAAGGTAGATAAATATTCAAACTAATGGATCCCAAATCAGCAAGCAAATCACACAGTCAAAATGCCTCCAGGAAAAGTTAAAAAAAGATTCAACCGTTCAACTTCTACCTGATTGGCACCATTGTTACTGGGAAAAGTATTTCTTCTCCCCGCAGCAAGCAACAGTTAAAGAAACAGTTAAAAATAGATTTAAAATAATGCTCCCCTTCCAGCAAGCAAAACACACAGAAAAAAATCCTCCTGGAACAGTTTAAAAAAAGATTCAAACTCATAACTCCTGTCTGATTGGCTCCTTGGTTATGGGGCAAGAAATCTCCTTCTTTTGCAACAAGCAACAGTGAAAGAAATAGTTAAATAAAGATTCAAATCAATGCTCCTCTAGCAGCAAGCAAATCTCCTTGACAAAATGCATCATGGAACAGTTAAAGAAAGATTCAAGCTGAAAACTCTCCTCCTGGAAAAGTTAAAGAAAGATTCAAATGAATGCTACCCCAGCATCAAGCAAATCTCACACACAAAATGCCTCCTGGAACAGTTAAAGAAACATTCACACTCACAACTCATACCTGACTGGATCCTTTGTATTAGGGCGAACAATTTCCTCCACCAGCAGCAAAGAACAGTTAAAGAAACAGTCAAAGAAAGATTCAATAATGCTCCCCTTGCAGCAAGCAGATTTCAAAGACAAAATGCATCATGGAACAGTCAAAAAAAGATCCTAAATCAAAAATCTCTTACTGGAACAGTTAAAGAAAGATCCAAAATAATCCTCTTCCTCCTGCAGCAAGCAAATCTCATAGACAAAATGCCCCATGAAACAGTTACAGAAAGATTCAAACTCAAAACTGTCCGCTTAAAACAGTTAAGGAAAGATTCAGACTAATGCTAAACTAGCAGCAAACAGATGTCAGAGACAAAATGCCTACTGGGACAGTCAAATAAAGATCCAAACTCAAAAATCTCCTACAGGATCAGTTAAAGAAAGATTCAAACAAATGCTCCCCAAGTAGCAAGTAACTCTCACATACAAAATGTCTCCTGGAACAGTCATACAAAGATTAAACTTCTCAACAACTTCCTGATTAGCTCCTTTGCTACTTGGCAAAATCTCTTATGCCAGCAGAAAGCCACAGTTAAAGAAACAGTTAAAGTAAAATTCAAACTAATACTCACCTGCAGCAAGCAAATCTCACAGAAAAAAATACCTCCTGTAACAGTTAAATAAAGATTCAAACTCACAACTTTTACATGATTGGCTCATTTGCTATGTTGCAATAAATTTCCAAACTTAGCAGCAAGTAGCAGTTAAAGAAACAGTTAAAAAAATATGTTAATAAATTGTCTGCAGCAGCAGGCAAATCTCACAGACAAAATGCCTTCTCTTTACTCCTTCCTGATTGGCTCATTTGTTGTAGGGCAAAACCTCTAGCAGCAAGCAACAGTTAAAGAGAAAGTAAAAGAAAGATTCAAAAATAATGCTCCTCTAGGAATAAGCAAATCTCACAGACAAAATTATTCCTGGAACAATTAAAAAAGATTCAAACTCACAACTCCAACCTGATTGGATCCTTTTTTATGTGGCAAGAAATGTCCTCCTTTAGCAGCAAGCAACAGTTAAAGAAACAGTTAAATAAAGATTCAAACTAATGCTCCTCTGGCAGTAAGCAAATGTCACAGACAAAATGCTTCATAAAACATTTAAAGAAAGATTCAAACTCAACAATTTCCCACTCAATTAGTTAAAGAAAGATTCAAACCCAAGAGTCTCTTCCTGGAAATGTAATGGAAAAATTCAAAACAATGCTCCCCAGCAGCAAGCAAATCTCACAGACAAAATGACTCCTGGAACAGTTAAAGAAAGATTCAATAATGCTCCACCAGATCTCAAAGCCAGAATGCCTCCTGGAAGAGTCAAAGACAGATTTAAACTTTCAGATCTCCTATTGGAACAATTAAAGAAAGATTCAGACTCAAACATCTCCACTTGGAACAGTTAAAGAAAGATTCAAACTAATGCTCCACTAGCAGCAAGTAGAACTCAGAGAAAAAATGCCTCCTGGATCATTCAAAGAAAGATTCAAACTCAAAAATGTCCTACTGGAATAATTAAAGAAATATTCAAACTAATGCTCCACTAGTTGCAAGCACATCTCAGAGACAAAATGCCTCCTGGAATAGTTAAAGAAATATTCAGACTTATGCTCCACTAGTAGGAAGCACATCTCAGAGACAAAATGCTTCCTGGAATAGTTAACGAAAGATTCAAATTCGCAACTCCTACATAATTGGCTCTTTAGTTACTGGGCAAAAAAATCTCTTCCATCAGCAGCAAACACAGATAAAGAAACAGTTAAAGATATTTTTAAACTAATGCTCCCCTAGCAGCAAACAAATCTCACATACAAAATGCCTTCTGGGACAGTTAAAGAAAGACACAAACTCAAAAATCTCCTCCTAGAACAGTTAAAGAAAGTTCAAACTAATGTGCCCCTAGCATGAAACAATTCTGACAGAGAAAAAGACTCCAGGAACAGTTAAAGAAAGATTCAAACTCACAACTCCTACCTGATTGACTCATTTGTTCCTGGAAAAATAAATTCTGCTCAGCAATCAGCAAGAAACAGGTAAAGAAAATTTCAAACTAATGCTGCCCTGCTGAGAGCAAATCTCACAGACAAAATGCCTCCTGCAACAGCTAAAAAAAGATTCAACTTCTCAACACCTACCTAATTGGCTCTTTTGTTACTGGGCAAAAATAAATCTCTTCCCACAGCAGCAAACAACATTTAAAGAAACAGTTAAAGGAAAATTCAAATAATGCTCCTCTAGTAGCAAGCAAACCTCACAGACAAAATGCCTCATGGAAAAATGTAACAAATATTCAAACTCAAAAATATCCTCCTGGAACAGTTAAAGAAAGATTCAAACTCAACAATCTCCTCCTTGACAAGCGAAGGAAAGATTCAAACTAATGCTTCCGATGCAGCGTGAAAACCTCACAGACAAAATACAACCTGGAACAGTTAAAGAAAGATTCACACGCACAACTCCTACCTCACTGGCTATTTGTTGCTGGCAAAAAATCCCCCCCCCCCCCCCCCCAAGCAGCAAGCAACAGTTACAGAAACAGTTAAAGGGAGATTCAATGATGCTTCCCCAGCAACAAACCAATCTCAAAAACAAAATTCCTCCTGGAAGAGTAAAAGAAAGATTAATATTCACAAATCTACTCCTGAACAGTGAAAGTAAGATTCAAACTACTTCTCTACAAGAAACAAGCAAATGTCACAGACAAAATGCCTCATGGAACAGTTAAGGAAAGATTGTAACTCAAAACTCTCCTCCTGGAAAGTTAGAAAGATTCAAATTAATGCTACCACAGCAGCAAGCAAATCTCACACACAAAAAGCTTCCTGGAAAAGGTAAAAAAAGATTCACAACTCAAAACTCCTACCTGACTGACTCCGTTTATTACTGAAAATAATCTCCTAAACCAGCAGCAAGCAACAGTTACAGAAATAGTTAAAAAAAACATTAAATTATGCTCCACCAGCAGCAAACAAATCTCAAAGTCAAAATACTTCCTGGAATAGTCAAAGAAATATTCAAACTCACAATTCTCCTCCTGGAAAAGGTAGAGAAACATTCAAACTAATGGATCCTCAATCAGCAAGCAAATCACACAGACAAAATTCCTCCAGGAAAAGTTAAAAAAAGATTCAACCATTCAACTTCTACCTGATTGGCACCATTGTTACTGGGCAAAGTATTTCTTCTCCCCGCAGCAAGCAACAGTTAAAGAAACAGTTAAAAATAGATTCAAAATATTGCTCCCCTTCCAGCAAGCAAAACACACAGAAAAAAATCCTCCTGGAAAAGTTTAAAAAAAGATTCAAACTCATAACTCCTGTCTGATTGGCTCCTTGGTTATGGGGGCAAGAAATCTCCTTCTTTTGCAGCAAGCAACAGTGAAAGAAATAGTTAAATAAAATTTCAAATCAATGCTCCTCTAGCAGCAAGAAAATCTCCCTGACAAAATGCCTCATGGAACAGTTAAAGAAAGATTCTAGCTGAAAACTCTCCTCCTGGAAAAGTTAAAGAAAGATTCAAATGAAAGCTACCCCAGCATCAAGCAAATCTCACACACAAAATGCCTCCTGGAACAGTTAAACAAACATTCACACTCACAACTCATACCTGACTGGATCCTTTGTACTTGGGCAAACAATTTCCTCCACCAGCAGCAAAGAACAGTTAAAGAAACAGTCAAAGAAAGATTCAATAATGCTCCCCTTACAGCAAGCAGATTTCAAAGAGAAAATGCATCATGGAACAGTCAAAAAAAGATTCTAAATCAAAAATCTCCTCCTGGAACAGTTAAAGAAAGATCCAAACTAATCCTCTTCCTCCTGCAGCAAGCAAATCTCATAGACAAAATGCCCCCTGAAACAGTTAAAGAAAGATTCAATCTCAAAACTGTCCTCTTAAAACAGTTAAGGAAAGATTCAGACTAATGCTAAACTAGCATCACTAGATGTCAGAGACAAAATGCCTACTGGGACAGTCAAATAAAGATCCAAACTCAAAAATCTCCTACTGCATCTGTTAAAGAAAGATTCAAACAAATGCTCCCCAAGTAGCAAGTAACTCTCAAATACAAAATGTCTCCTGAACAGTCAAACAAAGATTCAACTTCTCAACAACTTCCTGATTAGTTCCTTTGTTACTTGGCAAAAATCTCTTATGCCAGCAGAAAGCAACAGTTAAAGAAACAGTTAAAGTAAAATTCAAACTAATACTCACCTGCAGCAAGCAAATCTCACAGAAAAAATTACCTCCTGTAACAGTTAAAGAAAGATTCAAACTCACAACTTTTACCTGATTGGCTCATTTGCTACGTTGCAATAAATTTCCAAACTTAGCAGCAAGCAGCAGTTAAAGAAACAGTTAAAAAATATGTTAATAAATTGTCTGCAGCAGCAAACATCTCACAGACAAAAAATGCCTTCTTTACTCCTTCCTGATTGGCTCATTTGTTGCAGGGCAAAACCTCTAGCAGCAAGCAACAGTTAAAGAGAAAGTAAAAGAAAGATTCAAAATAATGCTCCTCTAGGAATAAGCAAATCTCACAGACGAAATTATTCCTGGAACAATTAGAAAAGATTCAAACTGACAACACCTACCTGATTGGATCCTTTTTTATGTGGAAAGAAATCTCCTGCTTTAGCAGCAAGCAACAGTTAAAGAAACAGTTAAAGAAAGATTCAAACTAATGCTCCTCTGGCAGTAAGCAAATGTCACAGACAAAATGCTTCTAAAAACAGTTAAAGAAAGATTCAAACTCAACAATTTACTTCTCAAATAGTTAAAGAAAAATTAAAACCCACCAGTCTCTTCCTGGAAATGTTATGGAAAGATTCAAAACAATGCTCCCCAGCAGCAAGCAAATATCACAGACAAAATGCCTCCTGGAACAGTTAAAGAAAGATTCAATAATGCTCCACCAGCAGCAAACAGATCTCAAAGCCAGAATGCCTCCTGGAAGAGTCAAAGACAGATTTAAACTTACAGATCTCCTATTGGAACAATTAAAGAAAGATTCAGACTCAAACCTTTCCACTTGGAACAGTTAAAGAAAGATTCAAACTAATGCTCCACTAGCAGCAAGTAGATCTCAGAGAAAAAATGCCTCTTGGAACATTCAAAGAAAGATTCAAACTCAAAAATGTCCTACTGGAACAATTAAAGAAATATTCAAACTAATGCTCCACTAGTAGGAAGCACATCTCAGGGACAAAATGCTTCCTGGAATAGTTAACGAAAGATTCAAATTCGCAACTCCTACATAATTGGCTCTTTAGTTACTGGGCAAAAAAATCTCCTCCATCAGCAGCAAACACAGTTAAAGAAACAGTTAAAGAAATTTTTAAACTAATGCTCCCCTAGCAGCAAACAAATCTCACATACAAAATGCCTTCTGGAACAGTTAAAGAAAGACACAAACTCAAAAAGCTCCTCCTAGAACAGTTAAAGAAAGTTCAAACTAATGTGCCCCTAGCATGAAACAATTCTCACAGAGAAAAAGACTCCAGGAACAGTTAAAGAAAGATTCAAACTCACAACTCCTACCTGATTGACTCAGTTGTAACTGGAAAAAAAAAATTCTGCTCAACAATCAGCAAGAAACAGGTAAAGAAAATTTCAAACTAATGCTGCCCTGCTGAGAGCAAATCTCACAGACGTAATGCCTCCTTCAACAGCTAAAAAAAGATTCAACTTCTCAACACCTACCTAATTGGCTCTTTTGTTACTGGGCAAGAATAAATCTCTTCCCCCAGCAGCAAACAACATTTAAAGAAACAGTTAAAGGAAGATTCGAATAATGCTCCTCTAGTAGCAAGCAAACCTCACAGACAAAATGCCTAATGGAAAAATGTAACAAATACTCAAACTCAAAAATATCCTCCTGGAACAGTTAAAGAAAGATTCAAACTCAACAATCACCTCCTTGACAAGTGAAGGAAAGATTCAAACTAATGCTTCAAATGCAGCAGGCAAACCTCACAGACAAAATGCATCCTGGAACAGTTAAAGAAAGATTCACACACACAACTCCAACCTCACTGGCTATTTTTTTGCTGGCAAAAATCCCCCCAGCAGCAAGCAACAGTTACAGAAACAGTTAAAGGAAGATTCAATGATGCTTCCCCAGCAACAAACCGATCTCAAAGACAAAATGCCTCCTGGAAGAGTAAAAGAAAGATTAATATTCACAAATCTACTCCTGAAAAGTGAAAGTAAGATTCAAACTACTTCTCTACAAGAAACAAGCAAATGTCACAGACAAAATGCCTCATGGAACAGTTAAGGAAAGATTCAAACTCAAAACTCTCCTCCTGGAAAGTTAGAAAGATTAAAATTAATGCTACCACAGCAGCAAGCAAATCTCACACACAAAAGCTTCCTGAAAAGGTAAAAGATTCACACTCAAAACTCCTACCTGACTGACTCCATTTATTACTGGAAAGAATCTACTAAACCAGCAGCAAGCACAGTTACAGAAATAGTTAAAAAAGATTAAATTATGCTCCACCAGCAGCAAACAATTCTCAAAGTCAAAATGCTTCCTGGAACAGTCAAAGAAATATTCAAACTCACAATTCTCCTCCTGGAAAAGTAGATAAATATTCAAACTAATGGATCCCAAATCAGCAAGCAAATCACACAGTCAAAATGCCTCCAGGAAAAGTTAAAAAGATTCAACCGTTCAACTTCTACCTGATTGGCACCATTGTTACTGGGAAAGTATTTCTTCTCCCGCAGCAAGCACAGTTAAAGAAACAGTTAAAATAGATTTAAAATAATGCTCCCTTCCAGCAAGCAAAACACACAGAAAAAATCCTCCTGGAACAGTTTAAAAAAGATTCAAACTCATACTCCTGTCTGATTGGCTCCTTGGTTATGGGGCAAAAATCTCCTTCTTTTGCAACAAGCAACAGTGAAAAAATAGTTAAATAAAGATTTAAATCAATGCTCCTCTAGCAGCAAGCAAATCTCCCTGACAAAATGCCTCATGGAACAGTTAAAGAAAGATTCAAGCTGAAAACTCTCCTCCTGGAAAAGTTAAAGAAAGATTCAAATGAATGCTACCCAGCATCAAGCAAATCTCACACAAAATGCCTCCTGGAACAGTTAAAGAAACATTCACACTCACAACTCATACCTGACTGGATCCTTTGTATTTGAGAACAATTTCCTCCAACAGCAGCAAAGAACAGTTAAAGAAACAGTCAAAGAAAGATTCAATAATGCTCCCCATGCAGCAAGCAGATTTCAAAGACAAATGCATCATGGAAGAGTCAAAAAAAGATTCTAAATCAAAATCTCCTCCTGAACAGTTAAAGAAAAGATCCAAACTAATCCTCTTCAGTCCTGCAGCAAGCAAATCACAGACAAAAATGCCCTGAAACAAAAGTTAAAGAAAGATTCAAACTCAAAACTGTCCTCTTAAAACAGTTAAGGAAAGATTCAGACTAATGCTAAACTAGCAGCAAACAGATGTCAGAGACAAAATGCCTACTGGGACAGTCAAATAAAGATCCAAACTCAAAAATCTCCTACTGGATCAGTTAAAGAAAGATTCAAACAAATGCTCCCCAAGAAGCAAGTAACTCTCACATACAAAATGTCTCCTGGAACAGTCATACAAAGATTCAACTTCTCAACAACTTCCTGATTAGCTCCTTTGCTACTTTGCAAAATCTCTTATGCCAGCAGAAAGCAACAGTTAAAGAAACAGTTAAAGTAAAATTCAAACTAATACTCACCTGCAGCAAGCAAATTTCACAGAAAAAAATACCTCCTGTAACAGTTAAAGAAAGATTCAAACTCACAACTTTTACCTGATTGGCTCATTTGCTATGTTGCAATAAATTTCCAAACTTAGCAGCAAGTAGCAGTTAAAGAAACAGTTAAAAAAATATGTTAATAAATTGTCTGCAGCGGCAGGCAACTCTACAGACAAAATGCTCTCTCTCTTTACTCCTTCCTGATTGGCCCATTTGTTGCAGGCAAAAACCTCTAGCAGCAAGCAAATAAGAAGAGAAAGCAAAAGATCTAAAAATAATGCTCCTTCTAGGAATAAGAAATCACAGACAAAATTATTCCTGAACAATTAAAAAGATTCAAACTCACAACTCCTACCTGATTGGATCTTTTTTATGTAGCAAGAAATCTCCTGCTTTAGCAGCAAGCAACAGTTAAAGAAACAGTTAAAGAAAGATTCAAACTAATGCTCCTCTGGCAGTAAGCAAATGTCACAGGACAAAATGTGTTTTCTAAAAACAGTAGCAAAGATTCAAACTCAACAATTCTATTTCTTAAATAGTTAAAGAAAGATTAAAACCCACCAGTCTCTCTTCTTCTAAGGGAATGCTGTGGAAAGATTCAAAACAATGCTCCCCAGCAGCAAGCAAATCACAGACAAAATGCCTCCTGGAAGAGTCAAAGACAGATTTAAACTTACAGATCTCCTATTGGAACAATTAAAGAAAATTCGAACTCAAACCTTTCCACTTGGAACAGTTAAAGAAAGATTCAAACTCATGCTCCACTAGCAAGCAGGATCTCAGAGAAAAATGCCTCTTGGAACATTCAAAGAAAGATTCAAACTCAAAAATGTCCTACTGAACAATTAAAGAAATATTAAACTAATGCTCCACAAGTAGCAAGCACATCTCAAGAGACAAAATGCTTCCTGGAATAGTTAAGAAAGATTCAAAATTCATAACTCCTACATAATTGGCTCTTTAGTTACTGGGCAAAATCTCATTCATCAGCAGCAAACACAGTTAAAGAAACAGTTAAAGATATTTTCAAACTAATGCTCCCTAGCAGCAAACAAATCTCACATACAAAATGCCTTCTGGAACAGTTAAAGAGACACAAACTCAAAAATCTCCTCCTAGAACAGTTAAAGAAGTTCAAACTAATGTGACCCTAGCATGAAACAATTTGACAGAGAAAAGACTCCAGGAACAGTTAAAGAAAGATTCAACTCACAACTCCTACCTGATTTGGACTTGAAGGTTACTGAAAAAAATTCTGCCACTCAATCAGCAAGAACAGGCAGTAGTACTCGAACTAATGCTGTTCCCCTGCTGAGTAACAACTACAGACAAATGCCTCCTGCAACAACTGAAAAAAGGTCCAACTTCTCAACACCTACCTAATGGCTCTTTGTTACTGGGCAAAAATAAATCTCTCCCCAGCAGCAAACAACATTTAAAGAAACAGTTGATGAAGATTCAATAATGCCTCTAGTAGCAAACAAACCTCACAGACAAAATGCCTCTATGGAAAATGTAACAAATATTCAAACTCAAAAATATCCTCCTGGAACAGTTAAAGAAAGATTCAAACTCACTATCTCCTCCTTGACAAGTGAAGGAAATATTCAAACTAATGCTTCCCATGCAGCAGGCAAACCTCACAGACATAATGCATCCTGGAACAGTTAAAGAAAGATTCACACACACAACTCCTACCTCACTGGCTATTTTTTTGCTGGCAAAAAATCCCCCCCGCCCCCCAGCAGCAAGCAACAGTTACAGAAACAGTTAAAGGAAGATTCAATGATGCTTCCCCAGCAACAAAAACCGATCTCAAAGACAAAATGCCTCTGGAAGAGTAAAAGAAAGATTAATATTCACAAATCTACTCCTGAAAAGTGAAAGAAAGATTCAAACTACTTCTACAAGAAACAAGCAAATGTCACAGAACAAAATGCCTCATGGAACAGTTAAGGAAAGATCTGAAACTCAAAACTCTCCTCCTCGGAAAGAAAGATTAAAATTAAATAAGCTACCACAGCAGAAAGGGCAAATCTCACAATAATAAAAGCTTCCTGAAAAGGTAAAAAGATTCACACTCAAAACTCCTACCTGATTGACTCCATTTATTACTGGAAAGAATCTACTAAACCAGCAGCAAGCAACAAGTTACAGAAATAGTTAAAAAGATTAAATTATGCACCACCAGCAGCAAACAATTCTCAAAGTCAAATGCTTCCTGGAACAGTCAAAGAAATATTCAAACTCACAATTCTCCTCCTGAAAAGGTAGATAAATATTCAAACTAATGGATCCCAAATCAGCAAGCAAATCACACAGTCAAAATGCCTCCAGGAAAAGTTAAAAAAGATTCAACCGCTCAACTTCTACCTGATTGGCACCATTGTTACTAGGAAAGCATTTTCCTCCCGAGCAAGCAACAGTTAAAAGAAACAGTTAAAAAATAGATTTAAAATAATGCTCCCTTCCAGCAAGCAAAACACACAGAAAAAATCCTCCTGGAACAGTTTAAAAAAAGATTCAAACTCATAACTCCTGTCTGATTGGCTCCTTGGTTATGGGGCAAGAAATCTCCTTCTTTGCAACAAGCAACAGTGAAAAATAGTTAAATAAAGTTCAAATCAATGCTCCTCTAGCAGCAAGCAAATCTCCTGACAAATGCCTCATGGAACAAAGTTAAAGAAAGATTCAAGCTGAAAACTCTCCTCCTGGAAAAGAAGAAAGATTCAAATGAATGCTACCCAGCATCGTAAACCAACACACACAAATGCCTCCTGAACAAAGTTAAAGAAACATTCACACTCAACTCCATACCTGACTGGATCCTTTGTATTTAAATAATTCCTCTCCACTCAGCAGCAAAGAACAAGCGAAAGAAACAGTCAAAGAAAGATCCAATAATGCTCCCTGCAGCAAGCAGATTTCAAAGACAAAAATGCATCATGGAAGAGCCAAAAAAGATTCTAAATCAAAAATCTCCTCCTGGAACAAAGAAGAAAGATCCGAAACTAATCCTCTTCGGCCCTGCAGCAAGCAACTCATAGACAAAATGTCGCCCTGAAACAGTTAAGAAAGATTCAAACTCAAAACTGTCCTCTTAAAACAGTTAAGGAAAGATTCAGACTATCTACAACCAGCAGCAAACAGATGTCAGAGACAAATGCCTACTGGGACAGTCAACAAGATCCAAACTCAAAAATCTCCTACTGATCAAAGCAAAGAAAGATTCAAACAAATGCTCCCCTAAGTAGCAAGTAACTCACATACAAAAATGTCTCCTGGAACAGTCATACAAAGATTCAACTCAACTTCCCTGATTAGCTCCTTTGCTACTTTGCAAAAATCTCTTATGCCGTAGCAGAAAGCAACAGTTAAAGAAACAAACAAAGTAAAATTAACCACTACTCACCTGCAGCAAGCAAATTTCACAGAAAAAATACTCCTGTAACAGTTAAGAAAGATTCAAACTCACAACTTTTACCTGATTGGCTCATTTGCTATGTTGCAATAAATTTCCAAACTTAGCAGCAAGTAGCAGTTAAAGAAACAGTTAAAAATATGTTAATAAATTCGTCTGCAGCAGCAGGCAAATCCACAGAAAAATGCTTCTCTTTACTCCTTCCTGATTGGCTCATTTGTTGCAGGGCAAAACCTCTAGCAGCAAGCAACAGTTAAAGAAGAAAGAAAGATTCAAAAATAATGCTCTCAGGAATAAGCAACTCACAGACAAAATTATTCCGAACAATTAAAAAGATCAAACTCACAACTCCTAACTGATTGGATCTTTTATGTGGCAAGAAATCTCCTGCTTTAGCAACAAGCAACAGTTAAAGAACAGTTAAAGAAAGATTCAAACCAATGCCTCTGGCAGTAAGCAAATGTCACAGACAAAATGCTTCTAAAAAACAGCGTTAAAGAAAGATTCAAACCTCAACAATTTATCAAATAGTTAAAAGAAAAGATTAAAAACCACCAGTCTCTCTTCATGGAATGTTATGGAAAGATTCAAAACAATGTCCTCTACCAGCAGCAAGCAAACTCACAGGACAAAATGCCTCCTGGAAGAGTCAAAGACAGATTTAAACTTACAGATCTCCTAATGGAACAATTAAAGAAAGATTCAGACTCAAACCTTTCCACTTGGAACAGTTAAAGAAAGATTCAAACTAATGCTCCAACTCAGCAAGTCAGATCTCAGAGAAAAATGCCCTTGGAACATTCAAAGAAAGATTCAAACTCAAAATGTCCTACTGGAACAATTAAAGAAATATTCAAACTAATGCTCCACAAGTAGCAAGCACATCTCAGAGACAAAATGCTTCCTGAATAGTATAAAGATTCTAAATTCAAGAATCCTCATAATTGGCTCTTTAGTTACTGGGCAAAAAATCTCGTCCATCAGCAGCAAACACAGAAAAAGAAACAGTTAAAGATATTTTAAACTAATGCTCCCTAGCAGCAAACAAATCTCACATACAAAATGCCTTCTGGAACAGTTAAAGAAAGACACAAACTCAAAAATCTCCTCCTAGAACAGTTAAAGAAAGTTCAAACTAATGTGACCCTAGCATGAAACAATTCTGATTAGAGAAAAGACTCCAGGAACAGTTAAAGTTAAAGATTCCAACCACAACTCCTACCTGATTGACCTGAATATTACTGAAAAAAAATTCTGCTCACCAATCAGCAAGAAACAGGTAAAGAAAATTTCGAACTAATGCTGCTCCAGCTGAGAGCAACTCACAGACAAAATGCCTCCCAAACAGCCGAGAAAAGGTCCAACTTCTCAACACCTACTCCATAATTTCTTTTAATACTCAAAAATAAATCTTCCCCAGCAGCAAACAACATTTAAAGAAACAGTTGAAGGAAGATTCAATAATGCTCCTCTAGTAGCAAACAACCTCACAGACAAAATGCCTCATGGAAAAATGTAACAAATATTCAAACTCAAAGATATCCTCCTCGAAGAAGTAAAGAAAGATTCAAACTCACTATCTCCTCCTTGACAAGTGAAGGAAAAAGATTCAAATCCAATGCTTCCCCAAGTGCAGGCAAACCTCACAGACATAATGCATCCTGGAACAGTTAAAGAAAGATACACACACAACTCCTACCTCACTGGCTATTTGTTGCCAAAAAACCATCCCCACACGCAAGCAAGCAACAGTTACAGAAACAGTTAAAGGAAAGATTCAATGATGCATCCCAGCAACAAACCGATCCTGAAGACAAAATGACTCCTGGAAGAGTAAAAAGAAAGATTAATATTCACAAATGTACTCCTGAACAGTGAAAAGTAAGATTCAAACTACTTCTCTACGAGAAACAAGCAAATATCACATAAAATGCCTCATGGAACAGTTAAGGAAAGATTGAAACTCAAAACTCTCCTCCTGAAAGAAAGATTCAAATTAATGCTACCACAGCAGCAAGCAAATCACACACAAAAAGCTTCCTGAAAAGGTAAAAAGATTCACACTCACAACTCCTACCTGACTGATTACTTTTATTACTGAAAGAAACTCCTAAACCAGCAGCAAACAACAGTTACAGAAATAAAGAAAAAAAAGACAACTATACTCCACCAGCAGCAAACAAATCTCAAAGTCAAATGCTTCCTGGAACAGTCCAAAGAAATATTCAAACTCACAACTCTCCTCAAGAAAAGGTAGAGAAATATTCAAACTAATGGATTCTAATCAGCAAGCAAACTCACACAGACAAAAATGCCTCTTGGAAAGCAAAAAAGATTCAAACCTGCCAAAACTCTTCTCCCAAGCTACTTTAAAGAAATATTCAAAATAATGCTCCACTAGCTGCAAGCAAATCTCAGACACATAATGCCTCCTGAACATTGAAAAAAGATTCAAACTCACAACTTGACTTGATTGGATCTCTTTTTATTACTGGGCAAAAAGCATTTTCCTTTCGGCAGCAAGTAACAGTTAAAGAAATATTCAAACTAATGCTCCTCCAGCAGCACGCAATCTTTTGCTACCAAAATACCTCCTGGAACAGTTAAAGAAAGATTCCAACTCAAAAAATCTCTCCTCCTGGAGCAGGTAAAGTAAAGTATCTACACCAATACCACCCTGAAAACAAAAATGCATCCTAGAACAGTTAAAAGAAATTTGATTTGTTAATTTTTACTGACAAAATTTTTTCCCCCAGCAGCAAGCAACAATAGAAGATACAGTTAAAGAAAAATTCAAACCATCGCTCCCCAGCAGCTAGCAAACCTCACAGACAGAATGCTTCTAAAACAGTTATCAAAGATTCAAACTCACAACTCCTACCTGATTGACTCTTCTTTTACAGGGCAAAAAATCTCCTTTCCAAGACCAGCAGCAGTGTAAGGAAATGGTTAAAAAAGATTCAAACTGATGCTTCCTAGCAGCAAGCAAATCTCACAAACAAAATACCTCCTGGAAAAGTTAAAAAAATATTCAGACTCAACTATCACCTGAGTGGCTCCTTTGTTATTGGGCAATAAATCTCCTCCTTACAGCAAGCAGCAGTTAAAGAAACTGTTAAATAAATATTCAAACTAATGCCCTGTAGCAGCAAATCACACACAAAATGCCTCCTGGCACAATTAAAGCAAGATTTACACTCACATCTATTACCTGACTGGCTCCTTTCTTACTGGCAAAAAATATCCGCCAGCAGCAAGCAACACTTTCAAAACAGTCAAAAAAGATTCAAACTCACAAATCTCCTTCTGGAACAGTTAAAGAAAGGTACCAACAAATGCTACCCCAGCAGCAAGCAACTACACACAAAATACCTCATTGAACAGTTAAAGAAAGATTCACACTCACAACCTCTACCTGACTGATCCTCGTACAGGTAAACAATCTCCTCCTACAGCAAGCAACAAAGAAGAAAAACAGTTGAAAAGATTCAATGCTCCCCTAGCAACAAGCAGGATTCAAAGACAAATAATATCTCCCGGAACAGTAAAGAAACATTCAAATTACACCACCTCCTGGAACAGTTAAATAAAGATTCAAACTAATGCTATTCCAGCAGAAAACAAATATCACAGGCAAAATGCCTCCTAGTAAAAGTTAAAGAAAGTCAAACTCAAAACTTTCCTCTTAGAACAATTAAATAAAGATTCAAACTAATGCTAAATTAGCAAGCTGCAGCTCAAACAAATGCCAACTGAACAGCTGAAGAAGGATCTCAAATCAAAATCTCCCATTAGACCCAAGTAAAGAAAGATTCATTAAATGCTCAAGTAGCAAGCAAATCTCACAGACAAAATGCCTCCTGGAACACTTAAAGAAATATTCAAACTCCCAATCCTCCCGCAGCAAGCAACAGTTAAAGAAACAGTTAAAGTAAAATTCAAACTAATGTTCATCAGCAGCAAGCAAATCTCACAGATAAAAATGCCTCCTGTAACAGTTAAAAAAAGATAAAACTGTTCAACTTCTACCTGACTGGCACCTTTGTTACTGGGCACATATTTCTTCTCCTAGCAGCAAGCAACAGTTAAAGGAACAGTTAAAAAAAGATTCAAAATAATGCTCCTCTACCAGCAAGCAAATCATACAGACAACATGCCTCCTGGAACAGATACAAAAAGAGTCAAACTCACAACTCCTACCTGATTGACTCAGTTGTTACTGGAAAAAAAAAATTCTGCTCAACAATCAGCAAGAAACAGGTAAAGAAAATTTCAAACTAATGCTGCCCTGCTGAGAGCAAATCTCACAGACGTAATGCCTCCTTCAACAGCTAAAAAAAGATTCAACTTCTCAACACCTACCTAATTGGCTCTTTTGTTACTGGGCAAGAATAAATCTCTTCCCCCAGCAGCAAACAACATTTAATCTAAACAGTTAAAGGAAGATTCGAATAATGCTCCTCTAGTAGCAAGCAAACCTCACAGACAAAATGCCTAATGGAAAATGTAACAAATACTCAAACTCAAAAATATCCTCCTGGAACAGTTAAAGAAAGATTCAAACTCAACAATCACCTCCTTGACAAGTGAAGGAAAGATTCAAACTAATGCTTCAAAGGCAAACCTCACAGACAAAATGCATCCTGGAACAGTTAAAGAAAGATTCACACACACAACTCCATCCTCACTGGCTATTTTTTGCTGGCAAAAATCCCCCAGCAGCAAGCAACAGTTACAGAAACAGTTAAAGGAAGATTCAATGATACTTCCCCAGCAACAAACCGATCTCAAAGACAAAATGCCTCCTGGAAGAGTAAAAGAAAGATTAATATTCACAAATCTACTCCTGAAAAGTGAAAGTAAGATTCAAACTACTTCTCTACAAGAAACAAGCAAATGTCACAGACAAAATGCCTCATGGAACAGTTAAGGAAAGATTCAAACTCAAAACTCTCCTCCTGGAAAGTTAGAAAGATTAAAATTAATGCTACCACAGCAGCAAGCAAATCTCACACACAAAAAGCTTCCTGGAAAAGGTAAAAAAGATTCACACTCAAAACTCCTACCTGACTGACTCCATTTATTACTGGAAAGAATCTACTAAACCAGCAGCAAGCAACAGTTACAGAAATAGTTAAAAAAAAGATTAAATTATGCTCCACCAGCAGCAAACAATTCTCAAAGTCAAAATGCTTCCTGGAACAGTCAAAGAAATATTCAAACTCACAATTCTCCTCCTGGAAAAGGTAGATAAATATTCAAACTAATGGATCCCAAATCAGCAAGCAAATCACACAGTCAAAATGCCTCCAGGAAAAGTTAAAAAAAGATTCAACCGTTCAACTTCTACCTGATTGGCACCATTGTTACTGGGAAAAGTATTTCTTCTCCCCGCAGCAAGCAACAGTTAAAGAAACAGTTAAAATAGATTTAAAATAATGCTCCCTTCCAGCAAGCAAACACACAGAAAAAAATCCTCCTGGAACAGTTTAAAAAAAGATTCAAACTCATAACTCCTGTCTGATTGGCTCCTTGGTTATGGGGCAAGAAATCTCCTTCTTTTGCAACAAGCAACAGTGAAAGAAATAGTTAAATAAAGATTCAAATCAATGCTCCTCTAGCAGCAAGCAAATCTCCCTGACAAAATGCCTCATGGAACAGTTAAAGAAAGATTCAAGCTGAAAACTCTCCTCCTGGAAAAGTTAAAGAAAGATTCAAATGAATGCTACCCCAGCATCAAGCAAATCTCACACACAAAATGCCTCCTGGAACAGTTAAAGAAACATTCACACTCACAACTCATACCTGACTGGATCCTTTGTATTTGGGCGAACAATTTCCTCCACCAGCAGCAAAGAACAGTTAAAGAAACAGTCAAAGAAAGATTCAATAATGCTCCCCGTGCAGCAAGCAGATTTCAAAGACAAAATGCATCATGGAAGAGTCAAAAAAAGATTCTAAATCAAAAATCTCCTCCTGGAACAGTTAAAGAAAGATCCAAACTAATCCTCTTCGTCCTGCAGCAAGCAAATCTCATAGACAAAATGCCCCCTGAAACAGTTAAAGAAAGATTCAAACTCAAAACTGTCCTCTTAAAACAGTTAAGGAAAGATTCAGACTAATGCTAAACTAGCAGCAAACAGATGTCAGAGACAAAATGCCTACTGGGACAGTCAAATAAAGATCCAAACTCAAAAATCTCCTACTGGATCAGTTAAAGAAAGATTCAAACAAATGCTCCCCAAGTAGCAAGTAACTCTCACATACAAAATGTCTCCTGGAACAGTCATACAAAGATTCAACTTCTCAACAACTTCCTGATTAGCTCCTTTGCTACTTTGCAAAATCTCTTATGCCAGCAGAAAGCAACAGTTAAAGAAACAGTTAAAGTAAAATTCAAACTAATACTCACCTGCAGCAAGCAAATTTCACAGAAAAAAATACCTCCTGTAACAGTTAAAGAAAGATTCAAACTCACAACTTTTACCTGATTGGCTCATTTGCTATGTTGCAATAAATTTCCAAACTTAGCAGCAAGTAGCAGTTAAAGAAACAGTTAAAAAAATATGTTAATAAATTGTCTGCAGCAGCAGGCAAATCTCACAGACAAAATGCCTTCTCTTTACTCCTTCCTGATTGGCTCATTTGTTGCAGGGCAAAACCTCTAGCAGCAAGCAACAGTTAAAGAGAAAGTAAAAGAAAGATTCAAAAATAATGCTCCTCTAGGAATAAGCAAATCTCACAGACAAAATTATTCCTGGAACAATTAAAAAAGATTCAAACTCACAACTCCTACCTGATTGGATCTTTTTTTATGTGGCAAGAAATCTCCTGCTTTAGCAGCAAGCAACAGTTAAAGAAACAGTTAAAGAAAGATTCAAACTAATGCTCCTCTGGCAGTAAGCAAATGTCACAGACAAAATGCTTCTAAAAACAGTTAAAGAAAGATTCAAACTCAACAATTTACTTCTCAAATAGTTAAAGAAAGATTAAAACCCACCAGTCTCTTCATGGGAATGTTATGGAAAGATTCAAAACAATGCTCCTCTACCAGCAGCAAGCAAATCTCACAGACAAAATGCCTCCTGGAAGAGTCAAAGACAGATTTAAACTTACAGATCTCCTATTGGAACAATTAAAGAAAGATTCAGACTCAAACCTTTCCACTTGGAACAGTTAAAGAAAGATTCAAACTAATGCTCCACTAGCAGCAAGTAGATCTCAGAGAAAAAATGCCTCTTGGAACATTCAAAGAAAGATTCAAACTCAAAAATGTCCTACTGGAACAATTAAAGAAATATTCAAACTAATGCTCCACAAGTAGCAAGCACATCTCAGAGACAAAATGCTTCCTGGAATAGTTAACGAAAGATTCAAATTCGCAACTCCTACATAATTGGCTCTTTAGTTACTGGGCAAAAAAATCTCGTCCATCAGCAGCAAACACAGTTAAAGAAACAGTTAAAGATATTTTTAAACTAATGCTCCCCTAGCAGCAAACAAATCTCACATACAAAATGCCTTCTGGAACAGTTAAAGAAAGACACAAACTCAAAAATCTCCTCCTAGAACAGTTAAAGAAAGTTCAAACTAATGTGACCCTAGCATGAAACAATTCTGACAGAGAAAAAGACTCCAGGAACAGTTAAAGAAAGATTCCAACTCACAACTCCTACCTGATTGACTCAGTTGTTACTGGAAAAAAAAATTCTGCTCACCAATCAGCAAGAAACTGGTAAAGAAAATTTCGAACTAATGCTGCCCTGCTGAGAGCAAATCTCACAGACAAAATGCCTCCTGCAACAGCTGAAAAAAGGTCCAACTTCTCAACACCTACCTAATTGGCTCTTTTGTTACTGGGCAAAAATAAATCTCTTCCCCCAGCAGCAAACAACATTTAAAGAAACAGTTGAAGGAAGATTCGAATAATGCTCCTCTAGTAGCAAACAAACCTCACAGACAAAATGCCTCATGGAAAAATGTAACAAATATTCAAACTCAAAAATATCCTCCTGGAACAGTTAAAGAAAGATTCAAACTCAACAATCTCCTCCTTGACAAGTGAAGGAAAGATTCAAACTAATGCTTCCCATGCAGCAGGCAAACCTCACAGACATAATGCATCCTGGAACAGTTAAAGAAAGATTCACACACACAACTCCTACCTCACTGGCTATTTGTTGCAGGCAAAAAATCCATCCCCCCCACACCAGCAAGCAACAGTTACAGAAACAGTTAAAGGAAGATTCAATGATGCTTCCCCAGCAACAAACCGATCTCAAAGACAAAATGACTCCTGGAAGAGTAAAAGAAAGATTAATATTCACAAATGTACTCCTGAACAGTGAAAGTAAGATTCAAACTACTTCTCTACAAGAAACAAGCAAATGTCACATAAAAATGCCTCATGGAACAGTTAAGGAAAGATTGAAACTCAAAACTCTCCTCCTGGAAAGTTAGAAAGATTCAAATTAATGCTACCACAGCAGCAAGCAAATCTCACACACAAAAAGCTTCCTGGAAAAGGTAAAAAAGATTCACACTCACAACTCCTACCTGACTGATTACTTTTATTACTGGAAAGAATCTCCTAAACCAGCAGCAAACAACAGTTACAGAAATAGTTAAAAAAAAGATTAAATTATGCTCCACCAGCAGCAAACAAATCTCAAAGTCAAAATGCTTCCTGGAACAGTCAAAGAAATATTCAAACTCACAATTCTCCTCAAGAAAAGGTAGAGAAATATTCAATCTAATGGATTCCTAATCAGCAAGCAAATCACACAGACAAAATGCCTCCTGGGAAAGTTAAAAAAAGATTCAAACTCAAAACTCTTCTCCTGCTACTTTTAAAGAAATATTCAAAATAATGCTCCACTAGCTGCAAGCAAATCTCAGACACATAATGCCTCCTGGAACATTGAAAAAAAGATTCAAACTCACAACTTCGACTTGATTGGCTCTTTTATTACTGGGCAAAAAAGTATTTTCCCTCGGCAGCAAGTAACAGTTAAAGAAATATTCAAACTAATGCTCCTCCAGCAGCACGCGAATCTTACAAACAAAATACCTCCTGGAACAGTTAAAGAAAGATTCCAACTCAAAAATCTCCTCCTGGAGCAGGTAAAGAAAGATTCACACTAATACTACCCCAAACAAAATGCATCCTAGAACAGTTAAAGAAATTTGATTTGTTAATTTTTTACTGGGCAAAATTTTTCTCCCCCAGCAGCAAGCAACAGTTAAAGATACAGTTAAAGAAAAATTCAAACTAATGCTCCCCAGCAGCTAGCAAACCTCACAGACAGAATGCTTCCTGAAACAGTTATCAAAAGATTCAAACTCACAACTCCTACCTGATTGACTCTTCTTTTACAGGGCAAAAAATCTCCTTTCCAAGCAGCCAGCAGCAGTTAAGGAAATGGTTAAAAAAGATTCAAACTGATGCTTCCCTAGCAGCAAGCAAATCTCACAAACAAAATACCTCCTGGAAAAGTTAAAAAATATTCAGACTCACAACTACTACCTGAGTGGCTCCTTTGTTATTGGGCAATAAATCTCCTCCTTAAGCAGCAAGCAGCAGTTAAAGAAACTGTTAAAGAAATATTCAAACTAATGCTCCTGTAGCAGCAAGCAAATCTCACACACAAAATGCCTCCTGGTACAATTAAAGTAAGATTTACACTCACATCTATTACCTGACTGGCTCCTTTCTTACTGGCAAAAAATATCCTCCGCCAGCAGCAAGCAACACTTTCAGAAACAGTCAAAAAAAAGATTCAAACTCACAAATCTCCTTCTGGAACAGTTAAAGAAAGGCTCTAACAAATGCTACCCCAGCAGCAAGCAAATCTCACACACAAAATGCCTCATTGAACAGTTAAAGAAAGATTCACACTCACAACTCCTACCTGACTGGATCCTTTGTACAGGGCAAACAATCTCCTCCCTAAGCAGCAAGCAACAGTTAAAGAAACAGTTGAAAAAAGATTCAATAATGCTCCCCCTAGCAACAAGCAGATCTCAAAGACAAAATGTCTCCTGGAACAGTCAAAGAAACATTCAAATTCACACATCTCCTCCTGGAACAGTTAAATAAAGATTCAAACTAATGCTATTCCAGCAGAAAACAAATATCACAGGCAAAATGCCTCCTGGTACAGTTAAAGAAAGAGTCAAACTCAAAACTTTCCTCTTAGAACAATTAAATAAAGATTCAAACTAATGCTAAATTAGCAGCCAGCAGTTCTCAGAAATAAAATGCCAACTGGAACAGTCAAAGAAGGATTCAAACTCAAAAATCTCCTACTAGACCCGTTAAAGAAAGATTCAATTAAATGCTCCCCAAGTAGCAAGCAAATCTCACAGACAAAATGCCTCCTGGAACACTTAAAGAAATATTCAAACTCCCAATCCTCCCGCAGCAAGCAACAGTTAAAGAAACAGTTAAAGTAAAATTCAAACTAATGTTCATCAGCAGCAAGCAAATCTCACAGATAAAAATGCCTCCTGTAACAGTTAAAAAAAGATAAAACTGTTCAACTTCTACCTGATTGGCACCTTTGTTACTGGGCAACATATTTCTTCTCCTAGCAGCAAGCAACAGTTAAAGGAACAGTTAAAAAAAGATTCAAAATAATGCTCCTCTACCAGCAAGCAAATCATACAGACAACATGCCTCCTGGAACAGATACAAAAAGAGTCAAACTGACAACTACTGCCTAATTTGCTCCATTGTTAAAGAGCAAGAAATCTCCTGCTTTAGTAGCAAGCAACACTTACAGAAATAGTTAAAGAAAGATTCAATAATTCTCCCCTAGCAGCAAACGGATCTCAGAGATTAAATGCCTCCTGGAAGAGTAACATATAGATTCAAAATCAGAAATCTCCTCCTGGAACACCTAAAGAAAGATTCAAACTAATGTTCCCCCAGCAGCAAGCAAATCTCACAGAAAACAATGCCTCCTGGAACAGTTAAAGAAAGATTCAAACTCAAAACTCTTCTCCTAGAACAGTTAAAGAAAGATTCAAATTAATACTCCTCCAGCAGCAAGCAAATCTCACAGACAAAATGTCCCCTGGAACAGTTAAAGAAAGATTCAAAATCAAACATCTCCTCCTGGAACAGTTAAAGTAAGATTCAAACTAATAATCCCATGTCAGGAAGCAAATCTCACAGACAAAATGCCTCCAGTAACAGTTATAGAAAGATTCAAACTCAAAACTCTCCTCCTGGAACAGTTAATGAAGGATTCAAACTAATGCTCCCCCAGCAGCAGGCAAATCTCAAAGACAAAATGCCTCCTGGAACAGTGAAAGAAAGATTCAAACTAATTCTCTCTGATCAGCAAGCAAATCTCAGAGACAAAATGCCACCTGCAACAGTTAAAGAAAGATTCAAATTCACAGCTCCTATATAATTGGCTCTTTAGTTACTGGGCAAAAAAAATTCTTCATCAGCAGCAAGAACAAATAAAGAAACAGTTAAATATATATTCCAACTAATGCTCCACTAGCAGCAAACAAATCTCACAGACAAAATGCCTACTGGGACAGTTAAAGAAAGACACAAACTCAAAGATCTCCTCCTGGAACAGTTAAATAAAAATTCAAACTAATAGGTCCCTAGCAGGAAGCAAATCTCATGGACAAAATCCCTCCTGGAACAGTCAAACAAAGATTCATCTTCTCAACACCTACCTTATTGGCTAGATTGATACTTGGCAAAAAAATCTCTTACCCCACCAGAAAGCAACAGTTAAAAAAACAGTTACATAAAGATTCAAACTAATGCTCCTCTAGAAGCAAGCAAACCCCACAGACAAAATACTTCATGGAAAAATTAAAAAAAATATTCAAACTCATAAATGTCCTCCTATAAAAGTCAAAGAATGATTCAAACTCAACCATCTGATCCTGGACCAGTTCAGGAAAAATTCAAACTAATGCTCGCCATGCAGCAAGCAAACCTCACAGACAAAATGCCTC
The DNA here is from genome assembly GCA_016271365.2 of Neoceratodus forsteri. Classification (NCBI taxonomy): domain Eukaryota; kingdom Metazoa; phylum Chordata; order Ceratodontiformes; family Ceratodontidae; genus Neoceratodus; species Neoceratodus forsteri. The sequence continues at coordinate 235,631,010 of CM028132.1, read as the reverse complement.
CTGGATCAGTTAAATAAAGATTCACACTCACAAACCCTACCTCACTGGTTATTTGTTGCTGGCAAAAAAAATCTTCTCCCCCAGCAGCAAACAACAGTTTCAGAAACATTTAAAGAAAGATTAAATAATGCTCCCCTAGCAGCATACCAATCTCAAAGACAAAATGCCTCTAGCAAGAGTAAAAGAAGGAGTAAAATTCATAAATCTAATCCTGGAACAGTTAAAATAAGATTAAACCTAATTATCCACCAGCACCAAGCAAATCTCACAGACAAAATGCCTAATGGAACAGTTAAAGAAAGATTTAAACTCAAAATACTCCTCCTGAAAAAGTTAAAGAAAGATTCAAACTAATACTACGTCAGCAGCAGCAAGCAAATCTCACACACAAAATGCCTCCTGAAACAGTTAAAGAAAGATTCACACTCACAACTCCTACCTGACTGGATCCTTTGTACAGGGCAAACAATCTGCTCCCTAAGCAGCAAGCAACAGTTAAAGAAACAGCTGAAAAAAGATTCAATAATACTCCCCTAGCAACAAGCAGATCTCAAAGACAAAATGTCTCCTGGAACAGTCAAAGAAACATTCAAATTCACACATCTCCTCCTGGAACAGTTAAATAAAGATTCAAACTAATGCTATTCCAGCAGCAAACAAATATCACAGGCAAAATGCCTCCTGGTACAGTTAAAGAAAGAGTCAAACTCAAAACTTTGCTCTTAGAACAATTAAATAAAGATTCAAACTAATGCTAAACTAGCAGCCAGCAGTTCTCAGAGATAAAATGCCTACTGGAACAGTCAAAGAAGGATTCAAACTCAAAAATCTCCTACTAGACCCGTTAAAAAAAGATTCAAACAAATGCTCTCAAGTAGCAAGCAAATCTCACAGACAAAATGCCTCCTGGAACACTTAAAGAAATATTCAAACTCCCAATCCTCCCGCAGCAAGCAACAGGTAAAGAAACAGTTAAAGTAAAATTCAAACTAATGTTCATCAGCAGCAAGCAAATCTCACAGACAAAAATGCCTCCTGTAACAGTTAAAAAAAGATTCAACTGTTCAACTTCTACCTGATTGGCACCTTTGTTACTGGGCAACATATTTCTTCTCCTAGCAGCAAGCAACAGTTAAAGAAACAGTTAAAAAAAGATTCAAAATAATGCTCCTCTACCAGCAAGCAAATCGTACAGACAACATGCCTCCTGGAACAGATACAAAAAGAGTCAAACTGACAACTACTGCCTAATTTACTCCATTGTTAAAGAGCAAGAAATCTCCTGCTTTAGTAGCAAGCAACACTTGCAGAAATAGTTAAAGAAAGATTCAATAATTCTCCCCTAGCAGCAAACGGATCTCAGAGATTAAATGCCTCCTGGAAGAGTAACATATAGATTCAAAATCAGAAATCTCCTCCTGGAACACCTAAAGAAAGATTCAAACTAATGTTCCCCCAGCAGCAAGCAAATCTCACAGAAAACAATGCCTCCTGGAACAGTTAAAGAAAGATTCAAACTCAAAACTCTTCTCCTAGAACAGTTAAAGAAAGATTCAAATTAATACTCCTCCAGCAGCAAGCAAATCTCACAGACAAAATGTCCCCTGGAACAGTTAAAGAAAGATTCAAAATCAAACATCTCCTCCTGGAACAGTTAAAGTAAGATTCAAACTAATAGTCCCATATCAGGAAGCAAATCTCACAGACAAAATGCCTCCAGTAACAGTTAAAGAAAGATTCAAACTCAAAACTCTCCTCCTGGAACAGTTAATGAAAGATTCAAACTAATGCTCCCCCAGCAGCAGGCAAATCTCACAGACAAAATGCCTCCTGGAACAGTGAAAGAAAGATTCAAACTAATTCTCTTTGAGCAGCAAGCAGATCTCAGAGACAAAATGCCTCCTGTAATACTCAAAGAAAGATTCAAACTCATCAGTCTCCTACTGGAACAGTTAAAGAAAATGAAAATTAATGCTCCCCCAGTAGTAAGCAAATCTCACAAGCAAAATTCCTCCTAGAACATTTAAAGAAAGAGTCAAACTCTCAACTCCTATATGATTGACTCTTTTGTTATTTGACAAAAAATGTCCTTCCTCAGCAGCAAGCAATAATTAAAGAAACAGTTAAAGAAATATTCAAACTAACTGTCCCCTAGGAGCAAGCAAATCTCTCAGACACAATGCTTCCTGGAATAATTAAAGAAAGATTCAAACTCAAAAATGTCCTCCTGGAACTGTTAAAGAAAAATTCAAATGAATGCTACCCCAGACAAAGTGCCTCCTGGAACAGTTAAAGAAAGATTCAAACTCAGACATTTCCTCCTGAAATAAAGCAAGATTCAAACTCAATAATCTCCTCATGAAACAGTTAAGGAATGATTCAAACTAATGTTCTCCTAACAGCAAGCAAATCTCACAGACATAATGCCTCCTGGATCAGTTAAAGAAAGATTCACACTCACAACTCCTACCTAACTGGCTCCTTTGTTACTGGGCAAACAAATCTCCTCCTCCTCCAGCAGCAAGCAATAGTTACAGAAACAATAAAAGAAAGATTCTACAATGCTGCTGTAGCAGCAAGCAGATCTCAAAGACAAAATGCCTTCTGGAACAGTCAAACAAAGATTCAAACTCACAGATCTCCTCCCTGAACTGTTAGTTAAAGAAATATTCAAACTAATTCTCCTCTCGCAGCAAGCAAATCTCACATACAAAATGCCTCCTGGAACAGTTAAAGAAAGATTCACACTCAAAACACTTCTCCTGGAACAGTTAAAGAGTAAAGCCCCAAAGTAAGGGGTTAAAAGTCTGGGGATATCACAGAAATAGTTTTGGGCTTGCATTGCCCCAGGGGTCCCTGTGTTGTGCTGTGGCTTCAGGGTGAGGGTCCCTATAGTGCCCCTAGACAAGCGCTAGGCAGGGCTGTTAGAAAAAAAAAAGAAAACACTTTTTTTCTCTCCCTGCTTCCCACCTACTCCATTCCACCCCCCTTTCCAGAGCAGACAGCAGGAAAATGGGCACCCACACGCTAGAACTGCTGTCCCTGGCCAACGCGTGATGCCCTGCAAAGCCCCTGGACATTTGTGTGGTGCGAGCTCGGGGTTCCAGAATCAGAACCCCAACTGCTTTTTCAAATGGGCTCTTAGCCATTTTAGGGTAGTGTTGTGCTGGGCTGTGAAGTGGTAGGACCTGCAGAGTTCAACAGAGACTAGGCTTGCCTGAGTTTAGTTGAAGCCATCCCGTTGACTCTGCCTCATGCCTCCTCCAGCCAGTGAAGATCCCTGCTGCTGCTCCTGGTGCTCTGGTTGGTCCTGTGCAGTTGAGTCCAGCGGTCCTCTCTGAAGAAAAAAAAAGAAGATTTCATCCATTTGCTGCGGTTTGGGCTTGTGAGCACTGTCATTTTGTTATTTTGGCCTCCGAGTAATTTTAAAGTTAATTTCGGTCCCTCGTTGGCAGCTGTTTCCAGAGCTGCATTGCCAGTCATCCTGTTGGCCATCTGAGGCCCCCTGTCATCCTATCTACTGCCTGAGTTCTCCCTCCCTCTGCCAGCAAGACCTCCCACCTCCATTCTGTTTCCTCTGATCCCGGTGGTGTGCGGTGAGTCAGACGGCAGCACAAGGAAGCATGCTGGCCGTCCATCTATTGAGGAGAGACTGTATCTTTTTTTAATCAATTTGTTAGCGCTGTAGGCTCTGGGGAAAGCGGTCGAGTGCTGTGGGTCAGGGAGAAAGGACCCAAAATAAATATTCATTAGGGGGCAGGCTAGCGATGCCCATGGTGAGGGGCCAGAAAGCGAGGCTGAATAGGAGGCCTGTTTAATATTTTTTAAAAGGGGCGGCAACCTGAGTCTAAGTGACAGCAGGCTCTCAGAGAGCCTGAGTAGATTGAAGGAGTATTGCCACTTCTGGCCACAAAAAAAGATTAGAGGAGCACCAGGTCCGAGGTAAAAAAGGGCACCAGGCCCACAGTTAAAAGGGCAGCAGGCCCAGATTAAAGAGAAGGCTACCAGGCCCAAAATCAAGCAGGGCACCAGGAGCATTTTGGAGGGTGCCAGGCCCATAGTAAAAAGGGCACCAGGCCCACAGTTAAAAGGGCACCCAACCCACTGTCCAAAGGGCACCAGGCCCATTTCAGAAGGCACCAGGCCTACAGCATTTCAGGGCACAAGGCCCATAGTAATAACGAGCCCCAGCCTACTGAGTATGGGCAAGCCAGCCCAGTGGTAGTAAGGGCAGCTCCGGCCTAGTGAGTAAGGGCAAGCCAGCCCAGTGGTAGTAAGGGCAGACCAGGCCTAGCCAGTGAAGATGAGCCAGCCTAGTAGTAAGTAGGGGATACAGACTCCGTAGCAAGTAAGGCAGTTAGGCCTCCAGTGTTGAGGGCAACTGGTATAGTGGCAAGTGGTACAACCTAGTATAGTAATTGGGGCATTCGTAGCCAAGGTTTGGGGGAAGCCAGATCCTATCCAGAGAGGCCCTGAAGTCAGAAAAGGGTGCCATTGAGAGTGCTCAGCTCACAAATACTGCAAAGTGACTATTAACTGTACTGTTTATGCACCTGTTTATTGCTCAAGCATCTGAAAGACTGTATAATTGCTAAAAGCACCAAGACTGCATTGTGACATTAGGATTGTCGTTATTTGCCCCTGGCATCAGAATAATTGCCCTGTCTATCTAAACAGTAGCCCCTGGCATCAGAATAATCGCCATGTGTATCTGAACAATTGCACCTGGCATCTGGACAATAGCCCTGTATATCAGAATGATTGCCCCGGCATCTGAACAATTGCCCTATGCATCTGAACAGTTTCCCCATGCATCAGAACAATTGCCCCACAAGTAAATAATTGTCCCAAAGTCGAAAATTTGACCCTTCTCCTGGCAAATTATCTGGTTATTATGTAGTTCCCTTGGTATTGTGAGAAGGTGTGCCTAATAGATACATTGTTGCCAGCTTACGGGAACAGTCTCAATCTTCCACTACATTAATGTTCCATGGTGTGGTCTGCTGTTCTACGTATTCAGAATCAGTCTCTACCCAGAGGAAGATGTCTGCATTATCACTCTTCACCAGAAAGTTTCCGACCATCAGATCATCTGCTCCATCCATGTCATCCACCGAAGTCGAGTTCATTGCTGTTTATACAAGTCACACCCACCATTTTTTCTGTCATATAGTTTGAAGTTCCATTCGCTGAAGTTCAAGTGCATCACGACCACCGTGCCAGTGTTGTTTCATTTGGTTCCTGATCCAGATGTCCCAAAGTTGGTCACCCTTTGCAGAAGTGTGTGCACATCCTGGAAGAACCTGGTCTGCGCCCCCTGGTCATTCACTGCAAGTTGAGTCCGTCAAAGCACAGTGCGGGAAGCATCCACCCACTGGTACTGAATAAATTATTTTGTTTTAGTTCCTTGTGACAAGATTACAGAATCTGCCATCTTCACTTCAGATTGTTCTGGTTCCTGGTTTCATTGGAGATCCATCTTCACCTCAGATCCTTCAAAGTCTTGATGGCCCTTGGAGTGCTGCAGCATCATTCAGGTCATGGTAATCCTCCAGTGGATTCATCACCATGCATCTCCTGGTTTCTCTTCTTCCTTGGCTGCTCTGGAAGTGGGTTTTGGCCAAGGAATCCTCAGCATACAGTGTTGGATCTGACAGCCCGTAAGTGGGTTTATTCCAGGAACCAGCTTCTCTGGTTCTTTGTTTCTTTCTGGCAGCTTTGGAGAGAGTGGGTTTTGCCGAGAAACCTATGGTCTGTTTACGAAACCTCTCACTACACCAATAGCCTTAACTAGGTCTGTTCTGGAAATTGTGTCTAAGCATTCTACAGTTCTGTTTCACTTCTCTTGTATCTACCAATGGAGAATGAAGGTGCACGTGAAGACTTTAGACATTTGGACTCTGTCATGATCCTGTGGTCATTGTAAAACTAGATTCTATGGTCCTTGTAAAACCAGATACTGGGGGTAGTGAATAGAACCTGATTTCTGTCTAAGCATTAGTTTCACATACAGCTTACTGCTAGGAACTTTAGAGTATAGTTGCAATAGACCAAGGTGCATCTCAAAATCCTTTTGGTTATCATTTTTACAGAGCGAGATAAAAGTAATTATGTTTTCTCTATTGCCTGTTGATGTGTTGCCTACCCCTCTTGTGACTGTGTTTCCCTACCTACTGGTACTGAATAAATGCCCTGAGGGCACTGAATCTCTTGGATGACTCCTGCCTCTCCTTGTCTGGGTAACTTTTACCTTATCCACAATAATATGGACCTTGGTGTTCCACTTACTCATTCCACCATCTTCAGAGCAGAGCACCACACATGGGAAAAATTTTTGGGGTACTCAGCAGGATTAGGTAATCATTTATCCAAGAAGTACAAAGTTGGAGCTGCCTAGGGAGAAGTGCAAATGGAGCCAGGGTGTAGCAGTGGATTGTTCAGTGGAGATAGTGAGTTTGGTTAGAAGAGACTGAGATGGACCTCAAGGAGGTATTCCACCATCAACATTAATGATGCCATACTACTTTGGAGCACCACGGCTTCCACAATTTTCTGGATAAAGAGACGAAAGTGGAACCAGCAACTTAGGGGAATTTCATTTGAAGAGGCAGGCTGTGTTTAGGTTGTACCTAGTCCCAGAACAACAGAAGGCTGAAATTCTGATTGGGCAACTGAAAGGAGCTGCTTACAGAGAAGTACAGACCTGGTCCAGTGGAGCAAAAGTTACAGCAGAACAGATTCTACAGAGGCTGCAGCAAATATTTGATGCCTGAACCGTGTCCGACTTAAAGATTAAATTTTTCTCTCACACTCAGAAGCCCCAAGAGACCCTTCGTGAGTTTGCATTGAGCCTACAAGAGCTATTGCGAGCTATAGAGAGGGTAGATGCTGAGAAAGTCCGAGATGTAGACCGAGTGTTGGTAGAGAAGTTTGTTGAAGGGGTGTGTAGTGAAGCCCTGAGGAGAGAGCTCTGCATGTTACACCTGCAGGACCCCGAGGCTGATTTCCTAGATTTTAAGGAAAAAAGCAATGAAGGTATTTGGTTCTGTACACTCCAGAGAAGAGACTCTGGCCTATTCACAGATGGCTGCTTCAATGGGTACTGTGTGGCCTAGGTATCCTAAAGAAAGGTGGAGGGAGGAAATGGCCTGGAAAAAGGGACTGCAACCCGAGGAACTGCCCCTACAGAGATCAGAGTATGGAAGAAAACCTGTCACATATTCACGCCGCTATTCAGAGCATACACAGATGTGCAGTCCGATGATGCAGGCACCGATCTGCTCTGTGCAGACCAGTGCTAATCAACACTCCTAGCTGACTGAGCAGATTGCCACCCTGACTCACAAGATGGCAGAGATGTGCAAAGAGATGCAAGGCCTAAAAGAAGGGTGGAAAAATGAAACGTCCCTTAATCAATCTGTACAGGAAAGAAGGAAGGATTGCATTGATCATCCCAGTCGGGGTGAAGAGAGGCACTCCATGGATCGATTTAATAACCAGGGAAGGCCCATCTGTCATTGGTGTAGCGTCAGTGGCCATGTGGAGCGACGATACAGTCAGCCAGTGGATGCCACCTTAACTTTAAATAAAAATTCTTTGGGGATGAGGACCGACCCTCGAAGAGCAGATGACCAGGTCCAGCAACCCCACTAGATGAGTCTTATTTCATTGGTAAAAGTCTGATGGTACTGATAAAGGTGGATGGCATTGAACTTATGGCTTTATTGGATACAGGAGCGCAGATCACTATGCTGCAGGGACAAGATTTCCAGAAATATTGGATGCCCGATGATCTTAAGCCACCTTCCAGATCTTGGGTGAAGCTAATAGCAAGCAATGGAAATGAAGTACCATATCTGGGCTATCCGGAAGCTGATATTCAGTTGGGAAGCAGTACTCAAAGCAGACAAGGCATCATTATCAGTGACATGGAAAGTGATCATTTGCCACCATTAATCTTGGGAATGAATGTCTTACAAAATGTTATCGATGAGCTGGAACAGATCCTTCAACAGAAAGCCAAGCATGTACCTCAAGTGGATAGGCATGCTTTACAGCAAACTATTAATCATCGTCAATGCCACCAATGGTTTGCCAATGCTGATGGGGAGATTGGTAAAGTTCGAGTGATGGATACCAGGCCAGTGACATTAAAGTTGGGCAGAAACCACCCTATGGTGTAAGGCAAAGATGGGGCCCAAGGGTTCAAGATTATGATGCTTTGGTGGAACCATTTTCTACTAAAAAGAGAGCCTATAATAGTGGCCTGGAGTATAGCTACTGTGACCAGAGGTCGGATTCCTGTTAGAGTGTTAAATTACGGGACTCATGACAAGCAACTTTACGTAAATCAGCCTGTTGCTCAAATACACACTGTGCTTGCAGGACATTATTGAGGCTGAGGAAGAGGTCAGGCAGAGTCAAGAGACAAAGGTGGTGCTGGGAGAAGGAATGAAACATGGTAGTATACCAAAATGGGCTAAAGAGATTAATTTGGGCAATCCCAAGACCACTGCGGAACAGAGAGCTGATGTACTAAAAGTGGTTTTATGCCATGAAGAAGCTTTTAGCCAGCACCCATTGGACTTTGGCTTCACTCGCTGTGTACAACGTTGCATCTGTACCAAAAGACATCTGCCCATTAGAGAGCCTTTCCAACCAATCCCAACAGCAATGTACCAACAAGTAAAGGAAATGATCAGAGAGATGAAAGAGGCTGAAGTGATTAAAGAAAGTCACAGCCCACGGGCAGCTCCAATTGTTTTGGTTAAGAAAAAAGATGGTAAAATTAGATTCTGTGTCGATTACCGGAAGTTAAATGTCATCACCCATAAAGATGCATATCTTTTGCCCCGGATAGAAGATTCCCTTATGGCTCTCCAATCTGCTGCCGTGTTCTCCACTCTAGACTTAACCAGCGGATACTGGCAGGTTTCTATGGCACCTAAAGATCAGGAAAAAACAGCCTTCATCACCCCCATGGGTCTATTTGAATTCACAAGGATGCCTTTTGGACTTTGTAATGCCCGGGAACTTTTCAGAGACTTGTCAAGCATTGCCTAGGAAGTTGAAATTTTGATATCCTATTGCTATATCCGGACGATATCATTGTTTACTCAAAGACTCATGAGGATCATTTATTGCACTTGAGGGAGGTGTTTCAAATACTAATTCAATATGGTCTTAAGATAAAGCCATCTAAATGCCATCTATTACAATCCAAAGTCAGTTATTTGGGACATATAGTTTCCTCCAAGGGACTGTCGCCAGACCCTGCAAAGATAGAGGTGGTAAGAGACTAGCCTGTTCCTACTACTGTCAGAGATATCTGAAAGTTCCTAGGTTTCTTGGGGTATTACCAAAGATTCTTCAAGGACTTTTCCAAAGTTGCTGTGCCTTTGCATGAACTTCTAAGAGGATCAACACAGGGTCGAGTCCTGAAAAATCATCCTGTTGTATGGGCAGCTAAGCAACAGACAGCATTTGATTAGTTAAAGAAGGTAATAACTGAGGCTCCTATACTAGCTTATCCTGATTACACAAAGCCTTTTCTTTTATATACCAATGCCAGCAACAAGTGATTTGGTGCAGTACCTGCACAAGAACAAGATGGCGTGGAACGAGTTATAGCTTATGCCAGCCAAGGACTAAGAGGCTCAGAGCGGAACAATGCCTGCTACAACTCTTTCAAACTCTAGTTCCTAGCATTGGTGTGGGCCATTACCAAAAAGTTCTGTCAATATTTGGCTGCTACCCCTTTTATGGTCTTCACAGATAACAACCCATTGGTGCACTTGAATACCACAAGGCTTGAAGCACTAGAACAGAAGTGGGCCTCCAGACTTGTGAATTATCAATTTCACTAAAATATTGCTCTGGTAAAGCAAATGCAAATAAGAATGCATTGTCTCGGATGTCTGGACAAGAGGAAACAGAAGCAGATGACACCTCACTGGAGAACAGAAAATGCTGCCTTTTCTACAAGTACCAGCAGAAATTGTACATGCTTGCTGTCAGGTTGTTCCAGAGCCAGAAATGGAAGACTGACCTGAAGTGGATGATACAACTGATGACCAAAAAGCTTATGGGTGCAATTGCAGGAGCCTATTGTTAAACAAGTTAAAGCTCTAGTTTCAGCACAGAAACATCTGACCCAGCAGAACGGAAAAAGCTCGATCCAGAAGTACTGAAACTATGGAGGCATAGAACCTGGTTGGCTATAGAAGAAGACTGTCGACTAGCTTAAAAAGTAGAGACCCTACTATGCATATGGAATTGACCAGATAATAGTTCCAAGAACCAGTGCATCAGTGGTATTGGAAGCATATGATCACTCAGGACATTTTGGACACAAGAAGACAGAAGCTGTTATTAGAAGAAGATTTTACTGGATATGAATAAGTAGTGATATAGCAAAGTGGTGTGAAGAATGCCCAACCTGCACTTTGAAATGCAGAGAAAAGAGTAACCAAAAAGCTCATCTTCACCCCATAGTCAGTAATGCACCCTTGGAACTAGTTGCGCTAGATCACTTAAAGTTGGAACCAAGCACCAATGGGCACATATATGTTCTCACTATGGTCGATCATTTCTCAAAATTTGTGGTTGCCAGTGCATTTAAAGATCTATCCACTCGAACTACCGCTGAGACCTTTCTAAGATGTTTTGTGTGACTCTTTGGTTATCTGACCAAAACCTTACAGACCAAGGAACCTCTTTGAATCTAAGCTTTTCATGAACTCTGTTCCTTCTGGAAGCCACAAACTAAAAACTACTGCCTACCATCCCAAAGTAATGGACTCTGTGAAAGGACAAATCAGATTCTACTTGAAATGCTGCATGCCTTACCAGAGTATAAAGGTCCCTACTGGCCAGCTTTCCTTCCTGAACTCATGTATTTATATAATAACACTATACACTGTTCTACTAGTTATACACCTTATTATTTAATGTTTGGATGCCACGAAGACTTCCAATGGACTTAGTATTAGAAGTACTGCTGGATGAAATCAAAGTAAAAAGTCAGTTACAAATTGGGTGCAAGAACATAACTTAGCATTGTGTGGGCCATTACCAAAAGTTCCATCAATATTTGGCTGCTGCCCTTTTACGGTCTTCACAGATAACAACCCATTGGTGTACTTGAACACCACAAGGCTTGAAGCACTAGAACAGAGGTGGGCCTCCAGACTTGTGAATGATCAATTTTCACTAATATACTGCTCTGGTAAAGCAAATGCGAATATGGATGCATTGTCTCAGGTGTCTGGACAAGAGGAAACAGAAGCAGATGACACCTCGCTGGAGAACAGATAGATGCTGCCTTTTCTACAAGTACCAGCAGAAATTGTACATGCTTGCTGTCAGGTTGTTCCAGATCCAGAAATGGAAGACTGACCTGAAGTGGATGATACAACTTATGACCAAAAAAGCTTATGGGTGCAATTGCAGGAGCCTATTGTTAAACAAGTTAAAGCTCTAGTCTCAGCACAGAAACATCTGACCCAGCGAGAATGGAAAAGCTCGATCCAGAAGTATCGAAACTATGGAGGCATAGAACCTGGTTGGCTATAGAAGACTGTCGACTAGCTTAAAAAGTAGAGACCCACATGCATAATGGAATTGACCCAGATAATAGTTCCAAGAACCAAGCGATCAGTGGTATTGAAGCATACCATGATCACTCAGGACATTTTGGACACAAGAAGACAGAAGCTGTTATTAGAAGAAGATTTTACTGGATAGGAATACGTAGTGATATAGTAAAGTGGTGTGAAGAATGCCCAGCCTGCACTTTGAAACGCAGACAAAAGAGTAACCAAAAAGCTCATCTTCACCCCATAGTCAGTAATGCACCCTTGGAATAGTCAGTAATGCGCCCTTGGAACTAGTTACTCTAGATCACTTAAAGTTGGAACCAAGCACCAGTGGGCACATACTGTATATGTTCTCACTGTGGTCGATCACTTCTCAAAATTTGTGGTTGACAGTGCAGTTAAAGACCTATCCGCTCGAACTACTGCTGAGACATTTCTAAGATGTTTTGTGCGACTCTTTGGTTATCCAACCAAAATCCTTACAGACCAAGGAACCTCTTTTGAATCTAAGCTTTTTCATGAACTCTGTTCCCTTTATGAAAGCCACAAACTAAAAACTACTGCCTACCATCCCCAAAGTAATGGACTCTGTGAAAGAACAAATCAGACTCTGCTTGAAATGCTGTGAGCCTTACCAGATTATAAAGGTCCCTACTGGCCAGCTCAACTTCCTGAACTCACGTATTTATATAATAACACTATACACTGTTCTACTCGTTATACACCTCATTATTTAATGTTTGGATGCCACAGAAGACTTCCAATGGACTTAGTATTAGAAGTACCGCTGGATGAAACCAAAAGTAAAAAAGTCAGTTACAAATTGGGTGCAAGAACATAATCAACATCTGCAAGAAGCTGGACAAATTGTAGGCAAACATATGGAGCAAGTGAGTCAAAGACAAAAAGCAAATTATGATACCAAGGCTAATGCTACATCCTTACTTATTGGAGAAAGAGTAATGCTGAAGAAAACTCAAAAATGCCACAAGATAGCTTCAAAATTGGAACCTGAACCTTACCGCATTATTGAAATCCCCTATCCAGAATTACCAGCATATACAGTAAGATCCAGCAAGAATTGGGAAACAATACCAAGACTGTTCACCGGAATCTCTTAAAAGCCTGTACTTTTAGAGATGCTATTCTAGCAAAAGATAAGGACAGTTCTACCAAAGGAGAGGCAGGAGTCCATAAAGGATGGAATGTTGGGACTGGAATCACAAGCCAGTTGGTACAAAGAGCCTTGGATTCGCACTTGCAATATAAATTCCTTTGACCATCCAAATGTTGTACCAGTAATAAATCCGGAAATGCCAGATTTTCTGGAACCAGAATGCATTGTCCCAGAACCCGTAGGTTTCCAACCCCGTAAATTCCAAAGATCTATTGCAGGTGTTCCCCCTAGAAGGTACATAATGGAAACCTCTCAACTTGTCTCATTGTACCATATGTAAATCTATTCGGAGTAATTCCACAGACACAGTCACTTTAGTCTACTAAATTTAAAGTTTTTACAGTAATTGTAGATATTTTAAGAAAGTTTTATCAAAGTAAAATATTAGCATGTTAAGAAAGTATTTTATAAAGTGTTTAGGGGAATACATGGGGACATGTATTTTTAGGTGGGCCCGAATCTGTAATGCCCCAAAGTAAGGGGTTAAGAGTCTGGGGGCATCACAGAAATAGTTTGGGGTTTGCATTGCCCCTGGGGCCCCAGTGTTGTGCTGTGGCTTCAGTGTGAGGGTCCCTACAGTGCCCCTAGACAAGAGCTAGGCAGGGCTGTTAGAAAAAGAAAAGAAAAAGTATTTTTTCTCTCCCTGCTGCCTGCCTACTCCATTCCACCCTCCCTCCCTCCCAGAGCAGGCAGCAGGAGAGTGGGCACCCACGCACTAGAACCACTGTCCCTGGCCAGTGCATGGTGCCCTATAAAGCCCCTGGATGTTTGTGTGGTGCTAGCTCGGGGTTCCAGAATCAGAACCCTGAGTACTTTTTCAAACAGGCTTTTAGCCATTTTAGAGTAGTGTCATGCTGGGCTGTGGAGTGGTAGGACCTGCGGAGTGCAAAGGAGACTGGGCTGACCTGATTTTGATTGAAGCCATCCCGTTAACTCTACACGGTGCCTCCTCCAACCAGTGAAGATCCCTGCTGCTGCTCCTGTTGCTCTGGTTGGTGCTGTGCGGTTGAGTCCAGCAGTCCACCTTGAAAAAAACAAGATTTTGTCTGTTTGCTGTGGTTTGGGCTTGTGAGCCCTATCATTTTGTTATTTTGCCCCCCGAGTAATTTTAAAGTTAATTTCGGTCCCTCATTGGTGGCTGTTCCCAGAGCCGCATCTCTGGTCATCCTGTCAGCTGTCTGAGGCCCTCTGACATCCTCCCTACTGCCCGAGTTCTCCCTCCCGCTGTCAGCAAGACCGCCCACCTCCCGTCTGTTTCCTCTGGTCCCAGTGGTGTGTGGTGAGTCAGACCACAGCACAAGGAAGCGTGCTGGACGTCCATCTATTGAGGAGATACTGTGTTTTTTAAATTAACTTATTAGCACTGTAGACTCTGAAGAAGTGGCGAGCACACTGGAGCCGGGGAGAAAGGGCCAAAATAAATATTCATTAGGGAGCAGGCTAGCAACGCCCACAAGGAGGGGCCAGAAAGTGAGGTCATATAGGAGGCGTGTTTAATATTTATTAAAAGGGGCCGTGACCTGGGTCTAAGTGACAGCAGGCTCTCAGAGATCCTGAGCAGATGAAAGTGGTACTGCCACTTCTGGCCACAGAAAAAGATTAAAGGGGCACCAGGCCCAAGGTAAAAAGGGTACCAGACCCACAGTTAAAAGGGCAGCACACCCAGATTAAAGGGAGGGCTACCAGGCCCAAAATCAAGCAGAGCACCAGGCCCATTTTGGAGGGTTCCAGGCCCACAGTTAAAAGGGCACCAGGTCCACTGTCCAAAGGGCACCAGGCCCATTTCAAAGGGTGCCAGGCCCACAGTATTTCAGGCAGCAGGCCTGTACTAATAAAGAACCCTGGTGGCGTCCGTGGCATTGAGGGTTGAGACACTGGACATCACACCTCATGCTATGCCTGCAACACAGGTTCAGGAATGAGCCTGGGTCAGCGGGGTCAGCAGGGAAGGGAAGGAGAAGGATGGAGCATCCATGGGACTGCTCTCCTTCTCTGGGGAGGGGGGTGGGTTGCCATCGGTGCTGTAGCAGCCTCTGGCAGTGGCTGGGAGTGGCTGTAGAGTACTGGCAGGGACTTGGGAGGAACATGCTGGGGCAGACACTTAGCTTGGAGTGCATGCGGACACGTGCGCGCTCGGGGCCTTAGGCGTCATTGCATGCCTCAGCCATTGGGGAAAAAAAGTGAAAATTATGGGCACTAGTTACTGCAGCATGATGGCCATCTCCAGAGGGGACTTGATTGGTGCCAAGGGTGCATGGCATTACTGGATCCTGATCTGGGAGGGTTGAGCTTGGGGGTCAGCTCTCCTCCACCCCACTGTGGGGGCAGCTGTGGACCAAAGGTTAGCCAGAGAGTAGTCCCAGGAGATGGCAGCCTGAATATCCAGAGGATGCCAGACATGTAGAGGTAAGGCAGACTGGTGGTCCCTAACGAGAAAAAGTGCATTAAAAAAGAACCCTGGCCTAGTAAGTAAGGGCAAGTCAGCCCAGTGGTAGTAAGAGCAGCCCTGCCTAGTGAGTAATGGCAAGCCAGCCCAGTGGTAGTAAGGGCAGCCCAGGCCCAGCCAGTGAAGGCAAGCCAGCCCAGTGGTAGTAAGGGCAGCCCAGGCCTAGCCAGTGAAGGCAAGCCAGTCTGGGAGTAAGTAGGGCATACAGGCCCCATAGCAAATAAGGCAGTTAGGCCTCAGTTTTGAGGGCAACTGGTACAGTGGCAAGTAGTACACCCTAGTATTGTAATTGGGGTATTCGTAGCCCAGGTTCGGGAGTAGCTAGATCCTATCCAGGGAGGACCCTGAAGACAGAAAAGGGTCCCATTGAGAGTGCTTAGCTCACAAATACTGCAAAGTGACTGTTAACTGTACTGTTTATGCACCTGTTTATTGCACAAGCATCTGAAAGACTGTGTAATTGCTAAAAGCACCAAGACTGCATTGTGACATTAAGATTATTGTTATTTGCCCCTGGCATCAGAATAATTGCCATGTGTATCTGAACAATAGCCCTGGCATCTGGACAATTACCCATGTATCTGAACAATTGCCCCATGCATCTGAACAATTGCTCTGCAAGTAGATAATTGCCCAAAGTTGATAATTTGCCCCTTCTCCTGGCAAATTATCTGGTTACTACGCATTTCACTTGGTATTGTGAGAAGGTGTGCCTAATAGATACATTGTTGCCAGCTTAAGGGAACAGTCTCAATCTTCCACCACATTGATGTTCCATGTTATGGTCAGCTGTTCTACGTATCCAGAATCAGTTTCTACCCAGAGGAAGACATCTGAATCATCATTCTTCACCAGAAAGTTTCTGACCATCAGATCATCTGCTCTGTCTGTGTTGTCCTCTGACGTCAACTTCATCGCCATTCATACAAGTCGCACCCGCTGTTTCTTCTGTCCTACAGTTTGAAGTTATGTTCGCCGAAGTTCAAGCGCATCACGACTGCCATGCCAGTGTTGTTTCATTTGGTTCCTGATACAGATGTCCCAAAGTTGGTCGCCCTCCGTAGAAGAGTGTGCTCATCCTAGAAGAACCTGGTCTGCTCCCCCTGGTCGTTCGCTGCAAGTCGAGTCCGTCGAAGCCCAGTGCGGGATGCGTCCGCCGTTTAATTGTTTTGTTTTAGTTCCTTATGACAAGATTACAGAATCAGCCATCTTCACTTCTGATCGTTCTAGTTACTGGTTGCATCGGAGATCCATCTTCACCTCAGATCCTTCAAAGTCTTGATGGCCCTTTGAGTGCTGCAGCATGGCCCAGGTCATGCTAGTCCTCCAGTGGATGCATCACCATGCATCTCCTGTTTTCTCTTCTTCCTTGGTGGCCCTGGAAGTGGGTTTTGGCTGAGGAATCCTCTGCATACAGTGTTGGATCCGACAGCCCATAAGTGGGTTTACTCCAGGAACCAGCTTCTCTGGTTCTTTCTTTCTGACAGCCTTGGAGAGAGTGGGTTTTGCCGAGAAACCTATGGTCTGGTTATGAAACCTCTCACCACCCCAGTGGCCTTAACTAGGTCCATACTGGGAATTGTGTCTAACCATGCTACAGTTCTGTTTCTTCTTTTGTAGATACCAACGGAGAACGATGGTGCACACGAAGACTTCAGACAATTGGACTTTGTCATGATCCTGTGGTCATTGTAAAACTAGATTCAATGGTCCTTATAAAACCAGATACTGGGGGTAATGAATAGAACCTGATTTCCATCTAAGCATTAGTTTTACATACAGCTTACTGCTAGGAACTTTAGAGTATAGTGGCAATAGGCCAAGGTGCATCTGAAAATCCTTTTGGTTATCATTTTAGCAGAGCGAGATAAAAGTAATTCTGTTTTCTCTATTGCCTGTTGATGTGTTGCCTACCCCTCTTGTGACTGTGTCTCCCTACACACTGGTACTGAATAAACGCCCTGCAGGCACTGAATCTCTTGGACGACTCCTGCCTCTCCTTGTCTGGGTAACTTTTATCTTATCCACAGTAGTTCGCACCTTGTTGTCCACTCACTCATTCCACCATCTTCAGAGCAGAGCACCACAAAAGAAAGATTCAAACTAATGTTCATCCAGCAGCAAGCAAAGCTCACAGACAAAATACCTCCTGGAACAGTTAATGAAAGATTCAAACTAATGCTCCACTAGCAGCAATCAGATCTCAGAGAGAAAATGCCTCCTGTAACAGTTAAAGAAAGATTCAAACTCAAAACTCTCCTACTGGAACAGTTAAAGAAAATTTTAAATGAATGCCCCCACAGTAGCAAGCAAATCTCACAAACAAAATGCCTCCTGGAACAGTTAAAGAAAGATTCAAACTCATAACTTGTACTTGATTGGCTTTTTTTGTTATTTGGCAAAAAAATCTCCTCCTTCAGCAGCAAGCAACAGTTAAAGAAACAGTTAAAGAAATATTCAAACTAACGCTCCACTAGCAGCAAGCAAATCTCACAGATAAAATGCCTCCTGGAACAATTATAGAAAGATTCAAACTGAAAATTCTCTTTCTGAACAGTTAAAGAAAGATTCAAACTAATACTACCCAAGACAAAATGCCTCCTGGAACAGTTAAAGAAAGATTCAAACTCAAAACTCTCCTCTGGGGTGGGGTCTGCTGAGCACCTAGCATGGTGGCAGCTAGATTTTAATCCTTTCAGTGATCTAACAATAATCTTGGTTTTGCACTTATAATTCTGACCAGAGAAGTTTTAAAAGTTGTGGAGTTGACCAGAGCAGCTGGAGACTACATAATGAGCCCTAAGCATGAGAACAAGCAGTGGGCGCATAAGCTGGATGCTCATTTCTCGCCGAAGGGCCTAAGAGAAGTTGGAGCCACATCAAGTGCAGAAACAGCGAACGAGGTCCCGAATCCCCAGATGATGGCTATTCTGCAGAAGATTCAAGTGACTGGGGAGGAGACAAACTGCCCTATGGCAACAGTATAAGCTTGTTTGTAAAGCTGGATCAGAAAGTTAAGGCTAATACAACCAGCATTAATGAGATCCTAGCTGAAGGCAAGTGGTAGCAGGATCAGAAAGCAGCATTCATAAAAGATAACTGTCTCAGGGCAAAGGTTGAAGCCCTAGAGAATGCTCAGAGGCAGCCCAATGTTCAAATTGTCAGATTTCCTCCCAGATTTGCCAACAATACTGAAATTCTTGCAGCAGTCACTAAAATGATATTTTTGGACTTAGCTTTATTACCCAAGGACTCTGGAGTTACACTACTTAAGGCCTTTCCAATTCCTATGTGTCATCGACCCTGACACTCTGGTAACTCATGACTGCTTACAGTTATTATTACTATTTCAAGCTCCGACGCACAAATTCCCCTGCTTCGGGCAGTGAGGCATCATGGAGAGATTGAATGGGAGGGCAGCAAGGTGGCTTTCTTTCCAGACATTTCGTCCCAATCACAGAACAGGAAAAAGGCTCTACAGCTAATTAAGAAAAATATGCTAGAGAATGGAATTGCAGGTCATCTTCTGTTTCCAGCTGAGCTCCAGGTCTGTAATGCTGGTAAGACCCATGTTCTGTCCTACCCAGATACAGCGGCTGCCTTTGCATCTAAGTTAATTGGGACTCAGACAGCTTCAGCTATTCAAGAAGGAGGCCCTGAGTCAGATTCAGACACGAATGACTGAATTTATTGTTCCTTATTGCAGTCTCCTAGAGGTTTTCTGCTTCTTATACCAGCTGTGTTTTCTAGTGGGGTTGTTGAACCTTCCGTAACTGGACTTATCTAGTGAATGGAACTTTGCTTAATATTGACCGTTACTATTTTCCTTTTGTTTTATTCTGTTGCTGCCGTGTTGGTTGTAGTGCGTATAAAGATGGTTTACCTCCTGCCTATTAAGGAGTTTATGTTAGTTAAGGGCTTATTACACTCAATTTGTGAACTATTAAAAACTCTCCTTAGATTGTTCCTGTTTCCCTAGCTGTCAGCAGGTCTAACTATGGCAGTGGGGGTGCAATGCAACTTATTTGGGCCAAGGTTACCCGGTGTGATTCACACAGACATACTATTCCCAATATTTAGGGTCTTCCAGCCCTCCATACACATTTTAGCTCCTGCGAGGGGCAGAAATATTGTTACATATCCTGCGGGATGTAGAATAAGTGCTAGTGTTAGCTCCTACAATATTATCTAGCTTTAATCCTGCTGTACTTTAACTGTTTAGCAGTCCAGTCGTAGCCAGGGATTGTTGTGCTGTTCTTCTTTACTCTGCACATTTCATTTGTATAGACATGTGCCTGGTGGAGCTGTACTGCTTATAAATACTACTGTATTAATGTAATATGGTGGATATTCTATTTTATCTGTAAACCCAATAAATATAAATTAAAAAAACTATACTCCTGGAACAGTTAAAGAAAGATTCAAACGAATGTGCCCCTAGCAGCAAGCAAACCGCACAGACAAAATGCTTCTTGGAACAGTTAAAAAAAGATTCAACCTTTCAACTCCTACCTGATTGGCTCCTTTGTTACTGGGCAAAAAATCTCCTCCTTTAGCAGCAAGAAACTGTTAAAGAAACTGTTAAAGAAAGATTCAAACTAATGGTCCTCTAGCAGCAAGCAACTCTCACAGAGAAAATGCTTCCTGGAACCATTAAAGAAATATTACAACTCAAAAATCTCCTCATGGAACAGTTAAGGAAAGATTCAAACTAATGCTGCCCCAGAAACAAGCAACTCTCACAGACAAAATGCCTCCTGGAACAGTTAAAGAAAGATTCACATTCACAACTCCTACCTGACTGAATCCATTGTTATTGGGCAAAAAATCTCCTCCCCCAGCAGCAAGCAACAGTTACAGAAACAGTTAAAGAAAGATTCAATAATGTTCCTCTAGCAGCAAGCAGATCTCAAAGACAAAATGCCTCCTGGAACAGTCAAAGAAAGATTCAAACTCATAAATCTCTTCCTGAACAGTTAATGAAAGATTAAAACTAATGATCTCCTTGCAGCAAGCAGATCTCAGAGACAAAAGGCCTCCTGGAACAGTCAAAGAAAGATTCAAACTAAGGTTTCCCAGCAAGCAAATCTCCTGATATCCTGATGTCCAGAATTGAATTGGTCAATCTGTGTGAATACTCACCTGAAGGGAGACAGGAGATGCTGATGTATGTTCTGAATTGTTTTCTGCTCACCTGAAGAGAAATTTGTTCCGTCTCAGTGGACCTGACCTGATGAAAAGAAGACATGTTGCCTCCATATATTTAATTGTTTTCATTTGTTAATTTTTTTTGTTTGTTTGTTTGTTTTGGTTGTTTTCTGTAAAGACTGAAAATAAACCCACACCATTAGTGGTTTACTTGGTATCAAGGTCTATCTGTCACTCATAGCCTCCTACACATAATGACAGATGTGGGATTCTGTGGGCTAAGAGGACGCCCTCAGTGGATGTCAGTCTTGACGTACAGATGAGACCACTGTACCAAGCACCTAAAGAATATGTTCCAGATACCCAGAGATAAGGAGTTCTGACCAGAGTGATGGCAAAGAAGCTGTGTCTGACCAGTTTTGTATCCAGTAGCTCAGAGAAAAATGAAGATCGACACCGTCTTTGAGACAAGCATGCAAAGATTTGTGCAGGATCTTTTTTCAAAGATGCTGAGCAGTACCCAAAACAATGCATGGCAGTCCATGAGTTCAACAGAGGAACTAAAGAGTGGTCAAGGCAGGCAAGATGTGCAGGATGACACCCAGATGGTGGAGATCCTTGTAAGGCTGGTCCAGTTGCTGAGTGGTCGATGGCTGGAGGCAGAACAACACTGTTGAAAGGCAGAGCACCGGTGCCAGGAGTTGATTGAGAGGTCCCAGTCAGAAGGATCAGAGGAAGAATCAGAGGAGGACAGTTCCCAGACACAGCTGGAAGAGGAATACATGGTGGAGCAGGGCCTTCTAGTATTGCCCGAGTTCACAGGTTGCTATCTGCTGGAAGACAGAGATGCCTGCCATGGATTTGAGCAAGACCCCAGATGAGGCTATGACTGGGGTTACTGTCATGGGGATAATGACTCCAATCAAGAAAGAAGAGACCTATATATAGGTTAAAGGGACTTCTGCTTGTTTTATGCCATCTGTATCTAGTCACAATAATGTTGTTCAAGACAGTACTGCCTGGTGTAAGTTTCAAGCTGGGGATGCTATTATTGCGAAATAAGTGCAATATGTAAAAGTTGAAGAAGGTGTAAAAGTTAATGGTGGGGTGGGCATGAGACAGTCCTCATGGTATGAAGTGCAAAGAGGTGTTCTTTACCATATGAGTCTAAATTCCTGTACCCAGATAGTGGATGCCCAGGTTGTTGTGCCACAGATCTACTGGCAGCAGATGATGGAGGCTGCAAACCCAGTACCTGTAGAAGATATTTAGGAAAACAAGGGCACTGGTTAATTTGTTGCCCCACTTTTACTGGCTGGGGTGTACAGACAGGTTGCAGCCAACTGCAAGGCCTGTTCTGTCTGCCAGTCTGTTTTGGTAACTGCCACGTTGGCCCTGGAGGAAGTGCCCCAGAATAGAAAAGGTGCCTGTACATGGACTAGGAGGGTGGAGGTGGCATACTGAAGGGATAAAGCCAACTGGGAAACGTAATGGAGTCCCTGGAAAATGAAGGGAAACCTTCCTCCTAGGCTGAGTGGTGCATGAAAGTAAAACACTTCTAAACTAAGGTTGAGAGGTTGAAATGAAAATGGAATGACAAAGGTTTATGAAACAGATATATGGTAAATGGCAAAGAGCCCAAGGTAAAACACATTAAGAGTTTGTTTGTACTTACAAGAAAAACCTACATAGGAATAAGTAGGTGGGGATGCTTTCAGACCCTGAGTTGGGGTAACACCACTGTTTACCCTCAGGTGTCTGAAACTACACAAGAGATAAAAGGTATTGTGGGTTATGTAGTGGATGGAACCTAAGCAAAGGGCCCATACTTAGTACCAACATGTCTGGTGGGGATGGCTAGGGCAGTTAGACACCCCTGGTAAATGTGGTACATGTTGCAGGTACATATAGATTGTGCAGGGCAAGACCCTGAGTATATGTCAAATGTTTGTTTAGAAGGTTAAAGATTAAGAGTTGGTTAGAGTAAGGAAAACCAACGCTTCCCTTATGATTTCTCACTTAAGCAGGGGGTATGTGATAGGGTCAGTAAGCAACTTATCACAGATAAGGGTCAGATTAGAGTCTGTAGGGATGTGCAATTAGTGATACCACCTACCTGGATATCACCTCAGGCTAATGTACATCATTGCACAGTTGTTATTTCTTTTAGTCCCCCCCCCCCATCCTCTCTTACTCTTTAAATCAACTATGGTTTCCATTTTCCCTCTCCTCATCCTTCCAGGGGTACAATTAAAAAAAATGTATAGAGTGCTAGTACTAAAGTAAAATTGATGTATAAAATGCAATTTTCTAGTTGTATATTAGCTAAAATATCTTATTGACTGTATTGGGCTGAAGGTTTGGGTAAGCCATATCTGTAACAATGCTGGTTGTGATGTCATGCTGATCTGTCATGTCATACTAACAGTGATATCATGCTACCTTCATATCTTGATATCCTGAACTGAATTGGTCAATCTGTGTGAAGGCTCACCCAAAGAGAGACAGGACATTCTGCTGTATGTCCTGAATTGTTTTCTGCTCAGTGGACCAGACCTGATGAAGAAGGAGAAGAGTTGCTGCCTCCATGGCTTGAATTGTTTTCATTTGTTTATTTTTTTTTTGGTTTTTTTTTTCTGTAAAGAGTGAACATAAACCCACACTGTTAGTGGCTTACTTGGTATCAAGTTCTATCTGTCACTCACAGCCTCCTACAGTTCAAAAGTCTGCAGTGCAGGAGGTATCAAGGGAGACTGTCTAGGAGTCAGCCATGGGAGGAAGCAGCAGCTGGACATGCTGCTTGACCTGACAGATATGGACCTCAGGTATTATTTTGTGATCAATTTAAACTGAAAATCTGCAATCAAACATAATACAATGCAGTGACTGTCAATGTTAGTAATGAAAGTGATCTAGCATCTTCTAATGATAATACACTGCCAGCCCAACTTACTTGCAATGGTGGGGTGTTTCACATCTGGTGCCTCACCTGCTACCATAGATACCTTGCTGGCTATTTTATACTTTATCTGTGTTAGAGCACTTTCTGAGCTAGCTCTCTAGTCCGAAGTTTAAAGCATAGCATCAAAGTTAGAGCTTTGCTACTGTCTGCTATCCTTTTGCCGGCTGCTACCTGCTCTGTTATTAGAACCTTCACCCAGTAAACCACTGGAATGCCCACCTACAATCTATCTGGGTGATGTTAATGTTGTACCTGATTACACTCTATCTAGGTGGTTTCCATGATGAGCCTAGCTATGCCCTATCTGTGTGGTGTTTATTTTAAAGCCAGTTATAACCTATCTGGGTGATGTTAATGCTATATGTGGCTGGATGCCGTCTGAGTGACATTTATGTTGGACCTAGCTATACCCTATCAAGGAGTTGTTTATATGTATCCTAATAATATCCCATCTGGGTGTTGTCCATGTATTACCTAACTAATCTGAGTGAAATGTTGTGTTGGTCATAGGTGAACACTGAACGAGGTATGGGTATTCTCAAGGTTATGCAGAAGGTTAATGATCACCATAGCCTGCAATGTTATACCCTCTTTGGGAATAGTGTATATACATGTCTTTCATTAGATACTTTTCAAGATAGCTCATATAGCTACACCCCACTTAGTTGCAGTGAGTTCTCCCATTTATCTACTGCTTCAGAGCCAGCCTAATATGTTGTGATATGTCTGATTCTTCTACTAGCTGGTGTTGTACGATAGGATAACTTGAGTCCCATCCAACACTAGCCTAACACTAGCGTAGTACATCCTGAAACTACTCTTACCCCATCCATGATCACTATGGGTTCTCTCTGGCCTAATCTTGCTCCATAAAGGGACAACCTTTGCCTCTCATATGTTAAACTATTTGTTTGCTTTGACCTTTTATTTGTCTGGCCTTAACTCCCTATTATGATTACTTTAGGGAGCAAACTCAGTCCCTTACTCCAGAACTCCCAACAGCAGGTGACTATACACTGCCTGGCCCCTTGATATTACACATGCTGTATAAAAAAATGACAATAGCTAAAAACTTATATCCAGGTTATGGCAGCATAGTTTTATGGCCTGGCCTGCCCCCCAGGACCTCCTACCCTGACTAAAGCTCAAATATCTATTACTGCTCTCTGGGGACATAGGACATAACCCATTTCCTATTCCTGTTGACACCAGGGTGTCTTTCCCTTTTTCTAGTTAAAATCAGTGTGCCACTTTTAAGAACATTTTGAAAACTCAAGATTTAGTCACTTTTTAATAGATTTTTTTATGTTTTTATACATTTTATTTTTCAATGATTGGTTCATTTATATAGAAACAAGATCCTGCTCTCACAGAGTTCATGTGCTCTGTTGCTTTAATCCACAAAGATGAGGTGCAAAGCACTAAGCTGCAAAACAGGAAAACAGGGTTTGAATCTCACAACCACCACTTGCACGCTGTGTGACCATGAACAAGTCACTTAACTTCCTTCTACTCCCAGGATGCACATTCATATGACCTTCAGCTTAGTCTGTCTTTCCTGGCCCCCAAAAACTGTCAAAAAAATGCTGTTTCTTGAAATCACAGTCTTCTGTTGGGAGTATCACAGTCATTTCCACAGCAACAAAGTGAGATGTCACAAATGGAGGACTATGACCTCTATAAAGGACTAAGCAGCAGAAGTAGATGCACACTACAGGACAAAGATCCTGCATGAATACAAATTAACCTAGTAATGAAGAGCAAAGGGAAAATAAATTAAAAAACTAGAGAATATGAATATTGAATCATGTTTAAATATTTAGTATGCACATTGGGCGCTATGCATGATCAGTCAGAAAGTACATGCCAGAGGTGCATACCATGCCCATGTAGTTCCACACTCGAGGACAGGTGCGCACATGCTGGTATTCACAACTGGCACCCACTTTTCCACAGGTCTTCCTCAATGGCATGCAGGACTCCACCGGGAGGCCAGGGGTGTAGCTACAATCCCAGGTGGACATCCAATCGGATGCGCTTCCTAAGACCAGACGTAGATCACTAGTGCAGTGAGAAGCAGGTCAGTGTGCATGAATAGCCCCCGAAGGCACCCGAACACATGCAGCATCGCCCTCATGTGTAGCAGTCCCATACGGCCCCCCACTTGCCACACAGCAGAGCCCCGTCGTGGTAAGCCATGACTACCAACACATCAGTACCCCATTTACAAAGACTGACTACACCCCCCAGCCCCACACATGGCTGCCCTGACTCTAGTAGTGCAAAACATCCCTGCTCCCCCTCCAACACAACACAGCCCCATCCCTGTTGCTGCCCAAGACTCCCCCCCACACACACACACACATACAGGTGCCCTGCATCAAGCAACCATGGCCTCACACTCCGTACCTGCCAAAACATTAGAGGCCAGTGGACTGCGGTTCCCTCATGCACCCATAGCACCGACCTCCCACAAAACAACATACCTGCCCGGATGCTGCAAGCATGGGATTTGGACAGCACAGCCCTCCCCACACCTCCCTCAGTCGTCAGCCATTTAATTGCTGCTGGGAACATACCACCTATTTATAGCGGTGCACTCCCAGCAGCGGTTAGATGGTTAACAGCTCAAGAGGTGTGGGGAGGGTTGTGCCACTAGCTGTCCATGCCCACTGCACTGGTGGGCAGGGTATAAGCTGTTTGAGGGGTGGAGCCGGGTGCCATGGTGGGTGAGGGACCACTCGCCACTGGTCTCTAATGTTTTGAAGGGTACCTGGGTTCAGGGGTCATGGTTGGTTCGACAGGGCACCTGTTTGGGGTGGGGTGTCTTGGGCAAAAAAAGGGACAGGGCTGTGTTGTGTCAGGGGTGGGGGTCTGCTTCTGGCATTCGGGGATGGGGCAATGTTGTGTTCTGGGTGCAGGTATGTTTTTCCACAATGAGGTTGGGCAGCCATGTGTGGGGTGGGAGGTGTATTTGGTCATTTGGGGAAGGGGCTGGTATGTGGTGGTGTGGGGGCAAGTGGTTACCTGCTACCACAGGGATGGGGCTGAACTGTGTTGGGGGGGTCTGGTTGGTGGTATGGGGCACACTGTGGTTGTGTTGGGCACTCATCTGACCAGCTGCCCCTCCCTCCCCATCAACCTAGTGGGCTTGGGCAGCACAGAGGGTCATTTTCTGGTCCCAACATGACCAGTGGGTGAGGTCTCTGGGGTCGCCAGTGGGTTACAGCAAGGTCCTGGCAGCCATAACCTGCTCTGTCCTCCACACCCCTGTAGACAGCACTACGTGCCTTGATGCATGGCAGGTAGTGCCAGACCACCCCACCATGCCCCCAACCCACCCCCGGAGCATTGCTTTCCATGCAGCCTAGAGATTGGGTGTGTATCTGACTTGTGCCCAGTTTGGGAATACTGCACAGGATCCACAGGAACTCACTCCGTGGCATTCACGTGTATTGATGCCAACACGCCCAGTATCCTTGCCGCGTTAGCATTGTGCATAGGGCCCAGAATGCATAACCCATTTGCATCGAGATTTGGCCACATAAGGCCAAATACGCTGCCTCCAGCCAAGCCAATCTACATGTGCATATGTGTCCAGAGGAGCTAAGGTATTCTGGGGGCAGATCAGGGTTGGCACTAGAGTGGATATCCTGCAGAGTGGAGCTGGTGATTGTGGGTATATCTCCATACAGGAAACGAAATATGTACAAATTAAAAATAGAACTGTCATCTCCAGGCAACATGCCCTCAATGCCATATGGGAGGGCTGGGGGCAACAGCTGAGGGGGCAACTGCATCTCACAAAGGCCTTGGAGGGTAGTGCAGCGATGACATACAACTGTTACTGTAGGGTCCACTTGGTGTAAAGTTGGTGCCCTCCTAAGAATGGAACTCCATTTGAAGTTTGCAGGGAATGCAGACTGGTCCCCATGCCTGCCCTCTACCCACCTGTGAACATACTACAGTATATGCATGGACAAAGTCAGATTGTGCTCAGTTGGGCTGCATAGATCCTGCTGTGGTTGCTTTGGGGTGCTCTGCATGTGCAGAATGGGAACACTGAGACTTTCTCAGTCTCTCTGCACATCTGACATTGGTCTTGATTCCTATGTGGCTTTGGCCCTGCATTTTCTATCTGTTGCCAAAAATAGCAAATTCACTTTAAATTGGATTTTATTTTATCTTTGCAAATAGGGCCAGTAGAAATTTAAAATCTGCTGCCAGCAAAAGTTCATAAAAAAAAAAAGGATGTTATGACATTTCTGCCCCCATGCCCATATGATTGTCAGTCCCCCACCTTTGTCCTACCCTGTCACCATCTACCCTTTCATTTAGAGTTCTTTATAGAACTTCACTGTTCTTCGGGGGTGTGGGGGGGGACAGCAGCTCCCTCTAATCTTTGGTGGCCCATACTGCCAAGCAAGTCCTATCCAAGTTCCTTCTCCTTACAACCTGCCCAGAACACATCTCCAACATCACAGTCCTACCTGAGGCCCTCAGTGATCATGCCTAGTTACGTGCACCTAGTCGAATAAGTTCTCCAGGAGCACTCCCCAGGTTATAAGAAATAGATCCTTGAGAACAGGGCAGTTGGATGCCTTTAGACAATATCTCAAATTGGTAGACTGGCCACCACTGGACAGGCTGCAGGATGGCAACCAAGCCCTTAACTACTTCCTCAAAACTTTTACCAAGGCATGTAACATATTTGCCCCCTTCAAAACCAAAAAGGTAAGAGGGGCAACCAAGCCTTGGCTCTCTGCCTCACTCATTGAGCTCATCCACCATAGGAAAAACTTGTGTCACAAGGCTAAAGCAATGAGTTAACATCCTAACATCATTGCCTACAAAGCCATAAGGAACAAATGTACCAAGCTCATTCGAATGGCCAAGGCCTCCTACTACAATGACCTATTGAAGAGGAGCTGGGGCCTTGGAAAGTTCTGGGACTCTGTAAAGTCACTTACAGGAAAGCATCCAGAGCTCCTCCTGAATTAATCATCACTGCATTCAGGACACTCCAGGCATCTGGCGACATAGCAAACACATTTAACCAGGCTTTCACCGACCTCAGTATGGTACTACCCAGGGACTTCCTATCCCGCTCTACTCCAAATCTGTCCTCAAAAATAACTTCACAATCCTCACCAAAAAGAAATATCCCTCCACTCTACTTTAAGCAGCTCCATAGACATGAAACCATAAGATATGTTTAAAGGGCTCTAGGGAAGATATGGATGGGTAGTGATCTCATTGATATGAAGCTGATAGCTCAGGCACTAAATGAGATAGCTGAACCTCTCGCTATAGTGTTCAACGCCTCTCTAAGATCAGGTACTTTCCTGACAAGTGGAAGGAGGCACTTGCACCCTGATCTTCAAAATTAGGGATACAACAAACCTGTCCAATTACAGGTCTGTCTCCATTCTACCTCCATCATCCAATGCCTTCGAACGAGTGGTCTTGGACCAGCTCAAAGAGTATCTGACCAAATACAACCTACTTTGTGCCCAGCAGCACAGGTTCTGGAAAGATCACTCCACCCTCTCTGCCCTGGTTAACTACATCTCAAAATATATAATGCCTTTGATGATGGTCTGGCAGTGGGGTCTATCTTTATTGATGTTACAGAGGCATTCATCACCATCAACCATCAACTACTACTCCAAAACCTTTTAAATAGGTCTGTCCAGAGACAGGGTAGCATGGTTTGACAGCTACCTTTCCAGCAGAACTCAACGTGTCAAAATTAAAGGTAATCTCTCAGAGCCAAGGTAAGTGAGCCTAGATGTCCCCCAAGGGTCAATATTAGGGTCACTACTCTTCAGTCTCTTCATTAACCCCTTACCTGCAGGATGCCCAGTGCACATCATGCTCTATGCTGATGATGCGGTCATCTCCGCTAAAGGAAAAAATCAGGCCATGATCTCCATTGAACTACAAGACAATTTCTACAGACTTGAACAATGGTTCTCCTGTAATAAACTTCTGCTCAACTATAAAATAAACAAAGAGCATGCTCTTCTCTGTTCAACAGAACAAGAAAAATTTGGCCTCTACAGGTCCAGAGTCTCAAGGTGGGACACTGGAACAAGTCAGCACCTTTAAATATCTTGAGGTACATCTGGATGACACCCTTTCATTTGGAACCCATGTTGACCATATTATTAAAACTGCTAACGCAAAGCTTGGTGCCCTCTATCACCACTGGCATTCTATGACCCTGGAAGCCCTGAAACTGATCATAAGTTGCTCAGTCTTATCCACCGTGGACTATGGCCTTGTTATCTATGGTGCTGGCACTGACACTGCCCTTAGAAGGGTAAAAACCCTACTTAACAAATCATGTCACCTGGTCCTGGGGGTGGATCACTGGACACATACTTGTGCCCTCTATCAAGAGACAGGATGGCTCCTTCTTCACCTAAGGGTTACATACCAAATGTGCCTGCTTGCTAGAAGTCCTTGCTAAGGTTTACCTAGGTCAACCTCCTGTCTATTCAAAACAGCTCAATCTTCAATTAGGACTCTAAATGTGGTTATGGGGACTGGCAGTGCTGTCTAAGTGAACAGCACAAGCCCAGAGATCCATCTCCTTCCAGGGCCCCAAGTGGTTCAATGAACTCCCCAAGGACCTGATCAAGTGTAGTAAGGTTAGTCAATTCAAATCGAGCATCCAAGCCCACTTAGCCCTACAGAATGTCTACAAATGTTTTATCTAGCCCTTGCCTAAGCAGTGATCCTGGCTGTTCTTATCTGTTTTCATACCACCTCTCTTGGACACTAGTTTAAATTGGTAAATGCATCCCCCTCCACCTCTGCCCCCTCCTTCTTCCACCTTGCATCTCTCCCCTCCCCGATCTCCTTTTCATTCTCCCACTGCACCTCCCTGCCTACTATTTCCTATATCCCCTTCACCCCATGCCCTCTGCCCACCTCCCAACAATTTCCCTTCCTCTCCCTCCTCCTCCTACTCCTCTTCCCCTCTGCCCACCCATGCCCATTTCTCCTCCCTTCCACATTCCTTCTCCTTTGCCTGCACTGACAAAGCCTCTTCTAGCTGCTCCACATGCACCTACGATTTGGATCCTTGGTCCCACTGCTGTACTCTGCACTTACTCTGTTATGGCATTTACGATACAATCTGCATCTCAGCTGGAAACAATGATCTCAATCTCACACTGAATTCTAATCTAGTTATGTTGTGTCCTGGGTTACTAAGATCACTAATATCCTTTGAAACCTATGTAATAATGTACCCTTTGTAACTTCCAATGTAAACTTACTATGGAATCTCGTAACCTTTTTGTAACCTATGTGTTGTTGTCTTCTGTATCTGTATGACCTGGAACCTTTGTAAACAGTCCCTGACTCAAAGGTATTAATCCCAATCTGACATAAATAAAATAAAATAAAGAAATATATGGCTGATGCAGAGTCAGGGAGTTCACAGATTCAGCTCTGGCATGGTGACAAGAGATGATGTCTGCATGTTTGTGATTCTTCCAGGCATGGACTGTCATTGGACCTTGCCTTCATCCTGCTTTTAATGAGGGAATTTTTGCATTTTTAGGACCCTTTACAGTGTGAATGATCACAAATGCCATGGGCATGCCCACTGCTTCATGGTCACCATATCTTTAGTAACTAGGCATTTCCTAAGTGTCACTAACAGAGTGAAACAATGGGACTTACCACTCCAGAAGGAAAAAGAATGTTCTCCCACATGCTCTTTTACCCTCGCTGCTGGCCTCTGTTCCCATCACCTCAGGTTAAGGCTGTGACTCCTGGTGGCCCACATGCTAGATTGAAACTTCACCACTCAGTGCCATGGAGCTGGTGGGTCACATGATATCCTTTTCTCTACATGACAGTAGCTGGTGGGTTCTTCATAAGTGGGGTGTGGGAGTATTCTTCTTTAAACATTGTGTGCAGATTGCTGTTTCCATGGCATGGACTGCTGAAGATTAGAAGGAGCCTCCATGGGGTGTGGCTTGAGCACTGAAGTAGATGGCTGCCTAAACATGCTCGATCCTCAGCTCTCAAACTCTGGGCTGTTTTATGGACATTCAGGGACCTCTAACCATGCCAGGGTGATCGATATAGTTGGACCCCCAAGCTTACACAACGTGGGTCTGCAGCTTAGTTTAGATAGATAGACAGTTGTAGGGCAGCATCAGTCCATAAAATGGAGCACGCATGCCTAAGCCACAACTACACTGTACAGGTGGAGTTTCTGCTCACCTGCAGCTATCTACATGCCTGGACTGACTCCTCCACGGCACAACGGATGGAAGGTTGAGAATTAGATGGGCTTTTCCTCTCCGGAGACAATAGTGCTTGGTGAAACTGGCTTACGTTTATAATATGGCATGTTCCAAAGCAATGCAAGGCAGCCGAATCCACTCATGTGGGGGGATGCTGTGCAACAAGTTGATGTTTGCGCTTCCTTACAGCATATCACCACCATGCTGGAAACCCTCCTATGCAGGGTGGACATTATATCTACAACATTGTCTGGTACTGTTAAGGATGTGAAAGAAATCAATGATAAATTAAATGTAGTGGAATAGCATACTGAGGGCATTGAAGTTGATCAGGCTAAGATTTGGCAGCACCAGAAGGACCACGACAAGAAACTGACTATACTGTGGAGGAGGGCAGAGGATCAGGAGAATGGGGTTGGTGTAATAATATTAGAATACTCAGAATACCAGAGGTGGCTGAAGGGCAAAATACTGAATCCTTCCTTAATGATGTGATACCCAAAATGTTAGGGGAGAGATGGGTAGGACCGGTGGAGGGTGAGAGAGCACACTGAATACCCAGTGGTGTGAGGCCCTGCCAGGGCCCTCCTAGACCCATTATTGCCTATATACTCAGATATTCAACCAAAGAAAGAACCCTGAGGGCTGCTCAGGATAAGGGAGAACTGATGTGGAATGGGGTTCGAATTTCCTTTTATAGAGACTTTTCGGCTGAAGAGGCTGCTCGAAGGAAGGCTTTCACCCCTATTAAGAAGCTGCTGGCAGAAAAAGGTTTCTGCTATGGTTTCAGGAACTTGGATTATCTATATGCATCCAGAGAGGGGAGAGATGTGGTGGCAGAATCTCCTCAAGAAATCGAGGAATGGGCCTATAAATACTGGCCCAGGCTGTCCCTCAGAACTACATCCCCTAAGAAGCTTTGGGAGCCAGGACCAGGTATGTGAGAGGCTCGGACCAACTCATCAATGCATGGCTCCTGGGAGAACCCTACTCGCAAACAGAATGAGTCACAATTAAACACCCCCCCAGGTCTCCTACCTCACATAAACTATCCAAGCCTTCTAACAACAACAATCAGTCACAACAAGAATTAGTAGCCTACTCCTCTTCTGCTCTACCCCCAAGAGGACCATTTCAGATGACCAGAGTTCGCCAGTGCTCCTACAGTGATCAGAGCTCCCCCTCTAAGGGCCGAAAGGAAGCACCGCCTGCCAAGTTAACAAAGGAGGATTATCCTAATACAGACTTCATGGAGGATGTTCTGGATGAAATCCTTATGGAAGTAGCTGAGCATACCTCATGGGCGGACTATCATCCAGATGCCGAGGGATATCAGGACTTATCTAATGTCTTGGTGAAGTCGGCCCTATCGACCTATGTAGAGCAGCAGCTGGATTTCTCTTCACATGCTGAGGCTTTGGACAATTCTGATGGACTAAGGTCAAATGACTGAGCTCTATATTTGTATACCCTGGTCATTGGCTGCTCTCTCTATGCTCTCCTCGTTTCCTTTGAGGGGTTGCAGCAGCCGCTTAGTACCCGTGGTAGCCTAGTTCTCCCTTGCATGCCCCTACCATTTTAGTGACATTGGTTACAATACAGTAGAATCTGTTCACTGCTGGGAGTGACTACAAGGCCTGGGTGGATATAAGCCCTCCCTTCTTTAAATGCCACTATTTCCTCCCCACTCCCTTTTACTGTCTTAGGGGTAATATATGCATGGCAACTCTGTGAAGGATGCCATGTTACATATAGGGGGTCCTTCCAAAGCCACGGCGATCAGTATGATCTTACCCCCAGGAAGGGCCAATGGGGGATGGAGGTCTGATTCTACCAGCATCTTTCTGGGGAATATTTCTACCTATCATGCTAATAAGGTTGTGTATTCCCTCCCCTCCCCCCTCTATTGTGCCCAGGTACCTTCTTTTTTATCTTTCCTATTTGAAACAGTGAGCCCTCCCCGATCCCCACCCCGAATGTTCTGCGTCAACCTATATGTTTAGCTGGGGTAGGAGATGAGCGGGTACTGCTTGGCTTATCTCCACACTCCCAAGCATAGGCAGCTGGGTGACATAGCCAAGTGCACCTTCCAGTTAATAGTGAAGGATAGCACATTGTGTGTATTCACCCACTCACCATAAGCTTAACGCTACAGTTAATCTTTTCTTAAACTACTAAGTGTTATAGTTGAATATCTTATCTTTATACCCCGATTAGGGGATTTTGTTAAAGTTTATATATTTTTTTGTTACTAAGTCTATTTGAGCATAGTTTGCGGTGTAACTTAAATTGTTATCTCTTTCTCCCTATATCAGGTGACCATTGCAGTTGCTGTTTGTGTATAGACAGCTTTGCTTACGTATGTCACTTACGTTCTTCCTTTTAGTTCTCCTGCAATCTGCGACCTCCTGCTCTTCTATCTCCTCTGAACAAGGGTGGTGAGTACTGGTATATTATATACTTTTCATACTTTTGAGAAAATATGCAGACTTCTAACTTAGGAGTAAACTTTGTATCTTGGAATGTGAAGGGACTTAATCATCCCATCAAGAGATCTATGGTTCTTAGGCACTTACACTCCTTGCAGACAGATGTGGCACTCATCCAGGAGACCAACCTAACTGAAAGAACTGCATTGTGGCTTAAAAAGGCATGGGTGGGTACGGTCTTAGCTAGCTCTGCAACTACCAAAACTAAGGGGATAGCAATTTTGGTTATAAAATCATGTCTGTGGGTTCAGAACAAACCACTATGGATAAATCGGGTCACTGGACAGTAGTCCTTTTGCCTACCCTGGGGACGGTGCTGATAGCTAATGTTTATGGATCAAACATGGATGACCCCAACACCTTACTAGACATTAACAAGGCTGTAGAGTCCCTAGCAGCTGACTACCCATGATCCCTATACTGATGGGGGAGGAATTTCAATCTTACCGCTGATATTTTTCTTGATAAATCAAACCAACCCCACCCCCAATCCCACCCTAAGACACTGCTGGCACTGCAAGAAATTATGTCAGAGTGGTGAATGTAAGATGTTTGGCGCAGAGATCATTCATCCTGAAGGGATTACTCTTTCTTTTCGTGGTGCACTCCACATAGCCGGATAGATCTCTGGTTTGCAGGTTCATCAGCAGCAGGTGATATGTCTGACACCAGAATTCACAATATCCTGGTCTCAGATCGTGTGCCGGTATCATGTCTCTAACCCCATCTGGTCAAGGGGCGGGCACCAGATGGAGATGCAGTTCATTACTCCTCCGAGACCCCATTTTCCGATCTATGATCAGAGAGACTGCCAAGGATTGCTTCTCTTGCAACTTGGCTGCAGGCACCTCTGTCACCATGGTATGGAAGCCTTTAAGGCGGTGTTGAGAGGGCAAATTATCGCCTACTCCACACACCTTAATAAAACTAGACAAATGGAACTGAACAATCCGCAAATAGAACTTTCTACACTTGAAACTAATTTTAGGAACTCCCCTACCAGAGCACCAGACCCTGCTCTCCTCAGGGATATTGTTGGCTTAAAGTACCGAATAAACTCTTTACTTCATCGGAAGGCAGAGTGGGCGCTTGTTAGAGCCAAGCATGCACATTGGGAGGGTGGGGACAAAGGGAGCAAACTGCTGGCTTATCAGTTACGAAAGCAACAGGTGGCCTCCTGGTTCCATGCTCTCAAGGATGTGAGGGGTCAGGTGGTCACAACACACCAGAAAATAAATGAGTGCATGCAGCTATTTTACCAACAGCTATATCAGATGCATGTCCTCTAGATCCCAATCTATTCCAAGAGCAACTGGCAAAGTTCTGTGCAGCTGCCCAAATCCCTAAACTCCCTGAGGGTCTCAGGATGGCCCTAGACAAGCCATTTACAGAAAAAGAGCTCCTGGACTCCTTAGTCAGCTGGCCAAAGCAAATCTCTGGGCCTCAATGGCATGACAACTGAGCTTTATCAAGCAATGCGCAATGAAATTAGCACCCCTCTTCTTTCTCGCTACAGGAGTCATTGCCGCTGGTATTCTCCCGCCATCCATGCATGAAACTTTAATCACACTTCTCCCAAAGAAATCAGATGATCCCAAAATTGTGCCAACTATCGTCCAATCTCTTTAATATCAGTCGACAACAAATAGTAACCAAAATGTTGGCCACCGCCTAGAAACAGTACTGCCTTCAATTATCCATCCATCCCAAGTTGGATTTACTAAAGGTCAAGCATGCAGATAATATTAGATTGGTGCTAGACCTGAAGTGGCTGGCAATGCAGTCAAAAACACCCATGGCAGCAATGGCAGTGGACCTTTCCAAGGCCTTTGATTCTGGTGAATGGCCTTACTTCTTGAAATCCTCCAACACTACGTATTTGGGCCCCTTTTCAGTCAGTGGATACGGGTGCCGTATAATACTCCGTCAGCTAGAATCCTAACAAAGAAAGATATATCCTCCTCTTTTCCCTGCAGAGGGGGACTAGACAGGGCTGCCCCCTCTCTCCTCTATTGTTTTTGGTGGCTCTGGACCCCCTTACAAGGAGACTACAGACAGTTGAGGAAGTCCACGGTATATAGGTGGGGAATAGGATTTTCCTGACTGCCTCATATGCTGATGATCTGCTTTTAATGTTAACCATTCCTAAGGAGTCCCTTCCCAAGGTTCTGGAAGTCTTACAGCAGTTTGTGCAGCTGTCTGGACTGTACATTAATCAAAAAAAGACTAGTGTAGCTCCTCTCAATATGGCCTGCACAATGTCGTGCATACATGGTCTAAACCTGGCTTGGGCCCCACATAACTTCACCTATCTCGGCATTCAAATCCCTACCAAATGGCAACATTTAGAGAGTGCCAACTTTGGTCCCTTAATAAATACCCTGATGGTGGAGATAGACCGTTGGCACTGCTTGAATCTCTCTCTAATGGGCAAAGCAGCAACAATTAGGATGCTGCTCCTACCCAGAGTAGCTTACCTCCTTAATAACCTTCCTATAGCCCTGTCAATCAGAGTGTTCCATTCGATAGAAAGATTGATTGCTTCCTTTCTTTGGGAAGGCAAGATGCCTCAGTGGAGTCAGGGCAAATTAAGGGCGCACTGAACTAAAGGTAGCATGGGACTTCCGTGGCTGCAGGGCTACCACTGGGCTTATATATCGGCTCAGGCCACTAAATGATTTGTCCCTTTCCCCTCCCCCCCACCCAGTGGTTTTAGCTGGAAAACCAGCTGATGCAGAATACTCCCTTGGGTCTACTTTTATCCAAGGCCCCCACACATTTTAACTTGATTACCCCAGTGATGGCTGAGATGAGGAAGGCGGTTAAGGCTCATGGCAGCATCCAAGACCCCAAAGTCTGCAAGTGCTATCCTTTTTGCTACATGACTCTGTGGCGTAACCCTCTTCTCATAGTGGACAATAAACCACTGGACTGGAAGGTATGCGAGAATAAAGGGATACATTATGTACAAGACCTTTACATCCCCAGTTCTTGCGTAGTGATGTCGTTTGCACAGCTTAAGGCCCAATATTCCCTCCACACTAGAGATTTTTGGAGATATCTGCAGCTCCGTGATGTGGTGCAGAAAGTCCAAAGTACATATGTAGTAGACCCTAAATGGAGCTGGATCTCATCTCTGCACCTCAAAATCTCCCAACGGGGTTTAGTTGGATGCTTCTATGGCACATGATGGGAAGCACAATGGATTACACTACAGTATGCAGGGATAGTTGGGGAGCTGAACTTCAAACCCTGATTACTGCAGACACATGGTCCCGCTGCCTCCACTTATCCCACTCTGCATACCTGGATGTGAGGAGTCAGTTAATACAACTTAAGATTCTCCTCAGATGGTATCGTACACCAGCAGCTCTCCACTCGAGGGGAATTCATCCTCGTGCAAAATGTTGGCGATGTCACCATGACCCAGCAAACATGCTGCACATCCTATGGGAGTGTGAGACCCTAGTTCCTTTCTGGAATGCCACTGCAATGGACTGCTCTGGAGTGCTGGGGTTACCGGTAGATATCTCTAACCCATTACTTTTGCTAGGAGACACTATACCAATGGGCGTTTTATCGAAACCTCTTAAAGAACGGCTCCTAGTTGTTCTCTTGGAGGCTAAAAGGCTACTACTTAGATACTGGAGACAAGTGCTACCCCCGACTATTACCCTGTGACACTCTGATGTTGCAAGGTTAGCTATTTTCGAAAGACTAACTCTCGCCAACAGAGGGCAGCTCCCCATTTATTATCAAAAATGGGGGGCTTATTTGAACTCCACCTTATGTAGGGCCCCCCTTCCTCCACTGCTTAACCCCCCTGAACAATAAGGGTTTGAAGGCGGCATAGCCTGTAGAGCAGAATGTCCTCTTGAGCTTTGATTTTGAATTGTGGTGGAGCAGATACTTCTTTTTTCACTAAACTGTAAACTTCTCCCTGCTAATGATCTGTTACTCTCTCTAATTTTCTCTACAGTATTACAAGGAAACATATAACGTTATTATGATGTTTTTCTTTTGTAGTGATGTAACTGAGGATGTATTCAATCTTTCATTCAGTTTAATCTAGCTTAAATTTATACTGATAAGATTACTTTGTTGAGACTGCATGTCACAAGCTTTTGAAGTGCAGAGTTTAGTTGATAATGAATTAAGCAAAAATGCATGACAGGGTGTGTTGTGCTGGTATAACGTCACGCCTGGGGTGATTAGGCACGAGGCCACAGACCGAGTGCGACTAATCACCCCAGAAGTGACATTATCCCAGCACAACACACACCCTGCAGTGCATTATTGCTATTATACAATGGCTTGTTTATATAAAAGAAAAAGAAAAAAACATTTTTGAAGAGATTTTTAGTTAATTTATGATTGTGGAGGTATATCAAGAAATAAAATAGTTCCATTTTGTCCAGTAGGTGGCGCTAGTGGTAAATGAATGATCCCCTCTCTCTGACTGCTCTTCCCACACACACATATACTGTTCATTCTCATTTAAAAAATATGTCAGCATCTCATGCAATTGTTTCAGTGAACTTGAACTTTCAGTGCTAGCGAGATTTGAGGGAGAGCAAGGCGTTTCATGTGAAAAGTGGTGCAGTGTATCGCGATCCATATAGAAGATGGTGGCTACTCCAGACTGGCCCACTGTCTACCCTGGGACAAATAAAGAGTTTGACTTTGTTTTTGTTTTTTTTTGGGGGGCCTGATGTAGTGGTAGCAAGAGGTCTGTGTAGCGGCGGCATTGATATTTAGAGCGCTCGCGCTCCAAACAAAGCGGGATGGAAATGTTGCTTGACGATGGCTTTTTCCCCATTTTAAACATATACTTGGTGGCATACTGTTTGTGTGATAGTGGTTGGGGGCAGTTTCTTGCCAGTGTGTGTGGGTGGCAAGTGACCGCTGATGTTGTTGTGCAGTGTGAAAGGCAGATGAGCCCATCGTGGTCATGGAGTAATTCAATTTTACATTTGGAGCAGTCATTTTGTGTGCTGGGACTAGACCTGTGATGTTGTGCTGGGATAACATCACGGGTCAAGTCCCAGACTGACCAATCAAAGGTCAGCATTTTTTCTTGACATTGTATAATTTTTATTTTATATATAGTTACAACATCACCAAGTCAGAGCAAACAAATACAAATGTGTAAGGTGTACAATCTGCATAATCACTAATAATCTCTATAACATGAGGCCCCATTTAGAACTGATCTCTCCCTATGCCTTAGCAAGGGCACGATTATTCAATGATAAAAAAAAAAAAAAGAAGGAGCCTCCACAACCTTCAAATAGGACCCAGATCATTTGAGAAACATAAAGATAGGGGAGAGGTGGGAGGTATGTGCACACTGTGTTGCCATACAGGTTCAATGTATTGTCACAGCCTTATGGGCTTAAATAAAGTTGTGGCATCTGGGTTGTGATCTCCTATGGGGATTCATTACCAAAAGATGGTAAGATGATACAATGGTGCCTCCACTCAGGGAAGTTAAGAGGGCCAGGTCACAAAGCAGTAGTAACTGCTAGGAAATTTATCAACTCACTGTGAGCTCCATTGTCACAGCCCAAGTCCCAAATGATGAAGTAATAGTTTGATCAAAGAGAAATATCACATTCTAGAAGTAACAAGTTAGAGAATCCATAATTCAAGCAACTTTTAAACAGATTCAAGAGATTTAAGTAAACAAATGGAAATAAATGAAAAATAAACAATTAATTGGGGATGGAGTCAGGTGATACCAGGGATGTGTTTTCCAAGGACCTGGGTCTTATTAAAATTCAGCCAGGCCTAGCATTTGCACGGACCAGCCAAGGATGGCCCTGGGTCTCAATAAAGATCAATCAGTCTGAGTATTTGTAAAAACAAGCTATATGAAAAATGATAGGCATTGCTGACTATTTTACAAGGCAGCTATAGGAAATGTAATTATCGACAACTAACAATTTTTAGTGTGCACTAACCACAACTAGAACATTTATTATATTTGTTCATTCTTTTTTGTAGCAAAAAGTAATGGTTAACCCTTTGAACTTTCAAACATTCCTATTTGCATCAGCTTGTAGCAACCAGAAAGTAGTAGTTCACCTTTGACCTTTTACAACTTCTACTAACCTCCATCTTTTAGCCTATGAAATTATTAGCAGCCATAAAATTGATACTTACATCTTTACTCATACCAATATGGGGCAGTACCATTTTTTAGATGACCTAAGAGTATGAAATCCCAGACTTCTGGCAAGCCAGGAGGACATTCTGAGCAGACTCTTGGAAATGACTGCTGTTGTCATAGTAGGCACTGGTTGCAGTGATGACAAGGCCACAGAGGGGTAAGAAATAGGATTAACATTTCTTTCAGGCATTGACAGCCCTCTCATGCAAAACTTTATAATTACAGGATAACTAAAGATCATATTTTTGGAGTGCTGCTTTATAACATATGTGCAAATATTTTGGTATAGGTTAGTTGGAGGCAACAGCTTTATAATATGAATGCTAATATTCCTATGCATCTTAGGCTGACTTGGCTTGTTACTCAGATTAAAAGTCTGAACTTTTAGGCCAAATGACTGCCGGGCATTGAAAATAGCTATTTTGCTTATTGCTCTTACTGGGTAAAGAAAATAATAATTTTGTCTGGACTTTAGCAGTATATCTTTCTGACATGAGATTGTGAATATGTACTTTTAACTAGTTCATTGATAAAATTATGTAATAATAATAAAAACAGCTTCAATTATGCCAGTACACTCCATGTCTGTTCTATAACATACATGTAAAATTGATGCATACTCATATTGCGTCACATAAACTGTGGTACCGGTTCTGGTACTGGTACTGGTAACACAGTAATGGGATCCCAAGAAAAGGAGCAGTTAGGGTTGAGACAGATAAAGTCTATGCAAAAGTGCCCCAGCAGTTACTTATTTACATTCCATGCAGCCTGTGTACTACCAACACAATGTCCTTGCCTGACTGTACTGTCCAAGCCCCTACCTACTCCCTACTTGTATCAATATACCTGTGTATGTGTCTAGGGAGCTCCCAGTGCTTCACAGGGTACTCAGCCAGTGAAATATTACAGGCTTAATGGAGATGCATGTGATCATTGGCATTAGTGCACTTAAGTAAATAAAAAATTGGTGGCAAACCTCAAAATTCTAATTCTGGCCAGATAGACAAGTCCAATGATCTTATAGTTGCTTTGGGGGACTTTTAGAACTTTATACAGAAACTGGATTGGGTTGCAGAACCTAGTAGGCCCTGTTCAGTTAATCACTGTTACCCTCCATCACACAACAGCAGTGGCTTCAGTTTCAGCGATGACAACTGTTTTTAATATTGCCATTTCTGGCTATCCTTCTTTCATCTTTTTATGCACCTGCTCACCATCCCCTTGAAACAACACTGCAAATGGCAAAAAATGATGGGGAATTTTGCTGGAAGTATTTGTATGCTTAGGTAGGGATAACGGTAATTGTAAGTCCACTATTTAAATGAAGAATTACTACAGCAGTATCTGGTCACTGGTCAGAATTCAATTAAAAATCCATAATAGTGAGTTCTAAGTTCTTTTGCATATTTTTTAATTTATATAATTGAAACAGTAGTATAGTGAACCCAGA
This sequence comes from Neoceratodus forsteri, assembly GCA_016271365.2. Taxonomy (NCBI): domain Eukaryota; kingdom Metazoa; phylum Chordata; order Ceratodontiformes; family Ceratodontidae; genus Neoceratodus; species Neoceratodus forsteri. The sequence continues at coordinate 235,589,296 of CM028132.1, read as the reverse complement.
AGTAACCTTTGTGTTTTTTTTTCTTAATTGGAATAATGCAGTTCTGCTTTTCTTTCCTGTCACCCACGACAGCAAGGCAGCTCACTCAGAACCAGATAGCTGGTGGCTAGCGGAGTAGGGTAAGTAAATCAGGTCCCAGAAACTGCTCCTCAGCATGTTAGATAACACCTTTCCCTCTTCAAATGCCTATGCTGTGCTGGCTTGCACTTAAGGTGGGCTCGATTCACAAAACACAGTGCAAGCCACACCAACAGTGGCTTGTGCTGATTGCTGGTGCAACAGAGACCCTGCACCCAGTTCTCTATTGGGTAGGGTCCTGTTGGCAAAGTCCCACAGCTTGCAGCAACTGTGGCTCTGCGCCAAACAGATGGCATATCTGGATGGTTGCTGCAAACTGCGAGGCAGCCGTGCACTAATCTTAAAAAATATTTATTCATATTACTTGACAAAGCTCGAAGAAGGGGTGAGATAACAGAAAAAGAATTTCAATATGTTTGGTCAGATCATCCTGTTATTCCAAGTTTTTATGCACTACCAAAGGTGCATAAAAACAATGTAGATCCACCTGGTCACCCTATTGTTAGTGGACCTAATTCCCTCACTCAAAAGTTAGGGAAATTTGTTGATTTCTTTTTGCAACCATATGTGTCTTCCTTAGAATCTTTTATTAAGGATAGTGGTGATTTGTTAAGTAAATTGCAACATCTTAAATGGAAGGATACCTATTGTTGGTTATCAATTGATGTAGAATCACTTTATACATCTATTGTTCACCACCTGGGTATAGCAGCTGTTTTTTTTTATTTTCTAGAGAATTCCACTATTAGAGATCAAATACCAAAAGAATTTTGATACAGGCTATAGAATTTATTTTGACACATACTTATTTTGAGTTTGAGGGTAATTTTTTTTTCTTCAAGGGGAACAGCTATGGGGGCTTCAATGGCCCCAAGTTATACAAATCTTTTCTTGGTTATTGGGAACATATTACAGTTCTTAATAAGTTAAATAATCCTTTTGTTAGTCATATTACACATTGGTTTCATTTTGTGGATGATATCTTATGTATTTGGGATGGTGATAGTGGTTTGATTTCACCTTTTTGGATTGGTTAAATAATAATGAGTTAAATCTTCATTTTATTTATTTGCATGAAAATGTTTCTATTTCCTTTCTTGATCTTTTACTTTCAGTTAATCAAGAATCAGATACAATAGAAACATGTTGTTTTCGTAAATCAACTGCTACGAATTCTTTGTTATTAGCTAATAGTGCTCACCCCCCTGGTCTAAAAAATTCCATTCCTTATGGTCAATTTTTATGTTTAAGGAGAAATTGTAGTTCAGATTCTATTTTTTCTGAGCAAGCAAATGATTTAACTGAAAGGTTTTTGGAAAGGGGTTATGATTTACATTTATTAGAACAAACAAAGGAACAAGTAAGCAGAATTTCGAGGAATAGTCTTTTAAAAGGAAAAAATGGAGAAAATGATTCAGAACATCAGCCTTCTACCTTCATTACCCAATACAATCATTTAGCTGGACAAATTGTTAATTTTATTTATAAAAATTGGCCTATTTGGCTGAGTGACAGTGAGGTTAGTAATGCAGTGGGTTTAAAACCAAGGGTTACATTTTCAAAAGCTGAAAGCCTAAAGGATAAACTTGTACAAAGTCGTATGAAGAAGGTTAAAAGTGTTAGCCATACACGGCTACCTATTAGATCAAATGGCTTTTATAAATGTTACATGTGTAATGTATGTAAATATGCTAGCAATAAACATGATGCATTTGTGCACCCAAGAAGCTCTGATGTAAAAATTCAGATTAGAGAATTAATTACTTGTGACACATTATATGGTATATGTTCTTTAGTGCACTTGTGGTCTGATTTATGTTGGCAAAACTATCAGGCCACTCAAACAGCATGTACAGGAACATGTTTGTTCCATTTTGAATAATAATAGAAACACTCTATTAGGTTCTCACTTTTCGGAGTTTCATCAGTCTGATCCAAGTTTTTGAAATTTATGGGTATCAAACACATTTATCCTTTTGTTTGCAGGAGGTGATAGATCAGATTGGTTGTTTCAAAAGAAAGTAAATGGATTTGTAAGTTAAATTCTGTTAGACCAAATGAATTAAATAATCAATGGGACCTTAAACATTTTCTTAAAGATAGCAACTGAGCATAACGGCTTTTTTCTGTACCAATGTCTTTTGTTTTTGTTATTTAAAGTGATTTTTTTGATCAAGTATTGATTATTATATTAGTAATGTTGTTGATTTATTTCTAGATTCTCACCTTGAACCTGGAATCTACCTGTTTGGACCTTTATTTTTGAGTTTTTGTTGGAACTTGCTTAGTTACTAGGGGGTCCTGTTGTGATGTTATGAATTTTTGGGTAGATTTGTTTTGGTAATCTGCTATATTGCTTTGTTCTATGATTTAAAGTAGTAACATTTTTGCACCTCTGGTGCTTTTTAATATAGCAGCCTTAGGACTTTAAAACATTTTTGAATCTATTGTAAGTGGTGAAATAAATGCTTTTTTTACTACTTTACTTATAACTATAAATCTAATGTTGTAATTATAGATATATTAGTTTGAGGACATAGCTATAATGGCAGTTTAGAGTGTTATTTATAATTAGAGTTATTTTTTAGGTGTGATTACTAATGGGTACGGGGTTCTTTAAGAAATATTTTGTCTCCATGTGCTATAAGCTTTAATTGATATAATTGCTGAATGAATGATGCTATTTAAGAGATGTTTTTCCAGACTAGTACCACCCCCTGATGAAGACTTGTTAAGAGTCGAAGCGCTGGGCATCTAGTTGATGTTTGAACTACCACTATATGTTCTTTTATGTCTGTAATATGGTATGTTGCCAGTAAAAATAAGTATTTTTCAAATGAACATACTTGGTGCTGCTTTGTTTTTTGCCTTATGATATATGTCTGGCTGGTTGCCTAGATGTAGCATAACACCAGACCGGATAGAGCACTGTTGCTTGAATTTGCTTTTGAAAGTACACCAATCTAGGACATCCCTGGTGGTTAGCAGTCACTCTCCCAGCCCTGTTCCCCTTATGTTAATATGAAACACATCCCTGGTGGTCTAGCAGACCCCCCCCCCACCCTGATCTGCCCATATTAAAAATATATATCCCTTTCTCTGGTACTCTAGCAGACCCCCTCAGCCCCAATCCACCTTATTAATATTATAATCACTTTCCCTGGTGGTCTAGTGGAAACCATGCCCACCCACCCCAGTAGGCAGTGCCCCACCACCCAGTTCCCCCATTCCATCCCCAATCCAGTGACCAGCACAGCCCTCAGCTCTCCACCATTGCTGGCCACTGACTGAGCTACCAGTAATCCTATATTGTACACAGTATGTGTTCATTGATTGGCAGCCCACTGTCAGTTAATAAATGCATACTGTATACAGTACGTGATCATTGACAGCTCAGTCGGCTGCAAGCTGTGGTGGAAAGTGGAGGGCTGTGCTGGTAGCCAGCTTGGGGATGGGATGGGGGAAGTGGAGTGGTGGGGCACTGCCTGCCAGGGTCTACTAGATCACCAGAGAAAGTGATTATTATATTATATGGACAGATCAAAGATAGGGAAGGGGGCTCCACTAGACCACATGGGAAAGTGTTTATGATATAAATATGGGCAGATTGGGGTTAGGTAGGGGGTCCACTAGCCACCAGGGAACATGATTATCATATTAATATGGGCAGATCGGGATAGGGAAGGGGTCTACTAGACTCCCAGGGAAAGTGATAAATATTTTATTATGGGCAGATTGGGGTGGGGGTCCTCTAAACCGCCAGGGACATGCTTAATTTTAATAAAAGTAGACGAGGATTGGAGTGCTACAGCACATGTTCCGTACCACCCAGGGAGGGCTCCAAAAGTGGTGCAAGTGCTCTAACTCTTCCAAATGGTGAATTATAGTACCTTAGACCAGCCCTGGCTGGTCTAAGATGTACGAAATGTCACCCTATGAGAGGGTTTATGGAATCATGACTTAGGGGATATGGCAGCTTGCATCTGCTGCATAGCCCCTAGCACCATGGTGCAGCCCATTTTGTACTGCAAGGACAGCGCAAGCCCCCTTTAGTGCACACAGCCTGCAGTTAATGCAGAATGCATTTGAGAATTGCTTCCAGTGCATCTTTTGGTGCAAGGGGCACTTTAAGCCATTCTATGTGGTGCAAGCTCATTGTGCCATTCTGGGAGCTTTGAGAATTGGGTCCTGTACAGTATGTCAGCCTTTTTGTACAGATAGGAAAGCACTACCAGAGCTGGGCATGTTCTACATAGAAAACCCAAGCACACAACCTCTCCATTGGCCAAGGTCAGATGCCAGTTTCAGGAACAGGTGTATCAAGTAGGCAGCCTTCACTTAACAAATTTGTTTGCAAACTTCACAAAGTACAAAGTACAGATTTCATGAAGATTTTGGCAGATGACGTGGCACTTTTTCAAGTGAAGTCATATAAATTCACCAGTGAAGTTGTAACTTCACAATAATGTAGGCTTACATCCTGTGAAAAAAAATGACACTTTGCAGGAAAACTTATTCTGACATAAATAAATGGGAACTTCACAAAGTAATTCATGAAGGCAAATTTCAGAACTTTGCTGTAACTTTGCTGGTGAAGTAAAACTTTGCAACATCCCTAGGCACAGGAGAAGGTTTGTCCATTGGCTCCATAACAATTTACTGGATCCCTCTACAAAGTAGACTGGTGTTGTCCTCCTATCTACAAGTAGGAGTTCAATCCAAGGTTAGTTCAATTTAGTACAAGCTTTATTGTCCACCAAGACAGAACAGTGTGCTGACCTTGGGCCAGTCACCTGAGAATAGAATGCCCCAGTGCTTCTCCAGTCAAGGCTTCATCAGAGGGCAGGTTTCCAAGAGACTACAAGTCCCTTAAATAGTCACCTTCATATGACATCATCAATTACATCACCTATGGTCCTCTGGTAGCCCATGAGTTCACTGGTGCTCTGAAGTAGCTCTTAAGTAGCTTTGCTGACCAATTGGTTTCTTACTGCCCTTGGACTCTGACTGACAGAGATGGGAGTTGAGGTGTGTAAGATGGTGGAAGACATCAGTCTCAAAGGCACAATCTCCAAAAGTTCTTTTCAAAAGGTATGAGTCCCTTAAAACTCACTTTTACACTCGCCCATGTCCAGCACAACTATGTGTTAACATCCAGTTTGTCAGGCCACAGTTAGGGGAAATCTTCCACTCGTTGCAAACATTGACCATGCTGTGCAGCAGCTGCAGGCCTATTTTTGTTCTTGCACATCTAGTCCAGGCACAGGAGGTACCAAAGAAGTAGCACTCCTCTTCACTTAGTCCAAGACCCCCAGGGAGGCAGTCTGTAGTCCTTGGAGGTTGCAGGGAGTTGAGTTCAGTTTATTCATTTTTAGAGCACTCTATCTCATTATGATCCTAGGTGCTTTACAAATGCCAAAATAATGTAGACAGAATTTAAAATGGAATAAGCATACAAGATATAGACCAAACATAATAAGTTAAAAGGAGGGGAAAGCTTCACTAAATAAAAATGTCTTCAGATCCCTCTTGAAGGCACTAACTGTGGTGGCTTCTCTAAGTGACTGAGACAGTGAATTCCACAGGGTAGGCAATGGAGCTGACAAAGCCTGGGCACTGGATGATTTTAAATGAACCCTGGGAATCACTAGGAGGCCCTCAGCAGACTGGAGGGGATGAGAAGGATGGTAGGGCTGTAGGAGGTCTTGCAGGTAATTGGTCCCCAGATCATGTGTGGCTTTATAGGTCAGTAACCCAACCTTGAAGGTGATCCACCACCTAATAGCCAGTGCAGAGAGAGCAGTGCAGACATAATGTGACATGACCTCGGAAGGTCAGTCAACAGCCTGGCTGCCGCATTGTGCACCAGCTGGAGGTTGTGAAGTTCAACCCCCAATAGCCCTAGGTAGAGGGTATTGCAGTAATCAAGTCATGATGTCATGAAGGTATGAACTAGTGATGGCAGATCACCCAAGGGGATCAAGTATTTAATCCTGGTGATGTTTCTAAGGTGGAAAAAAGCACTCTGAACCATGGCCAAAACCTGAGATTCTAGTGTTAGGCCACTATTCAGTACAATGCCAATACTTTTCACTTAAAAGAGGTGAGCAACTGGGAGTCAAAGCCTAAGCCCAGTGGTTCAACCAGCCTGCACACCAACCCTCAAGTGACTAGGTTCTATCACCAGAACTGCTGTCTTATCCGGGTTTAACCTCAGCCAATTGGCACTCATCCAGTCCTGGACCTCAGCAAGGCACCAATTAAAAAACAAGACTTCATTCTGTTGTTTGGGTGCATAAGACAGGTACAACTAGGTATCATCAGCATAATAATTAAAACTCAGTTTGTACCATCTTATAATGTCACCTAGTGGTATATACACCACAAACAACATGGAGGACAAAATGGAACCTTGCAGGACCCCACACGGCAAGAGCAGTGGTCAAGAGGAAAAAAGTATTTGAGACCACCCTCTACATCCTGCCAGTGAGGAAAGAATGGAACTGGTTAAGGACCACACTAGAAAGTCCACAATGAACCCTCAGGTGATCCAAAAGCACTCCAAGGTCCATGGTGTCAAATGCTGCTGAGAGATCAAGGATAACAAGAATGGACCACCCTCCTCTATACCTCACCACCAGAAGATCATTAAGCACCCAAACCAAGGCAGTCTCAGTACTGTTCCTTTTCCCAAACCCGACTGGAGAGGGTCATAGATATTATAAGAGGTCATCTCATTAAAGATAGTGAGCGGCTTTAAAAGAGGCTGGGATAGGCATGGGGGAAGATAAGAATCATGGGTAGAGAGGATGGAAGGAGTGGGGAGGGAGGGAGGACAAGAACATTAGCTCAAGCTGTGGACCCTGCAATATGAGCAGACTTGATTGACCAAATGGCCTTCTTCTGCTGGCTACTTTGTATGTTCATATGTAAATTAGCAAATGGGCCTCCAGCTGTAAAGCCACCACCTTCTCAATAACCTTGTCTAAAAATGGAGGGCTAGAGATGGGTCTGTAGTTTGCCAGGCAGTCTGGGTCTAGCAACATTTTTTTCAAGACAGGCCTCACCACCTTTTCCTTAAGGGGCTCAGGAAAGACACCCATCACTAGAGAACAATGGACTATCCTAGAAAAGACTGGGCTGATGGATTTGACACACTCTACAAGAAGGCATGTTGGACCTGCGTCCAAACTACAATAGGTGGGTCTCAGTTCATGGATGACCCTAATTAGATCCTCTACTGCCACCTGGTCAAAGTCAAATCAGACAGATGGAATGCCCTCCACAAACACTGACTCACCACTGCAAGTCCCCATGGAGGTGCCAACAAGGTCCTAGATCTGACAGAGGAAACCTTATCAGCAAAAACAGAGCAGACTCATCACATTTGGAGTGTGAAAAGCTCTAACCAGATGCCTTCTTATGGAAATTGCTGTTTGATACTCTCTGTAGTGAGGCATCAAACAAGCTTATCCCCATCAGACCAGGATCTCTACCAATGATTTTCCAAACTTTGGCCTCTCACCTTCAACTCCCTGAGAGTCCTATCAAATCATGGGGATTCCCAGCGTGAGGTGAGGGGTCAAATATGGACTGGTGCGATGGAGTTGAGAGTGCCTGTTATGGCCTTATTATAGGTTGACACCAATTCCCCCAGCTCCATGCAAGCTCTCATCACACCTGATAGATCCAGCACCACCGTAAGACTCTCTGGGGTTAAACCCCTGGTAGGGCAGTATTGAACCATCTCCATAGGGGAAGGTCTATCAGAGGGAGCTTCAAATAAGAATATCACAGTATAGTGGTCTGACCAAATGATTGATTCCACGATGAGGTCAGTGACCTCTAATCCCAGTGAGAATACAAGGTTCAGAGAGTGACCATGTGAGTGGGTTGCAGAGGTAACCACCTGTGTCAGTCCCAGTGATTGAATCAATCAGAGGAAGTCTTTTCCAAACAGCAAAAGTTCATCGTTGATCCAAGCATTGAAGATGCCCAGAATTATAAATCGGGCAACTCCAAGACAAGTTCGACCATGAAGTCTGTGACTTCCTGTAATAATTCCTTCTCATGCTCCAGAGGGCAGTAAATGAGAAGGATCCTGCAACCTACACCTGCAACCCTTTGAGTGGCCATACATTCAAAAGGCCTAGTTGTTTCCACTGGGAGAGCCATGAAGTTTAAATCTGATTTAAAACAAATAGCCACACCTCCACCCCTGTGATCCTTTCTTGGGCAGTGAATCACTGAGAACCCAGCAGGAACCACCGATTCCAATACTGGGCCAGAATTTTCATCCAATAAGGTCTCGGTGATGCAAGCCAGGTCAACTTAGAGACAGATCAGCTATAATAGCTGCCTTGTTTCTAATGGACCTGGCATTTACTGCTTACCGAGAAGAATAGGTAGATTAGTCTGGTCCTTTGAGTACCTGCCCACTGAAAGTAGAGCCCTTCAGAATGGGAAGAAGACAGGGAGGACCTCTGTCATGAACCCATTTTGCCCCAGGGTGCCTCATAGAGATCACCACACCTATCTGTCCACCTCCTGCATCATTTCCCAAGACCAGCCTTATAGACTCCAAGTCCTCCTTTTTCAGACAGTGCTTATTGCCCTACAATGTCCATAGATGTCAGATGACAAAGAAGGACAATCAAATGGATGAAGACCCCGAAGGTGGGATGGTGAAAATCGCCTTCTAATGGGATCTGCTGACCAACACATTCTAGATCCACACTACTCCTATTATAGAAGCAATTTAAACAATTTAGACTTACACACTTCTAATCAGCTACCCTCCTTAAAATAAGCACTACAGATAAAGCAACCCGAACATATAGTACAAGTCAAACAGGATAAAATACAAGTTAAAATGTACACAATAATATCTAACAATAAAACATCCTGTCACATATTACATGTGCACGCATGCACACACACACACACACACACACACACACTTACACGCACATCAAACCCCAAACCAACTCCAAACAACCCCTATGACAACAATAAGGGAGTCCAAGACTTAAGGAGTGGTCACCAGAGTCAGTCCCATAGAATACTCTATGCAGAATATCGGACCCAGTCACTGAACAGTAAATACCCCAACTAGTCCTGCCAATGACAGTTCCCAAAGTAAATCACAAGCAGAGCACAATCAGAGAATGAGATAAAAAACTGTTCCCAGTCACCATATGGCCCTTTCATGGCCCAGTGAGAAGTTCAATTTTGAGTTCTCATCAACTCCAGTCTTTCATCGTATGACAGAGGCTGCTTTAACCAAGCAAGACAGAAAAAAATGTCTTAGAAGATTCAAGTTTCTGGAGACACCAGAAGCCCTCTCACAGCCCTGGCTCACAAATCCTTTACCAGGCAAGATGTATCTAAATGTTTTAGGATTCTCAGCTCTGGAATCACCAGAAGCCCTCTCACAGCCCCAGCTCACTTCCGTACAAATCCTTAGCTCTCAATAGTCACTTTACCTGCACAGAGGATGTCTAGTCAGTCTTCCCATGGTTACAGGCTCCAACAGACAAAAGCCACAAAAATGAGTCCCTGACTAAAAACAAAAATGCTGGACTCCTGACATTATATCACTCAGATTCCTCTCTAACACTACCCACTAAACCTCAATGCTAGCTAAAAATAAGTCAAAATGGAGTTTGCTAGCCTGGGTGCCAGGTTTTGAAAATGTTGTGGGTGCTCAGGTAATTATAAAGGTCGAGGGTCTTGGGGCCACCTAGGTCCCCAGAAGTGATAGGATACTTAATGCTTTGTGGTGCATTTTGAGGGGTATTTTGAGGAGTGGAGACTAGGAGGGAGGTTTCTAGGAGTGTCCACTGGACTCTTCCCTCTCGGGGGGGAGGGCATTGGCATCTGCAGGCAGATTGGGAGCTGTGCTAGGGGACATGAAGCCTTGACATGCCATTGCACATTTCCGCCTCAGGTTACCACTCCCACAAGCAAATCAGGGTTGAGTGGGGTGTGCCAAGAAAACTGGAGCATGCCCCCTGCTCTGACTGGATGATGAACACTGGCCCTGCAACACCACGGTAGCCCAGGATAGCCCTGTACTGACCCATCACCACTGCTGATTGCCAGGCTAAGCAGTTGTGCCTCTGGGCATGTCTACCCCGGGGGGGAGACCCATCAAATGAAGAGTTTCAATCTGGTCATCTGAGTGATCAATAGGTGGTTATGGGGGGCAGCGGATGGTGACTGGTGGAGCAGGGTAGCTTGGGACCTCTGTCAGGGCCAAAGCAGTGGCTGGCCAGGGGGGTGGGGATAGCAATGATCTTTCTCTGGTGCAAATAAATGAAATGTCATCCTACTTACTCAGGTCTATACTTAAGTCTGTGAGGCAGAAGAAGCCTACTGTTCCCATCAAGACTGCAAACACACACACACACACACACACACACACACTGCTGTTCTTTCTAATAACATGTATAATTCATATCTTTTATTTTAATTTTAGTCTTTGGTAACTGGGTAAGGCCCACAAGGCACAAGTGCCTGTTTTCAGGGGTGACCTGGGAGCACTGGGCAGTTAAGTGACTTGCTCAGAGTCACACAGCATGCAAGTGGAGGTTGTGAGAATCAAACTCAGGTCTGGTCTGCTGGATGTATCAAGCTTGTTCACACCTCATTCCTCTAACCTCTAGGCTATATTGCCAGCAAATCTCTGGCAGAATAATGTCCTGTCATTAGCTAAAATATCTCTGGCAGAATAAAGTCCTGCCATTAGCTGAAATAGGATGTGATGGTGTACTTGACACCACAATATTCTAAGCACAAGAAGGGGCTTCGGGATAAACAAGGAGGGTAACAGAGCCAGGCACTATACAAATGCTTTACAATTTAATGAAAATCACCACAAACAATAAATTCTGTGGCATACACCATATAGTATATTGTAGTAAAATTTAAGCTCTGTGAAAATTGTGGACCATGGAATTACAGAATTCCAAGGGCCTTGGTTGTAATATTCAACAGGAGGTCACCCTTCTCTCTTCCAAGCTATGCAGCTGACGTTTTCCAGACTTGCATCATACATCATGTTTCTCAATCCTACACCAGCTCTTTAGCCCTTCTCTGCACCCTCTCCACAGACGGTCCACCTTAGCAACATCCTTCCTCAAGTTCACGGTGCCCAAAATTGCATACAAAAATCTAAATAAGGCTGCACAGTGAGCAAAACAAAATTATTTCTGCTACTGCTGTTATACTGCTATGTTATGCTGCTTATTAGACTTCTAAATGTTCTAATAGCTGCCTGCTCACACTGCCAAGTTTTAGATAATTTATTATGATGCCAAAATCTTTCTCTTGACAACTTTTCTTGAGTTGAAGAGCCTTTTAATAAAGTAACAAGTAGCTTCACTACTTTTTGAACCCAGAAATACATCATCACACATTTCTCTACAGTAAACTTCATACTCCATTGCCAAGTATCAGCCCATTTCATCAAAGTGACCAGATCACCTTGTAATGAAACTACCATGTTTGGCACTGGCTTCCTTTTCCTAAAGAGATGGACTAAAATCTAGAGTAAAAAAATGCACACATTACAAATAGCATCTTTCATACAGAGTAATTGCAAGAATATACCTTTAGTCTTTGGTAACTGGGTAAGGCCCATTAGGCACAAGTGCCTGTTTTCAGGGGTGACTCGGGAGCACTGGGGTGGTTGTGACTTGCTCAGTTACACAGTACGGAGGAGATTGTGGGACTCCAACCCAGGTCTGCTGGATGTATCAAGCTCATTGACAGCTACTCTAACCTCTTATCTGAAAAGCAGGACTGTTGTTCCAAGTGTCTGCATGGTTTAGCTGGTTGTACAGCCTCCTCAGAAAACATTATGCCTTCTGGTCCCACAGGTAGACTAAGTTGGCTCCTAGGGTAGCCTGTAGCAGTGTAAGGGGTGCTGTACTCTCACTTAGCCATTGTACCTTCTAGGCACATTTCACAAGAATATGACATTTTACTGCAACAAAATATCGGATCTAATCCAATTAAAACATGGAAACCGAAGGAGACCGATTGGGCAATATATTGTTAACAGTGAGCAGTATTTTGGTCAACATATACATATTTTTTTATCAATAATATTTTTTCTGGAAAACATATCAAGATGGCAAATGTTCTACCTCCTCCTCAAACAAGATAGAGTCCTCCTGACCGATTCCCGATGGCACGTGCTATGCAGTACCTCCGCACTCTAACCTGCAGTTCCCTGAATGGGGGCGGGATAGAAGGACCATTGGAAGCAGCTGCAGCGAGCATCCCGATTCTCACCTCACATGACCCCTCATTGACTGGTCATGTGTCTTGGGACTTCTGACTTGTTGTTTATGCCACTGGGGGAGCCAAAGAGAAAGGAGGTCTGCCACACACGCAGAAAAGTGACTGAGTATTGACTGTCAGGGAGAATGAGCCTAAAAGTCTGGACCAGGAGCATGAATGCATGTGGCAGCAGCGGCAGCAAGGGGTAGCTAAGTTCACAGAGTTTAATTAACATATAGGTATGGCAGGGGAAGGATCGGGCGAGGGTGGTGCCCTGGTGGGGTAAATGGGCTGTCTGCAGTGCCACCTAGAACAGGATTTAAACAAAATATATTGGTAAAAAGCATTGAGGGTGCACATTTTAACTTTTGGGTGCTCAACACCTGAGCACCACGCTGCCGGTGCCCCTGTTTGCTAGTAATATAAAAAAGTAATAGGACTCCCTACTAAGACTCTTTCAGGCAGCCTAGTGTGGCCACCATCTTGTATAAACAAGAACAAGGGAGCATCAAAATGTCCACAGAACAAAGCACTCCATGTTTGGCAGTACAGGTAAACTCCACGCTCAATTTGTGGATTTTCCTAGAAACAGGATACCCTCCCAAATTTTACCTGCCCTAAAACTGTACAATGCAGAATTTCATGAGGACTATAAATCCTGTATTTTCTGAATTTGTGGTGAATTCAAAAGTCAGAAAGTTTGCTAGTTCAAACTGCAAGTTAATTCAAAATATAATCATGCAGTCAGAGAACAAACCTGATAAAGCATGTTCATATTAGTTTATCAGCCTTGGGCTCCAGTATCCACTTTCTTATTGGACCCCCAAACCAATGTTTCACATGGGTCCCCTCCACCATAGTCTGACTCAGACCATGGGCCTGATATTTAGAAATGCACAAAGCATAGCACAAATGTTTGCACTGCTCTTTGCTATTCCTCAGAGGTCCCAGGATGCTACATTTAGTCTGGTGCTACCTGACTGAATATAAGGCCATGTTTGTGCAGTGCTAAGACAGGTAGCACCGTCCCAACATGGCTCCTAGAGTTGGCCTCAACAGTTGATAGTGCCAGAGTGCTATTAACAAATTTCAAAGGACCCATTAAATGTGCCCATTGGGTATACAAGGCACTAAGGGCTGAATGCGCCTTACTATGGGCTCATTTGCATGGGTAACAGAGGCAGGTAGTGGAGCACTGCCTCCCCAGCCAGGATAGCCAGTAGCTATCCTTGGTGCTACTCTATCCCCCTGATCCCAGCCCCATATAATAAACATTATTCCCTGGTGTTAGTGGTCCCCCCCAACCAATACCCACCCCTGTATTAGAAATGTAATTCCCTGGTGCTAGTGGCTTACCTTCTGATGCCAAGCCCTGTATTAGAAATGAAATTTCCTGTTCTTAGTGGCCCCCCACCCTCTGATCCAAACCCTGTATAATAAAGATAATTCCCTGGTGCTAGTGGTCCTCCCCTCCTCAGTGCCCAGCCCCCTATTTGAAATGTAATATCCTGGTGCCAGTGGTACCCCCCCATCCCTCCGATCCTCAGACCCAAGTGTAGAATGAGAATTCCTGGTGCTAGTGGTTCCCCCTTTGCCCCCAACCACCAGTCAGGAATTAAATAACAAGCCATAGACACTGCAGAGCTACACTCCAGGAAACAGGGAGATAGTGGTAGTAAACAAATGTAGGCAAACTTCTCTTATGAATGCAAATGTTTTTTGTTAAAACACTCTCAGACACCATCAAAGAAAATAATCAGACCAGCACAGGACTGTAACCAGGTACCCCAGTACTTCGCTTCTTTGAGCTTCCTCTTGGAGGGGGATGGTAACATGGAGGGGATAAAGTCCATAAATACCGTCAATTGGTATCATCAGTATGTCTCTCTAATGAAAAAATATAAAGCGATACATACAAAAAGGACTTGCTTTGAATACATTTGTTGCACATTTTACATTAAAATTCACCATTGAGTATAAGTGATACATTCTTACAAAAACAAATGATTCAAAGTAGAAAGCAACAAAAATATAGGTATTAGCATAACATTTCCATTTGGTGAAATTCCATACGTTCATAAAATGCCTAATTTAACTATGGAATGAAAATCAAAGCAAACAGCAAATCAATTAGGGGCTTGTCACAGGCATGCACAAACAAACTGGGACTTCGGGTTTCTGTGGTACAGCAGGAAAATCCTGCACCTCCAAATAACTCTGGCTGTGAAAAGAATAGAAGAAAAATTAGCTAGAAAACACAAATATAGGAATAGGTTACATATTCAGAAGAGTGAAACATAATCAATAGGGCTTCATTAAATCCAATTGTAAGGCTGTGTGAGGTGGGGTGCTCAGGGCTGGAGGTGTTAACAAGGTGGCTTGATAAGATGTTACTGGAGAATGCACATTACAAGTAGCGTTTTAAATCCCAGCTAGAATTCAAGCCAGCTGGTTGTGTAACAGCCTCAGATAGCCTGTTCCACCAAAAGTATAGGGACAGCTTATTAAGTTTCATTGTAGATATAAATTTAGTAGTTAAGGATGCAAGTTCAAAACCCAGAATAGATAGGAGCTGCCAGATATATGTGGGTTGACCCTGTAGTAATAAAAAGACTATATATAGCCTCAATAATTTTAACATAATGAAAATCAGCAGTTTAAAATGAGTTTATTAGTAAAATACGCTGTAAGCATATTATATTTAGGGGGATTCTGTCACAGCTTTTAATGTACTAGAATGCAACGTTGTTTAATGCCATTACTTAATATAAATGTGTCTAGAAATGAATGTGTGAAATGTGTTAACTGATTTAAATGATTTTTGTAGTATAAGATACAGTAAAGTGAATAGGATTTGGATTCTGGGGTATCTGACAGAAGGGTCAGTGGGCTGACTGGAAGTAGGTAGCCTACTAGTCACTGTACACCCTTAAGGACACAGTAATTGTATACCAGGGGTGTCTGGCAGAAGGTGTTGGTGGACTGACTGATCGGAGGCATGGCCCAGTAGTCACTAACTGCCTTAGTTCCATGAATGCAGTGTACACAGCAATTGGATACCGAGGGTATCTGTGGAAGGATTCAGGGAACTGACTGCATGGAGGTATGGCCCATTAGCTACTGATTACCTTAGTTCTACAGTACAAAAGCTCAGGGATGAAGGCTTAGGTGGTGCTTATCCTGGGAAAGTGTGATATCTGGAGGGCTGGTGGGAGGTGAGTGCCAACAGTCTCAAGGGTGTTTTAATAGTGAATAGTGGGGTGGAGATACCCTCCTGGGATATACAGAGAATAAGAATAAGTGATTGATGCACAAGAAGTGTTGTTTTATCTGAATTTTAACTGTGCCATTTTGGCTGTATTTGCAAAATGTCTCAACGTTCAGTAAACATTTACCTTTTGCTCATCTACCCAAGTGTCAGACTCCTTACTTGCAGTACCATTGGCTCATATTCCCGAAGGTCTCAAGGTCAGTCCAGTGCAGATTTCCTACTCTTGGCAGCTCTAAGCTACTCCAGTTGTGGCGGTAAGGTATTGTACCAGGTAGTACCCAACTGGGGAAGGGTTGTCACAGGGAAGGGACAAAGAATCTGATGTCACCTATCTCTGTGTGGAATAGTCCCATCTGTGGCCAGGGATTAATACTAGTGGGTGTGTCATCACAAAGCAGCACCCAATGCACTGTGAATATTTTCTATTTACTTTGCATGAGGTTACCACAATAGCCAGAGTGACCAGTGCCAGGCTAAGCCTTACCATGGAATACTCTAAATTACTCTTTGTTTTGAATTTGAAGAAGAAGAAGAAGAATCAGCATTTATATAGTGCTTTTCATACATCCAAAGTGCTTTAAGCAATGCTAGACTGGTAGTTAAGTGACTGAATGTGTGGTGGTGGATATCGCACATCATCACCCACACACACCTGGATAATTGCATGAAAAGGTTTATGGAAGGAGAATGTTGGCCAGGACACTGGGAGTGTTCTTTACTCTTTAGAAAGTTCCTGGGTTCCTTTACTTCCACCTGGACACCCACCAGGACAACACCAGGATGGGCAGAAGGGACCTTGGTTTAACGTCTCATCCGAAGGTCGGCACATCCCAGCAGTACAGCACCCCCAATACTGCACTCGGATGCCAGCGATTTTAGGTGCAAGTCCAATCCTGTGTGGGACAAGAGCCCATGACCTTCTGGTCCAGAGGCAGATGTGCTACCAACTGGATCCACGCTTTGGCAGAAGACCCTTGAAATTTTTCTGTCTCAGGAACTTAGTGTTACACTATACACTAAAAGGGTGTATTTCTTGCAAAATCACCTGTGAGTTCAAAGATTACAGTGGAGTTGGCTCAACTTTGCCAGGCCTTGGCTACTATAAAGTTCGCTCTGCCATTGGGTATGAGAAGTAGGTATGGATTTGGGACTCTCAGGAATGGTGGATGAGTGTGAGGAACGTAGAGATATAGGAGGAGCACACAGTATAGATCCAGTTGTGGGAGTTGGAGTGAAATTTCCTTCTGTGTAAGCACCAAAATTTAATCAGAGAATCAGTGACTCACCTGTAGCATAGAGTATTGATGATGCCTGTAAGACTTGATAGGAGTTTTACCAGAGAAGTGCCTATAGAAACAAGGTAATTTGATTCTGAAGTGGTGGAAAGAAGAATGAGCTGTAAGCTATAAAGGTGTATGGAGAAGAAGCTGGAAGTTTTCATGGACAAGGTCATAAATAGCCTGCAGAATTTAAATAGTGCATGAAAAAGAAGAAAGTACATCAAATGATGGATGTGCAACTGAATGTGAAGCATGGAGACTCTGATGAGGAGGAGTGAAGGCCAAGAAAATCCACAAGGAAGCCCAAACTTGTCACAAAGTTATGAGAGAGCCATGATTTCTATAATTCCTATTCTTCTCATATTCAGTGGAGAGAGGAAGGAGGATGCTTCCAAATTTCTGAATTTCTCAACCATTTTGAACATATATTACATCAAACTCAAGTGCCAGAAGAAACACGGGTACAACATTTCGAGGGAGCTGTTTGAGGTGTCACAAGTAAATGCTGGAGCTACAAACTGGATCAACTACAAGATTGGAGACAATGTATAGTCCAATTCTTGGAGTAATTTGACAAGGTTCACAGTAGACAACACCTGAGAAGAGAGCTGAATTGTCCACAGAAAAATGGGGACCAAGTAAACATGCTAGTCCTAGACAAGTGGGACATGTACAAACAATTGTATCTACAAACTCGCGAAAGAGAGATAGTCAAGTTTATATCTGGAACTCTTCAGCCTGAACTCTAAAACCTGTTAATGTGTGCAATGCCAATAACCATAGAAGTGTTAATTCAAAACAGAAAAATGCTACACAAGAGCCTGAGTCCGACAAAGCCTGCTGAGAATCATGGTTACGATAGAAGAGAGAGGTTCCAGGAAAGAGGACCTGAGGCTTAAGCAAATGTGATACCAGATAAACAGACACATCAGAGGTATCAACCAAGAAGTACTAATCTGGCAGAACTGAGATGTTACAGATATAACAAGCTAGGTCACAAGAGGCCTGATTGTCCAAAGGAAGAACCATATATGAATGTTAACTAAGCAGCAACTAATGGTAATAAATATTGCAAACAATGCTGTAAAAAGACCTGAACTGAATAATGACAATTCACCGGAAAAGACAGTAACAGAAGAATAAACTGAAACAGTACAAGAAGTTACAGAAAAGAGTGTGCCTGAGGAACACCAATTTGCAACTAAATTGCAATGGAACTGGAGGACACTCTGCAAGATATCAAAGTGTTTGCAAGTCCATGTCTTAAGGGCTGATGAAACCAGATGTTAATAGAGATGAGCATCTTGAGACAGTGCTAGGCGAATATCCAGAGGTAGTTACAGAGAAGATTGGTTGCGCAGATCTGATTCAGCACACCATAGAGACTGGAAACGCACAACCAATAAGAAGCAGACTGCATGTATATGCACACACCAAGAGAGAGAGAGGGAGAATTCAAGAACAGATACACGAGATGTTGGAAGAAGGAATCATCCAGACATCTTTTTCGACCTGGTCATCGCCAGTGGTGTTGGTGCCTAAGAAGGATGGGACCACATGATTCTTTGTTGATTACAGGAAGGTGAATGCTTGACAAGAGGAGAAGCCTATCCAATGAAGAATCATGCTCATTAGACTGTAACTCTCAAGCCTGTAACCTCATGTGACATTATGTTTGTTTTCATTATGTAAACTCTGTGATCACCGTTATGTCTGTATTGTTTTGTCTTGACTTAGAACCTTTGAAAATGAGTCTGACTCAAAGATATTAATCCTAAACTGAATAAATAAATATGCAACAACATGTTATGCAGTATGTTCTGTTATGCAGTAGATGCCAAGAAACGAAAGCAAGCAATCAGAAGATGATGGGAAGAATGAGAGTCAATCATCCCAATGGACCATGGACAACCATCGCTTCAGATTTGGTTGGGACTTTACCAAAAACAAACAAGGGAAACGAGTACTTCATGGTAGCTGTGGATCAATTCAAATAGGTTGAAGCTCTTCCTTTATGCAGAACAAATACAGATGCGATAGTGCAGAAGATGGAGATGGAGATATTTTGCAGATGGTGAATTCCAAAACTTATCATAACAGATAGCAGACACAATTCAGATCAATCAATAGGAACAATTTTGCACAGCTTGGGTAGTCAAGCCTATTTATACAACATCTTGTCATCTGTAAAGTAACTAGGCTGAGAGAACCAACAGAAATATTAAAATCTATTTGGAGACATATGTGCATGATAACCAGACAAGATGGGATCAGTTCTTACCAAAATGTTGATGGCCTTGCATAGTACAATATAAGAATCAACGGGGCATGGTCCATCCTTATTAATGTATGGAAGAAAAGTAAGGTTACCTGTTGATTGAGAATTGTCAGGAGAACTGAAACTTGTAGAAAGCATACCAGAGTATAGAAAGACTTTGACAGACAATGGCCCCTATGCACTATTGGGCAGAGTGGCTATGGGTCATGTATCTTGGGCGCATAGCCACCCCACACCCATTGAGTCTCCTGCATGGGATGCTCCAACAGGGGGTGCACAGCAGCTATGCATCCAATCCCTTGGCTGTGTGAAAGACAATGCCCCACAGGCGGGCGAGAGGTGGGCCAGCACTATGTTCCATGCACTATGGCACATAGTGACGGCCGCAGAGGTGTGGAGGGTGGTGTAGGATATGACAGGGAGAACCCTGCCTTAAGCCCCCTATGTGCTCCGTGCACACTACTTTCAACTGTCTGGATGGGGCAGTTAGCTGACACCACCAATGGGACCACTGCTGACAGACCACCCCATGGCTGTCTGGCACCACCCAGCACACATCAGTGCATGGCATCTACCTGGTATCCCCACCATATGCACCGGGCACCAGCCATGGCTGCTGCCTCCCCGAATCATTTGAAGAGGCAGGCTGTGTTTAGGTTGTACCTAGTCCCAGAACAACAGAAGGCTGAAATTCTGATTGGGCAACTGAAAGGAGCTGCTTACAGAGAAGTACAGACCTGGTCCAGTGGAGCAAAAGTTACAGCAGAACAGATTCTACAGAGGCTGCAGCAAATATTTGATGCCTGAACAGTGTATCCGACTTAAAGATTAAATTTTTCTCTACTCTAGAAGCCCCAAGAGACCCTTCGTGAGTTTGCATTGAGCCTACAAGAGCTATTGCGTGAAACAGAGAGGGTAGATGCTGAGAAAGTCCCGAGATGTAGACCAGTGTTGGTAGAGAAGTTTGTTGAAGGGGTGTGTAGTGAAGCCCTGAGAGAGAGCTCTTGCATGTTACACCTGCAGGACCCCGAGGCTGATTTCCTAGATTTTAAGGAAAAGCAATGAAGGTATTTGGTTCTGTACACTCCAGAGAAGAGACTCTGGCCTATTCACAGATGGCTGCTTCAATGGGTACGTGTGGCCTAGGTATCCTAAAGAAAGGTGGAGGAGGAAATGGCCTGGAAAAAGGGACTGCAACCGAGGAACTGCCCTACAGAGATCAGAGTATGGAAGAAAACCTGTCACATATTCACGCTATTCAGAGCATACACAGATGTGCAGTCCGATGATGCAGGCACGATCTGCTCTGTGCAGACCAGTGCTAATCAACACTCCTAGCTGACTGAGCAGATTGCCACCCTGACTCACAAGATGGCAGAGATGTGCAAAGAGATGCAAGGCCTAAAAGAAGGGTGGAAAAATGAAACGTCCCTTAATCAATCTGTACAGGAAAGAAGGAAGGATTGCATTGATCATCCCAGTCGGGGTGAAGAGAGGCACTCCATGGATCGATTTAATAACCAGGGAAGGCCCATCTGTCATTGGTGTAGCGTCAGTGGCCATGTGGAGCGACGATACAGTCAGCCAGTGGATGCCACCTTAACTTTAAATAAAATTCTTTGGGGATGAGGACCGACCCTCGAAGAGCAGATGACCAGGTCCAGCAACCCCACTAGATGAGTCTTATTTCATTGGTAAAAGTCTGATGGTACTGATAAAGGTGGATGGCATTGAACTTATGGCTTTATTGGATACAGGGCGCGAATCACTATGCTGCAGGGACAAGATTTCAGAAATATTGGATGCCCGATGATCTTAAGCCACCTTCCAGATCTTGGGTGAAGCTAATAGCAAGCAATGGAAATGAAGTACCATATCTGGGCTATCCGGAAGCTGATATTCAGTTGGGAAGCAGTACTCAAAGCAGACAAGGCATCATTATCAGTGACATGGAAAGTGATCATTTGCCACCATTAATCTTGGGAATGAATGTCTTACAAAATGTTATCGATGAGCTGGAACAGATCCTTCAACAGAAAGCCAAGCATGTACCTCAAGTGGATAGGCATGCTTTACAGCAAACTATTAATCATCGTCAATGCCACCAATGGTTTGCCAATGCTGATGGGGAGATTGGTAAAGTTCGAGTGATGGATACCAGGCCAGTGACATTAAAGTTGGGCACAGAAACCACCCTATGGTGTAAGGCAAAGATGGGCCCAAGGGTTCAAGATTATGATGCTTTGGTGGAACCATTTTCTACTAAAAAAGAGGAGCCTATAATAGTGGCCTGGAGTATAGCTACTGTGACCAGAGGTCGGATTCCTGTTAGAGTGTTAAATTACGGGACTCATGACAAGCAACTTTACCGTAATCAGCCTGTTGCTCAAATACACACTGTGTGCTTGCAGGACATTATTGAGGCTGAGGAAGAGGTCAGGCAGAGTCAAGAGACAAAGGTGGTGCTGGGAGAAGGAATGAAACATGGTAGTATACCAAAATGGGCTAAAGAGATTAATTTGGGCAATCCCAAGACCACTGCGGAACAGAGAGCTGATGTACTAAAAGTGGTTTATGCCATGAAGCTTTTAGCCTAGCACCACATTATTGGACTTTGAGCTTCACTCGCTGTGTACAACGTTGCATCTGTACCTAAAAAAGACATCTGCCCATTAGAAACCTTTCCAACCAATCCCAACAGCAATGTACCAACAAGTAAAGGAAATGATCAGAGAGATGAAAGAGGCTGAAGTGATTAAAGAAAGTCACAGCCCACAGGCAGCTCAATTGTTTTAGTTAAGAAAAAGATGGTAAAATTAGATTCTGTGTCGATTACGGAGATTAAATGTCATCACCCATAAAGATGCATATCTTTTGCCCCGGATAGAAGATTCCCTTATGGCTCTCCAATCTGCTGCCGTGTTCTCCACTCTAGACTTAACCAGCGGATACTGGCAGGTTTCTATGGCACCTAAAGATCAGGAAAAAACAGCCTTCATCACCCCCATGGGTCTATTTGAATTCACAAGGATGCCTTTTGGACTTTGTAATGCCCCGGGAACTTTTCAGAGACTTGTCAAGCATTGCCTAGGAAGTTGAAATTTTGATATCCTATTGCTATATCCGGACGATATCATTGTTTACTCAAAGACTCATGAGGATCATTTATTGCACTTGAGGGAGGTGTTTCAAATACTAATTCAATATGGTCTTAAGATAAAGCCATCTAAATGCCATCTATTACAATCCAAAGTCAGTTATTTGGGACATATAGTTTCCTCCAAGGGACTGTCGCCAGACCCTGCAAAGATAGAGGTGGTAAGAGACTAGCCTGTTCCTACTACTGTCAGAGATATCTGAAAGTTCCTAGGTTTCTTGGGGTATTACCAAAGATTCTTCAAGGACTTTTCAAAGTTGCTGTGCCTTTGCATGAACTTCTAAAGAGGATCAACACAGGGTCGAGTCCTGAAAAATCATCCTGTTGTATGGGCAGCTAAGCAACAGACAGCATTTGATTAGTTAAAGAAGGTAATAACTGAGGCTCCTATACTAGCTTATCCTGATTACACAAAGCCTTTTCTTTTATATACCAATGCCAGCAACAAGTGATTTGGTGCAGTACCTGCACAAGAACAAGATGGCGTGGAACGAGTTATAGCTTATGCCAGCCAAGGACTAAGAGGCTCAAGAGCGAACAATACCTGCTACAACTCTTTCAAACTCTAGTTCCTAGCATTGGTGTGGGCCATTACCAAAAAGTTCTGTCAATATTTGGCTGCTACCCCTTTTATGGTCTTCACAGATAACAACCCATTGGTGCACTTGAATACCACAAGGCTTGAAGCACTAGAACAGAAGTGGGCCTCCAGACTTGTGAATTATCAATTTTCACTAAAATATTGCTCTGGTAAAGCAAATGCAAATAAGAATGCATTGTCTCGGATGTCTGGACAAGAGGAAACAGAAGCAGATGACACCTCACTGGAGAACAGAGAAATGCTGCCTTTTCTACAAGTACCAGCAGAAATTGTACATGCTTGCTGTCAGGTTGTTCCAGAGCCAGAAATGGAAGACTGACCTGAAGTGGATGATACAACTGATGACCAAAAAAGCTTATGGGTGCAATTGCAGGAGCCTATTGTTAAACAAGTTAAAGCTCTAGTTTCAGCACAGAAACATCTGACCCAGCGAGAACGGAAAAAGCTCGATCCAGAAGTAACGAAACTATGGAGGCATAGAACCTGGTTGGCTATAGAAGACTGTCGACTAGCTTAAAAAAGTAGAGACCCTACTATGCATATGGAATTGACCCAGATAATAGTTCCAAGAACCAGTGCATCAGTGGTATTGGAAGCATACCATGATCACTCAGGACATTTTGGACACAAGAAGACAGAAGCTGTTATTAGAAGAAGATTTTACTGGATATGAATAAGTAGTGATATAGCAAAGTGGTGTGAAGAATGCCCAACCTGCACTTTGAAATGCAGAGAAAAGAGTAACCAAAAAGCTCATCTTCACCCCCATAGTCAGTAATGCACCCTTGGAACTAGTTACGCTAGATCACTTAAAGTTGGAACCAAGCACCAATGGGCACATATATGTTCTCACTATGGTCGATCATTTCTCAAAATTTGTGGTTGCCAGTGCATTTAAAGATCTATCCACTCGAACTACCGCTGAGACCTTTCTAAGATGTTTTGTGTGACTCTTTGGTTATCTGACCAAAATCCTTACAGACCAAGGAACCTCTTTTGAATCTAAGCTTTTTCATGAACTCTGTTCCCTTTACGGAAGCCACAAACTAAAAACTACTGCCTACCATCCCCAAAGTAATGGACTCTGTGAAAGGACAAATCAGATTCTACTTGAAATGCTGCATGCCTTACCAGAGTATAAAGGTCCCTACTGGCCAGCTTTCCTTCCTGAACTCATGTATTTATATAATAACACTATACACTGTTCTACTGGTTATACACCTTATTATTTAATGTTTGGATGCCACGGAAGACTTCCAATGGACTTAGTATTAGAAGTACTGCTGGATGAAATCAAAGTAAAAAAGTCAGTTACAAATTGGGTGCAAGAACATAACTTAGCATTGGTGTGGGCCATTACCAAAAAGTTCCATCAATATTTGGCTGCTGCCCCTTTTACGGTCTTCACAGATAACAACCCATTGGTGTACTTGAACACCACAAGGCTTGAAGCACTAGAACAGAGGTGGGCCTCCAGACTTGTGAATGATCAATTTTCACTAATATACTGCTCTGGTAAAGCAAATGCGAATATGGATGCATTGTCTCAGGTGTCTGGACAAGAGGAAACAGAAGCAGATGACACCTCGCTGGAGAACAGATAGATGCTGCCTTTTCTACAAGTACCAGCAGAAATTGTACATGCTTGCTGTCAGGTTGTTCCAGATCCAGAAATGGAAGACTGACCTGAAGTGGATGATACAACTTATGACCAAAAAAGCTTATGGGTGCAATTGCAGGAGCCTATTGTTAAACAAGTTAAAGCTCTAGTCTCAGCACAGAAACATCTGACCCAGCGAGAATGGAAAAAGCTCGATCCAGAAGTAACGAAACTATGGAGGCATAGAACCTGGTTGGCTATAGAAGACTGTCGACTAGCTTAAAAAAGTAGAGACCCTACTACGCATACGGAATTGACCCAGATAATAGTTCCAAGAACCAGCGCATCAGTGGTATTGGAAGCATACCATGATCACTCAGGACATTTTGGACACAAGAAGACAGAAGCTGTTATTAGAAGAAGATTTTACTGGATAGGAATACGTAGTGATATAGTAAAGTGGTGTGAAGAATGCCCAGCCTGCACTTTGAAACGCAGACAAAAGAGTAACCAAAAAGCTCATCTTCACCCCATAGTCAGTAATGCACCCTTGGAATAGTCAGTAATGCGCCCTTGGAACTAGTTACTCTAGATCACTTAAAGTTGGAACCAAGCACCAGTGGGCACATACTGTATATGTTCTCACTGTGGTCGATCACTTCTCAAAATTTGTGGTTGACAGTGCAGTTAAAGACCTATCCGCTCGAACTACTGCTGAGACATTTCTAAGATGTTTTGTGCGACTCTTTGGTTATCCAACCAAAATCCTTACAGACCAAGGAACCTCTTTTGAATCTAAGCTTTTTCATGAACTCTGTTCCCTTTATGAAAGCCACAAACTAAAAACTACTGCCTACCATCCCCAAAGTAATGGACTCTGTGAAAGAACAAATCAGACTCTGCTTGAAATGCTGTGAGCCTTACCAGATTATAAAAGGTCCCCTACTGGCCAGCTCAACTTCCTGAACTCACGTATTTATATAATAACACTATACACTGTTCTACTCGTTATACACTCATTATTTAATGTTTGGATGCCAGAAGACTTCCAATGGACTTAGTATTAGAAGTACACGCTGGATGAAACCAAAGAGTAAAAAGTCAGTTACAAATTGGTGCAAGAACATAATCAACATCTGCAAGAAGCTGGACAAATTGTAGGCAAACATATGGGAGCAAGTGAGTCAAAGACAAAAGCAAATTATGATACCAAGGCTAATGCTACATCCTTACTTATTGGAGAAAGAGTAATGCTGAAGAAAACTCAAAATACCACAAGATAGCTTCAAAATGGGAACCTGAACCTTACCGCATTATTGAAATCCCCTATCCAGAATTACCAGCATATACAGTAAGATCCAGCAAGAATTGGGAAACAATACCAAGACTGTTCACCGGAATCTCTTAAAAGCCTGTACTTTTAGAGATGCTATTCTAGCAAAAGATAAGGACAGTTCTACACCAAAGGAGAGGCAGGAGTCCATAAAGGATGGAATGTTGGGACTGGAATCACAAGCCAGTTGGTACAAAGAGCCTTGGATTCGCACTTGCAATATAAATTCCTTTGACCATCCAAATGTTGTACCAGTAATAAATCCGGAAATGCCAGATTTTCTGGAACCAGAATGCATTGTCCCAGAACCCGTAGGTTTCAACCCCGTAAATTCCAAAGATCTATTGCAGGTGTTCCCCTAGAAGGTACATAATGAAACCTCTCAACTTGTCTCATTGTACCATATGTAAATCTATTCGAGTAATTCCACAGACACAGTCACTTTAGTCTACTAAATTTAAAGTTTTTACAGTAATTGTAGATATTTTAAGAAAGTTTTATCAAAGTAAAATATTAGCATGTTAAGAAAGTATTTTATAAAGTGTTTAGGGAATACATGGTGACATGTATTTTTAGGTGGCCCAATCTGTAATGCCCCAAAGTAAGGGGTTAAGAGTCTGGGGCATCACAGAAATAGTTTGGGGTTTGCATTGCCCCTGGGGCCCCAGTGTTGTGCTGTGGCTTTCAGTGTGAGGGTCCTTAGTGCCTTAGACAAGAGCTAGGCAGGGCTGTTAGAAAAGAAAAGAAAAAAGTATTTTTCTCTCCCTGCTGCCTGCCTACTCCATTCCACCCTCCCTCCCTCCCAGAGCAGGCAGCAGGAGAGTGCACCACGCACTAGAACCACTGTCCTGGCCAGTGCATGGTGCCCATAAAGCCCCTGGATGTTTGTGTGGTGCTAGCTCGGGGTTCCAGAATCAGAACCCTGAGTACTTTTTCAAACAGGCTTTTAGCCATTTTAGAGTAGTGTCATGCTGGGCTGTGGAGTGGTAGGACCTGCGGAGTCCAAAGGAGACTGGGCTGACCTGATTTTGATTGAAGCCATCCCGTTAACTCTACACGGTGCCTCCTCCAACCAGTGAAGATCCCTGCTGCTGCTCCTGTTGCTCTGGTTGGTGCTGTGCGGTTGAGTCCAGCAGTCCACCTTGAAAAAAACAAGATTTTGTCTGTTTGCTGTGGTTTGGGCTTGTGAGCCCTATCATTTTGTTATTTTGCCCCCCGAGTAATTTTAAAGTTAATTTCGGTCCCTCATTGGTGGCTGTTCCCAGAGCCGCATCTCTGGTCATCCTGTCAGCTGTCTGAGGCCCTCTGACATCCTCCCTACTGCCCGAGTTCTCCCTCCCGCTGTCAGCAAGACCGCCCACCTCCCGTCTGTTTCCTCTGGTCCCAGTGGTGTGTGGTGAGTCAGACCACAGCACAAGGAAGCGTGCTGGACGTCCATCTATTGAGGAGATACTGTGTTTTTTTTTAAATTAACTTATTAGCACTGTAGACTCTGAAGAAAGTGGCCGAGCACCGCAGGTCGGGGAGAAAGGGCCAAAAATAAATATTCATTAGGGAGCAGGCTAGCAACGCCCACAAGGAGGGGCCAGAAAGTGAGGTCATATAGGAGGCGTGTTTAATATTTATTAAAAGGGCCGGTGACCTGGGTCTAAGTGACAGCAGGCTCTCAGAGATCCTGAGCAGATGAAAGTGGTACTGCCACTTCTGGCCACAGAAAAAGATTAAAGGGGCACCAGGCCCAAGGTAAAAAGGGTACCAGACCCACAGTTAAAAGGGCAGCACACCCAGATTAAAGGGAGGGCTACCAGGCCCAAAATCAAGCAGAGCACCAGGCCCATTTTGGAGGGTTCCAGGCCCACAGTTAAAAGGGCACCAGGTCCACTGTCCAAAGGGCACCAGGCCCATTTCAAAGGGTGCCAGGCCCACAGTATTTCAAGGCAGCAGGCCTGTACTAATAAAGAACCCTGGTGGCCGGTCCGGTGGCATTGAGGGTTGAGACACTGGACATCACACCTCATGCTATGCCTGCAACACAGGTTCAGGAATGAGCCTGGGTCAGCGGGGGTCAGCAGGGAAGGGAAGGAGAAGGATGGAGCATCCATGGGACTGCTCTCCTTCTCTGGGGAGGGTGGGTTGCCATCGGTGCTGTAGCAGCCTCTGGCAGTGGCTGGGAGTGGCTGTAGAGTACTGGCAGGGACTTGGGAGGAACATGCTGGGGCAGACACTTAGCTTGGAGTGCATGCGGACACGCAGGCGCCGGGGCCTTAGGCGCCATTGCATGCCTCAGCCATTGGGAAAAAAGGGAAAATTATGGGCACTAGTTACTGCAGGCATGATGGCCATCTCCAGAGGGGACTTGATTGGTGCCAAGGGTGCATGGCATTACTGGATCCTGATCTGGGAGGGTTGAGCTTGGGGGTCAGCTCTCCTCCACCCCACTGTGGGGGCAGCTGTGGACCCGAAAGGTTAGCCAGAGAGTAGTCCCAGGAGATGGCAGCCTGAATATCCAGAGGATGCCAGACATGTAGAGGTAAGGCAGACTGGTGGTCCCTAGCGAGAAAAAGTGCATTAAAAAAAAGAACCCTGGCCTAGTAAGTAAGGGCAAGTCAGCCCAGTGGTAGTAAGAGCAGCCCCGGCCTAGTGAGTAATGGCAAGCCAGCCCAGTGGTAGTAAGGGCAGCCCAGGCCTAGCCAGTGAAGGCAAGCCAGCCCAGTGGTAGTAAGGGCAGCCCAGGCCTAGCCAGTGAAGGCAAGCCAGTCTGGGAGTAAGTAGGGCATACAGGCCCCATAGCAAATAAGGCAGTTAGGCCTCCAGTTTTGAGGGCAACTGGTACAGTGGCAAGTAGTACACCCTAGTATTGTAATTGGGGTATTCGTAGCCCAGGTTCGGGAGTAGCTAGATCCTATCCAGGGAGGACCCTGAAGACAGAAAAGGGTCCCATTGAGAGTGCTTAGCTCACAAATACTGCAAAGTGACTGTTAACTGTACTGTTTATGCACCTGTTTATTGCACAAGCATCTGAAAGACTGTGTAATTGCTAAAAGCACCAAGACTGCATTGTGACATTAAGATTATTGTTATTTGCCCCTGGCATCAGAATAATTGCCATGTGTATCTGAACAATAGCCCCTGGCATCTGGACAATTACCCCATGTATCTGAACAATTGCCCCATGCATCTGAACAATTGCTCTGCAAGTAGATAATTGCCCCAAAGTTGATAATTTGCCCCTTCTCCTGGCAAATTATCTGGTTACTACGCATTTCACTTGGTATTGTGAGAAGGTGTGCCTAATAGATACATTGTTGCCAGCTTAAGGGAACAGTCTCAATCTTCCACCACATTGATGTTCCATGTTATGGTCAGCTGTTCTACGTATCCAGAATCAGTTTCTACCCAGAGGAAGACATCTGAATCATCATTCTTCACCAGAAAGTTTCTGACCATCAGATCATCTGCTCTGTCTGTGTTGTCCTCTGGCGTCAACTTCATACGCCATTCATACAAGTCGCACCGCTGTTTTCTTCTGTCCTACAGTTTGAAGTTATGTTCGCGAAGTTCAAGCGCATCACGACTGCCATGCCAGTGTTGTTTCATTTGGTTCCTGATACAGATGTCCCAAAGTTGGTCGCCCTCCGTAGAAGTGTGCTCATCCTAGAAGAACCTGGTCTGCCCCCTGGTCATTCGCTGCAAGTCGAGTCCGAGAAGCCCAGTGCGGGATGCTCCGCCGTTTAATTGTTTTGTTTTAGTTCCTTATGACAAGATTACAGAATCAGCCATCTTCACTTCTGATCGTTCTAGTTACTGGTTGCATCGGAGATCCATCTTCACCTCAGATCCTTCAAAGTCTTGATGGCCCTTTGAGTGCTGCAGCATGGCCCAGGTCATGCTAGTCCTCCAGTGGATGCATCACCATGCATCTCCTGTTTCTCTTCTTCCTTGGTGGCCCTGGAAGTGGGTTTTGGCTGAGGAATCCTCTGCATACAGTGTTGGATCCGACAGCCCATAAGTGGGTTTACTCCAGGAACCAGCTTCTCTGGTTCTTTCTTTCTGACAGCCTTGGAGAGAGTGGGTTTTGCCGAGAAACCTATGGTCTGGTTATGAAACCTCTCACCACCCCAGTGGCCTTAACTAGGTCCATACTGGGAATTGTGTCTAACCATGCTACAGTTCTGTTTCGCTTCTTTTGTAGATACCAACGGAGAACGATGGTGCACACGAAGACTTCAGACAATTGGACTTTGTCATGATCCTGTGGTCATTGTAAAACTAGATTCAATGGTCCTTATAAAACCAGATACTGGGGGTAATGAATAGAACCTGATTTCCATCTAAGCATTAGTTTTACATACAGCTTACTGCTAGGAACTTTAGAGTATAGTGGCAATAGGCCAAGGTGCATCTGAAAATCCTTTTGGTTATCATTTTAGCAGAGCGAGATAAAAGTAATTCTGTTTTCTCTATTGCCTGTTGATGTGTTGCCTACCCCTCTTGTGACTGTGTCTCCCTACACACTGGTACTGAATAAACGCCCTGCAGGCACTGAATCTCTTGGACGACTCCTGCCTCTCCTTGTCTGGGTAACTTTTATCTTATCCACAGTAGTTCGCACCTTGTTGTCCACTCACTCATTCCACCATCTTCAGAGCAGAGCACCACAAAAGAAAGATTCAAACTAATGTTCATCCAGCAGCAAGCAAAGCTCACAGACAAAATACCTCCTGGAACAGTTAATGAAAGATTCAAACTAATGCTCCACTAGCAGCAATCAGATCTCAGAGAGAAAATGCCTCCTGTAACAGTTAAAGAAAGATTCAAACTCAAAACTCTCCTACTGGAACAGTTAAAGAAAATTTTAAATGAATGCCCCCACAGTAGCAAGCAAATCTCACAAACAAAATGCCTCCTGGAACAGTTAAAGAAAGATTCAAACTCATAACTTGTACTTGATTGGCTTTTTTTGTTATTTGGCAAAAAAATCTCCTCCTTCAGCAGCAAGCAACAGTTAAAGAAACAGTTAAAGAAATATTCAAACTAACGCTCCACTAGCAGCAAGCAAATCTCACAGATAAAATGCCTCCTGGAACAATTATAGAAAGATTCAAACTGAAAATTCTCTTTCTGGAACAGTTAAAGAAAGATTCAAACTAATACTACCCAAGACAAAATGCCTCCTGGAACAGTTAAAGAAAGATTCAAACTCAAAACTCTCCTCTGGGGGTGGGGGGTCTGCTGAGCACCTAGCATGGTGGCAGCTAGATTTTAATCCTTTCCAGTGATCTAACAATAATCTTGGTTTTGCACTTATAATTCTGACCAGAGAGAGTTTTTAAAAGTTGTGGAGTTGACCAGAGCAGCTGGAGACTACATAATGAGCCCTAAGCATGAGAACAAGCAAGTGGCGCATAAGCTGGATGCCTATCTTTTCTCGCCGAAGGGCCTAAGAGAAGTTGGAGCCACATCAAGTGCAGAAACAGCGAACGAGGTCCCGAATCCCCAGATGATGGCTATTCTGCAGAAGATTCAAGTGACTGGGGAGGAGACAAACTGCCCTATGGCAACAGTATAAGCTTGTTTGTAAAGCTGGATCAGAAGAGTTAAGGCTAATACAACCAGCATTAATGAGATCCTAGCTGAGGCAAGTGGTAGCAGGATCAGAAAGCAGCATTCATAAAAGATAACTGTCTCAGGGCAAAGGTTGAAGCCCTAGAGAATGCTCAGAGGCAGCCCAATGTTCAAATTGTCAGATTTCCTCCCAGATTTGCCAACAATACTGAAATTCTTGCAGCAGTCACTAAAATGATATTTTTGGACTTAGCTTTATTACCCAAGGACTCTGGAGTTACACTACTTAAGGCCTTTCCAATTCCTATGTGTCATCGACCCTGACACTCTGGTAACTCATGACTGCTTACAGTTATTATTACTATTTCAAGCTCCGACGCACAAATTCCCCTGCTTCGGGCAGTGAGGCATCATGGAGAGATTGAATGGGAGGGCAGCAAGGTGGCTTTCTTTCCAGACATTTCGTCCCAATCACAGAACAGGAAAAAGGCTCTACAGCTAATTAAGAAAAATATGCTAGAGAATGGAATTGCAGGTCATCTTCTGTTTCCAGCTGAGCTCCAGGTCTGTAATGCTGGTAAGACCCATGTTCTGTCCTACCCAGATACAGCGGCTGCCTTTGCATCTAAGTTAATTGGGACTCAGACAGCTTCAGCTATTCAAGAAGGAGGCCCTGAGTCAGATTCAGACACGAATGACTGAATTTATTGTTCCTTATTGCAGTCTCCTAGAGGTTTTCTGCTTCTTATACCAGCTGTGTTTTCTAGTAGGTTGTTGAACCTTCCGTAACTGGACTTATCTAGTGAATGGAACTTTGCTTAATATTGACCGTTACTATTTTCCTTTTGTTTTATTCTGTTGCTGCCGTGTTGGTTGTAGTGCGTATAAAGATGGTTTACCTCCTGCCTATTAAGGAGTTTATGTTAGTTAAGGGCTTATTACACTCAATTTGTGAACTATTAAAACTCTCCTTAGATTGTTCCTGTTTCCCTAGCTGTCAGCAGGTCTAACTATGGCAGTGGGGGTGCAATGCAACTTATTTGGGCCAAGGTTACCCGGTGTGATTCACACAGACATACTATTCCCAATATTTAGGGTCTTCCAGCCCTCCATACACATTTTAGCTCCTGCGAGGGGCAGAAATATTGTTACATATCCTGCGGGATGTAGAATAAGTGCTAGTGTTAGCTCCTACAATATTATCTAGCTTTAATCCTGCTGTACTTTAACTGTTTAGCAGTCCAGTCGTAGCCAGGGGATTGTTGCTGTTCTTCTTACTCTGCACATTTCCTTTATTGTATAGACATGTGCCTGGTGGAGCTGTACTGCTTATAAATACTACTGTATTAATGTAATATGGTGGATATTCTATTTTATCTGTAAACCCAATAAATATAAATTAAAAAAACTATACTCCTGGAACAGTTAAAGAAAGATTCAAACGAATGTGCCCCTAGCAGCAAGCAAACCGCACAGACAAAATGCTTTGGAACAGTTAAAAAAGATTCAACCTTTCAACTCCTACCTGATTGGCTCCTTTGTTACTGGGCAAAAAATCTCCTCCTTTAGCAGCAAGAAACTGTTAAAGAAACTGTTAAAGAAAGATTCAAACTAATGGTCCTCTAGCAGCAAGCAACTCTCACAGAGAAAATGCTTCCTGGAACCATTAAAGAAATATTACAACTCAAAAATCTCCTCATGGAACAGTTAAGGAAAGATTCAAACTAATGCTGCCCCAGAAACAAGCAACTCTCACAGACAAAATGCCTCCTGGAACAGTTAAAGAAAGATTCACATTCACAACTCCTACCTGACTGAATCCATTGTTATTGGGCAAAAAATCTCCTCCCCCAGCAGCAAGCAACAGTTACAGAAACAGTTAAAGAAAGATTCAATAATGTTCCTCTAGCAGCAAGCAGATCTCAAAGACAAAATGCCTCCTGGAACAGTCAAAGAAAGATTCAAACTCATAAATCTCTTCCTGGAACAGTTAATGAAAGATTAAAACTAATGATCTCCTTGCAGCAAGCAGATCTCAGAGACAAAAGGCCTCCTGGAACAGTCAAAGAAAGATTCAAACTAAGGTTTCCCCAGCAGCAAGCAAATCTCCTGATATCCTGATGTCCAGAATTGAATTGGTCAATCTGTGTGAATACTCACCTGAAGGGAGACAGGAGATGCTGATGTATGTTCTGAATTGTTTTCTGCTCACCTGAAGAGAAATTTGTTCCGTCTCAGTGGACCTGACCTGATGAAAAAGAAGACATGTTGCCTCCATATATTTAATTGTTTTCATTTGTTAATTTTTTTTGTTTGTTTGTTTGTTTTGGTTGTTTTCTGTAAAGACTGAAAATAAACCCACACCATTAGTGGTTTACTTGGTATCAAGGTCTATCTGTCACTCATAGCCTCCTACACATAATGACAGATGTGGGATTCTGTGGGCTAAGAGACGCCCTCAGTGGATGTCAGTCTTGACGTACAGATAGACCACTGTACCAAGCACCTAAAGAATATGTTCCAGATACCCAGAGATAAGGAGTTCTGACCAGAGTGATGGCAAAGAAGCTGTGTCTGACCAGTTTTGTATCCAGTAGCTCAGAGAAAAATGAAGATCGACACCGTCTTTGAGACAAGCATGCAAAGATTTGTGCAGGATCTTTTTTCAAAGATGCTGAGCAGTACCCAAAACAATGCATGGCAGTCCATGAGTTCAACAGAGGAACTAAAGAGTGGTCAAGGCAGGCAAGATGTGCAGGATGACACCCAGATGGTGGAGATCCTTGTAAGGCTGGTCCAGTTGCTGAGTGGTCGATGGCTGGAGGCAGAACAACACTGTTGAAAGGCAGAGCACCGGTGCCAGGAGTTGATTGAGAGGTCCCAGTCAGAAGGATCAGAGGAAGAATCAGAGGAGGACAGTTCCCAGACACAGCTGGAAGAGGAATACATGGTGGAGCAGGGCCTTCTAGTATTGCCCGAGTTCACAGGTTGCTATCTGCTGGAAGACAGAGATGCCTGCCATGGATTTGAGCAAGACCCCAGAATGAGGCTATGACTGGAGTTACTGTCATGGGGATAATGACTCAATCAAGAAAGAAGAGACCTATATATAGGTTAAAGGGACTTCTGCTTGTTTTATGCCATCTGTATCTAGTCACAATAATGTTGTTCAAGACAGTACTGCCTGGTGTAAGTTTCAAGCTGGGGATGCTATTATTACGAAATAAGTGCAATATGTAAAAGTTGAAGAAGGTGTAAAAGTTAATGGTGGGTGGGCATGAGACAGTCCTCATGGTATGAAGTGCAAAGAGGTGTTCTTTACCATATGAGTCTAAATTCCTGTACCCAGATAGTGGATGCCCAGGTTGTTGTGCCACAGATCTACTGGCAGCAGATGATGGAGGCTGCAAACTCCAGTACCTGTAGAAGATATTTAGGAAAACAAGGGGCACTGGTTAATTTGTTGCCCCACTTTTACTGGCTGGGGTGTACAGACAGGTTGCAGCCAACTGCAAGGCCTGTTCTGTCTGCCAGTCTGTTTTGGTAACTGCCACGTTGGCCCTGGAGGAAGTGCCCCAGAATAGAAAAGGTGCCTGTACATGGACTAGGAGGGTGGAGGTGGCATACTGAAGGGATAAAGCCAACTGGGAAACGTAATGGAGTCCCTGGAAAATGAAGGGAAACCTTCCTCCTAGGCTGAGTGGTGCATGAAAGTAAAACACTTCTAAACTAAGGTTGAGAGGTTGAAATGAAAATGGAATGACAAAGGTTTATGAAACAGATATATGGTAAATGGCAAAGAGCCCAAGGTAAAACACATTAAGAGTTTGTTTGTACTTACAAGAAAAACCTACATAGGAATAAGTAGGTGGGGATGCTTTCAGACCCTGAGTTGGGGTAACACCACTGTTTACCCTCAGGTGTCTGAAACTACACAAGAGATAAAAGGTATTGTGGGTTATGTAGTGGATGGAACCTAAGCAAAGGGCCCATACTTAGTACCAACATGTCTGGTGGGGATGGCTAGGGCAGTTAGACACCCCTGGTAAATGTGGTACATGTTGCAGGTACATATAGATTGTGCGGGGCAAGACCCTGAGTATATGTCAAATGTTTGTTTAGAAGGTTAAAGATTAAGAGTTGGTTAGAGGGAAAAACCAACGCTTCCTTATGATTTCTCACTTAAGCAGGGGGTATGTGATAGGGTCAGTAAGCAACTTATCACAGATAAGGGTCAGATTAGAGTCTGTAGGGATGTGCAATTAGTGATACCACCTACCTGGATATCACCTCAGGCTAATGTACATCATTGCACAGTTGTTATTTCTTTTAGTCCCCCCATCCTCTCTTACTCTTTAAATCAACTATGGTTTCCATTTTCCCTCTCCTCATCCTTCCAGGGTACAATTAAAAAATGTATAGAGTGCTAGTACTAAAGTAAAATTGATGTATAAAATGCAATTTTCTAGTTGTATATTAGCTAAAATATCTTATTGACTGTATTGGGCTGAAGGTTTGGGTAAGCCATATCTGTAACAATGCTGGTTGTGATGTCATGCTGATCTGTCATGTCATACTAACAGTGATATCATGCTACCTTCATATCTTGATATCCTGAACTGAATTGGTCAATCTGTGTGAAGGCTCACCCAAAGAGAGACAGGACATTCTGCTGTATGTCCTGAATTGTTTTCTGCTCAGTGGACCAGACCTGATGAAGAAGGAGAAGAGTTGCTGCCTCCATGGCTTGAATTGTTTTCATTTGTTTATTTTTTTTTGGTTTTTTTTTTTCTGTAAAGAGTGAACATAAACCCACACTGTTAGTGGCTTACTTGGTATCAAGTTCTATCTGTCACTCACAGCCTCCTACAGTTCAAAAGTCTGCAGTGCAGGAGGTATCAAGGAGACTGTCTAGGAGTCAGCCATGGGAGGAAGCAGCAGCTGGACATGCTGCTTGACCTGACAGATATGGACCTCAGGTATTATTTTGTGATCAATTTAAACTGAAAATCTGCAATCAAACATAATACAATGCAGTGACTGTCAATGTTAGTAATGAAAGTGATCTAGCATCTTCTAATGATAATACACTGCCAGCCCAACTTACTTGCAATGGTGGGGTGTTTCACATCTGGTGCCTCACCTGCTACCATAGATACCTTGCTGGCTATTTTATACTTTATCTGTGTTAGAGCACTTTCTGAGCTAGCTCTCTAGTCCGAAAGTTTAAAGCATAGCATCAAAGTTAGAGCTTTGCTACTGTCTGCTATCCTTTTGCCGGCTGCTACCTGCTCTGTTATTAGAACCTTCACCCAGTAAACCACTGGAATGCCCACCTACAATCTATCTGGGTGATGTTAATGTTGTACCTGATTACACTCTATCTAGGTGGTTTCCATGATGAGCCTAGCTATGCCCTATCTGTGTGGTGTTTATTTTAAAGCCAGTTATAACCTATCTGGGTGATGTTAATGCTATATGTGGCTGGATGCCGTCTGAGTGACATTTATGTTGGACCTAGCTATACCCTATCAAGGAGTTGTTTATATGTATCCTAATAATATCCCATCTGGGTGTTGTCCATGTATTACCTAACTAATCTGAGTGAAATGTTGTGTTGGTCATAGGTGAACACTGAACGAGGTATGGGTATTCTCAAGGTTATGCAGAAGGTTAATGATCACATAGCCTGCAATGTTATACCCTCTTTGGGAATAGTGTATATACATGTCTTTCATTAGATACTTTTCAAGATAGCTCATATAGCTACACCACTTAGTTGCAGTGAGTTCTCCCATTTATCTACTGCTTCAGAGCCAGCCTAATATGTTGTGATATGTCTGATTCTTCTACTAGCTGGTGTTGTACGATAGGATAACTTGAGTCCCATCCAACACTAGCCTAACACTAGCGTAGTACATCCTGAAACTACTCTTACCCCATCCATGATCACTATGGGTTCTCTCTGGCCTAATCTTGCTCCATAAAGGGACAACCTTTGCCTCTCATATGTTAAACTATTTGTTTGCTTTGACCTTTTATTTGTCTGGCCTTAACTCCCTATTATGATTACTTTAGGGAGCAAACTCAGTCCCTTACTCCAGAACTCCCAACAGCAGGTGACTATACACTGCCTGGCCCCTTGATATTACACATGCTGTATAAAAAAATGACAATAGCTAAAAACTTATATCCAGGTTATGGCAGCATAGTTTTATGGCCTGGCCTGCCCCCCAGGACCTCCTACCCTGACTAAAGCTCAAATATCTATTACTGCTCTCTGGGGACATAGGACATAACCCATTTCCTATTCCTGTTGACACCAGGGTGTCTTTCCTTTTCTAGTTAAAATCAGTGTGCCACTTTAAGAACATTTTGAAAACTCAAGATTTAGTCACTTTTAATAGATTTTTATGTTTTATACATTTTATTTTTCAATGATTGGTTCATTTATATAGAAACAAGATCCTGCTCTCACAGAGTTCATGTGCTCTGTTGCTTTAATCCACAAAGATGAGGTGTAAAGCACTAAGCTGCAAAACAGGAAAACAGGGTTTGAATCACAACCACCACTTGCACGCTGTGTGACCATGAACAAGTCACTTAACTTCCTTCTACTCCCAGGATGCACATTCATATGACCTTCAGCTTAGTCTGTCTTTCCTGGCCCCCAAAAACTGTCAAAAAAATGCTGTTTCTTGAAATCACAGTCTTCTGTTGGGAGTATCACAGTCATTTCCACAGCAACAAAGTGAGATGTCACAAATGGAGGACTATGACCTCTATAAAGGACTAAGCAGCAGAAGTAGATGCACACTACAGGACAAAGATCCTGCATGAATACAAATTAACCTAGTAATGAAGAGCAAAGGGAAAATAAATTAAAAACTAGAGAATATGAATATTGAATCATGTTTAAATATTTAGTATGCACATTGGGCGCTATGCATGATCAGTCAGAAGTACATGCCAGAGGTGCATACCATGCCCATGTAGTTCCACACTCGAGGACAGGTGCGCACATGCTGGTATTCACAACTGGCACCCACTTTTCCACAGGTCTTCCTCAATGGCATGCAGGACTCCACCGGGAGGCCAGGGTGTAGCTCACAATCCCAGGTGGACATCCAATCGGATCGCTTCCTAAGACCAGGCGTAGATCACTAGTGCAGTGAGAAGCAGGTCAGTGTGCATGAATAGCCCCCGAAGGCACCGAACACATGCAGCATCGCCCTCATGTGTAGCAGTCCCATCCTGACCCCCCCACTTGCCACACAGCAGAGCCCCGTCGTGGTAAGCCATGACTACCAACACATCAGTACCCCATTTACAAAGACTGACTACACCCCCAGCCCCACACATGGCTGCCCTGACTCTAGTAGTGCAAAACATCCCTGCTCCCCCTCCAACACAACACAGCCCCATCCCTGTTGCTGCCCAAGACTCCCCCCCACACACACACACACATACAGGTGCCCTGCATCAAGCAACCATGGCCTCACACTCCGTACCCTGCCAAAACATTAGAGGCCAGTGGACTGCGGTTCCCTCATGCACCCATAGCACCGACCTCCCACAAAACAACATACCTGCCCGGATGTGCCGTGGGCATGGACGGCCAACAACACAGCCCTCCCCACACCTCCTCAGTCGTCAGCCATTTAATTGCTGCTGGGAACATACCACCTATTTATAGCGGTGCACCCCAGCAGCGGTTAGATGGTTAACAGCCAAGAGGTGTGGGGAGGGTTGTGCCACGAGCTGTCCATGCCCACTGCACTGGTGGGCAGGGTATAAGCTGTTTGAGGGGTGGAGCCGGGTGCCATGGTGGGTGAGGGACCACTCGCCACTGGTCTCTAATGTTTTGGAAGGGTACCTGGTTCAGGGGTCATGGTTGTTCGATACAGGGCACCTGTTTGGGGTGGGGTGTCTTGGGCAAAAAAAGGGACAGGGCTGTGTTGTGTCAGGGGTGGGGGTCTGCTTCTGGCATTCGGGGATGGGGCAATGTTGTGTTCTGGGTGCAGGTATGTTTTCCACAATGAGGTTGGGCAGCCATGTGTGGGGTGGGAGGTGTATTTGGTCATTTGGGGAAGGGGCTGGTATGTGGTGGTGTGGGGCAAGTGGTTACCTGCTACCACAGGGATGGGGCTGAACTGTGTTGGGGGTCTGGTTGGTGGTATGGGGCACACTGTGGTTGTGTTGGGCACTCATCTGACCAGCTGCCCTCCCTCCCATCAACCTAGTGGGCTTGGGCAGCACAGAGGGTCATTTTCTGGTCCCAACATGACCAGTGGGTGAGGTCTCTGGGGTCGCCAGTGGGTTACAGCAAGGTCCTGGCAGCCATAACCTGCTCTGTCCTCCACACCCCTGTAGACAGCACTACGTGCCTTGATGCATGGCAGGTAGTGCCAGACCACCCCACCATGCCCCCAACCCACCCCCGGAGCATTGCTTTCCATGCAGCCTAGAGATTGGGTGTGTATCTGACTTGTGCCCAGTTTGGGAATACTGCACAGGATCCACAGGAACTCACTCCGTGGCATTCCGTGTAGTTGATGCCAACACCAGTATCCTTGCCGCTGCTAGCATTGTGCATAGGGCCCAGAATGCATAACCCATTTGCATCGAGATTTGGCCACATAAGGCCAAATACGCTGCCTCCAGCCAAGCCAATCTACATGTGCATATGTGTCCAGAGGAGCTAAGGTATTCTGGGGGCAGATCAGGGTTGGCACTAGAGTGGATATCCTGCAGAGTGGAGCTGGTGATTGTGGGTATATCTCCATACAGGAAACGAAATATGTACAAATTAAAAATAGAACTGTCATCTCCAGGCAACATGCCCTCAATGCCATATGGGAGGGCTGGGGGCAACAGCTGAGGGGGCAACTGCATCTCACAAAGGCCTTGGAGGGTAGTGCAGCGATGACATACAACTGTTACTGTAGGGTCCACTTGGTGTAAAGTTGGTGCCCTCCTAAGAATGGAACTCCATTTGAAGTTTGCAGGGAATGCAGACTGGTCCCCATGCCTGCCCTCTACCCACCTGTGAACATACTACAGTATATGCATGGACAAAGTCAGATTGTGCTCAGTTGGGCTGCATAGATCCTGCTGTGGTTG
The DNA here is from genome assembly GCA_016271365.2 of Neoceratodus forsteri. Lineage (NCBI taxonomy): Eukaryota > Metazoa > Chordata > Ceratodontiformes > Ceratodontidae > Neoceratodus > Neoceratodus forsteri. Next base: position 235,548,722 of record CM028132.1, on the reverse strand, counting down.
CTTTGGGGTGCTCTGCATGTGCAGAATGGGAACACTGAGACTTTCACAGTCTCTCTGCACATCTGACATTGGTCTTGATTCCTATGTGGCTTTGGCCCTGCATTTTCTATCTGTTGCCAAAAATAGCAAATTCACTTTAAATTGGATTTTATTTTATCTTTGCAAATAGGGCCAGTAGAAATTTAAAATCTGCTGCCAGCAAAAGTTCATAAAAAAAAAAAGGATGTTATGACATTTCTGCCCCCATGCCCATATGATTGTCAGTCCCCACCTTTGTCCTACCTGTCACCATCTACCCTTTCATTTAGAGTTTTATAGAACTTCACTGTTCTTCGAGGGGTGTGGGGGGGGACAGCAGCTCCCTCTAATCTTTGGTGGCCCATACTGCCAAGCAAGTCCTATCCAAGTTCCTTCTCCTTACAACCTGCCCAGAACACATCTCCAACATCACAGTCCTACCTGAGGCCCTCAGTGATCATGCCTAGTTACGTGCACCTAGTCGAATAAGTTCTCCAGGAGCACTCCCCAGGTTATAAGAAATAGATCCTTGAGAACAGGGCAGTTGGATGCCTTTAGACAATATCTCAAATTGGTAGACTGGCCACCACTGGACAGGCTGCAGGATGGCAACCAAGCCCTTAACTACTTCCTCAAAACTTTTACCAAGGCATGTAACATATTTGCCCCTTCAAAACCAAAAAGGTAAGAGGGCAACCAAGCCTTAGCTCTCTGCCTCACTCATTGAGCTCATCCACCATAGGAAAAACTTGTGTCACAAGGCTAAAGCAATGAGTTAACATCCTAACATCATTGCCTACAAAGCCATAAGGAACAAATGTACCAAGCTCATTCGAATGGCCAAGGCCTCCTACTACAATGACCTATTGAAGAGGAGCTGGGGCCTTGGAAGAGTTCTGGGACTCTGTAAAGTCACTTACAGGGAAAGCATCCAGAGCTCCTCCTGAATTAATCATCACTGCATTCAGGACACTCCAGGCATCTGGCGACATAGCAAACACATTTAACCAGGCTTTCACCGACCTCAGTATGGTACTACCCAGGGACTCTATCCGCTCTACTCCAAATCTGTCCTCAAAATAACTTCACAATCCTCACCAAAAGAAATATCCCTCCACTCTACTTTAAGCAGCTCCATAGACATGAAACCATAAGATATGTTTAAAGGGCTCTAGGAAGATATGGATGGGTAGTGATCTCGATGATATGAAGCTGATAGCTCAGGCACTAAATGAGATAGCTGAACCTCTCGCTATAGTGTTCAACGCCTCTCTAAGATCAGGTACTTTCCTGACAAGTGGAAGGAGGCACTTGCACCCTGATCTTCAAAATTAGGGATACAACAAACCTGTCCAATTACAGGTCTGTCTCCATTCTACCTCCATCATCCAATGCCTTCGAACGAGTGGTCTTGGACCAGCTCAAAGAGTATCTGACCAAATACAACCTACTTTGTGCCCAGCAGCACAGGTTCTGGAAAGATCACTCCACCCTCTCTGCCCTGGTTAACTACATCTCCAAAATATATAATGCCTTTGATGATGGTCTGGCAGTGGGGTCTATCTTTATTGATGTTACAGAGGCATTCATCACCATCAACCATCAACTACTACTCCAAAACCTTTTTTAAATAGGTCTGTCCAGAGACAGGGTAGCATGGTTTGACAGCTACCTTTCCAGCAGAACTCAACGTGTCAAAATTAAAGGTAATCTCTCAGAGCCAAGGTAAGTGAGCCTAGATGTCCCCCAAGGGTCAATATTAGGGTCACTACTCTTCAGTCTCTTCATTAACCCCTTACCTGCAGGATGCCCAGTGCACATCATGCTCTATGCTGATGATGCGGTCATCTCCGCTAAAGGAAAAAATCAGGCCATGATCTCCATTGAACTACAAGACAATTTCTACAGACTTGAACAATGGTTCTCCTGTAATAAACTTCTGCTCAACTATAAAATAAACAAAGAGCATGCTCTTCTCTGTTCAACAGAACAAGAAAAAATTTGGGCCTCTACAGGTCCAGAGTCTCAAAGGTGGGACACTGGAACAAGTCAGCACCTTTAAATATCTTGAGGTACATCTGGATGACACCCTTTCATTTGGAACCCATGTTGACCATATTATTAAAACTGCTAACGCAAAGCTTGGTGCCCTCTATCACCACTGGCATTCTATGACCCTGGAAGCCCTGAAACTGATCATAAGTTGCTCAGTCTTATCCACCGTGGACTATGGCCTTGTTATCTATGGTGCTGGCACTGACACTGCCCTTAGAAGGGTAAAAACCCTACTTAACAAATCATGTCACCTGGTCCTGGGGGTGGATCACTGGACACATACTTGTGCCCTCTATCAAGAGACAGGATGGCTCCTTCTTCACCTAAGGGTTACATACCAAATGTGCCTGCTTGCTAAGAAGTCCTTGCTAAGGTTTACCCCTAGGTCAACCTCCTGTCTATTCAAAACAGCTCAATCTTCAATTAGGACTCTAAATGTGGTTAAGGGGGGACTGGCAGTGCTGTCTAAGTGAACAGCACAAGCCCAGAGATCCATCTCCTTCCAGGGCCCCAAGTGGTTCAATGAACTCCCCAAGGACCTGATCAAGTGTAGTAAGGTTAGTCAATTCAAATCGAGCATCCAAGCCCACTTAGCCCTACAGAATGTCTACAAATGTTTTATCTAGCCCTTGCCTAAGCAGTGATCCCTGGCTGTTCTTATCTGTTTTCATACCACTCTCTTGGACACTAGTTTAAATTGGTAAAATGCATCCCCCCTCCACCTCTGCCCCCTCCTTCTTCCACCTTGCATCTCTCCCCCTCCCCCGATCTCCCCTTTTCATTCTCCCACTGCCTCCCTGCCTACTATTTCCTATCCCCTTGCACCCCATGCCCTCTGCCCACCTCCCAACAATTTCCCTTCCTCTCCCTCCTCCTCCTACTCCTCTTCCCCTCTGCCCACCCATGCCACATTTCTCCTCCCTTCCACATTCCTTCTCCTTTGCCTGCACTGACAAAGCCTCTTCTAGCTGCTCCACATGCACCCACGATTTGGATCCTTGGTCCCACTGCTGTACTCTGCACTTACTCTGTTATGGCATTTACGATACAATCTGCATCTCAGCTGGAAACAATGATCTCAATCTCACACTGAATTCTAATCTAGTTATGTTGTGTCCTGGGTTACTAAGATCACTAATATCCTTTGAAACCTATGTAATAATGTGTACCCTTTGTAACTTGCAATGTAAACTTACTATGGAATCTGCGTAACCTTTTTGTAACCTATGTGTTGTTGTCTTCTGTATCTGTATGACCTGGAACCTTTGTAAACGAGTCCCTGACTCAAAGGTATTAATCCCAATCTGACATAAATAAAATAAAATAAAGAAATATATGGCTGATGCAGAGTCAGGGAGTTCACAGATTCAGCTCTGGCATGGTGACAAGAGATGATGTCTGCATGTTTGTGATTCTTCCAGGCATGGACTGTCATTGGACCTTGCCTTCATCCTGCTTTTAATGAGGGAATTTTTGCATTTTTAGGACCCTTTACAGTGTGAATGATCACAAATGCCATGGGCATGCCCACTGCTTCATGGTCACCCATATCTTTAGTAACTAGGCATTTCCTAAGTGTCACTAACAGAGTGAAACAATGGGACTTACCACTCCAGAAGGAAAAAGAATGTTCTCCCACATGCTCTTTTACCCTCGCTGCTGGCCTCTGTTCCCATCACCTCAGGTTAAGGCTGTGACTCCTGGTGGCCCACATGCTAGATTGAAACTTCACCACTCAGTGCCATGGAGCTGGTGGGTCACATGATATCCTTTTCTCTACATGACAGTAGCTGGTGGGTTCTTCATAAGTGGGGTGTGGGGAGTATTACTTCTTTAAACATTGTGTGCAGATTGCTGTTTCCATGGCATGGACTGCTGAAGATTAGAAGGAGCCTCCATGGGGTGTGGCTTGAGCACTGAAGTAGATGGCTGCCTAAACCGTCGGCTCGATCCTCAGCTCTCAAACTCTGGGCTGTTTTATGGACATTCAGGGACCTCTAACCATGCCAGGGTGATCGATAATAGTTGGACCCCCAAGCTTACACAACGTGGGTCTGCAGCTTAGTTTCGACAGATAGATGGTTGTAAGTGTCATCGGGCCATGAGCGACGTGGAGCACGCAGCCTAGACCACAACTACACTGAATAGGTGGAGTTTCTGCCGTGCAGCTATCTACATGCCTGGACTGACTCCTCACGAGCACAACGGATGGAAGGTTGAGAATTAGATGGGCTTTTCCTCTCCGGAGACAATAGTGCTTGGTGAAACTGGCTTACGTTTATAATATGGCATGTTCCAAAGGCAATGCAAGGCAGCCCGAATCCACTCATGTGGGGGGATGCTGTGCAACAAGTTGATGTTTGCGCTTCCTTACAGCATATCACCACCATGCTGGAAACCCTCCTATGCAGGGTGGACATTATATCTACAACATTGTCTGGTACTGTTAAGGATGTGAAAGAAATCAATGATAAATTAAATGTAGTGGAATAGCATACTGAGGGCATTGAAGTTGATCAGGCTAAGATTTGGCAGCACCAGAAGGACCACGACAAGAAACTGACTATACTGTGGAGGAGGGCAGAGGATCAGGAGAATGGGGTTGGTGTAATAATATTAGAATACTCAGAATACCAGAGGTGGCTGAAGGGCAAAATACTGAATCCTTCCTTAATGATGTGATACCCAAAATGTTGGGGAGAGATGGGTAGGACGTGGAGGGTGAGAGAGCACACTGAATACCCAGTGGTGTGAGGCCCTGCCAGTTCCTCCCTAGACCCATTATTGCCTATATACTCAGATATTCAACCAAAGAAAAGAACCCAGGGCTGCTCAGGATAAGGGAGAACTGATGTGGAATGGGGTTCGAATTTCCTTTTATAGAGACTTTTCGGCTGAAGAGGCTGCTCGAAGGAAGGCTTTCACCCCTATTAAGAAGCTGCTGGCAGAAAAAGGTTTCTGCTATGGTTTCAGGAACTTGGATTATCTATATGCATCCAGAGAGGGGAGAGATGTGGTGGCAGAATCTCCTCAAGAAATCGAGGAATGGGCCTATAAATACTGGCCCAGGCTGTCCCTCAGAACTACATCCCCTAAGAAGCTTTGGGAGCCAGGACCAGGTATGTGAGAGGCTCGGACCAACTCATCAATGCATGGCTCCTGGGAGAACCCTACTTCAAACAGAATGAGTCACAATTAAACACCCCCAGGTCTCCTACCTCACATAAACTATCCAAGCCTTCTAACAACAACAATCAGTCACAACAAGAATTAGTAGCCTACTCCTCTTCTGCTCTACCCCAAGAGGACCATTTCAGATGACCAGAGTTCGCCAGTGCTCCTACAGTGATCAGAGCTCCCCTCTAAGGGCCGAAAAGAAGCACCGCCTGCCAAGTTAACAAAGGAGGATTATCCTAATACAGACTTCATGGAGGATGTTCTGGATGAAATCCTTATGGAAGTAGCTGAGCATACCTCATGGGCGGACTATCATCCAGATGCCGAGGGATATCAGGACTTATCTAATGTCTTGGTGAAGTCGGGCCTATCGACCTATGTAGAAGCAGCGGCTAAGGATTTCTCTTCACATGCTGAGGCTTTGGACAATTCTGATGGACTAAGGTCAAATGACTGAGCTCTATATTTGTATACCCTGGTCATTGGCTGCTCTCTCTATGCTCTCCTCGTTTCCTTTGAGGGGTTGCAGCAGCCGCTTAGTACCCGTGGTAGCCTAGTTCTCCCTTGCATGCCCCTACCATTTTAGTGACATTGGTTACAATACAGTAGAATCTGTTCACTGCTGGGAGTGACTACAAGGCCTGGGTGGATATAAGCCCTCCCTTCTTTAAATGCCACTATTTCCTCCCCACTCCCTTTTACTGTCTTAGGGGTAATATATGCATGGCAACTCTGTGAAGGATGCCATGTTACATATAGGGGGTCCTTCCAAAGCCACGGCGATCAGTATGATCTTACCCCCAGGAAGGGCCAATGGGGATGGAGGTCTGATTCTACCAGCATCTTTCTGGGGAATATTTCTACCTATCATGCTAATAAGGTTGTGTATTCCCTCCCTCCCCCTATTGTGCCCAGGTACCTTCTTTTATCTTTCCTATTTGAAACAGTGAGCCCTCCCCCACGATCCCCACCCCCGAATGTTCTGCGTCAACCTATATGTTTAGCTGGGGTAGGAGATGAGCGGGTACTGCTTGGCTTATCTCCACACTCCCAAGCATAGGCAGCTGGGTGACATAGCCAAGTGCACCTTCCAGTTAATAGTGAAGGATAGCACATTGTGTGTATTCACCCACTCACCATAAGCTTAACGCTACAGTTAATCTTTTCTTAAACTACTAAGTGTTATAGTTGAATATCTTATCTTTATACCCCGATTAGGGGATTTTGTTAAAGTTTATATATTTTTTTGTTACTAAGTCTATTTGAGCATAGTTTGCGGTGTAACTTAAATTGTTATCTCTTTCTCCCTATATCAGGTGACCATTGCAGTTGCTGTTTGTGTATAGACAGCTTTGCTACGTATGTCACTTACGTTCTTCCTTTTAGTTCTCCTGCAATCTGCGACCTCCTGCTCTTCTATCTCCTCTGAACAAGGGTGGTGAGTACTGGTATATTATATACTTTTCATACTTTTGAGAAAATATGCAGACTTCTAACTTAGGAGTAAACTTTGTATCTTGGAATGTGAAGGGACTTAATCATCCCATCAAGAGATCTATGGTTCTTAGGCACTTACACTCCTTGCAGACAGATGTGGCACTCATCCAGGAGACCAACCTAACTGAAAGAACTGCATTGTGGCTTAAAAAGGCATGGGTGGGTACGGTCTTAGCTAGCTCTGCAACTACCAAAACTAAGGGGGATAGCAATTTTGGTTATAAAATCATGTCTGTGGGTTGCAGAACAAACCACTATGGATAAATCGGGTCACTGGACAGTAGTCCTTTTTGCCTACCCTGGGGGACGGGTGCTGATAGCTAATGTTTATGGATCAAACATGGATGACCCCAACACCTTACTAGACATTAACAAGGCTGTAGAGTCCCTAGCAGCTGACTACCCGCAGATCCCTATACTGATGGGGGGGGGGAGGAATTTCAATCTTACCGCTGATATTTTTCTTGATAAATCAAAACCAACCCCACCCCCAATCCCACCCTAAGACACTGCTGGCACTGCAAGAAATTATGTCAGAGTGGTGAATGTAAGATGTTTGGCGCAGAGATCATTCATCCTGAAGGGATTACTCTTTCTTTTCGGTGGTGCACTCCACATATAGCCGGATAGATCTCTGGTTTGCAGGTTCATCAGCAGCAGGTGATATGTCTGACACCAGAATTCACAATATCCTGGTCTCAGATCGTGTGCCGGTATCATGTCTCTATACCCCATCTGGTCAAGGGGGGGCCGGGCACCAGATGGAGATGCAGTTCATTACTCCTCCGAGACCCCATTTTCCGATCTATGATCAGAGAGACTGCCAAGGATTGCTTCTCTCGCAACTTGGCTGCAGGCACCTCTGTCACCATGGTATGGAAGGCCTTTAAGGCGGTGTTGAGAGGGCAAATTATCGCCTACTCCACACACCTTAATAAAACTAGACAAATGGAACTGAACAATCCGCAAATAGAACTTTCTACACTTGAAACTAATTTTAGGAACTCCCCTACCAGAGCACCAGACCCTGCTCTCCTCAGGGATATTGTTGGCTTAAAGTACCGAATAAACTCTTTACTTCATCGGAAGGCAGAGTGGGCGCTTGTTAGAGCCAAGCATGCACATTGGGAGGGTGGGGACAAAGGGAGCAAACTGCTGGCTTATCAGTTACGAAAGCAACAGGTGGCCTCCTGGTTCCATGCTCTCAAGGATGTGAGGGGTCAGGTGGTCACAACACACCAGAAAATAAATGAGTGCATGCAGCTATTTTACCAACAGCTATATCAGATGCATGTCACTCTAGATCCCAATCTATTCCAAGAGCAACTGGCAAAGTTCTGTGCAGCTGCCCAAATCCCTAAACTCCCTGAGGGTCTCAGGATGGCCCTAGACAAGCCATTTACAGAAAAAGAGCTCCTGGACTCCCTTAGTCAGCTGGCCAAAGCAAATCTCTGGGCCTCAATGGCATGACAACTGAGCTTTATCAAGCAATGCGCAATGAAATTAGCACCCCTCTTCTTTCTGCGCTACAGGAGTCATTCGCCGCTGGTATTCTCCCCGCCATCCATGCATGAAACTTTAATCACACTTCTCCCAAAGAAATCAGATGATCCCCAAAATTGTGCCAACTATCGTCCAATCTCTTTAATATCAGTCGACAACAAAATAGTAACCAAAATGTTGGCCACACGCCTAGAAACAGTACTGCCTTCAATTATCCATCCATCCCAAGTTGGATTTACTAAAGGTCAAGCAGCGGCAGATAATATTAGATTGGTGCTAGACCTGAAGTGGCTGGCAATGCAGTCAAAAACACCCATGGCAGCAATGGCAGTGGACCTTTCCAAGGCCTTTGATTCTGGTGAATGGCCTTACTTCTTGAAATCCTCCAACACTACGTATTTGGGCCCCTTTTCAGTCAGTGGATACGGGTGCCGTATAATACTCCGTCAGCTAGAATCCTAACAAAGAAAGATATATCCTCCTCTTTTCCCTGCAGAGGGGGACTAGACAGGGCTGCCCCCTCTCTCCTCTATTGTTTTTGGTGGCTCTGGACCCCCTTACAAGGAGACTACAGACAGTTGAGGAAGTCCACGGTATATAGGTGGGGAATAGGATTTTCCTGACTGCCTCATATGCTGATGATCTGCTTTTAATGTTAACCATTCCTAAGGAGTCCCTTCCCAAGGTTCTGGAAGTCTTACAGCAGTTTGTGCAGCTGTCTGGACTGTACATTAATCAAAAAAAGACTAGTGTAGCTCCTCTCAATATGGCCTGCACAATGTCGTGCATACATGGTCTAAACCTGGCTTGGGCCCCACATAACTTCACCTATCTCGGCATTCAAATCCCTACCAAATGGCAACATTTAGAGAGTGCCAACTTTGGTCCCTTAATAAATACCCTGATGGTGGAGATAGACCGTTGGCACTGCTTGAATCTCTCTCTAATGGGCAAAGCAGCAACAATTAGGATGCTGCTCTACCAGAGTAGCTTACCTCCTTAATAACCTTCCTATAGCCCTGTCAATCAGAGTGTTCCATTCGATAGAAAGATTGATTGCTTCCTTTCTTTGGGAAGGCAAGATGCCTCAGTGGAGTCAGGGCAAATTAAGGCGCACTGAACTAAAGGTAGCATGGGACTTCCGTGGCTGCAGGGCTACCACTGGGCTTATATATGGCTCAGGCCACTAAATGATTTGTCCTTTCCCTCCCCCACCCAGTGGTTTTAGCTGGAAAACCAGCTGATGCAGAATACTCCCTTGGGTCTACTTTTATCCAAGGCCCCCACACATTTTAACTTGATTACCCCAGTGATGGCTGAGATGAGGAAGGCCGGTTAAGGCTCATGGCAGCATCCAAGACCCCAAAGTCTGCAAGTGCTATCCTTTTTGCTACATGACTCTGTGGCGTAACCCTCTTCTCATAGTGGACAATAAACCACTGGACTGGAAGGTATGCGAGAATAAAGGGATACATTATGTACAAGACCTTTACATCCCCAGTTCTTGCGTAGTGATGTCGTTTGCACAGCTTAAGGCCCAATATTCCCTCCACACTAGAGATTTTGGAGATATCTGCAGCTCCGTGATGTGGTGCAGAAAGTCCAAAGTACATATGTAGTAGACCCTAAATGGAGCTGGATCTCATCTCTGCACCTCAAAATCTCCCAACGGGGTTTAGTTGGATGCTTCTATGGCACATGATGGGAAGCACAATGGATTACACTACAGTATGCAGGGATAGTTGGGGAGCTGAACTTCAAACCCTGATTACTGCAGACACATGGTCCCGCTGCCTCCACTTATCCCACTCTGCATACCTGGATGTGAGAGTCAGTTAATACAACTTAAGATTCTCCTCAGATGGTATCGTACACCAGCAGCTCTCCACTCGAGGAATTCATCCTCGTGCAAAATGTTGGCGATGTCACCATGACCCAGCAAACATGCTGCACATCCTATGGGAGTGTGAGACCCTAGTTCCTTTCTGGAATGCCACTGCAATGGACTGCTCTGGAGTGCTGGGGTTACAGTAGATATCTCTAACCCATTACTTTTGCTAGGAGACACTATACCAATGGGCGTTTTATGAAAACCTCTTAAAGAACGGCTCCTAGTTGTTCTCTTGAGGCTAAAGGCTACTACTTAGATACTGGAGACAAGTGCTACCCCCGACTATTACCCTGTGACACTCTGATGTTGCAAGGTTAGCTATTTTCGAAAGACTAACTCTCGCCAACAGAGGGCAGCTCCCCATTTATTATCAAAAATGGGGGGCTTATTTGAACTCCACCTTATGTAGGGCCCCCCTTCCTCCACTGCTTAACCCCCCTGAACAATAAGGGTTTGAAGGCGGCATAGCCTGTAGAGCAGAATGTCCTCTTGAGCTTTGATTTTGAATTGTGGTGGAGCAGATACTTCTTTTTTTCACTAAACTGTAAACTTCTCCCCTGCTAATGATCTGTTACTCTCTCTAATTTTCTCTACAGTATTACAAGGGAAACATATAACGTTATTATGATGTTTTTTCTTTTGTAGTGATGTAACTGAGGATGTATTCAATCTTTCATTCAGTTTAATCTAGCTTAAATTTATACTGATAAGATTACTTTGTTGAGACTGCATGTCACAAGCTTTTTGAAGTGCAGAGTTTAGTTGATAATGAATTAAGCAAAAATGCATGACAGGGTGTGTTGTGCTGGTATAACGTCACGCCTGGGGTGATTAGGCACGAGGCCACAGACCGAGTGCACTAATCACCCCAGAAGTGACATTATCCCAGCACACACACACACTGCAGTGCATATTATTGCTATTATACAATGGCTTGTTTATATAAAAGAAAAAGAAAAAAACATTTTTGAAGAGATTTTTAGTTAATTTATGATTGTGGAGGTATATCAAGAAATAAAATAGTTCCATTTTGTCCAGTAGGTGGCGCTAGTGGTAAATGAATGATCCCCTCTCTCTGACTGCTCTTCCCACACACACATATACTGTTCATTTCCTCATTTAAAAAAATATGTCGTAGCATCTCATGCAATTGTTTCAGTGAACTTGAACTTTCAGTGCTGCGAGATTTGAGGGAGAGCAAGAGCGTTTCATGTGAAAAGTGGTGCAGTGTATCGCGATCCATATAGAAGATGGTGGCTACTCCAGACTGGCCCCACTGTCTACCCTGGGACAAATAAAGAGGTTTGACTTTGTTTTTGTTTTTTTTTTGGGGGGGGGCCTGATGTAGTGGTAGCAAGAGGTCTGTGTAGCGAGCGACGAGCATTGATATTTGGAAGCGCTCGCGCTCCAGGCAAGCGGGATGGAAATGTTGCTTCGGACGATGGCTTTTTTCCCCCATTTTAAACATATACTTGGTGGCATACTGTTTGTGTGATAGTGGTTGGGGGGCAGTTTCTTGCCAGTGTGTGTGGTGGCGGCAAGTGACCGCTGATGTTGTTGTGCAGTGTGAAAGGCAGATGAGCCCATCGTGGTCATGGAGTAATTCAATTTTACATTTGGAGCAGTCATTTTGTGCTGGGACTAGACCTGTGATGTTGTGCTGGGATAACATCGGGTCAAATCCCAGACACCAATCAAAGGTCAGCATTTTTCTTGACATTGTATAATTTTTATTTTATATATAGTTACAACATCACCAAGTCAGAGCAAACAAATACAAATGTGTAAGGTGTACAATCTGCATAATCACTAATAATCTCTATAACATGAGGCCCCATTTAGAACTGATCTCTCCTATGCCTTAGCAAGGCACGATTATTCAATGATAAAAAAAAAAAGAAGGAGCCTCCACAACCTTCAAATAGGACCCAGATCATTTGAGAAACATAAAGATAGGGGAGAGGTGGGAGGTATGTGCACACTGTGTTGCCATACAGGTTCAATGTATTGTCACAGCCTTATGGGCTTAAATAAAGTTGTGGCATCTGGGTTGTGATCTCCTATGGGGATTCATTACCAAAAGATGGTAAGATGATACAATGGTGCCTCCACTCAGGGAAGTTAAGAGGGCCAGGTCACAAAGCAGTAGTAACTGCTAGGAAATTTATCAACTCACTGTGAGCTCCATTGTCACAGCCCAAGTCCCAAATGATGAAGTAATAGTTTGATCAAAGAGAAATATCACATTCTAGAAGTAACAAGTTAGAGAATCCATAATTCAAGCAACTTTTAAACAGATTCAAGAGATTTAAGTAAACAAATGGAAATAAATGAAAAATAAACAATTAATTGGGGATGGAGTCAGGTGATACCAGGGATGTGTTTTCCAAGGACCTGGGTCTTATTAAAATTCAGCCAGGCCTAGCATTTGCACGGACCAGCCAAGGATGGCCCTGGGTCTCAATAAAGATCAATCAGTCTGAGTATTTGTAAAAACAAGCTATATGAAAAATGATAGGCATTGCTGACTATTTTACAAGGCAGCTATAGGAAATGTAATTATCGACAACTAACAATTTTTAGTGTGCACTAACCACAACTAGAACATTTATTATATTTGTTCATTCTTTTTGTAGCAAAAGTAATGGTTAACCCTTTGAACTTTCAAACATTCCTATTTGCATCAGCTTGTAGCAACCAGAAAGTAGTAGTTCACCTTTGACCTTTTACAACTTCTACTAACCTCCATCTTTTAGCCTATGAAATTATTAGCAGCCATAAAATTGATACTTACATCTTTACTCATACCAATATGGGGCAGTACCATTTTTTAGATGACCTAAGAGTATGAAATCCCAGACTTCTGGCAAGCCAGGAGGACATTCTGAGCAGACTCTTAGGAAATGACTGCTGTTGTCATAGTAGGCACTGGTTGCAGTGATATGACAAGGCCACAGAGGGGTAAGAAATAGGATTAACATTTCTTTCAGGCATTGACAGCCCTCTCATGCAAAACTTTATAATTACAGGATAACTAAAGATCATATTTTTGGAGTGCTGCTTTATAACATATGTGCAAATATTTTGGTATAGGTTAGTTGGAGGCAACAGCTTTATAATATGAATGCTAATATTCCTATGCATCTTAGGCTGACTTGGCTTGTTACTCAGATTAAAAGTCTGAACTTTTAGGCCAAATGACTGCCGGGCATTGAAAATAGCTATTTTGCTTATTGCTCTTACTGGGTAAAGAAAATAATAATTTTGTCTGGACTTTAGCAGTATATCTTTCTGACATGAGATTGTGAATATGTACTTTTAACTAGTTCATTGATAAAATTATGTAATAATAATAAAAACAGCTTCAATTATGCCAGTACACTCCATGTCTGTTCTATAACATACATGTAAAATTGATGCATACTCATATTGCGTCACATAAACTGTGGTACCGGTTCTGGTACTGGTACTGGTAACACAGTAATGGGATCCCAAGAAAAGGAGCAGTTAGGGTTGAGACAGATAAAAGTCTATGCAAAAAGTGCCCCAGCAGTTACTTATTTACATTCCATGCAGCCTGTGTACTACCAACACAATGTCCTTGCCTGACTGTACTGTCCAAGCCCCTACCTACTCCCTACTTGTATCAATATACCTGTGTATGTGTCTAGGGAGCTCCCAGTGCTTCACAGGGTACTCAGCCAGTGAAATATTACAGGCTTAATGGAGATGCATGTGATCATTGGCATTAGTGCACTTAAGTAAATAAAAAATTGGTGGCAAACCTCAAAATTCTAATTCTGGCCAGATAGACAAGTCCAATGATCTTATAGTTGCTTTGGGGGACTTTTAGAACTTTATACAGAAACTGGATTGGGTTGCAGAACCTAGTAGGCCCTGTTCAGTTAATCACTGTTACCCTCCATCACACAACAGCAGTGGCTTCAGTTTCAGCGATGACAACTGTTTTTAATATTGCCATTTCTGGCTATCCTTCTTTCATCTTTTTATGCACCTGCTCACCATCCCCTTGAAACAACACTGCAAATGGCAAAAAATGATGGGGAATTTTGCTGGAAGTATTTGTATGCTTAGGTAGGGATAACGGTAATTGTAAGTCCACTATTTAAATGAAGAATTACTACAGCAGTATCTGGTCACTGGTCAGAATTCAATTAAAAATCCATAATAGTGAGTTCTAAGTTCTTTTGCATATTTTTTAATTTATATAATTGAAACAGTAGTATAGTGAACCCAGAAGTAACCTTTGTGTTTTTTTTTCTTAATTGGAATAATGCAGTTCTGCTTTTCTTTCCTGTCACCCACGACAGCAAGGCAGCTCACTCAGAACCAGATAGCTGGTGGCTAGCGGAGTAGGGTAAGTAAATCAGGTCCCAGAAACTGCTCCTCAGCATGTTAGATAACACCTTTCCCTCTTCAAATGCCTATGCTGTGGCTTGCACTTAAGGTGGGCTCGATTCACAAACACAGTGCAAGCCACACCAACAGTGGCTTGTGCTGATTGCTGGTGCAACAGAGACCCTGCACCAGTTCTCTGTTGGGTAGGGTCCTGTTGGCAAAGTCCCACAGCTTGCAGCAACTGTGGCTCTGCTCAAACAGATGGCATATCTGGATGGTTGCTGCAAACTGTGGGCAGCCGTGCACTAATCTTAAAAATATTTATTCATATTACTTGACAAAGCTCAAGAAGGGTGAGATAACAGAAAAAGAATTTCAATATGTTTGGTCAGATCATCCTGTTATTCCAAGTTTTTATGCACTACCAAAGGTGCATAAAAACAATGTAGATCCACCTGGTCACCCTATTGTTAGTGGACCTAATTCCCTCACTCAAAAGTTAGGGAAATTTGTTGATTTCTTTTTGCAACCATATGTGTCTTCCTTAGAATCTTTTATTAAGGATAGTGGTGATTTGTTAAGTAAATTGCAACATCTTAAATGGAAGGATACCTATTGTTGGTTATCAATTGATGTAGAATCACTTTATACATCTATTGTTCACCACCTGGGTATAGCAGCTGTTTTTTTTTATTTTCTAGAGAATTCCACTATTAGAGATCAAATACCAAAAGAATTTTTGATACAGGCTATAGAATTTATTTTGACACATACTTATTTTGAGTTTGAGGGTAATTTTTTTCTTCTAAAACGGGAACAGCTATGGGGGCTTCAATGGCCCCAAGTTATGCAAATCTTTTTCTTGGTTATTGGGAACATATTACAGTTCTTAATAAGTTAAATAATCCTTTTTGTTAGTCATATTACACATTGGTTTCATTTTGTGGATGATATCTTATGTATTTGGGATGGTGATAGTGGTTTGATTTCACCTTTTTGGATTGGTTAAATAATAATGAGTTAAATCTTCATTTTATTTATTTGCATGAAAATGTTTCTATTTCCTTTCTTGATCTTTTACTTTCAGTTAATCAAGAATCAGATACAATAGAAACATGTTGTTTCGTAAATCAACTGCTCACAATTCTTTGTTATTAGCTAATAGTGCTCACCCCTGGTCTAAAAATTCCATTCCTTATGGTCAATTTTATGTTTAAGGAGAAATTGTAGTTCAGATTCTATTTTTCTGAGCAAGCAAATGATTTAACTGAAAGGTTTTGGAAAGGGGTTATGATTTACATTTATTAGAACAAACAAAGGAACAAGTAAGCAGAATTTGAGAATAGTCTTTTAAAGGAAAAAATGGAGAAAATGATTCAGAACATCAGCCTTCTACCTTCATTACCCAATACAATCATTTAGCTGGACAAATTGTTAATTTTATTTATAAAAATTGGCCTATTTGGCTGAGTGACAGTGAGGTTAGTAATGCAGTGGGTTTAAAACCAAGGGTTACATTTTCAAAAGCTGAAAGCCTAAAGGATAAACTTGTACAAAGTCGTATGAAGAAGGTTAAAAGTGTTAGCCATACACGGCTACCTATTAGATCAAATGGCTTTTATAAATGTTACATGTGTAATGTATGTAAATATGCTAGCAATAAACATGATGCATTTGTGCACCCAAGAAGCTCTGATGTAAAAATTCAGATTAGAGAATTAATTACTTGTGACACATTATATGTGGTATATGTTCTTTGGTGCACTTGTGGTCTGATTTATGTTGGCAAAACTATCAGGCCACTCAAACAGCATGTACAGGAACATGTTTGTTCCATTTTGAATAATAATAGAAACACTCTATTAGGTTCTCACTTTTCGGAGTTTCATCAGTCTGATCCAAGTTTTTTGAAATTTATGGGTATCAAACACATTTATCCTTTGTTTGCAGGAGGTGATAGATCAGATTGGTTGTTTCAAAAAGAAAGTAAATGGATTTGTAAGTTAAATTCTGTTAGACCAAATGAATTAAATAATCAATGGGACCTTAAACATTTTCTTAAAGATAGCAACTGAGCATAACGGCTTTTTTCTGTACCAATGTCTTTTGTTTTTGTTATTTAAAGTGATTTTTTTGATCAAGTATTGATTATTATATTAGTAATGTTGTTGATTTATTTCTAGATTCTCACCTTGAACCTGGAATCTACCTGTTTGGACCTTTATTTTTGAGTTTTGTTGGAACTTGCTTAGTTACTAGGGGTCCTGTTGTGATGTTATGAATTTTGGGTAGATTTGTTTTGGTAATCTGCTATATTGCTTTGTTCTATGATTTAAAGTAGTAACATTTTTGCCCTCTGGTGCTTTTATCTATAGCAGCCTTAGGACTTTAAAACATTTTGAATCTATTGTAAGTGGTGAAATAAATGCTTTTTTACTACTTTACTTATAACTATAAATCTAATGTTGTAATTATAGATATATTAGTTTGAGGACATAGCTATAATGGCAGTTTAGAGTGTTATTTATAATTAGAGTTATTTTTTAGGTGTGATTACTAATAGTGCAGGGTTCTTTAAGAAATATTTTGTCTCCATGTGCTATAAGTTTAATTGATATAATTGCTGAATGAATGATGCTATTTAAGAGATGTTTTTCAGACTAGTACCACCCCTGATGAAGACTTGTTAAGAGTCGAGCGCTGGGCATCTAGTTGATGTTTGAACTACCACTATATGTTCTTTTATGTCTGTAATATGGTATATGTTGCCAGTAAAAATAAGTATTTTTCAAATGAACATACTTGGTGCTGCTTTGTTTTTGCCTTATGATATATGTCTGGCTGGTTGCCTAGATGTAGCATAACACCAGACCGGATAGACACTGTTGCTTGAATTTGCTTTTGAAAGTACACCAATCTAGGACATCCCTGGTGGTTAGCAGTCACTCTCCCAGCCCTGTTCCCTTATGTTAATATGAAACACATCCCTGGTGGTCTAGCAGACCCCCCACCCTGATCTGCCCATATTAAAAATATATATCCCTTTCTCTGGTACTCTAGCAGACCCCTCAGCCCCAATCCACCTTATTAATATTATAATCACTTTCCCTGGTGGTCTAGTGGAAACCAAACGCACCCACCCCAGTGACAGTGCCCCACCACCCATTCCCCATTCCATCCCCAATCCAGTGACCAGCACAGCCCTCAGCTCTCCACCATTGCTGGCCACTGACTGAGCTACCAGTAATCCTATATTGTACACAGTATGTGTTCATTGATTGGCAGCCCACTGTCAGTTAATAAATGCATACTGTATACAATGTATGATCATTGACAGCTCAGTCGGCTGCAAGCTGTGGTGGAAAGTGGAGGGCTGTGCCGGTAGCCAGCTTGGGATGGGATGGGGAAGCGGAGTGGTGGGGCACCGCCTGCCAGGGTCTACTAGATCACCAGAGAAAGTGATTATTATATTAATATGGACAGATCAAAGATAGGGAAGGGGGCTCCACTAGACCACATGGGAAAGTGTTTATGATATAAATATGGGCAGATTGGGGTTAGGTAGGGGGTCCACTAGCCACCAGGGAACATGATTATCATATTAATATGGGCAGATCGGGATAGGGAAGGGGTCTACTAGACTCCAAGGGAAAGTGATAAATATTTTATTATGGGCAGATTGGGGTGGGGGTCCTCTAAACCGCCAGGGACATGCTTAATTTTAATAAAAGTAGACGAGGATTGGAGTGCTACAGCACATGTTCCGTACCACCCAGGGAGGGCTCCAAAAGTGGTGCAAGTGCTCTAACTCTTCCAAATGGTGAAATTGTAAGTACCCTTAGACCAGCCCTGGCTGGTCTAAGGGTACTTAGAATGTCACCCTATGAGAGGGTTTATGGAATCATGACTTAGGGGATATGGCAGCTTGCATCTGCTGCATAGCCCCTAGCACCATGGTGCAGCCCATTTTGTACTGCAAGGACAGCGCAAGCCCCCTTTAGTGCACACAGCCTGCAGTTAATGCAGAATGCATTTGAGAATTGCTTCCAGTGCATCTTTTGGTGCAAGGGGCACTTTAAGCCATTCTATGTGGTGCAAGCTCATTGTGCCATTCTGGGAGCTTTGAGGAATTGGGTCCTGTACAGTATGTCAGCCTTTTGTACAGATAGGAAAGCACTACCAGAGCTGGGCATGTTCTACATAGAAAACCCAAGCACACAACCTCTCCATTGGCCAAGGTCAGATGCCAGTTTCAGGAACAGGTGTATCAAGTAGGCAGCCTTCACTTAACAAATTTGTTTGCAAACTTCACAAAGTACAAAGTACAGATTTCATGAAGATTTTGGCAGATGACGTGGCACTTTTTCAAGTGAAGTCATATAAATTCACCAGTGAAGTTGTAACTTCACAATAATGTAGGCTTACATCCTGTGAAAAAAAATGACACTTTGCAGGAAAACTTATTCTGACATAAATAAATGGGAACTTCACAAAGTAATTCATGAAGGCAAATTTCAGAACTTTGCTGTAACTTTGCTGGTGAAGTAAAACTTTGCAACATCCCTAGGCACAGGAGAAGGTTTGTCCATTGGCTCCATAACAATTTACTGGATCCCTCTACAAAGTAGACTGGTGTTGTCCTCCTATCTACAAGTAGGAGTTCAATCCAAGGTTAGTTCAATTTAGTACAAGCTTTATTGTCCACCAAGACAGAACAGTGTGCTGACCTTGGGCCAGTCACCTGAGAATAGAATGCCCCAGTGCTTCTCCAGTCAAGGCTTCATCAGAGGGCAGGTTTCCAAGAGACTACAAGTCCCTTAAATAGTCACCTTCATATGACATCATCAATTACATCACCTATGGTCCTCTGGTAGCCCATGAGTTCACTGGTGCTCTGAAGTAGCTCTTAAGTAGCTTTGCTGACCAATTGGTTTCTTACTGCCCTTGGACTCTGACTGACAGAGATGAAAGGGAGTTGAGGTGTGTAAGATGGTGGAAGACATCAGTCTCAAAGGCACAATCTCCAAAAGTTCTTTTCAAAAAGGTATGAGTCCCTTAAAACTCACTTTACACCTCGCCCATGTCCAGCACAACTATGTGTTAACATCCAGTTTGTCAGGCCACAGTTAGGGGAAATCTTCCACTCGTTGCAAACATTGACCATGCTGTGCAGCAGCTGCAGGCCTATTTTTGTTCTTGCACATCTAGTCCAGGCACAGGAGGTACCAAAGAAGTAGCACTCCTCTTCACTTAGTCCAAGACCCCCAGGGAGGCAGTCTGTAGTCCTTGGAGGTTGCAGGAGTTGAGTTCAGTTTATTCATTTTAGAGCACTCTATCTCATTATGATCCTAGGTGCTTTACAAATGCCAAAATAATGTAGACAGAATTTAAAATGGAATAAGCATACAAGATATAGACCAAACATAATAAGTTAAAAGGAGGAAAGCTTCACTAAATAAAAATGTCTTCAGATCCCTCTTGAAGGCACTAACTGTAGTGGCTTCTCTAAGTGACTGAGACAGTGAATTCCACAGGGTAGGCAATGGAGCTGACAAAGCCTGGGCACTGGATGATTTTAAATGAACCCTGGGAATCACTAGGAGGCCTCAGCAGACTGGAGGGATGAGAAGGATGGTAGGGCTGTAGGAGGTCTTGCAGGTAATTGGTCCCCAGATCATGTGTGGCTTTATAGGTCAGTAACCCAACCTTGAAGGTGATCCACCACCTAATAGCCAGTGCAGAGCAGTGCAGACATAATGTGACATGACCTCGGAAGGTCAGTCAACAGCCTGGCTGCCGCATTGTGCACCAGCTGGAGGTTGTGAAGATCAACCCCCAATAGCCCTAGGTAGAGGGTATTGCAGTAATCAAGTCATGATGTCATGAAGGTATGAACTAGTGATGGCAGATCACCCAAGGGGATCAAGTATTTAATCCTGGTGATGTTTCTAAGGTGGAAAAAAGCACTCTGAACCATGGCCAAAACCTGAGATTCTAGTGTTAGGCCACTATTCAGTACAATGCCAATACTTTTCACTTAAAGAGGTGAGCAACTGGGAGTCAAAGCCTAAGCCCAGTGGTTCAACCAGCCTGCACACCAACCCTCAAGTGACTAGGTTCTATCACCAGAACTGCTGTCTTATCCGGGTTTAACCTCAGCCAATTGGCACTCATCCAGTCCTGGACCTCAGCAAGGCACCAATTAAAAAACAAGACTTCATTCTGTTGTTTGGGTGCATAAGACAGGTACAACTAGGTATCATCAGCATAATAATTAAAACTCAGTTTGTACCATCTTATAATGTCACCTAGTGGTAGCATATACACCACAAACAACATGGAGGACAAAATGGAACCTTGCAGGACCCCACACGGCAAGAGCAGTGGTCAAGAGGAAAAAAGTATTTGAGACCACCCTCTACATCCTGCCAGTGAGGAAAGAATGGAACTGGTTAAGGACCACACTAGAAAGTCCACAATGAACCCTCAGGTGATCCAAAAGCACTCCAAGGTCCATGGTGTCAAATGCTGCTGAGAGATCAAGGATAACAAGAATGGACCACCCTCCTCTATACCTCACCACCAGAAGATCATTAAGCACCCAAACCAAGGCAGTCTCAGTACTGTTCCTTTTCCCAAACCCGACTGGAGAGGGTCATAGATATTATAAGAGGTCATCTCATTAAAGATAGTGAGCGGCTTTAAAAGAGGCTGGGATAGGCATGGGGGAAGATAAGAATCATGGGTAGAGAGGATGGAAGGAGTGGGGAGGGAGGGAGGACAAGAACATTAGCTCAAGCTGTGGACCCTGCAATATGAGCAGACTTGATTGACCAAATGGCCTTCTTCTGCTGGCTACTTTGTATGTTCATATGTAAATTAGCAAATGGGCCTCCAGCTGTAAAGCCACCACCTTCTCAATAACCTTGTCTAAAAATGGAGGGCTAGAGATGGGTCTGTAGTTTGCCAGGCAGTCTGGGTCTAGCAACATTTTTTTCAAGACAGGCCTCACCACCTTTTCCTTAAGGGGCTCAGGAAAGACACCCATCACTAGAGAACAATGGACTATCCTAGAAAAGACTGGGCTGATGGATTTGACACACTCTACAAGAAGGCATGTTGGACCTGCGTCCAAACTACAATAGGTGGGTCTCAGTTCATGGATGACCCTAATTAGATCCTCTACTGCCACCTGGTCAAAGTCAAATCAGACAGATGGAATGCCCTCCACAAACACTGACTCACCACTGCAAGTCCCCATGGAGGGTGCCAACAAGGTCCTAGATCTGACAGAGGAAACCTTATCAGCAAAAAACAGAGCAGACTCATCACATTTGGAGTGTGAAAAAGCTCTAACCAGATGCCTTCTTATGGGAAATTGCTGTTTGATACTCTCTGTAGTGAGGCATCAAAACAAGCTTATCCCCATCAGACCAGGATCTCTACCAATGATTTTCCAAACTTTGGCCTCTCACCTTCAACTCCCTGAGAGTCCTATCAAATCATGGGGATTCCCAGCGTGAGGTGAGGGGTCAAATATGGACTGGTGCGATGGAGTTGAGAGTGCCTGTTATGGCCTTATTATAGGTTGACACCAATTCCCCAGCTCCATGCAAGCTCTCATCACCTGATAGATCCAGCACCACCGTAAGACTCTCTGGGGTTAAACCCCTGGTAGGGCATGTATTGAACCATCTCCATAGGGGAAGGTCTATCAGAGGAGCTTCAAATAAGAATATCACAGTATAGTGGTCTGACCAAATGATTGATTCCACGATGAGGTCAGTGACCTCTAATCCCAGTGAGAATACAAGGTTCAGAGAGTGACCATGTGAGTGGGTTGCAGAGGTAACCACCTGTGTCAGTCCCAGTGATTGAATCAATCAGAGGAAGTCTTTTCCAAACAGCAAAAGTTCATCGTTGATCCAAGCATTGAAGATGCCCAGAATTATAAATCGGCAACTCCAAGACAAGTTCGACCATGAAGTCTGTGACTTCCTGTAATAATTCCTTCTCATGCTCAGAGGGCAGTAAATGAGAAGGATCCTGCAACCCACACCTGCAACCCTTTGGTGGCCATACATTCAAAAGGCCTAGTTGTTTCCACTGGGGAGAGCCATGAGTTTAAATCTGATTTAAAACAAATAGCCACACCTCCACCCCTGTGATCCTTTCTTGGGCAGTGAATCACTGAGAACCCAGCAGGAACCACCGATTCCAATACTGGGCCAGAATTTTCATCCAATAAGGTCTCGGTGATGCAAGCCAGGTCAACTCTAGAGACCAGATCAGCTATAATAGCTGCCTTGTTTCTAATGGACCTGGCATTGCATAACACTGCCCGAGAAGAATAGGTAGATTAGTCTGGTCCTTTGAGTACCTGCCCACTGAAAGTAGAGCCCTTCAGAATGGGAAGAAGACAGGGAGGACCTCTGTCATGAACCCATTTTGCCCCAGGGTGCCTCATAGAGATCACCACACCTATCTGTCCACCTCCTGCATCATTTCCCAAGACCAGCCTTATAGACTCCAAGTCCTCCTTTTTCAGACAGTGCTTATTGCCCTACAATGTCCATAGATGTCAGATGACAAAGAAGGACAATCAAATGGATGAAGACCCCGAAGCTGGGATGGTGAAAATCGCCTTCTAATGGGATCTGCTGACCAACACATTCTAGATCCACACTACTCCTATTATAGAAGCAATTTAAAACAATTTAGACTTACACACTTCTAATCAGCTACCCTCCTTAAAATAAGCACTACAGATAAAGCAACCCGAACATATAGTACAAGTCAAACAGGATAAAATACAAGTTAAAAATGTACACAATAATATCTAACAATAAAACATCCTGTCACATATTACATGTGCACGCATGCACACACACACACACACACACACACACACTTACACGCACATCAAACCCCAACCCAACTCCAAACAACCCCTATGACAACAATAAGGGAGTCCAAGACTTAAGGAGTGGTCACCAGAGTCAGTCCCATAGAATACTCTATGCAGAATATCGGACCCAGTCACTGAACAGTAAATACCCCAACTAGTCCTGCCAATGACAGTTCCCAAAGTAAATCACAAGCAGAGCACAATCAGAGAATGAGATAAAAAACTGTTCCCAGTCACCATATGGCCCTTTCATGGCCCAGTGAGAAGTTCAATTTTGAGTTCTCATCAACTCCAGTCTTTCATCGTATGACAGAAGGCTGCTTTAACCAAGCAAGACAGAAAAAAATGTCTTAGAAGATTCAAGTTTCTGGAGACACCAGAAGCCCTCTCACAGCCCTGGCTCACAAATCCTTTACCAGGCAAGATGTATCTAAATGTTTTAAGGATTCTCAGCTCTGGAATCACCAGAAGCCCTCTCACAGCCCCAGCTCACTTCCCGGTACAAATCCTTAGCTCTCCAATAGTCACTTTACCTGCACAGAGGATGTCTAGTCCAGTCTTCCCCCCATGGTTACAGGCTCCAACAGACAAAAGCCACAAAAATGAGTCCCTGACTAAAAACAAAAAATGCTGGACTCCTGACATTATATCACTCAGATTCCTCTCTAACACTACCCACTAAACCTCAATGCTAGCTAAAAATAAGTCAAAATGGAGTTTGCTAGCCTGGGTGCCAGGTTTTGAAAAATGTTGTGGGTGCTCAGGGTAATTATAAAAGGTCGAGGGTCTTGGGGGCCACCTAGGTCCCCAGAAGTGATAGGATACTTAATGCTTTGTGGTGCATTTTGAGGGGTATTTTGAGGAGTGGAGACTAGGAGGGAGGTTTCTAGGAGTGTCCACTGGACTCTTCCCTCTCGGGAGGGCATTGGCATCTGCCAGGCAGATTGGGAGCTGTGCTAGGGACATGAAGCCTTGACATGCCATTGCACATTTCCGCCTCAGGTTACCACTCCCACAAGCAAATCAGGGTTGAGTGGGGTGTGCCAAGAAAACTGGAGCATGCCCCCTGCTCTGACTGGATGATGAACACTGGCCCTGCAACACCACGGTAGCCCAGGATAGCCCTGTACTGACCCATCACCACTGCTGATTGCCAGGCTAAGCAGTTGTGCCTCTGGGCATGTCTACCCCGGGGGGGAGACCCATCAAATGAAGAGTTTCAATCTGGTCATCTGAGTGATCAATAGGTGGTTATGGGGGGCAGCGGATGGTGACTGGTGGGAGCAGGGTAACTTGGGACCTCTGTCAGGGCCAAAGCAGTGGCTGGCCAGGGGTGGGGATAGCAATGATCTTTCTCTGGTGCAAATAAATGAAATGTCATCCTACTTACTCAGGTCTATACTTAAGTCTGTGAGGCAGAAGAAGCCTACTGTTCCCATCAAGACTGCAAACACACACACACACACACACACACACACTGCTGTTCTTTCTAATAACATGTATAATTCATATCTTTTATTTTAATTTTAGTCTTTGGTAACTGGGTAAGGCCCACAAGGCACAAGTGCCTGTTTTCAGGGTGACCTGGGAGCACTGGGCAGTTAAGTGACTTGCTCAGAGTCACACAGCATGCAAGTGGAGGTTGTGAGAATCAAACTCAGGTCTGGTCTGCTGGATGTATCAAGCATTTCACACCTCATTCCTCTAACCTCTAGGCTATATTGCCAGCAAATCTCTGGCAGAATAATGTCCTGTCATTAGCTAAAATATCTCTGGCAGAATAAAGTCCTGCCATTAGCTGAAATAGGATGTGATGGTGTACTTGACACCACAATATTCTAAGCAAAGAGAAGGGGCTTCGGGATAAACAAGGAGGGTAACAGAGCCAGGCACTATACAAATGCTTTACAATTTAATGAAAAATCACCACAAACAATAAATTCTGTGGCATACACCATATAGTATATTGTGTAGTAAAATTTAAGCTCTGTGAAAATTGTGGCGGCCATGGAATTACAGAATTCCAAGGGCCTTGGTTGTAATATTCAACAGGAGGTCACCCCTTCTCTCTTCCAAGCTATGCAGCTGACGTTTTTCCAGACTTGCATCATACATCATGTTTCTCAATCCTACACCAGCTCTTTAGCCCTTCTCTGCACCCTCTCCACAGACGGTCCACCTTAGCAACATCCTTCCTCAGTTACGGTGCCCAAAATTGCATACAAAAAATCTAAATAAGGCTGCACAGTGAGCAAAACAAAATTATTTCTGCTACTGCTGTTATACTGCTATGTTATGCTGCTTATTAGACTTCTAAATGTTCTAATAGCTGCCTGCTCACACTGCCAAGTTTTAGATAATTTATTATGATGCCAAAATCTTTCTCTTGACAACTTTTCTTGAGTTGAAGAGCCTTTTAATAAAGTAACAAGTAGCTTCACTACTTTTGAACCAGAAATACATCATCACACATTTCTCTACAGTAAACTTCATACTCCATTGCCAAGTATCAGCCCATTTCATCAAAGTGACCAGATCACCTTGTAATGAAACTACCATGTTTGGCACTGGCTTCCTTTTCCTAAAGAGATGGACTAAAATCTAGAGTAAAAAAATGCACACATTACAAATAGCATCTTTCATACAGAGTAATTGCAAGAATATACCTTTAGTCTTTGGTAACTGGGTAAGGCCCATTAGGCACAAGTGCCTGTTTTCAGGGGTGACTCGGGAGCACTGGGGTGGTTGTGACTTGCTCAGTTACACAGTACGGAGGAGATTGTGGGACTCCAACCCAGGTCTGCTGGATGTATCAAGCTCATTGACAGCTACTCTAACCTCTTATCTGAAAAGCAGGACTGTTGTTCCAAGTGTCTGCATGGTTTAGCTGGTTGTACAGCCTCCTCAGAAAACATTATGCCTTCTGGTCCCACAGGTAGACTAAGTTGGCTCCTAGGGTAGCCTGTAGCAGTGTAAGGGGTGCTGTACTCTCACTTAGCCATTGTACCTTCTAGGCACATTTCACAAGAATATGACATTTTTACTGCAACAAAATATCGGATCTAATCCAATTAAAACATGGAAACCGACAGGGACCGTATTGGGCAATATATTGTTAACAGTGAGCAGTATTTTGGTCAACATATACATATTTTTTTATCAATAATATTTTTTCTGGAAAACATATCAAGATGGCAAATGTTCTACCTCCTCCTCAAACAAGATAGAGTCCTCCTGACCGATTCCCGATGGCACGTGCTATGCAGTACCTCCGCACTCTAACCTGCAGTTCCCTGAATGGGGGATAGAAGGACCATTGGAAGCAGCTGCAGCGAGCATCCCGATTCTCACCTCACATGACCCTCATTGACTGGTCATGTGTCTTGGGACTTCTGACTTGTTGTTTATGCCACTGGGGAGCCAAAGAGAAAGGAGGTCTGCCACACACGAGAAAAGTGACTGAGTATTGACTGTCAGGAGAATGAGCCTAAAGTCTGGACCAGGAGCATGAATGCATGTGGCAGCAGCGGCAGCAAGGGTAGCTAAGTTCACAGAGTTTAATTAACATATAGGTATGGCAGGGGAAGGATCAGGCGGTGGTGCCTAGTGGGGTAAATGGGCTGTCTGCAGTGCCACCTAGAACAGGATTTAAACAAAAATATATTGGTAAAAAGCATTGAGGGTGCACATTTTAACTTTTTGGGTGCTCAAGCACCTGAGCACCAACGCTGCCGGTGCCCCTGTTTGCTAGTAATATAAAATAAAGTAATAGGACTCCCCTACTAAGACTCTTTCAGGCAGCCTAGTGTGGCCACCATCTTGTATAAACAAGAACAAGGGAGCATCAAAATGTCCACAGAACAAAGCACTCCATGTTTGGCAGTACAGGTAAACTCCACGCTCAATTTGTGGATTTTCCTAGAAACAGGATACCCTCCCAAATTTTACCTGCCCTAAAACTGTACAATGCAGAATTTCATGAGGACTATAAATCCTGTATTTTCTGAATTTGTGGTGAATTCAAAAGTCAGAAAGTTTGCTAGTTCAAACTGCAAGTTAATTTAAAATATAATCATGCAGTCAGAGAACAAACCTGATAAAGCATGTTCATATTAGTTTATCAGCCTTGGCTCCAGTATCCACTTTCTTATTGGACCCCAAACCAATGTTTCACATGGGTCCCTCCACCATAGTCTGACTCAGACCATGGGCCTGATATTTAGAAATGCACAAAGCATAGCACAAATGTTTGCACTGCTCTTTGCTATTCCTCAGAGGTCCCAGGATGCTACATTTAGTCTGGTGCTACCTGACTGAATATAAGGCCATGTTTGTGCAGTGCTAAGACAGGTAGCACCGTCCCAACATGGCTCCTAGAGTTGGCCTCAACAGTTGATAGTGCCAGAGTGCTATTAACAAATTTCAAAGGGACCCATTAAAATGTGCCCATTGGGTATGCAAGGCACTAAGGGGCTGAATGCATGCCCATTATGGGCTCATTTGCATGGGTAGCAGAGGCAGGTAGTGGAGCACTGCCTCCCCAGCCAGGATAGCCGTAGCTATCCTTGGTGCTACTCTATCCCCCCTGATCCCAGCCCCATATAATAAACATTATTCCCTGGTGTTAGTGGTCCCCCCCAACCAATACCCACCCCTGTATTAGAAATGTAATTCCTGGTGCTAGTGGCTTACCTTCTGATGCCAAGCCCCTGTATTAGAAATGAAATTTCCTGTTCTTAGTATTCCCACCCTCTGATCCAAACCCTGTATAATAAAGATAATTCCCTGGTGCTAGTGGTCCTCCCCTCCTCAGTGCCCAGCCCCCTATTTGAAATGTAATATCCTGGTGCCAGTGGTACCCCCCCATCCCTCCGATCCTCAGACCCAAGTGTAGAATGAGAATTCCTGGTGCTAGTGGTTCCCCCTTTGCCCCCAACCACCAGTCAGGAATTAAATAACAAGCCATAGACACTGCAGAGCTACACTCCAGGAAACAGGGAGATAGTGGTAGTAAACAAATGTAGGCAAACTTCTCTTATGAATGCAAAGTTTTTTTTTGTTAAAACACTCTCAGACACCATCAAAGAAAATAATCAGACCAGCACAGGACTGTAACCAGGTACCCCAGTACTTCGCTTCTTTGAGCTTCCTCTTGGAGGGGGATGGTAACATGGAGGGGATAAAGTCCATAAATACCGTCAATTGGTATCATCAGTATGTCTCTCTAATGAAAAAATATAAAGCGATACATACAAAAAGGACTTGCTTTGAATACATTTGTTGCACATTTTACATTAAAATTCACCATTGAGTATAAGTGATACATTCTTACAAAAACAAATGATTCAAAGTAGAAAGCAACAAAAATATAGGTATTAGCATAACATTTCCATTTGGTGAAATTCCATACGTTCATAAAATGCCTAATTTAACTATGGAATGAAAATCAAAGCAAACAGCAAATCAGAGTCAGGAGCTTGTCACAGGCATGCACAAACAAACTGGGACTTCAGGTTTCTGTGGTACAGCAGGAAAATCCTGCACTCTCCAAATAACTCTGGCTGTGAAAAGAATAGAAGAAAGAATTAGCTAGAAAACACAAATATAGGAATAGGTTACATATTCAGAAGAGTGAAACATAATCAATAGGGCTTCATTAAATCCAATTGTAAGGCTGTGTGAGGTGGGGTGCTCAGGGCTGGAGGTGTTAACAAGGTGGCTTGATAAGATGTTACTGGAGAATGCACATTACAAGTAGCGTTTTAAATCCCAGCTAGAATTCAAGCCAGCTGGTTGTGTAACAACCTCAGATAGCCTGTTCCACCAAAAGTATAGGGACAGCTTATTAAGTTTCATTGTAGATATAAATTTAGTAGTTAAGGATGCAAGTTCAAAACCCAGAATAGATAGGAGCTGCCAGATATATGTGGGTTGACCTGTAGTAATAAAAGACTATATATAGCCTCAATAATTTTAACATAATGAAAATCAGCAGTTTAAAATGAGTTTATTAGTAAAATACGCTGTAAGCATATTATATTTAGGGGGATTCTGTCACAGCTTTTAATGTACTAGAATGCAACGTTGTTTAATGCCATTACTTAATATAAATGTGTCTAGAAATGAATGTGTGAAATGTGTTAACTGATTTAAATGATTTTTGTAGTATAAGATACAGTAAAGTGAATAGGATTTGGATTCTGGGGGTATCTGACAGAAGGGGTCAGTGGGCTGACTGAAGTAGGTAGGCCTACTAGTCACTGTACACCCTTAAGGACACAGTAATTGTATACCAGGGGGTGTCTGGCAGAAGGTGTTGGTGGACTGACTGATCGGAGGCATGGCCCAGTAGTCACTAACTGCCTTAGTTCCATGAATGCAGTGTACACAGCAATTGGATACCGGGAGGGTATCTGGCAGAAGGATTCAGGGAACTGACTGCATGGAGGTATGGCCCATTAGCTACTGATTACCTTAGTTCTACAGTACAAAAAGCTCAGGGATGAAGGCTTAGGTGGTGCTTATCCTGGGAAAGTGTGATATCTGGAGGGCTGGTGGGAGGTGAGTGCCAACAGTCTCCAAGGGTGTTTTAATAGTGAATAGTGGGGTGGAGATACCCTCCTGGGATATACAGAGAATAAGAATAAGTGATTGATGCACAAGAAGTGTTGTTTTTATCTGAATTTTAACTGTGCCATTTGTGGCTGTATTTGCAAAAATGTCTCGAACGTTCAGTAAACATTTACCTTTTTGCTCATCTACCCAAGTGTCAGACTCCTTACTTGCAGTACCATTGGCTCATATTCCCGAAGGTCTCAAGGTCAGTCCAGTGCAGATTTCCCTACTCTTGGCAGCTCTAAGCTACTCCAGTTGTGGCGGTAAGGTATTGTACTCAGGTAGTACCCAACTGGGGAAGGGTTGTCACAGGGGAAGGGACAAAGAATCCTTGATGTCACCTATCTCTGTGTGGAATAGTCCCATCTGTGGCCAGGGATTAATACATTAGTGGGTGTGTCATCACAAAAAGCAGCACCCAATGCACTGTGAATATTTTCTATTGCTTTGCATGAGGTTACCACAATAGCCAGAGTGACCAGTGCCAGGCTACGCCTTACCATGGAATACTCTAAATTACTCTTTGTTTTGAATTTGAAGAAGAAGAAGAAGAATCAGCATTTATATAGTGCTTTTCATACATCCAAAGTGCTTTACAAGCAATGCTAGACTGGTAGTGAAGTGACTGAATGTGTGGTGGTGGCCATATCGCACATCATCACCCACACACAGCCTGGATAATTGCATGAAAAGGTTTATGGGAAGGAGAATGTTGGCCAGGACACTGGGAGTGTTCTTTACTCTTTGCGAAGAGTTCCCTGGGTTCCTTTACTTCCACCTGGACACCCACCAGGACAACACCAGGATGGGCAGAAGGGACCTTGGTTTAACGTCTCATCCGAAGGTCGGCACATCCCAGCAGTACAGCACCCCCCAATACTGCACTCGGATGCCAGCGATTTTTAGGTGCAAGTCCAATCCCTGTGTGGGACAAGAGCCCATGACCTTCTGGTCCAGAGGCAGATGTGCTACCAACTGATCCACGCTTTGGCAGAAGACCCTTGAAATTTTTTCTGTCTCAGGAACCTTAGTGTTACACTATACACTAAAAGGGTGTATTTCTTGCAAAATCACCTGTGAGTTCAAAGATTACAGTGGAGTTGGCTCAACTTTGCCAGGCCTTGGCTACTATAAAGTTAGCTCTGCCATTGGGTATGAGAAGTAGGTATGGATTTGGGACTCTCCAGGAATGGTGGATGAGTGTGAGAGCATGTAGAGATGGGAGGAGCACAGTATAGATCCAGTTGTGGGAGTTGGAGTGAAATTTCCTTCTGTGTAAGCACCAAAATTTAATCAGAGAATCAGTGACTCACCTGTAGCATAGAGTATTGATGATGCCTGTAAGACTTGATAGGAGTTTTACCAGAGAAGTGCCTATAGAAACAAGGTAATTTGATTCTGAAGTGGTGGAAAGAAGAATGAGCTGTAAGCTATAAAGGTGTATGGAGAAGAAGCTGGAAGTTTTCATGGACAAGGTCATAAATAGCCTGCAGAATTTAAATGGTACGCCAGAAAAAAAGAGAAAGTACATCAAATATTAGTGCAACTGAATGATGTGAAGCACATGAGACTCTGATGAGGAGGAGTGAAGGCCAAGAAAATCCACAAGGAAGCCCAAACTTGTCACAAAGTTATGAGAGAGCCATGATTTCTATAATTCCTATTCTTCTCATATTCAGTGGAGAGAGGAAGGAGGATGCTTCCAAATTTCTGAATTTCTCAACCATTTTGAACATATATTACATCAAACTCAAGTGCCAGAAGAAACACGGGTACAACATTTGAGGAGCTGTTTGAGGTGTCTAGTAAATGCTGGAGCTACAAACTGGATCAACTACAAGATTGGAGACAATGTATAGTCAATTCTTGGAGTAATTTGACAAGGTTCACAGTAGACAACACCTGAGAAGAGCTGAATTGTCCACAGAAAAATGGGGACCAAGTAAACATGCTAGTCCTAGACAAGTGGGACATGTACAAACAATTGTATCTACAAACTCGCGAAAGAGAGATAGTCAAGTTTATATCTGGAACTCTTCAGCCTGAACTCTAAAACCTGTTAATGTGTGCAATGCCAATAACCATAGAAGTGTTAATTCAAAACAGAAAAATGCTACACAAGAGCCTGAGTCCGACAAAGCCTGCTGAGAATCATGGTTACGATAGAAGAGAGTTCCAGGAAAGAGGACCTGAGGCTTAAGCAAATGTGATACCAGATAAACAGACACATCAGAGGTATCAACCAAGAAGTACTAATCTGGCAGAACTGAGATGTTACAGATATAACAAGCTAGGTCACAAGAGGCCTGATTGTCCAAAGGAAGAACCATATATGAATGTTAACTAAGCAGCAACTAATGGTAATAAATATTGCAAACAATGCTGTAAAAAGACCTGAACTGAATAATGACAATTCACCGGAAAAGACAGTAACAGAAGAATAAACTGAAACAGTACAAGAAGTTACAGAAAAGAGTGTGCCTGAGGAACACCAATTTGCAACTGTAATTGCAATGGAACTGGAGGACACTCTGCAAGATATCAAAGTGTTTGCAAGTCCATGTCTTAAGGGGCTGATGAAACCAGATGTTAATAGAGATGAGCATCTTGAGACAGTGCTAGGCGAATATCCAGAGGTAGTTACAGAAGATTGGTTGCGCAGATCTGATTCAGCACCATAGAGACTGGAAACGCTAACCAATAAGAAGCAGACTGCATGTATATCACACACCAAGAGAGAGAGGAGAATTCAAGAACAGATAACGAGATGTTGGAAGAAGGAATCATCAGACATCTTTTCGACCTGGTCATCGCCAGTGGTGTTGGTGGCCTAAGAAGGATGGGACCACATGATTCTTTGTTGATTACAGGAAGGTGAATGCTTGACAAGAGGAGAGCTATCCAATGAAGAATCATGCTCATTAGACTGTAACTCTCAAGCCTGTAACCTCATGTGACATTATGTTTGTTTTCATTATGTAAACTCTGTGATCACCGTTATGTCTGTATTGTTTTGTCTTGACTTAGAACCTTTGAAAATGAGTCTGACTCAAAGATATTAATCCTAAACTGAATAAATAAATATGCAACAACATGTTATGCAGTATGTTCTGTTATGCAGTAGATGCCAAGAAAGCAAAGCAAGCAATCAGAAGATGATGGGAAGAATGAGAGTCAATCATCCCAATGGACCATGGACAACCATCGCTTAGATTTGGTTGGGACTTTACCAAAACAAACAAGGGAAGCGAGTACTTCATGGTAGCTGTGGATCAATTCAAATAGGTTGAAGCTCTTCCTTTATGCAGAACAAATACAGATGCGATAGTGCAGAAGATGGAGATGGAGATATTTTGCAGATGGTGAATTCCAAAACTTATCATAACAGATAACGGAGCACAATTCAGATCCAATCAATAGGAACAATTTTGCACAGCTTGGGTAGTCAAGCCTATTTATACAACATCTTGTCATCTGTAAAGTAACTAGGCTGAGAGAACCAACAGAAATATTAAAATCTATTTGGGAGCATATGTGCATGATAACCAGACAAGATGGGATCAGTTCTTACCAAAAATGTTGATGGCCTTGCATAGTACAATATAAGAATCAACGGGGCATGGTCCATCCTTATTAATGTATGGAAGAAAAGTAAGGTTACCTGTTGATTGAGAATTGTCAGGAGAACTGAAACTTGTAGAAAGCATACCAGAGTATAGAAAGACTTTGACAGACAATGGCCCCTATGCACTATTGGGCAGAGTGGCTATGGGTCATGTATCTTGGGCATAGCCACCCCAATGGAGTCTCCTGCATGGGATGCTCCAACAGGGTGCACAGCAGCTATGCATCCAATCCCTTGGCTGTGTGAAGACAATACCCACAGGCGGGCGGGAGGTGGAGCCAGCACTATGTTCCATGCACTATATGGCACATAGTAGCGGCCGCAAAGTGTGGAGGGTGGTGTAGGATATGACAGGGAGAACCCTGCCTTAAGCCCCCTATGTGCTCCGTGCACACTACTTTCAACTGTCTGGATGGGGCAGTTAGCTGACACCACCAATGGGACCACTGCTGACAGACCACCCCATGGCTGTCTGGCACCACCCAGCACACATCAGTGCATGGCATCTACCTGGTATCCCCCCACCATATGCACACGGGCACCAGCCCATGGCTGCTGCCTCCCCGAATGGCACAATGGTCAACCCCCGCCCCGGGCCACGCAGGCATGTTGTGAGGCACAGTGCCCCCTCCTGCACCTCCAACTGACACCCCACCCAGCACAGTGATACACTCCAAGGATGCATTGTGGGAGGGATGGTGGCTTTGCCTTCCACTCACTGCCTCAGCCACCAGTCATAGGTCTTCCGTAGGTCATGCTGCCAATGCATGCCCCACCACATAAGTGATCCACTCTGTGCCCAGTCCAGGCATCTGATTGGATGCCTGGCTGGACCCATGTCCCTGCCCCCAGTTGCCTGTGGAGTCCTGTGCACTGGGAGGCGGGGTCGCGGACAGGTGGCCGTTGGCCATGAATGCTGCCAGTGCACACCTCTCCACAGGTGTGGAGCTCTGTGGGCAGGATTCACACCACTGATGTGTTCTTCCCACCCCTATGTGCATAGGGGCAAATCTGAGAAAATGCTGGGAAATTGCTAAGTGCAATATGGACAATGCCCAGAGGCATCAAAACAGTACTATGACCAAAAGGAGGGGAGAGACGTTGCTATAGACTGTGGAGAGATGGTACTGTTAAAAGAATCATCCACAATCAGATAAAGCCAGTAAGTTTTCAGCAAAACTTGCAAGAAGATGGGAAGGACCATATGTGGTTGCCAGAAAATGTTCAGAGATCATGTATCTGAAGCTGTTAAAAAAAAATAAAAAAAATAATAAATCTGTGCCTGCCGCACTTAGCCCATGATCTGAGCCCCTAGGCTATCCCACCCACCCCTTGGCTCTAACCATCCAACCACTGCTCCTTGCACTACCCACCCCCCGCTCTATTCAACAAATCCCCCTACTCACAAAATACCTACCTTGCATTGTCTGTACTACAATAAACTCTCATCCCCCACAGATTGCCCACTCCATCAACAACATACATGAACATCTGACAGTGCCTACCATGGGCTGCTTCCCACCTGCCCCACCCATTCTCACCCTTGGCCACCACTGGTGAGCTCAGCCTACCACTCTGGCAACCATCCATGCCCCACCCTCCACTTGCCCCCTGTACTACCCAGCAGAGACTCAATCCCTGGACTCTCCCCTCTTTCCTGTTTCTTTTTTTTTTTTTTTAAACTTTATGTTTATTGTTTTGATTAAACAATAAGTTAAGTTTACATCCATCTGTAAGGCATCAAATGATGTACAGATACATCCAATGTACAGCAGGTTTCAATAGGAACCTATACAGAATTGTCTAGGAGGTGGGGGAAAATACACATTATTTTATTGTACCACAATGTGTCTAATAAAAAAAAAGGCTACAGCCATCTAAGGCTTTTGGGGAACAATGCCAAAAAATGTCATTTTAAGATGTTTTTAAATTTAACAGCCAGTGTTAATGTGTCCCCAAGTCCAAAATACGAAACCATAACATGCTAAGTGCCCATATAGGTAGCTCCCACACTTTCAATCTATATCAACAAGTCTTCAATATGTTTAAGCACTATATTTAAGTTCAGGGCTGATCAAGTTCAGAACTCATCAGGTGTCTTCCTCATCTGAATCCTCCGGTCGATGACCCTCCAAAGCCTGGAACTCCCGACTTGTGGCCTCGACTTTTTTTCCCGCTTCCATCGGATCGTTAAACTGGTACAGACGACCCCCATAGTGGATCCTGAGTCTAGCGGGCATCAACAGCGAGTGGGAAACCCCCAATGCTTTGAGTCTGGCTCGAACTGAATCGAACTTCTTTCATCTCGCCCTCGTCGCAAACGAAAGGTCCGGAAACAAATGCACCACATTCCCCTCGAAGGACAGTCCATCTGCAGATCTTGTGGCCTGCAACACCATGTCCCGAACCATAGAGCTAACTGTAACCAAGAGAATCACCCTCGGTAAGTCTCCACGTGGGCCAGCTGCCCGGGGCGTTATTCTGAAAGCTTTCAAAAAACTATCAGCCAATACTCCTGATGAAAGGTTTAATACCTCAGAAAGCCAAATTTTCAAAAAGGTGATAAGCTCTGCTCCCTCGGCTCCCTCTGGAAGGCCCACAATTCAGACATGAGAGGCATGATTAACGTTCTCCAATGCCTCAAGCCTGTAGCGTAGCTGGGCATTTTCCTGGATCAGTTTAGAAGTAGTTGATAACGCTTGAGTGGCCACTTTCTCCTCCGACGTGGCATTGTTATTTGCTGCCTCAATTTTAATATCTTGCTCTGCAAATCTCTGTAGTATAGATTCTACTTTTGTATCAATGGCTTGTATAGCTGATTGCAGTGCCTTCCATGGTGGTTCTAACCCACTAGAGGTCGATGCAGTTGCGGCCTGGTCTATTAATGCAGGTTGAGTTTTCGGTCCACTGCTGGTCGCTTTTTGCGTTCTTCCCATACTTGAAATTGGTGTTGTTAGAGTCCGAGAGGTTTTATCTGTGCTAATCTGTGCTTGGATTTTAACTTTTTTGACTTGTTAGGCAATTTTTAGGACTTTTTTCCAGTTAAAGTGTGGAGCTCCTCTCGGGTGCGTCTTGCCAGACGGCTGCTCAGCAGCGCCCCCCTCCTCTTTCCTGTTTCTAACACTACTATGCCTGCACTTAGTGCTGTTACTTACAATGTTAGACTCCTATGTACTAGTGAAACCTAGACTCCTATGTATTAGTTAAACTTAAAAGAATGTGCAACCCTCTGTAACCTTATTTTGTAGTACACTGCTGTGCTATGTGTTATGTTGTCTGTATCTGTGCTTTTAAGTGACTCGGAACCTTTGAAAATGAGTCCTTGACTCAAAGGTATTAATCCTAAACTGAAATAAATAAATAAATAAATAAAATCTTCCGAGAGACCCATCTACTGATCTAGACAGGGGGATACACCACAATAGTAACCGTAGGAGGTACAAGAATAGAGATAGGAAAGAATACACGGGTATGAATTCTGGGTGTGCACCAGATGTGCAAACTTCTTCGTACGAGCCAGAAGGAGAACAAATTTCTGAAAGTCATAACACACAGAGTTATAGTTTTAGGCCTAGAAAGTGTGTGTACTATAGAATCCTGCATTTCGAGTGTACTCAGTCTTAGTGGGTCACTTAATACTCACTAAGGTGCATCAAAACAGAAGAATCTGAAAAATGTACATAATGTGTATATAGTAAATATTTTAAAGTCATCTCATATATGTAAAACTTAAAGTAACAAGGCTTTCTAGATGGGGTAGGCCTTGGTTAAGGTTGCTGCCCTTCGGTGGGAGACTGTAACAGCTTCAGATAGCCTGTTCCACCAAGAGTATAGGGACAGCTTATTAAGTTTCATTGTAGACATAAATTTAATAAAGGACACAGGTTCAAAACCCAGAATAGGTAGGAGCTGCCAGAGATATGTGGGGCAGTCTCTGCAGTAATAAAAAGACAAGACTTAGCTTCCATAATTGTAATATAATGAAAATCAGCAGTTTAAAATGAGTTTGTTAGTAAATTATGCTGTGAGCATATTATTAATTGGTGACAGTGGGATGCAGTGCAGGGGGGGGAGAGGAAAGGACTCCTGGCATGTTGTTTTCTCACACACATACAGTTTTACACCTAAATATAGTGATTGGCAATGTTTTGTGGAAAAATACTAATATTTTTGAGGTAGAAATAGAGATTGATTTGCTGATGGCTGGTGGACTAGTAAATGGATTGCCCTGGCTACTGACACAAGCACTGGTCAGCCAGTGTACAGTTGGGCTGCCTGAGTTGTCTGTGCCACTTTTTTTAAAGTAATTTGTATTTTATTTGTTAAATAATCGCTCCTGACAAGAAGTTATGCTGCTCTTAGAAAGTTAAATAGTGTATGCAGAAAAGCAGCTGCAGGGGCTGCTGGCACCAAAAATTGAGTGAGTAGGAGTGTGAGATACCGACAGTCAGTCCCACAGCTGAGCGTTCCTCACTCTATCAGGAATTCTGGACTTGTTCTGGGCAGTTGCCTCACTCTGCAGCCAAACGGGAAGCAGGCTTCAGCTTGCCAGTGTTTCTTGCAACACGCAGGATCGAGAGAATGCAGCATGATGTGCTCCTCTCGTGGCATGATCAACCAGATAAAAATTCCCACACAGTATAGTTGGCAAGGTGATAAGCACCAAGGAATATTAAAATTAGAGACTGGTTCTGAGAGTTAAATAAAATATATGTATAAAGAGCACAGTCTGGCAATTGTGGCTCAAGGAGACTCACTGTAAAGGACACAACAGAATGGAATACAACTCACAGGAGCCATTTTCTGCTGGGAAAAGGGTACGCCTAGGCACAGGAGTGCAAGGCTTCACATGCATTAAAAAACACATTAAAATTAATTAAATAATTACAGAAATGGGCATGCGAATGCTAGGGGAGTCCTAGGCACAGCACACAGTTATGGATTGCTCACAGAAATGTACAGAATCCAAAACGAAGTATTTTGAACATAAGGACAGTCAGAAAGTGAATCACAAAAGTCATAACCCATTGTACTGTATATATTCAGCAACGTGCTGCTAAGCATATTTATAAATAAAAATGAACCAAACTTGACACACATGTTTAGTATAATGTCCTACACATGGGAAAATAGTTTTAGCTGTCTAGAATTTGAAATAAGGGAGTCGCTAACCTTTTTAAGGAGAGTCATCCTTTGGTGAAGCAAATCCATACAGTCAGTTACTCTAGAGGTAGAGCTTAGCATGGGAAAATGAATAACTAATGTCTGAGAGAAAAAAGCTTGTTGTGATCAGTATAATTAAAGGGGGAATGACTATTTTGACAGGAAAAAAACATAGGAAAGTGTTCAGAAGTCATTATTTAAATGGTTTATTATCAAAATAATAGAAGTCTTAGTGACTATGCTTTCCTGGGGGTTATTGTCATCAGAAAACAATTCATCAGAAAGCTTAGAAAGTCAGCTGTCCAATCATTTTAGTAAGAAAGTTCTTGACCCTTGAGAAAATGTTTGTTTTGTGTGACAAAGAAAATGTATTTTAAAATTATCAAAAGTTAGAAAAAACAGGGGAAGCCTTAGAATGTTCAGGAAGGCAGATGAGCTTCAAAATTGAGGATTGCATTGTGGCTTATGCTGCTGCAGGAAGGAATTTGATTGGTGTTGAGCTGCTGGACAGGTCAGTGTCCACCTAGTGACCACATATTTAAATACACTAATGAGATTTTGACTATAAAAAGAGCTGCACAGCCAGTGTTCAGACAGTCTGAGCAAGGAGAATGACCAGCAAGGAAGGTGCCCATGCGAAGGGGTGTCTATCTGAAGAGGCCTACTAAAGAAAATAAAAGAAAAGCCTGACAGAACCAGTTTAGTTTAATTACAGTGTAAGGATAGGGGATAAAGTGTATCCAAGATTAGGGACAGTGCAGGGCAATAAGGGAGAATAGGCCTTGTGTAGAAAACCTGTTGCCTCAAGTGCCTGTTGTTCCTGTGTAACCAGTTTCCTCACAGAAAAGGATCTGCAAATCTGAAGAAATCATTGTTCTCATCAATTACCTGCTGGCTCAACAGAGGGCCCTCCAACTACATCAAGCTGTGCCATCTCTACAGAATGTCTTCAGTATTTCCAAAGGAGTGTGGTGTAGTAAAAATGTTTTAATACAAAATTGGTGACTATTTTAAAAGCTTCAGTGACACTGTTTAACAGAGAATTTACCAAGCCTTCTGATTTTAAGACACTCTGTCAAAGTGAAGGACTGAACCTAAAGGGACTGAGGGGGGATTCTGTCACAACTTTTAGTATACCAATATGCAACATTGTTTAATGCCATTACCTAGTATAAATGTGTCTAGAAATTAATGTGTGAAATGTGTTAACTGATTTAAATGATTTTTATGGTATAAGATACAGTAAAGTGAATAGGATTTCAATACCAGGGGTATCTGGCAGAATGGATCAGTGGGTTGATTGAGGAAGGTAGGCCTAGTAGTCACTGTACACCCATAAGGACAAAGCAATTGGATATCAGGGGATATCTGGCAGAAGGAGTTGGTGTACTGACTGATTTGAGGTATGGGCCAATAATCACTAATTGTTTTACAGTACAAGTCACATTAAACTGTTCCTCCAATGAATTGCTTTAGCATTTCTAACTGGCGTTGCATAAGTGTTGCTAGATCCAGTACAAAGCCCTGCACAAACTGTTCCTTAAGAGTTATAATGCAGTTTTGCACTGCATTGTGGCTAGGATGTATATGCATTTCAACTGAGTTGCAAAAGCATTTTACAAAAATTGCTCTTGAGCTGGTTAAGCACTGAAAAACAATGCAGTATTAGTTGCCAGTGCATTACTAACTGTAAAAAAAAACAATGCTAAACCAACTCATTGGTGGGACAGTTTAATGTGACTTGTACTGTAGTTCTAAGAATACAGTGTATACAGTAATTGAATACTTGGGAAGGTATCTGGCAGAAGGATTCAGTGAACTGACTGCATAGAGGTATGGCCCAGTAGTTACTGATTGCCTTAGTTCTACAGTACAGAAAACTCATGGATGAAGGCCTAGGTGGGCACTCATCCTGGAAAAGTATGATATCTGGAGGTCTGGTGGAAAGTGAGTGCCTACAGTCTCCAGGGGTGTTTTAGCAGTGATTATAAAATGGCAAGAATATATTCTCTCTCTCTCTCTCTCTCTCTCTCTTCTGATTGTGTAAAAGTACCTCCAACCTGGGCATCTATTTTTCAATAGATGCCCAGCCAAAATTAAGTGCCAGCCCAAGTAGCACTTCACTGTATAGCATTCAACAGTAGCGCCCAACCTGCTTTGTAATTGACTGAAAGCACTAGAGGAAATTTGAAGTGCCCACCATCTTTTTCTCTCACTTAGCGAGAGCTACTAGTCTCACTGAAATACAATGGACAAGTAACCAAGGAAGGCCCTCACCCCAGTAAGTGAAGTCACATCCTCCACAACGCCCTATAGCCTCACCATCCAAAAAAAATACTTTATTTAAATAAAATATATGTTTTCAAAGCAGTTTTTCACTTTTGTAAATGCTCGGTTATTCACAGCCCCCGGTCATCAAAAAAAAAAACAGCCATTCTAGTAGTGGGACCTAGCTGTTGGCAACGACTCGTGTCCGGGCAGCCAAATCTAACAGTGCTGCCCCTGCTTCTCAAATCCATGTTCCTTTCATGCCACTAGTGGT
Organism: Neoceratodus forsteri; assembly: GCA_016271365.2. NCBI lineage: Eukaryota > Metazoa > Chordata > Ceratodontiformes > Ceratodontidae > Neoceratodus > Neoceratodus forsteri. Next base: position 235,507,369 of record CM028132.1, on the reverse strand, counting down.
ATGAAGCTTTTTCATCTACTCCTCCACTGTCCACACTCATAAATCACCCAGCAACATTAAAAAAAAAATCCCACTCCCTATATATCTCTACACAAAGAAAAGTATTTCCTGTACTTCTAATTTCCAAGTCTTGCCTCCAATGACAGCATTCACTCTCCAAAACCCGGACATCATTCTTCTCCCTGCAGCAAACCACATTAGCTCCTGGTGATGCTGTTAAAACAAATGGGCAATAAAAAATGTAAACTCCCTGAAAGTACGCTAAGGCAACCATGCTCACAATCTTGGTCTTTTTTTCCAGTCCCGATCTCTATGATAACAGTTGCCAATTCTGTTGCCAGTGACTGTTGGGGGAGGGGGAAGAACAGCAACAAAAAAAAGCAATAGAAAAAGTAGAATACAAAAACGAAGGTGTTGCATGATGATAGCTGGGGGGCTGAAACAATAAAGATAAACAGGCTGCTATGAGAGGTGTAACTGCATACCACCAGCTTTCCTTCTCATCCTTGTGATTGAGGTGGAGGAACTATTTTATTACAAAAATTATATTGAACTATTTTTTTATTAACAATTTTTATTGAACATTTTGGTTTTTTACAGCACCATTTTCTAAGCACAATAATACCCTTCAGGGTAGGCAGTATTGGAGAATGCCAGACCTTCCAGGAGCTAGAAGGCCCTCTGCATGTGGCATCGGGTCTCATTATGCCCCTGGGCAGTCCAGCATTCCCCAATACTGCCCACCCTGTCAGGTATTATTGCTTACATAGTGGGGTGGAGTTACCCTGCTGGGATATAGAGAGTATAAGAATAAGTGATTGATGCATAAGAAGTGTTGTTTTTATCTGAATTTTAACTGTGCCATTCATTGCTGTATATGCAAAGATTTCTCAAAAATATTCAGTAAACTTTTGCCTTTCTGCTCATCTACCCAGGTGTCAGATTCCTTACTTGCAGCACCATTGGCTCATATACCTGAAGGTCTCATGGTCAGTCCAGTGCAGATTTCTCTTCTCTTGGCATCTCTTAGCTACTCCAGTTGGTGAGGTAAGGTGTTGTACTCAAGTAGTACCCAACTGGGAAAGGTTGTCACAGGGGAAAGAACAAAGAATCCTTGATGTCACCTATCACTGTGTGGAATGGTCTCATCTGAAACCAGAGGTTAATACAGTAGTGGGTGGGTCATCACAGTTGTAAGGCATTTAAAGAAACAATCCAGTAACTCCCTTGCTGCAATGATCAATTCAAGCAATAACCTCCTCTTCTACCTACTCTGACTTGCTCCAAACACATAAATTTCAGTTCATTGGGGTCACTGTTGTGAGACAACAGCAAATGTTCTACTACAGTCCTCTTGAGATTTACATTTTTAATGTCATTAATGTGTTCATGAACTCACTGTTTTAACTGACAGACCGTCCTTGCCACATTGAGTTTGCCACACCCACACAATAGCACATACACTGTAAATGTAGTGATACAGAAATGAACTGGCGAATGAAGACCTTCCTCTTACTAGCAGGAATCTAGAAATGGGGTCCCTGTTGGCACTCGTTGCATACATTGCAATTTCCACACTTGTGCATTCCAGGAAGTTTTTTTTTATAATATTATATTTTATTGGATTTTATATATGTACATCAGGAAAAAGAAAATCATTTTTCATATTCATTCATTCTATACATCATTACATTTCATACCTAGATGTTGGCGTGTCTAGACCAAATATAACAAAAGGGGGGTGGGAGAGAAATGAAACAGGAAGTTTGATTGGAAGCCATGTGCTAGGTCTTGGTGCAGTATAAACACACTGACTTGGCACTAGTTTGTCCTTTAAGTTTGGACCCCTACTGAACAAAACTCTCAGTTTGTTACCTATATCTGGTGCAAGATTAGGATCACTTTATAGAATTGGCCAGTATTTAGTGACTGCATTCCCTATTTTACCAGCCAAGTGATTATATTCAGTAATGAAGTTAATAGTATTCTGAGTATTCTGTTCTACATCACACCATGGCTGTGGGCTAAGTAAATCCTTCCAGTCCCTGACTGTAGCTCTCAAGGCATACTCTACTACTTCTAGGCTTTAACCCCTTCTTCAGAAATCTATTCCTTAGTTAATTTGCCTGTGACTAAAAAGTTTCATCTTCAGAGCAGTTCCTCTGTAGTCTTAAAAAGTGTCTGTAAGGGATGGAATTTTTCAATGATTTTAGGTTGGAGATACAGCACTAGCAAGAAAAAAGCTATTAGTTGCCCTTGGTTTCCTACAGCCTTATGATTGAACCCTTTTGTCCATATTGCCAATCAGTGTAATGTCCCAAAAATCTATTTTTCTGGGTTCCCACCTATGCATGAATTTAAGATGCAAATCATTACAATTCAACCAAAACATGAATTCTGTGATCTCATGTTCTGCTGTTGACCAGCCACAAAGTATGTCATCAATAAACCTATACCATTTGGTTATATTTTTGTGGAAGGGGTTGGCGTTTCTGTCAGAAATGAGGTTCTTCTCCCAAAATCCCCAAAACAAGTTTGCATATGAGGGAGTCATCAAGCTCCCATTGCTATATAGCAATTTTGTAAAAAATTAATCTGAATTGAATTCCAAAAAATTGGGAGCCAGAATAAATTCAGGCCCCTCTATGTTCAGGTTTACAGGCATGCGATCTTTCAGTGGGTCTTTGGGAAAAAAATATCTGCATTCTTCAAGGCCATCACATTGCCTAACTGAAGTGTAGAGTGATTCTACATTGATTGTTAACCACTTGTATTCTGGGGACCAATTAAAGTCTGCAAAATTATTTAAAGTGTGCATCATACTTCTCAAGTGTGAGTTGAGGCAAGGTACACTTTTTTCCAGAAAAGAAATCAATAAACTTATGCAAATTGTTGGTCAGTGACCTCACTCTCCAAACAATGGGACTACCCAGAGGATTTGTCTGATATTTATATATTTTCGGCAGTATATACAGTACATTATCAGGGCAATTGGGAATTGCGGTAGTAGAAATTAAAATTCAACATCTGTAATTTCACCTATTTCTTTAGCCCTCTGTAAAATTAACACTAGATCCAATTTAAAGAGAGGTAATTGGTCAGATCTCAATTTTACATATTTTACACTGTCTGATAACAGTTCTGGTACCATCACATCATAAAATTCCCTGTCCATCATGATGATGTTGACACCTTTGTCTGCCTGTTGAAAAATGACATCATCCAAATCTTACAATGGGTTTAATGCTTGACTCTCACTGGCTGACATATTTAACTGTGGTTTGCTGTTATCATCTGCTAACTGTTCACCCATGCCAGTGCAAAAACAAAGAGTGCTCGGTAAATGAGATCACAGGCAAAAAGGTGATACCAAAGGTGAGTGGCAGGCAATGTGTAACCTCCCCAGCCAGACCGCACACTGTAGTTAACAATGTTTTCTGCAGGGGGTTGTGCCCCCCATACCCCACCTTTAAATAAATACAAACGCACACACCTCGGTTGCACAAGTTAGGGCAGAGGCAAACAGTTATGGCCCCCGGTACTCACAGTCCTGGATGATCAAGAATCTTGGATGCCACAACAGCAGATGCTGTGATGATGGCACCCTGATTGTGATGCCCTGCTTGCAGCACCCTCACAATGGCATACCTCTGCTAATAGTTTTTTAACCTCACTATAAACTGTTTTCCTATAGGTGTTAACACCAAAATTATTAGAATGGGGACAGAAGTTAGATTTAGGAGCAAAGATTTTCTCATTTTTCTGAAATCAATTCCATTTAAAACATAGTTTCACCTTTAAATTACCTGTCAGACCTGATGGGGAATGATCCTCTTCTTGGTACAATGATTCAAGTATAGAAAAATGTTGCCATTCAGTGGAGCCCCAAATCTCCCGAATCTGTGCTTTCAATTCAATAGAAAGCTAATAATGAAAAATTCACATTGGTATCCCATGATATGGGTGAATTAATATGAGCGAAGGAATTAGGGTGATGTCAATATAACGAGTGAAAAATGGGCTATGTTCACTTAATAGCACATAGCAAGTTGAGCTATAGTGTCCATAGGGAGTGGGTGTTTTATGTGGAATATAGAGCTATATTTGTTGGGCAAGTACCTAGATGGCTTGCCAGTGTGATGGTTAGAGCCACCACCTCTCTGTCTGGCAGACCCAGGTTTGGGAATAGTTGTGGTTTTTTTTTTGTGTGTGTGTGTGTGTTTGGTTGGGCTGTATGTTATATTTTTTTGTTTTCCCAGCTCTGCTCCCCCTTCCTGCAGGTTACCCCCACAATGTTCTTCCCCTGCTGACTGCTGTCCTCCCGTCTTGTAGCCCCATCCTGAGTTTCCCCTGCCCCCCATTATCAGACCCCTCCATAGATGATTGTGATAAATATGGGGGGTGCAGGGGGCAAATCTCCCCACAAAGGGTGAGTGTGGGGGGTATAGCCCCCACATAGAATAGAATTTCAAATTCCTCCCTCACAGAATGTAAGTGCCGGTTACCGATTGTGGTAGGGCTGAGGTGTTGATCGCTCTTATTGGCATTCGACAATATGCAGTTGGTCTTTTGTTCTGTGCTGTTATGCTGGTGCTCTTATCACATGGAACCATTTTCATCCCATGTAGGACTAGACAAGTGCTCCAAGCATATATAGCCCATTGTTTCTCCTCATGTTTGATTTCTGGAGAAACAGTGCTTTAATTGTATTTTCCTAAAAAAAATTTTTCCATGTCAGTATGCATTCTAAATTTGTCTGGTTGAGTGAAAGGCACAAAAGATAGTCCCTTAGCCAAAATAACACACTGTGAATCAGTGAGAACATGCTTAGTTAGACGTATCACTTGACACTCCTCGTTTTTGGTTTGTAGAGTTTTCTGACCCTCTTTTGCCCCTCCTTGTTTTTTCTTCTGTTTTTTTCAATTGCTTTGAGTTGCTCCACTGGTTGAAGGCTCCTGAGAAAAAGAAATGCTATTTATTGTTCTGGGAGCCAAGGCAGTATTAACTTGATTATCTGATTCACTTGATTCTTTATTATTTGACTTTTTTGTGCTCTGATACTCCCTGGCTTTCTGTGATTGTCTGAAGTGTGATTTTGATCTACCCTGTGACACAGATCTGTCCCTTCTGAAATGGGACCAGGATAATACCCTCCATTCTTGATAGTCTACAGTATCATGTTCAAGTTTATTCTGTTTCCTGAGAATTAAATCAGTCTCATGTTTTTTTTTTTAGTTTTTAGTTTTTGTTGTAGCTCCTTAGCAAATTTTGCAAAATCTGAGTGATTAATAAATTTCTTAAGGGCTGCTTTATTCTCAGTTATTTCTTTAGTCAGTTTTTGCTATTTGACAATATCATTCTTAATTATAAGCTGTATAAATTTCTGCAAGTATTCTCCTGTAGCTGTTTCCTATTCAGTTTTGTAATCAAAATCATCAAGTCCTGCTGATCTACAGTCGCATCCCCAGAGTGAGACCCAATTTTAAAGCACTCTGCTGTATGCTACAGCAAACCTATGAATAAAGCAATGTAATTTCAATAGCAATTAGTACTTTTTGTCATGCAGGAAACTGTGTTATTCACTTCATCCTGGTAGTGTCACAGTTTCCTGAATAACAAAAGGGACTAATTGCCATTGAAATTACATTGCTTTATCCAGTAGGTCTGCTGCATCATTCTGCAGAATGCTGCAAAATACCGCAGAATTTGGTTTCATCCTGGGGAACGCCACTGTATTTAAGACATCCATCCTTTTGAAGCAAGGTTCTTACTTTCTATTTTAACAAATGCGCCTCAGAAAATAATTTCCCCTTGTCTTGGAAAGGTTTGAACATCATCCCTGTCCATAAAAAAGGTCCCCTGACTGACCCAGATATGTACAGACCAATCCTTCTTCTTGACGTTAGTTTGAAAATATTCTCCAAGATAGTCTTGGAAAAAATTACAAACTGAGGTGGCTAATACTGGGGGTATCACTAAATTCCAGGCTGGGTTCAGATTGAAGCACTCTACAATCGATAGTATTTACATCTTAAGACACTTACTTGAAAAATATATGATATTACGTAAGCAGAAATTATATTAAATTTTTATAGACTACTCTTATGCATTCGATTCAATTTCTCACAGTTCACTGTGGTTTATCTTATTGGAAAGAGGCATTGACAGGAATCTAGTACATCTAATAGCTCACTTATATCACAACACCTGGGCAAAAAGAAGGTTAGGCTCCTCTGGTATATTATCTACAGCATTTAATATTAATAAAGGAGCATGCCATGGGTGCATTCTAGCACCCTTGCTTGTTTCCCTGTAATTAGATAAAATGCTCTCTGACACTGAAAATCTAGCTACTGATTCTCCCAAAATGTTATCTCATGCATGCCCATTACTTGCATGTGCTGATGACATTATTATATTTTCTTTATCTATGAAAGAACTCCAGGAGAAATTAAACTATATTTGTGCTAAAATCAACTGAGATTAAATTAAGAATAAATCTTAAAAAAAACTAAAATTGTCATCTTTGGTAATAAAAAATATGAATAGAACCTGGAAAATTGATTCCCCAAAATTGGAAGTAGTTTAAAGTTATGCGTATCTTGGAATAGAGTTCCATGCAAATTCCAACTGGCATTAGCATTTTGATTCCACATTAGCAAAAATAAAAAAAAACAGCAAGTGATCTTGTTAGATTTAATTACAAATACAGAGGTCTAACAATTAGACCATTGTTACAAGCTATAAAGGTTAAATTAGAATCCCAAAACTTACATGGAGCTGAGGTATGGGAATTTATGAATCTTTATAAACTAATGTCTCCATTATATATGGCTTTGAGGAACATGCTGAGACAAGTGCACTCTAGCCCCTCTGCGAATATAAGGGCGGAGTTGGGACTTACTAATATACATACCAAGATTGAAATTAGAAAATGTAATTACTGGCTTACACTAAAAAGATTACCATCAGACTCCGTAGCAAAACATTGTCTTAAGGAAAAGGAATTTTGGTATTCCCCTAGGTTAGAAAGGAATTTTCATTTTCTTCAATTATTTCGTTATTGAACAGTCATTCCTTAATTACTCTGAAGAAAATGGTGGATAAAGGAGTTCTTCTCAGCCTGCAATATAAAAGGTACATTTCCAAAAAAAGTACTAACTACTGGGATTGTCAAGATTTAAAATCTATCACTGAATCTCACTATTCAGATTGGTTTATTTTATTTATTTATTTATGACACTTTTGGATAACACCTATGAGCAAACAGTGCTCTTTTACAAAGGTTCCAAGTCTTGGACAATGGACAAGAATAGAGAAGAACATGCAGGTAGATAACAGTTAATACAATTACAGTACATGAGCTGCCACTGGCTTTGTCAAGATAAGACAAAAGAATTAGTAACAGGTAAAGCATTACAGAATGCATGAGCTGCCAAAAGCTTTGTCAGGTGATCTAACAAGTGCATGAGAGGGCCAGAGGTAGTTGGTGAGAGGATAAGGTAGTAGGAGACAGGCAAGAACAGAAGGGTTGGGGGGATTGAAGGGTAAGGTAGGTGGTGAAGGAGAGGAGTAGTTGGTGATGAAGGGGAGAGGAGAAGGGATGTGAGATGTAAGTGGGGGTAACAGGATGGGTGGGGGAAGGAGAAAAGAGTTAGTATAGGCAAGGAGAAAAAAGAGAATATAAAATCTAGGAGGTGCAGGGGGTAATAGGTGAGGGGAGGGACAAGGATGTGAAAGGGAATGGAGAGATGGAGGAGTGAAATCTGGGGGGGCAAGGGAGAAGGCTGAGGTGGCTGATGTGAGATATTGCAAGGAGTTAATAAGGAGGGAATGGGGTGTGGTGAGAGTGCATAAGTAATGGAGAGGGCAGGTGGGCAAACAGGGAATTTAAGTGTAGCAGTCACAGTAGGCACTGGCCACCAAGTGCTGTTGTAGTTTTTGCTTAAAGGAGCTGAGATTCGGTGCATTGGTGATATCCACTGGGAGTGTGCTGAACCACTTAGAGGCCCTAACTTTGTAGGATCACTGCCCTTGAGTGGTCCGGCAGTGAGGAACTGCAAAGATTAGTGTTCAAGAACTCCTGGTAAGGTAGGTGGCACAGTGAGGGGAAAGTATAGACTGAACCCCAGGTAGAAGGAGGCCTAGCAATGTCTTCTTAGCAAGTAAGCAGGTCTGATACATAATTCTGCCTTGAAGTTGTAGCCAGTTAGCCTGTTCATAGAGATCACATGTGTGTGAGTCTAGAGGCTGTGGTGAGGAGCCAGCAGGCCTTGTTTAAGACTATGGCTATATGCCAGAGGGCAGTGTCAGTAGCTGATCCATGAACTACGAGGCCATAGTCAATTAAAGAGGTGATTGAGCTCTGGATGGCAAATTTCAATGCTTTGTCTGTCAGACAGTGCCTATGCCTATATAGTTGGCCTATGCGTGTATTCACAGCTTTAGCTAGGTTATTTATATGCGTGAAGTATGAAAGAGTGGAGTCAAGGGTCACTCCCAGGTATTTGAACTGGTCTACCTGTTACAACACAGTGCCACCACACTTGTAGATTAGCAGTTGTTGGAGTTGTGTTTGTTGTGAGTACCATGAAACAGCATTGATTTGGTTTTTGAGTAGCTTAGGATGAGTTTACGTGACCTGAACGAGGTTTCAACATCTGAGAAACTATGCTGCAGCTGTTGCTGGAGGTGATGTGGGTCAGAGTGGCTAGAGAAAATGATTGCATCATCTGCATAGAGTAGAATTCGGTCATGGCAATTGGCAGGCAGGTCATTCACGAAGATGCTAAAAAGTAGGGGGCCAAGGATGGAACCTTGTGGTACACCCGAATAGACTGGCGGGGGGGTCAAGATGGTGTCTTCAATTCTGACTTGCTGAGAGCAGTCACTAAGGTAGCTTTGGAGCCACCGTGTGGCATCTGGTGAAATGCCAAGATGAGATATTTGTCCGGTTATTAGGGAGTGGTTAACTGTATCAAATGCCTTAGTCAGATCGATAAAGGTGGCACCAGCCAATTGGTTGTGGTCTAGTGCCTGGTGGATGAAGGAGGTGAAGTCTAGTAGTGCAGTGGTGGTGTTGTGACCTTTTCAAAAACCATGTTGCTGGGAACATTGGAGGTTATATTTTGCCAGGTAGTCTACAAGTTGTTCAGCAACTATCCTTTCCAAAGCCTTGGAGAGCAGGGAAAGGATGGATATAGGCTTGTAGTTACTTGTGAGAGTCTTGTCACCACATTTGTGGATTGAAGCCACCACAGCCGACTTCATTTGCTTGGGAATTGTGAGAGCATAAGAGTGCAGTTGAGAATTTTTGTTAAGAGGTGGCAGAACTTCAGCAAAGGTGAGGATGATGAGTTTCAAATCAAGGGAGTCAGCAATATGCCTAGACTTCCCAAGTACTTTGAGTAGATGTTTCCTGGCTAGCCCTTCAGTGATAGTCTTAAAATAAAATGGTGGGGCATGGCTGGGTTGCCTGAGGGATGGTGGGATGGGTGTGGGATCAAAGAAGTTAGATGGGAGCACATGACTGAGGTCACAAAATGTTGAGTTGAAAGCGTTAGCAATGGTTACTTTATCCAGGGTGATAGTTCCATCAATGTTAAGCATTGCAGGGGAAACTTTTTTTTCCCCAATTGCCTTGGAGAGGTTGTCCCAGAACTTCCTCCCATCATTCCAGGTGTTTGCAAGGACATTCCTATAGTAGGAGGCTTTCGCCTGCAGATAGCTCTTGTGCAAGCATTCTGTGCTGATCTGTAGGCCTGAGTATTCCCTAGGGTGTTGGATGCTTTAGCACAGTACCATAGTTGGTCATGGGATTTCATCAGTTCAAGGAGGTCATGAGTCACCCATGGGTTTATTGATCCTCTAATCTTTCATTTCTTGTATGGAGCATGAACATCACATGCTGAGTTAAAGGTAGTGATAAAGTATTCTAGGGCCAAGTCCACATCCTGAGCATCATCAATTGGAAATCAGTCGAGTGATCGCAGGTGTTTTTAATGGACCTAGTCAACCAGGTAGAAGTGTTCTACTGACAATGAATTTTGGTGGGGGTTTATTGAATTTGTTAGACCAGAGGGAAATGACTGGAGAATGGTCACTTATGGTGTCCAGGAGTACTTCAGTCTTAGTGATGTGTTCAGGTCGATTAGTGAGGACCCAGTCCAGTAGAGAGGAGGTCCCCAGCCTGTAGTTTATCCTGGTGGGTGACTGTACCATTTGTGCCAGGTTGGCAGCTGCCAAGGCATCCTTATAGGTGCTTGTACTGGGGTCCAGTCAGTTGACATTGAAGTCACCAAGCAGAATCACTTCTGAGTTTCACCCACAGGAACTGATGCAGTCGAGGAGGGAGGGAAGCCCCTGATTAGTTAGCTTAGGTGGGATATATACTGACACAATGGTCAATGCCTTATTGTGTTCGCCTAGTAGTACTTTAATGGCTAGAATCTGAATGTAATTTCCAGTGCTAGGTAGGGCCAGAACATGACCCACAAGTGCGTCTTTAAGGTAGAAGGTGCAGCCCCCACCTTTCTTAATCATCCTGTCACCCCTAAAACCAGTGTAACAAGGAATGGCAATAGCAGAGTCAGGGATCTTTGGGGAGTTCCAAGACTCAATGACCGATAGTATGTCCGGGTTGTGATGGGAGATCTAGGCAGTGATGGTATCGAGTTTTGGAAAGAGGCTGAAGATATTTATACTTGTCAAGGATAGAGTAGCAGAGCTGTCGGACTTCATTGATGCCAGATTGTACAGATTCACGGTTGGGGTGAATATTTCCCTGAAAGAAATAGCAACAGTTGTATTAGGCACTTGACAAAGGCTTTTAGGTATTTCCTATGGTGTAACTGTGTCCTCCCTTTCAGTGGGAAATTGTGAATATGAGGTTACAGCAAGAGTTAGCAAGATATGGGAATCTGAAAAGCAAGTGATAGCTGTGGCTAGGAGAAAGGTCTGAGGATGCTACGAGGGTGGAGGTTTAACTAACACAAAGAAGCCAATGGGTGGAAACAGGTAGATGGGCCAGAGTTTTAGTGTATTTAATAAAGGACAGGGGTGGGGGAGGTTGGGTGGGCCAAAAACTCAAGTAAGCGGACAAGTCCAATTTAGCAATAAGCAGCAGCTAAGCACAGAAGTCAGTACTGTCCAATGAAGAGCTGCTCCAAGTGCCAAAATGTCCAATTAGTGTCTGAAAGCAGCTGGGGTGTGTCAATGGGAGCAATGGCTTGGGAGCCTTTCAATTAGGCAGGCGCCTACCTTGTTCAGATCTTCAGGCAAACAGGCTAGAAATGGTGACTTTGGCTGGCTATTCATGGAGCCTAGGCCACAGTTGTAAATGATGGGCTTGCTCAAAGCTCAGAAACTGGAAAGAGAGGGAGAGAGAGAGTGATTACAGATACAGCTAGTTATAGTAGGGATCAGGGCTGGGACAGTGGGTGGGATGAAAGCAGGACAAAAGATTGGGTGGGACTACACAGGGGAGTAGGTGCTAAATGGGGTGGAGGGCAAAGCAGGGAGAAATGGTGTGGGGGGTGTCTGACCAGAGGAACCAGAAAAAGCTACTCAGACAGAGTCAGTACAATGGAGGAGGGAGAGAGTGAGTGTGTGTGTGGGGGGGGGTGAAGGCAGAGGATCACAAGACATGCAGAAGAGGAGCAATGAGAACTCAGCACAATAAATTACTGGCTAACTACATACTCAGCTTGCTGGGTACAGTTAAACATTGATAAAAAATTGTAAATTCCAAAATCTGTTATAAAAAAGAAAACAGCAAATCACAAAACAAACTACTCTGGGTGCAAAGCCCTAGACTTCAAGGCAAACACTTGAAAAACCAAGTAAGCAGACAAATCCAATTTAGCAATGAGCAGCAGCTAAGGTTTAAGGAACATAACTTTGCTTTTGGAAACAAGCCTTAATTAGATATCTTAACGGATATAAATCTTAGAAACTGTTTTCTCAGATGTAAGTTTGAGAAATTCCCAAGCAACTTTTTATCATACAGATTTAACATGGGAGTACAATGTGATAACTGTGACTGTTCAGCGGGAGGTCGAGAAGACCTGTTCCATGTAATGTGGAAATGCACTTTTATACAAAGCAAAGACTATTTTGGTTAAAACCATTTTTGTCTTCTGTACATCAAAATGATCTGAAATCACTAACTTCTATATTGTTACATACTGTGGCTATATTGACCATAGAAATGCTAAATTCTTTCGAGCAACTGAGAAGATCAAGGCTAGGCTGATGTAATAAGTGTTATGAATTCACTTGCTGGATTACTGTAGATATTTTAATATGGTCATTTCTGTATTTAAGATGTTTCTCCATGGAAGATACCTGTGATTGTATGTTTACTGAACACTTGCTTTTAAGATATAATGTTTTGTAATAACTTTTTAGCTAAACAATAAAGTATTTCTACTAAAAAAAAAGTTCTCCTTATGGAATTACCACAATCCATAATCCTCTTGGTGCGATAAATTGTTCTAAATACTGCTCCAGACTACTAATGTTGTATGTGATATTCTGTTCAAGAAAAACTTATTGTTCTAAGTTTAAAAATGAAGTTTTCAGCTCACTGTCATCAGTGACATTGTTTGTTGCTGTTAGTCACTTCTTTACAGATTCTTTCTGCTTCAATAATTCATCAGTAATGGTCAAACAAACAGGCTGGTGCTCCACATTATCACCAGGCTCTGAATCTGTGCTCATTGATCGGTAATGGAAATTGGAAATTCCCACTTGTCAGGTCATTTTTTTCTTCCTCAGGAGTAAATTATCTGGAAACGCTGTGTCCGAACACCCCACAATGCTAGCAATTCCACTAGCACAAGGTCACAGCACTATCACAGGAGAGTCCAGAATAACAATGAAGTGCCATGTTCACTGCTGCTGGGTAGGGTGCAGGTCCGGGGCAGCTAACCCAAAAAGGCTCAAACAACAGACACTGCAGAGTTGCACGCCAGGTCACAGGAATAACAAACCATTCCTGGCATCCAGTGGTTCCCCCTGCTTCACCGGGCACCTTTTCTTCACTGTATCTATATGTGCAGTGCTATGGGTGCCTACAATGACCAGCACAGCCCTCCTCACACCTCCTCAGATGGCTACCATATGTATAGGCTCAGAGTATGCCTTGTATTTAGAGGAAAGGGTGAGGTGCACTGTCATATAAATATGAGGTGTGCACCATACCTGTGCATAAGGGCAGCCAGCTGCCAGCTGAGGAGACGTGAGGAGGGCTGTGCTGGTTACCATAGTCACCCACAGCACCATGCATACAGATATGGGTGAGTAAGGAGAGGGTTCCCTGTGCCATAAGGGGGGGGACCACTGGATGCAGGGATGGTTTGTTATTCAGTTCCTGGCACAAGGTTTCACAGAGGGGGGACCACTAGCACCATGGATTCTCATTATACACTTGGGGCTGAGGACTGGAGGGAGGGGAGACCACTGGCACTAGGGAATTACATTTGTAATACTGGGTTGTGCATCAGAGGGAGGAACCACTAGCACCAGGAAATGATCTTTATTATGCATGGTTGGGATCAGAGGGAAGGGGGAACACTAGCACCAGAGAATGATCTTTATTATACGGGGCTGAGATCCGAAGTGGGGGACCACTAACACCAGGGAATTACATTTCTAATACAAGTCTGGGTATCAGACAGGGGAACACTAGCACCAGGGAATGATTTTTATTATATGGTGCTGGGATCAGAGGGAAGGGGGCTACTAGCACCAGGGAATTACATTTCTAATATAGGACTGAGCATCGGGGGAGGACCACTATCACCAAGGAATGATCTTTACTATATGGGGCTGGGCATCAGAGGGTGGGGGGACCACTAGCACCAGGGAATTACATTTCTAATGTAGGGGTGGGTGATCGGTGGATGGGGGAACCACTAGTACCAGGGAATGATCTGAATTATATGGGGCTGAGCACTGGAGGGTGGGGGGACTGCTAGCACCAAGAAATGATCTTTATTATACCGGGCTGGAATTGGAGAGAGGAGGGACTACTAGCACCAGGGAATCACATTTCTAATATGGGACTGGTGATTGGAGGTGTAAGGTGCCATGGCCCACAGGGGCAGGCATGCTCCCCCAGTATACAACCAGCTGGTTGGCTGCATTACCTCTGGTAGATGCTAGGGTTACACAGAAGAGGGGCATGTCATCAGTGGCATTTGTGCAGCACAAATAGACCACGCATACCCTCTTCTGCCATGTGAATCTGCTGAATATCGGCTTGTGCAAGTGTAATGCCCACAAATCTGGGGGCTTACCTTATGCCCACTGCTCCAGTTTCTGCTCTCTTCTTCAAGGAATGCCTCCCAACTGCCTGATGTTTTCTCCCTGTCCAGGTCCCCATTTTCTCACCACCACAGCCCCAGTTTAAATTTAGCCCATCTCTGGCTTAATTTCTTCTTCACAAGCTGCCAGCATTTCCCTGGTGCCACCGGCACTCACGCATGGGCAAAATTGCAGCTTTGATCTCTCGACCCCTTGGTTTGAGTTCTATCAAGAGAGTGTTCAGTGGTCCCAGTCCCTGCGTTAGGCAAAGTGGGGACCAGTGAACTCAGCAAGGGCCAGGAGAGCCCTCTTTGTAATTTAATTAAAAATAGCTGCAAAGAATTGTTCATCGGGGCTCATGAATATTAATGAGCAGAGCCCCTATCATTATGAATATTTATGAGGGTTCTATATACCCTCAGGGAACTGCTATTTTCAGTGGCTGCTGAAGGGGCATAATGTAATTAAATAAAATAGCAGCAGCTGCCATTTGGACACTAAAGGGGCATCAGAAAAGGGGGGAATGTTAAAAATAAGTGTATTTTTCCTGGCTGCAACAGTATAACATTGGGACTCATAAAAAACAGCCTGTCTGCTTCTTGGGGAACTTAATTTTGGCAGCAGTGACAGGCTAAATACTGAACAAGGATGTTTGTTATGGGTAGCAATTAACAGGGCACAAAAGTAGCTACAAGAACTGTGGGGCGAGTGGGCAAACATAATAATTATTCTGGCTGCACAACTATTATTTGGGACTGTGTTAAACCTGCTATAGAGACTGTGTGTTTAGCAGCAATTACAGTGCAGCAACAGCCAATCTAAAAGCTGGGATATCAAGCCAGGAATTGTGGGACTTTTGCCAGAGCTCATGGGACATTACCAAGTGCTTATGGAGAAACTGCAGGGACCTAAATTCAGGCACCAAAACAGAGAGCCAGTAGTGCATTGAGGGAGATTAATGAATAATTCATTTTTGGGATTGACAAGCACTTCAGGAAATCATCGCCGAAGCAACAAATAGCTTCAGCCAATAGGAAGCCTCATGACAGCCCCATAAAAGACAGTGTTTTCTGGCTGTTCATGCAGATTCGCATGGGAGCCCCCAAAGGGGTGGGGGCTCAGGCCCTCAGCCAAGCAAAATGGGCCTCGTGATCCAGTGCAAGCCCCTCCACAGGAGAGAGGGGCTTCTCTTTTGCCAAAAGAGAAACAAGTGGCTGCCTAAAGCAGAATTTGCTAGCCTATGAGTTGCCAGAGAATGTCCTCCAGGGGATAGCTTAAGCATTTCCACATTTGGGAAAAATGTGGGTCCTGCAACCTCATGCCAAGCCAGCTGTGAGAGAGCTGAACCTGCCTCAGCAGTGAGAGTGCTGATGTCATTAGGAGCCTCAGATGAAGGAGAGTCATTCCTGCAAATATTCCTGAGTGAGTAAAATTGCATCTGGTAAGTGCAGCTGAAAGAAAAGCTTACAGGGGCAGTGAAGCCCATATAGACCTGACTGTAACCATCTGTTTGTCTACACCCTGCGTCTGATCAATGCTCAGAGAGGGTGGACCCTTACCAAATGAGTGATCGTGGATGGTCCAGTTAATATATATGAATGTGTCTGAATTGCCAAATGCAAGTTGTATTGAAAGAGCCCAGTGAGCTATTGTAAAACTTTATTGCCAAGAGCACGGTTTGCATCAAAGAAGACTACTGCGTCTGTTTCTAGCCAGCAAAGTCTGGAAAAAGGTGGTGTGCTTTGCCATAAGTTCAGTCAAGTTTCAAGCTTCTTAATGGTAACAAGCCTAGACTTAAGCTTGGTCTATCGTGGTCATAAAAGGTGTGCTTAATGCTCCGGCTCTTATCGGCAAAGAAGGTAAAAAAAAAAATGTCCTCGAGATGGACAAATGCGCCAAATTTATAAATGTGCTAACTGTGGTCTTAAAAAACATAAAGGTGCTGAATGTGGACTTAGAAAGAGAAATGTGCTGAATGTAATCTAACTGGCCTGTTCATACCTCAAATGTACTCAGCCTAAAAGAGGGGCCCATTCTTCAGAAGTTAAAGTATTGTTTTCATCTTCAAGCTTTACAATCCTTGCAGTCAGTTTAAGTGTGCCTGGCTGTTGGCTTGCCTGAAGTTTGACCTCCAGGGATAGTGCCCGCTTGCTGAAAGCACTCAATTTCAATCTGCCTACAGTATGTCTATGAAGACGTCTACTTTAAGTAATGCAGAGCTCTCCTTGCAACAACTTAAGAGACATGTACATAGTTTTAAAGTGTTCAATATTCCAAGCCTAATCCTTAATTCTCTAAAGGGCCCCGACTAGCCGGCCAACATACAGCTGCACTGTCCATCTGGCCTGCACCATTCTAGAACTGTAATTACTGAGTACCTAGGTTGTGTGGGATTGCGTGGCCTCATACCAATTGTGGGGTACTGGTACCAATGTGGGCATTTGTAAATATGTTCTGCCATTAATGCAGCATAGCTAGATAGTCAGGGACCTGGTTATTCCAGAGGTTGGTGGGGCTTATGTGATTAATATCAAATTTAAAATTCAAACTGTCTAACCTTGAACCAAACCAAATCAAAACCAATCAAACCAACTATGAATATTGTAAATAGCATAAATTCTGCTCCTTTCACCCTTCCTGACCCTCCCCATATAAATAAACCTGTTGTTGTTTGTTTTACCGATACCTGTGTCATGAGCATATTATTAGTGTCCAGTCATTAAATGGTGAAATGCATTAAATACAGGGAAATGTTATTGGGTCATGTCTGGGATGGCTTTATGGTAATGTGGGTGGGTACAGCCTCCCAGAGGGTTGTGCCAGGTTTATTCTAACCCACTTAAAGCTAAACTCTGGGTGGAGGCACTGTGCAATGTATTGTTTTGGGTAAGAACCAGTTTAAAGTTAGATTTGGGAACCCAGGTCCCTCAACCTACATTCTAGGTAGTAGGCAGGGGTAGTACCCCTTTGTATAGCACTGCCTAGGGATTACACTGATATTCTTGCCCCTGCCCTATCTGCATACACCTTCATTTAGTTTGCGTGACCGCTACCCCTGTTTGCTGGTGCAACAGAGTCCCTTGAATATTGAGCTCCAGATCAAAGCCCAGTTTGTGTTGACAAACTATGGTTAGCTCTCGCACATGTTTACTGCATGTGCCTTTATGTTTACCCACACAAAGTATAGCATTGTGATTCTTAGTTTTGGGCTTGTGATTTCTACACCAGCTGCAAAGAAAAAAGTTCGACTTTCAACAGCTATCAAGTAAAACTGAGTGGATCTTTCACTCAGTCTAGCATACAGTAGCATATGAAATTATGGTAGTCAGTATTTGTGTGGCTACAGGGGAGGCTCAATGCAGTACATGACTCACAACATTCCTTAAAGTACACTATAGAGCTACAACCCTGAGTACTGCAGTCAGGGTATGCAGAAGACTGTCATATTATCTTCACTGTGTGATCACATACTCTGTTATCCTGAGCAAGTCACTTAAATTCCTTGTGCTTCCAGGTCGCACCTGTAAACAAGCTTTCAGCTTAGTGTGTCTCTCCTGGTTAAACAAAAAAAAAAAACATATTCCCATGAGATGAGACTGGAACTGAACTTTGAGAACTAGAGGAAATTAACTGTTGACAAGCTTATCCCCTATGATTAAGAAGCAGGTGTTAGGTACTCCAATGCATATATTCAGTCATGTGGATGGAAATATAGTTGAACATTTAATTAGGCATATAACACATGGGGAGAAGAACCCAGTGATGTATCATATCACAGTTGGATTGATTCTCCCTTCCTGCCCCCTACTGATATTGTCATGAGTCCGGTGGCTATTCAGTGAAATCCACAGTATCTGATCAGACAGATCCCTATTGTGTTTGCCACTCTGAACAAATGCCTAAGAGGAACATGGAGGATTGGAAAAAATAGAAAAAAAAATGCAACACAGCATGTGACTATGAATTGCATGCACAAATAGAAAAAAATATTACAAGACAGTGTGTGCCTATGAATAGCATGTACCACTCATGAGAAATACTCAATCATGTGATGCCAGTTCTTCATGCTACCTTAATGTTCAGGTTATTCATTTGGTTTCAAGATTTTCTGTGCATTAGATGTAAGGAACTAAATCTATAGGGGTAATACTTACAAAATGGTATATACTGAATCTCATTATTACAATACTGACAAGCTTCAGTAAGAACAGTTCCCTAATTCTTTGTTAAGGATATCAAACCAGTATTCCTAACTATAACTCTTACACTTTCTAAATAATATGTTTATAAGATTGTGTTGCAATATTTTGTAAATGTTTCAATTGTTTGTAATGAAGAAAACTTGATTCTTGCAAGGAATGTGTCTAGTATATTACACAGCAACATGCATTGGGATTGGATTTGATAGTGTTACATCTTACTTTTTAAACAGTTTTGTCACAGCCACAGAGTCTGGGACAAAACATCAGAAAACAAGGGACTAACATTTCAAAAGAACTTAGATCCTGCACACTTTTAATTTTTTAATTTTTTTTTTCTACTAATGTAATTTATTGAATTATAGAAACAGTACTACAGGGAACACTAGAGAGCCTATGACCTGTGAGGACGTGCTTCACACCAGCTCTTGCTATTTTGATAGTATTTAAACTAAAATCTCTGGATTAAGTAATTTTGGCAATTTTAATCTATATTTAAGAAATCCTTGATTGTTTTGAGCCCAAATTTAACATGGGGGGACCAAAGGGAGCAGTTGGAGGAGTACAGAAGTAGCAGCAGCCACCAATGGAGCCTTTGATGAGCTCGAGTGCAGAGAAACCTGAGGCCTTAGGTACAGAACTGCCATGGCACACTGTTTTGGAGGCTATGCGAGCTATTGGACTTAAAGACTGAACACACTCTTCAGAAACTGGAAGATCAAGATGCACAGCTTAAATCCCTCACAGCTACAGTGGCTGATTCTGATTCCTCCTCAATTACGACTTTGACTGCTGTGAATAAACTCGCCATGGAAAATGCACAACTCTGCTCTAGAATGGAGGCCTTGGAGAATGTAACACAGGCCTCTCATCTTCACCTGGGGGCATCCTTGAGGGGACTGAGGGTAATAATTTCCTGGAATTTGTCACATCCTGGCTGAGCAGCGCAGTATGAACACCAGAAGGCAATGAAATGAGCTAATTTGCAAACATCTACAGGATCAATATGCATGGATCACAAACAAGTTCTAATAGTCCCCACACAGTTTTGCTGAAAACCACAAGTGCAGAAGTAAAGAAGAAGTTCCCAGCAACTACCAGATTGTATTACCCACTCATTATGATGGGAAGGACATCAAGATGGATTCTGACCTGTCTTTCACCACCAGAAACAGGTGTAAACAAAGTGATGCTGTTCATGCATGGCTGTACTCTCTGGGAATAGTGAACTCCCTGCTGTGCCCCACCCAGCTCCATATAGTTTATGGAGGCAAGCAATCTCAGTTTTTGGATGCTAAGGACACCAGTCGCTGGACGGAAAAATAGCTTTAGAATTTCTCTCTCACCAAGAGATCATCAAAGCCATGAGGGTAGATGAAGAGAACTGAGGGACAATTTCTTTACTGTTTGGACAATGCAGGTGTTTTATACAGACACCAGTTCCTCTTACCCCTGAACTGCGAATTAGTCATAGACTTTAAACTACTTCTTCTTTTATAAAATTGTTTTCCACCAAAAGTTGGGAGGGGTTGTGTTTTGAGCCGTTTGGTTTTTGATATGCTGTTTTTGAAGGTAAAATTGTCACCTTCCTCATGGCATATCTACATGGTGAGTGGAAGGCCCATTGGTCATTACAGTTCTGAGTGTGTTTCCCTTACTGTCTTGAAGTAAGAAATGTGTTTTTGCAATTACGTCTGGCAATTGTCACTCATGGTTCTGCTATTGAAGAGACTTTGGGACTATTACATTTGTTTTTGTTTTTTTCTACAGGTTGTGTGGTGACATGACATAGTTGGAGAGCTGCAGTCCAATTTCTTTTATGTTGAGTCAGCTTAATGATGCCTTCAAGTCAGGCTTTGTTTGTAAACCTGACGTATTTTGTTCCGAATTTAGTTAGCAGAGTATTCTGTTTGTACTTATATTTTGTATTAAAAGTGGTAGAGATGGGTGAAGTTGGGAGAAGTAACAGAAAATCTAGGAGCTTTCATTGTTACTTGTTTGCATTGCTATTGCATTGTGGAAAGGAGGAGTAGGAGTTTGAAGAAGGTTGTGCAATAGCTACTTAAAGTCTCTTTTTGAGTGTGGATAGGAAGGATGAGAATATAAAAAGCAGTTGTTCAATCTATCTAAATGTGTACAACAAAGGGGGTAGGGGAAATTAAGAAAATAATGTTTTGCACTGATGGGGAAGGGGAGACTTGGGGGAGTGTTTGGTATCCTGCATCTGGAAGGGTGGGGGGGGGTCACTGGTGGGCAACGACAGGAATGGGTAGGGTAGTAGGCTGCAACAACTACGGTGCACCAGTTTTTCTAAAAATTGCCTGGAGTGCAGGAGGATGTTTAGTGTGCAACCACATAGAGAAACTTAGAAGGGAGATCGAGGGTCTGCAGGAGGAACTAAGACAGGCAAGGCAGATTGGGGTGGGTTTAGCCCAATACTGGAGGGAGGAAGAAGGGGAGATGAGGAAGGGTGATTTAAGCCAACAGTGGTGAGGAGAGAGTCAGAAGAAGGGAAACAGAGACAAAGGGGCCCAGGCCAGGAAGAATGATCACTAGGGAAACCAGGTCAGGAGACAAAAGACAAATGGACGGAGGAGATAGGGACTTGTGAGGGGAGGCGAAGAAGTGGCAAAAGTCATGGAGTGAAAAGGAGAGAACAGGTTAATATGAAGAGAGAGGGAGTGGGCATTTGTGAAGGGTCTTCAGAAAATAGCTTTGCACTGCTAGAGAGGAAGGAGGAGGAAAAGGGAAATGATGAAATTAGAGGAGTAATTGATAAATGCCTGGACCAAACCAGAGCGGGGGGATGTTCTGTGGGAGAATTGCAACAGGGGCAAAAGGGGGAAATATCGTGCAGGAGGAAGAGGAGGAGTCAGAAATGAGAGAGGGAGATGAATGGAAGCAAGCAGGGAGTAAGAGGGGTAGAATCTTAGTGCTGGGGGACTCAATACTAAGAGGAGTCAGATGGGGTAGCAAGGGGAGAGGCATAATCACATTTGGGTGGAGGCCATGCCAGAAATGACAGCGGAAAGGGTGGGACAATCTTTTCTGAAATATGCTAGAAGGGGTAGGGACAAGCCTCATTTAATTATACATCTTGGGACGAATGGCCTGGCTGACAAGACAGTAGATATAGTCCAGAGGAGGTTTGAGGAACTAGGACAATTATGTGAGGGGGCAGAAAGATCAGTAACTTTTTCAGAGATACTTCCAGTGCCCAAGGCAAGCACAACAAGAAAGCTGAGAATACAGGAATTTAATGGATGGCTAAGAACCTGGTGTTGTACTAAAGGGTATGGGCTGTTGGGGGAATGTGGGGAGGGACCTGGGAGGACAGTAGTCTCTATGCCAAGGACAGACTACACTTGTGTGAGGAGGGAAAGAAAGTGTTGAAACAGAGGATGGAGGAGTACATAGAGGAAGTTAGGAATTTTAACTATGAGCTGGGGGTGGCAGTTGAGCAAGAGACATGCAGAGACCACAGGTTGGGGAACAATATGAGCTTACACCCCATAACAGTGACAAAGGATAAATGGCAAGTACTATTGGTGATGCTAGTAAAGGACAGCAGGATGAGAGAGGAGGGAAAGGGTGCAAGGTGGTTACCCTTAATGCTAGGAGCCTTGGGAGGAAAACTGCAGAGTTACAGGTGCTCATGGCAGAGGGAGAGGTGGACATTGCAGCCATCACAGAAACATGGGCCACTCAATACAATGACTGGGACCTGTCTGTACCAGGGTACAGGTTATTTCATAGGGATAGGGTGATTGGGAAAGGAGGGTGTGTGGCATTATATGTGAAGGAAGGACTGACGTGTTCAAGGGAGGAAAGGGAGGAGGGTAGTACGGAGTCACTTTGAATGCAAATCCAGGATTCCAAGAATAGGATTCTTAGAATGAGAGTGGTGTTCAGGCCACCATCTCAGACGGAGGAGTTAGACAGGGAAATAGCAGGACAGATCAGGAGGACCTGTGAGAAGGGTAGTGTGGTGATTGTGAGGGACTTCAACATGCCAGGAGTGGACTGGAGTACCTCAACAACCAGGAACAGAAGGGAGCAGGCACTGCTGGAAGCCTTCCAGGACAGCTTCCTGCTGCAAATGGTCAGTGAGCCAACCAGTTTAGGGAATACCCTTGACCTTGTGCTGGCAAATGGTGACTTTGTGACAGAACTTACAGTGGAGGAACCGCTGTCAGGGAGTGACCACCACTCAGTATGGTTCACACTGGATATGGGCAAGGAAGGAGTACAATCTGCCACAAGAGTGCTTGACTTCAGGAGGACTGACTTTGGGAGGATGGGGGAAGTGGTAAAAGGGTACCTGGCCAGAATTCAATCTAGTATGGACACTAACCAGAGGTGGGAGCTCATAAAGCTGGGGATAGTGGAGGCAACCTAAACCTGCTGCAAGGCCCAGAGCAAGAATGCTAGGGCTAAGAAACCGAGCTAGTTGAGCAAGGAGGTCATGGAAAAGGTAAGGAGAAAAACAGCTGCCTTTAGGAAGTACAAGAAAACTGGGAGGAGGGAGGACAGAGAGGAGGAGTACTTGATGGAATTGAAGGAGGTGACAAGGGCAGTAAAGGGAGCCAAGGTATCTACGGAACTCAGGCACAAGGCATTAAGAAGGGGTAGAAGCACTTCTTTATGTATATCAGGGAGAAAAGGAGCTGTAAGGACCTCATAGTAAGGATTAGGAAGGATGGGGGTTGGGTGGAAGCAGGGTGCGATAAGGCAGAAGCACTAAATGAGTACTTCTACTCACCATTTACTAAAGAGAAGAGGGGGGTGACACCCAAGGGGGAGAAATGGCAGAAATGGGGGGGGGGTGACAGATGGGGAAATCATGGAGGGCAGAGTTCGGGAGGGTTTGAAGGCACTGATGGTGGACAAGGCACCAGGCCCAGATAGCATCCACCCCAGGGTACTGAAGGAGCTGGCAGAGGTCCTTGCAGGGCCCTTGGCAGACCTATTCAATGCCTCACTACATTCAGGGTGTGTACCTCAGGACTGGAGAATGGCTCATGTGGTGCCCCTCCACAAGAGTGGCCCCAAGGATGAACCGGAAAACTACAGACCAGTGAGCCTCACATCCATGGTGGGTAAGCTAATGGAGACTATCCTGAAGTAGAGGCTAGTGGCCCTCCTAGAGGTCAAAGGACTATGGGACTGCAGACAGCATGGCTTCATATGGGGCAAGATCCTGCCAAACCAACCTGGTGGAGTTCTATGGCTTGGTAACTAGGCAACTGGACAGGGGCCATGCAGTGGATGTCCTGTATCTGGACTTTAGTAAGGCATTCGACTCGGTGCTGCATGGAAGGCTGGGAAGTAAGTTAGTAGGCACAGGGTGGGTGCAAAGCTGGTGAGATGGGTAGGGAACTGTCTTCAGGGAAGGCAACAGAGGGTGGTGGTGGGTGGGGAGCTGTCACACCCAAGGGTAGTGATGAGCGGTGTTCCACAGGGCTCTGTGCTGGGACCAGTGTTGTTTGGCATATTCATTGCAGACATATCATTGGACATCAAGAGCAAGATCAGTCTGTTTGCTGATGATACCAAGGAAGGAGCGGTGGTGGATGACCTAGGGGGATGGCAGGGGTTGAAGGATGATTTGTCAAAGCTTGAAACCTGGTCAGACACCTGGCAACTGGGATTTAATGCCAAAAAGTGCAAGGTGCTGCATTTTGGGATAAAGAACCCAAGGAAGAGTTACCAGCTGAGGGGAGTGCAGCTAGCCCAGACAGAGGAGGAGAAGGATCTGGGGGTGCTCATTACAAGGTCAATGAAACAACTCGGTACAATGTAGGAAGGCAGCTGCAAAGGCCAACAAAATGCTGGGTTGTATTGCAAGAGGTATATCTTCGGGGAGGGAGGAGGTGATTCTGCCACTGTATAGGTTATTAGTGAGACCGCACCTGGAGTACTGCGTGCAGTACTGGCACCTGTATCTGAAGAGGGACATTAAGTTACTGGAGGGGGTGCAGCGCAGGGCAACAAAGATGTTGAAGGAGCTGGGGACTTATCATACAAGAGGAGGCTGAGGGAGTTGAACATGTACTCACTGGTGAAGAGGAGGGATGGGGGGACATGATTGAAACCTTTAAGTACATGAAAGGAATAAACAAGACAGGTACAGATGGGCTGTTAAAAGTAAGGAAGGGGAGGGACACCAGGGGCCATGATATGAGACTGGAGGGAGGAAGGTTCAGGAGGGAGATAAGGAGACCCTTTTTTACAGAGAGGGTGGTGGCTGGGTGGAATGCGTTACCTTCAGAAGTGGTATCCAGTAGAACAGTGAACTGCTTCAAAAGGGGATGGGACAGGACAAGAGGGAGGGTCAATGAAGGGGAAGGTTGGAAGGGAGGGACAGGTGCAGAATAATGGGCTCTAGCTGCACATTTGCGCAGACTTGATGGACCTCTAGGCCTTTATCTGCTGGCAAATTTCGTATGTTCGTACACCACAAACTAATTTGTGAATTTCCCTCATTTTGCAGAGTTAATCCAAGGTACGAAGCCCAAACATGCCCCCCCACAAAAAAAAAATCTGTGAAATGCAGAGTTTGAACTCCTCTAGTAGAATTTGTCACAGAAGGAGCTGTTCATTAAACTGTCCCTGGTGTCTAGTGGTCCCCCCATTCCGATTGTCAGCTCAACATAAAATACAATTCCCTGGTGTTTAATGACACCACCACTGATCAACAGCCTCCTGTAAAATAAAATTCACTGGTGTCTAGTGTTACCCCCACTTGCTGATTGCTGGCCCGATGTAAAATAAAATTCACTAGTGTCTAGTTTCCTCCTGTGCTACTGATTGCCTACCAATGTTAATGAAACATCTTTCCCTGGTGTCTAGAAGACCCCTTCCCTATCCATGGTCCCCTGTAATAAAAAAAGGGTAGTCCATTCCCTGGTGTCCAGCAGACCCCCTCCCCATCCCTGATCCTCTGTAATAAAACAAAGTAGTCCTCCATTCCCTGGTGTCTAGCTGACCCCCCACCTCCTCCACACCATCAGATAGCACCCCATCACACCTCTCCAACCACCTCATCCCCAAGCTGGTGACTGGCTAGCTCTTTACCACAGTCAGCCACGGAGCTGTCTATGAATGAGTGTGTACTTTTACAAGCATGCGCTCATTCATTGACAGGCCAGCTCGCGCTCATTCATTAAGTTTTATCAGCAGCACAGACAAGAGTTGAGGGCTGTACCAGTTGCCAGCAAAGGGTTAGGATGGGGGGAAGGAAGTGGTTACCCCCATACTGACCCCCCCACACTGGTGATCGGAACAGCCCTCTACTCTTGTCTGCACTACCAGCAGAGCTGAATGAATGAGTGGTAGTTGGCAATGATTCAGCGAGTGCTTGTAAAAGAACATGCTCATTCCTTGGACAGCTCAGTTACCAGCTGTGGTGTAGAGCAGAGGGTTGTGCCAGTCACCAGCTCAGGGTTGGGATGGGTGGTGAGTGGGGGTTTGGAGCACTGCTTGATGGGTGGGGGATGGTGGTTCTGCTAAACACCAGGAAATAGAGGACTACCTTGGTTTATCACAGGGGATCGGAGATAGGGAGGGGGTTCCGCTAGACACCAGGGAATGGACTACCCTTTTTCTTTTTTTATTACAGGGGATTGATGACAGGGAAGGGGGTCTACTAGATACAGTGAAAGATTTTTCAATGACATAGGGCTGGGGATCGGTACTGGGGAGGGATGACCACTAGACACCAATAAAATTTACTTTATATCAGGCCAGTGAACAGAGAGGGGAGAATACTAGACACCACAAGACAACAAAGAATTTTTGGTCAGGGCGATCGGTGAGAGGGCCACTAGACACAAAAGAATTTTGTTTTACAGTGGGCCAGCAATTGGCAGGCGGGACCACTAGACTGCAGGAAATGGTATTTAAGATGGGGCCCTCAATCGGCAGAGGGGGTGGGAGAGCAGTCTAGACACTAGGGAATTTTTTTACATTGGGCTTGCAATCAATGGGACGGGGGAGCAAAGTTACCACAGGCAAATTTTTTGACACATAGGTAAACTTCACGCATTGATCCTTGGAAAAAGATTTTGGGACTTTCCTGGAAATTTTCTGGCAAATTAAAACTTAGTTGCATCTCTATGTGCTATTACATGGTTATATAGCAACTGTATGTTTGCAGTACACACTACCTTTGTAACATTTCCCTTAGCCACCAAAGTTGTTGTCATGGCTGGAATTTTGTTATAAACATTACTTAAAATGTTAAAGGTACATCACTCACTCCTTGGTTTATAGAATATGGGGTAAGATTTACTGTGGTAATGTATTTCTATAACATTCCCTTGGTCTCATATGACTCTGTATGTATGTTTCTGCTGGCTCAGTTTGAAAACTATAAACAAATAAAAAAAAAAAAAAGTAATACAGTACCTCACATACTTGTTCAAGCATAGGATATTGTGCACGTGCCTTATTACACGATTCATTGCTGTTTATGGTTTTACATTCATTGCCAGTTTGGTGCAAGTAATTCTTAAATATTGTATATACTGTAAACATTTAGGTTACTGAAACATACATACATTAGAATAATATGAATATTAACTAATCCCTAACATGGCTTTCCTGACTTGGTGATTGGGTGCTGTCATTTCTGTTTGCTTGTACTCATTTTCCTAGGAACATTTTCCTTTCTCCTAAAGGCTGCCTATGATCCTGTGCTTTATGCATTGGTGTAGTCTGCCCCCCATGCCTTCATTCATCCCTTCAGGAGCTGGATTTTAGCAGATGTAGTTCTCCATAGGGGCCCGTATTCTTTCAGATGTAGATATATATATATATATATAATAGTGGGCGCAGTCGCGCCACTATAGTTAGGGTTCAGCGATCACTTAAATACTAAAATCAAAAGTTTGGGCACTAATAACTTTGGACCCATTGAATGGATTTGCCTGAAATTTGGAATGTGCAGTGGGGCATGGTAGATCTCTTGATCTGCCAACTTACGGTCTTTGAGTACGGAAATGCTGAAAAATACAAAATTATCCATTTTTGGAGCAACTTTTGGGATTTTGAATGTGGCTCTGCATGGCCATTGTGTGGCATGCCATTCTGCAAGATGGCTCGTTTGAAAGACCTTTGGTGGCCCAAAATGCTGCTTTTCATTTGGTGAAAAAAATATTAAGGCATTCAAAAGGTATGGCACTTTTAAGTTCCCATTATGAGTCAATGGGAAAATTTATATGTATGTTTTGCGAACAAAGAATGGGATTCTGGCCATCTTGTCCTGCCTGGCGATCAAAGAATTTGCAGTCTTGAAGTTCAAGAATCTTTGTCCCTGAGAGTTTTGCAAATTCTTTGATCGCGAGGTCTGCCTTCTTGTTTTCAACTTTCTGATCGGAAAAACAAAAATATCTTGGCTCAGGGGTCACTTGTGAAGTAAAACTTGGATGGGTTTTACTCAGGGGACTCCATTCTATCGAGCCATGCCTTTGGTTTTATCCAAATTGGTCCAAAATTTAGTTTTGACCTTTTAAAATCTTCGTTTGCGGCTTGCTAATGATCTTTGATTGCGAGCCTGCAAATTCTTTGATCGCGAACGTGAACGAGGGACGAGATGGCCAGATTTTAAAATACATTTTTTCAGCCCAGGGGTGCCCTAGAAAGTTATATGAGGGTGGGTTTTGCTCAGGGAGCTTCATTCTTCCCCATGTGAATAAAAAAATGTGTTTTCAATATCCCTGGTAGTCTAGCGGCCCCCCATCATAACATATATAACAATCTCTGTATCCATTGTAGTCTAGTGGCCCCCAATCTGTATTTTATTAATACTGGTTTATTTTACCCCAGGTGTCTAGTGCCCCCAATGTGTATTTGATTTATATTTGTTTTTATATCCCTGGTAGTCTATTACCTCTCGATCTGTATTTAATTACTATTATTCTTCATATCCCTGGTAGTCTATCACCCTCCATCATAATAAAATAGATAAGCATTTGCCATTACCTGATAGTCTACTGGCCCCCATCCTGCAACCCAGCTATGCCAGCCCACCCAGCATCCCCCTACTCTTCCCCAGCAAGTGACTGGCACAGACCACTTCTCACCTCCATGGCCAGCTGCCAACAGTGTGTATTATGAGCACTAATGCAAAGAGGCACTCTGAAATTATTTCAGAGCGCCTCTTTGCATTTGCGCTTGTAATAGACACAGTCGGTGGCTGGCTGTGGAAAAGTGAAATTTTCAGGGTGGCAAGCCCTAGTACCACAAAAATGCATTTTGATGGTTTAATGCAGCAATATTGAACAGGCTCATTGTTACACCATTCCAAAGTTCAGATAATTTCCCATAGGATAACACTGCAGTGGTTGTTTTTTTGTCACTTCACTGTGGCAATGTGGATTGCGCTATTGACCGGAACCTTTCAGGGTGGAAAGTCCTACTGCTACAGGTGAGCCTGTTGGTGGTTTGTTACAGAAACATTGAACAGGCCCATAGTTACAGCATTTTGAAGTTCAGAAATAGTCATGTCTATGTTAAATCTCTCATTTTGTACTTTAATAACCTATGAACCATTTTGTCCAATTTGCCTGAAATTTGAAATGTGGAATGATCTACCAAAGATCTCTGAATCTAGAAATTTTCATGTTGGTCAGATGTACGGTTGCAGAACTGTATTGTGCTCAAAAAGTGAAACTTCCCCAAAGTTGTGATTTCTTTGTCCACCCATAATGCATTGAAGAATGCATTTGAGTGGATTCAAATTAGGTTGTCTGCATGTGTCCTGGGTTGCACTAGTGCCTTTTGAAGATCAGCTGAAAAAATATTGTTCCATTCAAAAGTAATGCCATTTTTTCATGTCCCATTATAGCATATGGGAAAAATGTATATGTGCACTGCGAAAACAATGGAGATCACATTTTTTGATCAAGCTTGGCCAAAAATATTGTCGAGCTGACGCCATCTTGTTTTCAGTTAGCAAGAGACAAAAAATGTTGTAATTAAAAAAAAATACTGCATTTTAGAAGACACCAATCACTGGGTTTACCTAATTGGGCCCCGAGGAACATGTCCTTTGTATTAGTTTTTCGACAGCTAGACTGGAAATATGTTTTAAAAATTATTATTTTTTTTTGATCACACAAACATTTTTGATTGCAATCAAACAATCGTGCTAACTCCAAAAAGTAACCGCGCTAACATTATTTTGCACACACTAACATTCTCATTATAGAGATAGGAGAATTGCACAAACATGAAAGTGATCGTACTAATACTGCACAATCAAATTTTGCTAAGTGTGCTGTTTTCTTTGACATTTGATTGTGGCAAGCTGGAATGTGATATTGGCCTGAAATTTTTAGGGTGGCATGCCCTAGTACCACAAATGTGCATTTTGATGGTTTAATGCAGAAATATTGAACAGGCTCATTGTTACACCATTCCAAAGTTCAGATAATTTCCCATAGGATAACATTGCAGTGGTTGTCTTTTTGTCACTTCACTGTGGCAATGTGGATTGTGCTATTGACCTGAACCTTTCAGAGTGGAAAGTCCTACTGCTGCAGGTGTGCCTGTTGGTGGTTTGTTACAGAAACATTGAACAGGCCCATAGTTACAGCATTTTCAAGT
This sequence comes from Neoceratodus forsteri, assembly GCA_016271365.2. Classification (NCBI taxonomy): domain Eukaryota; kingdom Metazoa; phylum Chordata; order Ceratodontiformes; family Ceratodontidae; genus Neoceratodus; species Neoceratodus forsteri. The sequence goes on along the minus strand of CM028132.1, from coordinate 235,477,253 downwards.
TCAGAAATTTCCCAATAGGATAACATTGTGGTACCCATCGCACTTTTCGGGGCCAGTATCTCAAAAATGGTTAGAGATACGGACTTTTCTTTGAAAAATATTCTTTGTACAGAACTAGGCTGGAAAGCTATGAAACCCATGAAATTTTAATTTTTTTTGTACCTTGTACGGTTCCTGACATATTTGCAAATTAGTGTTCCAATTGCTGATTTTCATGTGTGTAGGCCAGTATTATGCCTTCAAAGTTAGCAGTCACAGTGTTTTTTGGTGCGTGTATCTCAGAAATGATGTATGATATGACTTTGATTGATGTATGTTGCAAGAACTACTTACTCTCACGATTACAACGACACTTGAATTTGTTTTCTAGCTGCTATGGTTCCCAAGATATGGACAAATTACTGTTACAAGGTCTCCTTGCCTTATAGGGCTGTGGTATGGCTCTCTACTAATGAGTAAGTGGAAACACAGGGCCTGGAGGGCCCACACTCCCACAGACTCATATCATTATGCACAAATGGGAAGCTTGGTGGGAGCTCGGGGCCCAACGGGCTCTGTGCTCACACTAACACATACCATTTACTATTTATATTACACCTTTTAAAAAAAAAGGAAATTCTATGCAAAAACATTGTTAATGCATCAGTTAGGGTTGTTTCCACACCAGCAAAAGTGTGGAAATTCCACGTTAGGGTTACTATCCCACCACCCCCCCAACACCCACACCACCCTCCACACATCACCAGGTATTGGGGTGTGTGTTGGGTGGTCATGCCTAACTCTCACCCTGTTCTCCTGTGCTGCACCACCACAGCTTCTTTACACATGGAATGAGGTGAGAGTTAGGCTGACGACCCATCGCACACCCTGATGCCTGGTGGTGTGTGGAGGGTGGGGGGTAGAAGGTAGAGTGGTAACCTAACGTGGAATTTCCACACTTTGTCGATGAGAAACAACCCTAATGCATTACATAAAGATTTTGCATGGAATATATATATATATATATATATATATATATATATATATACACACACTGTATATATAGATAGATAGATAGATAGATAGATAGATAGATAGATAGATAGATAGATAGATAGATAGATATTCTATGCAAAAAACTGCATTAATGCATCATTTAGGGTTAAAGCAAAAAAAGTCAGTAAATGGGACATTAGGGTTGAATCCCTAACTCCCCCCACACCCCAACCCCACTCTGATCCTCCACAGACTGACAGACTCCAGGGTGTGTCATTGGGGTCATGAAGCCCAAATCTTACCCCATTCCATGTGTGAGCACATTGGCATGAGGCAGTAAAGGAGAATGGGGTGAGATTTAGGCCTCATGACCCCAGTGACACACCCCAGAGTCTGTCAGTCTGTGGAGGATCAGTGGGGGTGTGGGGGGAGTTAGGCATTCAACCCTAATGTCCCATTTCCTGACTGTTTTTTGCTTTAACCCTAAATGATGCATTAATGCAGTTTTTTGCATAAAATGTCCTTACTTTTGGAAAAAGTGTGATATATGTAGTGAAATACATGTATTGGTGGGAACGCAGGGCCCGGTCACTCCAAGTTGCCAATTTTTGCATAACAATATGCATCTGGGCCCATGCTCCCACTTACATAAAGCCACAGAGCCATGCAACAGCCTTATAGGGCACCAAACCATTGTAACAGGAATTTGTGCATATCCTGTGAACCGTAAGAGCTAGAAAAAAAATTCTAACATCATTGTAATCATGACAGCGAGTATTGCATGCAACATTGGAATGATCACACTTGCATCTCAAATCGTTTCTGAGATATGGGCACTGAACAGCACTGGACAGGCACTCTTTGAATTCTTGTGACAGTAATTTCTCAATATCGTATGAACCATGCAATGTATGGAAAAAATTCCATTGCAGGCTTACTCTGCAATTTCAAATCCTTTTTTGGCAAAGCCACAGTAGTGAAAAGTCTGTATCTTGCTTTGTTTCTGAGATAACGGCACTGAAAGTCATGACGCAGACTGAAATGTAATCCTATGAGGAAAACTACAACTTTGTCATGCAATTTCTCAGCTAAACAACATAATTGACATCAGTAGGGCATCCCCTCAAAACCCCAAAAACTTCACGTAAAAAGACCAAAGCAACGCAATGTAATCCTGTGGGGAAAATGTTAACATTGTTGTGGAATATCTCTGCAACCAATTAGATTTCCAACACCTAAACAAGCTAAGTTACATCTCTAGGACATCCCCTCAGAACCCTGAAAATTTCAAGTGAAAAGACCAAACCATTTAAGTGTTATTTAATTCTTTGACTGCGAGGCTGCAAAAAAATCAGCCACAATCACAGACGAAAATTCTTTCGCAAATCATACATACAAATGTTCCCATTGACTTATAATGGGAAATTCAAACTTTAATTTGAATGGATTAATATTTTTTCACCAAATAAAAAGTGGCATGTTACTTTACCCAAGCACTTGCTACCTCCCAAGCTTTGGACCAGCAGATGACATGGTGGCTGCGTAGCGCCACAGACAAATACTGTGCAAAAATGGCAAAAAGTGCATTTTTTGATGCCTTGCTGTGCAAAAACCGTATGTCCGACCGAAACACAACTTGGCAAATCAAAAGACCTACCATCCCACACTGAGCATACCAACATTTGTGCAAACCTGAGGAATGGTTGCAAAGTAATTAACGTTCAGAATTTGAGGTTTAACATTAAAGTGCCTACCCAACCCTAAATATAGGGGTGCAACCGCACCCCTATAATATATATATATATATATCTAAAAAACAGTGAAATCTACCAGGCTGAAGCTCAGCACTGCAAAATGCTGCAGTACAGTTACTGCAGTAAATAATGCAATTTCAAGGAGAGTTAATCCCTTTTGTCATGCAGTAAACCTGTGACGCTGCACTTCATTCTGATGGGCTTCTCTCTCTATATGTGTGTGTGTGTATGTATATATATATAGTCTTTTCATTTTCATACATTCCATCATATTGCTAATCTAGGCACCCATGGATAGAGAGTCTCTTGACTTCCATGTTATGAGGATACCCAGTTTTACTTCTATGACCACAATTGAAAGCAGCTTGGATATACCCCCACCACTCTTCCTTATCTCTGAGTAGCCACCAAGTAACACCTGCCTTGGGGAGAGAGTGATCATTTTCCCTAAGATGTCCACTGACCTACAGTATGTTTGATACCTTCCTAGGAAGCTTGAAGCTTCTCACATGCCCACAATATATATAACAGATACACCTTCTTCTCCGTGCTCCTCAGACATCTGCCTTCAAGTCTGCTGGAGATTTTCTATAGTTTCATTGAGGTATAGTAAGCTCTTTGTAAGGTCATGAACTGAACCATTCTACATTTCCTTCGTATGGCTCTGTATCAATTCTTAGCTTGTACTGTATGCCAGTCCAGTCATCTATGGTGACTTTTATCGCCAAATCCTTCTCCCATTGTACCCTGCTGTGTTTGCTGGTTATTGGCAGTGCTGTCATGAGGTTTTTCTATAGGGATGACACCAGACACTTCGTGTCCCCTGCATTGGCCAAATCTATTGCCACCCTAAGGGTGGCTGTAACTTGATGTCCCACCCAAATATGCTGCTCAGAAGGTGCCTGACTTGTACATATTTGAATTTGTGTGCTGTGGGGAGTCTGCACTTCTGTTGTAATTCTTCAAATGATAGTATTCTGTCACCCTCATACAGATGCCTTAGCAGTTCTATGCCTATCTCTTGCTAGGCTTTAAATCCAGGGTCTTCTGGGAATCTAGGGTACCTCTGGTTTCCCCATTGGTGTGTGACAGCTGCATCTTCTGCTCTGCTGTGATTATACTGATGCATTCTGTGACATGTTCTCAGAAGATGTGTTATAATTTCTTTGTTTCTTGCTGTGGCTAGGTTGTTGCTATTGGAGCTGTAGTGTAGGTATGTAAGCTGATCCATTTGTTCCCATGCCTTCTATAAGAGTACCCCCTTATTTTCACGTTGTCTATCATGCCACCCCACAGACTGGCCAGGTGTGCAGCCCAGCAGTAATTTCTGTAGTGGTGTAGGCCTATGCCTCCTTTGTATGGTGGTTGGGTTAGTTGTTTGAATTTGGTTCTGGGTGTTTTATTTTTCCAGAGCCAGATGGAGGAAGCTGCTCTGATTTGATTAAACAAATCCATGGATATATGTATGTGGAGTGCTTGGAATAGATACAGTAACTTAGGGAGAATGACCATTTTTAGCATGTTTGCTCTTCCAAATAGGGTCATTGGGAGGGATTGCCATTTTGTTTGTTGATTGACTGTTTTTAGCAATGGAGGGATGTTTGACTGAAAAATTTCTTTGACTCTCCATCTTGTATGCACTCCTAAATACTTGAAGTCATGTACTGACCACACAAATGAGAGGTTCTTTTCCAGTTCTGCATGGTTGCATATGTAGAGTGGCATATCTATTGTTTTTGTCTGGTTTAACCTTATAGCCACCCTGTGCCCAAACTCTAATAGTGTTTGCAGTCTTGCCGGTGGAGTGGTCGGGTCTAATGACACATATGAGCAGGTTGTCCACGTTCTGAGATAATTTCATTGCAGTCACACCCACTGTGACCCCCCCATCAGACGCTGTTGTTTGCCATAATGGCTTGAACCAGTGGCTCAATGGAAATGTCGAACAGCAGTGGAGACGAGGGTCACCCTTGGTACTTTCCCTTATTCAAGGAAAATTGTTCAACCAACAATTAGTTTGCACCACCGACATGGATTTGTGATATATGGCCTTCACCCATTCAATATAATTATGTCTGAACCCCATCTTCTCCGTTGTATGCTAGAGGTGGCCCCTCTCGACCCAGTCAAATACCTTCTTAGCAACCGGCAAGTGAGACCACCAGCGAACACTCCCTATCATCCCTCTCCCAGGACTTGCAACAGTGTCCTCAGGTTCATAGGCAACCCTGTACCCTTAACAAATCTGGATAAGACCTCTGACACTAGCTTCAGAAGGATTCCTTCCAACCTTACCACCAGAAGTTTCACATAAATGATTGAAAGAATTCAATGAAAGGTTTAGAAGTACATCCTAAGTGCTTTTTGAAAGCATTAAAATATAAATTGAAACACTGCTGCATGTGCAATGGTTGAAGAAAATGAAATAAATCAACACTTTTAGCAACCAGGTCAAACCTATTAACTACTTGATTAAAAATGTATTAAATTTACTAACCTGGCCTGTAAACCTTCATGTACAGTATTTGTTTGGTGATTTTGTAATTCGTGAGTTTTGTCTGTGCCTGTTTGTTAAATCTGATAGTATATATTTTACTGATATAGTAATTGATTGTTGGATAATTGCATTTGTTTGGTAAAAATGTATTTATGTTATATGTGGAATCAATTTGTTAATTTGATAAGAAACCAAATGAACAGGACCATCTTGAAAATAGGTCCTTCGGGACCTGATGATGTTCTTCCGCAAGATCTTATCCTGTACAAAAATTAAGAATTTTACTACTATTAAAAAAATAAATCTTGGAGTCCACCTTGAGAAGGGAAATGGGGCCAGAATGGGGTTGGGGGGCCCAAGATGGCAGGTGCCATTTTCTTCTGCAGAGCTATTGGGAGGCCATCTGGCCCTGGTGCATTTCCTGTTGTGAGTTGCCCTATTGTTCTGTGGGCTTCTTGCTTTGTAAATTTAGCCTCTAAGGTAAAATTATTGGATTCCTTCAAAACTAGTAGCTTTTCATATAAAGGCTCCAACCACTTAGGGTCTGCCACCACAGGGTTATCTGTCCGAGCTGTTTATAGAAGTTAATACATTCTGCATTTACTTCTCTTTGGGTGAATTTGGCAGAGCCCTCACTACTGTGTATGTGTCCTATGTGTCTTTGTATCCCTTCCTGTTTTAACTGGTAGGCTTGCAGTTTCACACATTTGTGTCTGAGTTCAAAGAATCTGGCCCTCTGGTGACACATTGCTCTTTTTATCTGCTTAGTTTGGGTTTTGTTATATTCAGTTTTCATCACCACTAGATCCCCATAGGTGATATGAATTTATTGCTTCTCGAAATCTGCTTCTAGTTCTGTGATGCTTCCGTCCAGCTCATCTAGTTTAATCTGGCTAGTCTGTTTGATCTTACCACTACAGGCAATTGCCCTCCCTCTTATATATGCTTTTAGAGAGTCCCATACCACACCTGTATGTGTTACTGTCCCTTTGTTGATACTCCAGTATTCTATGATTTGTTTTCCCATTTGTTTGATGAATTCTGGCTTCTTAAAAATCAGTGGGTTTAGACGCCCTATTCTAAGGTTGCACCTTTCCTCTCTGTCTGGTCACCAGGCTAATTTTGGGGGGCAGGGTCATTTTCTGAATATGATGTTAGGTACGTATTTGCAGTACTCAACATGTGGAAACATGATCTGACTCATTAGGAAATAGTCAGTACCTGTGTGGGACTGGATCAATGATCCCTGACAGCTAGGTTTAGGGTTTGCCACTCCTGTAGTAGGTCCAGGTCACCCATTTGTCTTTTTAGGAGCTATGTTGCCCTTGAGAACTGATATGGTCTTGTAGAGGATCTATCAAGTACATCATCTAGGATCATGTTAAAATTTGTGCTTCACCCAGACTAGTAATCAGCTCCTGCAAAAAACTCTGTATCATCAAATTTGGGGGCATATATATTAGCTACAGTCATTGGTTTGTTATGAACCTCACTTTGTAACATCAAACATCAACCCCCCCATGTCTCTTCAAAAGCAATACACCTGGAATGGTATCTTGTTATGAACTAGTATGGCTACACCCCTCGTGTGTAAGGTGAATGTTGCCATCATCACTTATGCCACTGATTCCCTTTTTAATTTGGCATGCTCTACTCCTGCAAGATGGGTTTCTTGTAACAGCACCCCTCCTGGTTCTTGTTTTTTGAGTTAGGATGTCTTCGAGGCACAGGTCAGGAAGCATAGAGAAAACCCAGCAGCAGTTGTAAAATTTCACAAAAACTATTTATTTGTAGTTACAGGAACATAAAACAAAATAAACCTGTTCAGGAAAACTATATACAGAAACAAAATAAAATCTCTTGTAACAAAAATCTACCTTGCAGCTTAGCTGTTTTATAAGGCTTTTTCAACTCCCAACTCAGCAAACATCCTGTCCTTGAAAACTGTTCTGTTCTCGTCAATTTCGGGCAGGAAGCTAGAACAGTGAGAACTTCCTGAGGTCTCCACTGCCTTTGCAAAAGGCTCAGGCATTTGCACTCAAATGACCTCTAGTTTTTTACAGTTATCTCAAATTATAACTATGCACATTTCAACAGCAACACAATTTTCTAAATAAAAGTGATCCCATTTTCAGCTACATTTCTATACATTGATTTAATATATTTTATATCACCAGATCTAGATATGCAAGGGAGGAAAAACAGAAAGCAAGAGAAAACAGAGACAATGAGAGGCAAAGGATTGCGAGACTATTCGGGTTGATCAAGTCCGAAGGTCTCACAGGAAAATTTGGTTGCGCAACCAGACAGAAGAGACAGAAAAGTAAAGAATATAGATCCTTGCATTTACACACTTTCTCAAAAACAAATGGGGCAGGGTCCTATTCTACCCTGTCACATATACCCCCCTCTTTAAGAGGGAACCTGTTTTGCTAAACAGGTTCCAAAACCTTTATTTTCTAATAACACTTGTTGCATTCAGAGATTAAACACATTTGCATCCATTTTTTTAACAGTACAGCAAAAATACAGTTCAAACCCATAAATTAGTTTTTTTTTTCAACCATCTGAACCCTCAATTCCTGATCCATATATTGACAGAAAATCAGCATTGCTATTCTCTTTACAAGATTTATGAATCACAGAGAATTTAAATGGCTGCAGTGCCAGGTACCACCGTGTGATTCTGGAATTTTTATTTTTCATCTGGTTAAGCCAACAGAGAGGATTGTGATCACTTACATGAACAAAATCAGTTCCTAGTAAATAAAATTTGAGGGACTCCATGGACCATTTTGCTGCTAAGCACTCCTTTTCGATAGTGGAGTACCTTTTCTCTCTGTCATGCAATTTCCTACTTGTATACAGGATAGAATGTTCTTTCCCATTTATATTTTGACTTAGGACAGCACCTAGGCCTCCCTTGGATGCATTTGTCTGTAGCAGAAATAGTTTCTCAAAGTCTGGGCCTCTTAAAATGAGTGCTGAACATAATGCAGCCTTTATGGCTTGAAAAGTTTCATCACACTTTGGAGTCCATTTCAATTATTTGGGTACCTTTTCTTTGTGAGTTCAGTGAGGGGAGTAGCTAACTCAGCACAGTTAGGAACAAATCTCTGATAATAACCAGCCAGCCCTAAAAATGACCTGACATGTTTCTTTGTTTTAGGTACAGGCCTGTTAGCTACAGCTTCTATTTTAGAAATCTCTGGCTTGACTTCTCCATTTCCCAACACATAGCCCAAATACCTAGTTTCCTGCATGCCCAATGCACATTTAGTAGGATTAACTGTCAGACCTGCATTTCTGATAGCTTGGATAACTGCTCGTAAGTGTTCCACGTGACTTTTCCAGTCGGGACTATACACCACAACATCATCCAAGTATGCAGCACAATAACCAGTGTAAGGGGATAAAATTACATCCATGTACTGCTGGAATGTAGTTGGCGCACCATGTAAACCAAAGGGCGTGGTGGTGAACTGATAGAATCCTATAGGGTGACAAATGCAGTTTTATCTCTGGATTTTTTAGCTAAAGGTATTTGCCAGTAATCCTTGGTGACATTGAGGGTACTGATATACTTTGCACTCCCCAGTCTGCCCACCAAATCATCTATTCTGGGCATAGGGTAACTGTCAAATTCTGACGCTTGATTAAGTTTCCTGAAGTCAAGGCAGATTCTAACACTCCCTTCACTTTTGTTTACAATTACCATGGGAGATGACCAAGCACTCCTTTACTCCTCAATGATACCCACTTCCTTCATTTTTTGTATTTCCTTAACCACATCAGCTTTTAACTGCTCTGGCAACCTGTATGACTTTTGTCTAATAGGACGAGCATTCTCTGTCACTATTACATGCTCAACCTCTTTTGCTCGGCCTGGTACTGTAGTAAAAGTACAGTTAAATGTCTCTAGCACATTACGAATGTCTGCAGTTTGCTCTGAGGTTAAGGAAACATTCACCTTTACAGCATCAACATTTCCAGTTTGTTCTAGTCTATCATAAGCTACTTCAATATCTTCCTTATCAGTTTCTGGTAAAACTAGCAAGGCAGCTTTTGGCATTTTTTCAACCCATTTCTTGAGGAGGTTAGCATGGTATATCTTAGAAGGATTTGTCTTGTCGGAGGTCTCAATCTCATAGTTAACAGTGCCAGTACGTCTAAGAACTTTATAAGGCCCTTGCCAACTTTCATTAACAACTTATTTTCTGTTGTGGGTAACAGTAGCAAAACCTTTCCACCTGGCTCGAAAACTTTGTCTTTTACCCCATGGTCCTAATATACCTTCTGCTGGTTTTGAGCCTCTTCCAGATCACTATGGGCAATTTCAACATATTTTGCCAGCTTCTCTCTTAGGGCTCACGTATAAGAAGATATACATTGTTTCTGAGTGGGGTTATCTTCCCACATTTCTTTTATCACATCCAGAGGCCCGCTTGGCTGCCTACCATACAGAATCTCAAATGGCAAAAACCCTGTTGATGCCGGTGGCACTTCTCTGTAACAAAAGTAGGTAAGGCAAGTAATGATCCCAATCTTTCCCTTCCCCTTTTACAAACCTTTTTAACATGCATTTTAGGGTTTGGTTAAAACGCTCAACAAGACCATCTGTCTGAGGGTGATAGGGGGAGGTTCTTATGGCAGTAATGCCTAGCAGTCTGTACAGCTCCTTAAGCAGTGCAGCACCAAAATTACTACTCTGATCAGTAATAATTTCTTAAAGTATGCCCGCTCGACTGAAAATTTTGGCTAGCTCTGCTACAACTTTTGGGGCTGTAACAGTATGCATTGGAACTGCTTCTGGGTATTGAGTAGGATAGTCACATACTACCAGGATAAATGTTTTACCCTTTTTACTTTTGTCTAAAGGACCAACCACATCCATTGCAATTCTCTCAAAAGGCAAATCTATTAAGGGTAGGGGAACCAAGGACACGTTGTCTTTTCTAGTGACTGGGGCTATTTTCTGACACTCAGCATAGGCATTACAATAGGTAGCAACATCTTCATGAATTCCTGGCCAGTAAAATCTATACAGCAATCTGGCAAGGGTGTGATCCCTCCCTGAGTGACCAGCCATAGGATTATCATGTGTTATCTGTAACAATTCTGTTCTATACCTCTGTGGTATAACCAATTGTTCTGTCTGTTCCTGTGTCTGAGGTTTCACCCAAACTCTGTACAGTAACCCATTAAATTTTTTAAACATTGGTCCACCCTGTTTTGGCTTTACCCTCAGCTGCTTAAAATAACCATGGAAAGAAATATTGTTAGCTTGCTCTGAAAGAAAATCACCATCAGTTATCAATATAGTTTCAGCGTTTTCACATTTTAACCCTTCATGTCCATCAGTCATTTGTTGCAACAGTTTTTTCAGGCTTTGTCTTTCTTTCCTGGATTTCTGGATCTTGGAGCTGTGATCAAACAAGTCTGAATCAATATCACTGAAAGGAAAAGTGTCCCCACCATCTGAAATTTTCTTTACCTGAGCTCTTGTCACCACAGCTGCTGAAACATCAGAACTTACTCCCTCTTTGATCAGTTCAGAAAATCATGGAAAGTCATTTCCAATAATCACAGGTACAGGTAACTTTGGTACTACCCCTACTTTCATTTGGTGTGACACACCCTTAACAGTCAGAGTCACTTGGGTGGTGAGATAGTATCGAGTGTCCCCATGAATGCAGATGACACCAGTACCTGGTCGCTTTGCACAGTGTTTTCCCAGCACTTTAACATGCACTAGGGTCTGTCTGCTTCCCAAATCAATGAGTCCCTTTACTGTCTTATTCTACACCTTCACATCTGTTAGGTTCTTGCCACAATTTGCCAAGGACAAATCTGCTCCAGTGCCACTCTCCTTATTACAGCAGTTTCTTGCAAAATGGCCTGGCTCATTACAGTTATACTAACATACTAAAATACTAACATACTAACTGCCAGCAGATTAGGCCGTATGGTCTATCAAGTCTGCTTGAAACCTCAGATATCTAACTGGGGACCGAGGTCTTCCCCCCTCCCTTGTGTTCTAGAACACCTATCATCCCTCCCCACCCCCCCAGGCCAGGTCTTCCCTTGATACTTCCCCTTTCTGTATCTGTCCCATCCTCTCTTAAAACCTTCCACTGTGGAAGCCTGCACCAGCTCTCCAGGCAGCGCATTCCATGGTTCCACCACCCTCTCTGTGAAGAACCTCCTCCTCTTCCCCCCCATCTTTCCACCTTCCAACTTCAGATCATGTCCTCTGGTGATACTGCCCTCCTTCAGTCTAAATATCCCCTCTGTATTTACCCTGTTTATTCCCTTGAGGTACTTGAAGTCCTTGATCATGTCCCCCCATCTTGCCTCTCATCCAGTGAAAAAAGGTCGAGCTCCTCCAGTCTACCCTCATATGTCAGATCTCCTAGTCCTCATATCATCATGGTAGCCCTCCTCTGGACCCTCTCCATGAGCTGTATGTCCCTCTTTAGATGCAGCCTCCAGTACTGCACACAGTACTCCAGGTGCGGTTGAACCAGCCCACTATACAGTGGTAGAATCACTTCCCTGTTCCTCGAGGTGATGCCCTTTGTGATGCATCCCAACATTCTGTTTGCTTTGGCAGGCATTCTCTTGCACTGCTCAGAGTTATTCATACTTGCATCCACCATGACCCTGGGTCTTTTTCCCCCCATAGAGGCCTCCAGTGTCTTCCCCCCCCAGGGTATTCACGTGATTGGGGTTTCCCCGCCCTAGGTGCAATACCTTGCATTTGGAGGAATTGAAATTTAATCTCCGGGTGTGAGCCCACCTGGCCAGGGTCTCTATATCCCCCTGCAGGGCCAACCTGCCCTCTTCCCGCTCAACTACTGCTCCCATCTTAGAGTCATCAGTGAAGAGACTCATTTCACTCCCTATTTCTTCCCTGATGTCCGATATGTAATTATCAAACAGGAACGGACCCAGGACCAAACTCTGTGGTACCCCTCTACTGACTCCTCTAGGGCTCAAGAGCTCTCCATCAACCACGACTCTCTGAGTGTGACCAGTTAGCCAGTTTTGAATCCATCTTACCATAAATGGGCCCACCACCAACCCCGTCAGTTTCCCCACCAGGCCATAGTGGGGGACTGAGTCAAATGCCTTGCTGAAGTCTAAAAAAAGTACATCCACCAGTCTTTCCCTGTTCAGTTCAGATGTTACCCATTCATAGAACTCCACAAGGTTAGTTTGACATGATCTGCCAGGCACAAAACCATGTTGCCTGCTATCCCTCCCTCCTTCTCCAGGAACACCCCCACTCTTTCCTTCAGTATACTCCCCATTAATTTCCCCACCACAGATTTCAAACTGATGGGTCTATAGTTTCCTGGCACTTCCTTCGACCCCCCTTTATGGATAGGCATAACATGCACCTCTAGCCAATCCTTGGGCACCTTCCCTGTCTCGAGTGACCCATTGAAAAGCTCCACCAGGGGTGCTGCCAGTACGTCTGCCAATTCCCATAGCACTTTCTGGTGTATGCCATCTGGCCCAGGAGATTTATCTTTCTTTAGGTCTTTTAGGGCTTCCACACCATTTCGGTGGAGATAGAATCATCTGTCCCCCCATGAGTCTGTTTAACCATATCTGATGTGACCCCTCGGTTACCTCCCCTCCCTCCTGCTCCTGTTTGTTTCCACTGTCCCTCCTTACCCCTACCATCCCCTCCGTGTCTTGCTTTTTTAGTATCCCTTCCCCCTTCCAGGTGGCAAAGTACTCATTGAATACCTCCTCCTGGTCCCTCGCTTCTTTCACCCACCTTCCCTCTGTTCTCAACCAACCTTGCTGGACCTTGGTTTTCCTTTACTCCCCTATGTACCTAAAGAACCCCTTTTCCCCTCCCCATATCCCTGTGCCAATTGATGCTCTTTACTGGACTTAGTCCCCCTCACCATCCGGTTGACTTTTCTAGAGGAAAGATGGTAAGCTCCCTTTTCTCTTTCCCCTCTCGTTGCTTTGTATTTTTTGTAAGCAGCCTTGTTCTCACTAACCGCTAGTGAACCTCCCTAGTCCACCAGCTCAGTTTATGTATCCAAGCTCCCTTATGCTTGACTTTCATGCAAGTCCTGACTGCCTCATGAGGTCTTTGTTTAATGACCTCCCATCTCTTTTCTTTACCTGTCCTTGTTGTAACCCCCTTCAAGTGGTCCTTGAGAATGGTTCTCATGTCCATAAAATCTGAAGTCCAACATCAGTGTCCTGGAGCTCTCCCCCCTCTCTCTATGTTAATTTTAAACCAGACGGTGTTGTGGTTACTCCTAGCCAGGGGTTCCTCAGCACCCAGGTCCCTTACCAGGTCCCCATCCACCAGAACCACATCCATGACATGCCCCTCCCTTGTGGGCTCCACCATATACTGTGGTAGGAACACATCCTGGAAGCAGTCCAGCAGGCTCTGCTCCCTATTTGCCTTCGAGGACATGGTTTCCCAACTTGCATCTGGCATATTACGGTCCTACATCAACACCACTCTCTCCCCTTTTGGCCCGCACTGGACTTTGATGTTCTCCAGCAAGTCTTCCTCCAGTGCATCCCCCAACCTGGGGGGCCTATATACTACTCCCATCTTGACCTTACCTCCTGCAGGAGTTCATAAGGTGATCCATAAGGCCTCCACATTTCCCCCTGCCTCCTCTACCCTATCAATTTCTAAGCCATCTGTTATGTACAAAGTCACTCCTCCCCCTCTGCCCTCCTTTCTATCCTTCCTAAGCAAAGTGTACCCACTCACCTTCAGGTCCCAATCATTGTTTTAGTTGGCCCACATTTCCATGACCCCTGCAACCTCCACCCCCCCAAACATCATGGCCTGGAACTCTGGTATCTTGTTTACCAAGCTCCTGGCATTTACTAACACTAACCCCCACCCATTGTCCCTGATCCCCTTTACCAAACCCCTCCCAGGTTCCATATGCTTCCATCCTCCCTTTGAATCACTCCCCCTCCTTCTGGTACCCCCCCTCCATCCCTTGGGTTAGGAGCCTAATTCCCTCATCTTGGGGAGGGGGACACTGGCCAGCCCCTGCCATGTCCCTCCTCCCCCCCATAAGTTAAACCCACTTTTTTTGAATATAGTCCACCACCCCCTGTTTTAGGACCTCCTTCTCTAATGGGGTAAGATGGAGCCTATCCTTGGCATACAGTCCCTTATCCTCCCAAACTCCCTCCCAGTTCCCTAGCATCCCCATCCTGCTTTCTGTTCCCCACTTCCTGAGCCAGTTATTTACCTCAAAGATCTTCATTTTGTTTTCCACCAAGGCCCTTGGTACCAGCAATATTTCCAGAAAGGAAATGTTGCATCCATTGTCCCAACAGACTCTGGCAAATTCTTGGAATCTTGGTTGAATTTCGAAGGTGCTACTTCCCTCCAAATCATTTGTCCCCAAGTGCACCAGGAAATCTGGTTTCCCTCCATAATCCCTAACCAGTTCGTACACCATGAACTTTGCTCTGTGCACCATAAGACCAGAGATACTCACTACCTTAACCTGTCTATGGAATCCCCCCCATCCCTCCCAATGAATACCCCTAATCATCGAGTAAAACCCAGAATCCCCAGAAGGGTGATTGGGAAAGGGGGGGGTGACACTATATGTGAAGGAAGGACTGAAGTGTGTAAGGGAGGAAGGGGAGGAGGGTAGTACGGAGTCACTTTGGATGCAAATCCAGGATTCCAAGAATAGGATTCTTAGAATGGGAGTGGTGTACAGGCCACCATCTCAGACAGAGGAGTTAGACAGGGAACTAGCGGGACAGATCAGGAAGACCTGTAAAGGGTAGTGTGGTGATTGTGGGGACTTCAACATGCTAGGAGTGGACTGGAGCACCTCCAACAACCAGGAACAGAAGGAGCAGGTACTGCTGGATGCCTTCCAGGACAGCTTCCTGCTGCAAACGGTCAGTGAACCAACCAGGTTGGGGAATACCCTTGACCTTGTGCTGGCAAATGGGGACTTTGTGAGAGAACTATAGTGGAGGAACTGCTGTCAGGAGTGACCACCACTCAGTATGGCTCACATTGGATATGGGCAAGGAAGGAGTGGAATCTGGCACAATAATGCTGGACTTCAGGAGGGCCGACTTTGGGAGGATGGGGGAAGTGGTAAAAGGGTACCTGGCCAGAATTCAATCTAGTATGGACACTAACCAGAGGTGGGAGCTCATAAAGCTGGGGATAGTGGAGCAACAAAACCTGCTGCAAAGCCCAGAGCAAGAAGGCTAGGGCTAAGGAACTGATCTGGTTGAGCAAGGAGGTCATGGAAAAGGTAAGGAGGAAAGAGCTGCCTTTAGGAAGTACAAGAAAACAGGAGGGGAGGACAGGGAGGTACTTGACAGAATCGAAGGAGGTGACAAGGGCAGTAAGGGAGCCAAAGCATCTACGGAACTCAGGCTGGCACAAGGCATTCAGAAGGGTGAAGGACTTCTTTAAGTACATCAGGAGAAAAGGAGCTGTAAGGACCACATAAGGGATTAGGAAGGAGGGTTGGGTTGAAGCAGGGTGCGATAAGGCGAGCACTAAAATGAGTACTTCTGCTAAGTATTTACTAAAGAGAAGAAGGGGTGACACCCAATGTGGGAGAAATGGCAGAAGCAGGGTGGGAAGTGGTGACAGATGGGAAATCATGGAAGCAGAGTTTGAGAGGTTTGAAGGCACTGAGGGTGGACAGGCACCAGGCCCAGATGGCATCCACCCCAGGGTACTGAAGGAGCTAGCAGAGGTCCTTGCAGGACCCTAGGCAACCTATTTAATGCCTCACTACATTTGGGGTGTGTACCTCAGGACTGGAGGATGGCTCATGTGGTACCCTCCACAGAGTGGCCCCAAGGATGAACCGGGAAACTACAGACCAGTGAGCCTCACATCCATCGTGGGTAAGCTAATGGAGACCATCCTGAAGGAGAGGCTGGTGACCCTCCTAGAGGCCAAAGGACTACAGGACAGCAGACAGCATGAGCCTTCATCGTGGCAGATCCTGCCAAACTAACCTGGTCGAGTTCTATGACTGGGTAACTAGGCAACTGGACAGGGGCATGCAGTGGATGTCCTGTATCTGGACTCAGTAAGGCATTCACTCAGTGCCACATGGAAGGCTGGGAAGGAAGTTAGTAGGCACAGGGCGGGTGCAAAGCTGGTGAGATGGGTAGGAAACTGGCTGCAGGGAAGGCAACAGAGGGGTGGTGGTGGGTGGGGAGCTCACACCCAAGGGCAGTGATGAGTGGTGTTCCACAGAGCTTGGTGTTGGGACCAGTGTTGTTTGGGATATTCATTGCAGACATATCATTGGACATCAAGAGCAAGATCAGTCTGTTTGCTGATGATACCAAGGTAGGCGTGGTGGTGGATGACCTAGGGGATGGCAGGGGTTGCAGGATGATCTGAAAGCTTGAAACTTGGTCAGACACCCAGCACACAAGCTTAATGCCAAAAGTGCAAGGTGCTGCATTTGGGATGAAGAACCCAAGGAGGAGTTACCAGCTAGGGGGAGTGCAGCTAGCCCAGACAGAGGAGGAGAAGGATCTGGGTGTGCTCATTACAGGGTCAATGAACAACTCGGTACAATGTAGGAAGGCAGCTGCAAAAGCCAACAAAATACTGGGTTGTATTGCAAGGGGTATATCCTCGAGGAGAGAGGAGGTGATTCTGCCACTGTATAGGTCATTAGTTAGACCATACCTGGAGTACTGTGTGCAGTACTGGTGTCCGTATCTGAAGAGGGACATTAAGTTACTGGAGGGGTTGCTGCGCAGAGCGACAAAGATGACCAAGGGGCTGGGGGACTTATCATATGAGAGGAGGTTGAAGGAGTTGAACATGTACTCACTGGAGGAGAGGAGAGACAGGGGTGACATGATTGAAACCTTTAAATACATGAAAGGAATAAACAAGACAAGTACAGAGGGCTGTTCAAAGTAATGGAGGGAGGACACCAGGGCCATGATATGAGACTGGGCGAGGAATGTTCAGGAGGAGATGAGGAGACACTTTTTTACAGAGAGGGTGGTGGCTGGGTGGAATGCGTTACTTCCTGAAGTGGTATGCAGTAGAACAGTGGACTGCTTCAAACGAGGATGGGACAGGACAAGGGGGAGGGTTAATGAAAGGGAAGGGTGGAAGGGAGGGGCAGCTGCAGAATTAGGGGTGCTAGCTGCACATTTGAGCAGACTTGATAGACCTCTAGGCCTTTATCTGCTGGCAAATTTTATATGTTCATATGTTCGTAATCAATACATTAACAGCACCTTCATCCTTAGGGTTATCTCTTGTTGTGCTCTCACCCCCCCTGCCCCTTTTATCTGTAAACTCATTTCCATGGGAGTCATCCTGCCCTCTCAAGTGTGACCCTTGTCAACCTACCCTTCTTGCCTCCTTTGTCATGCCCACTTACCGCAGAACCCCCTGACTGGGTGTCTTATTTAACCCCTTCTTATCCAAGTCATCCATCCTGGCCCTGATCACTTCCCCTTCTTCTACACCATCATTGCCCCCCCTTGATATTAATCCCACCTCCAGTGGTCACCTGTGGGTCCCCACTACCTAGGGCCCCATCCATGGTTGGAACCTTTCTTCAGGCAGGGGGCCCCTCATTTTCCTCCTCATCTTTCATTTTCCTTCCCTTCCTGTCAGGGGCACCCTGCTTTCCTCTTTATCTTCCAGCTTCTCGCCCCTTGAGCTCTCCTCTCCCATGCCTGCTATAAGTTGCTTTTACCCCATCTGCTTAACATTTATGTTTCCTCTTCTCCCTCTGGTGCTGTTTCTATCCTTTCCATTTCTTGCCTGCAATGCTCTCTGAGAGCCTGTCTCTCTTTCCCTGGCCTCTGAATCAGTTTCCCTTAATTTTTCCAACCTCTTCCTCCCCTTCTAGGTTGCTTAGCAGCTCAAATTTATTATAACACACTATGCCAGCCTCCATCAAAAGCCCTGAGGTTCCCCTGACTGCCCCTCTATGGTGCCCCTCTTCCTCCTTCCTAACCCTATCCTCCTTTGGAGCACCCTTCTCTCTGTCTGTTATTCTAGGCATCCTCACATCGGCTCTTCCTGACTCTACTCCCCTGCACTCCTATTATTTGGTACATTTACCCCATATGTTCTCCCAAAGGCATCAACACCCCTATCTGTAGGCCCTCTTTCCCTAATTGCCCCCCCTTCTACTTGCTGAAAAGTAGCCTCCTCTATTTTCTGGGCTATGCCTCCACCTCTCATCTACCCCACCCTTCTGTCATGCATAACCCCACCCCTGATCCCTAGACACACTCTCCAACTCCCCCATTCTTATTCCTTATCCAATATACTTCATTCCTGACCTGGGTTAGCTGCCTGCAGAGTGGACATCCTCTCTCCAGGCCCAGTTTAGAATTATAGCCACCCCACATCCTGTGCAACCTACAACCCTTCTGAAAATGCCTGCCAAGGTAGATTGGGGCCTCCCTGTTTTTCCCCGTGCAGACATATTTGGGCTGTCCACCTTTTCCCAGTCCTAACCCCTGGGTTGCAATCCCTCCCCCCCTCCAAATAGCCATACTGGGGTGTGTTCGACCAGTCATAATCATTTTAATAATTTTAGCACCCCTCCCCAATTTGTAGTGAGCTATCAGATCTAGCAGTCTACACAGCTCCTGATCTTGGCTGGTCAAAACCAGCTTCTAATCCAGGTTTTCCACTATTTGCTTACAGGTGCAATAGTCTAATCACTTAAAATGGCTCTTAGGCAAAGTATTGCATTGTTTTTACTCCTAATCAAGGTATATAGCTATTTGTCTAACAGATTTTAACAGTCTAATCAGTTGAAAACCATTCTCAAACAAGGTCTGCACATCTCCTGATCAGGGTTATTTTAGCCAGCTCCTAATCCGGGTGTTCAACTATTTGATAACAGTTCTACAGACTATAAAAGTTAAAAATCAGCTCTCCTGGTGTGGTAAAATGTCACAGAAAAGTTTTTTAGAATGTCCCTGTAAGTGTTTTAGAATGTTCCTGTAAATCCTCCCCCTTCCAGGTAGAATGGTAGAATGTCACAACAAGCTTTAAAAATTTGAATGTCCCTGTAAGTCCTCCCCCTTCCAGGTTTTCCCCTCTCCGCCAGTTAGGAAGCTCAGGTGGAGCCCCAGACAACCATTTGATAATGGAGGGAGGTGGGGGCTGTGTAGGGGGCAAAATTTCTGCTGCTGCTGTGCACTCCCTCAGATGTGAGGGAAGAGGTGATCCCCCACCTCCTTCACTGCAGCTCCATTCCTCAAGTGAGCTGGCAAGGCTCTGACCACGTTTTAAACTTGGCGCCTCCTTTTATCTCCTGCAGCCTGTTTCAGCCCACAATTCAGCTCATTGGGCTGCTCCTGGTCCTCTGATTCCGATGAAATGTTTGCTGCTGCTGCCGTGCACTCCCTCAGATGTGAGGGAAGAGGTGATCCCCCATCCCCATCACCACAACTCCGTTCCACAACTCAAAAGCAGATAATGTCTTTTGGCACAGATTTGTTACCCCCACCAGAGTTCTTAGCAGGCTTGGAATTTAAATGGGATCAAGAGTTTCTTACAGGTGCTTGGCTGTTACCTTGCTGCTGTGGCATCTGTCTGGTCAGTTGGTTGTCCTCAGCCAAAGAAACAGCTTTTTCCCCGTTTTCTGGTTGGTGTTCCTTTACCCACAGCTGCACATCTGTAGGCAAGATGTTGATGAATTGCTCCATGGCAAATGTGTTGATGATCTGTGGAACTGTTTTGTTCTCTGGTTGGATCCACTTCATCATGAGTTCTTGGAGTCGGGTGAAGGCTTCTGGAGGATTGTCAACCAAGTTGTACCTCACAGATTGAAGTCTCTGCCTGTAGATCTCTCTGGAGATGTCATACCTTTTCAGGATTTTGCTTTTCACCAGGTCATAGTTTTCTGACTGTGCAATATCCGTACTGCTATAGGCAAGCTGGGCTTTCCCTGTCAGGTAGTGTACCAGTCTGATTGTCTACTGCTGCTTCAGAAACTGGCAGGCTGTCACAACTCTTTCAAAGGTTGTCAGGTAAGCCTCAATATCATCTGAGTTACACAACTTTATAAGTTTAATGGCCTTTAAGTTGCCTGCATTTTGTTGCTTCTCTGGAACTGTGCCAGATCCTCTGCCTTTGATAGCTTGCATGGCATCCAGCTATCGCTGCTCCCTTAGCTGCATCTCTTCTGTCATCTGCTGCTTCTTTAGCTGCATTTCTTCTCTCTTTTGTGCTTCTAAATGCTGAATCTCTTGTTCTCTCTGCTTCTCAGTCTCTTTCTGTTGTGTAGCCCGTAATTTGAAAAAGTCCATCAGACTTTCAGGTTCTGCCACTGCCTGTTTTTTTTTTCCATAACTTGTACTGGCTGTACAATCTCAGACTGGACTTCTCTTGCTGTTAGTTTGGCTGCCATTCTCCTGGTAACCACTCCTGGACTTGCTGCCAAATCCATACCTTTCTCTGTGCTTCCCTGGTACTAGGTCCAGCACCCACACACAAATCTCCTGTCTTAGAGTATGCATGGCTTAAATCCCATTTAGGCTGACACCATCTGTCATCAAGGCACAGGTCAGGAAGCATAGAGAAAACCCAGCAGCAGTTGTAAAATTCCACAGAACTATTTATTTGTAGTTACAGGAACATAAAATAAAATAAACCTGCTCAGGATAACTATATACAGAAGCAAAATAAAATCTCTTGTAACAAAAATCTACCTTGCAGCTTATCTATTTTATAAGGCTTTCCCCCCCCACCTCAGCAAACATCCTGTCCTTGCAAAATGTTCTGTTCTCGTTAATTTCAGGCAGGATCTGCTAGAACAGTGAGAACTTCCTGAGGTCTCCACAGCCTTTGCAGAAGGCTCAGGCATTTGCACTCAAATGACCTCTAGTTTTTTACAGTTATCTCAAATTATAAACATATACATTTCAACAGAAACACAATTTTCTAAATAAAATTGATCCCATTATCAGCTACATTTCCATGCACTGATTCTCATGTATTTTATATCATCAGCTCTAGATATGCAAGGGAGGAAAAACAGAAAGCAAGAGAAAACAGAGACAGTGATAGGCAAAGGACTGCAAGACTATTTGGGTTGATCAAGTCTGAAGGTCTCACAGGAAAATTTGGTTGTGCAACCAGACAGGAGAGACAGAAAAGGAAAGAATACAGATCCTTGCATTTACACACTTTCTCCAAAACAAATGGGACAGGGTTCTATTCTACCCTGCCACATAGCATAAAACCTCTTTACATTTGATTGGATGATTGATACCTTTGATGTTCCGTGATATGAAATTAATTGGGTCCTGCATCGCTTTCCTTTAAGATCTGAAGCTGTGAATCAATTAGGACACTGTGTAGTTCTAGACCTATGTTCCTTCGGATCCACCTGTACCCAACCAACCCTTTATTGTTATGTGCAAGCTAAGTCTGGGAAATGATTCCATGTTTGACTACATCATACACTATACTACTATACTACTATACACATTAAGAAAACATGTCATGCCAATACAAAAGAACAGTAGCAGCTCCATTTTAACTATGGGCTGCTGTGCATTCATCACATTCATGTTGCAAATTATATAGAGCTAATTTTACTTCTTTTGGGATGGAGAACCCATGTGGACCTCTCACACTAGGTTAGTCCCTTAGAAATAGCTAGCTCCAACCAGCCCAGTGGTGCTGAGTGCTGAGGTTTATCTCGTACCACACTGGCAACCCAGATTCTATCGAACCTGGGTTGCTGGGGGCTGGCCATGTGGGAGGGTGGAAATAGGATTGAGTGAGCTGCAAAGCAGCTCTCCTCTCCTGGGGAAGGTTCCCAAGTCGGCCCCACCTTGGCTTACATCAAAAAGACACCTAATGGAGGTTTGGTGTCAGAGCATGGATGGTCGGAGGCTGACACAACATCAAGGTAGTGGAAGCGGTAGTGGACCAGGAGCACATGTGTGCCTCAATGCTCTTGCACCCTCCATTGCCATGACCTTGGGTCAGGGATATAAGAGTAAGGAAATGGCCAGCAAGACAGTGGCATGAGATGCCTGCTTACTGCATCTCCATCCGCTATATTACCGGCACTTGCGGCGACTACTGAACTGTGCTTCAGAGGGGGAAGACGGCCCTTCTTCTCCTGACCCTGCCATGAGGGGACGATCCATAGGAGTATTATGCTGGCAGGTAAACTGGGAAGACAGTGAGTGATGAAGGGGTGGTTGAGCTGGCTGAAGGGAAAATATCCTGCTGTGGCCCAGAAATAAACATCTATATGGAAAGAAAAATTAAATAGCTAGCCCCTTACTAGTTCAAGTGGCTATAGGTGTGTAGAGTTCTTGTTCACTTGAATAGCAGACTTATAGCTTCTCCGATGTTTGCTTGAATTAAAGATGTGATTGCACAATCTCCTTATTAGAAAATTAACATTGACCCCCCACCCCCAACTGGGCAAGAAGTTCATCTGTACTTGAGTTAATGTGCTGTGCAGTGTCCAGCTGGACCTTCACCTTCCCACCTCAGGATGACTCTAGCTTAAGTGTAGGGGATTGGGGCTCCTACACTCGGGGTTCCACGCCTTTGGCCACCCCATCCTTCTGTTCTCTTGAGCCATAGTGGCCTCCTCCTCATCTTCCCCATGCTATTCAGTGTCTTTCTCCTTCCT
This sequence comes from Neoceratodus forsteri, assembly GCA_016271365.2. NCBI lineage: Eukaryota > Metazoa > Chordata > Ceratodontiformes > Ceratodontidae > Neoceratodus > Neoceratodus forsteri. Next base: position 235,454,361 of record CM028132.1, on the reverse strand, counting down.
ATACTAATCAGTGTAGTTTAGCCCTGGGCAGCAGCTGGGTAAGAGGCACCCTCCCTATGGGGAGCAGACCACTGTTGAAAGTAGTTCCTAAATCAATCTATTTATCAATTCTATCTGCCCTGGCACCATCCATTTCATGCTTCATGCCCCCCCTTCTTTTTGGTCCCAAACCTTACTAGATTCACACTCTCATCTCTCTGCTAGAGGTGACCTCTGGCCTCCTGTCTCCAGAAAGAACTACAATGAGGGACACCCAGGAGCTGTTGAACCTAGGGAGGCATTATTATCTCAGAAGCATGTCCCAAGGTTGCCCAAATTGTTCTATCTCTTCTCAGCCATCACCGCCCTTGGGTAGCACCCCACCGGCGCAGACCATTCATGAGTGCCCCACCCCCTTCAAATAAGTCATCACCCCAGTGATCTTGCCACAGCCCCCTCTTTAGGTATTGTAAATGGCCTGTGCAGAAAGTGCCTGCAGCCCTGGACACCACTGCAGCAATGAATTATTGTGCTCACAGACCCAGTGCCCCTACATGATTCTGAGTGCACATTGTTCACTGAGCTGTGTGTGCAACCCCTGGTGGTTGATGCCCCCAGCATTCCCCACCCTGAGCACCTTGATCCCTCCACCCCAGCAGCAAAAGGCCAAGCGGCATGAGCCTGCTTCTTTGACCAAACAGACTAATTCCTTTTGTGCCTCATAACTGTCCTGGTCCACTCCTTTGAGTGTCTGTGAACCTCAAGCTTTCAAGAATGATTAAACCAGTGGGTCACCCCTCCCCAAGTTTCTTGTGTGCATGTAAACATACCTCCAAGCCCCTTACCCCCAATATAAGGAACATGGATGCCAAGAATGGGAGCCATCGAGGAACACTGGCCGCTCAATGATGGACACACTCCTAGTCTCAGGAATGCCAGCCCAAAGCAATGTGCTGAACATTGTGTCCACTCACATCCAGGCCAACCTTCAAATAACCTTCTAGGCTGTTAGTAAACCTTCTCCCCTCCTTTTAAGTTGCAGAACAACCCAGATCAGGCAGACCCCTCCCATTATCAGTGGTTGGGGGCTGGCACCACAGAGGACAAGATGGAGGACACCCCCCACAACTCTGGTTAGCCCAGGGTTAAGCACAAGAATCCCCTTTTCTTTGGCTTATACTACGGCCCCCTCAATGTTCACCTCTGTGGCCTTACCGCTGTGTGTGAATGCCAGAAAGGGGAAATCTTCCACAAGTGGTTGTCAGTGCTAAATGTTGGCTATCCCTGCCCCCTGAAGCTCCTGGTCACTCGCTTGTTTCTCCTTAATGTACAGAAGGGGGTATTTTCTGTGGTCAGGTGACTGACAGCTCCTTAGTTCCTCCATTCTCTCCCCTCCATCCTGTCTCCTGAATAGTGGCAGTCCCCAGTTCTATTTAGGGCACTTCTGTGGGTAGGACAGGTGGGACAGGGAAGTTATTTGAATTGTTGCTTCTCGTTAGGAAAGCCTTGGACCAGATGAGTGGTTACCTATTTAAAACTGTGGTTTGTTGAAAGATTCAACTTTAGCTAAACAGTCCCCCTCTCCCCTTGCCATGATCCCTGCTGCATCTCTGTTTTGATCCCCCCACTCCATGTGCAACCCCCCTCCTTGAGTCAGACTGACTTTGATTTGTCTGTTGGAAGCTGAGAACCTTGCTACACTGCGAAGAACAAACTATAACTCCATTTAGGACCTGGAAACCTGGTAAGGCATAATACTGATGGGACTTGTTAAGAAAGGGAGCTACGTTTTCTACAAAAAGTTTCATGTTTTTTTCCTTATTGGCATTAAGCAGAGAATTGCAGGATTCCATTAAAAGTATAGTAATTTTATAACCAGAGGGAGTGAGATACAACTGAATTTGCTTGATTGTTGGGGTTGAGACCTAGGATTTGGAAGGACATTTTTGCAGCATTTTAAAAGTGTCCTGCTGGCTGAGGAGTGAGTTTATTTTTATCCCTGGTCTCAGTAGAGTGGTTTGTGCAGGAGCCGTGGTCTAGTAAATTGTGGTGTTAGTTGAATTACTATAAAGGGCAATACTCACCAGGGTGGTGGAGCAGTTGTGTATTTGATTGTTTCTAACAGTCACCAGTGGCTGTGGACTACCCACCCTACCCCCAACCCCCCAGGCATGGCATTTCCTTTATAGCCACAGTTCTGACATCACTTCCTCAACAGATCTTGGGGCAGAACTGTCATATCCTTAATAACTCAGCCAGTGCAAAAAGGGTAGGTACAGACCACAAATAATAATAATATATATATATATATTACATATTGTGTATTATAAGGGAGAGGGACATGTGGGGAGCGGCGCAATGCACTGGCTGTGGGGCAGCAGTTTTCCAGGAGACATTCTAGAAACTGCGTTGCTGTCCTATTAGCAGGCAACTGTCAGCTATGAGGGAGGAGGCTGCCCACCTCCAGGCTGAACTAGCAAGGACTAAGGAGGCCTCCCCCTTCCAAAGAGCACCACTGCCACAACCACTGCCTCAGAGGTTGCCAAATATGAAGAGCAGTTGGACCACATGGGGTTCTGGGAGGGTGCAGGTGGTGGACCAGAGGTGAAGCCCCCTAGTTGTACCTCTACACAAATCATATGCCATTCTGGCAGAGCAAGGTTCCTCTGTGATGGCACCCTCAGTGGAGACCCAGAAGAATGCTGAGGACATCCAAAAGGGAGACCCACAAAAGGATGGCAAGGGACACCACAGGGTAAGGAAACAGCTTCTGATAGGGGACTCAATCATTAGGGGGTAAAACTGGGAAAGGGAGAGGAGAAGGAAGTAAGGTGCCTGCCTGGTGCCATGGCTTGGAGGGACAGGAAGCGAATCCTCAGGATTGCAGAAGCAGCATCACAGGAGAGGGAACTAGATATAATAGTCCACCTTGGGACAAATGACCTAGCTAGGCATGGGATCAGTGCAGTGCAGAATGAATTTGTGGAGTTAGGAAGGGGCCTCAGATGGGTAGCAAGCATGGTAATCTTCTCAGACGTGCTACCAGTCCATGGCAGGAGTGAGGCTAGGGTACTGCACACCATGCAGTTTAATGAATGGTTGCAAAACTGTTGCAGAGCACAGGACTTTGGCTTCATTGGGGACTGGGGGTCCACCTGGAGAGATGAAGGTCTATACTGGCATGATGGTCTGCATCTGTCCATGAAGGGAACCAAGCTCCTAGGTGATAGGTTTAAATGCTTCCTTGAAAGCTTTTAAACTAGCCAAGGGGGAAGGCGCTGATAAAAGGCAGGAAATTTCAAGCCTCCCCCCACAAAACATGGCAGGTAGTAAGGTAAGCACTGAGGTACAGAGCTCAACACAGGGCAGGACAGAGGTAAATGGAAAAATAGACAAGGACAATAAGAGCAGGGATGGGAGAAAAAAGGATAAAGCCAACATTAAATGGAAGGCAATGAGTACCAATGCCCGTAGTCTGGGAAACAAGCTTTTGAGCTAGTAGCCCTGATGGAAGATGAACAATTGGATATTGTGGCAGTCACGGAAACATGGTACACCGAGAACCATGACTGAGATGTCAACATACCAGGGTACACAATCTACAGAAGGGACAGGGAAGGTAAAAGAGGAGGTGGAGTAGCTCTATACATAAGGGAAGGGATCAAAGCTACAGAACTAAAAAGTAAAGGGGAGGACAAGAGGCACTCTGGGTCACCTTGAAGACAGGGAATGGCATTACAATCTGCACAGGGGTTGTATACAGACCCCTGTCTCAAGGGGAGGAAATGGACAATAAAGTGATAGAGGACATTCTCAAAATGGCTGAAAAAGGGGAGATACTGTTGATGGGGGACCTGAATATGCCAGATGTTAACTGGATAACATGTACTGCAGCCACATCCAAGAGCAGGGTCATTCTCGATGCCATGCAGAGGGCAGGCCTTAGACAGCTAGTGTTGGAACCCACTCGGGAGGGAACAATACTAGACCTGGTACTCTCAAATGGAGAGAGGATCACAAATTTAGAAGTCAGTAGACATCTGGGAACAAGCGACCACTGCACAGTGTGCTTCACAATGAGCACAACCATGGAGGTAAGCCATACAAAAACAAGGATACTGGACTTTAGAGGGGTTGACTTTGGCAAAATGGGTGAATACCTGAAAAATGCACTAGCAAATGACCAAAAAGGAGGGGTGGAAGAACAATGGAGAAAAATCAAAACTGCCATCATAGAGGCAACAAGTTTTTGTGTGAAACAAATAAAGAAAACAAAGGGGAGTAAAAAACCACTATGGTTCTCAAAAGAGGTGGCAGGGAAGGTTAAGGAGAAAAAGGCTGCATTCAAAAAGTATAAAGAATCACAGAAGGAGCATGACAGAGAACTGTATCAATTAAAGCAGAAAGAAGTGGGGAAGGCAGTCAGACTAGCAAAGGCCCAAACCAAGGAAGAATAGCCAACTCAGTTAAGAAGGGGGATAAAACCTTTTATAGGTACATTGGGAGCATAGAAAGGTTAAGGGAAGGATAGTGAAGATTAATAAAGGAGAGGGGAGGTGGGCAGAGGGAGACAGTGAAAAGGCAGAGATACTGAATGAATACTTTTGCTCAGTATTCACAAAAGAAGATGAGGAGGAGTTACCTAAACCAGACAATAGAAGCACTCTGGGTAGGGGGATTGACACCAGTCCATTCACAGAAGAAAGAGTCCTGAAAGAACTCCTAAAACTCAAGGTGCACAAAGCAATGGGGTCTGACGGGATTCACCCAGAATCCTAAAAGAACTAAGGGAGAACCTAGTGACACCACTGATCATGCTTTTTAACAAATCATGGCAGGATGGGGCGGTACCAGAGGACTGGAGGAGGGCAGATGTGATTCCCCTTCACAAAAGTGGGAGCAAGGCAGAAGCAGGAAACTACATACCTGTAAGTTTGACCTCAGTGGTAGGGGAAATGATGGAATCACTTCTGAAAGAAAGAATTTTGGAGTACCTAGAGGCCAGCGGGGCACAGGACCCAAAGCAGCATGGATTTACAGCAGGAAGGTCATGTCAGATGAATCTAATTGATTTCTTTGACTGGGTGACCAAAGTAATAGACCAGGAAGGGGCTGTGGATATGGCCTACCTAGACTTTAGCAAGGCATTTGACACAGTTCTGCAAAAAAGATTAATAATCAAGTTAGCCAGCCTGGGAGTGGGTCCCATGTTGGTAGCCTGGGTAGCAAACTGGCTGCACAACAGGACACAGAAGGTAATAGTGAAGGAAACACATTCCGAAGAAAGGGGGGTTACTAGTGGAGTACTTCAGGGCTCAATACTGGGTCCAGTCCTCTTTAACATCTTTATAGGTGACATTGCAGAGGGTCTGGAGGGAAAGGTATGCCTCTTTGCAGATGACACAAAGATATGTAACAGAGTTGATACACAAGAGGGGGTAGAAAAGATGAGAAGGGACTTGGCAATGTTGGAGGAATGGTCAGACATATGGCAACTTAGATTCAATGCAAAGACGTGCAAAGTAATGCACCCGGGAAACAAAAACCAGGAGAAGAGTACACAATAGCAGGGAGGTACTAACAACAACAAAATGGAAAGGGACCTGGGGTACTCATATCAGATGACCTAAAGGTGGGTAAGCAATGTGAAAGTCAGTAAGGAGGCCAGGGGATACTGGGATGCATAGGAAAGGGCATCACAAGTAAAAGAAGTGGTTATCCATCTATACAGACAGTTGGTGAGACCCCATCTGGAGTACTGTGTGCAGTTTGGAGACTCTCATCTACATAAGGATATAGACAGGATGGAAGCAGTCCAGAGGAGGGCAACTAAAATGGTGCAGGTTTGCAGCAGAAACCATATGAAAAGAGACTGAGAGAGCTTAATATGTATACTCTTGATGGAAAGGAGGGACAGGGGACATGATAGAAATGTTCAAGTACCTCAAGGGAATCAACGAAGTCCAGGAGGTAGCATCTTTCAGAAAAAGAGATGTGTAAGAACAAGGGGGCACAATTTAAAGATAGAGGGGGGACAGCTCAGGGGTAATATGAGGAAATTTTTTGGCACGGAGAGAGTGGTGGATACATGGAACAGCCTTCCTGAGGAGGTCGTTGGGTCTAAAACAGTGGGGGAATTCAAACATGCATGGGACAGACACAAGGCAATTATAGTGGTGGGGTTGCATGAAGTAGGCTGTTGGTTAACTAGAATCTTCAGCTTATCCAGTAGGTAGGGAAACGGGCAGACTGGGTGGGCCAAGTGGTCCGTATCTGCCGTCAAAGTCTATGTTTCTATGTTTCCCTTTGGCAACTCCTCCTTAAATCGGTCTCTATCTGGGCTCCTCAAGCCTTGGTGCTAAAGGTGGGCTCTTTTTCGTGACTTTCTCTTTAGTTATGGCAGGACTTTTGTCTTGTTATGTGAGGCCCTTTCAGCTACCTTTCTATGTTCCACTTGAGCTGGCAGCCTAGAGGGGTCTCCTACGAACATGCACTTCCTTGCTATGGCCTGCCTCCTCTTTGTTCCAGTCACCCCTCCCAACAGGCGTCCTCCAGCCTCTACTCAATAATGAGGGCATCCAATGCAAATATGATCTATTAGGTTATTAGCCCCCCCCCCAGAAAGAAAGCAGCATTTCAGCAAAAAAGGCTTTCCCCCAAACAGCTAGATTCAGTTATAGCCAGCAAAATATCAGCATTCCTGTCATGTCTACCGTTCCAGGCACTTTCCATGATGAGTACCATGTGTGCTTTTAGTGGCTTCATCCCAGACCCCAGCAAATTCAAAATGCTAACTCTAAGCCAAATGCAGTCACCATTTACATTTCCCCAGAAACAGAAAACTGAATTAAAACATCCATACAACACTCATATTTTTTGTAGCTCTGGGACACTTTACCACTAAATAAAACTAGAATTTGCCTGGAATCTTCCCTACTGAGAAAAGATATGTTCAAATTTGTCCCACCTAGTCTCACGGCACCACTACTACTAAAGTGAAAGACACCAAAAGATAAGGAGCAGAGAAAGATTTGTGTCCATTTGTGCAGACTGCTTATGGGCCTTATGTATCTTGAAGGATGGGGACATAGAAACATAGAAACATAGACTTTGATGGCAGAAAAGGACCGCTAGGCCCATCTAGTCTGCCCGTTTCCCTACCTACAGGATAGGCTGCAGATCCTAGTTAACCAACAGCCTATATCTTCCTGCCCCCAACAAGAATTGCCTTATGTCTGTCCCATGCATTCTTGAATTCTCCCACAGGTTTAGACCCCACAACTTCCTCAGGAAGGCTGTTCCATGCATCCACTACCCTCTCTGTGAAATAATGCTTCCTCACATTGCCCCTGAACCGCCCTCCTTCTATCTTTAAATTGTGTCCCCTTGTTCTTGCAAGTCTCTTTTTCTGAAAGATGCTACGCTCTTGGACTTTGTTGATTCCCTTGAAGTACTTGAAAGTTTCTATCATGTCCCCTCTCCTTCTTTCCTCAAGGGTATACATATTAAGCTCCTTTGTCTCTCCTCCTATGGCTTCTCTTGAAGACCCTGCACCATTTAGTTGCCCTCCTCTGGACTGCCTCTATCCTGTCTATGTCCTTGCGAAGATGGGGTCTCAGAACTGGACACAGTATTCCAGATGGGGTCTCACCAACTGTCTGTACAGAGGATAACAACTTCCTGTTTTCTGCTGCTGATGCCTCTCCTATACATCCCAGATACCCCGACCCTCCCTACTGCCTTCTCACATTGCTTGCTAACCTTAAGGTCATCTGATATGATTATCCCCAGGTACCTTTCCTGTTTTGTTGTTGTTACTACCTCCCCACCCATTGTGTATTCTTCCCCTGGGTTCTTGTTTCCCAGGTGCATTATTTAGCACTTTTTGCATTGAATCCTAGCTGCCATATGTCTGACCATTCCTCCAACCTTGCCAAGTCCCTTTTCATCCTTTTCACGCCTCCTTGTGTATCAACCTTATTTGCAGATCTTTGTGTCATCTGCAAAGGCATACTTTCCTTCAGTCCCTCTGCAATGTCACTGATGAAGACATTAAAAGGACTGGACCCAATACTGTAGTCGGTACCCCACTATTAACCCCCTTTTCTTCAGAGTGGACCCATTTACAATTACCTTCTGTGTCCTGTTGTCCAGCCAATGTTTTACCCAGGCTACCACCCTGGGACCCACTCCCAGGCTGGTTACTTTGACTAATAATCTTTTGTGTGGACTGTGTCAAATGCCTTGCTAAAGTCTAGGTAGGCCATGTCCACAGCCCCTCCTGGTCTACTACTTTGGTCACCCAGTCAAAGAAATCTATTAGATATGTCTGACATGACCTTCCGCTGTGAACCCATGCTGCCTTGGATCCTGTGCTCCACTGACCTCTAGGTACTCAACTATTCTTTCCTTCAGAAGTGACTCCATCACTTTCCTACCACAGAGGTCAGACTGACAGGTCTGTAGTTTCCCTGCCTCTGTCTTGGTCCCACTTTTGTGAAGGGAACCACATCCGCCTTCCTCCAGTCCTCGGGTACCATACCATCCTCCCATGATTTATTAAAAAGAGTAGCCAGTGGTTTCACTAGTTCCTTCCTAATTCTTTTAGAATTCTTGGGTGAATTCCATCAGGACCCATTGCTTTGTCCACCTTCAGTTTTAGGAGTTCTTGCAGAACCCTTTCTTCTGTGAAAGGACTGGGATCGACCCCCTATCAAGAGTGCTTCTGTTAATTAGATTAGGCACTTCCCCTCCTCTTTGTGAATACTGAGCAGAAATATTCGTTCAGTATTCCTGCTTTCACTGTCCCCTCTTGCCCACCCACTGTTCATTCTATTCAGCCTCACTGTCCCTCCCTTTGTCTTTCTACGCTCGCTGATGTACCTATAAAAGGTTTTATCCCCCTTCTTAACTGAGTTGGCTATCTTTTCCTCAGTTTGGGCCTTTGCTATTCTGACTTCCCTCCCTGCTTCTTTCTGCCTTAACTTGAACAGCTCTCTGTCCTGCTTCTTCTGTCTTTCCTTATACTTCCGGGACTGGGCAGTAAAGCAAAGAAGGCAGAGGCAGGAGGATCACACACTCTACATATCCTTTGGCTTTCACAGTTGCCCATGTCTCCTGTCCATCAACGGTTCGGAGACATTTTTCCCCACCATACCCCCATGTCCCTCAGTGGACAGTGAGTTTAAAAGGAAAGAGGAAATTGTTTAACCAGGATATGCACATCAAACCAGAGCTTGTTTCCAAGTGTGACCTGTGAGCACAAGGAAGTTAAATGACTTGCTCAGGGTCACTCAGTATGCAAGAGGGAGCTGATGGGATTCAAACCCAGATCTCCAGGTTTGCAGCTATGTGCTCTTAACATCTACACTATACTGCTTCCTTTTGTTTAACTTTAGCAAGTTTAGTAAGTTACTTTTAGTTAATTTTATCAGTTTCTTACATCCATGTTCATTACAGTCCCAATAAGTCTTGATTATTGACAAGGCAAGTACCAGGACAGGGCGTTAGCTGATGGAGTTCACAGATTCCAACGCTCTCTTCAGCTTGGTGAAAAAGTTTCATTTCCCTTACATGGTGAATCTCAACTAAGCTGGCATTGTGAGACCAAATGGGATATTCTTTGCTCTCAGCATAGCCTTCACAATGTAGAATGACTTTCTGCAGGTGTACAGTTTGGAACTGATATCAGGGAACAGCTACCGTTTTATGCTTTTGTTGTGGATGCTGTCATCTTTTCTGGCTCTCCTCATCACTCACTCATTCTGCTGGTAACAGTGGTATTTTAGCAGCATGAATTGAGGTGGTTCTCTCTGTGCTGGCCAGCTCCTGGGGGATGTGTGGGCACAGTCAGTTTCTACTTTCCCCCTAAAACCTTCTGGCACCAAAACTACAGTAAGCAACTCACTGAAAATTCTGTCAGGGTGAACTCCCTCTGTGCCTTCTGATAAGCTGATCACTTTTACATCATCCCTGTGGCTAGAATTTTCAAGCCTGTTGATTTTGTGTTGCAGTTACTGAGTAATTTTGTCCTGCTTGTGCACTAATTGTTCCAGGATTGCCGGTCTACCATCAGTGGTGCTCACTCTGTTCTCTAGCTGGACCATTTTTTGTCCGAGATCTTTAATTGTCTCTGACATTTGTGTGATGTTTGATTGCATTGTTTATAGCTTATTATTAATCCTGGAAACCCTTGCTTCATTTCTGCAAGAAGGATGTCTTACTTTTGTGTTGCCCTATCCATGTTTTCTCCTTTGTTGGAGGTCTGCTGTGGTACCTCTTTCTCTCAGTGGGCTGCTGATGCTTTCAGTGGTTTTGTTTGGTCATTTTCTGCAAAACTGTAACATATTCTGTGTGTTTTGTGTATTTTGTTGCTTTTTTCTGGGGGGGTCTATCACTGTCCCATTTCTTTATTGGCAGTTTTCCAGCTTAGTGTTGTGAGTGCAGGCTAAGAGATTGTAAAAAGTGTTGCAGGACCAGAGCTGCGATCTGGTGCTGCTTCTTTGTCAGTGGCCATCTTCCTTTTCTTACTTTTTTTTTTTAGTTTTAAAGTGCTTTCTTAAGAACATAAATTGTATTTGCAGCTTACAAAAGGCAACCTAACATTCATAAAGTTGGGCAGGATCTTTAGAGACTGATTTGATGCCAAGAAACTATCGAATCCCAGAGTGTCCAGATCACAAAATCCTTCCCCCCTCCACTACCGTGCATGTGCGGTTGTGCTTTTTTTAAGATATATATTCCATATATTTTTTACTCCCCCCCAACTGACCCTCCTTCCTGCACCCACCACCACGCTGTCCTCCCCAGAAATGTTAAAGTGGCTCTGGGGGGTGCCCAATTCCCTAGTGAAGGAATCCGTGTCCTCCCCTCCATTAACAAGCATGCACAATTATTTATTTTCTTTCCCCACCAACCCTCGCTCAGCACTCAGCACCCCACCCCAGAACATAAGTGACACTGGGGGTGCCCAGTCCCCCAGTGTCGTGATTGGCATCTCAGTCCTATTTTTATTTTGTTTCTTTTAATAACAAGAAAACCATCCATTGATGTATTTTGCACAGATTCTGACCCCCATTTGACCCTCTATCTCAGCACCCAGTACCCCACTACCCCACACCCCCCCAAGCCCCTACTTACCCATCTCCAGTGCCGTAATCTGTGGACTGCCGACATGTCTTCAATCTTCAAAGCTGGACCATAAAGTGAAGAAATAGGTATGCCATTCGATGTATTTCAATAGGGTTTTGAACTTAGAGGCATAACTTGGGCATTTTTTGCATATTTTTGGCCCAAATAGTCAACATGCCTTCTTTGGGACCCCACCTCATGAACAATGTCACTGTCATTAGGCAAATCTGTCTGGAAAGGTGATTTAATGGTCTCTGCACAAAATAACCTTTCAGGCAGGAGTTGAAAGTTTTCTCTGCCCCTGTTCATAAGGTGGGGTCATAAGAAGGCTATGTTGAAAATCTGGTGTAAAATTATTAAAAAAACAACAATGTTATGAGTCTATATTGAATTTTGTGAATGCAGCCTCATAACTTTGGTAATTTTCAATATTTTTACCCAAATTTACAACATAGCCATATCTTTACAGCACCTCATGAATGTGACAGCTGTTATTTTTCAAATCCTGAACAAAATGTTGTTTTACATCCCGAAAGGTGAAATTGCGGTTCCTGCTTGAAATCACCTGTCAGGCAGGAGTTGAATATTTTCTCTGCACTTGTTCATTAGGTGAAGTCATAAGAAGGCTATGTTGAAAATTTGGTATAAAAATATTAAAAAATAACAATGTTATCAACCTACATTGAATTTTGTCAATGCAGCCTCATAACTCTGGTAATTTTCAATAAGTCTACCCTAAATGTACAAAATAACCTTATCTTTCCAGCACCTCATGAATTTGGCAGCTGTCATTTTTCAAATCCTGTCCAAAATGGGTTTTTTTATTTTACATCCTGAAAGGTGATTTCACGATCCCTGCACAAAATCACCTTTCGGGCAGGAGTTGAAAATTTCTCTGCCCTTGTTCATGAGATGGGGTCATAAGAAAGCTATGTTGGAAATTTGATCTAAAAATATTAAAACTCAACAAAGTTATGAGTTTACATTAAATTTTGTGAACAAAGGATCATACATGTGGTAACCCATGCAAACACTCTTGTGCCATGCAAATCTGCTGAATATTGACTTGTGCTAGTGTAATGCCCTCCAAATCTGGGGGCGTACCTTATGCCTCCAGTTTCTGCTCCCTTCTTCAAGGAACATTTCCTGGCTGTCTGCCATCCAGGTGCTGTTTTCTCACCCCCCAAATCTGGAGGCTTAACTTATGCCTGTTGCTCCAGTTTCTGCTCCCTTCCTCAAGGAATGCTTCCCAGCTGTTTGCCATTTTCTCCCCATCCAGGTCCCTGTTTTCTCACCACCACAGCCCCAGTGTAAATTTAGCCCATCTCTGGCTTAATTACTTCTTTTCGAGCTGCCTGCATTTCCCTGGTGCCACCAGCACTCGCGCTTGGGCAAAACGCCTTTGATCACTCAACCGCTCAGTTTGTGGTCTATCGGGAGAGTGTTCTGTGATCCCAGTCTCTGTGTTAGGCAAAATGGAGACTGGTGAACTCAGCAAGGGCCAGGAGAGTCCTCTTTGTAATTTAATTAAAGAGAGCCATAAAGTATTGTTGATCAGGGCTCATGAATAATAATGAGTAGAGCCTCGATACTTAAGAATATTTATGAGGGTTCTGTATACCCTTGGGGAACTGTTATTTTCAGCGGCTGATGCAGGGACAAAATATATAGCAGCAGCTGCCATTTGGACAGTAAGGGGGCAGCAAAAAATGTAGGAAGTTTAAAATAAATGTATTTTTCCTTGTTGCACCAGTATAACTTTGGGACTCAGATAAACAGCCTGCATGCATCCAAAGGGCAATTCATTTTGGCAGCAGTGACAGGCTAAAGACTGAACAAGGATGTTTGTTTTGGGCAGCGATTAACAGGGCACAAAAGCAGCTATTGAACTGCAGGGTAAGTGGGCAAACAAAATAATTGTTCTGGCTGCACCACGGCTTTTATTTGGGACTGTGTTGGCTATAGGGACTATGTGGTTTAGCAGCCATTAAAGTGCAGCAACAGCCAATAGAAAAGCTGGGATATCAAGTGAGGAATTTGGGGACTTTTGGCCAGAGCTCATGGGATACTACCAAGTGATTATGGGGAAACTACAGGGACCTAAATTCAGGCACCAAAACAGACAGCTGTAGTACATCGAGGGAGGTTAATGAATAATTAATTTTTGTGATTGACAAGCACTTCTGCCAATCATAGCCAGAGCAACAAATAGCTTCAGCCAATAGGGAGCCTCAGGAGAGCCCCATAAAAGACAGTGTTTTCTGGCTGTTCAAGCAGATTCAAGCAGCAGCCTCCAAAGGGGTGAGGGCTCAGGCCCTCAGCCACGTAAAATGGGCCTTGTGATCTAGCTCAAGCCCCTACACAGGGTAGAGGGGATACTCTTTTGCCAAAAGAGAAACAAGTGGCTGCCTAAAGCAGAATTTGCTAGCATGGGGGTTGCCAGAGAATGTCCTCCAGGGGATAGCTAAAGCATTTCCACTCATGGGAAAAATGTGGGTCCTACAATCTCATGCCAAGCCAGCTGTGAGAGAACTGAAGCTGCCTCAGCAGTGAAAATGCTGATGTCTTTAGAAACCTCAGATGAAGGAGAGCCATTCCTGCAAAGATTCCTGAGTGAGTAAAATTGCATCTGCTAAGTGCAATGGAAAAAAAAGCTTACAGGTGCAGCAAAGTCCATATAGACCTGATTGTGACTATCTGTTTGTCTACACCTTGCATCTAATCAGTGCTCAGGGAGGGTGGACCCTTACCAATTGAGTGATCGTGGATGGTCCAGTTAATATATATAAATGAGTCTGAATTGCCAAATGCAAGTTGTATTGAAAGAGCCCAATGAGCTATTGTAAAACGTTCTTGCCAAGTGCAAGTTGTGTTGAAAGAGCCCAGTGAGCTATTATAAAATGTTATTGGCAAGAGCACGGTTTGTGTCAACAAAGACTACTGCATTTGTTTCTAGCCAGCAACGTCTGAAAATGGTAGTGGCCTTTGCCATAAGCCCTGTCAAGTTTCAAGCTTCTTAAATGGTAGCAAGCCTAGCCTTAAGCTTGATCTGTGGTGGTCATAAAAGTTGTGCCTTACGCTCCAGCTCTACCCGGCAAGGAAGGCAAAGAAAAAATGTCCTAGAGATGGACAAATGTACTAAATTTATAAATGTGCTAACTGTGGTCTTAAAAACATAAAGGTGCTGAATGTGGACTTACTGTAGAAACAGAAATGTGCTGAATGTAATCTAACCGGCCTGTTCATACCGTAGATGTACTCAGCCTAAAAGAGGGGCCCATTCTTAAGAAGTTAAAGTGTTGTTTTCATCTTCAAGCTTTACAATTCTTGCAGTCAGTTTAAGCATGCCTGGCTGTTGGCTTGCCGGCAGTTTGACCTCCAGGGATAGTGCCCACTTGCTGAAAGCACTCAATTTCAGTCTGCCTATGTCTATGAAGACATCTACTTTAAGTAATGTAGGGCTCTCACTGCACCAACTTAAGAGACTTGTAAATAGTTTTTGTTCAATATTCCAAGCCTAATCCTTAATTCTCTAAAGGGCCCCAACTAGCTTGCTGACATACAGCTGCACCATCCATCTGGCCTGCACCATTCTAGAACTGTAATTACTGAGTACCCAGGTTGTGTGGGATTGCATGGCCTCATACCAATTGTGGGTACTGGTACCAGTGTGGGCATTTGCAAATATGTTCTGCCATTAATGCAGCATAGCTAGATAGTCAGGGACCTGGCTATTCCAGAGGTTGGTGGGGCTTATGTGATTAATATCCAAATTTAAAATTCAAACTGTCTAATCTTGAACCAAACCCAAATCAAAACCAATCAAACCAACTATGAATATTGTAAATAGCATAAATTCTACTCCTTTCATCCTTCCTAACCTTCCCCATGTAAATAAGCCTGTTGTTTGTTTTGCAGACACCTGTACTGTGAGTATATTATTAGTGTCCAGTCAATTAATGGTGAAATGCATTAAATGTGGGGAAATGTTACTGGGTCATGTCTGGGGTGGCTTTATGTTAATGTGGGTGGGTACAGCATCCCAGAGGGTTGTATCAGGTTTATTCTAGCCCACTTAAAGCTAAACTTTGGGTGGAGGCACTGTGCAATGTCCTGTTCTTGGTAAGAACCAGTTTAAAGTTAGATTTGGGAACCCAGGTCCCTCAAGCTACACTCTAGGTAGTACGTAGGGATAATACCCCTTGGTATAGTGCTGCCTAGGGGTTACACTGATACTCCTGTCCCTGCCCTATTTGCAGACACCTTCATTTGGTTTGTGTGGGTGCTACCCCTGTTTGCTGATACAACAGAGTCCCTTGAAAGTTGGACTCCAGATCAAGGCCCAGTTTGCAATGGCAAACTCTGGTTAGCACTCGCACAAAAGTCTGAATATCGGGCCCCATGTGTGTAGTGTTTAATGCAAGTGCCATTATGTTTACCAACACAAAGTATAGCATTGTGGGTCTTAGTTTTGGGCTTGTGATTTCTACACTAACTGCAAAGAAAAAAGTTTGATTTTCAACAGTTATCAAGTAAAACAGAGTGAATCTTTCACTCAGTCTAGCACACAGTAGTACATGATATTATGGTAGCCAGTATTTGTGTGGCTACAGGGCAGGCTCAATACAATACATGACTCACAACATCCCTTAAAGTACACTATAAAACTACAACTGTGAGTACTGCAATCAGGGTATGCAGAGGACTGTCATATTATCTCTACATATCCCCATGAGATGAGACTGGAACGGAACTTTGAGAAATAGAGGAAATTAACTGTTGGCAAGCTTGTCCAGTGATTAAGAGGGAGGTGTTAGGTACTCCAATGCATATAGTCAGTCATGTGGATGGAGCTATAGTTGAACATTTAATTAGGCATATAACACATGGGGAGAAGAACCCAGTGATGTATCATATCACAGTTGGATTGCTTCTCCCTTTCTGCCCCCTACTGATATTGTCATGAGTCCCATGGCTATTCAATGAAATCCACAGTATCTGATATGGAAGATCCCCATTTTGTTTGCATCTCTGAACAAATGCCTAAGAGGAACATGGAGGATAGGAAAAAATAGAAACAAAATTACAACACAGCGTGTGACTATGAATTGCATGCACCAAAGAATAGAAAAAAAAATTCAAACACAGTGTGTGCCTATGAATTGCATGCACCAAAAAATAGAAAAAAAAAATTACAACACAGTGTGTGCTATGAATTCCATGCACCACTTATGAGAAATAATCAATCATGTGGTGCCAGTTCTCCATGCTAGCTTAATGTTCAGGTTATTCATCTGGTTTCATAATTTTATGTGGCTTAGATATAAGGAACTGAATCTATAGGCGTAATACTTACAAAATGGTATATACTGAATCTCACTATTAGAATACTGACAAGTTTCAGTAAGAACAGTTCCTTGATTCTTTGTTGAGGATATCAAACCAGTATTCTTAACTATAACTCTTACACTCGCTAAATAATATGTTTATAAGATCATGTTGCAATATTTTGTAAATGTTTCAATTGTTTACTATGAAGAAAACTTAATTCTTGCCAGGAATGTGTCTAGTATACTACATAGCAAAATGCATTGGGATTGGATTTGCTAGTGTATAGAAACATAGAAACATAGAATTTGATGGCAGATAAGGACTGCTTGGCCCACCCAGTCTGCCCATTTCCCTACCTAATGGATAAGCTGCAGATCCTAGTTAACCAGCAGCCTACTTCTTCCTACCCCCACCCCCTAAAATTGCCTTATGACTGTCCCATGCATGCTTGAATTCCACCACTGTTTTTGACTCTACAACCTCCTCCAGAAGGCCGTTCCATGCATCCACAACCCTCTCTGTGAAAAAATACTTCCTTAAATTACTCTGAGCCGCCTCCCTCTATCTTCAAATTGTGCCCCTTGTTCTTGCACACCTCTTTTTGAATGATGCTACCCTCTTGGACTTTGTTGATTCCCTTGAGGTACTTGAAAGTTTCTATTATGTCCCCCTCTCCCTCCTTTCCTTGAGGCTATACATCTCTCTTCATATGTCTTCCGGTGCAGACCCTGCACCATTTTAGTTGCCCTCCTCTGTACAGCTTCCATCCTGTCTATGTCTTTCCGGAGATTGGGTCTCCAGAACTGCACGCAGTACTCCAGATGGTGTCTCACCAGCTGTCTGTACAGAGGGATAATAACTTCCTGTTTTCTACCGATGATGCCTCTCCCTATGCATCCCAGTATCCCCCCAGCTCTCCTTGCTGCCCTCTCACATTGCTTGCCCACCTTTAGGTCATCTGATATGACTACCCCAAGGTCCCTTTCCATTTTTGTTGTTGTTAGCATCTCACCCCCCCCATTGTGTACTCTTCCCCTGGGTTTTTGTTTCCCAGGTGCATTACCTTGCACTTCTTAGCATTGAATCTAAGCTGCCATACATTTGACCATTCCTCTAACCTTGCCAAGTCCCTTCTCATCCTTTCCACCCCAACTTGTGCATCAATTCTGTTGCAGATCTTTGTGTCATCTGCAAAGAGACATACTTTTCCTTCCAGTCCCTCTGCAATGTCGCTTATGAAGACATTGAAGAGGACTGGTCCTAATACTGAACCCTGCGGTACCCCACTAGTAACCCCCCCTTTCTTCAGAGTGGACTCCATTTACTATTACTGTCTGTGTCCTATTCTCCAGCCAATTCTTTACCCAGGCTGTCATCTTGGGACCCACTCCCAGGCTGGCTAACTTGTATATTAATCTTTTGTGTGGACTGTGTCAAATGCCTTCTAAAGTCTAGGTAGACCATGTCCACAGCCCCTCCCTGATCTACTACTTTGGTCACCCAGTCAAAGAAATCTATCAGATTCATCTGGCATGACCTTCCTGCTGTGAATCCATGCTGCCTTGGGTCCTGTGCCCCTCTGGCCTCTAGATACTAGACAATTCTTTCCTTCAGAAGTGATTCCATCATTTTCCCTATCATTGAGGTTAAACTAACAGGTCTGTAGTTTCCTGCTTCTGCCTTGCTCCCACTTTTGTGAAGGGGAATTACATCTGCCCTCCTTCAGTCCTCGGGTACCACCCCATCCTCCCATGATTTGTTAAAGAGGGTAGTCAGTGGTGTCACTAGTTCTACCCTTAGTATCACCCTATTTTTAAAACATTTTTCTCATAAGCACAGACTGGGGACAAAACATAAGAAAACAAGGGACTAACATTTCAAAAGAACTTAGATCCTGCATGCTTTTATATTTTTTTTCCGACCAGTGTAATTTATTGAATTATAAAAACAGTACTACAGGGGGCCGCTAGAGAGCCTATGATCTGTCAGGATGTGCTTCATGCCAGCTCTTGCTATTTTGATAGTATTTCAACTAAAATTTCTGGATTAAGTTATGTTGGCGCTTTTAAACTATATTTAAGAAATCTCTGATGGTTTGTAGAGCATTTTAAGCACAAACTTTAAATGGGGGGACAAAAGAAAGTGGTTGGAGGAGTATAGAAGCAGCAGTAGCCACCAACCGTGCCTTTGACAAGCTCAAGTGCAGAGAAACCTGAGGCCTTGGGTACAGAACTGCCTTGGCACACTGTGTTGGAGGCAGTGCAAGCTATTGGACTTAAAGACTGAACACACACTTCAGAAACTGGAAAATCAAGATGCACAGCTTAAATCCCTCACAGCTATAGTGACTGGTTCTGACTCCTCCTCATCAGCTACGACTTTGACTTCTGTGAATAAACTCACCACAGAAAATGTACAACTCTGTTCTAGAATGGAGGCCTTGGAGAATGCAGCACAGGCCTCTCATCTGCACCTGGGGGCATCCTTGAGGGGACCGAGGGTGATCATTTCCTGGAATTTGTCACATCCTGGATGAGGAGTACAGTGTGAGTACCAGAAGGCATTGAAATTAGCTAATTTACAAACATCTACAGGATCAATTTGCATGGAGCACAAACAAGTTCTAATACTCCCCTCACAGTTTTGCTCAAAACCATGAGTGTAGAAGTAAAGGAGATGTTCCCAGCGACTGCCAGGCTGTCTTACCCACTCATCACTGATGGGAAGGACATCAAGATGAATTCTGATCTGTCTTTCACCACCAGAAACAGGTGTAAACAATTTGATGCTGTTCATGCATGGCTGTACTCTCTGGGAATAGTGAACTCCTTGCTGTGCCCCACTCAGCTCCATATAGTTTATGGAGGCAAGCAATTTCAGTTTTTGGATGCTAAGGACACTGGTCACTGGACGGAAAAGGCACCCTTAGAATTTTGCTCTCACCAGGAGATCATCAATGCCATGAGGATAGATGAAGAGGACTGAGGGACAATTTCTTTACTCCTTGGACAATATAGCTTCTTTATACACTCACAAGTTCCTCTTACCCCTAAACTGGGAATTAGTCATAGGCTTTAAACTACTTCTTTTATAAAATTGTTTTCCATGAAAAGTTGGGATGGGTTGTGTTTTGAGCCCTTTGGTTTTTGATATGCTGTGGTTGAAGGTAAAATGGCATCTACCTCGTGACATATCTACATGGTGAGTGGAGAGGCCCACTGGCCATTACAGTTCTGAGCGTGTTTCCCTTATTGTCTCAAAGAAAGAAATGTTCTTTTGCAATTACTTCTGACCCTTGTCACTCATGGTCCTGCTATTGAAGAGACTTTGGGATTATTACATTTGGGATCTTTTTTTTCTACAGCTTGCATGGTGACATGACAGTGTTGAAGAGTTGCAGTCCAGTTGCTTTCAAGTTGAGTCCGCTTAATGATACCTTCAAGTCAGGCTTCGTTTGTACACCTGACGTAATTTGTTCCAAATTTAGTTAGCAGAATATTGTGTTTGTATTTATATTTTGTAATAAAAGTGGTAGAGATGGGTGAATCTGAGAGACTATGCAACAGAATAATTTGTGAATTTCCCTCATTTTGCAGAGTTAATCTGTTGTGCAAAGCCCAAACTCACCCCACAAAAAAACTCAGCGAAATGCAGAGTTTGAACTCCACCAGTAGAATTTGCCACAGAAGGAGCTGTTCATTAAACTGTCCCTGGTGTCTAGTGGCCCCCCCATGCCGATCATCAGCTCAACATAAAATACAATTCCTTGGTGTCTAATGGCCCCCACTATCAATTGACAGCCTTCTGTAAAATAAAATTCACTGGTGTCTAGTGTCACCCCCATTCACTGATTGCCGGCCCAATGTAAAATAAAATTAATTGGTGTCTAGTTGTCCCCCCATCACCGACTGCCAGCCCAATGTTAATGAAAAATCATTCCCTGCTGTTTAGAAGAACCTCCCCCTCCCTAACCCTGGTCCCCTGTAATAAAAAAAGGGTAGTCCATTCTTTAGTGTCCAGTGAACCCCCATCTCTGATCCTCTGTAATAAAACAAATAGTCCTCCATTCCCTGGTGTCTAGTGGACCCCCCACCTCCTCAACAATGTCAGGTAGTACCCATCACCCCTCTCCACCCCACCTCATCCCCAAGCTGGTGACCGGCACAGCTTTTTACCGCGGTCATCCACTAAGCTGTCAATGAATGAGTGCGTACTTGCACAAGCATGCGCTCATTCATTGACAGGCCAGCTTGCACTGATTCATTCAGCTCTGTCAGTGGTACAGACAAGAGCAAAGGGCTGTATCAGTTGCCAGCAGTGATTTGGGATGGGGTGAAGGGAAGGAGTTACCCACAAACTGACCCCCCCCCACTGGTGATCAGAACAGCCCTCTACTTTTGTCTGCACTGCAAACAGAGCTGAATGAATGAGTGCTAGTTCTCAATGAATGAGCACATGCTAGTAAAAGAACATGCTTATTTATTGGACAGCTTGGTGGCTGGCTATGGTGGAGGTGGAGGGCTGTGCCAGTCACCAGGTCAGGGTCATTGTGGGTGGTGAGTGAGGTTTTGGTGCACTACTTGCCGGGGTGGGGGAATAGTTGGTCTGGTAGACACCAGGGAATGGAGAACTAACTTGTTTTATCACAGGGGATCTGAGATATGGAGGGGGTCCCACTAGACACCACGGAATGGACTACCCTTTTCCTTTTTTTATTACGAGGCATTGATGATAGGGAAGGGGGTCTGCTAGACACCAGGGAAAGATTTTTCAATAACATAAGACCAGGGATCAGTGCAGGGGTGGGGTGACAACTAGACATCAGTGAATGTTACTTTATATCAGACCAGTGTTCAGCGAGGGGGGAATACTTGACACTACTAGACACCAGGGAATTTTAGGCCATGGTGATTGGAAAGGGGGCCACTAGATAGCAAGGAATTTTATTTTACAGTGGGACAGCAATTGGTCGGGGGAGCCCTAGACCCCAGGAAATTTTATTTTAAATGGCCCAGCACTCAGCAGAGGGGGTGGGAGAGCAGTCTAGACACCAGGGATTTTTCTTTTACGTTGGCCTTGCAATAGATGGGGGGGGGGGCTCGGAGCGAAGTTACCATCAGTTAATTTTTTAACACCCAGGTAAACTTCACACATTGATCTTTGGAAGTGGATTTGGGGACTTTGCTGGAAATTTTCCAGCAAATTAAAACTTAGTTGCATCTCTAAGTGCTATTATATGTTATATAGTAAATATATGTTTGCGGTACACACTACCTTTGTAACATTTCCCTTAGCCACCAAAGTTGTTGTCATGGCTGGCATTTTGTTATAAATATTACTTAAAATGTTAACGTTACATTCCTCACTCCTTGGTTTATAGATTATGGGGCAACATTTACTGTGGTAATGTAATTCTGTAACATTCTCTTGCTCTAGTATGACTGTGTATGTGTGTTTCTGCTGGCACAGTTTGAAAACAATAAACAATTTAAAAAACCAAAAACAAAAAAGTAATATACTACATCAAATACTTGTTCAAGCAGAGGAGATTGTACACTTGCCTTATTACACAATTCATTGCTGTTTACGGTTTTACATTCATTGTCAGTTTGTTGCAAGTAATCCCCAAGAACTGTATATAAACATTTAGGTTACTAAAACATACATACATTAGAATAGTATGAACATTGACTAATCCCTAACATGGATTTCCTGACTTAGTGACTGGATGTTGTCATTTCTCTTCGCTTGTACTCATTTCCCCAGGAACATTTTCCTTTCTTCTGAAGAATGACCATGGTCCTGTGCTTTATGCATCGGTGTAGTCTGTCCCTATGCCCTCATTCATCCCTTTAGGGGATGGATTTTAGCAGATGTGGTCCTCCATCAGGGCCCATATTCTTTCAGATGGATATATATATATATATATATATATATATATATATATATATATATATATATATATATACTGTATATATCACAGTGAAGCCTAACAGGATGAAGTGCAGCACTGCAGAATGCTGCAGTACAGTTACTACAGCAAACAATGCAATTTCAAGGGGAGTTAATCTCTTTTATATATAGTCTTTTCATTTTCATACATTCCATCATAGTACTAATCTAGGCACCCAAGGATGGAGGGTCTCTCTTGATTTCCACATTATGAGGATACCCAGTTTTGCTTATATGACCACTATCGAAAGCAGCTTGGATATACCCTCATCACTCTCCCTTATCTTTGAGTAGTCACCAAGTAACACCTGCCTTGGGGAGAGAGTGATCATTTTCCCTAAGATGTCCACTAACCTACAATATGTTTGATGCCTCCCTAGTAAGCTTGAAGCGTCTCACGTGCCCACAACATATGTAACAGATGCAACTTCTTCTCCGTGCTCCTCAGGCATCATCCTTCATGTCTGTAAGAGATTTTCTATAGCTTCATTGAGGTATAGTAAGCTCTTTGTAGGGTCATGAACTGAACCATTCTACATTTTCTTCATATGACTCTGTATCATTTCTCAGTTTGTACTGTATGTCAGCTCAGTAATCTGTTATGACTTTTATCCCCAAATCCTCTGCCCATTGTACCCTGCTGTGTTTGCTGGTTATTGTCAGTGCTGCCAAGAGAATTTTGTATAGGATTGATACCAAATGCTTCATGCCCCTGCATTGACCAAATCTATTGCCACCCCAGGGGTGGCTGTAACTTCATGTCCCACCCTAATATGCTGCTCAGAAAGTGCCTGACTTGTACATATTTGAATTTGTGTGCTGTGGGGAGCGTGTAGTTCTGTTGTAATTCTTCAAATGATAGTATTCTGTCACCCTCATACAGATGCCTTGGCAGTTCTATGCCTTTGTCTTGCCCGACTTTAAATCCAGGGTCTTCTGGGAATCTGGGGTACCTCTGGTTTCTCCATTGGTGTGTGACAGCTGTATCATCTGCTGTGCTGTGTTTATACTGATGCATTCTGTGACACGTTCTCAGCAGGTGTGTTATAATTTCATTGTTTCTTGCCGTGGCTAGGTTGTTGCTAGTGGAGCTGTACAGTAAGGATGTAAGCTGATCCCTTTGTGCCATGTCTTCTCTAACAGCACCCCATTATTTTTGCAATGTCTATCATATCACCCCACAGACTGGCTAGTTGTGCGGCCCAGTAATTTCTGTAGTCGTGTAGCTCCTTTGTCTGGTGGTTGGGTTAGTTGTTTGAATTTGATTCTAGGTGTTTTATTTTTCCTGATCCAGGTGGAGGAACCTGCTCTGATCTGATTAAAAAATTCACCGGTATATGTATGTGGTGTGCCTGGAACAAGTACAGTAACTTAGGAAGGATGGCCATTTTTAGCATATTTGCTATTCCTAATAGGGTAATTGGAAGGGATTGCCATTTTGTTTGGTGATCTTGATTGTTTTTAGCAATGGGGTGTGTTTTGACTGAAACGTTTCTTTGACTCTCCAATTTGTATACACTCCTAAATACTTGAAGCCATGTGCTGACCACACAAATAAGAGGTCACGTTCCAGTTCTGCATGGTTACATTTGTAGAGTGGCATATCTATTGTTTTTGTCTGGTTTTCCTTATAGCCGCCCAGTGTCCGAAATCTGATACTGTTTGCAGTCTTGCTGATGGCGTGGTGGGGTCTAGTGACACATATGAGCAGGTTGTCCATGTTCAGGGATAATTTCACTGCAGTCACACCCACTGTGACCCCCTCACCCCATCAGACACTGTTGTTTTCCCTGGTGGCTTGAGCCAGTGGCTCAATGGTAATGTCAAACAGCAGTGGGGACAAGGTCACCCATGGCGCTTTCCCCTACTCAAGGAAAATGGTTCAAGCAATCACTGGTTTGCACTGCAGACATGTTTTTTTGATATATGGCCTTCACCCATTCAATATAATGCTGTCTGAACCCCATCTTCTCCATTGTATGACAGAGATTGCTCCACTCAATCCAGTCAAATACCTTCTTAGTAACCGGCAAGTGAGACCACCACCGGACACTCCCTATCATCCCCCTCCCAGGACCTGGAGCAGTGTCTTCAGGTTCATAGGTACCCCTGTCCCTTTAATGAATCTGGATTGGTCCTCTGACACTAGCTTCAGAAGGACTCTCGGCAATCTTATCACTAGTATTTTCACATGAATGAATGAAAGAATTCAATGAAAGGTTTAGAAGTAAATCCTAAGTGCTCTTCAAAAGCATTAAAATATGAATTGAAACACTGCTGCATGTGCAATGGTTGAAGAAAATGAAATAAATCAACACCTTTAGCATACCGGGTCAAACCTATTAACTACTAGATTAAAAATATATTAAATTTATTAACCTGGCCTGTAAACCTTCATGTACAGTATTTGTTTGGTGATTTTGTAATTCGTAGGTTTTGTCTGTGCCTATTTGTGAAATCTAATAGTATATATTTTACTGATATTTTACTGATATAGTAATTGATTGTTGGATAATTGCATTTGTTTTGTAAAAATGTATATATTTATATATGGAATCAATTTGTTAATCTGATAAGAAATCAAATGAACAGAACCATCTTGAAAATAGGTCCTTCGGAACCTAATGATGTTTTCTTCTGTAAGTTCTTATGCTACATAAAAACAAAGAATTTTACTACTACTAAAAAAATAAATCCTGAAGTCCAGTTTGAGAAGGGAAATGGGGCCAGTATGAGGCAACTTCATCTTTTAGCTTGCCCGGTTTCAGCAGCACTGAGATGCTGGCTTACCCAAATGAACCTCCCAGAGCCTCCCTCTCAAATTCAGATTCCAGTGTCTTGAATGAGGGTGGGGGGCCCAAGATGGCAATTGCCATCTTCTTCTACAGGGCTATTGGGAGGCCATCCAGCCCTGGTGCATTTCCTGTTGTGAGTTGCCCTATTGTGCTGTGGACTTCTTGCTTTGTAAATTTGGCCTCTAGGGCAAAGTTATTGGATTCCTTCAAAACTTGTAGCTTTTCGCATAAAGCCTCCAACCTCTTAGGGTCTGCCGCCAAGGGGGTTGTCAATTCCAGCTATGTATAACTGTTTATAGAAGTTAATAATTCTGCATTTACTTCTCTTTGGGTGAATTTGGCAGAGTGCTCACTACTGTGAATGTGTATGTGTCCTATATGTATTTCTTCCCCTTCCTGTTTTAACTGGTAAGCTTCCAGTTTCTCACATTTGTGTCTGAATTCAAAGAACCAGGCTCTCTGGTGACACATTGCTTTCTTTATCTGCCTAGTTTGGGTTTTGTTATATTCAGTTTTCAGCACCATCAGATCTCTATATGTGGTTTGACTTCAGTGTTTCTTGAAATCCACTTCTAGTTTTTTTATGTTTCCCCTCCAGCTCTTTTAGTTTAATCTGGCTCTCCTTTTTGATCTTACAACTACAGGCAATTACCCTCCCTCTGATATATGCTTTTAGGGAGTCCCATACCACACCTATATCTCTATTGTCCCTTTGTTGATACTCCAATATTCTATGATTTTTTTCCCCATTTGCTCAATGAAGTCTGGCTTCTTAAGAATCAGCGGGTTTAGACACCCTATTCTATGGTTGCATCTTTCCTTTCTGTCTGGACTCCAGGCTAATTTCCTGGGGGGTGGGGGGTGGCTGGATATTTATTTATTTATTAGAAAAGTCAGATTTACAACCTTTGAGTCATGGACTCATTTAGAAAGGCACCTCATCGCGGGAAGGGTAGGCAGAGTTACATAATGTGGTTACAACACTGAGAACAGTACAGGTGCGGAGCATTAAACATAGAGTACACATAGGTTACATAATAATGTTACTTATAATAGGTTGCAGTCATATACAAGGTACCCAAGGGTACACTGGGGGTACAGCTCTGGACATACCAAGATAATAATTGGAGAAGGTGGAGGTAGGGATGGGGAGTGGGGTGGGAGGGAGAGAGGATAGGCTGTCTGGAGGATGCTGTCAAGTCAGGGAGGGCTGACAGGAGGATCCCACAGTGGGATTAATTAGGTGCATCTACAGCAATGAGCATCAAAGAGATGGTTCCAGAGGGCAATTTTGAAGAGACCAAGTTTGGCAATGTCTGTGATGCAGGGTGGGAGGGAGTTGAACCAAGTAGGGGCTCAGTAATAGAAAGACCTCTGGGCTAGCGAGGTCTTGGTTCTGGGCACCAGAAAGGTGGCCTTGACAGAGCTACGGGTGGCAACAGATGAGGACGCATGCTGTAGTGAAGCACAGACCCCCAGAGGAGAGAGCCCTAGAAGAGATTATTGGGGGAGTAGGCAGGTCTGGTAGCACAGATGCTCCTCAAAGGTGAGAAGGTTGGCAGTGGAGTAGAGCAGACAAGTGTGAGTGCAGCTAGGGGCTCCAGTCAGAAGCCTGCAGGCCTTATTGATTGAGAACTGGATTTTAGTCAAGGTGGTATTGTCCGCCGCAGCATAAATGGGCAAGCCATAGTCCACTAGTGACAGGACAGAAGAGGTGATAGCCAGCTGGAGGGCAACTTGGGAGGGCTATCTCTATGACGGTATAGTAGGCCTATCTGAGAATTTATGGCAGAGGAAAGGGCATTGATGTGGGTGTGGAAGGTGAGATTTGAGTTGAAAGTGATGCCTAGATATTTGTAAGCGGTCACTTGCTCCAGTGGGTGCAGAGTGCTGGGAAGAATGAAGAGGGGGTCATTCGTGGCCTTGTTTTGGTAATGAGAGAAGAGTAATGACTTAGTCTTCTTTAGGTTAATGACAAGTCAATGGTCAAGGAACCATTTTTCAGCTTGGTTGTAGATGTGCTGGAGGGATACATGCAGAGAAGAGGGATCAGGGTGGGAGGCAAAGAGACCTGCATCATCAGCATAGAGGAGCATTTTTCCTGTGCAGAGAGTGTTGAGGTATAGGGCTCAGAATGGAGCCCTGGGGTATCCTGGAACTAACGGGCAGGGTATTGGACAGGGAGCCATTCATCTTCACATGCTGCGATCTAGCAGAGAGGTAGTTGGAGAACCAGGAAAGGGGATCAGTGGAAAAGCCGAGTTGGTGGAGGAAGTCAAGCAGGAGGGGATGACAAACAGTGTCAAAAGCCTTGGAGAGGTCTATGAACACTGCCCCAGCAAGGTTGCCGGAGTCAAGAGCAGAGTGCAGATATTGAGAGAATGCCAGAAGAGCAGTAGTGGTACTGTGTCCTGGGCAGAAACCATGTTGCTCTGGGCACATTATGTCATATTTGGCCAGGTATTCAGAGAGTTGCATAGACGCTATTTTTCTAGGGCTTTAGAGAGCTAGGGGAGGATAGAGATCGACTGGTAGTTGTTAGGTGCAGACTGATCTCCACTCTTATGTATAGGGGTGATTTTGGCTGATTTCCAAGCACTGGGAAACTGACCGAGGCAAAGAAACCAGTTTAGTAGGTCTGTAAGGGGACTAGGATG
The DNA here is from genome assembly GCA_016271365.2 of Neoceratodus forsteri. NCBI lineage: Eukaryota > Metazoa > Chordata > Ceratodontiformes > Ceratodontidae > Neoceratodus > Neoceratodus forsteri. The sequence goes on along the minus strand of CM028132.1, from coordinate 235,426,517 downwards.
ACATCCAAGACCAGGCAGAGGATCCTGAAGTCTAGGGGGTCACAGCTGGGGTTGTTGCTACCACAGGCTTTTAGCAGGTGTGGTCTGGCTACGTGGGAGGATATAGTGTGCAGGTAAAAAGGATATGATGTTAGGTAGGTATTTGCAGTACTCAACATGTGGAAACATGGTCTGGCTTACTAGGAAATAGTCAATACATGTGTGGAACTGGATCAGTGATCCCTGCCAGCTGGGTTTAGGGTTTGCCATTCCTCTAATAGGTCCAGGGCACCCATTTGTCTTTTTTAGGAGCTGTGTTGCCCTTGAGAACTGATACAGTCTTGTAGAGGATCTGTCAAGTTCATCATCTAGGATTGTGTTAAAATTACCTCCCCAAACTATGTCTCTTTGTGCTTCCCCAGACTAATAATCAGCTCCTGCTAAAACTCTGTATCATCAAAGTTGGGGGGGCATAAATATTAGCTAAAGACATTGGTTTGTTATGGACCTCACTGTGTATCATCAACCATCCCCCCTCCCCCCCCACATCTCTTCAAAAGCAATACACCTGGAATGGAATCTTTTATGAACTAGTATCGCTACACCCTTGTGTGAGGTGAATGTTGCCACCATCACTTATGCCACTCATTCCCTTCTTAATTTGGCATGTTCTACCTCCATGAGGTGGGTTTCTTGGAACAGCACCCCTCCTGGTTCTTGTTTTTTGATTTAGGATAAAACCTTTTTTGCATTTTCTTGGATGAGTGATACCTTTGATAGTCCATGATATGAAATCAATTTGGTCCGGCATCACTTTCCTTCAAGATCTGATGCTGTGAATCAATTAGGACACTGTATAGTTCTAGACCTATGTTCCTTTGGATCCATCCCTACCCACCTAACCCTTTATTGGTATGTGCAAGCCATGTCTGGGAAATGAATCCATGTTTGACTACAACATACACTATACTACTATACACATTAAAAAAACATGTCATGCCAATACAAAAGAACAGTAGAAGCTCCATTTCAACCATGGGCTGCTGTTCATTCATCACATTCATGCTGCAAATTATACAGCATTAATTTTACTTCTTTTGGGATGGAGATCCTGTGTGGACCTCTCAAACTAGGTTAATCCCTTAGAAATAGCTAGCCCCAGCCAGCCCAGTGGTCCTGAAGGATAAGGCTTATCTCGCTCCACATTGGCAACTCAGGTTCTATCAAGCCTGAGTCGCTGGGGGCTGGCCATGTGGGAAGACAGAAGCAAGATTGAGCAAGCTGCAAGGTAGCTCTCCTCTCCGGAAGAAAGTTTCCAAGTTGGCCTCACCTTGGCTTACATCAAAAAGATACCTAGTGGAAGCTGGTTGTCAGAGCATGGATGGTCGGAGGCTGATGCAACATCGGGGGTGAAAGGGGATGTGGGCCTGGAGCTCGTGCATGCCTCTACGCACATGCATCCTTCACTGCCATGACCTTGGATCAGGGAGAAAAGAGGAAGAAAAGGATCAGCAAGGCAGGGGCATGTGACATCTGCTCACCGTATCTCCATCCACTATATTTCTTGTACCTGCGGTGACTACTGAACTGTGCTTCAGAGGGGGAAGACAGCCCTCCCTCTCTTGACCCTGCCATGAGAGGAAGGTCCATAGGAGTATCATGCTGACAAGTAAGCTGGGGAGATAGTGGGTGATGAAGGGGGTGGTTGAGCCAGCTGAAGGGAACATACCCTGCTGTGGCCCAGAGATAAACATCTATATGAAAAAAAAGAAATAGCTAGCTCCTTAATAGTTCAAGTGGCTACAGGTGTGCAGAGTTTTTGTTCACTCGAATAGAAGACTTATCGGTTCTCCGATGTTTGTTTGAATTAAAGATGTAATTGCACAATCTCTTTATTATAAAGTTAACATTAACCCCCCACCCCCTACTGGGCCAGGAGTGCACCAGTACTTAAGTTAATGTGCTGTGCAGTGTTCAGTTGGGTCTCCACCTTCCGGCCTCCAGTTAACTCTAGCTTAAGTGTAGGGGATTGGGGCTTCTACACTCGGGGTGCTATGCCTTTGTCCACCCCCTCCATCTGTTCTCTTGAGCCACAGTGGCCTCCTCCCCTTCCCCATGCTACTCAGTGTCCTCCTCCTTCATATCCTAATCAGTGTAGTTTGACCCTGGGCAGCAGCAGGGTGAAAGGTACCCTCCCCATGGGGAGCAGACCACATCCGGAACTAGTGCCTAAATCAGTCTAATTATCAATTGTTTCTGCCTCAGCACCATCCTTTTCATGCATCATGCTCCCCCCCTTCTTTTTGGTCCCACACCTTACTAGATTCACACTCTCATCTCTATACTAGAGGTGACATCTGGCCTTCTGTCTCCAGAAAGAACTACACTGATGGACACCCAGAAGCTGGTGCGCCTAGGGAGGCATTATCATCTTGGAAGCATATCTCAAGGTTGCCCAAATTGTTGTATCTCTTCCCAGCCATCCTGTCCTTGGGTAGCACCCCCAGCAGACCACCTATGGATGCCTCACCTCCTTCAAATAAGCCACCCCCTAGTGATCTTGCCACAGGCCCCATCTTTAGGTATTGTAAGTGGCTTGTGCAGAAAGTTCCTGCAGCCTCGGGACACCACTGCAGCAATGAATTATTATGCTGGCAGGCCCAGTGCCCCTACATGATTCTGGGTGCACATTGTTCACCGAGCTGTGTGCACAACCGCTGGTGGTCGCAACTCCCAGCACCCCCCACCCTGAGCACCCTGATCCCCCCCCACTCCAGTGGCAAAAGGCCAAGCAGCATGAGTCTGCTACTTTGACCAGTCAGGCTAATTCCCTTTGTGCCTCATAACTGCCCCAGTCCACTCCTTTGAGTGTCTGTGAACTTGCAACTTTCAAAAATGATTGGACCAGTGGGCCACCCCTACTCAAGTTTCTTGTGTGCTTGTACACATATGCCCATGCCCCTTGCCCCCAAGATAAGGAACATGGATGACAAGAATGGGAACCATTGAGGAACACCGGCCCCACAAAGATGGACACATTCTTAGACTCAGGAATGCCAGCCCAAAGAAATTTATTGACCATTGTGTCCACTTACGTCTAGACCAGCCTTCAAATAACATTCAAGGCTTTTTCAGACCTTCCCTCTTCCTTTTAAGTTGCAGAACAGCCCCACTCAGGCAGCCCCCCACGAGCAGTGGTTGGGGGCTGGACACCCCAGAGGGCAAGATGGAGGACACCCCTCACAACACTAGTTAGCCCATGGGTACGCACAAGAATCCCCTTTCCTTTGGCTCATACTACGGCCCCCTCCATGTTCACCTCTGTGGCTTTACCGTTGTGTGTGAATGCCAGAAAGGGGAAATCTTCCACAAGTGGTTGTCAGTGCTAAATGTTGGCTATCCCTGCCCCCTGAAGCTCCTAGTCACTTGCTTGTTTCTCCTTAATGTACAGAGGGCAGTGTTCTCTGTGGTCAGGTGCTGACAACTCCTTAGTTCCTCCATCCCTTCCCCTCCATCCTGTCTCCTAAATAGTGGCAGTCCCCAATTCTATTCAGGGTGGGACAGGTGGGACACAGAAGCTGTTTGAATTGTTGCATCTCATTAGGAAAGCCTTGGGCCAGACAAGTGGTTACCTAACTAAAACAGTAGTTTGACGAAAGATTCAACTTTGGATAACTGTCCCCCTCCTCCCTTGCCATGATCCCTGCTGCATCTTTGTTCTGATCTCTCCCCCACTCCAAGTCCAGCCTCCATTTCTTCACTTTGGCAACCCCTCCTTAAACCAGTTTCCTATCTGGGCTCCTCATGCCCTGGTGCTAAAGGCGGGCTCTTTTTTGTGACCTTCTGTTTAGTTATGGTAGGACTTATGTCTTGTTATGTGAGGCTCTTTCAGCTGCCATCCTATGTCCCACTTCGGTTGGCAGCCTAGAGGAGTCCCCTACGAACATGCACTTCCTTGCTATGTCCTGCCTCCTCTTTGTCCCAGTCACCCTCCCAACAGGAGTCCTCCAGCCTCGACTCAGTAATGAGGGCATCCAATGCAAATATCATCTATTAGGTTATAAGGCCCCCAGAAAGAAAGCAGCATTGCAGCGAAAAAGGCTTTCTCCCAAACAGCTAGTTTCAGTTATAGCCAGCAAAATATCAGCATTCTTGTCATGTCTACTGTTCCAGACACTTCCTGTGATGTGTACCATGTGTGTTTTTAGTGTCTTCATCCCAGCCCCCAGCAAATTCAAAATGCTATCTCTAAGCCAAATGCAGCCACCATCTACATTTCCCCAGTAACAGAAAAGTTAATTAAAACATCCATATAACATTCATATTTTTGTAGATCTGGGACACTTTACCAACAAATAAAACTAGAATCTGCCTGGAATCTTTCCCACTGGGAAAAGGCATGTTCAAATTTGTCCCACCTAATCTCGCTGCACCACTACTACTAAAGTGAAAGACACCAAAATATAAGGAGCAAGGAAAGAGTTTACTCCATTGGTGCAGACTGCTTATGTGCCTTATATATCTTGGAGGATGGGGACTGGGCAGTAAAGCAAAGAAGGCAGAAGCAGGAGGATCACACACTCTACATATCTTATGGCTGGCACGGTTGCCCATGTCTCCTGTCTGTCAATGGTTTGGAGATGTTTTTCCCCACCATAACCCCCATGTCCCTCAATGCATAGTGAGTTTAGAGGAAAGAGAAAAATTGTTTAACTAGGATATGCACATCAAACCAAAGCTTGTTTCCAAGTGTGACCTGTGAGCACAAGGAAGTTAAGTGACTTGCTCAGGGTCACTCAGTATGCAAGAGGGAGCTGATGGGATTCAAACCCAGGTCTCCAAGTGTGCAGCTAAGTACCCTTAACCACTACACTATACTGCTTCCTTTTGTTTAGCTTTAGTAATTTTAGCAAGTTACTTTGAGTTAATTTTATCAGTTTCTTACATCCATGTTCATTACAATCCCAATAATTCTTGATCAATGACAAGGCAAGTACCAAGACAGGGCGTTAGCTCATGGAGTTCACAGATTCCAATGCTCTCTTCAGCTTGGTGAAAAAGTTCCATTTCCTTTACGTGGTGAATCTCAACTAAGCTGACATTGTGAGACCAAAAGGGATATCTTTGCTCTCAGCATAGCTTTCATAATGTAGAATTCCTTTCTGTAGATGTACAGTTTGGAACTGATATCAGGTAACAGCTATAGTTTTATGCTTTTGTTGCAGATGCTCTCATCTTTTCTGGCTCTCCTCATCATTCACTCTTTCTGCTGGTAACAGTGGAATTTTAGCAGCATGAATTGAGGTGGTTCTCCCTGTGCTGGCCAGCTCCTGGGGGATGTGTAGGCATGGTCAGTTTCTACTTTGCCCCTAAAACCTTCTGGCACCAAAAATACAGTAAGCAGCTGGCTGAATATTTTTTCATGGTAAACTCCCTCTGTACCTTCTGATAAGCTGATCACTTTTATATTATCCCTGTGGCTATAATTTTTCAGCCTGTTGCTTTTGTGTTGCAGTTACTGAGTGATTTTGTCCTACTTATGCACTAATTGTTCCAGGGGTGCCAGTCTATCCTCAGTGATGCACACTCTGTTCTCTAGCTAGACTGTTCTTTGTCCTAGATCTTTAATAGGCTCTGACATTTGTGTGATGTTAGATTGTATTGTTGATAGCTTATCATTAATCCTGGAAAACATTTGCTTCATTTCTGCAAGAAGGACATCTTGCTTTTGTGCTGCCCCATCCATGTTTTCTTTATTGTTTATATATTTTATTTGTACAATTTCGGATTTACAACCTTTGAGCCAGAGGTTCATTTACAATGGTACCTTGTCACAGAGAGGACAGACAGTTACAAGTTTACAGAGTTCATGACAGCAGTAGACAAACATTACACAAATGGTTTCATACAGAGCACAATTTTAAACATTCAGTTATTACAAGGTTCATCAGATGCAGGTAATAGCAGAGGGCAGGGAACCAGGGGTGGCATGGGGGGGAGGTGTGGGGGGGATGCAGCACAGTGGACATTGTCTGGTGCTATGTGGTAGTAGTGCAGTGCCAATTAGTGACAGGCGCAGCAGCAGGTATTCACTAGTTGGTTATGAAGGGTTGTTTTGAATGTGGCAATTTTGGGGGAGTTGGATATGGTTGCTGGGAGGGAGTTAAACCAGGTTGGGACTCTGTAGCGGAAAGACCTCTGAGATTGGGTGGTCCTAGTTCTGGTGACCAGTAGAGTGGTCTTGTTGGTGGTTCGGGTTGTGACAGTGGAATGGGTTTGCTGAATGGAGGCAGTCACCTCAGGTGGGAAGAGCCCGAGCAGAATTTTCTTAGTTAGAATGCAGGTTTGGTAGCGGAGACGTTCATCAAGGTTAAGGATATTTGCCTTGTCATAGCATTGGCAAGTGTGGGCGAGCCTGAGGCACCAGTTATTAGCCTGCAGGACCTTGTTTAGGGTGATGCGAATTTGTTAAGGGCAGTGGTGTCAGCACCGCCATACCAGCAGGCCATAATCCACAAGGGACAGAATTGAGGATGTAACTGCAAGCCGGAGTGCATCGGGCAGGAGGCAGTCCTTGTGGCGGTAGAGGATGCCAAGCCGGATGTTAGTGGTGGATGCAAGGGCATTGATGTGGGCATGAAAGGTGAGGGCTGAGTCGAAAGTGACCCCAAGGTACTTGTCAGAGTAGACTTGTTCAAGTGGTTGTTTGGTGATAGGGAGGATACTGAGTGGGCTGTTGCTGGCCTTGTTTTTTGGGGTGGGTAAACAGCATTGTCTTGTTTTTTTTGAAATTAATGATGAGTCTGCACTCCTTGAACCAGGTTTTGGCATAGTTGAAGGAGTGTTGTAATGAGTCCTGGAGGTAGGTGGGATTTTTGTGGGTGGCAAAAATAATGGCATCATCGGCATACAACAGAATATTACCAATGCAGGCTCTGGGCAGGGTGTTTAAAAAGAGACTAAACAGTAGGGTGGCCCAGGATGGACCCCTGGGGTACTCCCAAGTGGATGGGTCGTGTTTCTAAGAGTGTTCCATTGATTTTGATACACTGGGAATGGGCCACTAAGTAGCTTGAGCACCAGGCGAGGGGGCCAGTGGAGAAACCAGTGTAACAGAGTGCATCTAGTAGAATAGGATGTGAGACAGTGTCGAAGTCCTTAGAGAGGTCAATGAACACCACTCCAGCTAGGGAGCCAGCATCCAGGGAGGAGTGCAGGAAGTTGGAGAACTCCATTAATGCCGTGCCAGTGCTGTGACCAGCACGGACGCCATGCTGCTCCGCACACAAGATATTATGATTAGCCAGGTATTCTGTGATTTGATTGGCAACCACTTTTTCTAGGGCTTTGAAGAGGGGAGGAAGAATGGAGATAGGCCAGTAATTGCTGGGGTTGGCCCTATCATCCCCTTTATGCATAGGTGTGACTATGGCAGTTTTCCAGGCAGAGGGGAATTTTCCCAGACAGAGGGACCGGTTAAGTAGGCTGGTGAGGGGGACAAGGACTTCATCTAGGACCAGCCGTAATATTTTGGGGTCTAGGGAATCATTGCTAGGGCTGTTACACTCTAAAGCTTTAAGTAGGAGGGTTCTGGCTTCCTCGGCAGAAACCTTGTGTAGGTGGAACCAGGGGCGCTGGAGGACTGGGGGTGGTAGGTCAGGGGGTGGGTCAATGAAGTTACTAGGGAGGAGAGATCTAAGGTCAGAAAAGAAGGAGTTAAGACAGTTGGCAATGCACTCCCAAAATGAAATTCACTTAATGATGAAGGAGATGTGGAAGCCTGCCTAGTCTTGTCCCTCATGGGAGTTTTCCTGAGCCCCAGGATAATGCAGTCCTCAGACAGAGGAAGTGGGGTCACTGTATGACAGTCTGACCCATGAACAGGGATATCACCAGGGACCCATGGCATAGACTGAAATCAGCTAATGGCCACAGTCTGTATTAACAGCATGGGCTTTAGCAGTTTGATTATAAAATATCAATAGATGGGGAACTGGCTACTGTATACCAACAAATGATGTACCACTGATATTGGCATCCACAAAATGTACTAGACACCATTTGTCAGGACCTCTTAAAGGGGTTTCACCCTCCAGCTACAGCAAGTTTTAGAATTGTCAGAACCGGTATTGTTTACTTACAGGTCCAATGTTAGGGGACTCACTGAGTCACAGAACAATGTATGAGAGGGGAAAACAAAAAGTAGAAGCTCTCGGCTAGTCCCCAGTCCCTGTCTCTACTGGCAAAGAGCTGATTACCTGTGGGAAGAACAGCCAAAAGGCTCTGTAACTGAGTACTGATACATTGGGGTAGGGGGATGGAATGAGGCACCAACTCCTCAAATATGGCAGGTAAACAGATGGATTAAAAATAGATTGCCCTGTTCAGACAAACTTGATAAACACTTTTTTTCTGTACCATATGGGTACAGCAAATTAAATCAGATCATCCGCCCCCCACATAGGTAGTACTCCCTTGGACCATAGGACATATTGCAATATCAAATATTTCAATTGGAGCACAGATGTGGTCCATGTCCTCAGTCCATGTTTGTGGGAGCTTGTTGGCAAAAGGAAGAAAAGAAATATGCATGGGGTTATCCCAAGGTATCCCTGCCACATATCTGAAAGTTGTGGAAGTGAAAATTTTCTCTGAGGGAGGGTTGCAGGGAATGGTTGCTGTCTCCAGTGGCAACCTATGTAGAGATAACAAAAGAACTTAATGGTAAAACTGCCAGTCAGATTTTGAAGAGGCTGCCAAGCGGAGGAGAGATAAACAAAGATAGTATTCAAAGGCATCATACAGGGCCACTTCATGATGGATTGGGTCTGCTGAATGACTGAAGGAGTTGCTGTACCTCTGCTGTGGTGGCAAGACCCTGCTTTCGGCGATACACTCAGGATGTTGCTGAGGTCCATATGGATCCATGAAGATTATTCAGCTCTTGTTGTTCCGATGATGGCTGTGGGATAGAGATCTCCATGCTTCTCCCTGTAAGTTCCTTTGTGACATCTATGGAGAAAAGAATCCTTTCAGCCATTCTGGAAACATAACCATGAGACTGGCTGGGTAGGGAGTCTGAAACTAGAACTTTTGTGCATGGAGCACCTTCAGAATAGGTGAGCACATTCTCTGTTTTGCAGTAGCAGTTGCCGAGCAGTCATTCCCAAAGTACAGGCACTGATTTTGGAACATGACTTGCCGCATTCTCAATGCTCTAAGGAGGATGTCTTGTTTTGTGGCAAAGTTTAAACATTTAATAATTACAGATCTGGGTTGGTCCAAGGCATATTGTGGCTTGGGATGCAGGGCACAATGTGCTCTCTCTATATCGAGGGGGTATTCTGGGTCTAGTTGCAGAAGGTCATGCAGGAGCCCCTCAATATAAGCCCCCATGTCTCTGCCCTCAATGTCTTCAGAAAGTCCATAGATTCTTGTTTTCTAGGTCTGCACACTTTCCGTGAGGGCAAAACACTCCTGAGATGCAGGAATGACCAGCATTTCCAGTCTATCGATTCTCGAGTCTGCCACTCCCACTTGATTTTCCAGTGCAAGGATTTTAGTTTCTATTTTAGAGATGTCCTCTTTGAGCTCTGTTTTAAATGTATGTACTTCAGAATGAAAGTCTTTTAGTTCAGCTAGAATTGATGCATTTGAGGGCTGTTGTATGGCTCCCACCTGAGAGATCATGTTTTGACTCAGTGGGGCAGACGGTTGGTAGGGTGGAAGCATTTTCTCCAGTTCTTCAGACTCACTTACTGCCACTGTTTTTCTCTTTCTGCCCATTTACTGAATCAAGCTCCCAAAATAAGTTAATTTCTGTATAAAAAATGCTTTGTGCAGATTTAGGAGCTTTGGTTAGAGGTTGAGGTAGGAGCTGATAGAACCACGTTACATCTCATCTGCTGCTGGAACCATAAGTCCCAAGAACTCTCTTCTTTACCTTCACATTGATGTGGCTGTCTGACATAGCATCTTTTTTATATACAGTGGGAGGCAATTCTAGAGGATTAGGGTCACTACAGAGAATGCCTCTTCCCTCACTTATTTCTGTCTTGTGTTGGTGACACATAGCAGCCCCTTACATCTGTAATGAAGAGCTTCACCTAGTCAGTCATCTGGTCAGCAATTCACGGTTGCAAGTGGCACTCTGCTCATTTAGGGCCTTAAATTCTAATACAAGAAACTTACTCAATTCATGGCTTGGTCATTAGGCAGTAGAACTTAAATGGTGCCAATGTGATATGTTCTGACCTTCTAGATGAGCTCCAAAGTCATGCTGCCACATCAGCTGCAAGGGTCCAGTTAGACCACAAGGAAGGCCTTTATGAAACGCATTTAATAACTGAGTTGTGAAGAATCAAATGCCTGTACCAGCATTTTTAAGTGCATAAGTTTTAGGTAACCTGGCTATGTTTTTTTTTCCACATCTACTTTTATGCTTCTTGGATGTCTGGTGGCTGCTTCTGCCTCTGCCTCTGCCCTGGTCTTGCACCACAAGCGTCTTTCTCCCCTGGGACTTAGCTTAGCTCTTTTCCCATGGATTACATCTCTATGGCAGAGTAAAGAGAGGAGGGCTCCCCCAGGTATTAGTCCAACATCTGCCAAGATGTCCAGGACAACAGTGCAGGTCTGTGGTGAGTGTGCAGGGCATCATGTAGCCCAGGCTGCACTTTTTCTCTTAGATATAATCCCACATCCCTCTCACCACCCAGTGATGACAAGCCCAGTCTCTGGTGACTTCAACAGCAGCAGTGTGCACTGGGCATGTGCCACACCTCATGAGGAAGCAAACTCATCAACTCACCACAGGTGGCAACTGGTACACCAGAGCCTGGCCATCTCCCACCCTTCCTGGCTCATGCTCCTTTCAGGAGCATTTTCCAGCCTTTCCCTTCAATCCCAGCAGAGCCAGGCTTGCTTCTGAAGCCAGGGTTGCTGGCATGGAAGCGCAGAATACTTCCACTGAGCAATTGGATGGCCCTCTTGCTATGTTCTTAAGGTGACAAAAGTAATTTATTTATTTATCTATTTATTTATTTACTTATTTATTTATTTGTACAAATTGGATTTACAACCTTTAAGTCAGAGACTCATTTACAAAGCTACCTCATCACAGAGAGAACAAAACAGTGATACAAAATTCCAGATACCTACAGACAGTGTTACATAGATTATGTACAGTCTATTTACATAGGCTACATATGAATCAAATTAGGGAGAAAATACCCCTGTTATACAATTACAACACAGGCAGAGAAAAAACATGACTTGCAATGTTGGAGCGACTAAGGAATACTGCCCTAGGGCCGGGCTACAACATAGGGCAGACTGGTGGCTGCAGTTGCAGCTTGTATGACAGATGTCTAGAAGAGGAGTGAAACAATGGAGCCAGTGTTGGGGGTGAGTAGGTGAGCTGTCCAGAGGACACTGTTGAAATTAGAGTGCACTGGAAGGCAAGGGTCCTTAGAAGCCCAGTGGGAGCAAGAGTGAGAGCGAGCAACTAGAGATGACACCTGGGAGTCCAAGATCAGTCTTTTCTCAAGGGCAACACCCTGATTTTGAGCTACTCTCCCAGCCTTCAACTGCAGCACATCCAAAACTTGCAGCCTATTGCTACTTTATAAAGCAAAGACCTGCCAATCTGACGCCATCAGTACCAGCTCTGTTTTACCTGGGTTTAGCACCAACCAGTTGAAGGTCATCCAGTCCTTTATTTCTACCAAACCAAGTTCTAAAAATAGCATGTAGCAATCACCCTGACCCCAGTACATTACAAAGAAGAGGTACAGCTAGGTATCATCTGTATAACAATGGTGTTCAACTCTGTGTGTCCTGATGATTTTTTCCAGTGGCATCATATACACGAGTGGACCAACCTCTAGGTAACACCACAATCAAAAGTGACAGGACAGAATAGAAAAGCACCCATAACAGCTGACTGCTTTCAAACTGTCAGGAAAGACAAAAATCATGCAAGCGCTGACCTGCACAGATTTAGTTTCCAAAGTGTGTTAACTAGGAATTGCTGACACAGAAGAGAAACAGCAGCCAGTGTAAGCCTATATATAATAAATGAATATATATATATATATATATATATATATATATCTCTCCATACTTAAAGTAACAGTTTAAGTGGGTAGGTGGAAGTTAGAGATTTGTAGTCAATGTTTTGGGGCAATTTCAAATTTGTCTTTACATTTGAAAGCAGGTAGCATGATAACCTAGCTCAGAAAATTAATTGGGGGGGGGGAGTAGATTAAGAAAGCAACACCAGGAGAGTGAAAGTACAAGGACTCAGCACTAAAAGATTCATAGGACACTATGGTTTCTGTGTTTCCAAACACTGATCAAAATACAAAGGAGAAATAGAGCAAGCCAATGTTGAACAAGGAGGCCACCCACAAAAATGCAACATTTCACACTCAGTTCCTGAGTACTTTGTCAAGCTTGACAAAGCACTCAGGAACTGAGTGTGAAACATTGTACTTTTGTGGGTGGCCTCCTTTGGCTAACCGGCTTGCTGTATTTCTCCTGTGAATTTTGATTAAAGTTTGGAAGCACTGAAGCCACAGTGTCCTATGAATCTTTTCTATTGCATGTAGTGCTGAGTCCTTTTACTTTCATTGACATATACAGGACTTGCAAGCATCATTGCCAAGGTATGCGACTCCAGCAGATGTTGTGATCACCAGGAGAGGGCTAGTGCTTAAAGTTACCGCTGCAGAAATGTTACAACTCAGGGTGACTACCTCCACACAAACCTTATAACCAAATCTAAACATGATGCACACCACTGGAGAACAAGACAAATAGAGATATTGGGCTTGATTTTCAAAGGCTAAACTATGATGCAAGGTGTGTGGGTTCCATGAGATAACAGCAATCGTGGAAAGGCGATCGTGGTTTGAGCTAGTATACATCGCTGAAAATCAATTTTGGTGAAGTACCTTCCTGGCGCCTTGGATTTTCCTTTTTTATGCAGGAGGCTGCATCACCCACACCCCCACACTAAAGGATTTCTCAACTCCAGTGGGGGTGCATGTTGGGGAGGTGAAAAGAAAAAAAATAAAATCCTGGACTGGAGCAAAAAACAAATGTGCCCAGAACCAAACCCAGCACCCTTCAAACCCTAGCTTGCCACTGACCCACCACGCCACATGACCAGCTCAGCAGCCCACCCACCCTACACCCCACAAACCCTCACTCCCCTTCCATCCATCGCATGGCATGGTCCCCCCCATGAGAATGTATATATAGTGACATCCTGTCACTGTATTCACCAAACTCCCTATCCGGTCACCGTCCCTGCCCTGTAGCCCTGTGCACATGTGCCATTATTGAGTCACCCTTTTTGAAAGTGCTCAATCATAGTCACCATCATCACAGGCTACCAGTGTTTGCACCAAACGGGTGTGAAGCAAGTGGCACCTTACACCATAGTTTGTGGCAATGCCAATTTTCAAATGCCGGCTGCAGTAAAACTGGGAAGCCATGCCCCCAATCCACCCTGTGCCTTTCTTGTGGGAAATGTGCTACTGTGTCAGGTTGCAAGGGGGTTTGCACCGCAGTGGGGTAGTACAGTACAAGTCACATTAAACTGTTCCATCAACTCACTGGTATAGCATTTTATTGTTGTGATGCTACTGCAGTGGCAACTTGAACTGTTGAAGCTTTCAACTGTTTTCCAACCATGCTTCACTGCCTGTTCAACTCACTTGTAACTGTTTAGTGAAATGGCAGTAGCTGTTTTGCAGTGTTTATGCAATGCATTTTCATGGCATTGTTTATAAATATTACAGCATTCCTTAAGAGCATTGTTTATAAATATCACAGCATTCCTTAAGAGTTGTTTAGTCTGCCTTCTGAAATGAAACTCATAAGCACTCAGCTGAAAATAAAGCTTATAGTACATAACAGCTAGTTTGCAAACCAATACTAACCTTTTACTAATTCATTGAATTAAACACTGCCCAGATTAGGAAACTCATTGAACAATGCTGCACCAGTCAGTTGAGGGAACAGTTTAATGTGACCTGTACTGTACCATCCCCTTTTTAGGGATTTTGCAAGCTCCACCGTGGATGACACAAGGGGCTCACATTAGACCAGTCAGGAGGTTGTCTAAGTGCCTTACATCACTACTTGGCAGGATGGCCAATTAGCTGTGTGGCTGGAAATGTGAATAACAAGAGCTGCAGGGGCACTGAGGGTGCCATAGGGCATGAGGGAGCATGGCAGGATGGAATAGGGAGTCACCTGGCACAGGTGTCATAGTGCATATTAGATAGTTGAGGTAGCTGGGTGAGGGGGTGCCATCACAATCTTAGTATGTCATGGCCCCAGGTGGAAGCAACCCTGGCACCCACCCCACAAGACTAGGATCATAGACATATTAGGATTGTGATGCCAAGCCACCATACCTGGCCCCCTCAGCTGTATTATATTCCCCTATGGCACCTCTACCAGGTGACTCTTCCACTCCCTATTCCCTCCTGTCATGCCCCTCCTCATGCCATATAACACCTTCAGTGCCCCTGCAGCCCCCATTCCCCACCTTCCCTCCAGGGTTTCCCCACCACCTCCGCAGGTCATGTGGGCTTGCCCTGGGGTGATGACAGATCCCTCCATCAAACTCTGGAGATGCACTCAACATTTGGTGCAGCCTTGCAGCTGCAGCAATTCCCAGATCTTCAGGGTAGGGACACCTAATATTACAAAATTGGGCATAGGGTCCCTGACATACCTGGAGTTTGCTGCAGCCCTAGTTCACTGCAATTTGCAGCAATCTAAGGGCTCTTTGAAAATTCAGCCCAGTTAAGTCTGAGTTAAGGATGGATTTATTGTGTATTTATCTCAGTGCAAATGCATAGTACACACTCCAACCACCATAAAGGTGCCCTGGTGCTTGCTCAAAAGAGTTTCATCAGGAGAAGGTTAACAGGTTGTACTCACCCCTTATGTAGTCACAGACTGATGGTGTCAAAGATGGTTAAATATTGATGGTTATATAATAAACCTCATGTAATAAATAGATAATAGATGAAACAGTGTACAGATACCCCATAGAACAAAAATAACCAATGCAAACAACATATATAAGTTGCTTTGAGCATTATTATTAAATGAGTAATGCCATGAAAATTAATGAGCATGCAAAAAATTATGCTGCTAAGTTGCTGGTCATTCATTGCCAAAGGAGAATGACTATAATGTTTCATCAGAAGAACTGTATAGGTAGAAGTATAGCAAGAAGTTAGCAGTGGTAATTTCAAGGGATGCGATAACCCATGAATGTTGGCATGAGTTTCTCTTGCTGGGGATCTGCTTACATTCTAAGGCACCACTATTTTTTTCTGAAAAAAAAAACAAAGAGAGAAATACAGTATTAGAAAATATCATTTGAAATAATAATGTTGAGTCCTAAACTTCGCAAATAGCTCCTAGTCATTAACTATTTAATAGCAAGAAAACAGATTAACTTAGATAAAAATAAGACCAAATCCAAAGAGAGAAAGTTTTAAATCAGATATGGAAAAATCCTCAGTCAAGTTAAAGGGAAACTCCTGAAAACCCAGTAAGAGCAGCAGCTGCTGCAGAAATGCCTGATTAAGGCTTTTAGCATTAAATTGATTTTTTTTATTAACCTGCTGCATTTCGATTTTACTTTTAAACAACTGCACTTTCCATAATGCCTGCAGAACCACCTGTGGCCATCTTGTGCACTTTGTGTGGCTTTTGCCACATGAATTATGCTAATGAGGGCTACCAACTCTGCCATTAGTTGGTAGCCCTCATTAGCATAACCTGCATGGTAGAAACTGCCTAAGGTGTGCAAGATAGCCGTGGACAGCTCTGCATGCATTATGGATGGCACGGTTGCTTAAAAGTAATATTGGAATGCAGCAAGGAAATAAAAAAAATAAATGTAATGCAAAAGTCCTAATTGGAATTTCTACAGCAGCTGCTACACTTGCAGGGTTTTCAGGATTGTCCCTTTAATACAAAAAGTTTTATCTACAAATTAATGTTTGTAATAGTGACTCAGTTTTACTAAGTTCTAATTTAGTATGTCATGAAAATGTATACATAGCCACATGGACTAGGCTATTAACTCATTACTTCCAGTAGGCTCCATATGAAGTCCAAACAATCCTTTGCTTATCCTGACACAAAATGGCCACTCAGGAGATAATGAAGCAAGTTTTATATTCCAACATGTGGCATAGAACATAGAACCATGAAAAATCATAAAAATGGGCTTCAAGTTCTAATCTTCATTGAGCCCTGCAGGAATGAGACTATTCCGTGTGAAGATCTGAAATGTCTCACACTGAAGTAGCCTGCTTTGACTGTCTCCTCCCAGTTTGTTATTCTTCATGTGCTCTAGTCCCATAAAGTGCTATGCTCTATGGTCACTGTTTTGCTTTTGCTAAAAGGGTAGTCCCACCAGAGTTTGCAAGTTTCTGTTACATATAGAATACATATGCTCTAAAATATGTTCTTTAAGTGGTCAATTGGTGGGACCCATGTAGGTCTTGTGACAGTTTCATCAGGGGATGTAAACTACAAAATTAGTAGAGCAACTAATAAATTCCCAAATATATTTTTTTTTTCAAGTGTGGGAAACCAAAAGGGTTAGCGTGTTGACAGTACAGGCATGTGCTTCAGTTTCCACATTTGTACATCCATTTGGTTTGGCTGGTAGCCAGATAAAGTATTGTGGCTGTGGTGATGACTGTCTAAACTGGCTGTGGACCAGGCTGTCATGCAGATTACTTGTGTGTTTGAAAGAAATTCTCAGTTTATCTCCAACTGCCATAGCTAGGGTATTGTCACTTTTCAAAATACTAAGAATAGTACTAGATGAGGCTAGTAGATAGTAGAATACTAGAATGTAGTACTAAATTATTGTATTTGACTTCTTGTATTTTTTACTAGTTTTATTGTTTAACTTTCTTCTTCTTCTTCCCTCTTCTCCAGGTCACATACGGAAACAAGCTGTTATTCGTTTATTATGTCTTTCCTGGTTAAAATTTTAAATCAATCAATCAATCAAATGGACCAATATTTATAAACAACACTACCTACTTGGTTGGCTAGCAGGTTATTCTGTTATGAGACAGCTTTGTTTTTGGTTCTCCCTCTGCCTGACTTTGGTTTCAACAGCGAGGTTCTACCAGTGTTGAGTGCTTTGTTGAAAGCTTTATCAACATATTTTTTCAATGTTCAGTATTTTTGTTTGAGTTTCTGTGATTGAGCCTTAAGGTTCTCAGTCTGAGAGCAGATCCTCCTGTATCTCAAAAATTTACCATATGGCATCTACTATATGAGACTCTTAGGGTGGCCTCTGTCTTCCCACAATAAGCTGTTAGTGGTCAATGGCTTACAATACCTTTTTCTCTGGACCCTGTGGTTTTGGAAATGATGGTAACATCCAGGAAGTTAAGGGTTTGGTTACTGCATGTACTAGTAAACCTTAGAATCTGATCATTCAAATTCAACCATTCTACAAAACTACCAGCTTTACCATAACACATAGACCACATTGTCTATATATCTCTTCTTTGCAAAAACACTGCATTAATGCACCAGTTAGGGTTCAGATTAAAGCAACAAAAGTAGGGAAATGTGGTGTTAGGGTTTTCAACCCTAACACCCCACCCCCACCCGCAAGCAGGAAAAGGAAAACATATATTAGGGTTTGAGGTCTCCTGAGTCTTGGAGAATCAGCAGTGGAGTCCTCCTTGGGGTTGCTAACCCTAATGCTCACTATCTCCCCTCAGCAAACAAGGTCAGATGTGATTTATTTTCTTCAGGCAGGGCCCACTGGGTCCTTTGTGAAGAAAACTACAACAGCTATTGCTGGCAACATATAGCCAGACATACTTTTGTACCTTTGAAGAGCGTATCAGTATGAGGCACTGGCTTGGGGCTGTATCTTGTGCTTCAGATAGGGGGCTATGAACCGGGGGATGAGCATTAGGGTTGACAACCCCAATAAAGACCCCACCACCGGTTTCCCCAATACTCTGGAGACCCCAAATCCTTATGTTCTTTTTCCTTTTTGCTGCTTGGAAGGTGGAGATGGGAGTTAGGGTTGAAACACTAATGCCACATTTCCCTACTTTTGTTGCATTAAGCTGAACCCTAACTGGTGCATTCAATTTTTCTTGCAACAAATATCCTTTCTTTTTGAGATAGTGATATTGTATCCTCACAGGTGTCAGCATGGCTCAGTTAGTAGCACATCCGCCTCTAGGCTAGAAGGTTGTAGGTTCTTGTCCCACACCGGTATTAGACTTGTACCTTAATGCTGGCACCCAAGTACAGTATTAGGGGGTGCTGTACTGTTGGGGTGTGCTATCCTTTGGATGAGACTTTAAACCGAGGTCCCTTCTATCCATCCTGGTGCTGTTTTGGTGGGTGTCCAGGTGGAAGTAAAAGAACCCAAGGCACTATTCACAAAAAGAGTAGGGAAATTTCCCCGGTCTCCTGGCCAATAGTCCTCTTCCCATAAAACCAGCTCATGCAATTGTCCAGGCTGTGTTTGGCTAATGATGTACAATATGGCTGCCACTACACATTCAGTCACTTCTCTACCATTCTAGTACTGCTTGTAAAGCCCTTTGGGATACATTGTGTATGAAAAGTGCCGTATAAATGTTGACTCTTTTTCTTCTATTTTGAGAAGTTAGTACTGTAGAACCCTCTTATAATGGACACGTTTGTGTAAGCAGGTTTTGTCCGCTAGAAGGGGTATCTGCTATATCCTAAAATCTTAAAATATTAAATTTCTTTGCCCCAGCCGATTCGAAAAAGTAAATATAACAACATACCCCCTCCTCTACCTACCAAGGGTATGGGGACTGCTATTTGCTGCTGATTGGGGACTGAGCAGTAAACAAGATTGGTGAGATGTTGCTGTACACTTCCAATGCTGACTGGGGAATCAGGGAGCAGAGTAGCAACCATCAAAGGGGAGGAGGGGGAGTTTACACAGACAGACTGTGGGAGCTAGAAATCCCAGGGTATGGACTCTACAGAAGGGACAGGACAGGAAGATGGTGGAGGGGTTTCCCTGCATGTAAAGGAGGGGATCTGAGCAATGGTTAGTGGGGGCAGGGATGGATCAGCAGAGACGCTATGAGTCACTTAAGCAGAACAGAGGGAGAGGCAATGATGGTAAGAGTGGTCTACAGACCACCAAATCAAGGAGAGGAAGTGGATAAAGAGATCATTAGTGAAATACAGGAGATAGCCAGGAAAGGGGAAATAGTGGTGGTGGGTGATCTGAATCTACCAGACATGGACTGGGAAATCCTGGCAGCATCCGCAGAATGGAGTAGGAAGCTGCTGGAAGAGATGCATGAATTGTTTATTTGCCAGCTAGTCGGAGAATCTACTTGAGGGGGGCATACTAGATCTGGCAATGACAAACAGGGATGGGGTCGAGGAGGTGAACATTGGTGAAAATTTAGGAGACAGTGAGCATAGAACAGTAAGCTTTAAAATTAGAAAAGGGTAAGAGCATATCTACCACTAAGGTGCTAGACTTTAGGAAGACAGATTTTAGGAGGATGATAGAAATTGTGCGGAAGGATCTAAGAGGAAAGGAGAACTTGGATGATGTAGAGGAGCTGTGGGGGGAATTAAGGGAGGAATATTGAAGGTGACAGAACTATGCTTTACGATGGTTAGCAAAAATAAGAGGGAAAGGAAACCACTTTGGTTCATAAAGGAAGTGAGGGAAGCAGTTAGGGAGAAAAGGAGGGCATTCAGGCCATATAAACCCTCACAAAATGAGACAGACAGACAGAGGTACTGTATATAAGGAAAAACAGAGAAACAAGGAAAATAATCAGAAGGGCAAAGGCAGATATGGAGAAGTATATAGCAAGGAAGGCAAAAAGGGGGCTAAGAAGTTTTTCAGATATGTGAGTGACAGCTGGCTCAGTGGTGCTGAGGGTTGAGGCACTGGACACCATACCTCGTGCCACGCTGGTGACCCATGTTCAGGAACAAGCACAGGTCACCAGGGGTTGGTAGGGTTGGAGAAGGACTAAGCATCCGGAGGACTGCTCTCCATCTCCAGGGAGGGGGTGCATCAGCAGTCAGTGTATGGCTGCCTCCTGGTGGAAGCTGGGAGGCAACATCACTGACACTGCAGAAACTAGGGGCTGGAGGAGGCAGACATTGGGAGGAGCGCATATGGAAGCGTGCACGCTCCATCCCTTGGAGTCACTGCATGCCACCTTGAATAAGGGAGCTACTCTGCAGAAAATCCCTGGCAGCATGAAGGCTGCTTGCTGGTGCTGCTGTGGTCCTGCACCAGGTAGTTCCCTCCTGGGATCCACACTCCTGGTCTCCATGGTGATCAGACAGACTGAGAGGGGCACCAGTGGGGAGGTCAAGAGCTTTTCCCGGCACCAGGGTGGCGGCGACCTAGCTGGCTAGATGTGGGGGGGAGTATCCAAAGTCACAACCTCCTCCCAAGCCATGGAATACAAATAAATAAATAAATAAATAAAGATGTGTGAGTGACAGAAGGAAGGGGAGGATGGGGATTGTTAGACTCAAGGGGGAAGGAGGGAATTGGTAGAAAGGGTTATAGAAAAGGTTAACATTCTGAATGACTACTTCACATCAGTCTTTATGGTGGAGGAGGGGAAAGGGTTGGAGTTGAAAATCAGGGGAAGGGGGACAGGGAAATGGACTCAAGTCCATTCACAGAGGATAGGACATTGAAGGAACTAGAGAAACTGCAGATGGAAAAAGTGATGGGCCAGAATAGGATTCACCCTAGAGTGCTCAAA
Source organism: Neoceratodus forsteri (assembly GCA_016271365.2). Lineage (NCBI taxonomy): Eukaryota > Metazoa > Chordata > Ceratodontiformes > Ceratodontidae > Neoceratodus > Neoceratodus forsteri. Next base: position 235,405,719 of record CM028132.1, on the reverse strand, counting down.
GAGCTGAAGCAGGAGTTCGTGGCACCACTCACATGGATATTTAATCTGTCACTGGTCAAGGGAAGGGTTCCTAGGGACTGGAGAAGGGCTGTGGTGGTGCCATTACATAAAGGGGGGGAGGAAGGGAGGAACTGGGGAATTACCACCCCATTAGCCTAACCTCCATTATAGGTAAGCTAATGGAGACCCTTATTAAGGAAAGGCTAATTAAATATCTGGAGGCAGATGGCCTCCTGGATGTCAATCAGCATAGATTCACAGGAGGTAAGTCCTGTCAGACCAACCTGATTGAATTCTTTGACAGAGTTATGATGATATGGGACCAGGGTAGGGCGGTGGACATGGCCTACCTGGACTTCAGGAAGGCCTTTGACACCATCCCCCACAGGAGACTGGTAGGCAATGTAGGCAGCTTGGGAGTGGGTAGCAAGCTCACAAAATGGGTAGAGCATTGATTAGAGGGGAGGACACAGAGGGTGGTGGTAAATGTGGTGCACTCAAAAGAGGAAAGGGTGACGAGTGGGGTTCTGAAGGAGTCAGTGCTGGGACCCACGCTTTTCAGCATGTACATTGGGGACATTACAGAGGGTCTGTGTGGAAAGGTTTGTCTGTTTGTGGATGACATGAAGATCAGTAATAGGGTGGATATGGGGAGGTAGTATGGTGGAGGATCTGGTAAGGTTGGAGGAGTGGTGAGAAAGGTGGCAGCTGCAATTCAATGTGAAGAAATGCAGAATTATACATATAGAGTGTAAAAACCCTAAGGCAAAATACTGGCTTGGGGGGGAACTGGAGGCAACAGATCAGGAAAGGGACCTGGGGATCACTATTTTGAATACCCTAAAACTTCAGAGTCAGTGTGACAAGGCAACAGGGAAAGCACTCAGAATTCTGGCATGCATAGGGAGGGTCTTTACAAGTAGGAGAAGGGAGGTGATCATGCCACTATACAAAACCATGGTCAGACCTCACCTGGAATATGGGGTTCAGTTCTGAAGGCCATACTTACAAGGGGATAAGGACTGGCTGGAGATGGTCCAGAGAAGGGCTACCAGAATGATAAGTGGGCTGCAGGAGAAGTCATACGAGGAAAGACTGGGTGAGCTGGGCCTGTACACACTGGAGGAAAGGATGGAGAGGGGAGGATATTTTTGAAACATTCAAGTACTTGAAAGGCATAAACAGGGTGGGGGATGATAACATCTTCAGATTGAGGGAAAACAAATCCACTAGGGGGGCATGCATTAAAACCAGAAGGGAGCAGATTTAGAGGTGACATTGGAGGGAAATTCTTTACTGAGAGGGTGGTGGAGCCGTGGAACAGACTGCCAGAATGGGTGGTGGGGGTTGATTTAGTGGACAAATTTAAAAGAGCTTGGGATACACACATGGGCCTTACCAACAGAGGGCAGACCAAAAGGGGAGGTCGGAGGTCTTCCAGGAGTGGGGGGGGGCCTGGGGAAGACTAGATGGACCATGGAATCTTTTTCTACCGACAAATTTCTATGATTCTATGATAATCTCCTGGAATCAGGTGTCAGGTATTAGGCTTTAGGTGATATGAGTGATGTCTTTATTGTGCCAGACAAACCAATTGAACAATAAGGGAATGATTAAGTAGGCTGTTATTTATTTATTTATTGAATTTTGATGACCGCGTAGGTCCACAGGGCCCCGGAGGTCCCTTTTTCAGGGGCGACCCGAGAGTTACAGGACAAGTAGGATACACAAGTAGTAACAGATGTAGGCTATAGCATGTACAGGTATCATAGAGCAGTGAACATATTGCATTAACAGGTTACAGTGATTAGCAAGTGTGAACAATGGAGGAAAGCCAGGGCAACACCTAGGTTGCATTTATCCGAGTACAGTAAGTTAGGAGGAGAGTCAGTAGAAAAGGATTGAGGATGAGGTAAGTGCTCAGGCTGGCGAGTAGGAGGGAAGTGTCAGTTAATATAGCATTGACATTGACTCATGGTGAGCATATGTGCCTTGAGTCTTGTTCAGAAGCTCGCAGGTGATGAAGCTTCCCATACCTCCAGAGGAAGGTTGTTCCACAGGGAAGGGGCAGTGTGGGAAAAGGACATGCCCCCCTGCCTTAGTCATTACCCTAGGAACTTTGAGAAGAGTGTGGCCTGAGGTCCATAGGTTGTGAGGATTTCACTTGGCAGTTATGAGCCCTGAGAGGCTTGAGGAGGGGGGCTGGGATAATGAGCGTATGTGCTAGGCAGAGCACTGGGTACCTGAGATGGGCTTTGAACGAAGGCCAGCTGATAAGTGCTAGAGGGTCACAGTGGTGACTCCTAGGGTGGGACTGAGTGGCGAAGTGGACCACCTTGTTGTACAAGACCTGTAACTTACTGAACTCAAGCTTGACCATTCCCTGAAGTATCAGGGCAGCGTAGGTGAGGACACACGAGGCAATGGCAGTCCTGGCTTCTGGGATCAGCTGATCTTTTGAGGCAATAAAGGGTACCAAGTTTACCATGAGTGATTTTGATGACTTGGTCAACATGTTGTTTTAGAGTGAGTCCTTGGCCCAAAGTAAGGCCAAGGTATTTTGTGGAGGCCACCACTTCTAGTTTGTTACCCGCCCTGGAAGTGAGTTGCAGGTGTTGTGTTCTGTTTAGGCCAAGGGATCTAGGTCCGAACAACATGGACTTGGTTTTGGTGGTATAGAGGACCATTTTGTTCTTAATAAGCCAGTCCTCCAAAGTGTGTAGGTCCTCTTAGAGGGATGGACCTAGGTCCCCCAGGTTGTCCGCAGATCTATAAATCACAGCATCATCAGCATACTGAATTACAGCACTGCTCCCGCAGTGGTTGTACAGATCATTTATAAACAGGGAGAAGAGAAGGGGACCAAGTATGGACCCTCGTGGTACTCCCTTCTTTAGGGGCAGTGGATCAGAGATCTTGTCCTTCCACTTGTCCCTCTGAGAATGACCGGTAAGGTAGCTTTTAAACCACCTGAGAGCATGAGGGTCCAGGCCTATGTTACATAACTTGTGAAGTAGGAGTCAGTGGTCAACCAAGTCGAAGGCCTTGGAGAGGTTGATGAAAACCGCTAATGTGTTGGACCCTGCATCAAGTTCCATAAGCATATCCGCAGTGAACTTAGTTAGAGCGGTGAATGTCCCATGTTTAGCTCTCAACCCATGCTGGGCTGGGGAAAGAAGCCGGTGTGCATCAAAGTATTCTCGGATTTGACTGTATATCAGTTTTTCCTGGATTTTTGCTAGGGTGCAGAGCAGGGAGATGGGTCTGTAGTTCCCAATGGGTTCTGTAGGCCCGCCTTTGTGAATGGGAACCACGTGAGTGTGTTTCCACAGCTCTGGGACAGTCCCTTCTAGAAGGGACCTGTTTATGAGCCAGGTGAGGGATCTTGCGAGTGCTGGAGCACTGTCCTTGAGCAGTCTGGCTTAGATACCATCAGGCCCTTCTGATCCTCTGGTTTTCAGGGACTTTAGGAGGTTGAGGACTTCTTTAACCTTCACTAACCTCAGATGAAAGGATGGGCAGTCAAGGTTAGGAGGTTCCAGTGTGTAGGACTTGTTGTTCGTCACTGGGAGACCAGCCTTGTAATCATCAAGGTTAGTGAAGTGGCGATTGAGGGCCACAGCAATGAGGGTCCTGTCACTTAGTAACTGCCCATTGGCCACAATGGGGCCTGGGGCGGTCTTGCTTTTTCCCTTTAACAGCTCATTGATGTGAGACCAGAATAACCTTAGATTGCCTAGGTTAGTTTTCTGGAGGTGATTGACGTAGGCTCTTTTTGCCAGTTTGACTGCATGCTTACTTCGGTTACTAAGAGCTTTGTACGTCTCAAGGTCAGCTAGGTGTGAGGAGCACTTGAACTTTTCCAGGCTTTTTCATGGAGGATCAGCAGGGCCTTTGGGGGGGAGTGATCCACTTATAGCAACTGCCTTTAACTCGATGGGTCTTCAATGGAGCAATGAGGTCAGCAGCCCTCATGAGAGATTTCTGGAGGAAGGCGACGGCCCCATCCAGGGTAGGGAGACATCGTATCGGGCTCCAGTCAGTGTTACTGAGAAAGGTATTATATTGCTCGGGTGAGAATTTAAAGTAGTCCCACATTGTGAGGGTTCTAGATTGAATCCTGTCTGCCCTGTTCTTCCAGACACCGAAGATGGGTGAGTGGTCACTCAGGGCATAGGCCATAATGCTTGCCAACTGTATGTTCTTTGGGTTTGACACCAGAGCCCAGTTGAGGGTGGAGTGCCTTCCTGTTCTATGATTTATTCTGGTGGGTTCAGTGATTGTCTGGACATGATTTACCTCCTGTAGCAAGCCATTGATGGATGACTTTGACTTCTGGGCCCAGTTTAGGTTAAAGTCCCCCAGTATGAGGAGTTCAGATGTGACATCATTGGCTAGGGCTTTAGCGAGTGTCTCTAGGGATTGGAACGCATTCTTAGGGGGGCTGTATACACACACCCAATGCTTAGGTGCTTAGCACCGCCTAGGGTGAACCGTATAAAGATCGATTCATTCTCAGGGCACGTGCTGTGCTGCATGCAGATTTGGGAGGAGATTAGGGTGTCCTTCACATAGATGAGCACCCAACCCCCCCAGTTATCCTGTCTTTTCTGTAGTGGACGTACCCTAAGGCAGCTACCTCGTGCTCGAGGACATAGGGTTTCATCCAGGTCTCCGAGACTGCTAGTACATCTGGTCTATAGAGGGCAAGCCACGCTTGAACTTTGTGTATCTTCGGCCGAAGGCTGCATATGTTCATATGAGTGATCCGCAACCCCTTCGAGGATAGCCAGGGCTGGTCCTGGAGGGAGAATATGGAGAGGTTTGCAATTACAGGGCCCGGGTTCGGTTGGATATCGCCCGCAAGAATCAATAAAGTTGTTAGCAGTAGACGTAGGGTTTGGGTGAGAGAGGGGAGCCTCACTTTGCTGGGTATTCTCCTTGTCTGGAGAAGTGACCTGTAGCAAATGCCTTTTCTTGTGAATTCGTAGGTGACTTGGAGGGAGATTGTGTAACAGGAGCATAGAGGGGCTTACAGTGGCCACTATACAGAGGTTGCTGAGTTTGGTATAAATAGGATTTTTAACATTATGGGCATAGCTTTTGACTTTTGGTAAGGCAGATCTGTCCACTATAAACTGGTGCCCACAACAAAGGTGTCCGCTTTAAGTGGGTCAGACTTTAATAGAAAACCAACAGCTGCACTGTGACAAGCTGCACCAGGAGAATAATTATTAATTGTTTTTCTTACATTCTTCTTGCTGAGAAAATTCAGGTATGGTGTGTTGTAAGGCAGGAGAAGATGACGAATTGGAGGCAGATTTCATTGGGATATGTGAATTCAGTTATGCAGCACAGTTCCCTTACCTGTATAAGTAGGGGTTCCTGGGAAACAGACAATGACATAATGAATCCTTTGGGAAGAAGCACTCAACTGTGCCTGTCTACCAGAAGAGATAATTATAACAAGATTGCTAATCATCTGTAGCCAGTTGCTGGGTAGTAATTTTGTCTAGAAATGCTGTGCCAAGAACCTTGTTTTGTTTTCTGTGAGCAAACTGCAAAATATACCAGAAAGCTTACTGTTATCATTGTGTCTTGGGTTGTTATTATAATTGGTCCCACCACAAACACCACAAAACCATCCTTACAAAATTGGCTACTCCTGCCTTGAACTCTCTGTGAAATTTCCAAAGGGGGATTTGAACCCAGATGCAGTTGTATCAGTAACAGTCAGGTGGGTCACTGGTATTTTAAAAGACAAATAATCTTATCCCAGCTTCTAGGGTAAGAGCTAGGCATAACACCAGGATTAAGGTGTCATAGCTTGTGGTTCTAATGAACCCAGTCAACGTAGCAGTATGGAGTCAATAATTGCAGAACTTTTAACTAAACATAAGCTAGATGGGTTCTGTAAAGATGCCCCAAGGGCAATGGACCCCTGGGACTATTATAAGGAACACTGGGCACTATGCACTAATGGGTGGGTTATACACACCTGCGGTGCATACCCCACTTATGTACCTATGTGGCCCTGACAGGTGCAGGGTGCATGGTATGCATGACCACATGCACCCGTGGGGCACCTGTCAGTGGCACACACCCTCATTACACAGGGTTGCATGGCCAGTCATGGCAGAGTCATGGACCGTGGTGGGCATCTAGTTGAATGCCCATACCGGGTCCCGATGTGGATCCCTTGTGCCCATGCAGCAGGCACACAGTCTAGGAGAATGCTGCATACTGCAGCAACAGCAGACTGCCCACTGGACACTCACCCGAGCAGCTGCCCCAGCCATGCCCTGCAGTCTAGTGGGCTGGGGAGGCATGGGTGTCCATTGCTCAGTACCACCACACCCAGTGCCTGGAGAACATGGGGGCATGTTCTGGGTTGTGCCTGGTCTCAGCTGGCATACCCGATGCCCCCTGAGCCTGGCACTATGTGGCTTAGTGAATGCCACGTAATGCAGGCACATCCCTGGTGTGGTACCCCACTAGTGGCTTGGGCAGTGGATGCATATATGGCGTGTGCGCCCTTTGTGAATACCACCGGGTGTCCACAGGACCCCAGCTGCTCAACATTCACACTTAAGGTTATGTGGCATGTAGACAACTTTACCGTTGGTGCATAGGGCCCAATTTGAACAATGGAAGACTGATAAAAAAAAAAAAATCAGAAAATGCAGAAGGCAATGTGTTTTCAGGCACTGTGTTTAATGAAGTCTACATTACAAATTTACCATGATTCAGATAAGAAAACGTGTGCTAGGCTTGAATCTGAAAATGAAAATCTTAGCAGATTGATGATTTGGCAGATGAGTTAAAATAGAACAGAGTTATGCTTTGTTCACTATCAGACCACCAGTCAGCTTTGTTAAGCCTGGTTAGTGACTTAGAAACTGAAAACACAAAACTGGCTGTGTGTGTTAACAATCTTCACACATAGCTGGAAGAACTTAAAATAGCCTACAGCCTACAGACTTCAAAGCAAGCAAATTACAAAACTTAATCAGGGAGCACCTATTCAGCATGACCACTGCCGAGAAGTAATAGAGAAACTTAAACACATCTTAGCCAGACACAAGTGTGCCATAGCTGCTGCTGGCCAGGCACCCCAGGACATAGATAGTGAAGATGAGATAGACTGGGGATTTTTAGAATGGGAAGCTGAAAATTACAAACAAGAATAGTATGAGACCCCTGAGAGTATGGAGGAGAAAACTCCTTTACATCTCTATACCGCATCATCCAAACCAGCCACACCATTTCACATTACCTTCAGTTCTAGGAAGCTTGAAAACCTTAAAAAGACACATGACCTCATAGAAAGAGTCATGGGGAGAGGGAGATACACGGATGTACCCACATATTATGTAACCAATTTAACCAAGAAGCGTAAATCCACTGACCCTCAGCCACCCTCATCCTCCACTCTCAAGCCAGGCAGTTATGAGGATGTGGGTTCTAGCTAATTTGACAATGAAGAACAGGTTTCTATGGTCAATCAGGTGTACCCAGACCTAACGTCTGCAAGAGCTGGCATGACTGAAAAGTCAGTCCCCTCAGGACCACCTGCCCCTTCCGAGGAGGATGAAGCCACAGGGACAGTCAAACCAAACCCTGTGATGCCCATGATGACCACAATGTCAAACAAGGAAAAGAGGGAAGGAGTGAAAACCATACAGCTTTCAGTATACCCAGGCGAATCGGTAAATCATCAGTCTTAGTTTTTGAAGGGCAGTCATGAGTGATCATCATTAATCAACAAATGTTACCATAAGATCATCAAAGGAGATTATTATCTGAGACCATCATCTAGATCATGATTTAATCATCAAATGAACTTTGAAATCCTCAACCAATGATTATTGATTATTTTTATAAACTTAAATCAGCATGATTATTGTTGATGATCTGTGGATGGTCAAGTGATGGTCATTGATGATTATGTTAGTTCAGTACTATAAGATTGCAAGTAGCAGAAGTAATCATTAAAGTTTTGTTTGTTGCAATTATGAAAATATGAATGTCACATATCAGCAAGGACAAATTCATTATCACTTATAATGTTAATCATGTGAAGTCAAGTTTTAATTCCATTAGGACGAGTACATGCAATGTCTGGTATAGTATACACATTTGCATACCTAATTTGCATATTTCACAAGCACAGTTTATGGACCAAAGCAATGATAATTTTTATTTTTAAATTAATTTGCATTCACAACATTAGTTTGAGGACTATTAGGAAAGGTTTTGAGCATAAACCAGGTACTTTTATGAACTCACCACAACCATAGAAGGAACCACTTAATGGGGCTATATAAACCAATATAAATCTTTTTAGCTGCAATAAGATGTGAGGTATCAGAGTAAGTAAAACTGAAATCAGTAGGCTTCTAGAGAAGAGTTATCATAACTGATTATTCCAATAAAGATGTCTAAACATGAGGTAAATTACAAAAGTTAAGATATATTAATTTTTGTTTTAATTTATTACTGTAATCTTGACCATGGGCAATCATGAACAATCATGATAAAATGAGATCATCGTTAATCACAATTATCATTTCCATAACTTCATGGTTTTTGATTGGCAGCCATTTAAAGTTGATCTTTAATTATTAATTATGGTCAAAATGATGGTTTTTGAAGCTTGAACATGATCTTTGGACATAACTGATAATGATCATTCATGAGTCATCATTATAAAATTTACTGCACAAGATGGCACAGTTCATCAAATACCAACCAGGCATGGACCCATTGCAACACATTTTGTTGGTGGGTAAAATAGCATCACTTAATAGTGTGGATGATAAGAAAACAGTTAACTTCTCCTTTCTTTGTTAGATCCACTGACATACAATGCTTTAGATTTTAAATGTAAAACTGCTGACTGTGAGTGGAAGGATGTTAAAGACAATTTTCTTAAAATTACAGGATACAAATCTGGCAATACCCTCAATAGAACATCACACTGCACTCAAAAGCCAAAAGACCACCCTCAGACATAGCATCAAAGAAAGTTTGCTATTTTCAATGAAGTTATATGGGGGGAGGCTCTAAATCAGGATAGTTTATCAGAGAGGCACCAAGACCAAAACATTATGTTGTTCATATATTGGTGCCAAAAACAATTAGCAGACCCTTTGTAGGTATGGTGGGTACAAGGAGAGCACAAACTAGAACATGTTCTTAATAAGGCAGCGTCAACTTGAGGAAAACCTAAGAGAAGACAAAAAAAAATCCAAGGTAGCAGCAGTCTAGGACAAAAAAGATCAACAATCTACCTGGACTAATGAAGACAAAAGTGATTATAAGGGTAATCAAAAGCGGGGAAAGAATTATAGTCCTAATTGGAAAAGGAAACAAGGGAGGAGCCCCAACAGTGGACTCGACAGAGAAAAAGGGGATTACAAAAATTCAAACAGAGAGGATGTTGACAATCTCACACTATTGCCACAGGGACTTATAGACATTTAGAAAATGGGAAAACAATATGCTGCTACTGAAAACAACTCCAGGAATACTGGACATAAAGTATAGGAATTTCAGGCCTCAGTAGAACTTGTTTCAGCTCTGCATCTGGAAATTGGGGATGCCCAACTATAGAAGCATTGGTCAGAGGCTGCCAATGCATCTTTTTGATTAATACAGGGATTTATAAACTGGCAATAGAGGACCTATACAATCAGGGTTAACAAATGCTTGATATTAAGGTGGCCAAAAGAGTAATGCTAAAAGTTTTACAACAAACCCCTGAACTTTTTAATGAAACCTCACCCCCTGTGCCACAAACTTTTGTAGAAAGCTGAATTCTGTCCTCTGTTGACATAGGGGCCACTTAGTGGACTCACTGCAACTTCTGTACCAGGGACACTACTTAATAATGTTTAATTCATGCACATACCTGTTGTGTTTAATCTGTCACACTGTGATATGATGGAGTATGGCCCCTACATGGGCACAAAAGTTTAAATGTTGTACGCACACATTTTGTTAGATGTTATTGCCACTCATCAGGCTAATGCTTGAGATCCATTTTCATACCAACCATTTTCAATGGGGAATGACACATACCACTCCAGACAACATTACAGCCTGGATAGACTGATGGGTATAGTCTCAAGTTTATTTGGTTCTGGGATGTTGATCTGGAATAGGGCTGACATTGAAACTTTTAAAGAAGGACTCTTGCTAAAAGTGGTACTGTGCAGAATTAGAATAAGCATACCCCCAATTGATCTCATACCAAAAATTAGATGTCCACATTACTTCATTATAAAGTTAAGAGCTATTTTGTTACCCTGATTTCACTATCTGTTCAAAAAAGCCTGTTTCAGTAAAGAGCTGATGAAGATGTCATCTCCTGAACTCACAGTCTAGTCTTCCCTGTCAGCAAGCTTATAAGACCTGTTTCTTCAAAGTTTTAATGATTGTGTGCAATAGTTTTCAAAAGTAAAACAGGCAGCACCATACAAAAAAACATTGCTATAAAGACTATGTGTGGTTCAGGTTTTGTAACAAAGTTGATAAATTTGTATTTTTGTAATGCCTTTTTTGGTGTGGTCCATTTCTCCAGGGTTGCTGGATGCTGAGTCAGCATGCCTCCAGACTACTGATACCATTTGAAGTACTACTCAACTGTGCCTGTTAGGAAGTTGTATTGCTGCTGGTATTGTAATGTTGGTAACTACATTGCTGTTTGTCAGTGACTGCTTTACATTGAGTTTTAATAGGGGCCTTATATGTATTAATTCCTGCAAGCGGTGGAAGTGTTAGCCCTGGTAAAATGATCATTTTAACTTAGATTACAATACTGATAAGCCTGAAAGTAGGTCAAGTAACAGCCTGACAGGGAGAAAACATTGGGCTGGCTAAATTAGAAACTCCTACTAAGGTTTCAAAACAGCATTACCTCGCCACCCTCAATAACAAGGAAACAGAATAATTGCTTTAAAGTGCTATCCTGAGGAATCAACTCAATTTAATGACAGGTGTGAAGGATCCTAGCCTTTCACCACATCAGAAAGTTATTCAGTCTGCAAACCACATAGCAGTGTGCTATGACCCAGCATCCAGCAACTCTGGAAAAAAAGACCACAACAAAAAGACACAAAGAAAGTGTCAACTTTGTAACAAAACCTGAAACACACATAGTTTTTAAAGCAATGTTTATTGAATGGTGTTGCCTGTTTAACTTTTGAAAACCATTGCACATGATTTTTAAAGATTTGTCAAAACAGGTCCTATAAGCTTGCTGACAGGGAAGACTAAACTGAGTTCAGGAGATGATATCATCAGCAGCTGTTCACTGAAACTGGATTTTTTGAACAAGGAATGGATTTTGGGTTGCAAAATGACTTGTAACTTTTAAACAATGTAATTCAGAAATCCGATTTTTGGCTTCAGGCTGATTGGGGCCTTGCTAATGCAAATTCTGAATTTATTGATGCCAGAAATTTTGACTATAGTCCCTCTTTAAAAGACACATCAGTTATTTTGAGCATCAGTCTGCTGAGACTGGTTTAAACCCTGCTTTTCAGGGCATTGAAGGACTCACAACAGAAGAACATTACATTGTTTATGTTCTGCACAAGATAGCATGTTAGTTTTCTGAAACACAATCAAAGGTTAATTAATTAATGTAAACAATAGAAAAGCTCAGTATCAGTTTATGGGAAAATAAATAATATGCACAGCGTATGGCAATTATGTTTTGGCAATGATTACTCATTTGCTTAAGGATGTGGCATCAGGGCACTTCCCAGATCTCATCTTTGACAACTATCTGGCCAAATGGTATTTCTCAAAATGTGTAACCAGAAGACAATATGTCCATTCAGGTTGCCTTGAGACCTGTCAGAGGTTTTCCTTTGTGACAGCCAGGAATCTGGGTTATGTGGCCTTGCATCCCAGCCAAGGTATGAGCTATTCTAGCAAGTCCTGTGTTAGGCAGGATACCTTGTATATATCTTTCACAGTTTTTCTGCCTGTATTTGACTCTGATATGGCTCTTTTTGTCAAACTGGCTGCAGTCCATTCTGTGGGTCACTTGGAAGATGACATGAAGATGGGTGATGGCCGCCGGGCAAGGCATGCTGCCAATTTCTCTCCTTGACTGAGTCTAATGTTTCATCATTTTAACATTTGTTTTAATAGTTTTTTGCTTTCTGCTTTACTTGTTCACTCATTCTTTCATTTACCACTCTCACTCACCCCATTGTTTTTGTCACCCGCTTTGTTCTGCCCTATCCTGCTACATTTCTTTTTTGAAGTCGCTAGCTAGTTAGGGCTTCTGAGTGAGGTAGTAAGTTCTTTGAATGCAAACAGAATTGTCCTGAATGATTTGGTTGTGAACTCAAGACTCATTTGAATGGCCCCATTATTGCTCGATTAAATCTAAGATTAAACCTGGGACTTATGCCTGAAATCCGCCCATTTAACTCTGAGTACTTTTTTGAAAAGGATAAGAGTACTTTTGAGAGTGGATAAGATTTTTTGTCTGCTGGTGGAAATTGGGATTACTGAAGAGAGGATAGAGGAGCGAGAATCTACTTGGAGGAAGCTGTTGTACGAAGTGGAGCCTACTTTGGTTGAGTTGGTGGAACCTGGGAGTATCACAAAAAAGAGAATGTGAAGGAGTGAGAGCTACCTGGAAGAACTTGTGGTATGAAGTGGAGCCTGCCTTGGATGAGTTTTAATTTGAGCGTAGTTCTGAGTCTGTACTTTGTGAAGTTGGCTGTCGGTGATACGAGTGGCCATATCCCTGTTGGACGGCCAGATGGCTGCCTTTGCTTCCACATGGGGGGAACAGGCCCTAGACTGGCCAGTGAATTGGCTGATGAACCTGTAATTCTCCTAAGTCCTCAGGGTTTGGCCACAGGTGTGGCTGCTTCCTGAGTTTTGAAGGTGGTGCAGTAAATATTTCCAGTTGTGGGCGTGAGTAGGGGAGTTTGGTGGGCTATGTTGTGTTACCGATTGCTAATATGAATTGTTGGCCAGTCTCTGCCTAAATTTGACTCCCAATTGGATTACCTGCACTGCTTGGACTTTTCTTCCTGACTTGGCTCTGGATGTGGGATCTTAATTTTTTCCTTCTGAACAGTGAGTGTCCTTTCTTCGTGTGGTATCCCGGTGGTGAGAGGACCTGGGTGTCCACATTTACTTACTTTTTGTTAACTGTGTAAAGAAGAAAGAAGACCTTTTGGATATTTATCTTTACTGTTTTACTTTTAAGTCGATCTGGATCTTTAATTGTGGGTAGTGAGGGTGCTCTGACTCTCTCCACTCCCAGGTTGTGAGAGGTCCTGGGGGTGGAGGGAATTTACAATTCTTCTGCTTGTCCAGTGAGAGGGGACTGCTGGAGATTTCCTTCTGATTTTGTTTTATTTACAGTTAATAATTATTTTTATTTTTTAATGTATTCCATGAGCTAAGTGTTGTTTGGAAGCATCCATATAGTGTGGGGCAAAGATTTTAGTTTTGGATTTTATTTGTTTTGGTTGGGTAATTTGTATGTCTTTTATTTATTTGTTTATTTTGTTTAGTTAAGATTGGACAATTTTATTATTGTCTGTTTGGGGTTTACCCTTGGGGTCAGTTACCTGGATATTGTGTGTTTCTTTTTGGTGTTGGTTAGACTTGAGGATGTGTAGGCCTCCCCTGCCAGCTGTGCACTATTCGTTCTCTGCTCTTCACTCCCTCAACCCATTTTTTTCCCCTCCACTGATGTTATCAACTTACCAGTGCTGTTGAGCACTGGGTATTGTTCATAAGAGGGGAGGTGGGGACAGGTGTGGACATCAGAGGATAAATGAACAGGTCTCTCACATCAGGGTTGTTAGGTCTAGAAGATACCCTGGGGTGAAATGGATTCTGGAGTGTGGTGCTCCATGTTTAGTCCCCATACCCAAGGGCACTACCATTTTTGGTAGACAGGTAGCCAGAGCGGCCCTAGAAACCCTTCCAACTCAAGCGGTGTTATGCAATGCCAGATCCATTAAGAATAAGACTGCAATTATTGCAGATCTTATTGGAACAACTGATCTAGCATGCACCACTGAGACCTGGCTGGATGAAAATGCTGGCCCCATATTGGAGGCAGCAATTCTGGCTGGGTACTCAGTGATACACCACTCGAGATTGGATCACAGGGGGGTGGGGGTGGCGGGCTGTTTCAAGACCGAGTTGAGCCTTACGGGTGTACCAACTGAGGAGATCGAATCCTTTGAGAGTATCATGGTGGCAGGTGTAGGTTGTAGGATAGCTATCTACTGTCCACCCAGGGATGAGAGGTGATTCCTACAGGAAGTAGTGGACTTTGTGGTCGACATGGCACTGCAGTCACCCAGACTGATGGTTCTGGGTGACTTTAATGCCTGGGTCGATGACAGACTCTGGCAATTTGGACAACACTTCCTCCAGCTGATGACTTTGCTGGGCCTTACACAGATTTTTACCTCTGCCACCCATAAACACTGTCACTCTCTGGATTTGGTTTTCCTCCTGGAGAGTGAGGCCTCCGATATGAGGATGGAATCTGTCAGTTGGTCCGATCATTGCACTGTGAGGTTCAACTTTTGTGCCCCCCTTGGTAGGCCTGCCCCTGTGGAAATGGTCAGTTACCTCCCTTTATGGGAGGTGAGTCCTGAAGGCCTGATGGCGGTGACAGACCTCTCGGAGTTTCTGGTGGCCAGCATTAGTTGAGAGACCTTGGTTTTGACCTATAATAAGGCCATCTCTGTGGTCCTGGACTCAGTTGTTCCTGTCCATGTTCGTCCTTTCCCCCTTCACCCTCGGGCCTCTTGGTGCTATGGGTCCTTGAGAGAGCTGCGGCAACTAGGACACAGGTTAGAGCGAAATGGCAGAAATCCACCCTAGATGCCAACCACCTTAGATTGGTAGAGCATTGTCAGGCATACCGATCAGTGATCTCCCATAAGAAGGCAGAATTTCTGTCCGGAGAGATTGCTGCCACTCAGAATCGACCAGCTCATCTTTTCCAAACTGTGGACAGGTTGGGAAACCCATCCTGTCTATAGTTCCAAAGACCTTTTTCGCAAGTGAAGTGAGATGAGCTTTCTCAATTCTTTGCGAATAAGATGGCCAACATCAGGTCGGAGATCCTCTTGACGCGCTCTGTGGGGGCTGCTGGTGATCGGTGCTTGGTAACGTCACCTCGTGCTTGCTGGAGTTCCTCTGACCTATCGGAGTTCATGGATGTTATGAGGATTATCCAGAGTATGTGCCCTATGTTCTGTAGTTTGGATCCAGGTCCAACCTCCCTGATTATGGGATGTTGTGAGATTATTTGCCCAGTCCTGACGCAGATAGTCTGGTGCTCCCTTGATTCAGGTGAGTTCCCAAGCTCCCTGAAGGAGGCAGTGGTAACACACCTCTTGAAGAAAGCTACATTGGACACCGACTCTCTGGCTAACTGCAGACCAATCTCTAACCTTCCCTTTATAGGGAAAATTATTAAGAAATTAGTGGTGGTACAGTAGGAGAACCACTTAACCATCCACAACATTTACGAACCTCTCCAGTCCGGTTTTCAAAAGAGACATAGTACCGAGACCATGCTGGTTCGGGTTCTCAATGATCTCCTGATGGCAAGAGATCAGAGATGCCGCTCCATCTTGGTGCTCCTTGATCTCTCTCTCTCTTCAGCTTTTGACACTGTTGACCATGGGGTGTTGCTTGAGTGTTTGAGGGCCATCTGCAGCCTGACATGTAAGGTCCTCAGTTAGTTTACCTCCTTCCTCACAGGCAGAACTCAAAGAGTGGTGTCTGGGATTTTTTCCTAAGACCCAGTCTCTCTGTCGAGTGGGGTCCCTCAGGGCTCAGTGTTGTCCCCCATATTGTTTGCAGTGTATATGCTGCCCCTCAGAGACATTGTAAGATGGTATGGGTTGAGGTTTCACTGCTGTGCTGATGATACCCAGCTCTACCTGTCTTTTGCACCTGACCAAGATAGTGCGCTCTCAGTTTTTAACAACTGCCTCGCTGAAATCCAGGACTGGATGAATTCGAGTTGGTTAAAGTTGAACGCGGGAAAGACCGAGGTGATGATTTTGGAACCAGGTCACTGGATAGAGGGGTTAAGGACTGGTCAGCCCTCTGGAATTTATCTGGGGGGTGTACAAATCCTCACCTCTGAATGGGTGCGGAACCTAGGGGTGGTGCTTGACGACAGGCTGACTTGACGATCTCAGGTGTCAGCAGTCATCAAGTCGTCCTTTTACCATCTTAGGAACATCATCAGGATCAAGCACCTTGTTCCATCCAGAGACCTTCTTACATTGGTCCATGCCTTTGTGACCTCGTGCCTTGATTATTGCAACTCCCTGTACTTAGGTCTTCCTGGGGTTTATATCCATGGTTTGCAGCTATTGCTGAATGTGCCGGCACAATTGTTTACGGGGACTCTTCAAAGTTCTTACATTACCCCTGTGCTGTGCACTCTGTACTGGCTGCCTGTTCAGAGGCAGATCACCTTTAAAGTTGTTTTGCTGATGTGTAAAGCCCTACATGGACTTGGCCCTGACTATCTGAAAGAGCTTCTTGTTCCCTACCACCCCGAGTGACAGCACCGTTCAACCGACAAGGGTTTGCTGGAGATTCCTAGGGTGTCGTTGAAGTCTTCTGGGGCCCGTGCTTTTATGTATGTGGTCCCTACACTCTGGAATTCTCTACCCCATCGGCTGCAAGAGTGCACAACTGTGGGAGGCTTTAAACAGGTGCTGAAAACCTTCCTTTGGTGCCAGGCCTTTAATGGAGTTGTTTGAATAACCTCGTTCAGACTTTTGTTATCATCTTTTACTGTAATTACTGATTTTATTATTCTGGTTTTAGCTTTTGTAAAGCGCCTTGGTTATGGAAAGGTGCTTGTATGAAATAAAGGATATTATTATTATTATTATTAAAGGATATCTACAAGGATTGGATTGAGAATCCTTCCTTAGTCATGTACAACCACACCACAGTATGATGGCAGGTTCTATATACTGCTTGGTGTTCAGTAAGAGGACATTGCTATGTATGCCACTGTGATGTATTTGATGTGGTTATGCCTGACTGCAATCTTAGTAGTGGCTCCCAGCTCAACATCAGCATCCTGTTTGCCCCAAATGGCAAGTGCCCTGTGAGGCTCACCAAGTGGCATCTTCCTATGGCTAATGTGTCATACAATGTGGCCGGTCAGTATTGTCTGGTTACAAACTAGACATTCTTCACATACGGTGATCGTCTAAAAGTTTGGAAATGCTGAGGTATACCTCAAGGTACCGCAAGGTACCACTGAGGCACTGAAGTTCATGTGGTGATTCTATAAAAGTTTGACAGTGCTGAGGTATACCTCAAGGTACCAGGTACCTCCTCAGCACTGCCAAACATTTATACAATCACCACGTGAACTTCAGTGTCACATTGGTACCTCAAAGTATACCTCAGCACTTCCAAACTTTTATACGATCACCACTGGGACACTCACATGCAAGAGACCACTCCAAACTTTTGTTTTACACCTGCTGTATGCACTGTTAGTGTACATACAGTTATCCTGCCAGTTCCTGTTTACCAGGAGGAACACATCCTTAGTGAACCTGACTATCAACATGATGTCATCAGCTACATCCCAAATTTTGCTGTGCTCATTTCACCTCTTCCACTAGACTTAAAACTTTTATTAAACCATAAAGATGAACTCTTAATTAGAATAAGCAGTAATGTGCAACATGCACAGCAAGCTTTAGATTTCTTATTACATGATGGTGATAATGATCTTTTGATCTCAAACACCTGGATAAAAATTACTTTTAAGCTATTAATTCTGCTTCAAGCTGTTTTAGCACTTATAGTTTTCACTATATTATGCTGTCTTCGCCACTTACTAAGCAAGCATTATAAAAAAATTAATATGCTGAAGTAGGCCAATGTTTTCCATCTGACATGACAAGCTCTTTCTTTCTGTGAGGCTACTTTGCATCTTGCTCCATTAGCCTCAAAGGGGGACTGTAGAGAAACATTTATCATTATTGTTATTACTGCTTATACCATGAAGGTAGTTACTAGCTTATTGCAACTGTAGGCATATTATTATTAGGACACTGAACAGTTATTAATATTAGCTGTGCACTGCCATTAGGTATAACATAGAGAATAAAGTATGGGATGGTGTGTATAATTAGATTTTACACACATCCGAGTTGTGGGATGCTTCAACCTTGGGGGGTTTATGTAATGCATTCCACAATGAGGGTGTGTGTAAAATTGAGTTTTACATACCACTCCATAATGTATTTTATATAATTGCTGGGGACCGTCTCTTATCACAGCAACTATATAAAATAAAGATATTTCTATGGAGCCACAGACTGGTCATGTTTTCAGTGTGTCCACAGCTTGTGATAAAAACAATTGCTCATTTTTTTTCTCTTACCCAGCTGCTGTAAACAAATGTTGCCCAGGTGTTTCATGTTGTAAAAATAACTTACCACCATTGACTCGGAGTGTGGCGAACTCCGTACAGCTGAGGAATGGCAGCTGGCACTGAGGAGTGAAGGAGCGATGGCTGCACATGCTCAGTGTGAGAGAAACCCAGCGCATGTTCACTGTTATAACCCACAGGTTATAATGGCAAATTTTACCTGGGCTTCTCTATGGTAGAAAATGCTCCCCAGTTGTTATGTGTATATTAGCAACTATACCATATTCAAGCAGGGGCCCTTTCGGTAAAACGGGTCTCAGTGGAAAAAGCAGCCTGCTAGAAACCCACAGAATAGAGATATTTTACACTAGTCTTGCACACACACACACACACACACACACACACACACACACACACACACACACACACACATATTTTGGGAAGTTTGTAATAGAAAACCAACAGCTGCTTTAACTAGCTGTATCAGGAGAATGATTATTATTTGTTTTTCTTACAGTCTCCTTGCTGAGAAGAGTCAGGAAGTCTAGCTTTCTTGATAGGAATTATGGGAGCTCTGCATCTACAAGGTTATTCTGGGAGTTGGTGCAGCTGTGTGACTAGTAGGAACCTTGCGTAGGCTGGCACCAAGATAGCCAAGGAATGTGTGTTTTAAGACAGGAGATGGCGTATTGGCACCAGGTTTCCTTGGGAGATGTGAATGAATTCAGTCACACAGCACAGTGTTCATACCTGTATAAGTAGGGGTTTGTGGGAAATAAATAAGTAGGGAGAAAGGCGATGAGAGGGTGAGGGTGGAATCAGGAAAGTGTGTGTATGAGGGAAGGTGTGGTACATAGATA
Source organism: Neoceratodus forsteri (assembly GCA_016271365.2). NCBI lineage: Eukaryota > Metazoa > Chordata > Ceratodontiformes > Ceratodontidae > Neoceratodus > Neoceratodus forsteri. The sequence goes on along the minus strand of CM028132.1, from coordinate 235,386,426 downwards.
TATAAATACATAAATATTATAAAAAAAATTGTCTATTGTGATATATATATATTTATATATCTATGTGCTACTCTTTACACCTTCCCTCACACATCCACTCTTTCTGATTCCACCCTCCCTTTCTCCCTACCCTCTCCCCCTTCCCCCCTTTCTTTTTATCCATATATGATGGCATCATTGAACATGTGGGCCCAGATATTCAAACTGCGCCAGGCTGTGGCCAAGCTTGGGCGCAGCACAACTTGGCTGTGCAGGGGTGTGGACTGGGCGATATTCAACAGAGCTGCGCCATGGCTCAGCAGCTTTGAATATCGCACCCTGGCCACCCCCAGCGTGCATGGCGAAGTGGCACTGCACCAGCGCAAGAGGCCAGAGTGGAGCATGTGGATGCACTAGCGCAAGTTCCATTGCGCCATGCACAGCAACCACGATATTCAAAACTTAACATGCAAATGGGGCCATAATTTATGCAAGGCGCACATGGGGCCATTTGCATGTTATTATGGCCCCATTTGCATGCAGGTGCGCCAATCCTCGACGACTTGCGCCTGGTGCCCTGCCAGGCAGCTGGCCGGGGACCGATGTCCCCTGTAGTCCGATCTGTAAGCATCTGTAGAAATGAAAAGAAATATCCCCCCTATATCCCTGGTGGTCCAGTGGACTGCTATCCGCCCGATCACGGCCATCAGTAGAAATGAAAGAAATATCCCTCCTATATCCCTGGTGGTCCAGTGGACCGCTACCTGCCCGATCGCGGGCATCTGTAGAAATGAGAGAAATATCCCTCCTATATCCCTGAATGATTCATTCACATATCTGGAATGTGTAGTATGGTAGGGGCTGCATGCCCATTGGCTCACGCTGTGAACCAATGAGCGTGCAGCCCTACCGAGGTGTCAGTCGGTGGGCGGCAGGGTAGCAGGCGGGTGGGGTGCTGCCGCCCACTGGCTGATGGGGTGGGGTGGTGGGGCTCAGTGGGTGGGTGGGGGGTACCACTAGACCACCAGGGATATTGGAATTTTTTCTTACAAATGCCCCCCGATCGGGCAGATATTCGCCCACTGACCACCAGGGATATTGGAGGGATATTTCTTTCATTTCTACAGATGCCCGCGATCAGGCAGGTAATGGTCCATTGGACCACCAGGGATATAGGAGGGATATTTCTTTCATTTCTACAGATGCCCACTATTGGGCAGGTAGTGGTCCACTGGACCACCAGGGATATAGGGAGGGATATTTCTTTCATTTCTACAGATGCCCATGATCGGGCAGATAGGGTCCACTGGACCACCAGGGATGTTGGAATTCATTTTTTTTTAAATGCCCATGATTGGGCATGGGGGGGCTGCCGCCAGGTGCAGCCAGAACTCGGGTGGCTACCCACAGGTGGCAGCTGCCGTGTTGCACCCTGCAATGTGGCAGCTCACCTGTGGGTGGCTATCAGTTGTTCCTTTTTTTTTGGTGTAACTTTGTGCTGGTGCAGGTAGGGGTTGCGCATGCATGGCTCTGCACATCCCGGGCTGATTATCTGGCTGTGCAGAGTATGCATGCGCATGCCCCCCCTACCTGTGCCTGCATACATTACTGATGCGCCCGGCGCAGATCGGGATTTGTGCGGCACTTTTCCCTTTGAATATCGTCACATATCAGTGGGTTGGCGCATGGTATTAACACCGTTAAGCTTTTACGCGCAACCCTTTTGAATATCTGGCCCTGGTGTTTTTATCCAGTCTTATCAAATTGTTTCAAATAATGTCATCATGACATCACAAACATTTCACTATTTAAGTCTGTCTGTAATGTTCTGCACCAGCTTTTGATAAAGGACCACTGTCCAAAATGTGTCAAGTGTGCAGATTGTGTGTTTTGGAATAAAATTTATATCTTTGGAGCCTCGTTGTATTACATTATGATTGGTGAGTGCTCATTTACTACTGAGTGGAAAAAGTAGTATTTTTCCTTTCCCACACCTACCCCTCCTTGTTTTGCATTAAATCTTGTTTGTTTTTCTTTTTGTGAAGTTTCTGAGGCTTGCTTTTGGTAACAAAAAAATCACTGTTTTTGAGGAATTCAGTTCAGGAGAATCTGGGCTTGAGGTACCTGAAGAAATCTTCTGTTTCCTCCACTGGTACTGGAATGGGGTATGCTGTTCTTTGTGTTGGAGTTGAATTATGTGCCCTGGAGGTGGAGCACCCAGGGCTTCCTGATTTGTTGCAAAAAAGTGCCAAAGCGTAGGATAAACTGTGGGTGTGCAACATTGTTTTACCTGGGTCAAAAAATCTGGAATAATCTACCTGCAGATTTTAGATCCTATGGTGTCAAAGTGAGCTGGACTAGGATTAGGCAGTGGTACCATAAACAAAGTGACGAATTACATGAATGTTGCACAGCTTTGGAAAATAGATAGTTTTAATAGAAGGGTAATTAGTGATTAGTGGGATGTTGTTTAACATGTTGAAATGTATTTAAAATGTATACATGTATATTTGTATTTTTGTATGTCTTGATAAATTTTCTCCCTAGACTGTAACCAGGTTATGCACTTTAAAATGTGTCCCTTGAAAATGAGTGCACTTGTGGACTCAGTGGGTTTGTTCATCTTGTTCATTTATAGATGAATAAATCATTACTACTACTACTACTACTACTGCATCTTCCCCATGAGAAGGCGCACCACTCCTTATAGTCCACCTTGTCGAGGTCCACTATCTTTTATGTTTTCTTTTTTTACTTCAGCTTTGTGCTTTTCTAAATGTTCTTATAAGCCTTTATCCAGCATTGAACATTCAGGTAAGGACAGACATTTAGACAGTTCTGTTTGGATTTTCACAGTCTCTGCATTCTGGTCATTGTATTTTCTAGTGCCTTTGCTTATCAAACTCTATGTAAACCCTTTACTGCGCATAGCTGCAGTTCTTTCCCAGTCCAGTCTGTTTTAAAATTCTTCCAAGCCTCTAACTGGGACCTTACTGATCCTGAGACACTTGGAGCTTGTTCGTATTCCAGAAACTGTGCCAAAGTGATAAAATTACATGTTATATTTATCTATGAAAACATGTATCTCTCTAATGTCAATAATAGTGATGTAAGATCCTTCACATCATGCTGTTGTGCTATACTCTGTGCCTCATTTCCAAGTTTTGACTTGGCTTAAGTTCAGGATCAGTCTTTTCTCGAAGGCAAACCCCAGATTTCTAGTTACTGTCTCAGCTTTCAACTGCACCACATCTAAAACTGGCAGCCTATGACTACTTTATAAAGCAGAAACCTGTCAATCTGAGCCCACCAGCACCAGCTCTGACTTACTCAAGTTTAATGCCAACCATTTGAAGGCCATCCAGGTTTTTATTTCTACCAAACAATGTTTTAAAAACAGCCTGTAGAAATCACCCTGACCCTAATCCATTACAAAGAAGATGTTCAGTCCGGTATCATCTGCATAACCATGATACCCAACACTGTGCATCATGATGATTTTCTCCAATGACATCATATACACATGAACGGATTGACCCTTGAGTAACACCACAGTCAAGAGAGACTGGCAGAATAGCAAAGCACCCATCACAACTGACTGCTTCTAATCTGCTAGGAAAGACAGAAAGAATGTAAGCCCTGACCAGCATATATCTACATTTCTGAAGTCTGTTAAATAGAAATTGCTGACAGAGAGGAGAGGAGAGGAAGCATCTAGCTTAAACATAGAGAAATATGTGCTGTACATGTTCACACCATACTTATAATAACAGTGTAAGTATGTAGGTGGAGGAAAGAGATTTTTTGTCTTTGTTTTGGGGCAATTTGAGATTTATGTTAACATTGGAAAACAGGTAGAGTGGGGAACCTGGCTCAGAAAATTAGTCTTGGAGGTAAGTAGATTAAGAAAGCCCTGTAAATCATGTGTATAATTGGGGGAGGACCTGACAGAGGCTGATGGTGACAGGAAATTGCGGAACACCAGGAAGCAGGAAGGGTACCTCAATGGAGTACTATCCAGCATGTCCAACCACACTTGTGTCCCATCACAACATGAGCACCACAGAGCAAGAGTGGGAAATAGAAACATAGAAACAGAAGATGTCAGCAGATAAAGACCTCATGGCCCATCCAGTCTGCCCTATTTTCCCTATCTACTCCACTGCAGACTCTCCACAGTCTAAATACTTCCCCCACCTTACTTTCAAGATTCCCTTATACCTATCCCATGCATTCTTTAATACTGTAACCATTTTAGCCTCCACTACCTCCACTGGGAGGCTGTTCCATGCATCCACCACCATCTCTGTGAAAAAGTACTTTCTTACATTACCTCTGAGCCTCCCCCTTCCACCTTCATTTTGTGACCCCTTGTTCCTGAGCATCTTTTTCTTTGAAAATGCTGCCTTTGTGTACCCTGTTTTTGCCTCTAAGATATTTGTATGTTTCTATCATATCCCCCTTCCCTCTGTTCTTGAGGGAGTACAAATTCAGCTCCTTAAGCCTTTCTTTTATAGGACTTTTGGTGCAGGCCCTGCACCATCTTGGCTGCTCTCCTTTGTACTGTCTCTACCCTGTCTATGTCCTTTGTGAGATGGAGCCTCTAGAACTGGATACAGTACTTGAGGTATGGTCTCATCAGTAACCTGTACAGGGGTATCACTGCATCCCCTTCTTCTGCTGGTGATTCTCTTGCCTGTGCAGCCCAGCATCCTATTAGTCTTTCTCACTGCCTTGTAACATTGTTTAGCTACCTTCAGGTCATCCAAAATTATTACCTCCATTTTTCTTTCCTGCTTTGTTACTGCTAATTCATCTCCTCCCAGTTGATATGTTGCCCCAGGTTTCTATACCCCAAGTGCATGATTTTGTACTTTTTTGCATTGAAACCCAGCTCCCAGTCATGTGATAATTCTTCCAGCTTATGTAAATCACTCCTCATTCTTTCTACCCCCTCCCTCCATGTGTCTATTCTGTTGCAGAGCACATTAGGGATATTAGTAGGGCTGCTGCGGTGACACTATAGTCTGCAGGACACTCTGTAAGGGGACAATAGGCCAAGGTAAGGAGACAACACATTCCTCTTTATGGAACAGCCAGCCAGGGGAAATGAGCTGCAAGCTGTAGCTAGACTACATGTGGGTAGGGAGTAGTAGACAGACAAGATACTGTAGGAACAGGTAGAAGGGTTAACAAAAGAGAAAACGAGAGACACTCTATCTAGGGGAGGCTAACAAATTAGTTTCAGGGAAGCAAAAGGGAGATGTATGGAATACAGCAGGAATAGAAAGAAGGCAGAATGGTACAGAGAAGTTTCAATGACATTTTACAAGAAATGAAGAGACCATGGGAGTGGCGCAGTGCGATAGTGTTGAGACCGCATTCTTTTGAGACACCTTCTGGAATGTGAGGTACTACCTTCTATGTGGTCACCTTTCTGGGTTGTAAGCAGAGGTTGCCAGACTCTGGAGTGACTGGCAAGGGTACTGAGGACCTTATAGTCCTCCAATGGGCCATCAAGCCTGCCCCTGCTCCTAAAGAAAATGCCTATGTAAAGGCAAGGTGTATGGACCTTGGTGGGCATTGGGGGAGCAGGGGTGGTGGAAAGGGTGCACATTTCTCCATGAATACTACAGAAGAATCCCTTCACCATATGGGCAGGATGGGAAAACTGAGGAGGCACCAGTCACAGTGAGAAGGGAAGAGGTGGGTTTTTAAGAATTGGAGGCCCCAGGAAGGGATGGAGGAGCCCCAGCCAAAGAGGGAGCAGCCACTGAATGGAGATTCTAATGTCAGAGTGATAGTTTTGAGAGCAGGGAATGGAAGGACAGGGAAGTGGAGTGCCTGAGTGATGTTTCAGATAGGTGAGATGGAGCATGTATTCAAAGGATTGCTAGGGCAGCAGGAAGTGGGAGGGAGCTAGACATCATTATTCCTCTGAGGATGAATGACCTGGCAAGTGACAAGTTAAGGGTAGTACAGGGTAAATTCAGGAAGTTGGAGAAGGCCTCATGCAGGTCACATGCATGGTGGCTTTTTCTGAGGTGCACATGTGGAGACTTGTGTCATCAAGGCACAGGTCAGAAAGCATAGAAAGACCAGTAGCAAGTATAAAATTCACAATGAGTTTTATTATTATTAACAGCAAAATAGAAAATAAAAATTTGTTCAGTATAACTATTTACAAAGGCAGTACAAACAGAGAAAACAAAGTCCTTCAGCTGAGGATCTTGAATTCCAAGTTTCAGTCTTGCTGTCTTTCTATCTCTCTTTCTCTAGCAAAAGTATTGCTGCTTTTTTATAAGTCTTTGTCTGGGAACTTGTTAAGAAAACATCATGTTTTTCATAAAATGTTCTTGTCAGTTTCCTTCCTTGCAGGTGCAACAAAACAGTACATGGCGCCCCAGAACTGACCTCCTGTTGACAGCTTCTGCAAAGAGTTTGCAAACCAGCATCTCAAGTCAACCCCCAAGTTCCAAATAGTGTTTAGCAATCATTTCAACAACATAACTATACACATTTTCAAACCAAAGGGTCCCACTTTCACATAAAGATTCGCACATATTTTATAATTTCAGATATGTAAGTGGGAAGAAAAGATAGAAACAGCAAGTGAAGGCAGAGAAATAGCGGGGGGGGGGGGATAGCGAGACCTGAGTGGCCAGTTCCTAGGTCTCACAAGAAATTTTGACTGCGCAGACAGACAAGAGACAGAACAGAAGAGGATAAAATAGATCATTGTGTTTAACTTTTTCTACATAAGTCTTTCTACAAAACAACTGGGGCAGGGTCTTATTCAACCCAGTCACATACCCCCTCTTTAAGAGGGAACCTATTTAAAAAAAAAACAGGTTTCAAAAACTTTTTTTAAAGTCTCCTTTAATATTAGCTTATAATCTTCACAGTTCTCAGCATATGAAGTATTCATTTTCTCCATAACAACCAGTACAGCAAACAGTGAAGTTTAAAGTCACACAACTTTTTTTAACCTTAAGAATTCTCAATTCACGATCCATATCCTGACAGAAAATCATCATTGACATTCTCTTTTCCGGATTTGTGTATCACTTTGAATTTAAATGGCTGTAGTGCCAGGTACCGCCTTGAGATTCTGGAATTTTTATCCTTCATTTGGTTACGCCAACAGAGAGGATTATGATCAGTTAAAAGTACAAAGTCAGCTCCTAGCAAATAAAACTTAAGGGGCTCCATGGCCCATTTTGCTGCAAGGCATTCCTTTTTAATGGTAGATTACTTTATTTCTCTGTCATGTAACTTTCTACTGATATATAGAAAGGGATGTTCCTTCCCATCTATATTTTGACTCAAACTGCACCTTGGCCAACCTTTTATCTATAACAAAAACTGTTTCTCAAAGTCTGAGCTTCATAAAACAGTGGCTGGACATAATGCAGCCTTGATGGCCCAAAAAGCTTCATCACATTCTGGGGACCATTTCACATTTTTTGGGGAACTGTTTCTTTATGAGATCAGTGATGAGAGTAGCTAACTGGGCAAAGTTAGGAACAAATCTCCAATAGTAACCAGCTGGCCCTAGAAATGACCTAACATGTTTCTTTGTTTTAGGGATAGAACTGTTAGCTACAGCTTCTATCCTAGAAATCTCTGGCTTTACTTCTCCATTCCCCAAAACATATCTGAAATATCTGGTTTCCTGCATGCCCAATGCACATTTGGTAAGATTCATGTTCAGACCGGTATTTCTGATAGCTTAGATAACTGCTTAAAGGTGTTCCAGGTGGCCTTTTCAGTCTGTACTGTACACCATGACATCATCCAAGTAAGCAGCACAACAACCAGTGTGAGTAGCTAAAATTACATACATGTACTGCTGGAATGTAGATAGTGCACCATGTAAACCAAACAGCATGGTGGTGAACTGATAGAATCTAATAGGAGTGGCAAATTAAATTGTGTCTCTGGATTCTTTAGCTTGGGCAATCTGCCAATAACTCTTGGTAAGATTGAGGGTACTGATGTACTTGACACTTCCCAATTTGTCCACCCAATCATCCATCCTTGGTATAGGATAACTGTCAAATTTACATACTTGATTACGTTTCCTAAAATCAAGGCAGATTCTTACACCCCCTCTTTTTTATTTACTCTCACCACTGTTGATGACCAAGCACTTCTTCATTCATCTTTGATACCCAACTCTTTCATGTTTTGTATTTCCTTAACCATGTCTGCTGGTAACTGCTCTGGTAATCTGTATGTTTTTTGTCTAATAGGGCATGCATTCCCTGTCACTAATTCATGCTCGACCCCTTTTGCTCAGCCTGGCACTGTGGTAAAAGTATTGATAAATGCCTTTAGTAAGTTACACATTTCTGCAGTCTGTTCGGAGGTTAAGGAAACATTAAAGCTTTACAGCATCAGCAGCTACAGTTTGTTCCAGTCTGTCATAAGCTATATCAATGTCTTCTTTATTTGTTTCTGGCAAAGCTAGCAAAGCAGTTTTTGGTGTTTTTTTAACCCATTTCTTCAGGAGGTAAGCATGGTACATCTTGTTACGATTTTTCCTATCAGGGGTCTCAGTCTCATAGTTAACTGTACCAGTACATCTAAACACTTTATAAGGCCTTTGCCACTTCATTAACAGTTTATTTTCTGTAATGGGTAGCAGTAGCAAGACCTTTTCACCTGGCTCAAAAACATTTTTTTATCCCACGGTCATAATATGCTTTCTGCTGATTTTGGGCCTCTTCCTGATTACTATGAGCAATTTCAACATATTTTGCCAGTTTCATTCTCAGGGCACTCATATAAGAGGTAATAGCTTATTTTTGAGTGGGGTTATCTTCCCATGTGTCTCTTATTACATCTAGTGGCCCTCTAGGTTGTCTACCATACAGCATTTCAAATGGTAAAAAACATGTTGCAGCTTGTGGCACTTCTCTGTAAGCAAAAAGCAGGTAAGATAAATATCGATCCCAATCTTTCCCTTCCTCTTTTACAAACCTTTCTAACATGTGTTCTAGGGTTTGATTAAAATGCTTAACAAGACCAACTGTCTGAGGGTGATAAGGGGAGGTTCTTATGTCAGTGATACCTAATAGTTGGTACAGCTCCTTTAGTAATGCAGAACCAAAATTACTATCCTGATTAGGAATAATCTCTTTAAAATGCTCAACAAGTCCAACTGTCTGAGGGTGATAAGGGGAGGTTCTTATGTCAGTGATACCTAATAGTTGGTACAGCTCCTTCAGTAATGCAGAACCAAAATTACTATCCTGATTAGTAATAATCTCTTTAGGTATGCCCACCCTGCTGAAAATTTTGTTAAGCTCTGCTGCCACTTTTGGGGCTGTGACAGTATGCATAGGAACTGCCACTGGGTATTGAGTAGCATAGTCACATACTACCAAAATTAATCGATTACCCTTTTGTCTAAGGGGCCAACCACATCCACTGCAATTCTCTCAAAAGGCACATCTATCAGGGGTATGAGCACCAAGGGCACCTTGTCTTTTTTGGTCACTGGGCCTACTTTCTGACATTCAGAACAAGAACTGCAATAGGTAGCAACATCTTCATGAATTCAAGGCCAGAAAAATCTGTACAGTAATCTGACAAGGGTGCAATCCCTGCTTTAGTGACCAGCCTTAGGACTATCATGTGCTATCTGTAACAACTCAGTTCTGTACTTTTGCAGTATAACCAGTTGTTTGATCTGTTCCTGTGTCTGAGGTTCAACTAAAACTCTGTACCATAACCCATTACATTTTTTAAACATTGGTTCACCTTGTTTTGGTTTCACCCCCAGCTGCATAAAATAACCCTGTAGAGAAATATTGTTAGCTTGCTCTGAAACAAAATCACAATCGATTATCTGTTTAGTTTTAACATTTTCATATTTTAACCCCCTTATGTCCATCAGTCATTTGTTGCCACTATTGTTTCAGGTGTCTTCCTGCTTTCCTGGACTTCTGGATCATGGAGCTGGGCTCAAACAACTCTGCATCAAAATCATCAAAAGGAAAAGTGTCTCCACCATCTGAGATTTTCTTTGTCTGTGCTCTTGTTATCACTGGTGCTGAAACTACAGGTTTCAGTTTCACTAAGATTAACTCAGTAAATCCTGGGCCATAATTTCCAATCATCACAGGCACAGATAACTTGGGTACTATGCCTACTTTCATTTGATGCGACACCCCATTAATATTCAGTGCCACTTGTGTGGTGGAACAGTATCATGTGTCCCCATAGATGCAGAAGGCACCAGTACCTGGTTCTTTTATATAGTGTTTTTCCCAGCACTTCAACATACATTAGGGTCTGTTTGCTTCCTGAAACAATAAGTCCCTTTACAGTCTTATCTCCCACCTTGGCATCTGTTAAATATTTGCCCCAATTTGCTAAGACCAAATCTGCTGCAGTGGTTCCCTCCTCATTTTTATGGCAGTTTCTTTTGATATGGCCTGACTTGTTAGAGTTATAGCAAAGAAAGAGTTTGGATGCAGTCATGTTACCCCACCGTAGTTTTTATCGGATTTGGAGTTAGACTGAGAAAAAGTGGATCTTACCGGTCTTTGGCTGTTACTTCACTATTGCATGCTCTGTCTGGCCATCTGATAGTCTTCAGGAAAAGAAACATCTTTTTCCGCATTTTCTGGTCAGTGTTCTTTTATCCAAAGCTGTACTTCTGTAGGCAGGCTACTGATGAATTGCTCCATTACAAATGTGTCAATGATCTATGGGACTGTTTTGCCCTCTGGTTGGAGCAATTTAATGAGGAGTTCTCTGAGCTGGGTGAAGGCTTCTCGAGAATTGTCGACAAAGTTGTACTTCAGGGACCGGAATCTTTGCCTATAGGTCTCTCCTGAGATGTCGCATCTTTTCAGGATTTCACTTTCCACAAGGTCATAGTTTTCTGACTGTGCAGAGTCCATGTTGCTGTAGGCAAGTTGGGCTTTACCTGTCAGGTAAGGTACCAGCCTGGTTGCCCATTGCTGCTTTGGTCACTGGCATGCTGAGGCAACCCTTTTAAAAGTTGTCAGGTATGTTCAATATCATCTGAGGGACACAGCTTTGTAAGTGTAAGGTCTTTTAAGTTGCTGATGTTTTGTTACTCTGTTGGACCTTTGCCAGATCCTCCAGCTTTGACAGCTTGCAAAGTATCTATCCATTACTGCTCTTGTTGCTGCATCTCTTCTCTTCTCTGCTGCTCTTGTCACTGCATCTCTTTTTTTCTCTGCTTCTCTGCCTGTCTTTGTTGTAGAGCTCACCATTTGAAGAAGGCAGACAGGCTTTCAGGTTTATCACTGCCTGTTCTTTTTTTCCATCACTGATGCTGGCTATACAGTCTCAGCCTTGACTTCTGTCTCTTCTAGTTTGGCTGCCATCTTTCTGGTAATGCTCCTGGGCTTGTTGCTGTAGAATCCATACCTTTCTGCTATGCTTCTCTGGTACCAGGTCTAGTACCCACACACAAAACTCCTGGCTTAGAGTATGCATGACATAAATCCCACTTTTGACACCATCTATTGTCAAGGTACAGGTCAGGAGGCAAAGGAAGACCAGGAGAAGGTATAAAATTCACAATGAGCTTTATTATTATTAATAACAGCAACATAAAATATAAAAATGTGTTCAGTATAACTATTTGCAAAGGCAGTAGAAACAGAGAAAACAAAGTCCTTCATTAGAGGATCTTGAAATCTAAGTTTCAGTCTTGCTCTCTCTCTAGAAAAAAGTATTGCTGCACTTTTTATAAATCTTTGTCTGGGAACTTGTTAAGAAAACATTGTGTTTTTCAGAAAATGTTCTTATCAGTTTCATTCCTTGCAGATGCAACAAAAGAGTACATGGTGTCCCAGAACTGACCCCCTGTTGACAGCTTTTGCAAAGAGTTTGCAAACCAGCATCTCAGGTTAACTCCCTAAGTTCCAAATAATGTTTTGCAATCATTTCAACAATATAACACTATACATTTTCAAACCAAGGGATCCCATTTTCACATAAAGATTCACACATATTTTATAACTTCAGATACATAAAGGGGAAGAAAAAATAGAAACAGCAAGTGAGGGCAGAGAGATAACAGGACAGGGGGATAGTGAGACCTGAGTGACCAGTTTCTAAGCCTCACAAGAAAATGTGACTGCAAAGTCAGATGGGCAAGAGATAGAACAGAAGATGGTAAAACAGATATTTGCATTTAACTCTTTTCATGTAACAAATCTTCCTTCATAACAGATGAGACAGGGTCTTATTCAACCCTGTCACAAGATGCAAGGGTATTCTGCATCAGGGCATTTAATGAATGGTTGAAGGTATGGCACATGCAGGAGGGCTTTGGTTAGATTGGGAACTGGGGTCCAGCCTGGGAAGAATGTGGGCCTCTATAAGGGTGATGCCTGCATCCTTCCTGGAAAGGAACCACAGTCCTTAGTTGGAGGTTTAAATGCTACTTGGATGAGCATTTAAACTAGCTGGATGAGACAGTAATATCAGGGGAGGAAAACAGTGTTCCCCCAGTGATGAAGCAGCAAGGAGGTAGGGCCAAGAAGAGAAAACTTTCCTAGGGATGGGGCACAGAAAGGAAGAGGCAGGCAAAACAGATAAAAATGGGGGAAGGGGGTTAAACCTCAGATAAGAGAGGGATGAATATTGAAGGAGACAAGGAATGAAGACATTAAAAAGGGAATAAAAATGTCAAGGGGGAGCTTCAGGGCAAAACACAGTCAGGAATAGGAAGGGTAAGTAGTGCAGTGGGAAGGGGTAAAAAGGTGTGGAAAGTCATGTGTGTCAATGTAAGGAGTCTTGGAAACAGAATTCCAGACCTGAAAGCCATCATGGCAGAGGCTGACCTGGATTTAGTGGCCATAATAGAGCCAGGGTGCATTGAGCACCATGACTGGGAAATACTGGGTTCCTCTATGTTCAGAAGAAACAGGGCAGGGAGGAGGGGAGGATGGATTGTTTTATATGTGAGGGAGGGAATCAAGGCCAAAGAGGCACAGGGACACCATGAGGAAAATGAGGATCTGTAGATGTTGTGGGTCACCCTACAGACAGGATCTGGGGCTGCTATTTCTAATGGAGTAGTGTACAGACTTTTGGCACAGGATGAGGATTTGGATAAGGCACTTGATGAAGCCAACATCAGAATGGCAATTAAGGAGGAGGTGCTGCTTGTTGTTGACTTTAATCTGCCAGACATGGAGTGGAGCTTCCAACGGCAGCTTCTTTAAGGAGGAGGGTCATGCTTGACTCTCTACAAGAAGCTTTTGTCAGGTAGCTAATTAAGAAACCCACAAGGGATGGGACAGTTTTGAACCTTATGCTTACAAACAGGTACATCATTGTGGACATCACAATGGGTAGTCTCCTTAGTACTAGTGATCACCGTACAGTTTGGTTTAATATTAAGACAGGAGCGCAGGCTAACCACACGACAACAGGGGTCCTGGATTTTAGGAGGGCGGATTTTAAAGAAATAGAGGACTACTTCAGAAACTGTTTCAGGTGGGGGGGGGGGTTGCCAGGGAGGGGTTGAGGCACAGTGGTGAAAAAAAAGGAGGGTATTTTTAAATCATCCAATGTCTGTGTAAAGGAAGACTAGCATGTAAGAGCAGAAGGAGAAAGAGACCATTAATGTTCTTTAAGGAAGTTGCTAAGGTGGGTAAGAATAAAAGGGTGGCATTCTAGAGGTAAAAGGAAACAGAGAGAGAGAGAGAGAGAAACGTAGGGAGGTATACCTAATAAAGCAGAGGGAAGCAGGCAAAGCAGTGAAGGCAGTAAAGGTGCAGAGAGAGGAAAGAACTGTCAAAGGGGCCACAAGAGGGGATACGACTTTCTTCAGATACATAATTAATAAGAGGAAAGCAAAGAAAGGGATAGTGAGGATCAGAAGGGGGAGGAGGGAGATTTCACAGAAAAGGACCATAAAAAAGTAGACATCCTAAACAAGCATTTCTGCTCAGAGTTCACAGTGAAGTGAGGATAAGATGGATCACTAGGGAGTAGCAGTAATGGGGGAGGTGGGTGGTGGAAGTGGACGCAAGTCCATTTTCAGAGGAAAGAGTCCAGAAGGGAGTCACAGCTCTGATGGTGGACAAAGCTATGGGACCAGATGGGTAACACCCTAAGATACTAAAAGAACTCATACGGTGCTAGCTGCCCCACTGAGCCTTATTCAACAACTCTCTGGAATCAGGCATGGTTCAGAAGGACTGGAGAAAAGCTGACATGGTCCCTCTACTAAGAGTGGAAGCAGGCAAAGAAGCTAATAACCATGGGCAGGTCAGTCTTTCTTCAGTGGTGGGGAAATTAATGGAAATCCTGCTGAGTGACAAACTAGTAGAGTATCTTGAATCCAGTGGGCTGCAAGACCACAAGAAGTATAGAGTCATAAGGGGCCATGCCAAACTAATCTTACTGATTTCTTTGACTGGGTGACAAAGGAAATATTTATTTATTTATTTATTTAGTTTTTGTTGACCGGGTAAGTGCACTAGACAAATCCTGCCTATTTTCAGGCACGACCCGGGGGAGGGGGATACAGATGAATGCCAACTGACCTTGAACCAGATTAAGCTGTTGGTGGTATTTTTAGTGAATGAGGGAAATTTGGCCAGGACACCGGGGAAATTCCCCTACTCTTTTTCGATAAGTGCCATGGGATCTTTAACATCCACCTGAACTACCACCAATCCAGGCAGATGAGACCTCGGTTTAACGTCTCATCTGAAAGACAGCACCTCAGAAGTGCAGCACCCCTCTCATGCTGCACTGCAGTATCAATACTGGGATATTAACCCAAGTGCCAGATGTGGGAAATGAACCCACAGCCCTCTGATCTCCCAGCCTCAGAGGCGAGTATGCTACCTACTGAGCCACTGACACTGCCTGCCTGCCTCATAAATAGTTGGAGGAGAGCAGTGAACATGGCCTATCTGTACTTTAGCAAAGTTTTCAACACAGTGCCACACAGGAGGCTGACCAGGAAACCGAGAAACCTAAGGGTAAGATCCAAAGTGGTGAACTGGGTTAGAAACTGGTTAACAGACAGGAGACAGAGGGTGATGGTAAACAGCAATCACTCTAATGATGGGAGATGGACCAGCAGGATGCTACAAGGCTCAGTACTGGGACCGGACCTCTTCTAAGTTTTCATAAATTACATTGCTGAGGATACAGAAGGGAAGGCATGCCTTTTTGCAGATGACACCAAAATCTGAAAGAGGATGAGCACTAATTAAAAGGTGAAGAGAATGCACAGAGATCTTGGAGAAACTCAAGGAGTGGTCAAGAGTATGCCAGCTGGTGGCTGATGCCAAAAAGTTCAAAATCATCCACTTAGGGAATAGTGGCACTGAGCATAGGATGGAGATGAGGTATTGACACTCACTAAGCAAGAAAGTGACATTGGAGTTATTGTATATGATGATCTCAGTATGACAGGGCAGTGTGACAAATCAGTGGATAGGGCTAGTAGGATGCTGGTGTGTATAAGGAAGGGTATGTCAAACAGGAAGAGGGAAGGAGGTGGTGTTGCCACTATATTTCTCACTTGTGAGAGCCTACCTGGTGTGATGTGTCAAGTTTTGGAATCCACACCTCAGAAAGGACATAGACAGGGTGGAGGCAGTCCAGAGAAAGACAACTAAAATTGTGCATGGGGTTGCACAAGAAACCACATGAGAAGAGACTGGGGGATCTCAATATGTACTACCTGGAAGAGAGGCATGAGGGAGATGGCATGATAGAGATCTAGAATTACTTTGCAGCTGTACACAGGGTGCAGAACGGGAGTCTATTTCAAATGAGAAAGAGTACCTGGACCAGTGGGCATGTGATGAAGCTGGAGATGGGGAAGTTTAAGAGAGATGTGAGGAAATATTTCTTTTTTGAAAGGGTGGTAGATGCTTGGAATAGACTGACAGCAGATGTGATGATGGGGAAAGCAGTTGCGGGGGGGACTTCAAGAATGCATGAGATAGACATAGGGGTGTATCAAAAACTAGGCAGGGTGGTGGAGATCACCAGAGACCAGTAAGGGTCTGTGGAGACAGATTAGGTAAGGAACATCTGGGCAGACTGTTTGGGCCAGAAGGTCATTTTCTTCTAACATATTTTATATTTACACCACCCTATGATCCATGATGTCAATGCCTTTGCCAGAAAATCATTAAACACCCTAGTCAAGCTGTTTCCATTGTATGGCATTGATGGAAGCCAGATTTAAATATCTCACAGATGTTACATCTCTCGAGTTGATCTCACAACTGCACAACAGTTCCTTTCTCAATACATGTTTTTAAACTTATATTTTATTGATTTTTAAAAAGACAATGCATTTCATCAAAACATGACAGATTTATGCTGTATAGCATAAGTGTAATTAAGTACATAAAGTGCACCCAACAAAATTACATGTATAGATATACTATTTTATGCCTTCAGCAGAGGTCAGAGTTTAAATATATTTTCAATCCTTCATTTCTTTTTTTATTATAAACTGACTGATGATGTAAATGAAATTTCTTAATGAATTTCTGAAGTTAATGATAGCTCAAATGGCCTATATAATAAGCAAAGCAAAAAAAAAAAAAATCTTTAACAGTACAAGAAAGGCAGAGCATCCCTATAAATCGATCCTTTGATCATAATGAGCTTATTCAAATCTATTTTACCAAATAAACAATTCAATGAAAATAATTATTAGTGGCTAGAGCTAATAGTATTATTTAGAGTTCAAAAACTTCAACTTATTGTCACTTGGAAAGAGCTCTAGCTGGAGTTACTGGGATATAATCCAGTTTGTTTCAAAATCTTAGAATCGTCATCCTCCCGTTCTTTGATTTTTGAGTACACCACTTCACCTGTTCAGCTTTTGATAAATTCTTGAACAGTCACTTCATCTGTCTAATTATATACATTCTCCTCAAACAATATACACAATTTAGCAGGTATCAACAAAACAACTTGTGCATGAAAGTCTAGCAAAGCAGTGTGATAATTTAATAAGCTGTGGTGTATCCTTTGAGTGTTTCTCGAAAAGTCAGGGAAACACAAACATTTCTGGGCAATACAATAAAACAATCTAAACTCAGGAGGCTATCTATGTCAGTAACAGAATTAAGAGTCACAATTACCATAGGACCCACCTGTGAGTTATTTACAGTATAGTTTTCTGTTTCATTATTAAACTTCTACCTCTGCTGCCAGGGAATCCAAAATGCTTTAACCACAGTCATTATGATTGATTTCCTTCAGCAGAGATACAATGGCAGGTAGCAGTCTATCTCCCAAAGTTAAGAGGTAAACCAAGGAAGTATATGTTCCACTCTCACTGCATGTTATCAACCCTCTTCATTTTATTGTCATGGTCACTTGCTCTCATACAAAAAAATCCCTGGCTGCTTGTGAAGATTGTATAGAAGTATTTGCACTTGCCATATCTTGTTCATTTGACACAATTTTTTTCTGCATTAACCTCCACACTTTTAGCAGTTACATCTATGGGTTTTGCCACAGCATCAAATTTGGTGTCTAACTCTTCAAAAGCAAATCTGTTATCCTGTTGAATTTTTGACAGAGCTTTCACCATAGAATCCTGTGAGTCAAATTTTAGTTGTAACAAAGCCAACATAGAAGCCTCTTTCTCCTTTTTCCAAGTAGGGACACTGCTTCTCAATATTTAGAGCGTGTAACTGTTTTATTTTTTTAATTCAAAATGCTTTATTTCTTTTCACTCGGCCCTGCAAGGCCATTTTTCCACATAACATGACAAAATACAATACAATACACAACAAGACATACAAGCCCACCACCCACCCCCACACTGCCCCACCCCATGGTATCAGCATTACTAAAGAAAAAGCAACATGACTGGTGCACCTTCCAGACAAAAAGGTGCCAACTATAGAGAGCATAGTGTTTGCAATTTGCTGTAATACTTCTCAAACTTAGGCAGCCTTTTATTCACACTAGCAATTACTTTCTCCACTGAAAGGTTGAGCAAAAGCTCCTGCAGCCCCTCTGAGTAGGATATGATTTTGCTATCCAGCCAATGTCGAAGTACTAATTTCTTGACCAACATTACCATCATGGCTAGGTGATACTTCCTCTCAATGACTGATATAAGGAAGAAATCTCCCAACAAGCAGGTGGCCAGTTCTATGTGTTCAGCTATTCCCAATAAAGGATCTGCTTTCTGTTTAATAAAGATCCAAAGTGGTGCCACCTTTGGGCAGTCCCAAAAAATATGATATAGTGAACCCACTGCTTGCATGCAGTGCCTGCAGGTTGGGAAGGGGGACCTGTTCTTCTTGGCCATCTTGGCCGGAGTATAATACATGTTATTAATAATCTGATACTGTATCAATCTCAGCCTATCCTGAGAAATAAACCTGTGGGTGTCTTTCCAGATCTTCCCCCAATTAAATGTTTTCTCTGGACATTGAGCATTCCAGTAACTGGAAGACCCATCCTGTTGTGGAAAGGCTCTTTCTAGTAGCATAGAATATATGTCAGAGACTGCATGAGGTTGTGAGACTATAAAACTAAGTGGCTGCAGGAACCTTCCCTCATCCCTTACTTCTTGTTTTAGCTGAGAGTTTACCAACATATGTCTGTGTTGAAACACTTTGAAGCCCTACTGGGGCCCTAGATTATATCTACTGATAATGTCACCTGATGTCATAACTTGCCCATCAATCCACAAATCAACAAAAGAGATTACTGCCAATTGGGGAAGCCAGGAAGCCTTTATAATTCCACCCCCATTTTTAAATTTGGGTTATCAACTAAAGGTTGGATAGGATCCTGAGTGTGCCTGTAGGACAGGGAAGTGCACATCTGAGTATGGACCTTTACGGAGAGTCTGGTGTTTCAACTAGAGCTAGCGGAAGCAGCTTAGAGGGTATGTGCAAATGGGAAAGGGGAGATAGGTCTTGAACCGAGATGAGTTCTTGTTCCAGCATGAGTCACAGGGGTCTGTACTGATCTGTGTCTAGTTTTTCAGATCGTCTATCCATCTCAGGTATTTTGAAGCATGATTAGCCCAGTAGTAAAGTTTAAAGTGGGGAAGCCTCAACCCTCCTTTAACCTTAGGAACAGTTAATTTCCCATAAGTCCTGTGGGCTTGCTTTCCCTTCCATATGAACTTGGTTATCAGAGAGTGTAGCTTAGAAAACCAGGACTGTGGCAGCTATAAATTTAGCATATTGAGGGGATAGAAAATACAGGGTAGTTTATTCATTTTAATTTAACTAATTTTGCCCCAGAGTGATAATGGCAGCAACATCCATCTGTCTAGACCCTGTTGAATTGTCTGCACAAAGGTGTCTAGGTTACTTTCCTTTAGGGATTTGGAATCCCGAGTCAGAACTATCACCAGATATTTAAGTTTTTTGTGCTCCCAATGTACACCTAGGCTTTCAACCTCCCTCTTGCAGGTGACCGAATTAAGAAGGAATACTATAGTCTTCTCCAAATTCAACTTGTAGTTGGATAACAATCCAAATTCTTGGATCAGGTACAAGGTCCTGTTAACCAAGGCCCTGGGATCTGATAGATGGAGAAGTATAATGTCAGCATACACTGATAGTTTGAATTCTTAAGAGCCTACAGAAATTTCCTGAA
This sequence comes from Neoceratodus forsteri, assembly GCA_016271365.2. NCBI lineage: Eukaryota > Metazoa > Chordata > Ceratodontiformes > Ceratodontidae > Neoceratodus > Neoceratodus forsteri. Next base: position 235,366,830 of record CM028132.1, on the reverse strand, counting down.
TCCCTGGGTCCCTTTTAATCTGTGTCAGTAGTGGTTCCAGGTATAAGTTGAGTAAAAGAGGAGATGGGGAGAACCCTGTCTGGTGCCAGAATAGAGGAGGAAGTAAGGAGAGAAGGTTCTATTGCAATAGATTTGGAATGATAAGGGGAGGTTTTCTCACCAACCTAGACATCCACCTGATTTCCTGCATTGCCCTCCCTGCCTCCATAACCTGTTCGCAAAAGACTGACTTCTGCCTCTATGTAGGGCCCCTCTTGATCCAATGTATCCCTTTAATGATGGAGTCCCTAAATACCATAGCATTCTCCATCTCCACTTCGAGTGGATCTCGTCTTTTTCACAGTGACCACCCATCCGGGTCCCTTTCCTCCTAACTACTTCCTCCTGCCCTGAGCTGCTTGCTTGACCCCCCCCCGTTCGCTCCCAGTTCCTGCCCTGAGCTACCTCCTTGACCCCCTGGTCCCCCCCCCATTCTCCTGCTGTACTTCCCCTATTGAAAAGTTCTGCCCCTTCTTTACCATTCTCCCCTCCGGTCACTGAACTCTACCATGCTTGCCTTTCCTGCTTACCTGAGCCCCTTTCCTGCCTCCTATCTTCCCCCTGCCACCCCCTCCTCCCCTTGCATTCCTGCCTTGCCCACTGCACCTTCTGGTTCTCTTCCTTGCTTACCCCACCTGCTCATTTCACTGTGACTTTAACTTTTCCCTCCAATCCTCCCCATTCCACCCACTTTCCCCTGTCCTCCTTCCCATCCTGTCCCCTAACTCTACCTTTCTCACCTTCCCTGTATACCTATATCCCTTACTGGCCTCATGCCATCCCTTCTACTTCCTGTTTGCCCCTTTCCTCTCCTTGCTACCTTTCCTTGTCTTCCTGCTCCTCGTGGATCTTCTGCCTCCCTTACTTGCTCATCTCCCCCCCACTCCCCTCACTGTGTTTTCATCCCTTCCCTCCTCCATTCGATATGCCAGAGGTAAGTACCTGTTGGACACTGTAATGCTCCCCGAGCATATGTTTCCTTACCTCCCACAGCTGAGGTATGCTCCCTTCTTAGAGCTTTTGGAGTCCCCTTTCCTTTACCCTTCACTTCTTGCCAGTCACTACTCTCCCCTTGCCTGGGACCCATTCCTCCATGACCCCACCTTTCCTGCCCATTTGCTCCATGCCCCAGCCTTCCCCTTCCCTCTCTCTGTCCTTTACAGCAGCACCCCGCATCTCCCTTGTGGAGGGGTTGTGGAATAACAGATGGACCAGACACCGAACTTCAGGTTCAACACACAATCGCTGTGTGATGTTTATTCAAAATACAAGAAATAACCTTCTGCAATGGCATATTTCTTCTTCAGTATATCAGTTTGCAGCAACAGACTATGAATGTCCTTTCTTTGTACTCAGCCAGCACCTACTGATACTGATCTCTGATCTAAATCACTAGTTGAGATGTAGCCACCACCCCGATGTAGGATCTACTTGCTTGGGTAGTGGGGGCCCAAAAAGAAGAAAAACATAACAAGCTGTAAACAAAGAACCTCAATGCAGAATCACTGAAATAACAGTTACCCCAAATGGCATTGGCAGCAAATCAAGTTTCAAAGAAATACAACATCATACATACTTCCATAATGCAATGCATCATGGGATATATGTAAATCATCATGCCATTTCTTACTTAAGTTTACAACAATATACATGCATTTTAAATAACACAACTAGCTTAATTTCTATAATAGTCACCTAGTACTTTTTACCATTATCAAAACACAAAATGCCATGGTATGTTCAACATTTACAGGTTTCATAAACATCAGGTATATACATTAAGGTATTTTATAATGTAGTGCTGTTACATACTAAATCCAACAACAATAAACGCAATATATTTTACATACACTTGGAGGTCACAACAATAACCTCCCTGTATGAGGACCTAAGAGGAAAAATTGAAAATGAAAGAGAACACAGTAGCATAGTCAAGGGAGGGAGAAGGGGGTGCCCACAGGTGGCCAACTTTATGGACTAGAAATAGTAAAGGTTAGATTAGGGTTAGAAATAGAAGAACTGTTGCAACAGATTTAAGAAAAGGTTGGTCCTCAAGAGTGGCAGGAGCTCTCAGTCACAGCCTTCCATTATAGCTGTAGGTCCTCCTCCCCCTGTCCTTCCACATACTTACTATTTTCCCACTCAGATTGCTAATCCCCACCTCCAGTTGCCCCAATCTAAAACATATTGGAGAACACCCCATCCTCCACAGTGTTCCCATGAGCACCACTACCCCACATCCATTGCACACCACTATCCTGCCCACACCCCTGCCCTCCCCCGGAGCCTCCCCTCCTCATCCAAGAAGACCTGTGCCCCTGCCCTCGCTACTGTCCTGAGTAAGTCATTCCAACCCTAGTTTCAGTGCCTCTCCCTCCTATCACTGCTTAACACAATTGTTATTTCCCCTCTAAGTAGTTTAAGCAGTCTGCCTTTAACTCACCCTTAAATATTGCTAAACATGTAAAACAGTACTGTACTAAAATGTTAATACATTAATCCCCTGCAAATAGAGTAGTTGAAGCTGTACTGCCCAGTCAAAACTCTCTGGCAATTCTAAGCAGTTTAATCAACCTGCTCTTAACACACCCTTAAGTATTGCTAAACATGTACAATATTACTAAATATGTAAAAACAGTACTAACATTTTAACACATTGATCCACTTTAAATAGTCATTGTTCCCAAGTGTTGCCTTTAGATCCTTTCTACCTTATTGTACCAAAAAAGCTGTTGTCCATTAATGCATTATTCCCCTTTAGTCATTGTTCTCCAGTGCTGCCCTAATATCAGTCCTTAATTCCTTGGGCTGCCTCCTTCATCTGGCAGACCAAGTCACCGAGTGCCACACCCCTTTAACTGATCAGCCCATTCTCAGTGCTCTAAACAGTATTTAAATAGCTGCAGTGGAGGGGCAGCTTTTCACTCCTTGCTGCTGGTGCTGACCCGAGGTTGCATTATAAAGTCTAGATGGCTTTTGTCTTTGGTGCCTCTTGCCCTGATTGGTTCTCTTGGTCTCCTCCTAACTCGTGGCTGCCTGGAGCCTCCATCTGCCCTTCCCTGTGGCTGGATTGGATGCCACTGGAGCCGCTGCTTGCCCTTGATCTTGCCTCCGAAAATGCCGCTGCCGGTCCTCCTCTTAGAAGGCTGAAAATGCCTCCTCTAGTTCCCTCTTTGTGGACAAAAACGCTGCCACTGATCCTCCTCTTAATGGCCAAAACTGCTGCTGCCGATCCCCATTCACTCCTCACTCCTTGCTGCTGGTAGTGACCTAAGGCTGCCTTTTAAAGCCTAGATGGCTTTGTTCCTTGGTGCATCTTGCCCTGATTGGTTATCTGGGCCTCCTATGATCTTGTCATACTGTCCAAAGTTTAGGCACTGCTTCACAGAGCACTGAGGGAGGGGGAGTGAGAGAGAGAGAGAGAGAGAGAGTGAGAAAGAGCTTCTTTCAGAGCCCTTGCATACTGTTCTCCCCTACATCTCCCTCTGTGTTTTGCAGCACTTCTGTAAGTATGTGACAACTGCTTGGTTTAAGTGGCAGTTAAATCTTAGGGCGTTTATGCCCAAAATGAGAGCAAACAGCCAGCCATAAACTTTTATTTACAATCTCCAAAACCATCTGCCTATTAAAGAAATGATTTGATTTACAAGATGCTCTGTTTGAGGGGGGGGGCTTGGCTCTGCCTGGATGTTTGAAATTCCTAGGCTGATCATGACAGATCAGCTTGCAGTGTAGATCAAAGGGAAGAGCTCACCTATGACACACCCCTTCCAGACCACTCTGCATTGGACTGACAGAGTCACACCCCTCAAAAGGCACTTTCATAGTAAGATGTTCACCTGTGCGTGCATGCATGGTAACATAAAAATGGCATTTTCTACTCCTATGGGATTGTTCCAGTTCACTGTAATGCCATTTGGTCTCCATGGGGCACCTGCCACATTCCAGCATTTGATGGACAAGATCTTGTCCCCACAAATTCCAGTATAGTTCTGCCTAGTTGAATGATGTGGTGATATTTAGCCCAATTGGGAAAGCCATTTGTCAAATATCAAAGCAATGCTAGGTGATATTACAACAGCTGATATCATGATAGACCAAGAAAAATGTGCACTAGGTATAGAGAAGATCAGCTATCTGGGCTACATATTGGGAGATGGTAAATATAACCAGAAATATTCAAAAAGGAGTCAATATCAAACAGCCCTATGCCCAAACCCAAGAAGAATGTAAGATCATTCTGGGGATTAACAGGCTATTATTGACATTTTTTTAAAGGTTTCCTAGAACTAGTTGCATCCCACCCTGACAGATCTGCTCAAGAACAAACCCAAAAAAGTAAAATGGACTGCAGACTGTAATCAATCTGCTGATGCCATAAAAGCCTGTTTATGCTATTCAACAGTTTTTGAAAAGCCCAGATTTTTCCAAACCCTTCTTGCTTCATATAGATGCATCAGAAGTTGGGCTGCGGACTGTGCTGAGTCAAAGTGATGAGGAAGAAAAGCCATAAGCTCCACAATAGAGAGAAAAACTATTCGACTATCAAGTAGGAGTGTTTAGCTATAAAATGGGCCATTTAATCCTTGCATTTTTATCTAACCAGAGCTGAATTCATGTTGATAACAGATCACAACCCTTTAAAATGGCTCCAGGAAATGGAGGATAAAAATTCAATTCATTTCAATTTTATTTTTTACCAGGAAATACACCATTGAAATACCCATTTACAAGGTGATCCTGGAGGGACACACAAAATAAACAAAAAAACACTACAGATTTATACAATAGTTCAGACAATACAATAGGTAATACATACTGTAACAAGGTAGACTGTCAAATTACTCAGATTTTACATATATACATAAGTGCAAACAGCTAACTGCATAATACGATTGGACTAGGAGGAGGTAAGGGGGAAGGTATAGCATAATCCATTAAGATGGGGTAAGGCATAGTAGAAGATCAAATAGGATGAGGGGAATAAAGGTGTAAGGGAGAGATGCACAGGGAGTAGCTAGGGCAGAGACAGACAGGAGTGTAACAAGCACTTGTCAATGTTGAATGTTGTCTCACTGGCATTGGCATTGGTGGTGCAGGAGTTAGAGATACATAATAGGAATGGCAGTGAAGTATTGAACTGATGCCAACCTCACCCCCACCCTGAAGAAACACATTTTCAAAATAGGCATGTTGGGACCTCTCCTCATGAACAGTGGCACTGTGATTTTGTTAATCTGTCACAAAAGTGATTTCCCACAGTGACCAGCTATTCTGCACCACAGGTGCGAAAACACATTTTGGGCAGGATGTGAAAAATGATAGCTGTACTGTTCAAAAGGAGGTGTGAATAAATGCCAGTGTTGAAAATCTGGATTGAAAATTTTGCACATTTGCGAAGTTACAAGGATGCGTGGAAACTGAGCAATGCATGCTTTTAACACAGTCATTTAATGGACTTTCATCACCAGATTTTCAACATATGCATTTTAGGATCTCTGCTTATGAAGAGTGTCACTGTCATTTTGTCAAACTGTCCCGAAAACTAATTTCGCACAGCGACCACACCATTCTGTGCCGGAAGTGCGGAAACACATTTTGGCCAGGATATGTAAAATGACAGCTATACTGTTGATAAGAAGGTGTGGAAAAATGCCAATGTTGAAAATCTGGAGTGAAAATATTACAGATTCACAAAGTCTCGAGCGTGCGTGGAAACTGTGCAACTCACGCTCTTAAAACAGTCATTTTTGGAATTTTTTCACCAAATTTGCAACATAGGCTTTTTGAGAGCCCAGCTCATGAACAGTGGCACTATCATTTCATTAATCGGTCCCGAAAGGAGATTCCATGCAGTGACTGCATAATCACCTTTTGGGACCGTATAACACCATGACAGTGACTGAATTCATGAGGAGGGGCCACCAATAACCCCATGTTGAAAATTTAGTGCCAAAATTCCTAAAACTGCCTGAGATACGCACCAAAGTCAAAATCAACCCTATTTATGCCATTGTATAGCTTGCCGGCATTTCTTCAGTTCGCGGTTGGCTTTGAAGAGTGCAGACATGTTCCCAGTCCACCGAAGATCATTACATCAGACTCCAGAGGTAAATATGGGGTGAAGGGGTGGGAGTGGGGAGGCAGGGTGTGCAGAGGGTGGACGCAGGCTGGGGAGGGAGCAGGACAGACTGCGAGGGACCGTTTTCTTCTTTTACAGGTTTAAAAAAAAACATTTCAGGACTTTTTTTTAACAGGGGCATTTGGCATGCTAGGGTGGGCTCCCAGCATGCCACCTGAGTGTTTGGGAGGCCTAGTTGATGGGGAATTGGGCACCACCACTGGCACATACCGAAGGGGGGTACCACGAGGGATCATTTTCTTCTTTTACAGGTTTAAAAAAAAATGTTACGGGATGCTTTTTGTTTTACTGAGGCATTTGGCACACTGGGGTGGGCTCCCAGCATGCCACCTGAGTGTTTGGGGGGGTTAGCAGGTGGGGGATTGGGCACCCCTGCCAGCACATATTGAATGGCAGGCAAGTGCCGAGAGGGATTGGGCACCCCCTCGGCACACAACAAATGAGGGGGTGCATTATGCTGACAGGGAGTGGGCTACCCTGTCAGCACATGAAATGGGTTAGGGAATGCCAACAGGGGGATTGGGCACCCCCTGAACTTCGGCATTGTGGCATTCAGTTATGTTTGCTTCACCAGCAAAGGCATGTCGGAAGGTGCCGCTGCATGATGAGCTTGGTTCTCATTGCAGCGGATCTTTTCTTTGAACTGGTGGCCATGTTACGTGTTGCTGATGTCAGTGCCTGCAGCTGTCTCAGTGGGGAATGAGGGACTCAGCTACTGATGCATGCCCTACATTTGTCCACAGTGACAGCTCCTCCAAATCTGCTACTACTTCAATATGTTGGCTGTGCAAGCATGAGCCAACATAAAAAAGGGGGAGCAGGGAGAGCCAGGGGCAAATATAGTGGTAAGTGCCATATAAAATTTCATAGGGGGAGATACTAGCAATAGCACTGGCAGTTTTCCTTCAACAGAGGTTTCAGAAGATACTTAAAGGAGGATAGGTTAATGAAGCAAGTCAATTGTAGGGTATTTTGAAGGGAATTCCACAAAGTTGGTTAAGGTGTGGCTAATAGATATGGAGCCAAAATGAGATCTTACCCAGGGGGGTATCAAGCAAGATATAAGCATATTTCCTAAGTGAGTATATACAAGGTGCTGATTTAAAAAGGCTGAATATGAAAAGAGGGAGTTTGTTGGTGAGGGCTTTTTAGGTCCAGATGGAGGCATTATGTCATCTTCTGGTGGATAAAGAAGTCCAGCCTAGTTGGTTGTAAAGTGAGCAGTGGTGTTTTTTAAAGTGGAGAGTCGGTCACAAATTTTAAGACACTGTGGTACGGGACGACCAGCTTTGTAAGGACAGTTTTGGAGCAATGACTGTAAAGAAAGTCAGCATTGTTAATTAGTGGAAGGAATGTTGCTTTGACTAATCTTAATTTTGCTTCGTTGGCAAGCAAACATTTGATGAGGAAGAATGCAAGGGATACTTAAGTGATAACATTCAGTTAGTTGGAGTATATGAAGCAATAACTGGTTGTTGTGGATAATTAAATGCAGAGGTGAAGTTGAGATGATTAATGATTCACAGAAGTTGGTTATTGCAAGTATACTCCAACTAATTGAATGTTATTACTATTATACGAGTTGGAGTTGGTTTTATGCACATGGCCATCTGGGTCTTGCGGTCCCATCCATGCCTGCATGTGTATACGTATATTCCTGTGAAAGCACAGGGTTGTCTGGGCCCTGTGCTTACATTCACTGGACTACAGTGACCAAACTGTCAGAATAGCCATGTTATATCCCCACCCCTTGTAACTGGCAGAGAAAATTTTCAAATTCCCACCAAAACATAATTTTGTGCAACTGCAATGCCATTCTGCACCACACGTGCAAAAACACATTTTAGCAAGGACTTGAAAAATGACAGTTATGGTGTACATGAGGTGGTAAAATAAGAAGGCTATTTTGAGAATCTGCATCTGAATACTTAAAATTTCCAAAATCACATGCACGTGTAGCGAGATTTCAACTAAAGATCATAACTTAACCATTTTTACATATTTTGACTTCAAATTTTTAACATGTCCTTCTTATGACTTCATGTCTTGAACAACAGCAGGAGAATTTTTCAAATCCTGTCCAAAAGGTGAATTCGCCAACTGACTGTGAAATCACCTTTCATGTGGGAGTTGCATAATGATAGTGGTATTGTTTGTGAGGTAGGATCTCCAAATGGCTATGTTGATAATCTGAGGTCAAAATGTCAAAATATGGCTTAGTTATGCACAACAATCAAAATCCCCATTGAAATACATTGAACCACATTTGCCTTAGTTTGTCATATTGCATTTGGCTGTTGCAGCAACAAGACATTTTTTCGGTTGGACTGGATCTGGAATGTGGGAACTGTTTTGTAGAACATAAACCACGGGTAATGCACAAATATGCAGATCTTCTATCAAGATATGGGCAAATGTGTAAGTGGATCTGTAAAAACTGGATAATGTAACTGCTGAAATAAATAAAGCTGCATGATGTAACTGTATGAGTTCATATGAGATGACTTATTAAGTTTTTACATGGGTTTACCAAAATTTAAGTAACAAGGCTCTGAACAGCAGAGTTATTAGGTTCCCAGGGAACAGTATTGATGTGTGCGTTTGTGTTCTGATGTATATATGCATGTTTATTATGTTTGATGCATATCAGTGAGATTATCTCTTCACCTTTTTAGGATTCTTGGGAACAGGATTCCTGGCAAAGGTGTGAAGAATCCCCTTAACTCCAGCTATTAGTGGAGAGTATTTTAAAACCCTCTTGGGTTTGTTCTTATGGGGGAGGTATGTCATAGGCCTTACATGTCTTATCACTGTTTGAGCAATTAGAAATACAAAAAGGAGAGAAAGAAAGAAAGAAAGAAAGAAAGAAAGAAAGAAAGAAAGAAAGAAAGAAAGAAAGAAAGAAAGAAAGAAAGAGGGATGAGCCCCCATTTCAGGGTAGTGGAATCCTTTTTCTATCGTATGCCTTTATTCACCCCAGGTCTGCCCAGACAGGGTCTCTTATGCATCTTTTCTGTCCTATCCTCCCTGTTGTCCCTCTGTTGCCTGGAGCATACTCCCTTCCCTCATTAATTGGGCAGTTTACCTGGTGGGAAATGTGATAAAAAGAAGGAGGAAGAGATATAATGTATGCAGAAACAGTGAAGCAGTAACTAGATATAGATGGTGGAAGAGCGCTGCTACAGAATTACAGCAAAATCACTGGTATGTTTTAAAAAATGTATGATAATTGAGCTTCAGACAACATGCATCACACTTCTAGTTAAGTTAGCAAATGTTTCTTTGGTGTTTGCATATTTCTTATATATTTATAGTAGTAAGACACAATTTTGATATTGAATAACATTGTACTAAATGCATTATCAGTTTGTTATGCAATGCCCTATTAGTGTTGTGTACATTGTATTGCTTTCTGTAAATAGTGATATTCTTTGGAAGCTATGTGAATTGAGAGGCAGCAATGTTTCTGTAAAGGAAACCCTGCCGATTGGAACTTAAGTGAGTTGGTATCTGATCAATGCAGAGAAAAGATTACTTGTTGGTCTCACAGAGACATTAGACTTGCTACCCAGTATCCCAGAAAGGTTCCATAGCGCAAGAATTTGATTAAGGTTGCTGTAATACTCCAGTATTTTATTTAATTTGTTTAGGGATGGCGAACTGGCTGGGATCCAGTTCTGATTCCCACTGATTTTTTTCCAAAAGCTTCTGATTTACTCTGATGAATTATAGATGGAGATGTGGAAAAGTTTTACTTCACCAACGAATTATCCACAGTGTTGACAAATTCACCTCTGCGGATCAATTTGAGAAGTTGTCCCCCGAAGCGATAATTCATCATTTGTAACTTCACCTTGCTTTTGGGGTTTTTTTAAGTGCAAATTGCACTTAATCCCCCCCAAAGCAAGGAGAAGTTACAAGTTCCAACAAATCCCTCAAATTATTGGTGTCTAGTGCCCTCCCACCAATCTCTGGCCAAACATATACATGTTAAATCCCTGGTTTCTAGTGATCCACCACCACCACCACCACCGATCAATGGCCCCAGTGAAAAATATATATATGTTAAATCCCCTATTGGTAATTGGCCCCAATGTAAATATGTGCATTTTAAATCCCTTCCCTGGTGTCTCGTGCCCCCACCACCAATCGCCAGCCAGTCAGTCACAATGTAAAAGTATATAATTTAAAATAACTCCCTGGTGTCTAGTGGCCCCCCCACCACCAATTGCAGGCCTCAATGTAAAAATATATATTCCAGTAGCAAGTAGAGATGAGCACAAGGGTGGTGGTGCAGTACACAGTTACTGAATTCAAAGTAGATAAAGTGTTGCACTCACCCAGTCAAACAGGACACATACACAAGCTGCTTGAAATAAATTTCATTTATTTCAGCCCTCAGCCTGCAACTGAAAAGCCGCTCAGTAATTCTTACATTTTACCTCAAACAGATGGGGCTTCTTCAGAGAATATAATCACTTGTAACAGTTAGTTATTTATACACCCAGTGATTACATAAGCACCAGTCAGATTCCTTCATTTGATTTTAATCAAATCATGTGACTTAAAGAGAAATCTCTGTTAATAATAATTCAGCTGCTTAATATGTACAAATAAACTATTCTACTGTAAGTGCATCCACATCCAAAATGTGAAAATAAATACAGAAAATAATAGTAATAGGGTATAGAATCTATACATTAGATACCCACAGGTTTAAATATAACTTCACAGACTGGTGTAATTCTCGTTCCCTGGGACAGGTGTTTTTGAGGATTTCCGGCAAAAGAAACAAGAACATGAGAAAACAGTGAGTACACACATGTGCTCATTCACTAAGAGAGCTCAGTTGGGCTGCCAGCTGTGCAGGTGAGTGGAGGGTTGTGCAGGTGGCCCACTCGGGGTCATGATGAGGCAGGGAGTGGGGTGGTGGGGCACTCCCTGATGGGGGGGTCCACTAGACACCAGAGATTTCATTTAAAATATATATTTTTACATTGTGACAAACTGGCTGGCGATTGGTGGAGACCACTAGACACCAGGGGTTTAATTCAATTATAAAAAAAAATGTGGCGGTCAATCAGCAGGGGGTGGGGGGGGCACTAGACTCCAGGGAATGGGATTTAGAATATATATATATATATATATTTACATTGGGGCCAGTGATCCATGAGCGATTTAACATATATATTTTTACATTGCTGCCGGTGATCATCGGGGCGAGAACACTAGACACCAGGGATTTAATTTAAAATATAAACTTTTTTTTTCATTGTGGCCAACTGGCCAGCGATCGGTGGGGGAGGCATTAGACACCAGGGAATGGGATTTAAGATACATATATTTACACTGGGGCCAATGATCAGCGGGGGATTTAATATATATTTTACATTGTGGCTGGTGATCGATGGGGGTCATTAGACTCTAGGATTTCATTCTTACATTGTGTCAGTGATTGTCATGGGGGGGCACTTAGACACCAGGGATTTAGATTTCTGTTTTATTGTGGCTGGGGGGGGAGGTTCCTACTACTACACGAGGCAGGGATGTTAGTGTCCGAAGTTTGGAATTTTGCTTGTGAAATTCCACACTTCACATTCCATCTGGCGCTCTGTGAATTGATGAATTTCATGAATTGTGCTTCACAAATTGAGCACAATTCATGAAATATTTAGAGGAGTGAATTTTTCCAACTTCACACATCCATAATTGTAGGCCTAATGAAAAATGTGGTTTTGAGTATTCCCTTTTAGGAGTGGGCGAAAGTGGGGTTTTCTGCCTTCACGAAACTTCCACAAAAATCTCTGAATTTTGAGGATGTTTCCAAACTTCTGCCTGTGGTGGACTGGAAAACTTCCATGAAAGTTTAAGTGGAAAATGTGGCAATTCCCCTTTAAAATAAGTCCTGGTGGCTAGTGGCCCTTCCCGCACCTACCCTGCAAGCAAACCAAATATCCCTGGTGAATAGCGGTCCCTCCCCCCACCAGGTTTTTAAAAAATATCCCTGTGGAATGCACTAATTTACTGACAGCTTAGTGTATGGCTGGCAGTAGTGGAGAGAGGAGGGCTGTGCTGGTCACCTGCTAGGGTTCGCGATGGGGGTGGGAGTGGGGTGGTGGGACACCTGCTGGGGACAGGTTTGGGGGATACTAGACCACCAGGAAATAATTTGTTCAGGGACTACGGATCATTGATTGGGAGGGTTTGAAATAAACCACTAGACCACCAAGGATTTTTTTAAACAATGCCCGACGGAGATTGGGCTGTGGGTGTTACTGTACACTTCGGGGTCGAGTGGGTGACCGAGTGGAGAGGAGGGATCACTTGCCATCAGGACATTTTTCTGGCTGGGTACTGTGGGGCAGGGAATGGGGAGAGGGATCGATATTGGAACCACCATTTTTTTTTACAAGTTGGGTGGGTGATCCGCGGGGTGGGAGGGACTGCTAGCCATCAGGGATATTTGGTTTACTTGTGGGATCAGTGGAGGGTGGGACCACTAGCCACCAGGGCTTTTTTGGGTAATTGGGTTGGGGATGATCACAGGTGGAATTTCCCCGAAAGTTCAGAAATGGATGTCCAAACTTTCACACAAGTGAAATTCAGACTTTCGCTTGAATTCCACCTGTGAAACTTTTTTTGCACATGCCTATTCCCTGGGGTCCAGTGGTCCCTCCCCCAACCAATCACACATCTGACATTATGTAACAAGTTTCCTTAGTGTCCAGTGGTCCCCCATCCCAATCCCCTAGAAGTTATATACCATTTCCTGGTATCTAGCTGACACCCCTCCCTATCCCCATTCCCCTGTAATAGAATAAGGTACTAGTCCTCTGTTCCCTGGTGTCTAGTGGATCCTCCACCCTCCCACCCTGGCAGGTAGTGCCCCACCACCATGCTCCCCCACACCCAGCCCCCCAGCCCTCCACTCTTGTATCTGACCACCATGGCTGGCTGCTGACAGAGCAGTAATATCAATGAATGATCATGTGCTTGTACAAGCTCTTGCTCTTTCATTGACAGCCCAATTGGCAGCCAGCCATGGTAGAGAGCAGAGGGCTGTGCCTGTCGCTGGCTTGGGGGTAAAGGTGGGGAGGCAGAGTGGTAGGGCACTAACTGCTGGGTTGGGGGGTGTGGGGTCTGCCAGACACCAGCGAATGGACAAGTACCTTATTTTATTACAGGGAAATGGGGATGGTGGGGAGGTTCACTAGACACCAGTGAATGGTATATAAATTTTAAGAGATCAGGATGGGGGACCACTGTACATCAGGGAAACGTGTTAAATTATGTCAGGTGGGTTGATAGTGTAGGGGGAAGGACTACTGGACACCAGCACAGAAGTATGGAACAGCAGTAAAATGCCAGACCGAACTGCAAGGCACTTCCAATCTAGGCCAACTTGGCAACTCGGGTCAAGCCATGAAAGTCTCAGTTGTCCTGGTCAGAGTCATGTCGACCTGGTCTGGCAAGGTTCACAAGTGTAGCAGAGACTGTTCTCCTTTCTATAATTTAATTTTGCTTGTTCTTCAAATAAATACATGCCTACTGAGATCTCCTCCAGATTTGCCTTTCTGTGTGCTTCCTGATAGTGTGTTTAAGAGGGTAGAGCTACACTATAGTCCAGAAACAACAGAATAGCAGTTATTTACTTAATTAATAAAACACAATAGAAAAAATAAAGCTGGTTGAAAATAAATGTTATTGGTATACAAATAATTATTGTGCATGGTGCACACTACAGAAATCGGGTGTTCCAGATTTTGGTAATTTGTCACACATTGCTCTGGCCTGTGTTCCACATTGCCTGGTTGGGAGATTGAGACTTATACTAGTGAACCCTATAAATGTCTGAGCAGCATGCATTCAAACTGAAGTCCCTAAAACGATGACATTTAGAAACATGTTTTGGAAAAGAAAGCTTCACTGTGCAAAAAATGATTGCGTGACAAAAAGCTTCACTGTGGACAAAGTGACTGCATGATCACAATCAAGACATCATGGATCTAAAATTGGGAGATCAGGAGACAAAAATACTAGTCAGAAACACTGGAGATTAGATGAACCGGATCATATTGAGTGGGGTCTTTAAAAGTATGTTGGAGGTCTAATGAAAAAGGGCTTACTGCAACTTTAGGTCTTGACTAACCAGCCAATTGGCATTAACGTTTCCTAACAGGATGTAATGTGCAATATCTTCCAAAGAATTTATCAACAACCAGACAGGGTTTAAATTTGGATGCCTTCAACTTTGGAGGGCAGTAAAAAATGCCCACCAGGATTTCCTTCCCAAATACCTTCAGTAAAATAAAAATTAATTTATCAGTCCACCTGGGAGATGAATGCCACAGACATGTCCAAATTAGAGGCCTTTGTGATAGTCAGTGGAGCCTCCAGAGGATGCAGCCACCAGACCTGACATGTTCAGCAAACCTGGAAACATATTCAAGCCCAGTTCCAGTCTGGTGTGCTACAGGATCCATACAATAGTTGGAGGTGGCTCAACTGGGGCCTTGAGATTGATCCTCACTGTGCTATAGTTCAACAAAATTACTTGATCCCCCGAGGTGATGTCAACCTCCAACCCTGTAACAAACTCCAGGTTCTGCTTTCCCTGCTCTTGTGTTGTCCATGTTTTCACAGGCAACCAAGGTTGTCCATGGGCATCAATTATAATCCTTGCTCTGTCCCTGATATTTTGTACCTCATTTTCTCCATGACTACTCCATCAATGCTTTGTCAATCATTCATAGACATGATTGTTGATGGCTGCTGAACATGCATACAAGCCTGGAAAAACCTTCAATTAAGAGCAATTAATCAAACGAACAAACCCCATTTTCAGTTAGGTGAATAAAAGAAAAAAAGATTCTGGTAAAATAACCTTTAACATTTTTCTCAGGTAGTAGCCATTATTTTCCATGATCTAAATACAGTTTTTAGTGTCCATGCTCGCTAATAATTTTGATGGTTGCTCTTTTATTTAATTATGATATTAATCACATTTATTCTCTTCATGTCCTGTTTAAGATTACATCCTGTATGGTACCCTAGTCAAAATATAAACACTCATTTCTTATCACATTAGCCATCCTACCATTTTAACTACTTATATTACAGATTCTACAACAAAATATATAACATTTTCTGGTTGTCAGTTTAGCCTCATTTAGAGAGGGGTCCAGTTCCACATAAGCCTTTTACTGGGTCTAGATGATTTTTAGCTGTGTTCAAGGTATCATCCCCAAGTGTTGAGTAGATAGATAGATAGATAGATAGATAGATAGATAGATAGATAGATAGATATTACTTTGTATTTTATTTAAAATGTTGGTAACCAGGTAAGCCCACTGAGACCAGAGGTCCCTTTTTCAGGGGCGACCCAGAATTAGATACATACAGCAATTATTACATACAGTGGACAATAATACAGAGGTTTGAAGTGAGACAATACCCATTGGAGAGACATTAATTACAGGTTAGGAATCCAGAGTATACATTAGCAACATTGCAAGAGTTAACAGGGGTCACAGTTTGACACTTACAACAGTAGGGCATGATATGCAGAGGTCACAGTTTGAATGTTAGGGAAAATGGGGCTAGTGAGTGCAGCCACACAGGCTAAGTTCCAGGAGGTATACTTTGAGGCCAGCCTTGAATCCTTGGAGAGAAGGCCTAGCAACCAGGGTAGCTGGGAGTGCATCCCACAGGTGGGGGCAGCATATGAAAAGGAGCGCTTACTTGGGTTGGTGTGTACTCGGGGGATGACAAGGGGCTAGCCAGCCAAGCATCTCATGTCTCGGCATTGTACTCTGGGGTTGAGCAGTCCACGCAGATGAGGAGGAGGGCTAGCAGTAGTGAATTTATAAGTCAGGCAGATGGTGGAGTAGGCCAACTTATGGTATGTAGTGGGCCAGTGAAGGTCTGTGAGGACTTTGCAGTGGTGTCTCCTGGGGGGGGGGGAGTTTGTGGCAAAGGGTGCCACTCTGTGGTAGAGCACTATGAGTTTTCTTAGTTCTCCTTCTCGTAGGAACTATAGCAGGGGGGCCCCATAGAGGAGGCAGGGGAGAAGGGTGCAGTTAGAGATTGCATGCCGAGCCTCGTCAGTAAGCGAGTTTCCCAGATGATAGAGGAGTCCAAGTTTCTGGTGGATGGACTTGGTTAAGGAGTCAATGTGGGGTTTGTAGGACAGTTCTTAATCAAGGAGTATCCCGAGGTATTTGATCCTATCTAGGACCTCGACTCACTTCCCCTGGTCCAATTTGAGCTGGAGAAGGTCACACCTATCCAAACCAAGGCATCTGATTCCAAACAGGACAGCCTTCATTTACTCCTCATTCAGTGCTAGTGAGTTGGCAGAGAAACAGACTTCGAGCGCTGTGAGACTGAGTTGAACTTTAGCAAGTGATGACACTGGGTAGCGAGTTACTGCAGTAGACAACAGTGTCATCTGCATAGAGGATGAGTTTACTCAGCCTACAAGCCCCCTCTATGTCATTAACAAAGCGAGTGAAGAACAGGGGGCCCAGGATTGAGCTCTGGGGTACCCCCGAGACAACTGGTCAGACACTGGACTGTGTTCTTCTCCAGAGGACTTTTTGGCTTTGGTTTAGTTGATAGCTCTCGAACCAGGAGTGGGAGAGCCCATCCGATCTGAGGAGGCGGAGTTTGGTGAGAAGAAGACTATGGTTGACTAAGTCAAAAGCCTTGGATAGGACGACAAATAATGCGTCAGTCAGACAGCCTTGGTCCATAGCATCAAGGACATCAGATGTGAGCCAGATGAGGGCCGTGTCTATGCCATGGCCTTTCCTGAAGCCATGTTGTATGTCGGCTAGGAGAGAGTGAAGTTACAGATAGTCATGCAGCTGTTTGTGGACCAGTCTCTCCTGTACCTTCCGAGGGGGCAGAGAATGGAAATAGGCCTATAGTTCCCTGCTTTTTCCCTGGGTCCTTTTTTATGTACTGGGACTTTGGTTCCTACTTTCCATTTGCTTGGGACAGTTCCCTCAAGGAAGGACCTATTGATGATCCAAGTTACAGGGAGGGTAATAGCAGGAGCAGCAGCCCTCAGCAGCCTTGGTTCAAGCAGATCGTGTCCTGGAGAGGAATCAGGGTAAAATTTGAGCAGGAGAGGCAGTACTTCAGATGGTTTAGCAAGTTTCAGGTGAAACTGGGGCCATGCATACTCCCATTTGGGGTCATTGGTGAGGGGAACACCAGGTGGAATGGGGGGGTGGACAGAGTCCACCTGGATTGGAAAAGTAGACATTAAATGCCTCTGCTACTGTGGAGGGGTCATTAGTCAGGGTGTTTCCAATAAGTATAGCTCTATCCTGCGCACAAGAGACACCTTTAAGTAACAAATTAATTTGGACTCAGAATTTCTTGGGGTCCTGGAGGTGACTGGTCTGGAGATCACGCATGTATTTTGACTTGGCATGTTTGGAAGCTTTCTTACAGTGATTCCTTAGTTCTCTATATTTCTCTGTATAGATAGATAGATAGATAGATAGATAGATAGATAGATAGATAGATAGATAGGTAGATAGACAGATAGATGGATGGATGGATGGAAATATGGTGCTATTTCTTTTAAACGTAACCCCGGCCCCCAGCCTCTAGCATCATGACCTAAGACAAAGCTACAGTTCCAGGGCTGTGCCCCATGGGTCTGCTGCTTCAAGCTACAAGTCTGAGGTCCTATGTGTAGAAAGTTAAGACTCATCTCCTTCTTGAAGAAAATGATGATTAATGTCGGGCTTTGACTGGGGCCACAGGGTTGCTGAAATGAGGGGGGCAGTATGTACATAGATGGCTGTGCCCTTGCTTGCTGTGGCTCACTGATCCCAAAAATCTTAATTTTGAAAAGGCACCTGCCTTTAAATGCTTATGTAGTTCACTAGTCATTGTTTGTGTGATATGTCCTGGCAGTTTGTTGCCATTGGTGCAGTCATCAGGGAATCTATTATCAAGTCTCAACTACCATTCAGACTTACCCATTGGTGACAGGTGGCTACCTTTGATGTGTAGTGTTAATAACTTTTTCATGGTACATAAAGTGTCAGGAATTGTCTGGCTTGCTCAATAATGAAAGAGAGTAAACAGTACTTGGGTGACAAGGCGGTGGGTAGTAGAGGTAAGCAGAAAGAGTAAACCAGCTGCTGTTTTGGGGTCAGAAATGGTAGTGGGAAGGAAATCATGGGGACTAAGAGGGGGTGGGCTACTGGACTTCAATGGAAATGAAAATCAACAGAGGGAAAAGTGGAGGGGGTGGCACTAGGGAGTACTCAAGTTCAGGGACTGGTGCCATTGTTTTAGGAGATCACAAGCATATGCCATTGCAGTTGCCAAAACTATAAACTATTTCTGAACATGTGACCAGGTTTTGATCAATCACAGGACAAGATTTCAATCCAAAGTTTAATAATTACATCTGTTTTATTTTACAGAAGCTGGAGATTTAGCAAAGAAGTGGAGCATTCCCTTTCCTAAGTGGGGCATTCCATGATCTAAGGTAAATGTCCTACAGCTAATCTTAAGGAAAAGCCCTATTATATCATGCTTCTTATTGGGCATTGATACCTTCTTTACCCCTTACAAGTCTGGAAACATTTGCTTATGCAGTCAGTGTTGGGTAGATTTATGGATTAACATTCCCTATTTGAAAGTGTTACCAGTAGAGTTCACAAAATACAGCTTCAATGTGTAAGCCCCCCCCCCCAACTTTGGGATTATTTGGAGATTATTAGCCCTAGCAGCCTACAAGTAATAGAGGCACCTGGCTTCATCTGTTCCCCACCAATCCTAGGACTTGTGCAAGAGTACCAGGTTGGAGCAGGGAGTAAAATGTCGGCTGCAGATATAAAGCCTCTTTGACATGCATATGGCCATGTGATTATCTTTGTGCCTCCACTGCTGCCAAAGACAAGGAGTGGGATTGATCAAGCTGTTCACCCATGGCAAGGGATGCATTTCTAGTACCTGGGTAGTCACAGTAGATGGGATCAAGACAAACAGGCAAAAGCTCTCCCAGACACCATTGGAAACTACAACATTTTATGGAGATCACAGTAAACAAGGGACTGAGACACATTAACTTAGCTGGTGCCATTCATGATGCCAGAAGTCTCTGATCTCAGGAACTCTAAGAAAAGGGATCAGAGAATACAGACTGTGTTTCCAAAGGGCATACAGTGGAATCAGCCAGGATGAAATGCTCTGCTCTAAGCATGCCACATTTTCCGGTATGACTAAGTGGGGTGATCGGGATTTCATTACATTGTATTCCTGCAGTATTCTAAAGCTTGTCACTGGCAGATATTGTAAGAAGAGCATTGAACACTGGCAGATTCTACTGTGTATGCAGCTTGACTTCCAGGTGAGTTATACATAGTTTCCTTATGGAATTCCATCCAGTCCGGGCTAGGCAGGTGTTACCACCCCCACCCGTGAGGTGTGCTGATTAAGCCTGAAGATGGTGAAGGCAGTCTGTTATGCCTTCCAGTGAATGGTGCCTGGGTTTGTTGTTTGAAATCAGCTTGTAAAGTGGCATGGTGCCTCCTTCTATGGGGATCCTTATGACAGAGTTCTGCCAGGGTGTTACCCCATAGGAAATAAATACAACCCCTAGCCTCTGTGAGAGGGAACACAATAAAACAATCCACTCCCCATTTATCACTTTAAGCATGCAAATAAAAAGTATGGCAATAATGGCAAAATATGTCAGCAGTTGCAAATAAATAACCGATGGGTTTATTTTGGGGTTGGATAACAAGATAGGGACAAGGGAAGCAAAGGTGAAAATAAAGACATCAGTTGGCATTCACTGCTACTGTAAGGTGTATATCAGTACCTGACCCCCAACTGGTGCACCAGTTATCCCCACAGTCCCTCTGGGAGCACAATTAAAGTTGGAGTATACACACAGATACAGGGATGCAGGCCTGTGATGTCTGGATCCTTGGTGTGGTACCATGTAAACTCGGTTATTGACTGCAGCTGCTGACTGATAAATTACACAGTTGAGTGGACAGTAACAAAGTTGCTACCTGCTGTAAGCTGTTGCTGTGGGCTTCATTATAAAGTCACACAGTAATGCCTAGAAAGTATCTACTAGCTATCTAATCAACAGGAATATGTTTTGTGGGTGAATCCCAGTTCTCACAACCTTTAGATGACAGGCAGGTGCTGTTTCCATGGGGGCATCCCACTGCTTACGCACAATATGGCTGGATGGTCTTTTCTGTAGGCAAGATAGAGGTGCAGCAGACCCAACGTGCTCCCAGTGGTGAAGGGTATGGGTCTTGATGCTCCAGATGATGATGCTCCTCTTTACCCAACAGAGGGAGTTGCCTTCACCCCAACAGATGAGCAGGCAGTCACAATCTCAGCTGGTTTGAGCCCCTGTCAAGATAAAATCCTAACAGCAGTAGAAGGCAGGGACTCACCACTGTCCCAGATGCAGAGCAGCTTTGAAGGCAACCCCTGGTTTGGCACTCTAGCTGCATCAATCTCCTTTTCAGGGGTTCCAAGTAGGTTTTGGATAAAGCTTTTAGTCAGACAGGAATAGCAAGTGAGAGCTATTCACAAACACCCTCCTCTACTCAGAGGTTTTTCTTCAGACAGATCTGCTCTATTTGCATGTCACTCCCTTGTGCAGAAATCCTGGGATTAAATATCAGTGGTTAGCATGTCATGCATTATTCATTATGTTAAACCCCTGGCTCTCAGTTCCATGGAAAAAGCATGCAAACAAATTCTGAGCCAGCTTACAAATCAGAGCTGTTTTGCAGAGCTGAGCTACAAATAGATGTCAGTTTCACAGACATAGGATGTATTAATTTAGTTATTTTGCAGACCTGAACTAGTCTACAAAGAGATTTCAGTTTCACAGAGACTGGGTGTACTAATTTAGTTGTTTTGCAGAGCTGAACTAGTCTCCAAAGTTTGTATTCCCAGGAGACAAGTGGTTTTGTACTTGAAGCAGCTTTAAGAGCTGCTTCAAACTGAGAAACCTTCTTGCTGTGGGCTCCCCAGCTCTGAAGGCAGTCTAGGAGCTGGTTGAACAAAAATAAGTAGTGGTCAGTGAACAAGACTGCAGAGCAAATGACAGCATCCTGTCCAGCCCCGGGTTCTGCAACTACAATCTAGACCAGGACTGGGATGAAGGAGCTGTGCAGGGGAAGGTGGCACCAGTGCTCCAGAGAAAGCCACTATTCAGCCCCTTTTAGGAGGTGGTTACACAGGAGAAAGCTATAAGCAGAAGTGGATCCTGAAATATTGGTTCTCAACTGTGGAATGCATTCTGTGTATGAGTGTTTTTCTGTGACGGAGTCAGTCCTAATCTGCAGAGTGAGACTAGGCTGCCAGTGCACTATAGAGATGGGAAGGCCAGAGAATGCACTTCTAACCAGCTAAAAAAAATTGTGTTGGGCTAAACAGGTGTATAATGCTTTGGTAAACTGATACTGGGGACAGCTTAGCCTCGATGGGTTCTAAGTCAGGAGGACAGAAAGCATAGGGAGTGCAGTAGTAGACAACATGGGGAGTGGTGCAGTGCAGTGATTGTGGAGCAGGGAGATGTTCTGGAGACTGCAGTGCTGCCCCAATTATGCGCACCTCTCTGGGTTGGAAGAGAGGGTCTCTAGGCTTGAGGCTGCATTGGCTTTGAGCTTGGAGAAGGTCACTAGACTCAGGGCCACACTGGAAGAAGTTGGGGGAACTTCTCTCCCACCCAGGAACCACCTATTCCCCCACCAATACCACATAGGTCACCAGATTGGAGGAGTGGCTGGACTACAGTGGGCTCAATGAGGGAGTGGGTGGTGGGATCTGGAAAGCTGGCGGGGAGTCACAGGCGCATTGCCCAACCAGTTCCACTGAAAAATTCCTATGCCACACTGGTGGAGCAGGACTGCCAATAGGCACCCATGGAAGTGGCTAAGAAGGATGTGGGGCCTCCCAGGTGTCGGCCCCAAGGTGGGTGAAGGAGGACCTCAGAGAAGGAGGAAGCGTCTTCTGGGGTGGTATTCAATAGTCATGAGAACTGAGATGGGAGTAGAAAAGGGGGCTGAAAGGGAGAGCAGGTGCCTACCCGGCACCATGTCAAGGAGGGATGAGAAGCATATCTTGAGGATCGCTAGGGTAGGAAGTAGGAAGGGGGAGCTGAATGTCATTATCCTACTGGTGATGAATGACCTGGCTAAGGATGGGGTAGCCAGAGTCCACGGGGAGTTCAGGGAGCTGAGAAGAAGTCTAAGATAGGTAGTACACTCTGTAGCTTTTGCAGAGTACTACCTGTCTACAACAGGGGGAGGGAGCTCCTTACCAGTGTCTTCAACTCATGGTTGAAGAAATGGTGCAGCATGGAGGGGTATGACTACATTGGGGACTGGGTGCTCACATGGGAGGATAAGAGACTATACAGTGGGGATGGCCTGCATCCTTCCAGGATGGGAACTATAGTCCTCAGTGGACAGTTTAAACAGTACTTTGATGAATGTTTAAACTAGCCAAGGGAAAGGGTGGAGACAAAGAGGGAAACAGAATCTAGGGTGTTTAGGAAGCCCGGGGGGGGGTGAGTCCCACTATGGAGCAAGTAGATCAAGATGAAAGTGGTTTAGATAAAGGAGTCAGAAGACAGCAGAGAGAAAAGGGGCACAAAAGGGAAGAGGGGGAACCAAAAAGCAGTGTTGACTGGGTAGGTACACTAGACAAAAGCATTGCCAATTTTCAGGCATGATCCAGGAGAGTTACAGACAAAAATGAACAGCAATTTACAATGATGCAATAATACAAAAAATATCAACATGGTCAGGCAAAATACAAGAGTAAACAAACAATGAGCAGCTCAAAAAGGTTTAAGAAAAACAACCATACTATGTGCAAAATTGTCATTTGGGAGAATGAATAAAGCCAAGTTAAGCATGAATACAATGGATCAGTTACACGAGCACTTATCATTATACAGGAGACCCCAGACCTAGAAGCCATCATGGCGGTAGCCGACCTGGATATCAAGGCCATTATGGAGTCATGGTGCACAGCCAGCAATCAGTGGGACATGGTCATACCATGGTATATGTTGCTCAGGAGGGACAGGATTGAAAGGAAAGGTGGGGGACTGGTGCTTTATGTGAAAGATAGCATAAAAGTGACAGAAATACTGGGGATTCAGGAGAAGGCAGAGATGCTATGGGTTACCTTTGAGTCAGATAATGGCCCCACTATTTGAACAGAGGTGATCTACAAGCCTCCAGCACAAGAAAAGAACCTACAGTAAATAGAAATATATTAGAAGCAATTAGTAAGATGGCTAACACACAGGAGGTGTTGCTGGTGGGGGGAGTTCAGTATGCCATATGTAGATTAGGGCATTCCTGTGTCAGCTTTAGCTACGAGCAGGGACATACTGGAATCTCTGCAAGGGGCATTTCTGAGGCAGCTGGTAAGTGAACCCACTCATGTCGGGGCAATAGAGGATCTGATGCTTACAAATGGGGGGTAGGATTCAGGAGGTCAAGGTGGGAAGCCATCTGGGAACCAGTGATCATCATACAGTGTGGCTCTAAATAAGAACAACCACACGATGCCGACAATCCTGGACTTCAGAAGGGCAGATTTCTTGAAGATGGAGGAATGCCTCAGGGATAACCTGACAGGGGATGAGGACTTGGATGGGGTGGAGGAAAAGTGGGCCATACTAAAAAAGAGGATAGTGAGGGCAACAAAACCTATGTGTCAAGCAGGTAAGCCAAAGTAAAAGAAAGAGGAGACAACTGCAGTTTTCCAAAGTGGTGGCAGAAAAAACAAAGGCTAAATGAATAGCATTCAGAAGGTATAGGAGACCAAATGGAAAGAGAATAGGGAGCGGCATCTGGTAAGACAAAGGGAGCCAGGCAAAGTTGTCAGGAGTGCAAAGGGGCAGATTGAGGAAAGAATAGCTTAGGGAATACCAAAGGGGGCAAGAAATATTTTAAGTATGTGAGCAAGAAAAGGAATACAAAGAGATCCTGACAGTCAGTCTCCTGAACTCCATAAGCCCGAGTTTAGGAGACCGACTGTTGGAAGAAAGACAAGGTGTTGGTGCAATGTGGGGGGCAAGTCCTGCATACCCCCATAAATAAAATTACCAACTCTGAGGGGGAAGTGGACCTCAGAGTAGGTTAAAACAGTTTGGGGGGCAAAAGAGTGCCACTCAAAAATGTAGACCTGGGAATAGAACCTGGGTCTGTGCATATTGGTAACTGAGCTACTAGTGGCTTAGACCTCCACACCATGGGACCAGCTTGGCCAACCACTAGATTTTTCCCCTTCTTGTAGTGCATGGCTAGAGGCAAGGTAGTGGTTCATCACATCTGCTACCTTGCCCCTGCCGGCACCAGCATCATTTTGTTGGGCAGGTGTTTGTTGGGCAGCTGAACTCAGGATTCTGAATGTCGGGATCCTGACTTTCTGCTTTTCATCATACTCCCAGACAAAGGGAGGGATTTTGCAGTTAAAGAGGGAAAGGGGTGATTGCATGGAGGGGGGTCAAGAAAAGGCAGACATCCTGAATAAACACCTCTGCTCGGTACACACTCTAGAAGGGAAAGGGGAGGGATCTTGAAAAGGCACCAGGAACTTTAGGGGGACATAAATGGACACCAGTCAGTTTTCTGAGAAGGACGTTTGAGAGGCACTAGCTAACCTGAAGGTAGACAAGGCTATGGGGCCATACGGGGTATATCCAAGGGTGCTCAGGGAGCTCATGGAGGTGCTGGCTACACCTCAGATGGACCTATTTAACAGATCACTGGAGAATGGTGTGGTCCCAGGGGACTGGAGGAGGGAAGTGGTAGTCCCACTTCAGAAAAGTGACAGCAACGAGGAGGCAGGCAACTATAAGCATGTCAGGCTGACATTGGTGGTGGGTAAGCTTATGGAAACACTACTTTAGGATATTGAAATATCTTGTACTAAATGGATTACAGGATCTAAAGCAGAATGGATTCATGGAGGGAAGATCATATCAAACAAATCTAATAGACTTCTTTGACTGGGTGACTAAAGAGTTACATTGGGGGTGGGGCAGTGGACATGGCATACCTGGACTTCAGCAAGGCTTTCATCACTGCTCCACATAGGAGACTGGTAGTCAAGTTGGAGAGCTTAGGGATGGCTAATAAGGTAGTAACCTAGGTAAAAGACTGGTTAGCAGACAGGACACAAAGGGTAGTGGTAAACGGAATTCAGTCTGAGGAAGGGAGAGTGACCAGCAAAGTACCTCAGGGATCAGTGCTGTGTCAGGTAGTCTTCAATGTCTTCATAAGTGACATAGCAGAGGAACAGGAAGGAAAGGTCTGTCTCTTTGCTGATGATACCAAGATCTGCAACAGAGTGGAAACTCCAGGGGGGGTAGAAAGGATAGAAAGGGATCTGAAAAAACTGGGGGAGTAGTCAAGGATATGGCAGCTGGGCTTCAATGTGAAAAAGTGCAAGTTAATGCACTTGGGCCTAAATAATTGGGGAGCAAAGTACACAACAGTAGAACAATACTGACAAAGTCAAAGCAGGAAAGTGATCTAGGGGTAATTATATCAGATGGCCTAAAGCTATCCAGGCTGTGTGACAAGGCAACTAGTAAGGGAAGTGGGATGCTGGGCTGCATAGGAAGGGGTATCACCAGTGGTAAGAGAAAGGTGGTGCTGCCCCTATATAGATCACTGGTGAGTCTGCACCTTGAGTACTGTGTCCAGTTCTGGAGACCACACCTCAGGAAGAAAATAGACAGAGTGGAGGTAGTCCAGTGGAGGGTCACCAAAATGGTGCAGGGTCTGCATCGTAAGCCCTACAAGGAGACACTAAGGGAGGTAAACATGTACACCCTGGAGGAGAAGAGGGAGAATGGGGATATGATAGAGACCTTTAAATACCTAACGGGGAAAATAAGGTACAGTAGGGGAGTATTTTTCAGTTAAAAATGTGCTCTAAAACAAGGGGGCATCCCATGAAGCTGGAGGGGGGTAATTTCAAGAGGGACATGAGGAAGTACTTCTTCATGGAAAGGGAAGTCAATCCCTGGAACAGTCTTCCAATGGAGGTAGTGGGAGCAAAAACAGTGGAGAGGTTCAAAAATGCCTGTGAAAGACACAAAGGAATTATAGGGGTAAGGAAGAGAGGGGGAACCACAAGGGTGATAAATGGAGGGGAAATGGAAGGGTAGAGATGATGCTGTAGATCAGTTGACGTCTGCAGCATGAATAAAAAATATACAATGAGCAGACTGGGTTGGCCCAGCAGCCATTATCTGCCATCACATTCTGTTTCTATGTTTCTATTCACCAGAAGGATAGTGCTTTAATCCAAAGTACCAAAGCAAAGAAGGAGATGAGGGGTTATAGAAGGGCAGGATTGCCCTGAGGACCTGTTCCTCACAGTGAATATTATCCAGCCAGCAAGAAAGAGGCAATGGACATTCAGCACCTGAGACAGTGGAACTACAAGAAGGAGGAGCAGCCTGTAACCATAACCTGTGCAGTTACTTCTGCATGGAGGGAATGCAGTAGTCTGGTGCCATACATGAACCTGGGGGATTGTCTGCAGTGTCTAGGTGGGTCAGATAGGCCAGTGATTCGGTGGTGCAACAGATCCAAAATCCTAGAAGTTCAACAAATGGCCATTTTGTGAGTGAACACCTGGAAGAGTGAGAGTTGACTTCTGTTACTACTAAAGCTATGGTGTGAGAGGAGAAAGATACAGATCATGTAGCATGGCACCAAAATGCTGAACAAATTTATTTATTCATTTGTCTGTTATTTTTACCTGAAAAGGCACACAAAGCTATGATGTTTTGTTTCCTGGTGCATCCTGGGTGGCAGGCTGCATGTAACTGTCTTATTGAAAGGGGAGATGGTGGCCATGACACCAGGGGAACTCCCCTGCTCTTGTCATTTGGAGGAACCTTTGGCTGTTTCTGGCTCACTGCCAAGATGTCCACTCCTGGTGTTGGAGGAGAGAAGATGTATGTTACTGAGGCAGGGGAGCAGGTCTCCTCCCCTGCCTCTACAGTGGTATAGATGAACTCTGTACAGAACATTGAGATGCGAGACTGCTCTTTACCAGAGAAATGACCTAAAGTAACGACTTCCAGTTTGGAGGAAAGCACTCCACTTTCTGTGCAAGCAAAGGTACATGTTCTTCACAGACTGCTGGTACTGCTGCATTCCCAACCAGTTTAAAATCAAAGACTGACCTCTTGTATGCTCAATTAGCTGAAAAAGAAGCACTTTATTTGCTCAAACAGGAAAAACTTACAGCTGAACTTTTGAATCTTGAGTCAAAAACTGCTCCCACTTTGGAATGTCAATTACCTGTGCCTGGGGTGCCCTTACAGAAATAATTATATGAAATGTTTTCATGCTGCACACATAAAACTACCCCTGTGATATGCATACTGCAAGCATGATTTAAATGTTAAATTGGAACTGATTGTATGTATGTGGCATGCATACAGCAAGCAAATGTGGACAGCATGCTTTTTATGTTAAATTAGAACAGACTGAATGCATGGGGCATGCATGCAAAAAGCAAGTGGTCACTGATAATTGCACACTTAAAAGTTAAGTGACTTGCTCAGCATCACACCATATACAAGTGGGGGTTGATGAGATTCAGTCAGGTCTTCAGGTCTCAAAGTCCCCTGGTTTGCAGTTCAGTGCCTTTAACCACTAAGCTATACTGCCTGCACACATATGGCTCACTTGTACTTCAATACAAATCTGCATATATCTTCATGCATGTGGCATGCTTATAGCAACTGCTATGATTTTTCATTTTCTTGCCCCCCTCATCTCAGCTACACAGCTGAATTGTAGCACACATACCAGTGGAAATACATGTGATTCTTCCTACCCAAATACACACACTTACCCACAAAACTACTTAATTATTCTGTCTGGCACATACTCCTGCTATAGTCTCACCTTAGTTTTGAATGCTTCCAGGCAAACAGACTTTAAGTAGCAAACACAAAAGTAGCAATAACTTGACACCCACCCACATGGCCAATCCCCCCACCATGCACACACACTGTAGCAGGTGCGGCCATGCTGCTGCTACTGACAACCCACCAAGTATAGATACAGTGGAGTCAGCCACAATGAATTGCGGTAACTTGCAGAAATGACATGTCTAAAATCCTGCATGACAAAAGGGCTTAATTGCCATTGACTTGCAATGGCCCCTGTAGTAAACTGCAGTATTCTGTGATATTCTGCAGAATTTCTGTGTTGCATCTTGGCCGTCACATCTCTTACCTGAGTACTAAGGAACCAGAGGCAGGAGTCTTTAAGAGATGAATTCCATGGGTCAGAGTACTGGGGTGTACCCCTACCGGCTACTGACTGTTCTGTAATACCCAAATGAATGCCCCTTCCCCCTACGCCTGAACCTAGTAAGAGGTGAATGATCACTAGAAAAAAGCAAATATGGAACCAGCCTACTCCCAAGGTTACTAAAACGGAAACTGTTTCCATCTCAAATAGATATGACACCCTGCAACATTACTCCTCTTCTCTTTGGTCTTCTCAAGCTGACCCTTTATCCAAACTAGAGGACTCTGAATCAATGAACACTATAGCTACTCCTGCATCTACAGAACATTCATCAAAAGTGAAGACTAAGCCTACAGTTAAGAGGAAAAAAGACAGAGTGGGGAAACAAAAGAAAATTACATGAAATGCTTCTACTTCACTTTCTAATTTGATTTCCCATGCATGCTCCTAACTTTACTATTAGCACTATTAACATTAATAGTATTAATAATCATAGGAAAAGAGCTGCTGTATTTTCGTTTCTTTCCACTCCTGAGATGGGGGTTCTTTTTTTATACAGGATACCTGGTTCCATACTCTCTCTGACGTAGCCTCAGTGAAGACAGCCTGGCATATGGGTCCTTCCTATTGGTCTTTGGGGCAGGAGAGGTATTTGGGTGTTGGTATTTTGTTCCATAATATTGAAGTGACTGTTATGAAACTAATAGATTTAGTACCAGGCAGAACATTAATTTTAGATACCAAGATTCAGAATATGTTTTATAGATTTACAAACGTTTATGCCCTTCAATTCAAATCAGAAAAGATTGATCTATTAAAGGCTGTTCAGACTTCTGTTTCTTTCCTCCCATTAAGTGGTATTGGGGGATGACTTTAACTATGGATTGTCCAGGTGGATGGTCACCTAGTGTCCAGCAACCATCACAAAGTGTGGTTTAATATAGGTACAGTGTCACAGTTGAGCCACACAAAAAGGCTAGGGTCTTGGATTTCAGGAGGGTGGACTTTGCTAGGATGGGGATATGTATCAATGAAGCCCTGGCAGTGAAGGATACAGGTGTAGGGGTTGAGGAGCAGTGGGCACACCTAAAAGAGTCATAGTGGAGGTGACAAATCAGTGCATTAGGCTGAGAAACAAGGGCAAGAGAAGGAATAAATTGCTATGGTTCTCAAAGAAGGTGGCAGAGAAAGAAACACTGGACAGGTGGTTTTCAGAAAATACAAGGACAGACAGAAGAAAGAGGATAGGGTGGTGTACCTAAATAGACAGAGAGAAGCAGGGAAAGCATGTTAGGAGTGCAAAAACACAAACAGAGGAAAGACTAGCACAGATGGTAAAGAAAGGAGACAAGACATTCTATAGGTACATTAGTGAAAGAAGGAAGGGCAGGGGTGGGATTGTGTGGCTCAGAGGGGATGAAGGGGAGTGTGTGGAGGGAAACCTAGAAAAAGAAGCAATAGTGAATAAATACTTCTGTTCAGTATTCACTGAAGAGGGGGAGAGACAGGTTTGTGGAGTTGGTAAGGGGCCTTAGACAAGTAGCATGCATGATAACCTTCTCAGAGGTGCTGCCTGTCTATGGCATGGGTGAGACCAGGGTGCTCTGCACTGTGGGATTCAATCATTGATTGAAAAACTGATGCAGAGCTCAGGGTTTTGGCTTCATTGGAGACTGGGGGTCAACTTGGAGCGATACAGGCCTATACTGGCACAATGGTCTGCATCTGTCCAGGAAGGGAACCAGGATCCTAGATGATCGGTTTAAATGCTTCATTGGCAAGCATTTAAACTAACTAATGGGGGAGGCACTGAAAAGGAGAAGGGAAATCCCAGCCCCCCAAAAAAACAGGGTAGTTAGTGAGGTAAACACCAAGATAGAGAAGTCAATAGGGAGAAGGGCTGGGGTAAATGGAGAAATAGGAAAAGGCAGTAAGGACAAGGATGGGGATAAAAGGGGTAAGGCCATCAAAAAATGGAGAGCAATGAGTACCAACACCTGTAGTCTGGGTAACAAGCTCACTGAATTAGTGGCCCTGATAGAAGAGGGGCGCCTGGATAGTATGACAGTTACAGAAACATGGTACACAGAGAACCATGATTGGGATGTAAGCATACCAGGTTACACAGTCTACAGGAGGGAAAGGGAGCATAGAAGAGGAGGAGGAGTAGCTCTCTACATAAAAGAAGGGATCAAAGCAACAGAACTAAATGGTAAACAGGGAGGAGGTGATGTACTGTGGGTCACCCTGAAGACAGGAAATGGCACCACAATTCACACGGGTGTTGTATACATACCCCATCTTAGGGGGAGAAAATGGACAAGGAAATGATAGAAGGCATCCTTAGAATGGCACAAAAAGGGGAGATATTGTTGATGGGGGACCCGACTATGCCAGATGTTAACTGGAGCACCTTTGCTGCAGTCACATCCAAGAGCAGGGTCATTCTCGATGCCTTACAGGGGGCATGCCTCACACAGCTAGTGCTGGAACCCACTCAGGATGGAGCAGTCTTGGACCTGGTTCTCTCAAACAGGGATGGAGAGAGGATCTCAAATTTAGAAGTGGGTAGCCATCTGGGAACAAGAGACCACCAAACAGTGTGGTTCATGATAAACACAGCCGTAGAGTCAAGCCATACAAAAGTGAGGGTAATGGACTTCAGGATGGCTGACTTTGTTAAAATGGGTGAGTGTCTCAGAAAAGCACTAGCAAATGGGCAAGATGGAGGGGTGAAGGAACAATGGGGAAACATCAAAACTGTCATCACAGAGGCAACAAGCCTTTGTGTGACACAAATAAATCAAAATGAAGGAAAAAACCACTATGGTTCTCAAAGAAGGTTGTGGGGAAGGTTAGGGAGACAAAGATAGTATTCAGGAAGTATAAGAAAACAGAAGGAGCAGGACAGACTACTGTACCAGTTAAAGCAGAAGGAAGTGGGGAAAGCAGTCAGAATAGCAAAGGCCCAAACCAAAGGAAAAGATCACCAATTTCATTAAGAAGGGGGATAAAAACTTTTATAAGTACAGTAGAGACTGAAAGAAGACCAAGGAAGGGATAGTGAAGCTTAATAAAGGGGAGGATAGCTCAGCCCAGTAGTGCTGAGGGTTGAGGCACTGGACGCCACACCTCGCGCTATGCAGGAGACCTGGGTTCGGGAAAGAGTTAGGGATGTTGGGGGTTTGCAGGGAGGGTGAAGGATTGAGCATCCCAGGACTGCTCTCATTCCCCGGGGAGGAGGGAATCCATCAGCCAATGTACTGGTGACCTCTAGCAGAGGCTGGAGGTACTACAGTACTCAGCCACAAGACACTGGAGATCAGAGCTTCAGTGGACGTCTCTTCAGGGGTGCACGGGAGAGTGTACCAGCCAAGCTGGACATCATTGCACGTTTGAACTCTGGAGGAACTCAAGAAACAGTGGAAAACAATGGCGCCATGGATAGGCGATGGCACCAAGTCCCCCATGCCCTTCACTGGGTCATCCCCATCTGACCTTCCAGGTCCTTCACCTCGTTCCTGCCCTGCAGCCAGAGTCTGAATCTAAGAGTACCCAAGAGGCGGAGGATGACCCACCCTGGGAGGGTTAGACCATGGGTTCCGGCTACAGGGAGGTGGGGGAGAGAGAAGGTTCAGTTCAGGGGGGCCTCTGGTGGGCAGGATAAGGACTCGGTTGCCTGAGAGAGTTCCATGGGGCTGCGACCGGAGGGAAACAAAGTTGAAAAAAGAAAATAAAGGGGAGGATGGGTGGGCAAAGGGTGACAGTGAAAAAGCAGGGATACTGAGCAAATACTTCTTCTCAGTATTCACAAAAGAAGAGGAGAAGAAGGTACCTAATCCAATCCAATCAATATAAGCACTCTGAACCGGGGGGGGGTGATACCAGTCAATTCACAGAAGAAAGGGTTCTGAAAGAACTCCTAAAACTGAAGGTGGACAAAGAAATGGGCCCTGATGGGATTCACTCCAGAATTCTAATATAACTAAGAGGAGAATAAGAGAGGCAGTATAGCGCAGAGGTTTAAGGCTCTGAGCTGCAAATCTGGAGACCTAGGTTTGAATCCTGGAGCCCCCACTTGCATACTGTGTGACCCTGAACAAGTCATTTAACTTCCCTGTGCTCCCATGTCGCACCTGTAAACAAGCTTTCAGCTTAGTGTGCCACTCCTGGTTAAACAATTGGAAATATGAGAACTAGAGACACCACTGACTACCCTTTTTAACAAATCATGGGAGTATGGTGTGGTATCTAAGGACTGGAGGAGGGTGGATGTGATTCCCCTTCACAAAAGTGGGAGCAAAGCAGAGGCAGGAAACTACAGACCTGTCAGTTTGACCTTAGTGGTAGAGAAAATGATGGAATCACTTCTGAAAGAAAGAACTGCTGTGTATCGAGAATCCAGCGGGGCACAGGACACAAGGCAGCATGGTTTCACAGCAGGAAGGTCATGTCAGATGAATCTAATTGATTTCTTTGACTGGGTGACCAAAGTAGTAGACCAAGGAGGAGCTGTGGACATAGCCTACCTAGACTTTAGCAAGGCATTTGACACAGTCCCACACAAAAGATTAATAAACAAATTAGCCAGCCTGGGAGTGGGTCCCAGGGTGGTAGTCTGGGTAAAAAATTGTCTGGACAACAGGACACAGAGGGTAATAGTAAACGGAGTCCACTCCGAAGAAAGAAGGGTTACTAGCGGGGTACTACAGGGTTCAGTACTGGGTCTAGTCCTTTATAATGTCTTTATAAGTGACATTGCAGAGGGACTGGAAGGAAAAGTATGCCTCTTTGCAGACACACAAAGATCTGCAACAGGATTGATACACAAGGGGGGAGGTGGAAAGGATGAGAAGGAACCTGGCAAGGTTGGAGGAATGGTCAAAAGTATGGCAGCTTAGATTCAATGCAAAGAAGTGCAGAGTAATACACCTTGGGAAACAAAAACCCAGGGGAAGGGTACACAATGGGAGGGGGAGGTACTAACAACAATATTTATGGAAAGGAACCTTGGGGTAGTTATATCAGATGACCTAAAAGTAAGCAAGCAATGTGAGAAGGCAGTAAGGAGGGCTGGAGGGATACTGGAATGTATAGGAAGAGCATCACCAATAGAAAACACAAAGTTGTTATCCCTCTGTACAGACAGTTGGTGAGACCCCATCTGGATTACTGTGTGCAGTTCTGGAGACCCCATCTCTGCAAGGACATAGACAGCATGGAGGCAGTCCAGAGGAGGGCAACTAAAATGGAGCAGGGTCTGCACCAGAAGCCATATGAAGAGAGATTAAAGGAGCATAATATGTATACCCATGAGGACAGATAAAAACTTTCAAGTACCTCGTGGGAATCAACAAAATCCAGGAGGCTAGCATCTTTCAGAAAAAGAGATGTGCAAGAACAAGGGGGCACAATTTGAAGATAGAGGGGGGACAGCTCAAGGGCACTGTAAGAAAGTATTTTTTCAGAGAGAGGGTGGTGGATGCATGGAACGGCCTTCCTAAGGAAGTCATAAACAATGGTGGAATTCAAGAATGCATAGGACAGACACAAGGCAATTCTGGTGGGGGGTAGGAAGAAGTAGGCTGTTCATTAACTAGGTTCTGCAGCCTATCCAATAGGTAGGGAAATGGGCAGACTGGGTGGGCTGTGGAGGGGTTGTGGGATAACAGATGGACCAGACGCCAAACTTCAGGTTCAACATACAATCTCTGTGATGTTTATTCAAAATACAGGAAATAAGCTTCTGCAATGCCATATTCCTTCTTCAGTACATCAGTTTGCAGCAACAGACCATGTATGTCCTTTCTCTGCATTTAGCCAGCACCTGCTGATACTGATCTCTGATCTAACCACTTTTCTGTGAAAACCCTTCATCCCTATGTGGACCCCATTTGCTTGGGTAGTGGGGGCTCAAAAAGAAAAATAAAACAAGCTATAAACAAAGAACCTCAAAGCAGAATCACTGAATGAATGGTTGCTCCAGAGGGCATTGGCAACAAATCAAGTTTCAAAGAATTACAACATCATACATACTTCCATAATGCAAAGCATCATGGGATATATGCAAATCACCATGGAATTTCAGCCTTGTTCAGTTTACAGCAATTTACATGTATTTTAAAATAGCACAAACTAACTTAATTTCTATAATAGTCACCTAGTACTTCTTACCATTATCAAAAACACCTAGTGCCATGATATTTTCAACATTTACAGGTTTCATAAACATAAGGTATATTATGACATAGTGCTATTACATACTAAATCCAACAACAATAAATACAACCTGTTTTACATACGCTTGGAGGTCACCACAAAAACCTCTCTGTACGAGGACCTGAGGGGGAAAATGAAAATTAAAGAGGACACTATTGCATAGTCAAAAAAGGGAAGGGGTGATGCCCATAGGTGGCCAACCTTATGGACTAGAAATTGTAAGGGACAGAATAGACTAAGATATAGAAGAACTGTTGCAACAGATTTAAGAAAAGGTTGATCCTCAAGAGTGGCAGGAGCTCCCTGTCACATATCCCCTACCTTGAGAGGGAAGCAGTTATTGCAGACTGCTTACCACCTTCCTGTCCCACAAAGGGATGGGGCTTCCACCTATCCATCTTCAGAAGCTACATCTCAGGGTCCCTATTAACAATAAACATGGTGGATATCATCATTCTTTACCCTGAGGCATTAACACATTGCTCAACAGAGACTAACAGTGTCTTCCCTGAACTATCTCCTTTTAGGGAAAGTACATTATATTTCATAATCAAAAATCTTGATGGCTGTAAAGTCCAGTATCATAGAAATACTTTCTCTGGGGTGAGTAATTACCTGCTCCAACCCCACCAGACATGTCAGTTTTAAGCAGGGGCCAAGTCCTAGGTTCAACCCTCTACATAAACCCACTATGTCTCTTGATTCATTTCACTTGCTACAGATACAGATACAGATACCTGAGGGTAAACACTCTTTTGGTGTTACCCCAACACAGTTTCCAATCCATTTTCCACCCACCTCCTCCTTTGTAGGTTTTTCATCAGAAAAATAAAACACATGTACCACTTCCTTGATCTTAACATATTGTAACATTTTGGCAATATTAGCATCTTTAGACTGCAGTATACCTCAGTCAGTACTGTTAATAGATGTTAAATACATCAATATAAGAAAAAGTCCTTTCAGCCTTATAGGCTTCTTTTTGCTTGCTTGGAGTCTTCAACCCCAACACTATATCACTAGGCACAGTCTTACCTGGGGTCTCACATTCAAGTTCCATACTTGCATCTCCGACCTTCAACACATAACATCCTGGAAACACAGGCAACAAAGGAATATCCTGCTCAATCAGGGGGTCTTCCTCCAGCTGAGCCCACAAAAAATCTTCCTCTGACTCATCATCCAAACCCTCCAGCAGGGACCTCTCGAGCACCTGGCTCTGGTGCTCCACCTCTCTGTGCAGTCGGTCTGCCCCACCTATCACCCACTCATCCAGTGGACCATCCTCATCAGGGCCTCCACCTCCTTCATGTTGTCTTCACACCTCTAGTCTGCCTCAACCTGCATCTCTTCATTGTCTTTAGGATTGGCCTTCCTCCACGCTCCCAGGTCCAGTCCAGGCAGCAGTGTCTCTCCATCTGCCAGACATGGTTCTGGTCAGAACTCCACAGACTTTATTCTCCAGGTTCTTCTCTGGCAACTCCTGGTGCATCAGTTCACCTGGGATATCTAGGCAATATCCACCAGAAAACATCCCTCTTCAGCCTGTCCAGACACTTCCAGCAAGTTTTCCCACTTCTGACACCAAGTCTGTGGAGGGGTTGTGGGATGACAGATGGACCAGACACCAAACTTCAGGTTCAACACACAACCTCTGTGTGATGTTTATTCAAAATACAGGAAATAAGCTTCTGCAATACCATATTCCTTCTTCAGTACCTCAGTTTGCAACACCATACTATATATGTCCTTACTCTGCACTTAACCAGCACCTACTGATGCTGATCTCTGATCTAACTACTTTTCAGTGAAAACCCTTCATCCCTATGTGGGCCCCATTTGCTTGGATAGTGGGGGCTCAAAAGGAAAAAAAAACAAGCTATAGACAAAGAACCTCAATGCAGAATCAATGAGAAAACGGTTACCCCAAAGGACATTGGCAACAAATCACGTTTCAAAGAAATACAACATCATACATACTTCCATAATGCAAAGCATCATGGGATATATACAAATCACCATGTAATTTCAGACTTGTTAGTTTACAGCAATTTACATGCATTTTAAATAGCACAAATAATTTAATTTCTATAATAGTCACCTAGTACATTTTACCATTATCAAAAGCACCTAGTGCCATGGTATTTTCAACATTTACAGGTTTCATAAACACAAGTGGGGAGATCGTCAGAGCAGTTGCACATGGCACAACTGAGATGCACTGGTGCAAGCACAGAGTTGCGCCACCGAGCGATATCCAAAGGCAGTGGCTGTGCAGTTCAAATCCCATTGTGCCATGGCACAAAAATAATGTATGCAGTACAAATGCAGAGGGCATTCCCATGAATAAGTGGCGCAATGGCATACTCAACCAGAAATCAAGGTGCAAGTCCAGAGCAAACACCAAGATGCACCAGCCAGACTTGAGCCAATAAAAACCAGCTCAAACACACATGCAGCAGATGCACAACATTGTGCTGAGAGAGGGATGAGAGAGTGAGAGAGAGAGAGAGAGAGAGGAGGGAGGGGGGAGAGAGAGGGGAGATAAAAGAGCAGGAGACTGTGACACAGAGAGGGAGACAGAGACACAGACAGACAGATGGACAGATAGAGTGACACAG
This sequence comes from Neoceratodus forsteri, assembly GCA_016271365.2. Taxonomy (NCBI): domain Eukaryota; kingdom Metazoa; phylum Chordata; order Ceratodontiformes; family Ceratodontidae; genus Neoceratodus; species Neoceratodus forsteri. The sequence goes on along the minus strand of CM028132.1, from coordinate 235,329,493 downwards.
GCACCCAGGGAGACACCCAGTGATGGAGTGAAGGAGAGTGCCCCATTCTTAATGGAGGCAGTAATGAGGGGGTGTGAGGAGGGTGGAGGAACACCAGCATGGCTGATGAAGGACCCAGCAGAGGTATGCTTGACACAGGTGGTACCATGCCAGGATCACGTATGAGAACTACAGTGACACCAAAATAATGGTTCGTTACTGCCTGAACAGGGCAATCCTGAGACAGCTCTGTGAACTGTGCAGTGATGAGATGCAGGCACCCACCAGATGTGGTCATGCCATGACAGTGGAGACTAAGGTGACCGCCGTGATGTGTTTGCTCACCATGGGCACCTTCCAAAGACCAACGGGGGATACCACGGGCATCACCCAGTCAGCCACATCCCACCTCCTCACCCAGTTCTTCAATGCTCTGCTGCCACATGCTTTGGAGTTCATATAGTTCCCCAACACATAGGCAGAGCGTACAGCAAACATGCAGGACTTCCACTGGGTTGCACGCATCCCAGGCATGATTGGGGCTATAGACTGCACTGACATTGGCATCTGCACACCACCTGGCCCAGAGGGCCAAGTATACATCAGCTGGAAGGGCTACCCATCCATAAACTGCCAGGTGATGTACGATGCCACATGGTGCATCATCAATGTCTGTGCCATGCACCCTGGTAGTGCACATGATGCCTTCGTATGGCACAGCTCTGCACTGTGCTATAGGTTTCAATGAGGTGAAATCCCCACGGGACATGTAGTAGGTGAGTAGGGCATGTGCCAGGGTGACTGTCAGCCACAGCACTGGGGGTGAGACATGGTAGGTGGGGCGGGCCTGGAGGTGTGTGCTGTGGAGGACAGGGAACAGGAGGCAGCAAAGCACAGCACAGGGATAACCATGTCCATTCCCACATAGGTGACAGTGCATATCCCCTCGGGCCATGGCAGCTCATGGGGTGGCAGCTGTGCAGCAGCAGGATCAGCACTTGGCCCTGATGGTGCCTGTGAAGCAGGAAGGGGTGTGTCAGGCACCACCACCCCTATGCTGTCCAGTATCAGGGTTATGTCATCATGGGTGTCGGGCCCCAATCCAAGCCGGATGCCTGCACACAGCACACTCAGGCTGTCATCACTCAGGACCCCAGCCAGGGCATCATCTGACCCCATGCCTAGCACATTCACCTGTCCCACACTGCCAAGACATGGCCTGTCCCTGCTCTGGATGCCTGTGGATGTTGAAGGTATGGCATCCAGTTCCTCGGCCAACTCCACCTGGTCCTCCATATGGGGGCATGATAGTGCTGCAAGGCAGAAATTGAGGGTTAGTGGTTGACCACAGTCCATGTCCCCCTGTGCATGTCACCGTTGCCACATGCCACCATGTCACACTGCAAGACTGCATCCACACACGCTTGTGGCATGCATCATGGCATTAGGCACATCTGCACGTGTCCCCCATACCTGGCAGACCTGTCCATTGTGTACATACTTACCATGCATTGAGGGGTTGACACCCATCTGGAATCCACCACCAGGCACACCCTCCACCACGGTGCGGCTGAAGGTGGCTACCATGAGCTCCTCAGTGGCCATCAGTGGTGGCACTGTAGGTGGGCTACCACTGGTAGCCCTGCTGGAGGCCTGTATGGATGCCACCCTGTCCTAATGCACCTCTTCTCGGTGTCCACCTTCTGGCACTTCTGCATGGTGCTCTGGTGTCTGCCATGGGCGTTGACATACCACACCACCTCCTTCCAGCCATCCACCCTCTCCTGCAGTGTGCATGTGGCATCACCGAGTAGTCCCTCCCTGTCAATGTATGCCTCAAACAGGGCATTTGTCTCTGCTGACATAAAGTTGGGCCTGCACTTGCATGCAGACCTCTGCTCCTCCTCTCCATCATTGGCTGACATTCCACCACCTGTGGGCATGAACACCACAGTTGCAATGTTGTAGTAGGCCTCTGTCCATCCATGTTACCTGGCACTTACCTCAAGGGTTGCAATACCGGTCTGTGGCATGTACTGTAATGTGGTGCTGATAAGATGCAGCACATGCAAATAAGCCTGTGCACAATGGTAATGATATGCTAATGGACCCTACTGTGCCGCACATTGGCTGATGAGGTGATTTGCACATGGCATCTCAATATTGTGAAACTGTGCCATGCGCTATAGGGATGTGCCAGAGCAACTCTGTGGCGCAGTACCTGCACATGCACAGTGTGCGTGTCCATAGTGCACACATGCACAGCATGGAGCACTTGGTAATTGCACGTCTTGCATAGCATGCGCAATGCTATGGCACTACGCATGTGGCACTGGTATGGCATCACTCATGTGCGCTTCCTGGTAGCGGTTCTTATTGTGCACATATGCACTGTGTGCAGGGTCACAATCTCTGACTCACAGGTCCTATATGTGACCCCATGCCCCAGCTAGGCCATGGCGTGATGCGCATGCCCATAAGTGTGCTATGGATCTGCACTGCACACTGTGTCCGTGCATCCCCATGCTGTGCAATTGCATCCTTGAATTTCCTATCATGCATCTTGCACACGTGGCCAACACGTGCACAGATCCAAGACCATTTTCACCAGCATTGCAGCTGCACTGTAGGCATGGTGCTGGGTGCAAGGAGGTGAGCAAACAACTGGACCGACCTAGAGCTGGTCAACTCGGTGGCCGTGATGCAGCCTTATGAGGGATAGCTCTTCAGGCAGGTGCCCCTCCAGCAGGCCTGGGGGGATGTGTGGCACAGTGTGTCTGAGGCCCTGGAGAGGAGGATGGTGTGGCCAGGACACCAAAGCAGTGCTGCCACAGGTACGGGGACCTGCAGCAGTGGGATCCTGACCATCTGCGCTGGATGCAGGCACACATCCAGTGCGATGCAGTGCCACAGCCATATAGGTGTGCTCATGTGGCATGTATGCCCAGGTGTTGTACTGTAGTGTTTGTAGGGTTGCACGTCATGGTCCACAGCAGGGTAGGTTGTCATCCTGGCAGACAGTGTGTGTTGTGCATGGCTGCTGCACTTGTTGCAGTCATGCTGGTGTGGGGGCCTCAGAATGGACAGGGACATGCCCAGTGCACAGCGGGCTGTGTGGTGGTGGGGGACTCTACATACATGATTGTGTACTGATGCCCACCTGTCTTCATTCCCTCCACAGGGCCAGAGGACTGCAGATGGGCCAGGGCGGCCATGGCAGCCAGGGCGGAGCCCCCTTGGGATCATCCAGCAGCACCCACTGCACAGGCAGGTAGGCAAAGCCACATTCCTTGTTTGTGTCACATTGGGACAACAGTGGAGACAGGATACAGCCATGGTCACCTCAGCCATGTGCCTGCACAGCCGTGTATGTCACACGGTCCATTGTGCATACCACGATGGCCCATCCCTTGGCCACTGTGTTCTGGCTGTTGCAGTGGTGGGCGTGTGCATGGCTTCCACCGTGTGTGCTGCAGCATTGCCTTTGCTCTGTGCCATGTGACCATCCATGTGCAATTATGTGCACTCTGCACTGCACCGTCTACCTCCCTGCAGCACTGTGGTGTGCCATGTGGATGACTGGTGTTGACCTCCATGTTTGGGCCCATTACGGTCTCTCCAGGGGTGTGTGCCCGTGCAGTTCACTGCATGCTGTGGGTGGACAGGGGTTTTTGGGGCATTACACTGACTGCCTGTCTTGTCCCTTCCCCTAGGTGTCCAACAGCCATCGGTGAGGAGGGGGTGCACAGGCACAGAACAGGATGCAACGTCAGATCCTCATAGTGTTGTAGAGGGTCCTCATGGTGGTGAGGTCTTTCCAGAGGGACACAGCGGCGCTCAGCCGGGGGATGCTGCAGCAAGGACCACCCGGCTGTGGACAGCAATAGGCCATCTATAGATAGCTCTGCTTCCCTCACTTTCCCTATTTCCCTGCAGTCCCCCATCCTATTGTACAGCCACTGTTACCAGTCCCCATCCTACAGTTTATCTCCCCTGTCCCAGACCCTTGTTCCAGTACTTTGTTGTGTTGATTTGTTATCATATAAAGCATTTATTTTGCTACATGCCTGTGTCCGTGTCTGCTTTGCAGGTGGTGTGTGGAGCCATGCTGCAGTTGTCAGGTGTTGGTCCATTGTGTCGGCGCAGGGGGAGTGCATGTGTGGGGTTCCCGGGGTGCCATGCTGTGTCCAGTGGTGTGTCACATTGTGTTGGATTCTATCTGCCAGGATTGGTGGGTTTGTTGTGTGTCATCATTGTCACCATGGGGCTGTTGTCAAGGATGGACAGGTGGGGGGGTGCAGACAGACCTAGGTGTCCTGCTGGCCTGGTCCGACTGCTGGGGTGTGGACATCTGCATCCACTGTTGCACTCCCAGTCACATGGGGTGTGACCATCTACCTGGGTCATGCCTCATTCAGTGCCTGGCATCAGTGCTGCCTGTAGGATTGTGGGGCATGGGTGTGTTTGTGTCCAGGAACATGTGGGGGGACACCCATTGTGGACTGGTGTTGACCACGGCTGGCAGGCTGGTGGCCTGCATGGGAGGGGGCATCACTGGTGGCCTTGCATTGGCCATTGTCCCCACCTGTCACCTGATGGTCTGGCTGCCAATGGCTTCTGGGGTGCTGTTCTGGTGACTATTCCTATTGCATGACCGTGGACCAGCTGTGGTTGGTACAGTGCACAGCACCTCGGCTGGTGGCTGTTCTCCATCACATGTTGCACTGTGTTCCATCCAGATCAGTGCCTCTGTGTGCACAGGTGTTCCCTGCTGGTGGGGTCCTGTGTCCATAGTCGCTGTGCTTCCTTGGCTGTGTGTTCCTGGGCCTGTTACAGTTGCCCTGCTCCCTGGGTTTGTGCGCAAGTTTGCTCTGTGCATCCATGGTTGTGCTGGCGCAGCTCTGGTTTTGCCATGGTGCATCTTTGCATATTCAGCGGACTTGCGCTGGTGCATTTCCAGTGGTGCATCTTCTGAATATGGCTCCCAGTTTGCCATGGTGCATCTCTCTTGCACTGTACCAGACTTGCCCTGGCCATTGGTGCATTTTCTGAATATCTCACCCAAGGTATATTATGACATAGTGCTATTACATACTAATTCCAACAAAGATAAACACAACCTGTTTTACATACACTTGGAGGTCACCACAATAACCTCCCTGTACGAGGACCTGAGAGGGAAAAGGAAAATTAAAGAGGACATTATATCATAGTCAAGAAATGGGAGGAGATGTGCCTGTAGGTGGCCAACCTTATGGACTAGAAATTGTAAAGGACAGAATAGACTAAGAAACAGAAGAACTGTTGTAACAGATTTAAGAAAAGGTCAGTCCTCAAAAGTGGCAGGAGCTTCCTGCCACATGGGTCAAGCGGTCCTCATCTGCCATCAAAGTCTATGTTTCTATGTTTCTAGGGTCCACAACTAGGCATCAGAAACAAGGGGAGAAGGGAGGTGAACACCAGTCCATTTACAGAAGAGTGAGTCCTAGAGAAACTCACAAAACTGAAAGTGGACAAAGCAATTAGACCAGATGGTATACATACTAAGATATTAAAGGAACTACAAATGGTGCTAGCAGCACTGCTGGTAGCCCTGTTTAGTGACTCCCCCAATACAGGAGTGGTTCCAGAGGACTGGAAGAGGGCACATGTAGTCCCTCTTCACAAGAGTGGAAGTAGGGAGGAAGCAGGAAACTATAGGCCGGTAAGCCTCACCTCATTAGTGGGTAAGATTATGGAGGTGCTGCTTAAGGAAAGGATTGTTTAACACTTCAAATCTAATGGAGCACAGGATCTGAGGCAGCATGGACTCACAGCAGGACGGTCATATCAAATAAATCTGATAGACTTTTTTGACTGGGTGACGAAGGAGATGGATCTGGGGGAGTGGTGGATGTCGCCTACCTTGATTTTACCAAAGCCTTCGACACCGTTCCAAATAAAAAACTGGTTAACAAGTTGGGTAGTGTGGGTGAGGGAGATGAGGTGGGGAGCTGGGTTAGAAACCGGTTGAGAGACAGATCGGTGGTAAATGGGATCCAATCCAAGGAAAGGGGGATGACCAGTGGGGTGCCTAAATGATCAGTCCTGGGGCCAGACCTTTTTAATATCTTCATTAGTGACGTTGCTGAAGGGCTGGAAGGGAAGGCTTGCCTATTTGCAGATGACACCAAGATCTGTAACAGGGTAGACACTCCAGATGGGGTCAAGAAAATGAGGAGGAACCTAGGAAAGCTGGAAAAATGGTCCAAAGTGTGGCAACTAAAATTTAATGCACAGAAGTGCAAAATTATGTACCTGGTATGCAGAAACCCTATGGAGAGTTACAGTATTGGGGGAGTTGCTGGCGGTAACCAGGGAAGCAAGGGACTTAGGGATAATCATCTCAGATTATCTAAAGTGTCCAAACAGTGTACAGAGATTGTGGAGAGGGCCATTGGCATGTTATGGTGCATAGAAAGGGGTATCACTAGCAGAAAAAGGGAGGTAGTGATACCACTGTACAAAACACTGATGAGACCTCATCTGGAGTACAGTGTACCATTCTGGAGGTCACATTTTCATATGTACATAGACAGGGTGGAGGCAGTTCAGAGAAGGGTGACTAAGATGGTGCAGGGCTTGCACCAGAAGACATATGAGGAGAGATTAAAGGACGTCAATATGTATACAATGGAAGACAGGTGGGAACGGGGAGATATGATAGAAATCTTCAAGTATCTTAAGGGCATAAACAAAGTGCAAGTGGGTGACATCTTAAAGTATAGGAGATGTACAAGGATGAAGGGGGTGTCATGAAACCACTCCTGGGAGCCAGGTCCACTGAGCTCACACTGCCCATACTAAGTGCAGTCCATGACAGAGGGGAACAGGAATACCCTCCAAGTGTCCTTCAAATGTGCTCGCCAAGTACACAACTGAACACCCACCATGAGGTCCCAGAGCTCCCTCTCTATTCTGGGTAAGAGCACAATATAGTCTCAAGCTGTAGCCAGGTGAGAACTCTCCTCAGTTGCTGTTCTTGTTGGGGGGGGGCAGGGGGACCCAGGTGTCACAAGATCTTTTGGATCTGACCTTGTAAACCTGATTGTGTTCTCTCCCACAGGGTGTGCAGAACCCAGTTCCCCCTTACAGACTGTGAACAAAATTATCAGTAATTACCTTTATCTCTGTATAAATTAAAAAGATAAACCTCTCCAGTGGCTGTTTTAGTTAAACAGTATATTGTATTAACTTATTTTTATAGGGGTCACACTGAGACGACAGGCTTGGGTTTGAACTGCAATCAAAAGCTGTTTTATTTTCAGTACCACAGATAATATTAAAACATATTTGATATTTAAACAACAGTACAAAATAATCTTAGGACATCTCAGTAGACTTCTGTCTTATTCATGTAATTTATCTCCTTACACAGTCTTCTTCTACTACATACGTATGGGGGCCCCTTTAACTCTAGGCCTTTAAAGCAGTGTTCTTTCAAGAACAATTTTAACTAACACAAGTGCACACTTCCTTAGTACTAATAATCTTTGTTAGCATTAAACAATATATTATTCCATTTTATCTTTATGCATTTAACATGGAACCAGGATTCTTAAAAGACACGTTAGGAAAGCACATTGAAAGTCTTTAAACATACTTAGTCAATGTCTCAAGTAGTCTCTCGTCACCCCGATGTCTGGAGATTTGAAGTGTCTTTTGAGAGGCAGGTTGAAGAAAGTCTTTTATTGGCTCTTTGGAATTCTTTTTCTCTTTGAGGCTTGAAATAAATTGACAAAGTTAGTACAGCTTCAGTATTTTTCTCCCTTTAGGCCAAAGCCAAAATTCTTTGGCATTTAGAAGAATGATAGCTTTTGAAGTCAGTAAAATGCAGTAGATTTGAGATTTCCTTCAGAGATGAAGTAGACAGTACAGCTTCAGATGAAAGTGAGTTGGTAGTACAATGTGTTGGCTCTTGGAGTCCTATTTCACAGAGGATTACTTCCTTATGGTTCTATGTGATAATGGTGATCACAGAATAGCGATTGCCATTAGGGTGAGTGTACATCACCGAAAATGAATTTTGGCGATGCACACTTGCGGCAAATGGCAAGAGGGCACCCAAAAACTATGGGTTTCCTTTTAATACAGGGGGCTGGTGCCCCTGCACCCCCTTCTAAAGGATTCTCAACCCAGGGGGATGGCGTCGGGTGGGGTGAACACTTAAAAAAAAACAAGTCACCTGCCGCAAAAAGGACCGTGTTGAACCGAACCCTGCACCTCCCAACCGACCACCCTCCCCACCACACTAGCAGACCAGCTCGGTAGGTGCCCACCACACCCCCTTCCACATACCTACCCTGCCCTTCCTCTCCCCCAACCCTGTGCGTGTGCACGTGTGTATTCACAGGTATGGTTCCCATCACCCTACCTCTCCCACCCAGATATTCGGCTGCTACCCTGCCAGGTAGCCCTGAACACAAGCACTGTAACTGAGTCGCTGTTTTTGTAAGCACTCAATTACTGTCACCGTGTTCACTGAATACCCATCCTTACAGATAACATGAAGTTTTAAAATGATATAGCCATATTTGGGCAAAAGCCGTTGCTTGGTCAGAAGTGTGGAGCTTATGTGCTGAATTATTTTCATATTACTAGATTTCGGATCAGCATTTTTGTCTACTGTACTTTTGAACTGTCCATGAGGTGACAATAGACTTAGAACCACGAGACCTCACACTGCACATGTTCAAGAATGAGGTGAAGGAAGTTATGTCACTCATGGTTAGGGTGCTGAGGTTGTTAGTGGCAGATGGTTTCATGTTTGAGGAACTCGTCCATTGGTTGACTGTCTGGGTTTTAGATCTGTTGCAAGCTCTGGTAGTTTGGTCCAGTGACATAATAAATGCTGAGTTTTGATTTTAAAATATATCTTGTTTTATCAGCTTTTGCACAATGACTGAGTTTAAGAATGCATCCCTTTTATTTATTTATGTTATTTATTATCACAATCAGAATTACAACCCTTTGATTCATAGACTCCTTTGCAAAGTCATGGTACAGAGGTTACAAAGCATTGTGAACATTACAGTACAGTGTGGACATAAATGAGCAAGAAACTCTAGGGTCAGGCAACCCAGCATCAACATATTCAATAATAGATTCCTCAGCAGTGCTCCACGACTTGGTACAGAGGTTACTGAACATTGTGTACATACAATACAGTGTGGACATAAAACAGAGCACAAACTCTTGGGTCAGGTAACTCAGTGTCAGTAGAAACATAATTCAGTGATACAGAATACAGAGTAATAAGTAAATAACACAGTTCAGATAATGATAAGGAAGGTCAGCAAAGCTGTGTAGCTTAGAGAGGTACCCAGTACTGTGGACTGGGATTAGCGGGAGACTGTATGAAAGGTCCATGAGGGGGCAGGAGGAAAGGGCTAAGAGCAGTCACAGGCAGCAAAATCAAGAAGCAGATTCTTTAGGTTAATTTTAAAGCGGCAGAGCTTGGGCTCAAGAGAGACAGAGGCAGGGAGGCTATTGAGCCAGACAGGAGCATGATAGAGGAAGGACCTTTGACCCAGAGAGGTTCTGCAGCAGGGAACTTGACAGATGTTTTTGCTGAGCTTCTGGAGACCCTAAGGAAAGGGGCCAGTTGGATAAGGGGGTGAAGTCCAGGAGAGGCTTGCCTGAGATAAATTTTCTTGGCAAGCAGGCAAGTATGGTATTTAAGTCTCGCCTCGAAGTGATTTTGTATAGGTTGCAAGTGTGGGGCAGTCTATCACAACCCGTCACCAGCTGACAGGTTTTTTTGAGAGCCGTTTTAATCTGGTGTAAAGCAATAGAGTCAGCAGCACCATATATCAGTATCCCAAAGTCCACCAGGGGGAGTACCGAGGAGGAAACAGCAAGGCGGATAGCCTCAGGGGGAAGGCAATGCTTATGGCGATAGAGGAGACCAAGTCTGGTGTTGACAAAAGCAGATAGGAGCTGGATGTGAGTGTGGTAGGTAAGAGAGGTATCGAGGGTGATACCGAGGTATTTAAAGGTTGTGACCTGTTCTAAAGGGGTTCCTAGGGAATTAATGGTGTTCACCGGGAAATCATGGTGTGGGCTTTGTCAGTTGGCAAAGACCATTGTCTTGGTTTTCTTGTATTTCAAGATTAACCGATGGTCTGTGAACTAAGTTTCTACTTCTGTAAAGAAACCTTGAAGGGCAAGTTGGAGGGTATTAGGGTGTGGGTGGCTCCAGAAAACAACAGCGTCATCTGCCTAAAGCAAGAGTTTACTACCGCAGGATTTAGGGAGTGAATTTAGGAAAAGGCTAAAGAGGAGGGATCCATGTATTGAGCCTTGCAGTACACCCGAGAGGACAGGGCGACTGGAAGAGATATCGGCGTTGTTTTTAACCTGCTGCATTCTGCCGGACAGGTAGTTTTTAAACCAGGATGTGGCTTCATGTGAGAGGCCTAAGGAAGGCAGGGAGTTGAAGAGCAAGGTGTGATTGACAGTGTAGAACGCCTTAGTTAGGTCGATGTAGATCGACCCAACTAAGTGTCCCTGTTCATGGTCTTTATGAATAAAGGAGGTGTACTCTAAGAGGGCTGTAGAGGTGCTGTGGCCACGCCGAAAGCCATGCTGCTCAGGACACAGCAGGTTGTGCTTTTAAAAGTAGTCTGTGAGCTGATCCTATAAAATATTTTGAGTGCCTTAGAGATAGGGGGCAGTATAGAGATAGATTGATAATTGTTGGGGGAGGAGCAGTCCCCACTTTTAAGGATGGGGTAATTATGGCATGTTTCCAGGGTGTTGGGAATTGGCTGAGGGAGAGGGACATATTTAGTATTTTGGTGAGCATGGGAAGGACTTCATCTAGGGTTAGGTGGAGGAGTTTGAGGTCTAGGGAATTACCGCTGTAGCGGGACTTGTCCAGTACCTTGGAGAGATAGCTTCTGGCCTCCCGAGAGGAGATGGTCTGAAGACAAAAAAGGGGAATGTTGGCCAGGGCAGGGGAATCTGGTGGGCAACCTTGGGGGGGGAGTTGAAGATGTTTGGTGGAAGGATATGGCTGAGGTCAGAAAAAGCGGCAGTTTAGGGTGCTGGAGATGGCTAGGGGGTCTCGGATGATGGAGCCATCAACAGTGAGTTGCGCAGGGGTGGGAGAAACTACTTTACCACCAAGTTCTTTGATATTGTTACAGATGTTTCACCCTAATCCCCAGGTGGAGGTGAGGGCTTGTTGATAGTAAGTAGCCTTGGCTTGGTGGGTGGCCCATGTGCATTTGTTACTAGCTTCTCTGTAATATTGCTTGTCTAGGGGGAGTTCTGAGTCCAAGATTTTATACCAGAGATTGTCCCTGAAGCGCATTTGGTAGAGCCTTGCCTGGAAGATTCAAGGGCTCTGATTTTTGTGAGGTTGCTTGGAGAAAGGGGCAAAGATGTTGCAGGCAGGAGGGTCACATGATGCGTCAGAGTGGGTGAGACACAACTTTCTCAGCTCCACTCCTTGGTTCCCTAAACTGTTGGTTTTTTGTCCTTACTGGTTATTGTTTGGTGCTAGCCGGTACAGTTTTGCCTGGTTCTCTACTCTCTGTTGCACCTGATCCGTGGTTCCAGCATTGGCCTTTTGGCTTTCCTCAACCCTTGCCCTCTGGAGAATGGAGTCAGAGATGTGGCCTGCAGGGCCTGCACACATCCCACCGAATACACATGAAAAGGGGAAAGCGGCCAAGAAATCAAAAACACAGATGGCCGGTATCCCCAAGTCGACTGCCTCTCCAATGCTGCTCATGGAGGAAAAATTTTTTTTAGAGCTGTCGCCGCTTAAAGAGGCGCTGCTGGGGATTACAGCTCAACTCACAGGCCTGCAGGCTATCTCAGAGGCACTATCACAAAGGATGGGGGATGCTGAGGCTAGGGTCAACTCACTGGAGGACTGGAAGGGCAGACAGGAGGGTGATGCAACACCCCTACACTGCAAGGTATCAAATTTGGAAGAAAAGGTCGAAGACCTGGAGGGACATAGCAGAAGCAATAATCTGTTACTACTGGGGCTACCAGAAGGGGAAGAGGGTCAGAATCCAATTCATTTTATTCAAAAGTTTTGCAATAAGGTGGCTGGGCTCTGCCCCAATGGCCCTAGTTACATTGTGGAGCGGGCACACAGAGCACTAAGGCCAATGCCCCCCCCAAATGCTCCACCTCGCCCACTAATTTTCAAGCTGCTTAATTATCTAGACAAAGTGCATATCATGTCCAAGCTTAGAGACCTTAAGGAGTTAATTTGGGAGGGCCTCAAGTTAAGATTCTCCAAGGACCTCCCTCATTCTGTGAGGCTTAAGAGGGCGGATTTCAACCCCTATGTTTCCAAGTTTATTGTAGCTGGTATCTGGTTCAAGATGCTTTACCCAGCCAGACTTCAAATCACACACACCAGGGATTCCCAAAGTCATTTGATTCTGCAGAACAAGCAAGGCTGGAACTCCCAACTTTGTTTCCAGATTTGTTTCAGGCTCCTAAATGACTCTCATCTGACTATGTGGATATGCTTGTTCATTTATATTAAGGACTTTAGTTAAGTTGGAGTATATAATTCACTGTTTTTTTCTCTGGTTTTTGTTCTTCAGGCACCCTTCACCATTTACCTGCCTCCATGGATCACACAGAATTGTGACACATTTATGGACTCAGTTTGCCAGAAGTCCTTTGTTAGGACCCAAGGATGCTATCGTAATGACCTGCACTGTCCTCGCCACACCCAACACTTCTCTGTCCTACAAGTACATGGCTTGGTTATTGAGATGCTAGAACACCTTTTGGCCTCTTTGGGCGATATGAGGTAGGTGCCCTACTTATGGTACTGTGGAGGATAAGGGCTCAGGTTGGGTCGGTCCCCCCACTCCCTATCAGGGCACACCATGGCTCAGGCCTTTGCAGAGGCCCCCGTGCTACTCACCTGTCTCAGTGAGCTGGGATGGGTTTGGAGAGAGGCATGTCCTCTCCTAGTCCCTTCCCATTCGACCGTTTTTTCTGATTAATGGGCCAGGAAGCATGATGTAGACCCGTAGGCTCCCTGCTGGTGGAACTGCATTAGCCCTGCCAGAGCCCCTGCCTTCCTGCAGCAAATGGTAACACGGCAGGTCTTAGGGATGGGGGAGGTGTGTCCCCCACCTTCCTGGGGACCCTGTAATGCAATAATCATCCTTTTTTTTTTGCGGGGGCTTCAGTCTGAGGAGCTATCTGTCACATGAGATGTTGGAAGATTTCTGGGCTATTCACTGTGGCAGCTCCTAAGTCTTGACCTTTCCCCAAGTTAGATGGCTGCCCTTAGGAAGGCTATAGGGTGTGATGGCTTGCTGTACTTGTTAGAGGTTGGGGCCCTACTGTCTCCGCTGACTCATACAGAGTGGCAGTGGTGTGCTTGGTGATGGGGGGGTGGTGGCCGACCTGACCTGGCGGTTTCTGGTCTTTGGCAGTCAACTTGTGGAGTTCTGAGCTTACTTGCCTGATTTGGTTTCCAAGTGTCTGGGTGCCATTGCGACCTTCAGCATGCACACTTGAGTCCTGGTGGTCTGGTCAGTGAGTGTGGTTTCAGTGTCTGTATCTTGTTTCATCCTGTGGACGTGGACTCATGTGGGGGGTTTCCGGGACCATCATGATTCACTATTGGGCGTAGCAACATATTATGGGGGGGTGCCTTGTTGTTCACAATTTTCAAAGCTAGGGGATCTGTTTGTGTTTTTGTCTGTTGGGGGCATTAGGGCTTAACCTTTTTTCTTGATTTCTTTTTTCACTAGTTCCCTAATGAGGTAAGGGAGCAGGGGGGGTGGGCGGCCTGCTCTGATGGTGTACTACATCATGTAAACAGTGAGGATAGTCATGCGGCCTTTAGGGCTGGGGGTAGTTATATTGTATATAGTTTTATTTTTTTGGGGTGGAGATATTGGATTTGGGAGAGTTCATTGGGGTACAGGGGGTGGGAGGGTAGGGAGCGGGCATGTTTGTTGGAATTGTTCTTATCTTCCTGTCTGTTCAGACTGCTGTTTCTTAGTTGGTACTCCATGGGGAAGGTGAGGGGATACAAGGGTACTGGAGGGGCTGGAGCCTGTGTTAGGGTGTTTTCTCTACACCTGGAGAGCTGGACCTTCTTTTTCTTTTTTGTTAACAGCTAGATATGGGGGCTGTGTTTAGATTTTTGTCCTGAAATAATAAGGGGGTAAATGCCAAATGTAAGCGATACATGGTACTTCGTCACCTCAATAAATATCATCCCGATGTAGTGTATTTGCAAGAAACTCACTTAAAGCAAGAGGATATCCTGTTTTTTTGCAGGAAGTGGGTCAGCCAAGCCTTTGGAGCCAGCTTCAGCAACAAAAAGGGTGATATAGGCATCCTAATTAACAGAAGCACCTTGTTCCAACTCATAGACGAGATCCTGGATCCTGAGGGTTGCTTTATCTTTTTACATAGACATCTAGGCCTTACTGAGGTAATCTTGGGGTGTGTCTACAGCCCTAAGTCAGATTCTTCCAGTTTTTTTGCTAAACTCTTGTCTCATCTTTCTTCTCTTCCAGCCTCCTCCCTAATTCAAGGAGATGACTGGAACCTAGTCTTTCATAATGACACTAACAGATCGGAAGGGCGAGGTCTTTCCCCGGCTCAAAGGCGCCTTTGAGAGTTGACGGATACTCTTGCACTGGGAGACCCTTGGCAGATTCTACACCCCTCAGAAAAGCAATTCACCTGTTATTCTATCCCACACAACTTCCACTCCCATATTGACTACTTTTTGACTTCTCAGTCTGTTCTCCCTGGGCTCCTGGTGTATGACATTCTCCCCATAGTCCTGTCCGACCACACCATGATTTACATGGAACACTCTCTGGGGGGGATGGAGTCTTAGAACAGAACCTGGAGACTCAATTCTAACCTTTTATGAGATCCTAATGGGACTCAGTCTTTAGAACACTTTATATGGAACTTTTTCTCTAACAATCTGAACTCGACCTCCTCACTAGACATGTTATGGGGGGCAGTGAAGTGTGCCATCTGGGGCGAATATATTAGGTTTGCTGTCAAAGCCAAGAGAGTAAGAGATGATGCTACCCACCGTTTACTTCACCAAATAAGGGTGCTAGAATGGTATCTTTCCTCCTCCACCAGCTCTGACTGCTGGATCCAGCTTAATGCCCTGCGAGCCCAATATTTTGGGCATCTAGCTGAAAAGGTGGAGCTTACACTCAGCAGGTTACATTTTGCAACTTAGATTTTGGGGAAAAGGTCAGGAAATTATTGGCTCTAGGGTTTTGACAACTGGATTGCAGAGCCATGATTCAAGGCCTGCAGCGTGTATCGCCCGGGCCACTAGCAACCAAGCCCCGAGACATAGCAGCAATTTTTAAGAAATATTATGAGTCTCTTTACACTCCAGAGGATTCAAATTCCGGTGAAGCCCTTGATTTTGATCACTTTCTGGTTTCAGTTTTCTTACCTTCTCTCACCCCTGAACAACAGGCTCTTTTAGCAGCCCCTGTCTCTGTCTCAGAGGTTAAACAGGTAATAGCTCAACTTCCTAAAGACAAGGCTCTGGGCCCAGATGGTTTCTCCAGTTCATTTTACCAGCTTTTCAGGATGTCTTGGCCCAGTTTCTTTCTCAACTCTTTAATGATCTGCATTCCTCTAGTCTGTCTGACTATTCCTTCACTCAAGCCTGGATTTCTGTTCTTCCCACACCTGGTAAATCTCCACTCTTGCCCGGTAATTATCGCCCTATGTCCTTACTAAACTCAGATATCAAGATTATGGCTAAAATCTTAGCCAACCATTTGCATCAAGTCTGGCAGAGTCTATTAAGCCTTTCACAGGTAGGATTTGTTGCAGGGAGGGTCTTATCCATCCATACCTGAAGAGTGTTGCACCTCGTGGCCCAGGCAGATTGTGGCCCCATCCCTTCGGTGTTGGTCTTGTTTGAAAAGGAAAAAGCATTTGACCGCGTTTCATGGCCATTTTTGTCCGCAGTACTGGCTAAATTCGGTATTTCTTCCATCTTTTGCGACTGGGTACGAGCACTATATTCTTCTCCAACAGCCAGAGTTCATTGTAACAGCATCCTTTCTGATTCTTTCCTCTTAGCCCATGGCACAAGGCAAGGTCGCCCTCTGTCTCCTTTTCTTTTTAATCTCTACCTTGAATCCCTTATTCGCTCCTTACAAGCCTGTCCGGAGGTCCAAGGCATTCGAGTCAGACAGCTTTCTTTCCCTCTTTCAGCCTATGCAGATGATCTTCTTCTTCACCTCAAATATTCACAGACCTCCATTCCTGCTGCCTTACAAGTTATCCATCGTTTCTCAAGAATTTTGGGCTATAAGCTTAATTTGGGAAAGTCCTCCGTCATGCCCCATAATAATCATGTCCAAAAACACTGGGTTATGGACTTGGGCCTGACCTGGGAGCCCACTGCCCTTACTTTTCTGGGAGTCAGGTTATCCCGTATTCTTTCCCACACAATTTGGTTTAATCTTTTGCCACTACTATCTACTATTAAAGCCAATCTAGCCCACTGGAAGCTCCTTCCTCAGTCTCTGTGGGGTCTTGTAAGTGTAATCAAAATGAACATCCTGCTGAGGTTGTTATACCCTATGGGCATTTTAGGGCCCTACCTCATCAAAAGATGGTTCTCCCAGCTGCAGGCTCTCTTATCTGATTTTTTTATGGCAGGGCAAAGCAGCTCTGTGGGAATTCTCAAAACTTACTTACCCAAAAGATAAAGGTGGCTTGCGCCTCCCTAACTTCTTCTTGTATTATTGTGCCCTCTACCGTAGCAAAATCTTTAGATGGAGTCCCTGTCTTGTTGCTGAGCATACACAGGGGTGTGTCCCCCTCTGGTTCTACTTAGAGCAACAATTTTGCAAGTCCCATGGCCTGGACCTGCAATCTCTTCTCCATGCTAAGGCATCTGAGCTCCCTCCCTTGTTAAAGTCACCTCCTCTCTGGTGGTCTGTCAAAGCGATGCACCAAGTCTTCTCTTTTCTCTCCATCTCTTTTGTAAAGACGTTGACCAGCCGGTGTTAGGCAATCCCAACTTCAAAACTGCAGGCCACCCTATTCCGCCAGCCTTCTGTGCTAATCTGTGGAGGACTCCTGTCTCAGCGTTACTGGTGGATGGTAAGTTGGCCCCAAGCACCAAGCTCCAAGGGAGAGGTCTTATCCCCTTTAAGGTGCTCCAGCTTAAAGGAGTTCTTTCATCTTTTCTTGGACCACCTCGCTGGCTCCCCTTAACCCACCATGCTAAGCAACCCCTTCTCGATGTCACTTCCCAACTTCATGCAATCTCTCTATTTTATAAGCTGCTGCAGTCGTATGACCCCCATCTTCTGACCGGTATCTGCTATTACTGGCAGCAGGATCTTAACCTCTCAGTGGATGCCAAAGATTGGCAAAGAGTCTGATGGAGACTGTATAAATATATAAAGCAGGACCGACTGAGGTATCTTCAATTCTGACTATTGCATAATATGTACTATTCTCCAGCTCTCTTATATCGCATAAGGAAACCTTTTTTTTTTTTCCAACTCTATTTATTCTCCCTACCTTCGGGGCATCTCTTGGGTTTCCATGCTCAGATCCACAGCACCACCGTCCATCTGAACTGTCCACTAAGCTTCAGGTTTCCAGACTCTACCGATCCCACTGAGAGGCCTCAGAACCCCCGGAGAGGTGTACTGGAACAGCCGACATTGGACATGTGGCCTTGAGCTGCAGATGGTCGGCATCGCCTCACCCACAGATAGGGGATTTTGTGCTTGAGTGTTTCCCCTGAAGCTTTGGACTTGCAATGACACCCAGCTCAGCTGGTGCACACTTCCATACACCCCAAAAAGACATCCGCCACTGCTTTGCTCCCCAGCATTCTTGCAGCCAAGCACTGTAATGCCCCCAGACTCTGCTAGAGGTCACCAGTGCAGCAGCTGGTGGGAACCCCCCTCCCCGGGGGAAGGAGAGCTGTCCATGGGATGCTCAATCCTTCCCCATCCCTGCCAACTCCCAACGATCCGGGCTTGTTTCGGAACCCAGGTCACCAGCATGGTGCGAGGTGTGGCGTCCAGCTCCTCAACCCTCAGTGCCATCGGTCAGCTCTTGCATGGGGAAACTTGACTCAACTCTCTGCCACGTATGTGGCAAGGAAGAAGGGACTACCAAAAACCTATTTTGGGATTGTGACTGGGCCTCCACCATTTGGCAGAAGATTAAAAACTCCCTTGACCCTATCTCGGGGATAGCACTGTATTTTACTCTGCAAATTTGCTTCCTGGGGCTTTTTCCACGGGACATGTTAGGAGCTCATCAAGCACACATAGCTCTCAACGCTGTTGCAGCAAAATTTGTGATTGCCCATCACTGGATGGACCAACATGCCTCACTGTTCCAGGAGTGGCATACAGAGCAGCTCCAGGTACTGGAATTTGAAAAACATATAGACCAAAGGAACGACAATGTACAGACTTGCAATGCTCACTGGAGCCCATTACTCGCCCTGGCCCCTCTGATGAATGCCGATCGGGTTAACCCCGGAGTACAGGAGACCTCTAATTCCCCCTAGTGAGAAGCTGCAACTGTCCATCCCAGGTGGCTCCATGGTAGAGATTTTTTCTTCCCCTAT
The DNA here is from genome assembly GCA_016271365.2 of Neoceratodus forsteri. NCBI lineage: Eukaryota > Metazoa > Chordata > Ceratodontiformes > Ceratodontidae > Neoceratodus > Neoceratodus forsteri. The sequence goes on along the minus strand of CM028132.1, from coordinate 235,310,868 downwards.
ATTTGCATATATCTGCATCCTTTCAGCAAATGCTCTGGGGAGGTGGTATGGGAGGGGGGAGGGAAGGGGACAGGGGTAGTTCTAGCCATAGTGTTCAAATAGGTTTTAGTTATGGTTACCGGGACCTAATGTGTGCTTCAATATGCCTTTTATTGTTAATCTGTTATAGGCCCAACAGCTATGAAATGGTTATTTCTCTGTTGAATACCTTATCTATGGTACCTTATTTGCAACCATGTACTGTATTAGGAATTGTCCAGCCATCTCATGGGTATCTCTCAGTTCTGCCTTGTAGTTTTCTTGTTTTCCTTTCTCCTTGTTGTATAACGAAAAACTAATAGAGTATGCTAAATTTAAAAAAATAAAGATGTTGCAGGCAGAGTTAAAGGTGTAGATGAAATAAGAGAGGGTGGTGTCAACGGACTGGGCTGCATAGATGGGGGAGCAGTCACAGGACCTGAGATAGGATTTGAGGCAGGGAAGGGACCCATTTTAAATGTTCTTGAGGTTGGAAAGCTTGGAGAATATTATCTGATGTAGGTTGTCCAATGATTTGGGGCTCAGGGCATAAATTCTGGAACAATGTTAAGGACATCTGCGGCAAAGCCCCCCAACCCTGCCACCACACAAATCTTGGTTGAATGGGGCCTGACCTCCGATCCCACTCGGATTGCCACTGCATTTAACCACGCCTTCACTGACCTCATCCATGTCCTCCCTTGCCACTTTTTTGATCCATCCCCTGTCTTCTACACCACCTCCCCCCTGTACGCCCTCCATTTCACCTATGTTGCATCTCCCCCAGGTTTGCTGAGCCTTACCTCAAAAAAGCCATAAGCTACTCCCAATACAGTAGTGACTCCTTAGACCTGAGACTTCTCCAGCTCACTCTTTACAAGGTGCTAATCCCCCTCATTCATATTATTAACTGATCTTTATGTCTTTGGAACTTCCCCTCGCTCTGGAAATCTGCCTTTATCACCCCCATATTTAAGAGCAGGGACCGTACCTCCTCCAACAACTAGTGCCCGATATCTATTCTCCCCTCCCTTATCTAAGGCACTGGAGCAACTCACTGACCACCTCAACAAACACAAAATACTTTGCAACCAGCAACATGGCTTCCATAAGGGACACAGTACAAGTACCACCCTACTCAAGTTCACCACCCAGCTTGATGCAGCCCTTGGCACTGGTCAGCTCTCTGGTGCGGTCTTCATTGACCTCAATAAAGCATTTGACACCATCAACCACGACCTCCTCCTAACTACTTTCTCTAAAATTGGTCTCTCTCAAGATGTCCTCTTCTAGTTCACTGACTATTTGGCAGACCGTTTCCAGCAAGTCAGAATTGGCACCACCTTATCCAGCAGGCTGCCTGTCCGCTCCAGTGTCCCAAAGGGGTCCATGCTCAGACCTTTATTATTCAGCCTCTTCCTTAATTCCCTCCCCCAGTCCTGCTCAGGCAACATCCTGCTCTACGTGGACGATGCTGTCCTGTACAGTACTTCTCCAACCATGACCCCTCTCAGCTCCACCTCTCCCTCCATCCTCATTCAATGATGTTGAAAAGTGGTTCACCTCACAGAGCCTTATTCTAAACTATGAAAAGATTAAAGTTATGTACTTCTCATACCCACTTAACTCCAAGAAGAACCGCTGTCCTCAACTACTAACTGCCAACCAGACCCCACTTGAGCAAGTGGACTCCTTTAAATACCTGGCCATTATGTTCGACCCAGCCCTTAATTTCCACCATCACATTCAGCAACTGTCTACAGCCCTCAATATCTGGCTTTATATCCTCTACCAGTTTAAACACTGTCTCACTTCTGATGCCCTTTGTCTTGCGGTCTCCTCATCAGTCCTCTCCCTTCTAGACTATGGCATGCTACTCTATAGTGCTGCCAGCTCCTCAGCTTTATCCAGACTATGTCTCTCCCTCAACAAAGCCTGTTGTCTCACCCTGGGCTGTGATTGTCTAACCCACACATGCTCCCTTTATAATGCCACAAACTGGCTTAACCTAGGTAACAGAATCAGGTTTCAACTTGCCTCATGGCCATAAAGATTACCCTTGACCTCACTCCCCTGGTCTTTCCCCTCTAATCCAATGGACCCCGACACACCAGCAGACCCATAGCGCTAGCAGGCAACTCCTCATGGTTCCCCAGTACCACACATCCCAATTCCAAAGGTCCTTTAGCTACTGAGCCCCTTCCTGGGTCAATAACCTGCCTAACGCTCTCACAAACATGAATAGACTAGGCTCCTACAAAGCCTACCTTAGGGACCATCTACAGTCCTGAAAAATCTGTGATTGCCCCTGAACCCGCCCTCCCCCTCTATCCTTTGACTAAGGCCTCTGGCTGTCTAACCCCCCCCCCCACTCCTGAAACTCTCTATATTAGCCCTTTACTGGAGTTTTTATATGTACATGAACATTGTGTCTAACACCATGAATCTACAGTGCCTAAAATGTTAGCGGATTTACTGTATCTTTGTATATTATCTGCTTGCTTGTGTTCTATTTCTGTATTGCTCTGTGCTGTTCTCTTATTGTTTTTACTTATACTGACGTGGAACTGTTGAAAAGGAATCGTTGTCTTAAAGGTATTTTCTGAATCCTCAATAAATAAAAATAAATAAAATGTATTTTACTGAGGTGGCTCCATGTACCTGGGTTGAGTACTTGTAGGACTGCTTGACTATAGAAGCTTGAAAAGAAATGTTTTATGACAAGCCCTTTAATGCATACTTATGGCAGCTGAGATTAAGGCATGCATCTTTCTTACACCTCAGAATCCCCAAGTGCTCATGGTCAGACAGCCTATATATTCCTCCCTCGCTGCAGGGCAAAGGCCAGACATAGTGTCGGTGCATCACAAAAAGATGTGGCACATAAGGAGTTGTCAAAATGTGGTAATGTGAACTTCTGAGAATTGTGGTTCCATAATTTTTAACTTCAAAGAAAATATTTACTTTATCATTGTCTAAGATGAAATATAAAAGTATCTATCCTAAGCAACTATCTCAAGTGAATTAAAGTATACATTTACTAAGCACATATCTGAAAATGCTGAGATATATTTCTGTTAAGCTATACCTAATCAATATTATCCTTTTAGTATATAGGAAGATGACTACTAGCTATAATAAACTCATTAATGCAAGTAAATGTTATAATTCCTACATTATAACACGGCCTATAGGGGTGCATGCAAGCATTGCCCACCATGTTTTGCTTTAACTAAATATACTAAAATGAGCTCTTAAGGTTTAAGCATTGCTTTTGTAGTTTCTTAAGTTATGCCATAGTTATACCTTTATTATACAATAGCAAGAAAATTTCCTGCACTCTGATTGGTCAATATAGGACTCGACCAGTGATGTTATTCTAGCATAACATCACAGATCTAGTCCCAACACAAACAAGACCACATCAAAAGTAAAACGAATCCCTGCACTTGCCATGTCCAAGCTGCCCACACTTGCCATGGCCACTTTACAGTTTGCCAGAACTTCATCTTTTTTTTTCAAATAAACCCCTCCCTCCCACATTCACAAATACAGCCCCAAATGACAAAATCCTAAACTACTGCATCACAAAACTTAGAAAAACCCATAATTTGTACTACTTGCACTACTTATAATTCAAAAAAAGACAAAACGAAGCACAGCCGTCATCGCGATCGGCTTCACAGTGGTACGCTACTATACTTTCAAATTTCCCTCTCAACAGCCAACTTCAGTGACCCCGCTCAGCTACTACTCACAGTGCCAGCAGTCATTCCTCAGGCAGATACTCAGTCCAAGCATTAACTTTGTTCCCTTACTACGTAGTGCTCACATAACCCCAGCAAGATCCCAGCTTAATCGTAACTTAAAAAAAAAAAAACGAATGAAAACAAACCCAAGCCTTCACTCCAGCACTATTGATTTCCCAGCAGGATTGCAGCAGTAAGCGTGAGTTCAAATGTGACGCATCGGACTCCGGCCCTCACATTGCAACAACGGCCACATTTGGACACCTGATTAACATAAGAAACTACTCCACTCCCCCAAAAACACACATAGTTAAAGCCGGGCTGTAAACTGTTATTTCTGACACAAGTCTAAATGGATCATGAGCGCGTGGGCTGCTCACACCATATTTCACTTACTGATACTCGGTTCCAGTTCCGTTGGTAACCCCACTGTTGCCTTCCGTGCAGATACTAGTAAATCGTTTTTTATCCTGTACAAACACCTGCCAACAGTACTGGGAACAAGCTGTGACAGTAAAAGTAAAGCAAATCACTGCGTTCTAATTACCGATTCATGGCTCCGTTTCCTCTTCCTCACACAGAATTAGCATAGCACTTGAACAGCCCCGAAACACCAAATTTGCTTGTGTGTGTGTGTGTGTGTGTGTGTGTGTGAATGAAAACATGCAGTCGGGGGAGAACGAGAGACAGACATACTAACACCTACTGTAAGCAGAGAGCTGTGACAGTGGAGAAGGCATTTAAAGCAATAGCCCCACCTACAGGACAAAACAGTAAATCTATTCTGCACTATTTTTTCCTATGTATACCTACCCAATAAAAAATGAATAAAAATCTATTTTACAAGTATTTTTTTAATCTTTTTTGTTTTCACACAAACAACCTATTGTATAATAGAATAATGCACTCAGGGTGTGTGTCGTGCTGGGATAACGTCACTTCTGGGGTGATTGAGATCGCTTTCGCCTCTTGACCTCGTGCCTAATCACCCCAGGCGTGGCATTATCAACTATCATATATTCCTTTAATAAACATTTTATTTGTTTTCTGTTTTTTCTAAATGTAGATCATACAGATTATAGGGTTACAGGGTTTCCCTAAGGGGTTCCATGTTGGCATATTCTTCCTCTTACTCTTCATTTATTATAACTAAGGACAGAGAGTTGGGTTGGTTGTTACTAGATCTAGGTGTAAGGCGTGGTCTCATTTCTAATCCCAAAGCATGGTTATGTACTAACATACTAATTGCCAGGAGATTAGGCCTTACATAGATACATCCATACATAGACAGTGTCGGCAGATAAGGGCCTATGGCCCACCCAGTCTGCCCATTTGAGCTTGTAAGTTCAGTTTATGTTTTCCTAGAAGTCTGTTGCTACTTACCCCTGACCCGCAGAATTCCTTTATGTCTATCCCATGCATTCTTAAATCCCGTGATTGTTTCAGCCCCCACCACTTCCTCTGGCAGGGTGTTCCACTTGTCCACCATCCATTCTGTGAAGAAATTCTTCCTCACGTTTCCTCTGAATCGTCCTCCCTCCAACTTCATCCCATGCCCTCTAGTCCTGGAACATCTTTTTCGCTTAAAAATAGTGTATTCCTGAACCCTGTTCCTCCTGTAAGATACTTGTATGTCTCTATCCATCCCCTCTCTCCCTCCTCTCCTCCAGGGTACATGTTCAGTTCCTTCAACCTGTCCTCCTCAGGGACTTGTGATGCAATCCATGTACCATCTTTGTTGCCCTCCTCTGAACCTTCTCTACCCTGTCTATGCCCTTACATAGGTAAGGTCTCCAGAACTGTACACTGTACTCCAGGTGGGGCCTCACTAGTGTCTTGTATAGTGGAATTATGACCTCCCTTTTCCTGCTGGTGATGCCCCTGCCTATGCATCCCAGCATCCTATTTGCTTCACCTGCTGCCTTGTCACACTGTTTCTCTACCTTGAGGTCATCAGAAATGATAACCCCAAGATCCCTTTCCTGCTTGGTGCATGCTATATCCTCACCCCCCAACTGATATATTGTGCTAGGGTTTTTGTGCCCCATATGCATTATCTTGCACTTCTTTGCATTGAATTTCAACTGCCAAACCCCTGACCATTCTTCAAGTTTCTGTAGGTCCCTTCTCATTCTGTCTACACCCTTTGGTGTGTTTCCTCTGTTATTGAGCTTTGTGTCATCAGCGAACAGTGAAATTCTGCCTTCTAGGTCCTGCGCGATGTCATTGATGAAGATGTTGAATAGGACCGGTCCCAGCACTGATCCCTGTGGTACCCCACTGGTCACTCTTCCCTATGTGGAGAGACAGCCATTTACCATCACCCTCTGTGTCCTGCCGCCCAGCCAGTTACCTACCCACCACACTACTGTCCTGCCCACACCCATATTCCCCAGTTCGTGTAATAGTCTTCTATGTGGCACAGTGTCAAAGGCCTTGCTGAAGTCCAGATAGGCCATGTACACTGCCCTCCCCTGATCAACCTCCCTAGTCACCCAGTCAAAAAATTAAACGGGGTTGGTCTGACATGACCTCCCCCTGGTGAAACCATGCTGCCTTGGGTCCTGTAGTCCATTGACAACCAGACGTTCCACCAATCTCTCCTTCAGTAGTGCTTCCATGATCTTCCCCACTACCGAGGTGAGGCTGACTGGTCTGTAGTTCCCTGCTTCCTCTTTGTTCCCACTTTTGTATAAGGGGACTATATCTGCTGTCCTCTAGTCTTTGCGTACCTCCCCTGTGTCCAGTGATCAGCTAAACAGGATAGCCAGAGTTTCAGCCACCACCTCTCTTAGTTCTTTAAGGACCCTGGGGTGCACCCCATCTGGCCCCATTGCTTTACCAACTCTTATTACTTCCAGTTCCTTCAGGACCCTTTCTCGTGTAAAGGGACTTGTGTCCATTTCTGCACCATTCTCACCTTGTACTCCCTTCAGACCCATTACCCTCCTCTTCCTCAGTAAGACTGAGCAGAAATACCTGTTCAATATGTCAGCTTTACTGTTGTCATCCTCCACAGCCCCCATCCTCCCCTTCAGTCTCACTATCCTCCTTTGCCTTTCTTTTTCCTTATGTACCTGTAAAGGTTTTGTCCCTCTACCCACTAATTTTGCAATGTGTTCTTCTGTCTGAGCTTTGGCTTCCCTTACTGACCTCCCTGCCTCCCTTTGCTTCTCCTGGTACTTCTCCCTATCCCCTTCTGCCTGTGTCTTTTTGTATTGCCTGAATGCAATCTTTTTGGCTTTCACTTTCTTTGCTACCTCTTTGGAAAACCATAATGGTCTCCTCTTCCTTTTCCTCTTGCTAACCTGCTTAATGCATAATTCTGCTGCTCTTGTAATCCCCATTTTAAATACTGCCCACTGTTCCTCAACCCCTGATTCCTGCCCCAGTCCCCTTAATGCCTCTTTCAAGTATCTCCCATTTTCCAAAGTCTGCCCCCTAAAATCCAGGAAACGTGTTTTTGTGTGGTTTGGTTCTGCTCTTTCTGTGATTTCAAACCACAATGACTGGTGGTCACTGTTCCCCAGGTGCTCCCCCATTGTTACCCCCATCACACTGTCCCTATTTGTGAGCACAAGGTCCAGTATTGCCTTCTGCCAAGTTGGTTCCATGACCAGTTGCTTGAGGAAGGCACCCTGAAGGGAGTCCAGGATAAATCTGATCCTAGTTGATGCTGCTGCTGGGATGCTCCAGTCCACATCTGGAATATTGAAGTCTCCAACCAGTACTACCTCACCCTTGTCTGCCATCCTTTGGATGGCTAGCATCAGCTCCCTATCTTTTTCTTCTTCCTGGGCTGGTGGTCTATAGACCACACCTGTGTGGATGGCTGACCCCATTTTCCTTTCCAGCTTAACCCACAGTATCTCTGCTCCATTTTGTTCCTTCTGGATTTCTGTGGCCCTTATGTCATTTTTCACATACAGTGCCACTCCTCCTCCCTTCCTACCTGCCCTGTCTCTTCTGAATATGTTGTAGCCAGGTATGGCCATCTCCCAGTCATGGTTATCATTACACCAGGTTTCAGTGATGGCCACAATGTCCAGGTCTGACTGCACCATGACAGCCTCCAGATCTTCCATCTTGTTGCTAAGGTTCCTGGCATTGGCACATGGCTTTCCATGATTTGACCTCCTAGACAGTTTCCTTTTCTCTCTAGCCCCTTCCTTGGTTGTCTTTTATCCCTGGTTCTCCTTGCTGTCTGCCCTTCTGCTGAATTTTGCCCCTTTTCTGCCTATCCACCTCTTGGGTGCTAATCTCCATCTTTTGCACACTGCTTTGTAGAGATAGCCACTCCTCCATTTCACTGGTTCCACTGCTAGCTGTGGGGGGTGAGCAAGTAGGTACCCTCCTTGCTGCCCTGGCACCCCCCTTTTGCTAGTTTAAATGCTTGTCAATGTAGCATTTAAACTTATCATTGAGTGCTTGGATTCCCCTCCAGGATGGATGCAGGCCGTCAGGCTTGAACAAACCTCCATCCTTCCAGGTGGATCCCCAGTCACCAATGAATCCAAACCCTTCCTCACAGCACCAGTTCTTCAACCATGAGTTAAAGTTCCTGGTGCATGCACCCCTATGCTCTCCGTTGCCTCTCGCAGGTAGTACTTCTGAGAAAGTGACAGAAGTAGCTACTTGCTTGAGACCCCTCCCCAATTTCCTAAACTCTACTTGAACTTCCTTTGGCTCCCCATTTGCCAGGTCATTAGTACCTAGGTGGATAATGACATCCAGCTCACCCTCCCGTCTTGCCTTCCCAGTGATCCCCAGGATCTTCTTTCCATCCCTCCATGCCGTGGCACCTGGTAAGCACCTCATCTCCCTGTCCTTCCCCTCCTGTGATCCTAGCTGGATCCCTCTTATGATGGAGTCCCCCACCAGGATTTTCTTCCTCTTCCTCTGGGGTCCACTGCTCTCCCCTCTGAGGTCACCTCTTTGGCTAATCCCCACATCCTTTCCTTCCACTTTTCTGGGTACCTCTATTTGGTTGTCCCCGTTTGCCAGTGTGGCATATGAGTTCTTGAGTGGAATAGGATCTGGGTTGTGCCTCTGCCTGACTGCTCTAACCTTCCCTGAGCCCACTGTCATCCAAGTGCTCCTCATTCTCGGCATCCTTTGAGGCAGTTGCATTGGACTGGGTGGTCTCTGGATAGGGGTGATGGTACTCCTGACCCAGTTTACTTCCGCTCTGAGTCTGGCTACCTCATTCCGCAGTCCAGAGAGATGCATGCCGATAGGGCAGCACCTCAGTGTCCAGAAGGTCTGCCTGAATATGGCTGCCCCACAGCCACTGCATTGCACCACTCCCCACATTATAATGCAATTATACTGCTATTCCACTACTTGTCTGCTACCGAAGTCCTCCTAGTTCCCTTTTTATTAATTTACTGTCCTAAAAATCCTGCCACTGATCCTCAGATACTTTTCTTTAAAAAAAAAAAAATAAACCAATAAATAAATAAGTGAGTCAAAATACTTGTCATGCTGAGGGTGGGCTTCTTCCCCCTTGTGCCCCTCCTACTCCACACCCCTTACTATCCCCTGTGTTTAGCTCCTGTCAATCAGATTTAACAGGGCATATAATTAAGAGTTGGGGGAAGGGGGACGAAAATTTGCAGCAATTAAAGACAGCAAAGAAATACACCACCACTACGTTTTAAATTTTCAACAGCCCAAAAACAATTCTAAGTAAAGATAGCAAAGAAATTACAGTGTCACTAAGAGCCCACAATCTAAATTTAAAAGAAAAATAGCAATTACCAGTTACTGTAAAGCACTGACTTGAATATGTTTCCTTCCCCTTCTGGCTTCTTCTGAGAAAACAAAACTCACTTGCTACCTCAACTCTGACTAAGCCCCTGCTTGAACCTCAGATCCCTAGTTGGGTACTGAGGCCCTCCCCCCTTGTGTTCCAGAAACCCCTATCATCCATCCCCACCCACCCCGGGCCAGGCCATCATCTGATACATCCACTTTCTGTGTCTGTCCAACCCTCTCTTGAAGCCCTCCACCGTGGATCTCTGAACCAGCTCGCCAGGCAGCACATTCCAAGGATCGACCACCCTCTCAGTGAAAAACCTCCTCCTCTTTTCCCCCCTCATCCTTTCACCTTCCAATTTCAAACCATGCACTCTGGTGATACCTCCCTGCTTTAGTCTAAAGATCCCCTCCATGTTTACCCTATTTATTCCCTTGAGGTACTTGAAGACCTCAATCTTGTCCCCCGGTCTCTCCTCTCCTCCAATGAAAACAGGCAGAGCTTCTCAAGTCTGTCCTCATACGTCAAATCCCCTAGTCCTCGTATCATCTTAGTTGCCCTCCTCTGTACCCTCTCCAGGATCTGTATGTCCCTCTTCAAGTGTGGTCTCCAGTACTGTACACAATACTCAAGGTGTGGTCTAACCAATCCATTGTACAGCGGCAGAATCACTTCCCTGCTCCTAGAGGTGATCCCCCTTATGATGCATCCCATCATCCTGTTTGCTTTGCTAGCCATTTTCCTGCACTGCTATGAGTTTTTCATATATGCATCCACCCTGACTCCTAGGTCTTTTTCCCCTGTTGAGGCCTCCAGCGCCTCCCCTCCCAGGGTGTACCTGTGTTTAGGGTTTTCCAACCCAAGATGTAACACCTTGCACTTGGTGATATTGAAATTTAATTTCCATGTGTGAGCCCACCTTGCCATGGTGTCCAGGTCCCATTGCAGGGCCAACTTCCCCTTTTCCCCTCAACTACTGCTCCCATCTTGGAGTCGTTAGCAAAGAGACTCATTTCACACCCTATACCCTCCCTGATGTCTGCTATGTATGCATTAAACAGGATTGGACCCAGGACCTAGCCCTGCAGTACCTCACTACCGACCTCTCTAGGGTTTGAGAGCTCCCCACTGACCACTACTCTCTGAGTGCATCCAGCTAGCCAGTTTTCAATCCATCTGACCATCAAAGGGCCTACTCCCAACCCCATCAGTTTCTCCACCAGACCATTGTGGGGGACAGAGTCGAACGCCTTGCTGAAGCCCAAGAATAATACATCCACAGGCTTTCCCCATCCAGTTCTGATGTTACCCATTCATAGAACTCCACAAGATTTGTTTGACATGATCTACCTGGCACAAACCCATGTTGACGACTATCCAGACCTCTCACCTCCTCCAAGTACACCCTGAATTGTTCCTTTAGTATACTTTCCATTAATTTTCCCACCACCGAGGTCAAACTGATGGGTCTATAGTTACCTGATACTTCCCTCAACCCCCCCCTTATGGATTGGCACCACATGTGCCTCTCACCAATCCCTAGGTACCCTCCCTGTCTCAAGCGACCTGTTGAAGAGCTCGCCAAGTGCAGCCAGTATGTCCACCAATTCCCATAGTACTCTCACATAATGCCATCCAGCCCAGGAGATTTATCTTTCTTTAGGCCCTTAAGGGCTAACCACACCCTTTCGGTGGAGATAGCATCATCCGTCCCCTCCACCTTACTGGCCTTTTTATCCTTATCCTGATGTGACACCCCTGAGGTACCTCTCCCTCCCTCCCTCTTGCTCCATTTCTGCTGCTCCCCTGATCCCACTCACTACCGCTTCTATCCCCATCGTGCCTTTGTTTGTAGATATCCCCTCCTCCTCCCTAGTGAACACAGAGGCAAAGTACTCATTTAATACCTCTGCCTGGTCCCCCACCTCTTCCACCCACCCTCCTTCTGATCTCAACCTGCCGAGATGGCCTTTAGTTTTTCTCTGCTCCCCAATGTACCAGAAGAACCCCTTTCCTCTCCTATATCCCCTGTGCCAGCCGCTGCTTTTTACTGGACTTGGCCCCCCGCACCATCCAGGTGACTTTTCTAGATACAAAATGGTACATTTCCTTTTCCCTATCCCCTCTCATTGTTTAATATTTTTTGTAGGCAGCCTTCTTTTCTCTGACCGCTACCTGAACCTCACTGGACCACCAGCATGGTTTATGTGACCTTGCTCCCTTAGGCTTCACCTTGGCGCAGGTCCTGACTGCCTCATGAAGTCCTCGTTTTATGACCTCCCATCTTTTTTTCAGATTTGCCATTGTTGTAATCCCATTCAAGTGATCCTTGAGAGTATTTCCCATGCCCACAAAGTCTGCCCCCTGAAGTCCACTGCCAGTGTCCTAGATCTCTCCTCCCCTCCCTGCATACTTATTTGAAACCAGACAGTATTGTGGTCACTCCCAATCAGGGGATTCTCTACAACCAGGTCCCTTACCAGATCCCCATCCGCCAGAACCACGTCCAGGATATGCCCCTCTCTTGTGGGATCCATCACGTGCTGTGTTAAGAACACATCCTGGAAGCTGTCCAGCAGCCTCTGCTCCTTGGCCACCTTAGAGGACATGGTGCCCCAGTTTGTACCTGGCATATTAAGGTCCCCAATCAACACCACTCCTTCCCCTTTTGGTCCACGCTGGGCCATGATGTTGTCCAGCAAACCATCCTCCAGAACATTACCCATCCCGGGGGGCCTATATACTACACTCAGCTTGACCTTACCTCCTGCCGGGGTTTGTAAGGTGACCCATAAGGCCTCCACGTTTCCCTCTGCCTCTTCTACCCTAGCAATTTCTATGTCATCTCTAATGAACATAGCCACTCCACCCTCTGCCCTCTTTTCTATCCTTCCTAAGCATAGTGTACCCCTCACGCTTAGGTCCCAGTCATGTTTTGTTGTCACGTTTCGTGACTGCTGCCACATCCTCCCCAACAGCATGGCCTGGAACTCTGCAACTTGTTTCCAAGCTCCTGGCATTTACTAAACCACCCCCACCCTTTATCCCTGATCCCTTTGTCGAACCCCACCCAGGTTCCTTGTACTTCCATCCACCCTCTGCTCCTCCTGAAACCTCCTCCCCAGTCTGTCTCCCCCCTTCCCCCCTTGGGTTTGAAGGCTACTCCCTTCATCTGGAGGAGAGGGCTTCTGGTCAGCCCTTCTCTTATCCTTCCCCTCCTCAGAAGTTTAAACCCCACTTTTCTTGAATGCAGTCAGCCACCCCTTGTTTAAGGACTTCCTTCCCTAATGGGGCAAGATGAAGCCTGCCCTTGGTATACAGTCCCTTATCCTCCCAAACTCCTTTCCAGTTCCCTAACACCCCAGACCCACTTTATTCACTCCACTTCCTGAGCCAGTCATTAATCTCTGTGATAGTCAATTTTTTCTCCACTAAGGCCTTTGGTACTGGCAATATCTCCGAAAAGGAAATGTTGCATCCATTATCACGACAGACTCTGGCAAGTTCTCGGAACCTTGCTTATATTTCCAAAATGCTATTTCCCTCTAGATCGTTAGTTCCCAAATGCACCAGGAAATCCAGTTTCCTTCCACAATCCCTAACCAGTTCGTACACCATGAACTTTGCACTGTGCACCGTCAGCCCAGAGATACTCACTACCTTCACGTGGCTATGGCATCCAGCCCCTGTCCCTCCCAATGGATACCCCTAATCATCGAGTCTCCCAATAACAGAACCTTAACACCGCCATCATCCTTATGGTTACCTCCACTATGTGCTGTCAACCCCCCATCCCCCCTTTATTCGTGATCTCAATTCCATGGGGGTTTTCCCTCCTTATTAGAGAACCCCTTGTCACCCTCCCCTTTCTGCCTCCCTTGTTGTTTTGCCCACTTAACTCAGACCCCCCCGAATAGGTGTCCCCTTTAACCCTCTCTTAGCAGAACCATTTACCCTGGCCCTGATGGTTTCCCCTTCCCTCACACCACCATCCTCCTCCCTTGTAATAGTACCCCTGCCTCCAGAGGCCCTCTATGGTCCCCTTTACCTAGGGCCCCATCCTTAGTACAGACCCCCCTCCTGAAGGGGGGCCCCTCCCCCACCTCCTTGTCTCCCAGTTTCTCTCCACTCATGCTGTCCTCCCTCATGTCTGCAATATGTTGCATCTCCCACATCTGCTGAACATTTACATTTCCCCTTCTCCCTCTGGGACTATTTCTATCCTTTCCATTGCCAATCTGTGATGCCCTAAGGGTATCAGACTCCCTCCCCCAGCCTCGGTATTAGTTTCTTCATTTCTATCAACCCCTTCCTCCCCCTCTAGGTTGCTTAGTAGCTCAAATTTATTGTAACACTCTATGCCAGCCTCCATCAAGTAACCTGAGTTTCCCCCCCGACTGCCCCTCTAAACTGCCCCTCTTCCTCCCCTCTTGCCCTGTTCTCCTTAGGAGCTCCCTTCCCACAGTTTGCTCTTTTAGGCTTATCCACAACAGCCCCTCCCTTCTCACTGCCTGCTCTTCTAGGCTTCCCCACAACAGCCCTCCTGACTCTTCCCCCTCTACTCTCTTCATATTCGGAATGTTTACCCCGTAAGTTTTCCCCTTAGCATCAACATGCCTATCTAAGGGTTCTCTGTCCCTAATATCCCACCTCCTGCTTGGTGTAACATAACGTCCTGTAGTTTGTGAGCATTGCCCTAGCCTCCCCTCAGCCCCACCCTTCTGCCGCCCATATCCACACCCCTTATCCTTGGACACACACCCAAACTCCTCCAGCTTACTCCTTAACCAATATACTTCACTCCTGATATGAGATAGCTGTCTACAGAGCAGGTAGCCTCCCTCTCTCCAGGCTCAGTTGAGAATTATTGCCACCCCACAGCCTGTGCAGCCTACAACCCTTCCAAAGATGCCTGCCATGGTGGAATGTGGCCACCATGTTTGTCCCTCTCTGTTCATAATGGCACACACCCCTTTTCTCAGTCCCTTCCCCCTGGAATACCATATCTCTATATAAACCTTGGATTCTCACATGGTGAGTATGGAATTGCTTGCGGGTGGAATACAACATCCACAGGAAAGCAAGAATCAAGGTGATACTTAAGACACAAAGAAATGCGATAATGAGAGGCCATTGTACTGGTATGTGAATTTATTCCTTATCACCAGGGCTGAACTGTTTATCAGAGATAACCAGGTCAGTCTCAGACACAGTGATCTCCATTTTGTTATTTAGGTCATTGGCATCTAAAAGGTGCTCAAGATCATCAGCTAAAGAAAATTCATGACCTCAAAATGCAGAAATGGGAGTGATTGCAATTTCCTGGGAAACTGGATCAATAGGATAAAAGGTGATATGTCCAAAACAGATATGTACATGTGCAGGAAGAGAGATGAGTACTACTTTACTGGGTTAAGTAAGGTGAGTGGTAGTACTATGTCTGTTATAAGTAACAGCTATTTTGATAAAATTGGTGCTAACTAGCCATTGCGATCCTGCGATTCAGCATTGGTCTTTTAAGCTTCACCTGCATGGGTCAGAGTAACCTTACACTTTTCTGGGGCATTGGTGTTGCTAAGGCCACAAAGAACCTCAGTGATATCCTTTAGGAAAGGTTAATTGTGACACAGACAATGTTGTTCCTTAGTAGTTTGACACATCTGTAAGTTTGGGACTAAGTATAAACCTGGATTAATTTCATGGTATACTACTATAGGGAAAGTTCTAATTTTAATATAGGTATCTCCTTGCCAGGTACCCACATTAAGAATGGTCTTTATCCTGTAGACATATTGTTGTTTTACAAGGGGAACATTCAATATAAAGGCAATGGTCATTTCCTCTAAATCGACATGGACAGGAATAGTGCTTCCAAGACTGTAATCGATACTCACATGCAGTGACTCTCTTTTCTCGGAAGTGGCTACACTCAAAATTTCTGTCATCAATTCTGGGGGAACTAAATAGTGTGTGTAACCCCCTTGCAAATGGGGGCTCCTAGAAATGCCAGTCTGGGTTTACCTTAGCCCGTTTTGTTCTGTCCTTCTCCCGCTGTCTCTCAGGCTTCTCCTGACTTGGCCTCTAATTTTTCTGGCTTCCCAGGTCCTGTTTGCCCTCGTGTGTGCCCTAGCTTGCAGTCAAATGAAAATCCAGCCCCTTGGGGCTTAAACTGCTGACCGCAGGCTCCAGCTGCAAAAGCGCTGCCTCCAAGGCAGCGGGAGTCGCGTTGGCGTGCAAAGCATCTTTGATGTGGAGTCGCTTGTTTTGCGGTAGCCTCGGGACTGTGCTGTGGGTCCCGGGATCCCTTCCACCTATTTGGGACCCGGTGACCATGGACAGCCTGCTGGGGAACCGCTCAGATGGAAATTAAAGGACTTCTGACCGGGGCTCATTTGAGTATGCCTGTTCAGGGCCCCGGTCATCTGAATACTGCATAACAGTGTATCTGGCTGCCTCTAGGGTAGCTATGTTCAGCTCCAACTGAAAAGTAAAGAATTAAAATGTTTTAAGTTATGGAACTGTTGCTGCTTGTTGGGAATATATTATGCATGTGGGGAAAAGTGCTTAAAGTTAAAATGAGTACCATTTCCCTGGCAATTCCAGTATCTGGGACTCTGTGTATCAGCCTGTCAGCTGCTGCAAGAGGAGCTTGAATAAGTGCAGTAGCAACAGGAAAAGTAAAAGAGCCATGTTTTTCATCTGTGCAGCCACTGCAAGTACAGCCTTTAAGCTATAGAACTGTGGGGCATATGGGGCAAATAATTACTTCTTTCTGGCTGCACCAGGACATTATTCAGGACTGTATCTAATCTGCTATAAGGGACAGTGGATTAAGCAGCCATTGCCAACAGTACAGCCAATTGGATTTGCAGCAATAGATAGCCAGGACTTGTGGGACATTCACTGCATCCCATGGGTAAGCACCCAAGTGCTTATGGGGGCTTACAGGGACAATATTTTAGGCGCAAATTCCACAACCCAATTGTGCCTTGAGTGTCCTTCAGCAACTTGGAGACATGTCATCCCATCCCTGCTACCAATCAGGAGTTGAGCTAGGAGCTCTATAAAGAGACAATGTTGCCAGTTTGTCTGGAGATTCAGAGATTCAGAGCTGAGAGAGAGAGAGAGAGAGAGAGAGCAGAGAGGAGGCTCCAGCCTGCTGGGAGCTCTCCATGTGGGAGGGGCTCAGGCTTCAGCCATGCCATCAGGCCTGGGCCCCTTAATTCAAGCCCTTTCAGTCTTCAGAGGACATTTGTTATTTTCTTCAGTTAACAGTTAACTAGTTACAGTAATTGTGCTTTCTGCAACAGCTAGTCTGGAGGTTGCCAGTACTGTCCTCCAGAGGCTAGACTTCCCTACCATGTCAGGGAAAGATGTGGACCAAAGAATCAGATGTCCAGCAGCGGTGAGAGAGCTGACCAGGCCAGATGACATCATGCAGTGGTGAGAGTGCTGACCAAGTACCTCAGCAGTGAGAGAGCTAAAGAAGTCTTCAGGATGCCTTCAATTGCAGATGAGACTCGTAGAGGACCTGAGTGAGTACCCTCGTACCCCCAGGTGTGAGGGAGAAGCTAAGCAGGTAATCTTGGGGGGCTCCATGCCCCATTAAGAAATGTGTGCTGTTAAGTGTGAAGTGTTGAAGTCATCAGTCTGGGCTACTAACCCCATAACAGACTGCCTAGTTCAAGTAATGGATGCATCTTGTCTGTGGCCCGAATGGCTAAGTTGCAGGTGCAGCAAGATGCTGGGCTTAGTGAATCATATAAATGTGTAGCTATGGGTTAGAGTCCTGCCATCATGGAGCTGTCTGCCAAGATGCACTTGCCACTTCATGAGACAGGAGGCCCTAGAACATATTAATGTCTAAGACACCTTGAGGAGAATGTACCTGTGTCTGAACAGAATTTCATATGAGAGCACTTGGTATAAGTGTTCAATGTCTAGATGTGCTGGATAGGACTCCGCTTGTGGATAATGTTCTTGGTATATAGAATGTACTGGATGTGACTGCCTGTGATTAAAGTATGGGATGCTTGATAAAAGTGTCATTGCCAACTTACTCTGGATGGATGCCTTTTGGTATATAAAGTACTGGATGTGACCATATTTGAATTGCTTATAGGATGCTTGACAGAAGCATCACTCTTATTGCATTGGATGGGACTTTCAAATATTGTGCTGAATGTTCTGGATGTAAGATCCACATAGTTTATTCAAGAATGTTCGGAAGTCTGCAAGTGCAGGGCAATCCCTGATTTGTCTGTGAGTGCAGGGCAATCCCTGCTTTGTCTGCTAAAGTGCAGGGCAATCCCTGCTATGGATGTAAATAGTAATTTGCTGCTTTACAAACATCCGGTTCCAAGTTGCCCCCACCCTCAAATTAATAGCCGGCCACCTCGACCTGCCGCTACTCCATCAGGCCTGCAACATCTTGGACTGTGGTATCTGTTTAACCAGTATGGTATGAGATTGCGGGGTTTCTGCTGTATCTGGGACTGGTACCAGTGTGGGTAATATTAATAATTATGTTTAACATCTGATTTATCAACAGCTAGATAGCCAGGGCTCTGGATGTCTTAAGTCGAACAGTAAAATGTGATTTACGTCTACCTGTTAATATGTAGCCACTCAGCTGGAGGGTTTACCTGCAAAAATCTAAATAACATCTATACATGTGTAAATACAGTAAGATAACCTCTACTCCTCCTGTTTCCCTTTCCTAGCTCCTTTATTCCCCCGAAATAAATATCTTCTTCTTGTTTTTTAAAATCTTGTGTGAGCATACTATTAGAGAGAGCCTTTAATTCAAAATGTTGAAATGTGGGGAACTGTGTATTGGGGCATGTCTGGGGAAGGTAACTGGTCACCGTGGGTGGTGTAGCAGCTCAGGGGGCTACACCCAGTACCATCTCACCCACGTAAAGTACCCTGAGTGGAGGCACCGCACAAAGGTTTTAAAAAATGTTATAAGTTAGCGAACCCAAACCCTTTAGCCTATGTCCAGGGTAGTAGGCAGGGATGTAACACTGGGGGGTGGTGCCGCCCAGGGGTTACACATGGAATTCTTCTTGCCATTAAATCTCCTATGCAACTATTTACTTCCTTCAGCAATTCTTGTGTGATTGATCTAATTTGCTGAATAGGGATGAGATCTTCCCCTACAGTTTGAGCTAGGTTATGGAGTTTTTATCTGGTATTATTGAGAAAGCTGGTATGCAGGTTAAATCATAACTACTGTATCTTCTACAGTCCTTCCTATGTCTGATAGAAGTTTTTGCTGTGTAGTGAGTTGTGCCTTAATATTACCCATATTTTTGTAAAGTTCCTTAACTGTACTCTTTATTTTAGAAATTTTAACAGAATGCATGGTGTTCATGCCTAATCCAAAAGCAGTTCCTAATGCTCTTGAACCAGAAAAGAATAGTGAGGCAGCTCTTTCTATTCTAATAGTGTGTCAGGGGGTTCAGGGAATACAATAATTTTAAACTGAAGTAAAATATTTGTTATGTCTCTTTCAACATAAAGCATATACTCTTAAAACCATTTTTGTGCCTTTTTAAATAATCAAAAATGTTATTACATGCTTTAACATTTACTTTAATTACACTGTACTGACTGGCCTAAAGTTGTCCCCCCCCCCATGCCATGTTGGAAAGGAGTGGGGATCTGGTGCTGGTGAGTTTTTGTTGGAATGGGCACTTCTAGGGGTGAAAGGAGTGGCATTAGGGTTTGGTGCAAGTCACCTATATGGAGCCCTGGAAGTGTATCTACAAATTTCCTCTCTTAGTTGCCTGATCTGCCCTCTTAGCTGGTCAATAGAATACCTGTTAGTATCTCTGGCTTGGCTAGGCCATGATTGGTCATTCTAGGTGTCTAGGGGATGTTTGGAAGCCTCTGGCCCATTTTTGTTTGGGTTGTGGGGCTATGTGATTTAGGGTTCCAACTGTCCCTTTCCTGATTCAGGAATTTTTTATTATCCCTAGGAAGACAGAAGGTAGCCTACTGTCTGTTTTGTAGCAATTCTTTTCCTTCCATTTGAAGGGAGGCTTGATCACAAGTAATGGCAAAAGCTTATTTTTAGGTTCTGTGGTAGGTTTCTTACCTGCATCTGGGTTGACAGTTATAAACATCCTTTGGGCTCACTCTATAATATCATTCATGGGAGTATCTGGTTCTACCCATGGCTGGACTAAAGCCCTAGCAGAGTGTTAAAGGCCTCATTTAGGTGTGGAAACAAGTCTGGGTCTTTCTCCTCTCCTCCTGAGAAAAACATTCTACTCAGGATTTTGTAAAAATCCTTTGGGAATTGATTATTTTGGCATGGCTCTTTAAAAGCTGCTATTGGACTTTGATAAGTGGTGTACTCTTTGATAAGTGCTGGACAAATTTTATCAAAATTGGTTTGATCTCAGGTTTTTTTCTAGCCATATAGGCTCAAACTTCTGACACAACAGAAAACTTTACAACCCACAACCAATCCTCATGGTTGTTGATCCCAAAGTATTCCAAATGTGATTACAAATTAAAAATGTGCTCCTCTACCTCAGTGCTAGCCTTGGGATTGAAGCTAGTATCTATGGCCTTTATAACTTGGATTTATAGTTTTGGATCTGGTCTAGACGGAGTTGCTGGACTAGTGGTAGTGGGGCCAGACGTGGTAGGACCAGGTAGTGGTTCACTTGTCCCTGCAGGGGTGCTATTTTGGTTATTAGAGGCCTGAGGGCCATTTGAAGGTTGTGCCCCCAATTTTAGGTCATTAATTTCTTTGACTAAATCCTGGACCCTGACTGCAAGGTCCTCTGCCATAGGCTTTGGGAGGTATCTGGGACAGGAGGTGGCAAAGGATCAGCTGACTATAGGGACCCTAGCTGTTGACCAATAGCATAAAGAGACTCAGTAAATGCTTCATGAAGCTGATCTATCTCCTGATGAGCTGCACCTACCTGTTCTTCAGCTCTCTGAGCTGCCACCTGTGCTGTTTTCATTTGAATTACAGCTTTTATTAATTTCTCCTGACACTCAGATTTTTCTGCTTGAAGCCCGACGTGTTCAGCTTTTAAAGTTTTATTTTGCTGTTGTAGGTCCCTGACTTCACTAGGCCCAGGGATAATTTACTGTTTCAAATCCCAAACATCTTCTGTCAACCTTTGATTAATTGCTTTTAAGCTGTCACTATCCTCTTTGTTTACTTTAAGAGTGCCCAATATTCTGCTTTTTCTGACTCTAATTCAAGCTGTAAGGCCTGGAATTTTGTGCCTGATCTTGCCTGCATTGGTCAAGTCAAAAGCTAAGCTTCCCTAGTGTATGTAGCCTGCTTTGAGCTTCCTGATGACAGGTTTTATGCTGCAGGTACAAGGTACATCCTATTAAGGTAGGATTAACCTGTTTTTTCTTTAATCTGGTTTTGGCTTCAGAAAAAAACACACTTACATGCTCATCAAGTTCTGAGCATTGTAGTGCATTAGCTGGTATGCTTTCTAAGGGAATTTTCTGATCAAAAATTGCCTCATGATAAAAGGTGTTTATTTCCCTCTGAATAGTGAAAAGAGTATTCCCTGGGTATTCAAAGATCATCTCTAGCACAGGGGAATTATCTTTAATGTCCTCTTCCTGAGGACTACCCATGGGGTGAGTATTGAATGAGCATCCTCTTGATCCCCTGGGAAAAATCCTGATGAAAACATATTTCACCTTTTATTGTTAATATAAAGCAGGGCACTATGAAAGTACTGCTGTCCCTTTAAAATCTTTTGTGCTTTGATAACAGCTTGTGGTTGTGAATGACTTCCCTTTTTCTTTAGAATGGCTAAACCCTGTGTGAAAAAAAGGGAAGTGATTCCTTTGCTTCAGCTGGCCATGTTTTAAATAGTAAAATATATTTTTCTCTGACACTCTTTATGGAGCATTTAAACTTCTGACACAATTTAAGAATATTTTAATTGCAGTTCATACCCAACTAGTCTGATGTAGCTAAAATTAGTGTGAACCTCAGGCCCACATCAACAGGGATGCCATTTTGTGAACACAATTATCAGTAATTACCGTTGTCTCTGTATGAATGGGAAACTCTCTACTGGCTGTTTTAGTTAAACCATATCTTGTATTCACTTATTTTTATAGGGGTCACACTGAGACGACGGGCTTGGGTTTGAACTGCAATCAAAAGCTGTTTTATTTTTAGTACCACAGATAACAATAAAACATATTTGACATTTAAACAACAGTAGAAAAATAATCCTAGGACATCTTAGTAGACTTCTGTCTTATTCATGTAATTTATCTCCTTACACAATATTTTACTACATACTTATAGGGGACCCTTTAACTCTAGGCCCTTAAAGCAGTGTTCTTTCAAGAACAAATTTAAATAACACAAGTGCAAAATTCCTTAGTACTAATAATCGTTGCTAGCATTAAACAATATCTTATTGCATTTTATCTTTATGCATTTAACATGGAACCAGGATTCTTAAAAGACACATGTTAGGTAAGCACCTTGAAAGTCTTTAAATATATTCAGTCAATGCCTCAAGTAGTCTCTCGTCACCCTGACATCTGAAGATTTGAAGTGTCTTTTGAGAGACTGGTTGAAGAAGGTCTGTTCCTGGCTCTTTAAGTTCTTTTTCTCCTCAAGGCTTGAAATAAATTGACAAAGTTAGTACAGCTTCAATATTTCTTTCCTTTTTGGCCAAAGCCAAAATTTTTTGGAGTTTAGAAGAATGATAGCTTTTGAAGTCAGTACAATGCAAATAGATTTGAGGTTTCCTTCATAGATGAAGTAGACAGTATAGCTTCAGATGAAAGTGAGTTGTTAGTACAACGTGTTTGCTCTTGGAGTCCTATTTTATAGATGATTACTTCCTTATAGATGACATGAGGTTTTGAAATGATATAGCCATATTTGGGCAAAAGCCTTGGCTTGGTCAGGTCTGGAGCTAAGCTGCTGAATTATTTTCATATTACTAGACCTCGGGTCAGCATTTTCTTCTATTGTACTATTGAACTGTCCATGAGGTGACAATTAATAGACTTACAACCACAAGACCTCACACTGCACATGTTCAAGAATGAGGTGTTGGAAGTTATGTCACTTGTGGTTAGGATGCTGAGGTTGCTAGTGGCAGATGGTCTCATTTTTGAGGAACCTGTCCATTGGTTGACTGTCTGGGTTTTAGATCTTTTGCATGCTCTGGTAGTTTGGTCTGATGATATAATAAATGTTGAGTTTTGATTTTAATATACTGTACCTGGGTTGACTACTTGCAAGACTGCTAGACTACAGGAGCTTGGAAAGAAATGATTTATGACAAGCCCTTTAATGCATATTTGTGGAAGCTGAGATTAAGGCATGCATCATTCTTATACCTTGGCAGAATCTTGCGGCTCATCGCCATATTGTGCATACAAGACTCCTACCAAGACCTGTGAATTCTCCCCTACTTAAGGTACCCAGATATTCCCTTATCAATATCCTAGATTTTGTAGTGAATGGTGACACCTTGCACTAACCAGGTTGGTCTCAGAATTGAATAAACCTTCTTACCTTTTCACACACAAAATCACTCACAGGCAATTTTAAAACAAAATGCTTTTACTAAATCTAAATGGTTATCATACAACCTTTACAAACAAAAGATTTAGAAATGTGGTTACAGAATAACAAAAATAAAGGTGGAAATATACATGCAAAAGTGCATTGTAAAACTTTAAGCTGTCTATTTTCTTCCTGGTTTGTGAGACATCAGAAGTCCAGAAAACAAATGAAGTTTGCAAAAGTTTCAGTCCTTCTGTAGCATTCATTAGTTCTTAGTCTGTCTCTGTGGCAGTCTTGCTTGGTGTGTGACAGAAAGAGTGTCCCATGAAAAAGTGTGCCACATGCCCTGCTCTGAGGGCTTTAAATACCTTTTGGTCCATGCAGTCTATAACTCTTTGGTGGCCTTATATTTTTGGGCCATCAGGGGTCTCTCATGTTCTGTCCAAGATTTTTAAGTGAACCCTATTATTGATTAGTTAGATTATTTTACAGCTCCAGTATCCTTTGATCTTCCCTCATCCTTCCTGACTTCTTCTAGGTGGAGGTGAATTATAATGCTTGAAGCGTATTCACACTAGACTTCCAGTGTAGATATCCCTCTCCTGCCTGCCACCTCATAAAATGAAAATATACCAGGACTGTTCCTGGAACCTAAAGCACTTTTCCTTTAAAGTGTAAGGGTTTATGATAGGGGGATGTTTTTCTATCCCCTGATCATTATGACTCTCTTCCCTTTTTTCAGCTACTCCAAGCCTTTCAAATGTAATTTTCAGTTCCTGTCAGCAGCCTGTTCTCAGGTCACAGAGGAATGTCAAATATTTTTGCAAGACCTTCCCTCTTTCCTGTGACCATTTTGGTGAACCGGGCATTCTTTTGGCAACCCTTAGTTTTGACCTATTTGGAATTTTTAAACATAACCAAGTTCCTCTGCATGTAATCTTTTTAAAGCATAAAAAAAAAATCACATACAAAAATATAACAGCAATATTTCTGAAATTATTATTATTTCTGCTGTGGCCAAATCGTCATGGTGGGCACAATATGAGACTGGATGGGGGCAGGATAAAGGGGAATATGAGGAAGTTTTTCTTCATGGAAAGGGTGGTGGATACATGGAATAGCCTACCCCAGGAGGTGATGGGAGCGAGCACCATGTGGGGATTCAGACATGCATGGGATAGGCATAAGGGAACCCTAGAGGTGGGAAAGAAAGGCTAAAGCTGATGATCAAGTAGTGTCAGCGACTTCTAATAGAGGTAAGGAATACGGGCAGACTGGATGGGCCTAGTGGTCCTTATTTGCCATCAGTTTCTATGCTTCTATGTTTCTATTGTCAACTCATGATAGCAATCAGCATACTACTACTTTGAAACTCTTTTGTGATACAAACTATTTAAATACCTTCCGAGACATTGCTAATTTGATGGATTCATATTAAGTTCACACAGGATGGCGTGATCCTACATTCCATAGGGGGTCTGTGGCTACTCATATTGATTTTATATTTACCTCTGTGGGACTCCCTATACTGATGGCTGATGTTAAATCTGGTGAATTTTCTGACCATAATATGATCCAGATCACTGTTTGGTACCATACATCCCTACCACAAGGTCCAGGTACTTGGAAATTGAATTATACATCATTGCACAATACTTTCATCTCTCACAAAAATTCTTCTTATCTGGAAGTAAGAAAATCAGTTTTTGTGTTTTATGAAGATACTAAGGTTCATACTAAGGAGGTATGGGATTGATAAGGCTGGTATGCCCATGTTGTTCCTACTGATTAGTGATAACTTAATCCTGGTTCATTCAATAAATATCTATCTAACCTCTTCTTGAATTCCTCCTTAGATTTGCTTGAAATAACCTCAGTGGGTAACAAATTCCAAATCTTTACCACATGTTATGTAAAAGAATGATTCTACTACTCTTAAAGATTTCCATGTTTAATTGGAGTAGGTGTCCTTTAGTATTAATGTTGATTTGTTTAAAATTCAAATTTATATCAATTATCAGATATGGGTCTTGCATTATATGAATAGGGTTAAAAGGTCCCCACATAGTCAACGCTGCTCCGGCAACATTAAATTGAGTTGCTTGAGTCTAGATTCGTAGGTAAATCTCAAATATTAAAAATTGCTTTAGTACCCTTTCTTTGAACCCGTTCAACCTGTTGAATATTTTTTCACTTATAGGGACACCAGACCAGGGCTCCATAGTCTAGAAGGGGCCCACATATGATCCATATAGGGGGAGTATTACTGATGCATCCCTAGAATGTATGTGACTTTTGGTGGCACCAAAGAGCTCTATTCACACACATTATAGCGGTAGTTGTCTGAATTCCTAGGTCAGTGTTATTGTCAATGATTATACCCAGATCTCTCTCATTGTAGATATGTGACAGTAAATTACTACACAATATATACTGTCCGAGAAAATTCTATCTCTGTGACCCAGATGCATCACCTTACATTTTTCAGCATTAAAATTTCATCTGCCATTTTGAATACAATGCTGCTAAGGTATCAAAGTTATTTTGCATTAACATGTGGTCAGCTTCTGTATGGCGGTTTCCCCTTAATTCAGTGTCATCAGCATATTTGACTATCCATGATGACAGGTTATTGACTAGATTAGAAGTAAAAATATAAAAAAATATTGGCCCCAACACTGACCCCTTCGGGGACACCACTAGTTACATGCTGGGTACTAGAAGTATAACCTCTAATGATTACACTCTGATGGTGATCTTTAAGCTTTGTCACTAATCTATTTAATAAATCTTTTGTTAATATCCAATTTAGATAGCTTATGAATTATGACCCAATGTGGCACAACTAGAGGTGTGTGAAAGTTGCCATTTCCACCTTAATGGAACTTTTGCGAAATCTGGCAACTTTTGCGGAAGTTTCTGAGCTTCCTCCTGTGGTGGATCGGCAAACTTCCAAATGTTTGGGGTAAAATTTCATCCTGTTTTGACCAGACTGATGTGTAAATAACCCCCGCAAGTGGCTAACAGTCCCTCCCCCCACCTGATCACCCGCCCATGTCCAGTAGCGGTCACTACTATTCAGTAATGTAACCCACCATCCCTATCCCCCATAAAGCAAAATATTTTTTTTTCCTGGTGGTCTAGTTAACCCCCCTTCCTCACTCCATATCCCTGATCCCCAGTATGTAGATCCCCAGTATGTATTTTATTTTAACTTATTCACTGGTGGTCTAGTGGCCCCTGCCCCCCCACACCACAGCAGGTAGTGTCCCACCCTGCTCCTCCCATTCCCGAAATGGAGCAGGCAACTGGCACAGTGAGGCTGTAGTTTTCAGGATCTGACCTATTTCATTTTTTAAAGATCAGTGAGACATTTGCCAGTTTCTAATCTGCAGGGACCAGTTCACTATTGATGGAAGCCTCAGATATGATTTTAAGAGGAAAAATGATACATTTGCAAACTAGTTTAAACATTTTAGCAGTAATATTGTCCAGCCCTGGAGCCGAATCCTTGAACAAATTAGTAATACTATTTCTGAGTACTTCAGGTGTCATGGGAATCAAAGGAGAATCAGATGTATCTACTGATTATATTGGCCTAGAATTATTAGCAAAGACTCTCAAAATTTAATATTGAAAGCATTTGCCATCTCTAAGGGATCTCAATGTCACCATTTACTGAAACTGGTCCAATTGAGTGTCGTTGATTATGTAAAGTAGAAATATAACTATAAAAAGCTTTACTATTACCTTTATTTGCTTCTTGTGCCGACCTAACCTCCATATTTCATTTAGCTTTTTTAGTTGCGTAGTTAGTATTTTTTTAATAGGGCTTTGTACTTGTCCCATAAGGCAGTGGAATTATACTTCAGGCATTTTTTATGTACCTTATTTCTTTTATTAATCAAGGATTTTACTTTGTTAGTCATTCTGGCCATTTTCTACATGTTGTGTACTTGTTTGTTTTAGAAATGTATGTATTACGTATTTGATATAATGTGTTTTTGAATTTTATCCACATCTCATTTAAATCTTTGTTACACAGTGCCCTGTTCCAGTCTATTTTAAGAGAAATAGTCATGCCTACTATATCAGCTTTTGAATACAAAAATATTTTTGTCTGGTGATCTAATTTTTATTTTGCATTTTGAAACTAAACATACTAGACTTATGGCCACTATTGGCAAGGAGGAGGGTGCAACAAGATATGAGGTAATATTTATAGAATATGAACTTACAACAAGATCTAGGATATTATTGCTTCTGGTAGGATTTTGTACATGTTGGATCAAATCATACTGTTCAGTTATAGACAGAAAATATTTTCCCACTACAGTTAAAGCAGTATTACCCCTCCAGTTGACATCTCCAAGATTTAAATCCCCTAGGAATAATATGTCACCTAGTTCATTAGCCTTCTCAGTTTCAGAAAGTAGTTGTAAAGTTATTTCAGTACTGGTATCAGGTGGTCTGTAACAGACTCCAGTTATAATGGGAGAAACAGATTCTGTACATAAATGGACACATATAGGATAGTGCATGGGGAACAGTTGACAGCAAGGCTATTCTTTCACCGAGTTGGCACTATGACGATGGATTACCTCAAGAGAGCAGCTCAAGAGGTAATCCGTTGTCATAGTGCCAACGAGGTGAAAGATGCCCTGTTGTCAACTGTTCCCCACGCACTTTACTTTTCTTTATAGTGTATGGTGGAATGTCATTTTTTGGGGGAAAAAAATCACTACAGCATGTTTCTGCTTCAAAACATTTTTACTGGGTTACTAGAAGGAAAAAAGAACTTTACATTTTGAACGTTTTAACGCTAAACATTAGTACTGCCACCGACATTGCTGCTTTCGCTATGTGTCCTGTCTATGGAGTGAGCCCTAATTGTCAAATGCTGCTCGAGGACACAGTGTATGACATTCACAGTGCAGTAGAAAAAAATGTTCTGCTGCACTACGAACGTCACTAGTGTGTGACTACAAGGTTTTGACAACGATGGATTTCGGTGGAGAACGACGTTCCACCATACACTATATGCCATTTCTGTATAGTTGCTTCCTGCTATTTGGTGGGAAGACACAAAACTTGATTTTGGTAAATTACTTAAATACCTCAGTAGGAAGCATAGTCAAAATGATTACTTTAAGTACTTGTCCCAAAGAAACCAGCTGCAGAAACTACTTACGTTATCTCATGAAACAGGGAATGAGTACAATGGACAAAAAAGTCCTATTAAAAAGGGCATGGTTCAATTTCATATGCAAAAAGCTAATACTCTGTGTCAGCAGCACCAATTTGGTACACAAGGGAAATTTGGCCTCATTTGTTCATATGAAAGTTGTCAGACACAGGGTTCAAAAGAAAAAAATGGATTGTTTAATAGATACCAATAATTTATATCATTCAGATAATAATGCAATTTTGAATATTTTCTCTGAATACATGTTAGTATGATTTCAAGCTTCTATTGCTTCCCAATAGGGACTGACACATTGTTTCTGAAAATGTATCGGTGCCAACTTTACCAACTGACATTAGGACACTACTGATCGCACCTATAAACACCTCTGAGGTTACTGCTGCTACTCCATCACTGAAACCTAGTAAGGCAACTGGTAAATATGGTCTTTCCAGTGACCTTTATAAGTTTATTTGGCCAATTTTAGAACAAGAATGGATATCTGTCTTTATCCATATGCCTACAACTCATATCATATTATCTAATATGACAGAAGAATTATTAATGTATTTATTTAAGAAAGGGGACGAAAAGGACATTCGAAATTGAAGGCCCATTAGTTTACCTTAACAATGATAATAAACTCTTGGTGAAAATATTCAACAATAGATTTTTACAGGCAACTAAATGCCTAATAACCCCTGCAAAAGCCTACTCGGTGCCAAGATGACAGATTACTGAATATTTAATACTACTCTGAGGAATTGTTGAAAGGGGTAATTCTAGCAGGTTACATGGTATTCTTCATTCTTTAGACTAGAAGAGGGCATTTGATTCTGTGATGCATGATTATTTATGGTTTGCTTTAAAGCATTATGTTATACTTTCTCTATTTATTCAGTGGTTGCAATGTTTATATACTGATGCTACTGTTAAGCCAGACATAAATAATTGGTGTGTGCCTGCAATTCCCATTCAGAAGGGGGTGAGGAAGGGCTGTCCTTTAAGCCTGACACTGTATGTCTTTTGTATAGACTCTTTACTTAGAATACTGAATTTTTCTCAATTCTTATGTCCCCTGCAAAATGAAATAGTGATAATCCCTTACAAAGCTATAGTGTATGTGAACAATCTGTCTTTTAGTAGCAAATGTGTTCTCTGTTGCAAAAATAGTGGAGGAATTCAAAAAATACATGGAACACACACACAAGGAAACCCTAGAAAAAGGGAGGAGTGGGAAAGCCACAGATCAACTACAGTCTGCAGCATAAATTAAAAGTCGAAAAAATGGGCAGACTAGATGGGCCAGGTGGTCCTTATCTGCCAACAAATTCGATGTATCTAAATGCTTTGAACATTTGTGAGGCTTTTTGTCACCTCTCTGGGGCATTCTTAAATATAGAGAAGTATGTAGGGAGACAGTTAGGCAATACCTTTCTAGTATTACAACACATATCTGGTATTAGGTACAAGTTGAAACTATAAAATGTTGGGTCTTCAGTTTGGTAATGGAAATATGGACCTGTTAAATTGGGACTCCAAGATCCAGTTAGGAAAGGCTATGGTATCACCATGGTATAGATGGCAAACTGGGAAAAAGAAAAGGGTCTTTTTAATAAAAAAAAATTCTTGTTTCTTTATTTTTCCATATTAGTTATCCCCCCCCTCAGATATTTAGAACCTTCCATTTTGAGAATCTTTTTCCAAGCATTATGGGGGGGAGCAGATTGAATCCTATAAAAAGGAATTGTCACGCATCTCTCTTTTACTTTTTTTATTTTTTTTATTTTTTTTACTTTTCTTTAGCCCCCCATCCTGGTCAGCCCACATTCCTGTTGACTCCCCAGCCCCATCCACCGACCATGCAAGGCTTGCTCTCTTCTTTCTGCACAGCTTACCCCCTGTGGAGGGGTGGCAGGGATCCCTCAACCTGCCAATACCACATCCTGGCGGGAGGCACCTGCTGATGTCAGGGCGGCATTCTGTGTGGGTCGGCAGTCATCCAACTTGCACAGGACCTTTTCTCCTCTGATTTTCTGCCCCATTGGAGGAGGAGCATGCAGGGTCAGCAATGACTGAGCTGTGCACACTTTCTCCCACAGCTCGCTGGCCAACTGCTCCAACTCCACCCACTGTGTATGGGACCTTGGCACTCCGACACCCAGCCACTACTAGGTGTCAGACATATGCCAGTCACCAATTCCCTCCTTCCTTGGGGGGGAGCTATCTTTTGGACTCTCAATCCTCTCCCACCCCGACCAACCCCTGGTGACCTGCTTGCACCGTAAACACAGATCACTGGTGTGGCAGGAGGTAAGGCATTATGCCTCAGCCCTCCATGCCACTGGGCTGACCCATCTATCTTTCTTTTCAACAGGGTGGACTACAGATGGTTAACTCAATTGTGTTTTTTTGTAACTTTTTTTTTCTATGCTAATATTAGATCACTTTTAGTTAGTTCTAATAGAAGTTGGGAACCATGGTACTACTTGACTTGCAAATCCTAGCTTCAACCATGGGACAGGGCTGCTGAAAGTTGTAAAATCATAGCTGGCAGCACCTCTATACATTACAGAATCTTTTTTATAAATTGAAAACTTTCAAAATCTCTAGTCAGATGAAGATCACTATGACCAGAAAAATGATGTATGCCTGTATCTTAGAAACACAGTTTTCAATTCCAATCATTTTTGAACATTGCCCCCTCAAGTTTTTTACACCCTTAGTAAAGTACCTTACTGAAACTAGGATTCTACCTAAAATGTGGGACATCCACTGGCTCAGTTGTCATGAAAGGCTTACTGTCCAAGCAAATCAGAAACATAAGCAACTGACAGAAAGGACTTGCTCAAGGGAAGCTTGTCTGGGTCATCTTGAATCTAAGGACCATTTGTTTTTCACATGCTTGTTTATTATGGGAATTTGGGACCTTGTAGCACTTCACTGGTCTGACCGTACATTCTCCCAGGTTACCTATGATGTTCTAATATAGGAGAATTACACATGGGTATGGGGAAAATGGGACAACAGTACTCTGCATTTATTGTTTACATGTGCGAAATGACTGAATTGGAGAAAATAGATGTTTTTCTTTTTAACCAACAACAAAAGTAGACAAAATAACTTGAATTGTTAAAGGTCTTAGCTCAAGAAGTACTACATATTTATCAGGAGGAGGCTTGACTTGCCACACAGATCTGGCTGCACAAACAATGGAGAAACGTGCCTTGGGTCACTGACTCAGACCAACCCATTACATAGTGTTGTCTCCAATGTTTTTATGTTGGCACGCTAGTGTAGTCAACATCTTGTAGTAGTAAAGATTTGGAGGTGCAGTCGCTGTTGGGCGAATGCAGGGCACGCACCAGTAGGTGCGTCCCTCATTCCCCAATCAGCCTGCATGCCGGCACTGCACCATGCATACATAATGTGGCGAGCACATCTAAGGAAATGTCAGCTGCAATGTGAGCAAAGCTCATCACATGCAGTAGAACTTCCTGCATGCTTTGCCAGCTACAAACATGGTGGCACAGTGGCCACTAAGCTGCCGACTTCAGGGGTGCCAAATCCCCCGGTCAGCTTACCCTGCCCCTCATGTATATGACGATGGGGGAGCCCACTCCCCATCAGCATAATGTGTCCCCCCTCCTTTTTTGCTTGCTGAGGGGGTGCCCAATCCACCTAGTCTCATGTGCCCCCTCCACTTTTGTTGTTTGCCAATGGGGGTGCCCAATCCCTGTCGGCATCTGTCCCCCTTTTCCCACTTTAATGTGCCAATGGGGGAGCCCACTCCCCATCGGCATGATGTCCCCCCTTCTTCTGTGCTGAGGGGGTGCCCAATCCCCCTCAGCTAGTGTCCCCTACTCCCTATGTGCCCACGGGGGTGACCAATCCCTCGTCGTCTACTGTAACTCCCAAAAAAAACAGCTGTAAAAGAAAAAAAAATCTGCAATTTTTTTTTTTACACCTGTAAACAGAAATCGGTCCCTCGTAGTCTCCCTACCCCTCCCACCACCCACACTCACCCTGCACACCCTGTCTCCCCACACCCCCACCCCATACTTACCTCTGGAGCTTGGCGCAATGATCTTGGTGGACGGAAACATGTCTGCACTTTTCAAAGCCGACCTCGAACTGAGGAAATGCCGGTAAGCAGTATAATGGAATAAATGGTTTTTTTTCAACTTTGATGCATATCTCGGGCATTTATCTGCACGAAATTTTCAACATGGGGTTTTTGGGACCCCTCCT
This sequence comes from Neoceratodus forsteri, assembly GCA_016271365.2. NCBI lineage: Eukaryota > Metazoa > Chordata > Ceratodontiformes > Ceratodontidae > Neoceratodus > Neoceratodus forsteri. The sequence goes on along the minus strand of CM028132.1, from coordinate 235,278,373 downwards.
CATGAATTCTGGCACTGTTATGACGTTAATACGTCCCAAAAGGTGATTTCACAGTCACTGCATGGAAAAACCATTTGGAACTGATTAATGCAAGGACAGTGGCAGTGTTCATGAGGTGGGCTCTCAAAAAGCCTGTGTTGTAAATTTGGTGGAAAAAATCCAAAATGGCTGCTTTATGAGCGCAGGTTACAGAAGGCACCGTAACTTCATGTAATTTGCAATATTTTCATCCCATATTTTCAACATTGTCATTTTTCTACATCTCCTTGTAAACAGTACAGGTGTCATTTTTCTCATCCTGGCCGAAATGTGTTTCCGCACTTCCAGTGCACAATAGTGAGGTCACTGTGGGAAATCAGTGTTCAGGGCAGATTACAAAAATGCCAGTGACACTGTTCAAGAGCAGAGGTCTTAAAATGCCTATGTTGAAAATTTGGTGACGATAGTCCATAAAATGACTGTGTTACAAGCATGCGTTGTGCAGTTTGCACGCATGCTCATAACTTCGCGAATTCACAATATTTTCATGCCAGATTTTCAACATTGTCATTTTTTTTCACTTCCTTGTGAACAGTACAGCTGTCATTTTTCACATCCTGGCCGAAATGTGTTTCCGCACTTCTGGTGCACAATAGCGCGGTCACTGAGGGAAATCAGTGCTTGGGGTAGTTTATGAAAATGACAGTGACACAGTTCATGAGCAGAGGTCCTAAAATGCCTATGTTGAAAATTTGGTGACGATACTCCATAAAATGACTGTGTTATGAGCGTGCGTTGTGCAGTTTACATACATGCTCATAATGTTGTGCATTTGTAATATTTGCACTCTGAATTTTCACCATTGGCATTTTTCCTCATCTTTTGATGAACAGTACAGCTGTCATTTTACATATCCTGCCCAAAAAATGTGTTTTTGTACGTCTGGCGCAGAATAGCGCAGGCGCTGTGCGAAATCACTTTTTGGGACAGTTTGAGGAAATGACAGTGACACTGTACATGAACAGAGGTGCTAAAATGCCTATGTTGAAAATGTGGTTCCGAAACTCCGTAAAATGACTGTTACAAGCGTGTGTTGAGCATTTCCCATGCACCCTTGTAGTTTCGCGAATTTGCAATATTTACATGCTACATTTTCAACACTGCCATTTTTTTTACACCTCCTTATGAACAGTACAGCTGTCATTTTTCACATCCTGCTCAAAATGTGTTTCGGCACTGCACTACCAAAGCCAATGCCAGTGCGACAACATTCGGCATTGACAAATGCTTGTTTCCCTTTATTTTGATAGTTACTGGTTCTTTCCTACTTGCATTTGGAATTGTAGTACATTACTATATTACATTTGTACTGCCTGTAAGATACAACCTTGCCTACTTCCTTTTTTCTGTATTAATTTTTCAGGTTTTTTTAGACTGTTTGATTGCCCTCTGTGTGACTATGTTTTTTGCACTGCTTTTACTTGCTGTTTCCTTCAATAAAACTCCATAGGCTTCTTTGATAAGTGCTATAGGATCTTTTACTTCCACCTGGACAGTGATCAGAGATTGGCAGGAGGAACCTCAGTTAAATGTCTCATCCAAAGAATGGCACCTTCCAAGTGCAGCATGAGGGGCATTGCGCACTACAGTGTCAGTTATGAGTGTTACACCAAGTGCATCATGTGGGGCTAGAACCCAAAATCATCTGATCTTCTGGCCATAGAGGCAAGCATGCTACCTACTGAGCTAATGACATTGATAACCTGGAATACCAGAATTCAGGCCCTGCAATAATTATTAATTAGATAGTCACAATAGGGGATGCTTTGGAGGTCTGAGACTGAGCTTTTAAATTTAAACTGGTCTTGGTGGAAGACCTGTTGGTGGATACTGGGACCCATGTACTTTTGTAGGCTAAAAATGGGCATCTTTGCTTTTTAATTTTTTGATGAGCTGGTTAAGCACACTAACGTACTATAGATCCACACATTCCTCTAGTCTGCACCACAGCACGTCTGAGGTGCCCACGACACTGACAGAACAAGAGAAAGAGAGAGAGCTGTCAAGGTCTTTGTAGGGTAAACATCTGGTACAACTGCTTGGGGATTATGGGACTGCCAGAAAGTGGCAAGGGGCGCTTTTGGGGATTGGTAACTGTATTGGTTTACTGTTTCCTCTGTACCCCATCCAAACTTGTGCCCATATATCTCTTCCCTTACCCTTCCCTCTTAATAAACTAGCTTTTTATTACCTTATAATTCTATGTGATTGGTATCACTGTTTGACCACTGCCATTGTGTTGTGGGGTATAACTGTGTGTACCAGAGCATTTTAGTATTTCCTTTGGATAACACCCTTGAATGCCAGGCATCAAGTGTTCCTTTTTGCTACCTCAGGTGGAAAGTAAAAGTACTGTGTACCCACTGTAGCACTGTTCCAAAAAAATAAAAAACAGACTGCACCCCTAGACAGTTGGAAGAAGTGGACCCTGAGGGCATGATTTGGCTGCTCCAAATGTATATTACTGAAAATGTTTTATGGAGTAGGGTACAGCTGGCACATATACAGTCAGTGTGGTTCAATGGTAGCATCATCATATCTGTACAAAAGGGGTATGTACTGTAGTTGAAGTCTGTTCATGTATTGCAGCTCAAGGGGGCAGCTACATCACTGGAGGTGCCCTCTTTCAGTTGAGACAGTAAATTATGGGTTTGTCTGTCATTAGTCACTGTGCAGATGAAACGCAGAAGCATAGCTTTGTCAGCAGATAAGGACTGCTTGGCCCACCCAGTCTGATCATTTCCTACCTATCAGATAAGCTGTAGATCTTAGTTTTACCAACAGCCTACTTCCTCCTACCTCCTACTAGAATTGCCTTATGTCTGTCCCATGCAATCTTAAATTCCCCCACTGTTTTTGACCACACAACCTCCTCAGGAAGCCTGTTCCATGCGTCCACCACCCACTCCAGGAAAAAATACTTCCTCACATCGCCCCTGAGTATTCCCCCTCTATCTTCAAATTGTGCCCCCTTGTTCTTGCACATCTCTTTTTCTGAAAAATGCTACTCTCTTGGACATTGTTGAGTCCCTTGAGATACTTGAAAGTTTCTATTATGCCCCCCTCTCCCTCCTTTCCTTGAGGGTATACATATCAATCTCTTGTAGTCTCTCTCTTCGTATGGCTTCTTGTACAGACTCTGCACCATTTTAGTTGCCCTCCTCTGGACTGCCTCCATCCTGTATATGTCCTTGCGGAGATGGGGTCTCCAGAACTGGACACAGTACTCCAGATGGGGTCTCACCAACTGTCTGTACTGAGGGATAACAACTTCCTATTTTCTACTGGTGATTCCTCTGCCTATGCATCCCAGTATCCCCTAGCCCTCTTTACTGCCCTCTCATGTTGATTGCCTACCTTTAGATCATCTGATATGATTACCCCCAGGTCCATTTCAAATTCTGTTGTCATTAATACCCCCCCATTGTGTACTCTTCCCCCGGGTTTTTGTTTACCAGGTGCATTATTTTGTACTTCTTTGCATTGAATCTAAGCTCCCATACTTTTGACCATTCCTCCAACCATGCCAGGTCCCTTCTCATCCTTTCTATCCCCACTTGTGTATCAACCCTATTGCAGATCTTTGTGTCATCTGCAAAGAGGCATACTTTTCCTTCCAGTCCCTCTGCAATGTCACCCAAAAAGACATTAAAGAGGACCGGCCCAAGTACTGAACCCTGCCATACCCCACTAGTAACCCCCCTTTCTTTGGAGTTGTCTCTGTTTACTATTACCCTCTGTGTCCTGTTCTCCAGTCAATTTGTTACCCAGGTTAAAGATCCAGTTAATGTGGTTCAATGGTAGCAGCCTCACATCTGTACAAAATGGGTATGTACAGTACAGTAGTTGAAGTCTGTCCATGTATTGCAGTTCAAGGGGGCAGCTACACAACTGGAGGTGCCCTCTTTCAGATGAGACAGTAAATTAAGGATTTGTCTGACTGTCATTAGTCACTGTGCAGGTGAAAGTTAAAGATCCAATGACATCTTTTAAAAACATTAATAGAAAACACAAGAGCCTTGCTAAAACCATCTTTAATGAATTGCACAGGCTCTGCAATTGTCTTTAATTGCATAGATTTGTTGAACACTTAATGGTTGTTGAGTTTACTTACAGACAGACTCCATACTGCAGTCATCTGAATGCATTCTGTATATCTTTAAGGTGCTTCAAAATGCTTTGTGTATACGATGAGCTATAGTATATGAAACAGTTCTAAGTGGAGCTGGATCTGTATGTTTGTCATTCAGTGGAAGAGGTCAGTGGTGGAGTGGAGTGGAGTCACATATTCCATTGCTCACACATGAATGCCCAAATGTGGATCCAGCCTAAACACGATGTGAGCAGAAGAACAGAGTTTGATCACTGACCACAATTTAAAAGGGGTAGCTGATGACATTAAGTTAAGAGTTTTAGCAATGACTCATAAGTAGCTTAGGCGACTGAAGTGACTCAGACCTAGGTGGCAAGCTAAAGAACTGCAGGCATAATAGTGCTCAGTTCAGCAAAACATCCATTCTTTGCTCAGTAGAGGCTAATCAGTGAATGAGCCTACATCCTGAAGTATTGTATCAGCCTACTGTATGAGTGGACAACAACTTCTCCTTGGTTACATCGCCCATGTGCTATGTTGAACCTGCACTGTAATAAGCCTGTATGTCAATAGACTTTACACCTCTGATATATTCACATTTTCCTCTCTTTGCATGCAATGTGCCATGTTCTAACACAACATTTAAAGGACATTGTATCATGGCAAGAAATGTTGTTGTTGAATGGAGCAACAGCATAGGTTGAAAGGCAACCCGTGACCTAACATTAAGTGGGCATTAATTCCCTAGTAATGCCAGCTTCAGCTTACAGTACTATAAGTGTCCACATCACAATCACCAGCAGAGCAGATCTACCCCGTTGTCACCTCCCACTCCCACGCATAGCACTGAGTATTCACCCATCGCAAAGCAACAACTGTGCAATCGCTAGGTGAGTAGTGTTTGAAAGAGTTACCTCTCAGTGTCACCGGCTGACTACATTGCAAAACTTTGGTCCTGGCAGCAACACTCCCGATTAATGGTGTTCCTGCTAGGAAGAAATCGGCAATAAGCACGTAAGGAGAAAACCTCCTGATGTCGGCTGGATCACACAATTAAAAAAAAGTCACTTAGGATGTTATATACCCACTAAAGTGTTTAGTGTTATGAAGCGGCATTCACTTGGTTTTGTTCCTAGCAGTCCCATAATCCTTTGTGCCACAACAGACTGAGGGAAGAACACGTTACGATAATTTTTTCGAAATAACTACCACTTGAAATGGAAAATATTCATCATAGCTTGTATTACACCGCAGTAAAGATCACGAATGTACATGATTAAGTTATAGCAGCCTCAATGTTGAAGGCTGTGACACTTTGTAAAACACACTTGGGTCACTAAAAACAAATAAGTGGAACGATCATCTGCGTCTGTGTATTGTGACTGCAACTTAAAAATAGTACTGACTTATTGTCATGTTTACTATGCTACGCGCGCATTAATGCACTCAGAGTCGGGCTTTACTTGGGAATTAATGCTCAGTTGGAGGCATAAGGCCGAACCCCCCAACCAGGCATTAATTCCCTAGTAGAGCCCTCCTCTGTCATGCAGTAATGCTTACATATGTAAATTTAAATCACTTGATTCTGCACTGGTGCGCACACTGGAACCATGTTGATAATAAAGCTTGTTTGCAATTATGCCAGATCAGTGACACTCTATTGTAGTAGTAGTAGTACTCAATGCTGCCACCTATGTGAATTGATTTTACTATACACTGGACTCAGGTTCCATTACCCTTTTGTTGTGGAGGCTGAACTTAATGAATTTACTATATGTTGGACTCAGGTTTCATACCTGTTGTAGAGGCTGAACATAATTAGGTGCTCATTTTCTTGGAGATAGAAGAAGGGAAATGCAGTATACTGTCCTGTCCCCAGACACAAGGATGCACCTAAAGATTAGCTGTCACAGCTCAGTGTGCCTTTTCAGGACACAAATTTCAAATAATTAAATACAAGCAAGTTTGGGTGACTGTAACAGCATCAGGATATGTAAGTAATAGAATTTCAAATTCCTAAACCAAAAATTTATTTTGTGAGGTGTTTTATCTGTCAGAAAGTTGTTGAAAAGGGCACAACAAAATCAGAATTCTTAATGAGAAGATTGCTCTGACACAATCTTTCATTTTAGATGGATGTCTAGACCATACTGACTGAGTTCAGCTGGAACTTGCCTTATTATAAGCTCCAGGCTTGCATAACAGCACTGACAGTGCAGGACTTAGAAGGTCAATTACTGGAATGTGTGACCTCTTTCAAGTACCTGGGCATCCTGCTAGATCAATCTCTTGATCTTAATCTTCATGTACAGTCTGTTTGCAGAGCTGTCAACTCCTAACTGGGTGTTGCATATAAGACTAGTTATATGCTTATGCCATCAGCTAAAATGGCCATTGCGAGGGGGATTCTGCTCCCCACCCTAACCTATGAGGTTCCCTTATTTGGCGCTGCTCATAAAACTGACCTACTCAGATGGGATATTACATATAACAAAATATGTTGCTATGCCTCTTCTGCTCCTTGGCTTAAACACCACTGTCAGCTTTATAATGATCTTGGTTAGTTGTCTCCGTTAGCTAGTAGGAAATACTACCTTGACTCTCTTATTGATTCAGTAATTCAAAATCAAACCCCTAGGTGTCTTGCAGCTACGCTTGTTCCTCAGGACAAACTCCATGGTCTACGATCAGCTGATAAATAATTTCTGAATTTGCCGAGGTGCCGCACTAGGAAAGGAACTGTTGCATTTGAGCATGCAGCTTCACAGCTGTGGAATTCACTTCCCCTCAACATTAGACTTTCTAGCTCCCACACATGCTTTAAGAGAAAACTGTGCATGAATCTGCTGATTGCTGATAGCTGTTCTTGCTTTCACCCTACCTAATGACTGATGTCTCTGGCCATACAATAGTATTTCCTCACCTCTATATAACCCTCTTACTGCCTTAGCTTGTCCCGGCTCCCTTTCCCTGCCCATATACAATCTTGCACTGCAGGCATCTCCCTTACACTTACACACACTCATATAATCTAATTTCATGGCTTGCTCCCCTCTTCCTCACTTACCGACCTTTTCCTTAATGACACCCCCTGTTCTCAATGGTTATTTCTTCCTTTTGTTTTACCTGTTTTTGTTTTGTGTACCTTGTTCTGTTCATATGATATGTCACCTGATAACTTATTGTCCAAGGTCCTCTCTATTCATTGCATAGGTAGGCACCTATGAACTTATGAATGGTCTACTCTGTATGTCTCTGATATATTGTATCCACTTTAACTCACTGTATGTAAAGCGCTTTACTTTGTATGTTCTGATGTATTGTATCCTCTTTAACTCATTGTATGTAAAGCACTTATAATTTGTTATCCTGTTAAGTTTCTGCATGTCTGTAATCTCCCAGGTCGTGCCTGAAAATAGTCATTTTATGGCTAGTGCACTTACCCGGTTAGCAAAAGCTAAATAAATAAATAAATTATAGGACCAGAAATACGCTCTTTCTAGTGACTTACTCATAGCTGAGTGCAGCTGCAGTACCCCATAAGAGATCTGATTTATTCACCAAACCAAATACACTCTTTTCATGTAAATTTCCATTATCATGCTACCCCCTTTGAAGACTATATGTAAGAAGAGTTGATGCTTTTGGTTTCAGTGGCTAAAAACTGAAGAGAAAGTAAAGACTCAAAAAAGTGCTTCAATACTCAAACTCACCTGCAAACCACTAAATATTTTATTATACCTAAACAAACAGAAGAGAGGAAGAAATATGTGCCTTAGCTGGGATTGGAAACCAGGTCACCTAGAATATAATATTCTAGGTGGCCCAGGTTCAATTCCCAACTGAGGCACTTATTTCTTTCTTCTGTTCATTTGGGTTCTATATATGTGCACATCACACCCTCGTGATTGACAATTTTATTATACCTGTCAGCCTTACAGCACCTATGAGACGCAGACTTAAAATAAATGGATTAGTAAATTTGCAGATATTGCATTGCTGAATAAGGGTAAAAGTTATTGGACAGAACACAGAAACAGAAATGTCAGTTGAAAAAAGGCCCAGCAGCCTGAGTTACAGGTCTCATGCATTCTAAGTGGGGGAACAATGACAAACCTCGGGGTTTACTTAGTGTAACAATATCAACTGTCACCACTCAAATTTAAGAGACTGATTTACACAGATTGTAAAAGGACACATTTTCTTCATCTGTAAGGATCGAAGAGGATCCAATATCACCTGTCATCATTCAAATTTCAGTGACTGACTTACCTGAATTGTAGAGGACAACTATTCTTCATCTATAAGGATCCAAGTGGGTTTTGAGTCAACACAAAGTCTACTGAAATTGAAAAGCAAATGCAAGCAATTAGTTTCCCAAAGATGCAAAGCTTTTGGGAACTAGCAAAATGGGAATATTAAGTGCATTAGAATAAGTTCTTAATTGAAAGAAATGCATTAATGAAGACCATTTAAAATCTGAAGTCAACTAAGGAACAGTGTTCCTGTTATGCTAATACTGACCTTAGCAGCATATTATTTTATTTATATACTTTAACACCAGACTAGCTGCATGTGGGTGTTTAAGCAGGTCCTGGGGGAACCAGATATAGCCTCAGAGCAGGTACACTGCAGCTAAAGATTTTGACAACAAAAATATAAACTAGTTAAGTAATTAAAATAACTGTGTAATATAAAACAGTATTTACATATTTATAGGCTAGTTAAAGTAGGAGATAATATGCAGAGAGATGGAAAGATGGAAGTAACCAATGGAATGAGAGAATCTTGGAAGAATACATTATTTTGTAGAATACACAACAAAAGTGTTTGTTAAATTTCATGTATCCAGCCTTGAAGCACCATTTTTTCCTATTTATTTTTTGTTGTTGTTTGTTTTTTGTTTATTATTGTATTTCTTTGCCTCCTCGGGGCTGTCAGGCTGCTCTGGACCCCTCTCAGAGGGTTAATCTTTCAGAGCCCAGTAGTCCCGCTCCAGCCCTACCCCAGCAGTTCCCCCATGGATTACCCCCCCCATGGTGGAGCCAGAGGGAGGAATGCCAGCTCCTCCACACCAGAGTACAATCCAGATGCCAGGTGAGTCTAGACTGGGACATAGTTAAGCCATCATGAAGCCTGACAGTCCTCACTTTTCTGGTTTTCTACCTGCCCCCCTTCCCCTTGCAGCATGAGCATGCATGTGTGGAGGCATTCACACGCTACATACCCATGCTCCTGTGCCGCCCTGATTCTGGCACTTCCCTCCAGCCTCCACTAGGGGGCAGCCAAGCAACAGGACAACAACCCCTCCCCCACGGAAGAGGAGAGCAGTCTGTCAGATTCTCAGTCCTCTGCCTCCACTTCCAACCCCTGGCAATCTGAGGTTGCTCCTGACCCCAGGTCGCCGGCATGGCATGAGGTGTGGCATCCAATGCCTCAACCATCGGCGTCACCAGCCAGCTTCACTGATTTAATTTTATCGGGCACTATCCTCCCCCCCCAACCCCAGAGCTCAGTACTTTGCAATGTCAATTCTGAACCTTTGAATATACTGTTCACCTCTCTTCTTCAGTTCACTGATCATGTGCATACTCAAATGGTCTCCATCCTTTGCACTGGTGCAATTTATATTGACCTGACCAAGGCCTTCTATACCATGAATAACTGCCAGTTACTTTCCAAAGTAGCCTCCTTCAGACTCTCAGAAATGTCCATTTACTGGATTAAGTCCTACTTATCTGGAAGAAATCTAGAAGTCAAGCTGGGTCCTTCCCTCTCCTTCACACTTCCAGTTTTCCTGGGGGTCCTAAAGGGTTCTGTACTGAGATCCCTCTTATTTACAGTTTTCACAAATGACCTTCACAAAGCCTTCACCCCATGCAGTGTTCACATGCTCACTGATGATGCCATCATCTATTCCTTAGGACCCTCCAGCTCAGATATTGAACAGAACCTACAACTGGACTACAATAATGACCAAAACTGGTTCAATATGAATCAACTATTCCTAAATCAGACCAAAACTATATTGATGCTATTTGGCACCAATAACTCATTATAGCCCTCCTGTTAAGCATCTAGTACTCATCAGGTGATGGACATGACAACTTAATGTGCTAAAAATATCTTATTCTACTGCTTGATCTATATCTGCTTTACTCTACTCATATTACATTTCTGGGTTCCAAGTGTTTTGCTTAGCTAGATGCTCTGTAGAGAGTGAATGATTACCTCCACCTTAGCACCAGAAGAGTATTACTGAATGTATAGGGAATTAGATCAGGGTGGAACAGTGGATGTGGCCTACCTAGATTTCTGTAAGGCCTTCAACACCGTTCCACATAGGAGACTTCTAAACAAGCTGGGCAGCCTAGGAGTGGGTCCAAAAGTAATAGTGGTACACTGGGTAAGGAACTGATTAAGGGACAGGAGACAGAGGGTGGTGGTAAATGAAGTTGACTCTGAGGAAGGGAGGGTGACCAGTGGGGTGCCACAGTAATCAGTAGGGGGACCAGTCCTCTTTAATGTCTTTATTAGTGACATTGCAGAGGGGCTAGAAGGGATGGTCTGCCTCTTTGCAGATGACACTAAAATCTGTAATAGGGTTGACGCTCCGGGGAGGGGATAGAAGAAATGAATACAGATCTAAGAAAGCTTGAGGAGTGATCATGGGTGTGGCAGCTAAATTTAAATGCAGAGAAGTACAAAATCATGCATTTGGGGCACAGAAACCTGGCGGCAGAATACAAGATGGGGGAGTGGTATTAACCACCACCAAACAGGAAAGAGGTAATCATATCTGATGACCTGACAGTGGCCAGACAGTGTGACAAGGCAGTGGGGGAGCAGTGGGATGCTAGGGTGCATAGGAAGGGATATCACCAGTAGAAAGAGAGAGAGCGGGTGTTACCGCTGTATAGATCACTAGTGAAACCTCACCTAGAATACTGTGTCCAGTTCTGGAGACCATATCTCTGGAAGGAGATAGACAGAGTAGAGGCAGTCTACAAGTGCAACCCTAGAGTGCACTAGAATACCAGTGGTACTACAGCTCTATAGAATTGATTTGGGGACCTATGAATTTGGATCTTTATTCCATGCTATTGTCCTTTATGATTAAGTAGGATCTGTTATCTGTTATCTGTTTTCTGTTTTTTCTATACCCCGAAAATGTTGTGAAACAAAGGATTCCCACTGTTTTTTAACCTTTATAGCTCTTTATTAATTCTTTGTAAATTCTATGTTAGATGTTTTGAGCGATTTACAATTCATTTGATTGTTAGTAATTTAATAAGTTGCACTTTATATTGTATAAGCACTGTCACTTTAATTAAGGTGGGTGACATGTGTATTTAAGAGTCCTATTTCAAATACAAAGCCAGCCTCCTGATGACGCATACTTTGTGTAACCACTAGAGGTTCAGTCGAGCAGATGCTGCTTTTTAGTGTTTTAAACTATTTTTCAATAAAGCTGCTATTTGGTTCAGTGCTTGTGTGGTGCGGGTATTTGTTTAACTTTTATGCTCTTTTTTATATTCTGTACACACTTAGCCCTCCGAGAGGTTTTGTTTCTGTGTTCAACTAAACTGGTGCAGAGTTCAAATCACAAGCCCTATGAAGAGAGGCTAAAGGACCTCAATATGTACACCCTGGAGAAAAGTGGGAGGATATGATAGAGCCTTTCAAATACCTCACCTCATAAAAATAGATACTCAAGGACAAAGGGTCATGCTACGAAGCTGGAGGAGGGTAGACTCAGGGGACATGTGAGGAAGCATTTCTTCACAGAAAGAGTGGTGTATGTCTGGAATAGACTCCTAATGGAGGCAGTGGCGGCAAAAATGGTAAAGAGATTTAAGAATGCATGGGAAAGGCATAAAGGAACCTTAGTGGTAGGGAAGAGGGGGGTTAAAGCCAAAGATCAAGTAGGTTCTGCAGTGCTACAGTGTGTAGGGGAAAATGGGCAGACTAGGTGGGACAAGTTGTCCTTATCTGCTGTCAGATTCTATGTTTCTATGATTTTTCCTAGACTGGATTATGGTGATGCATTTGTTTTTATTTCTATCTTTCAGTCTTGCATTTTCAAACTCCTTCAGCCAACAAAAGAATGGCAGTGCATACTAAGACAGACATATCAAATATATATAGCTTTAGTTTCAACACTAAAACATACTGCAGTAGCAGATGGCTGGTAAAACAACCAAAGATACCCCCAGTGCTTCGGAGCTCACTGTTCCTTCTTCAGAGAGAAAACTCATTACCTTATTCAATGCCCTTTTACATTTTCATTCGCCTTCCTTTCTCACACTCATCACTGTGCCATGTAAAGAAAATTGTGGTAGACTCATCCTGAGTTGAAGCATGCTATTTACAATTCCCATCTGGGAGTTTAATTCAAGGCAGAAGAAACTCCAAGGGGAATCTCATGGGTTGTAGACCCTTTACTTTAACATTTCTTATTCCCTCAGAACAGAATCAGGAAATACTGTATGTTCCAAATCCCTCACTACCATTCCTCCATTAATTAGAAACCTCCCCTCTTGTGGACTGGTCTACCTATTACCTTTTTTTATGTGCAAAATAGGTCACCCCAGAATATCAGTGCATCGGGAGAAATAACAGCAGTACAGTAATGAAAAAAAAAACACGCACTTGCTCACACTACCCAGGTACTAACTATTTGACTCAAGGGGTGATAAAGCTCCAGCAGGAGGAGCGAAATGGCATCGGGAGTTCATTCACTTGTCTCTATGCCAGAGAGGCACTGTGTTTTAAATATGTATTGTTTTTAAAAGCATGGAATAAACTTTTTCGTTTTTACTTTACTTTACGAAATCGCGTAAGTTCTGTTACTTTAATTCTTGTACAGTGTCATTTGTGCTTGTAGTTGTTATATGTGCTACTTGTTTCCTGTGATGTGATAGTTACATGTTGCATGTAGTCATGAAAATCCCTTTGTACCCAACCCTAATGCCAAGTGGAAATGAATCTTCCAGGGCACTGCTTGCTACCGTGGTGAAAAACATTTAAATAAATAGTTATTTTTACCAGGCAGGACATTTTCCAGACAGTGAAGGGGGGGCAGGGAAAGTAGCGCTGTGTCAGAATGCCCTGATGCTTGATGGCATCCCTATTGGCCACTGGAATAGTAAGCTGACAGCAACGTTGAAACAGGGTTTGGAAGCTTTGGATAGTGTTAGTGTCCTCCAGTAGCTGTGGGCAGCATGGTTCCAGTAGGGGAAGGAGGAAGGTTTCTAGGCACACACCTGCCTTACTGTAGTTGGCATACTGGTTAACATCAGAGTCTTAAATGACTATCATGGTACAGAGTTCAGTGCAACAGAAGGGTCCTTAATTGTCCAGAGTAATAAGTGGGGCTCAATTAGAGATAGTTGACTGACCAAGGGGAGAAAACTGTGGGTGGAGGGGGGCATAAGCTTTGCATTCACTGAAAACTCCACTCTTACAGATGTCAATTGTAAGTAGCTGATCAGGTTAAAGTCACTGTAAATTTATGTTCAGGCAGAGAACCTAATGCATGAATTCAGTGAAAGCAAAATGCATTTAAAATGTTTGTTACTGGTTTTACAGTATGGTTACAAGTAGAATGAGGGGGAGCGTACAAGATATAACTGGGTGTCTGCCATATTAGCTAGATATGATATCTTCTACATAGGCTAAGAAAATGTTGGAACATTTCTGAAGGCACAACATTACAGATTTCTGTTGGTGTGCAGTGAATTCCAGGTGGTTGGGGCATTCATACTGAAAACATTTGTGTCAACTAATTTGAATGCCCTATGAACATGGAATCAGTTTTGGGAAATGAATATCAAGTGAAAGGACTGTAGTGGTCTTGTTAAGAGATTGGTCAAGTAGTCAGGGTAGACTACAAGGTTTGAGTTAAATAGACCTTACTCAGACATTGCTTATTTTTTGATGAACCTGTAACAGTTAGCAAGTAAGAAGATCTGAATTTCTGTTTTTGGGGAATATGTAAAATATGCAACATATGCTGTGTGGGGACATGATGCTTTACAGGAAGAGTGGTAAGCCCATTTCTCTCCCCCAGAGTCTCCTTTTCAACAAACTGCTACAGTCAAAGGGGACCATTTGAGATGCAGTGAAGTAGTTAAATGGAAAAGCTTTGTCTGTGGGAGTAAGGAGAAACAAAACACAACAGTACCTGCTGTGACTAGAACAATCCCTCACATATAAGAACTGTAAGATCCCAGCAAAAAAGCCACTGTCCAGTTTAGTTCACTAATAAATATTTTGGAGAAACAGCCCCCTTTGGCAAAGAGAAAGATCCAGAGAGTTTTCAGAGAACAGGGGTGTGTGACACAGAATGTAGTGGACTAAGACTAAGCTTATTGGATCATGGGAGTTCTGGGCACGGGTCATTTTAACTGCAGAGAAACAGGAATTAAGTATCATTCCTTATCATAGTGCAAAGAGACAAGACTGGGATGTGTGTGTGCAATCGAGGAAGACCGATTTTGATACATAGGTGTTTATAGACAGAAAAAGTCTCCTGGTCCATCCAGTTTGCCCGGTACCTATGCTGGCCCTCAAAAATCTAGCACAGGTTAGGCCTCTAGTGACTGGTCATCCTGCAGTTCTGCTTAAGCTAATCCCCCACCTCCATTAGCACCAATCTTTTCTCCCACCAGCCTCAACAGTCCCAGGTTTCTGTTCCACCCCCTCTTGAAACTTGCCACCATGTTGACATTTAACAGCTTGTTTGGTAGATAATTTCACCTTTCCCCAACCCTCTCAGGGAAGAAGTAGTTCCTCATGTGCTTAATTTACCCCCCAACCAGCTTACAGTTGTGACCCCTTGTGATGGACTCATAACTGTGCTTAAACAGTTGCTGTTTGTGCATTGCATTTATACCCCTCAGGTACTTGAAGGTTCTTCTGGGGATCTCAGTTTGAACTGCAATGATGACAGTTCCAGGAATCCTAAGGATCTTTGTGATACAGTTGGGCTGGTACAAATGATACCCTCAAACACCAGGCTGGATAAAAAATTTCCTGAGCACAGCTTCCTTTTGGACGTCATGCTAGTAAACAAGCCACATAACATTTCTCATGCCGGAGTGTTCTTCAATGATATAAGTGACCATTGTGCCACTGCCTGTACTAGATACCCTTTGCAATTAAATTCAGCCGTCTTATTCAAATCGAAAAGAAGCATGAAAAGATTCTCCCAGAAGGAATTCCTGAAAGACCTAAGTAACATTAGATGGCAGAATTTCTACCTTGCCACCTCCCTTAGCGAGGCATTTAATATTTTCCATAGCCTTTTATTGGGAATAATCGACAAACATACCCTGCTAAGACTGGTTAGATAAAAAAAAAGACCCCTTATTGGTTCTCTCCCATTTTGAAAAAAGCGGTCAAGGACAGGACTACTGGTGGAAAAGAGTGAGGAAAACTCACCTGGAGGCAGATTGGTTAGCATTCCATACCTCTAGAAATGCCTGCACCAAACGAATTAGATCTGAAAAAGCCAGATATTTCCAAACAGAACTAGAAGCCAACAAAAACAACTTAGCCAAATTCTGGAATATTCTCAGAGAGGTTGAAGGTTACCATGCTGACACATCTCTTCCATCCAAAATTATATCCACTGGATACACCTACACAACAAGAGTCGATACTCTTGAGCAGTTTAATAAACACTTGGCCACTGCAGGGCTAGCGTTTGCTACCTTGCCTATCAGCAAAATCAACCTACCAGGTGACTCTGCTGCTGACCCTAAATGTTCATTCTAACACTAACCTACCCAATTCTACTGCTTTTAGCTTCCATACAGTTACATTCGAACAAGTAGAGGACCTACTACCATCCCTGGACACCAAAAAGAGTGCAGGTGCAGACAATATTGATCCTTATTTCCTAAAGCTTGGCCATTCCTATTTGACCGCACCCATTACTCACTTATTCAACACTTCGCTGAAACTTGGAGAACTTCCATTGACATGGAAAACCATCCACATTCTACCACTATTCAAGTCAGTGGATCCGAACAATCTAAATAATTACCGCCCCATATCTATACTACCTGTGCTGTCAAAACTACTTGAAAAAATTGTTAATGCCCAAATTAGAGAATACCTGGATTCTCATGACTTCCTAAACACTGCACAATCTGGCTTTAGAGCCAAGCATAGCACTGTATCTGCTCTTGCAAAGGTTACTACAGACTGGAAAATTGCCCTGGATTCTAAAAAGCATGTGTTTGCCCTTTTTCTAGATCTTAGTAAGGCCTTTGACACTGTGGACCACACCATCTTGCTTTCAGCACTAAGCAATATCAGACTTGATAATCAGGCAACCAAATGGTTCTCAAATTACCTCACCAACAGGCTACAACAAGTCAAAGCTGCAGGTAACCTGTCTCCACAAAAAAACCTTCTAAGAGGCATCCCTCAAGGGTCCATACTAGGCCCAATCCTATTTGCAATCTACATCAATAATCTGGACACTCATTTACACTCAGCCAATACTCATTTATTTGCAGATGACACTATACTATATACCACAAATTCCTCCTTGGGCTTGGCACATAAGAACTTACAGCAAGACTTCATTACCCTCCAGCAAAATCTCATCAAACACAAGCTCCTCCTAAATGCCAAAAAGACAAAAGTCATGATCCTCTCACCAAAAACAGGACACGGACCAACACATATTCCCCAGATTCTAAAACTCCTTGATGAACCCCTTGAAACAGTTGAAACCTTTAAATATCTAGGATTCTGGCTGGATAATAAACTCAACTTCCTCTGCTACCTGAAATAAGTTTAGAATAAATCATGAAAGTGGTTAGGCCTATTCTATCGGATTAAACATCTGCTTATCATAGAAGCTAGAAAAAGATTAGTACAGTCTACATTCCTACCTATCTGGACTATGCTGACTTTCTTTACACTCGTTGTCCCTTAACGGCGCTTAACAAACTAGACACTCTATGCCACCGAGCCCTAAGATTTATCTTTAATCTACCCCTGCATACTCATCATTGCCTACTATAATAGGAATTGGGGTGGTCATCACTCTCAATCAGGAGGAAAAGAAATGCCCTACTTTGGATCTATAGAGCACTCTCCAATAATCTTCCTACCTAAATTTTGAGTCTATTTCAATGAGCCAAGGGCTCCTATGGCCTGAGACATTTCTGCTTAATTTGTTTCCAGATTCCTAGAGTAAAAACAACATATGGTTCAGCTGCAATCAATTTTTCACCCCCATCGCTTTGGAATACCATGCACAGCTCATTAAAACTGTCCTCACTTCCAGGCCTTCTCACATTCAAAAATCTGCTGTCTATTTTACAGAAGGAAACATGCAACTGTTTTAGACAACACTAAGCCATTAGCACCTGGCCCTGTTATCAACTGTTACAACTAATTTTACCAAAGATCCTCTTTTATAGGGGACTTCCAGCACCCCTAGCATACTTTACCCTGACCCTCCTTACCCCATCCTCTTCCTCCTGTACTCTTCCCCCCGTCTTCCCTCTCCCAGTCCTCTACCATCATATTGAAGAGAGACCAGGATTATTGGCTTCTCTCTTTTTCCTGTAAAATATAATATGTATTGTACATCATCATACCTTGGCAGGCCAGTGGTAGGAGCCTTATGATTCTACTTGTTCAAAGTCTTCATTACTGTCGAGTATACCTTACCTGTGAATATGTATTGTACTGTACTGTATTGTATTTTTATTTTTGTACAATTGTCCAGGACCTCTTTGAAAATAAGCTTGCTCAATGGTGTTTTTGCCTGGTTAAATAAAGTGATAGATTGACTGATTGCTAATGTCTCTTCTCTCTCTCTCTGCTGATCTCCAATGAATGCATGTTCAGGACAGGCAGCCTTTCCTCATTAGTCCTCTCCTGTTGGCCATGAATTATTTTAGTCACTCTCCTTTGGATAACCTCCAGGCAGTCCCAGTGCTGTTGTAGGTGAGTGCCAAAACTGCACACAGTACACTGGGTGTGGCCTCACCATGAACCTGCAGAGAGGCAAGATCACTTTTTCTGCCTGCTTGAGAAGGCTTTACCTATGCACCCCAGCATCCTATTAGTTTTCCACTATGTCTTGTTAAAAAGAGCTGTGGTCTTGATGCTGTTGCTACTTATTGCCCTCAGGTCCTTCTCTTCTGTTGTCCGTATCAGTCGAACCCCCCCCCATCCAATATTCGGTCCTTGCAATATCCCTTCCCATGTGTACAACCTTGCACTTTTTGGCACTGAATTTCTGTTGCCAAATCTTGCACCATCATTCCAGTGGCTGGAAGGGAAGGTGTGCCTCTTTGTGGATGACACTACGATCTGCAACAGGGTGAACAGACTGAAGGGGTGGAAAAAATGAGAGAGGACCTTTGTAAACTGGAGGAATTGTCTAGAATGTGGTAGCTGAGACTCAGTGTGAACCAGTGCAAAATGATGCATTTGGGGTGCAAGAACCCAGAGGAGGACAACATGATGGGGGAGGGGTGAATACTGATGGTCACCAAACAGGACAGGGTTTGGGAGTAATCGTATCTGATGACCTGAAAGTGGTCAAACAATGTGACAAGGCTGTGGGGAGAGCCAGTGGGATGCTGGGGTGCTTAGGGAGATGTATAACCAGTAGAAGAAAGGAGGTGTTGATGCCACTGTACAGATCATTGCTAAGGCCTCATTTTGAATACTGTGTTCAGTTCTGGAGGTCACATTTCCATAGGGACATAGACAGGATGGAGGCGGTTCAAAGAAGGACAACAAAGATGGTGCAGAGTCTGCTCCAAAAGTCATATGAGGAGAGCCTGGAAGACAGAAATATGTATACCCTGGAGGAGAGGAGAGATTGGGGAGACATAATAGAAGCCTACAGATATCCAAAAGGCATAAATAGGGTACCAGAGGGTAGCATCATTCAGAAAAGAGATGTCCAGGAACGAGGGGGCATGACATGAGTTTGGAAAGGTGTAGACTAAGGGGTAGCTTGAGGAAATATTTCTTCACAGAAAGCATGGTGGATACATGGAATAGACACCCTGTGGAGGCGTTGGGGGCAAACACAGTGGGGAACTTCAAACATGCATAGGAGACAGGCATAGGGGAACCCTACCAATAGGTACGAGCAGGTAAAGTCGGAGACAAGTAGGGTCTGCAGCTTTTACAGTAGGCAGGGAAAATGGGCAGACTGGATGGGCCTAGTGGTCCTTGTCTGCTGTCAGTTTCTATGTTTCTATTTTCTATATTGTTTTGAAGCTGACCCCATGGAGGGATAAAAAGATAAACTTACACTAATAGCGCAAACACTTTTTATTTTATTTTACTGCCCGCCTCCTTATGCTGCAGTTTTGCACAGCTAAAATATGACATGGAAAAACACAAAGATATACTGTAACTATGCTTTATCTG
Organism: Neoceratodus forsteri; assembly: GCA_016271365.2. Taxonomy (NCBI): domain Eukaryota; kingdom Metazoa; phylum Chordata; order Ceratodontiformes; family Ceratodontidae; genus Neoceratodus; species Neoceratodus forsteri. Next base: position 235,258,818 of record CM028132.1, on the reverse strand, counting down.
TTTTTAATGTGCCCTTTCAATAAACTTGTTCACCATAAATCCACAACTTATTGTGTTCTGTATTTCATTATTTATTAATTTTAGGCATTTATTTTGTGTACACTGTAAATAAGCACACTTTTGAATCAGAGTGATGTTTGTAACTTGTTGTGTCCTAACCTGTAGGTATCACAACAATCACTGTGTGCCTTTTTTTCCATTGTTAAGCTTGCTTTTCTTCGGTTGCATCTCCCCCTCCTAGCCCATTTGGCAATCCTAACTGTGTCTGCCAAATTCGTGCTTCTCCCCTGACTCAGCAAGAGTGACATTTGAACTCCCTTCCATGTTGTGTGCACATCTTGTAGCTGTTCACGCATCATGGATGGCAGCTGGTGCCAGGCCTACATACACTGTGGGATTCCTATTGTGCAACAAGAGTGGGTGGCTCTATTTTGCAACCTTAAAGCTGTTGTGTTTCATTCAGAAGCCCCTTTCTCAACTGCTGAGCTCTGTTCAAGACTGATCGAGTCCTTGGCTTGGTACCGTCAGGGTCCAGCCATTTTACAAACACCATAGGAATCTCTGGGAATTCAAGCTACAATGCTATAATGTACATCACAGATGAGCCACCAATTCACTAAAACATGTTTCTTCCAATAATGGGTGTGCAAGATTCCTGTTGTCAATTATTTTATTTATTGAATTTTGTTGACCGGGTAGGCCCACTGGGTCCCGGAGGTCCCTTTTTCAGGGGCGACCCGGGGGTAAAAAAATAACATACAGGTAAACAGAACAGTAAAAGCAGGTAAGCAGAGCTGTAAAAATAACATACAGGTAAACAGACAGTACAAGTAGGTAAGCAGAGCTGTAAACTCTGTAAATACCAAATGGTTTAACAGTGATAACACACATAAGGCAAATTCCATACTGTATAACTGTGAAAGACTTAATGGCATTTTCAATACGGAAGGTGGAGAGGGAGGAGGGGCCGTGGCATAAGGTCAGTTCCTTATGCATTGGCAAGTGCTTCTGGCGAGCAGGTGTGCTTTGAGCTTAGACCGGAAGCAGGGGCTCGACCCTGCCTCCCGTACCTCCAGTGGGAGTTTGTTCCAGTGGGAAGGTGCAGTAAAAGCAAAGGACCTGGACCCAGCTTTTTACCCAGCTAATTAGTTTTAAAGAAAAATCTGATGATCAGACTCTAAGCACTGATTCTGGGATCACTATGTCCGAACATAGCTGGTCAAGCACAGCTGGACAAACTCATTGAAAAGTGCAATGTACAAAGTGAGATTGTGGCCCTACCACCCTTTGTCCAGGTGTGTTTGGTCACCATTTTTCAGACATTTTGAGCACCATGCATTCTTTGTTGGTGTGTGTTTGTGCGTGTGTGTGTTTATGTGTGTGTGTGGGGGGGGGGGTGCTGTGGTCCTCTGTGGTTTCTCTGATAAAATGCTGTTTGAATGTGTAGTCTCTCTCCACCTTCAGTCTGTCTTTTACTGTATTGTTTATCATGTGCAGCATTTCAATCTCTGTCATATTGTGCAGGATGTTCTGCCTCCCACATACATTGTATCCAGAGGAACGAACAGCTACTTCATAAAGTCATATTATGTGTTATGTTGTCTTTCTATTTTATTTCATTGTATTTTGTGTCATGTACAGCCTCTCTCCTTCAGTTTGTCACATTGTGTACCATGTGCAGCCTCTTTACTTCAGTCTTTCATATTGTGTGCCATGTGCAACATCTCTGCTTCAGGCCATCATATTGTGCATGATGTGCAGCATCCCAAGCATGCTATAGCCAGTGGAATGCATAGCTCCTCCAGTACATCATATTGTGTATTGTGCAGCCTATCTCCTTCAGTTCATCATATTGTGTACCATGTGCAACTTCTCTACTTCAGTTCATTGTATTGTGTAGTATGTGCAGCATCTCTACATTGGCCCATCACATTGTGCAGGATGTTCTCCTCCCAGGTACACCATATGCAGTAGAATGCACAGCTCTGTCAGTACGTCATGGCCTCATCATGCAATGGTTTATTTTATTTAGACTGCCCAACAAAGCACTAAGACACTTTGTTTTCCTCACCACTCTGCCTGTCTAGCTCATCTTAATCTGATTGCTCCTCCCAACAACTCCCTTTTGTATTTTTGTTCTACTCTCATGTGTTATACTGTTCAAATTGCTATTTTACCCATTAAATTGCTTTTACTGTTTCTACTAATTGCCATCAGCCTAATATGTAAATTTCCCTTGTATTCTGTGTAACTATTGTATTACTGTATCCACAAATGTTACCTACGTTCTGTATACTTGTGCAACTCCACTTCCCTTCCCCCCAGGACTCATCTGGAAATGAGCAATATTGCTCAGCATGCCTTCCTGGTGAAACACTTGAATAAATAAAAAAACAAACAAATAAATTAATAAAAAACATCATATTGTGTGTCATGTGCAGCCTCTCTCCTTCAGTTCATCATACTGTGTATCATGTTTTGCCTCTCTACTTAAGACCACCTGTCTGATGTTGATATCATCTTCCTTCCATCATGAATATTTTTCCATAGTCAAGGGAGGCGGAATGCATTTTTTTCAGCTGTTTCCTTAGATACACAAATATACTCTTGTATTTAACTTTATCTTATTTTAAGAAATGAATAACCAGAGGAGAAGACCTCATGTGTCTGAAACCACAGTATTGAAAGATACTTTGATGATTTCCTGCCTACTTTTGGACAAAGAACAGTCTTGTTATTAAAGAAAAAAGATGCAAAATGACAGCAAACATTATGAAGATTAAAAAATTAAATTGAAGGCTGTTCACAGATGTACAGGGATAATATGTATGAGGAAAAGCATGCTATCTATAATGAAAAAGCAAAACGGCAAATGCAGCAGTACAGAGAGAGGCAGAAGGAGAAGTGGAGAACACAGACTGTACAGTCCACTGTGCTAATGAAAAGAACCATCAGGGCCTATGAACAGGAAAAAGTGGAACAACGAGAACATTGGAAGGAAGAGAAAAGACAGTCTTGTGTATCAATGTCTGTACAGAAAAAAAAGACGTATCAATATCAAATGACAAGTACCAAGAGAAACATTAAGCAATGGCTGAAGTTGCCACCACCAACAACTATGCCACAAACCAGTACTAACCCTATTACAAATTATCCCTGTTCAAATAGTGTCATCAGGAAAGCAATCAAAGGGCACACATAGTGTTAATTCAATCACCATCATGCTTTGCTTCTTTGATTGCCCAAATTATCTATTTTGCCTTACCAGTCAAGAAGGCAGCATTTGAGAAATGTATGAACCTGACCAGTCAAAAAACCTTACAAGAGAAATCGGTCAATGCCATGAAAGACAAACTGAAGTCTCTAAAATGCCGCCCAGACCAGGAAGGATGACACTTGAGCCAGGAATTCATAAGTGCTTTAACAATTCTAAGAAACCAAAGGTTTGCTGTGGTCTGTAAGAAATGCTTTAGGGATCAGTTGGACTAGGATGACGGCCATATCAAGGGTCATAAGCAAGCAACACACAAATCAGCATTGCCAGCAGAAACTGTCCAGCAAGTGAAGAACTTCTGTGAAAAGGTAGCCAATACCACTGCCTCACAAGAAGGCATTCTCAATTAGAATGTGAAAAACAAAAGCATTCCTAGTCAAACTCCTTAGTGTGCTCCTCGCAGTTTTTCAAGCAAAATCCTGAAACATCACTGTGGAGAAAAAAGTTCTACACTGTATGGACTCAGCACATCAGACTTGCATGGAAACAGAAACTGAAGCAATGCCTATGTGAGTACTGTGCCAATGCAGTATTAAAGCTGTGGACACTGAACCAGACAGTCGATACACATAAGACATCAGACTGCAAAGTGGCAAATATTTATAATGCAATTGAACTTACAATGTGCAGCAAGTAACCTGGCCCAAAATTCTTCCACAATGACTGCCAAGAAAATTTGAAAATATTGTAGCACCAATGCTATTGAGGAGGAAGTTGCTGAACTACTGGAAGGGCATGGCAATGAAATGTTGAGGTAGCAGCACTGGTATACCATAAAAAGTCATATAAACAATGCACAAAATTGGAGATTGTACTGAAAACCAAGAGAATAGCACTCTACCAGCTGGTGCAACTAATCAAAGAAGACTTTAGGTTTCTGGAGTGCTACCCGCATGTGACATTCTGGCAGCAACACCTTTATACCACATTTAAGAAAATATAACTGAGGGATGGGTTCTGATGGCTTTGGACTTTGCTGAAAAGTATGCATGCCAGTATCAAGATGAGATACAATCATGTCACTAGCACCATGAGTAGGCCACTGTTCACCCAGTAGTTTCTTACTATTGGTGGGAGTACTGTGCATGCACTGTTATCAGATTGTTTGCTTTGATCTCCAGTGACCTGAAGCATGACCACAGTGCTGTGTCACTTTTTGTGAAAAGGCCAATTATCACCTTCAAAAGATCCACTCAACTGACATCACAAATGAGATGCAGTTCACAGGTGGCTGTCGAAGCCCATACAATTCAAAGTGGGCTTTCTATGATGTCTCAGTCACACCCACCAAACATGGATTTCAAGTTGAACATGCCTTTTTTTTGATCTTGCCATGAGAAAGGTTCATTTGTTTGCGAGAGTGTCATCATCAAGTCTAAGGCAAGCAAGGCTGTGCAATTCAGGCTAACAGTCATTACCTCAGCTAAAGACCTCTTCCAGAACTGCAGGGAGAACATGACTACAGAGCTCACTGCCAATTGTTGTAGCCATTTCAGAAGAATGCTATTTTGGGTGGATGACAAGGAGATATTGTAAGAAGGTATGAAGGACCCACTCTCAAGGCAATGCCACAGAACCACAAAATACAAAGTGTCAGGTCCATCACTGATGGTGTGGTTAGAATCAGAATTTAAAGCTGATTTTGTACAGCTTGTCAGAAAAGTGATTGCCTATGTGAAAATACCAGCTTTTTGAATGTATGGATGGTGAAGAAACTCTAGGATTCCCCTAATCATTTGCATGTCACTTTTCAGAACTAGCTGGACAACAATGTGCCCTTGATGTCTAATCCTGCCAGTACACATACCAGCACCATGCTGGAAAACAATACTTCACCTGTAGAAATGTCTCCTCCCAGCACACAGATCACCACTATGCTGGAAAACATACTCAGTCACTGAAACTGATACTGCTGGATCACAACCCACCACCATGTCTGGAAACAATGTGCCCTCTGCTACAGACTCACCACAAAAAGCCAGCAAACAACTGGACATAAACATTGAGCACTTCTTTGCAGTGTTCTATTCAAAGAGTGTTTTATGAAGGACAAGTCAAATGAACTGATGAAAAGAAATAACCTGAGTTTTCTCCATGAGCATGGGGATGATGTCTTCATATGGCCATGCCATGATGACCAGTACATAACAAGGAGAAGACTAATATTTCACAGACAAATAAACACGTCTGGCAACTCACCTTTTAAACTCCCACTTGAAGAATTGCAGCAATCCCTGAAAAATATGAAAAACTGAAACAAAGGTGGAATGAAGTATTGCTCTGTAAGCCTGCTTCTGACTTGAAATTGGGTGGTCTGGACAAAATTATGCTTGTATGCAACTCATTGTTGACCCACATTCCTTCAACACCAAGTTCTGAAAACTGCATAGTATGATTTGTGATCTGTAATAGAAGACACTGAGAGCACTTGGTGTCTCTTGTCAGCTTCATCATCACAAATCAAAGTATTCTATTTTTGGACACAATATACTGTTAATAAAGTGTGGGATTGTTAAATTTGCCAGGATGGACAAGGGTAGTCAGTATTTGGCATTAAGATTGTTCATCAAAGGATTCTGTGCAGTAACATTCAGAATTGCTTAGTTTATGGAACAGATATCAATTATATTTATTTCTCATCATTTTTTCAGCCCTTGTAAATATATGTTATCTTTTTAGGGTTTGCCATACCATTTTATCAATGTGATTATTATTAGTAAACTTTTTTAACTTCAAACAGCTGTTTGGTGTCCTTTGTTATATGCATCATGACTGTTTGGTGTCCTCCATTACATATGCCACAGTGATCAATTTTTTCTCAGGCCCAGGACAGTTGGTCGACAAATTATTTGTCAACCGACATTACAGTGACTCCCTTATGTCAACCGCATTTGAGGTCAGTATGAAGGGAGTCACAGGACAGATTGTTTTTGTTGGGGGGCTTCACCCCCTGAACCCCATATGTGGGGGGGGGCTCTGCCCTCGCATGCCCGCTACTAAAATAATCAACTCCACGTCGGAGTTGTTTCAGGCAGCGAGTGTAATATCCCCAGAAAGCGGGAGTCCTGTCCGGATACTGCAGTGACCTGGAACTGTTGTCGCTGTAGAGTCAGTCATCCTCAATTTGTCCAGGTAGTGTCGGCATACCCTTTTTCTCAGTCATTTGTAAGACAGTTATTTTACAACATATCCGCTTTTTATTGGCTTGATAATGCCATCTTGAAATGCATTTAAAATTTTATCTATTGTAGAATTAAAAATTTGGCCTTCATTTTCCAGACTTTGGTACACCATTTTCATGAACATGCTCAATCCCACTTGCCTCAAAGTATGTACCAGTTAGTATTGTACTACCCTTTGGTTTCTCCCCTAGCCAGTTCCTTACCCAACTAGTAACTTTCTCCCTAAAACCTACGTCTTACAGTTACCTTACCAGCCTACAGTGGGGTACATAGTCTAAGGCCTTCCTAATGTCCAGGTATAGGATGTCCAGTGCTTGGCCCTTTTCCACTGTTAGTAACATGGTTTGATGACATCCACAGAGTTTGTCTGACAGAATTTGCCCTTCTCAAACCTATGCTACTTGCTGTGCTGGAGTCCATGAGACTTCAGGAAGCTGACTTGTTGCACCTTGATTACTGTCTTCAATTCAGGCATACCAGTTTATTTTTTCCCTGGGCCCTCTGTACCCACTCCTGTGCAGGGGGACAATTTCTGCTATCCTCCAGTCCCCGGGACTGTGCCTTTCTTAACTGAGCATTTGAAAAGGTCTGCCGGGGTGCTGCCAGAGCCTGCTGCAGTTCCCTGAGTTTGCATGGGTTCAAAAAGTCTTGTCGTGAGGAGTTGCCCAGCAGTGTCCTGTTTGGCCCCTTATTTACCCTTTGTTCTGTGATACTATCCATTTCCATATTTTTTCCCAAACCTACCTGGATGCAGTAGTCTGGCTGTACACCCCTCATGACTGTACAAACTCAGCAGAAATATTCATTTTAAATATCAGCTTTCTGCCCTTCCCCCTCCACCCATGCCTCATCCTTTCTGTATCTCTATTCTACCCCTGCTATTTCTCCTTTCCTTAACAGATTTAAAGAAGTTCTTGACATTTTCCTTCAGCCTTTCTATAATCTTTAGCTCTTTATGTGTTGGCTCTCCTCACTGCCTTATTAGCTTCCTTTTTCATGACAAGGTATAGCTGTCTGCTTTCCTCCACCTGTTCAATCTTGTACACTTTGAAGGCTGCCTTTCCCACTCACTACCTCCCTAGTCTTCCTGGAAAATCACTTGACCTCTTTCCTTTGCCCTCTCATCTGAATCAGCCTATCATTACAGCTAGAATCCATGCGCTGACGTGCTTCCACTTGCTCTCTACCCTACGAGTCACTGGCATCCCACAAGAATCTCTGAGATCCTCCTCCATCTTCCCAAAGTTGGCCCTCCTAAATCAGAAGACCATTGTCTGGGTCAACTGTCTCTGTGGTTTTAGTGCTATGTTGAACTATATGAAATGGTCAGTAGTATAGCATAGGCAATGTAGCATAGTGCTTAAGAGCATTGAGTTGCAAGCCTGGAGAACTTGGTTTGAATCCTACAGCCACCACTTGTAAACTGTGTGACAATGGACAAGTCTCTTAACATCCCTGTGCTCCCAGGAGACACCTGGAAACAAGCCCTGGCTTAGTGTTTCTTCCCTGTCCAAAAATTGTAAAATAAAAATAAATACTGTGGAGTGGTTGATATACCCTAGTGGTTCTTCAACTAATAACCCCTCTATACTGTATCTATTGTTCACAAGTACTGTAGGTCAAGAATGGTCCCATCCCATGTCTGTTCCTTCACTAGTTCAGTTGGGAAGCAGTCCTGGAAGACACTAAAAATGCTTGATTTGTTGGTGTTCCATGCCATTCAAATGCTCCAGACAGTGTCTTAAAGATTCAAATTTAAGGTGCATCATAAGGTAAGGCATACAATTGCAAGGAAACATGTAAGAGAAAGAATTGTGTAGGTCAGCATTATATACTACACAGCAGATATGAGAAAAGTGGGAACATAATTTCAGTTTAAAGGTTCTGATCCTGTTTTGTGACCTGTAATATAAGATGTGGGGCCTGCCTGTTGGCGCAGAGGAATGGCGACCGTCTGCAGCACCGAGGACCCCGGTTCAGGAACAGATCCAGGTGTCAGAGGGCTAGCCGGGGGGAACAGGACTGAGTATCCATAGGACTGCTCTCCTGCTCCAGGGGAAGGGGATTTGAGTGTCTGGCACAACATGGACCCCCAGCAGAGGGTGGAGGTACCACAAGTGTACCAGTGCCTGCACACAATGAGGGGTGGGACGGACACTGGCCATCATTGCATGTCCCCGTCCCCAGGAAAAACAACAGAAAAAAAATCTTGACTCCCCGTTAATGAGCTGGCTCCAGTGTGCCGACCCCTCTGGAAACCTAGCCACGCCACTGGCAGCCCCATTCAGGAGGGGTCAGTCCCGAGCATATGTGGGTCAGTAGCTGGGGCAGGGAAAACTCCACTTGTGGGGTTAGGGGAAGATGGGCAAGAAAGAGAATAATAAAAAAAAGATGTGGGTCTAGTTCTGTTAGAAAGTTGCCTAAAACTTGTAGCAGACTGCATGCATTCTTTTGGAGATAATAGACAAGGCAATAGACAATACGGGCAGATAAAGACCATTGGCCCATCCTGTCTGTCTGGTCTGTACCTCATAGAAACATAAAACCATAGGTACTGTAAGCAGAACAGGACCAGTAGAACCATCCAATCTGCTCTATGATCCTACCTTGTCACAAATATGCCTCCCTCCTCCCTTAGCTCTATTCATAGTACATATATACCTATCCTATGCATGTTTAAAGCTCCCCACTGTCTTCACTCCTACCATCTCTTCAGGCAGGCTGTTCCAGGCACCTACCACCCTTTTTGTGAAGAACTATTTCCACACATCCCTCTTAAACTCCCTCCCTCAAGATTCATAGCATGCTCCTGTGTACTTGTGCTCCTCCTCATTTGAAAGAGGCCTCTCCTTGCACTTCATTCACCCCTGTGTGGTGCAGGTCTCAGTCGTGTCCCCTGTTACTACCCTCTCTTCCAGGGATTACATGCCAAGCTCCTGCAGTCTCTCCTGATATAGCTTCTTGTGCAGAAATCCCACCAGTAGCCCTCCTCTGGATTAGAGATGCAGCAAATTATTAATCCACCCATGAAGTGGACTCGAGGTGGGCACTTTGCGTCCGTAGAGCACAACACGAAGTGGGATCTGTAAGGTGCTCACTTCACGTTATTGATTCCACTTCACATTCTCATTATACCTTAATGCGAAGTAAGGTAAATGAGAAGAAAAGAGGCACATCACATGGCCTGCAGTACTGTAAGTTACGTGCTTTAGCTAGGCAGAAAGAAAGTGAATCAGAGAAGGAGTTTCACTTTCTCCTTTGTATTTGTAGAGGGAGAAAGCAAAATTGTGAGAGGAGAGGAGTTTGCTTGGCTTTCGTTTCTTTTTACTGCCAGAACTGGAACAAACAGCTTTTTTAAAAGCTATTTTATTTTAGTTTTTGTATTGTTTTTTTGTTAGTGAATTTTTTTGTTTAAGTTTTGTTTTTGTTTTGTTTTGTGTATGTGACTGACTGTGCGTTTGTGGCCACTGTCTGTGTGTGTGTGTGTGTGTGTTGTCCCGTGGACTCAGGAGGATGGAGGATCACATTGGAGAAGGCGAGTCGCTGGCTCGTGAGCACATTTGGAGGGGAGGAGTGCGGACCCATGGGGGGCGTGGTGGTCATGTGATGTTGGACCACTCCATATTCCTGGCCAGTGTTGCTTCCCTCAAGGAAGCAACAGCGGCAGCAGCAGCAGCACCAGTGCCACCGGTGGCTGTTGCACATCCACCTTCTCTGCCACTGCCACCACTACCACCACCACCACTAGCAGCAGCTATTGGGGCTCCAGCAGCACCCCTTCCACCACCTCCACAGCCACAGGAGGTAGCCCTGGCAATTGTAGGTGGTGGTGGGACTCGTACCCGATGTTTGTGGACTGTGTCGGGTCCCCCCGCAGCTCCCCAGTGTGGAAGTTTTTTAATTGTGTGGGGAGAGACAGCAGAGTGATAGAGTGCCATGTGTGTAGTGTGCTGGTGCACCGTGGCCTCCCTGGGACACATTTGGGGACTGGTGGCCAGCACCCCCACATGCTGAACCACCACAGGGCAGAGTGGCAGGCTGCCACAGAAGGGGCCAGGTGTCCACCTGATGGCCCTTCCATAGTAGTGGCTGAGAGTGCTGCTGGGGTGGGAGATGTGTCTCACAGCAGTCATCACTGCAGCTGGAGGAGAAGGGCTACTACATCAGCTGCTCCATCATCACCACCACCACCACCACTGCCACCACAGCTACCAGCACCAAATTGTCCACCACCAGTCCCTCTACCTGGATTACCCACTGCAGTGGACCCTGCCACAGTCCCTGCAAGCCAATCTGACCTCAGCCTGGTGTGGGCAGTGCTCGAGGAAAACAATGCATGTTACAGTGCTTTGGAGCAGCAGGTTAACAGAGTGGAAGCACAGCAGCAAGAAATTGTTTCAATGCTGCACCTGCTGCTGGACCACCATGGCATCCCACGGCCATAGTAAGTCAGGGGATTGTTTTCTGCTCACCCCACCCCCACCCCCACTCCTGACCCTGCCCCACTACTGTGATGTACTTTTTATGTGTGTTTTTTGTTTGTTATTGTTTAATCATACACATTTTCTCTTCCAGGGGAGTCTTTCTTGCACCACATAGTGCAATACATTTTTGTGAAAACCAGGCATAATTTCATTACAGTGTGTCATGTGATGGAGGAATTCCCATTCTAAAAATCTTCCCACATTCTTTCTCCCTTCTCAGCAATGTTAGGACATGATGGCAGGGAGAGCACGTGTGCATGCTCCTTACAGTGAATATCCGATTGTCCAGCAGGTTTCCAAATGTTTCTTTATGTTATAATGGTCAGTTTGTGGAGAAATCTCTGGCCATGTTTCCAGTAAGTGAACCTTATAACATAAGGAAACATTGGTTGGGATAGCTGCCTGGCATTCACTATAGTGCAGCATGCACCTGTGCTCCCCCTGGCATCATGTCCTAACATTGCTGATAAAGGGTGGCAGAATGTGGGTGTCTTTTCTGATTGGTAATTCCTCCATCACGTGACTCACTCTAATGAAATTATGGGTGGTTTTCACAGAAATATGTTGCACTCTGTGGAGCAAGAAATATTACAGTGCCCACATATTAGTTTATGTGCATCACCATAACTATGTAATGTGGTGGATGTCTGTAAAGCAACAGCGCAACAATCTGTTCATAACTCTGACCTATATTTTTTAATTCTATGTTACAACTTCCTTTACTTACATCCTGACTGACTGGAATGATATGATAATTTGCAGTAGTTGAGTCTGCTGTACTACCTTTTTTCATGTGTGAAAAAATGAAAGGAGCATTCCTTTTAAATTGGTGCTGAACAGATCATTGTCATTGTTTTCCTCTGCTTTTCTCCATCACATCAAGTAGTTGTCATATATCACTTCTGTTGTTAATTAACAGTTATGCATCAGGCAGTGTTTTATGACACCACAGAACAACAGTTATTGAAAAGCAGCTGCAAATAAATACAAAGCTGGTCCGAACAATATTGGAAGACATGCTCATTTTTTTTCATACACAAAAAAAGTAGTCAAATAAGTAAAGCAGACATAAATTGTGAGAAGAATCGCATCATTAAAGTCACTCACGACTCGGAGGTAAGTAGTGGTGGCTGTGGCAATGTAAAGTAGCATAAAAAAGTACAGTTCAGAACTGTGAGGACATTCTTACAATGCTGCTTTAATTGTAAAAATGTCAGTAAGACATCATGAGCTGACAGCAACAATCACAGAACACTAAAAAGTGGCACAGAGTCCCCAGATTTTTTCTGCAGGCCCAGAATGCATCCTCCTTGTGTGCATAAAATTGACAAGTGGTAACAAAGTGAAATTAGACTGTTTCAGCACATACAAAGTCCCCCAGAATTAATGGCGCACTCAGTCATGCACATAACAGTGGCACAGAGTCCCCAGATTTTTTCTGCAGGCCCAGAATGCAACCTCCTTGTGTGCAGAAAATTGACAAGTGGTAATGAAGTGAAATGAGACTGTTTCAACACATACAAAGTCCCCCAGAATTAATGGCGCACTCAGTCATGCACATAACAGTGGCATAGAGTCCCCAGATTTTTTCTGCAGGCCCAGAATGCAACCTCCTTATGTGAAGAAAATTGACAAGTGGTAACAAAGTGAAATGAGACTGTTTCAGCACTTACACAGTCCTCCAGAATTTATTCCGCAGTCACTCATGCGTGCAGTGCCCCTAAAATGATGACCGTGAGAGAACTATTACTAGTCCAATGTGTGCTGCAATGTGAGCAAATGCAATGTGATCATCTCAACTGGATGGAAGGATGCCCTTTGTTTGTATACTAACAGTAGCCTTGTTGAGTCGATATATAGAGATATATATTTCTGTAGTTTGTAGGTGAGGACTGTTGACATGGACATGTACTCATGGTATTGTTCTGTATCACAGGTCACAGATACTGTTGGTGTGCACATTCCATTGCTCGATTAGAACTTTATGCGTAGAAATGTGCAGTGGATAACTGTCAAGCACATGAAGGTAAGTATTTTTTTTTGTGTGGCGGGAAGCATATTTGCAGGTTTGTCTGTAATGGTTACTTATTTTCTAACTTCTTCACAGATTTCATCCACATTCTTTTTGAGTCTGGTGTGATGGTCATGGTCATCTAATGAAACGACTTCTGCATGTTGCATGTGTGCCTCAGCCCGGGGGAGGGGGGCCTGATGTGGAAGAACTTGTTTGGATGAGGCCACTTTGTCAGAAATCAAAGCATCTGGAAGTTTCCTAAAAAAAGAAATGAATGACTTCTTACAACTTAATTGTTATGTGTCCCTCCCTGGTTCTCAAATCTCAATCCCTAAAGTCAAGTTACATTTCAAAGACACATCTTGTCAACTAACACAACCTGTTGTGTGCAATATTTGCTGCAGTCTTTACAAAACAATGAAATGGATGAAATAAAATCTTCATACTTACCAGAATGGATTTCACATGGATATTCCATCGGTTTCCCTCTGTACGGTACAGCTACAGCATCATTCCCAACGAGTTTTGGCAATGGAGCCTTTTTTTGTTACCCTGTGAAAGAAACAAAAGAAGTGTACTGTATGTGTTTTACCATTATGGCTCTGAAAAGCTACAGAAAACAAAACACACAACTAAAGAAAGTGTGGCAGCATAACAAGCATGAGTACACATACTCACTTTATGGTTTAAATATTAAGAAGCTGGTGGTGGTGGTCCGTGGGGGGCAGACTAACTCATGGTGACAGACTTGGATAACATCAGTCCCGGTGGTGGTGGTGGTCCATGGGGAGCAGACAGACTCATGGTGGCAGACTTGGATAACATCAGTCCCAGTGGTGGTGGTCCGTGGGGGGGCAGACAGACTCATGGTAGCAGTGGATAACATCAGTCCCGGTGGTGGTGGTCCGGAAGGGGCACACTCCCTTTTAAACACTGCAGTTAAAACCTATCAACATTAACCACATCATCATCCTCATAAAGAAAAATTCCCTCACAGTCATCGATGTCTGAAGTCTGACCACTGGGAAATTCTTTCTCCATTGTGTCATCATCTACGTCAGTGGTGAGCCGTTTCAGGAAGCCACTACCAGTGCAACCAGGATGCTCCATTTCCACATCAGAAAGACCACCATTACTAGGCCAGGCTATGAATACTGAGGTTGCAGTCTGTGCTGGTATGTGCCTCTCATTCATTTTAATGAATGTTAGCAAACTAACATTTGCAGGAGACAGGTTTGTCCGACGATCCCTGACTATTGCACCTGCTGAGCTGAATACCTTCTCAACACTTACACTGGAGGGTGGGCATGTGAGGTACTTCAGTGCCACTGCAGTCAGCTCTGGCCATTCACTGACCTTTCCACTCCAGTACAAAAGAGGATCTTCACTTATTGTCAGATGCCTGTTTTCAGACAAATATGACTCAACCATTCTCTGTGCCACACTAAGTCCAATTGTTGATGCATCATCCTGTTCTCCTGAAACATTTATTTTACAAATACCCATTTAAGACAAAGCCTCCCAAAGTGGGTTGATGCCACCCACTTCGGATGACAGACCACTTGGAACTGCAGTCCCCTTCCCCTTGCAGGATATGCTTGATGGTCCTCCAGGTACACCTTCAGCCAGATTATGCTGCTGAGGTTTGCTGACCTTGGCATGTGACTTCTGTGCCCCATGAACCAAGTGCACCAGTTGACCACTGATATTTTTTACCTGTTCAGGCCCTCCCTCCAGTACTGATGCAATTCCATGTTTGTATCGGGGATCCAGCATTATTGCTATGGCAAAGTTGTCACTATGCTGAATGCTCACAACGTGACAATTATGGTTAAATACTGTCAGCATATGTTGTAACAACATACTGCTACCACCGTCTCCGGCAACATCAAGGCTATGCTGTACATTCACCAATGTCTGCCTCAGCACCCACAGCAGTGGAATTGATTGGCTAATGGAGGCAGACTTGTCACTCACTGCCTGTGTGGCATGTTCAAAAGGCCACAAAATTGTTATTACAGAGTCCATGAGGTGCCACTGTTCAGTCGTCTTTGACAAGGAGGCCCTGGAACTGTCACGGCTAGTGTGCATAACAAGATATTCTGAGATGGCTTTGTATTGTTCATACAACCTCTCTGCCATGTATAATGTGGAGTTCCATCAGGTGACAACTTCCAGCTTCAAGTGGTGCTGAGGCAGACTGTTTTGTATGTGCAACTGCCGCAGTTGATCATGGACCTTTCCAGATCTTGAAAAGTGAGAGCAGATATGTCGTGCAACAGTCAGCATTTCCTTTATATCAGGGTGCTGCAGAAACTCCTGAATCACAAGATTTAAACAGTGGGCCATGCATGGAACATGAAAAAAAACACCATTAATGATGCATTTCACCACATTTGACCCATTGTCACTTGCTATGAGCCCAGCTCTCAGGGACAGAGGGTTTAGCCATCTGTCAATTTCAGTCAGTACCATGTCCAACATGTTTTCACTAGTGTGTGAACAGGTCACACTGTGCATAGCAATCGTTGCATGGGGGTGAATTCCAGGAAGATTGCTACAAAGACAATCCACCTTACTGCACTGATTATTCACACTACCAAAATCACAAACAACCCCCAGCGCCTGTGCCCAGTGTGCAGTTATACACAGATACGAACTCCCCTCTGTTTTGCCACTTGTCCACATATCCATACTTAAATGGATGAATGGAGAGGAGGAATGTTGAAGGGCATGTCTTACTGAGTTGGACACAGCGTAGAACAACTCGAGGACAGCACGGGTAGAAAAGTATGTCTTGGATGGGACTTTCCATTTTGGACAGGCACATGCAGCAAACTGCCGGAACCCAGAATTCTCCACAAAGGAGAATGGCAAAAGATCAGTTGCCAGCATTTCCACTACAGCAGCATTAAGTTCAGGTGACACTGTATGATTGAGGGGGGGGTACTTCAACTTCTGCGTGCAAAAACACTCTGTAACGTGGGGAGACTTAAATGTTTTACACGTGGTGTGTTGTTGGTCACAAATGGTTGTGCTCTGTGATGAATGGCATTGGCAGGGGGTGGAGTGTGGACATTTGATGAAGACGGTTGCACATGTGATGATGACAAACCCAGAAATGATGTTATTTTGCCAGATTTGCCAACCAGGGTTGATGTACCACTTGCACTAGACATACTGCATTCACCACCACCACCACCACAAAAACTGCTACTCTCACCAGCACTGGACAACATTTCAAAGTCATTATGGGCCTCCACCTCATCATGCCTGTAGTAATCCTCTGCTCTTAATACTGCACTACTGCACACATTTAATTTCCTACTGGGTTTGACAGTCATGGAAAAGGATAACATGCTGGCTATGGTTGCCAGTGACACGGGTGAATGCCCCTTTGTGGTATTACCTACCAGCTTGTGCTGGGTCCACAGGGCCAAGTGCCTATTCTTAAGATGCGTATGCTGTCCTCCTGTCCCCAGATCACTCCCCTTTTTACCTCGACTCACACGCACATGGCAAATCTGTCAAATTGCAGCTGAATCATCATTTGCATCTTGAACAAAAAAATCCCAAACAAGAGAGTGTGATGCTCTGCTTATAACATGTCCATGATGATGTGGCTTATTTAAGTCTGTTATTTTAAGCACTGAAGTTGGGGGGGGCACGTAATGTTTCTGGCACTGCACAACTGGACTGCAAATGACCACAATGACTACCTATCATATTGATTACTGGGTCATCATCATCGTTGTCATCATCAACTAAAAGTGGTAGATCACAAGTTTTTACCGGGGGTTCCTGCAAACAGACTCAGACACAGCCACTTTTAATTTCTTTTTCTCTGGTTCCCAACTGGGGTCAAATACATCATCATCATCATATTCATCAACATCACCCATATCCACATCTTCTGCTTTTATGCTAGTAAGTAGACTGCATGTTGCAACAACAGCAACATCATCATCATCTTCACATTCATCATCAGCATGTACACCACCATCACCTGATATTTTTTCACCACACTGTGAATCACTACATGGAAAATGCGTGATGTTAAGTGCCACTGTGGATGGAATATCACATTGTATGCTGTCGTTGACATGATCTTCAGAATCCTCAGGTTCAGTTACTGGGATGTTACTGGGCAGTATGACATCATCTACGCTGCCACTCACTTGCACTGCTTCACACTCAATATGTTTGGATACAGTACACTGGTTGGAATTAGAACTTGACGCAACAAAACTAAAACTACCTCCACCACCACTAACACCAGTAACACTAACGCCACTGGCTGGGAAAACATCATCTCCTCCAACCATGAGTGAAGCTACTGATTGGGCTGTAAAAAAACATTGCAGGAAAAATACCTTTCCTCACATCAGCAATGCACTTCTGCATCTGCGTACTACTACCACACCCACTGACCATCTTACTGCCAACATTGCCATGGCTAGAAACATCTTTGCTTGCACGTCTCTTTGCAGGCATTTTGGGGGATCAACTACAATTATTATTACCAAATTCAGATTTTAATACGTTCACTTTCTGACTGGAGAGACGCTGGCTGGATGTGAAGCAAAATAAACAACTGTGGCTTTAGCAACAGATAAGAGACTACTCGGAGAGTGTCACAGAATTAAAATAACTTCAGTAACCAGTGATGCTGATGGGGTCACAAAAACAATCCAGTCTGGTAAAAAATATCTTTTGAACGTGGGGGGGGGGGGACACCGAATACAGACAGTGCTGCTTTTTATGGCACTACAAGCAGCAAAACTAAGAACAGAGAACACGATCACAGTACAAAATCAGGCAGCTGCAGTGGATAGCAGGTTCACACTGCTGCGCTTAGTTGCACTTACACTAGTCTGTGTCACAATAAAAGCTGTATTATTTGATGCACGCAACACTGCACACACACTCACACCCAACACAGAAAAGTTTGTGTACAGTGCTGAATGAGGAATGTGATGCAAATGCAAAAGTTCAGTGTACTATGCCACCTTAATGTAAATTTCTAATTTAAACAGCGTGACCTATGAAATGCTGCGCCACATCCACACAACAAACAGCAAGAAAATTTCTACGATAGTACTATGTGTACATAACGTACATTAACATACTCAATTATATAACAAAAATATAACCAAAAAACAAAGAAATCACTAGTTCTCCAACTTAAATCTACCTACACCACAAATACACCCCTCCTCCACAGCACACTTTCACTGTCTTTCACCACACACACTCAGTGTTGTAAAATAACATTCAAAATCCACACACAAACAAAAACACTCGATGATATGAACACAGGAGGGTTTCCTACAATCGATGAACTAAAGTTAGATCCCCCAAAAAAGCAAAAATGCTTTTGAACAGCTTTTACAAGATTCCTATTACAGACACCTATCAGAGCACACTGTCTCCTACTCCTTCCTATTCATACTATTCCGAACTGAGGCTGTGCTGATCAATATAGAGCCCATGTGACCTGAAATCCCATGAATCACTGCAAAATTGGCCTTTGGAGCTCAAAACAAGGTGAGGTGAGGCAAAGTGAACTGCCCCTATGCACTTCATCTTAAGATTGGAAGAGTTGGTTAAACTGGTTAAACAACTAAATTAAAAAAAAAAAGTGAGTAGTGGCCCGGGGAAGGCAGACTAACGTGAAGTCAGTGTTTCTAATGGACTTCGCGTTCCTCATTAAAATGAGAAGTACTCCGCGAATCCACCTTTGTTCCGTGAAATGCCTCGCGGAGCGGATTTAGCCCATTTCGCCCACCACTGCTCTGGATCGACTCCATGCTATCAATGTTCTTGAGCAGGTAAAGCCTCTAGAACTGGATTCAGTACTCCAGGTGGAACCTCACCAGTGAAAAATACAGAGGCAATAACATCTCTCTTCTCCTGCTAGAGATCCCTCCCTGTGCATCCCAGAATCCAGCTCATCTTGCCTACTGCCCTGTCGCACTGCCCTGATATGGTGGGATCATCAGATATGATCATCCCAAGGTCCCTCTCTTGCTAGGTATATGTAAGTACTTCCTCCCCCATTTTATATACAGTCCCCAGGTTATCCCAGTACAGATGCATTACTTTGCACTTTCTGTCATTGAAACCCAGCTGCCACTCCCTAATCCACTCGTCTAGTTTCTCCAGATCCCTTTTCATTCTCTGCACTCCTTCTATGGTGTCCACACTGTTGCAGATGTCTGTGTCATCTGCAAAGAGATATGACTTTCCCTCCAGTTCCTCAGCAATGTCACTTATGAAGACATCAAAGAGTACAGGGCCCAATACCAATCCCTGTGATACTCCACTGGTCACTCTCCCATCCTCTGAGTGGTTACTGTTTACCATCATCCTCTACCTGCTATCTTTTAACTGGTTTACTACCCAACACACTGCCTTCTCACCCACCTCCAGGCTGCTAAGTTTCTTAAGCAGCTTACTGTGTGGTACAGTGTCAAAGGCCTTACTGATGTCCACATAGGTCACATCCACTGATGTCCTGTCATCCACTTCCCTAGCTACCCAGCAAAACAAATCTATGAAATTTGTTTGAAATTACCTGCATCCTGTGAAGGTATGCTGCTGGTTGTTCAGCAACCCATATGTCTCCAGGGGATCTATGATGCCAGTTCGACAACACTTTCATCAACCAGCATTACAGCGACGGGATTTATGTCAACCTCAAGTTGCAGTTGACATAAATCCTGATTGTTTACTGCTTTTTTTTATTGGGGGCTTTTTCCCCAAATTCCCAGGCTCACCCCCACTCTCTATTCTATGATTATCAACCCAAGTCGGAGTTGATTTGGGAGGGGATGCAGGACCGGGAGACAGTGTGCCCCTGTCTCAGGCACTTCAGCACAGCGACCTGATGGCAAACTGTTGATTTTGTCGACAGCGACGTAGGTCACTGTGTTGGTGTCATTGTCAAGGGGGGCATACTGTTTCCAGACTCCATCAGTCTCTCATTCAGCAAGCAACCAAACCAAAGAACAAGAAAGTGAGTAGTTAAGATATTGAAAGATGGGTATGTGTTCATATAATTGGGGTGGCTAACCCCTGAATAAATAGACACTTTAGAGAAAACATAGTATATAGTGCACACCTTTATATTTTACAAAGCAAATTACCTAAAAGGATTATCAAAAAAGCAAACAAATGCTATGAACTGAACAAAAATGCTTTTATTTTTATCATCGCAGGTGCAAATCCATTACCGCATAATTATCTCTGAACATTTTACAGTATATGTGCAACATTAAAGATCAAATTCACCACTTTTTCTGTATGTTTGATAAAAGCTTGAATTCACATGAATTCAAGTCTGTGTGTCATGATTAGTGTTCCTTAAAAAGTCCATCCTGTTTGGTTTTGTAGTTTTCTATAAATCAGCATTTGTTAATGTGCTCAGCAGTAACAGAAAAAAGTGAAGATTTTTCTGTCCCTGACAGTGAGTGATGACATCATATCGATCTAGCCTACTGCTTCAGCATTTAAGTGCCTGAATGACTGAAGAGGCTGGAACACTTCAAAGTCAGAGCAGTCTGTAGAGCTAATTGTTTTCACTCCAAGGTGTTTATTAACCCATCTGGTTTGTGTTTAGACAGATAAGCTTAAAATCTATCATTCTGTTATCATATAAAGTTGATCATTTAGAGTTTCAGTGCTGAACTAAAGTTGCATAAATGTGAGAAATCACTGTCTGTATTACAGCTGTCTGTTCTGTATCATCAGAATTCTGCACTGTTTACTGGATATATGACACATGATAGTTTAATGGATATAACATAAACTACATTTTGCTAATTCATAGAAGTAGTGTGTCTTTGATGTAGCCTCCATAAATATGTTCATGTGAGAACAATTTTGTTTTGTGTCAGATTGACAAAGAGGTGTCTGCCATACACTGCTATTTCAGGAACATGTACTATATGAACAAACAAGATTCAGTTCTATAAGGGTTTCTATGTGAAAAAACATATTATACAGCATGAGTATAAATAGAAATACTGTATGGCATCCTGATGCTCCTGTCTTGTGCTTGACAGTTGTGCCCCATTTCCCCTGCCCACAAGCCCTATGTCTCCTTTCCCCATCTGAGGCTGCTGCACCCCGCTGCACCCTGCTGCCCACTGTCTTCTCCACACAGTTGAGGCTGCTGCACCCTGCTGCCTCCTGCATTAACAGCTGAGGC
Organism: Neoceratodus forsteri; assembly: GCA_016271365.2. Taxonomy (NCBI): domain Eukaryota; kingdom Metazoa; phylum Chordata; order Ceratodontiformes; family Ceratodontidae; genus Neoceratodus; species Neoceratodus forsteri. The sequence continues at coordinate 235,237,652 of CM028132.1, read as the reverse complement.
TACTGTACCCTGCTTCCTGCTGCCCCCCTCCACAGTCAGGGACAATGCACCCTGTTGCACCATATTCCTGCCTTCACAGTCATGGCTGCTCTGCTCTGCTAAGGACTAAAGTCCCAGGTCTACTGCCTTCACAGTCCTGGTTTCTGCACCATGCTGTCTTAGGCCACCAGAGGTGGGGTATTTGCTGCACCTGCTACCCACTTCCATTGCCCCAACTGGGAACATCTGCTGCACCATGCACACCCTGTCCCATAGTCAGAACTGCCATACCCTGATGCCCTGCTGTGTCCTGCCACACATTCAAGGCTTCTGCACCATGCTGTCCTCTGCCTTTGCCACAACATCCAAGGCTGCTGCACCTGTCTACACAGTCAAGGCCTACTGTGCTCTATAGCCCCATGCCTCCAGAGTTAGGGCTGCTGCACCATGGTGCCATTTGCCATAAGACAAGGCTGGGCATGTGTTGCACCCTGTCCCCTGCCACCACAGTTGGATCAGTTTACCTCTGTTGTCCCCTGCCACCCAAGTCAGATCCTTTGCTACAAATCCTGCCCATGTCACTTGTCCCAAACTGGTGGGTCTGCTGCACCCTGTTCCACAGTTTGAGCTGCTGTACCTGCAGTACCCTAATGCCTCCCCTGTCTTCTGCCTAAACAGTCAGGGCTGCTGCACCCTGATACCTTCTGTCCCCTACCCTATAACATATGATGAAAGTATTTTTTGCTTTTTTTTTCTTTTGAGTAGTTTGGGCAGTGTACCAAAGAATCTGACACTGTTGGCAGGGAGCAGCATGGTGCAACATCCCTAAATGTGGAAGCAAGAGGTTCTATGGTGCAACAGGGCACAGTGATGGCAGGGAATAGAGGACAGCATGGTGTAGAAGCCTTCATTGTGAGGCAAGACACAGGGGGGCAGCAGAGTACAACAGCCCTGACTGTGAGATGGGGTGCATGTGGTGCAGTGGCCCAGCCCTTTCAGGGCAATAGAAGTGGGTAGCAGGGTGCAACAAAAGTCCCACCTTTGGTAACCTAGGGCAGCATGGTGCAGCAGCCCCATGGAGGCAGAGCCCCTGGGACTCTATGGTTTCACAGAGCACAGCAGCCCTGTCTGTGGAGACAGAAACAGGGGCCAAAAGGGTGCAATGACCCTTACTGTGGGGGTGGGAAACAGAAGGAAGCAGGGTTCAGCTGAAGGGGAGAAGAGAGTGGCATCAGGATACCATATAGTATTTCTAGTTATACACATATATGATGTATTTTGACACAAAAACCTTCAAAGAACTGAATGTTGTATGTTCATACAGTACATTTCCCTGAAATAACAGAGTGTGGCAGAAATCTCTTTGTCAATCTAACATAAAACAAAATTGTTCTCACATGAAAATATTTATGGAGGCTACAGCAAAGATACACTACTTCTATGAAATAACAACATTTAGTTTATGTTTTATCCATTAAACTACCCTGTGTCATATAGCCAGTAAACAATGCAGAATTTTGATGAGACAGAACTGACAGCTGTGATAAAGATAAGGTGATTTCTCACAAACATTAATGCCACTTCATTTCAGCACTGAAACTCACAATGATCAACTTTATTATGAGAACAGAATTAAATATTTTAATCTACTCTATCTAAACACAAACCAGATGGGCTAATAAACACCTTAGATTGGAAACAATTAGTTCTACAGACTGCTCTGACTTTGAAGTACTCCAGTCTCTTCACTCAGTCAGGGACTTAATTGCTGAAGCAGCAGCTAGACCAATATGATGTCATCACTCACTCACTGATCGGGACAGAAAATCTTCACTGTTTTCAGTTACTGCAGAGCACATTAACAAATGCTGATTTAAAGAAAACTACAAAACCAAACAGTATTGAATTTTCAGGAAACACTAACCATGGCACAGGGACTTGAATTCATGTGAATTCAAGCTTTTATGAAAAATATGGAAAGAGTGGTGTATTTGATCTTTAAGGCATAAATTGCAAAGATTTAAAAAGTAAGTCATAATTATAGGTGCAGATGTACCACATGACTATCTTCTAATAATAGACTAATAAAAAACGCCAGACATAATATTAGCTACCAAAGAGTTTTGCAACAGATAAAAAAATTGCCTATTATCTCTTAAACCTGGGCCAGAACATCCTTCCAAAGTGCCTGGGTTCACAGATAATTTAGCAGCAATGGATTTGCACCTGCTATGTTAAAATAAAAACATTTTTGTTAATTTCTTAGCAATTGTTTGCATTTTTGATCACTCTTTCAAGCAATTTGATTTGTAAAATATACCAGCGTGCACTACATGTTGCATTTTCTCCTTCAGCAGGGACTCCATTAACTTTGCCACTATTGATGAGAGACTGACTGCTCTTTAATTGCTGGCCGCCTCCCTGCTACAGCTGTTGTGCAGCGGGATGACATTGGCCATCCTACGTTTCTCTGGAACCACCCTCATCTCCAATAAGGTGCTAAACAGTGTGACCAGAGTGGTGGCTTGCAGCATGCTCAGTTCCCTATTTACCAGTGGGTGGATTCATCTGGCCAATCACCTTGTTTTCCTTTAGGGCTTCCAACCCCCAGTGGAGTCTCTCTTCCATAAATGGACTTGTGTCCACCCCCCACTCAACGGCTATTAATGCATGCTGTCCCATCCTTCTCTCCACTGTGAGTACATAGCAAAAGTATACATTTTTTAGCTTTGTACTGGTCTTCCTCTGCACAGTACCTCCTCCCCTCTCTCTCTTAATCTTCACTTTGCCACCCCTTGTCTTTTTTCTTCTCACTCACATATCTGAAGAAAGTCTTAACTCCATTCTTAACCTCCTGGGCAATCCTTTCCTCAGTTTGAGCTTTTGCTGTCCTTACCATCCTTCCTGCATCCCTTTGTTTTTCAAGACATACCTTCCTGTCTGCTCCTTTTGGATCTCTGTGTACTTTATAAAAGCTGTTTTTTTAATCCCTAACCACTATAATCACCTCCATTAAGAACAAAAGTTGCCTCTTTTTCCTCTTACCCTTTCTTGTTACATTTAAGCAGTTTTCCATAACCTCAGTCATTCCCTTCTTTATTATATTCTAATGTGCCTCCACCTCCTGTTGTCACCTCTTCAAGGTATTTCCTAAGGCAGTCTACAGTTCCTCTAAAATCTGCTCCCCTAAAGTCCAGGATCAATGTAGTAGTGTGACTTTTTCCCTGCTCAATCTGTATGCCAAATCACACTGTATGATGATTGATTGAACCCAGGGGACTACCCACTATGCCTATTATGTTATTCCAGTTTATAAGTCTGAGATCCAGATCTGACCCTTCTCTACTGGGACCTGTAACCACCTGCCTGAGAAATGCACACTACAGGGAATCTATGATGACCCTCCTTCTAGTCATAGCTGTGGCCAGGATGTTCCAGCCCACATCTGGCAGATTAAAGTCACCCATGATTACTATTTCCCCTTTGTTTGCCATTTAGCCTACCTCAGTCCAGATTCCAGTCTAGTACTGGTCTGATCATTTATACTTAGGTAATTTACTCCCAAGCCAGTCCCTCCCTCAGTATGATCCCCCTCCCTAGGCTCACAAATCATTATCATCCCAAGACCCTGTGGTAGGCAGTTCCAGCTGTCAACCACCCGCATTTTGAAAATGTGCTTCTTCGTGTCCCTTCTGAACTTGCTCTTTTTGTAGCTTCATGTTGTGCCTCCTTCTTATGTTGCCATTCTTGAGCCTAAACAACCCATAGTGATCAACTGGGATGATACACTTATTTGAATGATTCAGTCACATCCCATTGTTGTCTTCTAGACTCCAGAGCATACATGTTGAGATCTTGTAACCTTTCTTTATATAATTTCCTCTGCTGGCCATGGATCATCTCAGTCACTTGAAAGATCTCTAGGCAGTCCCAGTCCTTTTTCCAGTGTGGGCTCCAGAAATGGGTACAGTACTCCAGGTTGGGCCTGACTAGCAATTGGTATAGCAGCAGAATCACATCCTTTCTTTTGCCTGAGAAAGTCCTCCCTATGCATCCAAGCATCCTATTTGTCTTGCTGTACACCTCATTACAGTGTGCTGAGTTCTTCAGGCTGTCACTGATTATTACTTCCAAGCCTCTATCTTCTATTATTTGAGCCAGGCATACACCAGACATCTAGTATTCTGCCTTCAGGTTTTTCTTCCAAAGTGCATAACCTTGCACTTAATTTTTCATTGAATCTTTGCTGTCAAACCTCGGACCATTTGTCTATCTTGGCAACACCTTCCTTAAGTTCTTTGATGACTTCCTCATAGCCCACTCTGCTGCATATTAAGGTGTCATCAGCAAACAGTGACATCCTGCCCCATATGCCTTCCCCTATCTCACATAGGAGCACAATGAAAAGAATCAGGCTCAGGACTGACCCCTGCAGTATGCCACATGTTACCCCAACACTTGAGCTAGCCCAATTAATGACTACCCCCTAGTCCTGTTGCTAAGCCAGTTACCAACCACCCTAGTCACTTTATTTTCTACCCCTATGTCACTAAGCTTCTTTACCAACTGGTTGGGGGCACTGAGTCAAAAGCCTTACTGAAGACCAAGTACAAGACATTCTGGGCATTTCTTTTGCCCAGTTCCTGTGAAACTCCATTGAAAAATTCAGTGAAGATTATCTGACAAGATGTTCCCCTCATAAAAACCATGCTTTTTTGGGTCTCAGAACCCCTGTGCCTCCAGAAAGTTCACTAGTCACATTTTCACTATTGAGTATGCCCTGAAGAGCACTGTGTACGTGGTGTGTGTTGAGGTGTTTGTCAAGGGCTAGGTCAAGATATTTTTGCTGGGTGACATTCTCAAGGGAGGTGCCATCAAAGGATCAAATGATTGGGGAAGGGGGGTTGCACATAAAGGATGTTTGGTGTCAAACAGTATGGTAACAGTCTCTTTTCTGGTTTAAAATTAGTCTGTTAGCCAGGAATCACTGCTTCCAAAATCTGACTGTAGATTTACGGCAACAATTTATGTATCCTGACTGGATAAATAAAGAACAGTGTCATCAGCATACATATGAATGCCACAGACAGAGAAGCATAAAAAATGAACCAACAAATTAGTTTCACAATTGGTGAAATGCTTCACTTCAACCTTATTGTTTCTCACTGGGTGCTGAAAATGTCTACCAGTGGAAGCCAGCTTACAGACATTGCATGCTGTGCATGTAAACAAAAAAATAAATGTTTTTCAAGCCAGCCAGTTAAGAGGTTGCTTCCTTAACCTGGTGAAGTGGTTGTGTGTCTGCACATCTTTCAGACTGCATGAACTACTGAAAGTAACATGGGTCTGGGACATTACAGTAATTTTACTGAGACCACTGTAACTTTGTAATATTGTCAATTTTTCACATAATGGCCCAGATACAATCTGACAGTGCATTGTATTCATATTTATGTTGGCTGTTTTTCTGCTGCTGTCTGAAGGTTATCACATGTTTTCTATCCAGTTCTTTTGTTTTCATCCTATTTAACGTCCTGTTTATATAGTTGAATTTTGTATGTCTTTAAGAAATCTGGCATGATTTTCAAAATCTATAAAATTACAGTGGTAGCCACCTTACAAGACATGCTATATAGATGGATATTTTATTTATTTATTTAGAAACATTTCGGAATTACAATTTTTTGAGTCATAGACTCCTTTACAAAGGCTCCATGTCAGGTAACAGATAGTGATGATATTATAGAGACTTACACAACACAGTGAAGAAACACAAACACATAATATTACAATAATTTGACATACAGGGTTCAAACTAGATAGACTTGAACAGTGGGAGGGCAACTAACCAGGTTAGGCAGGATGGAGATCCTTAGTCAAGAAAGCTGGGAAACGGTACATAGTTTAAGGAGGATAGAAATCCATTGTGAGGGGATGGTTAGCAAGCCCAGGGGTGAGGGGGTGGTGGGTATGTCCATTCACATTTCAAGTGAGGCCATAGGGGAGCTGGAGAGGAGGAGAGGGAGGAATATGGAGGGGGGCATATAGTGAAATTATTAGGAACTCCAAATGAATGGAACATGAATGGCATGTGATGTACTGTATCATAATATATCAGGATATTCTGCATTATGTCACTGGCTACAACCATGAAGCAGTTTATTTTTTAAGTCTGAGGAACTGTGTATAGGGATTGATTTAATAACATTTTTGAGATGGGCACTATTGGCTTTCAATATTCTGTTTCCTGCAAAGGAGAATTTTGTTATGTCAGTCTACTTACACAGCTGATCAATCAACAATAGGACATCCAAGAAATTAACTTTGCTTTTATCTAGAAAACCAGTATTTGTACCAACAAAAACAGTTGGTATCACACTGATATTGGTTATTTGATTAAGGAACCATTCAATAGATTCCAGACCCTTATGGTAAAAGAATGACGTGTGCAGTGGTGTCACTTCAGTGATGAGTAAGTAACATTCTGACTGCCATTTGAAATGCTCAGTTCATGAAAAGGATTTGTAATGTCACAAAAAAGATTGTAATGTAAGCATACGTAGGTGGAGGAGCAGTTTAAAAACTGAGGGCTCAGACTTATTGATGTCACAAAATGACAGTTTCACAGTCTTGGAAATCATGTTATCACTATTAGTCTATGGAAAGTGTGATGCAATCAGTGCTTCATGGTATAGCACTGTTTTTTAAGGTTTTTAGCCAGGTCAGAGGGGTGTTTTTCATATGTGCCATCTCTCCCTGACACAAAAGTTTAAGTAAACTTTATTACTCTAATCTCTACTACTTTATTGGTGTGCACAGGGTTCCAAAAAGCCATTGAGGTAGCTAGTTCCAGACCTCTTGGTTCTTCCTAGTTATTCTAGGAGTCAGGAAGCCTTTCCCCCAGGTGCCATTACTTCATTACCCCCCACAGTTCACCAGTTATGCTGATCTGGCCAGCCCCCAACTCTCTGAAACCCACAAATTATATTTTCTCTCTTTTGCAATGCCTAAACCAAGTTCTTCCGTGATGTGGTATTATAAATTAGTTACAGCCCCCCCCCCCCACCAGGCACCAGTAGCTGCTGACAGCAACAGGCTGTGTTGTAAACTTTGAAAAGGAATACAAATCCCATGTTACTGTTTCTGTAACATTTGGGCTGTAGAATTACTACATTCATTCTGCTGCAGACATTCTGTGTAACTGAATTTTCCCAATTTCACCAAGCAGGGCCACACTTTTAAAGGCTTGAGTGGACCGCTTCTAATAAAGCTGCACTGTATGTATGTGTTAAAAATGTTGACCAATACTTTGATTCCAATTTTGATTACCCCCTTATCCCTATGTTGCACCATACTCATAAAGAGTTAATTGACATATTTATTTATGTGGGACACTGACCCACAAGGAATAAAAAGTAAAGGTCAAATGGGAAAATAGGTCATTACATATTGTTCAACCATGCCCAGATTTGTAAAACATCATATTAAAACTGTTACATTGGTTATAAGAGCAGGTTGTTCTCAATGAAGAAGAAAAGGTGGGTCAAAACTGAAAACTATGGCCCAGATATTCAAAAGGGTTGCGCATGGTGCAACAGTGTTGCGCCATGCACAATCCACTGATGCGCCCCGGTGCGAATTTAAAATGGAAAAATGCGCCTGCACAAATCCCGATGCGCCGGGGTGCATCAGTAATGTATGCAGGCACTGGTGAGGGGGCGTGCCCATGCATAAACTGCACAGCCCGATATTCAGCCCGGGCCGTGCAGAGTTATGCAGGCGCAACCCCTACCAGTGCCTGCACAAAGTTACGCTGAAAAAAAAGGAACAAGTTGAGGGTCACCCACAGCTGAGCTGCCGCATTGCAGGGCACAACACAGCAGCTGCTACCTGTGGGTGGCCCTGGACTTGTTCTTGCCGCACCTGGTGGCGCCCCCATATGCCCTGATCGCGGGCTGAAGTATAACACCCCAGTACCGACCGATCGCGGGCATAATAGTAGTCTCCCCATTAGCCTGATCGCGGGCATAATAGTAATCCCCCCATTAGCCGATGTTGGGCATAACTGAAACTGCCCCCCAGTAGCCCAATCATGGGCACAACTGAAACTGTCCCCCCCAGTAGCCCAATCGTGGGCATCAGACCTCCCAAGTCCAATATCCCTGGTGGTCATTCATTCACATATCTGGACTGACTTGTATGCGGTATGGGCTGCCGCCGTGGCTCATGCTCTGAACAGTGGCAGCCTAACTGTCCAGTCAGTGGGTGGCGGGCGGCAGGTGGGTGGGTGCTGCCACCCGCCGACTGGCGGGGAGCAGGGTGATGGGGCTCCATGGGTGGGTAGGGTGGGGGCCACTAGATCACCAGGGATTTCCGGCGTGGGGGTGTGTGGATGCCACCCGTGATTGGGTTTCTCACGGTCCACTGGACCACCAGGGATATTGGACTTTGGGGAGGTCTGATGCCCGCGATCGGGCTACTGGGGGAAGGACAGTTTCAGTTATGCCACGATCGGGCTACTCGGGAGGACAGTTTCAGTTATGCCGCAATCGGGCTACTGGGGAGGACAGTTTCAGTTATGCCCGCGATCGGGCTGCTGGGGGCAGTTTCAGTTATGCCCGTGATCAGGCTAGTGGGGGGGAAGACTACTATTATGCCCGCGATCGGGCTAATGGGAGTGGAAGACTACTATTATGCCTGCAATCGGGCTAATGGGGGGGGGAGTTTACTATTATTTCCGTGATCAGGCTGCAGGGGGCGTCGGTCCCCGACGGCTGCTGCCTGGCAGGGCGCCAGGTGCAAGTCATCGGGGATCAGTGCACCTGCATGCTAATGGCATGCAAATGGTGCCGTAATTAGATGCAAATGGCCCCCCCTGTGCCTTGCATAAATGATGGCTCCATTTGCATGTACCCTTTGAATATCGCAGGTGCTGTGCATGGTGCAATGGAACTTGCACCACCGCATCTCAATGCTCCACTCTGACCACTTGCACTGGTGCAGTTCCACTGCACCATGCACAGTGGATGTGGCCAGGGGGGCGATATTCAAAGAAGTTGTGCCATAGCGCAACTCTGTTGAATATCGCCCTGACCACACCCCTGCGCAACTATTTTGAGCAGGGCAGGGGCTTGCACCACAAAATGGTGCAGTTTGAATATCTGGGCCTATGTGACACTTTTACCACTCCCCCAGTCTGAAATAAACACTGCAGTCTTTCTTCATTTTTAGTCCGCTTTATCACTTCTGCTGCTTTAGGCTACACTGCCAAACCTGAGCTGGCAGTATAGCCTAGAGTTTAGAATAAGGAGTAATGATTCTCACAGCCTCCACTTGCATATAGTGTGACCCTGAGCAAGTCAGTTAACCTCCCCATTACTCCCAGTACCAGGTAGCACCTGAAAACAGGTTTTCAACTTAGTGAGCCATACCTAGTTACCAAAGAAAAAAAATAACGAAATAAAAGGAGCATTCCATAGGCTTTCATCAGTATTCTCAAGCCGTTGTTTTCAATCTGTTACTTTTGCAATCCATTGTTTTTGTACACTCATTAACATAATTTCTGGTGACTAAAATTAACTAACATGCAGCAGATAGTGCTCCCTGACTGTCTAGGATAATGGTTCTACTAAAACACCTAAGAATACTGATGAAAATCTGGTCTGAGTGCATAAAGGAATCAATCGTTTTATTTCTAAAGTACAAAGAAGTGCTAAGGCAGACTCAAAGTGAGAAAAGGGTGATATCAGAGCAGAAGAGACAAGATCTAAAATGTAATGAAAAAATATAGGTCAATATTTTCACTATAACGTGCACTTCTCCTTTGAATCTTAGCTTCATTTACTTTCCAATAAAAGCCCACCCCAGGCTCTGCTTGCCAATTCCATCCCTCCCTCCCCTACTCGTTTAAAGAGATGGCTTCTTCGTCCACCTCAACATCACCAAAGCACTCTGAGGAGGGCCTTTCTTCCTGCAATGGGAGGGTAAAGTAGAGACCCCTTAAGGACTCCTCAGACACTTGAATTCCTGACAAGCAAGGTTCTGAGCACAGTGAACACAAAAGGTCTCCTGAGCAGGTTCTGGAGTCAGTTACTGCTAAAAAGAAGCAAAAAGAAAAGCATGTCTCTGTACCTCCTGCTGAAGAAGCAAAAGAGCACCCAGCAGACAAAGTTAAGCTGCCCTCTGCAGAGGATATAGCAAAGGCCTTACAGGTCCTCCTGGCTATTCAGTCAGTCGGTTCCCTTTTGGCATTACTAGCAGATGCCATGACACTTCCCTTCACCAAAGGCAATAGTGTCCCAGCAGGTGCAGATTTGCTGTGACCCTTTATCAAGCACATACATTCTGGTTCCTGCAGATGCTGGGACATGTCACTTCACCACTATCTGTAAGCACCTACCACTATTATCAGTTGTGGTGGCTCAGCTGGTATTGCATTTCCTTTTAGGAACTTCTCTTTATATCAGATGGTTGCAAGTTTGAGCCTTACCCTGGTTTAGACATTGAAACAAGCACAGAGTTGTAAGAACAGCAGGGGGGGTCAGCATTCCAAAATAGTCCAGATAAAATTCCACAAGGTTGTGCATCACAAATGGGCCAAGGCTTTTAGTAAATTTAAATGTCACAGACTTTATTTTATTCCAAAGACAAACAGCTGTAAACAGCAGGCACCACAGACCAAGTACCAGGCAAAGTGCATTTCATTAGGCATATGGAACAACACTATGCGGTAGGAGCAAATCCAACTTTGCTAATCTATTTAATAAAATACACCATGGGTTCCCTGTAGCATTCTAGCCTGGACACACCAGATCAGCACCTGACTCACTAACATTTCAATGTCACTATGACGTCTTCTTCAGAATCATCTTGTGCGCTGAACACGTGGTGCACAGGCAGGGAATGCAGCATACTGCAGCCCTGTTGGGCAGCATTGACAGCCATAGAGGGGACCCACTGGCTGCCAGCAGGGTCCATGGTGGATGGGCAGGGGCAGGTTGTGGAGTGGTGACAGATAATGACTCCGTCCGTGGCGGGCAGTGTGGGGCAGTACTGTGACTTGTGGGATGGCTCTGGACCTCACAAATGGTGCACCCCCTTTCAGGAGACACTTGGCTGGGTGTGGGAGGGTGGCAGATCCCACTGGCAGAGGCTGTAATGTGGGACATGGCCACTGTCCACCATAGCAGAGCACATGGAGTGGTGCACAGGTCATCAGATCAGCTCCTGGCTGGTCAAAATCCAACAGCCTGCACTCCCCTTGCCAGGGTTTCAGAATCCCAATTAAGGGGATACTGCAGCTCTGCCCGGGTGCAAGCCCCACCCCACCATGCCATACCCTTGTGTCTGTTTCAAGGACAGAGCAAGGCCAGCCAGTGCAGGCAGACCCCCAAGTGCCACAGGGGGTTATCTGAAAATTGGAATTGTCACAAGGTGAAGCACAAGGTGTATTGTGTGCATCATGTGCCATTTCTCCATGATGCATGCCCCTTGTGCCAGTCCTGAGCCTTTGAAAACCGAGCCCCATAACTACAGTCAGAATGGCATGGAAGTGGATTATTCAGTTTGATTGTTATCTGAAGTGTTTTGTAAATTGATTCATGATGTTTCAGTTTCAAGATTAGATGTGAAAAAGATGCTTTTCCCTTGTGTGAAAAGGCTTCTTGTGGGTTTTGAAAGTTTGTGTTGGGCAGGAAAATTTTCTGTTTCCCTACCCACATGCCACATTATGGACTTCAAGTATGCTTCAGAGCTAAGCTTTTCTCCTTTGCAAGTTCATGGTTAGTGTTTTTTTTTTTTTTACTGTTTATTTAAAAAAAAAAGTTTATTTTCATTAGGAGGCATATGTTTTACTGATCATAAGCCACAATTTGGATCTAAGTAAACAAATTGTTAATACCATGGTGATCCCACTTTTCCATTATGGGGACATGGTTTATGGGAAGGGGGGGTCCTCGATAGACTTGTGCAACTGTATATAGTTTATAAAGGTTTGTCCATTTCATCTTGTACACTCCTCGGCTAACTCACCATTGTCTCCTGTATTGATCTCTGGGATGGATAAGCCTGACTGAATGCAGACATCTGCATATTTTATATTTGACCTATTAAATGCTATCACAAAAAAATCCACACTTCCTAAGTAAATTATTCTAAGTTTGTACAATAAGAAATGGGTTAAGGACAGCTGGTAATTTGGAACTCAAAGTCCCAGTGTTAAAAACAGCAAAAAGGAATTTGACTATTGTTAGTCTTTGACGCAGAGCCTGGAATGAACTACCACAACTTTTAAAAACAGTGGTGAAAGTTTCATGGAACTTGATAAAAACCTGGGTCAGGATATTCAAAGGGGTTGCACCAGGCGCAACCCCACATTGCACCCTGGCGGGATATTAAAAAGGCTGCCAGTGCAGCACAAATCCTGATGCACCAGGGTGCAAGGTAATCCTTTGTGGTGCAGATGCAGGGGGTGTGCCCATGCATATTTGGCACATCCCAATATTCAGCCCGGGATGTTCGATGCATATGTATTGCAACCCCTACATGCGCTGCACACTGGTGCTCAAAGTTGAGCCATAAAATAGAGGATCAAATGCTGGCGACCCACAGGTGGGTGGCTGTATTGCAAGGTGCACTACAACAGCCACCAGCTGTGGGTGGCCACCCATCCAGCAGGTACACTGTCCACAAGCACATTGTTCCCCCCTGGTAATCTAGTGCCCCCCCAATATGCCTGATCAAGGGCAGTAGTCAAATGACACATAACCCTTTGCCCGATCGTGGGCAGTAGTGAAGAGTAACATACTCCCATGCCCGAACGTGGGCAGTAGTACAAAGAACCATAATCCTATGCCCGATCGCAGGCAGTAGTGCAACATAATATACCCCCATGCCCAATCACGGGCAGTAGTGCAAAGTAACATACCCCCATTCCCGATCGCGGGGATGTAATGTGAATAATCTTATTCCTGGTGGTCTAGTGGACCCCCCTCCCTCCCCGTATGCCCCGGTCACAGGCTGTATCAATATGAGCGATCACCTGGTGGTCAGTGGTACCCCCTCCCACCCACCCATAGAGGCTTTTGCACTACTGCCTCAAGCATCAGGCATGGGGTATGTTATTGTGCACTACTGCCCACCATCAGGCATAGGGTTCTGTATCATCTTACTACTGCCCATGATCGGGCATACGGGGGGGGGCTGTAATGGCCCAGCAGGGAGCCAACCACCAACATAAGCAGCTTGGCTGGGTTCCAGGCACAATTAGCCAGGATGACCAGCACATCACATGCAAATGGGGCCATAATGACATGCAAATGGCCCCATTTGCACCTTGCATATATTATGGCCTCATTTGCATGCCCCCGGCTGAATATCACGGGTGATGCACCTAGCACAATTGCACTTGTGCTGACTCATCCCTGTGCTCCATCTCTGTGGCTTGCGCTGGTACAGTGCCACTGCGCCATGTGTAGTCTGTGCACTAACCATGCCATATTCAATGGTATTGAGCCATGGCGCATCACCATTCAATATCACGGCCCAGAGATTATAAGTGAATCCACACCGCCTAAAAGCTGTTGTACTTATAAAGAAAAAGGTTAACTAGGCTAATCTGTATAAATGTTTTTAATCTTATACGTTCAGTTAAGAATTCGTCTTTTGAAAGAACTTGTACTCTGTCACAAACTATGCAACTTTTACTGTTTAATTATATTTTATTAATGTTGTCTATAAAGTGTTCGACACTGTTGTACATGACTGTTTGAATGATGGACCCCATTGTAAATGAGCTTTGCTCAAATGGGCTATTCATTTCTTGATTTCAAGACTAAACCATTACTATTACTACTACTACTAATACTACTACTACTACTACTAATAATAATAATAATAATAAAAACCTTTATTTGTATGGCACCTTTCAAAAACCAAGGCACCTTAACAAATCACAATGTCAACAGACAAACATCTCAATAAGAAGTAATAAAATCACACTGATAGCATCTTTAGTTAATCACCAAAAGCTTGGTTCCACAAATAAGTTTTTAATGCTTGCTTAAACCCCTCCATGGTCATGCACTCACATAACCAATGGGATAGAGAATTCCAAAGGGCAGGGATGGCGTACACGAATGCCTTTGCTCCAGAAGATTTCAAGCACACCCTTGAAATCTCTAGAAACCCCTTGTCAGCTGAGTAGAGCAATTGCCCAGGGCAGTGAGGAACCAGGAGCTCTTTCAGATAGTCCGGGCCCAGTCCGAGTAGGGCTTAAAAGTCAGAAGACCGACTTTAAAGGTCATCCGCCACTGGACTGGCAGCCAGTGCAGACTGTGCAGCACCAGTGTAATATGACAGGACCGTGATGATCCTGTCAGAAGCCAGGCCGCCGCATTCTGCACCAGCTGCAAGCAACAGATTTCCACCCCTGGCAGCCCTTGGTACAGAGAGTTGCAGTAGTCCAAATGCGAGGTCACAAAGGCGTGGATCAGAGTAGGAAGGTCGCCGGATATTCCTCAGATGGTAGAAAGAGGATCTGATGACAGCTGACACCTGCGAATGCAGGGTCAGCCCTTTATCAAAAATTTCCCCCAGGTTCCGCACCCATTCAGAGGACAGGAGTGGGACACCCACGAGATGAAGTCCAGAGGGCAAACCCCCACCCAGCCCCCATATCCGGCAACCCAGATTCACAACCAATACCTCAGTCTTATCAGAGTTCAACTTCAGCCGAATGGCATCCATCCACTTCTGGATTTCAGTGAGGCAGCTATTAAAGACCGAGACCTCTCCATCCTGGTCAGGTGCAAAAGAGAAGTAGAGCTGGGTATTATCAGCATAGCAGTGAAACCTCAGCCCATACCTTCCTACAATGTCTCCAAGGGGCAGCAGATACACTGCGAACAGCATGGGGGACAGCACTGAACCCTGAGGAAACCCACAAGATAGAGAAACTTGGTCGAAGGAATAAACCCCGGACACCACCCTCTGAGATATTAAAGTGAGGAATGATTTAAACCACCGGAGGACTGTACCCAACAGTCCACAGATGAACCTCAGATGATCAAGCAGGACCCCATGGTCCACAGTGTCAAACACTGATGAAAGATCTAGGAGGACCAGAATGGAATGGCTCCTCCTATGTCTAGCCATCAGGATATCACTGAGCACCTGAACCAGCACTGTCTCAGTACTATGCCACTTTCGAAAACCAGACTGGAGGAGTTCATAGATGTCATGGATGGTCAAATGGTCCTCCAGCTGAGTGGCCACTACTTTCTCAATCGCCTTCCCTAAAAAGGGAAGGTTAGAGATAGGTCTGTAGTTTACAAGGCAGTCTGGGTCCAAAGAAGCTTTCTTCAAGAGTGGTGTCACCACCGCCTCTTTCAGTGAACTTGGAAACTCACCTGTCTCCAAGGAGCACCAGACTATCCGAGCTAGGACCAGACTGATAGAATTGATACAACCCAAAATCAGGGAAGTAGGCCCTGGGTCCAAACTACAGAATGCAGGGCACACACTTTGGACGATCCGCATGACATCCACAAAAGCCTGTCAGACAAAGGTACTCCAAAATGACTGAGGGTAAGCGACCCCGCGTTCAACCATGGCAACACCCATTAAGTGTGCTGAATGGAGCGCTGACCTGATGTTGGCCACCCTATTTGCAAAACATCGAGCAAGTTCATCGCACTCTTCTTGCGAAAAGGCTTTCCGAGCATGTAGGCAGACTAGGTTGCACAGTCTGTTCTCAGTTAGGAACAGATGAGCTGGTAGATTTTGAGCAGTCGCAATCTCCATGGACAGGAACACTGCCTTCTTATGGGTGATTGCAGATTGATAGACATGATAATGGTCCATCAATCTAAGGTGGTCAGCATCAAGGGCGGATTTCCACCAGCAATGCTTTAACCTTCATCCAAGTCACCGCATCTCCCTCAGTGTCCCATCAAACCATGGGGATCAAGGGCGAAGGGAAAGAGGACAAATACAGACAGGAGCAATGACATCCAGGGCAGCTGCAATGACTGAATTCTAAGCCATCATGAGGGCCTCTAGGTCACTGTTTGCCTCTGACAGCAATGAGAGATCCAGCACTGCCATCAGGCCTTGAGAATTTATGTCTTGCAAAGGGCAATACAGTGTCATCTCCACAGCTGTAGGCCTGCATAGGGTGGCACTAAAACTAAACCCCACAGTGTAGTGATCAGACCATACAACTGGTTCCACCCCCAAATTGGAGACCTCAATCCCCAGAAGGAAGACTAAGTCAAGAGAGTGACCATGACTATGAGTAGCAGTGGTAACTACCTGTGTAAGGCCCAGAGATGTCATCAACTGGAGGAAGTGCTGACCAAATTGTGAGAATTCGTCATCGACCCAGGAGTTGAAGTCGCCCAGGATCATCAGCCTGGGTGACTCAAAAGCCATGTCAATGATGAAGTCCGTGACTTCCTGAAGGAATCGTTTCTCATCTCCTAGTGGACAGTAGATGAGGATGATCCTACAGCCTACACCTGCTACTAGGTTACACTCAAATGACTCCATCTCCCCAACTGGTACATTCATGAGGTTAAGTTCGGTCTTGAAACAGTCCACTACCCCCCCTTGAGATCCAGTCCCAGGTGGTGTATCACCTAGTACCCAGCCAGAACTGCCACCTACAGAACTGGGACAGAATTCTCATCCAGCCAGGTCTCAGTGATACAAGCCAGGTCCACTGATTTAACAAGATCCGCAATAATTGCAGTCTTGTTTTTAATGGACCTAGCATTACATAACATGGCCCAAGTTGGATGAACCTCTTGGGCCACCCGAACCATCTGCCCACCACCATTTGTAGTGCTCTTGGGTATGGAAACCAGACATGGAGGACCACGTTCTGGGTTCCATTTCACCCCAGGGCATCTCCTGGATCTCACTACCTAAATGCGGTGGCCCTCCTCATTCATCCTCCGCTGTTCACAACCCCACGCCCTCCTCCAACCCCTTTGCACAACACCCAGTGCCCTACAGCACAGGTAAGTTGTATATTGGAGTGGGGGGAGAAAAAGGGCGGAGAGTGGGAAGGATGGAGGATGAATAGCACACAATCATAGGGGCAGGACTCCAATACATTTTGGTACTTCAAATAACACTCCACAACTATTCAACTGTGAATCACAAAACTGCACCCTAAAATAATACAAATAAACTAAAAAAACATACAAAATCTTTTTAAAAACAATAAATATCTTACATTTACTCCCCCAATAATCAAACAGAGAAACTCATCTTTCTAATACCACATACCTTAAATCTAAATAACTCAAAATTAAAATAATAACCCAAAATAAACATAACAATAATAAAACATCAAGTAAACACAGTTGGTACAGGCAGACAGGATGGACTGATAGTGCATTTAAAACCAACTAGTAAAGAGTTCTGATTGTCCAGGTCCCAAAGGTCCTCTCACCACCAGTATGATTGGACACCCTTCTTAGAAGCTCACACCTCCCATAGCAGGCAGATGAAATAGTCTCAGAGATCCTTCCAAATAAAACCAAAGCAGTTCCCAGTCCTCCAGTACTTTCACTACTCGAGTCTGGGGAAAATATATGACACTATCACTGCCGATAAGTAAATAAAACAAGGCAGTCTGACCATAATTCTGGAGAAAGGGCAGGATTCCTGAATTCCTCCAACAGGCCTCTTCAGGATCAATCACAACCCTAAGTCCCTGGACAGCCCTGATAAAACTAACCTGGCAGATGGCCTTGGGCTGTAGCAGCTATCATGGAACTCCCGGAAAGAACCCACCAACCCATAGGGCCCCCCACGGAGCCTTAGGGATCAACTCCCACCACCGATTCCCTGGCAGATAGGAACAGGGCCCCGTGCTGCCACAGACCTCCGCACAGCACACCAGGCAGATCAGGGCAACTCCACTTGGTCCCAAATTGAGCTGCTGGCATCCCTAAATTGACCAGGTAGTCCCGCAGCAGACCATCCACAAAACCACAACCTTAAGGTCCGCAGTACCTTAATACAAATGAGCACACGGACCAGCGGAACAAAAGTCAGTCAGCGAGGAACAATTGAACTTTTATCCTAGTCCCAGGAATGTTCTCTAGTTCATTGAACCCTTCTCAGTATGGCAATAGTCCTCACACACTCACATAACTCCACACTTCACTCCCAAGTGAGTGCTCAGAGAAACAAAACAGTAATCCAATCGACAGCAACAGATAAACAGTCACATATAAATCTCAGCCCTGAAAAACGCTCTCCAGTTCACCACACTCACAATGCTTCCCAGCGGGTGCAGGTGCAGGACACAGACGAGGGCGAAAAATCAACCCTCATTCAACTATTCAGTACACGCCAGCACAGACACATAAAAAGGAGTAAAAGATGTAAAAAAGAGTTTATCAGAAAAAAAAGATCAAACTCGATCAATAAAATGGTCAGAAGCAATCAAATTCTAGCACTTTGTAGCTATAAAATTTAATTAAAACACACAACACTACGGACAATTCTCAGCACGCCCGACCTGGTGACCATATTATTAAGCATCTACTAAGTATGTTTTAAAGCTGCATTTACAGTATGTTTCTGTGCACGTTTGTATTTAAAAACATGTTCTGAAAGTGTAATGTCCATTATTTTAAATACGTGGCATTTCAATGTTGTATTGTTTTTGTTCCTTGCCCCAAAAAAAATAATTCTACTGTCAGGTAGGGGCATGAACTCTTATTTTTTATTTTTTTTTGGCATTTAACATTTTTATTAAAAGAAGCATGTACTCATCACATACAGAAATCTGATCCAGTTTTATTCTGTTACAGCACAAGTTCCAATTGTTACTTAAATAAACTTGCATTGTTATGACAGTAACATTCTGGGCCTAACTAGATTCTCCACTCCTTGATTATTAAAATCACTTTTATTTAAAAATGTTCTCTTATGGCCCTCTTTATTCAGTTCAGAGTAAAACATTCTCACAGATCTTCTTTTGAACCAGCATGGCCAAGGAGTTCCAGCCTCCATCCCTTCCCTTACTACATTTGTTTCTCTTATAGTGTTTGTCCTAAGTATCAGGGGACAAACTCTGCTTCTTCCCTTGCATAATATAGTATCCGTTTTTGCCATTTAACATTGAAGGCTTCACATCTGTCATGTACTTCTGATGTTAATTTTTCCATCTTATAGATTTCAAACACTATACTACGCCATTCTGGTACCAGGCCTGCTGGTCTTCCAAAGATGAATAATGTCCTTTTTTGCAGCAAATAGATATAATAGCAACATTTTGGAATCCCTCTACTATTTCTTTGATTAGGAATGGGCATCAAAACCACTTCAGCTGTCAATTCAACTGGTTCCCTCATCAGATCTTCTAGTACCCAGAAGAGCCCTTCCCAAAATGGGGCAATGGTGGGGCATGAACGTAATATGTGGCTTCGATCTTCAGGAGAAAAAATAAACAATTTCTTCAGCAGAAGCCAAATGAGTGTGGGAGATACCTTATCAAGGCTGCTGAGGTATGAAAATAATGGGACCACACTTCCATGCTAATTCCTTCCACATGGCTGCCGACGTTATCTTAACTACAGAGGTTGCTGACTCTATCCAATGTTTACTTGTAATTGTTATATTTAAATCCTTATTCCAGTTTTCTAAGATAGCAGTTAACATGTCTCCCAGATGTTCCCTTAGTGTCTTGTCTAAATTGCCTGTAAGGTGGCCCCACAACTAATTGCTCTGCACATCCAGTATCATTTGTAAAAGACGTGGCAGGGGATGTGGTAACCTTGTGTATCGTTCTTGCATGTGTAACATATATGACCTCTCCTGTAAGAACTGATAATGTTCCCTGCCTGTGAGTCCATACTTCCTTTGTAAATAATCAAAGGGTACCACCCCCTGATTATCCAGAAATTGATGTATATGTATTAACCTCTATTGTCACCAACGTTTAAAGGTTAGGTCCATTTTTGCATGTAGAAAATCAGCCTCTGTAACCAATATTCTACAAAAATAAAAAAATACAGTCGATCTTGCTATGATTTCTTCTGTGATGCCAAGTTTTAAGTGTATTAGCTGTTAATCTTGTGAAATGTCCCAGCAGATGGGTAGCTCCCGAAGGTGCAAACAAAATAGAAATCAAATCATACATGTCATTAAGTGAAAATTCAATTGTTTTCCATGGAGGCAAATATTGTGGTGTCAGCCACATAAGTACCACCCTAAGGATGGCTGCTCTTGCACATAGTTCTACACTGGGTAAATTTATGCAGCCCTGTGACACGAGTAATTGAAGCAAGGATAACCAAATACATGGCAGCTGCCTGCCCAGAAGAAAATTAGAAATCACCTTCCACCAAGATGTAGCATAGCACTTCATGGGATAAACTAGGATTGTTTGGAACAAATATAACAGGCAGGGCAAGATATTCTTCCTCATCACTTCAGCATGCTGAAAGAATGATAGGTGTATTCTGTTACATTTTACCAAATCAGCTCAAAGTGTGGAGGTTAACGGTTCATAGTTTAATAGATCCAAATTATCTAACTCTTTTGGTATTTAGATGCCCAGATATTTTAATTTGGTGCTATGCCATTTTATTTTTAAGAATTGCTTGAGCCTGTAGGAAGGTCCATAGTTCAGCAGCAAAGCCTCCATGTTAGAAGGGTTTAAACAGAAACCTGCCAATTATTCAAACTTTTGCATGATATCCCATGTCTGGGGTATCGATACCTCTGGGTTTATTGTGGTCAAGAGGACATTGTCAGCATACATGGTCACCTTTTACTCAACCTGCCCCAGTGGAATACCCTTGATCTATTGTTTTTTTTCCCAATGCAGTGGCTAGGGGCTCCATATATAATGTGAACAGTAGTAGTGAGAGTGGACATCCTTGTCATGTCCCTCTCTGTAGTTCTATTGGTGGTAATACAGATCCATTCACCAGAACATAGGCTCTTGGTTGCTGATACATGAGTCTCAGCCAAGCCACCAGTGGTTCTGGGAAATTAAAAGTTGCCAGGGTGTCCCAGAGAAGGTTCCAGGAAACCCTGCCAAAAGCGTTTTTTGTATCCATGCTAATTAAGGTGGCTGAGATTTTCCTAGATTGAATGTATTCTGCAAAAAATAGTGTACATCTTATCTTGTCCATAGTGTGTCTTTGCTTTATAATGCCTGCCTGGTTGGGGTGTATTATAGAAGGGAGGACTCTTTCCAGATGCCTTGCCAAAATTGCCATAAATAATCTGTAATCCATATTCATAATTGATATGGGGCAGTAGGACACAGGGTCTGCAGTGCCCTTACCTGGTTTTGGAGCATATACGGTGTCAGCAGTTCTTGAAATTTTTTATACCATTCAGAAACACACCTGTCTGGGCTCAGGCATTTTAAAATTCTAGCAGATCCAATTTGATGAACAAGTTCTACGGTCTGAATGAGTACCTCTAGGAGCCTTATATACTCTTCTGTAATTTGGGGGAGCTGTTCCAGGAGGTGTGTTCTTTCTACCACGTTCCCTGAAGGTTCTGTTGTATATAATTTTTGGTACTACTGTCAAAAAATAGATCGAATTTCCTCTTCCTTATGCTGTATCTGCTTTGAGGTAGGGTCTTTCATTTTTAAAACTGTGGTAGATTGTTTTGTTCTTTTTGCTCGCAATTTGTGCACCAGTTCCCTGGTGCCCCGGGATCCTCCCTTCTAATTTATTTGTTGAGGTAGGCCAAGGATTACTGAACCCTTAGGTTCACAATATGTTGTATTTCTTTCCTACTGGGTCATAATGTTGCATGCTTAATAGTGTACAACATTATGGCTAACCCCATTACAGCGTTGTATGGTACCGCTACTGGTGCAATACCATGTATATTGCTGTATGCTGTATTGCACCAGTAGTGCTTTTCCAGGCAGAGGATAAGACCTCTGCTTGGAGCAGGTTCTGTCAAGTAGCTGCTGCAGCTCACAGGGCTGAGCCACAGCAGTAGGAACCCAGGCGCTGCGTTTGGGACTGGGTTTGATTCCTGGTCCCAGAAACTTTAATTTTTTTATGACTTGTGCGCTCCCCAAGTTGGACTCCCCAGAGTTTGAGAATCTTTAGTGGGGGTTCAGAGTACAACCCTGCATAAGGGGGGTTGGGGGGCACAGCCCCTCACACAAAAAAGACATGCCTCATGGCAGAAATCGTGCTGTATTGGCAGTGTGATTTTGCCATGCGGCACAATGTCTTGCAACATTATGACCCAGTGCCTATTTCTTTTTTTATCTCCCTAATTCTCTGTTCCACCTCTCTGTCTCCTTTGATAAGTAATAGCTGGTATGTGTGTAGTTGTTGTGTCAGAGATGCATATTGTTTTCCACATTTCTTTTTTTCTGGGCGGCAAAGGCAATAATTTCACCTCTGGTCACTGTCTTGATTGTGTCCCACATGATTGCAGTGCTCGCTGAATGGGCACTGTTCTCCTGAATGATCTGAGGTATGCACTCTTTCATTAGAGTAATGACATTATTGACTTTTAATAAGCTGTGTTTAAGTGCAGAAAGACATTCTTTTTAATTTTACCCAGATCCAGTTTTAATGCCAAAGTGTTATGATCTGACAGCATTTGAGGATTGATAGTTATGTCTTGAACTATAGAGAAATATTCACATGTTCCAAAAAAGTAGTCTAGCCTTGTATGAGCCTGGTGCTGATCTGAGTAGAAAGTACATGCCCATTATTTGGAGAATAATTTACACTAGACATCAATAAATCCCAGTTGTTCAAAATATGTTTTTTAAAAAAATGCAGGGAGATCTGTGAGCTGATGATTTGGTTGTGTGTAGTTCCAATGAAAATAGCAAATTAAAGTTCCCTCCCACCATAATCAGTTGCCCCAAAAGCATATCCTCAATTAGATCTGGCCTGCTCGAGCAAAAAATGCTTCTACACCTCAAGTTTCATAAATTCAATGTTTATTTTGTTAATTAGTCCCAATGATTTGCCTAATACTAGGCTTCTTCAGGGGAACTGTAAAGAATTCATCAGATAAATATAATCAGTATTTTCAGAAACAATGGTTCAAATACAAACTTACAAGTTCAATATATCTCTCAATCCTGACCATACCGAGCCGAGAAGTTGCATATGTAATTACATTACTATTTTCATATGCTAAATAATAAAACACAGCTACGTGAAAATCAAGTACAATCTAATAATACAAATAAATTAAAAAAGATTACAAAAATTAAAGAAATGTTCTCCCATTATAGGCTTCCCAAAACTATATGCATTAAATAATTGCCTTACTTCTTAACACTGCCTGCTAGAGCTAAATGATTGCCACTCCTCCTTAGGAGTTGACTTCATTATGTAGTCACTTTGAATAAATAAAAATATTTTTAAATCAAATGTCCATACATCACAAAAAAGATTTACAATATTTGCAAAAGTGCTGTAGATATTTACCTTTTTATATAGACTTAGGGCCAGATATTCAAAACTTTGCCCTGGGGCTAAAATAGCACTGCCCAGCAGGCAAACTTAGCCTTGGGCACAAAGCAAGCTATATTCAAAGGAAAAAATCCTGCTGATTCTAGAAGTCTAAGGAAGCCAGGCAAACTGGTCTGGGAGTGCAGGACAAAAATAGCCCGGGAATAAGACAGCACTGAATATAGCAACAGGGAAGTGCAAACTGCAACTGCAGCTCATTAGACTCTGTAGCAAGCCAGTGTTGCAGGTGGAGAACATTGTGTGTGATTGCACAGAGATGTCTCACATCCACTGCAAACACATATCTCAATCTTCTGCCTCATAAATCAGGGACAAGGCTAAAACAATCAGGGACAAAGGTTTAAAATCAGGGACACACCTTACAAATTGATGATATCCACTCAGGAAGCTGGTAGAATAAGTGGGTAGTGTAAAATGCATTTTCTGTAACATTAATGTCTGATATGATGTTATGCTGACAACCCCCACTGTTTGGTCCTGGAAACGCAATATGTAGGAAGGACAGAGTAAAGGTTTGAGGTAAAATCAGGGACAGTTGAAAGGTATGACTGCAAACAACAATGTAAGCCACACACTGCAGAACTGTGCTTAGTGTGCTATGCTGCAGTGAGGTTTGCCTGTGGCTAACCTGATTGCACAGTGCTAACACATTAGCAAAGTGCAAACTGGTTAGCCCGGGGCAAATGGGAGCTATATTCAAAACTCCCATGCAAATGAGCCTACTTAGGTAATCCGTGGGCAAATAAGTACATTTGCATCTCATTAAGTGCTACTTAGAATACAGTTTGCCTGGTGCATACCCAAAGCATTCCCTGTTGGTCGGAATAGAAGTACAGCCCAGAAGCAGCAGGAACTGTGTGCTGCCAGGCACAATCAGTGCATATATACCCCACAATGCCTTGCCTCCTGAATCAGGGACAAGACATAAACAAATCAGGGACAAAGGACCACAATCAGGGACACATCTTCAAAAGTAGAGATATCCACCCAGACAGCCAGTAGAATATGGGGCGTAGTGCAAAATGCAGTTTCTAACGAAGAACAAGTCTGTAACTTTAATGCTTGACATTAGTTTGTGCTTATGATTTCCACTGTGTAGCCATGGAAACACAGCTGTGAGGAGGGATGAGTAATATTGTGTGGGAATTTCAAGGAGGTCCCTGACAATCAGGAACAGTTGAGAGGTATTCTCCTGACCCATTCACAATCTAATTAAACGTAATGTTCCTGGTAGTCTAGTGGTCCCCGCATGACTCCTGACCCATTTCCTTGTAATATATATTTTATTTCCATGGTAGTCTAGTGGTCCTCCCACTCCCCTGCATGAGTCCCGGCCCATTTCCTTGTAATAGAAGTTTTATTTTCATGGTAGTCTAGTGGTTCCCCACCTCCCTGCACGAATCCCAACCCCCGTCCACAGTCAAAAAATGCATTTCCCCGTAAGTCTCGTGGTCCCCCTGCCCAGCTGTGCACTTCCTGGTACCCCCCGCCACACGGCAAAATTCATGGATGCTACAGTGTGGGTAAAGGATTATTAATGGTGAGGGTTGCCGTGCACCTTGCAGACTTGTTGCAGTGTTGAAACTTTAAAAATCTGAATTTCTGAGTTAGCAGGTTTGCATGTTTCTATGTAATTCTGATTTAAACACAAGTAATAATTAACTTCCAAAGTAACGGTTCGGTATAATTACTGTACTTTGGGCTTCCGTGTGCTTCATAAGATAAGTACTTTGGGAGAGGGTGGGGGATCCTTCTTTCACTGGGTTCTGTAAAAGTACTCCATCCTTGGAATATACTGCATGCATTGAACAGCAATACGAGAATTACCATACATTTTCATTAAATGTGTTTCCATAGAAACATAGAAACATAGAAGTTGACGGCAGATAAGGACCACAAGGCCCATCCAGTCTGCCCATTTCTTTTTCTACCTTATAAATGTGCCATCGGCCTTTGCTCTGTCAGTGACCTATCTATTCATAGTCATTTGTATTGCTCCCTTATGCCTATCCAATGCCTGTTTGAAGCCCTGCATGGTATTCATAGCCACCACTTCTTGTGGTAAGCCATTCCATGCATCTACCACCCTTTCTGTGAAAAAGAATTTCCTCACATTCCCCCTTAATCGGCCTCCCTCTAATCTCATGCTGTGTCCTCTTGTCCTGCTATTTTCTTATATTTAAACATGTTAGACTCTTTCACCTTGTTTATGCCCTTAAGGTGTTTAAATGTCTCGATCATATCACCTCTCTCCCTCCTTTGCTCAAGGGTATACATATTGAGCTCCGTTAATCTGTCCTCATATGTCTTCTGATGCAGTCCCTGCACCATTTGGTTGCCCTTCTCTGGACTGCCTCAATTTGGTTAATGTCCTTGTGAAGGTGTGGCCTCAATACTGCCGCAGTACTCCAGATGGGGCTAACCAATGTCTTGTACAGAGGGATTATACCTCCTTCTTACGACTTGTGATACCCTACTAATACACCCTAACACCCCCTAGCCTTACCTACTGCTTTTGAGGGTCTGCTTGGATGATTTTAGGTCATCAGTGATGATGATGCCCAAGTCTCTTTCTTCCTTTGTGACTGCTAGCAACTCCCTCCCAGCCTATAAGTGGCTTCAGGGTTTCTCTTCCCTATGTGCATGATTTTGCACTTCTTTGCATTAAATCCCAGTTGCCACTCTTCTGACCATTCTGCTAGTTTATCCAGATCTCTTCATTCTGCCCACCCCATCTGGATCATCTACTCTGTTGCAGATCTTGGTGTCATCTGCAAACAGACAAGCCTTACCCTCTAGTCCATCTGCGAGGTCACTAATGAAGATGTTGAATAGGACTGGCCCCAGGACTGATCCCTGAGGTACCCACTTGTGACTTGCATCTCTTCTGACTGTATACCATTTACTACCACTCTCTGTTTTCTGCCAGTCAACCAGTTTGCCACTCAGTTGACCAACTTCTGACCCACCCCGAGCCTACCTAGCTTATTTATCAATCTTCTATGTGGAACAGTGTCAAAAGCTTTGCTGAAGTCAAAGTAGGCGACATCAACTGCTCCCCCTTGGTCCACCACTCTGGTTACCCAGTCAAAGAAATCTATGAGATTAGTTTGACAGGACCTTCCTTTTGTAAACCCATGCTGTCTTGGATCCTGTGCCCCTATGGATTCCAGGTGTTGAACTATCCTTTCCTTAAGGAGTGCCTCCATAATCTTGCCCACTACTGAGGTAAGACTGACCAGTCTGTAGTTCCCCACCTCCTTCCTGCTACCACTCTTGTGGAGTGGGATCACATGAGCCCTTCTCCAGTCTTCTGGGACCTCTTCTGTGCTCAGAGACTCACTAAACAATTCTGCTAATGGCTCTGCTAGTTCCTCCTTTAGCTCCTTAAGTACCCTGGGATGTATGCCATCAGGTCCCATTGCCTTATCCACCCTGAGCTTAGCAAGCTCTTGTAGGACCCTTTCTTTTGTGAAGGAGTAGTGCTCACCTCCCTCCCCTGTGTCCATGATGCTGAGCTGTGGCCCTGCCCTACCTTCTTCAGTAAATACTGAGCAAAAGTATCTATTTAGGATAGATGCCTTTACAGGGTCCTCCTCCTCACATGCTCCCTTTTCTCCATTAAGCTTAGCAATACCCTCTGGACTTTCTCCTTTCACTAATGTATCTATAGAAAGTCTTGTCACCTTCTTTTACTGTTCGTGCTAGTGTTTCCTCAGTTTGGGACTTTGCCTGCCTTACTGCCTTACCTGCTTCCCTTAGGGCAGTTTGGTATGCCTCCTATCTTCATCCGCTGTGTTCCTTATATTTTCTGAAGGCCAGCCTTTTGGCTCTGACCTTTTCTGCTACTGTATTTGAGAACCAAAGTGGTTTCCTTCTTCTTTTGCACTTCCTTTTCTGTCTAACACAATGGGATGTTGCTTCAAGTATTGTATCCTTAATGCTTGCCCACTTTGCCTGTACCTCCTCACCTGTGTTTCTTTTTGCCAGGGCTAGCTTAACTCTGTTGGCCATCTTATCAAAGTCAGCTCCTCTGAAGTCCCATATTTTTGCCTTGGAATGGGATGATTTAGATGTAGTAGCCAAATTGAACCATACCATGTGATGGTCACTGGCCCCCAGGTGACCTTCTACCTGGAGATCTGTGATCCCTTCTTTGTTAGTCAGTACTAGATCTAGGGTAGCCCTGTCTCTTGTGGGTTGCTGTACCAGTTGTTTGAGGCCCTCCCCCTGCAGGGAATCCACTATGAGTCTAGTTCTGGCAGATGTTCCTGCTGGTATTGACCAATCTCTATCTGGCATGTTGAAGTCTCCCATTATCAGAACCTCCCCTTTAGCTGTCATGTTTTGTATATCTTCTAACAGTAATGTGTCTATGTCCTCCCTCTGCTCTGGGGGCCTGTAGACAACCCCAGTTCTTATGGCTGTCCCATTTCCTGTTTCCAGGGTGACCCACAGTTCTTCTGGCTCCTTATGTGTATTCTGAATTTCTGTAGCTTTGATATTTTCATTAACATACAGGGCCACTCCTGCCCCTCTTTTTGCACCTCGGTCTCTTCTGAACAATACATAGCCAGGTACTGAAGTCTCCCAAGTGTGGTTACTGGTAAACCACGTCTCACTAATTTCTACTATGTCCAGTTTAGCCTCTGACATTATTGCCTGCAGGTCTGGGATCTTATTTCCCAGGCTGTGAGCATTTGTGTACATGATTTTCCATTGGCCAGATTTTAGTGTGTTAGTTGTTGGGTGAAGTTTGGCATTACCCTGTGCATCATATGGGAGACAAACCTTTTTCTTACTGGTGATGCAAATGAATGGCAAACACGCTGAATTCCTGTTTGACCACTAGCTGAGGGGGAGGGTGTTCTTCCCATTCGACGATGGGTGCTGCACCCCTCTCCCATTTGCTAGTTTAAATATTCTGCAAAGACGCCAAACTTCTGCCCCAATGCACTGACTCCTCTTTAGTCAGATGCAGTCCATCAAATTTAAAGAACTTTCGCCCCAGAACTGTTGCCAGTTCCCTACAAATCTGTGTCCTTTTTCCTGGCACTAGTCCTTGAGCCACGGTTTAGCTCCCCATCTCCCCTTCTCTGACCTTCCGTCCATCTGCTCCTTCTCCCAGACTGGCAGGATCTCAGAGAAGGAGATGCCGGACGAAATAGATGATAGTTTGTCACCCAGCCTAGTCAGGTGTTCCTTGGTCTCCACAACTGACCGGCTGGTGAGATCATTAGTCCCTATGTGTACTAGGACATCAATGTTTTCTCCTGCTTTGTGAACAATTTTAGCAATGTGGTCAGTGTCTCTCCATGCTGATGTACCTGGGAAACATCTGACCATCACCCCTGGCTGGAGATGGGTATCAACTCCCCGAATCATGGAGTCTCCTATGATCAGAAGTTTTTTGGATTTCTTTTGTGCTTGTTTAGTTTTGGTTCCTGATTTGGGTGAGTATTGTTGTGCTAGCTCCTGTGCCACAGTGTCCTGCTCTGCAGTGTCTTCTGCCTCTTTATTTGATTTCAGAGATAGAGGCAGATACCTGTTTGTAGTGTTTATATGGTTTTTGGAGGTAATGTGTTGGAGAGCAGAGAGTGATGGGGCACCTGATTTGCTCCTCCTAACCACCTGCCAACCTCCTGGACCAACTACCCTCTGCGGTCGAGGTTTTTCTGTTGGATGCTGGGGAAATGGCTGGTGGTTCTTATAATGTATTTCCTCTTCAATATGAAATTTGAGGCGTGCAATCTCTGCCCATGCTGCCCGGAGCTGAGACCTAAGATCTCCAAAGGCCCAGCATGTAGGACAGTGTCCTAAATCCTGTAAGACTGTCCTTCTGAAAATTGTTCCACAGTACCTGCAGTTAATGAAATCCATTCCAAATAAGTTGCTGGGTTTGTAACCTAGTCAGAGTAATTAGAAGGAAAAAAATGCAAGTAATTGTTTAATTGTGCTTTGTTTAACTTGTTATAACAAGTTAAATTACTATTACCCTGTAAATGAGATCACCTTGTGGAGGCCCCACTGATCCACTTTCCTGCTCTGCCACAGGAAATGTCACAACTGTGGTACCCTATAAAGGAGTGTAGTGTGGGGTGGTTGGGGATGGGGGTGGTGGCTGGGCCCTTCCCTGCCTAAAAGAAGAACCACGGACAAAAGAACAAGGAGGTAAGAGCAGAAACAATCAGTCAACAACAAATGCAGTAACCCTGAAAGCTTATCCTAATGTTAGATAAAACTGTAAAACCTGTAAAGCACCACCTGTAATAATTTCAGAGAAGATATACCCTGTAAGAAACACTTTGCTCCAGAGAAAAATAAAGCAGTAACAGAAGATATACCTTGCAAAGACAATTTGAATCAGAAGATTACAGCAGTAATCTGTTAGCACACACCTGTAGGCACACCTTGTAATAATGCAGAGAAGGTATACCAGCAACAACAATTTGAATCAGAGAAAAAATAAAGCAATGAAATGTTAGCAACAAACAGTAGCAATCCCTGTGAGTAAAAAATAAAAACACCACCACACAGTAAATCTGCTTAGCCAAACTAAGTCTTAATCCTTCTCCCTTGCTCTGGTAAGTTTCTCTACTCTGCCTTTCAAGCAGTCTTAGAAGGAAAGAGCTCAGGTGAAGCAGGTGCCTTGGCCAGCAAACCAAGTCTTCTACCTCCAAGATATCAACTAACCTGACTTTTTAACCCTTCTTTCTGTTGGAAATTACTGACAGTTTGCCAGCTCCACCCCCACATACACACCTAATCCTTTGGAAGAGCTGTGGGAGGAAAAGCAATTAGCTCCTTCAATGTGAGGAAGGAGACTGAAACACCTCTGAGACAACAAACCTTTTCAACAAACAAGAATAAAATAAAACACAGTGTCAAACAGTAATTTTGCTTAGCCCAATGATAATAAAGTCACAAAAATGTAAGCTCCACCTGTAATACAGTAATTTCAGAGAAGATATACCCTGTAAGAAACACTTTGCTCCAGAGAAAAATAAAGCAGTAACAAAAGATATACCTTGCAAAAGACAATTTGAATCAGAAGATTACAGCAGTAATCTGTATTCCGTTAGTTCATGTGGATTAGTAAACTGTTCCCTTTGCTTACTGAGGCACACATGGTGCAGCTGGAAACATGTATGAAGACAATCCCTTAAATATACGATGTGAGTGTGACTGCATGGATTTTCCTATTAGAATACCTTCGGAGTGTAGCATAGCTGTTCCTCCAAATACAGTGGAAAGGAGACGGTAGTCTGTAAGTCTGCCAAAGAGGGCGACACATCAATCTGACACTACCCTGCATTCTAAAGTACTTTCGGTGATACTGTATTTAAAACGCACACACAAATGCAGTTTTACCTTTGCATTGTCACAACTCTCATGTATCATCTCCACATTTGGGCTTTACAGTTATATGGGCGTTGTTGCCCCTGAATGCATTTGTCATTAGTATTGTCAGCTACCATGGAGCAATGGAGCACCATGGAAGTGTGGCGGCATCCATGGTCTGTAGATCCCATGGGGGGAAAACCGGAGCAGATGGGGAGGAAATAGGAGAACCAGACAAATAAGTAAAAAAACAGGAGATCCAGTCAAAAACCAGACAGGTGGCAACCTTAGCACATCCCTCTGAAGCCAGCGACCAGCTCAGCCCTCCTCTCTCCACCACTGCTGGCCGCTGACATCGGTATTCAGGAGTGCCACTGTATTGAATAGGCATGCCTATTCAATACAGCGGCACTCCTGAATACCACAGTCAGCGGCCGGCCGTGGTGGAGAGAGGAGGGCTGAGCCAGTCGCCTGCTCCAGGGGATGCAGCTTTTGGGGGCATACCGGAGGTGCACAGCTGGGTGGGGAACACTAGACTACCGGGAAATGTATTCTTTGGCTGCGGACAGGGGTTGGGATTTGTGCAGGGAGGTGGGAACCACTAGACTACCATGGAAATAAAACTAATATTACAAGGAAACGGGTCGGGAGTTATGCAGGGGGTGGAGGACCTCTAGACTGCCATGGAAATAAAACATATTACAAGGAAACAGGTTGGAAGGCATGCGGGGGTGGGGGACCACTAGACTACCAGTGATAGGTCTTGTATTTTACATGGCAGGGGGGTTGGGAATCATGGGGGGTGGTGCACCACCACATTACTGCCAGCTTTTTCCTGGCAGTATTTAGCGCTGCACTACAGGTCACACTAATGCCTGTAGTGCGGCTCTATACATTTAAATATACCGCACTGCTGGCATGCATGAGTGCTCTCCTGTCCACACCCCTGCATACCATTACCTATTAGCGTTGGCGTTACCACACAGCACCGGCACTAATAGGGCTTTTCAATATTGCAGTCTCATGCAAATCCAGCGCTATTCCAACACTATGGATTTGCGCTAGGTGCAACGGTATGAATATCTGGCCCTTAGTCTTTAATTCAAATCAATTCTCTCCAAATAACTGAGTCAAAAACTATAAAGCAGGGAAGGAAAAATTGGAAGGGGGGGTAGATGCACAGGGTAGATATGTTTTTAGTCAGCCATCATGAATTATTTCAACATTTCACCCTAAATTTAATTTGCTTTTAATGTGACAACAACGTTTTTAATTCTTTCTTGAAAATATTAATCATTATATAGTTTTCCTTAAAACTGCTTTAAATAAATCATTCTTAAAAGGCCATATACTCTAATCATCTAACGTAATGTGCTTCACATGTTCAAACATAAATCTACAAATCCCCTTAAAACTACTCTCAATTACATAAGTATTTAGATCTTTCTTTCATCACTATAATATTTGTTAAAATAGTTCTACTTAAATAAGTCTCTGAAACCCATGTGCTTCTGGCGCCTGGCGCATCATGCTTTGCTAGTACAACCACAAATCTGTTAAAGCCCTGTGAAAATGCTTTCAATTGATTAAAAGATTATATTTTTCATTCTCAAGCACTTTGATAAAACAATGTCTGTTACACATTACATTTGTTTGAATTTACTTGCCAAGGCTTCCTAAATTTAGATGCTACAGGGACAAGGTTTTACTATGTGAATCACACTTCACTTAACTCCACTGCATGTATCACTTGCTACCATTCCTTCCACAACATATAATGCTTGAACCCGTTGAACAGTACTTACAAACAGTGAAGGACTTTGCAAAGTGTGGTGTGTTCATTCCTCTCCTGAGGGCAGACTGGCAGAATCGGGCGCTTTGCTGGCCAAACCTCTTTATGTCAGGGAGAGGAGTCATGTGACAGCGTGAGAAACGTCATCAAAAGCATATCCAGCAATCTGCATAGGAAGGCTTGAACTACCTGTACGGTTGTATTTGGTGGCATGTAGACACATTAATATCACATTTTGGGCACTCTAGTGACCCTGAATGATCTGCCCTGGATTTCAATGTAAGATTTTTTCTCTTCTAATTGGATTGCAGCCAGTAAAATTATAGCTGCTCCCCTCTTTTTTCCACGAGGATGGGAGGATGCATAAATTTTGTAGTGATTTCCCCATTTTAAATTTGCATGTTCTGCCTCTGACAAGTGTGTTTCTTGTATAAGGTAAATATCTGATTTTTTTTGTTAAATATTGCATAAATCTTGCCTGCTTAATAGGATTGTTAAGTCCAATGATATTCTGCAAAAATATTTTTAGAGGTGTAATTGTTGTCATTGTGCTGCAGAAAGAGGAGCCAGTATCACCTGGGAAGAGACCTCCCTCCCAGCAACACCTTGCAGCATTTGAAGAAGGACCATGGAGCCTCCCCATACCTTCTGGTCATCTCCTGGGATCCTATGCAGTGTGCCAGATACAAGAAGGAAGGTTCCTACACAGGTCCTCCTCCAACATTTTTATCGAAATACCTGTTTTGTCCCATACAAGCTATTAAATCTGTTCCATTTCTGTACTTCTTCATGCATCTGTGTTTTTTTAAGTTATTAATGAATTAAAATTTCTGGTATTCATAAACCTACAGTATTACATAAGGTAAAAATATTCAACACAAAGAGCAACTACTTCAGTTTCTAATGACTCCAAATGGGAGTGCATCTACTAGAAAAGTGAAACTGTGTGGAGTCCACACCAAACAATTGCTGTAACTATATTCATAGTAGTTTCATGCACTTTAACTAAATTGGTATTCATACAGTTATTATTTAAAAATAATAACTGGTCAGCAATTTCTCTCAATGTACTGACCAGGTTAATATTTTCCATAACAACCGGCTGGTTGTTATGACATTCATGAGCCATGCCAGTCAAACTATGCTGCTGCCTCATTGGCCAATATTCTGTATGTGGGCAGAAATGTGGGAAGAAAAATTGCTGGTCTGTTATTATAAAAAATAAAAGATGGGGAGGGTGTTTCATATGAGAATTTAATTCACACCCTCATTGTGGGATGCTTTGATAAACCCCCCGGGCTTCACCCTCGCGGTTTATGTAGCATCCCACAACTCGGGTGTGCATTAAATTCTCATATCAAACCCTTCCCCATCCATTATTCTCTATTTAACAGTAGTATTATTATGTGCAAGCTGACTTCCATTGAGTAGGAGGAGGAGATTTTTTCCCAACTAAGATGCTCCAAGTGATGATGCCAACATTGGGTTTCATCTCTAGAGCAGGAGGTTACCCCAACTCCAGTGTTGGATTGGGCCTCCTGTTGACCAAGATGTCCCAACAGATTAATGTTTTCATTAACTGTACTATTGAACAAGTTCCCCGACCAAGTACTATTATATCCCTTGCCCCTATACACGTGCCAAGAATCTTCTCTGTTCTATTCAGATTAAGTTTTCCTGCCCATTTCGGATAGGTGTCTGTCTTTAAATCATAGAAAGTGGAATATGTTCTAACATAGTCAAGAGTTCTTGGTATAACTGGATTAAGGCATCCTGCTATTAACCAAAAATAAGGGATGGGCCTCTAAAAAATACAAACTTGCATTATGGGTCTAGGAAATTCTATAACCAGGGTTTTTAAATTCAGCAAGGCAAACAGCAAGCCTTCCTTCCATCTCCCCCTTCTTATATTCGGTAAATTCTGGCCTGGCTTAATCAACTAAATTTTCAACAACAGAATTCACTCAAGGTGGGGAGGTGGAAATACCTCTTTAATTTACTCTTATTCTAGACTCCCACCCCTTTCTAAAAATATTATTCATCCCATTTGAAGAAGCTGTATACTGTATTAATGTATTCCTTTACTGCTAAGTAGATTGGGTTAGTAGGCATTCATTTTCATGGATTGTGTCCAGATTGTCAGATCATACACAGCTGGATGCCTTTAGGAAGAACCTGTTATTATTATGGAAATGATCTACCAGTTCTTCTAAGGCTTCCTGGACTGTTTTTAAAGTACTTTAACAAAGGGTTCCTGGTGTTTAGTAATGGCTGTTACTTCCTTTCGAGCTGCAATCAGCCACAAGGTCAGGTAGGGCACACGCGAGAAGACAGAGGCAGAGATTCCCCCCGAGAGGGTAAATACCACTGGCTAAATTTAAAGAAGGCCCAGCATCCAAAGCAGAAGTCCCAATCCAATGACCCTACCCCTGGCCCCAGCAAAATCCAGTGAGCCAGAATTTACTTAGGTTGAGAACAGCAGGCAGAGAGCACCAAACAATACCTAGGCTATATGCACATTTAGACCCCCCTAGCCTGCAGCACACCCTCTGAGTCAAAGCCAGACCCCCCAAGCCACTCACTAACTAACCTGCTTCAGTGATGAAAAATTGTGTCAAGATTTTGTTCAGGAACAACTCAGGTTGCTGTTGAAGTATTCTGGCATTGTTGTAGTTGGGCCATTGCTCAATACAGGGAGATCTCGATATCTGCTGTTGTTGCTGTCTGCGAGAGGAGGAACGGGTCTGCCATCTTGGAGGTTGCAGTCAAGATGGGGGCCGAGAAGATGCTGACCTCAGTGCCATTGTTAAGATGCCCCTTTTACTCAAGTCCTCTTTTGCCTCCATTACACTGTGGTACATTTGCTGACTGTTCGGGTATTGTACCATCAGTTTTGCCAGATATGGCATTTTGAACTTAAGGTTCTTCTGGCGGAGCATAGAGAATAGGGGAACATATTCCCTTCTTTGCTTTTGAGTATGCGATGAATAATCATCATTAAAAAACACCCATTGTGTACCATATTTTAATGATTTTTTTTGCCAGGCAACTTGTAGCACTTTATCTTTAGTGACATAGTTTAGGAAGTGAGCTATAATCAACCTTGGTCTCACATCAGCTGCTGATGGTTTGGGGCCCAGTGCCCTATGCACACTTTCAATATGTCATAAAGGCTGCATCTAAATCCACAGCTATTCTGAGAAAACTGTCCAGAAATTGTATGATGACCCCCGTGAGATCCCATAGATTCTTATGTTTTGTTCTGCAGGGTCTATTCTCCGCTTCTTCCTGTCTTGACTGTATGGCTATTTGCATTTCTGCTACAGTACACATTGCTGCCTCCAGTTGGTCCAACTTAGTGGCTTTGTTGGAGGTCTGGTGATCTGCTTCTGTGACTCGTGACTGTAGGTTTGCCACATCAGATTTAATGTCTTTTAGAGAGTTTTTAACCTCTGATCATAAGGCTTCAGTTTGTTTAAAGATTGTCTCCAGTTTGATTTTCCCCATAGATTTTGAGCCTGGTTTGTCCTGGGGTTGCAAGTGCTGCCTAGTGGGAGTCAGTGCTGTATCGGCCTTGGATTCATTCATTTCAGAACCATCCATCTCCCCAAGTGCAGCTTGAAATTTCATTTTTGATGCTTTTGCCATCTGTTGTGTCAACTCTTACCCACTTTCTAATAGATATTTTTTTGTTTTTGTCTTAGATTCCAGCTCTTTTGGGGTTGTTTAGCAGGGGTTGACAGAGGAGCATGAACTTCAGGCTGCCATCGGTCCTGGTGACATCACCAAAAGTCAGGGGCATGAACACTTGATGGAAAAATCAAACTAAAATATTCAATAAGAATATCTGCCCATCCCATTTCATCCTCCATACTATCCTTATCCTTCCTCATTCTCTCAGTGCCTTCTCTCATCTTCTTTGTT
The DNA here is from genome assembly GCA_016271365.2 of Neoceratodus forsteri. Classification (NCBI taxonomy): domain Eukaryota; kingdom Metazoa; phylum Chordata; order Ceratodontiformes; family Ceratodontidae; genus Neoceratodus; species Neoceratodus forsteri. The sequence goes on along the minus strand of CM028132.1, from coordinate 235,201,115 downwards.
TTGCCAGATGTACCTTAAAAAAGTCTTATAATTATCCTTCATCCCCTCTGCTATCCTAGGTCCTGTGTTTGCCTTGGTTTCTTTGTTGAGTTTCTTGGCAATGTATAATTTTACATCATGTGTATCCCTTTTTTGCCTCAGTCATATCCCCATTTATAGACCCTATTTATTTATCTATATCTCTGAATTACACCTTTGAGCTTGTAGCTCACTTACAAAGGTCCCATGTCAATTTTACAGTACTGACAATAAACAACAGGCAATAAACATCAGGTGAGGGTAAGGGAATTTCAATAGAACAAAAATTTCTAAGTCTAGACAATTTTACAAAACTAATGAGTGAGTACAATTGCTGGAAATATGAAAACAAAACTGAGCTCAGTGAGGCAAGGATTTGTACCCTTTACCAGAAGGGTGGGGGGAGGGGAGGTAGGAGGTTGTGGAAGGAGGTTAAGATGAAGGAGGGCAGGGGCAGTTTGAATAGGGAGAAGAGGGTAGTGGAGAGGAGGGGGAGAAAAGAAGAGGGATGGTGCAGGAAGGGTGAGGGGAGGTGTGATGGGCAAGGATGGGGAGATGGTTGTCATGGGAAGAGAGAGGAATGGGGAGCAAGTGCTATTAGGCAGAGGTAGCCTTGTAGGAAAAAAGTGCATCTGCTATTTAAGCAGGGCATTTGTCACTGGGGATTGTTAAACTGAGCAGGAGCACTCCTTTAGACCTGTGAGGTGGGAGCGAAGGTCAGCCTTAAATGGACCTAATTTGGTCTCAGCAAGTAGATTCATCGGGAAGTAGTTGAGCAGATTTGGGGCATGGAATCTAAAGTATCACTGGTCTTGTGAAGTACGGAGGAATGGTACCTTAAAAGGGTTATGCTGTGTGCCTCAGGTATCCTTTATCTTAATGTTCACTGTTGCCTCACCTGGTCATTCAACTGTATGAGTTCCTTGTGTTTCTTCTTTTTCTGTTACTTTCTCTGTATGTCTCCTTAGCAACAGCCTCCCTCCGAAGCTCCCTAAGTGTGCCATCCTCAATGTAGCATTGGTTAAACCCCTCAAGTAGGATGTTGTAAGAGGAATTTACACTTGAGTCTTTAGCATTATTAGACAACATCTCTGGTGGTGTTCTAGGGCCAAGATACAATCAGGTCCATTGATGCTTGTGCTGAGGCCATTTTCTGTCATTTCACAGGCTCTTCAATGACATTGGTTTGTAAAAGGAGCACAATGCAGAGAAATACAGAGACGTGCACAATGGTGTGCTAGCTATGCACCCTGTCGAAAATATATCACTGTGCTACCGCCTATGGTCACCCAGGTGGCAACAATGCAGTGAAGGCAGTAACTCTCCCTGGATGAGATGTTCTAATCCTCCTCCCACATCAGACTCTCTGATGACCAGAGCTCATTACCGTACTCAGGTTGCTAACATCATGAGCAGTAGCCATACCGCTGCATCAATGGGCCAGCACACTTCTTCCTTTTTAACCTATTTTAGACATAGCTGTGTCCCCTCCAGTACAGCACCCTTAATTTAGACCAATTATTCACCACCCCATTTTGCTCCAATTTTGTCCTTCAGTCTAGCCTCAAGTATACCCACTATTCTGTTTAAGTCCTCAGATCTGAAGTTCAAGATCATGGCACTGGATTTTATTCACTGATCTTGTAAAATAATGATTAAATTCAGGGTGCCATGGTCACCCTGCCCTAGGGTGTCCTCCAACCTCATTTTATGTATATTGTCTTGATTAGTCAAGACAAGGTTCAGAATTGGCTCAGAAAGCAGTCCTGAAATGTATCTACAACCTTCTGACTTCTCAGGCTCTTGGTTGCTGAATTTTCCCAGCCTACATCGGGGAAATTTAAATCCTCCATGAGCACTATTTTGACTACATTCACTGTCTTCCTGATTTCTCATTCTCACATCTGCTCCATCTCTGAGAGTTGGTTAGGTGGTCTATTTACCAATTCCATCATTATACTTCTTCTGTCTACTTCTGTCACTTGATCTCAGTCAGATTCTACCTCTCCTCATTCTGTTATGGTCTTGTACTCTGCCATCTTGATAGAATCTCTTGTGAATACATTCACCCCACCCATTAGAATTCACCCATCCCTTCAGAAGATGACATAACCTGAGACTGTGAGGTCTCAGCTGTTATTCTTTCTGTATTGCCCATGTTTCTAAGATGGCTACTATATGTAACTCCTCTGCAGCCATTAGTGCCAGCAGTTCTGCCATACTGTTAATTAATCTTCTAATATTTTTACTTAAAGCCTTCCATGTCTACTTTTCCATCCTCCTAATCCCCTAGGTTTGGAAATGCCATGCCATTTGTGTTTAAAACTCAGGCTGCTACTGCAGCTGAAAGCATAGCAGCCAGTGTTTCTTCAGTTACATGTAAGCTGCCTAATTTACAAACTCTACACTGTGCCATTACTTCTTATCTGTCCTGGTGTCTGAGCCAATGGAGAACAGCTGAGAGGGGGCAGCTACCCTAGCAGAACGTCAGCTAGTAAGGAGAGTTAGAACTGTGTTTAAAAATCGTGCTGCTACTGAGCGAGCACAGTAGTGTGAGCATGAGTGGCATGAGTGCCACTCAGTAGAGAAATGTTAAACTGTTTGGCATTTTGCCTAGTGTGTGATATATTTAATCTGTTTACAGGCAGCAACAATTATATTTAGCAAGTGTTAAAAATATTTTGGAACCTTGAAAAGTAGTTGTTATTTGGGAAAAGTAACAGAAGGTTTTTAAAGTTCTGCCTCTGGTTCTAATGCCTCTGGAATGGTCACAGTATACCAATTAGCATCCTTTTGATAGTCTCTGATCATTGACATTGAAACCAGTGGTTGTTAGGTTTTTCTTTTTTGTTTTTAGCTTTTGGGTAACCTAGGACTCTGTTGAAGGAAAGGCAAAAGGGTTATGAAAATCAGTGTCTGAATATTACCAAGTCATTGGTGTGTCAAATTACCATGTCTCACAATCACATAATGGTTGCTAAAAAGATAATGACTAGAAACCATCAGAAATTGAATAAGGGGAAAAAAAGAAATGGGGCCATCATAAACTATTTTATCCTGTCTGGCCAATAGAAAATCAAGGAACATACATCTGCCTTAGAGAGGACTGTCTCTAATTTAGAGCAATCTGGTGTAAAAGATAATGAGGAACAATTTAGTAATTCTTTAGTGACCCAAATTAAAGTACTAGAGGTTTCAATAGTGGGAAAAACACAGAAAGGGGTGATAATAATGGGAAAACATTAAACAGAAAGTTTTTGTTTGAATCCCCATGGAAGGCTATTCATCCTAGTAATAAAGACAGAGTGAAGGAATTTAGGCAGGAAAAAATATCTCCACATGTTATTTATTTTGCATATCAAGGATAAGGGAGAACCAGCTACTCAGAATCTAGCATGCAATCAGGTGAGTTTGGTTAATGCTACTCCCCTGACATTAGTTCAAGGAGAAGGAATACATCATAGGGAATATAAGTCTTTTTTGTTCAATTTTGAGAATTTTATTTCTCCATATATACAACATCTGAGTGTGGACCCTCCATCTGAGGCTCCCCCAAAGGTCTCACACTTATGGCAGACAAAGGATCAGGAGGCGGTGAAAACATCTGATGAAAGGGTTGGAGTAAAAAGGGGGGAAAGGGGGATCCTTGAATACTGATAAATCTCAATTACCCTCAGTAGTAGAATCTTTCTTCAATCAGAATTTAGTTATAATGGGACTGGCAGAAATTAAAAGGGAAATAGGTCAGACAAATGATTTGATAAAGGGGGTGTTGGAAAGGATGCCACAAGGACAATAATTAACCAAGGGGGAGAAAAGTAAAAAAGAAGGGGAAAAAAACAAATAATAGATGAAAGATGGGATGACAGGAAAAAGGAAATTAAGCAAATTACAGAGGCTATAGGATATAAAGAGTGTAAAGATGAAGAGAAACACCAGAAAGACAGAAATAGGATCATAAAGTTAAAGTGTAATGGTAACAAGGATATAACAGTTAGGAAAGTTCAGAACTGTAGCCATGACCAGGGTCTATGACAGAAAGTTGGGCAGAATTTGGAGGAGTTACTAGATGCTGGAAAAGGACAAGGTAGGAAAAGCCCCATGGTGGAGAAAATGGAAAAAGTATGTAGTACCATAGTTTTAGGGGGAAAAGACACTGGGGTGTGGGTAAAGGTGGGGATAATCAACTTAAATTGAACAAAAAAGAAAGATTAATAAAACAGGGAAAACTACTTGCCACAGGCTTTATCAAAGGAATGCCTAAAGTCAGGAATGAGTCCCCTTTTACGTTAAAACTGATAGCATATAACCTCTGTAAAGGGGTTCTAGGAAATGCTTTTGAATGGACAGATTTGTTAACAGCATACAGATATTTAACAGGAGAAGAGAAAGGCTGGGTGTGTATTAAACTTAAAGGCCAGAAATTAGGGCAAAACTTTTAAGTCAAAAGGAAGATTTCAAGAAAATGGGTGTTAACTTGAATTATACAGTGGTAGGATTAGGAGAATTAAAGATTAACGAAAAGACTTATGTGAATCAAAGAAAAAGGGGAAACATATAGGAGTGGAAGTAGACATTCATAATGCTAAGCAGAAGAAACAAAGAATAACTAACTATCTACAGCCCATGGTTACCTTCCATTGATTTGGTAGCGAGATGGAAGGGGAGTTAGAGACTTATATTAGGGGGTGGAAGTGTAGGGGGTCCAAGAGTAATACAAGTGTTATTTTAGATACTAGTTCATTACTGGCTCCAGCAACTTCTTTTCTCCAATTCAAGATGCAAGCTTTAAAAAAAGGAATAAAGATGGGAAACATAGTGATGAGTTAGAAGGAAGGTGGGCTAGTATTACCCCCTGATAGACTTGGATTCCTCAGCATGAAAGAGAGAAAGTTTTGACATAGGTATAAAATAAGAAAATCACGATAAAAGGGAAATAAATATTTTGAGTTGGAATGTAGTTGGCCTTGAGGGGAAAACAGAAGATGCTCAATGGCTTCAGGAGATAAGGGAGTATCAGGTAGTGATGTCACAGGAAACATGGTTAGAAAGAATAGAGGCAAATATACTGAAAGGTTTTCTTGTACATTTTACTCCAGCTATAAGATCAACTAGGTATAGATATGCAAGTGGGGGTTTAGTTACGTTAATTTCAAAAGAAGGTTTTAGAAGTAAAGAGAAGATAGAAGAAAATAGTAGTTATATTATGGGAAGTATGCTGGGCAGTACAGAAAACCCCTCTTTAACTGGTGTAATATATATATATTTCAACAAGAGTTAATGGGGATGTGAAAAAATGGATATTCCCAGAATTGACACGTCTTATTGAGCAGGCAATGGAAAAATATGGTTCCAGTCCAATTTGTGTAATGGGCGATGTCAATGTGAGACTATCAGATAAGGTAGACATTTATACAAGTAAATGGGGAATTGATGATTTATTATCCATCCCAATTAGAGCTTCAAAGGATAAGAAATTGACTCTTAGAGGAAAGAAACTGCTCAATTTGGCTACAAATAATGGATTAAGAATATTGAACAGGAGAACAAAGCGGGCTTATGAGGTAATTATACCTTTCTACTAAAAAATGGTGGCTCAGTCATTGACATCGCCCTTGTTGATGTGTGGTCATTTAATAATGTCAAAAGATTCATAGTTTTGGAAAAATGGGAAAGTGACCATTTTCAAATAGTCATATCTATGGAGACAGGACAGAAATGACAATGGTGTTCTTTAAGGGAAAATCCTGATGCTGCAAATAAGCATATGATTGTAATGAATAAGAAAAAAATAAAGTGGGATCCTATTAGCCATACAAAGATAAATGAGTTACTGTCCAATAATATTATGATTAAAGAAAAGGTAGGACAAATTATCAAGATGGAAATTTATAAAGATAATAGCGACTGGACGCATATTTTGGAGTGTATTTTTGAGATCATAATTGAATCCTTAGGTAAAGAGGTTAGGGAGCGACAGCTTCAAGAGACAGTTATAAATAAAAGATGGAATGACAAAGAGTGTAGGAAATATAAAACATTAGTAATAAAAGCAGGAAGGTGTAGTAAAGGATTCCTTAAGGAGTGTATAAAGGAAGCCTAGTTAAGACTTAGGAAAGAATATAAGAGACTTTTAACAAGGAAAAAGGATCAGTTTAAAAAATGGTTATGGAGCAGTTTACAGGAGGCTATCAGAAGTAAGGACTGTAAGATGTTCTGGAATCAGGTAGCTTACAGTACAGATAATAGAAGTCTAATTATAGATGGGATAATTATGCCACAGGTATGGTATATGTACTAGAATAATTTATTTGGAAGTGAATTAAAAGAAAGGGAGGATGGTAAAAGTACGGATAGAGAGATAGAGCCCTGGAAGGAAAAGGATGGTAATAGAATGGAAAGAGAGATAGAGCCTTGGACGATGGGCATAGCAGAAGAAGTGGTCTTGGCAATAAATGAACAAAAACATAACAAAGTGCCTGGGCCACATGGCATACCGGCAGAAGTATTTAAAGCAAACCCGGAGTGGTGGACAAAGATTTTGGTCCTATTGTTTACACATATACTGTAAATAACAGCCTCCAGATGCCAAATAGTTGGAGTGAAGGTATAATTGTTCCCTTATTTATGAAAAGGGACAGAACAAATCCTATGTGTTACAGACCAATCACATTATTATGTGTTTCTATGAAGCTGTATACAAGAATTATCTTGCAGATTATAGAATCTTGGACAGTAGAACAGAAGATCCTGTCATTATGTCAGGCAGGGTTTAGAAAAACTTACATTACAGTAGATCATATATTTGTATTAAATTATCAGAGTCAAAAATATGTTGAGCATCATAAAGGACGTTTATATATGGCCTTCCTTGACATCCATGCAGCTTTCGAAAATATTAATAGAAAGATCCTGTGGGAAATATTAGAATATCCTAATATTGAAGGTAGGTTACTTTCAATATTGAGAATGTTACATGTGGATACCTCAGTGAGGATTAGGGCAACAAGATCTGGGTTACTGACAGATAAAGTGTATATAACTAGGGGTGTAAAATCAGGTGGTTTGCTGGCCCCACTACTGTTTGCTATATACAGTATATTGATATCCTGGTTAAGAAGTTAAAAAAGACTGATACACATAGTCCACGGATAAACAATCAAGCTATACAAGATTTATTGTATGTGGATGACATTGTTCTTTTATCTAGAACACCGATTGGACTAAAAAGAGCTTTAAATAGCACAGTTGAACATCTGGATTTTTTGCAATTAAAGTTAAATGTAATGAAGAGTAAAATGATGATTATGGGGAAATGGAAGGCAAAAATTAAAAAATGGTTTGTTAGAAACCTTGAGATCAAAAAAATAACAAGTTTTACCTATTTGGGAGTAACATTTAGTTCTAATGGAACATGGAAAAAATCATATGGAGAAAATTAAAGGAGCAGGGATAGAATCTGTAATTGCTATAAATAGATTCACAAATTGCTTTGGGGGTAATTCCTTCACAGCTATGAGAAGGGTTTTTGAAGCCAAAATAAATAGCCTGACTTTGTACTGTAGTGAAATATGGGGTTCTTCAGCTAATGTAAAGAACATAGAGAGGGTACAAAACTTTTTTATTAGACTCACACTGGGATTACCAAGGGATACCCCAACTGCAATACTAAGATTGGAAACTGGGATGGTTAGTTTGGAACAACTAATTCTTTATAGAAGTAGAGTTACTGGGAAAAGATAACGCAAATGGAAAACATGAGAGTGCAGAGGCAATGTTGGGAAGAAACTAAAAGATTGGATCTCAAGTATTCTTGGTTCAGTCATCTTAATTATAGGCTGAGACACCTGGGTATGATACCTATATGGCACCAAGAATAGAAGGAATTAGTAACTGGATATGTCAAAGATGTTAAGCAAAGAATAATGGATGTTTATTTCCAGAAAGATATGGAAAAAATAGGGGTTTTGCCTAGCATGAGAATTTATAAGAAAGAAAATATATGAGAAAACAGTGTATTATTTGAAAGTGGTAGAAAATAGAAATGATAGAATTTAATCCATCTGTTGAGGCTGGGGTTTATAAATAAGCAGAAGGCATGGAATAGTTTTGGGACTGGAACTAATGACAATGAAATTTTGTAAATGTGATATTAATGAAAGAAAAACAGTCATTCATTTATTGCCGTATTGCCCTTTATTGACACAGGAAAGAGGTAAATATATTTTACCCTTTATTAATGTTCATGATACGACAGAGGATAAAGTGGAGAAACACTTGTACTCAGATAAATAAGTTATTTATTATGCATTGCCTAAATTTGCACATAAGATATTTTTCATGCTGGATAAGTAGCATATAAGGGTGTTACTGAGTAATAATTGTATTTTAAGGTTCTTGTTTGTTTTTCATGATTTGTATATGATGAACTGTTGGTTTTATACATGCTTTTTTTTCTAATAAAAATCTAATCTAATCTAATCTAATGCCATTTACCATCATGGTCCCTTTCTTTATTTACTGCTGTGCTCCCATTCTTCCTAAATGTGCCTCTACTATCATCCTTCAAACTCTAGTCTCATGAAAGCTGGTGGAAGCCATGGCTTTTTCTTTGCCTCAGTATGTGTTCTTCTAATCCATCACTACACTAATCTTACCTTCTGTAGTTTAAAATCTTGATTTTCATGACTTCAACAGTACATAGTATCTGTCTCATTGCTATGGATCCCACCCTACTGAGGTACAGTCTATGCTTTGTGAACAGGTTGCAGTCATCCCAAAGGGACATCCTCTCTCCAGAATAATCAAATGCCTGCTCACCACATCACTTCTTTAGCCCCATTTTTTTGCCTTGCCTGTATCTGTTCTCACATGGCACTGGTAGCACTTCCAAGAAGGCAACCACATCTACAGCTGCCTTTAACTGACTGAACCTTTCCTCGTCCTTTTCTATAGTAAAACAAAATAAGTCACACCCACCTCCAATGCAGTGCACATTCGGTCAGCCAGGCTGAGATCAATGATGTGCACTAGCAGGAAACAGTGCAGAAATAGCAGTTTCTTCACACACAAATTATTTGCTACAGTAAGTTATTGCATTTTATTTAACCCCTTTAATGGCATTGCTTTGTAATAGAATACACTCGTGCAAAAGATCTGTCTATCTGTCTGTCTGCCTGTCTGTCTGTCTGTCTGTCTGTCTATCTATCTATCTATCTATCTATCTATCTATCTATCTATCTATCTATCTATCTATCTATCTAATCTAGCCACAGTATTTATCTATTTGTCTATAGGGTGCTACTATGTTAGTGCCTGTGTGTAAGGGTTAAGATAGTGTTTGTGTCAAAAATGAGCTTTTTGACAGCTTATGTCTCAGTGATCTTATCACTTATAATTGTGAAATTTGGGTGCACAGACTCAATCCTAGTGGCTAATGTTTTGGTTAGACAGACACAAATCAGTTTGCTGGTTCTTAGGAACAAATAATTATGGAATTTGTTGACAGAAAAGGACTGCTCGTCCCACTCAGTCTGCCCAGTTGGCCCCCGCCTTGCCTGCCTTCACAGACTCTAACTCGTGTCAGCTGCCCCTCCCTCCTATCTGTGTATTTACTAATGTCACCCTATGTCTATCTTATGCATATTGGAAGTTTCCTACTGTTATCTCCTTCACCACTTCTGCTGGCCGTCTGTTCCAGGCAACTATAAGTCTTACAATGAAATGGCACCTCTTCACATCACTCTCAAACTTCCCCTCCTGCCCCCACTTCATCACATGTCCTCTGATCATTATTCCTAAGGTTACAATGCTTTTTGGCAAAGTGGCCATAAGTCACTCCCTCCCTCCCTGTCCTCTGGAACAATGTGCAAAAAAAACCTATAAATTGTACTACCAGTGAAAATACCACACTTTAAAATCTTTTTGCAAGGGCATTTAAGGAATATTGCAACTGTTTTCACTAATTAATCACTATGGTACTCCTTCTGACAGTTAAACTCCCATTCCCATATGATCTTATCCATCGTAGGAATTGCATATTTTTTATTATGTGTTATTTATACATTGTATATATGTATCCCTCTTGTGTTCTAATGTATATCACCTGTATTTTGTAACCTAATTGAAGCACTGTATCTCTTGCCTTGTGTGCCTTGTATCATATTTCCTATTTTTGCATTGTATTTGTACCAGTATCTGACCCAGGTCCACCTAGTAAATGTGTTGTCTCAATGGTGTTTCACCGGATAAATAAAGATTGATTGATTTATTGCTTGATCCTGGTGCTCTTTTGCACAGATACCTCACATTCCTGGATTGGTGCTCCAACTTTCATTTCTGTGACATCGTGGGGTCAAGAGGGTGAGCAGGACAACAGGAGCCCTGCTCCCTAATGGCCACCTCAAAATCACCACCATTCTCTAGTCCTTGGGAGCCAGAGCGTGGGACTCAATTGATTTTTTGGCCCTCCCTTCCACTCCTCACCCACCCAATTATTAAGTAGTCTAACTTGATTGACATCTGGTGCCAAAGCTATAGCCACTGAAGGGGGTGACTGAATAAGGGCAGGACTTTCATTATTCTATTGTTCAACCAGTGCTGTCAATCACCTTACATAGCCATACTACACGGCCATTGCTAATTATCCTGTTTTCATAGCATCGTCCTAACTGCCATGCTGTGCTGTTACACTCAGTTGTTTTTTTATTTTTCCTTCCTGTTCTGTAGATCTTAAGTGTTAGTGACATTCTTATAGTAATATTGATAAGCAAAAATAATCATAGTCTACTGTGCTTGAATAAGATATGAAATAATTATACAATAGCAAGAAAGAATGCTTGATTGTGATTGGTCCATCTGGGACTGGACCCTGGATGCTATCCCAGCATAACAACCCCAGCTCTAGTCCCAGCACACTTATGACCACATTAAATGTAAAACAAAAGAGTCACTCCACAGCTGTTACTCAGTTCACCTTCACTGCTACTCGTTCCCAACTGAAGAAAAAGACGCATTTCTATGGCTTCACAATCCCTCCCTATCACAGAAGCAACCAAAACCCAGCCCAAAAATGTTAAACGTTCTCCAAAATCCCCTAAGTTATTTCTTTATTAATTGATTGATTCTTTGATAACCTCTGAGCAGTGCTGCTCCTTTACAGAGGTTCCACATCAAAATGGGTTACAGTATTGCAGTACAGAAAGCAGAACAAAGAATTACTTTTTGTTATTTAAAAAAAAAAACTATGGCAGTGCACCAGGTGACTTCCAACAAGTGAGAAAGTGAGTCTTTAAACAGTCACCTCGCACCTTTTTTCCTAACACTCGCTTGCAGGTTAAATAATTTCTGTCATTATATTTGATTTTGAAAGTCGCCCACCAAAAATCAAGTCAGTAAAAAACAATCTTTCGACCACCTCTTTGCCTCCTTTCCTTTTGCTCTACAACACGGTCACAGCAGCGGCACTGGGCAGGTGGCAGCAGCGGGGATGAGACATGAGCTCCAAACACTGGCTGCTGTTGCTGACTCCAATTATTGCCCCACTTTTAAAATCTCTCCACACACAAAACAACCCAACTAGAACACAAAGCGGTGGGGGAGCATACAAAAATTAAACCATATGGCAAACAAACAAGCAGATACAGGACACAAGAAAAATCCAGCTACTGGTCACACAGCTCCACCTACTGGTTAAACAGGGAAAATGAACTTATTTTTAAATAGATATTCTTCCACACACAAAAATGAACTAAAAAACTGTTAAAAAAATAGTTATTTTTATTTTTATTCTTCTATTTAAAGATTAGCCATTGTATAATAGGAATAATGCCCTCCAGGGTGGGTGGGTTGTATGCTAGGATAACATCCCTTCTCATATGTTGGACACCTTTGGTTCTGTGGCCTAAGGCCCAACCATCTGAGAAGGGATGCTATCCCAGCATAACACCCACCCTGTTGGGCATTATTCCATTAACAAAGACCTTGTCATTTAATATTCTTATGGAATTACTGGTAGGCATTATTTTACTCCCTAGCTGCAGCTTAGCAGGGCTGTGATATTACCCTGTCTATTCTATTTGGTTGTAATTGCAATCATGGAACTGTGGTGATAGTAGATTTTAAATATGACAACATCATTTAGACAGTTTTACACAAATGTTGATTTCTCTGCAGGAGTAACTTACTTACTATTGTCTCTGTGTTCTATACATCTTTGCTACCGTTGCTTCAGCACCTCCTTCTCTATCCAATCTCACACATCCACATCTCCATCCACTAACTCAACCCCTCCCCCAGTCTCCCATCTCTTTTCCTCATCCCTCCCCCACTCATTCTCTCCCCTAGCTTTATCCCTCACTCATCCACTCTACTCTACTCAACTCTCTCCCTACTCACCTTACCCCAACTCAACTTCTCCCTTAGTTCATCCCTCATTCATCCTCCTCAGTCTACACAGGTCTCTCTCTACTCACACCCTCATGCTCCCACCCTTCTCCCCCCCTCTACACTTTGTTCCTCACCACATATACACCCTCCTCTTTCTGTTTACTCTGATGTCCCTCCCACATACTACCTTTCCTTCCCTATTACCCTCCCTCTCCATCCATCCAACCACCTCCTCTACCCTTCCCTCCTCATGCTTGAATCCTCTGCTTTATTCTCCTTGGCCCCCCAGACAATTGATCCTCCCCTCTCCCAGCCTCCACTTAGCGTTACTCAGTTGCATACTGCCCTTGAACCATTCTCCACATACACACCCCTCCTCTCCCAATACTCTGCCTCGCAAACACATACCTATACCTACAAAGCTTCTCACCTTTTTGCTGCTACTAACGGCAGGTGATACAGAACCCAACCCAGGCCCCATGCACTCTTCCCCCACCAACCTTCCCAAAGGACTGAAAGTGGCTCACCACAACATCAGGAGCCTCCTCACCAAGCTTGACCTGGTACAGCCACTAATGATCAACCTTAAGCCAGTCATGTTAATCATCACAGAATCATGGCTTTCCTCAAAAATTTCAGATAGAAACATAGAAACATAGATGTTGACAGCAGATAAGGACTGCAAGGCTCATCCAGCCTGACCATTTCTTTTTCTATTTATTTATTTATTTATTTATTTATTTGTAAGAATCAGTTTACAACCTTTGAGCCAGAGGCTCGTTTCCAAAGGTACTTTGTCACATAAAGACATACATTATGTTTTTGGTTACATAGCATAGATTTGCAAAACAATAGGCATTCAACAGAGGCGCCACGTCACACTGTGGTCAGACAAATACAATTAGGTTACAGGGTACATGTAATTGATAACAGGTGTTACACAAGTTGGTATCAAGTGAGCAATCTAGTTGGTAAACACTGAAACAGCTGGCACTGGCAGGTTAAACATAGGCACGGTGTACAGGGAAGTGGTGGTGGGGATGGATAGGTGGAGAGCTGCCCGGAGGGCGTTGTCAAGAGAAGCAGAGGTGGAGGCTACTTTCAGAGACAGGAGCAGTTACGAGTGCTGATGATGTGGTTCCGCGAAGGGTGGTTTTGAACTTGGAGATGGTGGTGGCATTGGTGATGGGGGGCAGGGAGAGAGTTAAACCAGGTTGGGGCTCTATAGCAGAAGGACCTCTGGCAATGGCTGGTTCTTGATCTGGGGACCATTAGAGTGGTCTTGTTGGAAGACCGTGTTGCAATAGTGGGAGGGCTCTGGTGGATGGATGCCGTTACCCTGGGGGGGGGGAGAGCCCGAGTAGGGTCTTTTTTGTTAGGAGACAGGTTTGGTATCGGAGCCGTTCATCCAGGGTAAGCAGGTTAGCCTTGACATACAGCTGACAGGTGTGTGTGAGCCTGGGAGCACCAGTAATCAATCTGCAGGCTTTATTCAGGGTTAAGTGAATTTTGTTGAGTGCAGTGATGTCAGCAGCACCATAAACTGGTAGACCATAGTCTACAAGGGACAGAACGGATGATGTAACAGCAAGCTGGAGAGCATTTGGGGGAAGGCAGGTTCTATGGTGGAAGAGGATGCCAAGCCATGTGTTAGTGGTGGATGTTAGGGCGTCGATGTGGTTGTGAAATGTGAGGGCTGAGTCGAAGGTAACCCCAAGGTATTTGTAGCAGCAGACTTGTTCCAGTTGGAAGGATATAGAGTGGGTGGTTGCTAGCTTTGTTTTGGGGTTGGGAAAAGATCACAGCTTTGGTTTTATTAAGATTGATGACGAGTCTGCGCTCCTTAAACCAAGCCTCGGCAGTGTTGAAAGACTGCTGTAGGGAGTTCTGGAGGGAGATGGGATTGCGGTGGGTGGCAAAAAGGACAGTGTCGTCTGCATACAGTATAATTTTGAAGGGCATGCACTGGGCAGGGTGTTCAGATAGAGTGAGAAGAAAAGGGGGCCTAGGATGGAGCCTTGGGGGACCCCAGAGAGAATGGGATGGGTATCGGAGAGTGTGCTATTAATTTTTACACACTGAGATCGAGTCAAGATAGCTAGTGTACCATGCTAGGGGCCAGCTGAGAGACCAGTGTGGCAGAGTGCATTCAGCAGAAGTGGATGGGAGACGGTGTCGAAAGCCTTTGAGAGGTCGATGAACACTGCACCAGCTAGGAGCTGGTATCCAAGGAGGAGTGTAGAAAGTTGGAGAATTCAATAAGGGCAGTGCTGGTACTGTGACCAGCACGGAAGCCATGTTGCTCTGGGCATAAAATGTTATGTTTAGCCAGATAATCAGTAATTTGAATGGCCACAACTTTCTCCAGGGCTTTAGAGATGGGGGGGAGGATGGAGATTGGCCGGTAGTTGTTGGCCGATGACCTGTCGCCCCCTTTATGAATTGGTGTGATAATGGCTGTTTTCCAAGCTGTGGGAAATTGTCCCAGGCAGAGTGACTGGTTAATTAGGCTGGTGAGTGGGGCAAGGACTTCATCTAGTACCAGCCTGAGGATGCTGGGGTCCAGTGAGTCACTGCCAGGACTGTTGCCATTCAGAGCTTTGATTAGGATGGGTCTGGCTTCCCAGGTGGAAATCTTACGCAGGTGGAAGCTGGGGTGCTGGAGGACAGGGGGAGGTTGGTTGGGGGGAGGGTCAAAGAAATTACTAGGGAGGACTGAGATAAGGTCAGTGAAAGCGGTGTTGAACCAGTTAGCTATGGTGGCAGGCTCGGTGGAGGTAGTGCCATTTCTAGTGAGCTGGGATGGGGCAGGAGCAAGCTTTACCGTTAAGTTGCTTATATTATCCCAGAAAGTCCGGGCTGAGCCCCAGGAGGAGGTAAGGAGGCCTGGTAATGGTCTGCCTTGGCTTTCCTGATGGCTCATGAGCACTTATTCCGGGCTGCATTGTAGGCCTGCCTATCAGACAGACGACCCGTTTCAGTAGCAAGGTGCCAGAGGTTATCCCGGTTTCTAAGTAATTGTAGAAGGGCCGGGCTAACCCAGGGTGCATTCTGTTTTTTGGACCGGATTTTGGTGAAGGGTGCAAAGAGATCACAGGCCATGTTGAAGGTGTGAGTGAAGAAGGCGAGGGCAGTGTCAATGTCAGTTGCACGCTGAACGGGGGACCGGTTTATCTGGGTGAGGAGTACTTTAAGTTTTTTCAGCCCACCAGGGCGGAGGTGCCTGCTGAGGGTGGTCTGGGCTTTGGGTTTGGGATTTGGGACTGCCCAATGAAATAGGATAGGGGAGTGGTCACTTAGGGAGTCTGGGAGGACCTGGATGTTTTGGATTTTATGGGGTCGGTTAGTTATAATAACATCCAGAAGGGTGCTGGTACCTCTCTTAGGGTTAAGTCTCATGGGCTGGGTGACGAGTTGCGTCAGATCTTGGGCAGCAAATGAGTCTCTGATCGCGGATGAGGAGGGGGCTGAGCCAATTTACATTAAGGTCCCCCACTAGGATATGTTCCGCCTTATGGTGGAGGGTGGCCAGGTAGTCCGTTAAAGATACCAGGGCCAGGTGCTGGTTCTTTGGGGGAACGTAGGCTGTGATGAGATAGAGAGGGCTCCTAGAGGGGTCTGGGGTGAGTTTGAGGGTAAGAGCCTGGGCCCCATTTATAAGGGCAGGGGTGGGGAGTGCGTGCCCAGGTATTGTGTCCCTAGTGTAGATTGCACAGCCTCCCCCTCGTTTGCCTACTCGGTCCTCCCCGGTATAAGGTATAGCCTGGGAGGGAAACAAATGAGTCAGGGGTAGATTTGGACAGCCAGGTTTCAACCAGGGCTATGATGTCTGGTTGATGAGCCAAGGCCCAGCACTGTAGGGCGTCAAATTTCTTCAGCAGGCTGCATATGTTCATGGAGGCTACTTGAAGACCAGTGGGCTGGTGGGTGGGTGGGAGGGCAGGGCCTGGGTTGGGATGTATGTTCCCTGTTAGGGTAGAAGGAGGAGAAGTGCTCTGGTCAGAGGGAGGCAGATGGAGAGTTTATGCAGGGGCGATAGAATGAGGAAGGGTTTTGTTGCACAGGGGGGGTAGGGCAGCACAGGCAGAGAAGGCCTGTGTGATCAAGTGCAAGGAGCCGGGGAGGAAGGTAATGTCTGGAAGGGGTTTGAGGTGGAGGAGCATATGGGATGTGTGGAGGAGGAGGGAGGAGGGCAGTGGTAAGGAGGAGGGAAGACAGGAGGGTAGGTAGGAACACTGGAGTAGTGAGGCCGAGGGTTAATAGGGACACTAGGGTTGGTGGAAGGCAAAGGAAGGAGGAGGAGAAGAGATAGGCCGGTGAGCAGGGGATGCACATGCATAGTTGGAAAGGGTGGGGGAGCTGAAGTGAGGAAAGAATGGGGGGTACTAGGATGATAGAGGGGAGATAGTAGTGAGAGGTCACCTCTGAGCCTAGTTGCTGCTATGGTGTAGTGGCAGTGCAGGTGCCTGAGGTGCACAGAGTGTGCACCAGAGAGGTAAGGTGTACCTTATGAATGTGCCATCTGCCTTTGCTCTGTCAATGACCTATCTATTGATAAGCATCTGTATTGCTCCCTTGTGCCTATCACATGCCTGTTTGAAGCCCTGCACTGTATTAATATCCACCACTTCCTGATGTTGACCTTTCCATGCATCCACCACCCTTTCTGTGAAAAAAAACT
Source organism: Neoceratodus forsteri (assembly GCA_016271365.2). Taxonomy (NCBI): domain Eukaryota; kingdom Metazoa; phylum Chordata; order Ceratodontiformes; family Ceratodontidae; genus Neoceratodus; species Neoceratodus forsteri. The sequence continues at coordinate 235,184,029 of CM028132.1, read as the reverse complement.
TCTTCACATTACCCTTTAATCAGCTTCCCTCTAATTGCATGCTGTGTCTTCTTGTCCTGCTATTTTTCAATATATTGAAACATGTTAGACTCTTTCACCTTGTTAATGCCCTTAAGGTGTGTGAATGTTTCAATTATATCACCTCTCTCCCTTCTTTGCTCTAGGGTATGCATATTGAGCTCCGTTAATCTGTCCTCATATGTTTTCTGGTGCAGTCCCTGCATCATTTTGGTTGTCCTTCTCTGGACTGCTTCAATTTGGTTAATGTCCTTTTGAAGGTGCGGCCTCCAGTACTGCATGCAGTACTCCAGTTTGGGCCTAACCAGGGATTATTACCTCCCTCTTACGACATCTGATACCCCTACTAATACGCCCCAACATCCCTCTAGCCTTACGTACTGCTTTAGTGGTCTGCTTGGATGATTTCAGGTTATCTGTGATGATGATGTCCAAGTCTGTTTCTTCCCTTGTGACTGCCAGCAACTCCCCCTCCCAGCCTATAGGTGGTTTCAGGGTTTCTCTTCCCGATGTGCATGATCTTGCACTTCTTTGTGTTAAACCCCAGTTGCCACTCTTCTGACCATTTTACCAGTTTATCAGATCTCTTCTCATTCTGCCCACCCCATCTGGATCATTTACTCTGTTGCAGATCTTGATGTCATCTGCAAACAGACAAACCTTACTCTCCAGTCCATCTGCAACGTCACTGATGAAGATATTGAAGAGGACTGGTCCCAGGACTGATCCCCGAGGTACCCCACTTGTGAATTGCATCTCCTCTGACTGTATACCATTTACCACCACTCTCTGTTTTCTGCCCATTAACCAGTTTGTCACCCAGTTGACCAACTTCTGACCCACCCCAAGCCTACTCAGTTTACTAATCAATCATCTATGTGGAACAGTATTGAAAGCTTTGCTGAAGTAAAGGTAGGTGACATCAACTGCTTCCTCTTGGTCCACCACTCTGGTTACCCAGTCAAAGAAATCTATGAGATTAGTTTGACAGGACCTTCCTGTTGGAAACCCATAATGTCTTGGATCCTGTGCTCCTATGGATTCCAGGTGTTGCACTATCGTTTCCTTAAGGAGTGCCTCCATATTCTTGTCCACTACTGAGGTAAGACTGACTAGTCTGTAATTCTCTGCCTCCTCCCTGCTACCGCTCTTGTGGAGTGGGATCATATGAGCCCTTCTCCAGTATTCTGGGATGTCTTCTGTGCTTAAAGACTCACTAAACAGTTCTAATAATGGCTCTGCTTGTTCCACCCTTAGCTTCTTTAGTACCCTGGGATGTATGCTGTCAGGTCCCATTGCCTTGTCTATCCTGAGCTTATCAGGCTCTTGTAGGACCCTTTCTGTTGTGAAGGGACTAGTGCACACCTCCCTCCCCCCTGTGTCTTTGGTGCTGAGCTGTGGGCCCTGCTTTACCTTCTCTTTGGTAAATTATGAGCAGAAGTATCTATTTAGGATAAATGGTTTTATATGGTCCTCCTCCTCACATGCTCCCTTATCCCCTTTGATCTTAGCAATACCCCCTCTGGACTTTCTCCCTTCACTAATGTATCTATAGGAAGTTTTGTCACCTTCTTTTACTGTTCATGCTAGTGTTTTCTCAGTTTGGGCCTTTGTCTGCCTTACTGCCTTCCCTGCTTCCCTTAGGGAAGTTTGGTATGACTCCCTATCTTCATCCCGCTGCATTCCCTTATATTTCCTGAAGGCCAGCCTTTTGGCTCTGACCTTGTTTGCTACTGTTTTTAAGAACCAAAGTGGTTTCCTTCTTCTTCTGATTTAAAACCTATTTGGTGTGATTTAACTGGGGCTGTTTCTTTGAATTTGAGACCCGTATCTTCTAATTTCAAGCCTATTTTGATGTATTGTTGGTGAAGCTGTTTGAATTGGAGTCCTGTTTCTTTTGGTAACAAACCTATTTTGGGGGCTTTGAGTAGAATTGTGATTCATATTTGCTGGCTTCACTAGCTGAAAAGTTTAGTGCATAGTGGGGGAAGGGTGCTAATGGTCTGGCCAGATCTCACTCAGCTAGGGAGGCGGAGCTGAATCAGGTGTGGTGTCAGTTGCTTTGGCTTCTCAGAAGGAACTAGAATGGGACAGGGTCAGATCTGTTACAGTACAGTAGCTTATTCTTGTTGTTTTTACATTGTTTCATGTGGATTCTACTTGGTAGAAGGTTATTTCTTTGCTTTCTTACTACTTCTAAGGGGCTAGCAGGGTATTGTTTGGGGCTGTTGGAATTTTGAAATCTGTTTTGGTAGCTATAAGTGGGCTCATTTGTTTGATGTTTCACTGTGTTGAGCTGAATTTGTAAGAAGCCTATTTCTTCTGATTTAAAACCTATTTGGTGTGATTTAACTGGGGCTGTTTCTTTGAATTTGAGACCTATATCTTCTAATTTCAAGCCAATTTTGATGTGTTGTTGGTGAAGCTGTTTGAATTGGAGTCCTGTTTCTTTTGGTAGCAAACCTATTTAGGGGGCTTTGATTAGAATTGTGATTCATTTTTGCTGGCTTCACTAGCTGCAAAGTTTAGTGCATAGTGGGGGAAGGGTGCTAATGGTCTGTCTGGGGGCCTCAGATATCCGATTTTTCCTGGAAGACTTGGACTGGTCCCACCACCTCAACCCCTCACTCCACCAGCCCCTGATCAGTGATTTCTTTTATACCAGAGGTTCTGACATCACTTCCTCAAATGGGCAAAGGATATGCACCTGTCATAGCAGAAGCAGACATCCAGGAAAGGAACAGCAGCAAGTGAAGAGGTGACTGCTATCTCAGTGGAAGGGAAGTAACTGCAAATCTAGGAGCTTTCATTGTTACTTCTTTGCATTGCTATTGCATTGGGGAAAGGTGGAGTAGGAGTTTGAAGAAGGTTGTGCAATAGCTACTTAAAGTCTGTTTTTGAGTGTGGATAGAAATATAAAGGCAGTTGCTCAATCTATCTAAACGTGTACAACAAAGGGGGTAAGGGAAATTAAGAAAAGAATGTTTTGCACTGATAGAGGGGGATGGGGAGACTTGGGGGAGTGTTTGATATCCTGCATCTGGAAGGGTGGGGGGCACTGGTGGGCAACGACAGCAATGGGTAGGGTGGTAGGCTGCAACAACTGCGGTGCACCAATATTTAAAAAAATTGCCTGTAGTGTGGGAGGATGTTTAGTGTGCAACCACATAGAGAAACTTAGAAAGGAGATTGAGGGTCTGCAAGAGGAACTAAGACAGGCAAGGCAGATTGGGGGTGGGTTTAGCCCAATACTGGAGGGAGTAGGAAGAAGGGGAGATGAGGGAGGGAGATTTAAGCAAACAGTGGAGAGGAGAGGGTCAGAAGAAGGGAAGCAGAGACAAATGGGCCCAGGCCAGGAAGAATGATTGCCAGGGAAACCAGGTCAGGAGACAAAAGACAAATGGAAGGAGGAGATAGGGACTTGTGAAGGGAGGTGAAGAAGTGGCAAAAGTCATGGAGTGGAAAGGAGAGAACAGGTTACTACGAAGAGCGAGGGAGCAAGCATTTGTGAAGGGTCTTCAGAAAATAGTTTTGCACTGCTAGAGAGGAAGAAGGCGGAGGAGGGAAATTATGAAATTAGAGGAGTAATTGATAAATGCCTGGACCAAACTGGAGTGGGGGGAAGTTCTGCTGAGAGAATTGCAACAGGGGCAAAAGGGGGAAATAATATGCAGGAGGAAGAAGAGGAGCTGGATATGAGAGTGGGAGATGAATGGAAGCAAGCAGGGAGTAAGAGTGGTGGAATCTTAATGCTGGGGGACTCAATACTAAGAGGAGTAAGGTGTGGTAACAAGGGGGAGAGGCATAGTCACATTTGGGTGGAGGCCATGCCAGGAATGACTTTGGAAAGGGTGGGACAATCTGTTCTGAAATATGCTAGAAGGGGTAGGGACAAGCCTCATTTAATTATACATCTTGGGATGAATGACCTGGCTGACAAGATAGTAAATATACTCCAGAGGAGTTCTGAGGAACTAGGACAATTATGCGAGGGGGCAGGAAGATCAGTAACTTTTTCTGAGATACTTCCAATTGCCAAGGCAAGCACAAGAAGAAAGCTGAGAATAGAGGAATTTAGCGGATGGCTAAGAACCTGGTGTTGTGCTAAAGGTTATGGGCTGTTGGGGGGGGGGACCTGTGAGGACAGTAGTCTCTATGCCAAGGACAGACTACACTTGAGTGATGAGGGAAAGATGGTGTTGAAACAGAGAATGGAGGAGTACATAGGGGAAGTTGGGAATTTAAACTAGGAGAGGGGGGTGGCAATTGAGCAACAGACATGCAGAGACCACAGGTTGGGAAACCATATGAGCTTACACCCCATAACAGTGACAAGGGACAAATGGCAAGTACTATTGGTGATGCTAGTAAGGGAGGGCAGGATGGGGGGGAGGGTGGAGGGTGGTTACCCTTAATGCTAGGAGCCTCGGGAGGAAAACTGCAGAGTTACAGGTGCTCATGGCAGAGAGAGAGGTGGGCATTGCATCCATCACAGAAACAGGGGCCACCCAATACAATGACTTGAACCTGTCTGTACCAGGGTACAGGTTATTTCGTATTGACAGGGTGAAAGAGAAAGGAGGGCGTGTGGCACTATATGTGAAGGAAGGACTGAAGTGTGTAAGGGAGAAAGGGGAGGAGGGTAGTATGGAGCCAATTTGGATGCAAATTCAGGATTCCAAGAATAAGATTCTTAGAATGGGAGTGGTGTACAGGCCGCCACCTCAGACGGAGGAGTTAGACAGGGAATTAGCAGGACAGATCAGGAGGACCTGTGAGAAGGGTAGTGTGGTGATTGTGGGGGAGTTCAACATGCCAGGAGGGGACTGGAGTACTTTAACAACCAGGAACAGAAGAGAGCAAGTACTGCAGGATGCCTTCCAGGACAGCTTCCTGCTTCAAGGGGTCAGTGAACCAACCAGGTTAGGCAATACCCTTGATTTTGTGCTGGCAAATGGGGACTTTGTGAGAGAACTTACAGTGGAGGAATCGATGTCAGGGAGTGACCACCACTCAGTATGGCTCACATTGGATATGGGCAAGGAAGGAGTGGAATCTGACACAAGAGTGCTGGACTTCCAGAGGGCCAACTTTGGGAGGATGGGGGAAGTGGTAAAAGGGTACCAGGCCAGAATTCAATCTAATATGGACACTAACCAGAGGTGGGAGCTCATAAAGCTGGGGATAGTGGAGGCAACCAAAACCTGCTGCAAGGCCCAGAGCAAGAAGGCTAGGGCTAAGAAACTGAGCTGGTTGAGCAAGGAGGTCATGGAAAAGGTAAGGAGGAAAAGAGCTGCCTTTAGGAAGTACAAGAAAACAGGAAGGGGGAGGACAGGGAGGAGTACTTGACGGAATCAAAGGAGGTGACACGGGCAGTAAGAGGAGGCAAGGCATCTATGGAATTCAGGCTGGCACAAGGCATTAAGAAGGGGGAGAAGGACTTCTTTAGGTACATCAGGGGAAAAAAGGAGCTGTAAGAACCACATAGTAAGGATTAGGAAGGGGGGTTGGGTGGAAGCAGGTTGCGATAAGGCAGAAGCACTAAATGAGTACTTCTGCTCAGTATTTACTAAAGAGAAGAGTGGCGTGACACCCAAGGGGGGAGAAATGGCAGAAACGGGGGGGAAGGGGTGACAGATGGGGAAATCGTGGAGGGCAGAGTTCGGGAGGGTTTGATGGCACTGAGGCTGGACAAGGTGCCAGGCCCAGATGGCATCCACCCCAGGGTACTGAAGGAGCTGGCAGACCTATTTAATGCCTCACTACATTCAGGGTGTGTACCTCAGGACTGGAGGATGGCTCATATGGTGCACCTCCACAAGAGTGGCCCCAAGGATGAACTGGGAAACTACAGACCAGTGAGCCTCACATCCATTGTGGGTAAGCTAATGGAGACTATCCTGAAGGAGAGGCTGGTGACCCTCCTAGAGGCCAAAGGACTACAGGACAGCAGACATCATGGCTTCATATGGGGCAGATCCTGCCAAACCAACCTGGTGGAGTTCTATGACTGGGTAACTAGGCAACTGGACAGGGACCATGCAATGGATGTCCTGCATCTGGACTTCAGTAAGGCATTCGACTCGGTGCCACATGGAAGGCTAGAAAGTAAGTTAGTAGGGACAGGGGCGGGTACAAAGCTGGTGAGATGGGTAGGAAACTGGCTTCAGGGAAGGCAACAGAGGGTGGTGGTGGGTGTGGAGCTCTCACACCTAAGGTTAGTGACGAGCAGTGTTCCACAGGACTCGGTGCTGGTACCAGTGTTGTTTGGGATATTCATTGCGGATATATCATTGGACATCAAGAGCAAGATCAGTCTGTTTGCTGATGATACCAAGGTAGGAGCGGTGGTGAATGATCTAGGGGGATGGCAGGGGTTGCAGGATGATCTGGCATAGCTTGAAACCTGGTCAGACACCTGGCAACTGGGGATTAATGCCAAAAAGTGCAAGGTGCTACATTTTGGGATGAAGAACCCAAGGAGGAGTTACCAGCTGGGGGGAGTGCAGCTAGCCCAGACAGAGGAGGAGGAGGAGGAGAAGGATCTGGGTGTGCTCATTACAGGGTCAATGAACAACTTGGCACAATATAGGAAGGCAGCTGCAAAGGCCAACAAAATGCTGGGTTGTATTGCAAGGGGTATATCCTCAAGTAGGGAGGAGGTGATTCTGCCACTGTATAGGTCATTAGTTTGACCACACCTGGAGTACTGCATGCAGTACTGGCAGCCGTATCTGAAAAGGGACATTATGTTACTGGAAGGGGTGCAGCGCAGGGTGACAAAGATTATCAAGGGGCTGGGGGACTTATCATACAAGATGAGGCTGAGGGAGTTGAACATGTACTCACTGGAGGAGAGGAGAGGAGATGAGGGACAGTGGGGACATGATTGAAACCTTTAAGTGCATGAAAGGAATAAACAAGACAGGTAGAGAGGGGCTGTTCAAAGTTAGGGAGGGGAGGGACACCAGGGGACATGATATGAGACTGGAGGGAGGTAGGTTCAGAAGGGAGATGAGGGGACACTTTTTTACAGAGAGGGTGGTGGCTGGGTGGAATGCATTACCTGCAGAAGTGGTATCCAGTAGAACAGTGGACTGTTCAAAAGGGGATGGGACAGGGCAAGGGGGAGGGCTAATGAAGGGAACGGGTGGAAGGGAGGGGCAGCTGCAGAATAAGGGGTGCTAGCTGCACATTCGAGCAGACTTGATAGACCTCTAGGCCTTTACCTGCTGGCAAATTTTATATGTTCATATGTTCTTTTGTACTTCTTTTTCTCTCTAACACAATGGGATGTTGCTTCAAGTATTGCATCCTTAATGCTTGCCCACTTTGCCTGTATCCCCTCCCCTGTATTTCATTTTGCCAGGACTAGTTTAACTCTGTTGGCCATCTTATCAAAGTCAGCTCTTTTGAAGTCCCATATTTTTGCCTTGGAATGCGATGAGATTCTGCCATCTCCATCCCTGAATACTCCCTCTCCCCTCAGGATCATGCAAGCAGGGGCAGTGGGGTGGCCATATACCTCTGCTTGTCTATCAAATTCACCCCCATACTCACATCTCTTCCCCTTCTGTCTATGAACTATTGCTCTTAAAACTCTCCCTCTTAATCTTTGTGGACAGTGTCTGTTGCTGCCAAGGCATCCCCTCCTCCTCAATCCACAACCTCATGTCAACTCTTACTACCTACATCCTTGGGTATTTTAATTTAAATTTGCTCTCCACCACTCAGTCCAAATTTTGTAACAACATCACATCCCTCAACCTTACACAGTTGTTCACAGAACCAACCTGCCTAATCCACAAATCCTTCATGCATACCCTTCTGGACTGGGCACTTGCCTGGCACCCTCACTGGGTAATTGCTCTGGGAATCCTACCTGATGCAATCATTGATCACCACATGGTTTATTGTGTGAGTAAAATTCATTGTATGAAAGCACCTGAAAATATCCTCTTGATCCATTCCTTAAGGTCCTTGGACATGTATTCCTTCCACAAAGATTTAACAAAAACTGACTGGTCTCCCATGTCCACTGCCTTTTCAGTTGATTCTGCCCTCAGTTACTTTAAGACCAAGTTCTTAAAGATCTGGGATCAGTACAGTACCATCAGAAAAACCAAGGTTAGAGGCTCCCACTTCCCTTGGGTGTCAGCTGAACTGATAATCCAGTCTGCAAGCATGCAATGTAGCATGGAAGGTGCCTAACACCTCATGCTTCCATGTGGATCTACTTAAGTACCATGCCCTCAGAAATGCTTGCACCAGGGCCATCAGACTAGCCAAATCTGAATATTTCTCATCCACCTTTCACAATAACAATAACTGACCTTCTGTGTTCTAGAAGGTCATTCACACCCTAGTCTCCCCTCTGCTCAGTCGCTTGTCCCAGTCCTGAAGGTTGGGGACACCACTATTTCAACCGCCCCCCCAGTGTTGCTTCAGAATTCAACACTTTCTTCACCACCTGTGCATCTTCCCTTCTTTCCTCCTCCTTCCCCCCAGGCACACCCACTTCACCAGTCCTATTTATTTTATTTATTTATTAAGGTCTTGGATAACACCTGTGAGCGTATGTTCTTTTGTAGGTTCCACGTCAATTAACAGAACATTGTAAAGTACAACAAATTATACATTTACAGAGATGTACAGTAAGTTACAAGAGGATTGGTACATGGAAGACACTGCTGAGGCATTGCACAATGTATGCCTATGTCAAAGAGTTCTAACATACTCAGACAAGATAGTTACAGAGTAGGTAACAGACAAAAGGTGATGGAGTGGAGGGAGGGGGGAGGGAGGGGTATGTCCTGAGATAGGGAGGGGTGGACAACTGGGGGGTGCAGAGAAGTGCTGGGGTTGGTAGGTGCCCCCTTGGATCAAGAGGTATGTCTAAGTGCTGCAGCTGGTCTGCAGCGAGGGATTAGCAGTAGCTATTGCAAGTGCCCATAGTAATGAGATGCAGACTTGGATAATGTTTGAAAGCACCAATAGTCAGCTGAAACAGTCACAGTTGTCCTCAGCAGTGAGGTGCTGATGAAGTTTTCGCTTGAAGGCACCAATGGTTGCGACTCCAAAGATGGCTGGTGGTAAGGCATTGGTCCAGCTGGGTGCATGGTAAGAGAATGCATGTTGTGCCAGTGCAGTGCGACATCTAGGTTCACTAAAAATTTGACTGTTGGAGCTTCTGGTCAGTCTAGCACTCACATGATGCATGAGCAGGCTCTGAACTTTAGTTAGCAGCACATTTAGTGAGGCTTTTTTAGCACAAAGGCAGGTTTGGTATTTAATTCTGTTCTTCAGTTGGAGTCAGTCTGCCTGAGCATAGAGTTCACAGGTGTGCATGAGACTTGCAGCACCTTTGAGGAGGCAGCAGACCTTATGTAGGGCTAGGGAGATGCGTTGCAGGGCAGTGTTCATTGCTGACCCATATATGGCCAGGCCATAATTAATGAGGGAGACTGCTGAACTATTGATGGCCAGGTTCAGGGCTTCACATGTTAGGCTATGCTTGTGGTGGTAGAGTATCCTGATTCTGGAGTTGATGGACTTTGCTGTGCTATCTATGTGCTGGGCATAGGACGGGGGGAGTCAGTTTTGATATCCAGGTACTTAGAGTGCTGCATGAGGTTCAGTATGTCGTCACTGTCATTCACGATGGTCAGGGGGAAGGTCTTGTGCTTACTAAGGGAGCAGGAGTAGATCATGGTCTTTGATTTTTTATAGTTGAGCACTAGTCTGTGTTCCTCAAATCAAGTTTCAGTGGAGGAGAAACCTAGTTGGAGATCTGCTTGTAGCTGCTCAGGGTGAGGGTTGCTGGTGGAAATGACCATGTCATCAGCATACAGTAGCATATGACTAGGGCTGGAGCCTGGGAGTTTGTTGAGGAAGATACTGAATAATAAGGGCCCCAGGATTGATCTCTGAGGGACCTCTGAGCGGACCTGCCTGCTATCGGAGATGACACCCCCTATCTTGACCCACTGAGAGTGATTGCAGAGATAGCTGTTGAACCATTGAACTGTACCTGGAGTGAGTCCAGTGTCTGTTTGTTGCTCAAGAAGAAGCAAATGATGGACCGTATCAAATGCTTTTGATAGGAAGATAAATGAGCCCCAACCAACTTCCCATGGTCTAAGGCATGGTGGATGAAGCCAATAAATTCTAGCAGAGCCATGATAGTGCTGTGCCCTGCCCGGAACCCATGCTGTTCCAGGCTGAGGAGTTGGTGCCGGTTCAGATACTCCACCAGCTGGTCTGCCACAATCCATTCAAGCACTTTGGAGAGTGTTATGAGTATGGAGATTGGCCTCTAGTTGCTATGCCATGCCCAGTCCCCAAATTTGTGGACTGGGGTCACAGTCATGGATTTCCATCACTGGGGTAACTGGGAAAGGTGGAGGGATAGGTTAATTATTGAAGTCAGAGGGTTTAGAACTTCATCGAGGGTCAGGGCAACATATTTAAGGTCCAGGCTGTCCCTGCTGTGCCTTGATTTGCCCAGTACCTTCTCCAGGTATTTTCTGGCTTCAGATGTGGAAACATCTTTAAAATAAAATAATGGAAAGTTGCTGGCTGGAGTTAGTTTACCATCAGGATCTTTCTGGGGAGGGATTGAAGTAGTCTGCTGGAAGTACTCCACTTAAATCTGTGAAACCATTGTTCAGTGAGTTTGCTATGTGTAGACAGTCCAGGGAAGGCACATCATCGACCATGAGCATAGCTGGGGCTGTTTTAGGGACCTTGCCCATTATATTGCTGAGGTTGTCCAAGAAGGACTTGTTTCTGTTCCTGGAGTGGGAAAGGGCTTCTTTATAATACGAGCTTTTGGCAAGTCAGATGGCCTTCGTACACTAGTTTCTAGCTTTTTTATACAGTTGAATGTTGGCAGGCATACCATGTGCTCACGCCTTTTGCCATAGTTGGTCTCTAGCACTAAGCTGACGTAGGAGGTCTGAAGTAATCCAGAGGTTGCAGGGTATATTCAATTTTCTTGTTTTCACAGGGGTGTGCTTATCACAAGCAGCAGTGAATTTCATAATGAAGCAGTCGAGTGCATCATCTTCATCCTTGGCTCCATGAAGGTCAGACCAATCAAGGCAGCGCAGTTCCACTTTCGGTTAAGGCAGGTGCCCTTTAAGAAGCACATGGCTGGTTATAGTTCTGGGTGGTGGTTTGCAGAAGTTGTTGGTTCAGGTGCATATCATGGGGGAGTGATCATTCAGGGAATCAGAGAGGACAGTGGAGTTGGAAATATGTGCTGATTGGTTTGGGAGAGGCCAGTCCAGTAGGGAGCTGGTACCCACTTTGTAATTGATTCTTGCTGGAGTCTCAACCATTTGGGAGAAGTGGATAGCAGTTAAAGTGCCCCTCAAAGTGGCAGCAGCAGGTGAGAGACAGTTGATGTTGAAGTCCCCGAGTAACACAATTTCAGAGTTTAGGCTGAGGGTACTGACAAAGTCCACCAGGTTACTGATTCCTGATGCTGTTGTTTTGGGTGAGATGTAGACTGTGAGTATTGTAAGTGCCTTGTTGTGAGCTCCCAGTAGGAGATTAATGGGCAAGATTTGCAGGTTTGCACTATGGCTTGGGGTGGGGGTAGGACATGCCCGTGAAGAGAATCCTTGATATAGACAACACAGCCATCTCCTCTTTTCGAGAGCCAATCTTGTCTGAATAGGGTGTACCTGAGCAGTGTAATAGCAGTGACTGGTATTTTAGGTGATAGTCATGTTTCCACAACCGAGAGGTTATTGGGGTTGTGCTGGGTAACCCATACTCTAAGATTGTCCAATTTGGGAAGTAGGCTGCAGATATTAATTGCAGCCAGCGTGAGCCCTGCTGCTTTTTGAGGTGGCATGTTGTGAGTATGAGTTGGTCTCTGGTGGGTAGCAGGTTATGGTGGACCGGGGTTAAGGTAAATATTACCAGAGAGCAGCAATAATTAAAAAAAGCCATTTTACAGAGGTACAATTTTTGTTGCTTGTTGCTGGCTTTATGTAGTTTTAGTTTGTTGGTATGCCAGGTACATCTGTTTGGAATGCTGAAAATCCCTGAGAGGAGAGCAAGTTGGGGCATCCAGCCAGTGTGTTGAAATAAAATACCCCATCTGGTGCATGTTGGCAGAACCCACAGTAAGTAAGAGAACTCATTGCTTAGTGATATAGTTATGGAACTATAAACTGAAAGTGAGTTGCCAAATGGAACAGGTATTAATATTGAAAGAGGCTTGAAAGTGGTAAGTTCTGAAATGGTTAGCAGAGAGAGAGAGCAGAAACACACCTCTCAGCATTAAATCACCAATACAGGTCATGTTTGGCGAACAGAAAAAGGAATGACTAGAACATAATCTTTATTTTATTTATTTATTATAGATTCAGAGAGTACCTTAGAGTCACAGACTCTTTTACAAAGGTTCCACGTCACATAGGTTATGCACAGACAGACATTACAGCAATTGAACTCAGAGAAAGATACAGTTTACAAGGACTCAGCCTGGCTAACATTCAAAATACTTGGGTTACTTAATAGAGTAATTACACAGTACACATAAGATGTAGATATATTATAACGTATGAATGACATGGGGTAGTCACTAAGAGAAGAAGCAGGCCAGTGGCCATTGTAAAAGATTAAGGAGGAGGCAGAGGACAGGGTTCAGTTGCGGTTACAGTTATTTGAAGACAGGAGGTGGGCCCTAATGAGGGTTTTAAATTGTTGAAGTTTTCATTCATTTGCCAGGGTAGAGGGAAGGCCCTCTAGCTGAAAGACCTTCGGAACTGAGAGGTACAGCTGGAGGAAATCGAGAAGATATGGTGGACTGAGCTAGCAGTATACTTAACCTTAATGTTTGGGTGGATTAAAGGGATGAGTCCAGAGGGGGAGAGGCCTAGGCTGATTTTTTTTAGCCAGCAAACATGTGTGGAACCTAATCCTGTTGTCGAGATTAAGCCAGTTGGTAGCACTATAAAGTGAGCAGGTATGTGTAAGACAGTCACAGCCTAATACGACACGGCAAGCTTTGTTTAGGGAGATACGGAGTCTAGCTAGGGATGAGGTGCTTGCCACCCCATATATCGATAAGCTATAGTCTAGCAGAGAGGGGACCGAGGAGGAGGAGACAGCAAGCTTGAGGGACTCAGGAGTAAAGCAGTGCTTGAAGTGGTGCAGAAGCCCCAACCAGATATTAAGGGCCTTGAATAGGTGGTGAATGTGCTCGTGGAAGTTAAGACCTGGGTCCAAGGTGATGCCCAGGTATTTAAAGGAGTCCACCTGCTCCTAAGGGGTCTGATTTGAAGTTAGAACTTGTGGGCAGAGCACCTTTCTAGTGTTCTGCGAGTGTGAGAATAGCATTTCTTTGTATTTTTTTATAGTTAAGAATAAGGCATAGCACAGTGAACCAGCTTTCAGCACAGCTGAAAGAGGACTGAAGGGAGTGGTGAAGTTGCATAGGGTCAGGGCTGGAGGAGAAAATTACTGAATCGTCCGTGTGTAGTAATAGATTGCCAGGGCAGGACTCAGGCAGGGAGTTGAGGAAGAGGCTAAAAAGTAGCGGCCCCAAAATGGACCCTTAGGGACACCAGAGAGGACAGGTAGTCTATTAGAAACTGTGTTACCAGTTTCGACCTGTTGATACCAGTTCGAGAGGTAGTCAGAGAACCACCCCGAGGCATCCCTGGAGAGACTCAAATTGGTCAATATGGTTAGTAGGAGGGAGTGGTTCACGGTGTTGAACGCCTTTGTGAGGTCAATGAAGACAGCACTAGTGATGTGCCCTTTATCCATTGCAGAGTGTATGTGTGTGGTAAATTCGAGAAGGGCAGTGGTAGTGCTATGTTCCTTGTGAAAACCATGTTGCTGCTTGCAGAGAAAGTTGTATTTGTTGAGGTGCTCCGTGAGCTGATCAGCTACAATCCACTCTAATGCCTTGGGGAGGGAAAATGGATATGGGGCGATAATTATTTGTATTGGAACGATACCCACCTTTAAATATTGGTGTGATGGAGGCAGATTTCCACATTGAGGGGAATTTACCTAGGTATAGGGAGCAGTTTAAGATGTGAGTAAGGGGGCAGAGAACCACATTAAGTGCGAGACAAAGGAGCTTCAAGTCTAGAGAGTTGGAGCTGTATGAGGAGTGGCTAAGGGCTGTTTTTAGGTACGGCTCAGCAGTCTTACTAGTGATACAGTGCAGGTAAAAGGTGGGAGCTGCAGGAGGGGGAGTTGGGGCATTAGCTGCCGGAAGATTAAAGAAGTTAGGTGGGAGAACACTACTAAGGTTAGTGAAGGCATTATTGAAGGCTGTAGTGATACGGGAAGGGTCAGTGGTCAATGACCCATCAACCATGACCTACCTCGGAACTGGGGTGGGGTCCTTACCACAGATTTCCTTAATGTTGTTCCAGAACTTGCATCCAGAGCCCCAAGAGGAAGTTAATGAGGATTTATAATACTCCGATTTAGCTTTGCAAATGGCCCAAGTGCACTTATTCCGAGCCTCTCTGTACTTATGCCTGTCAGGCGGGAGGCCAGACTCTATGGAGCATTGCCACAATGAATCTCTTGCCTGCAACAAGGCCATGAGGTGATCAGAGATCCAGGCCACATGATTGACAGTAGGGTATAAAAGATGTTATCTGCTGCCACTGGAGGAGTTGTACTATCACCAAAAGAGGAAAAGGGGGAGTCCCTTTAAGGGGAGATGACCGAATTAGATATTCACTACGCTCAGGGAATGGGTGGGAATAATTGTTGATGCAGGAGCATTTAATGAAGGTTGGGGGTGGGGGAAAGCATGGGGGAGAAAATTTCAGTTTACAACAAGTGCCAGAGCAGAGTCTCAGGACACGAAACAATTTTAAATTCTTATCCAAGTGGTGCAGGTATTGTAGCAGACTATGGGATGCTTGCTACAGTGCAAGCTGTCCAATCGCAACAACGTGTTGGACTCCGGCTGAAGCTCCAAGAATATTCTGTACCTGGCAGTGGTATTCAGAGGGCTGGCAGCCGGGACATGGAGAGTGGCAGCCTGGTCGGAGTCGCCGGGACATCCATGTAGCCCTCTCAGTGCTGGGCTACTGGAGCAGGATACAGCGGAGGCTCTGATGCAGCAATTAGGTTGCAGGCAGTCAGGAGATCAAGGGCCGGTGTCACCGTACAGCCTGCTCAGGGCAGTTAAGCTGAAAGACAGATCAGAGGCAGGGAGTTAAATTCAGACAGGATCGAGGAGGGCTAAAGAGGCTGGGCAAGCAAGGACACAATAGAGGCAGAGGACTAGCTGCATTCAGCTTGTATAATGAATAGGTGCTAACAAGGGGCATAGCACAGGACATAGGGAGATGATTACCGGGGGTGGTAGGCCAGTTTCAGTGGCACTGGGGGTGAAACAGGCAGAGAATACAGAGCTGGGGGGGGGTGGAGGAGGGAGAAGGTGAGAGATGAAAAGAAGGAAGAGAAGGTCAGGGTTAGGAAGCTCAGGCAGAGAAATGCCAAGCCCTGGAATTAATGCAGTAATTGTGATTAACAGAATACCTTTGTTAGCAGCATTTATTAGATTTAACTATGTTCCTAGCTATGAACTTAATTTATAATAGTTCCTAGTTTATCACTGTAATGCAAGCAAGTATAGTAGCAGCATTTATCAAATTTAAATATATTCCTAGTTTTGAACTTAAGTTATAGTTATTCCTAGTTTAACACTGTAAGGAAAGCAAATACAGCAGATCAGTCTACAATTCCTGAAATTAAGAAAAAATGGCTATCAAGTGTGGGGAGTTAATAAGTTTAAAATCCTCATTAAAGAAGACTATGAGGCTAGCAAATGCATTACAAAAAACTAGCAGACAACAATAACTGCAAATTTCAGTTTACAACAAGTGCCAGAGCAGAGTCTCAGGTCACGCTACAAGTGTAAATTACTGTCCAAGTGGTGTGGGTATTGTAGCAGGGTATGGGATACTTGCTCTAGTGCAAGCTGTCCAATTGCAACAGCGGGTTGGACTCTGGCTGAAGCTCCAAGAATATTGTGTATCTGGTAGTGGTGCTTGGAGGGCTGGCAGCAGGAAAATGAAGAGTGGCAGCCTGGTCAGAGTCACAGGGATGTCCGTGAAGCCCTCTCGGGGATGAGCTACTGCAGCAGGATACAGCAGAGGCTTCAGTGCAGGAGTTTGGTTGCGGGTGACCAGGAGATCAAGGGCCAGTGCTGCAGTACAGCCCGCTTGGGGCAGTTAAGCTAGTAGCAGTGCTTGGAGGGCTAGTGGCTGGGAAATGTAGAGTGACAGCCTGGTTGGAGCTGCAGGAACGTCCATGTAGCCCTCTCAGTGCTGGACTACTGAAACAGGATACAGAGGAGGCTCCAGTGCAGGAGTTAGGTTGCAGGCAGGAAATCAAGGGCCTATGCTGCCATACAGCCCTCTAGGGCAGTTAAGCTGGTAGCGGTGCTCGAAGATCTGGTGGCTGGGAAATGGAGAGTGGCAGCCTGGTCGGAGCCACAGGGATATTCTTCCGATGCTTATTCCCTATGCCCTCCTCTTTCTTCTTCTCTCCTATCTCTCTGACAGATACCCTAAAGGCTGTCCTAGTCCTTAACCCTCATAAATGTAAAAGCCTAGGTGGGGCTTCACTCCAAGCTCCTACATCTCTCTGCCCCGCCATTGCCCTCCAACTCACCGCCCTTTTAAACCTCTCTTTCTCCCTTGTCTCTGTCCCTGATACCTGGAAGCTTGCCACAGTCATTCCCCCCTACAAGGGTGATGACTCTTCTAAGTCAGACAATTACCACCCTACATTCCTGCTCCCCACTCTTGCCAAACTTCAAGAGCACCTTGCTCTTTCCCAACTTTCTCCCTTCCTTGATGTTTCCTCTTTTTTTACCTTTTTCCAGTCTGGGTTTCACAAGTCCAACTCTGCCTCAACTTTCCTTCTCTGGCTTACTGACTCCATTCTCTCTGGCATGGATCAGAGCCACGTCACCTGTGTCATCTTTGTCGACTTGGCCAAAGCCTTTAACACTGTATCCCACACCCTCCTCCTAGACAAGCTCGCAGCAGAAGGGCTTTCTGTACCCACCACTAACTGGTTCCATTCCTATCTTGTGGGTTGTACTCAGTCAGTCAGAATAGGCAAGTTCGTATCACCCCCTCCCCATCAACACTGGTGTCCCTCAAGGGTCAGTTCTTGGCTCAGTGCTATTCTCAGTCTTCCTAAATGACCTCCCTGCTGTCTGATCCTCCACATCCATTCACATGTATGCAGATGACACTGTCCTCTATGCCTCAGATGCCTCCCCCTCTGTTTTTGTGACCAGTTTCCGGTTGGAGTTTGACAAAGTCCAGCTCTGCTTTTGCACAAACCAACTGTCCCTCAACATCAAAAGAACAGTCTCCATTACCTTAGGCACCAGGCAAAGTCTCTCTAGGCTTACTGCTACTCCTTTCTTCCACACCCTTAATGAGGTCACGTTAAAGGATGTCACCTCCTTCAAATATCTAGGACTCCGGCTTGACCGATACCTCGCCTTTTTGGGATATGTGGATGCCATCCACAAAAAACTGCTTCCCAAACTATGTGCTCTGTTCAGACACAGTGGTTGCATCCCTCTACCGGCCTATCGTGAAATAATCCAGAAAATTATTCTCCCAATTTTCGACTAAGATTACATAGTCTAGAGCTCAGCATCTAAGTTTACCCTAACCAGACTGGACACCCTCTTCAACTCCTTTTATCAGTTTGCTCTATACTGTCCACTCCATACTAACCGCTGTGACCTTTATACCTCTCTCTTCTTCCCCGCACTTGAAGTCAGATGTCTCACTCACTTTTCCTACCTTATTGAGAATTTCTGGCTTGGCTCTCTCCCCTTTTACCTCCTCTCTATCATCTCAACCCTCCTCTACTCCCACCTACTTCCTCCATAACTGTTATTACCAGAACCTGGCTGTTCCTGTGAGATCATCCATCATAGGCCAGCCTACTTTGTTCTACAACTTCCCTAAACTCTGGAACTCCCTCCCTTTAACTATCCATTCTGCCACATCCCCCTTGATCATTTTCCTCTTTTCTGGGCAACTTTATTTTCTCTTCCTGCAACTGCACCTGACCACTTCTTTTGACGCCAGTGCTATCCCTCTCTCTCACCTCTCTCCCTAGTTCCCCCAATCCCCCCTTTTCCCCATACCGCAGCCCCAATTCCTATTCTTTTCTCCCTTTATCTACATTCTCTCCCTCCTAACTGACTCTTCCACTTCATCCCTACTGCCACCCCTACTTCCTCATGGTAGGCCTGCAATCCAGAACATGGATTGGGTGTGCATCCACCCGTGCCTGGCTCTTTTTTTTTTTTTTTTTTTATAAGTAGAGTTTATTAACCAGAATGCACAAAAGGCATTCTTTAAATACAAATATCAGAACAGGTACCAACCAGGAAAATCATCAAAGAGAAAACAGTTAAAACTTCACAATGAATGAAAGACGACTAGAAAAAATCATAACACATGAGGTACAAATCACAGAGCATAATGGTTAATTTCATTAAAATACAAAATCCTAAGTAGAAAGGCTCAATCTGGATTATGGCCTTATTAATAATAGAAATTAATGTTTAACAAAGAAAGAAAAAAAGAAAAAAAGGTGAAGAAGAGGAAGTAGAGGAGAAAGTCAAGTCTGAAAGGGCAAGCCAACTAAGGCACCTGCCTGTCACCCTAGAAGAGATGCCCAGCTAATAAATAAAGATACAGAAAGGTTCATGGTATAAAATCTGGGGAAACTTCCCACTGAAAATTCACCCATGGCCTCCATAGGTCTTGACAAAGGGCTTCCATGGTCAAATATCTATAAGAGGTTTTCTCTAGGTTATAGATAAAGTTGGAGATCTCATGCCAGTCCTCCCTCACAGGCAACTGCTGCCATAGCCAATACTTGGTAATTGCTTTTTTTAGCACAGAGTATAAGAATCAATAACAAACGTGCCTGACCTCAGGAGAAACTGGGAGTACTAGGGAATAGATGAAATAAAATTAGTTGAGGAGTCAAAGGTAATGAGACAGAGAGAATCTCCTGCAAATCCTCAAATACATCCCTCTCCAAACTGATGAATGAGCAGGCAACCCCAAAAGTCATGGTAATAGTCTGCAGAGGTTTCCCCACACTTACATAAGCAATATGCTGACTGGGGTCCTGCATATTTAGCTACCCTGACAGGAGTAAAAAAAACTAGAATAACATTTCCACCCAAATTATTTTAAATAAGGCAAGGAGGAAACCGAGAAACCCAGAGAAGCCAGCGATTCCCACTCCTCGCATGTGCATAATGAGACATCCTCCTGAAGCCATTTAAGAAATATAGATCTAGTAGATGTGGACAACATTTCTCTCAAATCAGAGTACAGCATAGAAATTAAACAAACCAGCTTGGCCCCATTCTGCTCCAAAGCAATAGTTTTAACCCATGGTGAACCTAACTTAGAGGGAACCCTACCAATGAAGGGAAGTGAAAGCAAAAAGGATCTTAGCTGAAGAAACCTGGAGAAATCAGATCTGGAGAGCAGAAAGTGAGCTTGCAAGTCTGTAAAAGTCAGGTCCCCTAGGGAATCAGAAAGTTGGTGGTAGAATTCCAGCCCCAATCTTGTCCAAGCATGAAGGAAAATATCAGTTTTATGTAAGGGATTACCTTCATCCCACACTGGTGCCATTAACAAAAATATTTTCTCAGTGGAAAAAGATTAAAAATACTTTTACCAAACCCTTAAAACCTCAGATGTATGGCCACAAAAATGATTCAAAAGAATTTGAAAAGTAGAGGAAGCAAAAAATACCTGACCAATACTGGAAAAATTATTTAAAATCACTTCAATGTCCTTCAAATACACTTTGTAATACAGATTAATCCAGCAGCAGGGAATACGGAGGAGGGAGGCATGAGCAAACCGTTCCAAGTTCAGGAAGCTAATCCCACCAAAAGAGAGGGGGAGATAAAGAACAGTGGACTGGATTCTGGCTTTCTTGCCATTCCATAAGAAACACACTAGTGATATCTGCCACTCCAGGAGATGAGCTTAAGAAGGATGGATAGGTAATGTTTGCAAGGAAAACAAAATCTGAGATAGAGCTGCTAAATGAATAACCTCTAAGCGATGCATAAAAGACAGAGGTAAGGTAGACCAGAATAGCAAATCCAGTTGAATAATCTGAGTAATTGGTTCAAAATTCAAAATATCCTCATGATGGCATGGGGTCATTATGTCTCAAGACATAATGCCGCATGGCACTATCGCGCTGCGTGATTAATGCCATGAGGCATCACGTCTTTGTTCTCTGGGGGCTCTGTCATCCACATCCTCTCGTTATGGGGGCTACCACCAGACCACCCCCACCAAAGATTCTCAACTCCAGGGGTGGTCCAACACAGGTCTCTGTTTCACCATAATGCCATACGCTATTAAGCGTGCAACATTATGACCTGGTACACCAGTGAACAGGGGATTTAGGGATTATCACCCCTAGGTATTTTATGTAGTTCATGTTCCAACGAACCTGAAGTAAATATTTGATATTCTCAGGGGGAGAATAATAGAAAGTTAAAACTTCTTTTTTAGTTTTATTCAGCTGGAAACCAGCTATGGTTTCAAACTTTTCTAAGATAGAAAAAGTAGCTTTCAGTGAGCATTTTGGGTTAGAAAACAATAAGATGTCATCAGCAAATAAGCAATCCAAAAATCCCTCCCACCCACTGAAATACTCTTCAATTTAGGATGATAAATGAATATGAGCAGCCTATGTTTTAACATACAAGGCAAACAAAAGGGGGGATAGAGGGCAACCCTGACGGGTGCCTCTTGCTAACTGAAAATAATTTTTAAGAGAACCATTTACCTTAACATAAGCAAATTAATTTGAATAAATCTCCTGAAGCATAGCGATAAAGGGCAGAGAGAAGCCATAACTTTTTAAAGCCAGCCACAAGAAGGGCCATGAGACCCAATCGAAGGCCTTCTCTGCATTCAGGCTGGCCAGGAGCAGGGGGATTAAGCATTGATGAATGTGTTTGAGAAGCACAAAGGCTCTTCGAACATCACCTTGAACTTGTCACTTACAAATAAAACCCACCTGATCCCGGTCAACCATGGAAGGGAGAAGACCCTCGAGTCTAGCTACAAAAATTGCCATGAAGAATTTATAGTAGCCATTTAACATAGAGATGGGCAGATAAGATTCAGGCCTGGTTGGGTCCTTCCTGGGCTTAGGCAAAGTAGCTATGGCTGCAAACTTCCAAGAAGGAGGGGAGGATTCACCATCCTGAATCAAATTCATAGCTCTTAACAACAAAGGGGAGAGAACTTTTTGTAACTCCGGAACCTTGTTAAAGTCAGAAGGGAATCCATCAGTCCCTGGACGATTTCCTGATGATGCCCTCTGAATACTACTAATTAACTCGTCCAAGGAAATCAGATGCTAGAAAGAGCTGATATCTTGGGTGATAATTGCAGAGCATGCTCTGTCTTCCAATCCAGTCATTTTTGCAAATTCGCTTTGGCAGTCCACAACTTGAGTTGAGTGAACCTATCCCCCTGCATTAAAGCTATTTGCAAAGCCTGGACTTCTGCATAAAGGTCTTTTAAATATTTCTCCCATTCTTTGGACTTCACTGAGGCATAGGAAATAAGTTTGCCATGAAGAACTGATTTCAAGGCATCCCAAAAGACACAGTAGGAAACCTCACCAGTGTCGTTTACTTCTAAGTATGTTTTTACACCCCCTACTAGTTCAGTCACTAGTGTGTGATCTTTTAAATAGGCCAAATGGAACCACCAAAAGGGATGAGGCGCTTACTTGAATTATCGAATTGTTGCAACAACTGTGGCATGAACCGATAAACAGATCAGGCCTATCTCTAGCTTCCTTAGATCCCCAACATGATCTGCCATTGAAAAAAAATATTATGACGCACTGAGAAATGAGTATAAGCCCATGCAGCAGGGTTTAAAAAGTGCCAAGCATCTATGGGTCCCAAGTGCTAAAGTGTCCGATGGACATATTTTGACACATTAGAATGCCGATGAACCTTCTGGTGAGAAACATCTACCTCCGAGTTTAAGACCAGGTTTAAATCACTCCCTTATAGTAACCTATCTTTTAAGTGCAGCGATAGCAAAGAGAAGAACTGAATAAAGACAGTCTTGGTCAAAGCAGGAGGGAAATATGAATTAACCAAAGTGACCTCTTGTCCTTGAAGTAAACCATTAACTATAACCAATCTTCCTTCAGAATTGGTCACTCTATTGAAAACTTCTAATGGAAGCCTCTTTCTGCACAAGATCAGCACTCCAATTTGTCTACCCTGAAGCAGCGAGGTGTAGAAAATCTGACCAAAACCAAATTTCTTGTGTTTGGCGGGTGTTAGATGGGTTTCTTGGAAAAAAATTAACATCAGCTTGCTGCTGAAGACAGTATTAGAAGAGCCAAAAAAACTTCACTGGATTGAAAATCCAATTTACATTGTACGACGCAAGCTTAAGATTTTGAGCCCTAAATCTGCCTTAGAGAATTGAATATTAGAAAAACAAAAGAATGCAACAAGAAGCCCTCCCCAAGGGCCACCATCTACCTCTGGGCCATAGACCAAAAACCAGAAAGAAGAGGTCCTCGCAAATTTCAGCCAAATTCCCCAGAAACACCCCTTCTCCAAATGAAAACAAGTAATCTCACAGACAGAAAGGCATAAGAACTATTGATCTGAATAACCTTGAACATTAAAAACATAGAGTACATAAGGATTTGTCTCTTGGCTAACCCTAAAGAAGAGCAAAAGTAATAAACTAAATAAAAAAAGAGGTAATGAATAAATAAGAGCAAAAAGATTACTAAGGCCAGTATATCAAACAATCACACATGCCTGCCTCTTGTGGGATTTGCATCCCAAAGGGATAAAAGTCTGCCTCTCCCCTACCTCTCCATTCTCTTTCATTACAGACCTGGGAAACTGTGCATTGACTCAGTGTGCACCTTGGGCATGTCTGGCCATTGTGGGGTTTGCATCCCAGAGGGTTGAAGGCTTGCCTCTCCTTTACTTTCTCCCTCTTCTCCCCTCCTCTCCTGTCTTCCTCTCTTCTTTCTTTTCTTGGCTCCTCCTTTGCTCCAAGGGACTTGCCTCCCACACCTAATTTTTATTTTTAATTATAATTTTGGAATATCATTATTTAATTCATATGCACTGGTTGTGTGCCCAAAATTCAAACAGTATACATCTGTTCATTGTTATCTTTAATCTCTGTACACTGTTGAAACCTCATTTATTGTATTATATTGTTGTATAAACCTATTGTACTTAATCACCCCCCCCCCGGACACATCTGGAAACGAGCTGGTTCAGCAGAGTGTGCCTTTCCTGGTGAACCTTTTCAAATAAAAATAAATACATTTAAAAGGGACTCCCCTCCTGCACCTCATTTACCCTTTGAGGTATTTGTATGTTTCTATTATATCCACTCTCACTCTCTTCTCTTCCAGGATATGTGTATACTGATCCCTCAGTCTCTGCTCATAGGGCTTTTGATGCAATCCATGCACTATTTTAGTTGCCCTCCTTTGGACTGTCTCCACCCTGTCTGTGTCCTTCCTGAACTGTAACTTACAGAACTGGATACAATACTCCAGATAGGGTCTCACCTATGAGTGATATAGTGGCAACATCACCACCTTCCTCCTGCTTGAGATACCTATCCCTATGCATCTCAGCATCTCACTGGCTATAACTACTGCTTTGTCACTCTGTTAATGCCACTTTGAGATCAACAGTAATGATAACCCCAAAATCCCTTTCCTGCTTAGTGACTGTCTGTACCACCCCCATCCTATACTCATCTCCTGGGTTCTTTTGCTCTAGGTACATGATTTTGCACTTTTTGGTACTGAACACCAACTGCCATGCTGTTGACCACTCTTCAAGTTTACCAAGATCTCTATGCACTTTCCTTCCCCCTCCTGAGTGTCCACTCAATTACATATTTTGGTGTAATCATCAAATAAGTATACCTTCCCTTCCAGGATTTGGGCAATGTCGCTTATGAATACATTGAATAGGACCAGTCCCAGAACAGAGACCTGCAGCAGACAACTGGTCACTCTTTTATTATTAGAATGAGTACCATTAAACACCTACCTCTATCTTCTATCCATTAACCAGATTCTTACACAGTTTTACACTTTGGATCCAACCCCTAGGGTGCTTAATCTTTTTGTCGGTCTCCTGTTCAGCACAATGTCAAAAACCTTGATAAAGTGAGATTCATGACAGGCCATCCACTGTCCTCCCCTGATTAATTTTCCTGGTCACCCAGTAGAATAAATAAATAAATCAGACTTATCTGGCATGACCCCCCCTCTCCCCGTGGTCTTGTAGCCCACTGGATTCAAGTTACTCTACCAACCTTTCCTTTAACAGGGTATTCATTAATGTTCTCATCACTGAGGTGAAACTGATAGACTTGTAGCTGATAGCCTCCTCTCTGCTGCTGACCTTATGCAGAGGGACCACATCTGCTCTCCTCAATTCCTCCAGATTCATGCTTGCTTCCAGAGACCTATTGCATAAGGCTGCCAGTGGGGCAGCTAGCACCTCCCTGAGTTTCTTTACTACCCTTGGGTGTATCACATCCAGTGCTATAGTCTTGCCCACTTTTAGAGTTGCAAGTCTCTTCAGAACTTGTTGCACTGAAAATGGACTTGTGTCCACCTCCCTCTCTGTTCCTGCTGCTCCCTTGGGGTCTGTTCCCCAACTGTCTACTCTGAAGGATGAGCAGAAGTACCTGTTCAGAGTATCTGCTTTTTCTTGGTTCTCTTCTGCACAGTCTCTCCCCCTTACCATCTTCCTTACTCTCAATGTCCCTATCCTTTCTTTTCCCTTCTCAGTTACCGTATATGCCTAAAAAAAGTCTTATCCCCTTTCGCTACCCCTTTGGCTATCCTTTCCTCTATCTGCACCTTTGGTTCTTTAACTGCTTTTCATAAACCCATTTTTTTTTACTTGGTACACCTCCATATTTTCCTTCCTCTGCATTTCCTTATATCTCCTGGATGCCACCCTTATTTCCTTCACGACCATGGCCACTTCCTTATAGAACCATAATGGTTTATTTTTCCTTCTGCTCTTACTCACTTCCTTTACACAGAGGCTGATGCCCTCCCTTATTTTTCCCCACTGTACCTCTACTCCTTTCTGGCAATCCCCCGAGACAGTTTCTGAAGCAGTCTCCAAGTTCTTTCAAATCTGCCCTTTAAAGTCCAGGATCCTTGTCCTTGAGTTTCCCACTCTCCCTGTCTTAATGTTACAAAATGCTGTGCGGTAATCTTTGAAACCCACGGGACTACCAACTGTGATGTCTGCAATGGCATCCCTCTTTATAAGTAACAAATTCAGCACTGCCACCTCATTAGTAGGGTCATAGACTAGCTCCTTGACAAAAGCATCTTTTAGGGGGTCAAGAAAACCTCTGCTGCTTGATAAAGCTACAACTGGAAGGATCCAATCCACATCAGTCAGACTGAAGTGACCAACTCCAGTACCTCCACTTTTCTTATCATCATGATGATGACTTCCCCAAGTGCCTTATTCAACTCCTTCTCTGTCTGGAGTTCTGTATATCACTCCTGTATCCTCTATTCAATGCAAAGAAGTGCAAATAATGCACCTGGAAACAAAACCCAGGGAAGATTACACAATGGGGGTAGTAACAACAGCAAAAATGGAAAGAGACCTGATGGTAATCATATCAGATGACCTTAAAGTTGGCAAGTGATGTGAGAAGGCAGTAGGAAGGGCTGGGGGGATACTGGGATGTATAGGGAGAGGCGTCACCAGCAGAAAACAGGAAGTTGTTATCCCCCTGTACAGACAGTTGGTGAGACCCCATCTGGAGTACTGCATCCAGCTCTGGAGACCCCAGCTCTGCAATGACATAGACAGGATGGAGACAGTTCAGAGGAGGGCAACTAAAATGGTGCAGGGTCTGCAAAAGAAGCCATACGAGGAGAGACTAAAGGAGCTTAATATGTATACCCTTGAGGAAAGGAGGGAGAGGGGGGACATGATAGAAATGTTTAAGTACCTCAGTGGAATCAACAAAGTCCAAGAGGGTAGCATCTTTCAGAAAAAGAGATGTGCAAGAACAAGGGGACACAATTTGAAGATAGAGTGGGGACGGCTCAAGGGTAATGTGAGAAAGTACTTTTTCACAGAGAGGGTGGTGGATGCATGGAATAGCCTTCCTGAGGAGGTTGTGGGGTCTAAAACTGTGGGAGAATTCAAGAATGCATGGGACAGACATAAGGCAATTTTTGTAGGGGGTAGGAAGAAATAGGCTGTTGGTTAAGTAGGATCTGCAGCTTATCCTCTAGATAGGGAAATGGGCAGACAAGGTGGGCCAAGCGGTCCTTATCTGCCATCAAAGTCTATGTTTCTATGTTTCTATGTATGGTTACAGCCACATCACATTGCCTGCCTCCAGGATAACCAACAGCACTTTCAGACCTTGCTTTTCCTCTGGGTGCCCCTGCACTTCCATGGCCTTGATTCCCTCACTTACACATATAGTAGTACAACCCCTCTTTTCTTCCCTGTCTTTCCTAACAAGAGACCAGTCCAGCATTGCCATGTCCTAGTTGTGGCTGTCAGTGCACCACAGCTCTATTATGGCCAACAAATCCAGGCTAGTCTCCGCCATGATGGCATGCAGATCTGGAATGTTATTTCCCAGGCTCCTTGCACTGGCACACAAGGCTCTCCATACCTTACTCCCTCACTGCCTGCTTCCCCGCTTCCCCTCACCTTTGCTATTCCTTGACAGTCAACCCCACTTTAATTACTTAAATATCCTAATTTGTGACACTTTATTTGCTCACAGCTAATGAAAACACTGTAGCGATTTAAATTACGGATCTTACAGATTCACTAGATTTTTACAAATAGAATTCTTTTTTAAGGGGTAAAAAAATAAATATTATTTTGTTTTTCGTTATATACATTTTAATGTTTCAGCACATCCAAAAGGTTTTTTATATTTGAAAAAATAACTGAAAATCAGAAAGCCTTTTTCTGAGTTAAAGTTGGTCACAGACAACATGTTTAAAATCTGAAAACATAAAATGCTTAACTATAATGATTCACAGGTGTGTAGTTTGTCAGAAATCTTAGCCGACATTTAAAAAAAGAATTACAGTTAGTATGTTAATAAAAAAAGAAGTTATTGATTATGTTAAAAAGTCATTGAGATGAACTTTAACAGACTAAGCACTTGCATAACAGATGGTACATGAACTTTGTAAGATATAGCAAAAAAATTACCAAGATAAAAATAATTGCGAGCATAACAGAAAACAGAAAAACACCAGTTTTTTTCTTTACTTTGTGAGGTACCTGGGGACGTGTAAAAACTATCATGAAAAATGTTTTCAACCGGATGCAAGAAAAATGTTTAAAGCCACAAAAAACAAACATAGTCTAAACCATGACCCAAAAATAACCAGTGAGTGCATTTTATACTACAAATAAGGTCATACACAAGCATAGTTGTAGGAACATTGAGGGACAGATATTTAAAGGGATTCTGCCTGGCACAACTGAGTTGTGCCAGTGCATCCCCAAAAATGCACCCCAGGGCAATATTCAAAAGGAGGACTTGAGCAGTGCAAGTCCTGATGTGCTGGGGTGCAAAGATAATGTATGTAGCACATCCCCATGGGGCGTGCCCATGCACATGCGGCACATCCTGATATTCAGCCCAGGTGTGCAGTGCACATGCATGCACAACCCTGTGATGCACCGCATACCAATGTCCAAAGTCGAGCCTGAAAAAAAACAGCTCAAACAGTGGCCACCAACAGGCAAGCTGCTGTACTGCATGGTGCAACACAGCAGCTACCATCCATGGGTGGCCATCTGTCCACCCAGTACACTGTGCAGAAGCACCCATGACATCCATAGTGGCCTAGTGGTAACCCCTTCCCTCCCCGTAGCCCCAATCACCATAGTATATCATTATAAGTCTTTTCTGGTAGTCTAGTGGCACCCCTTCCCTCCCCATAGTGGCAATTGCCATAAAATAAATCCTAAATATGCCGTGGTAGTCTGGTGTCACCCCGTAGTGGCAATCACTGTAAAACAGGTTTTAGGGACTCCCTGGCAGTCCAGTGGTACCACCATCCCTCCTGATGCCCCGATCGATGGTAATCTCAATGGAAAGATATCCCAGGTGGTCCAGTGGCACCCCCCACTGGCATCTGTGGGCAGCTGCAATTCCATCCATTAACCACCCAGCTGCCTGCCAAATGACAGCTTACAGTACCAACTGTAAGCCCATTGGTCCACACTGTGGACTAAGGGGCTTGCAGTGCATATTGTAATAGTCATTCACAAATACTGTATGTGAATAAAGGCATTCATTCACATAGTTGTGAATGACTATTACAGCATGCACTGCAAGCCCATTGGTCAACAGTGTGGACCAATGGGCTTACAGATGATACAGTAAGCGGCCATTCAGCAGGCAGCCAGGCATTAAGTGGGTGGTATTGCAGCTACCTGCTGATAACTGGGGGGATTGCTTGGTGGGCGGGAGATCCTGTGTGGGTGGAGGATACCACTTGACTGCCAGGGAGCCCTTAAAACCTGTTTTATGGTGTTTGTCACTATGGGGAGGGAGGGAGGTACCACTGGACTGTCAGGGTACATTTAGGACTTATTTTATGGTGATCGCCACTATGGGGAGCAAGGGGGGTACCACTAGGCTACCAGGGCATATTTGGACTTATTTTACGGTGATTGCCACTATGGGAGGGAGGGAGGGGTGTACCACTGGACTGCCAGGGATATTTCCTACAGTTATATTTGGTGATAGCAGCTAAGGGAGGAGGTACCACTAGATGTCCTCTGGGGGCACTGCATGCTGTGGGCGCCAGGTGCATGTTGCTGGCCTACCCTGCACAGCACATGCAAATGGTCCCATTTGCACCTTGCATACATTATGGCCCCATTTGCATACTGCTGGCTGAATATCAGGAACTTGCGC
Source organism: Neoceratodus forsteri (assembly GCA_016271365.2). NCBI lineage: Eukaryota > Metazoa > Chordata > Ceratodontiformes > Ceratodontidae > Neoceratodus > Neoceratodus forsteri. The sequence goes on along the minus strand of CM028132.1, from coordinate 235,154,951 downwards.
ACAGCGTAACTCTGTTGCTCTGGCACAATTCCCATTCCTGTTATTCAGCCCTGTCTGGGGGGATGCACCAGCACATTGTATTTGTGCAGTGCGCATTGCCTGATATATGCAGAGGAGATGCACCATTGCTCATCTCTTTTGAATATATTCCTGCGTGTCACGAGTGCAACTCAGTTGTGCTGTGCCATCACATGCACCATTGCCAGGTGCAGTTCTGAATACTGGGGCCCATGTCTCATCTCCTGCGAAGCCTTGGGGGAAGCAAGTTCAAACTCAATTCATCATTTATCAGGGCCCAAATGCTTGCTTTTGTGGGTGGGAGAAGGGAACAGCAGCTGCTAATTAACTTCACTGCATACTGCAAAAAGAAGGGAAGTGGGGGCCAGAAGACCACATATTAAACACGTGGCATGGTGGTGAGATGGGTTCCACATAGCACAGAGGGAGGGGCTGTATTTAGTATTTAGAAAAAAGGAAAAAGGGCTGCTACTTCACGTAGTACTTCTTAAACTGCATGAACAAGGCACTTTCCAAAGTCTGGAAAATTCACAATGTATTCCACAATGTGAAGTTTCCTGACTTCCCACATTTCTACACACAATAGTTTTGACCATGTTGAGATACAATAACATATGGAACCACCATGAGTAATAGGTTGATCAGGAATCAATAAGCAGAGAAAAGCAGGGAAGAAGTGAAAAGGTGTACAGTCTTCACACAAAAATTAGGGTGTTTTGGTAGTGACCAGTTACAGGATGTGCATTCACAAAAAACTGTTTTGATGAGGCAGCAGCCTCATCTGCTATGATTGAAGAGGAGAAGCCTCAGCTCTCATGATTGCCCAATATCATAACAGATAAGGCTGCTCCCAGCCTAGGGATGGGATCCAAAGTGGTAAATTGGGTTAGAAACTGGTTAACTGATACGAGACGATGATGTGGTTAACGGTATTCACTCTAATAATGGGGGAGTGATCAGTGGGGTAGCACAGGGTCCAGTTTCCTTCAATGTCTTCACAGGGGACATTGCAGAAGAACTGAAAGGAAAGGTATGCCTTTTTGCAGATTATACCAAAATCTGCAATAGTGTGGACACTCTTGAAGGGGAGGAGAAAAGGCACAAGGATCTAGGGAAACCTGGGGAGTGGTCAAAAGCATGGCATTTGGGATTCAATACCAAAATGTACAAAACCCTGCACCAAGGGATTCAAGCATGCATGGTACAAGCATAATGGTATATTAGAAAAGAGGCAGGGAGGGTTGCAAGACATCACATATAGGGTGTGTGGAAGTAAATAGGCTGGGAACATCTGGGCAGACTGGGTGGACCAAGCAGTCTTTTTCTGCTGTTAAATTCTGTTTCTATATTGTTGGAGAGAGTTTGCTCCTCTCCCACTACCTTGATTCTGTATTTACGGGACTATGTTTGGATTACTGGGAAGTTTGCATGGGTACTTAATACATACTGTACTGTACCAGTGCAATATTATTTAAACAGCAATGCAGATTGTCTTTGATAAATAGTACTGTCAAAAGATAAATGTGTAATACAAACTGAAGCAAATACTATTAAAGCAGCATTCAGTCTTCTAGTGGACCACCTTGCACCCTCTGGATTTTCCTCTCCCCACCTCCCGGGGGGGACAGCCTGGGTTATCTAAGGATGTGCTACACTGTGTACAATAGACTAACATGGTGTGGTGCCTCCAACTGGGGTGGCAATATGGGGCACTTGGATTCTGATTCACAAGGCTATCACCAAAATGGTGCATAAATTGTCCACACAGTTCTGCCCCCAAAACAAGTGACACAGTAAGCAATGACAGTCCTAAAGCCATGAAATGCAATTCAATGAAATAATTATTTAAAAGAGAATGTACAGAAAGAATATGGGGCAGTAGGTTGAAATGGGATAAATGGGGGGAGCAGTAACTCTATACTCCGGTCAGTCAAAATGCAAATACTTTGCCCCACATAATCTGTACACCCCCCTAGCAGTCCTCCAAACCCCAATGTGGGTGCACCCCACTTTATTCTCCCAAATGCCATTGGTGAGAGCTCTCTTGTATGTTACAGTGGGTAGCACACTGGGGATGATGATGCTGCTAGCAGGGTGAACCTTGGTGGTGCACTTTAATATGTTCCAGGTAATAAACTTGATAACTCAATGGTTGCAGAACACAAACTTTAAACTGATAAAACAAGTTGCAAAAAGGGCCCCTATTTGAATTCTAAAGGATGTATGGCCAGCTGTCCTCCACAGGTCTTCTGCCTGGGCATCTCACACTGGTAAGAGTCCTTCCCAGGACTTCTCCCCCAGTTCCTGGCACAATAAACTTTCTTCACAGTTACAGGGTTGAACCCTGGAGTTTACTCATGGTTTGATGCCTCAAACAATACCTCTAGTTCAAGTGGCTAGGACAATGAATGGATGCAGTTACTTCTGATTGGGATGCAGACATCTACAGGTTTGCTAGGGGCTTCTCTCTGCTTCACTTCTCTTTCTAATGCTGTCTCTCTGAGGCTCGGTACCTAGAGCAAGGCAGGGGCCTTCTCAGACTAGAGAAACTGTATGAGATTATCACCCCAGAGGGGAAAAGTCTATTATAAATCAGGAAAATCCCAGCTCCAACTTGTCTTTAAACGTAGTTTTGTTTAAAACTTATTTTCTTCACACAAACCCTTTTACTGAGATCACATCACTTCCAGGCTACCAGACATGCAGTGTCTGGACAGACAGAGACACACCAGCCCACACCTTGACACACAGTCACTCACTTGGCTGTCTATCTGAACTGGCCACAATTTCTTGACACAGACCCATTTATCTGGTGTGAAACTCAATGCCTGATTAGTCAGGCTTGTGTCCAGGCAATCAGTCTTTGGCACATGTAGGCTTCTGATTGGCTGACATTCATGGACAAAGTTGGTCCTGACCTAGGACCCCATTCCATGTTGCTCAACAAGCTCTGTAGACATGGGGGTCACCACCTTTGTTTACTTTGCAGTCCCAACATGAAGTAGTTTCCTACAGCTTTATCAAGAGTTCCCAATGTTGCTAGTAGCACTTCCTGGTCCCACTGACTATCCTGGGGCCAGGGATGTGTCTGAATAGCTAGACACACAGCCTGTTTTGAAGCTGGGATTACACTTTGTGGGAGACAGTCATTTTGTACTGCTCTCCCATGATATTACATATGCCCACTTTAAGTTTCTTCTTCCTGACACCATTTCCTGTCTTGGGGTCAGGAAACTTCTTCGGAATGCACCTGACAGTGCACTGAAAAGTTGTTCCCAACCCCGCTGCCTACTCTGAAGCTGTAATAGTCAAGGAATGCAGACGTGCTGCCCAGTTTAGTTGTCTGAACTATGGCTGTGCATTGCACACACTGTGCATGCACAGCAGCTTGACATACTGCTGCACTCCTTCCACTCCCATTTTCCAGCCCTGCTTCATATCCTGGGCATAGAGAATCATTATACTGCTACTGTTACTTTCTGTCCCTGACTAGGCCCCAGTAGAGACTGGAGGGGCCTGAGGATGGAGGACATGTGGCAACGACCGCGAAGGTCATGTGTGAAGCCTTGATTTTTTTTTATTTAGTATTTTTGGTGATAGGGCTCTCTGCCAGGTATCTGCCCTGGTCATGGCCCCCGGACTTCTACCTACTGGCACTGCTAGGTCCCTCAGTCACCCCTGGCTTTCTCCCCCAGAGGGTGGGGCCGCGGAACTGGTACCCAATCCAGTCCATGGAACAAGTATCTGGTTGGGGGAATCCTAGCGACAGAGGCTAATTGAAGCCCAGGAAGGGCTTCATAGAGGTGGAGGCCCCACCTGGATTTTTTTCCTGAACGGCTCCCCTGTGGAACTGGGTGAGTGCAATGATGCAAGCCAAGGGAGAGCCCACACTCATCCGTGTGTACTCCCCTCGAAGTGTCTGCACCCAGCTCCCCCCATGCTCTTGCCCAGTGCCGTGCACCTCAGCTTCCACCAGGGGGTGATGAGATGCCGATGCTGTGCTTCCCCCCCTCCTGATGGCCTGTGCCCATTCACGAACACGGCTCGCCAGAGTGATGTGAGGTGTGGCGTCCAGCGGCTCAACCCTCAGCTCCACCAGGCTGGCTGTGTAGCCTTGAGCTCCTAGTTGTACACATGGCTGGCCCTGCCAGTCTCCCCCTCAGCAGTCCTGGAGACTGGAGGGTGAAGATGCTTTCCAGGAAGAACTGAGGAGACAGCATGTAAGCCCCAAGAATGGGGGGGGGCTTACATTAACAAATGGTGATGCTAATTTTGATTCGGTAAGAAAACATTTAGACTTTATTACTAAATCGGGCTACAGTAATCTAAAAATAATTAAGTAAAATATGTTTACTTTAGTTGTTTTAGTGGATTTAAAGACAAGATGGTTCTACTCAACACAATTAATTTTATTATTTTTTTTAAAGTGCAAGTCACCATGTATCCAAGCACTTGTACAATAATTAAAACAATAAATAAGACAGTGGTCAAAATACAGTAGGCAATCAAACATACAGACCAATGATTCATTCATAATCTGTAAAGACAAGGCTAAAAAGATGTCCTTTTAATGCAGGTTCTAGACCAAAATATGGTAGATGTCTGAAATGGAGGTCCTTTATAAGTTGTCTAGAGTCAGTGAGGGCAAGCCAAAACATCCATTCTTCATATCTACAAAGATCTGCAACAGGATAAACACTCCAGGAGGGGTGGAAAAAAAAGAAGGGGAGTAGGTAAACTAGAGGAATGGTCAAAAGTGTGGCAGCTAACATTCAATGCAAAAAAAGTGCAAAATCATGCATTTGTTGCACAGAAACCCATGGGAGGCTTACATGATGGGATGAGAGATACTGACAGCCACCAAACAGGAAATGGATCTTAGTGTACTCATATCAGATGACCTAAAGGTGCCCAAACAATGTGCCAAGTCTGTGGGGAGAGTCAGTTGTTTACTGGGGTGTATAAGGAGAGGGATCACCAGGAGAACAAGATCTGGCACAGCCACTATGACTGTAAATGCATTAACTAGATAAGGGTGTTTAATGGGCTTAAACATAAACATGAATTGCTGTTGCATACACTAACGGAATCAAAGTACAGTACATTGAAAAAGGGCAGATATACAAATAATGCCACCATCTGTATTACTATTACCTATATGTTTCACATTTGATTCTATGCACTATTATAGCAATCAACTCAACAGAACTGGGCCATCATATACATGAAGGTCCTGTACCCTAATTGCAAAGACTGCTGAGACAACTATATGTTGTGACAAGTTGGAATACAAACACAATGTTGAGACCTGTTTTTGAAGACATTTGATGTGTTTAGCTGATTTTTTAGAGATTGCTATACAGTTCACACATAATTAGTATAATATAAAAGTGCATATACCAAATGTCAATGTAAATCTTACACATTTCATTGCAAGTTGTTCTTCTGAAAGAAGATCTTACTGTACAAGGCCTAAAAATGGGTGTTAGGTAACAGTAAACTGGGCTAGGTGTGTTATTGAGGGTATTGCATAGATTATATTTTATTTCTGCTCCACCCCAGGCACACACAATATGAAAATTAACAACCCCCTGATATGAAGCAACAGGAATTAGTTAGTACAAGGACATAAACAAGTAGGAGACTGAGAAAGTGGGTAGATAAGCATGAGTATGGTAAGTCAAATAATATTTCAAAAAGTTTCACTATTATAATTCATTTTTTACAAATGCATCTGCATAGTTGACAAGTTTTGTAAAAAAATAATAACAATGGGAGTTATTCCACATTTGTCCACAGGTGCCACACATGCAGGTGGAGGGATCTGAGGCCTGGATGCACCAGTCTGCCCTGCTCCTGAGTCAGAAGATCATGACAGAGAGGCAGAGGTACTGGGGGGGGGTCCATCAATAGCTGTTGAAGTAGAGGGAACCAAATCTGATGAGGCCAAAGAGGGACTATTAGAATCATGTGAGCTCCTTCTGCCTGTACCTTCAGGAAAACCCTCTGAAGCACTGGGAAGGGGAGAAAGATGCAAAATAACCTCACTGTCCAGCAAAGAGGCAGTACGTCTCACCAGAAAATACCACATCAGGGAATGAGCAAGCAAGAATTGGGTAGTTTTAACATAATCTTGCCTTTGCTTCCTATAAGGATTATTTTGGGAGGTGACTTTAATCAAGTCATAGATTCAAATCTGGACAGGTCAGGTAGTGGATCGGTGGGGGTTTCTCCTGGTCAGAGGGCTTTTAGAGACCTATTGGATCAATGCGGGCTCTGTTATGTCTGGCGCGTCTTAAACCCAGACTTCAAGGAGTTTACCTACAGATCATTGGCGCATGGCTCGCAGTCCTGCATTGATTACATTTTTATTTCTCAGGCTCTCTTGCCTGGGGTTAGGACTTCATCGATCCAACCTGGTCCTGTCTCCGACCATTCATTGGTGCTATGTACACTGGCATTCCAGGATTTTTCAAAGAGGGAAACAAGATGGAAACTTAATGACCAACTGCTTAAAGATTCTAAATATTGCAAACTCATAAGAAAACAAATTGAGGCCTTTTTCTTGTTTAACCCTTTAGACAGTGCAAAACCGGATATCATATTAAGACCTACATGAGAGGCATTCTTATTAGTATGGCGGTGACTAGGAAAAGGGCTAGGGAGAAGGAACTATTATCATTACTATCTCAAATTCAGGTACACGAAATTAATACCTCGGCCAACACTCCAGAAGAAGACAGAAGGAAGCTCCTATTGCTGAGAGATAGATATTTAGAGTCGCTCCGGGAAAAGGCAGAGTTAGCTATTATATGTACCAGAGCTAGTTACACTGATCAGGGAGAGAAGGCGGGGTGCCTATTGGCACTCCGTATCAAGCAACAAGAATCTGCGAGATTCATCCCTCCAATTAGGGCATCAGCTGATGGGTCTCTGAAAATATCTCCTACTGAGATAGTTCAAGAATTTGCTTTATACTACAAAATGCTGTACAGGGACATGGAGCACCCCCTCATTCCTGAGAGTGTAGAGAACTACCTGACGGACTCCCATTTGCCCTCTCTCCCAGCATATCACAAAGACTCTCTAGTTTCTTTTATATCACAGGAGGAAATTGCTGAGGTAATCAATGGATTACCTTCAGATAAAGCTCCCGGTCCTGATGGATTCTCTTCCCTTTTCTATAAGACGTTTTGAGATCTATTATTACCAGTACTTAATCGATTATTTCAACACATCCTTTCTGGGCAGAGGTTGATTCTCACCTCTTTGAAGCCTTGATAGTACTTGTCCCCAAACCAGACAAAGATCCTGAGCGTGTCCAAAGTTATAGACCTATATCTCACCTAAATCAAGACATCAAAATTCTTTCAAAGATTTCAGCTAATAGGCTAACTGTGGAACTCCCTGAGTTAATAGGCATGAATCAGGTAGGATTTATGAAAGGACGCTCATCAGCTGACCACTTGTGTACATTATCTTATGTCTTCTCGGCTACCAGAGACGCCGAGTTCCCTGCAGGCCTGGTCTTTCTGGATGCCGAGAAGGCATTTGATCGGGTAAACTGGAGCTTTTTGTTCAAGGTTTTGAGTGCCTTCAAATTCCCTCTGGTATTTATATCTTGGGTTGCTGCACTATATAAAACCCCTACAGCAAGAATCTCAGCAAATGGGGCTTTCTCTAACTCCTTGCCACTCCATTCAGGGACTAGGCAGGGCTGCCCCATATCGCCTCTGTTATTCAATTTATATTTGGAACCCCTCATTCAAAATATTCTCAAAAGTATCTCTATACAAGGCATTTGGGTTGGGTACCATGAAATTAAAGTCACCGCATATGCAGATGATTTGTTGATACACCTATCCCACCCGGTATCATCTGTACTGGCTCTACTGAAGGAAATAGCTAGATTTAGTGAGCTATTCAATTACAAGCTGAATGCCAGTAAATCTTTATTTTTTCCATTAAACCACAAGGTATTCAAGAACAATATTAATCCCTTAGGTTTATGTTGGACTCCCAGAGCATTTAGGTATTTGGGCATTAAGCTATCCGGTAACCCCTTATCATGGTTTAAGGATAACCTTGAGTCCCTCTTGCAGCTTATTATTCATGACCTTGACAGATGGTCTAAATTTCCCATATCATTATGGGGCAGGATTAATAAAATCAAGATGAATGTTTTTCCTATAATTTTTAACCCCTTATCCCTTCTCAATACTTTTATCCCTATACGTTGGTTTAAAAAAATACATGGTATATTTACTAGATTTATCTAGGCTGAAAAATATCCCCATTTGGCCTACTACAAACTAGCTGCTCCAAAATTTGAGGGGGGCTGAGGATTCCCCATATGGCAATATACTACTGGGCCAGTCACTTTTTAAAATGCGTGCGATGGGTATCCCCGGGCCCTGAAAAGGAACAACTGGTATGGCTTAGGATCGAATTAGATGCAATTAAAGCTAAAAACCTGGACTCCCTAACCCTATTTTACCTTAAAATATCACAGATACGGATAACTAATTCTCCCACAGTTGGTACCTCATTAAGAGTATTTGCACAATTATGTTCATTTCTTCATTATTCCCCCCAGACTGACTTAGCTCAGTCCATTTGGAACTCCCCATCTTTCACTACTAATAAGAAGCATATTTCCAGTAAATGGCTGCCCCAACTGGGTGATGGAAAACTGTACTCCTTAGTGGATGAGGAGGGACACTGGTTGTCCTCAGGTGATATCACTGAAACATTTCTCATTCCAGTTTCATCTCACTTTAAAGTTATGCAGTTAAGACACCTACTCACAATAGCCTTGGGGAATATTCCCCCTTCCCAGACGGTGTCAGCCCTGATACCTGCAATCTCCTCACTTACTGGAACTTCAGGTGCTGTATCTAAATTATACAGAGTGTTGTTTCATAAAAAAAAAAAGGACTCTTATGGCCCTACTAGATTCTGAAACTCGCTCCTTCCTCGATATCAGTTGGATTGGCAATCTCTATGGAGATTTTGCCATAAATATGTTTCCCAAGACAGGTTACGCCTCATGCAATACCATGTATTACATAATATGCATTGTACCCCTGTTAAATTAAAGAAATGGTTTTTTTTCGAATTCTAGTACCTGTATTAAGTGTATGCGGGAAGAAGGAAAACTCTTTCATATGTTTTGGTCCTGTCCCAAAGTTTCCCTCTTATGGAATTCAATTAGGATGTCTCTGGATCCCCTACTGGGCCTTCAGGAGTATTTCATTCTGATATATGTCTTTTAGGGGATATGTCCTCTGTCAGGGTCAAAACTAGGAAATTTCATATTTCCATGATTGCTCTATATGTTAAGAAACTCATCTTACGTCGTTGGAAAGACAAATCCACCCCATCTCTCCAAGAGTGGTTGCATGAAATCCTTGCTAATCTTCGAACAGAAAAGGCGATTGCAAGCCTTCATAATAGACTTGCAGTTTACAACAAAATATGGGATCCCCTCCACTCCTTACTCTCACTGTCTCATTTGTGATTATGTCATATCTCAAACCTTCTCACAGGTCCTCTGGGAATGAGCATTGCACTTAGGGGTTATATGGAGTAGTTGCTGCTGTAAGGGGGATGGATGGGTGGGGTGGGCTGGGCAGTTTTATCTTCACATGTGGTGATGTCACATCTTGTTTTGCTGTAACTGCCAATTATAATGGGAAATGTATCAATAAAGTTTTAATTGAAAAAATAAGAATGGGTAGTTTTGCGTTGGATGGGGAGATGAAGAGTTCTATCTCTGGCTGACCCCACAGGTCGAATAAGCTTTCAACCATCTCTTGATTTAGCTCCAACTCATGAGCCCTGACAGTGGTGTGGCTGAGATGGTCTTCCAGGATGTTACTGATGACCAGCACATTGACAGCAGTCAGGCAGAGGTCATGCTAGACTGCCCAGAACCACACTCCCATCACCTCCCAGCACAGGGGGTACAAGTGAGTACCTCTCTGTTTCTTTAGGTACCAGACCACAGACATATTGTCAGTCTGAATCAGGAGTGTCCCCGGAGATAGAAGAGGGTGGAAGGTCTGGAAGGCATACAGTACTGCCCTCATTTTGAACACATTGATATGTAGAGATGCTTCCAGCTGAAACCATGTTACCTGGGTCTGATGGTCTCCTAGGTGGGGCTCCCCAGCCTTGACACAAAGCATCCATTGTAAGGGTCATGGTAGGAGTAGGAGGTTGAAAGAGGAGCCACCATGGAGAGATTGGACAACTCCTGCCACCAAAGAAGATCCTTCTTTACATATCTGGACACTGGGACCCTGTGGTCCAGGTTGTCCAGCTACTGATCCCATTGGACACAAAGAGTCCATTGGATCACCCTCATATGCAGTCTGGCTAGGCACACTGTAGGGATCATAGCTGCCATCATCCTGAGAAGACAGATGATCGACTGGGCAGTGATCCAGCATGAGTTGGCCACTAATCTGGCCTGTTCCTGCAGGGTCTCTACTCTGTCCAATGGGAGGAAGGCCCTGCCCTGAACCATATCTAGCATCACCCCAGATAAAATGTAGGCACTGGAAGGGGAGAGGTGGGGACTTGGGATAGTTGACTGTTATTCCAAGTCTGGAAAAGATGTCCAGGCTGAAGGAGAGTGACTCCTTCAGACTGCTGTGTGATGGGTCTGATAAAAGCCAATCATCCAGATACAGACACAATTAGATCCCTCTGTGGTATAGGGCCACAGCCACGACTGCTAGACATGTGGTAAAAACCTGAGGTGCTGAGGATAGTCCAAAAGGGAGAGCCTTGAACTGATAATGTTCCTCCTGGAAGGCAAACTGAAGAAAGTGGAGGTGGGCCTGGAAGACAGGGATGTGCAGGCAAGCATCCTGCATGTCCAGCACACAAAGTCAATGGCACTTGTGGAACAGGGGTAGAAATACCTGGATGGTGAGCATGTAGAACCTCTTGTACTCGATGTACAGGTTGAGCATGCTGAGATCCAAGATAGGTCTTAGGTCATCTGTCTTTTTGGGCACTAGGAAGAAATGGAAGTAGTACCCTCTTCCTAACTGTGCTGAAGCTATGGGCTCTATGGCTCACTTTTGCAGAAGATCCTGAATCTTGCATCCAATTAGAGACAGGTGTCTAGGAGGATAATGGGAGAGGCCTGGGGGGTTGTCTGAAGACCATTCCAGGAACTCTAGGATGTGAACCCTTGCTATTAACTGAGGACCCAAGAGTCTGTGGTTATGTCCTGCAACCGCAGAAGGTGATGGGCAAATCCCCCCCCACTGGTTCCCCTAGGGGATCTGGAGGAGGCAGAGAGGGTCCCCCACAAGTCAGGAGGCTGAGGGGAGGGAGTTGTCAGCTCCTCTGGGGGGCTTCTCAGACTTGGCAGGGGGAGTATGGGTTTCTGATGCTGGATACAAGCGTTTGGCCAGTGTTTGGCAGGTGCCTCTTTGGTCTGGCATCTCTGTTGCCAAAGAAAAGGCTGTTTGCCTTTGTAATTGCCTCAGAACAGGAAGTGGATGTTGTGGATGGATTTATCTCGGTCATGCAATTCAGTGATAATATACTTCCTTAGTGTCACCTCTGAATAACACGGATCCCCTGAAAGGGGCATCCAGGATGAAGATCTGGAGGTCTTGTGCCAGGCAAACAATCCTGAACCACAAATGTCACCTAATGCAGACAGCAGTGGCTATGGTGTGAGCAACTCTGCCTACTGTGTCATAAGTGGCCCAGAAGGCATGATGGCAGCAGATGTTAGTCATTCTCACTATCTAGGCAATCTTAGCCTTAAGCTCCTGGTCCTGGATAGCTTCCATCTTTGACTCAAGTGAGGCCAGGGAAGATTTCTGATAGAAAACCATATGAGTTACATAATTAAAGGACCTGAGGGAGCAAGTGAAGGAGGAATGGATCTTGTGACCAAAATTGTCTTGCTGCTTAGACTCCTTATCAGGAGGAGTCATTCACAAATGTTAAGTTTAGAGGACCAGTCATGGGCAGCTGTGATAACAACCAAGGCTGCATTAGGATGGCCAGTAAGGTGTGTGACCCCATTGAGGGGGGGGTGGTGGTATACCCTGTCTGTCTTTTTTGACACAGCCAGAATGGAAGAAGACTGTTTCCAGGTAGTGTATGTCAGATCTTCATGGGGCCAAGTCCAAGGCAGTATGGACATAGGAGCCGTCTCAGTCAAGTCTAGATGCTCTACATGCCTTTTCCACTTTGGATCCTGTTCCTGGATAGCCCAGTCACAGCCATTTTGTATAGTTATGAGGAGTTCAGCAAAGGAAGGGTCCTCCAGAAGGGATTTTGGAGACTCCTTAGGTTGAGGCTCTATAGGCGTATGCATACCAGAGCTAGAGGACAAGTCGGAGTCAGAGTCCGAAGAGTTCCTGCTGGGGGTCTGAATCCTTTTAGAATAGTGCCCTGGGTTTTATCCCTGACCTGGTTTCTGGAGGAACCTTCTCCGGAAAGGTGGGAATCCACAGGAGAGGCTTATCTATTTTGACAGTCAAGTTCCAAGGCTAGTTGATTCTTGTCCTCCTGAATCAGAGTCTGAAATACTGCCTGGATATCAGCCTGAGGCTGCTGTGGAGGCTGAGGCTGAGTCTGAGGAGAAGGTGGTGGAGGAGAAGGCTGGTATAATGGATAGCCGGGCATCTGATATTGAGGGTATCCATGAGCCTGATAGGATTAGGAAAAGCCAGAAGGAGCATGCCCTTGATTAGACATAGCCCTGCATCTGATACCCTGGCACATAATGGGGTTGATGACCAGGCATTGGATACCCTGGTGAAGGGTACATTTGGTATTGTGGGGGAGGATAGCCTGGAACATTGCCCATAGGTCCAGCTGGAGGTGGAGTTGAAGGCCTGGCAGGAAGCGGGACTGAAGGCCTGACAGGAGGTCCAGAAGGACAAGGCATTGGCTCTGTAGGGATATTAGAAGGAGCTGGCACTGGATCAGGAACAGGAATGTCTGGCACTTAAAGATTCTGTGCTTGGGGGCCTGATGGAAGGCCATCCAGCATTTGAGGAATGACCAGAGTGCCAGGTATAACCTGACCTGGCAAAGGGTCACTTGCTGTGGGGTGTGAGTAGAACCCCATGGAATACCCAATGTCATCTGGGGAGCTGGATTCCAATATGGTGGAACCTGGTTGTCCAAGGGGGCTTGCATTGAGGATGTCCCAATGGAAGGTCCCCAGAGGGTAAACAATTGGCCCAGTGAGTGAATCAGGAAGAAACTGACCTGGTGAAGGAGGGGAAACCTCCAGATTAGTGCTCACCTCCAGCTCTTGACCTTCAGGCAAGCCCAGAGCATCTGATTGTGTCAGTGGGAGGGAGGAACCCTCAAAAGACTGTTGCATGTCCAGAGCTGGCTCAACTCGACATTGGGGGTATACTGCAATCCTGATAGGAGATCCCCCACTGTGCAGTACCCAGAGGAACTGGGGAGCAACTTGTCAGCCACAACAGTGCAGACATCAGAAGAGCTAACATCTGACATATCGCCTGGGTCATGCAGAGAACAGTGGAGCTGGAGTCCAGTTTACTGTCTGTGACTGTGCACTCCTCGGTGGGGCTTTGGAGTGACTTATTGACCTGGCTGCTGGTGAAAGACCTTGAAGAAAATATATGCCTAAGGAGAGTAATAGGGCTTCCATCATCCAAGAAGAGCCCCGACTGCACCATGAGTAAAACAAGCAGGGAGGCCATGGTCTGATCCACCAGAGCGGTAGGAGACCTGGCAGTATGGGTACTTACCAAAGTGGAGGCCCCTCCAGTGTTAGTGGTGCCTGATGGTCACTGCCAAGTGGATGGAGACCTACCCTGGTCTGGTTCTATGTGATAATGGTGAATGCCTAAAGGTGATCACCATTACCGCACAGTCAGAGTGCTGAAAACAATTTTGGCACTCTGAGAACCTCTACGCACAGGACAATGGTGCAGGAGATTTTTTTACTGCTTTCTGTGGGGTGGCTGTTCCCTCTCTCCACACACACACCCTTGCAAGGGGCTTTTCCCCTGCACCATCCTGCTTAAGGATTCTCAACTCCAGGAGGGTGCATGTCAGAGGGGTGAAAGCAATAAAAATATAAAGGTTCAGGCTTGGAGCAATAAAATTGCACCAGCACCTGGCCCTGAACCTGGTACCTCACCCACCCCAAAAACTAGCCAACCCTCGGTGCCACTATGCAGCTCAGCCATCCACCACAGTGCCACCCCCTACAGCCTCTCCACCCCCTCCCAGCCCAAGCTCAAAATGCTCACTCCCCCTCTTGCATACATATACAGGCATCCTGTCACCCAGTTCGCCCACCCCCTCATCTGGTCACCCTACCATCCCATCGCCATGAGGGGTTGCACTGGGAAGGAGTCACCGTTATGGATGGTGCCTTCCCCATGCACCCACCTCACAGGATACCTCCCTGTCTCAGTGATTCTCCTTGTCTTTTTCTTCTTTTTGGGTTCTGGCATTGGAGAAGAAGATATTTCCTGCAGATTCAGCAGCTCCTTTTCCATTAAAGCTAGGTACTTCTCCAGCAAGTGGGCATCAAGCTTTTTTTGGTGCCTAATCTGTGTGGTCTGATTGAAGGATTAGCAGGGTGCACTATCCTTGGCACAGTGTTTGGGGCAGTGGCAGATCATGCAGTGGGAATGCTCATCAGAATGCAGGATTTGGGTGAAGCAGGACTTGCACTTCTTCTTTTCAATGCACCATCCAACTGTTCATGTTCCTGAATTGTACCTCCAACTATATCCCATGCTGTAAATTGTCACTGTTATTTATTTGCTTCCCCATTGTTCTGTATATCCCTCAAGATCTCTGTATTAGACCTGTTTATACTAGACCTGTTTATACTATGTTTTACTATGTAATTATTTGACCTGGTCTTCCGTTCTCATTTTATGCTAAACTAGATGTGTGTGTAAATGGGCATTTTTGCTCACATACAGTATCTTTCAGTATAAAATAAGTTTGATTGATTCAAAACTGGCCTGACAGACCTGAACCACAGCAGTTCTGTAAAAATCCAAACTGACCATACTGGGTGCAACTTGCACAAATACTGCTAGTCCAGTCACTCTGGTTGCACTGTTCAGTCTGACTTTTACATATCTGGTCTGCTCCTGGAAGTTTGTTTTTCAACCCTCCCTTGACATGATTGAAAACGGAACCATCAGGACCAGACCAGATAGGTAAAAACCAGACCAGATCATCTGGAGTGAGTGGATCAGCAATATTTGCACAAGCTATGCCCAGTCCAGATTTTACAGCTGTGGTCCAGATCTGGTGATCTGGTTTTTACCAATGCCTCACTGCACGAGGCTTAATGACATACTGTTCAGATGGATGCAGAGTCTAACCCATTGAAGTTTGAAGTTTCAGAAATCCATTATGTTAAAAATACCAATACTCCCTCCCCCACCCCCAAGTCACACTTAGTCCTCTACCAAAACCATGCTTAAATATTGGTGCTGCTACATCCACACAATTAAACTTTTAATGCCATCATCCCTCTTCTGATGCCATGAGCTCCCTATCCATGAAGTTACATTTTGCTTGTTGCAGCCCCCCCCCCAAAACCAGGTAATTTTCAAGGGAGCAGCTCTTTGCACCACGTCAGCTAAAGTACTGCTAAACTCCTTCTTTTTAGATATTTTGTTGAGAAATTTTTGTTTTAGTATATCCACAGGAAGGAAAAATTAATTTGTAAAAGAAACCAAAGCCCCCATTTATCAGTTCATTTAATCACAATGCAGCACGTTATGAACTGATCAGATTCTATGTGTAACCTACTGTAAGTCAAGCAAAAATTAGACACACACACACATATGCTTAACTTTTTGCAAGTGAAGCAAATGTGGTTACTATCATTCAGTTGTCCCTGTAATCATAAATTGCAGGTTAAGAACATTCAGTAGAATATAAACAGTAGCCCAGAACTGCCTGCCCGAGAAAATGAAGTTGGTGTATTATTTGGGCACAGGCAACACTGGGACTCTTGTTATGGAATGTCCTGCTAAGTAGCAGAATGGCTGCCTTTAGGATGGTGGTGTCAAATGGCTTAATGAGGTGTTCATAGGGGCTTAGGGGAACAGCAGAGCTTATTTGTTATGCAGAAAGCTCCAGGATGTGTTCAACCCATTCTACTTCCAGCAGCTTTTTTGATGTCTGTACTATCTATTGGTAATCTGACACAGAATGACTTCCAGAAGATAATGAGTTAACTTTCTGTGGGCTCAATTAACTCCTCAATCCAGAGGAAACATAATATTCTACAGCTTCCTATACACACACAGGCAGCATAGTAATAAGGCTTCAGCAAAGGAATATATTTTTAGCACTCTATCATGTTGTTTTATAGCAAAAATGACATCAGCCCTTTTCTGAATGAAAAATGCCTGTTTGGCTACACCCACAGTCAAAAAAAGGAGATGGTGATGTCTCTGAACAAATTTATTTATTTGTTTATTTTATTTATTTTCACTTTGGCAATAAGGTAAGTGCATTGGCACCAAATGTCTTTTTCAGTCACGACCCAGGTGCAATTGCACAGACATTTGAAGACATACATACAAATGTTTGGGTGCTTGTTGCAGAAAATGAAACAAACACACATAAATTGAAAATTACATACTTGATTATATACTTGCAACACATAGAAAGTGCAGCTGATTAGTGCAGATACTACATTGAATGTAGATGCATTGGGATATGAACAAGGGGTATTTACACAAAGCAGTCACAAACACTGAGTGATAGATACAATTATCTCAGATTGCTTGAGAAAGCAGGGACTGTTGATGATTCTCTAAAGGGTGGAGGGATTGTATTCCATATTGAGGAGGTGCAGTAGCTGAAGGAACATTGTCCAGTATTTGTCCTAAAAAAGAGAACTTTTAAGTTATTTTTCAAGGTAGCTCGAGAGGAGGGCAAGTTGACAAACTCGAGTTGTTCAGCTAAATAGATGGGGGAGGTTTTAACCATAATTCTTTTAATAAATCTTGTGAGTTTTACATTGGATTTGAGTTCTGGTGAGAGCATGTTTAAAGTGTTCAGAAAAAAGGCGGTGATGCATCTTGATGTTGCTACCTGTTGTAAATCTGTCAGTCTTGTTTATTTATTTAAGAGATTTACCAGGGAGGCATACTGAGCAGAGTACCGCTCGATTCCAGATGTGCCCTGGGGTGGGGGTTACAAGAGTGCAGCACATAATACAAAAAAAAACAGTACATACATAATTTGCAGATAACAAGCAATGGCACAGTAGGATGGGTGCAGTAACTGAGATGCATAATGGTTTATACAAAATGAAGAGTATTACAGACAGTGATATAGTAGCATGGTAGAAATTTCAACAATTACATAGTGTGATTTGATTATCTACTATATGGGTAGGTGTGCGTATCCACAGCAGCAGAGAAGGGATTCAGTGGCGTATGGTACTGATTTTGAAATGGAGCCCAGAATAGCTGATAAAGGTTGAGCAGGGAATTCAGCGATGGGGAAAGCATGAGCAGTTGGTAGCAAAATGCGTTTTGAGGAGGGCATTTCATTTGGGAGTACTTGTAGTGAGTCTGATGTCGGCTGCCAGCGAGTTCCATAATTTGGGCAGTCTGAAACTGAAAGCTACCTGACCTGATCGGGTGGATCTGTGGGGAATGTGAAGGAGCCTGGAGTCAGTGTTCCTGAGATTGTAGGTAGGTGTGGGGATGGCGGTTAGAGATGTTGATAGGTAGGGGGGCAGCGTATGTGACCAGAATTTAGCAGTAATTCTAGTACAGTGCAGCAACCACCAATTTTGGAGTGATGGAAGGTCAAGGGATTGGTAGAGGTCACAGTGGTGGGTGATAGAGAGTGTGCTTCTTCTGTAGCATAGTTATGTTAACAGCATCGGTGACCAAGGATCCATAGTTCAGTATAGGTAGCAGATTTACCTGTGCTATTCTATGTCTGGATCTGGGCATTAGGTACTTACAGATTCTGTACAGAGAGCCAGACCTTTTGTGAAGCAGGTTGGTAGTGTTTTGAATGTAGGTAACAAAGGTAAGGGTAGAGTCTAAGTGTACTCCTAGATATTTAAAGCAGCTGATCTTTTCCAGGCAGTTCCCATTATTTGTGTTGATGTAGAACTTGGGGGCTGCATTTTTCAGATGGTAGTTAGAGCCAAACAACATTGATTGGATTTTCGGTAGGTTCAGGACTATTTTTTCTAGAACAAACCATTCCTGCAAGTGTGTGAAACTGTTTCCCAGTACATAACTGATTTCTCTGATGTATTTGCTATGAGTGTAAAAAACTGCACTGTCTGCATAAAGAAGAGTATGCATGGGTTTGCAGAATGCTGGCGAATTGTTGATAAAGATTGAAAACAGAAGAGGCTCCAGTAAGGATCCTTGAGGGACCCCACTGCAATTTTCACCCTTTGTTTTCTATGGTTCAGATAATCACTGAACCAGGCCACAGCACGGGATCTGAAGCCAAATTTGAGTAATTTGCTGGTTAATACATTGTGGTTGAACAAATCAAAAGGCTTGGTCAGATCCACGAACACAGCTCCTGTCAACAATACCTTATCTGTTGCGCTATAGATTGCACCTGTGAATTCAACCAGGGCTGTGTCAGTGCTGTGACACCTCCTGAACCCATGTTGTTCCTTGAAGATTAGATTGTGTTGCTCAAGAAATTTGGTCAGTTGTGTGTGCACTATCTTCTCTTGTAGTTTGACTAGAGTTGACAAAATAGAAATAAGGTGGTAGTTTTCCAGCAGCATCTTCCTCCCTTTCTTGTGTAGCGAGACAACTATAGCTGTTTTCCAGAGGTCAGGTAATGTGTGGGTCATAAAAGAAATCTTGAAGATTTTGCCTATGGATGGGGCTATCTGTGGGACAGCAAGTTTGAAGTACTTTAGGAGCAAACCGTCTGATCCAGCTGATTTGTCTACTTTTAGGGGGGCAATTAATTTAACAACTTCTGAACATGGGACCATTTTGAGATGGAACTTGGGCCAATTCAGATTCTCCACTTACTGAGTAGATTTAGGTTTGGGGTATCCAGGGGATCTGTATTTATTCAGATCCCAGAAGAGATCATTGAAGAGGTGCGCTATTTTAGGAGGTTCAGCACAGATGTCTCTGACGAGGTCAATTGAAATAGGTGAGATTGTGTTTTGGTGTTCAGCACAGAGTTCCTGGTCTGACAACATTTTTTAGGATCACCCAAGTTTACAGTTTGCTGTTTTTTTTTTAATACTGACTTTTTGCCTGGTGTATTGCCAGTTTGCACCTGTTTCTTAGTTGACTGTATGAGTTCCAAATCTATACAAATTTTGTTAGCTTGTACTTGTCCTAGGAGTTGTCTGTTTTGCAAATGAGAGTTAAAATATCACGTGTGAGACAGTCAGACTTTTTGTGCTCTATCCTGCGCATGCACGGGGGTGGGGCTTATTCAGTGCTGTTGTAAATTTTGTGATTAAGAAATCCAAGGCAGAATTTGCATCTTGTGTTGTGCAGGTAGGTCCAGTCAATTAGTGATCAGTCAAATAAGTCAAACAGAAAAGATGCCTTATTAGTGAGACCTCATCTGGAGTACTGTGTTCAGTTCTGGAGGCCGTATCTCCATAAGGACATAGACAGAATAGAGGCAGTTGAGAGAAGACAATAAAAATGGTGCAGGACCTGCACAAAACATCATATAAGGAGAGACTAAACGACCTCAATATGTATACCATGGAGGAGAGGAGAGAGAGGGCAGATATGATTGAGATCCTCAAATACCTCAAGGGCATAAATAAGGTACAGGAGGGTAGAATATTTAAGAAAAAGTGATGTTCTAGAACAAGAGGTCATGACATGAGGCTGGAAGTACTAGACTAAGGAGTAATATTAGGAAGTATTGCTTCACGGAAAGGGTGGTGGAAGCATGGAACAGACTCCACGTGGCTGTTGTGAGGGCAAATTCAGTAGGGGGATTCAAAAATGCATGGCATAGGTGCAGGGGAACCCTAGCGATAGATAAGAAAACAATACTGGAGAACAAGTAGGGGCTGTGGCTTCTGAAACAGGTAGAGAAAATGAGCAGAGTGGGTGGGCCAAGAGATCCTTATGTGTCATCAATGTCTAGGTTTCTATGTTTCTATAGCCAAGTAAAAATAAAATAGTTTACATTACTCATTTTTAGCATACAACAGTGTGATTATGAAAGGCAGTCCAGATGCCCATGTATTAAATCACAAATGGCACTGCCAACTTTTTTATAGACAACATTAATTGCTGCTTTAATCACATGTACATTTTATGAAAAAAGTGGACAAATATAAAATTAGGATTTATTACTTTTTACTTACTAAAGTTACAGTACTTTAAAATGGACCTTATTTTATAAATTGGGATGCTGCTCGGTCTGCAATTTCTAAACTATCTATTTTGTTGGCTATCATACTGTACCTCATTGTATGGATTATTTTCATCTGGGTCACCCTTGAAAATGAGGATATGTTGCCCAGCGGCCTACCTTGTTAACATATTGTAAATCAATCAAGCATTCAGTCAATAAGATACGATATGATACAATCTCATAGAAATACGTTCTCATTTCATTTAAGTACATGCTGCAGTTTTTGTTGTATGTGCACATTTTAATTTTCCCTTTGAGACTCAATGTACTCTTTATCAAGCTTTTGGTCCCACTGTAATAACAGTGCACACATTACTGTCAGCCTTTTTGTCATGATCACCGAAATAAATACTGCACCAATTGACTAACCAGGTGTAGAAGTTGACATCTAGTAATCTGGAAAGGGAAACATAAGGCTTGTAGTTGTTCAGTAAAAATCTTCAATTTTCCCTTCATGAGAATTACACCTATTGTTCTGAACAGACCAGAACATTACACCTGCGTGTATATACACCAGTGGAGAAGGCTAGATGATATGGTACAGATGGAGGAGAAATACTAGCCATTTCAGTCCAGCAGGTCCAGACTTACCATGCAGTAATACTAATATGTGTTTGTGAATTATTCATACATAATATTTTTACTGTCTGTAATATTGTTGTTTCTGGTTCTGTCCTGATTTGCTCAACCCAGTATGACCAGGTATTCTATTCACAGACCAGGCAAGCCAACCCTCACACCTTTATTACCAAAATTAACATTATACATTATCATTCATCAGAGAAACATTATAAGCTGGTCAAAAGATAATACAATGATGCTGTTCAGATCCTTGAGTAAGCCCCATCTCATGTACAGTGTAAGGGTTTGGTCCGCAGCCCTATATCTAAAGAAATACAGTTATATGATTGAGAAAGTACTGTACAACAAGAATCAAGGTGGATGAAGTTTTGAAAGCAGCACTCTTAGTATAGATGTATTTGAACTTATCTCATCCCTAGGAACAATCAATTCTTTATTTTAAGGAAATTTAATGGGAGTGAGTTGCAGATAGGATACCTTATGATCCTCAAGTCAATAACAACGTTAAATATGTATCTACTTAAGATTCTGTTAGCTGGGTTAGAACCCAAGGGCAAAAAATGCCCCAGATATACTGTATATTATAATCAATTGAATACACTATACAATAACATTAAACAGAATAAAGCATCAGACACTTCAATTGCAGATAGAACTTTCCTATAAGAATTTCTTACACTTCCAATCAATATACACACTGCTTCTCCAGCTCAAAGCTGAAAAAGGTCAAGTGTCCCTCTACTCTTGAAAAACAACACAGACTAAAAAGCCAGTTTTTCATGCAGTTTTGCTGGGGCAGATATTGTCTATACCCACAATACCTTGCTGAGAAACAATGTTCATGTCTGTGTCTAGCTACTTCCTTGTTTTCTGTCCATCCATTTATCCAGTACAGTGTGTGGATCTCTGACTCAGGCCTACTGTGTGTTATAGACATACTTCTCATTAAGTCAGCCAAACTTTACTTTTTTCACATAACATGTATTTCTAAAAACTTTTATACATGTGTGCATTTAAATGTCTCTTGGGGCAAAAAAAACTGTCATGTGAATTCTCCTGGGAATTAATTACTTGCTTCCTTCTATTTTACTGTGCTGCGATAATGTATAATGACACAGGTTACTGATCCAGTTAGACCACTTAGCCCCCAAAGTTGAATCTCCCCTTGTTAATCTGGCTGTCCTCAGGGATTACACCTCTATTCTACACTGTCTCTGTGACTCAAGTCCCTTCTTTTTTCATTACTAATAATACTCCCTCTTGCATATCAAAATGCAGGGGAAATATTTTTGCTTTGTCAAATTGTCAAAAAAGGGTTAAGGAAGACTGCATATATTCCTTTTCAATTTATGTAGTAAGTTTGATTGACACTGTATTCCATTTCACTATTCCTGTTAATGTTTTTAATGCAATTCTTCAAGTTAAATGTATTAATTCAGCCTAGAACTAATTTGGAGTTCAACTAGTTTTGGCCAGGCCCTTTGGTAGCACAAAAGCTCAATCATCAAGATGTTTCTTTAATGATATAACTGAATTATAACAACTCAGGTCAGAATATTCAAAAGTTGAACAAAGCTTTGTGCTACAGTCCCTCTTACATAGAAACATAGAAACATAGACTTTGACGGCAGATAAGGACCGCTAGGCCCATCTAGTCTGCCCATTTCCCTACCTATAGGATAGGCCGCAGATCCTATTTAACCAACAGCCTATATCTTCCTGCCCCCCACAAGAATTGCCTTATGTCTGTCCCATGCATTCTTGAATTCTCCCACAGTTTTAGACTCCACAACTTCCTCAGGAAGGCTGTTCCATGCATCCACTACCCTCTCTGTGAAATAATACTTCCTCACATTGCCCCTGAACCGCCCTCCTTCGATCTTTAAATTGTGTCCCCTTGTTCTTGCAAGTCTCTTTTTCTGAAAGATGCTACAATCTTGGACTTTGTTGATTCCCTTGAGGTACTTGAAAGTTTATATCATGTCCCCCCTCTCCCTTCTTTCCTCAAGGGTATACATATTAAGCTCCTTTAGTCTCTCCTCATACGGCTTCTCTTGCAGACCCTGCACCATTTTAGTTACCCTCCTCTGGACTGCCTCTATCCTGTCTATGTCCTTGCGGAGATGGGGTCTCCAGAACTGGACACAGTATTCCAGATGGGGTCTCACCAACTGTCTGTACAGAGGGATAACAACTTCCTGTTTTCTGCTGCTGATGCCTCTCCTATACATCCCAGTATACCCCCAGCCCTCCCTACTGCCTTCTCACATTGCTTGCTAACCTTAAGGTCATCTGATATGATTACGCCCAGGTCCCTTTCCTGCTTTGTTATTGTTACTACCTCCCCACCCATTGTGTATTCTTCCCCTAGGTTCTTGTTTCCCAGGTGCATTATTTTGCACTTTTTTGCATTGAATCCTAGCTGCCATACGTCAGACCACTCCTCCAACCTTGCCAAGTCCCTTTTCATCCTTTCCACGCCTCCTTGTGTATCAACCCTGTTGCAGATCTTTGTGTCATCTGCAAAAAGGCATACTTTTCCTTCCAGTCCCTCTGCAATGCCACTGATGAAGACATTAAAAAGGACTGGACCCAATACTGAACCCTGCGGTACCCCACTAGTAGCCGCCCTTTCTTCAGAGTGGACTCCATTTACAATTACCTTCTGTGTCCTGTTGTCCAGCCAATGTTTTACCCAGGCTACCACCCTGGGACCCACTCCCAGGCTGGTTAATTTGACTAATAACTCTTGTGTGGGACTGAGTCAAATGTCTTGCTAAAGTCTAGGTAGGCCATGTCCACAGCCCCTCCTGATCTACTGCTTTGGTCACCCAGTCAAAGAAATCTATTAGATTCGTCTGACATGACCTTCCCGCTGTGAACCCATGCTGCCTTGGATCCTGTGCTCCACTGACCTCTAGGTACTCAACTATTCTTTCCTTCAGAAGTGACTCCATCACTTTCCCTACCACAGAGGTCAGACTGACAGGTCTGTAGTTTCCTGCCTCTGTCTTGGTCCCACTTTTGTGAAGGGAATCACATCCGCCTTCCTCCAGTCTCGGTACCACACCATCCTCCCATGATTTATTAAAAGAGTAGCCAGTAGTTTCACTAGTTCCTTCCTTAATTCTTTTAGAATTCTGGGGTGAATTCCATCAGGACCCATTGCTTTGTCCACCTTCAGTTTTAGGAGTTCTTGCAGAACCCTTTCTTCTGTGAAAGGACTGGGATCGACCCCTATCAAGAGTGCTTCTGTTAATTGGATTAGGCACTTCCCCCTCCTCTTTTGTGAATACTGAGCAGAAATATTCGTTCAGTATTCCTGCTTTTTCACTGTCCCCCTCTGCCCACCCACCGTTTATTCTATTCAGCCTCACTATCCCTCCCTTTGTCTTTCTATGCTCGCTGATGTACCTATAAAAGGTTTTATCCCCCTTCTTAACTGAGTTGGCTATCTTTTCCTCAGTTTGGGCCTTTGCTATTCTGACTTCCCGACCTGCTTCTTTCTGCCTTAACTAGTACAGCTCTCTGTCCTGCTCCTTCTGTGTTTCCTTATACTTCTGGAATGCTATCTTTTTCATCCTGACTTTCACAGCCACCTCTCTTGAGAACCATAGTGGCTTCTTCTTTTGATTTGATTTGTTTATTTGCTTCACACAAAGGCTTGTTGCCTCTGTGATGGCAGTTTTGATAATTCTCCATTGTTGCTCCACACCTCCTTCTAGCCTGTTTGCTAGTGCTTTTCTGAGGCACTCTCCCATCTTGCCAAAGTCAGCCTCCTAAAGTCCAGAACCCTCACTTTTGTATGGCTTGACTCTGTAGCTGAGTTAACGTGAACCACACTGTTTGATGGTCACTTGTCCCCAGATGGCAACCCACTTCTAGATCTGAGATCTCTCACTGCCCCGTTTGAGAGTATGAGGTCTAAGATTGCTCCCTCACAGTGGGTTCCAAAACTAGCTGTCTAATGCCTGCCACCTGTAGGGCGTCAAGAATGGCCCTGCTCTTGGATGTTGCTGCAGCAAATGTGCTCCAGTTAACATCTGGCATATTCAGGTCTCCCATCAACAGTATCTCCCCTTTCTCTGCCATTCTAAGAATGCCTTCCATCATATCCTTGTCCATTCCTTCCCCCTGACATGTCGGTCTGTACACAACCCCTGTGCGGATTGTGGTGCCCTTTCCAGTCTCCAAGGTGACCCACAGTGGTGCCTCCTCTCCTCCCTGTTTACTCTTTTGTTCAGTTGCTTTTATCCCCTCCTTTACATAGAGAGCTACTCCTCCCCCTCTTCTCCCCTGCCTGTCTCTCCTGTAGGTTATGTACCCTGGTATGTTAACATCCCAGTCATGGTTCTCTGTGTACCATGTTTCTGTGACTGCTATGATTTCCAGGCATCCCTCTTCCATTAAGGCCACCAGCTCAGGGAGCTTGTTGCCCAGACTACGGGCATTGGTACTCATTACCCTCCATTTCCTGATGGCCTTACCCCCTTTTGCCCCATCCCTGTCCTTCTTGCCTTTGTCACTTTCTCCATTTACCCCTGCCCTTCTCCTTATCGACACCTCCATGTTGGTGTTTGCCACACTTACTACCGTGATTGTTTGGGGGCTAGGATTTTCCTGCTCCTTTCCAATGCCTCCCCCCTTGGCTAGTTTAAAAGCTTGCCAATGAAGCATTTAAACCTATCACCTAGGATCCTGGTTCCCCTCCCGGACAGATGCAGCCCATCATGCCAGTATAGGCTTGCATCACTCCAGGTGGACCCCCAGTCCCCAATGAAGCCAAATCCCTGAGCTCCACACCAGTTTTTCAACCACTGATTGAATCCCATGGTGCGGAACACCCTAGCCTCTCCTATGCCATAGATGGGTAGCACCTCCGAGAAGGTTACCTTGCGTGCTACTTGACTAAGGCCCCTCCCCAATTCCACAAACTCTTCCTGCACTTCTCTAATCCCTTTCTTAGCCAGGTCATTTGTCCCTGAGTGGACAATGACATCCAGCTCCCTCCCCTGTGCAGCTGCTCCGGCAATCCTGAGGATTCGCTCCGGGTCCCTCCAAGCCATGGTGCCAGGCAGGCACCTTACCTCCTTCTCCCCTTCCTTGCCCAGTTCTACCTTCCTAACAATGGAGTCCCCCACCAGGAGTTGTTTCCTTCCCCTGCAGGGTCCCCTGCCACCCTCCTGTGGGTCTCCTTTGTGGTGGTTCCCAGCATCCTCCTTGGTCTCCACTGTAGGTGCCTCCATAGAGGAACCACACTTTGCCAGAATGGCATAGGAATTGTGGAGAGGTACAGCTGGAGGGGATGTGCCTCTGTTCCACCACCCTCACCCTCCCTGAGCCCACTGTGGTCCAACCGCTCCTCTTTCTTGGCAACCTCTGAGGCAACGGCAGTGGCACTGGTGGTCCCTGGATGGAAGAGGAGGTCCCACAAATCCTGGCCAACTCAGCCTGGAGATGAGCAACCTCCTCCCTCAGCCCAGAGAGGTGCTTTCAGATGGGACAACACCGCATCCTCCAGAACATCTCCAGGAAGACTGCTGCTCCACAGCCACTGCACTGCACCACTCCAATCATGTCTTATTTCTGGCCCCTTAACTGTTTGCAATCCTTACTCTTTCCTCTGTTTTTTTTTTTTTCTCTCTCTCTTCTTACTTTCTGCCTGTGTGCCCTTTAAGCTCCTGATTGTCCTGTTCTGAGACAGGATCTTGGGTACTAACAAATCTGACTGAACTGATAAGAGTGATATATTCAGACATGCACAGAACAAGATGTGCCTGCACAGTGACTTTTGAATATACTACTTGTGAATGCTATGTGTAGGTAAAGCCCCCAATGCCCTGTGAATGGGATACAGCAGCAGTCAATGAACATGCATTCTACAGATGCAGAAGAGCAAGTAATCTTTTTGCACAGCCAAGATGTGTTTGTTCTTGAGTCCCAAATCCTCATATGGGAATGTTACCCTGCAAATAATCTCACAAATCCAACAGAGCATCTTCAGCGTTTACCTTCCACTGCTTGTCGTGTTCAGTCTGGCATCAAAACAGGATTCAAGCATGATTTTCTGCTACTGTGTCCACAAAGATGTTGATGTTTTAAAATATATTGATTTTTTTAAATCCCAATAACACAATAGTTTGTGACCATAAACTCGTGTGGTTCCTGATCAATAAAAGTTAATGAATGAATGAACAAATGATCTCACTTTTTATACAAGGTTCTAAATCCACATTCCCTTCTACTTACCCTTGGGATTTATTTTATGTCTGTCTAAGCCTGCTCTGCAATGCCTTGTGTGATGTGTTCTGTGTCTAATACTGTTTATGTCTGTTACATATTCCCAAGCCATCAGAAGCTGCCATAACAGAGCACCTCTATAAATGAGCTATGTGCAATGGTTTCTTATTCTGAATAAAATTGAGTTGAATTATTTGGCCTTGTGTATGCCATGATCAAAGCTTTACTTCCTGGAGTGACTGGAGGCTGGGCACTCTGTTGTATGGAGCAAGACAACCCATCATTAACAGATGCCTTGTGGAGTGGCAGTGCAACATTGTTCTTAATATCATAGGGGAGCAAGAACTGTTGTGATGGATGTATGAATTACATTACATTACATGGCTTAGCAATAGCACACGGCTGTGGTTCTGTTCATCAATATCTACATGGGATATACACAGCATACCGTAGCTTTGACATTTTTGTTTCTGACAGACCTTCAACTTGACAACCTTTACATAGTGCAGTGCTACAGCACACTAATCCCTGTATGTACCTACCAGGAAGAACCATAAAAGGCAATGCTGTGTATTGATGAGTAACATGAGTGTGAATAAGCTGATTTCAGAGCTGTCCTACACAACAACTAGAGCTGTGTGGAATGGGAAAACTCCAAATTTGTGAATTTGATCATACTGTAAAGCAGCTGTCATTCAATCTAGAACTCTGACATTTGGCAGGTGCACTCGATTAATAGAGCTCAAATGACCTGCCAAATATCATGACATTTGGATTGACAGTTTCAAAAGTATAGGTGCTCAAAATCTGTCATTTTATTTTTTGTGTGAAATTTCATGAACATTTTTGCCTGCGTTTAGCTCAGTCATTTATTGGGTCAGAGATCTTAAATTAGGCATAATTCCTTGATAATAGGTGTTATAACAATGTGCAAGATTTCATGAGAATATGATGCATCATCTCAAAATTATATGTGCTCAAAATCTGTCATTCAGTTTTTTGCTGGAAATTTCATAAAAAAAAATAATCTGCATATAACTCTGGCACATTTGGGGCTAAACAAGTGTAAATTAGCATGGATAACCATGTTGTAATGCTTATAGAATGATATAAATATGGAGATAATTGGTTTAGAAATTTTTGTTACAGGGGTTCAAATCTTTAATATGTAAATATTTGCAAAATTTTGTGAAAACTCTCAAAAATGTGGATGTTTGTAACTTTTATGGTCCTGCAGGCATTGACTTAACATTTGACATGCATATTCATAGTCATTGTATCATGGTGTCTAACTCAACAGTATAAACTGGTTTAGCAGTTTTAAATTTGCAGAAGAAAAAAATATTGGTAACATTTTCTCACACATTTAGAGTAGCATATAAGCAAACCATCAGAATTCTTTCTGTGGAATTTAACATTAACAACATACATATCACTACTTCATTTGATAAGCTGGGCTGAGCTTTTTGCAGCCCTGCTGTTCCTTTCTGGGTGACTATTCCTCCCCTATCTTTTGGCATAGCCAGGTTGACTCAGTAGAACTACTGATACCACTGATATCCTCTTTGTTCTTTACTGTGACAAACTCCCTTAAAACGTGAGTCACCTACTCCCTTTCCTATCAACCTACCCTTTTGGAATAGCCAGAATTGTTCCTTTCTGCTGCATTTGATATTGTCTTTCCCCACTACAACTTTGTGAGTACTTCTAGGTCCCAGACTTACATGTACATCAGGTTCCCTGGATTATAAATTTAATGGATGAGCTCCTTAAATATCCTGCATTCAGGTCAGAATTGTTGATACTATGTACTTCCTTGCTCCAATCTGGGGGGGTCTACCACTGTTGTGCTACCCAGCTGTCCATTTTTTAAAGAAACTGTGCATCTAACTGCTGAACCTGGTGACTTCTTGCACTACCTGCCTCTCATACCCCATCCTTTAATTAGAATCCTCCAGATATAGCTGAGTGAAATTAGCAAATTCTAGTTTTATGGAATGTTTCATGAAATTCTACAGTTGTCACAAAGACTCATGGGATTTGACTTTAAGTTCATATGTTATTTTGTAGGACTGTGTGAGAATCCTTTTCCTGAATAGCTGGTAGAATATTCAGTATTTGTGTCCCAGATATTCGTTATTTGGTATTCAGCCAGGAAAGTTGCCTTATTATATGCTTGCTACAGAAGTCCTTAAAATGGCTTCAAGAGGAGGAGTAGCGGTCACAGCACTTTGGCTTGTACACTGGTGCCAGAGGCTGGCTTGTGCTGCTGGTGCTTCAGGAGGAGGATGCAGAGGTTACAATCTCTATATGGTCAGAAAGGTCTCAAGAGGAACTACAAGAATAAGCTATGCTGAACACGTAAATACTGTAATTATGAGTATTAAAAAATGCAATAAAACTTAACAATTCCCATAGGATAACACTGGAATTTCAATATGCAATAACTCCATCAATATTTGGAGTTACGTGACAGTCTCTGTATGTTCATAAAGGTCTCAAGGGGTACTAGAAGAATAATATATGCCACGCCCTTAAATAATTGTGGCCATTAAAAAAGCAAGTAATAAAACATAACAATTCCTATAGGATAGCGCTGGAACTTCAACAGGCCATAACTCGGTCAATATTTGGAGTTAATTAACAGTCTCCATATAGTCACAAAGTACTCAAGGGGTACTAAAAGAATAACATATGGCAAACCCTTAAACAGCTCCTTGTCCATTAAAGCTAGGTACTTCTCCAGCAAGTGGGCTTCAAACTTTTTTTGGTGCCTAATCTGTGTGGTCTGGTTCAAGGATTAGCATGGTGCACTATCCTTGACCCAGTGTTTGGGGCCGTGGCAGATCATGCAGTGGGAATGCTCATCAGAATGCAGGATTTAGGTGCAGCAGGATTTGCGCTTCTTCTTTTCGATGCATCACCCAACTGTTCATGTTCCTGAATTGTACCTCCAACTATATCCCATGCTGTAAATTTGTCCATGTTATTTGTTTGCTTTCCCATTGTTCTGTATATCCCTCAAGATCTCTGTATTAGACCTGTTTATGCTAGACCTGTTTATACAGTGTTTTTCTACGTAATTGTTTGACCTGGTCTTCTGTTCTCATTTTATGCTAAACTGGATGTGTGTGTAAAGGGCATTTTTGCTCACAGACAGTATCTTTCAGTATAAAAAAAAGATTGATTAAAAACTGGTCTGACAGACCTGAACCACAGCTGTTCTGTAAAAATCCAAACTGGCCATACTGGGTGCAACTTGCACAAATACTGCTAGTCCGGTCACTCAGGTTGCACTGTACAGTCTGACTTTTACATGTCTGGTCTGCTCCTGGAAGTCTGTTTTTCAACCCTCCCTTGACATGATTGAAAACAGAACCATCAGGACCAG
Source organism: Neoceratodus forsteri (assembly GCA_016271365.2). NCBI lineage: Eukaryota > Metazoa > Chordata > Ceratodontiformes > Ceratodontidae > Neoceratodus > Neoceratodus forsteri. Next base: position 235,124,314 of record CM028132.1, on the reverse strand, counting down.
ACCAGATAGGTAAAAGACAGACCAGATTATCTGGAGTGAGTGGATCAGCAATATTTGCACAAGCTATGCCCAGTCCAGATTTTACAGCTCTGGTCCAGGTGTGGTGATCTGGTTTTTACCCATACCCCACAGCACGTGGCATAGTGACATACTTTACAGATGGATGCAGAGTCTAACCCATTGAAGGTTGAAGTTTCAGAAAACAATTATGCTAAAAATACCAATACTCCCTCCCCAACCCCCAAGTCACACTTAGTCCTCTACCAAAATCATGCTTAAATATTGGTGCTGCTACAGCCACACAATTAAACCTTTAATGCCATCATCCCTCTTCTGTTGCCATGAGCTTCCCATCCATGAAGTTCCATTCTGCTTGTTGCAGAACCCCCCAAAACCAGGTAATTTTCCAGGGAGCAACTCTTTACACCACATCAGCTAAAGTACTGCTAAACTCCTTCTTTTCAAACATTTTATTGAGAAATGTTTGTTTTAGTATATCCACAGGAAGGAAAAATGAATTTTTAAAAGAAACCAACGCCCCCATTTATCAGTTCATTTAATCACAATGCAGTATGTTATGAACAGATCAGGTTCTATGTGCAAGGCCACAGATTTACGTGATTAAAATAATGAAATTCTGTTTCCAAGACTTCAGATTCCGGAATTGCACTGGTGATTATTACTCTAATTTTTGGATTTTACTGGGATTCTGCTATCATTCTTTCAGTATGTGCATAAATAATCTGAAGTAAAGAAGGCTTAATATACTGAGCATTAAATAAAGAAAACTGAAAATAGTATAGGAAGGAACTAAAAGAAAAATGCAAGTTTGGTTGATTTACTGATCTGATATAAAATGCCAGATTCCATGAAATCTTTGTTTTTACTGGTCTTCAGGCAACCATAATTCCAGAATTTTATGGGATTTTACAATAAAAACCAAAAAACAGTGGCCTTGTCTATGTGTAATCTACTGTAAGTCAAGCAAAAATTAGACAGACACATAGTTTCATTTTTGCAAGTGAAGCAAATGTGGTTACTATCATTCAATTGTCCATGTAATCATATATTGCAAGTTAAGAACATTCAGTAGAATATAAACAGTAGCCCAGAACTGCCTACCCGAGAAAATGAATTTGGCATATTATTTGGGAACAGGCAACACTGGGACTCTTGCTATGGAATGTCCAGCTAAGTAGCAGAATGACTGCTTTTAGGATGGTGATGTCAAATGGCTTAATGAGATGTTTATATGGGCTTGCCTTAGGGGAACAGCAGAGTTTATTTGTTATGCAGAAAGCTCCAGGATGTGTTTAACCCATTCTACTTCCAGCAGCTTTCTTCGATGTCTGTACTATCTATTGGTAATCTGACACAGAATGACTGCCAGAAGATAATGAGTTAACTTTCTGTGGGCTCAATTAAATCATCAAGCCAGAGGAAACATAATGTTCTACAGCTTCCTATACACACACAGGCAGCATAGTAATGAGGCTTCAGTGGAGGAATATATTTTCAGCACTCTATCATTTTGTTTTGTAGCAAAAATGACATCAGCCCTTTTCTGAATGCAAAATGCCTGTTGGGCTACACCCACAGTCAAAAAAGGAGGTGGTGATGTCTCTGAACAAATTTATTTATTTGTTTATCTTATTTATTTTTCCTTTGGCAATAGGGTAAGTGTATTGGCACCAAATGTCTTTTTCAGTCACGACCCGGGTGCAATTTTACAAACATTTGAAGACATACATACAAATGTTTGGGTGCTTGTTGCAGAAAATGAAACATACACACATCAATTGAAAATTACATACTTGATTATATACTTGCAGCACATAGAAAGTGCAGCTGATTAGTGCAGATACTACATTGAATGTAGATGCATTGGGATATGAACAAGGGGTATTTACACAAAGCAGTCACAAATACTGAGTGATAGATACAATTATCTCAGATTGCTTGAGAAAGCAGGGACTGTTGATGATTCTCTAATGGGTGGAGGGATTGTATTCCATAGTGAGGAGGTGCAGTAGCTTAAGGATCATTGTCCAGTATTTGTCCTAAAAAAAAGAATGTTTAAGTTATTTTTCAAGGTAGATCGAGAGGAGGGCAAGTTGACAAACTCGAGTTGTTCAGCTAAATCGATGGGGGAGGTTTTAACCATAATTCTTTTAATAAACCTTGCAAGTGTTAGATTGGATTTGAATTCTGTTGACAGCCAGTTTAAAGTATTCAGAGAAAGGCAGTGATGCATCTTGCTGTCGCTACCTGTTGTAAATCTGTCAGTCTTGCGATAGACAGTGTGCTTCTTCTGTAGCATAGTTTTGTTAACAGCATCGGTGACCAAGGATCCATAGTTCAGTATAGGGAGCAGATTTACCTGTGCTATTCTATGTCTGGATTTGGGCATTAGGTACTTGCAGATTCTGTACAGAGAGCCAGGCCTTTTGTGAAGCAGGTTGGTAGTGTTTTGAATGTAGGTATCAAAGGTAAGGGTAGAGTCTAAGTGTACTCCTAGATATTTAAAGCAGCTGACCTTTTCCAGGCAGTTCCCATCATTTGTGTTGATGTAGAACTTGGGGGCTGCATTTTTCAGATGGTAGTTAGAACCAAACAACATTGATTGGATTTTCGGTAGGTTCAGGACTATTTTTTCTAGAATGAACCATTCCTGCAAGTTTGTGAAACTGTTTCCCAGTACATAACTGATTTCACTGATGTATTTGCTATGAGTGTATAAAACTGCACTGTCTGCATAAAGAAGAGTATGTACAGGTTTGCAGATTGCTGGCGAATTGTTGATAAAGATTGAAAATAGAAGAGGCCCCAGTAAGGATCCTTGAGGGACCCCACTGCAATTTTCACCCTTTGTTTTCTATGGTTCAGATAACCACTGAACCAGGCCACAGCATGGGATCTGAAGCCAAATTTGAATAATTTACTGGTTAATACATTGTGGTTGAACAAATCAAAAGCCTTGGTCAGATCCACGAACGCAGCTCCCGTCAACAATACCTTATCTGTTGCGCTATAGATTGCGTCTGTGAATTCAACCAGGGCTGTGTCAGTGTTGTGACACCTCCTGACCCCATGTTGTTCCTTGAAGATTAGATTGTGTTGCTCAAGATATTCGGTCAGTTGTGTGTGCACTATTTTCTCTTGCAGTTTGACTAGAGTTGACAAAATAGAAATAGAGTGGTAGTTTTCCAGCAGCATCTTCTTCCCATTCTTGTGTAGCAAGACAACTATAGCTATTTTCCAGAGGTCAGGTAGGGTGTGGGTCATGAAAGATATCTTGAAGATCTTGGCTATGGATGAGGCTATCTGTGGGACAGCAAGTTTGAAGTACTTTAGATGCAAACTGTCTGATCCAGCTGATGTGTCTACTTTTAGGGGGGCAATTAATTTAACAACTTCTGAACATGGGACCATTTTTAAATGGAACTTGGGCCGATTCAGGTTCTCCACTTACTAAGTAGACTAAGGTTTGGGGTGTCCAGGGGATCTGTATTTATTCAGATCGCAGAAGAAATCATTGAAGAGGTGCGTTATTTTAGGAGGTTCAGCACAGATGTCTCTAATGAGGTCATTTTTTTTGGTGTTCAGCACAGTTTATGGTTTGAAAAAATTTTTTAGGATCACCCAAGTTTGCAGTTTGCTGTTTTTTAAAATACTGACTTTTTGCCTGGTGTATTGCCTGTTTGCACCTGTTTCTTAGTTATCTGTATGAGTTCCAATTCTATACCAATTTGGTTTGCTTGTACTTGTCCCAGGAGTTGTCTGTTTTGCAAATGAGAGTTAAAATATAACGTGTGAGCCAGTCAGACTTTTTGTGCTTTTCTCTGCGCATGCACAGGGTTGGGGGGCATATCCAATACTGTTGTAAATTTTGTGATTAAGAAGTCCAAGGCAGAATTTGCATCTTGTGTTGTGTAGGTAGGTCCAGTCAATTAGTGATAAGTCAAATATGTCAAAAAAGAAAAGATACCTCATTTGTGAGACCTCTTCTGGAGTACTGTGTTCAGTTCTGGAGGCCGTATCTCCATAAGGACATAGACAGGATAGAGGCAGTTCAGAGAAGGCAATAAAAATGGTGCAGGACCTGCACCGAAAGTCATATGAGGAGAGACTAAAGGACATCAATATGTATACCGTGGAGGAGAGGAGAGAGATATGATAGAGATCCTCAAATATTTCAAGGGCATAAATAAGGTACAGGAGGGTAGAATATTTAAGAAAAAGTGATGTTCTAGAACAAGAGGTCATGACATGAGACTGGAAGGACTAGACTAGGAAGTATTGCTTCACGGAAAGGGTGGTGGAAGCATGGAACAGCCTCCATGTGCAAGTTGTGAGGACAAATTCAGTAGGGGAATTCAAAAATGCATGGGATAGGTGCAGGGGGAACCCTAGCGATAGATAAGAAAACAAAGCTGGAGACCGAATAGGGTCTGTGGCTTCTGCAACAGGTAGAGAAAATGGACAGACTGGGTGGGCCAAGAGATCCTTATGTGTCATCAATGTCTAGGTTTTTATGTTTCTATAGCCAAGTAAAAATAAAATAGTTTACATTACTCAGTTTTAGCATACAACAGTGTGATTATGAAAGGAAGCCTAGATGCCCATGTATTAAATCACAAAAGGCACTGCCGTCTTTTTTATAGACAACATTAACTGCTGCTTTAATAACATATACATTTTATAAAAAAAGTGGACAGATATAAAACTATGATTTATTACTTTTTACTTACTAAAGTTTATTTTCCTACATTACTTTAAAATGGACCTTATTTTATAAATTGGGATGCTGCTCAGTCTGCAATTTACTAAACTATTTATTTCGTTGTTTATCATACTGTACCTCATTGTATGCATTACTTTCATCTGGGTCACCCTTGAAAATGAGGATATGTTGTCCATGGGCCTACCTTGTTAACACATTGTTAATCAATCAAGCATTCAGTCAATAAGATATGATATGATATGATACAATCTCATAGAAATACATTCACATTTCATTTAAGTACATGCTGCAGTTTTTGTTGTATGTGCACATTTTAATTTTCCTTTTGAGACTCAATGTATTCTTTATCAAGCTTTTGGTCCCACTGTAATAACAGTGAACACATTACTGTCAGCCTTTTTGTCATGATCACTGAAATAAATACTGTACCAGTTGACTAACCAGGTGTAGTACCTGACCTCTAGTAATCTGGAAAGGGAAACATAAGGCTTGTAGTTGCTCAGTAAAAATCTTCCACTTTCCCCTCATGAGAATTACACCTATTGCTCTGATCAGACCAGAACATTACACCTGCGTGTACTGTATATACCAGGGGAGAAGGCTAGATGATATGGCACAGATGGAGGAGAAATACTAGCCATTTCAGTCCAGCAGGTCCAGAGTTACCATGCAGTACTACTAATATGTGTTTGTGAATTATTCATACATAATATTTTTACTGTCTATAATATTGCTGTTTCTGGTTCTGTCCTGATTTGCCCAACCCAATATGATCAGGTATTCTATTCACAGACTAGACAAGCCAACCCTCACATCTTTATTACCAAAACTAACATTATACAGTATCATTCATCAGAGAAACATTATAAGCTGGTCAAAAGATAATAAAATGACCCTGTTCAGATCATTGGGTAAGCCCCATCTCATGTACAGTGGAAGGGTTTGGTGCCCAGCCCTGTATCTAAAGAATTAAAGTTATATGATTGAGAAAGTACTGTACAACAAGAATCAAGGTGGTTGAAGTTTTGAAAGCAGCACTCTTAGTATAGATGTGTTTGAACTTATCTCATCCCTAGGAACAATCATTTCTTTATTATAAAGAAATGGTTTATGGAATTGAGCTGCAGATAGGGTACCGTATGTTCCTCAAGTCAATAACAATGTTAAATATGTATCTACTTAAGAATCTGTTAACTGGGTTAGAACCCAAGGGCAAAACATGCCCCAGATATATATTATAATCAATTGAATACACTATACAATAAAATTAAACAGAATAAAGCATCAGACATTTCAATTGCAGATAGAACTTTCCTGTAAGAATTTCTTACACTTCCAATCAATATGCACACTGCTTCTCCAGCTCAAAGCTGAAAAAGGTCAAGTGTACCTGTACTCCTGAAAAACAACACAGACTAAAAAGCCAGCTTTTCATGCAGTTTTGCTGGGGCAGATATTGTCCATACCCACAATACCTTGCTGCGAAACAATGTTCATGTCTGTGTCTAGCTACTTCCTTGTTTTCTGTCGATCCATTTATCCAGTACAGTGTGTGGATCTCTGACTCAGACCTACTGTGTGTTACAGACATACTTCTCATTAATTCAGCCAAACTTTCTTTTTTCACATAACATGCATTGCTAAAAACTTTTATACATGTGTGCATTTTAATGTCTCTTTGGGCAAATAAAAACTGTCATGTGAATTCTCCTGGGAATTAATTACTTGCTTCCTTCTATTTTTCTGTGCTGCGATAATGTATCATGACGCAAGTTACAGATCCAATTAGACCACTTAGCCCCCAAAGTTGAATCTCCCCTTGTTAATCTGGCTGTCCTCAGGGATTAGACCTCTATTCTACACTGTCTCTGTGACTCAAGTCCCTTCTTTTTTCATTACTAATAATACTCCCTCTTGCGTATCAGAATGCAGGGGAAATATTTTTGCTTTGTCAAACTGTCAAAAAAGGGTTAAGGAAGACTGCATATCTTCCTTCTCAATTTACATAGTAAGTTTGATGGACACGGTATTACATTCCACTATTCCTGTTAATATTTTTTTAATGCAATTCTTCAAGTTAAATGTATTAATTCAGCCTAGAACTAATTTGGAGTTCAACTAGTTTTGGCCAGGCCCTTTGGTAGCACAAAAGCTCAGTCATCAGGATGTTTCTTTAATGATATGTCTGAACTATAACAACACAGGGCAGAATATTCAAAAGTTGAACAAAGCTTTGTGCTACAGTCCCTCTTGTGTACTAAAAAAATCTGACTGAACTGATAAGAGTGATATATTCAGACATGCACAGAACAAGATGGGCCTACACAGTGACTTTTGAATATACTACTTGTGAATGCTATGAGTAGGTAAAGCCCCCAATGCCCTGTGAATGGGATACAGCAGCAGTCAATGAACATGCATTCCACAGATGCAGAAGAGCAAGTAATCTTTTTGCACAGCCAAGAGGTGTTTGTTCTTGAGTCCCAAATCCTCATATGGGAATGTTACCCTGCAAATAATCTCACAAATCCAACAGAGCATCTTCAGCGTTTACCTTCTGCTGCTTGTTGTGTTCAGTCTGGCATCAAAACAGGATTCAAGCATGATTTTCTGATACTGTGTCCACAAAGATGTTGATGTTTTAGAATATACTGATTTTTTTAAATCCCAATAACACAATAGTTTGTGACCATAAACTCATGTGGCTCCTGACCAATAAAAGTTAATGAATGAATGAACAAATGATCTCACTTTTTATACAAGGTTCTAAATCCACATTCCCTTCTACTTACCCTTGGAATTTATTTTATGTCTGTCAGAGCCTACTCTGCAATGCCTCGTGTGATGTACTCTGTGTCTAATACTGTTTATGTCTGTAACATATTTCCATGCCATCAGAAGTTGCCATAACAGAGCACCACTATAAATGAGCTATGTGCAATGGTTTCTTATTCTAAATAAAATTGAGTTGAATTATTTGGCCTTGTGTATGCCACTATCAAAGCATTACTTCCTGGAGTGACTGGAGGCTGGGCACTCTGTAGTATGGAGCAAGATAGCCCATCATAAACAGATGCCTTGTGGAGTGGCAGTGCAACATTGTTCTTAATATCATGGGAAGCAAGAACTGTTGTGATGGATGTATGAATTACATTACATTACATGGCTTAGTAAAGCACACAGTTGTGGTTCTGTTCATCAATACCTACATGGGATGTACACAGCGTACTGTAGCATTGACATTTTTGTTTCTGACAGACCTTCAACTTGGCAACCTTTACTCAGTGCAGTGCTACAGCACACTAATCCCTGTATGTACCTACCAGGAAGAACCATGAAAGGCAATGCTGTGTATTGATGAGTAACATGAATGTGAATAAGCTGATTTCAGAGCTGTCCTACACAACTAGAGCTGTGTGGAATGGGAAAACTCCAAATTTGTGAATTTGATCATACTGTAAAGCTGCTGTCATTCAATCTAGAACTCTGACATTTGGCAGGTGCACTCGATTAATAGAGCTCAAATGACCTGCCAAATATCATGACATTTGGATTGACAGTTTCAAAAGTATAGGTGCTCAAAATCTGTCATTTTATTTTTGTGTGAAATTTCATGAACATTTTTGTCTGGATATAGCTCAGCCATTTATTGGGTCAGAGATCTTAAATTAGGCATAATTCCTTGATAATAGGTTTTATAACAATGTGCAAGATTTCATGACAATACGGTACATCATTTCAAAATTACATGTGCTTAAAATCTGTCATTTAATTTTTTGCTGGAAATTTCGTAAAAATATTAATCTGCATATATCTCTGGCACCTTTGGGGCTAAACAGGTGTACATTAGCATGAATAACCATTTTGTAATGCTTATAGAATGATATAAATATGGAGAGAATTGGTTTGGAAATTTTTGTTACTGGGGTTGAAATCTTTAATATGTAAATATTTGCAAAAGTTTGTGAAAACTCTCAAAAATGTGGATGTTTGTAACTCGTATGCACCTGCAGGCATAGACTTAACATTTGACATGCATATTCATAGTCAATGTATCCTGGTGTCTAACTCAACAGTATAAACTGGTTTAGCAGTTTTAAATTTGCAGAAGAAAAAAATATTGGTAACATTTTCTCACACATTTAGAGTAGCATATAGACAAACCATTCAGAATTCTTTTTGTGGAATTTAACATTAACAATGTACATATCACTACTTCATTTGATAAGTTGGGCTGAGCTTTTTGCAGCCCTGCTGTTCCTCTCTGAGTGATTATCCCCCACCCCATCTTTTGGCATAGCCAGTTTGACTCAGTAGAACTACTGATACCACTGATATCCTCTTTGTTCTTTACTGTGACAAAGTCCCTTAAAACGTGAGTCACCTACTCCTTTTCCTATCAACCTACCCTTTTGGAACAGCCAGAATTTCTCCTTTCTGCTGCCTTTGATACTGTCTTACCAAACTACTTCTTTTTGAGTACCTCTAGGTCCCAGACTTACATGTACATCAGGCTCCCTGGATTATACATTTATGGATGAGCTCCTTAAATATCCTGCATTCAGGTCAGAATTGTTGATACTATGTACTTCCTTGCTCCAACCTGGGGGATTATCTCTGTTGTGCTACCCAGCTGTCCATTTCTCGAAGAAACTGTGCCTCTAACTGCTGAACCTGGTGACTTCCTGCACTACCTGCCTCTCATACCCCTATCCTTTAATTAGAATCCTCCAGATATAGCTGAGTGAAATTAGCAAATTCTAGTTTTATGGAATTTTTCATGAAATTCTACAATTTTCACAAAGACTCATGGGATTTGACTTTAAGTACATATGTAATTTTGTAGAACTGTGTGAGAATCCTTTTCCCGAATAGTTGGTTGAATATTCAGTATTCGGGTCCCAGATATTAGTTATTTGGTATTCAGCCAGGAAAGTTGCCTTATTATATACTTGCTACAGAAGTCCTTAAAATGGCTTCAAGAAGAGGAGGAGGTGTCACGGCACTTTGGCTTGTACACTGGTGCCAGAGGCTGGCTTGTGCTGCTGGTGCATCAGGAGGAGGATGCAGAGGTTACAATTTCTATATGGTCAGAAAGGTCTCAAGAGGAACTACACGAATAAGTTATGCTGAATATTTAAATACTGCAATTATGAGTATTAAAAAAATCATTAAAACTTAATAATTCCCAAAGGACAAAGGTCGGCAACCCGCGGCTCGTGAGCCGCATGAGGCTCTCCCTGCCCTAAGCTGCGGCTCCTCTGCTTGAGTAAAGGCCTCATGGTAAAAAAACACCAAACCGCATGGCTATTATGGGTTTTTTTAAATGTTAGTGCCTTTTTTTTTCTTTTGCAGGCTTTACCTGGCCACTCTGAGGCCTTTGTGAAGTTCTAAGGTGGAGGGATGGGGTGTGACGTAACCTGGCCATCGGACCTGATTGAGAAATATGTTGCCTATCTCAATCATGTCCGCATAAGAGAAAGAAGGCATGTCACAAGCCACACATTGGCTAGAAAGGGGCGGAGCGGGGGTCAGGCGGGCTCCTTAAATGCCAAGAAAATTTGTGTATGGCATGCAGTCTACTTGCTTGCTGCTACATTACAGACGTGGAAGAGTCCGGCGGGTCAGAGACTGCTTGAGTGAGTGCTGCTGCTACCGCCACCCGAGGAGGTCAAGACAAGGAGTGGAGGACAAGGACAAGCTGCCGAGGAGAAGAGTGGGACTGGTACTATTCTGGTCTGGTCACGGACTGCCGGATAAGCCAGAGCAGAGTGCGAGTGGAGTCTGAGCTGCTGCGTGCCCTGCAACTGTCTGTCTCAGTCTCTGCAATGTTACTGCAGGCCTGGGCTGTTAAACGGTGTATTTTATTTTCTTTACTGACTACTGGGTGTGTCGGTTGACTGTAAGAGGAGCATAGCGCTGCAGTCAGATTTGGGGATTTAATCAAAGAAGCTGAGCTGGAAAGCTGACAAATCGGTATGTAATTTATTTTTTCATTTTTCTGATCATGGTGGGCCACTGCGGACTGCTGAGTGTTAGACAGAGAATCAGAACTGGAATTAAACAGATCAGGGCAGGGTATTTCTAGGCTAGCATAATAACATCTGTTTAATTAAATAAAAGCTTGTATGCTGTCTGCTGATCATCGGATGCCCGCGCTGCAAAGCGCCAGGGTATTTGAGGCTCTGCAGCCTGCTGCCTAATGTGTGTTACCTCTAATTATTTAATTGCATCCTGATCCAGCATTTGTTTTACCTTTGGTTTATGAATCAGTAACTTGAGTGGAAGGATTCTAAGCACACTTGGTTCAGTGGTAATTATTTTGTGACACAGTTCTGATTTCATAAATTTTTTCAAGGCTAAATGCAACATCTCCTTGTTTGTGGAGTTCTACTGTAGGGTCCTGGTTTTTAGTTTTGCAATATAGTTATCCAGTATAATCCAGTTGGGATGAAATAGATATCATTTTCAATGGGTCCCTTCAATGACAACATTTCTTTTAGCTGTATTTTCTAAGGCAGCTTGGATGCATCTTGTTTTCAGAGGATCTGCTTACCAAATATACATAGAAACATAAATACAGAAGTTGACAGCAGATAATGACAGCAAGGCCCGTCCAGTCTGCCCATTTCTTTTTCTACCTTATGAATGTGCCATCAGTCTTTGCTGTCAGTTGCCTATCTATACATACTCATCTGTATTGCTCCCTTATGCCTGTCCCATGCCTGTTTGCAGCCCTGCTTTTACCCATTTTTTTTTACATTTATCTAGGATATCTCAGCTGAAAGGCAAGTTACATGTTCAGTGGGGTCTAGCTTTCATAATGTGGTTTTCCCAGTGTAGAGCAGCATAGATACATAGGTGATTTGCTGTACTGGGGTCCTGCTTTTACATGTTTACTACATACTTAATCAGGACAGAGCATATGAGTAGTTGCAATATCTCATTCTCAGTGGTGTCCTGCTTTTATACATTTTTAGTTAGTATTTACCCAGATAGGCCAGCTGAGCTCCACATTTTGACCCCAAAGTTTAAACATGGTCGTTTTGACCTGATGTTATGATCAACAAGACAGGTGGAATTCTTAAAATCTCATCCAAAAGTGATTACACACACTGCTGAGTGTAAAAACATGTTTTGGAAGGCATTAGACATTAAATTACTTATCATGTTCACCTTCATGAGGTAGTATAACACAAGGAATATGCTGAACATTAGGGCCAACATCTGCAAAATAAAGCTGAGTAAACATTGAAACAATCCAATGTTTATTCATTACTTAGTTGTTTTTCATTGTGGCCCAAAATTTTTTACGTCTTCATGACCCCACGTTATGATTAAGATATGTGGAGTTTTTAAAATCCCGTCTGAAAGGTGATTTGAAAAATTCCACTTATGTTCAGCAGGTGGAGTAAGTGGTAACAAAAGGGCTATGTGCACATTTGAGGCCAAAAAGTGCAAAAATCACAAAGTTGTAAGTGAACATTGAAGTCAAGAAATGTAGTATTTCCTCTTAAGTTTGTCTTTTGATGTGTGACCCTAAATTTCCAAAACTGTCTCTATGACATCATCATATTATTGCAGCAGAGAGAATTGTTTTAATCCAGTTAGAAAGGTGACCTCTGTGGGACTGGCTACCTTGATGTGGTACGGAGTCTTGTCACAATGCAATATTGTAACCAAAAGCCAATCTAGTTAGTCTGAAACCTGTTGGTGTGGCATGTCTGGTGTGGTGGGAATGGACCTCTGTAGAACTGGCTACCTTGATGAGGTATAGAATGGTCACAGTAAAATATTGTAACCAAAAGCCAGTCTGCTACACCTTTTGGTGGTGTGGCTAGTGGTGTGCTGGTATATAATAAATAGCTCACCCTAACCGGGGGGGGGGGGGTAGCAGTGACTCCACACTTGGTGTGAAGTTCAGAAATTCCTGGCTACACCCCTGGGTCCGCCAGCTAAATAATGCTCACGATAGACTGTGACATCAGGATGAGGGTGTTACTTCGTTTCTGCACTGCATTTAAATACCGGCACATTTTTTACTATTCCCTCAACTGCTGTCCATTCATAGAACTGTCTATCACTGAGTCTGCAACGAAGAGCAGCAGAGAGCCTCAGAGTCTCGGAATCGTCCTGCCGTACTGTCCACGGGTGAAGTTCTTTTTATCCTGAGACCCTGGAACACCAGCCCTGCAGCGATCGGAAGAAGAAGAAGCTGTTGCACAGCATCTGCTTAAGATCCCCTCTGTCCAGTGTTGCCTTTGGATGGTTCAAAGGGAGACAGCGGTCCAATTAAGTGCACAGAGCCTGGCAGTACACCAAAGCTTCGATCAGCCAAAACTTCTGTCACTCGGCTGTACCATAAAAAAAAGAACCATAAGAGAGCCATGCCAATCCGGTTCTGATTCCGTCTGACCCACTCGCTAAAGATAACTTGTCAGTGTCAGTGGCTCAGTAGGTAGCACACTCGCCTCTGAGGCCGGGAGATCAGAGGGCTGTCGGTTCAGTTCCCACATCTGGCACTTGGGCCTATCTCTGGCTTCTGGCCACTGCATTGTCGCATTGTCACTTCTGTGTGTTTAATAAATAAGATGATGTGCTGTGCTGCCTTGTTTGGAGCGACTGTATATGGGGGGGGGGCTTCTGTTGTGCTGCATTCATTGGTTCTGCATCCTAAAAAAGTGCTTCTCTGCTGATATTGATTGTTGGGCCCTTTAGTAATGTCTTGCATAATAATAAACATTCCTTTTCTGCATCTTGCAATCATCCAATGCCTGTGATTACATATAATTCTGGATCCCACTTGTGTCCGTGGCATGATCTTTTCCTTCATCTGGACTGCATATTAGAAAGTTGTCGAACTCCTTTTGTGCGCACTTCTGCCACATGTATTTCTTAGAGATTGAGTATTATGTTGTTCCCATTCCTCATAATGTGTTTCCGGTTGTGGCGCTCTTATTTTTTCTGTTCACAAACTTCGTGCAACAGAACTTTTTTCATTCTGTTTTTCTTGTTCCCTCAAGTGTCTCAAAGCTGTGGTGTGCCATTTTAATGATCTTATTGCTGCTAATCACATTTCTAGATTTTTTTTTAACTTCTTTCTTTTTGTTTTTTTGTGGCCAGTATTCAGAAAGTATCTCAGTTGGTGTACACTGCGAAGAAACATGGCACATCCTGCTAAAAAAAGAAAGATCACTGATGAGAACCGGACATTTCAAGATGATTGGTTTGATTACGGCTTCATCGGTAGGAAGGGACTGCCGTTCTGCGTGATTTGTCGAGAGTCTCTTGCCGGAAACAAGAAATCAAATGTACAGCATCACTTCATGACAAAACATGCAGCATTTGCCACTAAATACCCTGAAAGACAAGCACGAAGGAAGTTCTTTGAGGAGCTGGAAAAGAAACTGGGGAAGGAGCAAACTGTGCTGACATCATGGTCGTCATCTGCAAATCATCTCACAACAGCCAGCTTCATTGGAGCTCTGCAGGTGGTTCACACAGGGAAGCCTTTCACTGATGGAGAATTTTTGAAAGACGCGTTTCTTGAAATGGCTCCGTATTTGTTTGCAGAATTCCGGGAAAAAGACAAAATTGTTCGCCAGATTCAAGATTTGCCAATGCCTGCCAAGACCATGAAGGATCGTGCACACAAAATGATGCAGGATGTGGATTTTCAGGTAGTGAAAGATATCATATCATCATCATATTTTTCTTTAGCACTTGATGAATCCACAGACGTCAAGGACACAGCACAACTGACAATAATGGTTCGTTTTGTTTGTGGGTCCGGAGTGAAAGAGGAACTAGTGAGCATTTGCCCCTTGAAGCCACAAACCAGAGGAGAGGACCTGTTCGCTGCTCTCTCTATTTCCAGAAGGAGAACCTGCCCCTTGACAAAATAGTGAGTATTTGTAGTGATGGAGCCCCCAGCATGACTGGATGTAACAAAGGACTTGTAAAGCTGCTCGAGGAGAAACTGCAATGGTCAATTATTATTTTTCATTGCATTCTTCACCAGGAGTCACTGTGTGCCCAGTCCCTTGGAAAGGAGATGGCAGATGTTATGGCACTGGTCGTGAAAATTGTAAACACTATTCTTGCCAGGGCTCTGAACCATCGTCAGTTCAGACACCTTCTGGAAGAGCTGGATTCACAATATTCTGACCTACTGATATACAACAATGTTCGTTGGCTTTCCCGGGGTAAGGTCCTGAAACGGTTTGCAGACTGCTTGACTGAAATTAAGCAGTTTTTACATGAGAAAGGCATTGTGCAAGAAGAACTGTCAAACAGCTTTTGGCTTCAGAAGTTTTACTTCTTGGTTGATCTGACTGGACACTTGAACAGACTGAATATTGGTCTGCAAGGAAGTGGCAATACTGTGTTCTCCCTGTGTGAACAGGTCCTGACATTCTTGTCAAAACTGAAAGTGTTCCAGAATGACTTAAAAAGAGGAACACTATATCACTTTGAATACTTTCGTAAATTTAAAATGGACAATGAGACATGAGAACCCAGCTTCACTATGAACACTGCAGTGCTTGAGGAAGCCGTCAATGGGCGGATCAAAAACTTCGGTCACAGATTTAATGACTTCAGAAAATATGTACCAACCTTCCAGTTTATGACCCAGCCATATCAGTCAAATCTTGAAGAAATGCGGCTGGACCATTTTAATATCCCCATTGCTGACTTGGAGATGGAAGTGATTGAATTCAAAGAGTCACACATTTGGACAGATAAATTTAGACAGTTAAATGCAGAGCTAGAACATCTGGAAAGACGAAGGGCAGAGCTAGCGGCAGCACACAAGTGGGCTAAGATGGAAAGGCTGCCAAAGACAGATGGGCTCATCTTCCAAGTTTGGATGGCACTCCCTGATAATTTCAAGACAATGAAGTGCCTTGCTTTTGGCATGCTGTCAGTTTTTGGCTCCACTTATCTGTGCGAACAAGTGTTCTCGCACATGAACTGTATTAAAAACAAATTCCGCTCTCAGCTCACTGATGGATCATTAGATGTCTGCACTCGATTAAAACTAACCAGTTATGAGCCAAATATAGAAAAGCTGAGCAAAGGGATGCAAGGCCAGAAATCGCACTAATAAAAAGTACTGAATTGAATAGTGATGTCTGTATTTTGGGGAAAAGGGGTGTGTTTTTTGGGGTTTGTTTGTTTTTTTTGTTTGATTTTTTTGTTTGGAAAGCTTGCCTTTCATTAATTGCACAGGAAAAGTGGTGTCAGAGTAGTACTGGTTGTATCTTGAGAAGATGCTTTTGTAATAGCAAGCAGTTTGTGCAATGGAACAGAAAAGAGATGACTTGACAAGTACTGCAGAGAGGGATTTTTCTTGTAGACAGCAGTTCATGCATTGGTACAGAGAACTGGTGGCTGAGCAATGCTGGTTGTACTTTGGTAAGATGGATGTTGAATAACCAGCAGCTTGTGCATGGGCACAGAGGTGGAATCAGGTTATTCAAACTCCCTCTTGCCAAAATACAAACCTGGTACCTGAACAGTACTGGTCTGATCATGGAAAGAGGGTTCAGCAGTTCATGCATTGCCACAGAAACATGGTGCCTAAACAGTACTGTCTGTTTTGGAAACAGGGATGTTGAATAACTTGCAGTTTAGGCTCTGACACAGATAGCGGAGCATGAACCTTATTGTATTTTGGTAAATGGGATTTGAAACAAGAGGGTGCTATATTTGCACAGAATGTATTTATTCAATAGAAACCGCTAATTCATTTGCACAGCAAATTTATTTATTCAATAAACACAGCACATTCGTTTGCACAGAATTTATTTATTGCTCAAGAAACAGTGAATTGATTTGCACAGAATGTATTTATTCAACAGAAACTGCTAATTCATTTGCACAGCAAATGTATGTATTCAATAAACACAGCACATTCGTTTGCACAGAATTTATTTATTGCTCAAGAAACAGTGAATTCATTTGCACAGAAAATGTATTCAATAAAAACTAAATTCCTCTTAATATAGCAGTCTGTGTTCTTTCAACAAAGTAACATACATTTTTACATAAAATGACATGTTTTGAGAATGTCTGGCACATATATGTGCATGTTAGTCACGACCACATTTTTGAGTAGCTCGTTTGCGGTTGGCCATTTTTTGGTCATTGGCCTTGCGGCTCTCAGGCCCGAAAAGGTTGCAGACCCCTGCCATAGGATAACACCGGAACTTCAACATGCAATAACTCCATCAATATTTGGAGTTACATGACAGTCTCGATATGTTCATAAAGGTCTCAAGGGGTACTAGAAGAATAATATATGCCACGCCCTTAAATAATTGTGGCCATTAAAAAAGCAAGTAATAAAACATAACAATTTCTATAGGATAACACTGGAACTTCAACGGGCCATAACTCCATCAATATTTGGAATTTATTAACAGTCTCTATATGGCCACAAAGGACTCAAGGGATACTACAAGAATAACATATGCCAAGCACTTAAACAGTTGTGGCCATTAAAGAAGCAAGTAATAAAACATAAAGATTCCCATAGGATAACACTGGAACTTCAACAGGCCATAACTCCATCAGTATTTAGAGTTAAGTAACAATTTGTATGTGATAGCAAAGATCTTCAGGGGTATTACAAGAATAACATATGCTGCAGTCTTAAATAGTTGTGGCCATTAAAAAAAAACAAGTAATAAAACATAACAACTATCTTAGGATAACACTGGTACTTCAATAGGCCATAACTCTGTCAATATTTGGAGCTAAGTGACAATCTCTATATGGCCACAAAGGTATCAAGGGGTACTACAAGAATAACAAACAGTATGATGCACACTTAAATAATTGTGGCCATTAAAAAAAAAGTAATGAAACATAACAATTCCCATAGGACAACACTGAAACTTCAGCAGGCCATAACTTCATCAATATTTGGAGTTAAGTGAATATCTCTATATGGTCACAAACGTCTACAGGGGTACAGGAGGAATAACATATCCCACATCCTTAAATAATTGTGGCCATTAAAAAAAACAAGTAATAAAACATAACAATTCATAGAAACATAGACTTTGACGACAGATAAGGACCTCTTGGCCCATCTAGTCTGCCCATTAACCTATGTGATAACACTGGAACTTTAACAGGCCATAACTCTGTCAATATGTGTAGTTAAGTAACAGTCTCTATAAGGTCTCAAAGGACTCAAGGCATACTAGAAGAATAACATACGCTGCACCCTTAAATAATTGTGGGCATTAAAAACGCAAGTAATAAAACATAACGATTCCCATAGGATAACACTGGAACTTCAATAGGCCATAAATCTGCCAATAAATGAAGTCAAGTGACAATCTCTATATGGTCACAAAGGTCTCAAGGAGTACTGCAAAGAATGACATGCCACAGCCTTAAGTAGTTGTAGCCATTAAAAACAGCAAGTAATAAAACATAGTGATTCCCATAGGATAACACTGCAATTTCAACATGCCATAATTCTATCAATATTTGGAGTTAAGTGACAATGTCTATATGATCACACAGGTCTCAATGGGTAGTGCAAGAAATGATGGTCCTGCAAATGCAGTAGACAGACAGTGACACCAACACACTATTCTACAGCAATTGAGTAAAGGACAGCTTATACAAGCAAATGACAAATAAGGAAGACTAGGTTTGCTGGCAAAGGCACCTAGCTTCACCTAAGCTCTGTTCTTCTAGGTTTGCTTGTAAGGACAGAGCAATGAACATTATCAGAGCAAGGAAAAAGATTAAGGCTTCTTTTGGCTAGGTAGATTTACTGTGTGTTACTATTTTCTTTTGTACTCACAGGGTTTGTTACTGGGTTTTTTTGCTAACATTTTACTGCTTTATTGTTCTCTGATTCAAATTGCTGTTGCACGGTATACTTTCTGCTGCATTATTATAGGGTGTGCCTACAGATTTGTAACTGTTTTATGCTTACAGATTACAGCTGTAATCTTTTCTGATTCAAATAGTTTTTTGTCAGGTATATCTTTGGTTACTGCTTTATTTTTTTCTATAGTAAAGTGTTTTTTGCAAGATATATCTTCTGTGAAATTATTACAGGTGGTGTTTTGCAGGTTTTACAGTTTTATCTATCATTAGGCTAAGTTTTCAGGGCTACTGCATTTGTTGTTGGTTGATGGTTTCTGCTCTTACCTCCTTGTTTCTTTTGTCCATGGTTCTTCTTTTTCAGCTGGGGAAGGACCTATCCACCCACCCCCATCCCCAACCACCCCATGCTACACTCTTTTTATAGGATAGCACAGTCATGGCATTTCCTGTACTAAAACAGGAAGGGGAGGATCAGAGGAGTGTCTACACAGTGATCTCGCTTACAGGGGCACAAGTAATTTAACTTGGTATCCCAAGTTATACAAAAACAAACAAACAAACAAAACAAAAAATCAAAGTTTTGCTTTCATTTTCCTCCTTCTAATTGTGCAGCTCATCTGGAATGGATATCATTAACTTCAGATATTGCAGAACACTTTTCAAAAGGGCAGTTATACAGGATTTAGGATGCTTTCCTACATGCCAGACCAGTGGAGATTGAAGGACTCATCTCCAGGCAGCATGGGCAGAGATTGCGCACTTCAAATCGCATATTCAGGAGGAAATATATTATAAGAACTACCTGCCATTTCCCCAACATCCAACTAAAGTACCTCAACCACAGATGGTTGTTGGTATGGGAGGTTAGCAGGTGGTTCGGAGGGGCAAATTGGGTCCCCCATCACACAGTGCTCTTCAATGTATCACCTCCACAAACCATATACAAACTACAAACAGGTATCTGCCTCTATCTCCAAAATCAAACAAAGGGGCAGAGGACACTGCAGAGCAGGACACTGCTGCACAGGAGCTAGCACAACAAAACTAGCCAGAAACAGGGACCAAAACAAAAACACCAAAAAGGAAATCCAAAACACTTCTGATCATAGGAGACTCCATGATTCGGGGAGTTGATATCTACCTCTAGCAGGTAGTAATGGTCAGATGTCTCCCAGGTACATCAATGTGGAGAGACACTGACCACATTGCTAAAATTGTGCAGGAAGCAGGAGAAAACATCAATGCCCTATAGGGACTAATGATCTTGCCAACTGGTCAGTTTTGAAGACCAAGGAATACCTGACCAGACTGGGAGACAAACCGTCATCCATTTCATCCTGCATCTCCTTCTCTGAGATCCTGCTGGTCTGGGAGAGGGGGAAGATGGACGGAAGGTCAGAGAAGGGGAGAAAGGGGATCTAAACATGTGACTCAAGGGCTTGTGCCAGGAAAAATGACACAGATTTGCAGGTAACTGGCAACAGATTTGGTAGTGAAAGTCTTTAAATTCGATGGACTGAATCTGACTAAGGAGGGAGTCAGTGCATTGGGGCAGAAATTTGATGTCTTTGCAGAATATTTAAACTAGCGAATGGGGAGAGAGGTGTAGCACCCTATACATCGAATGGGAAGAACACTCCTCCCCATCAGCTAGCGATCAAACAGGAGTTAAGCATGTTTGTAGTTCATTTACATCACCAGGTAAGGAGGTTAAAATAAAAGGTCCAGCTCCCCATACGACGAGCAGGGGAAATGCTGGACCTCTCCCAACAACTAACACACCAACATCTGGTCAATGGAAAATCATGTACACAAATGCCTGCAGTCTGGGAAATAAGATCGCAGACCTGCAGGCAACAATGACAGAGACTAAACTGGACATAGTAGCCATTAGCAAGAAATGGTTCACCAGTAACCACACTTGGGAGACTTCAGTACACGGCTATGTACTGTTCAGAACAGACTGAGGTGCAAAAAGGGAGGGGGTGGCCATTTATGTCAATGAAAATATCAAAGCTTCAAAAATTCAGAATACATGTAAGGAGCCAGAAAAAATGTGGTTCACCCTGGAAACAGGAAATGAGACAGCCATATGATATGGGGTTGTCTACAGGCCTCCAGACCAAAGGGAGGACATAGATGCATTATTGTTAGAAGATATTCAAAACATTACAACTAAAGGGGAGATTCTGATAATGGGAGACCTCAACATTCCAGATACAGATTGGTCAATACCAACTGGAACATCTGCCAGAACTCGACACATAGTAGATTCCCTGCAGGGGGAGGGCCTCAAACAATTGGCAAAACAACCCACAAGAGACAGGGCTATCCTAGATCAAGCACTGACTAATGGGGAAAGGATCACAGATCTTCAGATAGAAGGTCATCTGAGGACCAGTGACCATCAAATGGTATGGTTCAATTTGGCCACTAGAATGAAATTGTTCCATTCCAAGGCAAAAATATGGGACTTCAGAGGAGCCAACTTTGATAAAATGGCCAATAGAGTTAAGCTAGCCCTGGCAAGAAGAAATACAGGTTAGGAGGTACAGGCAAAGTGGGCAAGCTTTAAGGATACAATACTTGAAGCAGCATCCCACTGTGTTAGAGAGAAAAGCAAGAGCAAAAGAAGGCAGAAACCACTTTGGTTCTCAAAAACAATAGCAGCAAAGGTCAGAGCCAAAAGGCTAGCCTTCAGGAAATATAAGGAAATGCAGTGGGATGAAGATTGGGAGGCAAACCAAACTTCCCTAAGGGAAGCAGGGAAGGCAGTAAGGCAGGCAAAGGCCCAAACCAAGGAAACACTGGCATGAACAGTAAAAGAAGGGGACAAGACTTTCTATAGATACATTAGTGAAAGGATAAAGACCAGTGGTGGTATTGCTAAGATCAAAGGGGATAAGGGGGAGTGTGTGGAGGAGGACCAAGGAAAATCCTCTATCCTAAAGAGATACTTCTGCTCAGTATTTACTGAGGAGATGCTATGGCAGGGAACACAGCTCAGCACCATGGACAGGGGGAGAGAGGTGTGCACTGGTCCCTTCACAAAAGTAAGGGTCCTGCAAGAGCTTGCTAAGCTCATGGTAAACAAAGCAATGGGACCTGATGGCATACATCCCAGGGCACTAAAGGAGCTAAAGCTGGAATTAGCAGAGCCATTATCAGAACTGTTTAGTGAGTCACTGAGCACAGGAGAGGTCCCAGAAGAATGGAGAAGGGCTCATGTGATCCTGCTCCACAAGAGTGATAGCGGGGAGGAGGCAGGGAACTACAGACCAGTCAGTCTTACCTCAGTAGTGGGCAAGATTATGGAGGCACTCCTTAAGGAAAGGACAGTTCAACACCTGGAATCCATAGGATCACAAGATCCAAGACAGCATGGGTTTACAATAAGAAAGTCTTGTCAAACTAATCTCATACATTTCTTTGACTGGGTAACCAGAGTGGTGGACCAAGGGGGTGCAGTTGATGTCACCTACCTTAACTTCAGCAAAGCATTTGATACTGTTCCATATAGAAGATTGATTAATAAGCTGGGTAGGCTTGAGGTGGGTCAGAAGTTGGTCAACTGGGTAGTAAACTGGTTGGTGGGCAGAAAACAGAGTGTGATGGTAAAAGGTATACAGTCAGAAAAGATGCAAGTCACAAGTGGGGTACCTCAGGGATCAGTCCTGGGGCCAGTACTCTTTAATATCTTCATCAGTGACATTGCAGATGGACTGAAGGGTAAGGTTTGACTGTTTGCAGATGACACCAAGATCTGCAACAGAGTAGATGATTCAGATGGGGTGGGCAGAATGAGAAGAGATCAGTATAAACTGGCAAAACGGTAGGAAGAGTGGCAATTGGGGTTTAATGCAAAGAAGTGCAAGAGCATGCTCATAGGAAAAAGAAACCCTGAGGCCACCTATAGGTTGGGAGGGGAGTTGTTTGCGATCAGAAGGGAAGAAAGATACTTGGGCATCATCATTAGAGATGACCTGAAATCATCCAAGCAGACCACTAAAGCAGTAGGTAAGGCTAGAGTGATATTGAGGTGTATTAGTAGGGATACTGCAAGTCATAAGAGGGAGGTAATAATCCCTCTTTACAAGACACTGGTTAGTCCCCATCTGGAGTACTGCATGCAGTACTGGAGGCTGCACCTGCACAAGGACATTAACAAAATAGAGGCAGTCCAGAGAAGGGCAACCAAAATGGTGCAAGGACTGCATCAAAAAACATATGAGGACAGGTTAAGGGAGCTCAATATGTATACCCTACAGCAAAGGAGGAAGAAAGGTGATATGATTGAAACATTCAAACATCTTAAGGGCATTAACAAGGTGAAAGAGTCTAACAAGTTTCAATATAAGAAAAAAAGCAGGACAAGAGGACACAGCATGAGATTAGAGGGAGGCCGATTAAGAGGTAATGTGAGGAAGTTCTTTTTCACAGAATGGGTGGTTAATGCATGGAACAGCCTACCTCAGGAAGTGGTGGATATAAATATAGTGCAGGCCTTTAAAGAGGCATTGGAGAGGCATATGGGAGCAATACAGATGAGTATGAATAGGTAGGTACTGGCCTATGGCACATTCATAACGTAGAAAAATTGGCAGACTGGATGGGCCTTGCAGTCCTTATATCTCATCAGCTTCTATGTTTTTATACTGTACCTTGTTTTTGTCATCACAATGCAACCGATTCATCAATTCCCTGCTATCAGTGTTACATCTTACCCAACTGGATCAGCAGTTTGCTGTCAGAACAGTGTGCTGGTGCCACTCTCTAAGTTTCAAGAAGGGTTCCTGCTATTCTGCTGGTATCTCAATCATCCTCTAATATGGTGAATGCGTGGCTTCAACTGAGCCATTAGAGTCCGCACTCTAGTCTCTGTGTATATTGAATTCTATGCTACACACTCAGAGTGATAACACGTGGTGTTCATGGCTGTGAGCTCAAAAAATAGCCTCCAGTTGGCTAACAAAGCTCTTCGAGATTTAGAAATCTAACCTACCAAATAGCATGTCCAAAAATAGCAACTGAATAGTGGACTATTCGGAACGTCCATCAGAATATTCAGCAAGTCTACTATTCATAGTATTCTGGAAATACTATTCAGTCCATGTACAGCCGTATTATTTTGCAATTTCTGACAGCAAGCAATTAATAAAATTGTCATGGACAGTTTCCTTGTAAGGTCTAAGAATCTTCCAAATTTCATGGTAGTTCATTTTCTAGTTTTAAAATTTCAGGGGCTTAAATTTGTAGTTTACATTCTTGCAAAATTAAATTTTTAAATGTTGTGAAAGTTTGACTGCTTTTAACTCAATCCTATTTAAAGCTGCAAATATGAACTTTTTCAGAAATAACCATGTTGTATAGTAGTTTAAATGTTTCAAATCTGGTTAAATTTGGATTTGCTGTTTAAACATTAGAGGGGAAAAACTGAAAATTAAATTTTGGCAACATGTTTGGCAGGCTAGAACTCAGTCCCATTTGAAACTAGAAATTAGAAACTACTGTATGTACACATACAAATGTAATGATAACGTGTATACCTGTCAAATTTTATAACATTTCAATGAATACTATCAAAATTATACTAAAATTACAGAAATCTAAATGTTGGCAAAATGTTTGGCTACATATAACTTAGCTCCAATAGAAGCTTGAGACTTAAAACATGACGTATATATATATCAATGTTGTGTGCTTCTCTAAACCCAGACATTGTGAAGAAATTTGGAAAATACATTTTAAAATTATCTCAAAATAACTGAAAATTTTATTTTGATTAAATGTTTGGCCACCCATAAATCCACCCCTTGCAACCTATGAATCTGATATTTGACACACATTTGTATGTCATTGGGTACAGTTTACTTTCTAAATTTGATGTTAATTGGATGAGGACTTTTAAAATGATAGCAAAATAATTTATATTTAAAATTTGGTGAAATTCTGCAGAATGTTTGCAAGAATTCAGTGAAATTCCATGCAGTCTGAATGGTCATTCCACTGGCATTCCACAGGCAGAGTTTTATATTCCACACAGCTCTAACAACAGCCAATATGCTCACAGTGTAACCTTGTGCACATCTGGTGACCTCCATGTGTTAGAGTCCAGACACTTGCAGTAATGCTTTGCAAAAGGGGCAAATTTGAATTATGATGTAGCATATCAACTGGCCAATGGTGGGTATTTACATTATGTTGTATACATTAGAAGTGGGTTTTGCAGTGCATCTGGAATGGGTGGGTGTCAGTATGGTATATCACACACCAGTTGCTGTCTACTTTTTCATGATAGCCTCCATCATCATGTGTGGGTATTCACAAAGGTTTACCTTTATTTTTGCTCTATTAATACATATTTTTTTAAAAACCTTAGGTTGCACTGCTCAGTCAGCCACTGTGCACCTCCAAAGGGCTTCAAATATATCCATGTACCATGTATTCATGACTCCACTTCTAATTAGCATGTACAGAACCCCTAGCTGTACTTTCTGGAGTAAATGTATTTGCACCATGCAAACCTCAACTTCTAATATGCCAGTTGGAGGGTTGTGGCAGTGTGTGGCTACACCCCCCTCCCCCCCCGAGTCTGGACTGCTGCACACTTTTCTATCTACTTTTTCTTCTCCTCATTTATCATACAAAAAACTTCTGTTGTGCAACAGTACCCCAATTCTATACTTTTTATTGTTTCAGTACCCTTGGAAGGCAACCTAGTGTAGCACGTTTCCATCCGCTGTATTTCCCTGCCATTGCTTTGAACTTTGCTTATTCACTTTTCCATCCATGGAGTCCTCTTAAATAGAACTATGTGAAAACACCCTGAAAGGTTTATAAAGAACAGATTCAGATGCAAGTGATACAAAGTAAATGATGCCTATGGGGTATTAACTAAATAAAAGGAATGTTAAGGGAGTCCCCTAAGAAAGGTGGGGCTAACAACCAGCATAGGCATAGAAAGCCTGCAGTTATGTGAAAATCCTTAAGTAGGGTTATCACCTGTCCCTATTTTCACAGGACAGTCCTGATTTGGGCAGCTGTGTCCTGCAAAAAAACATGAAAAATTCTACATGTCCTGACATTATAGCAGAAAAATATATCTTATGATTTTCCTCTAAATGCTGCAAAACAATGTAATACCCTAACTAAAATACCTTAAAATGATAAGACACACTAAAACAGGTAAAACAACTACAACACTTAGTCTTAATTATGATTATTTAAAGAAAACAAGTCTGTTGCATTGGTCAAGACTACATATTGTCCTGTGAAATATCATGTTTCAGTAAGAAATGTCCCACTTTGGGCTTTTTAAAAGGAGGTAACCCTATCCTTGAGGGTTTCTTCCTTTATGGGCTACATAGGACTACACATGGATAATGTGCCCTGTATTATGCAATTCATTAGTATAAACTTTATCTGAATTTGCTATCATTATACATGCACATGAATAGGTATTGGGTATCTATATCTATATATATATATATATATATATATATAATATATACACACACACATATATACTGTATATATATATGTGTGTGTGTGTGTGTGTGTAACCCCAGTCCTTGCTGCAAATTACCTGCTCCTTTCTTTAGTCTTTAGGACCCCAACCCCAGCTGTCTTTTTTTTTTTTGTCAACTTTGTTTTGCTCCCATCGTGGCTCCAAGGACCTCTCTCAGGCATCCCATCCTTGTCCTGCCCACCTGAGGATCCCACACTATGCCTCCTCCTCCCTCCCTCCTCACCGGCGTCAGTACCCCTGGCTAACCCTATCCAGGGTAGGTCTCCCCTCTCCTACTTGGGGTGCTCTTCAAGGCATACTCTGGCATTGGACAAGGAGTGAGCCGGGGGAAATTGAAGGCAAGCCAAGGAAACCCCGGCATAGGGCATGGAGGATCGGTGCCTTAGCCTGATCCTTGGTGCCGGGTTTTTCCTGTGTTCTTGGTTATCCCCCCACTCATGCGAGATGTGCAATGCTGCCCAGTCCTGAAGTAGGTGCTCCCACCCACATAAGAAAGGCAGCTGTCCGACGTCGCCCCTTACTGTGCGAGCCCTGGTGCGTAGCAGTGCTGCTGGTCTCCACCAGGGGCCGCTGCCACACCGGGCTACCCCTGGACCCCTCCCCAAGAAAGGAGAGCAGTCCCATAGATGCTTTATCCTCTCTCTCCCCCCCGCTGACCCCTGACGACCTGAGCTCATTCCCAAACCCGGGTCGCTGGCGTGGCATGAGGTATGGCATCCAGCACCTCAACCCTCAGCACCACCGGGCTGGCCAAACCCCAGCTATCTTAAACTACTGCCCTTTTGTTTTAACCCTGATCACCTCCACCCCCTTCTGATGATCTGCCACCAGATCTCCTGCCCCCAAGGTCTCTCTGATTACAGCACCTTAAGTGATTTATTTTTTCTCTCCTTTTCCTCTCAGGCAGTCTCCACCAGAATGGTGCCCCACAACCCGAGGTGGAGCAGGGCGGCCGTTCACACCAGCCGCCAGCTGCCGCCCACCGGGTTTCTCCAAAGATTTCAGACCACCCACCTGATCCCCTAGCCCGGATTCCTCCTCAGGTACTTGCCATTTCCACTAACTCCATACGTTCTCCTCTGGGGCTCTTTCCGATTCGTGTGGCTCCTCTGTACTGAATGCTGATTGGTCTGCCAGCCGTGGGCTGCCCTGCTAATTTGTTCACCTTTCCTTTAGGCTTGGAAATAGACTGCAGCACCGTTCAGCACCTTTTTGTTTCTAACCTGGATCTAAGCCTTTAACTGCCTTTACCGATTACAGTTTTATTCCCCCCCCATCCCTCCCAGGCCTCCATTAAATACACAGAAGCTCCTCCCTCCTTGGCCCCTCCTTCTTCTCATTGGCATATCTACAGCTCTGCCCTGAGCTGTAATTTAATGCAGAGGTGTAAGTGATCCCATTTTTTCCTAAGTTTGTACGCCTCTTTCTGGCCTGATCAAATCACCAGCTGCTTAAGTTCTCAGGAGTAACTAGATTGCGTGCCCTGCCTGCTTCCTCACACAAGCCTACTTTCTGTCTCACTATCTACACTTGCTTTCCCAGTGTGACTGCCGTCTCATGCCTGCTCCTCTTCTTGATTCCCCCACCACCTTGGTGGGTCTTAAGTAAACTCCTCTTGTGGAGCTAGGCCTGACCCCCTGCTAAGTATACCCCTTTTTGGCTGTCATTTCACCTTACTGGGACCCTGAGATATTAGTTACAGCCCTTTTCAACTGTCATTCCACCTTATTGGTACATTGAGCTGTTAGTCACAGCCCCACATATTTCATTTGTCTTTCTGCCAGGGGTACCAGTCATCTCCTTCTGTCTGTAAGACAACCAAAAATGACCCTACAGATGTTACTGTATATTCTCGAGATCACACTACTACTCCACTTGTCCATGCCGACGACACTTCAAAATAAAGTAACCCCCCCACTTTGTACCACAAGATTACTACTACTCTAATCTTCTGATACTTCCTGACCCCTTCTGTGACCCCTTCCCAGTGCTACTAAATAGGATCTAGATCACATGGTTGCCCACGTGCTTGTCAAATGCCACCTGCACCTACATGCCCGTGGTTCCTTCTTGTGCTGCAAGCTCAGGTACCTTCTCCTACTTGCTATCCTGCTCTCAGGCGATGTTCAACTAACTCCAGGACCAGCTACTGTTCTACCTGACACTATTAGCACTGCTAATGGTCTTATTATAGCACATCACAATATCAGGAGCCTTGCTCACAATCTTACTGAGCTTGAATCCTGGGCCACCCTCTACAAGCCTAATATTATATGTCTTACTGAAACATGGCTAAAACCATCCATACCTGATTCTCTGTGCCCCCTTCCCCCTATTACCTATTGAGACTTGACTGAGCTGCACCTAAAAGGGGGGTGGGACAGCTGTCTACTTTAGAAATCATCTTGATGTCTCTGCAGTAAAGTCTTCTATACTACGCCACTGTGAGTCACTTCATGTCTTGCTCACTCTTGGTACCAAAAAACTACACATTGTGTGTGCCTACAATCCCCCAAACAATGGGCAGGTAGGGCTTGATGAGTTAGTGGAAGAAATTGCATGCCTTGCTGGGAGAAACAAGGTACTTATACTTGGAGATCTAAACATTAATTGGCTGGGCAGTAACCAAACCTCTATAATGACCAAGTTGCAGAGTTATAACCTGTACCAGATTATATATGAACCTACCAGAAATGCCCTTCACTCTAACTCGAACACACTACTAGACTGGATTATGACCAATCACCCTGAAAATGTAAGGGCCCTTGGAGTACTACCAGATGCCATCAGTGATCTCAATCCCCAGTGTACTGCATCTGGGGCAAAAGCAGACCTACCCAGAAGGGGCCTCACTTCATTACCTTCCTCAACTATGCAAATTTTAACTCTCAGTATTTCTTGCATGACATTGCCGCTACTGACTGGTCCCCCATTCTTTTATCCAATAATGCTCAGAGTGCCCTTGATTTGTTCCTGAAACACTTCCTAGTGCTCTAGGACAAGCACTGCAAACTCATAACCCATAGGGCAAGAAACAGGCAAACCCGCTGGTTGAATTCTGACCTACTAGCTAAACTTAAGCTAAGGGACAAAAGTTCGCTCTGTTATAAGAATTCAGGGCTAGCCTAAGACCTTAATACCTACAGGGCTCTGTGAAATGCCTTCAAAAAGGACATCAAAAAAGTCAAGAGCTCATACTGCGAGGACCTTCTGACCAACTCCTATGGTGACCCAAAAAAATGTTGGTCCCATATTAAATTCTTTCTTGGTTCAAATCTGGCATCCACCCCTAATGACATGTCACTTGATGGAGTACACTGTAATAATCCCAGAACCACTGACAATTTTTTCAATAATAAATTCTCAGACTTAACCAACTACACCTCCTCTTTCCCTGTCCAACTGAATGTATCCACTCAGCAACTTGTAAGTGGTCCTCAGTTCTTTTTCAAATCAGTCACAAAATGTGAAGTGCTTAAATTGCTAAGCAGTATCTTCGACTGCATAGCAGCTGGCTCTGACAATCTAGAACCCAAGATCCTTAAGAATGCAGCCCCTTTCATCACTGCTCCCCTAGTCAGGATTTTCATGCTCTCTCTGTGCCAGGGCTACATCCCTGACATATGGAAATCAGCAAGGATTACCCCAGTTTTCAAAAAAGGAGATTGTATAGATCCCTCAGACTATAGGCCCATTGCCATCCTGTCTGTCCTAAAAAAAATTCTTGAGAAACTTGTAGCTGCCCCCACAATTGACATCTTACAGAAGCATGATCTACTTATCACTTCCAAGCATGGTTTTCATAAAGGCCATAGCACCACTACCGCCCTCCTCAATTTCACATCAGATACTCTAATGGCTATGGACTCCCAGTCTTCTCACCAGTGCAGTTTTCATTGACAAGACCAAGGCGTTTGACCTAGTTGATCACTCCATCCTTCTAGCCACCCTTGGGTCACTAGGCTTCTCAACTAACATTGTCAGGTGGTTTGAGAACTACCTATCTGAAAGGTCTCAAATTGTGAAATACAACTCTACCCTCATGGACAAAACCACCATAAACATTGTGCTACCGCAAGGCTCCATCCTTGGGCCCCTGCTTTTCTCTCTTTTCATAAATAACATCTCCACTAACCTCCACAGGGCAGCCTCCCTGCTACAGTATATGCTGATGAAATTGTGCTTGTATGCTAGTGCTAAAAGCATTGACAACATAAACAATCTACTCTCTCTTTTGACTTCCAGCTAATACAGGAGTGGCAATTTATTTACAAACTTGTACTACATGAGTCTAAAACCAAAGCTATGCTCTTTGGATCTAATGTGAAGCTCAAACATGCCCCCCCAAATTTAAAGTCACCTCCTTAAATGGCTCAGTAGTTGGGGTAGTAAATTAATTTAAATATCTGGACAACACACTTGATCCATCATTAAATTTCAACTTACACATCAGTCAGACCTGCAAACTGGTAAACTCCAAACTTGGAATAGCCTACTGAACCAGCTATGTGCTCACTCCCTCAGCAAGGCTGGCTTGCATTGCCCATGGCATACTCCTTCCATCACTTACCTATGGTGCCGCAACATATGGCTCGGCATGCAAATCAATCCTTCAGAAATGGGATGTCACATATAATAACATTTGTCACTATGCATCCTCCTCATACGGGCTGAAACACCACTGTCTTCTATATTCTGACTTGGGATGGCTTCCTCCTACTGAACTAAGGCTGCATGCTTATGGCTCTATCATTGACAATATGATCTGTCTACAAATACCTAAATCCCTGGCAGGCCTCTTCCAAAACCTGACACTTTGCTATGGATTGCGGTCTGCTGACCAGGCCCCTGTTTTTATCCCCAGACACAGCACCAAAAAAGGGGCTAGTGCTTTTGCCTGCCATGACCCCAAATACTGGAACTTCCTCCCACTAGCTCTGTGCCAATCACCATCTCACTTGTCTTTTAAAAAAGGGTTATGTAATCACCTTGATACTTCCCACAAGTGCTTCTGTTTCAAACCTCCCTAGCACTTTCCATCCCAGCCTCATCTCTCTTGACTTTTACTGATCTAACCCCACTATACGCAATGTACTTCTCTTCTACCTATCTGCCCCTCCTCCCACCATACTTCTCTCTCATTCCCTTCTCATGTCTCTTACTACTATCACTTACTATGATCCCTCCCCTAAGTTAACTATTCAATCCCATATTATCACTAAAATGCTCAATCTGTCATGTTTCTTTTTCTTCTTCTTCAAAGCAAATTGTGGTATAATTTTAGATATTGTACAGCTCCTATTTTATCTTTTCCTACCCTGTTATTGCAACCACCTTGTTTTTTAGCTACTTTTTTGCAACCTGCTTGTATACTATGGTCAATGATTTTTTTGTACTTGTATTGGAATGTCTTCCCTGTTATGCTATCTTCAATGATTTTTTGTACTTGTATTGGAATGTCTTCCCTTTATTGTTGTACTGTACCCTCCCAGGTCATGCCTGAAAATAGTCATTGCTATGGCTAGTGCACTTACCTGATTAACAAAAACTAAATAAATAAATAAAAATACCTATAACCCCCCCCTTCCTAGCCAATGAGTGGCTAATATTGTTCTAAGCAATGTACTCCCTGTGTTAAATTCTCTCAAAATGTAAGGAAAAGAAAGAAAGAAAGAAAGGCTCCTTGGAATCAAGTGTACTCTTGGAGTAAAAAGGGAGACTATGAAATAAAAGGAACAAGTTATTTCCTTTTCAGCTGGACTGCTCTGTCAAAGCAAGGAAAGGAGCAAGTGGCTGAATCCTTGGCTAAATGTCAGACACCATTCCTAGTATGCTTCTGTGAAAGAGACAAAATCAGGTAAAACGAGGCTTTACCAGAATGCTGCCAAAAACCAAAGTAAAGCAGCATGATAATTCTTGTGTAAACTGCACTATAATGTTAAGGACAGAAATGAAAGAGACAGGACATCCCTTTGAAGCAAATAGGCTGTTTGATGTGTGGTAACCCTAAGACAGCTTAATTAAAGTAAGGATACTAGACAGTCTATAAAAAAGGTTCCTTTATCTTCCCTGCTACCCACAGCCCAGTTAGGCACTGAAAGAGGTAAGGCATTAAAGCATTTAGTACTTATGTAAACTGATATAAATGTACAATTTTCAGAGCTAATGAAGTAGGTATTGACCTGTGGCTTGCACATCAAGACTGAACTTTTTTTCTATAGGGAAGCAGTGGCTTCTAGAGGGCTATATGTATACCTAAAGCTTTTCTAGTCCATTATCTATTTGGGGAGGAGTTTTCTTGATAAGGGGCAATTTATGTTCTTACCTGAATAAACAAAAATGTATGGCATTTTCTTTATTGTTGGGTCCAGGACATGAAAAAGAATAACTAAGGCTTAGAAGTAACCCTGTTGTATTCTGTATAGGCTGGGTTACAAGCCTTTAAAATGACCATTTGAACTTAATGCTGTACATAATAGGGGCAGATCACATGTTAAGCAAAGTCAACCCTAAAGGGTATAAAACCTCTTTCCTGAAATCAAAGTTAGTCCAGCCTAGGGGGATGACCTGTGCCAGACATTGGTTTAATAGGAAACACAGTGAGAGTTGGACCTAGAAGGCTCTAGGGATCCACTCTGTGGGCAGTATTCAGGATGTTAAGAGTACTGTTATGCTGTCAGTTTGTCCTTTTATTATTTTTGTTCTGAAAAATAAAATGATAAATGCTTCCAGCATTTTTTATGCACTTCAGTGAATGGTCTGCCTGTTTATTGTATCCTGTCTACCCACACCCTACAACATATGGTGGCAGTGGTGGGATGCCAGCTGAACATCGAAGCTCTCCTGGTGGAGTTTGGTCTGGGATGCCAGACCTGGCATCACAGGATAGTGGCAGAAAGTGCATAGTGCCAGAGGAAATTATGAGGATGACTGGAGAGGGTGACCTGGGTGAGGCACATTGGGAGAACAATGGTTCTGAAGACTGGATTGCAGACTTGGTGCAGCTGGTGCTCTGGTTGAGTGGCTGATGGTTGGAGGCAGACAAATGTAGGAGAGAGGCAGAGCACTGCTGCCAGGTGCTGCAGAAGGAACTGTGACTGGAGTAGATTGATGAAGGCTTAGTGGAATAGGATCTTTCGGTGTTGGAGGACAAGGACACCCTGGAGGAATCTCAGTGGCCTTTTTTATCAACATTGTCTATCTTCCCAGGATGTTACCTGGAGGAGGAGGATCCCCTTATGGAACTTTGGTGGCCAATACTACCAGCATTGCCTATTTTCACTGGATGTTACCTGGAGGAGGACAGCCTGTAAGAGGATAAGTCTCCAGGTAAGACTGTTCTTATAGGTACTGGGGTGAAGACTCCTAGAAAGACAGAAGAAGCCTTTTTTGGCTGAAACGACACTGAGAAATTGTTATGACCATTCTAAAATATGTCAACTAATGTGTGAGACAATGCTTTCTGTTGACTGGGAAAAAGTACAGGGAGAAGACGCTGAAGTAGCCAGGTTAGAGGTATATGTTAAAGTAAGAGATGGGACACAGGTCAATGGGGGTGTGGAGGTGAAACAATTGTGGTGGTACAAAAACAGGGATAAGGTGCTATACCACATGAGGCCCAACCCCAGAACAAAAAGGGTAGATGCTTGGATTGTCATACCCCTGGGCTTAAGGGAGAAAGTACTGGGTACTGCAATAAGCAGAGAGTTAAGACCTTGGAGTCATAGGGAGGTACTCTCCCACATTACCCAGTTATATTGTTGGCCTAGGATGTATCGGCAGGTAGCTAGCAATCTCTTGGATAATAAAAGTTTGTGAAGACATGAAGGGTATAAGGGAAGGGTCACTTAAAGGGTAAAGGGCCAACAGCAATGGCACCCTTGGAGGTAAAGGAGACCCCTACATAAGGTATCCAGAGAAGGATGGTAGCCCTTAACACATTTGTAAAACTAGTACAGATCCTACACTGAATGGCTCACTGGGAGTAAATGTGCAGAATCCAGGAGATAGTGGGGTGCAGGACATTTGTCAAGTTTCTTGTTAGGTGGATTCCCTGATTAGATAAGAAACATCAGGGAATATATTAAAGCATGGGCCCCATTTGTAAGCATAGGAATGAAAAGGAAGACAGCCCCAGCATAAAACTGCTAGGTATTACTTTTTATAAGGTACTAAAGAAGGTATGATTCAATGTGTCTCAGGGCTAGAGAATCAAGTAGCATAAAGTCTGCTGGTGTATTTACTTTCATATAAGAAATGCAGAAAATACTGATGCTTTTGGTATTATTAAAAGGAACACTGAGACAGAGCTGATGGACCAGGGTGAGCCATACCTCTATCCCCTTCCAATGAAAGGGAAGGCAGATGCATCATTTTAAAATGTTTATTTTTTTTTCTTTCTTTCTTTCTTTTCTGGTCTAAGTATAGGGAGATTACTAATGGTGACTTCCAATGTATCATAATACAAGGAAGTATATGAAATGGGGTTAATAATGAGCAAGGTGCTCATACCCAGAGTGTGAAGCTAACATGGGACATGAATGTTGTAATCTGGTTTTTGTTTTTTTTTGTTTCAAGGCATAGTGTAGTTCTATGCAACAAGTTTCATCAACTTAAAGCTTCTCTAGCCCATTATCTATTACAGGAGGAGTTTTCTTGATAAGGTGCAATTAATGTTCTTACCTTAATAAACCAAAATGTATGGCATTTTTCTTTAGCGTTGGGTCCAGGAGATGAAAAGGAAAAACTAAGGCTTAGAAATAACCCTATTTTATTCTGTATAGGCTGGGTTACAAGCCTTTAAAAGGACCATTTGAACTTAATTACATAATGGGAGCAGATCACATGTTAAGTGATGTCAGCCCTAAAGGGTATAAAACCTCTCTCCTGAAATCAAAGTTAGTCCAGCCTAGGGAGAGGACCTGTGCCAGACATTGGTCTAATAGGAAACACAGTGAGAGGTGGACCTAAAAGGCTCTAGGGATCCACTCTGTGGGAAGTGCTTGGGATGTTAAGAGTACTGTTATGCTGTTAATTTGGCATTTTAATATTTTAGTTTATGTTTTTTTTCCCTGAGAAATAAAATGATAAACTCTTCCAGCATTTTTTATGCACTTTAGTGAATGGTCTGTCTGTGTATTGCATCCTGTCTACCCAGACCCTAAGACAAGGGTGAACTACAAACACATGCATCAAAGTACATTAGACTTGAATCACTGGAGGGCTAACTACAGACACAAGGAGCAAAGTACAGTTGGCTTCAATCAAAAGCAGTTTGCTCCAAGCAATAAAACAATATTAACATGTCACTGTTTACACAAGAACATATTTTTTAGTGGGAAGACCTACAGTATGTGTATAATTTTACATTATAGACACCGTCACAGTGTTGCTAACTACATGCCTGAATAAGGATAGAATGTTTGCACACAAGCTTTGTTCATGTCATATCATTCCTATAGTCATTGGAAGTATTTCAAAAACCAAAATAAAGATATTTTAGACAATAATATTTCAGCAATAGTGAGGAGTAAGTCAGGCATGCGCAATGCATAATTTAGACCTTTTTTCTTTAATAAATATGGCCCTATATGTACTGTGTATCCCCTAGCTAAACTGCAGAGGAGTTTGAGATGCTAATCAATTATTAACATGCACATCATATATAACAAATAGAATAATAGATAAGTGTGTATTACAAGGCAGTAATATCATCGAGAAGTTTTGGGGACATGAAACCTCGAGAGCAAAGCTTGAGAGGTCCTAAAGTCCCCCAAACCTTGAGATGGAATTATTGCCTTGTAAAACACTTATCTTTCTGTTATTTTTTGTAATACTGTATATGGATCCATTGATAATACTACAGTTGGAGATGATCTTTGAACTGTAGTATTATCAGCACAAATGATAGTATTATCATTTTTCATTATAGTACTATTGAGAGTAGTGATGTATTATTGAGACTTTTTTGTATTACTTAGTATAGTATAGTATAGTATTTTTGAGGCTTATCCATATATTACAATACACAAATTGTACAGTATGTGTGCAATTCATTGAGTTCAAAAAGAGACTTCGGGACATGAATCCTTTCTGTTGTTCTTTTTGCAATTGTTTTATTATATATTAATACATCTCTTGGAGCTACTCGTTGCTGGATAAGAATGGTTTCACAAGCATTCTGATCAAGACAGAACAGTGACGTGAAGTAAAGTGAAGTGAAGATGAGCTGTTCTGACTTGAACAGAACGCAAGTGACACCACTCTTATCATGCAACTAGTGGTGAAGCAAGACATATTAAAATATTATAGATTGAAGGAGTGCTCACTGTAATTTAATAAAAAAACCTCTCCTAGAATGTGTTCATTTCCAGGGCATCTGAGCACGAGATGCTCTTCACAGAACAAGAGTGTCTCACTCACAGGGGAAAGGAGTGCTCCGATTGATTAGGAGGGCTTCCTCGATCTATAATTATATTTACAGAATAACTCAGATAAAAGCAAAAATAACTATGTTTTGTGGGTCCCTGCTTATACATATTTTGTATACTGTAAATGGGTATACAGGAGCTCTGTGAGGTTAAAGTGGCTTGCTCAGGGTTACACAGTGATCCTTCCCTGCACTTGTTTATGTAACACCCCCCCTAAGTTGTGACTAGTGCCTGGCGTGCCTATGCTCTGTAGGTCCATGAAATGGCCCTGGGATTTAGCCTGGAGGTGCAGGCAGGAAGCGGAAGAATGCAAGAGTTAGGAAAAAATACATTTTTCCTGCCTGAGGACTGGAGCCTGTTTGTCACCACTTAAATCCTGGTTTTACGACTGTGGTCAGAGCCAACAGGAGTATTGCATGTAAAAAAAGGAGTGATGTCATTTTTTTCTGTACGGGAAACTGACTGAAGGTGTAAATAGTCTCCTCTGCCTTACCCTCCTCCAAGCAATGTTTTCCGCCCTCAAATAAATACGCTTTCATGTTAGTCAATGGTTGCAGGGTACTATTTTCTTTCTTAAATGGGTGGTACAAGAATTGGAACCTGAGTAGTGGGAGGCAGCATTAGGTTTTTTTTGGAGTAAGATCCACCTCCACCTCCACCCCAAACTTTTTTCTGATTCATGTGGGAGGGGCATGAGATAGCTCTAGCATGTTGTAACAAGATACATTAGTTTGGGACACATACATGCCTTGTGCAGTGGAGAACAGTACAGAACAGAACAGAACACGATATTTAATGCCTTCAAACTGACTTAAAAATCCTTTGGAACAAACGATTATCAGAGCCACCTGGGGCCTCAGACGGAGACCAAGACACACATTTTAATTTACAGTAAGAGCCACATGCTTTCTTAAACATCTAGCAAGAGATACAGGTTTTTAGTTTTAATTTTCAGTACTGTTATAAGAGAATGTATTTACTTGAATAAAGGTCAAGGTTAACAAATAAATTCTACCTTTAGTTAGATTTGGTCTAATTCAATCAAATGTGACTTTAAAAGCTATTCTGATCAGAGCTGACATAAAAAAATATCTTAAATATTTTTTCTTTTCTCATGGACACTAGAAATAGGATGTCAGCTTTCACTCCATTAAACCTGTTTTTCCGGTTTTCTATAGCATCTTGCTAAAGCAATCTTTCCAGAATGCAATCTGTCATGGGGGGGGGGTGACATTGTTTTAATCATGAAGCATTGGTGTTATCAATGCATTTAGAAATACAATTTTTAATTGTCTTTACAGTTAAACATGCAGTTTCATGTCAGGCCACACTTTTTGGGGGGGTTCAAATTATGTTAAACATGGGCACAGTAGTTGGTAAATATAGACTTTGATGATAAAGTGATATTTTTCTTTCAAGTTTGAGAAGTATGTATTATATATAAGTGTAACCGTGTTGTAAATGGTTAAATATCTTCTGTTCTGTTCTGTACTGTTCTCCACTGCACAGGCATGTCTGTGAACTAGCTAACTGGGGTTTCTGTAAGACAACAGCTACTAAATAGTTGTATTGTAAATGGTTAAGTAGGCAGTGGTTTAAGGATCTGAGCTACAAACCTGGAGACCTGGGTTTGACTCCCACAGCCCCCCTTGCATATTGTGTGACATTGTGCAAATCACTTAACTTCCTTGTGCTCCCAGGTCACACCTGTAAACAAGCTTTCAGCTTAGTGTGTCTCTCCTGGTAAAAAAACAAGCATATGTCAATGCGAATGTTTGCTTGCTGGCATTGGCATTGGTGAGTGTGCCTTTGGGTTATCAGGCACCAATAGCCATGCCATTTCTGCATACCCTGCAGACTTACTGACAAGTGTTATATGATGCTGTGGGTCTTTGTCCATATGCTCACCCCATTCTATCAGGAAATATAGTGAGATGGGTACAGTATAGGAGAATGGGGTGCACTTTGGGGCTGAAGAGTCCAAGGCACACCTCAATGCCTCTCACTGGCTGCAGGGTGTGGATGGGGGTGGATTGATATGAGCATTACAGGTGACAATCCCAAGTTGCACCCATGATGCCTGTCAGTCTGTACAGGGTGGGGCGTTATGGTCAGAAACCCTAACACCTCAGGCATTCATTGGTGTTTACAATCCAGATTTTCAACATGGGTTTTTAGTGAACCCCCACCTTATGAACGGTGGTAATATTAGTTTGTTAGCTGAAAGCTGATTTTGCACAGTGACTATGGCATTTAGCACCACAGGTGCTAAAACACATTTCAAACAGGATGTGAAAAGTGACAGCTGTACTGTTCATGGGGAGGTGTAAAAAATGGCAATGTTGAAAATCTGCAGAGAAAATAGTAAAAAAACTGGTGAAGTCATGAGCGTGCATAGAAACTGTGCAATGCACACCCTTAATGTAATTACTTTGGGGATTTTTTTACAGCAGATTGTCACTACAGGCATTTTTGGACCTCCTGTCATGAACAGTGTCACTTTCATTGTCTTAATCTGTTCCGAACACTGATCTCACACAGCGACCACTCGTTTCTGTGCAGAAAGTGTGAAAATACATTTTGGCCATGTTGTGAAAAATTACAGCTGTACTGTTCATAAGGAAGTGTGGAAAAATGCCAGTGGTGAAAATCTGGACTGAAAATATTACACATTCATGAACTTACAAGTGTACGTGGAAACAGCACAATGGTCGCTCATATCACAGTCATTTTATGGACTTTTGTCACCAAATTTTCAACATAGCCATTTTAAGACCTCTGCTCATGAACAGTATCACTGTGATTTTCTTAATCTGTTCCAAACATTAATTTCGCACACCAACTGCACCATTGTGTGCTACATGCGCAGAAACACATTTTGGGGGAGATGTGAAAAATGACAGCTGCACTACTCATAAGGAGGTGTGGTAAAATGGCAATGTTGAAGATCTGGAGTGAAAATCTTAAAAAGTGTCAGACTTAAGAGCGTGCGTAGGAACTGCGCAACACACACTTATAAAACAGTTATTTTTGAGAATTTTTTTGACAAATTTTCAACATAGCTATTTTAAGACCTCTGTTCATGAACAGTGTCATTGTGATTTTCTTAATCTGTCCCAAACATTGATTTCGTACACTGACTGCGCCATTGTGCGTTATATGCGTGGAAACATGTTTTGTGGGAAATGTGAAAAATGACAGCTGTACTGCTCATAAGGAGGTTTGGAAAAATGGCAATGCTGAAAATCTGGAGTGAAAATCTTAAAAATTGTCAGACTTAAGAGCGTGCGTAGGAACTGCGCAACACACGCTTATAAAACAGTTATTTTTGAGAATTTTTTTGACAAATTTTCAACATAGCTATTTTAAGACCTCTGCTCATGAACAATGTCACTGTGATTTTCTTAATCTGTCCCAAACATTGATTTTGTACACTGACTGCGCTATTGTGCGTTATATGCGTGGAAACATGTTTTTGGGGAAATGTGAAAAATGACAGCTGTACTGCTCATAAGGAGGTTTGGTAAAATGGCAATGCTGAAAATCTGGAGTGCAAATATTAAAAATTTGTGAACTTATGAGCGTGCATAGGGACTGCCCAATGCATGATCGTAAAAGTAATTTTTAGGAATTTTTCCACTAAATTTTCCACATAGCCATTTTAAGACCTCTGCTCATGAACAGTGTCACTGTGATTTTCTTAATCTGTCCCAAACATTGATTTTGCATGCTGACTTCGCCATTGTGCACTACATGCTCAGAAACACATTTTGGGTGATATGTGAAAAATGATAGCTGTTCTGCTCATAAGGAGGTGTGGTAAAATGGCAATATTAAAAATCTGGAGTGCAAATATTTTTAAAATTCATGAACTTATGCGCGTGTGTAGAAACTGTGCAACGCACACTCGTAAAACATTTTCGGGAATTATTTCCCCAAATTTTCAACATAGGGTTTTTGAGGGAGTACCTCATGAACTGTGACACTGTCATTTCATACATCAGTCCCGAAAGGTGGTTTTGCACAGTGACCATGAAATCACCTTTCAGGACCAAATAACAAAATGACAGTGCAAGAATTCATGAGGTGGGGTCCGAACAACCGCATGTTGAAAATTTGGTAAAATAATTCCCCAAAATGCCCGAGATATGCATCAAAGTTTAAAAAACTCTAACCCATTATCCAGCTTACTGGCATTTCCTCAGTTCGCAGTCGGCTTTGAAGTGATGTTATTACATTATAACACACACCCTGTTATGCATTATTGCTTAAATATGCCCTTTCTCAATGTACTATATTTTGATTCAGTTAGTGTATGCAACAGCCTTCATGTGAACACTCTGGGCTTCTCTTTGACTCCTGATGTCTATTTGCTTTGGCTATTGTATATTGTTTGAACTGCATTGCTCTTCTTGATGTGGTGCCTGTGTGCCTAAACTATGTAATCTGTTTATCTACTGCTACCCATGTATCTCTAGTGAATGATTGTTATAACTGTCTGCTCTCCGAACCATTGTTTTTGGACTTCTTAACTGTGCTGTCTTTGTATTAGTTTCGACGAGGTGCCTTTGTAAATAAATATCTGACACAAAGGTTTGTAAATCTGATATTTCTAAAATAAATAAATGTTTATGTTTAAGCCCATGAAACACCCTTAACTAGTTAATGCATTCACAGTCATAGTTGCTCTGCCAGACCTTGTTTTTTCCAGCCATGAGGTGTCTTATCACAAGTGTAGCTGAAAGTGGGTGAGGCCACAGTTTAAAGAGGTCCAGTCCACTGGGAATAAGAGAAAGCAGAGTTGTGATGGAAAACATTTCACTCTGCTGAAATAGCATAGTTAGGCAGCATAACCAGTATCTGTTGCAAAAGTCAGACTTCAAGGGACTTAATCCAACAGAGTAACAACAAGAGTGAAGGGCAACCAAAGTCAAACTTTCTTTCTAGCACTTATGTAACTTGGTGTTGTTTGTTACCAAGACTAATTCCAGACAAGTAGCAATGCAGTTGTATTCTCGGTTCCTATTATTTTGTTGAATATTGCCTATACCTACCATTATTCAATGCCCCTGCCTGTAAATGATGTTTGTTTCTTTGACTACTGTTGTTATCTGTAAGATTGCCCCTGTGACGCCAATGTGTACTCTTACTGTTTATGTCATTTGAAGCTGATTTTCTTGTAATCTACCTGAACTCTATACTTTGTCATATTCTTTCCCGGGTCGTGCCTGAAAATAGGTAGGCCTTGCCTGGTGCACCTACACAGTTACCAAAAGAAAATAAATAAATAAAAGTCCAAGTCATCTTACTGGAATTGTAGTGTCCAGGGGGATGGAGGTGTGTTCTTGGATGAATGTGAAACAGACAAGTAAACTGGGTCCCCAGCATTGGGTCCTTAGGGCCTCATTTTGAGACGAGATGTGCTGTGCATCACCAGACTTGTGTGGGCTGTCGGGGGTGTGACCATATTCAAAGGCCACCAATGCACCCCACAACCCCCACTGGCCTGCTGTGTACAATATTGTGATGCGCCTTTGCAAATGAGGGTTCCCCCATGCATAAGCCATGCATCACAATATTGAGAACCCTCCCCAACAAAGTTTAACTATGGCTGGCTGTGCCAGAGCATAGTTGTGCATTTGAAACCCTACTTTAACTATGAGGGAGACAGGTTGGTGCCCCTTGCATAGTTTAGGGCCGGACACAGATTTCCCCCCACCCTGATCACTGTTGAAAACACTGACATCCACCCTTCCCAACACCGAACACAGTAAAAAACATTGACATCCCCACTCCCCAGTCCATAGCACTGTTCATAAAAATTACATCCACACTCCCCTGCCCCAATCACCTGTACAAAATAGAACCCCCCAGATCCCCATTTCCATAGTGTAGTGGCCACACCTCCCCAGCCTTGTGCACTTGTAAAAGATGGAATCCCCAGGTGTCTTTTTTCATAGTGTAGTGGCCCCCTCCCCAGCCCCGAGCACTTGTAAAAAATGACCCCCCCAGATCCCAGTTTCCATAGTGTAGTGGCCCTCTTTCCCAGCCCTGAACACTAGTAAATATTTCACACCTCCCCAATCCCCCTTCCTTGGTGCTAGTGGTTTCTCCAACCCCAATAGACAGTAACCCACCACCCCACACCCCCCCATCCTGACTTGTGCCAGTGACTGGCACAACCATCCTCATACTACGATGGTCAACTGCCAACAGATTATTATTGGAGTATGTACAGTAAATTTTACATGCGCATTGGTTGTCATGACAACCAATGCACTCATACTATTTACTGTATGTGCTTCAATACAAATCAGTTGGCAGCTGGCCATGACAGGGTGAGGAGGGTTGTGCCAGTCATCGGCTCATGTCGGGATGGGGGCTGCAGGGTGGTGGGTTGCTGCCCACCTGCGGGGGACCACTAGCACTGAATCAATGGGTTTGTGATATTTACTAGTGCTCTTGGCTTGGGAGGGGGTCCACTGTACTATTGAAATAGGGATCTGATGGGGTTCTATTTTTTACAAGCCGGAGCTGGGGAGGGAGGCACTACACTATGGAAATGGGGATCTGGAGGTTTATATTTTGTACATGTGAACAGAGTTGGGGAGGAGGGCCACTGTACTATGGAAATGGAGATCTCAGGGCTCTATTTTTTACAAGTACTTGGGGCTGGGGAGGAGGGCCACTAAACTATGAAAATGGGTATCTGGAGGTTTATATTTTGTATATATGAACAGGGCCGGGGAGGAGGGATGTCATTTTAATGAACAGTGCACAGGGCCGGGGAGGCAGGATGTCGTATTTATGAACAGTGCTTAGGGCTGGGAAGGGGGGATGTCATATTTATGAACAGCGCTCAGGGCTGTCATGATCCTCTTGACCACCAGGGTTTTTTCTTTTATTTCACTTATGGGTGATCGGGGCTTGATAGGGAGGGAGTTGGCCCAAGGCCTTCCACCCAGCGCAGCCATGCAAATGAGCCATGATGGGCATGCATAAGGTCCTTTTGTGCCATGCATGCCCAATGAGCTTATTTGCATGTTTGGTCTGCTTATTGCCCATGGGGGCTCTGGCGCATACAGGTCTGCACCACACATTCCACTATCAGCGATCCTCAGCTCCGCACCCTGGATGTGCTTCACTGATCTTGGTGACCCACTGCTGTGATCCATGCATCCAGGGTCTGATACTCAAATGGATTGCACAATCTGTTCAGATTGCACAATCTGTTTGAATAAGGCACCAAAGCCGGCTGGCCCATTTTATTTTTGCGGTGCATCATTTTGCACACGCCTGTGGCAGGATCTAAAAATGGGGCCCTTAATCTATAAAGTAAGAATGCATCAGAGGACTAGGTTAGATCCTTAGCTTAGGGCCCTAAACCCAGAGGTTTTGCCTCAGAGGGTATTGAAGTGAGTGATCCTGTGTGCTGAGAAAATAACTGTCCTCAGAAGTAGCAGGGAGTTTTTCCTGTCACACACACCAGAGTCATAATTCATGTGCAGTTTCATTTACTTAAAGGAAAGAAGAGAACAGTGATACTTCACATCATGCACTTCACAATTCATTTTTAGCACATTTGGGGTCAAAGCCCCATATCCTCTTTCCTAAGCAGTTAGGCCCTGTTTCACGTAAGTGCATTTGACAAACACAGCCACATACAGTATTACAACTCCTTACATGAGAATCTCCCTTCCTCTTCTGTTACTTTGTCACCCCTATGCACGACTTCTACCACTATTGGAGCTACTGTTGCCTCCTATGGATACTCATTCAGAAAGCAACTCTGATTCTTGTACCCCATTATGGACAGCATAGTCCCCAAAAAACCCTGGCCATTCTTAAGAGATAGAATACATGCCCTTTACCTTAGTTTGGCTGCTACTGTACTTCAAGCGCTTACCTCTTCTGAAGTCCACATTATTAGTGATCCCTTTAGCTCCTCATTGGATAACAGCTCCGTGCAATAGTTCTCCTTCTGCATCTTCAGAGAATCCTCCAAGCCTGATACACACCCTTTGAGGCAATTCCCACCATGGAACTCAATGTTGCTTTCCCAACACAATTCCTGCTGTTGGCACCCCTTGAGATATCCACCTGCTGCATTGTCTGCCCAGAGGACTTCAAATTCAATATTGGCTATCTGCAAGCCCACCAGGTGGATCCAAGAGTGTGACATGGACACTCAGAGACCTATG
The DNA here is from genome assembly GCA_016271365.2 of Neoceratodus forsteri. Lineage (NCBI taxonomy): Eukaryota > Metazoa > Chordata > Ceratodontiformes > Ceratodontidae > Neoceratodus > Neoceratodus forsteri. Next base: position 235,079,554 of record CM028132.1, on the reverse strand, counting down.
CTGTAGTCTCCAGATGCCCAGTGAATGTGCATGTGTGCTCAGTACCACTGCCGTTCATCATCCTTTTTTTTATTTAATACACTTTAATGAAATTTTTCATAAAAGACACAAGCAACACTTGAATCCAAAAAGAACTGTCACAGAGAAACCAACAAGAATTAACAGCTTACAACAAACTAAACTAAACAAAACCCATCCCCACTCCCACCCCCTAAAGGTCCCAGAGACAAAAAGAAAATACGTATATACAGTCCCAGTCCTTAACAACAACTAAAGGAAAATGGCAGACAAAAAGAAATGCCATTATTACAAGAAGAAACAGAACAGGCAGATCCAGTACTTAGGCAACCTGAGCCATATCTGGGGGAGAGTGCATCGAGACAGGGAGCAAAGTAAGAAGTGGCGACCACTACTCCATAAAGTTATTCAATCTATCTTGTCTACTGGCAAAATGTTTCTCAGTTTCAAGAGCCTGTAGGATCTTGGCATGCCACTCCCTGAAAGAAGTCATGTAATCATCCAGCCAATGCCAAATTATGACCAGTTTGGCTGTAATTTATAATTAACGACATAAAGGCCCTACGTGGACCAAATAGCTCTGCAGGGTGGTATCCTACTAAGCATATTGGTGGAGTGAAAAAAAGATTTCAAACCTAGAAACGGATCTAGGGATCTGCGGATAGTGGTCCAAAAAAGCACAACCTTGGGACAATCCCACAAAATGTGCCTTAGTCTACCCTCCGTCAATCCACAGCATGAGCAGAAAGGGGAACCGGATCTGCCCATTCTGTACAATTAAAGGGGGGAATATAAATTATGCAGTATCCTAAACTGAAGGAGTCTATATCAGTCTTGTTTAATAAACTTGTAAAGACTGCACCAAATCGACTGCTATGTCGTTTCATCGAAGCCCAGACCCAACTCCAGCTGCCAGTAAAAACAAATTTCTTTTGGACTCCTCTTATCCAGTCCCTGAAGTAGAGCATAGAACAGTGAAATAGGGTGAGGTTGGTCCGCTAAAACCAAAAAGTCCTGTAGGGTCACATTTGGTTGCTCTGACCATGGAGAAGGGCCAAGGAATGAAAACACTGCCCGAGAGAGTTGCAGTTATTTAATCAGATTATAGAAGGGCAAATCTAATTGAAATTGGAGAGCACTGGCAAAAAGAATTTTTCCATCCTTAATTAGGTCAGCCAAGGTGAGGGCACTAAGAGGTGAACAAAAATCAACAGGTATAGGGTGCTTGGCAATTAAAAAATTAGGATTGCCTATTACCAGTTGGGATAAATCCCTATACCTGTTAAGGTCCAAATTAATACACATTTGGCAGAGGGCTTTGCGGGACCAACCTAGAGGAGTCTAATGAAGGGCTTTAGGCAGTTCTGCTGGCTCAACATAAAGATACTTCCAAGAAGGAGCCCATATTGCCTACAAAGCTGTCTCTCAAGCGTTAACCAAAGAGGATAGTAGGACTGACCATCCAGACTATCTAATGGAGAGTTCACCCTCCTTTAAAAAGGTTAATAGCTCAGCCCTACAATATATGAATACTGGACCCTGCTAGGAGCCTCTAGCAGAATTCCCTCCACAACATGACACAATCTCAGTTTCTACCACCCCCAATGCTAAAGGCAGATAAATCTTGCCTAATGATTCCATGCCACTCTGACCATGGCACCCTGACACTGAGTCTTTTGCCTGCCTTTGATTTCTTAATTACATTGCCCTTCTTCAAATCTCCCCTTGACCTGTCCACCTTCGAAGTCACTGATACTTGGACACCTTAAAGGCCCCCACAGAAGATTGACATAAAGTTTGCTTGGCATAGATGTGCTTCAAATCAGGATTCCCATGTTGGTGGGTGGGACTGTAACATGGCCTCTAAGACAACTGTCTTGATTGGGCACCTATTGTCTGGCATCATGGGTTCTACTGTCTCCATCCTTCCAACACCTTTCTCCTCTAGGTGGCATGGGCATCCTCTTATAAGCCTTAGACCTTTGAAAACCAAGCAATCCCAGCCATGTGCATTGACACTGCCAATGCCAGCAAACCTTCCCTTTTTGCATTTACCACATGTCCCCCTCCCCGCCAGCTTGGCCTAAGAATTTCGCAACTCTTCCTCCCAGCCTCATATTTTCCTGATCCTAATCAACTGTACAACTCTTATCTTGTATAACCTCCTAGTTCTTCAGGTCAGGAATTGGCAAATCAGCTCCTACTTGTCTTTTTTTCCCCATTGCCAGAGGATTGCAGGTACCAAGTAGGGGAATTCTTCTGCTGTGGATGCCAGTCTTTGGAAATGTAGCCAGTGAAAATGAGACAGAGCACCTGCAATACTGTTACCTTCCCCCAGGATGTGATTGTCCATGAACTGAATATTCAGTTATAGCAAGTACAGCAGCAGGATGCACAGAAACTCTGCCATATGGACCCTCATATGCTTCTGCCTGTTAATGGTATGGACCACCCTACATCATCTATCCTGAACTAGACCCTCTTTCCCAATAACCTGTCTTCCAAATAACCAGAACCATGATGACTGGGAAGAATTCTAATAAGGAAATGTTCCTGGCCAGCACAGATGTCTCCTGTGACTTTGGCCATGTTCACACACACAATGCCCCTTTGAAGTATGCCATGAAACTGCTTCCAGATGCAGTCAGAACCACTTGTTCTAGTCAGACTGACCTTCTATGTGGCCCAGGTGGTCAGGTCTTCCTTCATAACTGTTATTGCCCTGATCCAGTGGTGAGATATGCCACCCCTGCCATTGCCCTTACCAACTGGGTGTCAAAATCCTATCTCATAGGGATTGTCTGGCATATGTAAATGAAGTGGCTTAGAAACTTCTGCACCTGCTTCAGGGGCTATTGTTTGGCTCACAGCAATTTATATTATTTTTAACCCAGTAAAGCACACTAGGTGCAAGTGCTTGTTTTCAGGGGAGACCTGGGAGCATTGGGGTGGTTAAGTGTCTTGCTCAGAGCCACACAGTATGCAAGTGGAGGTATTGGGAATCAAACCCAGGTCTGCTGGATGTACCAAGCTCATTCACAGCTCATTATTCTAATCTCTAGGCTATACTGTCAGCCCCATTTGACCAACTAACCCCCTCATGGAGCCCTGACCTTTTTCAGAGGAAGCCTGTTCTTCATTCTCCATGAGTCAATTTCTGTTCCCAAGAATGAAATGACAGTAACAATGAAATGATCCCATATCTTACCTTCTGTCAATGGTACTGAAAACTACTGGCAAGCCTGCTGTGAGGTCCTTAGCAGGCACCCAGATTGCCCCTATGTTGATGGGCCCACCAAGAGAAAGTCATCCAAATAATGATGATGCCATGTTCCTCTGTCTGCTGTCCTATGACCTAAGTGAAGAAAGGTATTGAACTTCTAAAAGTAAATGCACGCTATGGAATATACCAGCAACTTGCATTTATTGAGGCAATGTTGCCCTTCAAATTGTATCCCCAACAGGTCAAAATCATCAGTGAACTTGATATCTGCCTTTGCCATTAATGTCATCATCTGCACTGATGGGATTCCACCATGGTCGTGTCAATTGATGTGTAATGTAATGTCATTAGGCTGGGTCAGTGAAGTCATTGACCATGTTATTATTGGAGTATGAAAAGTGATTAATGAGTTGAAACTTTCCTGGCAGCTTCTTTGATATGAAACCAATAGGGGACACCGAAAGGACTGACATCAGGGAGATGGAAGGGAGCCTTATATCCTGTCCTCGGGCCCTCAAACCCAGGACTCCTTCTGTTTCTCACCAGTGACTTTCAAGCAAGTCAAGAACCTATTAATAAAATTAGATATGAAAAAAAGTGCAGGTGCAAATGAAATTGAGTCTTTCTTCTTAAGGCTTGGGTACCACTTTCTAACTACCCCCATAGCACATATTTTCAGCTTATCAATCACATCTGAAACAGTCTCATCCTGCTGGAAAACAGCCTTTATACTACCCTTGTTTAAATCAGGAGATCCCTGTGACGTTAATAATTACAGACCGATTTCCATCTTGCCTGTCCTGTTGAAGCTCCTAGAAAAGTTAGTCAATAATCAGCTGAGGGATCACCTCGAAAAATGTAATTTAGTTAACCCCTTCCAAGCTGGCTTCTAGCAAAGCCATAGTATGGTGTCAGCTCTAGACAAAGTGACAAATGATCGTTTCACTGCCATGGATAATAAAAATTCTACTGGAGCCATCTTCCTAAACCTAAGCAAGGCCTTCAACACGGTCGATCATAACACTCTGTTAGCCACATTCAAAGACCTTGGTCTGAATAACTGCTCACTAAACTGGTTCACTAGCTATCTTACTGGTCGACTTCAACACATCAAAACCAAAGGACTCCTTTCCTCTTCCCTACAGATAACTGGAGGTGTACCCCAGGGATCCATTCTTGGACCCCTGTTATTCACAATTTCGGAGCCAAATTTAAATGATGTATGCTGTGGTGGCCTGCTTGCATTTGGTGTGAGTTTTTAAACTTGTGCCTAGCAGGCTAGTTCCCAAGTGCGGCACTCGCAAATAAAAAAAGTGACCAACACCCCTTACAAGTTTAAATAAATTCAGGATACAGTCCCAGTTAAAGTAATAGGCTGAACGGCTCCTTAGTAATGTGCTTTCCTGGAGTTTTACTGCCCAGAAAACTATCTGCCCTCCTTAACAAGTTTACATAAATTCTAAATACAATCCCAGTTAAAGTGACTGGCTGAAAGGCTCCCTAATAATGTGCTTTTCTGAATTTGTTTACTGCCCAGAAACTATCTGCACTCCCTAACAAATTTACATTAATTCAAAATACAATCCCAGTCAAAGTGACTGGCTGAAAAGCTCCCTAGTAATGTGCTTTTCTGACTTTTTACTGCCCAGAAACTATCTTAACTGTTGCGCTGACATAAAATAAAAGTACATGTTGCTGATTTTGGCTCCAAAAGTCCAGATTCAAATTCTCAGGCACTCAGCAGTTTACAGCCGTTCACTCCAGATGCTGTTCCTGTGTCGCGTACCTGTGTGCTGGCTGGTGAGCTCTGTGTTGGGGGGCTCCTTTTCGGTCCCTCATGACCACTGGAGAGCTACGGAGGAAAAGGAGAAGGGTTTAAATATACAGGTAGGTGGAGGAGGGGCTGAGAAATGGGGAAGGGGAGCAACTGAAATTCAAGGAGTTGGCTGCCTGAAAACTGAAAGAAGAGCCCTGAACCTGACTCGGAGCCCTTCCTGAGTTACATTGAGCACAGGGCTGAGAGGTGAAGTGAGGAGGAAGGGTGGGGAAGCGGGGATAAAGCTCTGTAACACTGAGCCCAGGAGCCAATGCACAAAAAGACACCCCTTCTGTGGCTGGCTGAGACTGAGGCTGAAAACGAGCCCTGAAGCCTGAAATGGAGCTCAAATTAAATAATGTAACTAACTGGGGTCCTGCCTGTTAGTGACCTGGCTCTGGATTAAGAAAAGAAATCCAAAACCGAATCAGAGCCAGATTTAAATGATGTATGCTGTGGTGGCCTGCTTGCATTCAGTGTGAGTTTTTAAACTTGTGCTTAGCAGGTTAGCTCCTGAGTGCAGCACTCACAAATAAAGAAAGTGACCAGCACCCCTAACAAGTTTAAATAAATTCAAGATACAGTCCCAGTTACAGTCCCAGTTAAATTAACTGGCTGAAAGGCTCCTTAGTAATGTGCTTTCCTGGAGTTTTACTGCCCAGAAAACTATCTGCCCTCCTCAACAAGTTTACATTAATTCAAAATACAGTCCCAGTTAAAGTGACTGGCTGAAAGGCTCCCTAGTAATGTGCTTTTCTGACTTTTTACTGCCCAGAAACTATATTCACTGCTGTGCTGACATAACATAAAAATACATGCTGGTGATTTTGACACCAAAAGTCCAGATTCAAATTCTCAAGCCACTCAGCCGTTTACAGCTGTTTGCTCTTGACGCTGTTCCTGTGTCGCATACCTAGTGTACTGGCTGGTGAGCTCTGTGTTCAGGGGAGGGATCCTTTTTGGTCCCTCATGACCACTGGAGAGCTGGTGTGCTGGCCAGTGAGCTCTGCATTCAGGGAAGGGCTCCTTTTCGGTCCTTCACGACCACCGGAGAGCTGGTGTGCTGGCCGGTGAGCTCTGCATTCGGGAGAGGGCTCCTTTTTAAATAAAACCTAGTAACTCTCGTAGTGGAGAAACCATTATTGTCTGATAAAGCACTTCAATGAAAACTTATTTCATGTTCCCCCTTTTCTCGTTTCCTGCCTGTTAGCTTAGTTCCTGAAATGTACATAATGTAGCCATAACTCCCCTCCTACTGTACATTGTTTACCTGTCTCAACACTGTTCGAACTTGATGTATCACAATTGTATTATGTTGAATTACTTTACATTGTTTACCTATCTCAACACTGTTTGAACTTGATGTATCACAATTGTACTGTACTGTATTGTAATACTGTGCATGCTTTGTACCAAGTTGTCCTACCAGGCCCTCCTTGTAAATGAGCATTCTCTATGGAGTTTTCCTGCAAATAAACTTGAACTTGAACTATCCAGCTGCTTTTCCTTCTCTAGCTTGCTTCTGACCACCCGTGGTTTCTTGAGTGCTAACTTAATATTCTTGGCCTCCCTGGAGGATTTTGTACTGATATATGGGATCTTTAACCCCTCAGTGAGGCCTGCTAACAAAAAGGCCACCATTTCCATGTCCCATTACTGGTCGAGTCATAGTCCTATGGGATGTCACCCTTATTGAGGCCAGTACCATGGCCTTGATCCATGCAGTTGCTGCCTCCTTTTGGGAAGCTCAGAATTTACTGCCACCTGGGCATTGTATGAACAGATGGCATTTACATCAGGTCCATGGCTAGGGGCAGAACCTACCTGGGAGCCTGGCAACATGCTCTTTTCTTGTAGTGAAAACAAAGGTCACTTCTCATCCTCTCCATGCCAGCCCACACCAGAATCTCACAGTTCATGTGCTGAACTGTGGGCTTTGTCATCGTCACATCACCCAGAGTGGCATGTCCAGACTATGCCATTGTTTCACCATGTTTAAAGGGTAACCAATTTCATAATGTACTGCAGGAATGGTTAGGCTCGACCAAGGAAAACTGAGGTAGTAGGCAGTTTGTAACTGCTTGTGCAACTTGTTTGAATGTTGACTTACATTCTCTCTATTCCTTAATACAGGGACTACATCCTTGTCAGTGTGCCTTAAAGAGGCAGGAACCAGTGGCAGCTCCAGTTCTCAAGAGTATGAGGGTTTAGTTCATTAAAAAGTCATTACTGATCAAGAACAATGACATATTTTGAAGACAAATTAGAATTTTGGGGGGGTGCTTAAGCCCCCCATGCTGTCCTTTGCAGTCACCACTAGCAGGAACCATCATGAAACATTTAGACACCTGATACAGGAGACAACCTTTACACAGAAGTGTTCTTGTGCTATTCTTCTAAAGAGATAATGCCATGAGGTGTGGTGAGTATTCAGATGTGGTTAAAGGGGACCTCTCATAGAAACATAGAAATATTGAATTTGACAGCAGATAAGGATTACTTGGCTCACCTAGTCTGCTCATTTTTAGCTACCTATCCTATCTTATCACCTCAGACATTACTTGAGCTCTGCCCCCCCCTTGCTTCCCAGGTATGTAAGATTCCCATGTGCCTGGCCCTGCATGCTTGAAGCCCACCACTGTTGTCACCCCCCCACCACTGTCCTTGCCCCATCACCTCATCTGGATGACTATTCTAGGCAAATCTACCACTCTCTCAGTTAAGTCCTTCCTCACATCTCTCCTGAATTCCCCCGTCCAGTTTCTCTGCATGTTCTCTTTCTCTTGAGCATCTTTTCTTCTAAAAAATACTTCCGAACTGTACCTTATTTAACCTAGTAAGGTATTCATTGATCTCTAACATGACACACTTCTCCTTTCTGTATTCCAGGGTGTACAATTTAATATGCATATTAAGCTGCTTTAGTCTCTCCTCGTATTCACCAGAAGACATACGAGGAGAGACTAAAGCAGCTTAATATGTATACCCTTGAGGAAAGGAGGGAGAGGGGGGACATGATAGAAACTTTCAAGTATCTCAAGGGAATTAACAAGGTACAAGAGGGTAGTATGTTTCAGAAGAAGAGATGTGCAAGAACAAGGGGGGACAATTTGAAGATAGAGGGGGGACGGCTCAAAGGTAATGTTAGAAAGTATTTTTTCACAGAGAGAGTTGTGGATGCATGGAACAGTCTTCCTGAGGAGGTTGTGGAGTCAGGAACAGTGGGAGAATTCAAGAATGCATGGGACAGGCATAAGGCAATTCTAGTGGGTGGCAGGAGGAAGTAAGCTGTTGATTAACTAGAATCTGCAGCTTATCCGTCTGGTAGGGAAATGGGCAGACTGGGTGGGCCAAGTGGTCCTTATCTGCTGTCAAATTCTATGTTTCTATGTTTCTAAATACTTCAGTCTCTCTTCGTAAGGCTCCTGATGCAGCTCTAGTAACATTTTAGTTGCTCTCCTCTGGATAGCCTCCACCCTGTTTATGTCCTTCCTGAGTTGTGGACTCCAGGACTGAATACAGTACTCAAGGGAGGGATCTCACCAGTGATCTATGCAGTGGCAACACCACCTAACTCTTTCTGCTGGCAATATGGCAATACCCTCCCCATGCACCCCAGCATCCATCTGGCCCTACTCACTGTCTTGTCACAACTACTCACCACCTTGAGGTCTTAAGCTACTGTATGATTAAGTACAGGTCCCTTTCCTGTTTGGTGACCATCAATACCTCATCTCCTATTTTGTACTCCACCTCTGGGTTTCTGTGCCCTAGGTGCATGATTTTGAACTTTTCTGCATTGAAACCCAGCTGCTATGCCATTGACAACTCCTCAAGTTTTCTTAGGTTTCTGTACATTCTTTTCACCCCTTCTGGAGTCTCTGTCCTACTGCAGATTTTGGTGTATCTCCAAAGAAGTATACCTTCCCGTCCAGCTCATCTGCAGTGTCACGTATAAATACATTCAAGAGGAATGGTCTCAGTACTGAACTCTGAGGCACCCCGCTGGTCACCCTCCCTTCCCAGGAGTGAACTCTGTTTACCATCACCCTCTGTCACTTATCTACCAATCAATTTCTTACCCAGTTTACTACCTTAGGACCCACATCTTAGTTGCCTGGTTTTCTTATGGGTCTTCTATGTGGTACAGTGCTGAATGCCTTACTAAAATCTAAGTAGGCCATGTCCATCACTCCCCTCTGATCTATGTCCCTGGTCACCCAGTAAAAGAAATCTATCAAATTTGTCTGACATGACCTCAGTCCCCCATGAATCTGTGCTGTCTTGGATTCTGTAACTCACTGGATTCAAATACTCCACAATCCTTCCCTTCAACAGTGACCCCTTTAACTTCTCCACCACTGATGTCATATTGACTGACCTGTATTTGCCAGCCTCCTCACTGCTGCCACTTCTATGAAGCGTGACTACATTTGCACTCCTCCAGTCCTCCAAAACCATTCCTGTTTTCAGGGAATTGTTGAATAGGGCTGTCAGAGGTGTAGCCAGAATCACCCTGTGCTCACTCAATACCTTTGGGTGTACTTCATCTGTCCCCATAGCTTTGCCATTTTCTAATTTGACAGTCCCTGCTGGGCTGTCTCCTATGTAAATGGACTTGTGTCTACCTCCCTCCCCCCAGTGCTCCTGCTGCATTATGTGGCTGATCTCTACCCTCTTCCTCTGTGAAGACTGAACAATAGTACTTGTTCAGGATATCTGCTTCTTTCTGATTCTCCTACGCACAATCCCCACTTGCCGTCCCTCCCTCATCTTCCTCTTTTCACTTATGTTCCTAAAAAAGGTTTTGTCCCCTTAGTTACCTCTTGGAGTATTCTTTCCTCATTGTGTGTCTTTGTTTTCCACACCACCTTTCATGCCCTTTTCTGCTTCTCCTGATAAACCTCACCTCCCTATCCTTTTCCTTCTCTTTGTACCTCCTGAAAGCTCTCCCCTCCTGAAGAGGAACCCCACCCACAAAGTGTTTTGAAGAAACTAGTACATACTAGTTCGCATTACTGTTCGGTTTTTAATGTTTAGTTTTAACGCCATACCGGCTGCTCAGTTCAGCTACCTGGAAATCGAGCTAGGTTTGATAAACCTATAGAGGCTTAATGAGTGACTTTAGAAATTGAAGGGACTTGCCTGTGTCGAGTCTTGGTCTGCTGGCGTGTGGTCGTCCTGCTGGCTGTTCGTCGGGAGCAGTGTGTGGGGAGCTGGTTCTTGATTGCCGCTGTGGAGGGCTTGGTTGCCGACAGTCTGAAGGTTTAGCAACTGCCCATGTGCTGGAGGATTGGGAGGAACGTTTATCGGTGGAGCACCAGTTTCGATTCGGGGAAAGAACTCTGCCGGATTATAGGAAAAGGAGATGATCGGTTCTATATTGTGACTGGACCTGCTGAAAGAAGGAAGCATTTGTGGAGCAACGGACATTGGAAACTGTGGATTACTTTGAGTTGAGTGTCCAGATTCCCTGGCCCAGAAAGGGTAGCGGGTTTCTCTGCCTCCGGAGGGTGGTGGGGTTAGCTCTGCTTCCTAGTTGAGACAGGGGTACCACCGGAGGGTGGTTCAGCCTGCCTCATCGTAGCGAGGGTTAGGTCGAGTTGGAACTTTTAGTTGGTGCTTTCTGCTTGATGCCGTCAGGACTTAGGCATTGAAGTTGGATTTATGTGGACCGTGGTGTGGACAATGGATCTGGTGATGTATATTTGAACTTCAGCTACTGCCAGTGTATGATAACTCTGGGAAATGACTGGGAAGACTAAACTTGAGTTTATTCATTATTAGTTCAGTCTTGTGAGAGGAGACTGACTAAAGTTTTGGGCCATACTAAGTGGTGAGAGCACATAAATGTGGACATCAAAAAGACCTTGAACTCCTGTTTTTGGGTTTCCTCTGGGTAAATGAGGGTATTGGCTTTAGGATTACGGGAATTTTAAACTTTGAGCCAATTTTTATGATAGGGGGTTTTGTACAGATGGAAAGCTCCTTCCCTCGAAGTGGTGAGAGCACTGTGGGTGGGAGTAGATGGATAAAGCGTTTCTGATAAAATTAATGTGTAAGCTCTGACACACTGTTAGGAAAACTGTTTTGTTTTTGTTTATAATTGTTGTATTTATATTTTAATATTTGAGTGCTGTGTTTTAGTTTTAATTAGAATATATTGTTAGGGCATAATTTTGTTATTTGTTTCAATTGTAGTATTTACATTTTGTTATTTGAGTGCTGTGTTTTAGAATTTTGTTATTTATATAAACCGGTGGGGTTTATTGTAGTTACTTGTGTTATTAATTATGTGTTGGAGTGAAAATAGGACAGTTGGCTATTATTCCCCCTCCAGACTCAGGGATCTTCATCCTTTCTCCTGTCCCCCCCGTCGCCAGGAGTCTATAGAAGGTGTAGGGCTCTGGGGATTGTGAGGGGGAGGAGGAGGGTTGGAGCTGGGCCTGGGGGGGATGGAAAGGAGTGGGCGGATAGGGATAGTGAGGTCAAGGAGATGCCCTGGGGTGAAATGGGCACAGGAGAGGGGTTCTCCCTGTCTTGAGCCCATACCCAAGGGTTCTGGTCAAGATCAGCAGGTAAGGCGGTCATCGTCGGATGCTCATCCTACTCGGGCGGTGTTGTGCAACACTAGGTCTATTAAAAACAAGATGGCCAATATAGCCGATCTTGTTGGGTCAACTGACCTGGCGTGCATCACCGAGACCAGGCTGGATGGAAATGCTGGGCCAGTTTTAGGTGTAGCGGTTCCAGCCGGGTACTTGGTGATATACCGCCCGAGGCAGGATCGTAGGGGCGGGGGTGTTGCCATTTGTTTTAAATCAGAATTGGGCCTGGTGGAGGTACCGGTGGGAGTCACCAGATCCTTTGAGTGTGTTCTAGGTGAGGGTGTGGGGTGCAGGATACTTCTCGTATACCATCCACCAGGTGACGGGAATGTTTTCCTGCAGGAAGTCACAGATTTCATTGTCAACCTGACATTGGGGTCCCCCAGATGGTTGGTTCTGGGGGACTTCAATGCCTGGGTCAATGATGAACTCTCACGCTTTGGTCAAGACTTCCTCCAGTTGATGTTATCACTGGGCTTCACACAGGTAGTTTCCTCCTCGACCCATATTGGTGGGCATTCATTGGACCTGGTGTTCCTTCTGGGGATGGGGATATCTGATTTGGTGGTGGAACCACTCGGATGGTCTGACCATCAACTCCATTAGGTTCAATTTTGAGGCTGCCCCTATTAGGTCAGCCCCTTCGGAGATGGTCCGGTACCGCCCATTAAGGGGTGTGTCCCCGGCTGACCTGATGGCGGTGCTGGACCTATCGGGGCCTTCTGATAGATTGCTTGGATCCAGTTGACCTAGTACATGCCTATAATAGGGTGGTTACAGGGGCCCTGGATTCTATTGCACCTGTTCGTGTTCATCCTCTCACTCTTCGCCCCAGGTCTCCATGGTTTGATGAGACCATGAGGGAGTTGAGGAGGGTTGGACGAAGACTGGAGAGGCGTTGGCAGAAGTCTGGTCTGGATGATGACAAACTTAGTTTGATGGACCATTATATGGCCTATCAATCCACAATCTCTCATAAGAAGGCAGAGTTCCTGTCCAGGGAGATAGCGGCTGCACAGAATAGACCAGCCCAGCTCTTTTGGACTGTGGACAGACTGTGCAATCCAGTCTGTCTTCAGCCCAGAAGGGCCTTTTCCACAAGACGGTGTGAGGAGTTTTCTCTCTTCCTTGCAGATAAGGTTGCCAAAATCAGATCAGATGTCCGTTCTTCCCTCTCCAATGGGAGCGGTGATGGTCGGCAGGAGATGTCGAACACCCAGTTTGCATGGTCTGACTTCAGCCTCCCCAAAATCGTTGATATTATGATGATCATCCAAGCATTGTGACCAACCAGCTGTGATTTGGACCCTGGCCCCACACGCCTTTTAGTGGATTGTGTGGATAAAATCAGCCTAGTCCTGGCTTTGATAGTCTGGAAGTCTTTGGAGAGGGGGATCTTTCCAGATCCCCTTAAAGAGGCTATAGTTAAGCATCTTTTAAAGAAGTCCTCCTTAGACCCAGATTGTCTAGCAAATTACAGACCAGTCTCTAACCTACCCTTTATGGGTAAAGTTATTGAGAAGGTGGTCGCAGTGCAATTGGAGGATCATCTGACCAACAACAATATCTACGATTCTCTCCAATCTGGATTTAGGATAAGGCATAGTACCAAGACAGCACTTGTTCAGGTACTAAATGACCTCCTAATAGCGAGAGATCGTAGGACCTGTTCTATCTTGGTACTTCTTGATCTCTCAGCAGCATTTGACACTGTTGATCATGGTGTGCTGTTAGAGCATCTGCGGTCCATCTGTGGATTATCTGGTATGGTCCTCAGGTGGTTTAGATCTTACCTCAAAGGTAGGACTCAGAGGGTGGTGTCGGGAATTTTTTCCTCTGCATCAGTCTCCCTATCCTGTGGGGTACCGCAGAGCTCTATTCTAGCGCCTATGTTATTTGCGGTGTATATGCTGCCATTGGGAGCGATTATAAGATGATACAGTCTGGGTTTTCATTGCTATGCCGATGATACCCAGCTGTATATGTCTTTTGTGCCTGGCCAGGATGCTGCCTTGTCGATATTTAATAACTGCCTTGCAGAAATCCAAGATTGGATGAATGGGAGTTGGTTGAGGTTAAACCCGGAGAAAACTGAGGTGTTGGTTGTGGACAAAGGTCGCTGTGAGGTGGGTTTGCCAGCTGGATCGCCCTCAGGCTCATGGCTTGGGGGCGTTCAGCTGACGACCTCAGATCAGGTGCGGAATCTTGGTGTAATAATTGACGACCACTTGACGCTTAAAGTTCAGGTGTCAGCGGTGGTCAAAACTTCCTTTTCCCATCTGAGGAATATCACCAGGGTGAAGCACCTGGTTCCTCCAGAGGATCTTGCAATGTTGATCCACACCTTTGTTACCTCCCGCCTTGACTATTGCAACTCCCTGTACCTAGGGCTATCGGGGGTTGAGCTTAGCCATCTGCAGCTAGTGCAGAATGTGGTGGCCAGGTTGTTGACTGGTTCTTCTAGATCCGGTCATACAATGCCTGTGCTCCTTGGACTGCACTGGCTGCCAGTATTTTGGCGAATCACCTTCAAGGTCAGTTTGCTGACCTATAAAGCCTGACACGACCAGGGACCTACTTACTTGAAAGAGCTCCTTTGCCCTACTGTCCCTCCTGCCCCCTCTGATCCAGTGACGAGGGATTGCTGGAGATTCCCAGGGTCTGTTTGAAAACTTCAGGGGCTAGATCATTTAGTTTTGTGGCCCGACCCTGTGGAATTCTCTACCTCATCAAGTGCGAAATAGTCTGACTGTCCTGAGCTTTAAAGGAGCCTTGAAGACACACCTTTTCAGTATAGCTTTTAATGATTTATAATAGTTTTAAATTCTGTTTATTTATTGTTTTATGAAATTGTACAGATGCTTTGGTTTTGAGAAAAGCGCCTTTTTAAAAATAAAGTTTTGATTGATTGATTGATACTGTATATGCTAAACAGATATCACTTAGCCACAGCACTGCATGACCCAGTTCTTCAATGGAACCTGAAGGGAGGAGGAACAGAGAGAGAGTCCAGGTGTCAATTTTTAAAGCTTGAAACAGGGCCTGCGTGCTAAGTCCAAAGGCCACAGCTGCACCTGATTGTATCATCTCAGATGGAGTTTTGACACTTGGACCTCCATTTTTTTTCTTCCCATCCAAGTGGCCTCCTTTCACTGATCACCTCAGCCCTATCACCTTGGCATACTCGAGGACATATCTGCCAATGTCTACTCCAGATCTTGCCATCCCTGGTGAGGTCAGCAAGGTTCCTCAGCATCTGCTATTGAACAGGATCCAGTTTCACTGGGCTGGGCCTAGATTGCTGGATACAGGGTCTGAGGGTGGCTGTTGTCATTCTGCTGGTCAGGATGAGAAAGTAGTTAGCCTGCAGGGGAGAGACTCCAGAATGGGAGAGAGCAAAAAAAGAAAGAAAAAACAGGGAAGAAGAAGACTGCTAGTAAAACAAGAAGAGGAAATAAAACAAACAAAGAAGCACAGAAAGACACAAAAGCAATAGGCAACAAGTTCCTGAACAGCTGCTACAAGTAACAAGCTGTAGCCAGAGCTGATAGGGCTGTGAAGAGCTACCTAGTGACCAAAGTTACATACGTGTACAGGAATTATTCAACGTCCAGGTGTAACTTGGCCATTTTTTTTGGAGGTGGTGCACCAAATATTCAACATGGCCTTGTTGGGACCCCTTCTCATGAAGATTGCCATTGTCATTTTGTTCACTTGTCCCCAAAGGTGATTTGCAGAGAGAACATGCTATTCTGCACCACAGGTGTGAAAACACATTTTGGGCAGGTTATGGAAAATGACAGCTAAACTGTTTTGAAGGAGGTGTGCAAAAATGGCAATGTTAAAAATATGGAGTGAAAATATAAAAAATTGGAAAAGTTAGGAGCATGCATAGAAACTGTGTGATGCATGCTCATAATGCAGTCATTTTTTGAAACTTTTTCATCAAATTTGCAACATGGGCTTTTTGGGATTCCACCTCATGAACGGTGGCACTGTAATTTCATGAATCCGTCCTGAGAGGTAATTCCAAGCAGCAACCACAAAATCCCCTTTTGTGACCAAGTAACATAATGACAGTGACAGTTTTTCTGAGGTGGGGTCCCAAGAACCCCATGTTGAAAATTTGGGGCAAAAATTCCAAAAAATGGCTGATTTATCAACATAAGTTGAAAATCCCATTGAATGGCATCATAGTATGCTTACCTTATATTCTTCAGTTCGTGATTTGGCTTTGAAGAGTGCAGACATGTCCCGGTCTAGAGAAGAAGATGGTGCTGGCCTCTGGAGGTAAGTATTGGGTAAGGGGTGTGGGGAGGTGGGTGCTCAGTGGGAGGGTGGGGATGGGGACTGCAATGACGATGAGGAACCGTTTTCTTTTTAAAGGAAAAAATGAGTGCAGTGACGATGATGGACCATTTCTTTTTTACAGAAAAGAATACATTTTGGCACACTGGGGTAGGCTCCTAGTGTGCCCACATAACAGGGGTTGTACAAGATGCCAATACAAGGATTGGGCACTCCGATGTCAGTGGGAGTGGGGGGGGAGAAAAAACAATTAGGCACACTGGGTGGGATCCCAGTATGCCACATGAGTTGTGGGGGTTGTACTGGATGCCAACATGGAGAATGGGCACCCCAATGTTGGCAGGGGTGGGGGGAGAAAAAAATTAAGCACACTGGAGTGGACTCCTAGTGCACCACATGAGTTGTGGAGGTCACAGAAAAATCTTTCAGCACATTGGGGTGGGCTCCCAGTGTGCCACTTGAGTTGGTGGGGGGGGCATAGAATGCTGTGGAGCTGCCACTATGATGCAACTGCATGTGTGCAGTTGCAATGAATGGCATCTTGCCATTCACAACATGACGGCACCAGCAAAACTGCACATGCTCGCGAGTCGTGCATGCGCAGTTCATGCACTGGAATGCGAAAGTAACAACCAAAATAGTGCGGCTGTTATTCTGTAGTGGCCGATCGTGGTGGAGGGGTTCAAGCTACATTGGGCTTTTGGAAGGATACTTCCAAAAGTCCAACAGAAGGTTCCATGATCGACTGTTTTTTGGAGCTACTGAGCTATCGCAATAGTGCTGTAGGCTCCGCACACAGCCTTAAAAATGAGAAGGTGACCAAGAATTGGAAGCTGCCATCATGAACAACTAAAAGGAGAATGAGAGGAGAACTAAACAACCATCGAACAGTTGGCGTGCAAGGAGCAGCAACCAAATGAGCAGCTGAAGGGAGAAAATAGCAGGAATGCAACAGAAGCAGCCACATAGCTTCAGAAGATATGAGTAGGATAATGTTGCTGAAAAACTATAATTCTGAAACTTCAAGCTTGCAAAAGCATGTGCCTTGGCTGTCTGTGGGCCCTGTGCATCCTTGTAACAACAGATGCAAATAAGCAGGGCCCAGAGGGTCTTGAAACAATGGAAGTTTACATCTGGCTGTGGTTCATCTACAGATGCAGTTGTGCAGGGCCCCAAGACTAGAATCTGTGGGGCTGTCCATGGGCTGTCTGTGTGGTTGTCAACAGGGACACACTTCCCTCTGAATCCAGTGCTTCCATACAACTACAGATGCAGACAAGCAGGACCATCTGGGTCCTGAATCAAGAGAAGAGTCCTTCCAGACCCTTTGCTTCAATGCAGACATGAACTTTTCAAAAACATTATTTTCACTTTTGCATTTTTCACTACCAGATTTTTTACTTCGAAACATTTTCACTAATGAACATTTTCACTGTCTTGAGAACCACTTTTGTGATATGGCACTGAAACATACAAAAGGGAAAAATGTGACAGTGAAAAACAGAAACGTGAAAATATCGTTACTGAAAAGTATGTTAGTTAAAAAAAAGCAAGTAACCATAGTAACCATGTAGGGAAGAGGATTCCCCTTGGCAAAGGGCCACAGGGGTCCTATGATTTGGCAGTCAAATGGACCTTCTCTCAGTGCAGGGCCCAGATGGCAATAACGTTCATTAGTGAAAATGTTTCAAAGTCAAAAATCCGGTAGTGAAAAACACGAAAGTGAAAATAATGTTTTCCAAAAGTACATGTATGGAAAAAAACAACTAAAAATAAGTAACCATATAGTGAAGAGAATTCTTCTCTTAGTACAGAGCCAGGAGGGTGCTGTGCATCTTCATCCATAGCTGCATGGAAGTGCATTGCCCAAAAGGCCCTGTGCTTCCACAGCCCCATTGGCAGCCCACATACAGCCCCATGGTTTCCAGTCTTGGGGTCTTGCACATCTGTGACTGCATCCATAGGTACCTCATAGTCAGATAGACTCTTCTTTTGGTGCAGGGCTATGTGTCACCACTTGTAGCTTGAGGATGACTGGTGGAGTGCACAGGCAGCTAGTAGTCAAAATATAGTGAAGAGAAGTCTTCTCTTGCATACTGACCAGAAGGCCCTATGCTTCTGCAGCCAGATGGACTCTTGGTCCATGCATCTGCTCTTGTAGTGATATGGAAGTGCAGGGCTTCTTCAGCCCCTGAGACAGCTCCAAAGATTCTTTGCATCCATAGCCACATGGAAGTACTAGGCACAGAAGGCCCAGCAATTCTGCAGGCAGAAAGACTTTTCTCTTGGCACAGGGTCTGAAGGCTTTGTGCATCTAAATCTGTTCATGCAGATCCCAAAGGCACCATTTCCATTTCATAACAGTGATTGCAAAATAGCCATTGCTGTTATGGAGAATGTATATCACTGAAAAGCAAATTGGTGATATACACATGCTGGCAAACAGACATCCGGCAAGTAAACCAAGTGTTTATGTGGGGTAGCTGTGCCTCCCTGCACCCACCCTGATTAAGGATTACCAACTCCAGGGGGGTGCATGTCAGGAAGGGGGCAACACTCCAAAGTAAATAAAATAAAAACACCACAGCAGCAGGCAGCAGCAAAATTTTCTCCCCGGTCACCAGCCCCGAACCCAGTACCTGCTGCACTGGATTCAGCCACCTTCACCACAACACCACACAGCTGCAACAGGCACAATACCTCACACAAACCCTCTTTCCATCCCTCTCCTTCCCTTCCCCTCCCTACCTCTCCCCTTCCAGTCACCCTCCCCTACATTCACGGTCACATAGGGTCGCTATCCTTACAAGGTAGCCCAACAGGATAGCACTGTAAATGAATTGGTAGTTTGACAATCGCTATCATCACTGGATACCAAGGGACCTGCCCAAATGAGGATATAGTTCTGCCACCACAAAAAGAAAAGAAATACATTACAAAAACTATGTTAATGCACACATTATGGTTGAAGAATGCAAAGCAGACAAAGTGAGGAAATGAAAAACAGTAGAGTTTGGAGTCTTGGGAGACTTGGTGAATCAATAGCATGGTGTTGCATGAATGTTAGTCTTAATGCCCACCCCCAGGATGAAACCCATTTCTGCAGCATTTTGCAGCACTCTGCAGAATCCTGCTGCAGACCTACTGAATAAAGCAATGTAATGTCAAATGCAATTAGTCCCTTTTGTCATTCAGGAAAATGTAACACTGCCAGGATGAAGTGAATGCCGCAGTTTCCTACATGAGAAAAGGGACTAATTGCCAATGAAATTATATTGTTTTATTCAGTAGGTTTGCTAACATACTGCATAGTGCTTTAAAAGTGGGTTTCATCTTGGGGATCATTGTGTGTGTGTGTGTGTGTGTGTGTGTATATATATATATATATATATATATATATATATATATATATATATATAGGGGTACAGTTGCACCCCTATATTTAGGGTTGAGTAGGCACGTTAATGTTAAACCTCAAATTTTGCACTTTAATAATGTTGCAACTGTTCAATGGATTTGCACGAAATTTGGAATGCACGGTCCGCTATGGTAGATCTCTTGGTTTACCAAGTTGTGTTTCAGTCGGATGTACGTGTTTTGCACAGCAAAGCACAGAAATTGCACTTTTCACCACTTTTGTGTGTTTTTTGGCCATGGCACTGTGCGGTCTATTGGTCCGAAACCTGTGACATAGAAAGAGCTTGTGCCAAGGAACATGCCAGCAATGGTTTGGTGAAAAAATATTAATCCTTTCAAAAGTTATTAAACTTTTAATTTCCCATTATATCCTATGGGAAAATGTATATGTATATTTTGCAATAGAAGAATGGCAATCTGGCTATCTGGTCTTCCCTCACAGCTGAAGATGTTGCATGCTCACTGCAGAAGATTTTCTTGAAGCTGAAAATTTCTATATCTCACTTCTGAAAAATCTTTAAAGGTGTAAAAACTTTAGAATTACACATCTCATTAACGGTTTGGTCTGTTTACTTGAAATTTAGAGGGTGTTGAGGGGATGCCGTAGAGGTGTGAATTATGTGGTTTAAGTGTTGGCAAACTATTATGGGGTGAGGTCATGTCCCTATATTTAGGGTTGAGTCGGCACTTTAATGTTTAACCTCAAATTGTGCGCATTGATAACTTTGCAACTGTTCAACAGATTTGCAAGAAATTTGGAATGCACAGTCTGGTATGGTAGGTCTCTTGATTTACCAAGTTGTGTTTCAGTGGGACATACAGTGTTTCTGCAGTGAAGCGCCAAAAAATTCACTTTTAGGCACTTAAATGCTAAACCTCTAATTTTGCTTGTTAATAACATTGAAAGAGTTCAATGGATTTGCATGAAATTTGGAATGCACTGTTTGTTATGGTAGGTCTCTTGATTTGCCAAGTAGCATTTTGGTCGGACATATGTTTTTTGTGCAGCGAAATTTTTTGCCAGTGGCACTGTGCGGACACCATGTGGTCTATTTGTCCAACACTTGGGATGTAGAAAGAGCTTAGACCAAGGAACATGCAAACATTGGTTTGGTGAAAAATATTAATCCTTTCAAAAGTTATTAAACTTTTAATTTCCCATTATATCCTATGGGAAAATTTATATGTATATTTTGCGAAAGAATAATGGCAATCTGGCTATCTGGTCTTCCCTCACAGCTGAAGATTGTGCATGCTCATGGCTGAAGATTTTCTCAAAGCTGAAAATTTTGCTATCTCATGGCTGAAACATTTTTAAAGGTGTAAAAATGTTAGAATTACATACTCATTAACAGTTTGGTCTTTTTACTTGAAATGTACAGGGTGTTGAGGGGATGCCCTAGAGATGTGAATTATGTGGTTTAGGTGTTGAGGAATTATTAGAGAGGTGAGGTCACACCCCTATATTTAGGGTTGAGTAGGCATTTTAATGTTAAACCTCAAATTTTATACATTAATAACTTTGCAACTGTTCTACGGATTTGCACGGAATTTGGAATGCATAGTCTGGTATGATAGGTGTCTTGATTTACCAAGTTGTGTTTCAGTCAGACATATGGTGTTTGCACAGTGAAGCACCATAAAATGCACTTTTAGGCATTTTAATGTTAAAACCTCAAATGCTGCACGTTAATAACTTTGTAACTGTTCAATGGATTTGCACGACATTTGGATTACATGGTCTCTTGATTTACCAAGTTGTGTTTCAGTTGGACATACGATGTTTGTGCAGCAAAGCACCAAAAAATTCACTTTTGGGCACTTTAATGTTAACCTTAAATTTTGCATGTTAATAACTTTGCAACTGTTCAATGGATTTGCACAAAATTTGGAATGCATGGTCTGGTATGGTAGTCGCTTGAATTACCAAGTTGCGTTTCGGTGGGACATACAGTTTTTGTGCAGTGATACACCAAAAAATACACCTTTCATCACTTTTGCATGTTTCTTGTCCATGGCACTGCATGGACACCATGTGGTTTATTTATCCAAAACGTGGGACATAGAAGGAGAGTTTGGGCCAAGGAATATGCCAGCATTTGTTTGGTGGAAAAATATTAATCCATTCAAAAGTTATTACAATTTGAAGTTCCCAATATATCCTATGGGAAAATTTATATGTGTATTTTGCAATTTCAATGGAGAAGACAAGATGTCCCTAGGGAAGACCAGATGCCTCCAGGGAAGAACAAATGGCCCAAATTCAGACAACCATATCTCCATAACGGTTTGGTCTTTTTACTTGAAATTTGCAGGGTGCTGAGGGGATGTCCTGGGGATGTGAATTGTGCTGTTTAGGTGTTGGGGATTTAATTGATTGTAGAGATATTCAATGATGAAGTTGATGCTTTTCCTATAGGATTACATTGCAGTCTGTGTCATTACTTTCAGTGCCGCTATCGCAGAGCTGAAGCAAGATACAGACTTTTCACTACTGGTAGTTTAGATAAATATTAGGTGATGTATGCCACAGGGAAAAGATCTGAAATAATAGAGTAAGCCTGCAGAGGAATTGTTTTTGTATGTTGCACGGTTCATGAGATATTGTGAAATTACTGTTACAAGGGTTCAAAGAGTGCCTGTCCAGTGCTTTTTGGTGCCCACATCTTGGAAACGATGTGAGATATGGGTTCGTTTGGTGATCGTCATGTAATCTACTCACTATCACTGTTATAATGACACTTGAATTTTTTTCTTGCTGTTACAATTCCCAAGATATGGACAAATTACTGTTACAAGTGTTCGGTGGCCTATAGGGCTGCTATATGGCTCAAGATGCATATTGTTATGCAGAAATGGGCAAGTTGCTAGGAGTGTGGATCCCTCTCCCACCAATTCATGTTTTTTAGTCGTTATTATAGGGGTGTGATCGCACCCCTATACTTATGGTCGAGTAGGCACTTTAATGTTAAACCTCAAATTTTGCACGTTAATAACTTTGCAACTGTTCAATGGATTTGCATGAAATGTGGAATGCATGGTCTAATATGGTAGATCTCTTGATTTACCAAGTTACATTTTGGTAGGATATACAGTTTGTGTGCAGCAAAGCACCAAAAAATGTACTTTCTGCCACCTTTGTGCATTTTTTGTCTGTGGCACTGCACAGACACTGTGTGGCTTATAGGCCCAAACCGTGGGACATAGAAAGAACTTGGGCCAAGGAACATGCCAGCATTTGTTTGGTGAAAAAATATTAATCCATTCAAAAGTTTTTACAATTTGAATTTCTCATTATATCCTATGGGAAAATTTATATGTGTATTTTGCAATGTCCATAGGGAAGACCAGATGTTTTTTTTCTAGCTCTTACAGTTCGCAAGATATCTGCAAATTACTGTTACTAAGGTTTGGTGGCCTATAGGGCTGCTGTATGGCTCTGTAGCTTTGCATAAGTGGGCCCACGCTACCACAGATGCATATTGTTATGCAAAAATTGCCAAGTTGGTGGGAGCGCAGGGCCCAAAGGGCGCCATGCTCCCACCAATACATGTTTTTACTAGTTATATTACACTTTTTCAAAAAGTAAGAAAGCCACTGTAAGATATATATATATATATATATATATATATATATATATATATATATATATCCAAAAACTGCATTTAATGCATCATTTAGGGTTAAAATGAAAAAAGTCAAGAAATGAAACATTAGGGTTGAGCCCCTAATCCCCACACACACACTGCACTCCCATTCTCCACAGACTGACAGACACTGGGGTGTGCCATTGGGGTCATGAGGCCTAACTCTCACCCCATTCTTCCTTACTGTAGTATGTCAACTTGCTTACACATGGAATGGGGTGAGAGTTTCCCTGCATGGCCCCAATGGCACAACCCGGCATCTGTCAGTTTGTGGAAGATGGGGGTGCGGGGTATGTGGAGGGATTAGGGGCTCAACCCTAATGTTTCATTTCCTGACTTCTTCACATTAACCCTAAATGATGCATTAAATGCAGTTTTGGATATATATATATATATATATATATATATATATATATATATATATATCTCAGTGGCACGGTAGTGTCCACTATAGTTAGGGTTGAGTATCCCATTTAAGGTTAAAGTGTGAAATTGTGCATCTTAATAACTTTGCCACCATAAGATGGATTTGCCTAAAATATGGCAAGCACAGAGCGGTACCATAGATCTTAGGATCTGCCAAGTTTCGTAATGGTTGGATATACGGTTGCAGAGTTATAAAGCAACATTCCGTAGTGCATTTACGCTTTTTTACACATTCTTTGCTTGTACCTACAGGTTGCATGGTTTGCATGACCAGCCTGAAACCTTCAGAGACTATACAGCTGGGTCCCCGATGTGCCTTTCAAAGATTTTGTGAAAAAACATTAAACGGTTCAGAAGTTATTCAAAAAACAAGTTTCCCATTATAGTCAATGGGAAAAGTTAAAATATTCAACAGTGTCTCAAATGCAGTTTTTAGTGTCACAAATTATCCCTGTAGTGTCATGAGTCAGCCATTTTTTTGCAGTTAGTGGTCACAGAAATGCTTGGCATTTAAATTTGGGACCCTGTAGGGACACAATTCTTTTTGTGTTCACCTAGTCGAGCCCTAAGGATGCTAACCATGTCTTTTTTGGTGGGTTAAACACCCCAGAAATATGTTTTTGAATTTTTTGTAAACTGTAGTGTCGCACTTGCAATACTTTCATGATTTGTTTTGCAAAGTGTCGTGATTTGCGACACTACTTTGTGACACTATGGCCAAAATAACAGGCATATTTTGCCACCCTGCTGCAAAAGAACGGTTTGGTCTTTTGGGCTGAAATTTGGAGAGAAGAAAGCCAGCATCCAACAGATATGCCTTTTCATGGTTTGATGACAAAGTATTAAAGGGATGCAAAGTTATTGTACTCCAAAGTTGACAGTTTTTCCTATAGACTAACATTATGGCATCCACCATGCCTTTTGGGACCCATATCTCAGAAATGCTTTGAGATACAGACTTTTCATCAGAAAAATGCTTAGCCCCTGCAGTTGACTAAGTGAAAAACTAGCCAGGAAAGTCATAATTTATATGAAATTTAAATTTTTTTTCTACATCGTACGGTTCCTGAGATTTAAGCAATTTAGTATTCCAAGTGCTCATTTTTTTCTCCGAGGCCCATTATTATGCATACATTCTTTGTATTCACTGTGCTTCTCTATGTAGCTGTTGGCGAAAAAAGGGTGTGCACTTTCTTTACTGTCACAGTTAGCGTTCCCACTTGCGTTTCCATGACTGTATACGTTAGCGTTCCCGTCTACACCACAATGTGCGTTACCCTTTGCGTTTTCGTTTTCGCTTGCATTTGCATTACTGTTACCATTTGCATTTCCATTACTGTTTCTGTTTGTATTTCATTTTGCATTACCATGTGCATTACCATTTGTGTTTACATAATGCTTCCGCTTGCATTTCCTTTGGCGTCATCGTTGCTGTTACCGTTAGGATTTGCTTTTCCTCTTGTGGTACCATGACCATGCACTTTACCATTTACATTTCTGTAAGTGCTTGCATTTGCATTTCCATTTGCGTTACCGTTCCCCTGTATGCCACCATGCTCGTTACCCATTGCATTTTCATTTGCACTTGTATTTGAGTTACTGTTAACATTTGCATTTCCATTACTGTTTTTGTTTGTATTTTGTTTTACGTCGCTATGTGCATTACCATTTGTGTTTGCGTACGTGATTCCATTTGCATTTCCTTTGGCGTCATTGTTGCTGTTACCATTACCATTTGTGTTTCTAATTGCAGTACTGTGACTGTGCATGTTACCAGTTGTGTTTCCGTATGCACTTTTGTTTGCGTTTCCATTTGCATTACCGTTCCCATCTATGCCACCATGTGCATGACCCTTTGCGTTTTTGTTTGTGCTTGCATTTGCGCTACTGTTAACATTTATATTTCCATTACTGATTCTGTTTGTGCTTCATTTTGCATCACCATGTGCATTACCATTTGTGTTTGCATACGCGCTTCCATATGCGTTGCATTTCCTTTGGCGTCATTGTTGCTGTTACCGTTAGCATTTCCTATTGCAGTACCATGACCGTGTGTGTTACCATTTGCATTTCTGTACGTGCTTGCATTTGTGTTTCCATTTGCGTTACCATTCCTGTCTACGCCACCGTGTGTGTTACCCTTTGCGTTTTCATTTGCACTTGCATTTGCGTCACTGTTAACATTTGTGTTTCCATTATTATTTTTGTTTGCATTTCCTTTTGCATCACCGTGTGCATTTCCATTTGCATTTGCATACACGCTTCTGTTTGGGTTTCCATTTCTGTTTCCTTTGGTGTCATCTTTGCTGTTACCGTAAGTGTCTGAATTTCCTATTACATTACTGTGACCGTGTGCATTACGGTTTGTGTTTCCATACGTGCTTGCATTTGCATTTCTGTTTTCATTAACGTTTGCACTTGTGTTTCTATTACCATTTGCATTATCATTTACATTTGCATAATCATGTGCGTTAACATTTGCGTTGCCGTTACTTCACTATTTATAGTGCACATTCTCAAAAAGAAGGGAAATTCATGGCAAAAAACTCTGTTTAATGCATCAGTTAGGGTTGTTTCACAGTGATAAAAGCAAGGAAATTTGATGTAAGGGTTCTCACCTCCCTTGCACCCCATCCCCACACCACCCCCACCAACAGGCATCGGGGTGTGCATTGGGGTAATCAGTCCTAACTCTCACCCCATTCTCCTATCCTGCACCACCTCAGCTGCTTACACATGGGATGGGGTGAGAGTTAGGACCGATGACCAATGCACACCCTGATGCCTGTTGGTGGGCATGGGGTGGGGTGGGGCAAGGGGGTGGGAACTCTAACATTGAATTTTCTCACTTTTGTCACTGTGGAACAACCCTAACTGATGCATTAAGCAAGTAATAAAACCCAACAGGGTGGGCATTATTGGGATATAACGGACCACCCAGGGGTGTAATGAGGCCCGACACTGCAGGCGGAGGACCTTATAGTCCCTGGAAGGTGCATTATATCCCATAACACTCACCCTGGAGGGTATTATTACACTAAGATAATGGGTTGTTTACTTTTTGTTTAGAAGAAATGATTTATAAAATGTTAAGAAATAGGTTGAAGTATTAAATTTATCAATAAATTATTTTTTTATAAAGTAGTACCTTTGATGCTGTTTTTATTATCATTTTCTCAGTAGATGGTGCTGTTGAATTTTGTATTCAGATATTGAATTGAATGTAATGCCTTTCTTAGAAGTAGCATTGTGTAGTTTTAACATTTTGTTTGCTATTTTAAGGTTATGCGTTTTTGTGTGTCTGACCCCGTACCCGAGTAATATTTTTTTTATTCATTGTGATGGATTACAAGAGATTTTGTTTAGATTAGCAGAGGGGTTAACAGTGAGGATTCTGTATTACGGAGCACTAAGCGGCTGCTGAGGAGGGACAAACATCCAAAGTTTGACAGAAGGGAGAAAGGAAAAGTATGGCAAAATAAAAGGTACATTGCTGTGGTTTTGGTTGAGGTGGGATGTTCAGCTTGTGTGATTACTGTACTGAATAGGAATCGGGCCAGTGATGGCAGTTTTACTTTCTCTGTCAATATCTAGAGACAGGCTGCTGGTTTGAAGGAGCTATTACGTCGGGTAGCTTGTGAGGGAGTGTGGGATGTGACAACATGTTTTAAGTTTTACAGTTTGTTGGAGTGAGCAGTGGATGTGTTTTGTTCTGGACAGGGGAATAAAAAAATGGCAATGTGTACGGTTTTCAGTTTGGCAGGAGTGAAGGTTGCTTCAGTACTTCGTAGAAATTTGTAAGCGGGGAAAAAATGGCGGCTGATGAGTTTCGAAATTCAGGGTGCCCAAGGATATCATTAGTAATAGGGCTCCCTGAATTTGCTCTTGTTTTGAAGCGGGCATTATTAATTAATAACAGCCTGGGTGGCAGGCTGTTTCAGCCAATCAGGATGTGAGTTTCAATGTACACATTATCTAAACTGAGTTTTTTGCCATAAATACATATGTGTATACATTATATATATATATATATATATATATATACACACACATATATATATACAGACACACACACACACACCCAACATGTGTGTGCATCTTTTTAGGAAGATAAAAAAGATATCTCACTGACCACATTTGAGATATCACTTTTATCTTCACAGTTGACTATGTCACAATGGATATCTTGGCCAGCTGGGTATGTCACAAAAGGTTTGGAACTCATTTAGAATGTTTGACCTCAGTAACAGTACTAACCATATTCAAATGCAAATAACTTTAAAACAAAAAATGATAGCATTGTACTGTGAGCACGAAAGTTGTTCAGCACAAAAAGGTCTACAAAATGAGTGGTGTTCCATTTATAGATACCTTATATTTTTTTCATAATTAACAAACAGCAGAAAATGTATTTTCTTTTCACTTTTTCAACAACAAATGCAATAACTTTAAAACATAAACTGATAGCATGGCACTGTGAGCACAAAATTTGTTAGGCACAAAAAGATCTACAAAACAAACATATTTCAATGCCAAATGTTTGCTTGCTGGTATTAGCATTGGAAATGCAAGAGTTAAAAGAGATGCAGAATAGGAATGGCAGTGAAGTATTGAACTTCATGCCAACCCCACCTCCACCCTTCAGGGACGGACAGGCATTGGGGTATGCATTTGTCATCGCCCATAAAATTCATGACATTTCACTTCACCCTATCCTGCAGACACTGACACATGTTGAGGTGTGCCTTGAGGTGTTCTGCTTTACAGTCATCCCATTCCATAAGGACATACACTGAAATGGGTGCAGTATAGGAGAATGGGGTGAACTCTGGGGCCGAAGACTCCAAGGCACACCTCAATGCCTGTCACTGACTGCTGGGTGGTGGGGTGGGGTGGAATGGCACGAGCATTACAGTTGGCAATCCAAAGGCGCACCCTGATACCTGTCAGTCTGTACAGGGTGGGATGTTATGGTTAGAAACCCTAACACCCTGGGCGTTTGTTGGTATTTGCACTACACATTTTCAACGTGGCCTTTTTGTGACCCCCACCTAATGAAAGCATTTGGGACCTCTCCTCATGAACAGTGGCACTGTGATGTTGTTAATGTGGCCTGAACTTTGAGTTCCCACAGTGACCGTGTCATTCTGCACCAGATGTACAAAAACACAGATCAGGCAGGATGCAAAGAATGACAGCTGTACCATTCATAGGGAGATGTATAGAGATGGCAATGTTGAAAATCTGTAGTGAAAATATTAAAAATACTCAAACTTCTGGGCTTATGTGGAAACTGCACAACACATGCACGTAACACAGTCACTTCATGGAATTTTTTCACCAAATTTTCAACATAGGAATTTGTGACCTCTGCTCATGAACAGTGTCACTATGATTTCCCTAATCTGTCCCGAACATTGATTTCCCACAGTGACCACTCTATTCTTCACCAGATGTGTAAATGCATATTTTGGGCAGGACATGAAAAATGACAGCTGTACTGTTCAAAAGGAGGTATGAAAAAATGCCAAATGTTGAAAATCTGGAGTGAAAATATTACAAATGCGTGAAATTATGAGGGTGCATAGAAACTGTGCAACATATACTCGTAACAGTCATTTCATGGACTTTTGTCACTAAATGTTCAAAACAGGCATTTTAGCACCTCTGCTCATGAGCAGTGTCACTGTGATTTTTTTAATCTGTCCCGAACACTGACTTCCCACAGCGGCTGCACTATTCTGCGCCGGAAGCATGAAAACACATTTTGGATAGGATGTGAAAAATGACAGCTGTACTGTTCATAAGGAGGTGTTGAAAAATGCCTATGTTGAAAATCTGGAGTGAAAATATTACAAATTCGTGAAGTTACGAGCGTCGCGTGGAAACTGCACAACCTGCGCTCATAAAACAGTCATTTTTGGATTTTTCACCAGATTTGCAACATGAAGCTTTAGACCACCTCATGAACACTGGCACTGTCATTTTGTTAATGAGTCCGGAAAGGTGATTCTGCGCAGTGACCACAAAATCACCTTTTGGGACTGAATAACACAATGACAGAGGCTGAATTCATGAGGAGGGGTCCCAATAACCCCATGTTGAAAATTTGGTGCCAAAATTCCCAAAAATGTCTGAGATATGCACCAAAGTTGAAAAAAACCCTATTTATGCCATTATACAGCTTTCCAGCATTTCTTCAGTTCGTGGTCAGCTTTGAAGAGTGCAGATGTGTTCCCAGTCAACCAAAGATCATCGCGCCAGGCTCCGGAGGTAAGTATGGGGGGGGGTGTTGAGGTAGGATGCAGAGTGGGTTGGTGCAGGTTGGGGGAGGGGATGGCGACCAGCATGGGACAGTTTCCTTTCTTTCAGGGAGGAAAAAAAAAACAAAAAAACATCACTGGAAGGTTGCCTTTTTTTACAGGCTTGCTTTCAGCACACTGAGGTGGGCTCCCAGTGTGCCACCTGCCTTTTTTGGGGTGGGGGACTTAAGCCAATGGGGATTGGGCCCCCTGTCCGCAAAGAATGCATGTTTGGGGGGCATGATGCTGAGGTGGATTGGGCACCCCCTTGGAACACAACAAATGGGGGAGGGGGTTACATTATACCAACAGGAGTGGGCTCCCCTGTTGGAAAATGAACTAGGTCAGGGGCATGCCAATAGGAGGATTGGCCACCCCCATTGGCTTTCATGGGTCTGTGAGGTGGCAGCAAGCCACCTCCATGTTTACAAAAAATGTTGCACTAGGCAAGGAACCACCCTGCAATGACAGGTTGCTCCCTCATTGCAGCAGAATGGCTGATGCTGCAATGATGAGGCAGCCCCTCATTGCAACAGCAAAATCATCTCAGCTTGGTGGCACTTTTGGAAACCAATGTCGTCAGCACAGGGTGCCTGCACTGGTCCACCAGTGCCAAGCCCCCAAATGCAGTGCCACTGTTGGCTGCCACAGTTCCACACCTCCACAACCCACTTCTCTCCTAAGCTGCTGCAAAATGTTTCTTGTGCATGAGCATAAGCAAACATAATGAGTGCTGTTTCATTTACAGATACCTTTTAGTTTTTTTTTTTTTATAATTAGCAAAAAACAGCACAGGATCTAATTGTTTTCACTTTTTGCAACAAACAAATGTAAATAACTAAAACTGAAAAAAGAGAGACCAACAATTGTTGTATAAATCGAATATAATATAGGTAGCAGTGAGATAGTAGAAATATCTCCACTCACTGTCATTGAAGTCTTGATATCCCACTAGTGTCTTTGCCACTGATGGGATATCAAGAGCTCAATGGCAGCAGCTTGTGGAGATATTTCTGCAATCTCACTCTTACCCATGTCATATCACACACACACACATATATATATATATATATATATATATATATACACACATTGCAAAAAACTTTATTAATGCAACAGTTAGGGTTGTCACTACAGTGATAAAAGCGAGGAAATTCAACGTTAGGGTTTTCAACCCTAACTCCGAATTTTGCCCCTCCCCACCCCACATACACACACACACACACACACACACAACATACATACAAATGGGGGATGGTACAAGGCAAAACAACTGATCAGAAACAGACACCATAAGGTAACAGAAATAACATGCACCTTGGTAAACATACCACAATAGGCATCCATCATCATGTTTCACCAACTGTATTACTTCTGCTGCCATCACAGTTATAGGCAGGTAACATCAGGACTCATTAACAGAAGACATGTTTGCTAAAAATGCTGGCTAATATTATCCAGTCATAGGCACACAGGTATTTTAATTGGTTATCTATGAAAGGACTTGACTGTTCATCTGAAGTGCTCAACTATTAATGCTGTCATCATAGTTGTCTGTTCATAACAGTAAAGTAAAACACTATTTCTTTATGCTCAGGTTACATCATCAGACATTAACACACACTAAATGCTGGTCAGAATACTTAGTGATGTTACCCAGTTATAACCACATAGTCAGTTTCATTGGTAATCTATGAATGGACCTGTGTGTTCATGTCAGTGGTTTATGAGGTCACTCTAACTCTCTCTTTGTAATACTAAACTTAAAGACTATTTGTTAATGTTGGGGTAACATCAGGAGGCATTAACACACAGTAAATGGTGGTCTAAATGCTGTCTGATATTATCCAGTCATAACTACATAAGTGGGAGTGTGGGGCCCAAGACTATTTGGTTATGTCAGGGTAACATCAGGAGGCTTTAACACACACTAAAGGGTGGTGTAAATGTTGTCTCATGTTATCCAGTCATAACCACATGCTCATTTGGTTGTTAATCTCTGAAAGCACTTGTCTGTTCATGTCAACCAGTGCCCACAACAGCATACACATATGCAGTACTCAACTCTTTGTGATGTCATTGCAGGCCTTTGGTCATAATACTAAAGTGAAAGATTATTTGGTTTTGGTGGGGTAGCATTAGAAGGCATTAACACACACTAAAGTGTGGTGAAAATGATGTTTGATATTATCTGGTCTCTGTTCATAATAGTAAAGTGAAAGACTATTTGGTTATGTCGGGGTAGCATCAGGAGGCATTAACACTGACTAAATGGTGGTGTAAATGCTGTCTTATGTTATCTGGTCATAACCACTTAGTCATCTTGGTTGTTGATCTCTTAAAGCACTTGCCTGTTCATGTCAAACACGGCCCCCAATGGCATACACAGTTCGTGCAGTGACCATCGCGCATGTTTGTACCGGATGTGGGTGTACCCACCCAAAACACTGGGATGGCAGCAGAAGTGATACAGCTGGTGAAAAATGATGATGATGGATGCCTGTTGTGGTATGTTTACAAAGTTTTATATTATTTCTGTTACCTTAAGGTGTCTGTTTCTGATTGGTTGTCTTGCCTTGTATCATCCCCCACTTGTATGTGGTGTGTGTGTGTGTGTGTGTGTGTTTTGGTGTGTGTGTGTATGTGGGATGGTGGTGGGGCAAAATTCAGAGTTAGGGTTGAAAACCCTAATGTTGAATTTCCTTGCTTTTGTCGCTGTAGTAACAACCCTAACTGTTGCATTAACAGAGATTTTTTGCAAAGAATTTCTCTTCCTTTTTTTGACATTGTGATAAAGTTAACAAACACACAGTTGTCAAAGTATTATTTTTCCCAGTGAGAAGATAAGTTTTCTACAAAGTGCTATAGAAAGACACAATAGCCATGAACCCTTAGTTTGACATGTCAAAGTATACCTTATATACACATCTATACTGTATATGTACTTACAGTCTCAGTCTATTAATTAACACATATGTTCAAATGTGAGTCATATATCATTCCTATACCATTTTCAAGAAATACTACAGACACAGAAAATGAGTTAAGAAAAGTGTTTATTAATCATTAAGTGCCAATTCTGTTTTAAAGAAGGACAACTTGCACAACTCACTCAGTCTCATACCACTGCTATGCAATTGCATCACAGAAGTATTTGTAAAAGCGGGAAACAGGTGATGAGACTGAACAAGTCAATGTTCCTGGGGAGGGCAAAAAACAAATGTATAAAACAATTAAAAAGCTATGGACACCAAAGACGCAAATGATAACATTGCTGCAGTAGTGCATTACTATGTTAGAATACTTTACCACTATGTGCATCTGGAAAAATTCCTCACCTGACCCCTTAATAAAGGCGATCAGAAAAATATCAGGAACATACCTTCAACTGATATTGAGAAGAGTGTGTGATTCACAATACTAGTCCATAAACAACAGTGATGCAAAGATCACAGTAACACCTACTTTAACTGCTGGCATCATAAATACCTGCATCTACATACTCAATCACTGCTAAAATTCATAAACACATATGAAACTAGCAGCACATGTCCACTAAAGGTTGCATGTAGCAGTCTTATGAAAACAACAGTGTATCAAACAGAGATTAAGAAAATTAACGTGCACTATTCTTCTGTCAGTTGAAGCTCATTGTAATTCTTGAGAACCAGGACATAAGCATCTCTTAGATTATGAGGACATCTCTGTTTAAAAGTGCTCACATAGTCATTGCATTTCATCCAGCCATTGCTGTACCTCATCCATATAACATAATGCCCTGAATGGACAGATGCTCCATGATGGAATATGACAGCCTGAGTATCAAAACATGATCCCATGAATTGTACTCTTCCAGCTACAAAATCAGTGATCAGCGTGTCAACTAATAGTCCATTTGCAGCAAACCTCTGCAACTCTAAAAGAAGATACTGAGAAGGGGTTCTAAGCCATATGGACTGAACACACTCTCCTCCACACCGGGTACACCTTCAGCCACACTCTGCATTGCTGAGCAGTTGTCTGAATTTAACAGAACGAGCCTGTGGAACATACAATGAAATGCACAGCATGTCTTCTGTTACTTCTTGTGTGAATGTCAACAAGATAAGTGACAATAAAGTACTGTTGCACTGGAACGTGATCTGATTCCAAGCTGTTAATGATAGCCATCATAAACTTAGTCACATCTCATTGAATGTTGTCAGAGAATGTTTGATGTCCTTAATATCCACCCAAAACAATACGCAATGGTGTCAGAGTCTGTATCCTATTGTCATAACTTCCTTCAGTGACTGACACAGTGGTGTGTCACAAGAAGATTTGATAGTGCTAAGAAAGTGAGGCATATGGAGAAATGCTTGCATTGCAGAGTTAGCCTAGCAGTTCACTCTGGTGCTATTGTCAAATGCTGGAACAGCAGCCATTCCAAGTGCCCTCTTATGTGGTGGGGAGGTACTTTGTTCTTGAGTTCTGGAATTGCTCTTTGTGCTGCCTACATGCAGTATTGATCTGTCTGTCTGGTACCTCTTTCTCATGCCAGAAACTGTCACTGTAGCACTGCAATCTGCCACATTCATGGGTAGTGGTATAAGAGGCAATGCTGGCTGGTACAGAGTACGCAGTGTGTTCTACTCATCAATATATCATCTGTCAGCATGTATTTTATGTGATGCTACATAGAAGATATACATGCCAGGCAAAGTAAGTACAGATGAAAGCGCAACATAGCTCATGCCATCTTTGGAGATACCAGTGCCTATGCCTATGTCTACCATTTCTGAGTCCAAACTTAGGCCTTGCGACTCATGTATAGACACAGCATATGCAACACACAGAGGAAACTGTTTCCTCATCATATATGTCTTTCACAAGCTGAACTTTAACAGTTGTCCTAGAAATAGGTAAGCATTGCTCAATGTTGTCAAACTTGACAACAAGTGCCTCAATGAATGTCTTTTGTATATTGTACTGAAACTCAACTATATGTCACATTGCACCATTTACTATGCCATGCTCTATATCAAGATTCCGATGTAGCATGATGCATGCATTGATGCACACAGTGAGAACTGCTTGTAACTCCGCTGTGTGAGACACATCTGACTTTAGCTCACACAATCATTCAGTCAGCTTTGGTACCAGATTCTGACTCAACACTGCACCATCGACAGTGTCAACAGCATGCAGAGTAATGATTTCCTGTCCCTATCTCTACAGCATTATGCTGTTGAATTCAGCACATTGCTTAAGTCGAGGCATAAGACACATGATTTGAGCTGATTCTGAGTACATACCAGAGAAAGCATCACATGCTGCAGTCAAAGAACTGCAGTCAGGGCTGATACATTGTGTTCTCAACAGAGAAACATCCTGTTGTGACAATGATCCAACTGGAGGCTGATCCAAAAGTATCTTGTACCCCAAATCACGGCTTTGTCACATGTTTTCATACTGCTCAGTGTAAGCAAACAACTCCCAAAGATTTATCCCTCCAGTGTACCCAATTGTGTTTTTGGTTTCCTTCACAGTCAGTGCTATAAAGACATGCTGTCCATTCACAGGTGCAAATTGCAGAAGGTAGCCAAAGACAACAACATTCTTTCCACCAATTGGCTGACCATCATCAGTCCCAAGTATCTCTTGGAGATGAAGATGTATACATGCAAGCATGACATTTGATACCATAATAATCTCATCAATGATAAGAAGTTTCATCTTGACAAACATTGGCCTCAATTCAGCTGCCATCTCACAGGAAAGTTTACTGTACTCTCCTGTTTTGCCAAGCTCTACAGGTAACATGAATAACAGGTGTAGAGTTAAACCACCAATGTTGTATACTGCCAAACCTGTTGGCGCAGTCACAGTCACAGACATCACTTCTCCTGTATGTCTCCTTATCTCCACTGTGATAACGTCAATAACAAAACTCTTGCCTGTCCCAGCAGAACCACTGACAAACATTGGCAGTGGCACATGCTTTGTGTATGTATATTGTTTCCTCACATGAATGATGCTATGTCTGACTGCTTCAGTGACAGCATCATAAGTAGCATATTTCTGTGTATTTAGCTGATCAGTCAGTACACTTGGATCCTCAGTGACATGAGAAGAATTCTCCACAGCACTTTTAACTTCACTCATCAGAACCCCAGGATCATTCATTGGTTGAGGAGCTCCAAGAGTACCCTCTCCTTCTTGATCCATATTTTCCTGAGAATTTCCTGGGGTATCTTCCTCAAGTTGTTTCTTAGCTTGTTGCATCTGCTCTTTCTGTAATTCCAGCCTAGTAATGTATCTTTCGGACTCCTCACTCTTGAAGGTCTCATTTGTAAGGTAGAACTGTTCTTTATATGTGTCACAGTCTCCTTTCAGTGTTCTCTCATCCCTCCATGACTTAAAGAGGAACAGTAGAGCACAGTAGTAATGTTCCTTGCTGTCAGTAGCAGAGAGTCTCAATTTGCAATGGTCAATGAGCCATAGCTTCTTCTTTTTAACGAGGCACCCATCAAAGCCTCTGACTTTGTAGATGTCTTTAGTCCCATTAGGTGAAACATCCATCTTATAGTCTTACTACTGAGCCACATGGCACAGCCACATGTCATCCATTGCATCTGTCGGATTTGGGTAGTATGTATCAATGAGGTTATTCTTCAAAATATTTTTTGAAGAGGGGCAGTTCACAGCCAGTTCTTCAATCCCATAATGAGACTTCAGAACACGCTTTTGTTTCTCTTTGTAGTTGACATTGAGAAACTGTACAGTATCAGACTTGCCACACAAGTGTGTCCCAATCAAACAATCACTGGCATCATATGCTCTGCACTCCCTATGGGACAGTGTCTTTAATGGCAGTGACCAGAGTTGTGAACTGAGTGACTGGCTAGAAGCTGCTATGTCTTCTCAATGCTCAAGCAAACTTGTCTGCTCATGTTTTGTGATGCATGAAGTGATGTACCACACAAGAGACACAGTTGTCTGCAACAAATTGCACATCAATGTTTGCCTGCCACATCAGGAGAAGAGTAAGATTGTAGTCATTGATGAACACCTCATTCTCCTGTCTGGGTAACTCATAGACCCTCTTATTAGACTTTGCCTTGAGATGGTGATGCATGGCTGAGAACAAGTTATTCATATGTCCCTGCTGGCAGACACATCTTGGGAAATCAAATCAACACCTTGTGTACTACTCATTATGACCATTGACTGATCAGTGACAGTACTTCCCACCAAGATGCCTCTGAATTCTTTGCAACAGCTTCCATAGTGTTGGACTATCCTACTTATCAGGGATGTGGCAAGTCACATAACGTTGAATGAAGTTCAGCACTGCAGCTGATTCATTCTCACCAACATGAGGATCATCTTTAATTCACAATAGCATGTGAATGTGTGGTGCCCCTCATGCCTGATATTCTGTTCTTCAAAACTAGTGTTCAACTAACCCAAGTGGAGGATTGTCCTTTGACAAAATGAATGTCAATTTCTCATGGAAGCGATGGTGGAAATGCCGTGATACTGAAACTGGATCAAGTGAGCACATCCCATCAAGAGTCATTAATGAAATGCCATCAATATCAGAGTTTGCCCACCTCAATAGTTCAACCAATTCATCCCAGCTGTATTTTGCACAGCTTTGAGTTATGAACCAAGTAGTTGCACCATACTCACACAGCATGGTCATGACCTCCGAGTTTCTATGATACCAGTATTCTTTTGTGCCTCGAAGACTTGACAGCATGGATGTCAAATTCACCTGTAATGTTTCATCCTTCTCAGCCAGTGGCTGCAGAAAGTCAGCTGCTGTCATACCTTCCAATTGGGTAGTCAATCAGAGTGTATGCATAATGGACACAGAGAGGACACTAAGCTCACTCTCCTACAACAGGTGGAACAGTATTGTATGTTCCTATGGAATTTGCCATCCTTGTTCAACACTCTCGATGTTCAATATTCAGCACCTGGAACATGAACCTCAGGCTGATTCAGATGCCCTAATGTTCCTTTTGGTAACAAATCTGGAAAACAACATGCTTCAAATTGCTCCTCCCATATGCTTACAGGGCTACCTTCTACCTGTTTGATCTGATACAGGTCAATGTTATCACCAATGGGATCTCTGCCATGTAGAGGGTGAATTGTGTATTGTTCATACACATCTTCATGAGCTGCAACATCAACCTTCTCAATGGTTGGCTTTTTCATGTCTACTAGTCCAAACTGAGCATTCATGTCAAACAGTTCATGAATGTCAAGCTCAGCATAGAAAGCATTATTGCTCTTGACATACTCTAGAGCATTTTTAACTTTATGCACATCAACAACAGCTTGTCAAATCATCTTGGACTTTGTAGCAAACTGTTCACTAGTATCACCATACCATTTTCCTTTGAGTTCAGCTCCACATTCTCTTTGAGAGGAAGTGGCAAATTCATCACAGCCCCTTTCAGAGACTTAACAAGCTCTTTTTTGGGTTACTTTGCATGTCTTTGTATTCAGGCACAGAATAGTCTGAAATGGTTTCATGGTTTGTATCAGTAGCGGCTCAAACATATTCAATGTAGCAATCTCAGCAGGTGAGTCATCTGCCTCCATATTGTATAAAAAAGATCTGAGTGGCAGAGTGTTATTTTTCGCCTTTGAGAAACAGTACCGCTACATTATTACCACTGGTTCCAAGTGAAACTCACTCTTCAGTAGTAAATAAGCCAACAAGCATGCCAGCATGTCATTAAAAGATGAAATCTTTTGGAGATCAACTGTTACAGATTGTGATCTGTAAAGTAGTCTGTTACATGAGACACAAGTAGATCCAAATTTCTCTCTCTTAGCCATTTCAGACTTGGCAGTGGGTTTTCCAAATGTTTTTAGCATCTTGGTTTCCCGTAGAGTGAGACTAGATGATACAGTGCCAGACATGTTGTCACAGGTTGCATCATGATATTTACTGTTATGCTGCACATCCTGAATCATAACTTTTGCAGCTTCCATGTCTCCTATTGACAATGACTCATCAAGCTGTTTGTATAGTGACAGCTTTTCTCACTTGGTATATCTTTCGTACAAAGCTCAGCATCCCAAGATTGTGCACAGCAATCATCCGCATGTGATGAAATACACTGTTGCAGAGACCGCTATCTAAATAAGCTAAGGAATGTCCCAGTAATCCTTTTATGCTTATGAATTTCACAGAGATCAATGTTTTGCAGTAAATTGCATCTCTGTTTCTTCTTACGTGCAAGAAACTTAGTAACAAACTGTGTAATAGCATCAAACAATGCTTGCCTCAGATTGCAAGTTTCATCTCATGTCCATGATGCACAACTCGGTGGTGTCTCAGTTGTTGATCCACTTTCATCATCTGAGACATTTGCTTCTTCTGCATGTGTTACACTCAAGACATTACAAGCCTTACCAACCTCATCAACACAGATCACAAGCTCCTTATAAAGTGGATTGTAAGACTCCTGCCAAAAGAAAGCCTCTGAGTGCTCTTTATGTAGCAATATACCTTGGAACACTTCACAAAAGTTGTGTCCTTTGAGGCACTCAACATTTTGCAGTCTACCATGGACAGACTGCACTGTGTAATGAAATGTTCAATCTCTTTCATCATTTTGCTCCACAAACATGAAATAACAGCAAGTGCCATACTTACAAATCTACGAATTCTAAGGCGTAGCTTCATCAAAGTCAATTTACTCTTTAGTCTTTTGCCTTGATGTCTCATAATGATAGAAATATTCATTTTATTCATTACAAATCAGGTTTACAACCTTTGAGTCAGAGACTTATTTACAAAGGCACCTCATCGCAGGGAGGACAGACATCAAGACAGTTATTAAAGTGCAGGTTAAAACAGAGGATAACATTACAGGTGCAGTAAAAGGAACATTTAACATAGATACACTTAGGTTACATAATATAGTAGTTTGTATGTTACTTAGGTTACATAATGTTACAAAATTGTGAGTTACAATAATGGATATAGTAGGTCCTCAGAGAAGACAGCGGATTACATCCCTATTTGGACTTAGTAGGGAAGGAGTGGGTCTGGGGGAGGGAGAGTCTGTCCAGTGGACATTGTAGAGCCAGGGAGCAAGGTGGGTGAGTACCACAGGTTACAACAGGGGGTTAGTTTCACCTACAACAGTGGATATTAAAGATATGGTTCCAAAGGGCTGTTTTGAAGGAGTCAATTTTTGGTAAGTTGGAGATGGAGCTAGGGAGGGAGTTGAACCAGGTGGGGACTCAGTAGAGAAAGGATCTCTGGGCAAGAGAGGTCTTTGTTCTGGGCACCTGGAAGGTGGCCTTAACAGAGATATGGGTGGTGATGGATGACAATGACTGCTTTAGGGATGCTCCTTACAAATAATCTGATCAGTCTTAGCCTTTGAAGCTAGTCTTTGGAAAAATGTCAGCTTGCTAAGATGGCTATAAGTGGCAGAGCTTTTTTTTGGTTTACATCTTATAATGCAAGCATTGCCAACTTGTATACCTTTGCTATGCTCTGGTATAACAGCATTGCATTAAGTAAGCAAGCACTGCACATTTATCTCTGAAAAAGAAACAGAAGCAGACATGTTATTATTATAACGCAACCTTTTCCTGTTGATAGGCTTCCCAGTATCCTTAACTTTCCTAGTAATATGCTTTCTGCCCACAGTACTCTTCATCAACTTAACATAGTTATCATACTTCAATCAATCAATCAATCAATCAATCAATCAGTCAATCTTTATTTAGCCAGCCGAAACATCGTTGAGAAGAACTCATTTACAAGATGGACCTGGTAATTATTACATATGAGACAGAATAACATTGGAGTATACAATAACACATCCTCATACAGTAGATATTCCAAACACTTGCAACATACGGTTGGCTGTTTATACAAAATGGTTAGGATATATACAGATGTGTTGAAGCAAAGTACAAAAAACAAATATGATAGACATTCTATTGGCTAGATTGGTTAAGATAAACACAAATTGGTTTAAAGAAAAACACAATTCACAAAATACTCAAGATTTCTAATAGCTAGTTGTACCAGTCTATACTGATAGTGTTAAAACTGACTGACAGGATGTCAAGCCAGGGCCAGTAGGTCAATAGTCTGCAAGGAGGAAAGGTCATCTCTGAAGACTGAAAAACAGATCTAGGTCAATGAGTAAGAGTCCAGGGCAATAGCTATCTGAGGCATTATAAATATGTGGGCCAGAAAAAGAGTGTATGCTGGATCACTTATAAGGGAAGTAAAAGGCAGTGCAAAAGCATAGTGGTGTGGACCTGAGGTAGGGAATAAATGAAAGGTGATTACATAGGGGTTTTATGA
This sequence comes from Neoceratodus forsteri, assembly GCA_016271365.2. Classification (NCBI taxonomy): domain Eukaryota; kingdom Metazoa; phylum Chordata; order Ceratodontiformes; family Ceratodontidae; genus Neoceratodus; species Neoceratodus forsteri. Next base: position 235,038,451 of record CM028132.1, on the reverse strand, counting down.
AGCACACTTGTAAATTTCTGTAGCAGTCTTGACCAGTGGACATTTTGTGAAGCACACTTATAATTTTCTGTAACACTCCTGGCTAGTAGACGTAGGTAGAGGAAGAAAGAAGGGGTGTTAGCATAGGGGTTTTAAGATGCACAATTACAATTTTCTGTGGCTGTCCTGGCCAGTAGGGTTTTGAAAGTAGCCAGGGGAAGTGAAAATCCAATTTGTAGTACTTTTTGGAGCTTGTTCCATAGGGTAGAAAGAGAGTAGCCAATGGAGAATTTGCCAAAATGAGTTTTGACTTTGGGAATAACAAGAGTGATATAGGTGGATTTTCTTAGTGCATATGAACCAGGAGTACAAATATGGAGGTAGTCCGAGATATACGAGGCAGTTTCTTGATGATAGGATGATAGCAGTGTTTTTGTATCACCTTATGCCAAGGGAGGTCCAGCCAACCAGGGCATATAAGGAACAGTGGTGTGTAGTGTAGGGGGCTCCTGATATGAATCTTAATGCCCTTTGATATAAGATGTCAAGGTTTTTTAGAGCTGTGATGTTCCCTTGTCCATATAGAATATCCCCATAGTCTAGTAAGGGGAGGAAGGTGGATTGTATGATTCTGGTTCTCGCTTCCAACGTTGGCAAGTGCTTAATATGGAAGAATATGTCAAGCCTCTGTTTAAGTTTTTTGGAAAGTTCTTCAATATGGTCAAGAAAGGACAATTTGTGGTCAACCCACATCCCTAGATATTTAAATTTATGTACCAGTTCCAGAGGTTCATTAAGGAGAGTAGTAATTGAGGTTTGCCCACCCACCACGTTAGTAGGTGTAGACCTCTGAGAAGCAGAGAACAGCATAACTTTTTTTTTTAATTAAGCAGTAGTTTAAGATGCAATAGGTTGTTCTGTAGATGGTTAAATTCAAGTTGGAGGTCTGACCATGTTTTGTCAGAGGTAGGTCTGTAAATGTATAATACGGTGTCATCTGTGAATAAATGGATATCAGCATGATGGATGCCAGTGTGGATGTTATTTACATAGATGGCAAAGAGGAGGGGGCCCAGTAATGAGCCTTGTGGTATACCTCTATGGAAGGTTTTCATAAGGGAAAAGTCTCCTTCTACTTTAACCTGCTGCAATAGTCCCACCAGGTAGCATTCAAACCATTTGAGGGCAGTACAGTCCAGACCAAGGTTACAGAGAATATCCAGCAGGAGGGCATTGTCCACAGTGTCAAATGCCTTGCTTAGATCCAAGAATAGGGTACCTACATAGAGTTTATTGACCAATGCATTCAGCCAGTTATTGATAACTTTTGCAAGTGCAGAGATGGTGCTATGTTGAGGTCTGAAGCCAGATTTTATAGGGGTGAGTAGGTTATTTAGTTCAAGGTGGTCTCTAATCTCAAGGCTGACAATCTTTTCCAACATTTTGGATAAGGTAGGAAGCAGAGAGATTGGCTGGTAGTTATTAAGGTCCATAGTATTCCCTGATTTGAATAATGGGACAAGTGCAGTTTTCCAGCTATCCGGAAGACTACTCTGCATAACAGAGGGATTGAAGATGTGGGTTATGGGGATGGCTAGTATATGGTAGCTGATTTTCAAAAAGTACGGGTCAATGAAGTCAGCACCAACACTTTTTCTAATGTCTAGGTTGATTAACATGTCTTCGACTTGTTTCAGTGATACCTGACTGAAGGAGAAGGACAGCTTCTCCCCTTCTACTTTTAGTTTGCTATCTCTGTTTTGTTGGCATTTTCTCAACAGACAATATAAACTTCTCAGCCAATGTTATGATACAGAATCACACACCTATAAAAGAAAAGAAAAAAGTTGTATCAGTGACCTCTCACCATAACGATTCCACAATAAGCACTGCTGAGAAATATAATTCTAACAATGTTTCACTCTCTGGCCTAACTTATTCAATAAGATATAAAAGCTCATTATTTGTTTTATGTGTCTCAAAAACTAAACAGGAAGTATGAAAATGTCATTGAACTTATTTCATTACAACAGTACGATCCTACTATCATATAAAAATAGTCAAGCCAACCCTAGAATAGTCTTGACTTAGTAGTAGTTTTTTATACAATTCCATCACTGTGAAAGTCATTCACATGTAAGTTGCTGATTTTCATAAAGCAGTCCTATTCAAATATGTAATGTTGATAAGGTAAATAAATCTTGCCACAAAAGTTTCACAGCCTTATGTGGTGGCCCTATTAAAATACATACTGTTGGTGGGGGGGGGGGATATGTGTTGAAGAAAGATTTTGAGTCCCTTACTGACTCTTATTAAAATACATCATGTTGTTGCACACACATTTCGTTGCCGAGCTTCCATGAGCCTCTACCTTCTTTTCACATTATGATTTGCAACCAGGAAGTACTCAAATTGTCACAGTGAAAAACTATTATTGAAAAAGTTTTCATGCAACATGCTCTACTCCTATTGAAATATGTGATATTTTCACAGTCAGAAAATGTTACCACAAAAGCTTTTAAACTACATGATCGACTCATATTGAAACACACAATGTTACCCCAGTTAAGAAGTGTTGGTGCAAAACTTACAGAGGTACATGGCCCACCCATGATGTTGTTGAGGTTAAAAAAAGTTATTGTGAAAGTTTTCGAGCTACATGGGTGATGCCCAATGGAACATGGCATGTTGTCACAATAAAAAAATGTTACCAGGAAAATTTTTGAGCTTTACATAGTAAAGAATAGGCACATGATCACGATAAAAAAAAAAGTTGTCACACACACATTTTGTTGTCGCGCTTTTATGACCTTGCACCTTTGTCTCCCATGATGCTTTGCAACCAGAAAGTGGTCAAATTCATCTCTAGAAATGCTAGCGACCACAAAATGGTGCAAACACAAGATATTTAAGCAGTACAACTGTAATATGCTGCTAGAAACATACACATGCATTATACTAATTACTGAATTCCTGTAAATGAGAGCAGTTTATGACCTTACTTCACTAAGAGCAGACGTGTTTTTTTCTGAAAAACACCCACATAGTAAATCTAGCAAATCAGAATCCAGTGATACAAGACTGACAGCCTACAACACCCAATCATATAATACCACTAATTCATGCAAACGAATATTTTTTAAAGCAAAAAATGCAACACAAGAAACAGATTAAGTCACCCAATTAAACTGTGCTAAAATCCAAGAAGAAGCAGGAAATAACACCATTTCCTCAACACAGCATAAACAGACAGAACTTACAGTAAGTGCACATTTTAAAATGTATACATAATAATAACTTCTAGATAGTTTAAACTATTAAAAATACTTGTGTTTTGAAGGTAATAGCTTCTTGACAGTAGTAGTCTAATTTGCTAATTGTTAAATAGTTGTTTTCATTTTTATGTTGATTGCGTGCATGCACAAGAATCATGCTGCGTCAGCTTTCTCCAGAAGCAGGTTGTGGAGGCGTGGCACTCTTGTGCCCAATGCCCCCACAGCCTGCAAAGACTTGTCCCGCTTCCCCCAATGCCATGGCATGCTGCTGCTGACACTAGTTCAGCCAGCGTGCCACAACTTTCTAAAAAATCATCCGCTGCAATCAGGGGCCACCTCGTCATTGCAGCGTCAGCCATCCGTTGCAAAGATGGAGCGACCCGTCATTGCAGGGCAGGATGTAGGACCCCTGATATTGTTTGTGAACATGGTGGCGGCTTGCCACCCTATTCACAAATAATATTTACCCATTCACCATGTTTATTTGCCTATGGGGGAGCCCACTCCCCATTGGCATAATGTAACACCCCCTGCTTAATTGTTCGCTATTGAGGGTTCCCAATTCCCATTAGCAGAAAGGAATTCCTCCCTTTGTTGTTTGCTAAAGGGCGTGCTTCCAATCCCATTGAAGAAAGGAATTTCCCTTGTTGTTTGCCAACGGGGTGCCTAACTCTGTCAGCTACAGCTGCCCCCCCAAAATAAAACTAGACTCCGGTGGCACACTGGGAGCCCACCCCAGTGTGCCATATGCCCATTTTGTTGTTTGCAGATGGGGGTGCCCAATCCCCCATCGGCTACAGCTGTCCCCCCAAAGCCAGACTCCGGTGGCATGCTAAAAGCCCACCCCAGTGTGCCACATGCCCCTGTAAAGTTGAAAAAGGTCCCGCAATGTTTTCTTGCTTTTGTTGTACCTGAAAAAAAGGAAACGGTCCCTCATAGTCTCCCTGCCCCCCTCCCACAACCCTGTTACACGAGGTCCCTGCACCCTAATTGATACCCTCAGAGGTACACCGTAGACAGCTAATGCTTAGGCATAGGTTATACTAATACATAGGGCTATGGGCATCTACCGTACAAGAGTAGATGCCAGGATATGAATGCATATTGTTGTAATCTACTTTGCTTGCTAATGCACACATATTATATCATGTATTTTCTGTCTATTTCTTACTTGTCAGATACCAAGACACCTGTCCTTGAAGTAATTATAATATGTAAGGCAACATTGCCATCCTTTGGTGATGTGCACCACTACACCTTGTTATGTAAGACTCTGTATAAGAACTCCTTTGTTCTAAAACTGATGACTTTACAGAATTATATAATGTTATCTTGGACCATGGAGCCACCTCCAATTTAGCCAATAGGGTTCATCTCTGTAACTAGAAATGTTTCTGTCTTTTAGTAACTATAGTAATTATCACAGGTATATAATGTTATGCACATGCTCTACACCTCGGAGACCCGAGAGATCCTAAGAGACTACAGAGAAACCTCTAGGTGTAGGGAACGCTTAGCACTGGCTCCCGGTTCGTATTGGTAAGAATTGCTTAGGGCAACTGTGATTTATCCCTTTTGTAGTAATAAACTTGTTTATTACTCGGATGCAACTTGTTTGTGATTATTTGCATTCCCAATATCGTCAAGAATCTGAAAGCGAGGTTTAGACCTCTTACAAATTGGCGACCGTGTGCAGGCGATATTTGGTGTTTGTAAGTTTTCACTTGTTGCTTAAACTTTTCCCTTCCCCATGGGGACTGTAGGTGTACACTCCCGTATCACCTCTCCCATTTTTCCTACCAGTTTGTAGTTACTTGCAAGTCTGGCTGACTTTTTAGTGTGGTCGATGCTGTCTCGACCCTCCATAGCAGCTTTTGAATTGCAAGCCTACAACTTATACAGTAGCCGGCTGAGTTTAAAGTACTCGTGTTGTGGATTGATATGCAACACGCTGTCTTTTTCACAGTTTGAATTTTTGTTCCCTCCCACACAATGGCCCCAGTATCAGATATCTGCGCAGAACTGAGACTCAATGTCTCTAACTTCCTTACCTCCCATGGAGGATGGACTGACTTCACGTGGGACGCAAGTCAATCCGACAACCCTGTACTGGGGATTTCAACCCAGTACACAGAGACACGACAATCAACCAATAAGCATTGCGCTAAAGGGTTGATGGTCGCCACTTTTACGCTGCTTTGGAAGCCTCCGAAGCAAGGTTTCACACCCTTGACTCTGCAGATTGCATCTCTTAAGCAAGAGATGGGTTTACAGGAAACTGAGTGTGTTAGAATACAGCAGAACTTGGAGTCGGAACTCCAAACTCTGCGAAATGAAAAGGATTCACTATTGCATCATTCAGCACAGGCTGGTGAACAAGAAATGTGTACTCTGAAACAGGAGTGAGAAAGTTTGAGACAGGACAAGAGTCAAGTTGTGCAAATGAATGATTTGTTGAGTGCTGCAAATGCACAGTTGAGTGATGAAATGGGTGAGCTACAGGATGAGATCAACCAGGTACGTAATGATTTAGAAATAGCCTATAGGGACAATCATGAATTGAGCACCACGTACCGTGTTTTGCAGAAGCAGAAGCAGGATCAGGTTGATATGGATGTTGCAAGTGTGAATCATGATGAATGTAGAGCTCAGATGGATAAACTGCACCATCAGCGAGACGTTTTGGCTGGCCACGTTAAGGCAATGAGAGGCGTAGCCCCTGCCTTTCACTCGTCATCGGAAGGGGAGATATCTGATGATGACGTCTCACAGTACAACGCCCAGTCACGCCCCTACTATGGCCCAGAATCCCCACCCAGCCATCCACAGTATGGCGGGTCCCCGCCCACTACTCCTCAGGTCACACGTCGACGACGTCGTGACACTCATCATGGGAAATGCCATCATGGTGGTGCCCATGATGGGGGGGGAGCAGGCCCAAGCCTGGTCCCGACAGCACCTCCGTAGCCGTTATTAGTGTGGAAGACAGGCAAGAGATTAAAACCATGATTGATAGAGCATTAGGTAATGTTCCTCTTCCTGAAAGGAGCATGAAAGCCATTAAAAGTCAGATTCAACAAATTTTCCAAGAAGCTGGCACTCAGGAAGGTGTTGTCCGCACTGCAGCTGAAGCAGCAGCTCGCGCAGCATTGGACGGTGCGTGAGACGCATTACATTTGCCTGATCAACCACCTACTAATCCCCTACAAATAGCCTACTCTGTTCAGCAAATTGCTGACAGTATCAGTTGGATTAGCCCGTCTGACAATCTCAGCTGTCACTTGGAAAAGGTGCGCTCTAAATGCGAGATGCTCAGCCTCGCTGCAGAATATCAGGTCCAAATACTACGCTAGACCATCGATCCTGGTTTATGGGCCAAACTCCTGAAGCAGTTCACCAGGATGGGAACGCTACCTTTGACGAAGCTGCAGCTGAGCTCATCTCTGCTCATAGCCCAGGTGTAGTAGGAGTGATGCTAGCATACCCGTAAGCAAAATGCAAAAGAAAGCCCAGCAACCTACCACCAGAGACTCTGGATGGCCTACCGAGCAGGAAAACACCTGGCACAAGAGGCTGTGGATGTAGATCTTATTGAATATAAGACCTTGTTCCTTAGGAACATGATCCCTGCCATAAGATAAAAGGTAGAGCCAACCACTTACCAAAATACGGATAGGTTTGCCGATATTCTTCAGAAAACCGAGAGGGTGTATCAACTGTACATCTGTGATTTGGGTTCCGGTTCCAAGAAAGTTGCTGCCATGGAACCCATCTCCGGGACCCGACACACTATACCGTGGAAGGGCAGGCCCAGCAACAGAAACCCAAACATCCATTGGCCCCTCCAGCTAGTAACCAACAAAACCCCAACAAGGCCAACAACAACAATAGGTGGGAACGGAATTGGACCAAGAACAGAAGCATAAGGGCAGAGGAAAACATTACAGAGAACGGGTCCCTCATATAAAGAGATAGCTGAAAGCGGAAAATTCCAGCACAGAACAGTACACTCCGTAGTGGATGCTGTCCCATACGAACTCTTGACGTACAACTTGACGACCCATGCCACTACTGGCCATGGAGACACCAGAAATACCGAGCCCTCAGGCTTATACAAGTCTGAATCCAGGCTCTCCTATATCGCATCCCAGTACAGCACTGTGAAGTCATTCATGTGAGTCAGGCCCAACCTCTGCATGCCTCCGGCCGAGCTGAATTGACAATTACAGGCCCCAGTCGTGTATGAAACAAGCTGGTCTTGGATACAGCGAAGGCCCCACCACGAGGTCGAGGTCGGGGCAGCCAACTGATTGTCTTACTAGATACAGGTGCAGCTGTATCTGTGTTACATGATGAGCACCAGGACCGTCCCTTGGTCTGGACAGAAGACCAATATGTCAGAAGTCGATGGTACTGGGCTACCTGCATACCATTCTCTGCCTTACGGTGAGGCTAGGCCATTGAAGGCCTCACATGAGTTTCAACTAGCCTGGTACTGCACGATCATCCCTAGTATCATAGGCATTGATTCCCTTGCACCACAGCTGTGTGGTGGATCTAACTAATAGTGCTGCTGATACCAGATCCAGGGTCAATATCGCATACCATCTTGATTCCTGATTCACATGCTGTGGCAACAATATCTATCAATAACAAAAGTATGACGTCATAGATTTGTTCAAGAATCACAGACTTTTTCCGAAACTCTTACCCATTCTGCAGAGCATTTGAGACGTGTTTGCAGTTATTTCATGTACTGTGGAATACCTACTGTCATTGAAGTGCAGGCCGGCACATGAAATGCAAAGGCAACACTTCTTCCGGCTGGAGGCCTTGCCCTCCCTCAGAGAAATGATTAGGTCACTCCTTAAACAAGGAGTAATCAGAACTGTGTTTCTACTGCCAACTCCCCAGTATGGCCCTTGAAGAAACTCCCACAGGCACTGAGACTTACCTTGACTTCAGGAAACTGAATCAGGTCATCCCCAGTTGTTCCCCAACTGTGGCATGTCGGAACCAGATAGTAGCCGCACTTCTAACACCGGATCAGAAATGGTTCAGTTGCTCCTGGACATTTCCAATGGTTTTGGTCATTACCATTGGCCCTTAAGGAGTCCAATATAAGTTTGCCTTCACCTTTAAAGGATGACAATACACGTGGACTTGCTTGCCACAAGGATTCCATAACAGTCCATTCCTCTTCCATCTCCACATGATGGATGCCCTACAGAGTTTCTCAGCCCCCCAATGTCTCTTACAATATGTAGATGACCTGTTGTTGGCCATGGCCACGGCCATGCAGGAACAACATCTGGATCTCTTGGACGAACTACTGACTCTCATTCAGAGTGCAGGTCTGAAATGCAACCCAGCAAAAGCACAGTTATGTCAGAAAGAAGTACTCTTTCTGGGTCTGAAAATAACTGACCAAGGCCGAAGTCCTACGTGGAAAAAGATACAGGGATTATAAGACTTGCCATTGCCCACCAGTGTGGCAAATCTTCGAAGGTTTCTAGGTATGGTAAACTATTTGAGAGATTTTATTTGTGATTTTGCTCAGAAGGCCGCTCCTCTGTATGATCTACTCAAGAAGGATGTTCCATGGAATTGGGGTCCTACCCACACCCAGACTGTGATGTCACTGAAGCAGGCTCTGGCCTCCGCCCCAGCACTAGTCAACCCCAATCCAGCACTACCATTCCATCTGGAGTGTGCCACCTCTGACATTGCCATGTCAGCAATGCTGGCCCAGAAGGTGCATGGCACCTTGATACCCATTGCATATGCATCATAGCTCTTGACCCCAGTGGAACAGAAGTATGGCCTTTGTGAAAGAAACCTTCTGGCCACCTACTGGGCTGTCAAGAACTTCCTATATCATTGGGTACTCACCACTGATCCTCAACACCAACCACATGCCAACTACCTTTCTACTCTCAGATAGAGTGAAGGATGGGTCAGTCTCAACACTCAGGCTGACATTGTTCACTTCTCCTCCAGGATAGAGATATCCAGATCCACCAGACCAAAGTTCTGTCTCTACTAGCTCATGGTCTCCTTTTTCAGGAGAACCCCATGACTGTTCCTGCAGTCACCTGACCTCCCAGATCCAGGTCCTTTCTCCTTGCCACGCCACAGATACTCGAGAGTACTCTCTGTGCCATATTTTCACTGATGGTTCAGCATCATACTATCAAGGAGAACATTGCAGAGATAGGTATCTTGGTAGTCTATCCTTATGGGAACACTGTCAGATATCTAAACTGTAGTGTAGCTTCATCCAATATGCAGAGATGGCAGCGGTGGCCTGTGCCCTTGAGTTCATCCAACATGGAACCTCAGGATACCATCATTTTACAGACTCTAATTGGGTTTGTTGTTCTCTTACAAATTTCTTCCTTTGGCAGAAGAACTCCTTCTCTCTTCTGACGGTAGCCCAGTGAAGTACAAACAATTGGTGATCTACATACATGCATTGGCACAAAACACACACACAAACTTTATGTGCACAGGTGAAAGCCCACTCTTCATGACCCCATCATGCTTTCAATGACACCGCGAGACACCCTTGCTAAGGAAGGGGCCCAAGGGGGACGTTTGGATAATGGATCATCAAGCCAATATAGCTGTACACATTGCAGCTCTCAAGAAGAAATCTAAGTCTTTTCCCCTGGACCTCTCAGCAGCCCAACACCTGGACACTGAACTGAGAGAGGTGTCAGGATTCCTTGACAAAGTACTGAAGAAAGACTTCCTACCCATAATCCATACCGAAGGCATGAAGGTAAGTTACACTTATCCCCTGAAGACAAGCTCATTTGGTTCCAACTAGATGACACTACCACCAAGTTGTGGGTAGTCCCCAGACACCTGAGATCTGAATTTTTACACCAAGTACATGACACTCCTACTGGTGGACACCAAGGAGCAGAAAACACCCTCTAACTCCTCAAAACCACCACTTGGTGGCCTGGTATTACCAAAGATGTTAAACAATACATCAACAATTGCCTTGTTTGTGCACAAAACAATCCCATACCTACCAAATGAAATGCCAAACTTTTACCACCAAGACACTCTGGCCCTTGGCATGCCATCCAAATTGATTTTATTGGTCCTCTGACCAATACCAGTAGAAACAATAAGTATGCTCTTGTGGTAACTGACCTATTCTCTAAGTGGGTTGAGGCTTTCCCACTAAACATGCTGCAAAGACAACATAAAATCCTGGTGAACAGATTTTCTCCAGGTGGGAATGCACTCTCAAGGTAGACTCCGACAAAGGAACCAGTTTTACAGGTGAGTTGGATGAAAGAGTCCCTTGAACTCCTTGGGGTTCAGCAAAAGCTCCACATACCTTATCACCCTCAATCCTCAGGTCAAGTAGAAACAGCCAACAGACGGATTAAGCAAATGCTTTCCAAATTCATTGAGGACAATCCCAAAACCTGGGATTCCCTGTTGCCTTTACTCCTAATGGTGATCAGGGGCACACCCTCAGCCACTACCCAGCTGACACCCTTTGAGGTGATGACTGGAAGACAGATGAGATTACCTGAACACTTGCCGTTTGACCTGCATACCCCAACCACAGACCGTGTGTCTGTGGATCAGTAAGTGGAAAAACTCAGAAAAGACCTCATACACACACAGCATGTTGCCAAACTGCATGGGCAAAGCCCAGCAATAATCTAAAATACAATTTGACAAGCACGCACAAGAAGTGGATTAGCAGGTTGGAGATCAGGTAATGGTACTGATTTGCACACCCACCCACTCCTTCTCAACAAGTGGGAAGGACCATACTCCATTGTCAACAAACTCAGTCCAGCAGTCTATCAGGTTAGACTCTCACAACAACAAATTGACTGACAAATGGTTGCATGCAAACCAGTTGAAACTGTGCAAAGGAACTTAATTTACTTTTCCCAACCCCATTGGGTGGAATTGTACCAATAACTAATTCTGATCTTCCTTTTCAGATACACTGACAACATGGCTATGTTCCATAACGCCTCCTTGCAAGAGTGATCTCCTGCATCCCAGGCACGGTACCGACCTCCTTCGACAACTGATCCTCCAGCACCTCCTACAGAGGGAGTTTCATCAAATACCAGACACTATGATCACTGTCCAGGAAGGTTCTGACGCTTACCTCGCTGTCTCGGTCATTGCTTCTGACATGTCTACCCTTCAAATTGAGTGGCAAACCACATCACAAGGACAAATTCTCCCTGTGGCCAAACTCTCCAAGGGAACTTTTCAGGGTTGGTCCAATGCTAAATTATCCCCAAATGGTTCACTGTCCTTGTTACAAACAGCACTAAGACACTCTGGTTTGTACAACATCACTGCTTTAATAGATCCTTCCTATTGTAACTCTCTCTCCAAATATTCTGCTCGCAGATTCTGTGCTGTACACCACATGGCCTCTGCTGCCATGTATCTCTCTGTTTTACCGCCCACTGAAAAACAACTTTTGGAATGTCCAAAACATGACCCTGGTCCCGGTAGTGGTCTCACGGCCACTGCCCTTCCAGGTTCTTTGATTAACAAGTTACAGTTTATGCATATACCTGTTTTGTTTAACCTCACTTATTGGAACATGAAAGAATTTGGTATGTGTCACAATACTAATACGTCTACTTTTTACAGTACATTATTGCTTGATAGTTTAGCTGCATTTCAGATTCGTACTAAGGATCCCTTTACTGAGGTTTATTCTACTGAACACAGAGGTAATTTTATGAGGAAAACCCCTCCTGGTACTCTCAATCATAAATGTAATAAACGTGAAGTCGACAGTTCTGATGTTACAGGTGCTAAAGGTACTGTCACAGGTCTTTTTGATACTGCTGTGTCAATTTGGAATAAAGCAGACATTGCTGCTATAAAAGTCATTCTGCAAAGTTTCCTCTGGTTTTGTTAATAATGTTTTACCTCCATTATTGCATGGTGTGGATGGTCTTAGTCAGAAGAAAGATACACTGTATACAACATGCACAATATTGCTAAAGCATTCACTGATTCAAAAGGTAAGATTAATGCACTCATACAACAGAACAATAGAGAAGAAAAAAGACATATATTGGTAGGAAATACTTTGCTCTGCTTATGGCTCATACATCCTCACTACCATCAACAACCTCTTCGTGATTTAGCAACTGGAAGAATCCTGACATCATACATGATAGACGCATTTCCAAATGGTATTGTCCTAAATGTAAACCATATACTTGTGTTTCCATGTTGCAACAAACTTTGTCTATTCCTCTCTCACAGTGAGACATTTGGATTTGTGACCAGTCACCTAATACTGGTCCTTGTTTCTCTACTAAGAAATGTTCCATAACAGATACCATGTTTGTCTCTTTTACTGTCTCTACATGTTTTGATCCCATTACAGCTTTGTTTGACAAGCTTGCACTGGCACACTCCATAGGGCATTTGGATGAAGACATACAGAGAGCCTGGATCTACCACCTCTACCGGTCTACCATTCTTTCCTGGATGCCTGGGTGGCACCGCATTACCTGACTGCTGTGCTAAAAAGCAATACATCTACTTGTGCCGATGTGATGTGTTTGATGTCATAAACCTGCTTGTGGCTACTCCAGACAGCATTGATTGACTTTCTCACTATGGATGGTGACATCACTGATAATGGCACCAATTCTTTTGACTCGACTTTGTCTCCTGATCAGCTCTACCAGTCCTATCATGAGGAAGCTGATCGCCTGTCAACGTGGATTTTGAAGACGACCTACACTTGCCCTGTCCAGTTGCAAAAGTGGAGACTGCCTACTGTACGCTCACAGTACAACTCTGATGGAGAGTATTGCATTGTCACAAACTATAAATCTTATACATACGGTTCTGTTACTTATACTATTGATTACCCCAACTTCTGTTTTGTTCCCCACCAGAAGACTGTCATTGGACATACTGTTATAACCCCGGTCCCCCTTATGGATGCAGACATTATTGATGGTAACCCAGATTATTTACTCACACTGTCAGAATACCTACCATACTTTAACATACACATAGACCCACTTACAGTCTCACTGAAATCCCTTTTAGATAGAAAGGACACACACCTCATCCACATCAGCAATAATATAACCAAAGCCAATGAAGCTGTTCTTGATTTGATTAATGATGGAGATATGAATAATGCGTTAACTAACACCTGGTTGAGATTACTTTAAAGGTTTTGTTATTATACAAGCATTTTGATATTCACTTTGATTATTATGCTTTGCTGCCACGATGTCACTACACCAACACCTTGAGCAGCTTGAGTTCCTTTACAAGGCTCATGCTTCGGGATTGTAAACCACCACTGCTCCTGTCCTTTCCTTGCATCTGCCTGTGTTGCCCTTGGAGGCAACAAGGGGGGGAATTGTTACACGAGGTCCCTGCACCCTAATTTTGATACCCTCAGAGGTACACCGTAGACAGCTAATGCTTAGCCATAGGTTATACTAATGCATAAGGTTAAGGGTATCTGCCGTACAAGAGCAGATGCCAGGATATGAAATGTATATTGTTGTAATCCACTTTGCTTGCTAATGCACACATATTATATCATGTATTTTCTGTCTATTTCTTACTTGTCGATACCAAGACACCTGTTCTTGAAGTAATTATAATATGGAAAACATTGCCATCCTTTGGTGATGTGCACCACTACACCTTGTTATGTAAGACTCTGTATAAGAACTTCTTTGTTCTAAAACTGATGACTTTACAGAATTATATAATGTTATCTTGGACCATGGAGCCACCTCTAATTTAGTAATATAGGGGCTCATCTCTGTAACTAGAAATGTTTCTGTCTTTTAGTAGCCATAGTAATTATCACAGGTATATAATGTTATGCACAGGCTCTACACCGGTCGGAGACCCGAGAGATCCAAGAGGACGACAGAGAAACCTCGAGGTGTAGGGAACGCTTAGCACTGGCTCCCAGTTTGTACTGGTAAGAACTGCTTAGGGCAACTGTGATTTATCCCTTTTGTAGTAATAAACTTGTTTATTACTTGCATGCAACTTGTTTGTGATTATTTGCATTCCCAATATCGTCAAGAATCTGAAAGCGAGGTTTAGACCTCTCACAACCCGCACCCACCCACTGCGCATCCAGCCTCCCCACATACCCCTCACCCCATACTTACCTCTGGAGCTCAGTGCAACAATCTTCTGTGGACCGGGAACATGTCTGCACTTTCCAAAGCCGACCACGAACTGAGGAAATGCCGGTAAGCTGTATAATGTAATGAATAGTGTTTTTTCAACTTTAGTGCATATCTCAGGCATTTTGGGGAATTTTTCCACCAAATTTCAACGTGGGGTTTTTGGGACCCCTCCTCATGAATTCTTGAACTGTCATGGCATTAATTGGCCCTGAAAGGTGGTTTCATGGTCACTGTGCGGAATCACCCTTCAGGGCTGATTAATGAAATGACAGTGCCAGTGTTCATGAGGTGGGCTCTCAAAAAGCCTATGTTGCAAATGAGGTGGTAAAATAAAAAACTACTGTTTTATTTGAGCCGTGTTGAGCAGTTGCACGCACGCTCATAATTTTGTGAATTTGCAATATTTTCATGCCAGATTTTCAACATTGGCATTTTGTCACACCTTCTTGTGAGCAGTACAGCTGTCATTGTTTACATCCTGGCTGAAATGTGTTTCGCACTTCCAGTGCAGAATAGCACAGTCATTGTGGGAAATTAGTGTTCAGGACAGATTAAGAAAATGACAATGATACTATTCATGAGTAGAGGTCCTAAAATGCCTATGTTGAAAATTTGGTAATGATACTCCATAAAATGACTGTGTTACGAGCGTGCATTGAGCAGTTGGCATGCACGCTTGTAGCTTAGCGAATTTATAATATTTTCACTCCAGATTTTCAGCATTGCCATTTTCCCAGACCTACTTATGAACAATACAGCTATCATTTTTCCCATCCTGGCCTAAATGTGTTTTCGCACTTCCGACGCAGAAAAGAGCTGTCGATGTGGGAAATCACCGTTAGGGACAGATTAAGAAAATTACAATGATACTGTTCATGAGCAGAGGTCCTAAAATGCCTATGTTAAAAAATTGGTGATGATAGCCCATCAATTGACAGTGTTACAAGTGTGCGTTGTGTACTTTCCATGCACCCTTGTAACTTCGCAGATTTGTAATATTGTCACACCAGATTTTCAACAGTGGCATTTTTTCACACTTCCTCATAAGCAGTACAGCTGTAATTTTTCACATCCTGATCAAAATGTGTTTTCACAGTTCTGGCACAGAATAACGTGGTCACTGTGGTAAATCAGTGTTTGGGACAGATTAAGAAAATGACAGTGGCACTGTTCATGAGCAGAGGTCTTAAAATCCCTATGTTGAAAATTTGGTGATGAAACTCCATAACATGACTGTGTTACAATCATGCGTTGAACTGTTTCCAAGCAGCCTTGTAACTTCGAAAATTTGTAATATTGTCATGCCACATTTTCAACAGTGGCATTTTTTTCACACCTTCTTATGAACACTACAGCTGTCATTTTTCACATCCTGGCTAAAATATGTTTTTGCACTCCTGCCGGAGAATAGCATGGTCACTCTGGGAAATCAGTGTTTGGGACAGATTAAGATCGACTGAGTGAGGGGGTGAGTGACCGAGCTCAACTGAGCTCTGTCGGGACTGCTGCAAATTTGTTTGCGGGCAGACAAAGGCCCCAACACAAGAGCCCAGTACAAAAGGGCAGCCTGCAGCACTGGGAGAAACACAATGAGAGAGCGACTGAGGGAGGAGGAGTGAGCGAACTCACCGAAATGCTGTCAGGACTGCTGCGGATTTCTTTATGGGCAGAAAAAGGCGTCAGTGCAGGCAGGGGGCCCAGTACAAAAGGCCAGCCTGCAGCGGTGGGAGAAACAGTATGAGTGAGTGAGATAGGGGGACTTAGTGAGCTCAACGGAGCTCTATCAGGATGGCTGTGATTTCTTTGTGTCAGAGAAGGCCAATGAGCAGGAGCCCCAGACAAAAGGGCAACTTGCAGCGCCAGGACAAACAGAATGAGCACATGAGAGAGGGAGACTGAGTGACCTCAACGGAGCTCTGTCAGGACAGCTGTGGATTTCTTTGTGGACAGACAAAGGTGCTAATGCAGCCAGGAGCCCCATACAAAAGCGCAATCTGCAGCGCCAAGAGAAACAGAAAGAGCGAGTGACAGAGCGGTAGTGAGTGAGCTCAATGGAGCTCTATTGTGACTGCTGTGGATTTCTTTGTGGGCAGAAAATGCGGCAATGCAGGCAGGAGCCCAGTACAAAAGGCCAGCTTGCAGTGCTGGCAGAAACAGAATGCGTGAGTGACAGAGGAGGAGTGAGCGAGCTCAAAGGAGCTGTGTCAAGACTCCTTCAGATTTCTTTCTGGCCAGAAAAAGCCACCAATGCAGGCAGGAGCCTAGTACAAAAGAACAGTCTGCAGCGCCAGGAGACACAGAACGAGCGAGTGAGGGAGGGGGAGTCAGTGAGCTCAACAGAGCTCTGTTGGGACTGCTGCAGATTTGTTTGTGGGCAGAAAAGGCAGCAATGCAATGCAGGGGCACAGGTCAAAGGGCACCCTGCACTGGCAGGAAAACCAGAATGAGCGAGTGAGCGAGCTCAGCGGACCTGTATTGTAACTGCTGCAAGTTTCTTTGTGGCATAAGAAGGCAGAAACGCAGGCAGGAGCCCAGTAGACAAGGGCAGCCTGCAGCACCGGCAGAAATGGAATGAGTGAGTGAGAGAAGGGGAGTGAGCGAGCTCAATGGAGCTTTGTTGGTAGTGCTGCAAATTTCTTTGTAGGCAGAAAAAGGCATCAACAGAGGCAGGAGCCCAGTACAAAAGGCAGTCTGCAGTGCCAGGAGAAACAGAAAGGAGGAGAGAGAGGGAGTGAGCCACCTCAATGTAGCTCTGTCGGGACAGCTGCGGATTTCTTCCCTGGCAGAACAAGGTACCAATGCAGGCAGCAGCCCCACTACAAAAGAGCAGCCTGCAGCACCGGGACAAACAGACTGAGACAGTTATAGAGGTCTACTGAGCGAGCTCAGCAGACCAACACAATCAACATTCAGCATTGACAAATGCTTGTTAATCTTAACAGTTTATGATAGAGCTTGAGACACTACTCACCATCACACATGCCAGTTCAAAAGTGACTCCCACATACCAAGCACATGCTATCAATCTGGCTAGCAGTAAATCAGAATACATATTCTGCTGTGTTCTTTCAAAGTATCCAATCAGAGAGACATAAATTCCCAACAAAACAAAACTGTGTCGAGTCTATCCTGTAGCCAATAGAAAAAATGTACTCTATCACTAAAGAAGTGTAATTTTTCTGTTGGCAACCTAGAACTGCTAGCAGCCAAAAACTATTACTTGAGTACTGTTGCTATCTCTCCAAGGCAGAAAAAATGAATATTTAAGACATTTTCTGGCACAGTTATCCAGATGCCACTAGCCAGCAGCAGACTCAGATTGTCTTATTGAGCTCTCTGTCACTTAGGTTTTAAGAAAACTTAGATCATGGCAAAAACTCCAGAGTAGGTGTGGGATGGTAGGCAACAGTTTAATTCATCGAGGTGGTCAATATAAGAGAAGTCACTTTGGCAGTGACTTGAACCTACCAAACTGCTGGGAACACCTCATGCCCACCATGCAACACCTTCTGAGCAATCACTCTGCGCCAGACCTACTGCTGATCCATCTTGGAGGAAATGATTTGGGTGACAAAAGGTGGATAGATTTAGTGGCTGAAGCTAAACTGGATCTATCTTCTCTTGCAGAGATTTTACCTGCCTGTAAAATCATATATTCTGATATAACAGAGCGCATGGTCTGGCATGCAGATCAGCATATGTATCTGCTCAACAGGGCAAGGAAAAAAGTAAATGTTCACATTCTGCATTTCTTCATGATCTGGGTATCCACGCAATATGTCACCCTGAAATAAAATATTTTCAAGATTGGCTGTACCTAAGAGAAGGTATCACTTCTCAGACACTGACAATTCCCTACTCTTGGAAGGCTTCTGACGTGGCATTCACTGTACTCTGAAGAAAAGTGTGTTTAACGGCAAGTGTCAGAACAACAAAAGGCCCTTTAAGAGCCACCTGTAATTGTCAAATGATAGAATGAGTTCCACACCCAAAAGTATAAGTAATCATACTAACCAATAGTAATCTTTGGGGGACAGTAAATACACAACCTGCATGCAAATCAGCATGAGTTAAAACAGTAACTTATTAATCATACATCTACTTGTATTGATGTTATATAAGTAATAATGCACAACACGGTGTGGCTTATTTAACCAATGAAACATTAGAATTGTGTGGGTTATTGTGGGACTTACCATTTAGCATGGCTTGCCCATGGTCATGGGTATCTGTGAAAATCCTCACCAGCCGTGCAAAACACCCCATAAGACTCGAGTGGCTTACTGTGTTTATACCATGGGTCCCTTCGGTGGAGGTGGAAATAATGGCGCACTGGATCAATGTGCTGCTGCAGGTCACGATGCTAGTAGGTGAAATTATTTTGAAGCGATGATGATGTAGCTCAAAAATTACATCTTCAAAACATCTCACCAATCAGCATTGTCAATTAATGTGAACCACTTCATAAAGTATAATCCTCAGCCACACACTGTCGCCACTTAACAAAGCTACATAATTTATTATAATGAATCTGTATGGTACTATGAATATGAACATTACTGGGCAATAAATTGCACTTATTTATATTTTTATAAAACAGAAATGGACAAATACTGAACCAGCAAACAGCTGCCTATGTTGCTGGAGGCCATTATCAGCATTGCAATCCTCACATCATTATGAGGGCAACCAACACACCACTGGAAGAGATGTGGAAGGGCGTGGCCAGGTACTTGCACCATGAAAAACATCTAACAGACAAGAGATGGTGCAAATGCAGGGGGAAGTGGAAACTGCTGCTCCAGAAGTTTTACCAACTGAAGGATGCAGGGAAGGTGCCTGAGAAGGACCAGGACTGGTACGAACCAGCATACCAGCTGTGGCTTCAGGTGAGAAAGCCAAAATTTGGAGAGAGAGTCCTTCACCATAAGTACTGACATGAATGTTAAGAACAACACCACATGAACAGTCAATCAAAAAGTATATCACAAACTACCCCCTTATAAATTTATCATGGGCTAAGCAACAATAGGGCCTGTGTTACTAGTTCTGTTTCTGTTGTTTTTTAGTGTAACGTATAAATGGGTTCAACAGATCTGTCAACTTACGTGATTATGACCGGATAATATCAGACAGCATTTTACCACCCTTTAGTGTGTGTTTATAACTTCTGATGTTATCCTGCCATTAACCAAATAGTCTTTCAGTTTACTATTATGACCAGAGCCCTGCTGTGACATCAAAAACAGTTGAGTGCTGCATATGTGTATGCTGTTGTGGGCAGTGCTTGTCATGAACAGACAAGTGCTTTCAGACAGAAACAACCACGATGTGCATGTGGTTACAACCAGATAACATGACACAGCATTCACATCATCCTTTAGTGTGTGTTTATGCTCCTGATGTTACACATAACCACATAGTCTTGGTCCCATGCTCCCTCTTAAGTAGTTATGACCGATAATATAAGATAGCATTTTCACCACCCTTTAGTGTGTGTTAATGCTTCCTGATGTTACCCCACCATAACCAAATAGTCTTTCACAATAGTATTATGAACAGAGGCTTGCAGTGATGTCATAAACAATTGAGCACGGTATATGTGTATGCTGTTGTGGGCAGTGGTTGACATGAACAGACAACTGCTTTCACAAATTGACAACTAAGATGAGTATGTGGTTATGACTGGATGACATGAGACAGCATTTACATCACCCTATAGTGTGTGTGCTAATGCATCCTGATGTTACCCGACATAGCCAAATAGCCTGGGGTCCAATGCTCCCACTTACATAGTTATGATTGGATAATATCAGACAGAATTTTCAACACCCTTTAGTGTGTGTTAATGCCTCCTGATGTTACCCCACCATAACCAAATAGTCTTTCCCTTTAGTATTTTGACCAGATGTCTACAGTAACATCATAAACAGCTGAGTAGCATATGTGTATGTTGTTGTGGGCAGTGGTTGACATGATCAGACAAGTGCTTCCCATTAGTAACCAAGTTAAATATGTGGTTATGACAGGATAACATGAAACAGCATTCCACACACTCTACAGTACATAATACCTCTGATGTACCCAGCATAACCAAATAGTCTTGGGTCCATGCTCCCTTATGTAATTATGACGGGATACTATCAGACAGATTTTTCACCACCTTTAGTGTGTGTTAATACCTCCTGATGTTACCCCACCGTAACCAAATACTATTTCACCATTGTATTATTTACAAAGGCCTGCAGTGTTGTCATAAACAGTTGAGCACTACATATGTGTATACTTTTGTTGGCAGTGGTTGACAGGAACAGACAAGTGCTTTCACATATTGACAACCAAGATGATCATGTGGTTATGACCAGATAACATGAGACAGCATTTACACCACCCAATAGTGTGTGGTAATGCCTCCTGATGTTACCCTGAAATAATCAAATGGTCTTCATTTAATTTCATTTCATTTTATTTGTTAACCATGTTTGGGCAACTGGGCCAAAGCCCCTTTTCAGGTCTGACCCAGACAAACAGCATAAATAACATATTAGAGAAATAAAAAATATATATCACATATACAAGCAATTATACAAAACTACATAATTAACAAAACATGTACATTTTATCAAAGACAACAAATACTTTTTATATCTAATTTTAAAAGCTGGATATGACTTCAATACTAGCAAAAGAAATGGGTAAATCATTCAAAATTCTAGAAGCTTGACATGCAAAGGAGGGTGCACCATAGTTGTTCTTAACAGAATAACCCTCCAACAAAATTCCCTCATGGACCTTAAAGAGGCTTTGATCTCACGTAACTTAATCAAATCAAAAAGAGGAGATAACCCATCTGAATGAATTGTCTGGTGTACCAAATTTCCTAATGCATACATATATCTATATGCGGAGAAAGCTACCCCAAGGATTTATATAACAAGCAATGATGAGTCGTAACTGGCACATCTAAAACAAAAGGACAAATATTGTTGTAAACTACACTTAGGATCTGCCTCTCCCTAACACCCAATTTCTCATACAAGGGAGAAACATAGTCCAGATGAGGCAAAAGAACACTGTTACCTAATTTCATACAGGAATTAAAAGACAAGTAAGGTTTAAATTTATAGAGCTGACCCAATTTCTGATGAACTTTGCTCTTTACCATTTTTACTTGAGAAGTAAAAATCAAAGAAGAATCAAGTACCACACCCAGGTACTTGAATTCAAAAAACCTGTTCAAGCAAAATACCATGATTGTCATAAATTCATATTTCTGGTTGTCCCTCAGTCAGACAGCACTTTCAGACATCACCACCTTGGTCTTACGAGCATTCAAAACCATCTTGTTAGAGAACATCCACTGACATAGTCTTTGAAACTCTAAATCCAAAATTGCATTTATAGAATCTACAGACTAATGCTGATAATACAGTCAAATAATCAGCATACAATAGGCATTACCATCCATGAAATATTGAAGGTACCTGATTAATGAATAATGAAAATAGTAAGGGGCTGAGGATGGATCCCTGCAGGACTCCACGAACAGTAGAATGCACATCAGATGAAACAGACCCAATTGACACATATTGGGAATGATCCTGTAGAAAATTGTGAATTATAGCCACTGCAGATTCAGACACACCCATATCAGATAACTTCTGACAAAGTAATGAATGATTAATCAGCTCAAAAGCCCTGGACAAGTTCACAAACACCACTCCAGTCAACAGGCCATCATTAAAACCTTGCAGAATGGTGCTTGTGAACCTGACCAGACAAGTACCAATCCATGGCCACATCGAAAACCATGCTGTATCTGTGACAGAGCCCCATCTAGAAAATCATTAAGCTGATTTACTAATAGCTTCTCCAGGATCTCAAACATCACCGTACAGTAGTAGCCACAGACATTGCCAGCTATTTCCAGATATTTCACAAAATTTCTGAAGAGTTTCTCTCTGCTGCCCCTACTGTGGAAATGCAGAAAGCATCAGATATTTCTGGAAATATCACAGAAATTTCACGAAATAGCTGGCAGTGTCTGTGGTTGCTACTGTACTTTAGCTAACCAATTACACACAACAGGGTATCAAGGTATTCAGTATTTACCCACACCTATGGTCTCACAAGGCACAGGCAAATGACTTAACCACACAGGAATTGTCTAAATCACAATAACTCACACCCTGTAGTTTCTTTTCACAAGCATACAATGGCACCATGTGTAAATAGATTTCAAATGTCTTGAATCATGTTTTAATAAATGAAGTCATCACCATATGCAATCCAAGACTGACATGGTTATATAACATCTTTTGAGTAATCAGGTATCAGAATTTCCACACATCATTCTCTTATTACATATTTTATGAATGAAATTCATCAACCGTGGTAATGTAGGATTGAACAACGGTCATGTGACATACTTTGAGCAATGAAGTTACTGGATTTACTAAAATTATTGTATAATGCTGACTAAAACCTGGAGTATGAGTAAAGAAGCTTGGTTGCGGGTGGTGTAGGGGAGGGGGAAAGGAAGGAACAGACAGTAAGGAGATACGCTGCACAGAGACTGTCTTCTAAGTTAATGGTTAAGTAAGTTTGCCTCTTAAAAAGGCAGACTCATTTGTCTCAGACCCTGAACAACAGGGTGAATGTTAAACATGGGACAAGTGGCAGGGAAGGGGAGGGTTGGGGGTGCTGGGGAGAGGAGCTGAGGGCAAGCCACTCAAGGAGAGGGATAGGCAGGGGGACTTCAGAAAGGGGTTGAGCCTCATGACATCATGCCAGGAGAGGGGAAGGTGACTGGGTAAGAAAGAGAGAGAGGGGTGAGCAAAGGGGGTTCAAAATAGGCAGGTAAGGCAGACAAAGCTCATAATTGTGCTTCTGTAAAATTCAGTTTTACCAAGAAGCATATCAGTTGGCAATTACATCACATAGCACATCAGGGTGGCACCTCATTTTAATTTTTGTTTACATTTTCAGTAGCTTTTGAGCCAGTGAGAGATTTTTTGGTAGTTTGTTGATTCAGGGGATGCCTACAGTCATTTTGTTGGTGAGGCAGTTGTTTTTGCTACAAGGGTAAGTAAACATATATAAGGATATATGCTATTGATGGGCTATGGCAGTATCACTGGTCGTATTGCAGGAAAGAGAATTAATTTAGGCACAGGGGATTGAGCAGGCACAGCAGGGCAGTTTAAAATGTATCAGTTTGGTCCAAAGCAGTATTGAGAAGAAAGGGCCAGGCTATGCCTGGTATGAAGCTACTGGCAACATGGTTGCTAAGGTATTTTTGTTCAGCCTGTGTCATGCTGCAGATAAGTAGTAAAAATACCAGTGGGTTAGGACAATGTGACTGTGAGCAGCATTGTGCTCAAACTTAGAACAAGTGCTAGTGGTTTTGGAAAGCAGACCGCATGGTCAGAATTTGAGTCAGGGATGCCGGTAGCAGCACCTCAGGTGCAACAGCCAGGAAAGTTGTGGGGATGTTGGAGCTACCACCAGGACGATTAGATCTTATGTAATGTTGGTGGGGCAGTGGGTTGGATAGCCGAGGGTGCTGGTAGCAGCACTGTGCTTGCAACAACTGGGAGAGCTTGGAACATTATAACTACCACTTAGACTGTTAGGACCCATGTAATGCTTGTGGGGTGGGGGGCTGGATAGCTGCCCGTGGTGGGGAAGGTTGTGAGTTTGAATCTTAGTAGGATCAGATGCTTGGGGGAGATGCAAGCACGTTTTTGTGGGTTTACTGTGTGCTAGCTCAGGTGTGACTCCTCAGTAACATGTTAGAGGAGGGCAGAGGCAAAGTCGGGTGCCTTGCAGGATTGTTAGAGAGAAATGGTGTTGGGAGCAGATAAAGATACCAGGTCAGATCAGAAGCGGTAACTTACTGTTGAAACTGAAATGCAGTCCCACATGGAGATGTAGATTCAAGTCCTAGGGGTTAAAAGACAGTTTGGGACAGGAGTAGCAGAAGCTGGCCTAGGGGTGCTTTTGACTGCATTAGGGACTCCAGGGGGCAATGGGATGTTACAGAGTGCCACAATCAAAAAAAAAAAAAAAATGTTGCAATGATTTTTTTTTTTATCTTCCCACCTTGAGCCCAACAGCAGACAGCAATTCTGGAGGTTGCCAGCCTCGACCTGCCAATGGAGGGCAGGAGGGACCCAGATGCCTGGTCACCAATTTCTGATAGACACGGCCACCATTTTGGGAGCTTTGTCAGCCGTTGGGGTGGATGCCATTTTAAGGAGAGACAGACAAACCACAAGGTGGCCGCCATCTTAGATAAGGGACTAGCTCTCTGGTCGGGCATAGGAAGTGAGATTCATGAGGGGAATGGGTGATGGATAACTTTAAGCAAAGGCTTATTAGAAGGGTCATTAAACATTGGTAAAGGGACCAGAATTCAAGCCTTGCTGGAGGAAATGCTGGTGCAGTTTGATGGTGTAATGGAGACTAGTATTGAAGTGCCCATACATCACAAGAATATATACTAGGATGTACAATGATAGAGTGTTTGAACAGAGGGAAATATTTGTTTCTGTCTTACATGTGACGAGATACCTTTGTAAATGAGCCTCTAGCACAAAGGTTGTAAACCCAATATATCAAATAAATAAATAAATAGGTGGTTTCTGGTTAGAAATGTGTTATTTGCTACGAGTAGGAGACAGGAAGGTACTGGGGTTATCAGTTTGTCAAGCTATTTGCCAGGGCACCCGAATGGGACAGTATTTCTTGCAGCGGACTGGCCCCATTTGGTAGGAAATGTTTAGAAGCACATGACAGGACCTGGGGAGGGGGCAATAGTGATGGGTTTTATCGCAAAGGGACAAAAAGGATATACTACAAATAAATAAATAAATAGAAAATAGGACAGGAGGAACAGAAATTTCAGCCAAGGACCAGGTGGACTTCAGAGTATCAACCTCAAAAGTAAAAAAAAAAAAAAAAAAAGAGGACAGTTTAGTAAGGAATTTCACGGACGGACAGGGTAAGCACACTTAAAAGAACCTGGGGGAGGGGGTACAGGGGATATTTGTGAGAAAAAGTCACGTGGTCAATATTAACAATTTTCTGTGATTATTTTCAGCTTCAAGTTGCAGATCCGCACAGCTGGCACCCAGGAGGGACAACCAGTGAAGATGAAGGTTGCAGAGTCTTTATGGACCATGGTGGTGTGGTGGTGAGTGTGCAGCCAAGGCACTAGATGAGTGGGGAGGAATGCCAGAGGGTGCAAGAGTGGAAAAGGGCATGGTAGGAAGGGTAGCAGGTGGGCTCTTAAGGCTTCTATAGACAGGGCGTCAGCAGGTCCGTTGCCACCACTGGCACCAACTGCAGAACCATTGGCCGGGTCTGCCCCAACACCTCAACCTCCCCTCTGACTCCACAGGCCACCATAGAGGTGGCAGCACCTCCTACTCCTACAGCAACCCCCAGGCTTCAAGGCAGCGGCCATCAAGGAGCCCATTAGCTCAAAGCATAGACTGGGCTGTCCCCTCAACACAGGAAGGAAGGGCCTTACACCAGGGGGCATTACTACATGGTGTGGGGAACAGCTGGTAAGCACCTGGGGGGAGAATCAGGGAGGTTCAGGTTGCAAGCAGCAGGTCAGGTTATGTGAGTGGGGGGTAGCTAGATGAACAGCAGGAGTGCAGATGTGACTGGTGGCCTTCAGGCATTAGTTGAAAGGAAGGATTGGGTCAATATGACAGAGGTCTGTCAGGATAGATGTGGGGGAGTGCTAGTACAGGGTGCGGGGTTTTCAGCCCACAGGTTTGGAGAAGAACGGACAGAGCAATCAAAGACAGGAGGTTGAAGAAAGTGTAATGGGGAGCAGGGTCCCTTTACCCCACAAGGGGGTTATTCAAAGAAAAAAAAAATGTTTTGTGTTAGTTAGGGATGTACCAGAGGGCACCCCAGGTGGGTGTTAGGAAGATTTACATGGAGGGGTGGAATTGGGGTAAGCACGGCACGATGGAAGAGGCAGTAATTTCTTTAAGGGTGACCTGGGGGATTTACGATAGAAAATCCGGGATCGAGGTGGCAGGTTTTTATACCAGGTAGGTGGGCAGATGGACAAGGTGAGGGTGATAAGAAAGGCCAATTGTTTGTAACAACACACGCACTACAAGAAAAGATGTATTCGAGGTTGCACAGGGTAGTGCACAGGAGGGTAGTGCTGGTTCAGGGCAGCAACCCATATTCAGATAAGATTCCCCCACTCTGGGAAGGGACACACGCACCCTGTGAGCTGGGGGGGAAGAAGCATTATTGGAAGGGAGGGGTCAAGAAATAAGTGTACCTTTGGTGCCAGTGAGGAAACAATCAACCATGGCCAATGATCCTTTCCAGCTGGGAAGGGAGGTAGGCATAGGGAAGAATGACAAGCGACATCTAGGGGAGGCGTCAGAAGCTAGAAACCACCAGATATATAGGTGGTCGGAAACAGCAGAAAAAAAAAAGGGGGGGATTCTTTATCTACAGAGCTGCTGAGGGCCAACAGGGCAACTCAAATGAGAGAAACTATTCAGTTATTTTCATTTGCACAAGAGCATGGCAAAAGCTATACTGTGCATCTGGCAGATTAGCGGGATGACTTTAGTACTCTGTCTGCGCCCTGTGCTTGACCATTTCATTCTACCAATTTAACAAATAATAGTGGGCCATGTAGGTGTCATAATAATCAGCTGTGGGTTTGCAAAGACAAATTTTGCAGTTGAAAGTCCTGCAGTGGGGCAGAAATGTATCAAGGATTAACCACTAGGCCACATTTTAGACATCTATGCAGTTTCAGCCACATGCCCTTGCAGTCTACTGGAAACTGAGTATTGTGCTTTATATTCCCTGGATAATAGGCTGGCGCAAAGTGGCAAAATGGTGTAAAGAAGGGAAGAGCCTAAACACTTGGGGAGGGGTCAGGTCATTTCCAATTTTGGTTTCATGGTATTGGACAAGGAGAAGTGGATTCAAACTGTTAGAGAGCATAATTAGTAGTTAGTTGACAACGAGCAATGAGGAAGGAGTTGTTTAGGAGTACCACAAGGACTGACAGCCTCATGGGTGCAATCAAAGGGCTCTGTGTATGGAGTTAAAGAAATCAGCCTGACGCATGAAATAGCAGAATAGCACAGATGGACAAGAGGGCACCTCAGTAGTGTAAATATCAAGTTGCCTGCACAGGCCCAGCAGTGTATGGTCAGGGGTTCTGCTGGGCAACTGGGGAACAAGGACACAGTCCCAGTGGGAAGTGGAGAAAAAGGGCAAGTGGGTATACAGCAGACAGCTGGTTCCCTCTGGAAAAAGAGTGTGGGAACCAGGCATTCCTCCGCCCACCCATTCCCAACAAGTGCTGGGGCAGAGTGTGACAAAATGGGGATCAGGGCACCAATGAACATCTGGAGATGTGGGACATGTTTAACTAGGGGGCTCCTAGTTCCCTTAGTGAAGAAAGGATTTCATATTCAAGGGGAGGTCCCTACGGTAACTCCTTTCTCCCCAACCGGATGAGGCAATGGCAGATGTTGCTGAGAAAAAGGGGGACAGGAGAGAAGAATATATTAAAAAATAAATAAATTAATTAATAATGTATATAGCCCGTAGGAGCCATTAGTTACTCTAAGTGATGTATGCCACACGGGAAATAGGGCATTGAACCACAGGGTGGAGGAGGAGATCAGATGCTTGGTCCGAGAGGACTCTTTCTTATGTGAAACTGACAGGAGCCTGAAGGTCCTAGAATGGGCAGACCGGTCTGACACAGATTAGGTCTACCTGGAAGTGAGTAGGGGGATGCATGTAGGCATTGCGGCGGTTGTACCCCTCCAGCAGGTCAGTTTGGAAACAGGAATGGGGACATGGTCCTCAGCCACAGGGGTGAACAGAATTGGAGGGACAGGCCATTAAACAGACAAAAAAAAATTAATGAGGAGAGCACCTATTTGGGGGAAAGCCCACCGTCCATCGCAAGCTGGATGTGGGCTAGTAGAAAAGAAAGGGGTAGGTGCGCAGGAGAGGGACAGTCTGCTGAAGGTGGACAGCAGTTCTTCCAGGACTGCCGAAGGTGGATGGCAGAGAAGAAGAAGGGGCATAGAAAAAGGGGAGGGGGAGGAGAAGGGGTGGGATAATCCGACTAAGAGGACCGCAGAACAACACCAGACAGATGAGTGGTATGGGTGTACACGCATACCCAACAAGAGAGAGGAAAATGAAGAGAACTGTCCCCAGATGTACGTCTGAGGGGCAAGAAGAGAAAACAAGAATGAAAATGTTGTTTATGAATATTGTGGCAGACCCTGCCCCAGATTTACATCATGGGGTGAGAAGGGAAAACAATGAGGAAAATGTGGTTTATGGAAATTGTGTATAATAAAGATAATGATGAACATAATGTTGTAGAATATGCAGATGAAAGTTCAAGTTCAAGTTTATTGCAGGAAAACTCCATTGAGCAAGCTCATTTACAGGGAGGTCCTGATTACAGGTTTACAAACAAGTACACAATACATATATAGAATGAAAAAACAGTAATTAATAAACAGCAAGATTCAATGTAGTACATTATGTTCAGGTCATAAAGTAACATTCTTAAAACAATCAGCATGATCCTATGGGGAGGTGTAAGGAGCAGGAGGGATAGGGAGTACATGGCAAATAAGAGAAGAAAAGAGGAGGGTAGGTGATGGCTAAATGAGGAATACTAGGATGAAGGAGGAGATTAGAAGCAGTTACATATATCTTTTAATTTGTCAAAGTATTGTGGAAGTGGACATTTGGAATAGATTATAATAAATGAATTGCCAACTGAGCATTCACACAAATAGTAGTCTGTGTTTTATTGGGCAGGGCTCTGGAGACAGTGGCCAATGGTAAGAAACCACATAACCTTGCCAGTGTATAAAAAGTATATTTATCCTATTATGAAATGCAATACTGCAGAGTGAAGCAGAGTACATGTTTCACATTTGCAATATCTCCTCATAACTTTTAATTTGCATGACTACATAACAGACTATCACCTCTAAAGTGTACATCAGATAAATACATTCATTTTGTCAAAGTACATCGAATGAATGTAAAAAGTAAGATAGTAAGGTGCTTTTCTCAGTCGTGCTGCACAAATAATAATCCATGTTTATATATTTTTCATTATACTTCAAAAGAACCAGTGGAGACCATGGTTGATCTACCTGTTAAACAGGAGCAACAGGAAGACCAGGTGGCACCACCGGGACCATCTCACTGTATGTACATCACATGTGAAAAGTTATAACTATGAACCACTATAACCAAACAAAGCAGCATTGTAATGAGTTACAGTAACAGTGTCTTACTCATCCCTCAATGACTGCAATCTTACACTTTTACTGTAATCCCTGGTCATGCCTTATTAATATAAATAGAAACTGTAAGTGAAGACAAGTGTAACAAGTGCATTTTGAAAATGGTGTCCTTATTTACAAAGAACAGTTCTCACAATACAACTGAAAGAACAGAAGTAATTAAGTAATATGATATGCAAACATATCAATAGATTCAGCAATAAGACACAGTACGGTGATACTTCTAGGTCTATCTACCCACACATAACACCAACTGCAGGCCAACCCAGACACCATGGTGCAGCTCGGCAACCCACCACAGTGCCACCCCTTACATCCCCTCTGCCCCTCCTAGCCCACGATCACCATGCTCGACCCCCCATATGCATGTATATGTATAGCGACATCCTGTCACTGGATTAGCCCTCCCACATCACGTCTCCCTACCGTCCCCATCGCCATTGGGCTTTTGCCTACAAAAGCGCCGCTGTTTCGGACATCATCCTTCTACATGCTCCCCACATCACAGGCTACCGTGATAAATCACCCAGCAACCCACATTTCAACAGTACTACAGAATACAACAGTGACATAAGCAATCCATGTTGCAGTGTGATGAAGCTTTTATAACACAAAGAGATGCAGTTGTGTAACCATGTGTAGTACATGCAGCAATGACATAATATCAATCCACAGAAACTTTTTCTATCACAAGTAATGCAAGTCTACCCATACAATGGGCACAGTAAATTGTGTCAAGCATACCACTTGCAACCACATGAGACACCTGTTCTGAAACAATGGTTAAATAAAAATATGCATATTTGCAGCAATAGTTGTGAGTTATTCCAGCAATAGTTGTACTGTTAGGATGGCTTAGTAGTCTAAGGCATATCTCTTAAGAAGAGAATATTTGCCAGTGTCAGTGGCTCAGTAGATAGCACACTCACCTCTTAGTCAGAGACATCAGAGGGCTGTGGATTCAGTTACCACAGCTGGCACATGGATTCATATCCCACTACTGGCACTATAGTGCAGGATGATGCGGGTGCTGCACTTGTGAGTTGCCGTCTTTCGGATCAGGGCTTAAACCAAGGTCCTATCTGCCTGGATAGATGCTATTCAGAGGGATGTTACACCTCCCATTGCACTTATCAAAAAGAGTAGAGGAATTTTCCCACTATCCTGTCCAAATTTGTCCCATTCACTGGATATACCACAGACAGCTTCATCTATTTGAATGTCACTGAGCATTCATCTGTGGGGGAGGGGGCAGGGGGAGCAGGGGTGTCTGCAAAGTGTTATGCTAGCTGCACAGTCAAGCAGACTTGATAGACCATTCGGCCTGTATCTGCTGGCAAGCAGTAAGTAAGTAAGTAACTAGTACAGTCTATTATCTCTATGGACCATAACAGTAATACTTGCATTGTCACACCAACTGTAGACAGCTACCTACTATACGTCAACTGCTATCAGTTCTTGCTAATCAACAAGTGGTAGAGATCGTATCTATGACAATGTTAAGAATGAAACAACAATAATGAGCACAACAAGTTTACTGTCACACAAATTACCTAATATGTGACGTTCCTTTTTTTTTCCTTTTGTTTCTCTACAGAACCTCATCAGTTGCAGACAGATGCAATCTATCAGTGACTGGACAGCCTGATACAGGTACAAGAGTCAACACAAACTAAGTTGTATGCTGTTTTACAGCTATTGGAAAACAACAATAAAAATTTAGCAAATAATACGATAAAATTAGAGAACATCGAAGCACAAATAAAACCAACAAACCAAAAAATGAACTACCTGTATCAGACTGTTCATTTGCTGATAATCATGATGAACAAGATCATCCCACCACCACCAAAGCCACAAATGACCCTGGTCTCCATTGAGAAGAAGTTTGGCCCCCTCCTCTACTAAACTTGGGTACCTTCTCTGCACAGCAGCTTCCATTTCCCCCTGCATGCCCTTCCATGTCAAGCCTCCAGCAACATAGGCAGCAACATTTTTTTTTTCTTTTTATTTCAGTGAAAATGTTTTGTCCCAAAAGTGTTGGGGCAAAAGTGCTGCAAATATTAAAAACTGTTTATTTTCATAGCAGCTAATTTTTTTCATACAGATGATATATTTCTTATTTATTATTTAGAAAAAAACATGAATGACAAAAACATTAAAAATATTTTTTTCAGTATGCCATTTGTTCTCTCTCTAACATCAGAAAGCAACAAATAGTTTAAACATACAGCATAGTACATCACAAGCATAGTCTCACATTAATGCTATGACATTAGTGCAGGCCTCTGGTTGGAGTAGTGAAGCTAAACACTGTACATTTATGGCCGGTTAACAATAGGAGGCAGCAACACACGGTAAACATCAGGGGTGTCCATTGGAGTAATCAGTCTAACTTTTACCTCATTCCATGTGTAAAGAAGCTATAGTGCTACAGTATACCACAAGTGGTGAGACTTATGCATGCTCACGAAATGGACACTACAATGCCTGTTTCTGTGTTGATGGTGGTGTTGTGGGGGGATCGTCTCATAATGCTAACATTGAATTCTCACACTTTTGTTGTTGAGTAAAGAACACTAAGTGATGCACTTACAGATTTTTTTCAAAGAATTTTCTTTCTTTCTGAAAAAGTGTAATATAAATCATAAATGGCATATGTTGGTGGGAGCACAGGGGCCTCAACAAACTACGCATTTATGCCTAATGATATGTATCTCTGGGAGCACAGACCCTCTTGGACCTGTACTCCCACTGACACTTAACAGCAGAACCATACAGCAGCCCTATATGGCAACAAAGTCTTGTCATCAGAGCTGTGTGTTGGGATCGTCGGCCTAACTCTCACCACATTCCATGTGTAAAGATGCTTGGATGGTACAGTATAGCAGAACGAGGTGAGAGATACCCCCGAAGACCCCAATACACCCTGATGCTTGTCGCTGTCCTCAGGGTGGGAGGATGTTAGGGGTGTGTGGTAGTGGTGGTGGTAACCCTAACATTGAACTTCCACACTTTGTCAGTCTGGAAACAACCCTAAGTGATGCATTAAAATAACTTTTTCTCAATTAATTTCCTTTGTTTTTTTTTTTCTTAAAGTGCAATATCAATACTAAATGGTATATAATGGTAACCCTAATATTGAACTTCTACACCTTTATCACTGTCGAAACACCCTAAGTCACACAGACTTTTTTTCAAAGTATTTCCTTTCTTTTTCAAAAAGTGTGATATAAATAAAAATGACATATGGCTGGGTAGCATGAAAATGCATTAACACAGTAACACACACTAAAGGGTGCTGAAAGTGGTGTCTGTTATAATCCAGTCATAATCATTGTAATTGTTAATCTCGAAAGCAATTGTCTGTTCATATCAACCAGTGCCCAGAGCTGCATACACATATGGCTCTTCATGACAACCTCTGCCCAGAACTGCATGCAGTTATGCAATACCCAACTGTTTTATGATGGCAGTCTAGGTCCCTGTTCATAATAGTAAACTGAATCACTATTTGGTTATGATGGGGTAACATCAAGAGGCATTAGCACACACCAAAGGGTGGTGTAAATGCTGTCTGATGTTATCCGGCCATAACTACATAGTCATTTTTGTTGATAATGTCTGAAACCACTTGTCTGGTAATGTCAACCACTACCCACAACAGCATACACAAATGCAGTACTGAACTGTTTATGACATCACAGCAAGCCTCTGGTCATAATAGTAAACTGAAAGACTATTTGGTTATGTTG
Organism: Neoceratodus forsteri; assembly: GCA_016271365.2. Lineage (NCBI taxonomy): Eukaryota > Metazoa > Chordata > Ceratodontiformes > Ceratodontidae > Neoceratodus > Neoceratodus forsteri. The sequence continues at coordinate 235,004,888 of CM028132.1, read as the reverse complement.
GGGTGACATCAGAAGGCATAAATACAAAAAAGGGTGGAGAAAATGCTGTCTGATATTATTCGGCCATAACCACATAAGTGGGAGCATGGGGCCCTTTGGGACCCATGCTCCCTCCAATGTCTCCATTTGTATAAAAACAGACACATCTGTTTTATCTGAGAACTTCTCCCCAAAGCAAATATACATAAGTGGGAGCATGGGATCCTTTGAGTCTCATGTTCCCACCTAAGTTGGCTATGAGTACATAATGATATACATATGGCTGTTCATGACAACCTCTGCACAGAACTGCATGCAGATATAGGGCCCCACACTCCCACCAAGCTGGCCATGTGTGCACGTAATGATATGCATATGGCTCTTCTCATGACAACCTCCTGCCCTGGACTGCATGCACATATGCAATACTCAGCTGTTTTATGATGGCAATCAGGTTTCTGTTCATAATAGTAAGCTGAAACACTATTTGGTTATGGCAGGTAACATCAAGAGGCATTAGCACACATCAAAGGGTGGTGTAAATGCTGTCTGAAGTTATCCGGCCATAACCACATAGTCATTTTGTTGATAATGTCTGAAACCACTTGTCTGTTCTTGTCAACCACTGCCCACAACAGCATAAACATATGCATATGTAACCCCTACCTGGTCTACCATTGCCATCTGACAGCAATACCAGGTGGGCTGGGTTCGGGGAGGAATAGGTCACTCGGCACAAAGGCTAGGTTTGGCTACTCTGCACAGGGGCACCCAAGTAACTATGAACACAGGAAGCAATAACTGTAATGTCCAATAACAGAAGTGGGATTCTAAAGTGTGCCTTTTTATTCACATCCAAGCAGAATAAACAAAGCATAGATGGACCCCCATGGGGCTACACTCCTGGTAATGCAGATTAAAAGAGACCAGAACACTTCCTTAACACTTTAGCCCTCAGGCTCTGAACCCACTGGGCACACAGCCCGGACTTGCACGCTGCTTTGGGTTACACAGCCCAAACTTGTACACTGTTTTGGGTTTTCTCCCTGGCTCGGCTCCCTTGCCAGACACTTGAACACCTTCCATACTTCATGGAAACACTTGCTGGTGGTTCTCTAAACCACCTAAGAGCACCTTGGCTCCATGAGGGAATCTTCCTTTCAATTCTACGTCTGGGTACTTTCCTCAGGCACTGGCCAAGTACCTGAGAGAAAGTAAAAGGTGTCTCAGAGCAAATCTGTAGAGGTGAATTTGGTTACTACTGATGGGGGGTCTCCCACCTTTCGCTCCCACAATTCATACCCGGCCATTTCTCTGGACAGTAAACACCTCATCCTGTAAAGCTTTGCAATCTAGATTCTTGCTAAATATATTTCACATTCCATCTACTTGTCTTGCTTCACATTTGTGCTGGACTTGAACATACTTTTAAGTGGCATTGTCCATTACTCTAGACCTCCCACAGATTAAGCAGTCCCATCCCCACTTTTCAACTGTACTAGGCTGTCTTTTCCTGACCCCACAGTAAGAGTTCCTTTAGTTTCTTTCTGTTCAGGAGAAAACACTTGGCCCTTTTTCAGAGCGAACTCACAGTTTTGCTTGCAGGTGCCCCACAGGTGTTTTCTCCACTAGGAATCTCTCTCTCAGAGCTTCTGGTGCCTCAGCACACTGGAACAGGCAGCTTCTTTCCCTTAGCCAGACCCAGGGCGTTAGCCCTTGGAAAACAGGCAAAAACCTTCCCCTCATCCCCTCAGGGATGGGGCTACCAAACCATTGAAAGTGGTCTCCACCACTTCAATTACCAGTTCCTGTGTTCCTCTTCAGGTGGAAACACACACCTTCCAAAAGTAGCTCTTAAACAGAGCTTAAGCTCTGAGAGCCTGCACACACTCAGCTGTACTACTGTCTCTCCACCAGACTGCACACAGACTGGCTTCAAATTCCTCAGTGTTCTACTTCTACCTAACTGCAACATTCCAGTGTGGCTTATGCAGCTGTGACAGTTCTATAATGATGTCATCCCTCAGTCTCAGCTAAGACTGAGAACAGAGTGAGACAGTGTGAAATCCATTTAACTGGAGTTTCACAAGCTGCCTTCCTTGCCTACCACTAGGTCTTACTGGGATTCTAGTAACCCTTGGCAACAGGGGGTTACATATAGTAACTGTGTGTGCACAATAGTGCACAATAGTGATGCACAGACATAGAAATGAGCAATTGGAACACTAATTCCAAATATCTCAGGAACTATACAAGGCAGAAAAAATTCAAATGTCATGATATTCATAGCTTTCTAGCCTACTTGCACTTAGTCCTCTGCTGGGGATTAAGAAATTTTATGCAAAAAAATCTGTATCTTGAACCGCTTTTGAGATATAGGCCCGAATGACATACACAGTTGCTGAAAGGTTCCTATGGAAAATGTCTGAACTTCAAAATGCTGTAACTATAGGCCTCTTCAATGTTTTTGTACCAAACTACCAAAGAGCAAATCCATGGGACTAGGGCTTGTCACCCTGGAAATTTTAGACCAATAACACAATCAAGCTTGTCACAATGAAGTGACAAAGAAAACAACTGCGGCAATGTTCTCCTATGGGAACATTTCTGAACTTCAGAATGTTGTAACTATGGGCCCATTGAATGTTTTCATACCAAACCACCTAAAAGCACATCTGTGGCTCTAGGGCTTGCCACCATGAAAATTTCAGGCCAATAGCACAATCCACCTCACCACAATGAAGTAACAAAGAAAACAACACATAGCAAAATGTGTTCATGCAGTGTTGCCATGATTACTTTAATTTTTTTGCTATTGTCCTAGCTCTGCAATGGGAATGTTATCACACACAGGAGAAAGTTGCATGGTTACTTTTTCCCCTGAGTGCGATTGTTCGAGCAGCAACAAAAATGCTGCAGCAATCAAAATATGGACAAATTTAAAAAAACATATTTCCAGACCAGCTGGTGGCAAACTAATGCCAGGGACATATTCCTCAGAGCCCAATTAGGTAAACACAACTGTTGGTGTTTACCAAAGTCCATTATTTTTTGAATTACAGCATTTTTTTCTCTCTTGCTAACTGAAATATATCAGTGTTAGGGTTGAAAACCCTAACACCACATTCCTCCCCACCCCCACCCCCACCACACACATGTACACGCAAGTAGGGGAAGGACCAAGGCAACACAACCAATCACACACAACCTCTGTGTTATGTGTTGGTGGCACCATGTGGCCCAAGATGCCCAGTTGTGTGTAGTGATATGTGTTTTGCAGTGAGTGGAATGTCCAGGATTACAGTTAGCAGTGACAGTCCTATGCCACAGCCCGATGGGAGCATGGGTGTGTGGTTCTGTGGTTTAGATAGTTGTATGTTAGTTCTGTCACCTGATGCTGGTTGTGTTGCCTTGGTCCTTCCCCTACTTGCATATATGTGTGTGTGTGGTGGTGGTGGGGTGGAGGGAATAAGGAGTTAGGTTTCAAATCTAACACTGAATTGCTCGCTTTTGTCAGCTGTGGAACAACTCTAACTGATGCATTAAACAGAGTTTTTGCCATGAATTTCCTTCTTTGAAAATGCACACTATAAATAGGGCACCGCGCTGCCACCATGTGATTTTTTCACATAGTAATGGTAACGCAAATGCAAGCGCTAAATGGTAACACACATGGTGAGGCAAATGTAAACGATAACTCAAAAGATAAGAGAAACGTAGTGCAAATGTTAATGAAAACAGTAACACAAATGCTAACACCAATGCAAACTAAACATAAATGGTAATAAAATGCAAACGGTAACAGAAATGCAAACAGAAATGCAAACGGTAACAGCAACGGTGATACAGAAGGAAACAGTAATGCAATCAACAATGAAAACACTACTGAAAATGCAAATGCTAAGGACAACAGAAACGCAAATGCAAACGGTGACAAACACACAAACAGTAACGGTAATGCAATTGGAAATGTAAATGGTTACGGTGACAGGAACGATGATGCCAAATGGAACACTAACTCAAATGGAAATGCAAATGCAAGTGCGTACGCAAATGCAAATGGTAATGCGTATGGTCATGGTAACGCAATTGGAAATGCAAACGCTTATGGTAAGACCAACAATTACGCCAAAGGAAACACAAACACAAATGGAAATGCAAACGCAAGCATGTATGCAAATACAAATGGTAAGGCACATGGTAAAACAATTGGAAATGCAAACACTTATTGTAACACCAACGATGATGCCAAAGGAAACATGAACAGAAATGCAAACAGAAGCGAGTACGCAAACACAAACGGTAATGCACACGGTGATACAAAAGGAAATGCAAACAAAAACAGTAATGGAAATGCAAATGGTAACAGTAATGCAAATGCAAAGTGTAACGCAGATGGTGATGTAAACGGAAAAGCTAACGCAAATGGTTACGGAAGCGCAAGCAGAAACAGTGACTGTAAGAGTAATGCAAACACACACACTTTATGTCCCAAAAAGGTGCATTCAGCAGCACAGTGAATATAAAGAATGTATGCATGTATGGCCCTCGGAGCAGAAAATGAACACTTGGAATGGTAAATTGCTCATTTTTTAGGAACCATATGACGTAGAAAAATTTAAAATCTCATATTATTTATGACTTTCCTGGCTAGTTTTGTACTTCCGAGGGAACAAACAAAATTTTCCTAGCCCCCAGCCCTGAACCTGGGACCTGCTCTGTCAGAGCCAGCCTCCCTACCCACCACACCACATGGCTCGGCGGAACAGGCACACTAAAGGGTAATAACCCTCTTCCCTATCCCTCCCCTTCCTCTCACTATATTCCCTTTCTGCTCGCCCTTCCCTCCCCTCGCAGTCGCACTCCTGCGTATACCGGCAGGTCACTCATGATAATAACACCTCATGGGCTGCCATTCGACAGTCTCCCATATGCTAGTGCTATTATCGTGGGATACCAGTGGGCTACCAATAGAACAGTGAGTCGCTGTTGCCCAGTTGTCTAGTGGTGCCCATCTCCTGCTGCCATCCCTGTAGGCCTATAATGTTGCCCTGGTGTCTAGTGGCTCCTCTACCTTCTGACTGCTTTCCCCACAGTACATTTATTTTTCCCTGTTGTCTATTGGGACCCCCACCCTTTGATCACCCTTCCCCTTGTATATTAACCCTTCTCTGGCATCTTGTGGCACTCTCCACCATCTGTTTGCCATTCCTGTTGCTTCTGGGTCTTTCACTGGTGTCTAGTGGTACCATCCAGCCTGCCTCCAATCATGCCTGAAGTAAAGAAAACAGTCCCTCGATGTGTGTTTTTTTGCAAACCTGCAAAAAACAAAACAGTCCCTCACCAATCAGACCCCACCTCCTGCTCAGTACCCACCACCCCATACTCTCCAGCACACCCCCACACCCTCTCACTCAGCTGAACAGGTCACAGGGTGAAGATCCAATCTCCAATCAAGAACACATGTTGCTGCTGGAACTGGGGACTGCAGTAAGAGAAACTAAGGTATATGCAGCTCAATGTATTTCAATGGGGTTTTCAACTTTTGGAAAAGTTACAGGTTAGGCAGTCACCAACCAATATATAGATGACACATGGCTCCAATGTTCAAGCAAGCAAGCAAAATTTATTTCATGGACACATGATGTCTGCATGCTTTAAACGTTTCAGACAACTGTCCTTTATCAAAAGCTTGGGCCAAAACATGTAAAGCATGCTGACATCATTATCTATATACTGGCTGGTGAGTGCCTAACTTGTGACTTTTCAAATCCTTATGTGTACTTTGGTGAACCACCATTCTTTGTGCAGCCTTTTATGTGTTTAAACCGCGTTTTCAACTTTGTCACATGACTTATTTTAACACCAAATTTTCAGTAAGGCCTTTTGGGAACACCCCCTTTTGAACAAAGTTGATGAAACTAGATAAATCCCACTTGAAAGGTGATTTCATGGTCACTTGGTAAAATCATATTTCAGGGAGGATTTAAAAAATTTCACCACCCTTGTTAATAAGGTGGGGTCATAAGAAGGCTATGCTAAAAATTTTAGGTCGAATATGTAAAAATGCCAAAGTTATGAGCGTCCATTGAAATTTTGCTATGCACGCTCATAACTTTTGAAATTTAAAATATTTTGAACCTACATTTTTAACATAGTCTTCTTATGACCCCACCTCATGAATGCCATAGCCTACACTTTTCGAATCCAGGACAAAATAATTTTTTTTTTGCACTTGTGGCATGGAATGATGTTGCAGTTGTGCAGAATCATGTTTTTCTGGGGATCTGAACATTTTCAGTGCTGGGTACATGAGGTGAGGTAATAAGAAGGCTATACTGACAATTTGGTTGTTGTTGTGCTACAAATGGAGAGCATAGGACCTAGAAGGACCCTGAACTTCCAGCAATGTACATACTGTATACACAACTATGAGGGTGGGAGGCAGGCACACCCTGCCCTGCACTCCCACAGGCAAATAAGAATACAATTACTCTATCTCAAAAACTATGAATGGATGGGAGTGCAGGACCCAGAGGGTCCTGTGCTCCCACAGGCAACTAAAGATATGATTAAATTATCTCAAAAAGTAAGGAAGTTCTTTGTTAAAAACTGCATTAATGTGTCAGGGTTCAGGATAAAGTGACAAAATTAGGGAAATGTGATGCTAGGGTTTCCAACCCTAACACCCCTGTCCCACCCCTAAAGCAAATGAGGGGTGGACTCTGCCTGGGGGTTGTCAACCTTAATGCTCACCCCATTCTATGCAATCATGAAAAATACACACCTGTCTTCATCACATTTCAGCTCTTCTGTTCCTGCAATGGTGTGACTGTTAGGGTTGGCAACCCCAAAGAATACTTCACCCCTCATTTGCTGTAGGGGAGGGGCAGGGGTGTTAGGGTTGGAAACTCTAACATCACATTTTCCTACTTTGTCACTTTATCCTGAACCTTAGCTGACACATTAATGCAGCTTTTGCAAATATATATGTGTGTGTGTGTGTATATATATATATATATATATATATATATATATATATCTATAGTAGCATGGTAGTGCCACCATAGTTAGGTTGAGGAGCCATTTACATGTTAAACCCAAAATTTTGCACCTAATAGCTTTGCAACTGTTTGACAGATTTGCCTGAAATTTGGAATACATGATCAAGACCCATACGCCTTGGGATCTGCCAAGTTTCTTGCTGGTCAGATACAGGCTGTGGAGTTACTAAGCGTGATCTTGGTGCTTTTATGGTTTTTCTGGAATTCTACGCTCACGCTCTACAGGTCGCACGGTTTGCACCACCAGTCCAAAATCTTCAGGGAATGTGCGGCCTGTTCCCGATGTGCCTTTTGAAGATTTCGTGAAAAATATTAAACGGTTAAAAGTTATTCAAAAACAATTTCCATTATAAGTCAATGGGAAAAGTTAGCAAAAAGTTCAACAGTGTCAAAATGCAGTTTTTACTGTCACAAATGGCCTTTTCCTTTCACAAATCTGCCATCTTGTTTTCAGTTAGCAACCATAAAAATGCTTGCCATTTAAATTTGGGACCATCTAGCAACCTAACTCTTTTGCATTCACCTAGTCGGACCCTGAGGATGCTAACCATGTCTTTATTTTGGGGCAAAACACCCCAGAAATATGTTTTTCAAATTTCTGGAAAAGTACTTTCACAAAGTAATGTATCGAACTGACGAAAATGTCACAAATTTTGCAAAACCTTTCTCAAATTGCGAAAGTACTTCTCTAAGCTGTGGAAACTGACAGCAATTCTTTGGCACCCTGCTGCAAAAACGGTTTAGTGCTTTGGCCTGAAATTTGAAAGAACGCAGCCGACATCTCACAGATGTGCCTTTCAGTGTTGCATTGCAAAAATATTACACAGCGGCAAAGTTACGGCACTCCAAAGTTGATGCATTTTCCCATAGGATAACATGGCATCCGACGCATTGCAGCAATCCTTTGGCACCCTACTGCAATATAACGGCTCGATCTTTTGGGCTGAAATTTGGAGGGAAGATAGCCAACATCCCATAGATGTGCCTTTTAGTGGTTTGGTGAAAAAATATTACAGGGAGCCAAAGTTGTGCCACTCCAAACTTCTCTTTTTTTCCCATAGGAGAACATTACGGCGTTTGCTGCGCCTTTCAGGGCCCGTATCTTGGAAACGGTGCAAGACACAGACTTTTCATCAAAAAAATGCTTACCCCTACCAGGGGCTAAGTACAAAACTAGTCAAGAAAGTGATAATTCATATGACTTTTAAAAATTTTTTTCTACGTTGTACAGTTCCTGAGATATAATAAATTAAGTATTCCAAGTGCTCATTTTTCTGTTATGAGAGTCATTGCATTGTAAACATTGCTTGTACTCACTGTCTTTTTCTATACAGCTTTTGGGGAAAGCGAGCCTCTGCGGTTACATTACTGTTACCATTATCGTTTCTGCTTGCATTTACGTACTCATTTGACTTACTGTTCATGTTGACGACACCATGTGCATTAAGCTTGGCGTTTTCATTTGTGGTTGCATTTGTGTTGTTTTTAACATTTCTGTCTATAGTACTGTTTTGCTTTATGTTTTGCTTTGCATCAGCATGCGCATAATGATTTGCGTTTATGGGACAATGTTACTATGTGAGAAGGCATCACTTGATGTGACCGCGGGGCCCGCAGGGCCCCACGTTCTTGCTGCTGCATTATGTGGCAGTACTGTGGGGCCCAAATGGCCCGCACTTCTACAGCTGCATTACATTCACAATTTCTCATTATTCTCAAAAACAAGGGTATGATGTGTTGGGACTGTGTTTGCTGAAGGACCCCACACCTTGCAGCTGCATTACATTCACAATTTGTCATTATTATTCTTAAACAGTGGAAATTAGAGGTAAATAACTCTGTTTACTGCATCAGTTAGGGTTGTACCACAGCAACAAAAGTGAGGAAATTCAGTGTTAGGGTTGAAGCCCCCCTTTGCACTCCTGCAGACCACCCTGCTGTATTACATGGTGGGAGTGCTGTATCCTATAACTAGTATATTTTGTATTTTATGAGGTGTGGTTCCTGATGAGCCCCGCACTCCTGCAGCTGCATTATGTGGCGGCAGTGTGGGGCACGAAGGGCACTGCACTCCTAACGGTGGATTACATTAACTGTTTGTCATTATTATTCTCAAAAAGAAGGAAACTTAGAGGCAAATAACTCCATTTACTGGATTAGTTAGGGTTGTACCACAGCAACAAAAGCAAGGTAATTCAGTGTTACGGTTAAAGCCCCCACTTTGCATCCCTACAGCCCACCCTGCTGTATTACGTGGTGGGAGCACAGTGGCCGAAGTGCCTCTTGTTCCCGGTGCTGCATAATGTTCACAATTTGTCATTATTATTGTGAGAAACAAGGGTAATTATGTGGTGGGAGCGTGGGGCCCAGAGGGCCCTGCACTTCAGATACTGTATAATGTGGTGGGAGTGTGGTGCCCGAAGTGGCCCACACTGCCACGTTCTCCTGCTGCTGCATTACATTCACTATTTCTCATTATTATTTTTGAAACCAAGGAAAATTAGAGGCAAATAACTATGTGTACTGCATCAGTTGGGGTTGTACCACAGTGACAAAATCGAGGAAATTCAATGTTAGGCTTGAAGTACCCGCTTTGCACCCCTCCAGCCCATACAGAGAGACAGACACAGATGGAAGTGGTGGAGGAGAACCATGGTAACAGGAACAGTTATAGACTCGCTGTATGTTAAGTGAAGAGACAGAGGCAAAGAAGGGTGATGCAGATTACTTTTACAACTTCCTGATTATAGGTAAAGTGTAGTTTGCATTGTTGTCACTTGAATGCCTTCAGTCTGGTAATGTCTCTTCAAACTGCAACAACAGGTACTGGATCCTTAGTAGATACCCACAGAAGAACTGAGGGTATGGACATCAATGGCAGACATCAGTGATTTCAGGTACACTCAAGTTAGGACACTTGCTGTTTGTGTTGGCTGATACCGATAATAAACCTTTCCCCAAAGTTTGAACTGTATCATGAGTATCGATGCACAGCAAGAATGAGGCAAGCACCATCAATGGTACAGGTCTGTAATTGTTGATATATACAACTTAGCACAGTTAGGATTTCTATGGCTTTACACAGACAATTTTCACATGCATACCAGTTACTGATAATGACTGTACATTCACAACTGTATGTGCTTAGGTAGAATGTGACACAGCTTTCTACACCAGGTACTGCAGTCTGACTGTAGACTGACAGTAGATATAAGTGTGGTATATGGTAGTTTACTTAGGAATTACAGGAGATCTGTAAGTAAATGGATTAACAGCTAGTCCACATATCGTACACTGAGTTGACAATACAGAATAGGAAAAACATAGAGGTCAACAGTGTGATGGGGGACTGCTTTTTTCATAGCATTTGCTCATCCTAAGTAAACAGCCACAGGAAATGATAGGGAATATACATCAGTTGTACAGCTCTCTGTTCACAGGAATAGTCCAGTTAGCACAGTTGCCATTTGAATGGATTCAGGCAGGAAATGTGTGTACAAATGTGACAGTAGGTAGTACATTGTAATTGGAGATACAGATGACAAGTCAGGGTAGGTACATGTCAGTGCACATACACAACACAGGTGACTATTTGTACATCAATGCCACACATGACTGATTCAAGGAAAACTATAGTTACCTTTGTTAGGATTTGCTTGGATTTAGGCAGCTAGAGCTGCTGTGCCTTCCGATATTTGTACTGCATTATGACTGTTTTTCTATAGGAACGATATGGGACTGGAGATCTCTTGGCACACCTCTGTAATTCTAGGTATAGTTAACTTTCCACAGTTGGGAGTTGCAGAAGCTTAGACAGGGAATTGAAGTACACGTAGTAGTGACTGCATCCTAAGTGTATAGCCACAGCTGTGTGCTGTTGGGTGCTGATGTTCGGCACCTTGGCACAGTAATTACTACATGATGACTGTATAGGCACAGGAAAAGTAAGTACATTGCTGACTTTTTTACACTCTTAGGAATTATGGAAAGTGTGACATGCAATGTGCCACATCGTTGCCTATGTTGTGATACTGAGTGGACAGCATAGCAACCAAAGAAATTCATGGATATATAGTTGTTTCACTATTTATTGCAGTTGATTTGCATGGTAAATAAAGACAACATTTATGTTTCAATGTCGTTATGGTACTTTAAGTAAAGACTCGACACAGGTGGTTATGATTTGAAAAAAATTATTGCCAATTTGTTAAACTAAAAGGCCCAATTAAGACTGTATTTTTTACAAAATCAGTCTCACAACACAATCCTTGTATGTGTGTAATCATTGCTTGGAATATATGTAAATGTGTCACATTGATAGCAACTGGATTAAATACATTGGAGCAAGTATGTGATATGATAAAGTACAGAATAAGGTAGCATAAGAAGGTAATTTGTTCTATTTATTGTGATTGTTTTATGGTACACATCTTTGGTTAGGTGTTTGCTATCCCTGTATTGTTCTCCCATCTTTGCTGTTGGGGTTGTTATCCGCCTTCTATGCATATACCTCATTCTTTACTAGGTGGCCACTGTCTTTAATTAGGTGTTCTGTGTTTACAGTGATGTTAAAGTGTTCCTACTCTTTGTGTTAAGAAGTGCTTTTGACATTCCTCTTGAACTTGTGATACTCAAGCTGAACCTGTGACTCTTATTATATATTTGCTACTGAAGTTGAAGAGACTTTGGTTAACAATATTAAGTATTTTAAAAGTGGTTGCATGTCTAATTATGTGTAGTCCATTACTTGTGTGCTATGCTAATAAAGGTATGTCAGTAGCTTCTAAACAGTGATTACACACATGATGCAGAAGTGTTTAGTTGTTATTGTGTGACTGATAATGTGGATGTTCCTGGGGTGGGCGAAAAACCATATGGTAAGTGTTTAAGTAATAGAATATTAAAAAATCTGATTTCAGTGACATTCGATTACTGATATTTAATGATATGTCACTGACTAGGCGCATATGGAAAATTCCCACCCGACCCCTCAATAGAGGCGATCATAAATATTGTCAGGAATGGGTATGAAGTGTGTTGTGATCAGTAACAGTGTCTGATTTACAGTTGTGAACATTGTTTACATGCGTTAGAATTACTTATATAACAAGTACAAAGAAATGGAATATTCTTACAGGAACAAAAAACATTTTTGCAATCGTTACATTGGCTTCTATGTTAACTCTTAACTAGTACGTTAAAAGAATGTGTATGGCATGCTGTTTTTTAATCAAAGATATGGTTAATGTAATGTAATCAGCATAGTGCTGTATTGTATGTTAAACATTCATTTGTACTTTAGTCTTATACTAATACTTTTAGTTGAACTATGAAAGTTGTTAGTATCAATCGCAAGGTGAATAAGAATGTAAATGTTATGTACAAGTAATTACAAAGTCATGGCAGAGTCAGTTAATAATATGATAAAATTGTTTGGTATTTACAGTTGCTTCATTAAACTTCTTGCATTATCAATAAAGGCTGTTATTTTCACATATGTACAGTATAAGTATTAGAAATAAAGGTGGGATAGTTCTACACTGTTGCATGGTGAATGAATGATGTTGTACTCTACATGTCAAGATCAAATAGAGAAAAACAAGTGGTGATAGACAACTTGTGACAGAGCGCACTGTTTGGTGAATGGGATAAGTGTTGCTCAGTAATTTACAATGATAACTTATAACTTTTCTTTAGCTGCAGAGAATAACAGTTTAAAACTGGTAGCAACTTCTTGCTATGTATGGGTTTCATACAGTAACAATAAAAGATATGTACAGAAGAGGAGATCAGTAAGGCCTCTGTTTTGAGATGTACAATCTTTGATAGACATGTAAGCATGGTTTCTCTAGTGACTGTGAATACTGTTGGTGCCGATTGAAGCCACTACAACAATTTCCATGTTGCCACTGATCCACACAAGATCTTAGATGTCATAGTGAATGAAATGTGTCTGGTAGTATAGCATTTTGTTGAAATGCTATGGTTTATTCATAGTCGTAGATTAGTAACAATTTTACTGATATACGACTGTTTCTGTCCCAAAGTAGTCATTTTAAAAATACAACATGTTCTGTCCTATTCTTCTGAAATATGAAGGTCATCATAATTCTTCAATATTAGAAGATATGCATTTTTTAAGTGTCATGGCAGTCTCTGTTTAAAACTGCTTGTAGAGTCATCACACTCTACCCATCCACTTCTGTACCTTAGTAAACAGGTGTAATGGCCAGAAGGCATGGATTGGCCATGGTGATATATTATACTGTGAGTGTCAAACACTGATTGGTTGAGGACTATTCTACCAGCTGTGTAATCTGTGATAGGAGTGTCAACTCTGAGCCCGTTGGAGTCAAACCTGTGCAAGATAAGCAACAGATATTGAGATGAACTCCTGAGATGTATGGACTGAGTGCATCTACCTCCACACCTTTCACAGGTATGATCACATTGAGAATTGGTGAATAGCTGTCAAAATTTGACACTTTTGGTTTGAGGGACAAAAAGACTAATCCATAGCATGTCTTCTGTGGTTTTACTCTGTGAATGGCCACATGAAAGGCATACATATTTGGTTACATATGATACTGTGAAGTAGTGCCGCATTGGGGTGCCGTCTTCATCCAGGTTGTTTATGACAGCCATCATAAACTCATTAGTGTCTTGCTGTATGTCAGCAGCAAATGTACTACATCCATTATATGTACCTAACACCTGTCGTAGTGGTGTTAGTGACTGTACATTGTTAGAGTGGTCAGAAGTAATGCTGACAATCTGCTTCAAAGCATTTGATAGGGTATTGTCTTTTGAAGCAGATATTGCCCGCACAAAGTGTGGCATGCGTAGAAAGACTTGCATAGCTGAGTTAGCATAGCAGTACTCTCTAGTGCTGTTTTCAAAGACTGGTACAGCAACTACACCAACTGATTTCTGACAAATTGCTGGCTGTGAATGTTTACTTGAAGTTGTGACCTTTGTTGAACTCTCTTTGAGTTGAATCACTTCTGGAAGCTTGTGGCTATTTGTTGATACCTGTAGATGTGACTGATATGTGAGACAGCCAGATGTGTAGGCAGTGGTATTAAAGACATTTGTGGCTGATGTAGAGTACGTAATCTGTTGTACTCAAGAATACATCGCTTGTCAGCTCGTATTTTCTGAGGTGCTAGAGTTATAATGTGCAACCCAGAAAGGCTGCAGACACATGAAAGTGCCACGTAGCTCATGCCATCCTTGAAAATGTCTGTACCTATGTCCATCATTGCTGAATCCACACTCAAACCCTGGGATTTGTGAATGGATACAGCATATGCAACACATAATGGAAACTGTTTCCTGTTTACATAGATATCCTTACATACCTGAAATTTTACAGAGGTCCATTCTATGTGTACAGACTGTTCCATGTTGTCAAAGTGAACTACAAGCATCTCGATATACAGTATGTCTTCTGGACATTGTAGACAAAGTCAGTGATGTTTCCCAAGGCACCGTTTACCATGCCTCGTTCTACATCTAGATTATGTCGCAGCATGATACGTGCATTCTTACAAAGTGTGAGAACAGCTTCTAGGCCAGCTGTGCATGAAACATCTGACTTGAGTTCTCTGAGTCGTTCAGTCGTCTTTGCTACTAGGTTGCGGCTAAGAATGACACCATCAACTGTATCGACAGCATGCAGAGTTAGAATCTCTTGGTTTTCTCTCTGCAGCATTAGATTATTGAACCCAGTGCATTTTTAGTCATGGCATAAGACACACTACTATGTCCCTGTAGAAGTACACATCGCTGAAGACATTACATGCTGTTTCTATGGATGGTAGTATCTACTGTGATTCTATGATTGTTTAACATACAAACATGTTCTGGTGATAGAGAACTATCCGACTTCATCTAAAAGTGATTTGTAAGCCAGATCACCACTTTGGCGCATGATCTCAGACAACTCAACATAGGTAAATAATTCCCATATGTTATACCCTGCAATGCAGCTGAGGATATTCTTAGCTTTCTTGGCAGTTAGAGTTGTAAGTACATGCTCTGCATTGACTGGTGCAAGCTGTAAAAGGTATCCCAACACAACAATACTTTTGCCACCAAATAGCACTCCATCGTCAGTACCTAAGATCTCCTCTAGACATAGATAAATACAGGCAAGCATGACATTAGAGACCATGCTGATTTCATCAATGATCAGTAACTTCATCTTTGTGAACATGGAACGGAGCTGAGATGCAACGTCAAATGATAGTTTACGATACTCTCCAGTTTTGCCATGTTCCACTGGCGACATAAAGAGACGGTGTAATGTAACTCCACCAATGTTGTATACAGCTAGTCCTGTGGGAGCAGTAACAGCAAAAGACATTGATGACCCTGTCAGGCTCCGTATTTCAGCAGTGATGGCTTCAATAAGGAAACTCTTTCCTGTGCCAGCTGAACAGCTAACAAAGATCAGTAGTGGCTTATAGTCACGACAGTCACATTGTTTGTTTTCATGTTGTAGCACATGTCAGACAGCTTCAACTACTTGAGAGTGAACTGTATGCTGCTGCTGATTTAGTCTTTCTCTCCAAGTCAGGTGGGTTGACAGTGGAGTGTGTTCCATGTTCCCATGGCTGTCTCAATTTCTGACATTAACACTTCTGGGGCATTTAAGAGCAGAGGTTCACCTAGAACAGCTTGTCCTTCTGGATCAAGGTTGTCTTGTGAACTAACAGGAGTGTCTTCCTGAAGCTGCTTCTCTGCCTTCTCAAGCTGTTCTTTCTCAGCCTCTAGTCTCTGTATGTATGTCTCTGAGAATTCAGTTTTGAAAGTCTCGTAAATGCGATTGAATTCTTCCTCGAATGTATCACAGTCACCTTTTAATTCAGACTCAGTCTTCCAGGGTCTAAATAGGAATAGGAGAGCAAAGTAGTAGTGTTCTCTGCTGTCTGATGTGCCTAGATGCAATTTACAGTGATCTATGAGCCATGGTTTATGTCTCTTTATGAGACAGCCATCCACTCCATTAACTTTGTAAATCTGGAGTGTTGAGTCAGGTGATAAATCTGCCTTGTAGTCATACCACTTAGCCACCTGAAAGAGACACATATCATCCATCTCGTCATGTCTACGGGGGTAGTATGTGTCTATCAGGTTATTCTTCAAGATATGTTTTGAAGAAGGTCTATTGGCAGCGAGCTCTTCAATTTCAGCATGAGGAATCAGTACATGTTTGTTTTTCTCTCTGTAGTTCACGCTGAGAAACCAGACAGTGTCAGACTTCCCATACAGATGTGTACCCATTAAACAGTCACTAGCTTCATAAGCTCCATATTCTCTGTGTGAAAGAGTTTTCAAGCCCACTGACCAGAGCTGAGATGTCAGGCTTCTGCTTGAACTGGCAATATCTTCCCAAAGATCTTGTAAGCTAGTCTGCTCATGTTTGGTTATGTATGAAGTGACATAGCGCACTCAGAGCTAATGAGTTATCAACCACAAACTGAACATCTATGTTTGCTTACCACATTAGGAGAAAATTAAGTTGTAGTCATTTATGTGCACCTCTTTCATCTCTGGGTAACTCATGATGCCTGTTCATTGATTTTGCCTTCAAGTGGTGTCTCATTGCTGAGAAAAGGTCATTCATGGTACCAACCCCGACACAACTCGTTTAGGAAATCCAAAGACATAGTACCGTACCAACTAGATTTGTTCTTTACTACTCACCGGCAGTATTTTGTACAACATGGTCACTGGAACTTTGAACCAACTTCCATAGTGTAGACTTTTCATACTTGTCTGGAATGTGACAAGTGATATATTCTTGATGAATGCTAGCACTGCTGTCTTCCTGTTCACCCATGCATGGTGCATCCTTGATCCACAATAACATATGGATATTTGGGGCACCCCGTGCTTGATATTCCATCCTCCAAAAGTAATGTTCCACAATACTAAGAGGTGGATTGTCTTTGACAAGATGAAAGTCAGAATGTCATGGAACTGCTTGTGAAAAAGTCTTGTGACAGACACAGGATCAAGTGAACACATTTCTCCGACAGTCACTGATGAGATGCCGTCAACATCAGAATTTTCCCACTTCAAAAGTTCAATGAGCTCGTCCCAGGCATATTCAGCACAACTAAGTGTGACAAACCATGTGGCTGCACCATACTCACATAGCATTGTCATCACTTCAGAGTGTCTGCTATACCAGTATTCTTTGGTACCTCGAAGACTTGAAAGTATAGAAGATAGATTTACTTGCACATTATCATCTTTCTGCTTTAATCTCTCTAGGAATTGAGCAGCTGTAATTCCATCTAGTGAACTTGTGAGATGAATAGTATGTGCAATGGAGCAGAACAGAATGCTAAGTTCACTCTCCAGAAGAGTTGAAACAGGTACTGTATATTACATCTGAATTTTCCATCTTTACTAGCTACACAGCTAGTGTGGTAGTCAGCACAATGTGCATGCACTTCTCTTTCATCTAGGCATCCACCAACCCTTTTGAAATAGATCTGGGAAACAGTGCTTCTAGTGTTGCCTCCCAAATGCTGACAGGCTCACCTTCCACTTGCTTCATTTGATAGAGATCAATGTTGTTCCTACTGGATCTCTACCATGTAGTGGGTGAATTGTGTACTGTTCTATACATTGTCACTTGTCATCCACTGACCTTTTCAATAATTGGTTTAGTTTTTCTAATAGATCATGTTGGACTGAGAGACTGGTCATCTGATCTATGTCAAGGTCTCTATAAAAGGATTGTTTCTTTAAATAAGCAAGAGCAAGCTTCACCTTTTCACAGTGACAACATCTTGCCAGATGACCTTGGCCTTTGTTGAACACCATTTACAAGAATCACCAAACTATTTTCTGTTGAGATTGCTTGCACATTTTCCTGTAGAGGAAGTGAGATACATCACAGAACCCTTTAGAGATCTAACAAGCTCTTTCTGTGGAATGTTCTGTGTCTTTGTGTTCAGATAGAATGGTTTGAATGGTTTCATTGTCTGAATTAGAATCGTTCAAACATATTCAATGTTGAAATCTCAGTTGGTGTAACATGTGCCTCCATATTATACAGCAGTGACATTGGTGGCAAAATGTTGAGACTTCAGTTTGGAGAAACAGTGTTGTACATAGAATGGTGTGTTTTAAGTGAAAGTCGATTTCAACAGCAAAATTGCTGAGAGACGGAACCACACGTCATTGTATGGGTGACAAGGTTTCTAGGTTGACTGACAACTGTTTGTTTTGTGTAGCACAAACGGTCGCATGACACACATACAGAGAGTCAAACTTCTGAGACTTTGCCAGCTCAAACTTAACTATTTCTCTGCACTGTCTCAGTATGTCAGTTTCTAAAGACTGAAACAGATGTTTCTGCAGAAGTGTTAAACTGAAAAATTGTTGTGTCTGGTACAGAAGTTACATGTTGCAGTTGTTTGAGAAATGTGATGGCACCCTGCATGTCACCTGACTGCAACAAGTCATTTAAAAAAGTGCTGATGTACAGCTCATTGTACTTCATATACTCTGTATCAAAGTTTACATGCCTGTTTGATGCACTCCAAGCATCTGCATGTTGTGAAAAATACTATCACAAACACCACTATCGATGCATGCTAGTGAGTGACCCATGAGTCCAGTATGTGGACAAATTTCACAATGGTCAGTTGTATTAAACAGTTTATATCTGTCTTTAACGTCTGTTATCACAAATAGGTTGACAAACTGTTCTACTTTTCTCAATGACGATTGCCCTACGGTTGCAGGTATCATCACATGCCCATACTAGACAGTGCTGCTTTATTGGAGACTGTGGTTGAATCGCAGTCATCATCTGTATCCATTGCATTGTCATCACAGATCACTGAGGACATTTACTAGTTTGCGTACTCATCAATGTTGAACTTGTGTTCCTTTTGTGGGAATAACAAGATTCTTCCCAGAAATATACCTCTGAGTGCTGTGTAAAACTCAGTGACCTGTGAAAACATCACAGAAGTTAGGACTGTCAAAAAGGATACTGTTGTAGCCTTTTTAATGCCATACACAACTTTGCTGAATTGTTCAAGCACATGAGACATCTTACGCCACAAGAAATTGCAGGACAAACACTGCTCTGTTGACAAAAGTGCGCACTTTGAGACACAATTTCATCAAAGACAGATGACTCTTTGTCTTTTTGCGTATGTCTCATCACAGCAGCGATAAGTCTGTCAATCTTGGCTTTACTTGCTAGTGATCGAAATACTTTTTGCTTTCTCAGTTACAAATCACCAGGTGTGAGTCTATGGCATTGTTTGGAAGGTTAGTTGATGGTTGCAGTCACAATAGTTGTGTTTCGTCCGAGAGATCTGCACAGCTGTTGTAGAGGTAAGCATTTTTACTCACTCTTGAGAGAAGTATTTGCTTTGCTGTACAGTGAGTTGCTGTAGGGCTCACTGTTGCAATAGAGGTCTGTCTCTATTCATTTTGTGATGTGACATTTGTGTTTTGTTTATCACCCTTATACAACAATGCAATACTATTATACCTGTTTCGTTTCCCTATACATCTACGTCTGTATTTAGTTGGCATGTTCTGCATAATGGTTCACAGTGGCAGTCCAGCAATCTTACAGAAGTATCAGGCACCTGTATGAAAGACAGAGAAAAGACAATGTTACTATAATACTCTGTGCATATCTTCTAACTGTGCATTGAGAGATCTGATTTAAGTATCACATCAATTTAAAAATCAAATGTTTTGCAATCTTTTTATCACATAAGTTATATACATAGGTACAGTTGTACTTCATTTCTGTCACATTGTCTTGCATGTCATTATCACTATAGAATCTACATTTTTTTGTATGATTTCCATGTTCGGTTATTAATAATTAGTATTAAGAAACATTTATATAGCTTATGCCTGGCACAGTTCTGTAACTTCAATAACTTTTATTGATGATCATTCTGTTAATTACTGACACATTCATAAGTCAACTTTGTACACTTAGCTCAAGTTACTGCATTATGAATATTAAAATGTTACTTTTCAGGTGCCATTTTAACCATTTTGCTATTACACAGCAGTCATTCTTAGCATGGTTACTGAGCTGTTTTGTATGTTGTTACCATACCACTGCTACAGGTGTTGTGTGAAACCACTGTTCAGAGCAGAGAATGCTACTGACAGTCACACTGCTTATGAGCAGAGGGTGTGAAAATGAGTCCATCCAAAAATTGGTAATGATATTCTGTACTATGACTCATTATGTGAGTGTACATATGAGCTTCATGACACACATTTGGCAGTTGATGTTTTGCAGTATTGCATATGAGCTTGGTTACATTGCATTTATATCCTCAAATGACTTAGTTGAACATTTTGTGCCAATGCTGCATGTAAATGACTGTTTGTGTTGTTGATTACCAAAGTGACAAGTTTGCAGTACTACAAGTCAGTTGCACGGTGTTGTCACAGTAGATATCCACCTTTTGTGGGTGTTTTTAAAAGCTACAATACTATGTGTCTCCTCGTCAGTACAGAGCAATGCAGATTTACCTGTGTTAGTATTGAAATTGGCTATTTTGCCATAAAGCATCAAATTGTGGCAAAATAGACAATTTGGAAAAATACTGTCGAATGCACGAAAGTGTCACAAATAGTAGTCCCGCATCGGATAGTGTTTGAAGTGTTACTTCGCGCGCTCGACAGCATGATGAAAAGTAATGTTGAAGTCAAAAGTGTCGCAAAAATTACTTTCATGCATTGAAATTATCGCAAAAGTACTGTCGTGCATTGACACTGTCTCAAATTACTTTCACGTTCAAAGTGTCACAAATTTAACAGTTGGGAGTGGCAAATGCATTCATTATCAAATCAGATCTGATTGCGTTTGACTGACAGCTTTCTACTAATGTAATGCAAGATTTGTCGTGCCATCTGAGACAACCAGTCAGAGACGGACAACACAGGAAAAGTCAGCAGCTGCCATCTTAGTGCCCAAACAAAAGCATCATTTCAAAACCTGTAAGTACAATGTATTTTATAAAACATTTTCTAGTATGATAAAAGTGTTGGAAAGATTTTAATACTATTAATCAAAATGTTTTTAGTGCTGTATTTGATAATGTTATTGTAGTAAGCAAACTTGCTGTATTATTTAGATAAAAGTGTTTAAAGTCAGATAGTAGTTGAGTACTAACTGTACAGATACAGCTGCAAATAGAGGGAGATAGGAAGCTGCACGTGACCCATAACAGAAGAGAGAACCAATCAGACATGCTTCTGTGGTTGTAATTGTTTAAAGCTGCCTATAAAAGGATGCATGTCTCCCACCGATTAATGTTTGCACATTTTAGCTAGAGCAGAAGTCTAGTAATAGTCAGTGCATGGTCTACATTGTTGATGAAGCCAGATCACTAGCCAATGATTTTTTTTATATGTGTGTTAATACAGGCCAGTGAAACTGGCTTGAAGTAGGAGGGAAAAATATCAGTTTTACTTTCACTACGACTAGACACACTGCGAGAGGTGAACACTGACTTTTTTGGTAGCTCTCTGTCAAGTTCTGAATGTAAAACTGAGAATGGCAAAAATTGCAAAGGACTTTGTGGATAGTTGGGAAGTATCGTGAGACGAGCATCTGAGTATGCTGTTCATAGCGATTTTGGAAGGACCTGCAGCTCCCAGATTGCTATGTGAAATGGTTTGGTAGGGGTGGAATGAGGTGGGAACACCTCATGCCAACCATGCACAGACTTTTGAGAACTCAGCCTCATCCTGACATACTGCTAATACATCTTGGAGGCAATGATTTGGGCACAAAACGCTGGGTAGATTTAGTAACAGAGGTAAAATTGGACCTTGCTTCTATTATGAGTATGTTGCCTGCCTGTATAATCATATTTTTGGATATTACAGAGTGTAGGTCTGGCAAGCAGAACAATATGTATCTGATTGAGCGAGACTCACAGAAAAGTGAACATACAAATATCTGCTTTTCTCCGACATGCATGGAATCTATACTACTTCACCCAGAAATTAAGTATTGTAATGACTGGCTATTCCTACCAGACAGTGTACATTTCTGCATGCTGGCAATTGCCATTTCCTGGGAGACCTTCAAGATGCAATCCTCAAAGTCCTCTAAGAATGTCAGACTGTTTTATCAAATATTAAAGTGCTAACAAAGGTTCTTTTCAGAACCAAAAAATCTTGGTCAAAAAATAGAACTGCTGCATACATCACTCACACACATGTAACACATGACCATGCATGCTGTGGAACAACTCTGGGCAAAGTGCAATTCTAATGCAACAGCTTGTTGTTAGTACAATATTTAACAGTACTGTGGTATGCTTAGCATTTTGAAATATTTCACTCTGTATGGTTCATTGTCACATATTATTCTGGCACTGCACAGTGTAAGTGAGCAGAGAGGAGTAGAGGAGTTCACAACACTGAAGTGCAGTGGTGGTACATTTAAATATTACACTATTTAGTACAATATATGCAAATGGAGCCATAATACATATGCAAGGTGTCAACACACCTATTTTCATATTATCATGGTGTCATTAGTATGCACTTGTCCTGTTTATCAGTAACTTGTTGCTGTATTGTGTGAGTCAGCACCTGTTGTCTAGTGATGCACCCCAGATATCTTTGTGGTAATGAATTTCAAAACTAGCTCTTGTTTTCGATAACAAAATACTGCTGGTAGTACAGTGGAGTGTTCCTTCACTTTATAATGATTTTAGTTTTTACAATTTATCCCTTGTGACCATGTTCACTATACTTGGTCACCTGATAGATGCAGTGGCAGATGCAGTACATCACAAGGGTATTTTATATCAGCAAGCTGAGAACTGTGAGAAGGGGTGGGGTGCGGTAGTGCACCATGGATATATTTTTTAAAGGCAAATCATAGTTGGTGAGGGAGGTGATGCCTACATACAGTAGTGCTGTGGCTTGGGTGCGCACTCCACACTTGGTTGCTACCATGTCGATCTGTATAATAATACAGCTCCACTGTGTTTGGCATTTTGTTTTTATTATTTGGAGTGGGCCTCAACAGTGTGCAGTGCAATTATGGGTTTGTTTGCAGATATTAGCGGTATGATGGCATCAATATTAGGATGTGTCAAGTGTGCATACAAGTGTTATTATGCCACATACAACCTCCGTTAAACAAAATTGTATAAAATGTTATGTGGTACAACAGTAGTTACTGATCATTGCATATGTTATATACTGACAGTGTTTTTGTGTCTGCCTGTAAATATTTCTTATAATAACTGCAGAATTGATAAGATACAGCGGTTTGTATTTTCTCTATGAAACTTAACAGAACACAAAGTTAAACACGTCATAGAACATACCAGTAATGTAGTATTATTTTTGTATTTTTTGCATAGAACAATGAGGCTTTGGAGTTTAAGAGAGGTGTGCTTGCTGCTCGAGGCAGTTCAGGCATGTGGGAGTGCACGCATACTGATGTGTAGCACAAACAGGAAGTTTGACAGTATGTGGAGGCGCATACATACCTATTAGTATGAGATCATTAAAGTTAGAAATAAGACTGCACTTCAGTGCAAGCCAAATGGAAGCTGTTGCGGCAGCATTTTACCAGCTGAAGCAGAGAGGAAGGTACCGGATCAAGACACATGCTGGTACTACCTTGGCTATGAGATTTGGGAATGGCTGGAAAGCCAAATGCTGGGGAGCATCTTACATGCAGTAAGTAAAGTAACATTATTTTCACAAGAATGCTACTTTAATATTTAATACTATGCATACAAATGGAGACATCATGTATGCATGGTACAAATAAGTGATTACCATACCTTTATGGTATCATATTAATTTTGTTGTGACAATTCCCAGTGACCTGCAGCTGGTGATCTGTCACACTGTGCAAGCTACAGATTCATATTCACTGTTCTTTTTGTATGATGGCATCTGGACATCACATTGTGCACAGTCTAAAATAGAATGTTGCCATGGGCCTACCTCATGTCTCCTACACTGCTATTCAATGGCAGCTTTCTTCACCATACCCACTTAGTTAACTTATTTTCTTGGTGTTTCGGTGATCTGCAAACCCCTCAAGCACGATCTCAAACTGTCGGTAGTTGCACAGTGACAGTAATATGTGGTGTTGTAGTGGTGCCACCCTGCCAGAAATGTGGAGACCATGTTCCTGTTCACATACTAGGTACATCACTGGCAACAAGGTCAGCCCTCTTCTCCCAACCACAGCTGGCTGATGACTGTGTATGCCTGAGCACTACTGCAGTTTCTGGACAGCTGTGGTGGGGAGAGTAGGGCTGACCTGCTTGCCGGTGGTGCACCTACTATGTGTATTGATGGATGGACAGCGCACTTCAAGGTGTGGTGAGGACCAGAAAAACACCAGGTATTGCTGTAATTTTGGGGCTGCTGTGAGTCACGGATTCTGCTTAGGGGCTGAGGGGTACTGCAACAGCAGGGAAAAGAGAATTTCCCTGGCTACGGGTCGAAATCACATTGGGGTGGGGGTACCAGTGAATACCTGGGATATTCTGACATTAACATGGCAATGTCGCACCCGGGTTCGGGAATGGATAATGATCGCTGGAGACTTGACGAGTGGGTAAGTTGACAGCATCCCACGACTGCTCCCTACTCCGAGAAGCGTAACCAGGAAGCTGCGTACCCCTGGCGGAGGCCAGGGGTCAGCTGCAGCAAACCTGGATGTTGGGGAGGGCATGGTGAACTCGGCTATGCCTTGGCGTTCGTGGCACACCACGCCACCAGAAAAGTGGAAATACCAGCCTCCAGGTTCGCCGGATGATGGCTGCCCACTCTCACTGGTCCGAGGGTCCTGTGCCCTCCAACCCCACCTCAGCAGCACCCAGGGTCTGACACCTAGTACACTGGGGCCTGCCTCCCACCCCGGTGTCTTTCCCCTCGGAGGAGGGAGACCCACCCGGCAAAGGGATATGCCAGGCCACCCCTGGGTCGGCTGCAATGTGAGGTGAGGGGAGGGGGGACAGGACGAGGAGGCCACGAGTGGCAATGTGCAGCCAGAAGGAGTGGCAAACCCGGAGGCATGACCGGAGGGAAAAAAAAAAACATGGCAATGAAGGTTAAGGATTGCACTTGGGGGGTGGGGGACCAGTACAACAGCAGGGATATTCAGTAATTAAGGTGGCTACGTGGGTTGACTATCATGATTAGGGGGTGGGTGACTACTAGAAGAGCAGGGTAATTATTACAGTGATGTGGGTATAAGGATCGAGGATTGCACTTGGGGGTGCGGGGACCACACTACCATGGGAAACAAAGAATGTTATATGGTAGAGTGGGAGGTGGGAGTCATGGTCTGGAGTGTCAGCTATAGTACACTGCCAGGTAACTTGTCTGTATCAAGCACACAAGTGGGTGGGTGGGTTATGCAATCATACCTCCTGAGTGTTACTATTATTCAGGGTGGTGCCTGATTTAGGCTCCAAATGTTCTTGTGCCCATCATAGAATATCTACTACAGTTACAGAACAGTGGGGATTTATCTCAGACATTCACGTTAGAATTGACTGTTGCAGGCTGCTGCTGTTACTGAAACTGCTTCTTAACACAAATCTCTTTATTGTATTAGCATTCTGAGTGTATTATTCTTAAGCTGTGTCTGTTACTAGCACTGTTTGTCCTGATACTTTGAAGCCTTGTTCCTTCTGTTGTTGTTCCAGTAACATTACAGTTCTCTTAGTTTACTGTTACGGAGTCTAACAATCTCTATGTCTGATAGAGATTTTTTACTCTGGTGCTATTTTGGACCGATGTCATTCAGTCTGTGTGTCCTAATAAATAGTTTTCCTACACAATCATGTGGCTCTAGTACAGATTTATTAATAAGGTAACGTTAAATTACTTGTGTTGCAGACGGGAGGTATCTTCTCATGTCAAGTACCATACACTGTAAATGACAATGCTTGATGTACAGTTGATAACCATAGTGTAATCATCTCTTGTGGTTGCTAAGGTAACTGTAGACATCTTGAGCTGCACTGTTGAGGTTTACTGATGCCATAGGAAGCAGCCGAGGTTATTATACATTGGTTATCACTTACAAATCAGGGATTATGCTATATATCTTCAATTGTTGTCATATGCTAGTGTGTACTGAGTATACAGTGAATATTCAATGGAAGAACAATGGTTATCTTATAAGTAGCACTGTTGAAGTGATAAATATATAAGTTAAATTAATTAGTTGTTTAGTTATAATATTCCTAATAATACATTTGAAACTTATCATGGCTGTACCATAACTGCACAATACTTGATCAAGGGACATGTTAGGTAACAGAGAATGTCAATAATTTATAAAAAGCTTAACTAAACAACTGATTATTCGAATAATGACACAGTTACTAATTCTCCTTTTATGTTAATTCCACAGATCATCAGAGAGCCCCCAGCAGTTGCCAAGGTAGTCCCAGCGCAGACAGAAGCTGTGGAGGCTGTGGACTCTGACTCGAAAGCATTATCTTTGTGGAGTCAGACGGTAAGAATATACTTCTATTGATAATGTTGACTGCCTCCTATGAGTACTTGTTGTGTATGATATTAGTAAAACTCTTGAAACTGTGAGGAACAGAGAGTGAAAAGTTTTCTCTTGGTCTATAATGAGCACTGTCGAACTGACAAAGTTAGGCCACATCACAAACCATGGTAAGTTGAAAAGGAATTGTTCAGGGTAAACAGCTTCTCAATATAGCATGGTAATTACACATCATTATCTGCAATTGGAGTGTAGAAGAAACCTAGACCTGGAATAAGACAGCCTGAATATTGCAACAAGAAAGTTCAACCTACTACATGTAAAACCCTGCATACATATGACAAGCTAGGCACAGGCTCAGTATGTAAAGAATTAGTTGGCCAGGAAATGTGTAGTCCTAGTACTGCTGCAGGCAGCATTCTATGTGAAACTACATTATTTAAAACTCTTACATGTTAGTGAAACTGATTGTTTAGCACTAATGTGTTTGAGTGGGTTTACTGTGGAGGTAAACCATTAACCGCTGCAAACATGTTTCCTTAATATACAAGTTTGTCATATTCAAAAGTAACATGGAAATGAGCTTTCTTTGGTAGTCTTTGTGCAAATGTCAAAATTAGCATGTTATTGTGACTTCACTATCATGCTGTTTCCATAGGGTAATGCTGTACAACTGCACTAAATATGCAGAAACATCTTGTCAACACACAAAACAGTTAGGGGTTATATTATAAAGTTTTGAACACTGTAGTTTCACTTGTGTTATGCCTGCTGCTGTACTATTACAACACAGCTTACACACAGATGCTGCTTGTGGTGGTGTGTGCAACTGTTATACTGTTGTGTATGGTACACTACACAACAGGCAGTAGAGTACCAAGGTGGTAGTGGTGTGTCAGAACAGCACTGAGTATGGTGAGTAGGAGACTTGTGATGACAGCAGAATACACAGTGACAGCTTCATCTTGCAAGTGTTCACCAACAGTGCACATCACTGTTATGTTCTTGTGTGCCCCACATCTGGTGTAGCTGTGTAATGGCACGGTCACAGTGAGATATACATGTACAACTTTTGTGTGCAACATGCGCAACCCACTGATGCATCCCAGTGCAATATTCAAAAAGGTATTATGCAGTACACAAATTCTGATGCACCATACACATTATTAATGTATGTGACATAAGTTAAGGTGATTGTGTATGTACATACTCTGCACATCCCTGTATGCAGACCAGCATGTGGTAAGCATATTCAGGTGCAATCTCTATTTGCGTCACACACAGTAGAGTGAAATGAAAAAAGGAACAATGGCTGCTCAAACATAGGTGTGGTGCTGTATTGCACCATGCAACACAGTACCTGCTGGCTGTGAAAGCGATCTGAGCTCTGGTGCTATTGTGTGTCACCATTAAACCTTCCCTCCCCACATGCCAAATACCAGGCTATGGATCAATGTACATACCTGGTGGCCCAATCAACCTGGCCCAAGCAATTTTGGCTCTACTGATCTTAATATATCTCTCTGGTAGACTACTCCATAGTGTATCTCACACAATTCTGGTCATTTAATGATATATTTATAACATGGGTTGTACACTGCAGCCTTGCCAAAAGCAAATCATGTGCTTCATGGATTAATCAGCTCCCTAGTTGTGTAGTGGTTGCATCCAGCCCAATTGTGGTTAATATGCTCAAACAGTACTGTGGTGCATAGCAGTACCAGTCTAATGACCCAGACAGTCACAGCTAACACGCCACTACACGTCCCTGAGTGTTGGTCAGCAGTTCACTACCTCCAAACCACCTGGTTGACCACACACTGACACCATACAGTATGAGTGTAAATAAATTGGTTCACAGTGTGGGGCAATAGGCGTCTTGAATGTAGTGTAGTGTAGTAGACAGTCCCAATGTGTTAATGAAACTATTTATTAACATATTAGGACTGTGTAGTATACTACAGTGTATACGGTCAGTGGGCCATATTGTTCAGCTATTGGAGTACAGACACACTCTATGCTATCAGTCGTTGGCTGTGTAGCTGCTTTGCAGGTGGAGAGCTGGTCTCTACTGCTGACTGAGGGAAGGACAAGGTTATCATGTCACAGTGGAAGGGTGGGTAGAGGGGGTACTAGTATTGACCAGTATACTGGCTCATTATATTGACTGGAATCAGTGTGCATGCAGGTACTGGGCCAACAGACATCATGATTTATCCATTAAGGTAACAATTACGCAATGATAAGGGTCCAGTGTACTTCCAGGGTTAAGTATATCATGTTAGGTCTCCTGTTGGGCATGGGGTGGCAAAAGTGTCAAATTCTGTTGTACTGACCATGACGCAGCACCGTTGCATATTGCTATGTCAACTTTTTGGGCTCACCACAGTACTACTGCAGCACGGCTTGTACCACTGTCTGACAAAGTGTGAATATTCTGGTCATTTGGTGTAATGCAGTTTTAATATTATTACTTTTAAGATGTAATACACTGTGACATTTAGAATTGTTACATATAGTTGCATGACAGTATTACAGAATGTGATCTGTATGTAATAAAGTAAAAGTTTTGTTAGATATTGAAATATTTCAATTATGATAATTAAAGTTTTAATATTTTTTATAGTGTCCACAAAAGGTCTACTGGGACCAGTGGTGCAGGTGAAGCAGGAGGAGACTGGTACTGCAGAACGTAAGTATTACGTCAGAAGTATACAGTTGCTATGTTATGATAAGTACATTTTTAGAAGAAGTTACATTCTATAATAGAATGGGAATAGAAATGAAGTATAAATACTGTAATCTCATTGGCTACCTGGCACACCTCTCCCATTTTAAAGCTGCAATCACACTACAGGAAGAGCTGACAGGCACCTGTATCTGTAAAACCCATCTATGCACTGAATTTGCAAAACAAAAATGACATATTGAACCCCGCTAAGCTGCAGCTACTGCAGCACACAAATACTAACAGACTTGAGTTACAAAGGTTAAGCACTTCACAAACTAAGATGCCAGACAGCCTCTTCAGCCAGCTGTATCTGAAAATCAGTATGAAACCCATCTTGGTCCATATGTCTTTATATCTTTGTCACTTGCATACACACCTGCTTCACAAAGTAAAAAATATCAGTCATAAAAAAAAAGATGAATACCTCATTTGCATTAACAGAGAAAAAACTACAAAGAGCAGACTCCAAGAAATACAGCACAACACAATTATGCCTGCAATGTGGTCTCCATCACCTTTTCGTCATGTCAAGTGGCTCCTCACTCACAACCAGTACCGCAAAAAATGCACTGCTATTGAGAATCATGAAACAAAAGTGCTGATCCTTGGTAGCAGGGTGGTCTAGCAATTAGGGGAGTATTTTTTTGCAGTGCAACAGTAACCACACTGAAATTTGATAACATAAGGGGAAGAAATGTTTTGTTTATTATTTTGCATGTGCGCAAAAAAAGAGTTCATTGTATAATTGCAACATGCCGCTTGAGGATGTTGGTGATGCCAAGATTCACCCACACCTGGTGTGTTTTGGACACTGGCTCTGCCTCATGGCCAAAGAGCACCCCAGCCCATGGGTAAATGCTGGCATCACCAATACCCTCTTGTGGTATATTGCATAAGTATATGGTAAGTGAATGCACAATGATCGTAAGTTTTAGTATGTTGTTCATGATCAGTATTATCTAGGGTTAGACATCAGTATCTAGTCTGTGATGTGTACCACAAACTGGTAACGGCATATTAAAATTTGCAATGTTCAATTTGTGCCTGATGGATTGTTCATAGTAAAACAAGAGTAAGATTATGAGAGATACAGACTCTGTATATAATTCTAAGTAGTAGTAGTTAGAACATTTACTGTTGCTTTAAATTCTAATATGTTCTGAAGAAAAACAAAACAAACATGTTTTATTGTATTGATTGTTTGGATATTGTGTTACTTAATATGTATACAGGTCATGTCTTATTGAAAGACTTGGTGAAACAACTGAGAAGTCTGATTTTTAAATGATAAACATTAGTTGTAAGATACCATGTTTAAGATCAGTAGAAGATGTTCTTTAAATGTTTGTTGTAAACAGATACAGCACAAAGGTATTCTAACTTGTTGCTATGTGACAGAAATTATTGTAAGAACATTAACTAATATGTGTTGACTGACATTACAGTGCCAGCATATACAACACACTTGTAATATTAAGAACTTCTGTGCTAAAAACAGTACGTGTACATTGTGGTAGTTGCACAAGAGTTTAGAGTATAAAGCAGTTACACGTGTTCTATTCCTTACTGTGTCATACACAGTTATCAATCATTTATGAATCAATAATGTGACACAGAAGGTAATATATTATATAAATGTAGCAGATGCACTATTTCTGAAAGCTCACAGAAGTAATTTACTTATGATACATCACATGTGAGTGATATGATTTATAGACTAACAAGAGTCAATTTTAAGAATTACCAGTTTTATATATATATTCCTAGCAATAGAGATCTATGTCTACTTAAAAAATATGCAGGCAAAAAAAATAACATTATTAGATGAAACACAAGAGAGAAAGCTGAATATTTTCAATGGCATATTAATGGATATTTTTTTGTGTCTTTACAGAACAAGAGCATGAAGAGACATGCACTGTCCACTGCTGCTGTGTCTGCAGGCTCGAGGAAAAAATGGATGCCATCAGAGCAGAAACTGCTGTGCTGCGGGAGGGACAAGAAAAATTGTTGTCCCTCTCTGCGGTGCAGCAGGCAACTATTAAGGTACTGCTTGAGCCTGTGGACACAGCAGCAGGTGGCAGTGTGACAAGTACCACACCTTCACCTGCACCACCAACAGCAAGCATTGCTGAGACAGAGTGACAGCCTCCACAGCTTGATTGGTATCTCCCCCTCCCGCATGCCTCAACAGCTTCCACTTTCATTGCTCCTCCACATACTGTCTAACTTTCAGCCTGGACTGTCTTGAGCAGCAGTATACCTCTCTTTGCATTGGACAGTCTCTCTTGTTAATAGTTTTCTTAAAAGTAAATAATAATTAAGTTTTCTTTCATATCTTCACAATAATTTTTTCCATTTTTCTTAAAAGAGTTTGGAGAATCTTACATTTTTGTATTTTTATTTTAGTTTTATAAGTATTTATTTTGTATGAAAGAAATATTTCAGATTTTGTATAAATGTTTAATATTTTACATAATTTCTTTTTATAAAAATATAATACGGTATTTTCTTAAAAACATTGGTTCAGTTTCATTTTGCTTTATGGGGAGCATCTGTGAAAATGTATCATTACAAACTATTGTTTTATAGATATTAAAACAAGGGTGTTACAGCTGATATTCTATATGTCAGTGAAAACTTAGTTACAGCCTTATGCTAATCTTTAACTTCAGATAGCTGTAGATGTTAGCAATATGCTGTTCAATATTTTTTCATTTTTTAAAACATGTTAAGATTATTATAACAATACATGAGTATGACACATTATGTTGATGGTGAGTTAGTAACTATGTAAGTAGATTTCACACTTGAGCACACATTGTGGCATAATACAATGCTACAAGGTCATAAGAAGAGCGTGAACAGAATTGTTAACCAATCATTATCATCAAATCAACAAACAGTGAAATTTCTTATGCAGTACAAGCTGAAAGACACATCAAAGTTCAACAAACTTAGATTCTGAAATACATACTATTTCTTATCACTTGTTTTCAGAAAGGTATCTTAACAAGTATATAGTTGTTTGAACACTATCTTAAAAGTTAAGGTAGTGAAGTTCAACATGAAAAAATATGGAGATCTGGAACTGTGTTTGAGACAAACATGCCAACAGATTCTATGTTGTATTACAGTAGTACCAGTTACTGCAAAATGAAAGAATGTGAAAGAGCAGGAAAACATAGTTTTGTGTGTGGTATTGCAATGCTAAGTACATGTAATGAAAAGCAGTAATAGTAATGCACAACTAGATAGATACCCAACAAAAAAATATTATGTGCTCATTCGACAATCCAAGTATTGATTTGTGTAACATTTCATCACTGTGGGTGTAAATGTTAGTTCTGTTTTTCTATAACACTTACCACTGATATGTCATACATGAAATCAAGTGGTAGGTTCACAGCAAAGGTGTGCACTACCACTACTGTACACATAATGCTAATTATTTGCTGGTAGTGTGGGCCATAAAGTATGTGCTTTGTGAGCAGTGCATTGATACACCTAATCACGTGGTGTGAGTGGAAGGGCAGAAGGGTATGCAGTAGCAGCACTGCATCCATGCAGGTAATCATGTAATGATAGTATATATCTTGAAGATCCTGTCCCCATAGCACTACATCTATATGACAAATCAGATGATGACACTGTATGGCCTGGTGGACCTATACTGGCAGCATAGTATACATACACCAAATAATATGATGAGATATGGCAGCCAAAGGGTCAGTAGTACCACCATTGTATTCATACAGTAAATGATGTGCTGGGATTGCAGGTTGTACTGATAAATTTCTATTTTCTAGTTAGACTTCTCATTCTCAAAAAGAAGGGAAATTCATGGCAAAAAAACTCCATTTAATGCATAAGTTAGGGTTGTTTCACAGCAACAAAAATGAGGAAATTCGGTGTTAGGGTTGAAAACCCTAACTCCGCATTAACCCCCCCAGCACCACACACACAGACACACACACACACACACACACATATGCAAGTAGAGGGGAGGACCAAGCAACGACCAATCACAGACAACCAGCAGCAGGAAACAAAATAAAAAAAGCAACTGTCTAAATGTACTGCAAGACATCCCCACCCACCTGACCAGGTACTGCATGCTCAGTGGAGATCCACAGCAAAACTGAGGCCATGTACACCAATGTACACATCCTGATTGCAGGTGCACATACGCACCACACTTAGGAGTTGCATGGCCTTACCTAACGATGCCCCACACCCACAACACCTGGTACTGCATGCTGACTGGACATCAACAATGCAACTCTTTGATTGCAGCTGTACAAAGGTTTGTACACTTATCAGTTAAGAGAAATAAAACAACTATGTAAATGTAGTAAAAGACACATCCATCATCAAGATATAAGAACTGTTGCATTTAAGTATGTGATGTGCATAGTAGTAGGTTTACTGCATCTGTTCACCAGAGATACACAACCTGATCTGGAGGTACGGGAAACCTATTGCCTGTCCAAGGCTGTTCAAGTCCCAACAGCACTAACAGATATACAGTTTCAGTGATGTAGCTGTACTGTTGATGTCCATGGACTTACTTTCACTTTGTTTGTATACTAAGAATGCAGTACCTGGTCTGTCTATCAGGGAGTGGAATTAGCTGGCTGAGGTCAAGCTACTTCTAAATGTGATAACATGAGTTTATCTACACTGATGAAGGTGTATCACAGATGTCCATAGGTTCACTTTTGCTGTGGCTGTCTACTGAGGATGTACTACCTGGTAAAGACAATGGCATTGTCTGTCTGACGCCTCACAAATCCAAATTCTGGTAACTTGACTTCCCTTGCAATGAGTGTGGTTTACCATTAATCTCCACAGCCTCAGTTTTTTGTCAGTTGGTCTCCACTCACGTTGTAGTACCTGGTCTTTGGGTTTGGCAGACAATTACGTGGCTGATGCCACACAAGTGATAACTATACTAATCGTACTACACCAGCAATCAGGTAGGTGTACTGTAGATATAAACAGACTTTCTTGTACTATAGCTTTCAGTCACAATGGAACAAGTGTTGTAGGAGGGGAGGAGTCATTCTCTACCACAGACTGTGTGACTAATTATTGTTCTAACCTTTGCAAGGCTGCAATCATGTAGTAACAGTGTTGATGTTCATGGGTTCATTTAACTGGGGTTCTCCAGTAAGTACGCTGTACCTGGTCTCAGTGGGTGGGGTGTTGCCTCGCGAAGGTCCTCCATTGCCTAACAGTGGGAGGCTGTGTGTATGTCAAATCAACCACACATACCATACCTATCCAACTACTTAGTTTAGCTATGCTCTATAGCCAGGGTGCAGTACCAGGTGTGGTGGGGTGTGGGGCATCGCTAGGTAAGGCCATGCAGCTCCTAAGTGTGGTACGTTGTGTGCACCTGCAATCAGGGATATGTACGTTTGGTGTACATGGCCTCAGTTTTGCTGTGGATCTCTAATTTCCTCGCTTTTGTTGCTGTGAAACAACCTTAACTGATGCATTAAATGGAGTTTTTTGCCATGAAAATATACATGCAGGTATATATATATAAATGAATACATACATGTTGCAAAAACGTTGTTAATGCTTCAGTTAGGGTCAAAGTAGGTCATATTAACGATCTATACAAAGTCAATACAACCTCCTCTTTCTGTTGTTGATACCTCTCTTATGCACTCCAGTATTGTACTAGTCCTCCCAACTGCCTTGTCCCACTGCCTGGCTACCTTTAGGTCATCCAATATGATTGACCCTACATCTCCATCATGCACGGTGGTTGTCAGTACCACTCAATCACTCCAATTTTATACCCTGCCCCTGGGTTTCTGTGCCCCAAGTGCATTACATTTCTTTCACATTGAACCCATCTGCCATACCCTTGATCTCTCCTTGAGTTTTTCAAGTCTTTGATCATCCTTTCCACACACCTCCAGAGTGTCCACCCTATTGCCAATTTTGGTGCCATCCACAAAGAGAATACCTTCCTTCCAGATCTTCTGAAATGTCACTTATAAAGACATCAAAGAGGACCAGTCCCAGCACTGATCCCTGAGGTCTCGCTGGGCACCATCCTTCCTCAGAAAGAACTCCATTTACCATCACCCTCTGCTCCTCAGCCCATAACCAATTTCTACACAGTTTATCACCTTGACCCGGTCCCAAGCTACCCAGCTCTTTGCTAGCCTCCTGTGTGGAATGTCCACCACTCCATCTTGATCTAATTCCTTCATCACCTAGTCAAAGAAATCTATCAGATTCATTTGAAATGACCTTCCCCCACCTGGGAATCCATGCTACCTTGGGTCTTGTAACCCATTGATTCAAGATATTACACAATCCTTTCCTGCAGCAGTGACTCCATTAACTTTCCACCACCGATATAAGGCTGACTGGCCTATAAATGCCAGACTTTTCCCTGCTACCAGTTTTTTTTTTAAGTGGGACTACATCTGACCTCCTCCAGTCCTCCAGAAACACTCCTGTTTCTAATGAGCTGTTGAACAGAACTGTCAGACATGCAACCAGTGCCTCCCTGAACTCCCTCAATACTCTTGGATGCACCCCGTATGGCCCCATTGCTTTTTCCACTTTCAGATAAGAGACTCCCTTCAGGACAGTCTCCTCTGAAAATGGACTAGTTTCCACCTCCCTCCCTCCTGCTAATGTTCCTGTTACTCTTTTGTGGCACCGCCCCTTCTTCTTCCTCTGTGAATACCAAACAAAAGTATTTGTTCAGGATGCCTGCCTTTTTCTGGTTCCTCCCTACCCAGTCCCCCCTTCTCTTTTTAACCTTATGATTCCACCCCTGATCTTCTCTTTTCACTTACATACCTAAAAAATGTCTTACCCTCTTCATCATCTCCTGGGCTATTCTCTCTTCATTTTGATCTTTTGCACTCCTTACTGCTCACCCCACTTCCCTCTGTTTCCCATGATACACCTCCCTATTCTCCTTCGTCTGAATCTCTTTATACCTTCTGAATTATATTATTTTAGCCTTTACCTGCTCCACCACCTCCTTCATGAATCATAGCAGTCTCTTTTCCTCTTGCTTTTAACGTAGAAACATAGAATGTGACAGCAGATAAGGGCTGCCAGACTCACCCAGTATGCCCATTGTATTTTTTTATTATGCTACAGACCTCACTTGATCTATGGCACCATCTCTCCCCTCCCTTCCCATCCATTCCTCTCCACTGCAGTTCCCTCTCTTCCTTATCCTACATTTCCTTTTGTGTCTGCACTAGGCATTTTTGAACTCCTCCACTGTTGTTACTTACTAGTTCTGCCAGAAGGCTGTTCCAGGGATCCACTAGCCTTTCTGTGAAGAAGTATTCCTTTCATCCTCCTGAAATTACTCCCTCCAGCTTCATAGCATTCCTCCATGTTCTAGAGACCCTTTTCTCAGAAAAATAATCTCCTCTCTGTCAATGTGTTCGGCATTCACAGGTGCTGTGCTTGTAGACTTGAGGAATGTGTGAATCTACAGTGTGTTAGCGTGCTTAATCAGCTCATTGAAAAAAAGCAAAAGTGCCAATTTTTAGGCTACAAGAGTACACAGGCCCAGTGACCACCAATAGCTCTTCTGCCAGGGCCAATTTAAATTTAGAAGCTCAGTCTAGCCCTGGACCTCCAAAGTATCCCCTATCCATGACTATCTAAGAATTATTGCAAGGCCTGAACTCTGGTATTTCAGGTTATCAGTTTCAGTGGCTCAATAGGTAGCATGCTTGTCTCTGTGGTTAGAAAATACATGATTGTGGGTTCTAGTCCACATGATGCATTTTGTGTAATACCCATAACTGACACAGTAGTGCAGCATAAGGGGATGCTGCATCGGTGAGGTGCTATCCTTCAGGTGAGATGTTAAACTGAGTTTCCTTCTGCCAATCTCTGGTCACTGTCCAGGTGGAAGTAAAAGATCAATAGCACTTATCAAAGAAGCATGGGGTATTTCCCTGGTGTTATGGCCAACATTCCCTCTTTTAATAAAACAATTACATTGCAGCCCACCCCCGAGGATGCACCTAGAAACAAGCTATCATAGGTCAGTGTGACTTTCCAGGTGAACAGTTACAAATAAGTGACTAAATAAATAAATGTTCTCAGGATTCTGGTGGTAAGTTACATGATCTGTATCTTTCTCCTCTCACACCATACCTTTAATAGTAACAGAAGTCAGCACTCACTCTTTTGGATGTTCACCAACAAAATGGCCATTTATTGAACTCCTAGATTTTGCATCTGCTGCACCACAGCATCACTGGCCTATCTGACCCACTTAGGCATTGCAGGGCAACCCCCCAGGTTCATGTATAACACCAGTCTACTGCATTCCCTCCTTGTAGAGATAACTTCACATATTCTGGGTATAGACTGCTCCTTCTCCTTGCTGTTCTACTGTCTCAGGTGTGGAACTTCCACAGTCTCTTTCTTGTTGGCTGGATAATATCCCCTTTGAGGAAAAGATCCTCAGGGCAAGCCTGCCTTCTTTAATTCCTCATCTCCTCTACTTCTGTACTTTGTATTAAGGTGCCATCCTTCTGGTGAAAAGAAACATAGACAGATTGGATGTGATGGCAGATAAGAGCCATGTGGCCCACACAGTATGCCCATTGTATATTGTTTTTTAATTAATGTTGTAGACCACACTTGAAATATGACACCATCTCTACCCTCCTATTCCCCTCATTTCCACTCCTGTGGTGTCCCCCACTTCCATACCCCTATAATTCCTTTGTGTCTGCCCCAGACACTTTTAAACCTCTTTACTAATTTTGCTTCTTACTATCTCCAATGGAAGGCTGTTCCATGGGTCCACCACCTTTCTGTGAAGAAGTATTTCCTCATCCCTCTTGAAATTACCCCATTCCAGCATCATAGCATGCCTTCTTGTTCTAGAGCTACTTTTCTCTGAAAATACTCCCATCCTGTACCTTATTTATGCCCTTAGGTATTTAAAGGTCTGTATCATATCCACCCTCTCCCTCTCCTCCAAGGTGTACGTTTAGCTCCCTTAGCCTCTCACCATAGGGGTTATGATGCAGACCCTGCACTATTTTGGTGCCCTCTGCTGTACCGCCCACTCTGTCTATATCCTTCCTGAGGTGTGGTCTCCAGAACTGGACACAGTATTCAAGATGCAGTCTCACCAGCAATCCATACAGGGGCAGCACTACTTCCCTCTTCAAACTTGTGATACCCTTTCCTATTCAGTCCATCATTTCACATGCCTTACCAATTACTTTGTCACACTGCCTGGCCACCTTTAGGTCATCTGATATGATTGCACCCAGATCTCTTTCCTGCTTTGTCTCCATCAATATCGTTCCCCATATTTTGTACTCTGTTGCTGGGTTATTACGGCCCAAGTGCATTATCTTGCTTATTTACTTGACACAGAGATTTGTAGTCTTCCCAATGGACAATCTCAGCTTTGTTCACTGTTCCTCCACCCCTCCCAGGTCATACTGCCCTACCGGATCATCCTTGAGGTATTCAGACACTTTTTTTAAATCTGCCTCCTGAAGTCCAGGACCCTCACCCTTGTGTGGTTCAGTTCTGTAGCCATTGTTATATTGAACAACACTGTATGGTGATTGCTGTTCCCAGCTGGCCTCCTACCTTGATGTCTGCAGCACTAAGACTGTTAGTGAGTACCAAGTCCAGTATTGCCCCCATAAAGTGTGTTCACTGACTAGTTGCCTGAGGAACACCCCTCCAGGAGTCCAGGATGTCCCTGCTTCTAGGTGAAGAAACAGCTAGGTGGTTCCGATCTACATCCAGAAGACTGAAGTCCTGCCAGCAGCACCTCCCTTTTTGACATCTTGCCAATGGCTTTTACCAGTACCTTATCTAATTCCTCCCTGTGCTGCAGGTCTGTTCACACAAGTGTGAATAGGGACTCCATTCCCCTTCTAGGGTGACCCACAGTACAACTGCTCCCCTTGTATTCCTGTATGTCTGTTGCTTTTATGCCTTCTCTCACATAAAGCACCCACCCCCTCCATTCCTTGCCATGCTGTCCCTTGTGAACAGAGTATAGCATGGCATGCCATGTTCCAGTCATGGTTTTCAGTTTACCATGACTTGGTAATGAGCACAATATCAAGGTCAGCCTCTGCCATTATGGCCTCTAGGTCTGGAATCTTATTTTCTAGACTAGCATTTGCACACATGGACTTTTACATTTTGCTACCACTCTGCTTGGTACCCCCTTCTTTCTTTTTTGCTTCTCTCCTTACCCCCTCTCTTTTTAATGCTTCTGTTCCCATGCCCCTATATTTCTACTGCCCTGTTCTTTTACTAATTTCCATCCTGGTGGATTCCATTCCCCTCAGGTTCTCCCTACTTTATACTTCAGCCTCTGGAGGGTCAGTTTCTGCCTCTCTGATTTCTTCCACCACCCCCCTCAGCTAATTTAAATGTTCATCTATGTAACATCTAAACCATCCACTGAGGACAGAGATTTCCTTCCCTGATAGATGCAGGCCATCACCCCTTTAATGGCTTGCATCTCTCCAGGTGGATCCCCAGTTTTCAATGGAGTTGAACCCCTCTTCTCTGCACCATGAGTTGAAGGTCTTGGTGCAGATCCTCTCCTCCCGTTATAGATGAGGCAGCACTTCAATGAAAACCACTGAGTGTGCTACCTGCCTAAGACCCTCCTAGCTCCTTAAACTCGTCCTGCACTATTCTAGACCCATCCCTTGGCAGGTAATTGGTCCACAGGTGGACAATGACATCCAGCTCTGCCTTCCTCCTCCTCCTGCTCCCTAGCAATCACCTAGATCTGCTTCTCATCCTCTGGGCCATGACGCTATATAGGCACCCAACCTCCATCTCCCTTTCCCATTCCCAGCCCTATCTCCTCCACAATCAATTTCCCATCCAAAGTTGATTCCTCCACCTCTGGGGTCCTCTTCCTCCATTCTTGATGTCTGTGCTCTGGAGAACCTCACATCCCCTTGGCCACTACCTCAGGTGCCATCTCCTTGCTGGCAGTCCCACCTCACAAAAGTGGCATAGAAATTGTGAAGTTATAACAGATGAGAGATGCCTCTGACCCATCACCCTACCCTTCCAGAGCCCATTGTAGTCCAGCCGCTCCTCCTTCCTGGCATCTTCTGCAGTAATAGTATCAGACTTGGTGACTCCTGGGTTGGGAAGAGGTCCCCCAAATCCTAGCCAACTCAGTTTTGAGCCTAGCATCCTCCTCCCTAAAGCACAGTCTCCAGACTTTCTCTGTGAAAACTGCTACCCTACAGCCACAGCATTGCACCACTCCCAGCAATCCCAGCATCTATAGTCCCTGTGTTATCAGGAAATACTTATATACCCTTACCCCTACATAACATTGCTAGCTTTCTTTTTATGTTTGTTTGTTGCTACAGCACTTGTTTCCCCCCTTACCTGGTATAAAATCGCCTTACACTGCTAATCTAGTTAGGGTGTTGATCCTATTCCCAGTTGTTTTTCTTTCTTTTTTTTTTCTTTTCCCTCTTAACAGATTAAATGGCTAGCAGATTATTTTCCATCAACTGAATGTTTCTGAAAAATCCATATGTGCCATTTATACATCATTTTCAGAGGGTATGAGGAGATCCTGCCCCTATTTAACTACTTATAGTTTTTTGCCTAATGCATATTATCATTCATCATATTAAAATAAATATCAAATATAATTCTATAGCTCGAGTTGTATCTAATTCAAAGCCAACTGGAAAGTGATCCACATTTCCTTAAATTGTTCCTTTTTTCTTTGTTTAATATAGCCCACTTGTTCCAAGGAAGACACATCCACCATCACATTAACCAATGAGTGAACAATCTGTGGTCCAGATCCCGCTATTTTTGTAAAATACATTTCTTGCCACTATTATAAAAAATTAGTAATTTATATTGATGAATGTCCCAGGTAATTTTATCTGGTAAAAAGCTAACATTTTTGACATTAGAGAGAAGAAAAAATCTTTTCTCTTAAATACTCCTTGTGCAAATTTCTCTATATCATGCCAAAAATTTGAAAGGCTAGGACAAGTGGCTAGTAAATGTATTAGAGTGCCTGTAGTATGAGAACATCTGGGACACTTATCTGTTATAGTTGGGTTTATTAGATGTAGTTTTTTTGGAGTAAAATAAACACGATGCGTGGTGTTCATTTGTATTTGTTGAAGCCTCACAGATGATATATTTTCTATATAGATTTTTATAATTTCTGCCAATTGTTCTTGTGAAATATGAATTCTTAAATCCCATTCCAATTTCTTCCTGACTCCTTCTATATTATGATTAAATGTTTCCTGACAGACACTGTTATCAATTTTTTACCCATTCTATTATCTTGAAGACTCTTAACCAATGTAGGTGATTCATTTAACCTCAAGTATGATTTATTTGTATTTATATAAGATCTAATTTGATTATAGAAGAAAATAGGTAGATCTTGTAGTTGAAATTTATTTTTTATCTGTTCAAATGTCCCTAAGGTATCCTCAATAATAATATCTCCTATTTGATTCAAGCCTCTATCTCTCCAGTATTTGGAAACTTGTAAAGGTACAGTAAAAGGAAGATTATAGTTTCCAAAAATTGGTGTATATTGAGTGATATCCTTACCCTTTTTTAATTTCGATTGTAAAAACTTCCAACTTTGATATGTAGTTTTTGTTGTAACTGCTGCTTTTAATTTTTTTATTGGAATACCCGAATATAACAACTGCATGAATGTGTCATAGGGATGTTCTTCTAATTCTATTTGTGCTGAAAGAAACTGTAATTTTCTTCATTTAACCAATGCCATATTTGAGTCAACTGAGCTGCTAAGTAGTATAATTAAAATCCAGCAATACTTGTCCTCCTTTCTCTTCGATAAAACTAGTGTTTTCCAAGAAATCCTTACACTAGCATATTTCCACAGAAAATTCATAACCATCTTTTTAAGTTTTGTAAAGAAATCTGTTGAAACCAGAATAGCCAGAACCCGAATGAAAAACAATAATTTTGGCAAAATTTGAATTTTAATTAAATTTGCCCTTCCAATCAATGTTAAGTATAATGAGTTCCAATTCATCAGATATTTTTGTATCTGATTTAAGAGAGGTTCATAATTTAGTTTATATAAATCTGTAATAGAGCAACTTATATTAACTCCTAAATATTTTATTATCTCAACTTGATTGATATTAAGAACCCCTAATGTGTCCGATAATGTGTGATTGTTATCTAAACTCAGCATAGCTGATTTTGTCCAATTAATTCTATATCCTGAATAAATTCCCAAATCTTTAGTTTCTTGAATAACATATCTTAAAGATACTTCTGGTTTGGTAAGATAAAGTATAATATCATCTGAGTGCAGTCCTATTTTTTCCTCTTGTGTTTTAAGCATAATACCTATAATGAATTTATTTTTTTCAGATTTTGATTGCTAATGGTTCCATAATAAGAGCAAAAATCAAAGGAGACAGGGGACATCCCTATCTTGTTCCCCTATGTAACTCAAACTTAGATGAAATCAAGTTATTAATCTTAATTTTTGCCGTTGGAGCTTCATATATAAGTTTTAACCATCCGCTGAGCTGTGCCCCGAGGCATATCTCCTGAACCGTGGTCATAATATATAGCCATTCCACTCTATCAAATGCTTTTCAGTATCTACTGCCACTAATATTGCATCAATCTGTGTGTTCAAATCTATAATATTCAATGCACGTCATATATTTTCTGTTAGGTTCGATCATAAATCCATTTTTCTCGTGAATTAAAGTAGGTGAGATATTCTCTATTCTCCTAACTATGATTTTAGTGAAGATTTTATAGTCCATATTCAGTAAGGAGCCTATATGAGGCACAGCTCAGCGGATCCTTATCTTTTTCAAAAAACTTGGATTATGGCTTCTTTAAAGATTCTGGAATTTTGTTTATTTCCAAAAGGAGTTAAACATTGGATGTAAAGGTTCCATAAATTGTTTTCTGAATTTTATATTTTCTACCCCTAAACCATTGGGTCCAAGTGCTTTTTGTTTTGCCAAACCTTCTATTGCCTCCCCTACTTCATTTAATGTCATAGGTAAATCCAGCATTTTTGTTATATATTCCAGTATTTTTGGAATTTCTGTCATATGTAAATATTGTTTAATCTGATCTTCAGTAACTATCAATTCTGACATATAAAGTCTCTTATAGAGATGTAAAAAACTTTACAATATTTCTTCTGGATTATTTTTAAGTAGCCCTTTTTCAGCTTTTATACTGTTTCTTGTATTCTTAATCTGTTCTTGCTTTGTTTGCCAGGAAAGCAATTTCAAAGGTTTGTTGGTATTGAAATAATAGTATGATCTAGCATTAAAGATTTGTTTTTCTGCTATTTCGTTAGATTTAAGGTTAAACCGATCTCTTTTAATCAAAAGTTGTTTGTATATCTCTGGATCCATATTTAAGCTATGTAACTGGGTTAAATGTTTTATATCCATTTCTAACTGCTTCAAATAATTAAATTGTAGCTTTCTTTGATATTTCATTCTTGCCATTAGATAACCTCTCAAATATACTTTATATGCTTCTCAAATATTAATAATAGTTGTATCCTGATTTAAATTATACAGAAAAAATTCTTCAGATAGGTTTATCAACCACTCTGTTTCCTTTAGATG
Source organism: Neoceratodus forsteri (assembly GCA_016271365.2). Classification (NCBI taxonomy): domain Eukaryota; kingdom Metazoa; phylum Chordata; order Ceratodontiformes; family Ceratodontidae; genus Neoceratodus; species Neoceratodus forsteri. The sequence goes on along the minus strand of CM028132.1, from coordinate 234,960,926 downwards.
CATTATCACAACATTATCCACTCTCCAAATTCTATGGGATGATTTAATTTGTTCCATTTGTATCATTAATATGCAGAGAGCATGGTCTGAAATAACTGTTGAAGAATATTGTACATCTTGTAATTTATAATATATTGATTTTGATATCAAAAAGAAATCAATGTGAGAATAAATTTGATGAGCATGGGAAAAAAAATATACTCTTATATCCCCATATCTCTCCGCCATGGATCCACCAATCCCATATCCATCTAAAGTTCTTAATTATCATTCTAGAAGGTAGCCAAGATCTATCTAAATTGGATGTTTTGTCTATCTGCTGTAAAGCAAAATTGAAATCTCCCCCCACCAAATATTGTGCTTCAAATGTTAATAAAGTCAGGAAAAAATCACCTATTCCCAGTTTTAGGCTTATCTTTAACTTTCTGCCCTTCCTAACTTCCCCTTTTTGGTAATTGTGTTCCCCATACCTGGTATAATTCAGCTTATACTGTTACTTTGGATAGGATGTTACTTCTAGTACCAGTTTAAGTCTACCTTTTACCTCCCTCCCAACAATGAATGTAGTATCAGAAATGAGCAGGTACTTTACCTTAGTCAACTGGCAGAGTCTCTTGCTTCCTCCTCCTGACCCTTGCTGACACCTAAGATGCCAGTCTTACACCTGTTCCACTCCTTCACTGTTTCACTCACTTGCTGGGACATGAATGTGTGTGGGAACACATTAGACGTGGTTGTCTTTTATCCTTTCTTTGTATCCCCCTTATGGCAGTACTTCTTAGAAACATAGACATTGATGGCAGAAGGAGACCACCAGGTCCATCTAGTCTACCCATTGTCTTTTAGCATAGCCTTGTAACTCCTTTGGGTTTGAGGGCTCCCTTGTATCTGTCCCAAGCATTCTTGAAACCCACCATTGTGCTTGCCCCACCACCTCTGCAGGCAGGCTGTTCCAGGCATCCATCACTCTTTCTGTGAAGAAATACTTCCTGGTGTTGGTGGAGAACTGCCCTCCTTGCAGCCTTAGATCATGTCCCCTGGTTCTGCTGCCCTTCTTAAATTGGAAGAGATTGTCTATCTGCACCTGGTTTATGCCTTTTATGTACTTGAATGTTTTGATCATGTCACCCATCTCTCTTCTCTGTTTAAGGGAATACATGTGCAGTTTTTTCAGTCTATCCCGTAGGACATCTCATGCAGTCCCTGAATCATTTTTGTTGCCCTTCTCTGCACTGTCTCCACTCGATCAATGTCCTTTTTGAGGTGGGGCCTCCAGAACTGGATGCTGTACTCCAGCTGAGGCCTAACCAGGGATCTGTACAGTGGCAAGATCACTTCCCTCTTCCTGCTTATGATTCCCCACCCACTGCACCCCAGCATAATGCTGGTCTTTAATGCTGCCTTCTCACACTGTTTACCCATCTTCAAGTTGTTTGAGATAATGATCCTCAAATAGCATTCCTGGATGGAGGAAGCTAGTATTTCACCTTCAAGGTAATATAACTTATTTGGATTTCTTTTTCCTATGTGCATGACTTTGCACTTTTTAGCGTTGAATCTCAACTGCCATTCTCCAGACCATTCTTCCAGTTTCTTGAGTTCTGCTTCCATCTTGTCCACTCCCTCTTGGATGTCGACCCTGTTGCATATTTTGGTATTATCTGCAAACAGACACACTTTTTCCTGTAGTGCATTAGCTAAGTCTGATTTAAAATATTGAAGAGCAGGGGCCACAGTACTGAACCCTTGGGCACACGCTGGTTACCCTACCTTCTGATGACGGCGCTCTGTTTACCTTCACTTTTTGAGTTCTGCCTGTAACCAGTTTTACGAATCTAACTTCATGGATCCAACACCTGTGTGGTTTAGCTTCTTTACCAGCCTTCTGTGTGTACCCTAGTGAAGGCCTTGTTAAAGTCTAAGTAGACCACATCTACCCCACCATCATGACTATAACATTTGTAACACAGTCAAGAAACTCAATCAGATTTGTCTGGCATGATCTACTTGCTAAGAAACTGTGCTGCTTGGGTCTCGATGGCTGCTAGCCTCCAGAATACCATGATCCTCTGTTTGAGTAGTGTCTCCATTAACTTCCCTACTATGGATGTGAGGCCTTACTGGACTGTATTTTTCAGAGTCCTTCCTGCTGCCCGATTTATGGAGGCGGGACCACAATTGCCCTTTTTCCAATCTTTGGGTACCTCCCCACTCTTTAGGGATTTATGTGAATAGTTTAGCCAGTGGGGCAGCCAACTCCAATCTCAGTTCTTCTAAGATCCTGGGGTGCATTTCCTCTGGTCTCATGGCCTTGTCAACTTGTAGTTTATTTAGTGCCTCCAGTACTTTGGTCTCTGTGAATGGGATAGTATCAACCCCCTGTCTAGGGGTGTTGTGTTTTGCCATTTCTGGGCCATAACCTGGTTCCTCTTCAGTAAATACCAAGCAGAAGTATGTGTTCAGGATTTCTGCTTTTTCTGGGTCATCTTCTGTTTTTTTTTCCCTTCCTGAGTTGTAATCTTGACTATACTCCCTTTTGCCTTCCTTCTTTCCTGGGTGTATCTAAAGAAGGATTTATTTCCTCGCTTTGCCCTCTCTGCTATACTTGCTTCTGTCTGCACTTTTGCCTGCCTTATTTTTTGCTGGCTTCTTTCATTTCTCCTTGTATGACACTCAGCCTTCTTCCTTGTTTGTTCACCTGGTATAGCTTGAACCTTCTGTTTTCTTTTCACTATTTTAGCCACTTCCTTTGAAAATCATAAGGGGTTTCATTTTCTTTTCACTTTGGTAACCTTCTGGTGCATTGGTCAGTGACTGTCTGGATTACTTTCTTATGTTTCCCCCATATGACATTGACCTTGTCCACTTGTAGACCAGTTACGTTGTTTCTTATATTGGTCCTCATTTGGTTGAAGTTCACCTTTTTAAAATCTAGTACTTTTACTTTTGAGTGGCATGTCTCCTCAGTTATGTTCACCTTGAAGTTAACCATGTGATGGTCACTGTTACCCATATGGCATCCCAAATCGAGTTCCTTCACTCTCTCAGTGTTTGTGAGGACCAGGTCAAGTATGGCATCTCCTCTTGTTGGTGTTTTTATCAGCTGACTTAGTCCTGCTCCCAGTAGTGCCAATAAGAAATCCCTGCTTCATGTTGTTGCTGCTGTTAGTGTACTCCAGTTTATATCTGGAAGGTGGAAGTCCCCCACCAGTATCACTTCTCCATTCTGAGTCATTTTGTGTATTTCTTCTATCAGGTCTTTGTGGCTTTTCTATCCTTGATTTGGAGGTCTGCAAATGATGTTGATCCTGAAGGTTTTTCCATTTCTTGTACCTATAGTAAGCCACATTGACTCGGTGTCCCCAGGATGACTCTGCACCTCTGTGGCTTTCATGTCTTCTTGACTGTAAATGGCTACTTCTCCCCTTCTTTGCCCCTGCCTATCCTTTCTGAACAGATTATACCCTGATATAGCCATGTCCCATTTGTGGTTTTCTGAGAATCATGTTTCTGTCACAGCGACAAAGTCCAATCTTTCTACTACCATGATGGCTGCGAGTTCGGGTAGTTTGGTTGCAAGACTTCTAGCTTTAGCAATCACCATATTTTCAGGAATGTGCACCCCCTTCGGCATGAGGCTGCACCCTCTTCTTGGACTGTGACAACTAGATGTTTGTGCCCGAGAGATTTTTGAGGTCGCCGTCTTGTTGCAGAATGCTAATCAAGACCTTTGTTGTCAAGATGCCTGGGTTCTACATTTCTGTTTCTGGGTGTGTATGTGCTCCCTTGGATTTACAAGGAATGGTGACAAGCCCTCCGATGATGGTGGTGTGAGCTGTCACCATAGCCTTCCAATCACGACTTCTCCCCTCTGCTATAACCTCAGTACCATCCCCCATTTTCTGTGTCTGCCCCTCCAGTACTTTACATGAGGTCCTTCCTTTTTTACCTATGGTCACTCCTTGCTCATGGCCATGCCTGTTTCCTTTAGTCTGATGTTGGGGGGTTCTCTTCCATTCACTGGTCCTCTTATCTTCATATCTTTCCACTGCATCCTCATTTAGGTCTTCTTCTCTGTGCTGGAGACCTCCCAGTTTAAACCCTCCAAGAAGACCTCCAACTTCTACCTTAGTGCTCTTGCTCCTTCTCTGATGAGATGCAGACCATCATGATTGAAGATATTCCTGTACCAGAAGGTCCCCCAGTCTCCAATGTAGTTCATCCCATTGTCTGCACACCAACCCTTGAGCCACTGTTTGAATTCCCTGATCTCTTCATTCCTGATCTTGTCCTCACGTCTGCCCTTCCTCCAAACTGGCAACACCTCTGAGATGGCCAGATGTAATGTGTACTCTTTTAGTCCCTCCCCTACGGTCTTCATGTCTGCCTTGGTTTCTTCCACAATCCTATTTCCTATGTCATTTGTCCCAAACTGGACAATGATTCCTATGAAATACTGATCTCTCCTCACCAGCCATCCTTTTCTGTCCTTACCTTTCCTTGCAGATGCTCCTAGCATGCACTTCACCATGGTTTCAGCTCCCTTTGCACTGATGCATTGTGCCTCCATTTCTCGCAACAGAGTCTCCCATGACCAGAATCTTCCTGTTGCTCTGTGTATTCTTCCTCTCCTTCCTTGTACCTCCTTCCTGCTTTCTTGTATCAGGTTTGTCCTGTTTGATTCTTCCTTTTTCCTCATCTGGTTTCTGTCACCTGGCTGGGGAGGGGGGATGAAACAGTTTTGCATCTGGATAGCATGTGGCTGGCAGTTCCCCATCTTAGCTCTAGGTGCCCTGCTGCCCCCTCTCACCACTCTCCATCCCTCAAGACCCATGGGCCTTTGAGGTAGTGGGTGGGTAAGGGGTGGTGGGCATCCTAAGCCAGTCTCCTCTGCAGCCATGTGATCTCTCTTGCCTGCAATAGCTCTCTCTCTGCAGTTCCACAACTGTCCTACAGAAGGGGCACCTCAGACTCCAGAGTGTCTGCCTTGCTACCAGCCCTCTACAGCTCTGGTAGTCTGGATGTCCATGTCTGTTTTCCTCTTGACTGTAGGTGTCACTGTTTCTCCCTTCACTGCATCTTCTCTATCCTCTCTCCTGTTCTCATTGGTGTCTTCCTTTGGAGCCCTGCAGAAGTGCACTTGGTCTTCTATAAATGTAAAAGAACCTGGGTGATTGGGAGGGTGAGAGGGTGGGTAATACTATTACTAACCCTTAGCAGTAGCTGTTAGCAGTTAAGTGATGGGAGGGAGATTTAGCTGATTCTCTCTTCCTCTCCAAAATGAGGTACTCTTAAAAGTAAATGCTAGCTCCCTTTGAGTTGCTAGCTTCCATCTCCAAAACTAGGTGCATTTAAAAGCAAATGGTTGTTCCCCTTTCAACTTCTAGCAGCTGCTTCTAAAAGCTGAAGCAAAAGTAAAGGCTAACTTTCTTTCCTTTCTTCTTCCTCTCCAAAATGAGGTACCCTTAAAATCAAATCCCTTTCAGTTGCTGACTTCCCTCTCCAAAATTAGATGTTTTTAAAAGTAAATGGCAGCTCCCTTTTAGCTGCTAACTACTGCTTCTAAAAGCTGAAGCAAAAGTAAGGGTTAGCTTCCTTTTAGCTGCTAGTTGCTGCTTTTAAAAGCTGACTCACAATAGCGCTGTGGCACAACTGACTCTGCTATTTACAGGTCACAGGCCCCTCCCTTTTAGCAGTAGCTATTAGCAGTTAAGTAATGGGAAGGGGGAGATTTAGCTGATTCCCCTCTTCCATTTCAAAATGAGGTACTCTTAAAATCAAATGCTAGCTCCCTCTTAGTTGCTAGCTGTCCTATCCAAAATGAGATGCTTTTAAGAGTAACTGGTAGCTCCCTTTCTGCTGCTATCTGCTGCTTCAAAAAGTTGAAGTCTTGTTGGACTGCTGAGTCCCTGATTGGTCCCCTGGCTGAAAAGTTACCCTGCCACAAGCAACCTATCAGACATATGACTCAGTCCCACCACCAATTATCAACTAGCTGAAGCCCAAGGCCAGTTATGACCCCTCCCCAAACTACAGTGCTAGACACAGTTTGTGGATATATGGATATCTCCCTTACCTACTCCATCTGAGTGAGGATATACAATATGTAGGTATCTCCCTTAACATCTTCATCTGGGTGAGGCAATACATTGGTATCTAACTCAGCTGTTCAATCTGGGTAATGATATAAGTGGATATCTCCCTTAGAAACATAGACTTTGATGGCAGATAAGGACCGCTAGGCCCATCTAGTCTGCCCATTTCCCTACCCACAGGACAGGCCGCAGATCCTAGTTAACCAACAGCCTATATCTTCCTGCCCCCCACAAGAATTGCCTTATGTCTGTCCTATGCATTCTTGAATTCTCCCACAGTTTTAGACCCCACAACTTCCTTAGGAAGGCTGTTCCATGCATCCACTACCCTCTGTGAAATAATATTTCTCACATTGCCCCTGAACCGTCCTCCTTCTATCTTTAAATTGTGTCCCCTTGTTCTTGCAAGTCTCTTTTTCTGAAAGATGCTACCCTCTTGGACTTTGTTGATTCCTTGAGGTACTTGAAAGTTTCTATCATGGCCCCTCTCCTTCTTTCCTCAAGGGTATACATATTAAGCTCCTTTAGTCTCTCCTCATATGGCTTTTGCAGACCCTGCACCATTTAGTTGCCCTCCTCTGGACTGCCTCTATCCTGTCTATGTCCTTGCGGAGATGGGGTCTCCAGAACTGGACACAGTATTCAGATGGGGTCTCACCAACTGTCTGTACAGAGGATAACAACTTCCTGTTTCTGCTGCTGATGCCTCTCCTATACATCCCAGTATACCCCCGGCCCTCCCTACTGCCTTCTCACATTGCTTGCTAACCTTAAGGTCATCTGATATGATTACCCCCAGGTTTCTTTCCTGTTTTGTTGTTGTTACTACCTCCCCATCCATTGTGTATTCTTCCCCTGGGTTCTTGTTTCCCAGGTGCATTATTTTGCACTTTTGTGCATTGAATCCTAGCTGCCATATATCTGACCATTCCTCCAACCTTGCCAAGTCCCTTTTCATCCTTTCCATGCCTCCTTGTATATCAACCCTGTTGCAGATCTTTGTGTCATCTGCAAAAAGGCATACTTTTCCTTCCAGTCCCTCTGCAATGTCACTGATGAAGACATTAAAAAGGACTGGACCCAATACTGAACCCTGCGGTACCCCACTGGTAACCGCCCTTTCTTCAGAGTGGACTCCATTTACAATTACCTTCTGTGTCCTGTTGTCCAGCCAATGTTTTACCCAGGCTACCACCCTGGGACCCACTCCCAGGCTGGTTAATTTGACTAATAATCTTTTGTGTGGGACTGTGTCAAATGCCTTGCTAAAGTCTAGGTAGGCCATGTCCACAGCCCTCCCTGGTCTACTACTTTGGTCACCCAGTCAAAGAAATCTATTAGATTCATCTGACATGACCTTCCCGCTGTGAACCCATGCTGCCTTGGATCCTGTGCTCCACTGACCTCTAGGTACTCAACTATTCTTTCCTTCAGAAGTGACTCCATCACTTTCCCTACCACAGAGGTCAGACTGACAGGTCTGTAGTTTCCTGCCTGTATCTTGGTCCCACTTTTGTGAAGGGGAATCACATCCGCCTTCCTCCAGTCCCTTATCTGCTCCTTCTACAGTAGATGAAGATATATGTGGCTATCTCCCTTAGGTTTTTCCATCTAAGTGAGGACATGCATGGGTATCTCCTTTGGCTGTTCAGTCTGGGTAAGGATATACAGTATGTGGGTATCTCCATTAGCTGTGCCATCTGGCTAAGAATAGACAGTGTGTAGGTATCTCTTAGCTGCTCCATCAGGGTGAGTATTTATTTATCAAATGCTTCACCAGGAAAAGCACACTGAACAACAAGTTACTCATCTCACGGTGCATCCTGCGGAGAAGGTATCATGGAAAACATACATACAGTCAGCATTAATGCGGTTATACATTGAAACATAATAGTGTGAACAGTGCAGAAGATATAAAAGTAATGAACAAAATAAGTGCAGCTTAAGGACAATATATACAATACAAATTTAAGGAACAGATCAAGTGTAACTTCGAGAATAAGCATTAACCTAGTTGATATTGATAACACTGAACCCACTAGAAGGGTGAGCAGAGAAGAGAAAGGTAACTGAGGTATCAGGGGTTAGAGTAGGGATAAGTATGGCATGGGAATAGGGATTAGCACAGTATGGATATAGAAGGGTTGAGTAGGAATAGTTATAGTGTTTTAATGTTTGAAAGAGTAAGAGGAGACAAGGGAGAAACAGGGGGATTAGGCACAGGTGCAATTTACTGAGAGGAAGTTATGTAGTGTGGAAGAGAGGGAGTGTGGAAAGGAAGAGTGGTGAATCTGGTGGGGGAGTGCATCCAAAGTTTAGGGAAGCAATGTGAGCAGGCCATCTGACCTGCAGGAGTCAACTTACAAGGGACTACCATTAAACAGGAGTCGTATAATCTAAGGGAATGGACAGGAGGTGGAAGGAAGGATAAAGAGGATGTAAGATGGGGTGGAGCATACCAAACCAAAATTTAAACACAAATTTAGCACAATGGAGGTTGCATCAATTTTCTAGTGAGGAAAAAGTCAGCTGGTAGAGATTGTAGTGATAGGTGAAGGAGATCTAGGTGAAGACACACAAGGAGTTAAAGAAAGGTGTCAATCTGGTTAAGGAGAGACATGGGAGCAGCACATAGACTACATCACAGTAGTTGAAGATAGATAATATCATCTTCTGGACAAGTTCATGCCTAGCCGGTAGCAGAGGCAGCTTCGATGCTTGTATAGTGTGCTGAGTTTGAGCTGCAGATTTTTCGGGAGTAGCGTCCACATGCCCAAGAAGTTGAGTTGGTCAAGCCAAACCCCAAGGTACCTGAAGGATGAAGTGTCCTCAAGGACTGTCCCATCAAGGGTATGGAAGGGAGGGAGGAGCAGAGCCTAGAGAGCCTCTGCCTAGTGTTAAATATCATTGAGACTGTTTTCTTGGCATAAAGGGAAAGTTGATGGGGTAAACCAGTGCTGAACTTTATTGAAGTCAAGCTGAAGTCTGGTTGCTACATTAGCAGGGGACTGGCCTGAGGTAAGATGATCATGTCATCAGCGTACATGTTAATTGAGGCTGTTGAGCAGACAGAGGTAGGTCATTTAGAAATAAGGAAAATAATATAGTGATCAACATGAACCTTGGGGGATGCCAGTGCTAATAGGGAGAGGCAGATGTATGTGGGTACCTTCCTTTGCAGCTCCATCTGGGTGAGGATGTATGTGGATATCAAATGATCAAGATATATGTTTATATGTCCCTTTGCAGCTCCATCTAGGTGAGGCTGTATGTTGATATCTCCTTCTGCAGCTCCAGCTAGGTGAGAACATATGTGGTTATCTCCCCTAGCTGCACCGTCTGTCTGAGGACTCATGTAGGTATCTTTCTTTTGATGCTTCATATGGGTAAGGATATAGAGTATGTGTGGGCATCTCCCTTGCAGCTCCATCTGGGTCAGGATATATGTGGGTATCTCCTTTGCAGCTCCATCTGGGTGATGCTATATGTGACTATGTCCCTTAGCTGCTCCATCTGGCTGATAATTTTTATGGATATCTTCCTTTGCTGTTCCATGTGGCTAAAGATATATAATATGTGGGTAAAAATACCAACAGTTAAATCTGGTTCAAGGTTAGATGGCATTCATCTGCATCCTCCTCCCCAGGTGCGTGCCTGAAAATAGGCAGAATTTGTCTAGTGCACTTGCCTGGTCAACAAAAACTAAATAAATGTCCCTTTGCAGCTCCATCTGGGTGATGACATATTTGGGAATCTCCCCTTGCAGGTCCATTTGGGTGAGGATATATGTGGATATCTATTAGTCAAAATATATCTGGGTATGTCCCTTTGCTGCTCCAGCTGGGTGAGGATATATATTGGTATCTCCCTTTGCAGTTCCATTAGGGTGAGGATATATATGGTTATCTTCCTTATCTGCTCCATCTGGTTGAGGATTTATGTGGGTATTTTACTTTGCAGTTTCATCTGGTTGAGGATTTATGAGGGTATCTCCCTTTGTTGCTCTATGTGTGCAAGGATATACAATGTGTGGGTATCTATCTTGGCTGCTCCACCTGTGTGAGGGCATATGTGGGTATCTCCCTTACTTGCTTTATCTTGGTGAGAAGATATGTGTGTACCTCCTTATCTGCTCCATGCTGAGGATTTATGTTGGTATCTCCCTTAGTAGCTCTGTATGGATGAGGATATAGACATAGACACATAAATACCTGGCCAAAGGACTGGTGCCAGGAAAAAGGTCATCACTTTATTAGAAAATGGCAGGATTTCTGGGAATGGGAGTTCTTTAAATTTGACAGCCTACACCTCTCAAAGGAGGGACCTGAGCACTAGGGCAAACATTTGATGTTCATCTTGGTCAGTTAAACTAGGATTTGGGGGTGGCACAGGCACCACCAACACAAAAAGGGTTACCAAATGCCCTCCCTATCACCAACTAGTTCAGCACAAGGATGCGTCAATCATACTTGGACTAAACATTGCACCAAACATTCTCAGACCAAACATTTCAACAAAATTACACAACCAAAACATACTAAAAATGCAAATGACCAAAACAGAAGGGATGGAAGGCAATGTGCATCAATGCTCGTAGTCTGCCAAACAAAATCCTGATCTCACAGCCATACTGGCTGATGCACAATTAGACTGGGTCGCTGTTACAGGAACATGGTTCACTGGAAACCACTCCTGGGTTGTCACCATCCCAGGGTATACATTATTCCAGAAAGATTGGGAGGGAAAGAAAGGAGGGATTGGCATTGTATGTCAGAGATGACATATGTGCAACAGTAATCCAGGGAAAACACAGTAAAGCAGAGGCCCTTTGGGTTACACTAGGAGCCTGGGACAAAGCCCCTATCTGGGTACGTGTCATATACAGACCCCCATTCCAGGAGGCTGACATAGACAAGGAGCTCTTGGAAACCATCTCAATGATGGTGGACAGGAGCAAGTTGTTGCTTGTGGGGGACTTCAATCTACTAGATATGGATTGGTCCTCATATACAGTATCCTGAGACCAGAGCAAAGAGTTCCTTTTTGCACTAGAGGGAGCAGGTTTGCATCAACTGGTGAATTCACCCACCAGAGACAAAGCAATATTGGATCTAGTGCTGACAAACAGCACAAGGGTCCCAGAAGCAGAGGTGGGAGCCAATCTAGGGACCTGTTATCACAGTTCAATCTGGTTTACTGTAAACAATATGGAGGAAAAGAGTCGCACCAAAATCAAGGTACTAGATTTCAGAAAAGCCAACTTCCCCAAAATAACTACTATATGATCACATCCATGCTGGAGGGAGGAATCACAGGAGATGTAGAGGACTGCTGGAATACTCTGATGGCTGCTCTGCATACAATAACAATTGTATGCACTAGGCAGATAAGCAAGTCAAAAAGAAGGAAAATACCTCTCTGGTTCTTTCATGAAGTAGCATCCCAAATCAGAGAGAAAAAAAGGCTTTTACTCAATTCAAGCAAACAAAACATGAAGTAGACATGGAAGAATACAAGAACAAATTAAAGGAGGCAGATAAAGCTATTAGAAGGACAAAAAGCACAGACGGAAGAGAAAATAGCACAGGGTGTTGAGTGAGACAAAATCTTCTATAGATACATAAGAGAAAAAAGAAAAACTAAAGGAGGAATAGTTCAACTAGCAAACAAGGAAGGTAAGATGGCAGAGAGTGATGAGGACAAAGCAGAAGTGCAACGAAGTTCTTTGCTCTGTCTTCACCATAGAAGACTGTGGCAAAGGTTCTACACAGAGCAGGACAAAGGAATATACCCCGGAAGCAGATATTAGCCCCTTCACAAGGGAGAGGGTCCTAAAAGAGCTTAATAAACTGAAAGTGGAAAAAGCCATGGGACCGGATGGCATACACCCTAGGATATTGAAGGAACTTCAAGAGGAACTGGCTGCACTGCTGGCTAAGCTCTTCAACAAGTCTCTAGACAGTGGGAAAATACCTCAGGAATGGGAACAGGCAACCTTTGTGCCCTTACATAAGAGCAGAAATAAGGAAGAAGCAGGAAATTACCCCCCTGCCAGTTTGACCTCAGTTGTGGGGAAAATGATAGCGTCACTACTAAAAGAGAGGATAGTGGCGTACCTAACAGTTACTGGAAAAATGGACCCAAAGCAATATGGCTTCACAGCAGGACACTCTTGTTAAACCATCTTGATTGACTTCTTCGACTGGGTCACCAGAACATTGAATCAGGGAGAGGTGGTGAACATTGTATACCTAGGTTTCAGCAAGGCCTTTGGCACCGTCCCTCACAGAAGGCTGACCAACAAGCTGGAACATACGGGAGTTGGCCAGAAGATGGTCTGCTGGATCAGTAACTGGCTGAATGATAGGACCCAGAGAGTACTAGTCAATGGATCATTGTCAAGGGAGGGTAGCGTGACCAGTGGCATCCCACAGGGTTTGGTACTGGGACGAATCTTATTTAACATATTTATAGCAGACATAGCAAATGACCCAGGGACTAGAAAAGGTATGGCACTCAGCTGTAATCAAGACACCTATTCCCTCCAGACCAGGGTGAGGGAGAGGATCCAACAAAAACTAGCCAGAACATTTCATACTTGACCACCACAGCAAGTTATGGATTGGGCTTGGGTGGGTGGGGCACAGAATGGCTGATTTACTATTTATCAATGGCAGTAGTTGACTAGGAGGTGGGTGTCATTCTAAGATACTTTTGGCTCCTGGCATGCTGCTAGGTGCTGGCTTTCACTTTCTTATCTGTGAGAAACTCTGTAGGAGGGATTGGTGGGTGGAAAAGTTTGGAATCAGGAAGTAGGATGACCAGGAGACTTGTTGTGCCATCTGTGGACAGAGAAGTCTTTTAGGCTATTTCTATCCCCATGGCAAACATAAATACTGAATATCTAGACCCCAAATAGAACATTCAGGCTAAAAATGTGGTATAAGGCAGTCACACACCCCTATTCTTTATGCCTTTTTGTTTTACTTCCCTTGGATGTGACTAGGTAATATATATTTAATTTATTATTATGTGCTTGTATATTGCCTTTACTACTTTCATGTACATCATTGTTGCTTGTATAATCTGATGTTTTCTGCACTTTTTGTTTACTGTACCCCGTGGTACCCCACAGGACACACCTGGACACCCTCCTTGTTTGTAAAGGTATTAGCACTCACTACAGTCTCTAACCACATCCATTCCTATTGCAAACATCTAGATCCCACTCCTGGATCCATGTCTTCCACATGATAGTATGAGGAGCTAAAGGTCTACCATCAGACAGACCCTGAAATTCCTTCTGTTTAAGAATGTAGGAACTGACTGGTAATGCACTTAAGAATCTTTCCCTGTGTGAGTAAATGTACACAAGAGGAATATGCACTTAGGGGTGTTGTTAAGCCGTAAAAAGTATAACTGTTTGTCACTGTGTTGAATATAACCTTGATAAAGTTGCACTAAGTCCTGCTTACTTAACATTAGCTGAACAATTTATCACTGGGCTCCAGGTTGGCAGTAGACCAATGTCCTGTAAATGTCTTTTCACAGTGATTCTCTTAGCCTTTATTTAGTTTATACACTAGATTCAGCTTAGAGATGTCGCCACTTCCAATGCGTCTTCCCTTGATAGGATAACATATTGAGCATTCCAAGTTAGCAGAGATCTGTCTCTGTAGTAACCTTCATCCAATCATCTTTATTTACTGTTTACTAAAACAGGCAGTCACATACGTCACCTGCATCACTTTCATCACACTTATCTGGTCTGCCTCACCACTGTCCCTTGTTCCTGAAATAGCTATAGTCCATGATAGTGTTTTTTTTTAATGTCTTTTCTTCCATTTATATTCCTGACTATTTCCTCTCCAGTCAATAGTCTTGTTAAGCTGACACTCTGAGTAATGCCCACTAATTACAATGGGAGGATAGGTGCCACTGCTTATTGCTTGGAGTTGGCAGGGCTATTCCTATACAAACCAACAAAATCCTAGTGCTTGCCCATTTCTGGCTCACTTGTACTGAAAAGCTTAATCTTTTGCATGCATCTCTCTCCTCTTCCAAAACAGCAGCTGCTTAGAGGAGTAACCATCCAGTCAGACATTTTAAAACCTAAAAATGCTCATAATTCTGTGACTTTAGCCAGGCACACAAACTCATAATGTAGTAATGCTAAGTTTGCTGAAGAGACCAAGTAAAAAAGTGAAGTTTGTTATATAGTGGAGTGTTAACTCAAATCACTTCTTACAGAATAGTAACAGAATCAGAACCCTGTGTTGTGGAATCTCAATGTATATGTATTTTTCTATGTGGTGTGCAGAATTTTACCATATGGAATTCTTGCAAGGAACATCCACAGAATATGGATTTTGCCCCATAGCAATGTCAAAGTCTGAGATCCTCAGAAAAAATACCCCACATCCAGTTTCTTTTCCAGTATACTATCATCAAGAGATTTATTCATTGGCAATTTCTGGGTCTCAGGATCTGGGTAATTTTATTGTAGATTGATTAAATGTAATGTTAGTGATCGTACATATCCTGATACCTAGAGGCTCCAGAACAAAGTAAGTTTTTTTTTCTTTGGAGTGTGAGCCACAATGGTTATGTTGTCCTTTTCTGACAGCAAGCCTGATTTTGTAATTTTTAATCTCAGCAGTAGCAGGTGTGTCAGATAATGAACTCATTGCCTCAGAGTTGTGAGCTGTTAGCTTTAAACCCAACTGTGATTAATTTTATTACTATATAAAAAGTGGATGCTCCAAAACCTTTTTGAGGGTGTTCTGATAACAGGAAGAAAGAAAACAGCTTCACCAAGTGTTGGGAGCTATACAGTCAAAACAGAAAAATTGAACAGTAGAGCAGTTGTTGGAGAACAGTGCCCATATGGCATGCCCTGGACACTGCCTTAGAATTTATGTAAGTAGTTCCTCTATAAGTAAAAAATACATTTCTGTGAGACCTTATATTAATAAAAAAAAACAGGTTTACATCCTGTTTGGTGACTGAGGGGCTTTCTTCTGTCATTCTATTTCTGCACAGGCAGGAATCAACTTTCATAGTGTGGACTTCCTGATGTGCATCTCCCCATTAGCAAAGCTTAGAGGCCAGGAGTTTGTGATGCCTTCCTGTGCAAACTGGCATTGAGGCATGCAGGGCAATGACTGGGATATGCATGTTTGGAGTGGTTCCCAACCAGCTACGTACAGTAGATCGGGTCTTTAGTTATCCTGCCAGGCACAGACCCTTCCCCACCATTGAAACTCCCAATCCCTGTTCTGACTCCTTTTCCACCAGTAACACTTGCACAACTGCTATTGAGTGGAACTGGCATAGTGAAAACTACACTACTTGATGGAAGAAACCATGCATATCCATCACCCATTGGTATCCCCCCTCCTCACCTTTACTGAGAAGCCTAGTGTCTCACTGCAAGCAAAGTTCAGTTATTTTTTACTCAAAGACAGAAAAAAAACAATAGATTTCTGAACCCTGTAACAGAAGCAGTCATTAAAAAATATATTTTCCAAATAAATCCTTCCCAACTCCCCCCACATCTTTCCCAATCTACTAAATTCACTTTTCCCCTATTCCTGCAGCAGGAAGCAAAATTAATTAAAGATGTACTTCTCTGCCCTACACCATCAGAACGCAGTAATAAAATATTTGTGAAATAAATCCTTCACCTTCCTAAATCTACTAACTTCACTCTATTCAGTTCCTGCTGTACATCCTGAAGCTGACAGTGTAGGCTCACACTGCACTCTATTCTACGGCATGGTGTCACTAACCTGACTGCCTCTGCATTTCTGACTTTCATTTGCATTTCTGCATTCCTATCAGTATCACTTTCAGTTTTTTGGGAGGGAGTACGTCTCCATTTTTACCCTTTCTCTATTTGCAGGACATGTGAGTCCCTACTGCCTTTTTCTCATGCCTTTCTCTGGGATCTCTTTTTCCGTATAGATTTTTATCGGCTTTTCTTCCCATTTTCTCCCTATCCCCAGGCCCTGGGAATGCACGCATGTGTGGATGGATGGATGGATGCACCACGCCCCAGGGTGCCCTCCTACTATACTGCAGCCCCCTCCATCCTATGCTACCTACCAGACCTCCACCTGGTAGGAGCAGAACTACAAGGTGGGATTACGATCACCTCGGAAGAGGAGAGCTGCCTTTTGGCTTCTCAATCCTGCTCCCCCATGTGCTGGCTCTCCAATGACCCAAAATCATTCCTGAACCAGGGTCGCCGGTGTGGTGAGAGGTAAGGCATCCAGCGCCTCAACCTTTAGTGCCATTGGGACAGCCACTTCTTCTCTGGTATCTTGATTGAAAAACTTTACGTACCTGCCTTGTTGCATATTGTGTCCTCCCACATGGCCTTCTGGCTCCCTAGCCAATCAAGTTGTTTCCTGTGGATTAGCTTTTTGCTTGCTTGAACTGCTTTTTTTTTTTTTTTACAAACTTAACTCTTATTTCTTTTCCTATTTACATGGCTAATTTTTTTCCTGTTCAACTACTAACCTGCAGTTCAACTGCCAACCTCCAGCTGGGTAGTACTTGACCATACCCTAGTGCAACTGTCAGAAGTAAGGGAATTGATTGTTTTTAAAGGGCAAAAGTGAGCCAAAAGAGTACCATACCGAAGTGTGCAGCTGGTCCCAGTTTTTTACATCCTGTTTACTGCAGTGTAGTAGATTGTTTCAGACTGATTCTTTTGAATTGCAAGTTAACATTTTATATAACTACAAATCTCAAAATTCCCTACAGCTGACATCAGAGGAGGCCTACAGTAATTATTTATTTATTTCTAATGTTTCGCTAGGAAAAACATACTGGTAGCAGCTCATTTCTAGATGTATCAATGGGAGATTCAGTAGCCTGCAGTGTGTGTTGTTTTTATGAGCTCTGATCTTTTGTGTGCTAGTTCCACTGTCCTCTTTGGACTAAGTACAGTCCCAAAGGACTGTAATTAGTTCCAGGAGAAGAATGGGACTGGCAAACATCTGACTGGAGCTTCTAAAAGCTCTATTGTAAACTGGTTATAAAAATTCAAATAAGCCAATTGACTGAGGGGTATTTGAATCTGTGATTATAGCCCACTGCATACACATGGCTTCAAAACACCTCTGGCCATCAGCCTCAGCCTCCTCACTTGAACAAATTCCTCTGACCATAATGTTCACCATGTCCCATGGTCAGAAGTGAGTCAGACATCGAGATGAGCATCTAACAAAAAAAAATCCTCTCAACCATGCCCTAGTTACATCAATAAAGCTGCTGCCAACTGTGACATACACAGAAATACCAGCTTTCCACAGAAAAGTGCAGCAAGCTGAAAACCGTCATGCTGCTCAAAATACATCAATGGCCATCATGAGCAAACATTCCTCACTAACACAAGCACCCATCTCATTCAAACATCTCAATGCTACAAGATACAGAACAGAACCTCTGCATTCATACTCTATTCCTCACACAGTGTCCATTTTTTGGTGCTCCCAAGCAGTGAAGTAGATTCTCCGCAGTTGCTCTCCCTTCAAAAACCACTGGAGCTACACTACTGTCCATCTGTATGATTTCCATTCAAACCGTGCTTCTCGGCAGATCAGTTTTTAAAAAAGTTCTACACCATCTTCACCCCAGTCCCAGAGCAGGCAGTGGGACTGAGCTAAATGCAGGGAGAAGACACTTCCTATCCAGGAGAATGACACAGGTTGCCCTAGCTTTTCTCTCCACAAACTTCATATTCAACACAATCACCTGCTGCTGTCCAGAGCCCTTCAGGAACTATTTTCTTCTTAAAGATACTCCTCCAACATCCCAAAAGACATTTCAAAGGTTTTAGAAGTTTTTGCTTTTTTTACTGGTAAAACTTTTATGCCAGTTCATAATAGGAATAATGTACTCCAGGGTGTGGTATATCATGGAATATCATCACTTCTCAGGTATTGGATGTACTCAGCCTGTAGCCCCAAGCCCAACCATCTAAAGCATGATGATATCCCATGATATACCACACCCTGTCATCCATTATTGCTTAAATATGCACTGCAGACTATTGATTCTCCCATTGCTGCAGCCCTTCTCTGATGTCAGCTGCAGGGGATTTTGAGATTAGTATTTACAGAAATCGTCATATTGCAAGCCAGCAGAATCAGTCTGATACATAGAGAATAATGGATAAGAAAGTGTGTGTTATGGAATTGTTTTGCACACCCGAGGTGTGTGATGACTCAAACCTCGGTGACTCAAGAAGGTTTATGAGATCATTCACAACGGTGTCTTCACTTAACTCATGCTTCCCTATCCATTGTTTTTATAATTACTGGTACAAGGATTTTTTTGACTAGCACATAGAAGCATTTAAGTCAAAATGCAGATCTGAGAGACACAGGCCGATGCTGACACACACACACACACACACACACACACACACAATGTGTCTCTCTCAATGCATTTGAGACATTTCTTCTATTATTATTTTATTTTCTTCCCTTGCACTACTGAAGCACTCCAGGAACCACAGTGAGAGTAATAAGTCACTGTGGTCCTTTGTAATTAGGGTCTAAGCTCGAAATCATAACCAAAACAAAACAAGAGCAGGATTAACCAGATACAGTGTTTTAATATGAAAGCAGACTAATTAGATAAAAGGTAGAAAAAAATAAATAATAAGTTACTTGTGAGTGAATAAGTGTGAAACTATAAGTCCAGGCTGATCATGTAGGGTCCTCGGAAATGGAACCACCATTTTTTTTAGGTATTTGGGCCACCCACACATATTCTAAGAGCTAATCCCATGCCATGGTCAAAATGAGTGACACTGATAGTGAAAGGGAATTTTGAGAATGCCATAATAACCTGTTTTCAGGTTACTACAGTGTTTAACAGAGGCTTGTGAAATGTTTGATGGGGAAGGGGGGTCACCAGTAATTATAATCTATTATACTGCAGTAAACAATTAAGTAAAAGGGTTTTTCTGCTTATAAAGTACAAAGCGGGACCAGCACCTCATTTGCGTATGGAACTTTTAGTGCTGAGTGTTATCCTTTACATGTGGGCTCCTGATACACTGTGGACCAGATTTTCTATCTTACATTACCTTACCTTATTCTACAATTCCAAGGATAGAACTCAGTGCACCCTTGAATAATGCTACACAGGCTTAGTGCCCTCAGTTGCGAGAGTACCATACTCCCTTTCCCTCAGGAAAAATCTCATACAGCAAGCCTCCCACACAAACATATCCAGAAAGGATGGGTGTATCATTCATTCATTCTGGGCCAGGTTTAAGGTCTAGTTTGCAGTAGGGTCTACCCACTGGGATAAAACTATGTGAGGGTCAAGCTGTAATTACATTCATCATTGTTCTGTAGTAAAACCTGTAACCTGAGTTGTCCTATAGTTGAGTTTCTTCTGTAGCCTGAATTGTAGTGAACTGTCCTGGAGCACAGGAGGCATTTGATACTCTAGTTCACTGCTTGGTTCTAGACTACCAACCTGCATATGGTAATGCCTAATCTTGCCCCCCATCATCCTGTAGCAGGGCTGGGTCTCTTTTTCATCAGGAATAGAGCTGTCCCTGAGATAGTGGTCCCTTTTGTCATACTAACTGAGCTCTGTGGCAACCTTTAGAGGCTGGGCCTCCTCACAGAGTGGGAGGCCAGGTAATACTGCCATACTGTAACTGTCACCTGCCCTTAGACTTCATGCTTCTTGTGCCACTGCTGGGGACAGACCCTTCTCCCCTTTAGCCCAAGGACACCTTGTCCCTGTGGCACCTCTAGTATTGGAACTTTCCTCAGTGAGGGTCTTTTGCCATGTGACCAATTCAGTGGTATCTGCAAATGGTGGTAGGCCACTTCTGGAACAGAGAGATGAATATCCAAAGTCTGCGTTGCATAAGCATTCAGTCTATGCTGCTTAACCAATCCTACAAATTGGCAAAATGAAAATTAGGCACTCAGACCTCACACAGACAAAAAAGCAGACTTGGCTAGAGGCTCATGCTGTCAAGTGCAGTATTACACATGATAAGGTGCAGTATACAAAAACATGAGCAGTACTGGCAAACTTGATGTTTCATGCATTTACTCTGCACTTTGTGAAGAGCCCAAGACTGCCCCATCTCATATTCCAATGTATACAACTTACTTAACAGGATAGTCACAGGGGAGGGAATCACTGAGTGCATATCGTTAAACTGTAATCAAAAGTGCTTAAAAAGTGCAATAAGTAAGAACACAGACTAGATGCCATATGCAGCTTAAAACCATGAAGAAAAAAATACATTCATTTCTTAAAAATAGTTGGCAGAACCAGTGAAATAAATAGGCTAAGTCCATGGTTTGGTAGGGCAGTGGGTTATTCACTCTGCCCCTTCCAAGAACTATTTAATTAGCATGCTCCAGCATCTTTCAGACACACACTTTTCCATCCTCCTCCTCCATCCTCTACCATCCTCCCCATACCTTATGGCAGCTTCATCTTCCACATGATCAAGTTCAATTTGCAGAGAGAGAGAGAGACTGAAAGAGACTAAGAGAAAGAAAGACAGGGAGAGAGAGAGAGAAACAACCACAATATATGGTGCATAACATTCTACACAGAATATCCATGCCATGTATACTGAAGTTGCTCTTTTAACCAGTGAACTAAACATTTTAACCCCATACTTATGTGCTTGTAATGGACCTGCCTGAACATACTCTAAATTCCCATTAGTTATTCTAGGCAGGACTCATTGGTCTGCAAAAGAGTTTAGTTTTAATTAAATATATTAAACCTTGTTAAATCTAGAGACAGCGCATTCTAACACTTAAATAATAGTCTTGGGACACAGGAGAGCAAAGTTTAAATCAGCATAGTCACTTACTCTGCTTGATCCTAGGCAAGTTGAGTAACTTCCCTGTGCTTCTGCTTTCCCCATTACAACTGAGTAAAACACAGGACTTCCTTGAGAGATGTTGCATTTTATTTGGGCTGTCCTTGAATAATCTAAATTGTAACATGGCAAGAAATGAAAGACACAAACAGAGCAAACACATTGGTGCAAACAGTACACGTGGCACAAAATGAAGCGGGCAGTAATTCCCTAGTAATGCCCACTTCATAATGTAGTACTGTGTTGAACCACATTCAAATCACCACCACAAAAGTATAACAATGGAGCACATGTTATTTCTCATCATCCTGCACCTGGTACTCATACACTCGCTGTAAACGTGCAGCTGACTGCAGAAATCAAATAGCTTACCAGATGGTTTTCCCCACACTGTATTTCTATAGTATTAATCCGCGTTTGTTAGCGATGTGTGGAAATATTCTATCGCAGTATGGAACGTAGGTATCCCATGATTCCAGTGGCTACAAACATGATGGAAAGGTTCTCCAATGAGTTAAATGTTCAGTTTCTCATTGTGTTTTAGGGAGTTTTAATGTTGTATCTAATATTAAACTGCATCACTGCAGCATATGGTTGAAATAATAAAAAATGTGTTAATCAGCAGTCAAAATATTAATAAATGTTGCATGGAACAAAAGCATAGTTCAGTAATAAAAAATATATTTTCTTCTGAAAACCTATCTCTGTATATGTTTTTCACAATGATACTGCTTTTCAAGCCCTTGCCTTGTTACAAGTGCATTAATGCACTCCACAGTTGGGAACAACTAGGGAATTAATGCCTGGTTGGTGGTTGGAAGCACTAGGCCTTCAGCCGCATGCTCAACACCCCCCAACCAGGCATTTATTCCCTAGTAGAGCCCTCCTGTGCCATGCATTAATGCTTACATATGTTGCATGTGTAATTTAATGGATGCTCAACAGATGGCAATAAAGAACATTAGCTGAATCATAATGCACATCATAAGAGTCTAATATTCAGAACTTTTGAAAAGAATCAGTATAGTGTAAGCACTAGTTTTGAACAAGGCTGGGATTTGCCTTAAATTTGCATACTGCAAGAATGAAACATACCACATGTGAAGTTGAATAAATAGTCACAAGAATGATCATTGTAACAGACTGTCCATGTGCTGTACCTGGACTTCAGTAAGACTTTCAACTCTGTGCCCTAAATACAGCTTGTTAAAAAGTTGGATGAACCAGAAGTGGGGACAAAGCTTACCAGATGAGAAGCAAATTAGTTGGGAGAAAAAAACAAGTCATGGTATGACACTGGGAAGAATCAGAGGTCAGGGAAATCACAGTTAAGGTGTCACAATGATTTGTGTTGGGCCCAGCACTGATTAATTTGTTAATCTGCAACACAGACAGCGAGATCAACAGAAAAATCTGCCTCTTTGCAGATTACACTAAACTCAGAGGCAGAGAAGACACCAAAGAGATGATAAGGGATATGAAGTGGGACTAGAAATTTGGAAGGGTGGGACACAGTGTGGCAACTGAAGTTGCATGCTAAGAAGTCAAAGTTACTCAAATAGGCAGGAGTGACCAATGAATGGTCATTGGATTGTGTTTTTGTGCTTGTGTGTGGGGGTGGGATCTGTGACCATAAAGGAAAAGGCTTTGGGGTGATTATTATTGATAGTTTTAAGTCATCAGCTCAGTGCACCAGGGCACTTGGGTAGAAAACAAGGTGTTGGGCTAGACATTGAGGAGGTTTACCAGTAGGACAAAGGAGGTACCATTACCTTTCTGTGGATCCTTGAAGTTTTTTACAAAATTTATACTCCCACACATGGGCAAAAGTTAGAATAGGTCTTTCAGGACAACTATCAGTACCTTTCAATATTAACACGGGAGTAAGGCAGGGCTGTGTTCTTGCCCCAACTCTGTTCTCCCTGTATGTTAACATTCTTCTCACAGATCAGCTATCATGCAATTCAGATTCACCAAAAATTAATGGAATATTTTGCCTTGCTTTTAGCTTATGCAGATGATTTTGTTTTATTTTCCCTTATCAAATTTGGACTATAAAAAGTTAGATGAGCTATTTAATAGGTCAGAAGAACTACAGTTAAAAGTTAATATTCACAAAATGAAAATCTTTATATTTGGAAGAAAGACTAACCACACAAACAAATGGATCTTAGGAAACCAAAAAATAGAAGTAGTAAATAATTACAATTACCTCGGGATAACACATAGCAATTGTACTTGGAAAAAACACAGCAAAATCACCAAAGGAAAGTTAGACAAAAACAGGTTTGCCTCCTAAAAAGGCAGACTCAGTTGTTCCTGGCCCTGGACAAAGGTGTGGATGTAGGCAGGGAAGGGAGGGAGAGGTTGGGGGATGGGGAGCTGAGCTGAGGACATGCCAAGCAAGGAGAGAGATGGGCAAGGGGACTTCAGAAAGGGCGGAGCCTCATGACATCACGAAAGGAAAAGGGAAGTTGATTGGGTAAGGGAAGAGAGAGAGGGGTGAGTAAAGGGGGGTTTAAAAGAGGCAGACAAGGCAGAGGAAGCTCACAATTTTGCTTCTGGAAAATTCAGTTTACCAAGAAGCACATCAGTTGGCAATTACATCATATAACACATTCAGGGTGGCACCTGATTTTAAAAATTTTGTTTGAAAATTCGGTACCTTTTGAGCTAATGGGAGATATTTTGGTAGCCTGTTGATTCACGGGATGTGGAAGGTAGTCCACAGTGAGTTTTTTGGTGAGGTGTTGTTTAGCAACAAGGGTAAGTAAACATATGTAAGGAAATATAATATGTGGTGGGTTATGCAACAGTACCACTGGTCATATTGCAGGAAAGAGAATTAATGCAGGCACAGGGGACTGAGCAAGGTGACTGTGAACAGAGTGGTGTTCAGACTTAGAACAGGAGTGCTAGTGGTGTAGGTAAGCTGACCGCGTGGTCAGAATCTAAGCTGGGCATGCCGGTAGCAGCACCGTATGTGCAACAGCCTGAAGTTGTTTGGATGTTAGAGCTACCAACAGAAAGAATGGATCCCTGGAGAGAGAAACTTGCTTGTGTAGGGTTGTAACACACTGAGGTGGTTCCCTACGGGTGTGATCTCAATTCACTGTATTGATGGTAGTATGGTTACATGTGGTGGTGGTCACCGAGAAAATGTGTGCTCATCACAACTTGGAGAACAGCTTATCAATGTTGCATTTGGTGAAGCTAGCAATTGGACTTGCCACTTGGAGACATTGCATGCTTCCAAATGGAGTGCAGATGGATTCACAGCAAATGTAGCTGCTTCTGCTGCCCTTTTGTTTTGTTACTGAGGGAACTGATTCTTGGTGGATGAGGGCACCAGTGGCAGCGCCGCACTTGCAACAAATGGGAGAACTTGGGATGTGTGGAATGCCATGTGGACTAAGGGGAGGTAGTCAGTGTATTGCAGATACTTGGGGAGAGGCAGGTACAGTTTTTTACAGTTTTGTCATGGCACTGGCTCAGGGGCGATCTCTCTTGGAGATACTTTGGACGAAGGCAGAGGCAGAGTTGGGTCTTGGCGGGACCATTGGAGAGAAATGATGCCGGGAGCAGATGGGGATGCCCAGGTAATTTCAGAAGCTGGCGGCTTGCTGTTAAAAATGAAATGCGGTCTCTCAGGGAGATGTGGTTTTCAAGTCCTGGGGGGTTGGAAAATGGTTTGGGACATGGTTCTATGTTCCTATGTGTGTCCTTGTTCTATTAGTATCCATGTAATAAAAAAAAAATGAGATTCAATAGAGAGATGCAGATTAGCTCTTCACTTTCAGCAGTTTCCAAGGTTTTCTGTTAAGTGAACAATACAGACAGTGTGTTAAAAACGAGTTGCCATTTTTGTTTGGTTCCCAACTTGATTTCTCTGCAGGGCGATGTAGTTTTCAAGTCCTGGGGGGGTGGAGAGATGGTTTGGGACAGGAATGGCGGAGGCTGGCCTGGGGGCATGGTTGACAGCGTTGGGAACTCTGGGGGAGCAAGGGGAGGGGAGGGGATGTTTACAGATTGCTGCAATCAAAAAAAAGGGAAACATTTGCAAGTAGGGGTTTTTATCTTCCCGCCTTGAGACCAATGCAGACAGCAATTATGGAAGGTAGCCATCCCTCCAATTGCCGATGGAAGGCAGGAGGGACCCAGTTGCCTGATCTCCTTTTCTGATAGATGTGTGACCACCATGTTGGGGAGCTTTGTTGGCAGATGGGGTGGACACCATTTTAAAGAAAGGAAGGTGACCACGAGGGATCTCCATCTTAAATAAGGAGACCTAGCTCGGTGGAGGATAGGAAGTGAGATTCAGGAGGGAATGGGTGAAGGATAATATTAAACAAAAGTTTATTGCTTGAGGGGCATTAACAGTGGTACAGGGCCCAGGATCCAAGCCTTGCTGGAGAAAATGCTGGTGCAGTGATGTATCATGGTGGCTAATGTTGCAGTGACCATACATCAGAAGAATAGATACTTAAGAAGGTACAAGGATAGAGTATGTGCACAGAGGGAAGATATGTTTTGGCATTGCATTGGGAGAATAGATCCTAGGTCCTGCGATGTGATCTTATAAGAGCAAATAGAGCAGCTGATATGCACCTGAGTGTGCAAGTAAGGATACAGAAGCCAGACATTCCATGGCATACCCAGAATAAGCAGCAGGGTGGGGGAATCACACATCGGCAAGGGCATAAAGGAAAGTGTAATGAAGACTAATTAAAAAAAGGGAAGCTGGGGGAAGGGGAAGAAATGGGGATAGAGACATAAGCATTGGATGGTTCAGCTAGCACAGCAGGGGGCAGAGCGACTGATGGGGAGTAGGCCACAATCCCCTTTCCCGGCCACCATTTTTGTGAATTTGTCAGCCGCATGGCAGCCACCTTGTTAAGATAGGCATGTGGCTGGGAGGGTCACTGGGATAGGGCAGGCCCAGTGCATAAGAGCAATACAATAATACTATATAAAACCTCCACAAATTGGGGGAAGGAGGCCAACATGGTACAGCAGTAAGTGGTTTCTGGGCAGAAATTTATTTGCTATGAGGTGAGAGACAGGAAGGTACTCAGGTTATCAGTTTATCAAGGTGTTGTCCGGAGCACCCGAGTGGGACAGTATTTCTTGCAGTGGACCAGCTCAGTTGGTAGGGAATGTGTAGAAGCATGCGACAGGACCAGGGGGAGACAACACATAGCAATGGGTTTTCATTGCAAAGGGACCAAAAAAAAAATGAATGAAAAGGATATACTACAGATAAATAAATAGATAAACAGGACAGGGGAACAGAAGTTTTGGCCAAGGACCAGGTGGGCTTCAGGGTTTCAGTTCAGTTAGGAATTTCAAGGATGGACAGGGTAAACACACTTAAAAGAACCCAGGGAATTAGTGCGGGAGATCTGAGAGAAAGTCTGTTGGTCAATATTAACAATTTTATTGATTATTTTCAGCTTCAAGTTGCAGATCTGCACAACTGGCACCCAGGAGGGACCACCAGTGAAGATGAAGGTTCAGAGTCTTTATGGACCAGGGTGGGAGGAGCAGCAAGCCATCAGAGGACCAGAGAGGAATGCCAGAGGGGTAGAGTGGAAAGGGTGGCTCGAAAGGGGCACAGTAGGAAGGGTGGCCGTGGGCTCTTAAAGGCTTCTGCAGACAGGTGGTTAACAGGTCCCATGGCCACCACTGGCACTAGCTGCATAACCATTGACTGGGTCTGCCCCAACACCTCAACCACCTGTTTGACTCCACAGGCCACCATAGAGTGGCCGGTCCTCAATTCCTACAGCAACCTGCAGCAGCAGGGCAGTGGCCATCAAGGAGCCTATTAGCTCAAGCACAGAATGGGCCAATCCACAACACAGGAAGGAAGGAAGGCCTCACCAGAGGTATTGCTATAGGGTGTGGGGACAGCTGGTAAGCACCTGGGGAGGGTAGGGGTTCAGGTGGCAAGAAACAGGTCAGGCTATGTGAGTGGGGGGTAGTTAGATGAACAACAAGAACACAGAGGTGGCTGGTGGCCTGCAGGCATTAGTTGAAAGGAAGGGTTTAGTCAATATGACAGAGGCCTGGCTGGATGAATGCGGGGGTGGCTAGACCAGGGTGGGGTTTTTTTAGCCCACAGCTTTGGGAAGGCCAGACAGAGCAATCAAAGACAGGAGGTTGAAAAACGGTAATAGAGGCAGCACCTTTAAACCACAAGGGGTATTCAAAATAAATAAATAAACAAATTAAAAAAATGTTGGTGTTAGTTGAGGGTGTACTGGAGGACACCCCAGGTGGTATTAGGAAGATTTGATTACATGGGGGAGTGATGAATAGGGGCACGCATGACACGAGGAAGAGGCAGTAATTTCTGTGGGTGACCCGGAGAGTTCGTTAGAAAATCCGGGATCAAGTGGCAGGATAATGCTAGGCAGGTGGACAAGGTGAGAGTGATAAGAAAGGCCAATGGTTTGTAACAGCACATGCATTACAAGAAAATATGTATTCGGGGTGGCACAGGGTAGTGCACAGGAGGGTAGTACTTATGGGCAGCAACCCTTATTTGGACAAGATTGCCCCATTCGGGTAAGGGACACAGGCACCCAGTGAGCCGGGAGGGAGCAAGCATTATTGGAAGGGAGGGGTCAAGGAATAAGTGTACCTTGAGTGCCAGTGAGGCAGCAATCAACTATGACCAATGATCCTTTCCAGCTGGGAAACAACTTCTAGGGGAGATATCAGAAGCTAGAATCCACCAGGATATAGGTGGTTGGAACAAAAAAAAAAAAAGGCAGGGAGATTCTTGGGCTACTCACTAGCCAGAGCTGCTGGTGGCTGACAGTGCAACTCAAATGAGATCAACTATTCAGTTATTTCCATTTGCACAAAGGCCAGCAATAATCTATACTGTGCACCTGTCAGAACAGCAGGGCGACTTTAGTACCCTGTCTGTGCCCCATGTTGGACCATTTCATTCTACCAAATTAATGAATAATAGCGGGCCACATAGGTGTCATAATAATAGGTTGGGATTTTGTGGAGACTGAATTTTACAGTTGAAAGTCCGGCAGTGTGGCAGAAAAAAATGCAGCAGGAATTACCCACTAGGCTGCATTTTAGACATCTATGTGGTTTTAGCCACATTACCTTGCAGTCTACTGGAAACTGAGTATTGTGCTCCATATTCCCTGGATAATAGACTGGGGGCAAGGAGAAAGAATGATATAAGGAAGGGAAAAAGTCTAAATGCTTTGGGGGCAGGTCAATCATGTCTGATTGTTGGTTTCATGGTATAGGAAAAGGAGAAGCAGGATTCAAACAGTTGGAGGAGCATAATTAGTAGTCAGTTGACAATGCACAATGAGGAAGGGGATTGTTTAGGGAGTACCACAAGGAACAACAGTCTCCTCATGGGTGCGATCAAAAGGGCTCTGTGTACAGAGTTAAGGAAATCAGCCTGATGGGCAGCACAGTAGTGTAAATATCAAGTTGCCTGCACAGGCCTGGTATTGTATAATCAGGGGGTGCTGCTGGGTAACGGGGGAATGGGGACATAGTCCCAGTGGGAAGTGGGGAGAAAAGGCAAGTGGGTAGACAGCAGACAGCTGGTTCCCTTGGGAAGAAGAGTGGGGAACCAGAGGCCCCTCCTCCCATTTCTTTCCCAACAAGCGCTGAGGCAAAGGGTGACAAAAATGGGTATCAGGACACCAATGAACATCTGGAGAGGGGACACATTTAACTAGGGCTCCTAGTTTCCTAAGTGGAAAAGTTGCATATTCGGGGAGGTCTCCGGTTACCCCCTCTCCAACAGGATAAGGCAATGGCAGAGGTTACTGACAAAAGGAGTGGATGTATGCAAAGGAAAAGGAGGCTTTGAACAACAAGGTGGAAGAGGAGGTCAGATGGGTGACCTACAGGGGAATTTTTACTATGCAAACCTGATAGAAAGGACTCAAGTTAAGTCTACCAGGAAAGGAGTATTGGGGATGCCTATGGACATGAGGGCAGTTGTGCCCTTTCAGGAGGTGAGTCTTATAAAAAAAAGTAAGGAGGAGGAGTGCACCTACTGTGGGAGATAGCCACCATCCATCACAAGCTGGAGGTGGGCTGTGGAAAAAGAAAGGTGTAGGTGCACATGAGATGGGCAGACTGCTGAAGATGGACAGCAGGTTTGCCAGGACTGCTGAAGGTGGATGGCAGAGAAGAAGAAGAAGAAGAAGAAGAAGCACAGAAATCAGGGAGGGGGAGGATAAGGGGGTGGGAGAATTTGACTCAGAGGGCCACAGAACAACAAACCAGACAGATGAGTGGTATGGTGTACATGCATACCCAACAAGAGAGAAAGAAAATGATGAGCGCCTCAGATGTAACGCCTGGGGAAGCGAGAAGAGAAAACAAGCATGAAAAAATGGTTTAGAATACAGACAGCCCCCAGTTTAAGTGGGGGAGCAAGATGGGAAAACAATGAAGAAAATATTGTTTATGGAAATTGTGTATAGTAATGATAATAAGGAACATAATTTTGTAACATATGATAATGAAAATATTGTGGAAGTGAACTTTTGGAAGAGAATATAATAAATTACTTGCCAACTGAGCATCCACACAGTTGGTAGTATGTGTTTCATTGGACAGGGCTCTAGGGACAACAGCTAAAGGGTTGGACTGATTCAATTACAGATGTGGAGGACAAACTATTAAACCACTAATAAATGCAATTAAAGTAAAATATTTTACACAACTTCTTTACGGAACAGAAATATGGGAAAATACAAAAATGGAACATTTGACCATAGCTATATATAAATTACTCAGGAAAATTTTAGGACTGGGGTTTTCATGTCCAGCTACATGTATTAGAGAAGAGTTGGGCATCAATAATATTAGGGCATTTGTACAATCAAGAAAATTATCCTTCTGGTTAAAAATTATGAAGTTACCAGAAGGCCATTTTACATATGGATGCCTTAAAGAAAAAAAGGAAATGGCTTGCTTAAGGTTATACAAACACAAAGTT
Source organism: Neoceratodus forsteri (assembly GCA_016271365.2). NCBI lineage: Eukaryota > Metazoa > Chordata > Ceratodontiformes > Ceratodontidae > Neoceratodus > Neoceratodus forsteri. The sequence continues at coordinate 234,930,943 of CM028132.1, read as the reverse complement.
TTGGTATCCAAACATTTTGGAGATTTTGAGTACATACAATCTCCAAAAATTGAAAACTTTAATAGATAAAGGTGTAATAGTAAGTTTAAAGTATAAAAGTATATAACTAAATGAATTTTAAATTACTGGAACCACAAAGACTTGGAGACTATAGGTAACTCATGCTACTCTAGATGGTTTGCCAGAAACAATTTGTGGTTTGGGTATAAACCAAATTTGTACATTTTAACAGATTTACATCTCCACAGAATGTTCATTAGCTATAAATTTGAAAGATTCCCAAGTAATATGCTTAATACTAAACATAAGAGGTTGTCTTTTGAAAATGAAAGATGCACTTGTGCAGTAGGGGAACATAAAACTTGACACACATCTTATTGAAATGTTCCTGGTATATTTATGAAAGGAGATATTGGCTAAGCCATTTTCTTGATCCCAGATACATAATTCTAAAGACTTAACAACAATCACAATACATCATGCAGATGATCAGTGGGCTGTGAACAGAGTTGCAATTTCTTCTCAGCAAAAATAAGAAAAGAAAAAATTATTGGCTATACAAATAATCCTTTGAGCTTCTGGTATGTGAGAATATAACCTAGATTTGGGGATAGAAATTAGGATAATGGAATCTGTGCATAAATCATTCCTCAGTCTATGGGAGAATGAGAGACTGATGATACAATCTAAGGAACTTTAAAAGCACTTTAAAATTATCTGTTATAGAGTATGAAAAGGAAATAAGAAAAAATAAAGTATAGATTATTATAACCCTTAGTAATAAGGCAGAACAAAGCTGGTTAATCTTTTATAGTGCACATAAAATGGGAGTATCCCAAAGGATGATTTTATATTTTATGGGCGGATATTCAAACTGCGTCGAAAAAGTGTGCAACAGCAGGAGCAAGCACAAGTCAATTACGCATAGGTGCAACAGATGCGATATTCAAACATGGAGCAAAACAAATTGTGCAAGCAGCCAACGTCTGAATATCGCACAAACTGCGCCATAGCGCAACCAGGAAGGGGAAGCTGAACAGAAAGGATGCGCCATAGCGCAACAAGGCTAGCCCAGCTGAGCAGTCCAGAGGTGCCATAGCACAAGCAGAGCCCCCCCACCCCCAGCAGAGCAATGGAACTGCACAATCAGGGAGGCAGGCTGGGACCCACCGCCAGCGATGCCACACATGGGCACAGGAACACACTGCAGAACCAACAAGAAACCCGCACACCCCAAGCACAGCATCACTGGGGGAGGGATGGATGATCCACTGGCCCATGGGGACAAGCCAACAAAGCACAGCAGGGCCATGACACCCCAGCACAACCACTGTTAGGCTGAGACTGCCACACACAGGGGGTCAACAATCACAGTGCACATCAGCCCCCCCTTCTGCACAGCACACCCTGCACCGTGACCCCAAGACACCACCCATGTGCAGTGACTGTCACTGCAGTAAACACCATGCATCCCCCCCGGCACACGTCAACCTCGTGTAGCATAGAACCATACAAGCCAGACCCACCCTGGGCACCCAGCAGTGGGCGGCAGCAGATGGCAAGACCAACTGAAAGTCACTCCCACACGGGAGACACCTCCCCATGCACACACACACATGCACACACACACATACCCAGGACCATACCACCCCAGATGGCATGCACACCACTGCAACTGAGCAACCATAGCCAGCTGCAAATCAGAGACCACCACAGTATTCATAACAAAATATATATATATATTGGAAAACAGACATTACAACACCAAGATCAAGAACACAACTATATACAGATATGTGCCAAGACAGGGGGTAGGGGTACAAGTAGGGGTGGGTAAGGGTAGGGGTGAACAACTGGGAAAGTGGTAGCAGGGTGGGAACGGTAGAAGTGGGAAGGGGAAGCATTTAGTGCCTGCCAGCTGGTCTGTTGCCTGGTGCTGTCCCTGTCCCCTCCGCCATCGCCCCCAGACCCCATGGCTGAATGTCCCTGAGGATGTCATGCATCGCGATTGATACCCTTGTCAGCCACTGGAGGGCACGGTCCATCCTGCGTGAGATGCTGAGGCCTAGGAAGAGGAACACAGTCAATGGCTGTGACTGTCCACAACCCTGAACACCACCCATTCTGCAAGGCATATAGCCTAGTGCCCGCACCTGTGATGGCATGCACCCACCCACAGTGACCATGCACATGACACGCCCAACCAGGCAGCACCAGCTATGTGCACCACTGCACAAACACACTGCCCATGTCCATCACAGCACAAACAAGGCTGTCAAGTGATGTGGCAATGTGGTGGGATGCCAGTTCCACAGCCATGTGCCTAGTGCATGCATGGACCACCAGTGACCACTCACAGTGTGCAGTGACACTGGACAGTGATGACTGTCGCCTGTGTCGTGCATGGTTGTGTTGTCCATGGCTGGTGGTCATGCCCACCCCTCCAGCATGCAATAGCATCCATGATGTAATGATACTCACACTCATCAAGCAGCTGTGGCTGCTGCTGCTGCTACTGCCGCTGTGGCCCACCCTCACGCCTCCTCTGTCCGCCACCTGGGCCCTGCCATGGCCTCCTCAGCCTGTGCCTGCATCATCTCTGCTAGGCCTGTGGGTGACAAATGCTGAGAAAACATCAGTGTGACCCCAGCAGACTGCCCCTACCCCAGTGAGTGTGCCGCACACAGCCAGACCCATGCATCTCACACCTGCACACCTGACACAGCCAACCATGGCAGAGCCATCCCCATGCACTGCCACCAAAACACAGTCACACCCCTATGGAGAATACAGGTGCATAGATGGTACACCCACCTGGCCTAGGCACAATGCCCTTCGTGGCACATGACCTGAGGTGTCACAGCATGTCTGGCTCCCTCCTGCAGAGGTCACTAAATCTGTGCCTGCACTGCTCCACAGACCGGCACCACCCTGTGACTCTCACCAGGCCACTGGCCACCTGCAGCCACACCTGGGTGCGGGCCATGGTGAGGGGCTCATCACCGTACAGTGCCTCAAGTAGGGGCTCAACCAGGGCCACCAGGTTGGCCACCTCACCCTGACTCCATTGGGAGCTCTCCTGTGTGCCTGGTGGGGTCGTACAGCAGGCAATATGGCGCCTGCATGCAGCAACCCCAAGTGGAAATGTTGCACAGACCACCATAGGTTCCAATCGCTGTTCGTATAGGCGCCGTCAGTTCACATAAGCGCTGTCACCAAACAGCGCAATGGAGCCGCATACATGGCAGCGAACAGTGCCACGGGCAAAGGTTGGACACCAGGTCAGGGATCTATGACGCAAGGCCACGCACAGCGCCATCTGATGTCTACACATCCTGCGCGACTGATCACCTGCGTGCCAGTGCCACAGTGGACTATTGCGCAGTAGTGCCACAGCGCCATATGGTGCCCAGTGCTGTAGCGCCACTGGCACAATGGTGGCCATGGCCTGAATTGCCGATCGTGCACAGCACGTCATCAGCGTGGCAGACGCCCGTGTAAGCTACCTGGGCATGCGCAATGCAGTGTACCACACAGTCACAGATCTGCGACACTGGCTCAGTCGGCTCAACCGTATTGTGCAAATTGCAACTGCGCGATATTCAGCCGACACAAGCAAATCATCTGATCAGCCATTCAAAGGCGCAGTGGCGCGATTTGCATCTCATTACAGTTGCTCCACTCCTAATTTGCATGCATTGCGCTATAAATGTGCGACATTGGGCTGCGCTGGCCAGATTCGGTTACTGCAGGTGAGCGGTGGGTTGCATGCTGTGTGATATTCTGGACAATGGTCATGGGATAACGCGTAGACTGCACAGTGACAGGTGTCCACTTCCATCCATAGACATCGCCATGACTGAGCAGAGCGAAGGTGAGGGGTGAGGATGGTGGGCAGAGGAGGAGGCCTAACTTCACCACAGCGGAGACAGAGGCCCTCTTCCAGGCCTACCTGGAGGAGGAGGCACTACTGAGTGGATGGCGGGGCACCCCTCAGGCCCGTGCGGCTGCATGGGAGGGGGTAGCTCGGGCAGTGAACCTGCACGGAAGCCAACAGCGCTCCATGCAGGAATGCAAAAAGAAGATGGTGACAGACCGCAGGAGGGTGAAGAAGAAGGTGGCAGCCCTCAGGGCGGCATGTGCTGGCACTGGTGGGGCCAGCCAGCGGTGGTGGAGCTGACCCCGGCTGAGGACCGACTGGCTGCATCAATGCAGCGGAGTGCTATTGAGGGTGTACCAGGAGGTGGATTCCAGACAGGTGGAAGCCCATCACTGCACGGTATGACATGGTGGTGGTGGTGTTGGGGGGGATAGTTGTTCACATGCACTCACATGTCCTCTCTTTCTGTTACAGATCCTGTTCATCTTCAGGGGATGGTGGTGGTGGGTCCAAGCAGTGAGGAAGACCTGCTGGACATGGAGGAGGGTCCATCCACCTCTGTCAACAGCCAGCATGCACTGCACCAGCATGCATGCCGGGCTGCCAACTCTGGTGTCGGTGAGTCAGGTGTGGGGGGTGCACAGCCTGTGTCTCAGCAGTCTGGCATGCAAGCATGCCAGCACGCTGTGACTGTGGCTGTAGCACATACCTGCACCATTGATGATGCAAGGACTGCAATGGGCAGTGACATGTGTGTGTCTCATGACGGACACACAGCAGGCCAGCACGTGCCCCTGGGCCTAGCTGGTTCCAACGTGTGTGCCAGCATGTCGGCACAGGCCCAGGCTGTGCCTGTCAGCACTGGTGGGGCAGCACCGGTGGCTGTGCAGGTGTCTGGCACTGTTGCAGCCACAGCAGTGGAATGAGTGGTCCCTGGGGCACAGCGGTTGGAGGGGCAGCAGCAGCAGTCACCCACCAGGTCTGGGGGTACAGTGTCCAGCGGTGGCACATGCCCACCGCCCTTTGATATGCCCATTCCTGGTCCTGGTGAACAGCGCCCACCCTCAAGGGGTGTTGAGCATCAGGACCTTCCATACCCTGGGGGACAGGATGCCGTTGTGGCAGAGTACCCCTTTGAAACACCTGCCTGCTGCGGGAATCAGTACAGCAGCAAAGGTGGGTTGCAACGTCCGTGGAGGCACTGTGTGTGTGTGGGCAGCAGCAGGGACTGTGCTCTGGACCATGCAGAGATGGTCCATGTGGATGGATGTGACCGCCGCCATTGACAGGCAGACCCAGGCATTGGTCGCTGTCGTGGCTGCATTGGGCATACAAGCAGGTGCTTCTGTACCGCGCACCTACACAGTACGCTCTCCACTCCCCATTCAGTGCGTGCGACGCAAGCCTGTCGATGCGGGTTCTGCTGTGGACATCCCAAGGCACCCCTGGTGCAGGTATGTTTGATACTACAGACCCCACTGCGGACAAGGTCGCGATCGCGCAGTGGGACCCCTGGTGGTCCATCGGTGCCACCCCATGTGGCCCCTGCTCAGCCTGCCAGTGCTGTTGGGTCACGGCGGGCGCCCATGCATCCGCGGTGGCCGTGGAATGGTGCAACATGACTGACCTGTCTCCCAGTGTGGGCCCTGTCTGGTGCTGACCTGTGTGCACTGTGCGTCATGGTGGGCAGTGCACTGGTGGGTGCCCTGCACATCACGCTGACATACGGACCACCTGCACCATCCTGACTGCTGTCCACAGGTGTATGTGCATGATGATGCCTGCATTGTACTGTACCAAGGTACAAGGGTGCCCAGCATCTGACACGTGCTTGGACAGTACAGGTGGTGGTGTGGTCTGTGGATCTGTGTGTTGCCATGTCTGTTCCTGCTCTGCTGTGCACCTGCCCATGTACACTTTGTGCCTGGTGTGTGTGTGTCCATATGACTGTTCACCCTCCCTGATGGTGTGTTTGTGTGCCTGGTCCCTTCCTCCCTTGCTGTCATGCACCCTGGTGTGTTACTCTGTGTGCCTGTGGGTTGCGCCAGGACAGTGTTGGTTGCACATGGCCCCTTGACTTACCTGTGTTGTGCATAATGCTCCTCTGTGATGGTGTCCCGGTGCAGCTGGGCCTGCCGGATCAGTCAGGGGTCCTGTCATCAAAGGGGGGGCTGCTCATCACCATCAACACTGGCGCCACTGGCGTCCCCATCGCTATCCCCTCTTCAACCTGTAAGGCTATCCCACAGTCTTTGGCCATGTTGTGCGGATACAACACGCCAGGAATATCCCTACAGGCCATTGAGGGCTGTACTGTAGGGCACCACGCCGTAGATGTCTAGGCATGGGCGTGCCGCCTTGAGCATCCCAAACACCCGCTCAATGATGTTGCATGTGGCGGCATGTGCCTCATTATAGCGCTGCTGCGATGGGTCTGGGGCGCGGCAAGTGTGAGCAGCCAGGGACGGATGGGAATCCGCTGTCACCTGTGTGGAGATAGTGGAGATGAGTATCATGTTCAGGTCACATTGCTTATATCCTGTGTGCCACTACCATGGCACCTGTGGCATTCCACCCTTGCCCCGAGTTTGCATTTCCTACATGCGTACTCACCCACTAGATGGCCTGTGGGGATGTCTGCACTCTTGAATCGATGGCACAGTGTGGACTGATGCCATATGAAGGCATCATGTGCTACGCCAGGGTGTGTGGCACAGACATTGATTATACGCCCAGTGGCATCACACACCACCTGGCAGTTGACACTGGAGAAACCCTTTCTGTTCCTATATGTGGCCCCATCAGGGCCAGGTGGTGTGCGAATGGCCACATGGGTGCAGTCTAGGCCCCTAGCATGCCAGGCATACATGCTACCCTGTGGAACTCCTGCATGTTGCTTGCGCTCTGCCACGGTGCTGGGAATGGATGTGCTCTGCAGCATGAGGCAGCAGTGCACTGAGGAATTGGGTGAGGATGCTGATGTGGCCGACTGTGTGATGCCTGTGGTGTCCCTGTTGGCCTCTGGAAGGTGCCCGTGGTGAGCAGGCACATGCAGGCTGTCACCTTGGTCTCCACTGATAGGCGTGACTCCGTCATGAGGGTGCCTGCATCACATCACTGCACAGCTCACAGAGCTGCCTCAATATTGCCCTGTTCAGGTGGTACCATCCACGATCTCTACATCTGTGTACAGCTCAAAGCTGATGCGGGCAATGTACTGCCTGTTGAGCGCATGCTACCGGCCCATCCACGGCCATGTCCCCTGCACCTGCATTCTCACCCCTCATTACAGCTTCCATGGAAGCTGCCACTGTCCATCTCCTGGCTTGTGACCCCCGGCTGATGTTGCTCTGTTACCCCCACTGTCCTGACTGCTACTTCCACTGCACTGGGCACCCACCGCTGGCCTCTGCAGCCTATGGCCCACACTGCTTCCCTTGCCTGCCCTGGCCTGTTACTGTCTGTCTTTCTCTCTCTCTCTTCCCCACTTGGCATCCCTGTAGCGTTCTTGCACCTCTTCCTTGAGCCTTTTTATTTTGGCTCATTTCCACTGGGGTGCAACTTCTGGCTTTTCCACTGTTGCGCATGCACAAGTCTTTGAATATCGCATTGCGCTCTTTATGCATGATCAACCCCTTTTGGTTGCGCATGCCTTTATTTTGCATGCGCTGTTGCTCCATTATGTTTTCGGTGTCGCAACTGCCTCCTGCGGAATATCACAGAATGGCACACTTTTGGACTTGCGCATGTGCAACCCTATTGCGCATGGTGCAACCCTTTTGAATATCCGGCCCTATATGTTTATATTTGTATTGAAGTCCTTTTCAATGTATTTTTTCCATTTGATACAATATTTGTATGTATTCATTATTGTGCACAGCTTTTAAGCTCAACAATAAAATATTGATTGGGTCCTTGAAGAGGCCTTACCTGGAGTACTGTATCCAGGTCTGGAGCCCACTGAAAACACTATATTGACCATTTAGAGTCAGTCCAAAGGTGAGCTGCAAAGATGATAGAAGGTCAGATATAAGAGCATCTAATCAGTCTGATCAGATACTTGCTGGAGACCAGATGCAAGAGAGGAACATGAAAGAAATGAATTAATACCTGAGAAGAATAAATTGATTAGAGTGCCTTGACCTGTTGTCCCAATGCAAAGGATCATGAACCAGGGACACAATCATGATGTGGTGGAGAGTATATAGGGATGACAGTATAGCCTAGATTTTGAGCAGTTAACTTTGAAAAGATTGGCACATTCAACAGATCTGAGTTTGATTCTCACAACCTCCACTTGTGTACTTTGTGGTCCTGAACAAGTCACTTATCATCCCTGTGATCCCAGGATGCATCAGGAAATGGTATTAGGCTCAGTGTGCCTTTCCTGATCAGAAATGGTAAAATAAATAAACACAATTCAGGAGGACATGAGGATATACTTCTCAATAGAAAGTATGGTGAATAGATGGAACTGTTTTTCCTAGAGAGGTGGTAAACACCAAGGCAGTGAAAGATTTAAGAGAACATGGGATAGTTACAAGAAGTTGGCCAAACCAAAGGAATGGAAGGGGGTGAGGGTTGATAGGTTAGAATGGTCAGTGTACAAAAATGGACACACATGACAGACTACACATCTTTTTCCTGCTGGCAGCTTTCTATGTTTCTATTTAAAATATTAGGAATTACAATTTTACAGTAGTTTACATGAGGAAAGCAGCTGTTGGTACAAAAAAATATAAAACATCAGCCCTATTTTTCATTAATATTAATATGAATTTTCCACTTCCCATCTCAAATTGCACCTGGAAACACGCCTTGGCTCAGTGTGCCTTTTCTGGTTACCAATTTTAAAATAAATAAATAAAATAAATAAATAAATAAACATATAGTGAAACAATTCATGATCCTAAACACGTTGGTGGTTCACGTCAAAGGAATTTTTTCTCACAAAGAAAGATTCCAAATCTCACAAAGAAGGATCGATCTTGCAGGACTCAATCCTTCTTCGTGAGATGAAATACCTCTTCATGAGAAACACCTCTATCTGAGAATTGAAATGTCCAGTAAAATCCCATAGGATATAATGTGAACTAAAAAACTTCACAACCGATCAATGGATTTACACAAAAGTTTCACTGTCTGTTCTTCTACCAAAGTTCTTTATACCCTGCAACAATCAGGCATACATTCCACACTGTATGGCTGCAAGGTGATGAGGAAAAACAGCAAAACCAGGTCATTTTTACTTTTTTCACTATCCAGATCTCATAATTTGCACATCTGACTTCAACAAAACTTGCCACATCAAGAGATCTACCCCACAGGACAGAGGATTTCAAATTTTGTGCAAATCCGTTGTACAGTTGCAAAGTTATTAAAGTGCAAATGTTCAGGTTTAACATAGAAACTGCTGCTCAACCTCTAACTATAGAGGCACTATCACACCTCTATAATACTGTATACACATACAGCTATATACATATATGCATCTATGGAGGGATGGCCTGTGCTCCAACAGGAACATAAGGATATGATTATACTATCTCAAAAAGTAAGTAAATTAGTTGCAAAACTTCATTATTGCATCAATTAGGTTAAAGTTACAAAGTAGGAAATGTAGATTAGGGTTTCCAACCTATTCACCCAAGCCCCACCCTGCACACACCAGCAGGCATCAATAGTGTGCCATAGGGTCATCAGCCTAACACTCACCTCATTTCATAAGTATATAAGCTGAAATTGGTACAGTAAGGAAGAATGGGGTGAGTGTTAGAGCGACTGACCCCAAGATAACCCCACCCCAACAACTGTTGATGCATGCATAGTGGGGATGGGATGTTATGGTTGGAAACCCTAATGCCACATTTCCCTACCTTTGTTGCTTTAATCCTAACTAGAGCATTAACAAAGTTTTTCACAATTTATTTCCTTACTTTTCAAGATAGCATAATTGTATCCTTTTTTGCCTGTGGGAGTGCATGGCCCTCTGGGCCATGTGCTCCCATCCATCTGTAGATGCATATATGTATGTACTGTAGCTGTGGAAGCACAGGGCTCGCAAGGCCCTCCACTTCCATTTATAGGACAACAGTAGCCAAATTGTCAGCATAGCCATCTTATTACACCATCTTGTGTACCCAGTACAGAAAATGTCTGAATCCCCTCCAAAACATAATTCTGTACAACTGCAATGTCATTCCGTGCCACAGGTGTAAAAACACATTTTGGCCAGGATTTGAAAAATGACAGCTACTAGCCATACATGAGGTGGGGTAATAAGAAGGCTATATTGAAAATCTAGGCTGAAAATATTTGAAATTTCCTAAGCTATGAGCACGCTGTAGTGAAATTGAAACAAATGGTCATAATTTTGCAATTTTTAATAGTTTTGACCCCCAAATATTCAACATAGCCTTCTTATGACCCTACCTTATGAACAAGGTCAGGAAAACTTGTCAACACTCTCCCAAAAGGTGATTTCACCACTGGACCATGAAATCACCTTTTGGACAGGAGTTGTGTAATAACCATCATATGAGGTGGGGTCCCCAAAAGGTCATGTTGAAAATTTGTGATCTAAATCTCAAAAAATGGCTAAGTTTAGCAAAAAAGTTGAAACCCACATTGAAATACTTTGAACCACATTTACATTAGTTTCTCATACTGCAGTCACCAGTTACAGCAACAAGATGTGTCTTCGATTGGAGAGTGGATCTTGAACCTGGTACCTGTTCAGGTGAGTGAGGGTGTGTGGGGCTGTACTGGGAGGTGTGGGTGGTGGGTGCTACGTGGGAAGTGGGAGTGGGGGCTGATCAGCTAGGGCCTTTTTTTACAGTTTGAAAAAAAACACAAAGGGACCTTTTTCTTCATTTCAGGTGTTTTCTTCAGTGGGAGGTGGGTGTCACTAGACACCAGGGAATACAAGCATGGCATAACAGGGACAGTGATCAGCAGATGGGGGATGTAACTTGACACCAGAGAAATGGGGAACAGTGATCGTAGGGTGGGGGGGACCACTACATTACAGAAAACTATTTCATATGGGATTGATGACTGAGATGGGGGAAGGGACCACTACATTATGGAAAACTAATATTCATATGGAATCGGTGACCAGGGAGGAAGATGGAACCACTACACTATGGAAAATTAATGTTTCATATGGGATCAGTGACTGGAAATGGGGGAAGGGACCACTACACTACATAAATAGAATATTATGGGGAAAGAATGGGAAAATGCTTTTTTCTGTGTGTCCCAAATCCTTTTTGTGACTCGTGATCCTTTTTGTTTAAATGAAAAGGATTCAGGAAAAGGATCATAGCAAGTGACAAAGAGGGTTTGAATAGTTAAAGAAAAGTTCAGGAGCCATGGTAGATATAAACAATACAAAGTGAAGCTCATCAGCTGCAGATGTGCAACATAAATCTTTGGATGTCTGTAAAAGACATCCATGGACAGTGTTATGACAGGTTTTTTGCGTGAAAATAAAGAAAATAAGATGGCATCTCAGAAAAAAAGGTTTGGCCCCTCATGAAAAATAATCATTTTTTGTGATACCAAAATCCAGTATCCTTCCATTCTTCTATCATGGAAAGTGAAATTCCCATTGAAAATAATGGGAACTAAAAAACTGAATGACTTTGCAACAGATTAATATTTTTTTTCATCAAACAAATGCAGGACTGTTCTATGACCCAAGCTGTTTCTGTTATAAAAATTCCCACCAAAATTCCACACTGTTTGTGCCCTAGGTGATGAGAAAAAACTGCAAAAATTGCAAATTTTAAGGTTTTGCACCATCCAGATCTGGGATTCCTCAAATCCAACTGGAACAAAACTTGCCATGTCAAGAGATCTAAGCCACGGACAGCACATGCCAAATGTTGTGCAATCCATTGATTGGTTGCCAAGTTATTAAAGTGCAAGATCTGAGGCTAAACATTAAACGGCTACTCAAGCCTAGGATATATATATATATATATATATATATATATATATATATATATATATATATATATATATAAATCACACATGCCCACACAATGCAAAGCATCATGGGCTGCATATGCAAATCACCACAGAATATTATGCTGGTTCAACTTTAAACACAATTGCATGGTGCCAAAAGGCCTCTCACACAGTTTGCAAAAGGTGCTAACAGATGACACAGACATGAGTTTCATCCTACCGGGACTCATCAGTATGCCTCATCAGTTTGACACCCCAGTGGAATGGACCAGCTATCCTAAGACAGTGTGTCTTGGATATGTTGTGGTGAACTCATTAAAATAAAAAACTATTTAAAAGACAAAGAACCTGACTTTTTTAGTAGTTGTTTTATACTCAGGCTGCAGTACGTAGTCTTTGGGTTTGGCACAATTCTGTCGAGGCATACTGATGAGTCCTGGTAGGACAAAACACGTGTCTATGTCATCTGTTAGCATGCTTTTCAAACTGTGTGAGAGGCCTTTCGGCACCATGCAATTCTGTTTAAAGTTGAACCAGCATAATATTCTGTGATGATTTGCATATGCAGCCCATGATGCTTTGCATTGTGTGGGCATGTGTGATTTTCTATTTTCTTGAAACTTGGCTTCCCAGCCAAATGCCCTTTGGGTTAACCCTTGCCTCAGTGTTTGCGCACAGAGGTTCTTTGTCTTTTAAATAGTTTTTTATTTTAATGGGTTCACCACAACATATCCAAGACACACTGTCTTAGGGTAGCTGCTCCATTCCACTGGGGTGTCAAACAGACAAGGCATACTGATGAGTCCTGGTAGGACGAAACACATGTCTATGTCATCTGTTAGCACCCTTTGCAAACTGTGTGAGAGGCCTTTCGGCACCATGCAATTCTGTTTAATGTTGAACCAGCATAATATTCTGTGGTGATTTGCATATGCAGCCCATGATGCTTTGCATTGTGTGGGCATGTGCGATTTTGTATTTTCTTGAAACTTGGCTTCCCAGCCAAATGCCCTTTGGAGTAACCCTTGCCTCAGTGTTCCGCATAGAGGTTCTTTGTCTTTGATATATATATATATATATATATATATATATATATATATATATATATATATATATTCATGGCAAAATCTATGTTTGATGCATCAGTTAGGGTTGTTTCACAGTGACAAAAGCGAGGAAATTTGGTATCAGGGTTGAAAACCCTAACTCCGAATTCACCCCCCCAGCACCACAAACACACAGACACACACACACACACATATGCAAGTATGGGGGAGGACCAAGGCAACATGACCAATGACAGACAACCAGCAGCAGGTGACAGAAATAACAAACAATTGTCTAAATGTACTACAAGACATCCCCACCCACCTGACCAGGTACTGCATGCTCAGTGGAGATCAATAGCAAAACTGAGGCCATGTACACCAAACGTACACATCCCTGATTGCAGCTGACACAACATACCACACTTAGTAGTTACATGGCCTTACCTACCGATGCCCCACACCCCACCACACCTGGTGGGCCACCTCAGCTATAGAACAGAGCAAAACCAAGGAGTTGTACAGGTATAATATGTCTGATTACCTTCATGAATAGATACTCTCCTCTGCTAGGCACTGCAGGACCTTTGCAACACAGTGCCCCACCCAGTCACCCCATGTACTGTGTAGTTACTGGAGAATGGCAGCAAAGATTAACTCATGAAGATGAACAATGTAACTTGATGATAGCAGCCATCCAAACCTTAGTGATATTATAACTGGCAAGAGTCTGAGATAGACCATGAACCCTCCCGTCCTACTACACTTATCCCATTGTAAGTAAAATCAATACTAAAAGACATTCTATTTATACCTACACTATACCTACTTGATTCCTGTTTGGACACAATTAACATAGTTATCACTGTGATACATCAGTGACATAACTGAGCCAAACCCAAAGACTAGGCACTGCAGCCTGAGTATAAAACAACTACTAAAAAAGTCAGGCTGTGTCCATAAGTGGTATAGAACACTCATTTCAACAATACTAAATGTTCCACTATTTCAATAAGTGAGTAATTACAGAGGCAATGATATTGTCTTTACCAGGTAGTACATCCTCAGTAAGTGCCTACAGGAAAATGTATCCTATAGACATCTGCGATACAGCTACGTCATTGTTGGCTCAGTAGTGCTAGGATATTTACAAGTTGCTTGGCCTCACCCAGGCAATTACACTGTTTCTTACAAAGAATAGTTACTGCATCTTTAGTATACAGATACACTGAAGGTATATATATGTATATCAGCAGTACACCTTCATCAGTAAACTGTGTATCTAATACTGACAGTAGTAGTTTCACATCCTTGTACAGGCAATGCTTTTCCATACCTTGATATCAGCCTCTCTATCTTGAGTATACAGTTGCAGTAAATTTACTACTATGTAAATCACATAGTAAATGCAACACTACTTTTATCTTGACGATGGCTGTGTCTTGTAGTTAATTTGTGTTGTTCTCTTAATTTATGTGTACTCAGTAGTGTTAAAACCTTTGTACAGCTGTGATCATGCACCTGCATCATTGATATCGACTAACGGTACAGTACCAGGTGTCGTGGGGTGTGGGGCATCGGTAGGTAAGGCCATGCAACTACTAAGTGTGGTAAGTTGTGTGCAGCTGCAATCAGGGATGTGTATGTTTGGTGTACATGGCCTCAGTTTTGCTGTTGATCTCCACTGAGCATGCAGTACCTGGTCAGGTGGGTGGGAATGTCTTGTAGTACATTTAGACAATTGTTTGTTATTTCTGTCACCTGCTTCTGGTTGTCTGTCATTGGTCGTGTTGCCTTGGTCCTCCACCATACTTGCATATGTGTGTGTGTGTGTGTGTGTGTGTGTGTGTGGTGCTGGGGGGGTGAATTCGGAGTTAGGGTTTTCAACCCTAACACCGAATTTCCTCACTTTTGTCACTGTGGAACAACCCTAACTGATGCATTAAGTGGAATTTTTTGCCATGAAAATCCTGTCTTTTTGAGAATGATTAGTACCAATAGTATATGTTTTCTTTTGTATCAGGACTGCACATACATACTGAAATGTACCGAGATGAAGAACACAGTAACTCATCTAATACTATTTTCTGTTATGAAGAGTAAGACAACATCCATCTAACCATATTGCTTTTTTTTGTTATAATCTTCTTTATTATGATTGTTCTCCAATGATCATTGGACAAACATACATATATACCCAGGATATCCCCAGGCCCACACCCCAAAACTGAGTGTGACCACTATGTACAACCAATAACTATGTGCATACTCAGCTGCATTGCATATCCTCTGCCACTTTGTTCATACCTATGTTTACATTATAGTAACTAGGACAGCCCCTACCAAAGAGGTACATATATGCATCAAAATCTATATCCCCAAATGCCCTTTTGTGCCTATAGGGCTTTGCATCACAGGCAATAATCCTCAGGGTAATACCCTGCAGCTGCATCCCAAGGGAAAAGAGAGATTCCCCCCTCCACCAATATCTGGCAGATTCTGTGGCTCCTACTAGCGAATCTAAAAAACATACAGACAGGACATATATGCCTCAATGAGCTAGCAGTATTTAAGTAAGCCCATTACTGCTAAGGTATCTACTCCCTATCCACCTATCATTAATTATGTACCTTCAGACAGACAGGCCCTTGTCTAGGATATTTTAGACTGCAGGGTATACACCGCCTCTAGAGTCCTCCATCTCTTATCATAAGTTGCCTTTCGTCCATTTTGAAGCATTTGCCTTCTAAACCTAGTCAACCTTATCAGCAAATCTCTCACCCTTTGGTCATATGTATAGATCAAATTGCTTTTCCAATGCCTCAAGACAAATGCTTTGACCAAGGAAGACATTAAAGAAATGTGGCCTTTAACAAGTGTACTAGGGATATCTGACATGTCCCCTAAGACACAAATCTTAGGCATGATGAATTCTTTATAGTTCACCACTGGGTCCATATTATGTTTAATTTGCTCCCAAATGGGAAAAATTTTGGAACAGTGCCATAGTACATGGAGTAAGACCCTGGGTTTGCACCGCACCTAAAACATAGGTCTGTCTGTCTGAGGCCCCTAGCACATAGCTTAGTAGGGGTATAATATATATTAGATGCTACAAAAAAGTGCATGATCTTGTATTTGGGGATGGGAATATATCTACTACTCCTCCATACTTCTTTCCAATCAGGTCCCTGAGGGCTAATGTCCTCCTGCTTATCCCAATATGAAATCTTTACAGAGGAGCTCCCACTTAAAAAATCTAATAATAACCTATAGATCTTGGAGAGGGGATTTTTTGAATAATTTACCTCCTTAAGGACGTTCCAAGTGAATGGGGTATCATGAAGTCCACCCCTCCCCCTTTAACCATATTGCTTTTATATTTATGTACTTACTTTCACTTAACACTGTTATGTCAATACTAATTTATCATGTTGCAGTGCTTTACTCATTATCTTTGTGCAGTCAATATACCTAGTCTTCTAACACATAATGAATATAGTACTCTATTTGTAAGCACACTTTTTAAATATTCATATTTAACATCTTCCTCTTCTGTTTCTGTACTAGAAAAAAAATCAGACAGACTCATACTTACTAATGTAGGTACAAGAATGTTCTCATAACACTGCAACATCCGTAACATTCCAATAATTGAAATGTGTTATCTGTTAAAACCTTAAATGCTTTCTATAACAATCTTCTTCATCAAAGTAGGTAAGCAGAATGGTTTCTTATATAATACATAAGCAATAAAGCATGACGAGCAGTTGAATTAATGGTCTGTTAATCACCTGCTACTGTTGTAGCACGACTCAAGATGTATAGCATAACAGATGCACTCACAGGCCGATAAACTGTCCATTGACATAATCCCTGGAAGTTCCTTATGGCTACAATTATTAAACTCATCTTAAATAGTGCAACACCTTTTTCAATATATATTATAAAAAGGGTCTGAAAAATGTAGCTTTCTGATTGGCTGCAAACATTCTAACAGCCTTATGTTAATCTTGTATTAACATACATGTAGAGCTTAACCATATGCTGAATAAGCCGTAACTCTGTTTAGAAACATTGTTTATTATAAGAGCAATAAGGCACTCCAAGGGATTATGTTAACCTCGTGCCACAGTACACCCCTAGAAGGTGATTGACAGATCATTAACATAATCCTTGGTCATGGCTTACTGTGCTATTAGCCTACATATGTATCTTGATTTTAATCCACATGAATCTGCTAGAATGTTTCAGGAAATGATAGAATAACACTTGTGTAACCCTTTGTCACAAATGTTGATGATAAACATAACCACAATAGAATAATACCACAACCAAAAAGTAATATTTACGAAATATTTTTTTTTATAAAAGTAAAAAAAAATTTGGTTTAAAATCTCAAATACAAAAGTCATTCTTCACAAAAATAAAATGGGAAAATATACAACTTTTAAAATGTGGAAAAAAGAGAAAATGAAAAAATAGTGATTTTTAATCATTTTAAAATATAATACTTAAAAAAATATATATTTCTTTGTATTCATTTTTCCACTATATAAAACATTCAAAAAAATAAAATAAATATAATTATCCAAAAAGTATTCTATTAAATAATTAGCAGCCACTGTTTTACGAGATGTGTGCTGCTGAGACAGTCCAAGCTACAAACTGGATCCGATGTGGAGGCTCAACGGAAGTGGAGCTATTGCACCCTCCAGAGGAGATACGGACTCTGTTGGAGGGTGGTCCACTGCCAGGTAAGCTGGCTGGCACAGGTGGTGGTGGAGTTAAAGTGGTAGTACTGGCCATGGTGTCAGCACCGCTGTCACCACAGGCTCAAACACAAGGTTGACGGTCTGCTGTTGCTTCCATGAAGGTCAGAAATTTCTGCTGCCCTTCACGGAGTGCAACATTATCTTTTATGAGACCGCAACCTTGCGCTCAAGTCTATGGTAACAGCAGCAGTGGCCAGTACAGCGTTTTGTACAGCGGCGCCCTACAAAGAGTCAAAAAACATTAATCAATACATCAGCCTCAAAACAGTGATGTCCCTTCTGTCTTTCACCTTACAATATTTATATCTAATTCAGTAATAGTTATACATTTTTTTGCCACTACTGACATTATTTATATCTGTGATAGAAATATAGATTTTTGTCTTGCCTGTTGAGTAATAATATTTTCACATCATATTATGTTGTTGGTTGGAAACATTAAAGAGTTCTAAGAACAGTACACTTCCTATACTATTGTTCTATTTAACTTACTATACAGCAATAGTCAGTATCTAAATGGTTTAGCATGATAAACAGTACAGTCTCATACAGTGAAACTACATCATCATTGTATGTGGATAACTACACTTTAGCATCTGTAACTATAGTATTTCTTCACACCTGCAAGAGAATATTTGACTACTTGTACACCAACAGTATGATTACATAAGTTAATGTGTGCATCATCATCATCATCAGTTTAACGAGTGCTACAAAACACACACACATCTCAAGTTGTTATTCACCCTCTGTACACATTGTCATGTATAAAAAATCATATGTAACTGACAGAACATTGATTAAGCAGCAAACCATGAACAAACTGTCATTTTATGTTATTCTCATGATCTGCATGCCTGTAGTGTGGCAGAAACTGTAACCAAATGCCAACATGTTCTAGGTCGTGATTAACTGACCAGCAACACAATCAGTGAAAGTTGCTTATATTAATTTTAATTAAACAACTTAGTAACACTCTTAAGCCTTCTTCATCATATGATCAACTTCACAATAGTGTTTGTGATAGATGCCATGACCAGCTATAATGTTTTCATCAAATTTTCAACTTCATCTGTCACAATGGTTTTGTAACACTTGAAACCATCTTATAGATTTAGTAAGCAAGAGTTGACTGAGTTTACTAAGTACTTACTCTAATACATTCTGCACACAGCATGTAAATAAATAGTAGGAGCTATGTTCAGAAGTGGTGTACAAGAAATACAACTTTACACCATGCACAACACAGTGATGCATGCCAGTGCGATATTAAAAAGTGTTATGGACCTGCCATTAAATACCGTTCCATCGAAACAGAACAATAGAATCTGCAACACAATTCTCATGTTCATTCTCATTCCATGTTACATACAAAACCAATGTGCAGCCCAGGATGTAGTAACACATCAGATGGATAGCCAATTGGCTCCAACAATGAACCCAGAGCTTCATAATTGGCAGGATAGTCTCATTCCCAAGAAGGGTCATCAGTAGCTTTCCACAGGGATCAGTACCTGGGCCCCTCCAGTTCACCACCCATGTGTCTGACATAAGGGCAGGTATCAGGAGTAAGATGACTCTGCTTGTGGATTACTCAAAACTGGGGGGCGTTGGTGGATGGGCAGAAGGGCGGTTGGTTCTACAGGCTGCCCTGGAGGCTATGGAAAGATGTAGTATAAAGTATGATGAGGTTAAATGCAGTGAAGTACAAGGTAGTGCACCTGGGACACAGAAACCCAAAAGTGTGCACCTGGGGGGTGAAATGCTACAAGTTTGTATTGCTGTCAGGGACTTGAAGCTGTTGTTGTATGTCAAGATGAACAACTTTGACACTTGTGTGAGGCAGCAGCTAAGGACCACAGGATGCTGGATGCATCGCTAGTGGGATTGCCTCTAGAAGGAGGGAAGTGATACTCTGTCTGTGTAAGTGGTTGGTGAGACCACATCTCAAGTACTGTATGCAGCTGCAGATGCCACACTTAAAGAGAGACATTTAACTCCTGGAGAGCGTCCAGAGTAGGGTAACAAAAATAATGTGGGACTTGGGGAACAGGACCTATGTGGAGAGGCATGAAGACCTAAATATGTACACATTGGAAGACACAAGGGACTGAAGAGACATGATAGAGGTCTTCAGGTACTTGAAAGGGGTAAATAAGAGAGTAGCAGTTAGAATGGTTTGAAGGAAGGAAGAGGGGGAAACCATTGCTGCAACCAGAGGAGGGAAAATTCAGGGGAAAAGAAGGAGGTGTACTTCACTAGGAGGGTGGTGGATCCATGTAATATGGTGTCCAGGGGGCTGGTGTACGCAGACATGGTACAGGGGTTCAAGAGGATGTGGGACAGTTATAGGATAATGGTTCCAGAATAAAAGTTCAATGTAGTCAGAATATCTGGAACTGGGAAGGGAGCAGCCAAGAAGCCCAGAGGAGGCAGCAAGCTCAGATACCAGGGCATCGGCTGCCCAAACGAAGTAGCGCATAATGGCCGTGACACCTTTTCTAGTGCCATTCTTACTATGTTAGTACACACCCAGAAGTATGGGTTGTACTTTAATGAAGTAAATTGCTCTTTTAAATGTTCAACAACTGTCACTCACAGCTTGGTTGCCACATCAGACCTTATAGCATGACAGCTGACAGCTCTGGTGACCTCCCAAGCTACAGCTGCACTTTCATCCTGCACGTATGCTGACTGTGTGTATTACTATAGTAATTATGCTTGCTATGTCCCTGGTGTCCCCTACAACACTCACAGGCCTATTACAGAAATCCCTGCAATATGATATCAAAGTAAAATATTCTTTGTTGTCTTGTTCTACACCATTCCTCTCCTAACCACTAACCAGCAACATTTACGCTCCCACCCCTTCACTCCTGTCAGTGGCAGTACATTCCTGTATCACGAACTTGAATCGTGATGCATAATTACTAACTCTGTGTAATAGGGCTGAACACACATTGTACACAACAGAAGCAAATGAACATGAACCTTGCACCATACTAGTGAACACAGATGTATAATGTATTCATTTGCATCTCTGAATAATGCAGTACTATACAGACTTCACATGCATTCTTTACGTTATGAAAAGAATGCTGAACAGTCCTACTGCATGATATCAGTCATTACGCAACCCGCCTAACAAACACACAATGATCATAACATACATTCTGGGTTCAGGATACTGTAACACTATATCGTGCATGAATATCTGTTGCGATGGCACTTACGTGGAGAGCTGGTGCCGGGCTCCTGCTTCACCTCCACTGTTCTCTCAGTCTCAGCTTCCCCGGGCTCTATGAAACAAATAAGTAAAAAAAAATATAACATATACCACAAAATATCAAAGTACAACTATACTTTTTGTTATGAACTGCATTTTTAATACTCTGTCATTGTGTAACTGAAACATGTAAACACATCCCTCTTTGCAATGACACTTCTATGTTTATATGGTGTTCTGTTATTAATCAACAGTGACATGCACACAGCAACTGTTCTCATCTGTACAGTGAGAAAGTGACTTACGTGACCAGCATCAACAATGTTATAGATAATTCCTACAATTTGTGACCACATCATTATTATATGCCCCACTGTGATTGTAACACCATGTGTGTACAATGCTGTAGATGTCCATAGACCTATTCAGTGATGCCCACCTCATTTCCTGTTAGTATGGCAGGGTCACCATACACATAGAATACTGTCCATTCACAAAGTCACAGATTCTGAAAATATGTAACAAGAATACAATAGGTTCAAAATCGTTATCTGTAACATATACATGGATCATATCACTGAACTTCATAAAGATATGTAACTATTTTTGTCATCTAATATGATTATCTGCATAACAGAAAAAAATTCTTGTGCATATTGTATCTGTTAACATCAGTATGTATCACATAAGTGAGTACTATGGCAGTATGTAATTACTCTCTTCATATAGTATACAAAATCCAAGTAACATATATATTGTAGTGAGTCCCTGTATTAGTAATTCGTACGATGACATACCACAAAAATAGAATTCAAATGTGTATTGATATATTAGTACACTCAATAACAACAACATGCACTTATTTAGCAACTCAAGAAATAGTACTACAATATTGTATATGTTATCGTAGCTCACAACTGCCATGTACAGTTATGGATCATCTTCAGTTAAAACAAACTGAGAAGTGTAGAACTGACCTACATCTGTCCATGATATCTGTTTCTTCTAAATGGTAATAAATATAATGAAATATCATGTTTTTTTTCTTTTACAATTGTCAGCTTGCATACTCAATTACGCTGTTTGTTTACTGTTGATGTGTCATGACTGCTGTAGTTCAATCACAGATTACAGGCTAGAGACTTAACCATTACACATGTTGCACATCCAACTGTATACCCAGTCTGTATAGTAGTACATTTAATTAAACAAAAGTAAGTAGGAAGTTCTTCACTCTCCTAGCCTCCACTTGCCTCTCCTAGGAATCTGGGAAGTACTAACCAGATGTTGTACAAATGTCAAGTTAATGTGCCCGCTACAAATAAAAACACCTTCTGCCTTTTCAGCAATTAGAGTAAATAGTTTTCAATAAAAAAGGATATTGGTTGCTGGGAAGGCACATGTAGATACTAAAGTAATTTGTTGACCATTATAATTCCCCTTGACCAAGATGCATCTACCCTCAGAGTCTTTGTGCACCTCTGACTCCCGTAATGGGATGCTGTTTGGGACCAGCACAGCCACCTCCCTCCTATAATGAGACTTGTATGAGGAGAAGAAGGCCTGCTGGTACCCAGACTTCATTATTTTCTGGTGTTCAGTATCCATAAGGTGCACCTCCTGCAGGAGAATAAAGACAGCTTTTGCCTGCCTCACATATGACAAGATTTTTGCTTTCTTTGTTTAATGGGATGGAAAAGACCATTAACATTAAAGGTAAGTATATTTGTTAGTAGGGATACCATACATATTTAACAAAACTAAGAAGGAATATCTCTGAGGCTATGGGGTTGAGGTCCCCTCCACCTGTCCATCACCAAGGACTCATATTTTATTAATGTTTGCCTCTATTAAACCAAGTAACCACAAACAGTGCCAACAGGGCTTGCAAAAAACTGAATGATATTAATACTTCCAATATAGGGAATGCTACATAGCATTCTCTACACCTCCCCAGTGACAAGCCCCAAATTGGAACTAATTGCCAGAGAGGTGGTGTAGTGGTGCCACATCCCCTTTATATAGGAACCACTATGCAGACTACTTGACTTAAGGAAGTGTCCTTTGGGTAAGTATATAGTACACAGAACATAAAGAATATGAACCATGAACATGTCATTTTGGAGAATTACTCTCAATCCTTCCCCTTCCCCCTCAGGACCAAGTGACCCTATATCAAATGTCATTAGTTCCATTTTTCCCCATATGACAAGACATAAATATAGATGAAAAACCTCTTTTTTATATATCTCTACCCTTTTATTACTTTAAGAAGAGGTCAAATTCCCAATGCCATTAACAGTAGCCGTGAGGAAGAGGTGTACGGCCTCCAACGGGGATGCCTAGCTCCAGAACTTCGTGGAAATCTTTTTGCAGCTGGCTGATTATTTAGTCTTAGATAGACAGCCTGTGAGTTTGTGGGTTTCTGATTCAAGGTCAAAATTTCCCAGTTTCCTCACTGTATGTACCTTTCCTTCATCCTAGGTGAGTCATGTATGGGACAAGTCTTACATAGGGTATAACTTATTGAGGGACAGTAGGCAAGGGGGGTGGTTTCCACTTAGAACCCACATAATACGTCTCCCCTAAGACAAGACACACAACAAGTAAAGGGTGGATGGGGTTAGATATTGATGTACACTTGGGGGTACATGTTGAGTTACTTGTCATTCAGAAAAGAGTTTATGATGATAAAGAGGCAGTTCTCACTAAAGGAAGAAGCTCAGATGACTGATCTTATGTCTGGAGGTTGAATGAACTGTAGGCCAGGTGCCTCCACTGTGGCTAGATTTCTGTATGACTAGGTGGTAGGGGATAGGGGAGGAAAAGAGGGGTGTCCCACACCCCCACAAATCAAATGAGCTGAACACAGACAACCCCCACCCACCGCCAAATTATTTGGCTAATACTTGAGGCCCCTAATAGTCTGCCTTCCTTAAACAATATTCCCCATGAGGTTGTGGAAGATGTTATATATTTCCCTCCTCAAAGCCACCTATCATATTTTAGATGAGAGAGATTGAGCTTTGGGCCTTGATAAACTATTTGCCCTCCTCATTGTTAAAGTCAATATATCGGTAGTGATAGATTACTCTAAAGATATAAAAAAAGAAAAAAATTCCCACAGCCATTATGTTTTTTCCTCCATTTTGCAAAGAAATGAGAAGAAAACAACGAGAACCTCTAATGCTAAGCTCTTGTATTTTTCTGGCTCTTTGCAATGTATATTGAGTCTTTCTGTCTCAGGCCCCTCCCCTGCAAAGACAAAATGCAGAATTTATTTCTTTACTTCTCCCATATAGTATTAGAAGGAGACTCCCCTGCTCCTTCTTCAGGTATTGACCCAGTTCAGGTATGCCCTGTTTCATGGGTCATTAGTCCAATTCTGTATTTCTAACTGGGTCACATAGCAGAAGTCTACTGTAGCAGGACAAGTGACACCATGGAGCAAAATTCTTGGTAGGCCAAATCTTTATATTACTGCTCTGGGAAAGGGTAGATTGGCGAGAGGTTGAGGTAGTGGTAGAGAGGGTTACTGCAGAAAGAGGGAAAGAGAACAACAAAAAATGAGCATTCTGTAGTGCTCCACATTGTCAATGAGTAATCAAAACAACTGGGTATAGTGCACTTCTACCCTGGGAATGGCACAGCCCAAGCATTAGAATGTTGGGCATGTGAGGATTCCATGCTGCAGCAACTCCCCAGTTTAGCTGTGCCATTTGAAAGGGAAAGAGCTACTTTTATCTTCTCTCAAGAATTTCAAGTTTCAAGATTTCAGGCCTTCATTTGGGGCTGCAATTCTGCACAGCAGGTTAGGACTGCCTGTTTCAGGTAATACCCTAAATTAAAAGCATGCCTGTTAAGCTGCGGCTTTCAAATTGAATAACTTGCCTTTTCTCACTCCTATGTGGATGGATAGCCATTTCTGCCTTGTTGGGGTGCTTTAATGATCTCCTTTTAAAAAAAAGACAAAAAGGTGCCATAGGTACAGTAGGTACAACTTTCCTTTCTGAGAGTATAGGGTCTCTGAGGGTCTCCTTCAGGTCTAACATTGGTTCCTTTTCCCTCCCCTTCCCTAAGTCATAGGTTTTTGTGTTTCTCACTGATTACAGCCATGATTCTGGTATATTTTATAGCTATTTTGGTGATTATTCACCACAGATCACCATTTTTTTGGTTAGTGCGGCCGCCATTAGGACTGGGCACTGGCTTCTTCTTTAATTAGGCTTCCTGCTATTGTTTAGAGTGCTCACTCATGTCACACACACTTGTACAGTGCTAAAGCCATTTGCGCAGTGCAATCCCTACAGAAAAATATTGTGCAAGTGTGCGCACAGTGTTCTAGTGTGCCTATGCTCTGTGCACACCTGTTAGGGAGTGCACATGCCCATCCTAGAGTTTTTGTCACACTAACACAGTGTTACAGTTGTTTTTGGTGATTTTAGCCCAACACACTATAGCATAAATAATTATTAATTTAAAAAAAATTAATCTAGGTTTTCTCTGTGACAATTCTCTATTATTGGCACTTAAAACTATCAGAGACCATTAATCATGAAACAATGTAAAACCTGCAGAAGAGTGATGAGAGTCTCCCCCATGGGTTCCTATTACCTTCATCATGTTGCTCAGCATAATATTTCTCTCATGGTTCCACTCAGTTGGTCCTTCGAGCTGGGAAGGGGGGCACCTGGTCCGTCTCTTGGCAGTGGCAAAGCAGAATTGCAAAAATCTTTTTTTATAGCTCCTTGGTAGGCTTTGAGCCCTGATGTTCTGCAGGGCATCCCAGCAAATACTCCTGACCCAAGACAGGGCCCTTCAGGTCATGGCGGGCCCATCCAGGCATGTCCAGATGAGTCACAGCAAGAGAAGGCTGTGGAATCAGATGTGCAGGCAGACCCTGACTTCTTAGAAGGCAAGGATGAGGATTTTGGGGATCTTGGGGTAGCTTCTGATGAAAACAAATTACTCTCTGATGAGGAGGATGTCCCCTCCAAGGAGGATGTAGAGGAAGTGGAGTGGATGGAACCCAAACCAAGGATTCAGATTCCCCCCATTTGACAAATCGTCCATGTCCATTTTGCTTTCACTTGCGCTTGCGCAAGGAATGTATTGGGACAATATGGCACTTGGGAGGTGTGTCACTGCCAGAGGCAATCACAGCTGAAACTGCAATGGGCTTGGCAGTGTACACCAATGACCAGGTCATGACACTAGTTCAGCTTTGCTGGCATGGCACATTGTCTAATTAAAAGAACTGAGCTGCTCCAATGGGAATGCTTCATTTCTTTTTTGTAGATGCAACTCTTCCCATGCACATTACTGTTCATATTAATGCACCTGGCTGGAGTTACAGCCACTGTACTCCCTTTCTTTCCCGCTCTCTCACTCCTCTGACCATCTCACCCAAAAACTTCAACCCAAGGCTTCACCATTAGCTGCGGTGTGGCTTTCTCTCTCTCCTTGACCCCCCTCAGCATTAGCTACAGTGTGACTTTCACAGCTGTCTTTTTCAGACACCCCTCTCCCCCCAAAGCTTTACCCCCATTAGGATTTTCTGCAAGAAAAACATTTTTATTCACTTGGTAACTTACTTAATTTTAGTTTGCAAAAGTTTGCAATCCCAAAACATGGTGGATGGTGTGTGGCTCCATTTGTTGTTAAAAGTACAGCTCCATCACTCTCTTCAAAACAAAATGCATTTAAGTGGGTAGTGCTGATGTACCTTTTAACACCAAATGGAGCCTCACAATCCTATATTTGGATATACAGCTTCAAGCCAAATTAACTTACTAAGTG
Organism: Neoceratodus forsteri; assembly: GCA_016271365.2. Classification (NCBI taxonomy): domain Eukaryota; kingdom Metazoa; phylum Chordata; order Ceratodontiformes; family Ceratodontidae; genus Neoceratodus; species Neoceratodus forsteri. Next base: position 234,904,243 of record CM028132.1, on the reverse strand, counting down.
AATAAACACAACTTTCTTTAGCCAACATCAGGGTGCCCAATCCCCATGTTGGCAATACAGCCCCGCCCCGTGCTGCTACTGAGGGACACTGGGGGGCCCACTCCCAGTGTCCCCATATCTGTAACCCCCAATAGTCCGGGATACTGGGGAGCCCACTCCCAGTGTCTTAATATCTATACCCCCCAATAGTCTGGACACTGAGGAGCCCACTCCCAGTGTCCCCAAAAATCATTTGTAAATGTACCTGCTGTAAAAAAGCAAAAGGTCCTCCAATGTCTTTTTTTAACCTGAAAAAAAGAAAACCATCCCTCATCATCTCCCTCATCCTGACCCTCCTTCTACTGCCTACCTCCCCTTTCCTTTCCCCATACTTACCTCCAGAGGTCAGCAGCTGTGATCTTCTCTGGACTTGCAACATGTCTGCGCTCTTCAAAGCCAAATTGCAAACTGAGGAATCAAGGTAAGTGCCATATAATGGCTATCAATGGGGTTTTCAACTTATTTTGCTATCTCAGCCAGTTTTAGGAATTTTGACCCCAAATTTTCAACATGGGGTTCTTGGGACTCCACCTCACTAACACTGGCACTGTCATTTCATTACTCAGTCCGAAAGGTGATTCAATGCAGTGGCCATGGAATCACCTTTCAGGACCAATTAATGAAATGAGAGTTACAGTGTTCATAAGATCCCAAAAGCCCATACTGAAAATTTGGTGCAACAAATACAAAAATTACCATTATGAGTGTGTGTTTTGTAGTTTTAATACCTCGTAACTTTGCCAGTTTTTAATATTTTCACTCCATATTTTCAACATTGATATTTTTTCATACCTCCTCATGAATAGTAGAGCTGCCATTTTTCACATCCTTCCCAAAATGTGTTTTCTCACCTGTGGTGCAGAATGGTGCAGTCACTGTGTGAAATCAACTTTTGTGATGGATTAATGAAATCACAGTGGTATTGTTCATGAGGTGGGGTCCCGAAAAGGCTATGTTAAAAATTTGGTTTAAAAATTCCCAAAAATGGCCACATTACTTGTGTGTGTTAAGCAGTTTTAATGCAAGTGCATAACTTTGCCAATTTTTAATATTTTTGCTCCAAATTTTAAACATGCACATGTTATTATACCACCCCATGAACAGTGCAGCTGTCATTTTTCACATCCTGCCTAAGATGTGTTTTTGCACCTCTGGCACAGAATTGCACAGTCACTGTGTGAAATCACCTTTCAGAACTGATTAAGGAAGTGACAGTGCCAGTGTTCATGAGGTGGTGTACCAAAAATCCCATGTTGAAAATTTGGTGGAAAAATTCCTAAAAATGGCCATGTTATGCAGGCTCATTGAAATTTTTCTACACACTTGCATAACTTTGGTAATTTCCAGTCGTTTCATTCCAAACTTTCAAAGTAGTAATTTTCCACACCACCTCATGAACAGTACAGCTGTCATTTTCCCATCCTGCCTGAAATGTGTTTAGCACCTGAAACACAGAATGGCACATAGTCACATTTCAGGATTGAGTAACGAAATGATGGTGCCACTGTTCATGAGATAGAGATCTAAAAAGTCCATGCTGAAAATCTGGGTGAAAATACCAACAAACACAAGAGGCATTAGGCTTTCCAACCATAACACTTCACCCCTCACCCTGCAGAGACTGACAGGCATCGGGGGTGTGCCCTGGGGTCATTGGTCTAAATGCTCATTTCATACAACTCCCTTCCCCATCCTGTAGACAGTGACAGGTGTTGAGGTGTGCCTTGGGGTCTTCAGCACAAATGTTCAACCCATTCTCCTGTACTCCACCCATCTCAGCTTATTTCCTTATGAAATGGGGTGAGCACTAGGGCAGAAGACCCCAAGGCACACTGCAATGCCTGAAAGTGTTTGCATTGTGGGGGGGGGTGGGAGTGAGGTGGAGTGTGTAACCGTTATGGCCGATAACCCAGGCACACCCCCATTGCCTGTCAGTCTCTGCAGGGTGGGGGTGGGGCATTAGGGTTGGAAACCATAATGCCTCATTAAGGAAGTAAATTAGGAAGCTGCGGTGGACGTCACCTTTGACACCATCCAAAATAGAAGGCTGATTAACAAGATGGGCAGTCTGGCCATGGAGCTCAAGCTGATAAACTGGGTTAGAAACTGGCTAACAGACAGGAGGCAGAGGGGGGTGACCAGTGGGGTACCACAGGGGTTAGTTCTGTTCAATGTCTTCATTACAGACATTGCAGAAGGGCTAGAAGAAAACGTCTGCCTGTTTGCAGATGAGACCAACGTCTATAACAGAGTGAATACTCCAGACAGGGTTGAGAAAATGAGCAGGGACATGGAGAGCCTTAAAAAATTGTCTGAGGAGTGGCAACTGAGGTTCAATGGAAAGAAGCAAAAAATAAAGCACCTGGAAAGAGGGAACCCTGGGGAAAGCTACAGGATGGGGAGGAGGTGCTGACAATCAGCAAGGAAGAAAGGTACCCAGGAGTTATCAGTTCTGATGAACTAATGTGTCAAAACAGAGCACAAATGTTGCAAGGAGGTCCAGTGGCATGCTGGGGTGCATAGTCAGAGGTATTACTAGCAGAAGGTATGAGGTGGAATGCCATTGTATAATGCACTAGTGAGGCCTCACCTACAGTACTGTGTGCAATTCTGGAGGAGGCTGCAACTCTGAAAAGATATTGACAGGGTGGAGTCGGTCCACAGAAGGGAAACCAAGATGATACTGTACATAGCTTGCAAAACAGATCATATCAGGAGAGATTAAAGGACCTCAATATATACTCACGGGAGGAAAGGAGGGAGTGGGGGGACATGATAGGCACATTCAAGTACCTTAAGGGCATAAACAAGGTGCAGGGGTGGACATCTTCCAATGTAGAAGGAGTATAAGCATGAAAGGGCATGATACGAAATTGGACTGGAGTAGATTAAGAGGAAATGTGAGAACAGATTTCTTTACAGAGAGGGTGGTGGTCACATACAATAGGGACCAGCGAAGTACCTCTGGGATCAGTCCTGGGTCCATTCCTGCTCACCTCCTTCCTGCATATATGGCGCAGCTTCCAACAAATGGCACCCACTGTTCTCACTGCTGCCTCCTCACTCCTCTGAAACCAGTAGCAGTACCAGCACCAAACACCACTGCAAATACTTGCAAGTGAACCTTCAGCATTGACAAATGCTTGTTGATAGCTGAGGCTTGTAGATCCTTAAAGCTTAAGGAGGAGCAGTCTGTGGAGACAGTGGATGTCAATCCCATTCTATCTGCATCCCCCTCTGCTCCAAAATGTTTCCCAGGTTTTATTCACTGTGACCAAATTATTGAGCAAGAATGGGCAGGTGTGGATCAGAGAAAAAAATCTTCCCAAACCTAAAACTCAGAATTTTCCCTTTTTCAGGGGAAAGGTCTCACAACTGGAAAACTCCTCCTCTGGCGGACAAGGCAGTATATATTTTAATAAAACAAACCCCCATTGTAATTGAAGGCTCTCTGGCACTAGTGGGTTCTCATGGCAAGTGAGTGGAAACCTTGTACTGTAGGGCATTCACCCCTACTGGCACGAACCTTCATACATCTTATGCTACCTTTATTGTTGCCAGAGCTTTGAATACCTGGATCACTACACTTGCCAGCTTTGTTCCACCTCATTTGGAAGGTGCGACCATTTTGCAGTTGGTGGTCATGGCCTCCACTTTTCTTGGTGATTCTACAGTGCAGAACTTGTGCATGTCAGCTCGTTTGACCTACAACATTGCGTCATCCATGAGGAGTGTGTTACTCAGACTTTGGTCCACAGATCAAAGTTCAAAAGTGAAACTGTTTAACCTTCCTTTTGAAGGAGGTTTATTGTTTTGTTCAGCCTGGATTCTATCTTGAAGGATGTCCAGGACTAGAAGGTCACCTCCCAGTGTCAAAGCAACAGCGCAGACCACAACACCCCAATGCGGTCAAGGCAATGGTCAGTGCAGGCAGTAAAAGGGGGGTCATCCCTTTCAGAACTTCAGTAACCAGAGAAATAGAAGTGCCCACTTAGGCAACAAGGGTTACGGTAATAGAGGCAGCTTTTCCAGGTGCCATGGAGGAGGACCAACACAAAAGCCTGGTGCCTCACAATGAAGGTATGCAGGCCCATCACTGCACCCCTTCCCTTGGTGGAAGACTTCAAGAGTTCTTCTCAAGATGGGCCCAAACAATGTCAGATGCCTGGGTTCTGGAAATCCTTCACCTGGGCCATACCATAGAATTATTAATGGTTCCCAGAAGGGGATGCTTTCTACCGTCCCAGTTTGAAAGCAAGTGGCAAAACGCCATGCGGTGTCAGACACTCTGGCCCACCTCATCCAAATAGGAGCCATTGTGCCAGTTTCCCCACATGAGCAAGGTCAAGGGTTCTATTCCATCTATTTCATAATTCCCAAGATGTGCGGAGGCTTCAGATCTATGCTGGATTTGAAGCATCTAAATAATTTTGTCCACCACAAATTGTTCAAGATGGAGTCTCTGGGTCAATAACCCAAGTTTCCCAGTCGGAGACTTCTAGCCTCAATAGATCTGATGGATGCTTACCTTCACATCCACATCTGTCAGTTCCACTAGAAGTATGATAAAGCTCAACAGGATGATGTGCAGTACGGCAGAATTCTGTAGTAGAGTTATTGCAGCAAACAGTGTAATTTCAACAGGAGTTAATCCCTTTTGTCATGCAGTAAACCTGTGACACTGCACTTCATCCTGAGTGGGCTTCACGTACCTCAGGTTCTCAATATTGGGCCAACATTTCAGTACAAAGGTGCTCTTGTTTGGCCTTGCAACAGCCCTTGAGTCTTCTCGAAGGTGCTGATAGTTCATGGCTCAACTATGACAGGAAGGACATCATGTCTACCCTTATCTGGATGACTTGCTCATTCAGGCAGCGACATTGCCTCTAGCAAGGAGGTCGGTACTTAGGACTCTGGAGATCCTGGAATCTCATGACTGTATAGTGAACAGGGAGAAGAGCTCCCTTGAGCCATATAAGACATTGGAACATCTGGGGTAGTCTTGACATGAAAGTAGAGAATTTTTCTGTCACCCTCCCAGGAAGAGATCTTCTTGGGAGAGTGCGGTGGCTCAGGAATCAGTCATTGGCCTCTTCCTAGAGTTTGCTGTGGATTCTCTGCCTCATGGTGGCAGCAATAGACTTAGTTCTGTGGGATAACTTCCATATGTACCCCCTTCAGACGGGGTTGCTGATGACCTGGGACCCATTGTCAGAGGATTATCGTCAGAATTCCCTCACCCCTCAGCTTCATTACTCCCTATGTTGGTGGGTGGATGTGCAGAATTTCAATGAGGGGGTTCTGCTGGAGTTTCCCCCAGAAGTAATTCTCACAACTGATGAAAATTTGCGTGGGTGATGGGGCAGTCCTAGACCAACTTCCCACTCAGGGGATTTGGTCAGAACAGGAACAGCATCTCCACATGAATGTCTTGGAGATGCTGGCGGTTCACTTAGCTCTACTTTGGTTTCAGTCCATACTGAAGAACAATGCAGTAAGGGTGTGGTAAGACAATGCCATCACAGTGGCATACATAAACAATCAAGAAGGCACAAAAAGCAGAGAGATGCTTCTGGAGGCCTCCAAACTCATGAGCTGGGCAGAGGAGAATCTTCTCTCTCTGTCAGCAGTACATCTGGCAGGGGAGTTGAACATTCAGGCAGACTGGCTAAGTAACGCAAATGTTCACCTTGAAGAGTGAAGGTTGAATCCAGAAGTGTTTAAACTCCTGAGCAATCAGTTCTGGCAACTACAGGTAGATCTGTTTGCTTCCAGCCACAATGCTCAGATACACAGGTTCTTCCATCATTTTCAGTGTTCACAGCCAGAGGCAGTGGATGCACTGACTCAAGTGTGATCCTTCCGTAGAGCATATGCTTTTTCTCCACTGCCTCTGCTTTAAAAGGTCTTACAAAAAATAAGACACTAAAGAAAAACCTTTCTTCTAATAGCCCCAGAGTGACCAAGAAGACCGTGGTTCTCCAATCTAGTGATCCTTGCTCAGCAAGTACCCTTACACCCTCCTGTATGAAGAGACCTCCTGTTGCAAAGTCCCATTCTCCACCCAAACCCAGGTGCAATGCAACTTGCAGCCTGGCTACTGGAAGGAGAAGGCTCCTAAAATTAAGTTTTTCCACAAAAGTAGTTGAAATCTTAATGGCTGCCAGGAAAACCTCCCATCTGCAGCTCATGCTGGAGTCTGCATCATATTTTCTTCTTTGGCCAGAGGAATGGATTTAAGCATTCCAAAGCCTCATTTCCACAGATTTTAGTCTTCCTTCAGGATTGCATTGAGCATACTGAGAGGCCAGGTTTCCATTCTTGGGACTTCCTTGGGGATCTCCTAGAAACTAACAGAGAGTTATTCATGTTTTGCACTGGTTGGCAGAAGCCAACCACTGTTTCACCTCCTGGTGCCTCCATGGGATCTTAACCTGCTTCTGAATGCGCTCCATGTAGAACCTTTTGAGCCACTATCGTCTGTATTGCTAGATGTATTGTAATACAAGGTCTGCTTCTTAGTGGCCATGTGTTCAGCCAGAAGAGTGGGTGAACTCCAGACTTTGTCCCACAAGGAGTAATACCTTATTATGCACAAAGACAATGTGATACTCAGGATGGTTCTGTCTTTCATCCCTAAAGTGCCCACAGCCTTCCATGTCAACCAGAAAAATGCCTTCCATCATTTTGTCTGCAACCTTCTCATCCCAAGGAGAAGGAACTGCACAAACAGGACTTGTGGCAGGCAGGCAGTTAGGACCTACCTTAAAGGAAAAGCTGAGTTTCAAAAGTCAGATAGTCTATTTGTTTATTTTGGAGCAGCCAAGCATGGCCTCCCTGCGTGTTTTACTTATGGTGCGGTCATGGCTCTTCTTGGATGATGGAACCTCTATTGTGCTCCTTAGACCCATATCTTCTTTAGGGTTTATCTCCAGTAGCCAGGTCAATAAGTCACTCCCTGACCTCACCGAGGAGTGCACAGTCACAGTCAGTAAGCTGGACTCCAGCTCTGCTGTTGTCTGCATGGCCCAGGCCAATAAGTTGGACGTTATCTCTTCTGATGTCTGCATAGCTGTGGCTGATAAGTCACTCCCCAGTTCCTCTGGGAACTGCACAGCTGAGGCTCTCCCATCAGGGTCACAGGATACCTCCGTCATTGAGTTGAGCCAGCTGCCAGACAAGCAACAGTCTTTAGAGGGTTCCTCATGCCCACTGACCCAATCAGACTCTCTGGACTTCCCTGAAGATCAAAAGCTGGAGGTGAGTACTAATATGGAGGTTCCCCCTCCTTTGCCAGGTCAGTCTCTTCCTGGTTCACCCACTGGGACTATTGTTAATCCCTCCAGGTACCATCCATTCGGACCGCCTCAAACCAAGCCCCCTTGGATAACCAGGTTCTACCATCTTGGACTCCTGCTCCCCAGATGATGGTGAGTCTTCCATCTGGTTCTAGTCACACCCCAACACCAAGTGACCCTTCACCTGGTCAGGGTATGTCTGGCACTCTGGCCATTCCTGAAACACTGGGCAGCCTTCTGTCAGGCCCACAGGTGCCAAATCTGGTGGTGCAGGACATTCCTGTGCTTGATGCAGTGCCAGCCCCTTTGAATGTTCCTACAGGGCTGATGCCTGGTCCTTCTGGACCTCCTGCTGGGCCTTCAGCTTCACCTCCTGATGGACCTATGGGCAATGTTCCAGGCTATCCACCCCAACAATACCCAATGTATACTTCATCCAGGTATCCAATGCCTGTTCATCAACCCCATTATGTACAGGGGTACCAGATGTTGGGTTATGTCTAATCAAGGGTATGCTCCTTCTGGCTTTCCCTACTCCTATCAGACTCATTGATACCCTCAATATCAGATGCCGGGCTATCCATTATACCAGCCTCCTCCTCCTCCACCACCTCCTCCTCAGCCTCAGCCTCTGCCTCCATGGGAGCCTCAGGCTGATATCCAGGCAGTGTTTCAGACCCTGATTCAGGAAGCCATGAGTCAACTAGCCTTGGAGCTTGACCATCGGAAACCAGTGGCAGCTTCTACTCCCACCTCCTTTCCGACCCCTAGATCAGCCTCTCCTGTGGATTCTCATCTTTCCGGAGAAGGTGCCTATAGACACCAGGTCAGGGATAAAACCCAGGACACTCCTCTAAAAAGGATTCAGACCACTAGCAGTCACTCTTTAGACTCTGACTCATCCTCCAGCTCTGGTATGGACACACTTGTAGAGGCTCAGCATAAGGAGTCCTCAAAGTCCCCTCTGGAGGACCCTTCCTTTGCAGAACTCCTCATAACTATACAAAATGCCTATGGCTGGGCTATTCAGGAACAGGATCCAAAGTGGAAAAGTCTTGCAGAGCATTTAGACATGACTGACACAACTCCTATGCCCATACTGTCTAGGATTGAGCCCCATGAAGACCTGATGTCCACTATCTGAAACAACCTTCCTCCATTCCAGCTGTTTCAAAAAGGCAGACAGGATGTACCACCACCAAGATGGGATCGCACACCTTACTGGACATCCTAATGTAGACTCGGTTATCACGGCTGCCCACAACCAGTCCTCTAAACCTAAACATTTGAGCATGTCTCCTCTTGATAAACAGTCTAAGCAGCTGGACAATTTTGGTCACAAGATCCTTTCTTCCTCCACTTGCCTTGGTCCCTTAATTATGTGGCTCATATGGTTTCCTATCAGAAATCTTCCCTGGCCTCACTCGAATCTAAGCTGGAAGCTATCCAGGACCAGGAGCTTAAGACTGAGATTACAAAGACAGTGAGAATGGCTAAAATCTCCTGTTGTCATGCCCTCTGGGCCACTTACGACACAGTAGACTCAGATGATCACACCACAGCCACTGCTGTCTGCATTAGGCAACATTCATGGCTCAGAATTGCTGGCCTGGCAGAAGACATCCAGACATCCATCCTGTATTCCCCTTTCAGGGTATCCGCATTATTCAGAGGTGATGCCAATAATATTATCACTGAATTGCAGGACCATGGTAAATCAATCTGCATCATCTGCTTCATGTACCGAGGGGGTTACAAAGGCAAACAGCCATTTTGTCAGCAACAGAGACACCAGACCAAAGAGGCCCCTGCCAAAAGCCAGGCCAAATCTGCAGAGGAGCTGCTGGCTCCTTTCCCTCAGCCTTCTGACTCATGGTGACCCCGCCTCCTCCAGATCCTCTAGGGAACCAGTGTGGGGGAGATTTGTCCTCCACCTTCTGGGGTCACAGGACATAACCACAGACTCCTGGGTCCTTCAGTTAATAGCAAGAGATCACACCATAGAGTTCCTAGACAGGCCTCCAGACAACCACCAAGGCCTCTCCATTATCCTCCAATGCACTGTCTCTGATAGGGATCAGATCCAGACTCTTCTGAAATTGTCAGCCATAGAGCCTGTGGCTCCGGCACAAATAGGAAGAGGTACTACTTCCATTTCTTCCTAGTGCCCAAAAGATGGGAGACTAAGACCCATCTTGGATGTCAGCATGCTCAACCTGTATGTTGAGTACAAGAGATTTTGCATGCTCACCATCCAGGGACTTCTTCCCTGCTCCACAAGGCCATTGGCTTTGTGCACTGGACATGCTGGATGCTTACCTGTATATCCCTCCTCCAGACCCACTGCCACTTTCTTTGGTTTGCCTTCAAGGGGAACAGTGCCAGTTCAAGGCTCCTCCCTTTTGGCCTATCCTCAACACCTTGGGTATTTATCAAGTGCCTTGCAGTGGTGGCTGCAGCCCTATGCCACAGATGGATCTAACTGTGTCTGTATCTGGATGACTGGCTTCTGTTAGCCCCATCACAGAGAAGTCTGTGGAGTCCTCTCCTTCACCCAGGACTCTTTTCTAGACTTGGAATAACAATCAACTATCCCAAGTCCCACCTCTCCCTCCCAGTGCCTACCATTTTGGGGCAGTGCTGGATATGATCCAGAGCAGGGTCTTCCTCCCTTTGAACAGAGTGGAGACCCTGCAGGAACAAAACCAGCTTAGTAGCAACTCATGCTGGACCACAGCCGTCAATCCTCCATCTTCTCGGTCTGATGGCAGCTGCAGTCCCCACAGTTCCTTTAGCCAGACTGCATATAGGGAGTGACCCAATGGACTCTTTGTGTCCAATGGGATCAGTGGCTGGACAACCTGGACCACAGGGTCCTAGTGTCTGGTATGTGAGAAGGATCTTGTTTGGTGACAGGGTTGTCCAATCTCACAGGGGTTCCCTTTCAACCCCTGCTCCTACCATGACCCTTAAAATGGATGCTTCATGTCAAGGCTGGGAGCCCACCTAGGACACCATCAGACCCAGGGAACATTGTCTCAACTGGAAGCATCCAGGCCCTCCAGGTCTTCCAGCCTCTTCCATGTCAGGGTAACTCCTGGTTCAGACCCACAATATGTCTGTGGTCTGGTACCTGAACAAACAGGGAGGCACTCACTTGTACCCTCTATGCCGGGAGGCAATGCAAGTATGGCACTGGGCAGTCCAGCATGATCTCCGCCTAACTGTTGTCCAAGTGCTGGGCATCAGCAATGTCCTGGCAGACAGTCTCAGCCACACCACTGTCAGGGCTCTTGAGTGGGAAATAAATCAAGAGGTGGTCAAAATCTTATTCCAACTGTGGGGTCGGCCAGAGATAGACCTCTTCGTCTCCCCATCTAATGCTAAACTACCCAATTTTTGCTTGCTTGTTCCCAGGTATGGTGTTTTCCGGTGAGACGCGCTGTCTTTTTGCTGGAAAGGGAGGTTCTTGTATGCCTTTCCTCCCTTCCCAGTACTTCAGAGGGTTCTCCAGAAGCTACAGGTGGAAGGGGCTCACATGTTTCTAATATCCTCTCTTTGACCTCATCAGATTTGGTTCCTTCTGCTTCAACAGATATCGATGAACCCCCCAGTTTCTTTGCCTCTCTACCATGATCTTCTGACTCAGGAGCAGGGTAGACTGGTGCATCCAGGGCTCAAATCCCTCCACCTACATGCATGGCACCTGTGGACATATGTGGAATAACACCCATTGTTTTTTTTTTCACAGAAATTGTCAACTGTGCAGACGCATTTGTAAAAAATGAATTATAATAGAGACTTTTTTAAATGTTATTTGATTTACCATTATCATGCTTGTCTACCCACTTACTCAGTCTCCTACTTGTTTCTGTCCTTGTACCAACTAATTCCTGTTGCTTCATATCAAGGGGTTGTTGATTTACATATTGTGTGTGCCTGGGGTGGGGCAGCAAGAAAAGATAATCTATTCAATACCCTCAATAACACACCTACTCAAGTTTACTTTCACCTTACACACACTTTTAGGCCATGTACAATAAGATCTTCCTTTAGGAGAACAATTTGTAATGAAATGTATAAGATTTACATTGGTATTTCGGTATATGCACTTTTACATTATACTAATGTTGTTTGTGTTGTTCTGTATAGCAATCTGAAAAATCAATTAAACACATCAAATGTCTTCCTAAACATGTCAAAACATTGTGTTTATCTTCCATCTTGTCACAACATATAGTTGTCTTAGCAGTGTTTGCAATTAAGGTAAAGTACCTTCATGTATATGATGGCCTGCTTTTGTTGAGTTGATTGCTATAATAGTGTATAGAATAAAATGTGAAACATTTAGGTAACTGTAATACAGATGGTGGCATTATTTTTATATCTGCCCTTTCTCAATGTACAATACTTTGATTCAGATAATGTATGCAACAGCAATTCATGTTTATGTTTAAGCCAATAAAACACCCTTATCTAGTTAATGCATTTACAGCCGTAGTGGATCTGCCAGAGCTTGTTTCTTTGGGTACTGCTTCTTAGAACCTAGTTGTTTTGATTACCGATCGACAATGTGGAGGCTACAGAAAGAAGAAATTAACTTCATACTTACCGTAAGTTCCTTTCTGTGAGCTCCAACATTGTCAATGGACCTGCCAGGACCCTGGCTCCTGAGGAAGGATCTTATTCGGTATGCTAGGAAGAGGTCCATTTCGTTAAAAAACTTCTTTGGATCTCTCACTGTTATGCTGCACTGTACTCTGATATGGGAAGGCTATATGCCTGAGTTCGATTGAGGTAGACAACTCATCACTCCCCACCAGGCTTTATTAGGTAGATCATCACAGGCCTTCCCAGGATTAATTTTGTTTAGCAGCCGGAGGCTCTGCTGGTCTGTCCTCTGATCTGGCTGGGGCCTGCACCCCCCACCTGCTGTTTCTGTGTGTCTCTGCTGGACTTCAGTGCTTGTTTTTCCTGCTTCTGGTTTGTATCTTTCCTCTGGCTGTGTGCTTCCCTGTGTTTTGTGTCTCTTGTTTTTGGGCCTTGCTCCGTTTTCTGTTTTGCTGTATTTTGGTTTTGTCTTTTGGGGCTTTATTTCTAAGCTTCTAGTATTCTGCTACTCAGAGCTCATACTACTGCTTTCAGTTACCTACAACTGCAGCCACTGCTACTTTTTTCTGTTATTACTTTTGTACCCAGTGCTTCTGTTTTTACACTGTTGCTCACCTCACTCAAACTGGTGCAGTGCACCTGCAATCATTATCTGCCTTTTTCAGCTCAACCATGGCTGCTTCATGTTGCATACTTAGTTTCACCTGACACAGGTTTACTCTGACCCTAGCTATGCTGCTCATTCATGCTCTCATTCTACTTGCAGTTTTACAGAACTGCCTTGCTACACCTGTTTTCAGAGCATTGTCTCCAAGTTTTATTGCAGTTACAACTCTGAAGCTGTTAATATAGCTTCAATATTATGAAATCCTGCCTCACTGCCAAATTTCTTCAGAGTATTTGTCTCCTTGATTTGGCCTCCTCCTCCTCTGCTTCACCGTCCTGCAGTTCTTTCCCTCCTTCCATGCTGGCAATCTTGGATTTGATCCACTCCTGGCCTGCTTTCATTCTTTTAATTTTTGGCATTCATCTGACTCACCCTCCTGCCATTCTCCTTCCCTGCTGGCCATCTGGGCTTCATTCCATGCTCGGCCTGCATTCGATATTTCTTTTGGGCTTGCCTATCATGGTTCCTATGCCACTTTATTGAACCGTGGACCTCCTGCCGAGTGTATTCAGGTTCATGACTTTGTTCTGTATTCCTTCATCCATACTGTCTCTGTTCGGTCATCTGGATTCAATCCAATAAGACATCACTTCTCATTGTCCATCGTCCATTTTGCTCAGTGACCTGCAGACCTTCTGCTGCATGTCTCAGGTTCCAGACTCCTTATCTCATGCCAGCTGCCCTTTCTCATACTGCCCATTAGGATTCAATCCACTCATGATGTCACTCCTCTTTATCCATCATCCATTGCTTCCCTCCAAGTTCCTTTCCAGTTCATTTCTGAATCTACCTCCTTTTGAGGAGCTTCCTTTATCACATTGCTCAATTTGTTTCTACCTCCACTCAAGGTCATGCCTTCCTGTTCATCACCCTTTGCTAAGGGCTGGTTGGCTGTTCTCTACCATCATTCAGTTCATCATCGAGTTCCTTCCTGTCTCCTCTTCCTCAGTCTTCTCATGTTGGACTGCTGCACTTCTGCAGCAATCATCATCATCAGTCTGCCTCATCCTCAGTCTTCTCATGAGAGCATCTGGAATAACCCTTGTTCCTCTGACTTCTACATGGATCTAATCCTTCCCATCTCCTACTCAGCATACCCCTCTCAGGTCCCTGCTGCCTCATGTTCTTTCTTCAATCTGTGCTTTCCTTTTGGGGTTTCCCTTATCCCATCATCTTCCCTACTCATCCTTCTCTTTAGTGAATCCTTCTCTTTAACACATACATCCTTAAATCAATGATTGTCAGACTGGAGAGGAATGACCTAGGCCTTGGATCCTGAGGGTTTCCTCCTTAAAAGGTTTTTTCCTCTCCTCCATACCAAGGGTCATAATATTGGCTAGAGTTAGTGCTTTCTTAGGTTAATGTGTTGTCTTAGGTTAATTAGTTAGGTTCCGCTGTTGGACAGAGGTGGATGGTGTCCAGCCTCCCCTCTCTCTTTAGGAAGTCTGTCTTAATCATCTTGTCAGTTTGCAGTCATTCGTCATCCTCACCTCTTGATGCTCAGCATCCAATAGGGTATTCTTTTGGGCTTCTTCCCAAGCTACATTTAGCGTAATAGGGTGGTATATCCATTGATAGACAGATGGAAAGCCACAACATAAATCATATTCACAACATAAGTTAAGTCACATAAGCATCACCTCATCCAGTTGCATAAGCACAATTGAACAGGAAGGCTATAAGCCTGAGGTTCGATTGGGTGGAACAATTACGTCACTCCCCCACCAGGCTTTATTAGGTAGCTCACCCTGGGCCTTCCTAGGATTCACTTCATTTTGCCCCTTCATCCACCACTCCTCCTCCAGCGGCACATCTCCCTTACCCATGGGCTTCTTCCTAAGCTACCTTTAGCTGACAGAATCATCACTGCTGCACCTATGGGGGAGACCCTCCTCTAGGGTTTCTCGCATCATACCCTAATAGGGTAGTATATCCATGTATAGAGAGGCAGAAAGCCACAACATAAATCATATTCACAACATAAGTTAAGTCACACAAGCATCATCTCATCCAGTTGCATAAGCACAATCGAAATATATATTAAAAGGCTATGTTTGTCAATTAGTCTGTGATCACAGGTTAACAGGTTTTGTTAGTTTTATTAAGGTGGTTTCTTGTTGCAGGTAGTTTTCACTGCACTCTTTAAAAAAAAAAAGAGGATATGCCTCATTTTGTGTTTGCTTCAGTTTCACAGATCATTAACTGGTGCAAAGCCTGTCTGCTGTTAGATGGTTTTTCTTACAAGAAGAACTGAATGATCCAAACCTTGGGTCCATGAAGAACAATCCATTCCTTGGATGCTTGCTAGGAAGTTAAGACAGCTTTAATTTACAGTTTTTGGCAAATGTGTACACAGGTGTTGGTTATAATATATGCATATGTGTAGCTATTATGGCACTGTGAGGTAAGTATTAACTGGGGAGTTGCTGCAGCATGGAATCCTCATATGTCCAACATTCTAAAGCTTGGGGTGTTCCATTCCCCTGGTAGGGATGTACTATGTCCAGTTGTTTTGATTGCTCATTGACAATGTTGGAGCTAACAGAAAAGAAAATTATGGCAAGTGAAAATTAATTTCTTCTAACTCTTGCATGGCAGGCTGTAGTGATAGTAATACATTCTGGGGCATGGAACATGACAGCTGCATCCATTCATGCCATGGATAGGAAGGCAGTCTCACAGAGTCCTTCTTCAACTGTCTCTGTCCTTGGTTGCAGGCACTGGTTGGGAGTTCTGAAAACTGTTTCAGTAGCTCAGGAATTTCCTCCATGGTGTGGTATGCCACATCTTGCCCTGATGCCCTGATGGAAAGATGAGTCACCTGGGTCCAGTTTCCTGCAGTAATGGTCAGTGTGACTGTGTGCTGAGGCCTTTGATATGTATTAGCCAGAATGCTATGTTCCTGGAGTTCTGTTGCAGTTTCCAAAGGAGTATAATATACTTTAACTCCATCTTCCCATAAGATCCTCATCTGTGCAGGGTAGGGGGGGGTTGAAATGTATCCTTTTTTTGCTGAAGGACTCTGATGAAGTCCAGGTACTAGAGGTTGTTTCGTTATACTTCAGGCAGGTAGTCCTGGTCAAAGTACAGACATGTCCCATTGAGGAAGATGTCTCACTTTTCCAATGGGCCCCAAGGTCAGTTGGCTTTGGCTGGAGTGCCTTATGGGCACATTCAATACAGGTGGCCAGTGTGTGGGGCAGATCAAGGATGTCCTTTAGTAAATCTGTTCAAAAGTCACACTTGTGCTGTTTCCGAGTCTTCAGGCAAACCAGTTAGTCGAAGGTTAGCTCTTCAGGAATGGGCCTCCAGATCAGTACATTTTTCCTGGAGTGCTGAAATGTGATGGATTAATGATTACAGGGCCATCCTGAGTTGCAAGATGCTGTCCTCAACCAATGCCACATGTTCTTCTGCTTCAGAGATGTGTTTTTCTACCCCCAGACAATTGTTTGTACAATTCCTTGAACTCAGCTGTTTTCCATCCTGGAGGCTTTAATTTCTCTTAACAGTAATTCAAAGGGATTTATGGTGAGCTACTCTGTTTCAACACCAATATCATAGGAAGGACCCATAGAGCTGGCTGGTGACATGCTGCAGCTCCAATCGGTGCTCAGCTCTCAATATCTACTGCCATCCTGGGTAGATTTTCCCTTATTCATCTGTGATATGGTCAATCTATCCTCCTTCTTCAGTTCCCCAGACATTTTTACCATTTTTTTTTGCTTCTCTCTGGCCTATTGCAGCCCCTCTCATTTGGGCTCTCACATGCTTGCCTCCTCTTCTGGACAGACTCAACTCCCCCACTGCTGTACATACCTCTAGGATCCCATGACTCTCTAACACCCCTGGTGGTCTACAAGCAACCAGGGGCCTTCTGGGTGCTACTATGGAGGCAAGCCTTTAATTCTGTGATTTGTCAGTCGGAGGAAGGCATGGTGTGCTTGGGCAGTCAGGTGACTTGGGGGAGGCTTTGCCAGATATCATCATCCAATTCTGTGGGGCAGCCATTTTCCAATTTTCTCCCTCTCTTGTATCTCCCCTCCCTAACAAGGCTGTATATCCAGGGGCATCCTGGGAAGGATGGACATCAGCATGTGGTCACCCTTGCCACTAAGCGTGCCTCTGCCGACCAACCAACAGGAGTCACTTGAGGGTGATGGAAGCTGAACCCTTCCTACTGGGAGGAGATTGTCCACATGGACACTCTTCGCCCTCACCACTGCTCTCTGCTCCGGTTACCCTGGGTGTGGGGTCACGAACCTGGTTCACCAGTGGCACCACTTGTTACCACTGAGTCAGACTTTTCACTTTTTTAATACTTTAAAATGTAAAAATAGGGAGAATTTGCCTGAGAGGGAAGGAAGCTCAGGGTAAAAGCTGCTGATCTAGTCATGACATTAGTAGAAGCCAGTTTTATGCAGCTTTTGAATATTGATCCCAATGTGTCTTAATTTAAAAAGTAATAAGAATCAAATCCAGTGGGCACTATATGTTTACTGGTAAATATGTTACTTTCTTTAAAGTTAGTTACTTTTTAAATGGTTTACAAGACAGAAATATCTCCAGTACAATGTGGAACATCATTTTCTGCAGAACAAGATGACATTTAAGGGTAAAATGTGTATCAGTATGTGCATTATGTGTTACATGACAGTCATGCATTAATGGAAGTACCTTAGTAGGAATAGCAATTTATGAATTATTAGTAGGATTAAAAAGGGGTGTGAACAGATTCTTTTTATAATTTATGACTCTGAAATTAATGTGGCTACACGTTAATTTTTTCACTGATCTTGCAATGGCAGCTGTTTCTTACCTGTTGTAGCTTCCATTAAATCTGTGTGGTCTTTTTTCCCTTTAATGCAAGGGAGACCATAATCCTCCTTCAGTTCACACAAACTTCCCCCAAATGTTGAAAGTTCCAAAGTACAGTAAGACTCCCATTACCTCTGCTTAGAAAATAGGCAAGTGGAATCACGTGTATGAGCTAAGTGAGAGGCGGACGTACTGAGTGTTGCTCCAGGCCTACCCTATCTAAATAAGTTTATTAAACATCTCCGTTTGTTGTGAGGGTGGTGAAAACACTGTCTGGTTTGGCGTTTTAGCGCTTTCTCTCCTGGCGTGCTTGCAGGAGTGGATACTCGCTTAGCCGACGTCTTTAAATTTTCAGGCACCATATCGCTCGCCATGGAGTGCGGAAGCCCCAAATTTTATGACACTCGAGCGCCGGCCTCTAAATGCCCGAAATCCCCATCACCTGTGCCAGAAGAGCAGGACGCATACTCGGGTGGGGAGGAGAAAGGCCAGCCTCCTCCGGATGACTTAGCCGAAATCAAATCTCTGCTGCGAGGCCTGGTTGCAGATTTCTCAACAATCAAGCTGGCTCTGAATGCCCTGGCAACGAGGATAGGGGACTTAGAAGCCAGAACCTCCTCACAAGAAAAGAAGATGACAGCTCACGAGCAGGAGCTGGTGGTTTTGAGGAGACAAGTCAAAAAATTGGAGGAAAGGGTGGATGATCAAGAATCCCATAGCCGGAGAGATAATTTAATTTTGGCAGGCTTGCCAGAGTGATCGGAAGGCTCGGACTGTATTTCCTTCATCCAGGGGCTATTACTTAAGGTCTTGGGCCCAACACCCTATGGAGAGGCGTATAATATTGAGAGGGCTTATCGCTCCCTAAGGGAGATTCCTCCCCTTGGGGCTCGCCCCAGGGTTATTATAATGAGGTTCATGAATCATAGGGAGAAGGCCCATGTCCTTATGAAGGCGAGAGCTCTTAAGAACCTGCACTGGAATGGAGCTGCAATTTGGCTTTTCCAGGACCAGACGCCGGCCATTCGGGAGAAGCAGAGAGAATATGTGGATATTAAGAAAAAGCTGTATCTTGCAGGAGTGAAGTTTCGTATGCAGCATCCTGCTACTTTGGTGGTCAAGCTCCAGACAGGAGATCAGAGATTCCTGACAGCGAGGGATGCTGCAGAGGGACTGAAAGTTGAATTTCCAGATTTATTTAGAGCGGCAACTTGAGTCTCCAAGGCAGACGGTGTTCTTGGATACAGTGGAGATCTGAACTTTTTTGCCTATAAATGACTCTTTGCTGCACCTTGGCTATGTTGGAATGACTGAGCTTCTCCCCCCGGTGATCTTTTGCCAGCTATGGACTTGAGGATCTTCACATGGGGAGGGAGGACACTGGAGCTATTATGAACTGGGGGGAGAAGAGGATTGTTATATTTTATATTTTGGCTCTTGTTTTTTTTCTGTAGAGGAGACAAGTAATTTTTTTTAATCTCACTACAGATTTGGGGGGCCTAGGGCACGATCTTGTTGGCTGGCTCATTTTGTGTTCGACGCTGGATAGGAAGGCGATCGAAGGATCGGGGGGTTGTTTAAATGGGTTAGGGGTTGGGGTAGGGGGAAGAGAGAGAGTCCAGTCTGCATACTTGTCCACATTGGCAGTCTTGGTTGGGCGACAGGGAGGGGTATAGTATGCCTTGATGTTTACGCTTAATATGCTATCTTGGAATGTCAAAGGTCTCAGAGGGAGGAAGAAGAGGTTAGTTGTTTTAAAGCATATTTCAAACTGGGGGTTCAAATAGCTTTCTTGCAGGAAACTCACTTGCTTAAGGAGGAGTTAGCGTTGTTGAGGAAGCTTTGGGTGGGTCAAGTTTTTGGAGAATGCCAAAGCTTCAGGGGGTGTAGCGATTTTGATTGCTAGGGATGTCCGTTACGCCCCCTCATATCAGGCTGGAGGATGCGGGAATCTTTGTAATAGGCACCATTTTGGGAGGTTATTAACAATAGCTTCTGTTTATGGTCCAACTCCACCTAATCCAGATTTTTTGCTATGTTGGAGCAGGATTTATCCAGCCTCTCATCCCACTCTTTAATAATAGTAGGGTTGGAATCTGTTCCAACAATCCTCTCGATAGGATACCTTTCTAGGAAGCCGCCCAAGACAGCAGATAGCAATGGCTAGATTCCTTGAAGTTGCTGTGCTGACAGACCCTTCTGGCAATTTAAACAAGGGATTTCAATATGACCTTTTATTCTGGGGCTCATAAAATCCAAACACGTGTTGATTTTTTGGTAAATCAGGAGGCCCTCCGAGGGTTAAGAGTTTGCTGGTTTATGGTAGAATTCTATCTGACCACTCTCCAATTCGCCTTTCTTGGGCAGTGGACTCCACCCAAATGAAGCCCTTCAGATGGAGACTGGATGAATCCCTTCTTCTGGATGATAATATGCTACCTCGTCTGGAGGAAGCTCTTAGGGATATTATCCTAACTCAGATTCCTTCCCTTGACAATAAGGCCTTAGCTTGGCCCACATGTAAAGTTTTGTACGCTAGTGTAGCCCAGGCCCTCACTATCAGGAGGAATAGGATGAGAAAAGCCAGGGAGGAATTTATATGGGGAGCCATTAACTCTCTTACTCCCCTGGAGGGATCTAGTGAGGAGGTGGATCGGGAACTTCAGGATTTAAGAGGTGAGATGACAGACATTTTATTTAGTAAACTGGAGGCTAGGGCAGAAAGGATTCAAGCTGAGTATCTCTTACAAGGGGATTTGCCAAGTAAACTTCTTGCCGCTAGAGTTAAAGAATGGGAGGCCACCCGTACAATCTCTTTTTTGGAACACCAGAGGGAGGTGGTGACGGATCCACAGGCCATGGCGGATACTTTTGCAAATTACTTTGTTGAATTATATCAAGGGGCATCAGGTGTCCCCGAGGAAAGAGCGGGGGTGTTTTTGGATGATATATGTCTGCCAAGGCTAGATTCAATGCAATCTCAGGCTTTAGCAGCCCCTATATCAGAGGCTGAAATAAGAGATGTGATTAATAACTTGCGAGGGCAAAACACTGGGACCAGATGGCCTTACGGCCCAGTTTACAAGACCCATGTCAAACCCTTACCCCTTTGCTTTTGAGTTTTTCTAATATTATCTCAGATGGGGTTCCACACTTACCATTATATCAGGCTTACAACACACTTATTCTTAAGCCAGATAAACCAGAATTAGTGGGGAGCTATAGGCCCATTGCTCTCCTGAACCAAGATATTAAATTATTATCTAACATACTTGCTAATAGAATTTTAAAGGTTGCCCCTCTAATTATTAGTCAGGATCAGGTTGGTTTCATCCCAGGCAGGGGACCCCATGATGCCTTGCGGAAGCTTCATCATGTGCTTTTGGAGGCTGCTGACTCTCTTAGATTTGGCGCTTTTCTCCCTTGATGCTGAGAAGGCCTTTGATAGGTTCTCCCACTCCTTTTTATTTGCTACTATGGAAAGGATGGGCTTTCCGGAGGGCCTTCTCAGGGGCATTAAGAATCTCTATGCCCTCCCCATGGCCAGAGTCCTTTGCAACGGTTTCCTATCAAGAGAATTTCATCTTGGTAATAGAACCAGACAAGGATGCCCCCTTTCCCCAATTTTATTTAATATATATTTGGAGACCCTGTTGAGGGCGATTCAATCTGACCCTGAAGACGGGGATTGTGGTCAGGGAGGAGTTGAAGCTCTCGGTTTTGCAGATGACATCCTTTTGCAACTCCGAGACCTGGTGTTGAGTTTTGGGAGGGTCCTTGAGATTATTAATAGTTTTTCGGTGGTCTCAAATTATAAGTTGAACCTGAATAAAACTCAGGTTCTTCATCTTACCCGCATCTATATAAGGCAGATCTGGAGTTCTGGCAACTGAAATGGGCTCAGATGGTATAAATATCTGGGTATCTGGGTTACGCCAATTTTGCACCAGGGTGTTGAGGTAAATTTGAATAATATTCTGATAGCAGTTAGAGCGACCTGGATAGGTGGAATAAGCTCCCTTAAATTTTTCAGCCAGATTGGGGTTAATTAAGATGAACTTATTGCCTAGGTTTCTGTATCCCATATACTTGTCCCCTTATGTAATTCCCAAATCTGGTTCATCAGAATACAAAAACTATTTTCTGACTTCCTATGGAATTTTAAACCCCCAAGGAGTAAACACTCGGTTCTTCAGCTTCCCTCTAGTTTAGGGGGTCTTAAGTTTCCAGATCTTCATTTGTATTATGTAGCTGGGCAATTATCTATAATGACTCGATGGAATAGTTCCTCTGAGGGAGAGGGCTATACTCTAGTATGGCTGCATATTGAAAAGCAAATCTTGTTGGATAAGGGTATTTCCCCTGATTCACTCCTTTTCATTAACCCAGCCGATTTGCTGGATATAGGTAAAGATTCCCCAATATTTAAGACAGTCCTGGCTTGGTGGTCTCTTTATACCCAACTACAAAAGATCCAAAGGGCTGTAGAGATCAACCTATTTCTGGTAATCCCAATATGAAGATCAGTGGCGGGTAATTGGGAATGTATGGGCTCCATAACTTTCTAATCTTGTCTGGGCAGACTTCATTCTAGATGGTAAAGTGGTGTTTCCCCCTCAGTGTAGTGACATTAACTTCTTTAAGAGGATTCAGGTTGCTAAAATGTTGCAGAAACTACAAAGGGATATCTTACCTCCCTCAGGAACCCCATTTACATGGGATAACCTTAAGGATCTTAAGGATGCGCATAGACCTCTGTCAGCAGCGTACAATGTACTTCTGAGCTTTTTAGAAAAGGGGTTCTCTGTGAGGGTTGCATACTGGGAAAAAAGGTCTCTCCTCTGAGACCAGATTGGGATGTGATCTGGAAGAGTGTAGCTTACATACCTATTCCCAAATATAGAACCATGCAACTTTTTATATCTTCTAATTTGTACTATACCCCTCTAAACTCTGTGCTAGGAGGCTTAGACAGACAGACCAATGTTTTAGGTGTGGATTGAGTCCGGGAGATACCTTGCATATATTCTGGGATTGCCCCAAGATATCTCCGCTTTGGGTTCAGGTTAAGCAGAATATGGACCCCCTTTTAAATTATGCAGAGTTTATTCTCCCTGAGATTTGTATTTTAGGGGACATGGCCCAAATCTCACGAGTGCAGGCTAGATGTCATATAGCACTGATGTCTGCTTTGATTAAAGCTTTTGTTTTGAAGCATTGGAAGGCGATGTATTTATACATATGATCAGTGGATAGCCAATCTTATGAGGTCTTTAGGCAGGCTAAGGCGGAAAATGTATCGGACAGTAGAAAAGGAACATATATTAAGAAATAAGGAAGTTTAGAGGCAATATATTCACTTCAACTTAACCTACCCATTCATCGGTCTGTCTGTCTAAGTGTAGATCACTGTAGTGACGAGTTAACAAAACAATAATTTTTGATATTTATATTGGGACTAAAGGATCTTTCTTCTTTTAATCTTATGTTTGGAGGATTTGGTGCATCAGGGTGCTTACCCAATAGGGATACCTTAGTGTGGACAGGTACAAGACTGCCAACAGAGGTTTTTATAGCTCTCTCTCTTCCTCGGGACACAGCTGCAGGTCTGACCCCATTAGATTATAGGGCTCTTGGAACAATAGGCCCTTTGGCTTAGACTCAATTTTTATGTTTAGTGGTCTTTGTTTTGTTTTCCCTTAGCATGATCTGATATTTATCTTGGATATTGTTATGACTGTATGAATGTTTGGATATGGGGAAGGGTGTTCTCTGCAGCTGCGATTGTATATAGATACTGTATATAGTTCACTTGCCCAGTTTTGGGGTGGGTACCCACGGTTGGACGGGGGGTTGTGGCTTGTCTGTCTGTACTTTCTCCTTTTGTCTTGTCCTTTTTTTCTTCTCTGAAAGTAAAATCTAATAAAGATGGGTTTAAAAAAAAAAAAAGAAAATAGGCAAGTGAAAGCTGCACTTTGATTGGCTACAACACCCGGTAAAAACAAGTACCAATTTGGGGTTCCCCATCACTTAGGGTATAATTGGGCACTCCAATTTTCAAATTCACAAGCTGCCATTTCTTTCTCTCACTTAGCGAGCTAATTGTTGTCCGACCAACCCCCCCCCGCTGAACCGCCAAACTGAATACAAACAGAAGGAGGTGGGGAGTTCATTAATCACAAACTGTTTTTTTATTATTTTAACCAAGGACTGCTCCTCTCACAAAAGCCAACAGGGAAAAATATATTGTCCCTACCTTAGCACTAGACACTTGAGTCGCGCTTACTTGAAAGTGGGAGGCAACTCCTTTTCAATCTTCCGGTCTTTTTCAGAAGGGACTGTGCCGGGAAAGCATGCAGTGGCCAAAAAAGAAAGAAAACAAAAGAAAAGTGTGTGAAACTTCAAGGCAGGGAGGGAGAGACAGAATTCTCAATAAGCAGCTACCTCCTGACTGCACAGAAAATCCTGGGGCAGGAAGGGACGAGAACTCTCAATAAACATCTTCCTCCATGTCAAAGAGCAGGTCTTTTTACAAAGAAATTAAAAAAAAACTGCAATGACAACAATTCTAGGGTAACTACGGAGTTCTACTGTGGTAGGGAATCAAAACCCAAAAAGATCATCAAATATTTTTTTACTAATCTAAGAGACAACAAAACAAAAGTGGAAAAAACACAGACTCTAAATGGCATCAGAGCCCTCTGCTGGCACAAGCACAGGGACTACTTTATAGTAAAACTGACTTTTCAGTGGTTTTTAATTGCGTTCATATTTATGTTTTAATTTTTTTAAATAATAAACAAAAAAGCTACCTATGTCTCATTTTCTAAGTGCAACGCTATCCTCCAGGGTGGATGTCATTGGGATATAATGGATCTTTCAGGTGCTATAAGACTGTCGGCCTGTGGGGTTGGGCCTCATTATGACCCTGGGTGGTCTGTTATGTAAGCAATAATACCCAACAGGGTGGGCATTATTGGGAAATACCGGACCTCCAGGGCGTGTGAGGCCAGCCACAGGCGGGAAGACCGATAGCCCTGGAAGGTCCGGATTTCCCCAATAATGCCCACCCTGGAGGAATATGCACTTAGAAAATGGCCCATCAGTAATATATTTTAAAAAGTATAAAAAAGCTTTGAAGTAGTGTGATTAATGTTTAAAAAACTTTGAAATACATTTTTTTGTAAAATAGTTCCTGCACTGCTGCATGTCTACCACTAGAGGGCAATCTAGTTTACAACATTTTGTCTGCATGAGCTATGTGGCTGCCTCATGGGTTTATGGGATTTGTAGTCATGTGTGAAAGATGGGGATGGGGTTCGAGGCCACGGAGTAATGTAGAGGTGAAGTACATTTTGTTGTGGGAGTTTAGTTTAACATATGGAGCCCAGGTACCAGTGGTTTGGAGAGCCAGTGAGGAATCAGCCATCAGGAGTACTGACTGTGACAAGATAGGCGCATTTTATGAAAAAGAAAAAAAAAACGAGAAACAGCAGTCGAGTAGCCTGAACATGCAGGAGAAGGAGGAGGTATGTGGACAGCATGCGTGTTGTGAAGTCAGGGTGCAGAGCGGAGGTGGGAATTCTTGCATTTGGCTCCCGTTATGTGCAGTTTCACTACTGCGTTGGTAGGCTTTTTAGGAGTGGGAGCCGTATGTTACAGCACGCAACACGTTATCGGTAATTAAAAAAACTACTTTTAGACTATTTGACATCTGGAATACCAGTTAGATGTGTGTTGGGCTGCTGTTAGTTTTTTTTCCTGTGTTTGGGTTGAGGGAATGTCGATTGATAGCGAGAGGAGAAAATGGCGGCTGGTCAGATTGAAAATTTGGGGTGCTCAATCATATGCTAAGTAATAGGGCACCCTGGTTGGCACCTGTTTTTGCTGGGCATCTATCAAAAATAATTGCCCAGCTCTGGGAGCCTGCCAGCCAATCAGATAGATGAGAATGTTCTTTGCCATTTTCGGATCGAAGCTGCCTGACCATTGAGAGCTTTAAGTTAGAATTAAAACTTATTTATTTCAAAAGGCATCGGAAGTGATCTTACTGTAATTTTATTGTGATTATATTGTTATTTTGTTGTTTGTGTTATATGTATGTATTTTAATTGTTTTATTTGTACAGGCGCTTTGGTATTGGAAAGCGTAAAAATAATTTTACTTACTACTTACTAAATCCCAATAACACCCACCCTGGAGGGTATTATTGCTTACATAGCTAATTTTCTCACTCCTGAAACCTCAGGAGTGTGTCCCATCCTGTGCTGTATGCTCTACCTTTGGGAATCTTGTATCCAGTGAGGGAAAAAAGGGCAGTGGAGGGTCAGACATGTTGGGAAAACAAATAAAGGAAAGTAATGAGACAGGGAAGGGGATGTCACTTATTGGTGGCCCAATCTCTTTTTCAGCATTTTGCCTGCCCACAACCCTCCTTTTCTTAGGCAGAGACACAAGCCCACCAGACCCTCACTCTTCCTCCTGCCAACCAGCACTGCCAGTACAGAGGCCTAGAATGCCAAGCTGTAGTACTGTGGCAAGCATGAGACCTGCCCCACAAATTGCACCATACCATTTATAAGAAATGTTCATTTTAAGGAGATCCTAGTTAGGACAATAAAAATTACAAAAGATATTTAAGTACAAACCATAAGAGGAGTTTCAACACAAGCAAACAACTGTACTGTATAAACATGTACATAGGCCCCATGCACAATCATGTGGAGTGGCTATGCACCACATAACTGCAGTGCATAGCTACTCTGCACCAAATGCGCCCTCCCCATGCTGGATGCACTACCTGGGGGCATGCAGCCCAAGACCTCAATCCCCTGGTCTGTGGACTGCACCGCACTAGCTGTGGGCATGCCAGCACCTACGCCATGCATAACAGCATGTAGTGCTGGTCATGGAGAGTGGAGAGGGAGTGCAGGGTCCTCCATGGAGAACCCTGCCATAAGGACCCTACATACCCCATGCACACACACACACCATTGCCACCCAGTCTGAGTAGATAACCCATGCAACCTCCACTGAGTCCATTGCAGCCATTCCCGATGGCCACCTGGCACCACCCACCTCAGCATATGGCAGTGATCTGACCCCCTGTTGGCTGCCCCCAATGCACACCGCAATTCCCCACTGACCTCTGCATAATGACCCCCCCCTACAATGACCCTT
Organism: Neoceratodus forsteri; assembly: GCA_016271365.2. Lineage (NCBI taxonomy): Eukaryota > Metazoa > Chordata > Ceratodontiformes > Ceratodontidae > Neoceratodus > Neoceratodus forsteri. Next base: position 234,877,630 of record CM028132.1, on the reverse strand, counting down.
GCCCTCTCATGGCATTGCACAACAGGACCCCATACCTGTGTGCCAGTGCTGCTTCCAAGATGGCAAGCAGCACAGCCCTGTTTACACTGCCATGGCTGCTGGCCATTTGATGTACGTTGGGTGTGCAGCTGATGTGTGTCCACATATGTCAGATGGCCAGCAGCCATAGAGGTGTGCAGAGGGCAGTGCCACTGGCCATCTCAGGAGTGGCATCGGCACACAGTTATGGGGGCTGGGGGTGGGGGTGTGGTGCCATGGAGAGGAGGGACATGGGGGGGACACTGGCCATTCCACCCTCTGGGGTACCTGGATGGGGGTAAGGCTGCCACATACAGCAGCATCTGGGGAGTGGTTGGCATGCCAGTACTGGGTATGGATCAGATGTGTGGTGGGAGGGGGGCCTTCCAACAGTCTGGCACAAGGGCATTGGTGTGTGGGTCCAGATGCCTGCAGTGAGCATTCACACACCGAACCTGTGCTCCACCTGCAAGGGATCCACTTTTGGCCCAGGAGAGCTTACAGACTGGATGCCCACCTGGGACCACAACTCCATCCCTGACCACCCTGCAGAGTCCTTCATTCCAGAGGTGCAGGGCTGTGAACAGGTGTGCATCTGTAGAGCATACCCCCAGGTGTTCACCTGTCTGCAGGTGAGGACCTACACAGGCAGGATACATGCTTGCAGTTCATATTTCCTGCCCTATTCATGTATAGGCACCATATTGTATACAAGGAGGCAGTACAGTATTTATGAGGGGCAGGGGCATGCAGTGGTGTGAGTAGAAATCACGATTCAGATTAAGAATCTCGAGACAGAAAATATAAAATCTGTATCAGTTACATCGGTAGGATAATGAACTAAAGGTAGCTAGATATGTCTGTGCAGTGATTATCAATGATAGTTTTAAAGCTGAAGTGCAATGAAATGGCAAAAATGGTGTCCCTACTCTTTTTTTCACTTTAAAAGATTCTAGGTGTCTTCCACTTTAATTTGGTGGTAATATTTTCTAGTCACACTAAAATTTTGTGCATTTTATAAATGTTTTCATTTAGGTTTTTTTTTCTCAAGAAAAAAGATGGTCACCGCATATGGCACTGAAATAGTATTGGAGACCTGGCAAAGATGAGGACTGAAAAAATGTAAAACTTATAGGGTGCAGCATCGAGTATCTATAAAAGTAGATCTGACAGGTATAGTAATATTTATATTACTTGTAGCTCAAACTAGCTTTAAAAAAAAATCATTGCACTGCTGCTTTATAGACGCTATAGCTAATGACACATTCCAGTCGTAATGTGCCTTGTGGTGAGACAGCTTAATGCTGATCTTCCAACATAGCAATTTATGGTTTGAAGGAGCTATACTCATTGCTTTATAACTAGTGATTAATAAGTACAGTATGCTGTGCATGTTTATACACATTTATAGGGGTCCCTAACCACTCTACTGCCCAAGATGCTACGTTATTGCCTGGGTGAGCAGAAAGTTGTCCAGGTGTACCTTGAAAGACTGTGCTGTCATTATGTCCATCACCCACACCTGGCAGCAACAGCAGAGGGTTGGTTTCTTAACCATCAAGGATCTAACCAGGGACACCAGGATCTACATTTGGCCACAGAGTTGGGCATTTCCTCAGGACAGCTGAAGTACAATTGAAATGTCCATATTGCTCCTGATTAGTGGGCGAAGGCAGGCAGGGTAGGGCATTGAAATCCTTTGAAGTTTTCTCAGATGACTGCTTCCCTCTGCCCACCACTTGCCAAAGGCAGATGCACAGATACTGCTGTGTTATCTTAGCTCTTTCAAAGACACAGGGATCCAGCTTCAGATGCATAGCCTGCCATTTGCTCAGGTCACCTGGAACCCCAATTGAAAAGTTCTGAATGCTCCTGACTGGCAACTGGAGTCTGGCAGAACTTTAAATCCTCCACATTTTTGGTGTGATCTGACTGGCATCAAGATGGCAGCTTAACTGTGTGGTTCTGGCTCCCCACGTGCCCATCCATCATCCTAATTAGTTCAGTGGCTCAACAGAGTAAAAGCTGAAACATCCTATTTCTATACCTTAGTAATACCAACAACATATGTCCCTTGTGGAAAAATTTAACCTAGGGCCCTGGCAGCAACATTTTTCATCTATAGAGGCCTACCTGATTTGTACTGAACTCTTCAACCAGCTGATTCTCACTCCCATAGCATGACAATAGCTCCCATGGACCTTTTCCACATCTCAGCAATGCTACGCCAGATCAAGCAGGACACTACCACTCTCAAAATCACCATGGCCGAAATGCCTCAGAATGTGACCATGAGCAGTCTCTGGTTAAATGCCGCCAAATCCCTGGACACTACCACTGAAAGGCACAGAGACTGACTTCAAGCCTGCTTGTGAGAAAGAGAGAAAAATCACTTATCTTATGGACAAGGTGGACAACTTAGAAAACAGAGACAGGCCTTTTTCGTCTTCCCAGAGAATCACCTTTCTCTGAGCAGTACTCCTAGAACTACTGTAAGCCAGAAATTGACTACCTTTTGAGGTAGAAATGACATACTGCTCCCTGGCACCCAAAGCAAAGCCGGGGGAGTGGATGTGTCCAATCCTGGCCCAGTTCCTGCATTTCTGCATCAAGGAAAACATCCTATAATGTGCCAGGAATGAGGTCCCCTGTCTGAGGGGCATACCATGCCATCTACCAGAAGTTCCAGGCTGAACTGTCTGGAAGGTGGTGGGAATATACTACTTTTTTTTCCAAAGAATAATATTTATTTGAACATTTTATCCAGTTTACAAAATGGTGTTACAATATTAAATAACTTAAATTCTATCCAGTCCCCCTTCCCTTTCTTACCCTCATACTTGTTGCTAGGGTACAATTAAATAACTAACTTACATAGTACATTTTAACAATACAGTTCCTTATTGGGATAACAAATTAAAATTCATTCTCTACACTAAATTCATTAATGGAGTCATGTTCTCCATTATTTCATTCCATTTTGTTCCAAATATGTCATCTATGGATTCATTTGACTGTACATAAGGTCTTCTAACAAAAGTGTCTCTCTGAGTGTGTGCCACCAAACCACTAAATCAAACTATGGAAGATTAGGGTTTTTCCAATTAGAGAGAATTAGCCTCTTAGTAGACATGGTGGCTAATGCAAAAATGTTATTATTTATACCATTATGTGCTAACTTTGCTGTATTGTTAAACAAAAAGACATCTTGAGAAAAGGAATTATTATTTTCAATATTTCTTCCACAATTAATTTAACTTGATGCCACCATTCATTAATTCGAGTACATGCCCATAAACAGAGATATAGATTACCTTTATGGCCACAATTGTGCCAACATAAATTGGAGTATTCTTTATTGATTTTTGATATTTTAAGAGGAGTTATGTATGCTCTGTCTATGATTTTACATTGTATTGTTTTGTTTTTTGCCGATACATACCCCTTATTACTTTTTAGTTCTCAAAGAATCCCATAGTTGGTGGGACAGAACCAGAGAGGCTTCTTCGTTCCACGTGTTTTTAACTCTGTGTGTATAGTGACTGTTTTTTACATATATTAAACTGTAGCATTTAGCTAATAATTTATTTGGACCTTTCGCCATCCTTATCTTCTGGTCTCTTATTATTTTTGTTAAATTGTAATTCTAATGGTGGAAAATATATACCATTTTATTATATTTACTCTGAAGTGAATGTTAACATATCTATTGGGTAATCTTTAAATATACTATTTATTTCACAATAAGAAGGACATTTGTTGTTGATCAAAATGTTGTACCAAGTATTTTTTTAATTTTTTTTAGTAAATCTATATATCCATAAGTTAGTTTGTCCCCATATTGGGTTACATGGATATATTTGTAGAAATAACCAAGGGATCTCTAATTTCTCCAATTCTTAATTTTTATGTGAATAATAGGAAGCCAAGTAGAAAAAGGATAGGTGTGTGTGTTGTAAACATCTTTCTCTAGGAATACATTCCTTAAATTGATTTCATTATTATTATCATGGCTTAATAAAGATTAAAATAAAGGATCATCTTGATTGAAGTTGAAGCTGCATTTGTATAATACAGAGAGAATGTGAGTTACTAAATATATAAATATATATATATATATATATATGGATCAGGACACCATAACCCCCTTGATCACGTGGGATTATTAACGCTTCCATGCAATTCTTGGCTTCCCTCCTTACCGAAGAAATTTAGTGAAGATTCTTTTTTTTTTGTTCAGTGCCTCCACCTATCCTCATATGCCTTACCTTGCTAACCCACTATCATTTTGTAGCTCTTCTATGGACCTTCTCCAGCAGGTTAATATCCTTATCCTTTTAGAAGTGTGGGCACCAGTACTGAACTCCATACTCTAGATGTGGCCTCACCAGTGACCTGTACAAGGACAGTATAACCTCCTTTCTCCTAATACTGATCCCCTTAGCTATGCATCCCAGCATCTTGTTTGCCCTTGTTGCTACTTTTTTGCACTGCGTAGAGTGCTTCAGATTACTAGCGATCATCACTTCTAGATCCTTCTCCTCCTCTGATGCAGATACCTGAACTCCACCCAGGTAGTACTCTGTCCTTGGATTCTTGGCTCCAATGTGCATAACGTTACATTTCTTGGCATTGAAGCTAAGCTGCCAGATCCCAGACCTTTTCTCCAGCTTTTCCAGATCATCCTGTAGATCCTGTATCCCTTCAGCTGTGTTCAGTCTCGAAGAGCTTGGTGTCATCTGTGAATAGGCACATTTGCCTTTAATACCATCCCCAGTGTCACTGATGAAAACATTGAATGGCACCGCCCCAGCACCGACCCTGCTGGACTCACTGTTGACCTCTGGTGCCAGATAACTCCCCACAACCACCCTCTGGGTTCTGTTCCTCAGCTAGTTTTCCACCCATCTAGGCATCTTATCCCCAACCCCAAATCTACCAACTTCCCGATCAACCTTTTGTGGGGCACAGAGTCAAAGGCCTTGCTGAAATCCATATGAGGATGTCTACCACTTAGCCCCTGTCTACTGTCTTAGTGACCCAGCCAAAGAAGTCAATCAGATTAGTTTGACATAATCCTCCCCACAATCCCATGCTGCTCATATTCTGGAGACAATGCTTCTCAGATATTCTAACAACCTTTCCTTAAGTATGGTCTCCATGAGCTTGCACATGATTGAGATCAGACTGACTGGTCTGTAATTCCCTGGGACATCCTTGGGACAGCTTTTGTGGCGTGGCACCACGTGTGCTGTTCTTCAGTCCTGCAGTACCATGACTGACTCCAGTGACCTATTAAATAGGCCTACTAGTGGCCATTCTAGCTCCTCAGCCAGTTTCCTTAGTATCCTTGAATGTACTCTGTCTGGCCTGGTGATTTGTTCGCCTTCAATGCTAGCAGCCCCTCCCTGACTCCATCCTCCTCTATCATGACATCTGTGTCCCCCCACCTGCTCCTCTTCCCCCTCCTGAAGGCACAGGTCTGTCTTTCTCCTTGGTGAATACAGAACAGAATTATTCATTTAGTATATTTTCTTTTCCCCCATTACCCTCCATCCACTCCCCCTCTTTCATAAGCCTAACAATCCTGTGCTTCTTGTCCCTTTTCTCACTTATATAGTGAAAGAAGGTCTTCTCCCCCTTCTCAATTCCTTCAGCTATCTGCAGCTCCTTCTGTGTCTTAGCTAGCCATACTTCCTTACTTGCCTCACTAGCCAACCTTAGGTAATTTTCCCTATCCACCTCTCTCTTAGTCTTCCTGAATTTTCTATAGGCTAACCTTTTTTCCCCTTACTGCCTGGGTGACCCCAAAACTCAACCAGCTGGGTTCTTTGGCCATTGTGTTCTTTCCCCTGAGCCTAACACACTCCTCTGTGGCAAAAAGTATTCCTTCCTGAATGATTAACCACCTTTGGTTAACCCCCAAATCTGCTCTGATGCCCATCAGGTTGATCCTTATCACTTTGCCCTTCTTCCTGAAGTCTGCTTCCTAAAATCCAAGATTCGGTCTTAGTTATAATGCTTTCCCTGCCCATATCCTACTGAACCACACTGTGCAATGGTCACTCCCACCAGGGGCTCCCTGACCATTATTTCCTGTATGTGCTCCCCATTTATGAGAATCTGATCAAGAACTGCCTCTGTGCTTGTTGGTTCTGTGATGCCCTGAGTCAAGAACCCACTTTGCAGTCCTTCCAGGATGACGTGACTCTAGTACATGCTGTGGATGGTTCACTGCAGTCCCCGTGGGCAGGTTGAAGTCCCCACAATTACCACCTCTCCTTTCCTTGTAGCTTTCAATATTTATGAGGCTCAGTTCCCTGTCCTCTCCCTATCCTGGTTGGGTGGTTCGAAAACCACACCAACCTCACCTTTCTCCCTATTGGACCGTAACTGAGCCCATGATGCCTCAACCTTCCCTTCCTCTGACTCCTACCTCATGCAAGTTATTCATTCCTGATGTAAACTGCCACCCCTTCCGACTTCCCTGTCCCTCCTGTATAGTTCATAGCCAGGGATCGCAAGGTCCCAGTCATGGTGTGGTATTACCCAAGTCTTGGTTACTATCACTGTGTCCACCCTCATACTTCTTTCATGCAGTGGTTTGCTGTTTCTATTGATTTTCTCTCCAGAGGACTAGCATGTGGGTCCTTGTCACTAGATGACATCACCCCACTTCCTGGCTATTATGATCGCAGCCTCACTGGTGAACCAGGATTCAGTGCTGCTGATGCAGCAGTTTGTCAGCAGTTGCCACTGATACAAGCTCCATACCAACCCTTCAAATACTTTTGCCATCTTAGAACTGTAGCATTTTAACCTCCATACTGCGTGGGAAGGCAGCAAGCTGCTCATTTTTGAACTTGTGTCTGGATTTATGTGGGGATGAAAAACATCTTTAAAAGAACTTTGGGTTGCATGTGGCTTCAGATTTCGGAGACTCGTTTCTTTTGTCACCTGTGATACCCCAAGAGGGTCAGTGGGTCTAATTGAGATCTGGGGTGGAGTATATACAGTACTGTGCACAAATGCATTGTTTTGTCTTATTACCCCACCCCAGATTACTGCCTACCCTAATGCTCTGCTATTGCTCCAGAAGCATGAAATAATATTTAAGTTTAGCCCCACATGCCCCTTTCATCCTATGTTCCCTTTTTCCTCCTGTGTTCAGTTATTGACCGTGGAGCAGTGAGCGTGAGGTGGAGGTGGCGAGGGGATCGACTGGAGGGAGTTTGCTACTTTCTGTTCTGGGCTTCCTCAGAACCACACTGTGCCCCTTTCCCCATAAGTAGTAGTTTCTCCTGTCAAGCCTGGTCTAGCTAGTATGCCATTTGAATATAGCAGGCTGTGGAACTGGCACAGGTACAACCTGCGGCACAGCGCAAACATGCATGCATTCACTTTTGAATATCTGACCCCTAATAGTGCTGCCTTCTGTTAACAAGTATTTACAGCACCCTCTTAAAAGTGTATTCCCAGGTAACATCCTGCTTCCAGAATTTCCAGTTTCTTCTTCTGACAGAATTCCATAGAATTAGACAGAATTTCAGAAATTCCACCCAATTCCAGTGGAAGTGAAATTTAAAATTTCTGCACAGTTCTAATATAAAATAATTAAAGGAAGAAGAAGTGTGTTTGAGAAGTTCCATTCTTACAAGGACAAGCCATTTAAGCATTCATTTCAATAAGCCAAGACCCAAACTTTATTTTAGAGGTGATTGAGCCTGAACATTAATATTACAAACCTGCACTCAGTTTAGTTACTCAGTCCCCACAAAGTTCATCAAAAGCTGACAGACAGGGGTAGTGGAGAAACTGACCATATAGGTGGCAAATTGGCTAGGAGGAGAATGCAGCAGGTGGTGGTAGGAAGAGCACCTGTAATGCTGTAAGTTACTACTAGGTTTCTGCAGGGTTCAGTGCTTGGTCTAGTTCAGTTAAATGTGTTCATCCATGAGCATGGGAACAGCATCAAAGGCAAGATGTGTCTTTCCACAGATGACAGCAAACTCTGTGGGAGGGTGAAAACTAAAGAGGGCATCAGTGAACTGAGGAAGGACCTGCTGAGGTTGGAAACATCATCTGGCATCTGGCAACTGGGATTCATTGCAAAGAAGTACAAAAGTAATGTACATGGTGTGCAAGAACCTCTTAGCTGAGTACAGACTTGGGGTATGAAGATCACAATATCAGAGGAGGAGGACCTGGTGCTAGCAGTCACAAGCAGCCTGAAGTTTTTAATGCAATGCAAAAACATGGTGATGAAGGTGAACCGGATGCTGGGTTGCATAACAAGAGGGTTCACCAGCAAATGGAAAGAGGTCATTCTGCCCTTATACCGATCCAGTGGCATGACTGCATCTGAGTACTGTGTGCAGTACTGGAGCCCCTACCTTGAGAAGGACACAAATCACCGAGATGTGGTAAAGAGAAGGGCTGGCAAGATGATCTAAGAGCAACAAGATATCCTATATGAGCAGACACTAGTGAACTTGTATATGGCAATGGGGTTGAGTGGGATACATCTAAGGGTCCTAAAGAAACTGGACATGGTGCTGGCACCCTTCTGGCAGTGCTTTTTAGCACATCAGTGTATATGAGGAAGTTTTAGAGCACTGGAAGAGACCCAGTCTGGGGTCAATGTGGTCTCTTTGCACAAAAGCGGCAATAGGGAGGATGCTAGCAACTACAGGCCAGTAGTCTCACATTAGTGGTGGGGAGTTAATGGAGACACTACTGAAGGAGTGGCTCATGGAGACACCTGGAGACAAAAGGACTGCAGGACCACTGGCAGCATGGTTTCACAGGAGAGAGATCATGTCAAACTAACCTCAATGATTTCTATGACTGGGTTACAAGGAGGTGGATCAAGGGAGAGCAATGGATGTGGTCTATCAGGACTTTCAGTATGACTTTCAACACTGTGCCACACAGGATTCTAGTTAAGAAACTAAGCAGCCTGGGAATGGTGGAGAGAGAAAGTAATAAGCTGGAGTACCAAACTGGTTATGGGACAGGGAGGCAAAGGCTAGTGGTACTGTAAACAGTAGCAACTCAGGAGATAGAGGAGTGACTAATGGGGTAACACAGGGCTTGGTGCTGGAAATGGTCCTTGTTGATATCTTTATTAGCAGCTTTGCAGAGTAGCTTAAGAGTAAAGTGTTTCCCTTTGCAGATGATACAAAAATCTGCAAAAGGGTTGACGCTTAAGAAGGGTGAAGAGAATGCAAAAGCATCTGCCTACTGGGTTATAAAGTCACATGCTTAAAAGTGTACGACATTATGGCTAACCCGGTACAGTGTAGTCTGTAAGCGCTACTGGTGCAATACCGTGTATACTACTGTACGCAGTATTGCACCAGTAGCACTTTCCCAGGAAGAGGATAAGACCTCTGCTGGGAGTGGGTTCCATTGAGCAGCTGCAGTAGCTCACAGGACTGAGCCACAGTAGTAGGAACCCAGGTGCTGCATCTGGGACTGGGTATGATTCCCAGTCCCAGAAACTTTTATTTTTCTTCATCTTGTGTGCTCCCCGAGTTGACCCCCCCGGCAATATTATGCGACATTATGACCCTGTGCCAGGGATATGAAGAAACTAGAGGAATTGTCATGGGGGTGGCAGCTGAGTTTCAATGCCAAAAAGTGTAAGGTTATGCACTTAGGGCTGCAGAACCCTGGGTCTGTGTATAAGATCTGGGGAGTGGAGCTTACAGTCACCAAGCAAGACAGAACATGGAGTCATCATATCTGATGACATCAAGGTGACTACGCAGTGTGACAAACCAGTGGGAAAGGCAAGCAAGATGCTGTGGTGCATTTGGAGAGGGATTTCTAGCTGGAGGAGGGAGGTGATGCTGCCTTTGTATCTCTCACAGGCGAGGTCCCAGCTTGAGTACTGTGTCCAATTCTGGAGGTCACACCTCTGCAAAGACATTGGAAAGGTGAATGCAGTACAGAAGAGGGCAACCACAATGGTGAGGGGCTTGGATGAGGAGCCATATGAGGAAAGGTTGCAGGAACTCAACATGTACTTCCTGGAAGAGAGGAGAGTGTGAGAAGACATGATTGAAACCTATAAGTACCTAACAAGTGTGAACAATGTGCAAGTGGAGGTTTATTTCAGAGAAAGGAAGGCACTAGAATGAGGGGCATGCAATGAAGATAAGAGGAGAAAGTTTAGGAGATGTACTGAAATAGTTCTTCATAAGAAGAGTGGTGGATGACTGAAACAGCCTGCCAGAGAGGAGGTAGCAGGGGAAAGACCGTGGGAAGCTTCAAGCATGTGTGAGATAGGCTGGGGGCATATTATGTAGAGGAATGGGGAAAGAGTGACACCTTTGACCAGCAAGGGTCAGAGGTGATGGAATAAACAGGGACAAGGAGCAGACTAGATGGGCCTAAAGATCCTTTTCTACCTACAAAATCTATGTTTCTATGTACTCACTTGAGAGAGAGGAGGGGGGCATGACTGAGACCTTCATATACCGTAAAAGCCTTAAACAAGGTTAACCTTAGGTATCTTAACATGAGCAAAAACAAAACTCCTGCAGGCACAGCTATGTACTGGCAGGTGTACAGAAAAGACACCACAAGACACCTCTTTATAGAAAGTGGTGATAGGGTGGAATGCACTGCCAAAGACGGAGTCAATCCCAAATCAGTTAGGGGTTTTAAAAGAGAGTGGGATAAACTCAAGGAAAGGTTAGTGTGTGGCAGGGCTGGAGGTTAATGCAGCAAACATGAATGAGCTCCACAAAAAGCAGGCTTGATAGACCTTTTGGACTTTCTTCTGCTGGCATTTTCATACATTCATATGAATGCAGATCTTTTGTAAATGCAATGTCCCATTTGTTGCCAAGCACAAATTCTAACTGGGATAATGCCTTTCCCTTTTACATTACCCCCTCCCATCTTCCCACAGTGCATCTAAACACAGGTGAGGTGGTCTCATTTGAATCCTGGTGCAAATGACAATAATAAATTCTAAAATTGCCCCTTCTGATGACTGAGATAATGCTTTTATTTATTTATTTATTTATGTATTAAATGTTGGTGACTGGGTAAGCCCCCTGGGCCCCAGAGGTCCCTTTTTCAGGGGCGACCCAGGATTACATAGCAATGTTAAATATCACAGTAAGAATGACAATTATTAAATATGATACAAGTTATACAGCAATATACAGACAGCTGGTTACATGTGCTGAAAACAGCATACATTCGTGGTGGGTACAGGGTTTAGCAGAATAAGTGACTAGACACTAGGGATGTGAGAGAAGGGTGTGAGCCATGTTACATAGTGCAGTTTACTCACTGAGGATAATATTGGACTGTGGTATTCGGATGACCGTGAAGTGGTCCCAGGAGCCTAGCAGCAGCATTTGGAGGTTGCAATTATGTGAGCCTTGAGCCTAGTGCAGAAACTTTTAAATGACAGTGCTTCCTGCACCCCAGGAGGGAGGGAGGGAGTTCCACAGGGTGGGTGCAGTGTAAGTGAAGGACTTGCCTCCTGCCTTGGTTCTTACTCTGGGAACAGCTAGTAGAGTGTGCTCTTTGGCGCAGTGAGTCCAGATAGGCTGGGAGGAGGAGACTGGCTAATTAATTTGAAGGTTTAGCATAATAGAGGGTACTGGAGACGAGCATGCAGGGAGGACCAATTTAGCTGAGATTGCGTATCGCAGTGGTGATTCCTGGGATTTGACTGGGTGGTGAACTGAGCCACCTTATTATACCCACCTTATTATAAAGGGCCTGGAGTCTATTCATCTCGGTCCTTGATATTTCCTGGAGTACTGGGGCCGCATAGGTGATTGTCGGAAGGAGGACACTGGTGGCGATGGAGACCCTGGCTTCCGGTATCAACTGTTTTTTCAGTCAGTAGAGGGTGCCCAGTTTCCCATGTAAGGTTTTAGTAACTTTTGCCTTTCAAAATTAACCCAGTTATCTTCCCACAATGTCTACAAACACAGCTGAAGAAGCATCATTTGACTACTGGAGCAAATGACCTGAAACTCCTTCTCAGAGTTCAAAGGTCCTCCTCAGCCATTTGCACTGAATATTTGCAATATGGCATGTTTCTGCACATATGATTTGCAGGACCAACATGGCTGTAGGTGTGGCTGTCTGGTGACCTTTTAAGTGTTGTCATGATATGTATTCTGTCTCTATCTTTTTCGTAATAAACAGAACAACACTGAACAGAGGTGGTTCAAAGGAAGGCAATTGAAATGGTGAGGGAGTTGTATGAGAAGCCAAGGCTGAGGAAGTGCAACATGTACTCCCTGGAAGAGAGGAGAACAAGGGGGGACATGATTGAAAAATGCAGGTACCTCACAGGAGTGAACGAGGTGGAAGTGGAAGGTCTAGTGAAGAGAAAGGTAGGCACTAGAGCAGGGAGGCATGCAAAGAAGCTAAAGGGGAGGGTGAAGCTTAGAAGAGATTTGCATCAATACTTCTTCATGGAAAGAGTGGTGGATGACTGAAACAGCCTGCCACAGGAGTGTAGGGGGTAAAAACTGTAGGAGCTGCAAGCATGTGTGAGATAGGCACAGGGGTATATTTAGTAGAGGAACAGAGGGAAGAAGTGACACCTATGACCAGTAGGGTCAGTGGTGATGGAATAAGCGGCACAAAGAGCAGATTGGATGTGCCTAAAGATTGTTTTCTACTGACAAAATCTATGTTTCTATGTTTCTAGTTTCCAACGAGTCATGAATATAATATGAAAAAAACATGCCCTGAACAAAGTAAAGAGCAGGAATTCGTTTTATATTGCACTTTTTTCTATAAACTGTACCTTAAAGTGCTTCACAATCTAGTAGAGGGAGAAAACAGAATGTTGCTACCATTCAGGCACACAAGGATATTTAAATGTCCTCTGGACAGCCTGTCCTCTCCCCCTTCCTCCCACCCCACTCCCCAACCCTACCTCCACCCTCTCCAGGTATTTTCTAGGTATGTCCAGGGCTGTATCCAATGTTACCCTTGGATACCTTTTATATGACTGCAACCTATTATAAATAACATTATTATGTAATCTATATGTACTGTATGTTTAATGTTCAGCACCTGTACTGTTCTCACTGTTGTAACCACACTGTGTAACTCTGTGTACCCCTTACGACAAGGTGCCTTTGTAAATGAGTCCATGACTCAAAGGTTGTAAATCCAACTTTTCTAATAAATAAAAAATAAACAAACAGCTCAGAGATTGACTAGAGAATCATTACAGAGAGGTTATGCTCATGGATGCTAATTATCTTATATGGGATAACACAATATATGTGGCAGTTGTGGAGTTCAAACCCATGCCTCACAGGGACTTCCAAAGCTGCTTTATACCTCCATCCTGGAGAAAATGGTTATTTATTAATTTCATGTATTTTATTTAATTCAAAAGATTTAACAAGACATGCTGAGCTGCAACAGTCAGTAATTGTCAAGTACATTTTAACCACAAGTGATTGATTAAATATGGAACATAAAATACTACTAGCGTTTTTAAGAGACTTATTCAGGAATGTACACTCAGATACATCAAACTGCCAACGTATTGCATGACCTGAAAACTGAAGGACATTGTCCTGGAAAAGCATGTGGAAAAGCAATGACCAACATGAATTCAGTGACAGAATAAGGCTAGGATCATTCTTAATGTTCCAAAAATTACTTTGAAAATATGAAGACCTCCTGGTCTTAAACAATCATTGACAGATATCTGTCTGACTGTCTATCTGTCTAGCTAAAGGGTTGAGTTATGCCTGACCTTGGTAATTAGTTGCTATTTATGATGCCTTTATTGAGATATCATCACAGGTCAGATATTGCTTAAGTCAATCAGCTTTGAAGATTTGCCCTATCCATTTTATAAGATAAAGTATTAAATATGAAAATTTCACACACTGTATACTGTCCCTTAGAATTTAAAATCTTTCACAATGTTTGTTAAAATTGTTGAAGCACTGCAAAAAAATAGGGTGCAAAACTGAGAAACTTATGAAATAAATTAGAGAAAATCAGTCCAAATTACAGGAATCTTCTTCTTTTTCACTAATTATAAGCGAATGAACAGTGAAACTAACTAAAAGTGAGACAATTAAGTGCCAAACAATGAATATATTATATCAGTATGATTGTATTTATCAGCACTTTATTTTCTCTGGTTTTATTCATAATTCAATAACAGAGCAGAAAAAGTGCCAACAAGCACTGCATATTAAGTCTGGCAAATTAGTGATGACAATAATGTTGTACTTTATTTTGGTCAGAACCTGATTCAAAATATATATGCATATGGAAATGGCATTTTATACCACATCAGGAATGTTTGACTACTTAATTATGGACTAGTTATTTTATTTATTTATTTCAATCTAGGATTGCAATACCTTTGAGCCGAGGCTCTTTTACAAAGGTTCCATGTCAGCGTGTGTAACAAGCATCATTTTTAGTTACAAACATATAATCATTGACTTACATACATGTAATAACCAGTACAAAGACTTGAGCTATGAGCAAGACAAGGAAGGAGGGTGGGGTGGGAGGGGTGAGGAGTGAGGAGATCGGGGAAGGAGGCAGGGGATAAGGGGAGTATGAGGCGGTTGGGGTGGGGCAGGAGTGGAGTTACAGGGGAGTTGGGCATGGTGGGAGACAGTGCAGTCAGGGGTCCTTGTCAATAGGATATGACAGATAAGGTGCTAGGGGTGCAAAGGCAGTGATTGTAAAGGGCTGGGTGCTGGGGCATGTGCAGCTGGAATGGTGGAAATGCTAAGATGGGCAATCTCAGGATACAAGCAGTGAGAGGTGCAGCTTGGACTTGAAGGGCGAGTGTTGCAGTGGTTGCCATGTCTCTGCCAAGAGAGTTGAGCCAGTTTGATGCCTGATAGGTGAATGATCTTTGTCCTTGGGTTGTGCGACATCGAGGGATATGTAGTAGATGGGAATCGGATCTCCTTGTAGTGACGTTCCTATGTCTAGCTTAAGGAGGGCACAGAAACCAGGTGGGGCAAGTCTCATTATAATTTTCTTGGCCGTGATGCAGGTTTGGTATTTTATGCACTTGTCCAGTTGAAGCCATCCAGATTGGGAATAAAGGTCACATGTGTGGCTACAGCGATGTGAGCCAGTGACGAGACGACAGGCCTTATTTAGGGAGGTCACAATACATTTGAGAGCAGTGGTAATTGCAGAGCAATATATGATAAAACCATAGCCTATAATGCTGCTGATGAAGCTTTGGACAGCCACTGATAGTGCTTCTGGGGTTAGGTGTTTCCTGTGCCAGAATAATATGCCTAACCTCGCATTGGCAGACTTTGCAACATTGCTGATATGGACAGTGTATGAGAGGTGGGGATCAAGGGTGATGCTGAGGTACTTGAACAATTTTGTTTGCTCTAGGATGGCTCCTTGTTTGGTTGCAATGGAGAGGTGGAGTTGTTTGTTTTTGTTGTGGGAGCTGCCGAGGACCATAGACTTGTTTTTTCTAAATGAGAAGCAGAACTACAAGTTATGAAGTAGTGCTTCTATGATTCCCTCAACCAAATTGTGCATTTGTAAGCATATTTTTCTGTAGGCATTTGACTTCTAGTCCTCACATCTTGCTGTTTTTGCTTTTTTTTATTTGTAAAGTCCTGAATACAGCTTTCACATTAATGGAGGACTTCAGTTGCTTCATTCTTTCCATGTGTCTTCCTTGGATCTATAATGGCTATGGAGCAACCTGATGAAATGGAATTGTAAGTATGCTAAGTGCTTCTCAAATCTTCCTAATAAGCTAGAAATGCTCAGATGTGCTGGGGGATTTTTTTCATTTAACACTAATCTCAGGCCCTGAAGTGTTTTCTCAATATTTTCTTCATAGGCTAAACAATTCAACAAATATTGAAAAAAAAAGAATTGCAATATTTTTGGGTGCTGTAAATTGGCAGTTGCATGTCTAGTATGGATTTGTTAACACCGGCAAATATTAAAAAAAAATCAGTAAGTCATGTTGTCCTGCTACTGATGAAGAAGTACTGTTTGGTAGTTAAAAATGGTATGCCCTATTATCATCCTGCAGTTGTGAAATGGATGTGACTTGACTAGGAAAAAATACATTGTGAGGATTGGGATAGTATTAGATTTACTTGTCTAAACAGTGCATTTGCTTCTCATTAAACACTGAAACCATTCTCCTGGGTAAGTAAACATTCTATTAAATACAGTGGTGACACATGACATGTTAAATCTGCCACTCAGCAATACTGAAATGCCTGTCAGTGTCATCACATCAGCCAATTAACCAAAACAATTCCCCAAATATTTTTTTTTTGTTGATGGGGGCACATATTAGAACTGTAGGACTGGGTAAACATTTTGTAAAATACAAAACAAAATGTGAAAAATGTGCAAAATTAGCAAAAACACACAGAGCTGATAAAACATGGACTAAGTCTGTCACTTGCAGTTCATGTTTTGGAAATAATAAATCTGTAACCCCCAGACTAAGAAACAAAAATTCCTTTAAATGTTGTAAGTAATGTATGGGATTCACAGATGTGTATTGTTGCATAACTTAGAAATGTGTTTCATTAAAAAAGTGTCACACATTTCACACATTGAAATGATAAAAGGTTTCAGGTTTATTTTTTTCAGTTCTGTTAATCCCCCAACACCGCTGGGTAGGACCTCCTTTAGCTGCCTCCAGTGCCTGATCCCAGCCCACTGAGATCGTCCCTGGCCTGTGACCCTGGCCCACCAATGACTCACCTCCTTGGGTACCTCTCAGCATGATCCCCCATAGGGCAGGGCCTTCTTCAGATCCACAGTGCTCCCTTACCATTCCCCAATGCTCAGCATGCAGAGGTGAAGATCAGAGAGTTGACAGGGCCCAGAAGGTCAGAATCCAGTAGTGGGCATGGTGGCAGGGAGCAGTGTCATCTGTGTGCAATGATGTCATGGTGATGTCAGATGTGCTCTCATGCCTTACACAACAAAGTCCCTCCCTCCTCCAATCCTCTTCCATTTTGTGGTCTCAGGCTCACTGACCCCCACCCATTGGTAGGGGTCAGAATTTTGCCAAGCACCACAGCCCACCTGCCCCAAAGGAGGATAGTGACCCCTGAGACACTCAATGCTCCTCCCCTAAGATAACCCCTGATGCCCTGGGCTCATTCCAAAACTCAGGTAATTGGCAATGCAAGCAATAGTGTTACCACTTGCACCAGCAGATCAGCTCAGGTTTTAGCTTTTATTGCAAAATGTTATAATTGTGAAATTATAACTCATTATTTTGTAGAAAATGTCTGGCAAAATTAAAAAAAAATCTGCTTAGCCCTATTCCCAAACTTTACTCCACTTACTTTTTGCCATCACTGATGTCAACATCACTGTTACATCTTGTGCTAGGCAACGTTAGTGCCATTCATCATTTCTTGATCACAAACTTACTTTTGCTTTTCACATCTCCTTGTTTTTGGGACCACTGGTAATTTAAAATGCAAGCTATTTGTTTCTAGACCACTGGCAATTGAAAATACAAGCTATTTTATTTGAGCTGACAGCACATACTAGCAATAGAAACTGTGTTTATGCAAAACAAAAGTTCTTCAGCCTTAATATGGGGTTGTCACAACATACTTAATTCAGTGATACTCCTCCCCTGGTCTCTTGGGCTTACAGTACTTTGATGATATCATTTCAGTTCTCAGTCTCAAATTATTTCTACTGCAGTACTTTTTTCTTTAAGAAAAAAAGATACAAACACATGGTGACAGAATTCATTTTACTGAACCAAGGTATACATATCATGTATTTATCTGTCTGTGGTAGCAGGAGAAAATGATGTATACAATAATGGGTGGGGATGTGTGAATGAGAATTTAATGGTTGCCTGAAGTGTGGGATGCTATATAAACCCCTGAGGGCGAAGCCCAATGGAGTTTATTAAAGCATCCCACACCAAGGGCAACCATTAAATTGAATTCAGCAGGACTTGCCCATCTTTCATTTTTATACTTGCTGGACAGCAATTTTTCCAACTTGACTTTACTATCTCACTCTTGCGGGACACACACACATGCACACACACACACACACACACACACACACACGCACACACTCACACTCTCTCTCTCTCTCTCTCCAGTCTGTTTTCCTCTCCTTCAGATTTTTTATAGAGCTGCTTTTTATTTAGGTTGTACTTTCTTTTGGAAGAGCTTAGTGAGCCTGATCGCTGCTCACCCCAGTCTGGCAGGTCGGACTGTCAGAGCCATCCCCCTGGCAATTCTTGTCTGCTGCAGCTGCTGAATGACAGGATCAACCAGATAGAATTTTTAGGGGCTTTCAAATGTAACTGCTTTAAAATAAAAGAAAAATGACAGAACTCTCAGTCTGGTGGCTCCTCGCTTCCTGGGATAAGGAGCCACCATGTTTCAAAATCTGATTAGAAGAAAAGATTGCACCAGCTCTGGTACTCTGCCATACACAAAAAATTCTCATATGCTTTAAATGCCAAATATTTTATTTCTGGATACACATTCAGATGCCCCAATGTTTCGCCAGAATATGGCTTCTTCTGGGGGACTGTAAAAAAGTGTTCATATAAACAAAGTCAATATCATACTTCCACAATTTATCAACAGTGTAATTACAAAATTAAATTATAATAAAACATAATTTAATAACTCATAGGTGCAAAGTTACCACATTGTGGTGTTAGACAAGGCTATGCAAAATGTGTATGTGATTAGCCCACATAGGGGGAGATGAACAGCCAATGAAGGAACAGCTGTTTTTGGTTGACTGGGCACGTGCTCGCCGTTATAACCTGTGGGTTATAATGGCAAATTATAACTGGTTCAGCCCATAGAAAAAATTTCTGACCAGTTATTATATCTAAATAAAATAACATCATCCTCTTTCTCAGTTGAGGCTCTGAAATCTCAGATAAGAAACAGTAGTGACAAAACTCCATTTAGTGGTAAGCCAAAATTTGATTTTTTTTAAATAAAGAATAGTTTACAATAAATTCTCCTTAACAGAGAAAAAAAACAGCACACACTTTGTATTTCCATTGCTATTCAAACCACCTTGTGATTGCCTCCACAGCATTCTGTGGTATTTGGGTGCTGAACAGCCAATAGGACCCTTACCTTCTTTTCAGGTCTGACATGCTCATCTCTTGCTGCTTCCATGGTTTCCTTCCTGCTGGCCAGGTAAAAAAAACATTCAAAGGAATCAGAAAATAAAAGTAGAAGTATGCTTATTTGGTAACATGGAGCTAAGCACACCATGAGGCTATGCTGTGACTGAAGAGGTTGGGTTGTGAAAGAGTACCATTCAAACAAAAATATGATAATACAAAATATGAAAAAAGCTGAGAAATATCAAACATTTTATTACACCACCTGACCATAGGAGTACAACACTGGTGGGGGGGCAGGAATGTCTCTGAACTATAATGGTGACCAGTCATAGTAATACCACAGAAGGGGGGAACAGTATAGCGACTTGAAGCTTGATCAGAGCAAAAAGTGCCATGGTACAATGAAGGGAGAAGGGAAGAGAGGAGAAGGGGTAGCAGCAGAAGATTACCCAGAAGTAAGATATGCAAACTTACATGAAACTGGGCATGTAAACAAGCAAGGGGGAGATAGATGCAAAGAGAGAGGCAGTGAATGCCCCCCCCAAGATAATGAAGCAACATTGAAGAAAAGCCCAAGGGAAATAAATTCTGCATTGGTAGTGAAGAGTGTGGACAAGGTGGGGAGGAGGGATGGGGCATCAAGAAGTGGAACTGAAGCTGGAAAAATTCTAGGGATAGTGGGCAGAGGGAGGATAAAAGGAAAGGACAGCACCAGTGAAAAGCGTAGGGTGAAAGATGGATTCAAGAATGAAGGGAAAATTAGGGACAGGGAGAGAGGGAAGAAATTAGAGAAGAGTCCTGTGTGTCAAAGTGAGGAGCCTAAGAAGCAAGATTTCTGACCTTGAGGCTACCATTGTGGAAGCAGATATGGATCTGTTGGCCATAACAGAATCATGGTACATCAACATCCTCTGTTGTGAGGTGGCCATACCAGGTTACAACATGTTTCACAAGGATGGGGCAAGGAGGAAATGGGGGTGTTTTATATGTAATGGAAGTATAAAGACCATGGAAATATAAAGACACAGTGGGAAAATGTAGGGGCTGGATGTTCTTTTGATTTCTCTTAGAAATGGGGTTCAGGGGCCTTTACATGTGTGGGGGTGATGTACATGCCACCAAAAGATAGGAGGAACTGGACAGAGTTTTGGGGAGGCCAGAGGCAAAATGGCAAACAAAGGAGCAGTAGTAACCATGGATTACTTAAATCTGCTGGATGTGGACTGAAACATCCTGGCTGCAGCTACAATATGACTAGGAGCAGGTTCATCATAGACTCATTGTAGGGGTCATTTCCTAGGCAAATGATTAAAGATTCCACTAGATGAGGGGCAGCACTGTATCTGATAATTACAAATGGGGACAGCATAGTAGATGTTTTTTTATTTTGTTTTTTTATTTAGCTTTTGTTGACCGGGAAAGTGCATTAGACAAATCCTGCCTATTTTCAGGCATGACCCGGGGAGGGGGATACAGATGAATGCCAACTGACCTTGAACTAGATTAAGCTGTTGGTGGTATTTGTTAGTGAATGAGGAATTTGGCCAGGACACGGGAATTCCCAACTCTTTTCAATAAGTGCCATGGGATCTTTAACATCCACTGAACTACCACTAATCTAGGCAGATGGGACCTCGGTTTTAACGCTCTCATCTGAAGGCAGCCTCAAAGTGCAGCACCCTCTCATGCTGCACTACAGTGTCAGTACTGGAATATTAATCAAGCGCCAGATGTGAGAACTGAACCCACAGCCCTCTGATCTCCCGGCCTCAGAGGCGAGTGTGCTACCTACTGAGCCACTGACACTGTTACACTGGGTAGCCCCCTAAGTTCATGCAGTGCTCATACAGTGTGGCTTGGCATATGGATTGAGGAGGGGGAAAAACACACTAGAACAATGGACCTGAACTTCAGGAAAGCAGATTTTAGAGAAACGGGGAACTGACTTAGGAAATTCCTTGAAGGGGGATAGCCTGGTGATCAGAGGCACAATGGAATAAAATAATGAAGGGAATAACTGAGGAAACAGGAAGCAGTTTAGAGGTAATAAGCAAAGGTAAAGTGGGAAGTGGCCACTGGGATTCTCAAAGAAGGTGTCTAAAGTCACAAAAGGAGAAAAAACAGCTTTTAGAAAATACAAGGAGACCCAAATGGAGGCAAACAGGGAGGAATATCTAGAGAAACAAAGGAAGATTGGAAGGAGAGTAATGATAGCAATGGCTCAAACTAAGGGAAGAATCACCTAGGAGGTCAAGAATTAGAATAAGATTTTCTCCAGGTACAGGAGAATGAAGAGAAGACAAGGG
The DNA here is from genome assembly GCA_016271365.2 of Neoceratodus forsteri. Lineage (NCBI taxonomy): Eukaryota > Metazoa > Chordata > Ceratodontiformes > Ceratodontidae > Neoceratodus > Neoceratodus forsteri. The sequence continues at coordinate 234,856,183 of CM028132.1, read as the reverse complement.
TGGCACAGTGAAGATTAGGAGACTGGGAGGGGGATTGTGCAGAGGAAAACCAGGAATGAGCTGAAAAATGTAAACAAATACTTCTGTTCAGTATTCACAGTTGAAGGGAAGATGGGCCAGCATGTATTAATAAACACCAGAAGGAGAGGAGGTGGACACAAGTCCATTTATGGAATAGCGAAGTAAGATTTGAGCTGAAGCCCTAAAGGAAACTGAGGCGATGGTACTTAAATACCTGAGATGGTAATAGCCACCCTCTGGCAACACTGTTTAGCACCTTATTGGAGACATGGGTGGTTCTAGAAGAATGGAGGAGGGCTTATGCTATCCCTCAACACAAGAGTGGCAGCAAGGAGAAGGCCAGAAATCATAAACTAGGCATTCTCACATCAGTAGAAAAGAAGTTAATGGGGACCCTGCTTAAGAAGAGATGGATAGATTACCTGGACACATTGGCTGCAGGACTACCACAGCATGAGCTTTACTCGGGAGGTCATGTCAAACAAATGTCATAGATTTATTTGACTGGGTAAATAGAGAAGTGGATTTTGGAGGGCATTGGATGTGGCCTACCTGGATTTCAGTAAAGGCCTTTGACACTGTACCACTCAGGAGGCTGATAAAGAAACCATGCTGCCAGGGGTGGGGAGAAGGTGGTGTTCTCTGTATCAAACTGGTTGAAAGATAGGAGGCAGAGGGTGGTTGTAAATAGCAGCCATTTTGAGGATGGGGAGTGGCAAGTGGAGTACCACAGGATTGGCAATGGGTCCTCTCTCTTCAATGTCTTCAGATGTGACATTGCTGAGTAATTAGAGGTAAATGTTGTCTCTTTGCAGACAACGCTAAAATCTGCAACAGGGTGGGCAACCAGGAAGGGTGGAGAGAATGAAAAGGATTGGAGAAAATAGAAGAGTGGTCTAGGGGTGGCAGCTGGGTTTCAATGCCAAAATGTGCAAATTCATGCACCTGGAGTTGGGTAACCTGGGGACTGTGTATAAGAAGGGGGAAGGTACTTGCAGTTACTATGCAAGAGAGGGATCTTGGGGTGATCATATCTGATGAGCTCAAGGTGGCCAGGCAGTGTGATAGGGCAGTAGTAAAAGTGAGCCAGATGCTAGAATTCATAGTGGGGGGATCTCTAGCAGGAAAAGGGAGGTGGTTTTGCCTTTGTATAGTTCAATGGTGGGACCTCACCTGGAGTACTGCTTCCATTTCTGAAGCCCTGGTCTGCAGCCAACATTGACAAGGTGGAGGCAGTCAGAGGAAGTCTACTAAAATTGTGAGGAATTTGCAAGAGAAGCCAGATGAGGAGAGACTGCAGGAGCTCAGCATGCTCTCCCTGGAAGAGCGAGAGGACACTTGAGACCTATAAGTACCTCACATGGGTGGACAAAGTACAGTAGCAGAGACCCTTTTAAAAGAGGAGAAGCACCACTAATTGGGAGCATACTATGAAACTTGAGGGTTGGAGGTTTGAGAGGATGTGAGAAATACTTCACAGAAAGGATGATAGATGCCTGTAACAGTCTGCCAGAAGAGGTAGTTGGGTGAAGACATTGGGGAGCTTCAAACATGCCTGGGATAGGCACATGGGTATTACAAATACAGGTAAGGGTGAAGGGTGGGACACCTGTGACCAAATAGAGTCTAAGGTGCAGTGTTAAGCAAAGAAAATGGGCAGACTAGTTGGCCTGCAGGTCCTTTTTGGCCAACACTTTTTTTTCTATGTTGTAGATTATGAAAAGGGAACATGAAACTGTCATTTTAAAAACATCTCTGTGGAAAGAATACATTCACATTAGTGCAGTTTAGGCTGTATGCAGTACCATTTATCAAAATGATGCATGCCAAAGTCAAGTTTATTGCATAGAAATACATATAGCATACAAAGAGGCTGAACACACAATAAATACATGACAAAGAAACAATATATTTTGTTTAAAGACAGTGACAGTGATTTAATTATTGCACTGTGTTCAGTATATTTAAATCATGCTATAGCCTAGCCTCAAAACTATTTTACTTTCTATGACTGCAGTGGGTGTAGCCAGGCAGACATCTTGCTATGATGGTACAGAAAGGGAGCTCTCCAGATACCTAACAGACTAGATAAAATTAGAGGTTTTGTGGTATCACTTCACTTTCATTCAGCTGAGCAGTGTTTCAAAGCACTATTTTGTGTGCTAAGCTTCTATCTGGTTAGAATTGTCTTTCAAGAAAGATTCATAGCTCAAAAACATGTCAGCTCAGTTAGCCTTTCCCAGCTATAAAGGGAGATAAGCAGACAACCCTGGGGCCACAGCAGTGAGTAAGTCAAATGTCACAGAATGGAAAGGTTATGTAGTAAATCATCTGATGTTACAACTCTCACTGAAGATAAATTAAATGACTCATAAACACAGTTAATTTAGGTTACAGTTTTTTTTTCAGAGTGGAGGTTTGAAAAAGACTGTCCCTCTGCACTTTTTCATCTTAAAGCTTACCATGCTGTTGAAATTCTGTTGCTAAAATATTGAAAAAGGAGTGTGCTAGTCTGTGCTGGTTATGTGTCTTCTTCTGAAAATGTAAATCAGCAAAGTTAGCTGTTTTACAGAGAGTGTGTTTTTCCTGTTGGATTTCAATAATCTTTATTGTGACTGTGCTCATTATTCATCATGTTTGAGGTAGAGATATAAAGATGTTGAGATCATACATTTAAACTTTGATATTTAAACTTTGCAATGGTGGATGGTACAGCCAGGAGCAAACACTAGCTCACCCTAGTCATCTCTGTAATTCAAGGTAGATAACAAAAGAAAAACAACAACAACAACAAAAACTGCAAATAGAAACAGGTGATGGAATTGTGTTAGGTTAGAGCCAAGAGACTCATCTGTACCATATAAAGGCACTGCAGTGTGAGGATCCAACACAGAAATGGGAGTGCCAGTACAGGGACTAGAAGAATAACAATATGGCACACTAGTGAAGGTTACAATAAGGGGGATTATGGCTGCAGGAAAGAGGTTGGCAGTAGGGGAAGGGGGACTTGTTCTGGGGGCAGGAGGACCACAGACAATCCAAGATGGGAAGAATAATAGGTTGCAATGGACATGGGGCAGCTATCTGGATGGACACATTATGGAAGCTAGGGGGTGACCTATTTGTCACAGGCTTAGGGGTCTAAAGCAGAAGTACAGTGGCTAAGAAGGGAGTTAGTGAGAATTGGAGGACGGACGGAGGTGACTGGTACAGGATGGCCACCCCCTCATGGAATCAGTAGCACAGAACCAGTGTAAACAAAGAGGACAGGGAACAGGGTAAACAATTACAGAAGCAGCAATGCGGAATCTAGAGATAGCAGAAGGGGAGAAGCGAACAGTAGAAGAGCTGGATCCAGCAATAGGTTTGCTTTGCTGGCCTCAGTGGTGGATGATGAAGGAGGGGCTCTCCAAACAGCAGCTGGAGAAGGAGGGGTTAGTATAAGCCCAGTGAACAACACTCAGACAGACAATGAGGAAACAGGTAGTGGGAACAGAAGGAAAAGGGATACAGGTAAAAGGGAAGGCAAGGGGATAAGGCAGAGGAGGGAGAAGGGAGAAAGGGAAATGGGGCCCGGTGAGGTAGGGAAGGAGGATGATGCGGGGAGGGCATTGGGGGCAGGGGGACAAGTCAGATGAGGGTAGCAATAGAGAGGGGGCAGGACTAGGGTTGAGGCTGGGGTGCAAAGCAGAGAGGACAAATCAGCCAGAAGGACTGGGGCATAGCAGAGGGGGGAGATCAAGCTGCAAATATGCAGGATGGGGTGGGTTCTGAGAGCAGCAAGTAAGGTAGGATGGTGCGGGGCACAAAGGTGAAGGGGTGGGATCTTAGTGCTGGATGACTTAATCCTGAATGGAGTCAGATGGGGAAGCAAAGGGGAGTGGGATAGTCAAATATGGGTAGAATCAGTACCTGGACTGACAGCAGATAGGGAGGGACAGTCTATTCTCAAGTGTGCAAGATGAGAAAGGGAGAAACCGCATGTAGTGGTGCACTTGGGTACAAATGAGTTGGTCGGGTTGGTAAGGGAGAGGTTTGAGGAACTGGGGCTGTTGTGTGAGGAAGCAGGGAGAACAGTAATCTTCTCAGAAGTGCTCCCAGTACCCAGGACAAGCACCGAGAAGAAAGAAAGGATAGAAGAGTTCAACACTTGGCTGGGAGGTGGTGCTGAACAAAGGTATGGGCTAGTGGGAGGCGGGGCTAACATCAGGGACAACATTGACCTGTTCACAAGGGCAGGTTACATTTGAGTAAGATGTTGCAAAGGGTATTAAAGCAGAGGCTAGAGAATTCATAGCAACCAAGATGGATTTAAACTAGGTGTGGGGGAGGCAAGTGTGCAGCAAGAATGCAGAGCCACCAGATGGGGAGCATGATTAGCTTACCCCAAGGTAACATGAATGGTACCAGGAGGGGATCATGGAGGTGGTTATGAATGGAGACAAATGGGTTAAGGAAGGGAATGGAACATGTTGGAGGATCATTTCTCTGAATGCAAGAAGCCTGGAGAACAAAGTAGCTGAGTTACAGGCTCTCTTGGCAGTGGGGTGGAGTACATTGTGGCTATCAAAGAGACTTTAGCCACCCAGTACCAGGATTGGGATCTGATGATCCCAGGGTATAGGATGTACAGAAAGGATAGGGGCAAGAGGAAGGGGGTGAGGTGGCAATTTATGTAAGGGAGGAGAAAAGTTGTGTAAGGGAAGAGGAGGAGGAGGGTAGGACTGAGGCATTATGGATGCAGTTCCAGGATTCAAAAATTAGGACACTTAAGAAGGGAGTGATGTACAGACCACCAGCTCAGGCTGAGGACTTGGGCAGGGAATTAGTGGAGCAGATCAGGAGGCTCTGTGGGAAGGGAACACAGTGATCATGGGGGACTTCAATCTACCAGAAGGAAATTGGAGCACCCCAGCCACCATGAGTGCAGGGGAACAGGTCCTACTGGATGCATTCCAGGACAGATTCCTGGCACAGATGGTTAACTTGCTGACTTGGTTGGGAAAAACTCTAAACCTAGTACTGTCTAATGGGGAAGCTGTAAGGGAGCTGGGGTGGAAGACCAGCTGGCTAGGAGTGACCATAACTTGGTGTGGTTCACGTTCAACATGAGCAAGGATGCTGTAGGTACAGGAACCAGGGCGGTTGATTTCAGAAAGGCTGACTTTGTTAAGATGGGGAAATTTTGAGAGACACCTGGCAGGAATTCATCCACACTTGGATGCATGCCAAAATGGGAACTCATCAAGCTGGGGCTAATGGAAGCTACTTGGTCATGTGCAAAACACAGAGCAAGAAGGGTGGGACCAGAAACAGCTAGTTAATTGGGAGGCTTTGGAAGGGTGAGGGCAAAAAGCAGCATTTTGGAGGTTCAGGAAATCTGGGAGGGAGGACAGAGAAGTGTATGTGAAGAAATCCAAAGAATTACTCCAGACTAGTCAGGGCAGTCAAGGCTTCCAGAGAGCTGAGGCTGGCAAAGGGTATCAAGGATGGGGAAAAAGACTTCTTCAGGTACATAAGGGATAGAAGGTGCTGCAAGGACTAGATAGTGAGGATTAGGAAGGATGGGGTGGGTGGAGAAAGGGGTAGAGCAGGCAGAAGCATAAAATCAGTACTTCTGTTCTGAATTCACGAACAATCAGGGTAGGCAGCAACCTAAGCGGATGGGGAAGGTGAGCAAGGGGGGGAGGGGTGACAGATGAGGTAATTAAAAGAGCAGGGTGCTGGAGGGTTTGACAGGACGTCATTCACCCTAGAGTGCTGAAATAACTGGTGTAGGTCCTAGTGAGCCACTGGCAGACCTGTTCAATACCTCCCTGGACAAAGGATGTGTACCACAGAACTGGAGGATGGCTCAAGTGGTGCCCATCCACAAAAGTAGCCCAAAGGATTGACCAGGGAATTACAGACCAGTAAGCTTTACATCCATGACCGTTTTGGAAGACAATGCATTCCAGGACAGCCAGCAACATGGAATCATCTCAGGGAGAGCCTGCCAGACCAACCTAGTTGCATATTACAACTGGGTGATGAGAGAACTGGACAAAGACCATGCAGTGGATGTCCTGTATTTGGACTTCAGTAAGGCCTTTGATTCGGTGCCTCATGGGTGGTTGGGAGGCAGTTGGAGTATGTGGGGTTGGGGGTGGGGACAAAGATGTTGAATTAGATTGTGAACTGGCTGAAGGGGAGGCAGCAAAGGGTGGTGGTGGGAGGTGGAACTCTCATACCCAAGGGCTGTGATCAGAGGGGTTCCACAGGGCTCAGTACTGGGCCTGGGCTGTTTGGGATTTTCATATCCGATATCTCACATGGCATCAGAAATAAGATCAGTCTGTTCCCTGATGATACCAGGATGGGGGTGGTGGTGCACAACACAGTAGGGTGGCAAGGACTAGAGGATGACCTAACTAAACTGGAAGAGTGGTCAGAAATGTGGTAGGTGGGATTCAGTGTTAAAAGTGCACAGTACTGCACTTCAGGGCAAGGAACCTGGGAGGAGCAACCAGATGGGATGGGTTCAGTTAGGTACCACCGAGGAAGAAAAGGATCTAGGGGTGGTTATAATGGGGACTATGAACAACTCAGCTCAGTGCAGGAAGGTGGCAACTAAGACCAACAGGATGCTGTGGTGTATGGTTAGAGGAATCTCCTCCAGAAGGAGGAGGTGATCCTGCCTCTGTACAGGTCACTGGTCAGAATACACCTGGAGTACTGTGTGCAGTTATGGTGCCCATTTCTGAAGAAGAATGCCAGATTACTGAAGGGGGTGCAGTGCAGAGCAACAAAGATGATCCAGGGTTTGGAGGACAGACCCTATGAGGACAGGCTGAGGGAGTTGAATACTCACTGGAGGAGAGAAGGGATTGGGGGGATATGAGTAAGACCTTTAAATACATGACAGCGATAAACAAGACAGGTACAGAAAGGTATTTAAGTTGAGGAGGGAGGGACCTGGCGAGCATGGTCTCAGATTGAAGGGAAGATATAGAGAGAGATGAGGAGACATTTTTTCACAGAGGCTGGTGGCTAATTGGAACTCTCTGCCCGAGAAGGTAGTATCCTGTAGGATGGTGGGCAGTTTTAAAAGGGGATGGGACAGAGTGAAAGGGTAGATAAATGTGAGGGTGGGGGGGGGCACCTGTAATGTATGAGGCTAGCTGCACATTCAAGCAGACTTGATAGACCATGAGACTTGTTTCTGCTGGCAAATTCTTATGTTTGCAAATGTGTTTAATATTGGTATCCAGCCTTACCAATCTGAGCCTTCAGTATCCAGTGTTAATCAGTGTGAGGGGGCACAAGCTGCATTTGATTCTGACATAGAGACTGACAGTTCTGATTCAGTTGACACAAATCAGAGAATTACCTTTTATTGGTTTGTATTTTTAATTATTGCTACCTGATCATTGCTTTATCTGTAATCTAGGGGTCATTGTCTGTTTTATTTAGCAACACAAAGGTATTCTGATCCTTCATATCAACTGTGATAGCCCAGATTCCTGGGTCACACCTGGAACTGAGCCTCAGCTCAGTGTATCTTTCCCGGTCACAAACTTTTAAATAAAAAAAAAATAAATACCCCCATTATATCACACAGCAACTCATTGACCTGTGTTGCATCATAAATTGTATATCTATATTTTTTAATATGTCTTTGTACTCATCAGTTCTCTATTGCATTTGTGTGTGTGGGGAGGCTCTGTAGAGGTGCACCCATTGTTATCGTAATTTGATGGTGCTTCATATTAGTTTATAAGGGGCTATGTTTGGATATTGTTTCATCTTGTGTTGCAGTACAAGTATTTGTTTGCATTTTTTTCTCATTGTGTATGTTACCTGTTCTGGTATGTGCATATGTGTGTGTGTGTGTACTTCGAGGGTGGTCCTGACTGTCTGTTCCTGTACTGTCACCTGAGTGACCGCATGTGAATGTTCATGGACAGAGGTTGAAACTGGCACTGGCCCCTCTAGCCAAATCCTTTGATATTGTTTTGGGATAGACAAAAATCTTTGTTGGAATAAAAAAGAGCATTGCAAATCTTACTTTTACCACTTTGAAAAACAAGACCGCCATCATGAGCATGCGCGTAACACTGCCAGGGACATGACATGCATGCTGAGGATCATGGTCCTGTTTTTCAAAGTGGTAAAAGTAAGACTTGCATTGCCCTTCATTATTCTTACAAAGATCCCCATGTTTAGAAGAGCATGTACTTTTAGCCCCAACTGTCACACTTGTTCAGGAAATTTGAACATGTGCAATGTGTGTTCACATTAAGAAGCAGCATCCCGCAGCAAGATCGGCCAAGCACTAAGGTAATGTGCTTGGTCTGAGCTAAAGTATATATTTTTCAAATTTAGGCAACAGATCTTACTGTTATTCATACTGGGGCAGATGAATAGTTTATTTTGCCATAGATGTTATTACAGGCACACTGGTCACACAAATTCAGCATAGCTGCAGAAAGCTGACAATGTCACTTCAATGTGTGCACTGCTCATGCACTGCATTGATAAAAGTTTCCAGAGAGCTGCAAAGTACAGTAAGCTGAAACTGAATAGCAGCTAGAAACAAACCATTACGAAACTTTCATTAATACATTTCAGTGAGCAGTGGACACATTAAGCAACTCATTGAAAAATGCTAAACCACTGAGTTGGAGGGACAGTTTAATGTGACTTGTACTGTATGTTATACTGGAATATACTGTATATATATATATGCATATATGTATATATGCATTAATCAGTCTGTGCGAATTACAACAATTAGAAAGTATAGTTAGGTGGCTCAGTGGTTAGTGCAAACATTGCTAGTCTACATTCCCCCCACTATCTAGATCAGTTTCAGCCTTATGCATATCATTGTCAGTTTACATGAGTTGTCTAGTGGCAATTCCTCACTCTCCAATGTCCCTTGGAGCCTGAAAAGAAGAAGACGGACCCTCAATGTCTTTTTTTAATGTGTAAAATAAGGTACAAGCATGAAATTCCACTGTCCCAAGGAAGACACATCTTGCTGCTGGAACTGGTGACTGCTATATGAGAAATAAGGTAGTATGCTTGGTGCACAGTTAATACACATTTTGCTATTTGCTGCTTTATTTTTTATAGCAGCATTTTACATATCAGTGGCAGTGGTTTAGAGTGAGATATTTTATATTTTGTTGTGCTTTATAGACATGCTTCACAGAAGTACATTATGGAAAAGTAAATTGTAAATCAGTGGGGTAAAGCATTGTAATGTTAAACATTCACTAAAAATACCACAAACAGCTTAATCTGGTTCAAGGTCAGTTGGCATTCATCTGTATCCCCCTCACCTGGGTCGTGCCTGAAAATAGGCATGATTTGTCTAGTACACTTACCCGGTCAACAAAAACTAAATAAAATAAATAAATTGCAGAAGTTTCTTGAAAGTGTGGATGTAGCAGGTATATGATGTTGGTTTTCACAGCCGTTGTTTGTATTAATCAGAGTCAGAATCTGAGGATATCACTTGTCTCTTACGGGGACACTGTTGATACTAATGTCCTGCAAAAGAGAATGTAAAACATTAGTTGTCATATATTAGAAGTTCAGTTTATTTGCTCAGCATTTTTTTAAACTGGAGACTTACCTTGTATGATGTTAAATGTAATGTTGGAAGCGCTGATTGTTGGATTGTAAAAACATGCTGATATGCCACTTAACTGGCTTGGTGGTATTTGCAGGTCATTTACTGTTGCTTGTTTTGAAGTGCTGGGTTGCTCATCAGGTTCATTACTGAGTATTTTGCATATTTGTTTTTGCTTATTTTCATTTAGTATACTGTATGTATTGATGGTGTACCTTTTTGTGCCCCAAGATCTGCAATATTTCTGTAGGGGCTATGTTTGCATCAGTCAGTTTTTGTATAAGATGTTTTCTCATTGAATGATTGGTGAGTTTGCGGTCTGTATGCATTCCAGCTTGTTGGATCATGGTTTTCACAATATTGGCAATGGTATTTTCTCCAAATGGTTGGTTTTTAAACCAACAGGAGGATTCAATTTTGATGGGGTAATTTATTGCAAGCAGAAAAGGTGCATCTGGATAATTCATTTTGTGAGGTCTTTTTTCTTTGTATTTAATGTAGTTTTTTACAGGACACTGCTTTGGATCTTGTACTGTATATGCTCTGGGCTTAATTACCCAGGTGTCCTTTTGGATTGCTCTCCGTATGCATTTTTAGTCTGTCATTCTGTGGATAACCCAAATAGTACGCTGTTTTTACAATCTTTCCTTAACACAGCTCCCCATATGATGTTACAGGTCTCTGTGTTTCCGAACTCCAAAATATATGTTTAGTGTCACCCACATGGAATTTATTAATGAATTTGGTGTTTGTGCTCCTAGCAAGTCCATTGTGTATAGTTTTTCCAGTACTGTGTCCATTATGTCATCTGATGCATGTGGCTTATTTCCCAATTCCATTTGTTTTAAGTGTTTTTGTTTAGATGGCATAACTTGTCTTGTTCGTTTAAAGGTTAGTGAGGTTGTTAGGGATTCTTTGTACTTATGTTCTCATAGATATCTTTCAATACTTTGGAATCTTGAACGAATAGTTAACGGTTCATATTCGGTACAGTTCTTTTTTTTGTGCCATCATGAAATAGTGGCAGAGAAGTCCGCTATTGTGTATTGATAGTTATCAACTTTTCCTGATGCGGGATTCTTTGGATTGATTCTATGTCGATCGCCAATGGGTGATTTCTGTTACAGCAAATGTATGTCACCGAAAATAAAAATGATGATGTACATTCTCAGCGACCCCCCTTACTAAAATAACTAACTCAGAGGTGGGGCATGTCGGGGAGGGGAGAGAACCAGGACAAAGGCAGGAAAAGAAAAAATGGCACAAAAGAGCGCAAAAATATTGTGCTCCACCCCAGTCCAGAACCCTGCATCCTCTCCACCAGTGCTAACCTTCCTACCCACCAAGCAATTAGGTCGGTTCAGTGGTTTCTCCACTCACCACCTCTCACATACCTTCCAGATACCTTCTGGCATCCTGTCACTGTTCTCTCAGCCTGTTCTTTCCTTACTTTTTGAAACTGTTTAACAGCATCCAAATTTTTTACCTTGTGACCTTAGGACAATGTGCTCTAATACCTACTTAAATGTGCATATGTATGTCGATGAGGAACCACCGACAGTAATTGAAACTATAGCAACTAATGGTAATTTTATTACTCAAGGACATCTACACAAGACTGATACCTGCACTTCATCCCCTCGTATAAAAAAAAAAACACCATCTTGGGTGCGAATTGAATCATCAGGCTATGGAAAGCATCTAGCTCAGATGTTTGATGCATATGAGAACTCTTTCTCACATTGTTGCATAGTCTTGTATTTCTAACCAAACGGTCAACCTCAACTGTGACATGGAGGCTGAAGGTAAAATTTCACGATAAGTTTAGTCCAGAATTGGCCGGTCAGATACAATTAGATTTCAAGTGCAATTACAATCTCTTATACATTTTATGTTCCAAGCCTTTTTGGTTTTCATTATAATCATAAGATTTCATTCCCAGCCCAACCTTCCCATATCCTAGTCAAAGTTATTGCATCAAACATTCATGATTTTACATGTATATCCATCAGAAACCATCTACCAAGCCAACCCTCAATCCACCAGACCCCACCCAATCACATCTTCCCGGCTTACACTGTGAATCAACTCTCATCAAGGCCACTGTTTTTCAGTTTTTACCGGAAAACCTGGTAAAATTCCGGAATTAGGGCTGCCTGAACACCGGTAAAAACAAAGATTTCATGGAATCTGCCATTTTATACTAGATCAGTAATTCTACAAAACTTGTATTTTTTTTATAATTGCTTCCTGAACTATTTTCATTTTGCTTTATTTAATGCTCTGTATAGTAAGCCTTCTTTTATTCTGATTGTTTATACACATACTAAAAGAATGACAGCAAAATCCCGGTAAAATCCGGAAATTAGAATAACAATCACCGGTGCAATTCCAGAATCTGAAGTATTGAAAATGGAATGTCAATGTTTTAATCACCATAAATCAGTGGCCTTGACTCTCATGCTTGCTGCTATGAGGTAGCCAACTGTCTGGCAGCCCACGTGCACCATACTGTCCACTGCATTAGCCCCTGTCCACCATAAAGGCGAGAAATCATCTGGGTTCTGTCCCCACCTCTCCTCATGAAAACATTAACTGCATGCCATGTACTTACATGGTTTCAGCCATTTCTTCATTTTGTCATGTTCAGTGAGTGGGCCATGAGCACACTGAGGATAGTGCATATTTTCATGGGAGTGAATATTCTGAACATGTGCTGCAACTGATGATCATTTGGCTTCAATCTTATTAGGTGAGCCACCCGTGGAGGATCCGGCTGTCCAGTAAAGGTGATTAACTCTAGATGAAACAAGGTCGTAGTTCTTCACCCTTCTTCCCATTTGATAGAGAAAGCAGTTTCTTTTTAATACCTAGAAGATTTGTTTGGAAATGAGAGAGCTGAGGATTCGTATCTACTGCAATTGACCAGATACACACCTGTTATAACAACCTCATTACATGTTCAGAGTGAGACGTATGTACCTTTAGCGAAATGCCATTAGTCATATCGGTGTTCAGTGTCCAGCATGTTTTCCTGACCCACTTAGATACCTGCAAGTGTCTGTCAGTAATGAGTTTTCAATACTAAGTCCACTCGCTTTGCTAATGCCACACACCGCTTGAGACCAATTCCATATTATTGCTACCTCCCCATTCATTGCTCTGAAAATTGATAAGCATGTAGCAAGAGCCAATGAAATATTAATATGGTCTTTCAGTCATGGACATCAATGCATATCATCATCTGTCTGTTCAGCTGATGTTTGAACTGTTGTCAAAAGTTCATTAACAATCTGAAATATAATCACAAACACATATAGAATATTAAAATGTGTTCAAGATCATGCATACCAACAGAAAGACCCGCATAAATCCCTTTTCATGTGCAAAACAGGATGTAATCAGTGAACTTACTGATCACAAGTGTAATGTTGAATGTCGTATCCATGAGGCTGATGGAAGGCCCGTCTATGTGATTGTTGCTACATGAAGAGTAATAAACTACAATGTTAAGTGCTGTTGTAATGTGGTCACTGGTCTGGCTAACAATATATAAATCAACAGGAAATGTGGTCATACATCCCCCCCCCCACCCCAATCACACAGTGGTTTACACTGAAAACCTCACTTAGGCCCACCCACCAGGATTTGAACCCAGTTCTAGCAGATAGCTAGAAGTCCCAAAACAAGGTGTTGTTTACACCCACTGAAGAATGAGCATAAATGCTCAGACATATACACACACACACACACACACACACTCACAAAGAAATACACACACACACACACACACACACACACTGTGGTACACACTAGCAGACACCACACACCCTACAGGGACAAACACAAACAAACAGAAACACATATACTGATCTGATTCAAATGTACACACTATTCCAAGCACACACACTGTCACTCACTGACATAAAGAAACACTGTCTTACCTGGATTAGGCAAAGTACCCTCACAGTCAAACACCCACACACTGTGACATACATAATGAGAAACACACGGTGACCATCCCTCAGGTACACACACAAGGGCATGCCATGGTATGTGATCATACACCCCTCAATCACCGAGTGGCTTACACTGAAAACCTCACTTAGGTCCAACCACCAGGATTTGAACCTAGTTATAGCAGATAGCTACAAGTCCCAAAACAAGGTGCTGTTTACACCCAGTGAGGATCCAGCATAAATGCTCAGTGTATAAACCTATGTATCAGCATTCTGAGATTGATGTCCAAACACATATTCACACCAACTCAGGCTCACACACACACACACACACTCCCATCCCCCACCCATGCACAAACACATACACACACCCACTCATTCTGGTACACACTAGCAGACACCATACACCTTACACGGACAAACACAGACAGACAGGCACACATACCAATCTGACTCATATGCACACACTATTTCAGGCACACACTGAGTCACTCACTGATGTAATGAAACACTGTCTTACTCAGATTATGCAAAGTGCCCACACAGTCAATCACCCACACACTGTGATATACATAATGAGTAACACACAGCGAACATCTATCAGGAACACACACAAGGGCACGCCATGATACGTGGTCATACACATACCCCCACCCCCCAATAACCGAGTGGCTTACACTGAAAATCTCACTTAGACCCGCCCACTGGGATTTGAATCTGGTTCTAGCAGATAGCTAGAAGTCCCAAAACAAGGTGTTGTTTACACCCAGTGAGGAGCCAGCATAAATACTCAGTGTTAACCCTCCCCCCCCACACACACACACACTCTGGTATGCACAGTATCAGATACCACACACCTTACAGTGACAAACACAGAAAGACACACATATCGATCTGACACATATGCACACACTATTCCAGGCACACACTGAGTCACTCACTGACATAATGAAACACTGTCTTACCCCGGATTATGCAAAATGCCGACAAAGTCAATCACCCACACACTGTGACATACACAATGAGTAACACCCAGTAACCATCTGTCAGGTACACACACAAGGGTACGCTGTGATATGTGGTCATACAAACACCCCCAATCACCGAGTGGCTTACACTTAAAAACTCATTTAGGCACACCCACCGGGATTTGAACCTGGTTCTAGCAGATAGCTAGAAGTCCCAAAACAAAGTGTTGTTTACACCCAATGAGGAACCAGCCTAAACACTGAGCATTAAACCCACTCACACACACTCACACAAATACACACACACACTGGTATGCACTAGCAGACACAACACAACCTACAGGGACAAACACAGATAAACAGAAACACACATACCGATCTGGCTCAATCGTACACTATTCCAGGCACGCACTGAGTCACTCACTGAAGTAATGAAACACTGTCTTACCCAGATTATGCAAAGTGCCCACACAGTCAAATACCCACACACTGTGACATACATAATGAGTAACACACAGCAACCATCCATTAGGCACACATACAAGGGCACACCATTATATGTGGTCATACACACACACACCCACCCCCCCAATCACCTAGTGGCTTACACTGAAAATCTCACTTAGCCCACCCATCGGGATTTGAACCCAGTTCTAGCAGATAGCTATAAGTCCTCAAACAAGATGTTGTTTACACCCAGTGAGGAACTAGCATAAACGCTCAGTGTTAAACACACACACACACACACACACACACACACACACACACACACACACACACACTCTGGTATGCACTAGCAGATACCACACATCTTACAAGGACAAACAGACAGACATACCAATCTGACTCATATGCATGCACCATTCCAGGCACACACTGAGTCACACACTGTAGTAATGCAACACTGTCATACCCGGATTATGCAAAATAAAAAAAAAATCATACAAAGCACTTACACCAACATACATCATGAAATCACGAATACACATTACCTGGTGCCATGGTATTCGACAACCATGGTCTTTTAGCTGTTTTTCCAATACTTCCAGGTGTAGCAGCCTTAACAAAGATTGTTGGCACAGAAGTGGGTTTCAACTGTCGGCACACGTGACCCATGTCAAGTCCCAAAGACTTGTCCAGTGCATACTGAAGCTCATAGCTATCCTCTGTGATGTGGTCACTGCACAAGCAACTATTTATGGTAGCCTCTTTCCAGTCAGCTCTATACATAGGCACAGCTTTGTCCAAATATGTTCATAAGTCAGAGTCACAAGGAAATCTGTGCATGCTAACTTTATTCTTACTGCTCTTTGAACAACCGTACACCACACAGGTATTCACCATAGCAAATTCTTGAGAAGGAATATGCAAAACTAGATATCAAAATCTTATCAATCAATATATTTGTTGCAGACTATGCTAGCAATATATAATAAAATTCAGTTTGAAACTTGTTTATGCCAAATAAAAATTTGAAATGCATAACAATTCCGAAGTTGTATGACAAATAATGGTACTGCAAACAGATACTACAAACTGATGACCAGTCAATAGTAGTAAATATCCACCTTTACACACACATGTGATGTCAAAGTGATGTGCAGTAGGTATGAACTGCTACAGCAAAAAAAAAGTTCAATAAAGAAAAATGAAAACATGATGTGTTTATAAAGCGAGTACTGCACAAATATCAAAACACCACTAGAACAAGGAAGCAGACCTTAAGTCAATGAGACAAATAGTTGATGATTATATGATGGAAATATTGCAAGAAAAAAATAGACAAGAGGATGAGCAAACAATAACTACCACACAAATACCTATTCATATATAAATATATAGAAACATAGAAGTTGACAGCAGATAAGGACCACAAGGCCCATCCAGTCTGTTCTTTTTACTACCTTATGAATGTGCCATAGGCCTGTACTCTGTCAACGAACTATCTAGTCATACTCATCTGCATTGCTCCTTATGCCTATCCCACGCCTTTGAAGCCCTGCAATGTATTCATATCTACCACTTCCTGAGGTAGGCTGTTCCATGCATCCACCACCCTTGCTGGAAAAGAACTTCATCATATTACCCCTTAATCGGCCTCCCTCTAATCTCATGCTGTGTCCTCTTGTCCTGCTATTTTTCTTATATTGAAACATGTTAGACTCTTTCACCTTGTTAATGCCTCAAGATGTTTGAATGTTTCAATCATATCACCCCCTTTGCTCTAGGGTATATATTGAGCTCCATTCATCTGTCCTCATATGTTTTCTGATGCAGTCCCTGCACCATTTGGTTGCCTTTCTCTGGACTGCCTCCATTTTGTTAATGTCCTTGTGAAGGTGCGGCCTCCAGTACTGCACACAGTACTCCAGATGGGAGCCTACCAGTGTCTTGTAAGAGGGATTATTACCTCCCTCTTATGACTTGTGATACCCTACTAGTACACCCCAACATCCTCTAGCCTTACCTACTGCTTTAGTGGTCTTCTTGGATGATTTCAGGTCATCTGTGATGATGATGCCCAAGTCTCTTTCTTCTCTTGTGACTGCCAGCAACTCTCTGCCCAACCTATGGGTGGCTTCACGGTTTCTTTTCCCTATGTCCATGATCTTGCACTTCTTTGTGTTAAACCCCAGTTGCCGCGCTTCAGACCATTTTGCCAGTTTTTCCAGATCTCTTCTCATACTGCCCACCACATGTGGATCATTTATTCTGTTGCAGATCTTGGTGTCATCTGCAAACAGACAAATTTTACCCTCCAGTCCATCTGCAATGTCACTGATGAAGATATTGAAGAGGACTGGCCCAGAACGATCCCTGAGGTACCCACTTGTAACGTGCATCCCTTCTGACTGTATACCTTTACCACCACTCTCTGTTTTCTGCTCGCCAACCAGTTTGTCACCAGTTGACTAACTTCTGACCCACCCCGAGCCTACCCAGCTTATTAATCAATCTTCTATGTGGAACAGTATCAAAAGCTTTGCTGAAGTCAAGGTAGGCGACATCAACTGCACCCCCTTAATCCACCACTCCGGTAACCAGTCAAAGAAATCTATGAGATTAGTTTGACAGGACCTTCCTGTTGTAAACCCATGCTGTCTTGGATCTTGTGCTCCTATGGATTCCAGCGGCCTGATTCCAAGAGCGTGAGTAGAGCATGGTGCAAGCTGCAACACTGCATAAAGTTATGACCAAATCCTTGTGACATACAAGCTGCGCCATATTCCAAGACAAATGCAGTTACAACATAGAACGGCCAAATTATGCGTGTTGCAAGTTATGGCCAAAACACATGATGGAACCCTCAATAGCGGGCGTAGTGGTTACGCATATCACAACCCGACAACCATATAACAGTGCACAAGTCACAGACATGGCGTAGGAGCTACACATGAGAGAATGATGGCAGGTAGCAGTAAAAAGGTGACAAGTGTGGCAAAACAGTGAAAACAAAACTTCACTAACGAGGAGACAGATGTCCTCCTCGAGGAACTTGAGTCTCAGGCAGACCTATTAATGGGCAAGGATGGGGAACGTGACCTGCGCCATAAGTGCAAGGAGGCATGGGAGGAAGTGGCCAAAAATATCAACACGGTGGCCAATGCAAAGCATACTGTGCATGACCTACAGAAGTGGGTGAATGACCTCAAGCACCATGCAAAGGCAAAGGAGGCCTATAATAGGCAGCAGGCATTGACCACAGGTGGTGGTCCACAGGAGGAGAGAGACTCCTCAGTTCCCATGTGGAGAGGATACTGGTGTTCCTGAGCCAGCACAGTGTCAATGGGGATACGGACCTGGACATGAAGTGGATGGCCACAGGGCCAGGTAAGTGGATGACCATCTGTGCCCCCTGTGCATGAGGCAGCACTGCAGGGGTGAGAATGTTGGCATGTGTGGAGTGCATGACATGGTGGGGTCTCACTGTTGCACTGTTATTCCCCCCCAAAGGGACAGCAACAGTGGACACAGGTGCAGAGGACAGCAGAGGCACAAGCAGTGAGCCGGAGCAGGGCAGGGTGCAGCCGACCACACAACAGGCCACTGTGACAGAAAACCCCTAGCAGCACTGACATGTCACAGCTGGACCCAGCCTCAACACCTGTGGTGGGGGAGCAGCAGACAGTGGCAGGACCCCTGCAGGAGGAGATGGAGACTGGACCTTTGCGACTTGTTCAGTGTTGGCAGCATAGCTGACAACATTGCCCATGATCTAAGCCCAGCCTCTTATGACAGGTTGGAGGTGACCCTGGATGAGGCATCGCAATCCCTGCAGGAGAGCCACACAAACACACCCACAGACTATGCTTGGTTCTGCTAAACCCTTGTGACCATGCACGAGGAGCAGTTGGAGTTGCTGGGCTGCATCCGATTCAGCGTTGATGCATACCACACAGCTATGGAGGAACACATGAGCATCCTCATAGGTGCGTTAGAAACAGGGACATGGACCACAGAGGCAGCAATGGGGAGGCTGGCGGATGCCATGGCCACCTCCCAGGCCTGTGTCCAGGCACAGCTGCAGGCACTCACCCGACTGCCCATGGCCATGGAGGGGTCTGTGGCACAGCAGACCAGGCAGGTGGACATACTGGCCACAGCACTACAATGCACAGTGACTGGCTAGCTAGTATGAGTAACACAGATGAGGGACGCCACCACAAAGGTGACACACGTGGTGCAACAGCCGCAAACACTGACACCACAACCCCCACCAGCAGCAACAATCCCAACACCACCACCACCACCAACACCACCTGCACCAGCCCCCACCACTGCTACCACCATCACCACCTGCAGCACTAACAGCACCACAGCAACCACCACCACCTGCAGCACCACCAGCACCACAGCAACCACCACCGCCACCACCAGCACCACCTGTAGTACCACCAGCACCACAGCAACTGCCACCACCAACACCACAGCAACCGCCACTGCCACCACCAACATGAACTGCAGCACCACCAGCACCTCAGCCCCCACCACCACCACCAGTGGCACCTCTGATTGCAACACCACCTCCGCCAACATCAATGGCACCTGCCGCCATGGACTTGGGGCATGCTGCAGTGGCTACCAGTCACAGGACAAGCAGAAGACAGGGTATGGTGGCACCTGCAGACTCAGCAGGTCAGGCACAGCACAGGTGGCAATGCATGCACAGGCTGCGGAGGCTGGTGGGCCTCCAACACAGGGACAGGATACTGTTCCAGGACCAGCACCTGCCACCACAGGGAGGCGAGGGAGGCACCAGGGAGTGGTGCCTCAGGGCTACTGGACAGTGGGGACCTGCAGCCATGTAACCAGTGCAGGGTAGGCCCAGTGGTGAGGCAAGGACGGTGGAGCTGGCAACACAGAGGGCTGCACAAGGCAGTACAGCCATGAAGTGAAAGCTGACATAGCTGCTGCAGCAGTGGGACATGTGACTGTATCATAATGGAGTGGTGGGCGTAACAGAGTGGCACTGGGGAAGGGCACTGTTTTGATGTGTGGTATGTGTGCGGGTGTGTGTGTGTGTGTGTGTGTGTGTGTGTGGGTAGGTGTACACTGTGTGCAGGTGTGTGGGAGATGTTGTACAGCATGAATGGGGTGTGTCTGCTGTGGTTTAAGTCACTGGGTGTGAGTATGAGTGTGTGGGTATGCACTATTGTACTGTAGCACTGCACCATACCACAACATTCTGCAGTAAACACTGAGCACTAAACATTTGTGTTACCTCAGTCATTCCCGCTGCTGTGATATGACATGCCGCATGTAGCATAGAACTGGTGCCTGGGTAGGGTGCATGGCCCATGTCGCACATGCACATCCGAAACGTAGGCCGCAGTAGTGATGTACTCTGGATATGTGACTGCAGCACCGAGACCTGTACCACAGCACCATGATGCCATCAATACAGGTGCGTGTATGCAAGTGCCGCCCACATCGGTGTAGTGCACAGATGCAGTTTGCTTATACGCATGCTGCATATGTGCGCTGCACCCATAGGCTGCAAATGTTGCATGTACATGTGACATGTGCAAGGTGCGCCATGACAACTCAGGCCACACAGTGCATGCAGCTAACACAGAAGAGGCCAGCAGCACTGGCAGAGGGCTACAGGGAGGCAAAACACTGTGAAGGAAGGCCGCTCTAGGACACCAGCAACAACAGCAGGACAGGGGTAAGCATAACTTTCAACTGCTATGAATTACACATAGCGCTATGTGTTGCACACTCCAATATACTCTTAACTCTGCATAGGTGTACTGATATTCCTAATAATGCTACAGCCATTACTGGACACACAAACAATTAGATCATTGAACTAAGGTGACAAAAACATTCCCTATCATTAACTTCATGGGTCCCACTATTTGTAGACATATTAGTGTTTAAAATAATAAGTGCTATGCAGTCTGGCCATCAGCTGTGATAGTTGAAGGCCACTGCTATGAATTTAATGCTGAGAGGTCGAGAGGTGTGGGGGTAAGGTGTGTGCTGGGCAATACCTCTAGCACTGCAACAAGCCTGGTGCAGTGCAATACAGTGACCATGGGGTTGGGGGCTAAACTGTGTACAGCAGCCTGTACCATTAGGCCTTACATGGAAATGCACTGCCTGACAGTGACAGAGCACATAACAAGTACCACACATGTGTACCTAGAACACCCAGAGTAGTGCTGCATGGTGTGGCTACGAGGTGCTTCAAAAGCTATCATGCCTTGTAGGTAGTATTGCCAGGGTGACATAGGTGGCCGCAATATGTAGCAGGGCAGAGGCAGGCATACCCCATAGACATCACGGTGTATGGGGATACAGGGATGGGGGGATGCAGAGGGGCCGGAGGCAGCCAGTGTCACGCCATCATACCAGTGGTCGCGGTGGCACCCGTCTGTCATGCCAGTGCACAATAGGTATGTGTGTGAGGGTTGGCATGGAGGATGGCCAGTACACCTGCGGGCAATATGGCCTACCAGGCCATAGGCCATCGTGTTGGTGTCATGGGGCAATAAGTGACCCATCAACAGCCATGCTTGGGGAAGGACAGCGACCAGTGATATGTGTTACACAGCGTGCATGTCAAGTGCCCTGGGGCACATTACATAGTCCTGGCACCTGTGATACTAGTGTCTGGCCATGCCCCTGCCATGTAGCGGTAGCTCGGATCATACTGGAAGTGGAGCATTGTCAGGTCATGTTGTGTTGTTCATTTTATTTGCAGGTCACAGCCGCAGGTGCAGGTCAGGCCAACGGACTGCAGGACGGAGGTGCACACGAAACAGGTCATGGCACGCAGGACTTGTCCAGGCTGAGTGGGTATGTGCCCCACTTATGGCTGCTGAGATGGCCCAGATGGTCAACCTGGTGCAGCACTGGTGCACCTCACTTCTGCCACGGCCTGCAGGAACCACACTCCCACCGAAGGGAGAGAGAATGGCAGGCCATCGTGGTGCGCCTCAGTGAGCTTAGTGGCATGTCTTGCACCACAGGACAGCTGCAGCACAGGTGGCAGGACCTGCACGCCAGACCTGCTGATCCCACAACGCATGATGCACATGGCTGAGAGGCACAATAGGGAGATGAGGACCGCCATGGCGGCAGTGCATGGGTCCTACTACATGGTGCATATACTCTCGAACTGGCTACACATGCCATGGCTGGTGTGCAGATTTACCTGGGTCCCCTTTCCCCACAGGTACAGGGCCCAGTGGAGCAGGACAGCAGTGGCAGCGGTGCACAGCTGTGGCCACCCACAGCAGCAGTCGCAGGGCTACCGAAGATCAGGTAGGTGCATGTGCAGTCCATATGGTGTGCCGGTCACACCGTGGTGGCAGTGGGGGGGGGCATGTGCCGCCCAGCCAGGTACATGTGTGGAGCTGCATACTGGCATGCCCTGCCCTGCAGTACAGATGTCACCATGGGCACCTGAGGCATCTGTGGCTTCTGCGTGCTACTGGTGTGCCTGCCACAGTGCACCCTGGGCAAGTGATATGTGTGTGTGTGTGTGTGTTTGTGTGTGTGTGTGTGTGTGTATGGCACCTCTTGCATGGTGTGCCATGGCACTCATGCATGGGTGCCCATGTATGAGGCTTGTCCCAGTCAGGCAGTGATCAACGCCTGTTCTGCCTTGCAGGTGGGAGGAGCAGCCTTGCCCTGAGGCACCTTGCCCTGATGAGGGTGATAGTGGACCAAAAGGCACAGGATGCAGAGGAATACCAGGGCAGCACCCACTGCCGTCGACGCATGGCATGGCAATTGCCAGAGACAATGTCTAAGTCAGAGGATGAGGAGGATGTGGCCCAGGATTACCCGGTGGCAGGGGAGGTGGCAGATGCAGGGTATGCCGGGGACTCTGCGGATGCCATAACCAGTACAGCACCACCGCCCACGGAGAGCCCCATGGCAGAGGAGAAACTGGGCCATGAGTGCCAGCAGGGGCTGTTGGCATCTCAGCTGCAGGAACGGCCGATGGAGGAGGACATGCCACCAGTGGAGGGGCCTGACAGAGGGGCAGGTACCGTTGATGCTCCCCCACCAAGCCAGGGTGGGCATGCAGCAGCAGAATACCTGCCCAGCAGACATCAGGGACCTCAGGATGGCACTGGGCAGCAGGGGGTGATTTCACTGTTCCCGGGGCAGCCAGAAGACAGGGACTGGGTGCTTGTACAGCTCGTCACCACCATAATGGAGGATATTGCCCAGCTGCATGGGTCCCTCGGCATGCTGCTGATGGCACTGCAAGACCAGTAAGTCTGTGCCACAGTTTACTGTGGAGTGGGGATATGGCAGGCCTAGGGAGGTTATGTACATGGGGTGGTCTCTGGGGTGGAGGGTGGGGGTTGTGGTGGGTATTGTTACATGTTGGCTGTTTTCCCATTGTAGTTTTATACTGTACATATGTTTGTTTATTAAACAGTTTTTGTGCATCCCTGGCTCAGCATCTCCATCCTTGGCTGCATGTGCCTGTGCATGTGTGGTTCACTGTGCTCATGTGATCTTGCCTGTTGTGATGTATCACCATACCAGGTGCATCCCACCTAGCACATCATTCATGTGTGCCAGCCATCCATCACGGCATTGGGCACACACTGGTGAGCATGGCTGCATGATGCTCTGGGTGGTTAGCGGTACCATGTGCTTGGTCAGTTCACATGCCATCACACTGTGTGTGTCATGCCTGTGTGCTGGCCCTGTGCCAGTATAGCACCCTTCCACCCAGAGGCATCGAGGGGCCCTGTGGTTGGCACAGGAGGCACAGTGCAGGGCATCACATACCACCATACGCCTGGAGGCCTGTGCCGCCTGGTGCTGTGTCTCATTGTGGTTGCACTGTTAACATGCATCAGCTGCCTTGGTGGGTACATTGTGCCTGTCTAAACCATCATTGCCATGATGTGCCTACATCCTGTGTGTGTCCGTAGCCACCTGTGTCTGCATGTCCATGGTCCATATGTGCTGTGGTCCTCCGCGCATTGCCTGTGATGCTTTCACTGGTCACAGTCATACCTGCTGGATGCTATATGACATGCATGGGCACTGTTCCAGCTCCAGTGCTGCCATATGTGTCACATGGCACCTGGGAGGCAATAGCCCATCCCCTTGTGGCTCAGTAATGGTGCCATGGGTGCCTTACTGATATTTGGCTGCATTTCACCACACTGTGTCCCCTGTACTGCTGCAGGTCCACCATGGTGGTGTTGGTGGTAGCCATGTGTCACATTAGAAGAATTGCTGGATCAGCTCCTGTCTTGCATGGTGTCCCACTGTTTCACTACCGTGCACCATGTGTTCTGCCATGCCATCCTGCTCTCCATCACCCTCCTGCAGTGCACCTTCCTCCTGGTCACTGTCGGGCATTGGTACACGGTGTGCCAGGGCAATGTTGTGGAGGATACAGCAGGTGAGCACTATCCTGCAGGACATCACAGGGCTGCACTGGAGCACACCCCAGAGTTGTCAAGGCATTGGAAGCAGGACTTCAGTAGCCCAAAGGTGCAATCAATGATCCCTCTTGTGCTGCTGTGGGCATTGTTGTATCTCTCCTCGGCCGCTGTCTGAAGCGACCTCACAGCTGTCTTCAGCCATGGCATCTGGGGATAGCCACTGTCACCTGTTGGGGAGAGTTAGTTGCATGTTGCTGTGTGTTGACCTGTCATCATCATTTCACTATCCTATGCATGGCATGCACTGCTTCATGCACATGCACACAGATGCAGGCATGCACTGTCAGTCTGCAAGCACATCCTTGGCTGTATCCAT
This sequence comes from Neoceratodus forsteri, assembly GCA_016271365.2. Lineage (NCBI taxonomy): Eukaryota > Metazoa > Chordata > Ceratodontiformes > Ceratodontidae > Neoceratodus > Neoceratodus forsteri. Next base: position 234,831,368 of record CM028132.1, on the reverse strand, counting down.
GCATTCCATGGGCTTCCATTGACATTGTGTGGCCATCCCAGGCCCCTGTGTGTTACACAGTGTGTGTGTCTGGCCCCTGCCTGCGTCCTGTGTGTAGCATGCCATGTGTCTGTGTGGGCGTCACCTCTGCCTGTTGCAGTGCCAGTCCACCATGTGCCCCTGTTGTGCCACTGTATCCACTCATGCCCGCATGCATTGTCTGCTGCTCGCACGCACGCTGCCACTCACACAACTTTGCAGTTGTCATTCCCCCTGGTATGTACCTGCAAGCCATCCTCCAGTGATGTCCTCTCTCTCAATGGTCTCCGGTAGCCCACAGTTCCTGTAGATGTGGGAGTCATGGCAGGATCTGGGGTACTTGGCCACAACATCTAGGATGTGACATCCACTGTCACTGACCACCTGGATATTCATCGAGTGGTACCCTTTCCTATTTATGTATGCATCCTCATCCTTGCTTGGGGCCCTGATGGCCATGTGTGTGCAGTCAATGGCACCTAACACACAGGGGAACTGTGCCACATTATAGAATGCCTTCTTTACTTGGTGCTGCTGTTGGGCATCCCGCGGGAAGCTGATGTATTGCATGGTGCACCGTATGAGGGCTGTGAGGAACTTCCTCAGGTGTTTGGACAATACCGCCTGTGAAATTCCCACTGTGTCCCCTGTGGGCATGTGGAAAGTGCCAGTGGTGAGAAAGCACAGCGCTGCACTCACGCACACCTCCAGTGGCAGTGTGTGGCCCCTGTTGCTGGTGCTGGTGCTGCATAGGTCCCCACTCAGGTCCTCGCATAGCTCCCTGATGCAGCTCTTGCTGAGCCTATAACGTGCTAGGCACTGCTGCTCAGTCAGGTCCTCAAAGGTTTTGCAAGGGTGTCTTACTCTCTGCACTAATAGCCTTGGTATCATTGTTGGATGCTGTGGCTTGGTCCCCCTGGGTCCTGCTGCTGTGCATGGCATGCCTGCACTCTCAGTGCTCCGCTGTCATAATTCCCAGTAGGGCTCCTATTGCTGACATTGCTGTGTGTCTCACTACACAGCTGTCTGCTGTCTGACTATGTGGGGGGGGGATTATATAGCCTGTGTTCTGGTTAGACCAGCTATTCCTTGGTCTAACTTACTGCGGCCTCTTCTGGCTTATGTACTTATGCCTCTTGTTCTGGAATAGCATTTCCGTCGTACAGGTGCATTACACATGTCGCAAGCTGCATTACACAGTGGTGCAAGCTTTCTTTGGCGTAACTGTGTCTTAAGTTGCGTTTGGCATAGCGGTTGTGGGTTGTAGTGTAAGTGTTCTTTTGGAATCACACATATTGCAAGTCAAGGGTGTACTTGCGCGATTTGCACCACTCAGGACTGGTGTACTGCATTTACATCTGGTGTAGCTGTCTTGAAATCGGACCCCAGGTGTTGCAATATCCTTTCCATAAGGAATGCCTCCATAATCTTGCCCTTTACTGAGATAATACTGACTGGTCTGCAGTTCCTTGCCTCCTCCCTCCTACCACTCTTGTGGAGCGGGATCACATGAGTCCTTCTCCAGTCTTCTGGGACCTCTCCTGTGCTCAGAAACTCACTAAACAGTTTTGATAATGGCTCTGCTAGTTCCACCCTTAGCTCCTTTAGTACCCTGGGATGTATGCCATCAGGCCCTATTGCCTTGTCCTCCCTGAGCTTAGTGAGCACTTGTAGGACCCTTTATTTTGTGAAGGGACTTGTGCACACCTCCCTCTCCCCTGTGTCCATGGTACTGAGCTGTGGGCCCTGCCCTACCTTCTCCCCAGCAAATACTGAGCAGAAGTATCTATTTAGGATAGATGCTTTTCCTTGGTCCTCCTCCACACACTCCCCCCTTATCCCCATTGATCTTGGCAATACCCCCTTTGGACTTTCTCATTTCACTAATGTATCTGTAGAAAGCCTTCTACCCTTCTTTTACTGTTCGTGCTAGTGTTTCCTCAGTTTAGGCATTTGCCTGCCTTACTGCTTTCCCTGCTTCCCTTAGGGAAGTTTGGTATGCCTCCCTATCTTTGTCCCACTGCGTTCACTTATATTTCATGAAGGCCAAAGTCAACTCTTCTGAAGTCCCATATTTTTGCCTTGGAATGGGATGATTTAGTTCTAGTAGCCAAACTGAACCATACCATGAGATGGTCACTGGCCCTCAGGTGACCTTCTACCTGGAGATATGTGATCCTTTCCCCGTTAGTCAGTACTAGATCTAGGATAGCCCTGTCTCTTGTGGGTTGTTGTACCAGTTGTTTGAGGCCCTCCCCCCCCCTGCAGAGAATCCACTATGTGTCTAGTTCTGTTGGACGTTCCTGCTGGTATTGACCAATCTGTATGTGGCATGTTGAAGTCTTCCCATTATCAGAACCTCCCCTTTAGCTGTCATGTTTTGTATACCTTCTAACAGTAATGTATCTATGTCCTCCCCCTGGTCTGGAGGCCTGTAGACAACCCCAGTTCGTATGGCTGTCCCATTTTCTGTTTCCAGGGTGACCCACAGTTCTTCTGGTTTCTTATGTGTAATGAATTTCTGTAGCTCTGATATTTTCATTGACAAAAAGGACCATTACCCCCCACCCCCTTTTTGCACCTCAATCTCTTCTGAACAGTACATAGCCAGGTATTGAAGTCTCCCAAGTGTGGCTACTGGTGAATCATGTCTCACTAATGGCTACTATGTCCAGTTTAGCCTCTGTGATTCTTTCCTGCAGGTCTGAAATCCTGTTTCCCAGACTGTGGGCAATTTTGTACATGATTTTCCATTGGCCAGATTTTGGTGTGTTAGTTGTTGGGCGATGTCCAAAATTTTCCCTGTGCTTCGTATGGGGACCCAGACCTTTTTCCTTAACTCGTGATGAAAATGAACTACAAACATACTGAACTCCTGTTTGATCACTAGCTGAGGGGGGAGGGGTGTTCTTCCAGTTCAATGTATCGGTTGCTGCACCCCTCTTCCCATTTGCTAGTTTAAATATTCTGTAAAGATGTCAAATGTCTGCCTCAATGCACTGACTCCCTCCTTAGTCAGATGCAGTCCATCAAATTTAAAGAACTTTCACTCCCAAAACTGCTGCCAGTTACCTAAAAATTTGTGTCCTTTTTCCTGGCAGCAGCCCTTGAGCCACATGTTTAGCTCCCCTATCTCCCCTTCTCTGACCTTTCGTCCATCTGCCCCCCTCTCCTAAACTGGCAGGATCTCAGAGAAGGAGATGCCGGATGAAATGGATGACAGTTTGTCTCCCAGCCTGTTCAGGTGTTGCTTGGTCTCCACAACTGACCAGCTGGCAAGATAATTAGACCCTATGTGTACCAGGACATCAGTGTTTTCTCCTGCTTCCTGCATGATTTTAGCAATGCGGTCAGTGTCTCTCCATGCTGATGTTCCTGGGAGACATCTGACCATTACCACCAGCTGGAGGTAGGTATCAACCCCCAGAATCATGGAGTCTCCTATGCTCAGACGTGTTTTGGATTTCCTTTTTGCTTTTTTTGTTTTGGTCCCTGTTTTGAGTGAATTTTGTTGTGCTAGCACCTATGCTGCAGTGTCCTCTGCCCCTTTGTTTGATTTTAGAGACAGAGGCAGATACCTGTTTGTAGTTTTTATATGGTTTGTGGAGGTGATACGTTGGAGAGCATTGAGTGATGGGGCACTCAATTTGCCCTTCCTAACCACGTGCCAACTTCTGGACCAACTACTCTCTGCGGTCAAGGTGCTTCAGTTAGATGTTGGGGAAATGGTGGGCAGTTCTTATAATATATTTCCTCCCTAATATGCAATTTGAGGCACGCAATCTCGTGTCTCAAATCGTGTGCAATCTCTGAATAGATAGCTAGGTACTGCTGCTCTTATATCAAAACTGTCTTCTGACATCAGACATAATCACAATGCAGCATGACACAATTTGGCATTTAGGAAATTAGACAACATGAGATTTACTTGCACAAATCCATTTCCAGTATGCAAGTTGTGACATGCAATTACAGACACAGAGCTGGTCTGCAAATCTAACCAATATCACAGAAGCAACAGCATCATGGAAAATCAGACTCAAAAACAGCCTTGATGACAAAGATTACTATGAAATAAAAACACTTTGTGCAATATGAATAAAACTATTTAACAGTAACAAGATCGCAAAAAAACAGATAGACATGTACTGATCATCTGTATAAGTTGACAAATCTAACCACAGTCACAGCACACAATGGCACTTCTAATCGATACCTCAGTATTGACAAATTATGTTTATCAAGCAAATGTAACAATGAATTATAATTGAAAGGAATATCGCTATTGAATACTACTCAGTTACTGCAATTAACACTGATAGTGGGGAAACATACAACTGTGACTATCTTTCAGTCAGGATGTCAGAAGCTGTAAACCACTGTGATTTCGTTCGGGACTTTACTAATACTTCACTGTGGTGGATTAGCTTTACCAAACAGTCATTGTGTAACACAAAATTCAATGAATAAAACAAAAAAACAGCTGTTTAAAGTCAAGTTACTCCACTTCACAATGAATGAACTTAACAAGTTGGCAGGGTTTAGATTGCATCACTGACAGCCTTCACCTTTCGCGCTCATCGCTATCACTTCTGTGACTACATTCCCACACCTGACATCACAATGCAGTACAAGCTGGAGCAGCACAACAGGCTGACAGAGTGAACGAGCTGAGAGTGCAAACAATGATAAACATAAAAAATTATTCAGAACTGGTGATGATGGAAAAAACAACTACCCACTACACATAATGTGCCATCTACATTACAAAAATGGAATCCAGCACATATTGAGTCAGCTGCTCTTTAAATGTTAAGGATGATATTTTACCATTTGTGACTGAGAGGTGTAACTAGACACACAATGGGCCTTATGCATCACTGGGTTCAGTATGTCCCACAAAATATATATATCAAAACACTGAAGTGCACGCCATGTAGTCACCATGAGTGATGTGAATTTTTAATTCATGTGTGAAGTTGGTGTGCATGCACAATATTCACATTCACAAACAAATGTGCAAATTCCACAGCTGAACAGCCAATTTAGCAAATTCTTTTAACTTAAAAATCCTCCCCCACCCATTGTGCTTTGAAACCACCTCCTCCCCCACCCAAAAACATATAAATGAGCAATATAACCCTACTCCCATGACCCTGCTATAACCCTCCTCCCTACTCCCCCCTGATCCCAGCAAGCATCACACTGCTGCTTTTCTGTGTCAAACTGTAACCTCTTCCTCCAGTCCGCTTGGCAATACCTCCACCTCCTCACGCCTGAGTCCCACAGCCCTCATACTTCTCAGTCCTGACATTGGCCTTCAGTCCTCACTCCTCCTTCCTAACCAGCACCCACAAAATATAATCTGAAAAGAAAGGAAAACAGTCTCCCAGTGCAGAGCCTCTGCTCTGTTTAGTGCTGACTCTCCATCTCATAATGGATTTAATGAATGAATGATGACATCTTAGCTCCTAATGAAACCTGATTAGTTGAGTTTTCAACCAGACAAGGTTTATTAAGTGCTAGGATGTCACCATTCATTCATTAAAGCTAGAGGGGTATTATAGGATGAGAGTCACTCAGCTCTGAACAGAGCAGAGGTTGTGCACCATGGGACCATTTTCTATATTTACATGTTATATTTTGTAAGTGCTGGTGGGTGAGGACAGGGTGGGGACTAAAGGGGGGTTGGGTGTGGGACTGAGAGTAAGTATTTATTAAACACAGTGGGACTTGGCTGGCAGGAGGTGTGGGAGTATATCTGACACATGGGTGGAGGGGAAGGGATTACATTTTGTTACAGAAAAGCAGCAATGTGATGCTTGCCAGGAGAAGGAGGGGAGGAAGGTGCCAGTGGGGAGGTGTTGGAGAGGGCTATCTATTTTTAGACCAATTTGCCTTGGGATTCACCAGCGAATTGGCCATTCACCACACAAATGCAACAATCTGCTTTGTGAATAACAATGTGAATTGCAGTCCTCAACTCTATAAATTTGATGAAATTTATAGATTTTTTTCATGGAATGAATTTTGGCAACTTTGCACATCTCTGTGCACCACAAGATGAACACACAGAGCTGGGATTCCCTGTCTTTAGCTGAACTGATGCATGCCTCTTTACTTCTGTGCAAGGTGTAGTGCCACCTGAGGAGCCATCTCAGCTGGACTATTGGCTTTCAATTTGAAGGCCAAAATGGTCCCATGGTCCAGGGAGCAGGGGATTATGTCACACAACAGTCCACAGAGGGACTGCTGTGTCTTCCTCAGCAGAAGTCCTTTTGGCTTTTCACAGACCAGAAAAGGACCTAAGAAAAATATGCTGAGAGGCATCACCTGCTTTTCGTGGGGTTTTGAAAGACAGCTGCCTGTTAGCACAGCTGCTTAGTGCAGCAGAATGGTATTCTCTGCAGACCTGGGTTCACATCCCAGCTGGGGTACTTATTAGTTGGGCTGGCAGTATAGCCTAGAGGTTAGAGTAATGAGCTGTAAAGGTGCTTGTTACATACAGGAGACTTGGGTTTGATTCCCACAACCTCCACTTGCATACTGTTTGACTCTTGAGCAAGTAATTTAACCTCCCTAGTGCTCCTGGGCCACTCCTGAAAACAGGCATTTGTGCCTAATGGGCCTTCCCTAGTTACCAAAGAATAAAAAAAAGCTACTACACAAATGTTTTAGAAAATAAGTAACTGTATGGCAGAAAGCTATGTTCATGCTCACTGGGAGTAATGCTGCCCAAAATTCAAACCCTACACAGTTTGAAAATAAACTATTAGGATTGTAAACACAATGCGCACAAAGTTTGGAAATGTACTATTAGGTTTGCTGTGCCTAATTCCCACTAACCACACAACGTTCCCTACTGAGTGACCTAAGGACTTAAGGGCAGTCTACATGTATAGGGCCATGCATCAACTGTATGGTACCTCACACAGGGTCAACATTTTAAAACATTGTAATCATTTAAGCTAAATTTAATATAAGGAATTCAATACTACAAACTATAAAGTCATGCCTACTTGTTATTAGGGCTGCAGTGGGCAGAGCCCTGCACACCGTTTGCTTCCTAAAAAGGACTTTGCATTCCTTGTGACTGAACAACCTGTTAGACTTGCACCACAAGTCACCTCCGCATCCATGAAGTACCCTGCACTGCACTCCTTTTTCTTAAAAAAAATGGCATTAGTTTTTTCTTTAAAAGTACAGATACCCCCCCCCGCATCCAACCTTCCATCTCAGCACCACCACCACACACACCTACTCCCAAAACATAAGAGGACACTGGGTTTGCCCAATCCCCCAGTGTCCCAATGAGGAATTCTCCATGTTTTTTTTTGTTTGTTTTTTACAGTGAGCCCCCCAATAACGCACATGCGTGGTTATTTCTCCTTAAAAATATATATATATATTTATACATATATTGATATACCCCAACCCGAGCCTCCTTCTCAGCACCCACCATCCTCCCCAGAAACATAAGAGTGATGCTGGGGGTGCTCAATCCCCTAATGTCCCAATGAGGAATACTCCCAACATAGTCTTCACCACCACCACATCATTTCTTCTTTTTTAAGATACATATTGATATCCCCCACCTGACCATCCCTCTCAGCACCCACCACCCCCACACCTACCCTAGAAATATTAGAGTGACACTGGGGTGCCCAATCCCTCAGTATCCCAGTGAGGATTTCTCCCTGCATTGTAGGTAGGTAGGTAAGATAGGTAAAACTTTATTTTTATACAGGATAATACTTGTCATTTGGACTGTTCAGTCCAGTTTACAAGACAGTCCTATGTTTTTCTTTTAAACCCTTCAAAAAGAAAACTATTCATTGATACCTTTTGCAGCTGTAACTGCTTCCCACTCAGCACCCACCACATCGTACCCCCCCAAACCCTTACTTACCCATTGGGGGTCCAATACTGTAATCCTCACTGGACTGCAGGTGTGTTTCACTCTTCAAAGTCAGACCATGAACTGAAGAAACAGGTATGCGGTTCAATGTATTTCAATGGGGTTTTGAACTTTTTATTTATTTTTTTTTTATTTTATTGAAATCTAGGATTACAAATACCTTTGAGCAGGAACTGCTCGTTTACAAAGGTTCCACGTTGAAGGAATGGGGGTATACATACATACAAAGGTCAACATAGTAATAATAATAATAATAAAATTTATTTAATTAAGCGCCTTTCAAATTTTCAAGGCGCTGTACAAAAAGCATAAAACACCAGCATCAAAGAATACAATAAAACAGAACAACAAATATAACGGGTAAAAAGCCAATTACGGTATAACAGGGAAAGCCTTATCCCATGAAAAGGACTTTAAGGCCCTTTTAAAACTGTCCACCGTTGTACTCTCTCGGAGCGGATGGGGTAGAGAATTCCAGAGGGAAGGAGCCATGAAACCAAAGGCACGGGCTCCAGAGGACTTCAAATTTACTCTCGGAATCTCCAGCAACCCCTCGTCAGCCGAGCGAAGCTGTCTCAAAGGGGTGTAATACATAGTTACACAATAAAAAGTAGTAAGAGACTGAGGCTTAGGAAATTCCAATATTTCAAAATGTGCCAAATGTTAGGTAGCATGACATACCAGCCAAGGGCAATCTTAGAAATAAGTGCTGCAGGTGAGGGGTATGCAGGCAGGAACCATTGTCAGAGGGTAGAGGGTGAGGTAAGAGCTCTAAAGGGAGGGAGAGAGGAGGGATAAAAGCAGGAAATGCCTGGGGGGGAGAAAGGAGAGGGGGCAAGGGGTAGGCAGGTAGGAGGGGGCAAGGCGGGGAGAGGTAGCTGTCAAGACTGAAGTGGAGGGCAGTGAGCGGTGGGCCCCTGATTAGGCGAGGCAGTCACAATGACTAGTTGAAATGAGATGAAGTCGGAGTTGTCTCTTAAAAGGGCCAAGAGTAGCAGCAGTAAGAGTTTCTTTGTTGAGAGTATTGTACCACTGTGGTGCTCTGTGGGCAAAGGCCCTCTGGCCCATGGTAGTCCGGCATCTGGGGACAAGGAAGGTTAGTTGTTGTGAACTTCTAGTTCGCCGGGTGCTGTGGTGGTCAATAAGGAGCTTTTCAATGCCCAGGGACAAGACCCCGAGGAGGACTTTTTTGGCTAAGAGGCAGGTTTGATACTGTATCCGGCTGATGAGAGGAAGCCATACTGCCCGAGTGTACAGGTCACAAGTGTGTGTAAGTCAGTCAGCCCCAGTTAGCAGCCTACATGCTTTGTTGAGTGCAACTGTAATTCTGCAGAGGGCAGAGGCGGAGGTAGAGCCATAAATTGCTAGTCCATAATCAATGATGGAGGTGACAGAACTGTTACTAGCCAACCGGAGAGTGTCAGGAGTCATGCAGTGTTTGCGTCTGTAGAGCAGGCCTATATGGATGTTGGTGGCTTTGGCGACAGAATCTATGTGCCGATGGTAGGAGAATGAGCTGTCCAATGTGACACCTAGGTATTTAAAATCAGGAACATGTTCAAGTAAGGTCCCTGTTTGGTTTAGGATGTTGAGGTCACGGGATTTGTACTTGCTCCTGGCATTGTAGAAGGTCATAACCTTTGTTTTGCTGTAGTTTATGACCAGTTTGTGTGACTTGAACCATTCTTCGATGCACATGAATTCAAGCTGTAATTGTTTCTCAAGGAGCTCTGCATTTTGGTGGTTGGTGAACATGACTGCGTCATCAGCGTAGAGCAGTAATTTCTGGTGGCAGACACTGGGAAGGTCATTGAGGAAGAGGCTGAAGAGTAGTGGCCCCAGGATGGACCCCTGTGGGACCCCTGAAAGGACTGGCTTTTCTTCGGAGGTGACACAGGCAATCCTAACCCACTGGACCTTCTCCCCAAGCTAGCTTGAAAACCAGAGCAGTGCTTCATTGGAGATCCCAATGTTTGATAATTGCTTGAGTAGGAGTAGGTGGTTCACAGTATCAAAGGCTTTCGTAAGGTCAATGAATACTGCCCCTATACAGTTTCCTTGATCGAGCATGGTATAGATGAAGCCCATGAATTCTAATAGTGCAGTGGTGGTACTGTGCCCTTTTCGGAAACCATGTTGCTCAGGACACAGGATGTCATATTTTTCCAGGTACTTGACTAGTTGGTCAGAGGCGATGCGCTCCAGGGCCTTAGACAATGGAGGGAGGATGGAGATAGGTCTGTAGTTGGACTGCAGTGATTTGTCTCCACTTTTGTGTACTGGTGTGATGGTCGCCTGTTTCCAGCGAGATGGGAACGGGGACATCCTTAATGATAGATTGAGAACCTTTGTCAGGGGTTCAAGGACTTCTTCAAGGACATGTGCTAACAACTTCAGGTCAAGGGAGTCACCACTGTAGCCTGCATTATGAATGGCCTTCTGAATATAGGTTCTGGCTTCATGCACTGGGATCTCCTCGAAGTAGAATTGTGGGGCAGAGTGTAGGAGAGGAGTATTTGCAGGAGGGTTACTACTAGAGGGGGCATCAAAGAAATTAGAAGGGAGAACACTATCCAAGTTGGAGAACGCATTGTTAAAGGTGGTGGTGATTGTGTACAGGTCAGATGTTGGTGTTCCATTTATGTTGAGCATGGTGGGTGGTGACTTAGGGTCCTTGCCTGTAAGGTCTTTCAAATTACTCCAAATTATTTTTCCATCACCCCAGGAGTTGGAGAGAGCTTCCTTGAAGTATTTGCTTTTGGCGCTCCTAACTGCCTGCGTGCACTCATTTCTGGCAGCTTTATACTTTTGAATATACCCAGGTTTGGATGTTGCACGGGCACAGTGCCAGAGATGATCCCTATGTTTGAGTAAAGTGATTAGATTGGGGGTTATCCAAGGGTTAGCTCTGCTCCTGACCTTCAGCTTTTTGAGAGGTGCAAAGATATTGTAGGCCGCAGTGAACTGGCTGATGAAAAGGTCTAAGGCTTGGTTTACATCAATGGCAGAGTCGATTGGTGTCCAGTCCAGGTGGCTTAGGTGTGTCTTTAGTAGCTCAAGGTACCCCTGCTTTAACACTCTGGTGTAGATTATTTTAGGAGGGGGCTTAATGGATTTGTTTGTCCAGGTACATGTGACCGGTGAGTGCTCACTGATCCCATCAGGGAGCACTGAGACTTTTTGAGAGTCATTCAGGGTGATCAGTAAGGATCCAGTCCAGAAGTGTGTGTGACCCTGTCCTATAGTTGCATCTGGTGGGGGTGGTAACAAGCTGGGTGAGGTTCTGTGACGTGACAGCATCCTTGTAGTTTCTGGCCTCCAGCGATAGCCAATTTATGTTGAAGTTGCCTAGTACTATAAGTTCAGAGTTATGGTGTAATTCCTGTAGGCTTTCCAATATGCTCATAAATCCATTGGCCTGATCTTTAGGGGGGTAGGTACACAGAGGCAATGGTGAGTTCCTTGTTGTGCGCCCCGAGCAGAACTTTAATAGCGAGAACCTGCGAGGATGGTTTAGGGTTTGAGAACGGGAAGACTTGACCCAGATAGGAATTCCTCAGATAGATGGCACAGCCTCCACCTCATTTGGAAACCCTGTCCTGCTTGAATATAAAGTATCCAGGGATGGTGACTGCAGCATCTGGTATCTTGGGGTTAAGCCGTGTTTCGACAACAGAGAGTACATCAGGGCTATGTTGCTGGACCCAGGTTTGCAAGATGTCAAGTTTGTTAAGAAGGCTACAGACATTGATTGAGGCTAATGTGAGGGACCCCACCCTCCTTTTTGTGGCATGGGGTGCTCAGCTGGTAGGCCCCGGGTTAGGATGAACATTTCCGGATATCAGAAGTAGCATAAGTAGTATCCTAAGAAGGTATGCTTTAATCATTTTGCAGACTAGTTTTGTTGTAAGGCATCTAGTCCTCTTGGCCTTGCTAGTCTGTGTTTGCCCCGTGATATTGCAGAGCACAATATATAAAGCCATGTTCTCAGAGGTGCCACGTGATTGATGAAAAGTAATCAAATCCACAGAAAATTGTGAACTACCAGGGACCAGAAAACTGTTATTGTAGCTCAAAGACCCAGAATATGATAAATTCCTGAAGGGGTTAAATTCCTGAAGGTGATGAACACTGGCCTGGGGCATATGCAGGATGTAAAAATCCTTTGTTAGTATCTAGCCTTTGTTCTTCAAACTGGTTGTGAATAGACCTCAAAGACAATTACACATCTTTTAAGAATAAGTCAGATGGGAATGTGGATTCAATGCAGCACTCCACAACTCAGTGCTTGTGTAACAGATTTACTGACCTTACTTTTGGCTTTGATGGCTTCTAAAAAAGTTGATTTATGATAAGAATGCCAATATCTGGTGGTGATGTTTTGCAGTTTCTTAGTCCAGGAAATGTTCATAGATGTTATATCCAAGAATGGTCCAGTTCCTCCAAGCAGAAACACAGGAAAATCCACAAAAACTAAACTACTGACAGAGACAAACATACACAGCCAGCCACACTGGCATAACTTGTGACATTTTGCATATTTTTGGCCCAGATTTTTCAACATGTCTTTTTTAGGACCCTTCCTCATGAACAATTGCAATGTCGTTAGGCAGATCCATCCCAAAAGGTGATTTTGCTGTCTCGGCTCGAAATCACCTTTCGGGCAGGAGTTGAAATTTTTCTCTGCCCTTGTTCATGAGGTGGGGTCATCAGAAGGTTGTGTTAAAACACAGCACTCCATTCTCCTCCACGACTGGCCACCCAACAGAGCTGCAATGACTGAGCACATGTTCATGTGTACACACTCATTCATTGCAGCTCAGTCAGTTGGTCAGCCATGGTGGAGAGTGGAGGGCTGTGCTGGTTGCCCATTAGGGGTCAGGGCGGGGTTTGGAGTGGTGTGGTGGGGGACTACCTTCAAGGGTGGGAAATCCACTAGACACCAGGGATATATTGTAATATACTGAATACTGTGCCAGTGGTTTCAGCGATCAGCAATCAGCGATGGCGGGGGGTGGTGGCACTGGAGATGTCAACAGGGTGTGATGCACCTACTGGTGCTGGGACTGAGAGTCAGTGAGTGGGATGGGAGATCCACTGGACACCAGGGAGTCTTTTCATCATTCTGCCTGCCACCTGCCTGCGTGGTTCTGTCCAGCGATGGATTTGTTTGCCTACATTGCAGGCTGCAATATTTTGCCAGCTTTTTTTTGTGTCACAATGTTTTGTCACATGTTGTTCCTGGCCAGATCCAAATAGACACCAGGGAAAGTTTATATGATTAAGGGGACAGTCATCTAAGGTGTGCGTGCGGGGGTGCCACTAGACACCAAGGCAAATGACACTACCAGGCGCTGTGAGGAATGAGGGGCACAACCAGACACCAGGGAAACAGTGACTCACAGCTCATATCACAGCCGGCAGCATGAGTTCCAGCTGTGGCTGCAGAAGTCAAGAAATTCCCACTGTTCTCATACAGAGAATTCAGGGAATGGCTCCTCTCGCTAAACTGGGCACCTGGGATTTTGGGTGCCCAGAGAAGGTGTTTGTGGCTCTGATTTTACAGTGGTGCTACTGCGCCAATATAGTTAGGGTTGAGTAGGGTGTTCAGTGTTAATCCCTTAATTTTGCACATTAATATCATTGACATTGGGCTGGCCCAGTGGCACTGAGAGCTGAAGTGCTAGACACTACACTTCACACTATGCTGGTGACCCATGTTCAGGAACGAGCATGGGCTGCTGGGGGTCAGCAGGGAGGAGAAGGATAGAGCATCCAAGGGACTACTCTCCTTCTCCATGGAAGGGGGGTCACCAGCAGTCGATGCTTTACTACCCCCTAGTAGCAGCTGGGAGACAGCACACTGATGCTCCAGAAAGGGGAAGAGAGGAGGCAGACTATTGGATGTGTGCGTGCAGATGCATGCGCACTATCTCCGTAGGGCAACATTGCATACCTCTTCAGCTAAGGGGGAGAAAACGAGGAAAACATGTTCCAGGCATGGCTGGATGAATGCTGATCCTCTCAGGCCCCTCTCCCGTGAACAGGAAGTAACCTCCACACTAGATCCATTCCAGTGGGTTGAGGGATCCCCGTCACACCGCCACGGAGGACAAGCCATGGAGGAAAGTGGAATGCAAGCTGTGAGCCGGAGATGGGTCTGGCGGATCAGGCACAATGGAGGGCCACCTGGGGACAGAGGAGAAAAGAAACTAACTGCAAAAAAATATCTTTGACACTGTTTGATGAAATGAGCTAAAATTCTGCATGTTTTGCTAAGGAGGCAATGTCTTGATCTTTAGAAATTTTTGTGACAGCAGCTTACGCGGTTTCTGATTTCTGCATATGTCATTTTTTTGTAAAAGGCTAATTCTTTTCCTATACTTTTTTTTTATTTAGGTTCAGATAAATAATTGAGACCGAATCTCATCAGAATTATATTCAGATGTTAGGTTATTATTTATCATCACAACCTGGGGTCCAAGAGTTTTCTTTTTAATCTTACTTTTGTTATTTACTATTGGTTTCATAGCTTAATAATAATCTATACTATTCCTTCTTGTACTACCTGGTGGAAAGGGGTACAAATTTTTTCAAAGATATCTCTCTGATCATTCATCTTATATAAGATCTGTTCTAGTTTATGTATATCCAACATAAGGTTCACCCAAGTTTTGTAAACCTGGGAGGGGGGAGGGCACTATCCCTCCATTTGAGCAGAGAGCACTTTTTAGCTACTACAGATGCTAGTGTTAAAAATTTAGTTTTGTTGAAGTCCAGCTAATCTTTTAATGGGTGTATTCCCAGCATTGTAAATAATGGATTCAAATGTAATGCTTTTTGCAATGCCCTGGACACTATAGCCCATATATTAGACCTAAAATTAGTCAAGAAAGGACAGGCATGTATTAAATGAATTAGTATTCCTGTTGTACACAGACATCTAGGTCAAGGGTTCTCAAACCTTGCCATGGTGAGCCTCCCCTACTGGACTTGAAAAAATTCCAGGCCTCCCCATGAATCGTGACCACATTTGCATACGGCAGTAATCGCATAAAAATTGCCCACTAGCGTACTGCACATACACCACACTAAATTGTGCTTCCACTCACCATTTGCACGATTATCACTGTACCTTGCCAGATACCAGTAATGATGAATAATTCACAAAAGTACACACAGTCACTGTTAAATAAAAAATGTGTGTTTATTGTTACAGTTTAGTAAAATGCATTGTAAATTCTGCTGTCTGTTAATCAAATAATGCCAGTCTGTTAAGAGGGCAACCTGTGAGCCTGTTTTTGTGCAGTCCGCTGTTGTATTCTTGGTTTGACATTTGAAAGGTAGAGGCACAAGTCATCTTTAACTTTAAGACGGGCATGATACTTTGTTTTGATTGTGGTCAGTGCCAAAAATCCAGATTCACACAGATATGTTGATGCAAAAGGCATAACTACAGCATGCCATTGCCTCAGAGATTGCCAAGGAAGATGATCGGTTGGACCACAGTGGGCTCAGGGAGGGGCATGGTGGTGGAACAGAGGTGCATTCCTCCAGTTCATATGCCATTCTGGCAAAGTGTGGTTCCACTATGGAGGCACCCACAGTGGAGACCAAGGAGGATGCTGGGAACTTCCACAAATGAGACCCACTGGAGGGTGGCATGGGACCCCACAGGGGAAGAAAACAACTCCTGGTGGGGGACTACATTGTTAGGAAGGTAGAACTAGTGGAGGAAGGAGAGAGGGAGGTAAGGTGCCTGCCTGGTGCCATGGCTTGGAGGGACCGGGAGAGGAGAAGAGGGGGAGGAGTAGCTCTCTATGTAAAGGAAGGGATAAAAGCAACTGAACAAAAGAGTAAACAGGGAGGAGAAGAGGCACTGTGTTGCCTCTGTAATGGAAGTTTTGATGTCTCCCCATTGTTGCTCCACCCCTCCTTCTAGCCTATTTGCTAGTGCTTTTCTAAGGCACTCTCCCATCTTGCCAAAGTCAGACCTCCTGAAGTCCAGAACCCTCACTTTTGTATGAATTGACTCTGTAGCTGAGTTTATCATGAACCACAACATTTGGTGGTCACTTGTTCCCAGATGGCTACCCAATTCTAGATCTGAGATCCTCTCACCGTCCCCATTTGAGAGCATGAGATCTAAGATTGCTCCCTCATGAGTGGGTTCCAAAACTAGCTGTCTGAGGCATGCCACCTGAAGGGCCTCGAGAATGGGAAGGTCATGTCAGATGAATCTAATAGATCTCTTTGACTGGATGACCAAAGTAGTAGACCAGGGAGGGGCTGTGGACATGGCCTACCTAGACTTTAGCAAGGCATTTGACACAGTCCCACACAAATGATTAATAGTCAAACTAACCAGCCTGGGAGTGGGTCCCAGGGTGGTCGCCTGGCTAAAACATTGGCTGGACAACAGGACACAGAAGGTAATTGTAAATGGAGCCCACTCTGAAGAAAGAGGGGTTACTAGTGAGGTACTGCAGGGTTCAGTACTGGGTCCAGTCCTTTTTAATGTCTTTATAAGTGCCATTGCAGAGGAAAAGGAAGGAAAAAGTATGCCTCTTTGCAGATGACACAAAGATCTGCAATAGGGTTGATACACAAGGAGGCATGGAAAGGATGAGAAGGGACTTGGCAAGGTTGGAGGAATGGTCAGACGTATGGCAGCTTGGATTCAATGCAAATAAGTACAAAATAATGCACCTGGGAATCAAAAACCCAGGGGAAGATTACACAATGGAGGGGGGTTAGTAACAACAACAAAAATGGAAAGGGACCTGGGGTGTAATCATATCAGATGACCTTAAGGTAAGCAAGCAATGTGAGAAGATAGTAGGGAGGGAAGGAGGGGGGATACTGGGATGCATAGGGAGAGGCATCACCAGTAGAAAACAGGAAGTTGTTATCCTTCTGTACAGACAGTTGGTGAGACCCCATCTGGAGTACTGCATCCAGTTCTGGAGACCCCATCTCCACAAGGACATAAACAGGATGGAGGCAGTCCAGAGGAGGGCAACTAAAATGGTGCAGGGTCTGCAAGAGAAGCCATATGAGGAGAGATTAAAGAAGCTTAATATGTATACCTTTGAGGAAAGGAGGGAGAGGGGGGACATGATATAAACTTTTAAATACCTCAGTGGAATCAACATAGTCCAAGAGGGTAGCATCTTTCAGAAAAATAGTTGTGCAAGAACAAGGAGATACAATTTGAAGACAGAGGAGGGACGGCTCAGGGGCAATGTGATGAGGAAGTATTTTTTCACAGAAAGGGCGGTGAACGCATGGAACAGCATTCCTGAGGAGGTTGTGGGGTCTAAAACTGTGGGAGAATTCAAGAATGCATGGGACAGACATAAGGCAATTTTTGTAGGGGGTAGGAAGAAATAGTCTGTTGGTTAAATAGGATCTGCAGATAACAAGGCCTGCAGGCTTATCTCTGGTGCTCATCGTCTCACTCATACATGTGACCTGTATGTACGATCTGGCTGGCTTCAACTTTCAAATCGCATAAAATACCAAACCTGCATTATGTCAAAGAAAGTAACCATGGGCCTCGCTCCGCCGGGAGTCCAAGCACTGCTTAGTTCTAGACTAAAGCCACGTAACACCAGGGGGGCTCTGAATACCAGTTCCTTCAGGTTTCCCACCATCACACCTCTCAGGGCCAAAGATCCTTTGCCTTCAGAGCGCCTAACTGGTTAAATGCACTCAATCCTGACATCTCCTCCACTACCACCCTTGGGTCATACAAACATAAACTCCACCTCCATCTTACTAACTCTAGCTCCTGTGAATTCTACCCATAATCTCCTCAGCCCTCTCATTTTTGTTCCCTCCAACTATCACCTACCACATCTCCACCCCCTCCTTTTCCTCTTTGGCCATGTTACTTTTTTATTTCTTCTTTCTTTTCACCACTCGTGACTCTCCACACTTTACCCGCCCTCCTCTTCTGAACCCTCAATGATCTTTCCCTTTTTGGTGACCAGTTTCAGCCTGCTCCCAGTTGATAACTATGCCCTTTGGCTGCAATTCCTGCCCTCTCCAACTTCCCTCCTCACGTTTATCTTCATCTTCCGCCCTCCCTTAATCCTAGTTGTAATAAAATAAAATAATAAAATAAAAATCCTGTAGATAGGGAAATGGGCAGACTAGGTGGGCCAAGCAGTCCTTATCTGCTGTCAAAGTCTATGTTTCTATGTTTCTAAGAGCTTGACTTTTTAGTGCTGGAACCTCATGTCCAGCTGACAGTCAAAAGTTTGCAAGGGGCTGTTGGGCAAAAGAGACCTTCAGAGTTGGGTCTGTGGCCAGGTCAGTGAGGCTCTCCTGTTCTTCTGGTGATAAGAAGTCTGCAGAGCTTGGTCTGAAAATGAAGGGATTCCTGACCCACTGGTCACTGTCCTCTCTGCCATGTTCAGGAAGCTTGCCTTGCAACCCACTCAAATGTTCTGTGATAACTTCCTTGATGCTGTCAACTGAAAGCTCATTTTCATGAAGAAAATCTTCCAGTGTTGAAAATGTGGCAACTGACCCTTGCTGCACTCTTGTGGACCAAAGTTCAAGCTTGGAACCAAATGCCTTGATCTTGCCCTGGACTATGAAAACACTGGCGTCCCATCCTTGAAGTGACAGATTAAGCTAGTTCAGTCTGTCAGAGATATCTGCCAAGTATGAGAGCAAAGCAAGCCACTGTGGATTGTGGAAATATTCCACAAGTGGCGAGTGACAGTCTGCAAGAAATATGGCGGACTTCACCACGCAGTTCAGAGAGGGGGGTCAGCACTATCCCCTTGGACAACCAGCGGACCTCAGTGTGCAAGAGCAACTGTCTGTGTTTTGCTCCCATCTCTTCACACAGTAGCAAAAATAGTCTGGGAATTCACTGGATGTGCCTTGATGAAGTTCATATATTTCACTGCATCAGCCAAAATTTTATTGAGTTCAGCTGGCATCCTCTTGGCTGCCAGAGCTTCCCTGTGAATCATGCAGTGGTTCCACATAGCACTGGGAGCTACTGCTTGTACCCTGGTCACCATCCCACTGTGTCTTCCAGTCATTGTATGAGCTCCATCACTGCAGATACCAACACAATGACCCCAATCAAGGCCTTAATTCTCAATGAAAGCATTCAGCAGGTGAAGCAACTCTTCCCCAGTTGCTCTTACAGGAAGTGCATGGCAGAATAGAAACTCCTCCCGAAGATCTGTGTCCATGGCATACTGAGCATACACCAGAAGTTGTGCAGTATCTGCTATATCAGTGGACTCATCTATCTGCAAAGAGAAGAATGGGCTCTGATGAATGGAATCTATGATCCGATGCTTCACATCTGCAGACATGCCCTCAATATGACAGCAAACTTTGTCGTTTGAAAGAGGGATTGCATCCAGCTGTGCAGCTGCTTTCTCTCCAAGCAACACTGCACACATTTCCTTTGCAGCAGGAATTAGCAGCTCTTCTCCAATGTTGTGTGGCTTCCAAGCTTTGGCAATTCTCAAAAAGAGAAGATGTGATGCTTCAACAGCTTTTGCAGGTACAGTCCCATGCTGCTCCACAACTTTTCTTGCCCTCGCAGTTCACTCAATTTTCTCTTGAAGAACTCCACTGGTTTTGAAAGTAAGCTGGGGTGCTTTGTTTCCAGATGATGCCTTAGCTTGCAAGGCTGCATACTGTCTTGTGCCAGAACTTCTGCACACACAACGCACTGGGGGTCATGGTGCATCACTGGTCCCGATCCAGGTGAATCCTAGTTTCAGATAGTCCTCATCATATCTTCTGGCCTTATGTTTCGCTCGAAGTTGTCTCTTGCCAACAGGTTCCACCTACTCATGCACTCGCTTCCTTCAAGTCACCAGAAAGCGTTCCATTCTTGGTCTATAATGCAATCAGAAATTCATATTGATGAGAAGTTGACAATAATTAAGCCAGTCTGCTGCCAGACCATCCTGGGCATGCCCAACTGTTCCACCAGAACTGCTACAGTACAACTGGTACAGGCACAATACCCACCAAGAAGAACAAGAATACAGCACTTTTCATACACAGTGTATCCCAAAGCACTGAATAAGCAATGGTAGACTGGTAGCAAAGTGACTGAATTTGAAGTGGCGACCGTATGGCACATCAACAACCACACACAGATTGGACAACTGCATGAGCCTATAATATGGTAAACAAGGGGAATACTGAACTGTCCCCTATTCTTTGCGAAGAGTGCATTGCTTTCTTTTACTTTCACCAGAACACCCGCCAGGACAGCACCAGGATGGGTAGAAGAAGACCTCAGTTTGACATCGCATTCAAAGGGTGGCACCCCCAGTAGTACTGCCCCCCCAAATACATCACTTGGATTCCAGTGTTTTTGGTATGAGTCAAATTCTGGTGTGGAATGAGAACCCACAACCCTCTGGTCCACAGGCAGATGTACCACCAACTGAGGCACAAGACAAGAAGAACACCACTTATTAATTGAAGTACATTTTGAAGAAAGAAGAAGACAGAAGGAAGCAATATCTGAATATCAAGACTGGGCAGTCACATCCATTTTAAATCAGGCAACTGCTAGTAGCAGCTCTGGCAGGACCAATTCAAGACTGTTGCTTTGTGTCACCTTGTCCCTCCCAACAGAGCTCCAGTAGGACCGGATCATTAGTGCATGAGTGCAGCTCCACATCAGCACTTTGTAACCTGTAATCAGCCACCCCAACAAAGCTCTGGTAGGACCAGATCAGAATGGGCACTTTGTAACCCTCCCTCATCCCCCTCCGCAGACAAAGTTCAGGCAGGACCAGAGCAGAATGACCACCTTGCAGCACTTTGTAACCCCAAACTGTGCCTTGAATTGTATACCAGGCATAGATACACATAGATGCCCAGCATCACAAGTATCAATCTCCAGCAGTAGTCCCAAAAAAGCACTCCATCCTTACCACTCAGACACATGACCAGCCAGAAGGGATGCCCCTCATTTGACTTCTCAATCACCACATCAAACACCTGCTCGAGCTACCAGACCCCACTGAGGCAGCATCACCACTACCATGAGAGGCATAACCCCCTTCCCAGTCAGGCTCTGTTAGCAGCAGCATTACCCCTGGGCAAAACAGCCAGACCAGCTGTGAGGCAATACAGGCAACCCCCTCATCCCCACCACTGCAAATTCCTGCTTGAGGCCAGACCAGCTGAGAGGCATCGGTCATCCCTGCCAGCCACCACATTGAACACCTGCTCAAGCTACCAGACCCAACTGAGGCATCACACCTCACCACCATTAGAAGCATCACCCTCCCCATGAGAGGTATCACAGGCATCACCCCCCCAAACCCCACTAAACCCCGACTCAGGCCAGACCAAACCCCACTGGAGCTCCCAAAATGCAGAATTACTTTGAATTGCAGATTAGTTCTGCATTCTTACCTGAATAAGTCTGGGAAGGTTCCAGTCTGCAACGACTCCAGGCTAGGATGGTTGATATCACCAAAAACTGGCAGTCCCAAGTGGGTAGCCTCAGAGGCTCTCAGTCTGCGGTTATCGGAGTGCCACAGTGGTGACTTTAGGTAGCTGAAGGGAAGTAGCTTTGGCAGTCAGAGGAAAGCAACTTCAGCAGTTGGAAGGGTGGCAGCTTCAGGAGTCGACAGGCAGAATTGGCAGGCAGCGGCTTCAGGAGTCGGAGGGCAAGTGGTGGATTCAGCAGCGGAAGGCAACAGTTACTTGAAGGGGCTCTGACAAAAATCTCAGCAGCAATTCCTACTGTAGTCTCCATTCCACCACACTCATGGCATGCCACTTTATTTCTGGGATTTATGACAACATCGTACGTTATGAAGCAGCTCATTGGTTGAGGAAGCCGGGTGCTGATTGGCTGAAAATGTGCAATACTGATTGACTACAGTCACCTCCCTGCTATTGGACAAATTTGCCATGCTTCCTATTGGTCTGCCAAAGACCTTTTCTTGTACTGTAATTGGCTGGCTCAGAATCCCCCTTCTACCTTAAGCTGCCCCTGCAGTAGACACTAAATCGGGCTTGGGCTTGGTTGGGATCAGAGGTGCACAGAGTACAGTGGCAGCATTTTTGTAGGCAGTAGAAATCAAATTTGAGTCAAGTCTCTGCACCTCTCCTGGAACGGACTTGCACCTCCCCAGGGAAGTGCACCTCACCATTTGAGAACTCCTGATTTAGGGCATTTATCTGTGACGGTACTATTAAATTGGTACAGTTTAGATAGTGTGTAGTAAACTCGGTGTGTTGTATTCATTTGAATTTGTTGTACTGTAGCTTAGTTGACAGAGGTGTGTGAAAATAAACTTCCACCAGTGGAATTTCCATGAAAGTTGAATTTCCGCTTCCATGAAACTGTGGAAATCTAATTAGCAACTTTCCAGAACTTCCGACATAGAATGATGGAATAAATATATAAACTGAGGATAATTGTATTAAACTGTGGAAAAAATGTCTGTAGAACTGATCACTGAACTGTGGAATAATTTCATGTACAGAGGAATAATTCATTAAACTGTGGAAAAAAATTCCTCAAAACTGTTATTCCGCAGTTCATTTATATAATTCCGCAGTTCAGCCAAGGATTCCATGGAACTGGGCAAAAATCTGCCAAACATATTCAGAAAATTCCAATCTCACAAATGGCAGAAGTTCAGAAAAGTCTGTGAAATTTCAGAACTTTTGCAAACGTTCCGTGAAAGCAGAATTCACAACTTTTGCATACCTCTTAGTTAATTGTACATTATTAATAATAGACACTCAGCATCTTTTGCCATAATTCTTCTGTTCCTTTTATACCCAAATCAGTTTCCTATTTGCTTTTTTAATTTAATGATATTAATTGTTTTCATTATTCTTTTATTCTTTTTACTTATAGTTATTTGGTAGATTTCAGATATCAATTTTTTGCCATTGAAATTTTTCTCTAAAAGCCTTATTAATAGCAGGGGGTCAGATATCTTGATCATTATTTTATTTTTGTTGACGTAACTTTTGAGCTGTAAATATTGAAATTTGTGGGCACTAGGTAGTTTATACTGTTCTTGTAACTGTATAAATGGTTTTATAGTGTTTTCATTAAGTATTTTATCACATTGCATTATCCCTAACTCCTGCCATATATTAATAATAATAATAATGAGAAAAATGTATTTATATTGCACCTTTCTTAAATTCAAGGTGCCTTACAAAAATTTACAAATATAATAAATAAAACATAATCCAATAATCTGAGCTCCTAAGATCACAATACTTAATTAAAACAAATCTTCAACCACAAATAGGTCTTCAAAGCCTTTTTGAATTACTCCACGGATGCACACTGATGCAGCAGACGGGGTAGAGAGTTCCAGAGGGTCACGGAAGCATACACAAAGGCATGGGCATCTGAAGATTTTAAAGAAACCCTCAGAATCTCTAGCAACCCCTCATCCACCCAGCAGAGAGATCGCTCAGGGCAGTAGGGAACCAAAAGTTATTTCAAGTAGTCCAGGCCCTGTCTGTGTAGGGCTTTGTAAGTCAAAAGACCAACTTACTGTACAAGGTAGAAAAAAATTCAAATTTCATGTTATTTATTGCTTTGCAGCCTACTTCTGCACTTAGTACCCTAAGAATTTGTGCAATGAAGAATCTGTATCTCGAACTGTTTTAAAGATACGGACCCCATGCTGCAATGTTATCCTAGAGGAAAATTGCTGAACTGAATGTTGTAACTTTGGACCCCTGAAATGTTTTGGCACCAAGCCACCAAAAGGCACATCTGTAGGACCAGGGCTTGCCACCCTGCAAATTTCAGTCCAAAACTCCTACCATTTTGTTGCTGGAGGATGGCAAAGATTTGCAGTTATTTTGAGAATACTTTCTCAAATTACTTTCACAAATGACGAAAGTTTCACAAAAAAAAATCACAAAACTTTTGCATTTGTGAAAGTCTTTTGCGAAAGTACTTTTTTCTCAAAGTTGGAAAAGGCATTTCTAGGGGGTTTAACCCACCCAAAAGGATAGGGCTTGCATCCTCAGGACCCCACTAGGTATACACAACAATCAGTGTTTACCTAGAGGGTTCCAATTTTAAACACCAGGCATTTTTCTGTGTCACTAACTGAAAACAAGATGGCCAAATCATAAAAGTAAAAAGGCCATTTGTGAAAGCAAAAACAGGTATTTGTGAAAGTTTCATGACTTTTGCTAACTTTTCCTTTTGACTATAATGGGATATTTGTTTTTTGAATAACTTTTGAATGGTTTAATATGTTTTCACCAAATCTTGGAAAGGCACATTGGTTGCCAAGACTGCATCTTCCCTGAAGATTTCAGACCAAACGGACAAACTATGCAGGCTGTGGACGCAAGCAAAGAAAAGAAAAGTGTAAAAAGTCCTTTTTTTGTGTTTTTTTGGCATTCTGTAGCTCCACAACTGTACATCTGATAGTAATGCAACTTGCTATATCTGGAGATTTATGGTTCAAAACTGTGCATGCAAAATTTCAGGACAATCCGTCATACGGTGGCAAAGTTATTAAGGTGCAAAATTTGAGGTTTAACATTAAAGTGTTTACTCAACCCTAACATAAATATATATTCATGGCAAAAACCTCAGTTTAATGCATCAGTTAGGGTTGTTCCGCAGCGACAAAAGTGAGGAAATTCGTGTTAGGGTTCTCCTCCCTTGCACCACACCCACCACCAACAGGCATTGGGGTGTGTGTTGGGTCATCAGTCTAACTCTCACCCCATCCCATGTGCAAACAAGCTGAGGTGGTGCAGTATAGGAGAATAGGGGTAGGGGTGGGGTGCATGGGGGGTGAGAACCCTAACATCGAATTTCCTCACTTTCGTCACTGTGGAACAACCCTAACTGATACATTAAATGGAGCTTTTTGCAATGAATTTCCCTTCTTTTTGAGAATGTGCACTATAAATAGTGAAGTATCTGCAACGCAAATGCTAACGCACTTGGTGATGCAAATGTAAATGATAACGCAAATAGTAATACAAACACAGCACAAATGTTAATGAAAGCAGAAACGCAAACGCAAGCGTGTATGGAAATGCAAACCGTAATGCACACGGGCATGGTAATGTAATTGGCAAGGCAGACACTTATGGTAACACAACGATGACACCAATGGAAACGCAAATCGTAATGCGCACGGTCACGGCACCGTAATAGGAAACACAAATGCTAACAGTAACAGCAATGATGATGCCAAAGGAAATGCAAATGCAAACAGAAGCACGTATGGAAATGCAAATGGTAATGCACACAGTGATGCAAAATGAAATGCAAACAAAAACAGTACTGGGAACGCAAATGTTAACAGTAACGCAAACACAAGCACAACGAAAACGCAAAGGGTAACGCACACGGTGGCGTACATGGGAACAGTAATGCAAACTGAAAAGCAAACACAAGCATGTATGGAAATGCAAATGGTAATGCGCACAGTCACGGTACCACAATAGGAAACACAAATGTTAACGGTGACAGCAATGATGATGCAAAGGAAATGCAAATGCAAATGGAAGCGCGTATGCAAACTCAAATGGTAATGCATATGGTGATTCAAAAAGAAATGCAAACAGAAACAGTAATGGAAACGCAAATGGTAACAGTAATGCAAGCGCAAATGAAAATGCAAAGAGTAACGCACACGGTGGCATAGACGGGAACGCTAACACAAACAGGTTATGGAAACGCAAGTGGGAATGCTAACTGTGACAGTAATGAAAGCGCACACCCTTTTTTTCACCAACAGCTGTATAAAGAATGTATGCATAATAATGGGCCTCGGAGCAGAAAATGAGCACTTGCAATACGAAATTGCTTATATCTCAGGAACTGTATGACGTAGAAAAAAAATTAAACTTTCATATAAATTATGACTTTTCTGGCTGGTTTTGAACATAGCCCCCTAGTGGGGGACTAAGCATTTTTATGACAAAAAATCTGTATCACGAAGCATTTCCAAGATACGGGCCCCGAAAGGCGCAGTGGATGCCATAATGTTAGTCTATGGGAAAAACATCAACTTTAGAGTACTGTAACTTTGCATCCCTGTAATATTTTGTCACCAAGCCACCAAAAGGCACATCTGTGGGATGTTGGCTTTCTTCCCTCCAAATTGCAGCCCAAAAGACAAAACCATTCTTTTGCAGCAGGGTGGCAAAGAATTCCTGTTATTTTGGCCATAATGTCGCAAAGTAGTAGTGTAAATCACAACATTTTCACAAAACAAATCATGAAAGTGTCACAAGTGCAACACTACTTGCCACACTACAGTTTACAAAAGTTTCAAAAACATATTTCTGGGGTGTTTAACCCCCAAAAAAGGCATGGCTAGCATCCTTTTGAACCGTTTAATCTTTTTTCTAAAAATCTTCGAAAAGACACATTGGAGAGTCTGGCCGCATGTTCCCTGAAGTTTGTGGAAAAGTCATGCAAACCATGTGACCTGTAGGCATGAGCAAAGAATGCACAAAAAAGCATAAGTGCACTATAGAATGTTGCTTTATAACTCTGTAACTGTATATCCGACTATTACAAAGCTTGGCAGATCCAGAGATCTATGGTACCGCTCCATGCATTTTTTCTGAAATTACCTTAATTCTTTATGAAGAAGCTGTCATGAATACTGAGAGCCAGGAGAGTGAGTGAGCAGCAGCCTCAGAACAGCAAAAGGAAATGTGAGTGAGCGTTACTATAGCAACACTCGCTTCCATTTCTTTCCAGTGTTCTAAAGCTGCCAACTTGCTCCTTGCACTCTCCTGGCTCTCAGTATTCTTGACAGCTTCTTCATAAAGAATTAAGGTAATTTCAGGAAAAAAAAAAAAACACTTTTCGGTACTTTTTCAAACACTGACTGTTGCAGTGTACATCTCTGGGAGTTCATTCTTGGTCTTCATTTGTACGCTCAGTCACGCTACAGTTCGAGAAGTGAAAGTTCTATTTTGATTTATTGAATACAGAGTGGCAGGATCAACCAGATATGCTTTTAAAGTGTTATCTATATAAAAAAGTAATGGCAAAATGAACAACACAATGAAACAATACAATAAACAAATGAACATAATAATAAATATCTATTAAAAACAAACTGGCAGGATCAGCCACATATTTTTTTTTCCAACTCAATCTCATCTGTTGTTTTGGTGGCATATATATAGCAAATTGCCTTGCATGTGGCCCCAAACATATGTTTGTATAAACAGAACATGCCATGGCCTGACTGAAGATATAATAATTACTGGCTCTCCCTTTTTTCCATAGGGAAACCGTGGCATAATTTGCTATTATAAAGGAGCATTTATAACGGCAAACTCGTACATGATTTCCCTTCCTCTGCGCATGCTCGTGCAGCAGCGTGACCAGCCGAGACTGTTCACCGCTTCCGTGTTACTGGAAACAGAACCACCACAAGAACGACGGTAAGTCATTTTCTTTTCTCCCTCCTTATACCCAGGAAACACAGAAAACCTCAAGAAACGGGAAAAAAAAGCAAGCAAGCAGCAGTTTAAAATACAAAAATCTCGGCACCGGACTAAAAGGACCTATGTTAGGATACACTGGGAGGGTACACAGAGCTGTTTATTTTACATAATTGCTGAGGCAAAAAAGGGAAACCCGGCAATTATATAAAATAAAAAATGGGTCGGGGTGTAAAACTCGATTTTACACATACCCTCGTTGTGGGATGCTTTTCACAAACCCCTTTGGCTTCGCCCTTGGGGTTTATGTAGCATCCCACAACTCGGGTGTGTGTAAAATCTCGTTACACACCCCGACCCATACTTTATTCTGTATTTTATCTTCACTTGAGGCCAGTGACATCAAGATATCTCACTCGTAGCTTTGCCACTCATGAGACATCATGATATCATTGGTCTCTCATGAAGATAAATATGATATCTTCAGTCAGGCCATGCCAAATCCCATATATATATGTATATAATACTGGCATGGTAGCACCAGTATAGTTAGGGTTGAGTAAGCATTTTAATGTTAAACCTCAAATTGTGCACCATAATAACTTTGCTACCGTATGACGAATTTGCCTGAAATTTTGCATGCACAGTCTGGTACTGTAGATCTTTGGATCCAGCAAGTTGAGTTATGGTTAGGATCTATGATTGTGGAGCTGCAGAACACCAAAACATGTAAAAAAAATGACTTTTTGTGCATTTCTTTGCTCGCACCCACAGCCTGCAAGATTTGTTTGTTTGTTTGGTCTGAAATCTTCAGGGAAGATGCAGTTTGGGTCACCAATGTGCCTTTCAAAGATATGGTGTAAAAATATTAAACCATTCAAAAATTAAAAAAAACAAATTTCCCATTATAGTCAAAGGGGGAAAAATATATGTGTCTCATGAAAGTGTCACAAGTACAATTTTTCTTTCGCAAATGGCCTTTTTATTTTCATGTTGCTGCCATCTTGTTTTCAGTTAGTGAGAGAGAAAAAAGCCTGGCGTTTAAATTTGGTACCCTCTAGGTAAACACTGACTGTTAGGTTTACCTGGTCGGGTCCTGAGGATGCCAGCCCAATCTTTATTTTGAGGTAACCCCCACCCCGAAATTACATTTTTAAAATTAGCTCCACAGTACTTTTGCAAATTATGAAAGAAATGGCCGTGACACTTTAGCAAATGTGAAAGTTTCATGCTGTTTTTTGCAAAACTTTTGCAATTTGCAAAATATTTTGTTCAACAAATCTTTGCCATCTTCCTGCAACAAAACAGTTGGGTTTTGTGAGCTGAAATTTGCAGGGAGGCAGGCCCTGGTACCACAGATGTGCCTACTGGTGGTTTGGTGGCAAACCATTCAAGGGGACTGAAGTTACAGTGCTCCAAGGTTGAGAAATTTCCCATAGGATAACTTTGTGGCACCCATGATGCACTTCAGCGCCGTATCTTGAAAATGAAGCGAGATATGGATTTTACGCTACCTACAGCTTAGTTCACTTTCAGGTGAACTAATCTGCAAAAACAATTTTGGAAATCATAAATTACACCAGCAGTGGAATTTTTTTCCTACTTACTATGATTACGGAGATATTGGCAAATTCATGTCACAAGGGTTCCAAAGGGTGTCTTTTCAGTGCATTTTGTGCCTGTATCTTAGAAATGGTATGAGATACAGATTTGGTCACCCATGTTGCATGGACATCTCACTGTCATGATTACAATGAAACTTGATTTTTTTTCCTAGCTGTTACGGTTCCCGAGATACTGGCAAATTAGTGTCACAAGAGTTCCTTGGCATATAGGGCTGTTGTCTTGCTCTGTACCTATGTGTAAGTGGAAGCAAAGGGCCCAGAGGGCCTACACTCCTACAGACACATATCATTATGAACAAATGGGCAACTTGGTGGAAGCATGAGGCCCTCCCACCAACACATGCTATATATTAGTTATATTACACTTTTCCAAAAAGTAAGGAAATTTATTGAAAAAAACTTCATTTAATGCATCAGTTAGGGTTACAGCGACAAAGTGGGAAATGAGATGATAGGTTGAGTTTCATCTTCTACCCCCATTCTTCTGCAGACCGACAGATGTCGGAGTGTGCCATGGGGTCGCGAGGCCCAACCTCACCCAATTACATGTGTAAACAGGTTGACATGCTACAGTAAAGGAGAATGGGGTGAGAGTTAGGCCTCACAACCCCATGGCACACCCTGGTATCTGTTGGTCTGTGGAAGATGGGGGGTTGGGGGTTAGGGGCTCAACCTTAACATCTCATTTCCCCACTTTTGTTGTTTTAACAATAACCGATGCATTAAACAATGTTTCTTGCAATGAAGATATATATATATAATACAGGTATGGTTGTGCCATTATACAGTAGTTATGGTGAAAGTGCACTTCTATGTTAAAGTTCAATCTTTGAGGGTTAATACTTTTAAAACCATTAAACAGATTTGCATGAAATGTGGCATGCATAATCTCTAGGGGTAGGTCTATTGACTTGCTAAAGTTGGTGGGAATCTGTCAAAAGTGGTTACTGAGATATAAAGTGTTAAAAAAAACAGAAAAATTGGGATTTGTTGATGTTTCCATGTCATCCTGGATCTCAGAAATGGCTTTATGTTGTGGGCTAAAATTTTCAGGGTAGAAGGCCCTTGTGTCACAGATGTACCTTTGGAAGGTTTGGTGAAAAAAAATATTAATCTGTTCAAAAGTTATTAAAGTTTTAAATTTCCCATTATTTCCTATAAGTGTTTAGCATGAAAATGGATCATTTGCGAAAATGAGACTGTTTGCAAAAATGAAACCAAGTTGTTTAATTTTTGAACATTAATAACTCTGGAACCATTCAATGGATTTGCATGACATTTGGCATGCATAATCTCCAGGCCAAATTTCATGAGGCTGGGTTTTGTGGTCTGCGAGTTATGGACTGTCAAAAAAAAACCATAACATTAATGGCCATTTTTGAAAATGAATCGTCTGCCCCATCCACTGACACTTTTACTGCCAAATGGGGTGCTCAGTCCCCATGTTGACATCATGTATGCTCCTTCAGACTCCTTCCAAAGGTACATCTGTGACACAAGGGCTTTCTACCCTGAAAATTTTAGCCCACAACATAAAGCCATTTCTGAGTTCCAGGATGAGCCCACCCCAGTGTGCCCATATTTATTTTTTAAATAAATTATCCTGTTAATACAGAAAATGGACCCCCATAGCCTTTTATGTTAAAAAAACCTGAAAAAAAGAAAACGGTCCATCATCGTCTTCCCACTCCCCTCCCCATCCCCATCCTCACTCTGTGCACACACCTCCCTGCACCCCCCCTCACTCATTCTTACCCTCCAGAGGTTGGGATTTGTGATCTTCTCTGGACCAGGACACATCTGCACTCTTAAAAGCCAAACTGCGATCTGAGGAATCAAGGTAAGCTGTATAATGGGAGTGGGGGGATTCAACTTATGTTGATATCTTGGCCAATTTTAGGGATTTTTGCACCAAATTTTCAACATGGGGTTCATGGAACCCTGTCTCATGAACACTGGCATTGTCATTGTTTCTTGGTCCTGAAAGATGATTTTGTGGTCACTGCACACAATCACCTTTTGGGATTGATTCAAGAAACAACAGTGCCACTGTTCATGAAGTGGGGTCCCAAAAAGTCCACGTTGAGAATTTGGTGAAAGTATTCCCAAAATGACTGTGTTACGAGCTTGCACAGAAACTGCACAACACATACTCGTAACACAGTCATTTTAGGGAATTTTTAATATTTTCACTTCAGATTTTCAGCATTGCCATTTTTTCACACCTCCTTATGAATGGTACAGCTGTCATTTTGCACATCTTGCCCAGAATGTGTTTTAGCACCTGTGGCGCAGAATGACGTAGTCGCCGTGCGAAATCAAACTTTGGAATGGGGGCTTGAAAGTTTGTTGTACTGGGTACATATGGTGAGGTGCTAGGAAGGTTATGTTGAACATCTGGGGTGAAAATTATATGAGATGACACAGTTATGACTATCTACTGCAATTTCAGTACGCCTGCTCATAACTTAATGTGTGAAAGCGCAGATGCCCGAGACTCCTGTGTTTCCATAGCTAGATACATTTGTGCATCTGTGGAGGGATGGGACCACAGGGTCCAAAGGACCCTGCACTCTCACTGTGACATATGGACAGTATTGTACTATCTTGATGGAGGGATGGGAACACATGGTCCGAAGTGACATATGAATACTGTTGCATTATGTTGTACTATCTGGATGGAGGGATTGGACCCACTGTGACATATGGATACTGTTGTACTATCTCACTGGAGGGATGGGAGTACAGGGTCTGAAGGACCCTGCACTCCCACTGTGACATATGGACTGTGTTGTATTATCTTGATGGAGGGTTTGGACCATACGCTCTCATTCTGACATATGGATACTGTCATACTATCTTGATGGAGAGACTCCCACTGTGATATATGTATACTGTTGTACTATGTTGTACTATTTGGATGGAGGGTTGGGAGCACAGGGTCCAAAAGACCCTATGATCCCACAGTAAAATGAGGATACAATTATATTATCTGAAAAAGAAGGAACATTTTTTGCAAAAAACTTTGTTAATTCATAAGTTAGGGTTAATACCACAGTGACAAAAGTAGGGCCTGACAACCCAATGGCACTCCCCGATGCCTGTTGGTGTGTGAAGGGTGGGGGCATGGGGTGGGGTGGTAGGGACTGGAACCCTAGGGGTGGTGTGTTAGGTTTGGAAACCCTAATGCCACATTTCCCTGCTTTTGTCACTATGGTATTCACCCTAACCAATGCATTAACAAAGTTTTTTGTGCATAGAATATATATGTATATATATATATATGTATTATAGTGGTGCAATAGCACCACTATAGTTAGGGTTTAGCAGGACTTTCTATGTTAAATCTCAAATTTTACACTTTAATAACTTTGCAACCCTTCAACAGATTTGGACAAAATGTTGCATATCCGATCTTGTGAGGTAAGCCTCTTGATGTGTCTTGTCCCATTCTGGTCAGATATGTGGATTTTGAGCTGGGCATAGTGAAAAAAAACATTAAAAAAAATCACAGTTTTTTTGCTGGGGTTTTTTTTTTGTTTGTTTTTTTTGCCATCATGTAGTGCCCAGATGGTTTGGAATTTTCGTCTGAAATTTTAGGGTAGAAAGGATTTGTCTCAAAAGGATTTTCTTTGGGGTTTTATGAAAAAATATTAATCGTTGCAAAGTAATTACATTTTAAAATTTCAAGTTCTGAGCATGCTAAGTCAATTACAAAAAATAGCTGTATGAAGTTTTCGAATGGAGAATCCATTTTTGTGAGGACAACAATCTTTTTTCATTTGCCACCATCTTGTTATCCCCTTTTCACTAAAAATTCAAATTTGAAAAGTTCCAAAAATGACATTCTGGATAGTGACCAACACATGTAGCTTGCTTATCGTCACCCCCTCAGCTGGGTTCTGCACTTAACTGTTGCAGAAATACCCTTGTAGTGTTTTTCTTTTTCACATTATAAATCTTTTTTGTGACTCATGATCCGAAGACAGATTCTTATTTGTATCATGAATCACAAAAAAGGATCCTTTTTTTATGGGAAAATCCTTTCCCGTTCTCTAGTGGCACCCCTCAACCTCTGATTACTGTCCCCTTTTGTAAGTTTTATTAATTTTTTTATTCTTTGGTACTCAGGTAAGGCCCACTAGGCACAGGTGCCTGTTTTCAGGGATGATCTGGGAGCACTGTGGAGGTTTAGTGACTTGCTCAGAGTCACCCAGTATGCAAGTGGAGGTTGAGGAAATCATATCCAGGTCTGGCTGCTGGTTGTACCAAGCTCACTCACAGCTCCTTATTGTAACCTCTAGGTAAACTACCCTGGTGTCTAGTGGCAACCCCCCACCTTATGATCACCCTCCCTGCAAGTTTTCTGTTGATCCCTGGTGTCTAGTGGCACTCCTACTCTCTGATCACTGTCTCCATTGATTTTTCCCTTTCCCTGGTTTCTAGTGGCACCCCAAGCTCTCTAATTGCCATCTGCACCTAAAATAAGGAAAACAGTCCCTCAATGCTTTTTTTCCTGTACAACAAGAACAGCCCCTTGACTATTTGACCCTCCTACCCCACTTCCCACTCAGCACGCACCACCCTGCACACCCCACATACCCTCACTCACCTGAACAGGTCCAATGGTGAAGATCCACTCTCTGATCCAAGACACATCTTGCTGCTGTAGCTGCTGACTCCAATATGAGAAACTAAGGTGAATGCAGTTCAATATATTTCAGTGAGGCTTTCAACTTTGATTCATAACTTCGCCATTTTTTGCATATTTTGACACCAAATTTTCAACATGGCCTTTTTGGGACCCCACCTCATGAACAATGTCAATGGAATTCCACATATCTGATCAAGAAGGTGATTTTGTGGTCACTTGGTTGGGATTTTATGCATATCTATGGAGGAATGGGAGTCCAGGGCCCAGAGGGTCCTGCGCTCACACAGGCAAAAAAAGATGCAATTGCACTACTCAGAAAATATGGCTGGATGGGAGTACAGAGCCCTGCTCCCACAGGCAAATGAGGATGCAATTATACTATCTCAAAAAGTAAGGACATTCATTGCAAAAAAACGTTGTTAATGCACTAGTTAAGGTTAAAGCAGCAAAAGTAGAAAAATGTGTTATTAGGGTTTCCAACCCTAATTTCCCACCCCTACCCTGCAGGCAGCAATAGGCATGAGGTGTGCCTTGAGGTTGTCAGTCCCTAATGCTCACCCCATTCTCATATACAGTACCCATATCAACTTACTTACTCATAGAATGGGTGAGCGTTAGGGTTGACATCCCCAAGGCACATTCAATGCCAATTGCTGCCTGCAAGGTAGGGGTGGAATGTTAGGGTTGGAAACCCTAATGCCATATTTCCCTACTTTTCTTGCTTTAACCCTAACTAGTTCATTAATGAAGGTTTTTTTTTGCAATGAAATGAATATAGTGTGTGTGTGTGTGTGTATATATATATATATATATATATATATATATTTA
Source organism: Neoceratodus forsteri (assembly GCA_016271365.2). Taxonomy (NCBI): domain Eukaryota; kingdom Metazoa; phylum Chordata; order Ceratodontiformes; family Ceratodontidae; genus Neoceratodus; species Neoceratodus forsteri. Next base: position 234,796,891 of record CM028132.1, on the reverse strand, counting down.
TATATAATATTTAGATAGCTAGATATATTTTATGGCAAAAACTATGTTAATACATCAGGTAGGGTTTTTGAAACTCAGAAGGGCTTTTGAAATATATTGTTTCCAAAATGTGTTTAAAATGTCTTTGCTTAACCCCAACTTTTAAAAAGGCTTTCAAAATAAAAATGTTGTGCTCCAAGGGCAGTGCATTAGAACTTTAGGTAAAATGAAAAGGGTTGTGTGCTTCTGCTAATAAGTTCTAGGCAGAAAAGGAGGAATATTAAAAAAATTGTGCAAATGTGTTGGGCTCTCCAATTAACTTTCTAATATACTGTACCTCCTGTCAGCCCACCTTTCACAGAAGCACTTACCCTTCTCAGAGTGCAAAACGGAATCCCATGTCAAAGACCATACTTAAAATGTAGGGCATGTGGAGCCACTTATGTTCTCATTAATGACCACATGAATGCTCATCAACCAAGTTGACTGTGCCACTCTTTCCTATTTGCTGTAATTGCTGCTCCTGTATTTTGCTAGTGAATGATTCTCTCAACCCCTCCCCCGACTGGCCACAGTATAAATTAAAAAGAGCACAATCATCCATTCACATTCATGCTCTTATTCATTCACACAGCATTTGGCCGAGGTGGTGAGATGGATGCTGCACCCGTTTTCATCACTTCTTAATTTAATTCTAGTTAAGGAAGACATGGAGAAGAAGGGTGTAGATAGGATGTGAGGGGCCTGGGGGAAAGAGGGATTGTTGATGTATTTAGAAAAGATGTTTACAATTATAGGCCATGAACAGCACGTTTCCAGAGGCCTCCTGGAGAAGGGTACAGAGGGAAGCACAAACTGAAATTTTACAGCATACATAACATTTGTATACAAAAAGCAGCAACAGATTATAATACTGGCAGTTGGAATAGTGCAGCAATGCAACAGTTAAAATAAGTATACTGGTAAGGTGAGGCGAGAGCAGAGTTACATGCAGGAGCAAACATAACAAGTGTGGCCTTGAAGTGTGTAGAGGAGGGTGAATGTGAGGATAAATTGCTGGGAGAGATTATGGAATGTGATTATATTGATGAGTGATGCAGAAGAAGAAAAGGGTGACTTGGCTTCTAGTGAGTGGGGGCAAGGGAAATGACTGTTTTCACATATTATATCACTATTTACAACACCTTGATTGGGCACAAGATATTGGAATTGGGGTGGCAGGCACCCTTTGGAGTTGGGCATCAGTGGCTGCATATTTTTTAAAATAATATTGCAAGGATGGGGGACACCACTGAACACCAGGGACTAAATAGAGCAGATAAGAGTGCAGGGAATCCTTGGACACCAGGTACTAAATGTTTTTTGGGACAGATGGGGGAGAGGATTTTCATTAATACAAGGGATACTTGACAAGTTGTCAGTTGTGGGAGGTGGTATCACTAAACGTCAGAGATACTTGTCATAAGGTCAGGCTTTGGAGAGGGTACCAGTGACTGGTAGGGATAGTTGGCAATTTGTGGCATTTTGCAAAGGGTGCCACTGTACTCCACACTGCTTGTTATTAAAAGTATTGACAAGGATGACCTAAGGTTGGCTTGACAATTCAAAAAACTGTGTTTGAGCATCACTTAGAGTTGACCCTTAACACCTAAAAGTAAACAAATGTGATGTCATTGGAAAAAAAGACCCCTAAGCCTTGGTGAATCTGTAATGTGGTGTGGTGCTACTTTGGGGATAAACATTTATGAGACATTTCATTGGTATTGCCCTTATTAAGTGCCCTCTTTCCAAGCATTGGTATGTGACTATTTTTCTGTCCCTGGAAAGACAGTGCAGAGTTAATGCAATACCTATGCTGCATCTCATTACTGCTCAACCCCAAAACCTCAAATCCACAGATTAAAAAAAAATGCTCAGTGGAGTTTTGTTACCCTAATATGGCACATACTGCAATCAACACACAGTGAAACTTTTCTGAATCCATTTACATGATTAAACACTATGAACAGCACACAGTTTAGTATGTTATTCATATGTGAACAGTTTAAAAAATTACTTTTCTGAAGAACTATTCCGATATCTTTTTGTTGTTGTTGTTTGTGAGAGAAAAACATGCATTTGAGAGAGACCATAAGAAAACATAAGAGTACTTAACATTATATTGCATGATTCTGGAGAACATGTTAACCAGTTTAATTTGAAATCTTAGTTTTCCACAAAAGGATCTGAAAAAAATGTCTCATTGCCTTTATGAACACATTATTAATATATGCATGTACAGAATTGTTTTTACTCAAAATCTTAATTTGATGTCTGCATTGTTTTTCTAGCCAGCCTTGAACGCATCTCTTGCTGTGCCATCTCTGGTCACAGTAAGAGATCTCACTTGTCTATTTTGTGTCACATGCTTCCTAACAAAGATAATTTTTTATCAGAAGTAATGCAGGTAAATGTTTTTTTTTAAGAACTAATCATTGGCCTACTTCATTATTCCTAAGAGCTTGGCTGAAATGTAACCTCTAATAACAAAGGTGTTTTGTTGAGACACATATTAGATTAAGGGCTCCCTGGTGCGTAATACTTTTGGCTCTAATTAATTTGAGAATACAGGTTATTTTTTATTATAGTTATTAATGACTTTTTTGGCAGATGTTAGCATTCTCAGCCAGGATGCTGGTTGGCTGAGTGAAGCCATTAGCCTTTCAGCACGGGAGATTCAGCCTTTTTTAAATCTCTGCTCAGGTCACAAGTGAAATTAGTTTGTTGCAGCACTATCAACTTAACTTTTATAAGTGAACAGTCCACAATATAAACCTACAATTTAAACAGTGGTATGATTCAGTCAATTAATGTTACTAGAAACATAGAATTTGTCATATGAAAAGGACCTCTTGGCTCACCCAATGTGCCCAAATGGTCCCTGCCTAGTCTGTCTCTACAGACCCTAACTGGTCTATGATAACTCTCCCTCCTTCCTTCCTATTTACTAATATTTCCCTATGTCTATCCAAAACATGCTTGACTACCCCTACTGTTTTTGTCTTCACCAATTCCATTGCCAGTCTGTTCCAGGTATTTGCAACTCTTTCAGTGAAGCAATACTTCCTCACATTCTTCTAAAACCTCCCCCTCCAGCTTCATTGCATGCCCTCTGGTCCTGGTGCCTTTTCTCATTTGAAAGAGTGTCCCCTACTGTACCCTGTTTAGCCCAATTAGATTTATTTAGGTTTCTGTTATGTCGCCTCTCACATTCTTCTCTTCAAGGGTGTACATGTTGAGAATCCTCAGTCTCTCCTTCAAGGGATTTTGGTGCAACCCCTGCACCATTTTAGTTGCCCCCCCCTATGGACTTCCTCCACCTTGTCCATTTCCATTTTGGTTCACCCATGCCACAACAACATATATTATGCTGATGTAGATTACAGCGCAGGCAAAATGCCACATGGCATTACAGTGCTAGGCATATTGTCTACCTGGAGATACAGTGCCAAAGCACCTTCCCTGGAAACAGTTGCTTTTGTGGGGGACTTTGCCACCAACACCCCCCAAACTAAATGCATCCTCCTCTGTGGTGGGCATGCTCGAGAAGGAGTAGAAACTGCATAGGTACAAAGCGCAACATGAGTGAGGGGTGATTTAAAATCAAGATCGCCCCTTTCACTTTCGCCCTTGTTGTGGTGCGTAATTGCCACAACCAAAATGAGTTGGCAACTTGACAGGCTATGTTCTTTTTTGAGGTGCAGCTTCCAGAACTGGATGCAATCCTCCAGGTGGGGTCTTACCAGCTGGCAGTACAGTGGCAACACCTCCTCCCTCCCTCCTGCTGGAAGTACCTCTCCCTATGCATTCTAGCATCCCACTAGCCCTACCCACCGCTTTGTCACATTGTTCTGCCACTTTGAAGTTGCCAGATACAATAACCCCAAGGTCCTTTTCCTTCTTAGTGACTCTCAGTAAACCCCTGCTCCTATCCTATACTCAGCTCCTGGGTTCCTGTGCCCAAGGTGCATGATTTTGCACTTATTGGCATTGACCTCAACTGCCATACTCTTGATTGCTCCTCAAGTTTTCCATGATCTCTATACATTTTGTCCTCCCTCTCGCATATCCACCCTTTCACAGATTATGTTGTCATCAGAAAAAAGGCATACCTTCCCTTCTAGTTCTTCTGCAATGTGACTTATGAAGACATTGAAGAGGACACTCCCAGTACTGCACCTTGTGGCATCCTGCTGGTCACTTTCCCATCATTAGAGTGACTGAGTGACATTAACCACCAATCTCTGTCTCCTACCAGTTAACCAGGCTTCTAACCCAATTCATCACTTTGGATCCCACCATTAGGTTGCTCAATTTCTTTATCAATTGCCTGCGTGGCACAGAGTTCAAGGCCTTGCTAGAGTCCAGATAGACAGCATCCACTGCCCTCCCTGATCTATTTCCATGGGCACCCAGTCAAAGAAATAAATTAGACTTATCTGCCATGATCTCCCCGAATGACCCATGCTACCTGTGGTCCTGCAGTCCATTGGATTCAAAATACTCTCACAACCTTTCCTTCAACAGGGTTTTCATTAATTTCACTACAGAGATTAGACCACATGGCTCAATCACCAAAGTGTAGTTCAATATTTTTCCAAAAAAACTTTGTTAATGCACCAGTTAGGGTAAGTTAATGCCACAAATGAAGGGGAATGTGGGGTTAAGTTTTCCAACCCTAACTCCCTACCTCCACCACCAAGCTGCAAACTGAAAAAAAAATAGGATTCTGGGTTTCTGGAGACTTGGTGAATCAGTGGTGGGATATTCCTTAGGGTTGTCAACACTAATTCTCATGCACCCTGCCTGTGGCCTCCAGTCCAAAGCACAAGGTACAGCTCCAAGACAGTGCCTCATAGTGATACACTCTTCAAAGATAGAGAGGTATGTCTTACCACATGTTGTCTATGCAATTTGTTGCAACTGTCTCCCCTGGTGGGCCCTGTGTGAAGAAAGCAGATCATATGAAACATTGTTTTCTCAGGGAATTGGGTGAACATTAGAGTTGACAACCCTAAGGAAGACCCACCACTGATTTGCCAAGACTCCAGAGACCCAAAACCCTAATGTGTTTTCATTTTCTGCTTGGTCTTTGAGGGTGGGTAGTTAGATAGCCAAAGGAAAGTTAATTAAATGTGATTGTTGTCATTTGTTTTCTTGGTTACATGTTGTTTTTGTCTTTTCACTTCAGCACTGAAGACTACAAAGTCTGGGACAAGCACATCAGATGCACTGCACAAAGAGATGGCTGTATGTGGAAAAAGTGATACAGCCTTTCACCTCTCTGATTGGCCAGAAAGAGTCCATTGACATATAGTATATTTTTCTTGTGTGGCATGGCAAGAGGGTGGGTTTGGTTCTTAATTTATGGGTGGGAAGTTGTGCTCCCATTTTGACTGGGGCTTGGGGAGAAGGCTGGGATTGTGTGCAAAGTAGGTGTGAGACAGACCATTTTTATTGCTGATTTTGCTTGATGGGTGGACTATATGGTGGCACAAGAGGTAAAGGAAGTAAACTTTTTTTATAAAAAAGTGAAAATACCTCAGTAAAGTAGTACTTCACTGGAGAAGTAAGAGCGAAAAAAGTTGGCTTTCAGGAAGTACAAGGAACCACAAAAGGAGGAGGACAGGTTAGTGTATCTGGATAAGCAAAGGGAGGCAGGGAAGGCAGTCAGGAACTCAAAGGCGCAAACAGAGGAGAAAATAGCCCAGGTAGTAAAGAAATGGGACAAGACATTTTATAGGTACGTTAGTGAAAGGAGTAAGACAAGGGGTGGGATTGTAAGGTTTAAGGGGGAAGAAGGGGAGTGTGCTGAATGGGACTTGAAAAAAGCAACAATCCTGAACAAATACTGTATTTTTGTTTAGTATTCACAGAAGATGGGAAATGTGAGGGGCCACGATTAAGTGACAGGAGGAATAAGGGGAGGGAGATGGACAACAGTGCATTTATGAAAGAGAGAGTTCTAAAGGAACTTGCAAAACTGAAAGTGGACAAGGCAATGGGACCAGACAGGATGCATTCTAGAATATAAAAGGAGTTTATGGAGGTGCATCACTGGCAGCCCTGTTAAATGAATTGCTGGAAATGGGAGTGGTTCCAGAGGACTGGAGGAGAGCTGATGTAGTCCCTCTACAAAAAAAGTGGGAGTAAGGAGGAGGCTGGAAACTATGCACTAGTCAGCCTGTCCTTGGTGGGAAAAATAAGGGAATCACCGCTAAAAGAAAGGATTGTGGAACATCTTGAATCCAGTGGAGCACAGGATCTGAGGAAGCATGGATTTATAGCATGAATGTCATGTCAAACAAATCTGATAGATTTCTTTGACTGGTTAAACAGGGAAGTGTATCAGGGTGGAATGTGGTTATAGCCTACCTGGACTTCAGCAAGGCCTTCAACACCATTCCACATAAGAGGCTTGTAAGCAAGCTAGGCAGCCTGGGAATGGGTCCCAAGGGTTTAAACTGGGTTAGATATTGATTGAAGGATAGAACATAGAGGGTGGTGGTAAATGGAGCTTAATCCAAGGAAAGGAGGCTGACCAGCAGGGTGCCACAGGGATCAGTTCTGGGGACAATCCTATTTAATGTCTTCATAAGTGACATTACAAAAAGGCTAGAAAGAAAGGTATGCCTCTTTTCAGAAGACACTAAGATCTGTAACAGAGTAGACACTCAGGGAGGGGTGGAAAAATGAGGAGGGTCCTAGGTAAACTAGAGGAATGGTCAAGAGTGTGGCAGCTAAAATTCAGTGTAAAGAAGTGCAAAATCATGCATTTGGGGCACAGGAACCCAGGGGAGGCTTACATGATGGGGGAGCAGAGATACTAACAGCCACCAAACAGGAAAGGGATCTGAGGATAATCATATCAGATGACCTAAAGGTGGCCAAACAATGTGCAAAAGCTGTTCGGAGAGACAGTGGGGTACTGGGGTGCATAGGGAGAGATACCACCAGCAGATGAAAGGAGGTGGTAATGCCACTGTACAAATCATTAGTGATACTCCATCTGGAGTACTGTGTCCAGTTTTGGAGACCACATCTCTGTAAGAACATTGACAGGGTAGAGGCAATTCAGAGAAAGGCAAAAAAAAACAGTGCAGGGTATGCACCAAAAGTCATATGAGGAAAGACTGGAGGACATCGATATGTATACCCTGGAGGAGATAACAGAGAGGGAGATATGATAGAGACCATCAAATATCTCAAGAGCATAACTAAGGTACAAGAGGGTGGCATCTTTCAGAAAAAGAGATGTTCTAGAACAAGGAGACATTTATTTTTTTTATTTCTTTATTACAGTTCAGGATTAATACCTTTGAGTCATTGAACTCGTTTTCAAAGTTTCCAGGTCATGGAAAAAACACTGGCCCCATGCCTTAATGCGGCAGAGTGGCTACGCACATGCATTTGGAGCATGCAACCACACTGCACCCTACACACCACCCATGCAGGATGCCCAAAGTAGGGGCATGCATCACAGACATGTCCCATACCACAGCTATGCAAGGAGCAATGCGCAGGGGCAGGTGAGGGGTGGGCCAGCACTATGTGCCATGCACCAAGGTGCATAGTGCTGGCTACTGGGGTGTGTGGGGAGTGCAGGGTATGTCAGGAAGGACCCTGCCATAAACCCCCTATGCACCCCGCTCACACCCCAGGACCCACCTGGCTACAAGACAAAAATTTCACTCACACACCGGGGGCCACCACATAGGACTGCCTGGTGCCTCCAACCCACTTCAGCAGACAGCGGTGCATGGCCACACAATCACCACCAGACACTACCCCCCATCCCACACAGGGGAACCAGCATACAAGGACAGTCCCTGGCCACACACACACAGAAGCAGCCACCAGCCTCCCCGATGGCCCACCAGCTGTCACCCCCCCACCCTTCCCACTGCACTGATTAGTACCATTGGAGGGCCAGCGGCATTGCCCTCCCTCACCTGACACTGCTGCTGGCTGTCAGATATCCACGGGGTGTGCTGCCACTGCCCACCCCGGTGCGCAAGGGATTCTGTGCAGGACCCGGTCTGGGCATCCAATTGGAGGACTGACTGGACCTGCGACCCTGCTCCCGACCAACCCGTGGAGTCCTGCATTCCGGGGATGTAGCCTCAGACAGGTGGCCTGCAGTCGTGCGTACCGCCATTGCATGCCTGTCCATGGGTGCAAAGCTACATGGGTGAGGTATGCAGGGATTCCATGCACCCCTGCCCCTTTAGTGCATAGGGGCCATTATGTGTACAGACAGATAACAGACACTGTTACAATACAATTAATTACAAAGAGGTATAGTTTGTTTCAAACAGGTTACAGATAGCTAAGGTTATAGGGTTATGAGGGGATTCAGCAATTCACATAATATCAATTACATAACAGGCAGAACACAGTTTCCAAGGAAGTGCTGTATGCAGTCAGAAGGATAGCGCCTTGGACCCCTGGGAGTGCTGCCCTCACAAGTAGGGGACATGATTAGACAAAGGGAGGGAGGGCGGAAGCAGAGTGAAAACAGTCTTTTTTTGTTTTCATTAAGGGGTGTTGGTAGAGAGGGGAGGGTTGGGGGGCAAGAGGTTGGGGTGAAGGAGGAGCATTCTCCAAGAAGAGGGATAGATCCACACTGGTGGGAAAGCTAGTTAGAGGGCAGGAGGGTGCTGCGGGGAGACAGCACAGTTATAAGTGTTAGGCAGAAGGGTGGGCAGCAAGGAGATGGGGTAGCAGGTGAGGGAGTGGGGGAGGAGGCAGGTTTAGGGAAACTGAGGGGAGCTGGTAGGGGTGTAGGTGTGGCAGTAGCAGCAGGAGATGGGGGGAGATGGATGGGGTAATGGAGGGAGTTTGGGTATTAGGCAATAAAGCCCAGTAACAGGCTAATTGAAGCATCCACAAGCAATTTCATGCTGCAGGAGAGACCTGAGCCTTGATTTGAAGAGGCTAATCTTGTTGCTCTCAATAAGGGATGCTGGTAGCCCATTATACCATTTTAGATCCTGGTAAGAGATGGATTTCTGAGCCAGAGTGGTGCACTTAAACGGCACCCAGAGCCCACTTTTCTCAGCACTTCTGGTAAGCTTGGATGATTTTGCCTGCTGGAAGAGTCCACATAGAGATGGAGGCATAAGTCCTATTTGGACTTTTTTGACAAGCAGGCAGGTCTGGTAACGGGCTCTCAGGAGAAGCAGTAGCCATCTACTTTCAGAGTAGAGGGCACAGGTGTGGGTAGAAGGTTCAGCTCTTGGGTCAGACAGCAGGCCTTGTTTAGTAGGGTTTTTATTCTGTTAAGGGTGGTGTCAGTGCCTGCCCCATATATTGTGAAGCCATAGTCAATAGACGCTATGACCGAGCTGCTTGTGGCAAGTTTTAGTACATCTGACATCATGGAGTGCCTATGGCAGTATAGCACACCCAATTTCATGTTGGAGGTCTTGACCACATGTTCAATATGACTGGAGAAGTTGAGAGTGTCATCTAGGAGAATTCCTAGATATTTAAAGGAGCATACTTGTTCTAAAATGCCCCCTTTGAGGTTCCATATAAGCATGGAGTGGAACTTCTTTTTGTTCTGGGGGACAGTGAACAGCATGCTCTTGGTTTTTTGTGGCTGAGTAACAGTTTTTTATCACAGAACCAGGATTCAAGCTTATGGAAGCTGTCAAGAAGTTGAGAAGTGATGGCAGACTGATCCCTGCCTGAGACAGAAATTACGGCATCATCAGTATAAAGTATGAGTGTTGGACATGCTGAGGGTATGGTGTTGATGTAGAGACTGTAGAGGAGTGGCCAAGGATTAACCCTTGGGGGTCTCCTAGTCTTACCTCCCTGGGAGCTGATAGAGAATCACTGATTCTGACATGCTGAGTCCAATGGGTGAGGATACTGCCAAACCATGCCACTGTGTCAGGGGACAGGCCTATTGAAAGCAGACATTTGAGAAGTAGACAGTGGTTAACAGAGTCAAAACCCTTCATGAGGTCTATGAATATTAAGCCCACCTCCATCCCTTTATCTAAGGCATTATAGAGTTGGGACATGTATTCTACTAGGGCTGTAAGGGTGGAGTGGTGTTTCCAGAAGCCGTACTATTGGGGGCACATTAGGTTGTGCTTCTCAAGGTACTCTGTGAGTTGGTTGGAGACCACCCTTTCAAGAGCTTTGGAGAAGGGAGGGAGGATAGATATTGGCCAAAGCTGGAGGTGTTGGTTCTGTCTACTGTTTTGAAAGCAGTGGTGACGAAGGCCATCTTTTTTTTTTTTACCCATTTTTTTCCCTCTGGTCATGGTCTGCGGAGCCTCTCTCAGGCATCCTGCCTGTTTCTGCCATGCCTGAAGTCTTCCTATCTGAATCTCCTCTCTCCTCCCTCTCAACCTACACAACCAGCACTCCTAGCTTAACCCCTCCAAGGTGGGGTCACCCCTCCTCTTGGGTGCTCTGTACAGTCAGTCTCTGGCTTGTGAGTGAGATCCCAGGTGGAGGACACTGGAAGACCAGGCAGGTTAGACCTAGCAGTGGGCATGGGGGCAGGTTCCATCACCTGCCCCGCTGACTGGTGTTTTCCCTGTTCTGGTGTGTGCTCACCCACCCCCATGCATGGTGCACGTTTCTGATGCTACAGCACATAGCAACCCTGCCAAGTGTCAGCCATGCTATGTACGTGCTGCCCTGCATGCTGCAGCACCCCCAGTCTCCACCAGGAGCTGCTGGAATGCTGAGCAATGTTCCATCCTCACCCCCTCGGAGAGGAGAGCAGCCCAGTGAGTGCTTAATCCTCACAAGCCCCTGCCAAAGCCTGGTGCCTGAGCTTGCTTCTGAACTCAGGTTGCCAGCATAGCACGAGGTGTGGCATCCAGTGCCTCAACCCTCAGTCCAACAGGGCCAACCAAGGCCATCTTCCAGATGTCAGGGAACACACCCGACCTGAGTGAGGCATTAAAAACCTTTGTGAGTGGGTCGGCTAACTCATTCAGGACAAAAGCAAACAGCTTCATACCGAGTTGATCGCTCCCCATCCTTGGAGGACGCACTTGATGTACTTGATATTCTCAGCCATAGTGACTTGCTTAAAGTAGAAAGATGATAGCTCTGTTGTTACTGTTGAGAGGGAGGCCTGATTGCAGGATGGCTCTGTAGTTGGTCTGAGGTAATCGGCCAGTAGCACACCTATGAGCTCTGTAAAGGCATTGTTGAACTTGTTGGCTATGTCAACAGGTTCCTGGAGTGTCCCTGCAGTGGTTTTAATCAGGTCTGGAGAAGCTCTGGAAGCCCTGCCTGTAAGGGATTTCATGGAGTTCTGGAACTCCTGGCTTGAGTCTGAGCTCTTAGTAAGAAAATCTTTATAGTACGTGGCTTTGGCAGCAGGGATGAGCCTGGTGCAGTAGTTTCTAGCTGCCCTGTAGGTGACTACGTCAGCTAGCTTCCCGGATGACTTGGTCTTATGCCGCAGGTTGTCGCGGTTATGCATTAGATTGATTAGTGAGCTAGAGAGTTGTGGGTTCCTTTCACTTTTTTTGTTCAGAAAGGTGTGAAGATGTCACAGGCTTGATTGAACATTGTGACAAGGTAGTTCAGGGCTTGGTTGCCATCTGTGGCTATGTCAAGTGGCAACTAGTGGACCTGTACCATGTAGCACTTGAAGTTGTCCAGTAGTCCAGACATCAGGGCCCTATTTCTGGAGACCTTGGGTGGGTGCTTTGAGAACTTATTAGACCAGATGAACAAGACTGGGGAGTGGTCACTGAGGGTATCTGGCAGGACAGATACTTTAGATAATGTGTTCCGGGTGGGATGAGAGAAGCCAGTCAATGAGTGTACTGGTTCCAGTTTTGTAGTTAAGAGGGATGGCATGAGTGACCAGCAAGCTGAGGAATAGGCTGGAGATGAGGTCTCTTGCTTGGGTTTCCTTCTGGGAGTGCCATTAGGTGTTAAAGTCACCAACAATGACCTGTTCCAAATTTGTGTCCAGCTGCTGCCGATTGTTTGCAAAAAGTGTGATGCCGGCATTATGTTTATCTGGTGGTACATACACAGTGGTAAACAGCAGGACCTTATTTTGTTGTCCTATGGAGAGTTTTAGATTAAGGATTTGAGCCTTCTTAGAGTGCAGGCTGTTGTCCAGTGACTGTACTCTAATGTCATTTCTAAAATAGACAAGACATCCACTCCCATGCAATGACATGAGGCTGGAATGGGGTAGACTAATGAGTAATGAGAGCAAGTATTTCTTCACAGAAAGGGTGGTGGATGCATGGAACAGCCTCCCAACAGAGGTGGTGGGGGCTAACTTGGTAGGAGAATTCAAAAATGCATGGGATCGGCATAGGAGAACACTAGCGATAAGAAAGAGAATAAAGCCAGTGATCAAGTAGGGTCTGTGGTTTTTGCAGCAGGTAGGGAAAATGGGCAGATGGGGTGGGCCTAGTGATCCTTATCTGCCATCAATTTCTATGTTTCCATGTTTCACACGGTCTTCAACAGGCAAAGTGCTATTCAAAGGGAAAGGAAAAATTGGTGTCATTTTTGTGTCGCATAGTTAGCACGTCATCACAAAGGGCACACAAGGAACTGGTGCTTCATGGAATTGCATAATTTTTTCAACTTTGCATGCACCTAGCAGGTATTAGTGGTTGTACAATCAGCATAATAACACTACAGTATTTGTCATTGTTGTACTATATAGGTGGTTGGATGAAATCATCTAGAATGATGAGTATCCATCTTCACTCAGAGGATGAAGAGGACTGTTAGTATGTTTGGCCTGACCAGAATCATTTCTGTGCGACATAGAAGATCATCTTTGCTACTCAAATTGTATTGACCATGTTTAGCAGTCTCTAGCTCAGTTCAATAACAAGAAGACAGTTTAATTTTGGTGAAAAAAGACTGAAAAAAAATCATCAGAGAATAATGACAAACAAGACAGACTAATAAAGTATTGGAAAAACCTGATATGGAAATAACAGAATAATAGAAGGGATTTGCATTGGATTGAAGGATCACAGTACAGGGATAACATATGACTATATGTCTTAGTCTAGTAGAATTTTGCAAAAATTTATTCAAAATATGAAAAAAGCATGAAAATTGGAACATAAGTAGGTTTTTATGTTTTCTTTAAAATAAAAGCAGGACACACATGATCTGATGATATTATGTAACATAGGTATCATAGGTATCTCAGAACTTTAGAGACTGTTGTCCATTTTGCTAGCCTAGGAATCAATCGTAGCCCATAATGGAATTTTGACCTAAATAGGTATCCAAACATGCCTTAAATGTATCCATGTTCTTACTGCCAACTACCTTTATTGGCAAAGCATTCCATATCTGGGAAACTCTTTCTGAGAACCACAAACTTCTTTTCCTTGTTTTACAACATTCACTCATTAACTGGAGTGGTTGTGCCCTAGTTTCATATACTTGTTCCCTAAATACCAGGCCTAATTGTTCCCATAGAAGTTAAGCATCCAAAGCCCTATTGACCATACATAGGTCCCCTCTCATTCTATGATATTCCAGAGGGTAAAGTCCTAACTTTTTAAGTCTATTGTTGTAGTCCATACCCTTCACTTCATCCATCTTTTTAGTTGCCTTCCTCTGAATTTTCACCAATGCATTTTTTGTACCCTTATCACTAGGTGACCAGAACTAAGCACAGTATTCCTTGTGGGGCCCCATCAGGGAGGTGTAGAGTGGCAACGTAACCTTACTACTTCTACTTTTAATGTGTTTATTTATACAATGAAGTATGCTCCCAGCCTTTATAATTACTTGTTGGCAATGTAATTTAGGACTCAGGTTGTTCTTAACCCTTATACCCAAATCTCTTTTGTCCTCTACTACATCCAATACTTTACCATCCAACACATAGCTCGCTTGTAAGTTGTTCTTCTCAAGGTGCATACCTGTACATTAATTGGTGTTAAAAGTAAGCTTCTTTGTATTTGCCCAACTTTCCAATTCCCCTAAAGCATTCTGTAGGGTATTAATAGCTTCTGGACTATTTACTATATGACCAATGTGAGTGTCATCGGCAAATTTAGTTAACCATACTCTAGCAGAAGTATTGAGTGATGAGATATAAATATTAACAAGCATTTGTCAATGCTGAATGTTGTCGCACTGGCATTGGCTTTGGTAGTGCAATGCGGAAACACATGTTTGGCAGGATGTGAAAAATGACAGCTGTACTGTTCATAAGAAGGTGTAAAAAAATGGCAGTGGTGAAAATGTGGCATGTAAATATTGCAAATTTGCGAAGTTAAAAGGGATCATGGGAAATACGCAATGCACACTTGTAACACAGTTATTTTATGGTGTTTTGGCACCAAATTTTTAACACAGGCATTTTAGTACCTCTGCTCATGTACAGTGTCACTGTCATTTCCTCAAACAGTCCCAAAAAGTGATTTTGCACAGCAACTGCGCTATTCTGCGCTGGACGTGTGAAAACACATTTTGGGCAGGATATGTAAAATGACAGCTTTACTGTTCATCAAGAGGTGTGGAAAAATGCCAATGGTGAAAATCCAGAGTGAAAATATTACAAATGCACCTTACGAGTGTGTGCAAACTGCGCAATGCACTCTCATAACATAGTCATTTCATGGAGTATTATCACCAAATTTTCAATATAGGCATTTTCAGGCCTCTGTTCATGAACAGTGTCACTGTCATTTTCATAATCTGCCCTGAACATTGATTTCCCACAGCGACCACGGTATTGTGCGCCGGAAGTGCGGAAACACATTTTGGCCAGGATGTGAAAAATGATAGCTGTACTGTTCACAAGGAGCTGTAGAACAACAACAATGTCAAAAATATGGCATGAAAATATTGCAGATTCACAAAGTTATGAGCGTGCGTAGCGACTGCGCAAGACACACTCATAAAATAGCCATTTTTTGGATTTTTTCCACCAAATTTGCACCATAGGCTTTTTGAGAGCCCACCTCATGAACATTGCCACTGTCCTTGTGTTAATCAGTCCCAAAAGGTGATTCCATGCAGTGACTGCAAAATCACCTTTTGGGACCAATTAACATCATAACAGTGACAGAATTCATGAGGAGGGGTCCCAAAAACCCCATGTTGAAAATTTGGTGCAAAAATTCCACACAATGCCCGAGATATGCATCAAAGTTGAAAACCCCACATTTATTCCATTATACAGCTTACTGGCATTTCCTCAGTTTGCGTTTGGCTTTGAAGAGTGAAGACGTGTTCCTAGACCACCGAAGATCATCGCGCCAAGCTCCAGAGAAAGTATGGGGTGGGGTGTGGGAGGCAGGATGCACAGTGGGTGGGTGGTGTGGATGGTGGGTAGGAGACTACAAGGGACCGTTTTCTGTTTATGGGCAGTAAAAAAAAAACATAGTGGCGGTTTTTTTTTTACAGGTGGTTTCTTTTTGAGGAGCACAGTAGCTGATGGGGATTGGACACCCCCATCGGCACAGAAGAAGGGGGGACATCATGCCGATGGGGAGTGGCCTCCCATCAGCACATTAAAGTGGGGAAGGGGACGGATGCTGACAGGGGTTAGGCACCCTCATCGCAAACAAGGAAAGTGGGAGGCACAGGAGCCGAGGAGACTGGCACCCCCTCGGCAAGCAAAAAAGAAGGGGGGACACATTCTGCTGATGGGGAATGGGCTCCCCCATCGGCACATTCTTGAGGGGCAGGGTAAGCCAACCGGGGGGTTGGGCACCCCCGAAGTTGGCAGTTTAGCGGCCACTGTTCCACTATGTTTGATGCTGGTGAAGCATGTAGGAAGGGTCCGCTGTGTGTGATGAGCTTTGCTCGCATTGCAGCAGACCTTTCCTTAGATGTGCTTGCCACATTAGTATGCATGGTGTGGTGCCGGCATGCAGGCAGATTGGGGAATGAGGGACACACCTACTGATGCGTGCCCTGCATTTGCTCAAAAGTGACCACACCTCCAAATCTGCACTACCACAAGATGTTGGCTGTGCAAGTGTGCCAACATAAAAAGACAGGGTCCAGCACTGAACCCTGTGGGACCCCACTATTCACCTACTCCCATCCAGAGTAATAACCCTTTATGCAAACTCGCTGAGTTCTGCCAGTCATCCAGGACTCCACACATCTTGTAATGTTGCCACCAATACCCATATTTATTATGACATCTATAAGCTCTCCGTGAGGGACCTTATCGAAGGCCTTGGAGAAATCCAGAAAGATGACATCCACAGCCTCGCCATTGTCCAAGGCCTTGCTAACCCTACCATAGAACTCCAATAAGTTGGTCAAGCATGATCTTCCATTCACAAAACCATGTTGGGTTATGTCAGTCTGCATTACTTCCCGAATATAATCTTTGACAATACCCTCAAGAATTTTTCCCAAAACAGACATCAAGTTAATTGGTCTATAGTTGGCCACTTCCTGTTTAGATCCCTTTTTAAAAATTGGGACCACTGTGGCTTATCTCCGCTCATCCACAACCTGCCCTTCTTCTATGGATTTAGTGAATAAGGCAGCAGCTGGTCCCAATAAAGGAGCTGCCAGTTCTTTAAGTATACATCAGGCTGGAAGCGGTCCACTGGACCACCAGGGATACTGGATGTTTTTAGTTTAATACTTATGCCCGTGATCAGGCTGGAAGCGGTTCACTGGACCACTAGGGATACTGGACATTGTATTTTAATACTTATGCCCGCGATCGGGCATGCGGGGAGCTACCATGACAGACGGTGCCGCCGGAGCTCGGGTGGCCACCCACAGCTGGCAGCTGCTGTGTTGTGCCCTGCAATATAATGGCTCACCTATGGTGGCCAGCTGTTGCTCCTTTTTTTTTCTAGCTCAACTGTGTGTGGCGCAACTAGGGGATGTGCCTGCTTGGGCTTAGCACATCCCGGGCTGAATATCGGGATGTGTGGAGTATGCATGGGAATCCCCCCGTACTTGCACCGCACACATTACTGATGCGCTCTGGCACATCAGGATTTGTGCCTCACACTTTCCTCTTTTGAATATCATGCCAGGGCGTATCAGTGGGTTTCACATGGCACAACAGTGTTGGGCCATGCGCAACCATTTTAAATATCCCGCCCAGAGTGTTTTATCCCACTGACCTTTTAAGCTGCATGTTTTGCTGTTACACGTCATATTTTTACTGTTATTCTTCTGTATTACGTATCAGTGTTTATACATACTCTGAATGAATGAATGAATGAATGAATGAATGAACATTTCAGTGAAAGGCGAGGAAGTTGTAGGGGGCTCAACATCTGGCACTTTAGTATCCATGTGTACTTCTTTAACTCCTTTGTATATACACAATAAATACATGAAGACTTGCCCAGATGGGGTCAATAAGGAAAGAAGAGGGCAAAGATCGGGGACTGAAATCTGGGCAGCACACATACATACTCAAATCATGGCATGTAATTGGCATTATACCATACTGGGACTCTATAATTTAAAAAAACACTCCTGTATCTGTAAACACCATGCACACTCACTAACATCTGGCAAACTGATGTGCAGTGACTTCTCAAGAGGGACTCCTCACCCTGTGATTAAGTGTAACAGGGTAGAAGTCTCTGTCCTACATAGCTATAAGGGAAAATTAGGTTAAAAGTGGTACCACCACATCGAGGCCTCCTCTTAAGACAGTATAGCATGTCCTGTAAAGAAAAAAATGAAAACCAGAAAACCCAGAAACAAAATTTAAAGATTATTGTACTTATGTGTGCCTTTTCCTGTAGTCTGTTATGCAGCAACATCTTTACTACATATTATTATTTCTCTTTCCTTCTTTCTTTCTTTCTTTCTTTCTTTCTTTCTTTCTTTCTTTCTTTCTTTCTTTCTCCCTGCCTGTCTTTCTTTTCATTCTTTTTCATTTCTTTTAATCCCCCTTCCAAAAGAATAAAGCACACTGGTGTTTTTGATTTCCAAACACTGCTGCTTTGCTCTGCCCTGCCCTGCCATGCCATTTAAATATGTACAAATGGGCATTACAAAGAAAGGTTATTTTGCTGCTTTTGGGAATCATTAGCTCAAACTTTGTGTTGTCCCAAAAAGGGTATAAAGATTATAAAAAACATTTTTTTTTCATATCTGTATTATTGGTATTAATAGTAAAGATACAGTGTCATCTATCACTTGAGCTGAGTAAATGTGATTGTATCACTCTGCCTTCCCTAAGCATAGTGTCCATAAATAAATTCAGGGCACTCAAATTTAGCATATATCTATTTTATTACACTGCATACAGTTCATTTCTGGAATCCTCATAAAATGGAATAAGAATAAACATACCAGTGGTGTAGAAAAGACAAGAGTCTAATGGGGACTTTAAAGCTGCACTCATTCCTATTCATTTAATACATTAACAAATCAAAGTTTATCTTCTTCATATAAAAGCTAAAGATACACCAGCCCCACAGATATCAGTGTGCATTAAATTTATTGAAGTGTCTTATGTAATAATATTGACAAATAGTTGCATCTCTCCATTGCCAGTATGTATCAGTACCAAATGAACGGCATCATATGCTGAGTTCCCTGTCCTCTAGGAGTCAGAAAACCTCACACTGTGCTTTTCATTACTAGCAGATCAAGGACTGGAGTGGATTCAGAGATGGAACTAGGATGGAGTTAGCCCTGTAAACCTTTGTATATTAAATACCTTTCAAAGTATGCTCTTATAACTCTTTGTTTTACTTTTATACAAAAAAGGTTCCTGTGTATATTGAACCTGTAGGAGTGAGAACTCATGATGTATTCTGTGACCTGAAAATGTGTAATTATTATCAAAAAGGCATATAATGTGGCCAGACAGAAAGAATATATAAGGTTTCAAGAGGAAGCATTCAGGCAGATTTACCCGACCGTTAATTAAATGAAAGACGAAAATGAATTAGCACAGTTGTTACCTTGCCACAGTAATGGACTGACCTCATTCGTACAATATGTGGTTGCCAGAGAACAGTGACTATGGGAGCTAGTCTCTAACCTCAGACAAGTTATTTCACTGTACTGTATTAGTGTAGTTTGTCTCACTGCATAAAATTAACACAAATACTTATCACCAAGCAAAGATTTGCTTCTTTACAGCATCATTGACAGTCCTGAAAAGACTTCAAGTAGTGCATTATTTCAGCACTTCTAAAGGTAAACAGCACAAGCCTGCACTTGGTACCATACCCACTATGTGTGTCCCTCATTATCCCACATATGTTGACATTAAGTACATTGCATAAGTGCAAAAGGGTTTTGGTGTAACAGGGTGAGAGATTTCACTTTGTTTTGCACTGCCATCTCCTGTGTCTGAGAGTGGGGCTCACAGCATTGCCCATTTTGCAACATCTATTATCTGTCTTGCCTTTGTGTCTCAGGGACATCACTGGAATTAAGATCTTGTGTCTAAAAGAGTAATGTCCCAATTAAACTACCAATAAATATTTAGGGCCGGTCCACAAAACCCTATAAACCCTGACATGGTTATGTTGGGAAGGCAGCGATGTATGGAGGGTTTCCTGCATCTTTGAATAGCAAGGTATTACCATCTTTGGAGCATGGCCCTGACCTGATATGCAGTGCTACACAATGTTGGACAGTTGTATAACATCTGCAAGGGAGTGTACCAGCACTCTACAGCAATTCAAAGCATAACGCGCATGCTGCAAAGTGGCTGGGAGGGCATGAAATCTACATAAGTGAGACCCCAACAGTGATCCCATTTCCTTTGATTGTTTTGAGAGCCAAATGTCCACCCATCTGTTTCCCCCAGTTCTCAAGGAAAAGAGGACAGCATATTATGAAAATTAATTTTTGCTGGCTAGCCATAGCAGTGGTAGTGCTATCACCACCACGAGCATTGCTGATAACCCAGGTTTGGAGTGAACTCAGGGCAATGAAGAATTGGAAAGGGGAAGGAGTACTGAGCATTCAAATGACTGCTCTCCTCTTCCCCTACTAGAAGATAGGGGACAGGAAGTTTGAGACCACCAAGAACACAGGGAGGAGTGGCAGTTGTCAACGCACATCATCTGAGTGCGCAGGGTGTGCATCATGAAACATTTTACATTGAATCTTTCAAGGAGGAGAAGAATGGAAAAATCCCAAACTACAGGATAGCACTGGACATCCAGAGGTCCCACACCTAACTTTGCAGCAGAGCTATATCCAGTTCAATGACAGGGGTTGGGAAACCTCATCAGCCTCATTGGGGGGGGGGGGTAAGTCCTGGGTGAAGAAATTAGCAAGGTATGTCCTGCCCAAGGATATGTGTGGGTGTTCATGTGTGACATGGCTACCATTACATGATCTGTCTCTTCACTTTCCAGTCTAACTTTGCTTACAATACAAAGCACATTGGGATACATTGTGTATGGAAAACACTATATAACTACTGATATTTTCTTCTTCTGATGGATGTTGAGGTATCAGAGCTGGGGTGTTAGGGGGACAGGGGCTGTTCAGAAGTAGGAGGAAAAAAAGAAAAGGAATAAAAAAAGAAAATACATTTTTTGTTTTCTGTACTAGGATTTTGCAGTTTGGGTGGACTGCTGTACCTAACAATCCTTTGCTCTGCATGGTGCATAGGGACAACACTCTCTGGACCTCCATGCTAACATATTTAGGAAATTGGATTTGGCAGAGTCTACCTTGTACAGAAACAGACTGGGGGTGTTCTGAAAATTACAAATATGCCACACTCTGTGGTTCAGGCCTCTCAGAAGGAAACATAAATATTAAAGTCTCTCCAATTTGAATAATTTTCTTCTTTGGCCAGGTTTCAATCTCTGTTCTTGTCTTGTCCCATTTCTTTTCTTCTTTGAAACTGCTGTCTTCAAACATTTGAGACCATAGCTGTCCAGAGTTAATGTTGCCCTAAAGACTGTGAGACCTCCTTATTTATGGCAAAAACCGCTAGTGTGGCCATACAGGTCATGTGAAAGATGAATGTGTTCCCCACTAATTAAGTGATGCTCCCCAAAGCTGTCTGAATATGTTTAATGAATTTGGGATCCCTGTTGTTTCTTCAGGCTCCATGTGGACATTCCGTTTTTGAAAGGAACTGTTTAATATGCATTAACCTGTTGTTTTTATCTAGTACCAGCAAGTAAAAGGGACCCTGTGTGTGACATCTGGGCCTGGTTAATGTGATCACTGGAAGTGTTTCTGCTGCTGTGGGTGCCCCCTTCCCATAGACATATTCCATCCACAGCCCAAGACACAGAGAGAGAGGGCTACATTTCTATGTATGGCAGGTTATGTGATTCAAATGGATAAGGCACACAGCTGTTATAGTTTTACACTCATTCTGTTGCTTTACATAGCAAGTTTAGATACAAATGTTTGTGGTGGTTGTTGGGGGGAAGGGTAAGGAGATGCAGGCTTGAGGATCAAACGAAACAAAAAAACAAATTAAAGGGGACAGAAATTTGCACTAATTGGCAGTTGTTTATAAAGTTCTTATTGTCAGAAATGAAATGCATTCTTCTTAAGTATCCCTATTTAACTGTACCTGAATTAAACGTGATAGGTAAAACTGTAGTTTGCATTGTTGTGTTTTTATGGGCAGCATTCTGTTACAGTTCACTTCATGGAATCACTTATGTGGACTTTTTACTATGTCGTGATTTGTGTATAGAATGTTAATTATGAGATGCTGACCTATCAGAACCCTGTTTAAAGTTCTATGCATAGACCATGACGTAGTTAAATCTCTAAATTATTGGTTCCATGTAGAGAACTGTAACAGAATGCAGCCCATAAAAACAAGACAATGCAAAATACAGCATTCTATATCACTTTCAGGTACAGTTAAATATGAATAATTTAGGTGAATGCATATCATCTCTGAGAATAAGAACTTTATAAACAGCTGCTAGTTAGAAATGATTTCCTGTCCTTTTCAAATACCTGTGCTATATAGTACTATGCACTCCATCAAGCCCAGCAGTGATGAATATTAAATACATATTCTGAAGGTTACAGTCAGGGGTTTCAGAAATACAAATTTTTTTATCCAAGCCATCAGCCTCCATTCAGTTCACATTGTAAGCACTATTTTTGAAAGGCTGGGAAATGATTTTAAAGTTTAAGTTGATGAAAAAGACAAGTAAGTTCTCATATTTGGTCAGCTTCACTTTTCAGCATTTTCCTGTATAAGTCTGGTTCCTAGAGAGAGAAAGAACAAGAGAGAGAGAAGAGGAATGTGGAGCTTGGTTGCTAGTCCAGTATTCTCTATGTTCAGTGCCACACACATACACACAACTGGGAGACAGAGACAGACACAGACAGAGAGACAGAGAGAGAGAGAGAGAGAGAGGTAATTTGTATCTCTGCTGAACCAAAGCATTCTCATTACAAACTCAGTTTTGATGAGCGGGTAGTGGTATAGTGCTACATTTAGAAGTCTGGGGTCTTCATGAACTACGATGTCCATAACACTAAACAAGCTTGGGGTCTGGGAACCACAAAGGCCCCCAGAAGCTATCAGGTTTTAGATTAATTCTGGGGCATTTTGAAGGTCACTTTGACACTGTTTGGCTGCCTTTAAAGCCTTCTTTGACTTGTTGCAACCAACCAATATCACTGTCAAAATAACTATTTTTTATTTTCTTTAAAATAAATTGTCAAAACCAAAGCAAAAAAATCCCACTCCAGCCACCCTTCAAACACCCAACTATATACCACTTTTCTTGAGTACAGTCAGTTATCACTGCAGCAGGCATTGCACTTGTTACCTTGAAACCTAAACAGCAGACTCTGCCCCCCCCAACAGTGCACCACACAGTCAGACATGCGAGACAGTGAGAAGGGCACACAAAACACCAGCCTGGATGTGCATGTGTCTGTCAGATAGCAGACACTTACACAGATCATCCATGCTAGAGAAAGGAATTGATACACAGGATTCACTGGAGGATTTCTCAAGGCCCAACATTGACACAGGATGTATAGTAGGTCATGATTGCTTTATCTGCATGAACTCTGAACTGAGACAGTTGGAGCAGGGAGGATAAGGCTCAGAAAGGACAGCTGCATGAAATATAGGGCCTATACAGTGACATCACAGCCCACAGACTTGACATACAGCAAGGGTTTCGCAACCTGCGTGAGACATCGGACAATGGCATGACCATAACTGTCGCTGCTCTACAGCATATGATATTTCCCATTCATATGCAGTATATGGTAGCCAACCACCAAATCTCCATATGTCATACACTGGAACCACAACACCATCAAGCACTCCTGAAGAACCCACACTTGACAAACAACCTGTAGGGGTGCACAGACAACTGTAAAGGATGATGACCTAATGCCAAGCACATCCTGTGGCATGTAGACAGCCCAGTCACGTGGCAAGGGCAGGAGCAATGCCAGTGGTGGGATCATCCCACCCTAAACATTCACTCCGAAGTCATCCCAGACACCAAAGCCAAAAAACAAAGACCTAATGCCTTATCTGAATGCAGCACAGGCTTTAATGCTGAAGAATTGCCATGCACCATCAGATGCATGTGGACTTCACTTCATGGTTTCCATGCTTGCTCACAGTGGGGGGATGGGAGGCTGGCAGCAAGAGGCAAGCTCTGTGGAAAGAGAGATCACTTGAGTCACTGGATGTAGCCCAGCCCCTCACTGGCACATAAAGCCATTCAGTACAAACAAAATTATTAATACAAAACAACACATTTACCTCACTGCTCCTTTTATGACAAAGCCAATCTGGTTATTAGCTTATATTGTTTTGTTGGCACCGACCATCTAACTCACTTGTTCCTGGCCAAGTCTTGACTCCCAACTTGTGAGAATTAATCCCTCACAGGCTCACACCGCATGACTAGTCAGATGCTCCCCCACCTCACACGTCACATAGTACTAGCAGCACCTCCAGTCACACAGGTACAGCTAGCCACTCACTGGGTTAGAGGATTTGTAAAGGACATTCCCATAACTTTAATTCTTGACTTCTGCATCAGTGCTGAATTGTTAAGGCTGTATATGCAACATTTACTGACATTTTAGTACTGTAAACATGGCAATAGTGTGATTTGCAGCCCTGTCTCTGAGTAAGGAAACAGGAAGAGGAGTTGCTAGTTTTATTGACTGTGACAGGTGAACTACAACTCAGTATTTTAGAGCAGTTTCTGTTGGAGGTTTATTACAAACTGTATTTTTAGCTTACTAGACCATGCATGAGTGGTTTTATTTAATAATTTTAATTTAAACAATTGATTAAGAACTGCACAGTCTGTGATCTCGCAGTCCACTTCCAGGTCACACTACAGCACTTTAACATGCACTGCTGTTAGCAGTGCGAGCAAGAGCAGGGCGAGCGTGCGACACTGCATGCAAAGACACATGCAAAGATGTGCGCAAAGACACGTGCAAAGACACACATATCTTAACATGTGTCTTGCGTGTCTAGCATGTCGGGTGCCTCGAGGGTGGACTGAGACTGGCAGTTCTAAAACCAAGCAGCAGATCTAGGCAATTACTTAACTTTGGAGTGAAGTAGTGCAGATAATATGGACTGATGCCATTAGATAAGGCATACACACTATAGCTAGTGCTCTTGTGCTGTGTGGTGGTGTGAAGATTCTTTATATACAAAATCTAGGGGGTAATAGCTGACAAATATCTAAATGGGGTCAGTCATATTAATGAAAAAGGGGCTCATATAATACAGTACTCAGTTTTCCTAATGTACAAAATACTTGAAACTGAAGAGCCTGACACATTGTTCACATGTAATAAATGCTTGCAAAATTCTGATATGGCAAGAGAGATTAGTGACTTTCATAGTAGGCTAACAGTGCTAGAAAATAGCCCAAAACAAATGGCTTTAAGACAACAAATGTATAAAAATTCAAATCCTAATGTAAGCACAAAAGCTAATTCCCTGGAGAATGAGCCACAAAAGCAACTACTCAATGCTAGAAATGAGTAGGATTTAACAAGTAGTAACACATTGCCCTCTAAAGAGGCTAGTAAAGCAGGGAATAAAAAAAGAAATAGGGAAATAGCTACACGTGAGAACACAGAGGAAGAATGGTATGTAGTTCAGTCCACTAAGCCAGTGAAAAGGAGTAGGAAAGCAACATGGTATCAGATACCTTTACATAATCACTTTGATCCCCAAGCTACATTAGCAGATAAAATACTGCAGCCACATCTTATAGTCTCTGGCAATATTAATCAGGAAACAATTTAACAAGAAGACCATAACCTGACATCTAATGTGAGCTGAGATGGTGGGTCTATAGAATGCAGGCCAAATAGTAGTACCAATCAACTTCTAATATTACTTGATACAGAAACAACCGAAATTAATATGGATGTAGTCGAGCAGAGTGGTAAGGAAATATTAGTGTTAGGTGACTCGATAATTAAACATCTAGATTGGGCTATTTGTGAACCCAATAAGGCCACTAGAACCCTGTCCAGTTTTGGAGGAGCAAGGATTGAAGCTATCACTTACATGTTGGATAATATATTACATAATACAGATCCAGATGCTTTAGTAATGACACATGTAGGAGCCAATAACATATTTAGAGAACCTATAAATAAAATAAAGCAAGATTTTGTGGCACTAACAAACAAAATAATACATCATGGCAGCACCCCTATATTATTTGAGATTCTCCCAATTCCAAAGGCCTCTGGAGAGCAATATAGAAAGCTGAAGGAAATAAAAAAAACTGACTAAGGTCTTGGTGCTTGAAACAAAATATATATGTTATTAAACATTGAGAATCTTTTATAAATAATGATGAACTCTATTGCTGGGATAGATTGCATCTAAGCAGAAAAGGAAATAAACTTTTGGGCGAACATATCTCTGCAGGTATAAAAGCTAATTTAAACTGCTGACTTGGGGGGAAGAATTAAAGAGTAATCCAAATTCAAAGCTAACATATAACCCTGGTAGTAACTCAATCACTGCCATAGCATCTATAGAAATAACAATAAAAAGGTAATTCAGTTACATAGTGCAAAAAGTACAATTAATAAAAATGGCCTCAATATACTAATGCTCAATGCTAGAAGTTTAAGAACTAAAATTGAGGAATTAGAATTTACATTAAAAGAATATAACATCCATATCTGTGGTGTGACCGAAACATGGTTTAATAACGGGGACTGGAACACTGATATACCTGGGTACACCAAGATTAATAAAAATAGAAAGTCAACTGGAGGGAGGTAGCCTTCTATATTAAAAACAACATTAAAATACTAGAATTCCAAGATTGTACAGATACAGAATTTGAATCCTGTTGGGTACAGCTCAAAACCCCCACTAAATCACTCAATATAGAACTGATTTCTCACCCCCTGAATTACTCAGCCTCAGAACACTGACGTATTTTTGTCAGCCTTGGAAGATAGAGATATGACAGGAGACAACATTCTGATGGGAGATCTAAATTTCCCCAAAATTTGTTGGGAGACCCAAAAGTGGATGAGTCTAGCTGAAAAAGGTCCCTTGAGATAATGACTGTCCTAAATCTAAACCAAATTATTACATCACCCACTAAGGGTAGTAATATATTGGACCTAGTACTTACTAATAATCCTGAAACTACTGACAACATCAAAATACTGCCGCCCTTGGGAGATAGTGATCATAACGGTCTACTTTGAGTATAAAACTAAACTTAATATAATTAAAGGCAGAACTAAGTTTAAGGATTACAGGAATGCAGACTACTGTAGTATAAAAACTACCTAAACAACTGGAACTGGTATGAGGAATTAAAGAGGAAAGAGCTTAACAAAGCATGGAATATATGCCAGAAACATATCCAGTACTGTATTGATCTCTGGGTACCATCCAGAATAAAGTATCATAATTCTAAAAGAATACCCTTGTGGTGGACAACTAAAATATCAAGATTAATAAAAAAAAGTTTTATAAGAAGTACAAAAATACACAGACAAGACAAAACTGGCAGAAATGTAAAGAAATAGCCAAAAAAATACAATCAAAAAGGCAAAATATAATATTGAATTGGATTTGGTTAAAATAGTCAAATATGAAAAAAAAAACAATTCTTTGGTTATCTAGGATCATTGAAGGGAAAACAACCTACAGTTGGCCCCATACAAACTTCTTCAGGCACTATAGAAATGAAACAGATATAGTCAATGAATTTAATAATTACTTTTTAAGTGTGTATAATTCAAAGGATAGTAGTACAGTTCAGGTCCCTCTAACATCTGTTGACTGTTCTAGATTTACTACTAAGGAAATCAAGGATATCATTGATAAATTAAAAACATCTAGTGCTCTGGGTCCAGATGGTAGTACAATCTTGTTTTTAAAAAGATTGGCTAAGAACTGGTTAGACCACTGACTAAGATTTTTAGTCTTTCTATAAAAGTAGGGAAAACCCTAGAAAAGTGGAGGGAAGCTACAGTCATTGCTATATATAAGCAGGATACTAGAGCAGATGTTACAAATTATAGGCCAATTAGCCTTACATCAGTTGTAGGTAAAGTAATGGAAAGGCTACTGGTATAAAGAATACTAACCCACCTACAACAGACAGATGCTGTGGATATCACACAACACAGGTCTGTAGCAGGAAGGTCTTGCCTGACTAATTTATTACATTGCTTTGAACCTGTGAGTGCAGCAATGGATAAGGGAGTCCCTGTGGATGTGGTATTTCTGGATTATGCCAAGGCTTTTGATAAAATCACCCATGCAGTTTTACTAGAACACCTTTGTAAATTAAAAATTAATTGGAACATTATTAAATGGATTGAGTGCTGGTTGCAGAATAGGACTCAGAAAGTTTCCATAAAGGGTCATTACTCCAGATATGGACACACGACTAGTAGAGTCCCACAGGGCTCAGTTTTGGGCCCAATGTTATTTAATATCATGGTCTTAACCTTACAGTCTGCTGAAAACACCTGTATCTGCAAATATGCAGATGACTGTAAGATTGAGGGCCATGTACAATCTGAAACTGAGGCTAAAATGTTCCAAAAAATATTACTAAATTAGCATTATATGCAATTCAATATAGAAACGTGTAAAGTGATGCACATGGAGAAGAATAATCCCAGGTATACATATAGTATTAACAATATCCCATTAGCTGATATAGAGGAAGAAAGGGACTTGGGGGTATTAATTACAAATGACTTATCCTTTCAAAGGCATGACCAAGAAACAGTGAGAAAATGCCATAAAATAATAGGATGCATCCTAGGTAATATCAAAAGTAGAGACTCTGAAGTCATCATACCTCTCTATACTTCCCTGGTATGCCCACATTTAGAATATTGTGCCCATTTTTTTGTACACCAAGATATTAAAACACAGACATTGACTGAAAAGGTGCAAAGAAGATTAACAAAATAAAACACCTAGGCCCATATTCAGAGGTTGCGCAGGCTAAACTATGCCAGTGCAACCCAGCTGAATATAGCACAGTTGTGCTATAGCACAAACAGAGTTGCACCATGGGGCAGAAAGAGATGCCCCAGTGCAACTGTGGGAGCAGAACAGCAGAGCAACAGTGGGGGACATGGCACAGAGAACAGACCCAGAGACAGAGCCAGAGAAGCACAGTGACAAGACACAGGAGGCCTCCACTAGCAGGGCACAGCAGGGCGCATGCAGGCACCCAGACACCCCTCCCTAGAACACAACAGTGGCACATATAGCAGGCAACAGGAGGTGCCAATGACCAATGGAGGCCCACCAAGGGAGCCCCCTGTAGGCTGCTGGTGAGCCCGCCTCCCAGACCATAGCAGGCCACACCCAGGATCATGCAGCCAAGCACACACACATGCCACGCAGGCACACAGGAAGCCCACACAGTGGGCACGAAACATGCCGGGAGGCAGTTAGTGTGGCAGACCACATGGGACAGGCCACACAACACCAAGCAGGGGCCCCAACACAGTGTGCGGCCAGTACCCAACCAGTGACCATGGCCATGTGTCTCCACCATGCACACACCCACCACACACCCCTGACAGCTGCTCCATGGGCACTCCATGGGCACCCCAAGGCATAGCCACTGACCAAGGGGAAGGACACCACCACAGTGGGACACACCACAGCGCACAACAATGAACCACAGAATCACAACACGTGCCCTGACACATGCACACCACATGGACAGACACTAGGCCACTGCAGCATGGCTCCTCATGCCACCTGCAAAGCAGACACTGACACAGGCAGGTAGGTCAAAAAATATATATTGACAAAGAAAATTATGTACATTAACAAGGGGGTGGGAAAGGGTAGTGAAAGCAAGGGAACGGGGCAGGGAAGGGAAGGGGGACTGTAGGGGGATGTACAGCAGGGGAAACAGGGGAAATGCTGGGGCCAAACTAATGGCGGCCATGTCCTGCCGCCCCTTGGTGGACACGCTGCCTCCATTCCACCAGCAGCAGGTGCTGAATTTGGAAGACTCCTTCCATGGTGGTTGAGGTGATCAAGATCAACTGCCGGAGCAGTCTGCTGTACAAAGGCCTCCTAGGTATCCACTGGACACCTATAGCATGGGACAAGACAGGTGATCAGTGTAATGTCCTAAAGAACCATGCCCATCCACAGTGCACAATGGGCAGTGGGAACACACACCCCTGGAAGGACCGTACTGGCCACCCATAGGGGGGGTGGGCCAATGCCTGCCAGCAACTCGGTGCACCATGACATTGCACAGAGGTGGTCCCCACTGCACAATGGCCACCTGACTGTGCAAAGACAGTCACATGTCACAGTACACCGGCAGCACCACAGCAACAACAGTGGCAGCCGGGCACACACCCACCTCATCAACAGCTGGTACATGTGTCCAATGGATGCGCCACAGTGGCATGCACCACACACAGTGTGACACACACAGCTGCCACAGCACATGGCACAGGCGGCCATGCCTGCACCCACTTCCCTGCTGCCCCCCCATGTAAAGTGCGAAGGACCATGACAGTGCCTATCTGCCCTCTGCAGCCCTGCCGGTGCCAATCCCACTCCTCCTTGACCTGCTGTGGCCTGGTGTGCTGCTGCTACTGCTGCCTGTGCCCAGTGTCGATCCTCAGGCCCTGGGAATGAAAACAAGACAGGTACACATCAGGAATCATCCACAGCAGCTGCCCACCACTGTGCTCAGGGTGAGCCCCTGCCCAACATATCCTGCATGGCTGCATCACAACTCAAGTGGTCGCTGGCAATGTCCCCCTGCGATGCGCATAACAGTGTACCCCTCTGCAGGCATGCCAGGCAGCATAGCCAACACCACA
Organism: Neoceratodus forsteri; assembly: GCA_016271365.2. Classification (NCBI taxonomy): domain Eukaryota; kingdom Metazoa; phylum Chordata; order Ceratodontiformes; family Ceratodontidae; genus Neoceratodus; species Neoceratodus forsteri. Next base: position 234,766,615 of record CM028132.1, on the reverse strand, counting down.
GTACAGCACCAGGGCACACATGCAATATGGGCTGACTTACCTGGCTGTGGCACAGCCCCACACTGGATGCATGCCTGAAGCCTCCTCAGGTGCTCTGGATCCAGCCACATCAGGTCCCTGTACCAGTGGTGGTATTGCTCTCCCATCCTGGCCACCCTGGTCCTTTGCTGCAGTCTGGCAGCAGTCCCCTGCCAAACTGTGACTCTTGCTTGCTGCAGGGGAACCTGGCCAAATAGTTGGGGAGTGTGGAGCTGGACACAGGCCACCAGGTTAATAAGCTCCACTTGGGACCAGTATGGTGCATGACAGACACGTTCCTGCACCATTTCACACACTGTGATCTCGGGGACCAAAATGGTGGCAGGAGGCACATGTGTCCACAACATGCGCCAAATTCATGATGTGAGGGAACATGTGCAGTACCCACCCATTGCGCAGTGCCAGAGATGCGCGGAGGGGATGTGGCCAAGTGGGATCACCTGGCCAGGGGAGTAATGAGTAACCCAGGGGTCAGAGGTCTCCCATGGGTCAGGGGTCACCCACCATTGCGCAGTGTGCATGTGTGTGATAGCAGGCCTGGTGCATCATGCACTATGCCACTGCATTGCACTGTTGGTGCACGGTGCATTATTGACTCCATGATATTGTTAGGAGCATGCACACCGAAGGCCTGCACACTGTGCATGTGTGCTCATTGTGCCGTGACTTGCTCTCATGCAATCTCACTGTGCATGGTGCAAAATTGCGATATTCAGAAACCACATGCAAATTAGCTTATCAGCCAATGCGTGGTGTACTGGGTGTCATTACTTTTACGCCAAACCTCATTTGCATGTTTTGCGCCTTATAAGCACCATGGAAGAGCACAGGCCATGGACTGGTATTGCATCCTTTTGAGGTAGATCGCACATGCTGCTGCAGCTCACTGGCAGCAGACAGCACAGCAGTATGGGATGGACCAGGGAGATGCTGCCACTGACACACTGTGCTGTCCATGTCCACAGGGTGTTACATGTCAGAATGTGAGGAGGTTGAGGAGCATGGACCTGCTTGGAAGTGCAGGCCCAAGTCACTAAGGCAGAGACAGGGGCCCTGTTCAATGCATACCTGGACAGGGAGTCCAAGTTGAGTGGTGTCATTGGCACACCACAGGCCAGGACTGGAGCCTCGGAGGAGGTGGCGGCATACGTCAACCAGCATGGCAGCCACTAGAGGTCAGCACAGGAGTGTCAGAAGAAGGTGGGCACAGACAAGAGGCACATTCAAGAGAAGGTGGGGCAGCCATCCGTGCATTCCAGAATGCCTCTACAAGGGGTCCTGCGGATGCACCAACACTCACGGCATAGGAGAGGAAGAGTCGGTGGCAGCCACCATGCACCGCAGCACGGTGGAGAATGTGCCTGGTGGTGGGTTCCAGACAGGTGGCAGCCCATCACTGCATGGTAGGTATGTCAGCCATGCACAGCTGGTGGCATGGAGGGTGCGTACACAGGCATGCTGGCATGCATGCAGCTGACATGCATGTCATGTGCATGTGTGCACACCCACACACATGCTAAGCTGCAGGACACATGCAGTGGCAGTGTAGGGGGGCACATGTGTTCATTGCATCACTGACATGATTTCTTTGTCTCACAGCACCAACACACCTCCGTGTGGATGATGGTGTGCCAGCAGCAGCAGCAGCTGTGGACACTATTCCAGCCATGGAGGACCAGTCGTCCACCTCCACTGGCATCCATGGGCCCAACAGGCTGCAGCTCACCACCACAGTGCAAGCCGATGTCCTGGATCTGGGGTCATATGAGGCCATGGATATGTTCCTGCAGGATGCCAGCCTTGGTGTTCTCTGCGCAGAAACACAGATCGTGGCAGGGTCCAACACCGATGATGACATCACAGTTATATTTAACAGCATGGGCAACATTGTGGGTGAGATGCCCCTGCTGGCCACTGACACAGGCAGTACACCCAGCTCTCTGCCAGCAGCAGAACAGCTGCCCACCACCACTGCACGTGCAGTGGTGTGTGCTGCCCTGGCTGTGCCCTGTGGTGGTAGTGTTGCAGCTGCGCAGGTGCTGGGTGGCATGCAGCAGCCAGATGGGCAACAGCAGCAGGCTGTAGGTGTCACCAGGCAGCCAGACACAGGATCCACTGCCGGTGTGCCTGCTGTGCCCATTCCCCCCGCAGACCTCACTGTGCAATGTCCACCAGAGAGGAGAGTTGTGTAGTGTGGCCGCTCACCACATGAGGATCGGTGTCTCACCTGGGTGCTCCAGGACACTGACCAGCTGGCTGAGCACACCCATCTGCTGTGGGCATCCGTACAGCAACAAGCGCTGCTTGCCACTGGGGTGTGTGCACTGCATGCGGAGCAGCAGGAGAGGGGCACTGTGAAGATCCCGGTGGGAATGCAGTGCATGCAGGAGGCCATGACTATATCCTAGGATCGCAATGCCACTGCAATCATGAATGGCTTTGTGCTGCTGGCTGCCACAGGGCATTGCCGTGCACATGTCACTCCCCGCAGTGTGTTGTCTACTCCATGATCCTGGCATTGGGTGACCCCAACACAGTTGATGCTGGGCTCTGCTGTAGGTATCCCAGGCACACCCAGGCTGGCCTGTTTGGGCGCCATCACACCCCCATGTGGACATGGTTGTAGTCCCATGGTTCAACCTCTGGGGGGCTGTCACTCACCCCCCCATGGCTGAAGTGCAGCCTGTGGCTGCCAATCATCCAAGGTGCAGCCACCTCCATGGCCATGGTGGTCATGGTTCCATGCAGCAGATCTAATGTGCAGCTCACCCCACCTGTAGTCTGCAACTGCTGCCCTGTGCACACATGGGCGGTGTGTGTGTGTGTGCCTACCACTGGTGTGGCACCTGTGTGTCACACCACATGCTGCATGCTTGCCCGACTGCTGGACCATGTGGTGCGGGTGTGATGTAGGCAGTCTAGCACTGGTTGCACCTCTGCACTGGTGCAATGCATCTGAACCACGCCTCATGCCAACGCCTGGATTTTTGGGTGTGTATGTGTGTGTGTGTGTATGTGTGTGTGTGTGTGTGTTGCTGTGTGTGGTTGTGTGCCACTGACACCCCTACCCCTGCATCACACCTCTGTGTGTGCATGCCCATTGCCATGCACACCCCTACATGTGTGCTGTACCTGTTTGTGTGGCCCATGCATGTGTATCACATCACCTACCTGTGTGCACTATAGTGCTCCTGTGCAATGGTGTCCCAGTGTCATTGTGCCTGCTGTTGCAGCCAGAGATCTCTCCACCTAGGGGGTGGATGTCCACTACACTCCAGCCCATTGCCTCCATCGTCCCCACTACTGTGGCTCTCATCAGCCTTGACAGCTATCTCATGGTCAATGGCCATGTTGTACAGTATGCAGCAGGCTGGGAATAGGCCACAGGCTTTTGAAGGGCTGTACTGCAGGGCACCACCTGACTTGTCTAAGCAATGGAACTGTGCTTTCAGCATGCCAAAGACATGCTCTATGATGTTGTGCATGCTGGCATGTGCCTCATTGTAGAGCTCCTCTGCTGGGGATGATGGGCACCGCTAGGGGGGGTGAGCAGCCATGGTGTCAATGGATAAGCATTGTCTCCGGTGTGGTTAATGACATGGTTAGCCCTTTGCTAGTCAATGATGCACCCCTTGCCTGTTCCTGGCAGCCATGCCAACTTGCACACCCTGCCCTTCCCCATCCCAAGCACTGCTCTGCCCATCGCCCCTTGCCCGTGCCATACTCACCCACTATGTAGCCCGTGGTGAAGTCCCCATGCTCAAACCTGTGGCACAGCGCAGAGCTGTGCCAGATGAATGCATCATGTGCAGTCCCAGGGTGTGTGGCATAGACATTGGTAATGCACCCCGTGGTATCACTCACCACCTGGCAGTTGACACTCTGGCTCCCTTTCCTGTTTATGTACACCACACTCTCTGGGTCAGGTGGCATGTGGATGCTCACATGGGTGCAGTCAATGGCTCCAATCATGTCAGGCATATGTGCAACCCTGTGGAAGTCCTGTATGGTTGCTGTACGCTCCGCCTGTGTGCTGGGGAAATGTATGAATTCTGAAACACATGGCAACAAAGCGCTGAGGAACTGTGTGAGGAGGCAGGACATGGCTGACTGGGTTATGCCTGTGGTGTCCCCTGTTGGTCTCTGGAAGGTGTCTGTGGTGAGCAGGCACATGACGGCTGTCACCTTCAACTCCATGAATATGGCGTGTCTCTGTCTGGTGGGTGCTTGCATCTCCTCACTGCACAGCTCACAGAGCTGCCTCAGAATGGCCCTGTTCAGGTGGTCCCAGCCCACAATCTCTGTTTCACTGTAATTCTTGAAGGTAATGCGGGCATGGTACCACCTGTGTCAGGCATACCAATGACAGGCCCTTCCTCTGCCACGTTGCTGTTCCTGCTGCCCCTTCACAACCCTCATTACGGCCTCCTTAATCAAGGGCGCACTGTCCATGGCCCTTGCTGTCCAATATTCCCCTAGGGGTTTGATGCTGCTGGCTGTGTGCCACTCTGGTACACTGCCTGGCAGTGTGTGTGTGTGTGTCTCTCAGTGCCCCTCTCTTCATCTCCAATGCCACCTCTGTCCCTCTCCCTCTATGTCTGCATTGGTCTCTCTCTCTTTCTTTCTTTCTTTCTTTCTTTCTTTCTTTCTTTCTTTCTTCCTTTCTTTCTTTCTTTCTTTCTTCCTTCCTTCCTTCCTTCCTCTCTCTGTCTCACTCCCTCTCACCTGACACAAGTGCTGTCTGTGTTTGTGCCCTGCATTTATAGGAACATGTCTGCTTGAAGCAACTTCGATTTGCTCCACACTTGCGCCATGGTTTCATGCTGGAATATACCACTATGCTGGATATTCATGGGAATGCCCCCTGCACTTGTGCCTGCATTAATTATAGTTGTGCATTGGTGTAATGGATTTTGCACTGTGCAATGGCTCCCACTGAATATGGCTCCTTGGCACAAGTCTGCACTTGCTCCGGCACAACTCATTTGTGCCATGTGCAACTGCTTTGAATATCTTGGCCCTTGGTTATAATCAAAGACTAAAAAAACTAAATCTGTATTCCACACAATATAGATATATCAGGGGTGAGATGTGCCTAGTCTATAAAGTTATAAATGACCACCTTGTCTTGAAGACAATTGGACTTACCAGACACACAGGTAGCGAGTTTACTAGATCCCATACACAAAAATTAATAGGTGAACATTCACAAACAGTGAGATGGAGTAAATTCTACACCCAAAGGGTTACACTAAATGGAACACCCTGCCCAAAGATGTAATGGAAAGTGATACTCTGGATATATTAAAAACAAGATTGGATAAATATATGGGGAACAATAAATTTGCATTCCACCTGTGAGTGGGTGGTGAGTTCATTAAAGGGCCTTGCCTCACTGAACTTGTATCACACCTATGAACCTATAAACCTATAGATTGCAGGTCTGTTTTTCACATGAACAAAAAGTACCAACTTCATGATGCTAACAAAGCTATCACTGCCAGGTTATTAAGTTACTAATCCTTCATGGAGAAGACATTTAAACATGCACTACTGCTTTGCCACATTAAAAAAGTTAATTAAATAAATATGTTCACGATTCTGCTCTGTCCTAGAAAAATGCATAGTAAAAGCTGAACCCCACTGAAAATGAGAAATTGCTTCTCACATGGGCTATCCTGGGTAAATACAATATAAAAATGCGTAAACGGAGGCTCCCACTAAAAAAAAAAAAAAAAAAAGATCTTGCATTTCCACTGTAGTATCTTGGGTAAATACAGTGTAAAAACTGGATCAAACACAACCCCACTGCAAACAAGATATCACAACTCAGCTGGGCTATACTGTGCAAATACACTGTAAAACTGTAAATGCAGGACCATACAGCACAACCCTACTGAAAAGTAGATGTGGCATGTCAGCTGATCTTTCCTGGAAAAATACATTTGTGAAAGCATTCAGATCACCCATCTTGCAGCTATCTGGTATATTCTTGGTGGTCTAGTGGTCCCTCCAATAAAGGCTTCTGACCCCCTCCTGACTCACTCTCTCAAGCACCTTGTCAGCCCTGGTCACATAATGCAAACTATAGCCATAACGATAACTGTCATAGCCCTCTCCTCACCACCTCAACTGGTTTCCATCTAATGGTCTCTGAGCAATCACAAGTATTATACAAACACCTGCTTCCACTGTACTCATGATCACTCACTGACAATCAGATATTGGCAGGCCATGGTGGTGAGCAGGGGTCTGTTCAGGTCATTACCACTATTTCTGTACTTTGACTTAGTTGACCTGAGTGGGGGGGTTGTGGGAAGAAGGGTCCTGAGCAGTGGGTTGACAGAGGATCAGATGTCCTTAAGGGGGGGGTGGAGACCAATAGACCACCAGGAATATTCAAGACAGCTACAGGAAAGTCAGTTGAGGGTACAGAAACCATTACATCACCAGAAATATTCGAGACAGCTACAGGATAGGTGATCAGGGGGTGGTGGACTACTAGACTACCAGGATTATTCAAGACAGCTAAAGGACAGTCAATCAAGGGCTACAGGCAGGGCTGGCATTAGGCACATGCAAAACACACGGCCAATTGGGGCACCAGCACAGACAGGACACATGAGCCTGTGGTTCCACAGATCCATGAATGTGTCTGTATTCATTTTTTTTCCTTTTTCCCCTCTTGGACCTGAGTGAAAGTTGTCTTTTGGAAGGGGGTAAAGACTGCTGTGCATCCACTGCCCCAGGGCCAGATTAATCCATACATGCCATCAACATGCCCCTTCCTCAGCCCCGGAGTTTGCTGCTGCTGGAGGAATGGAGGAAAGTGCAGTCCCTTTGAGAACACAGAAGGCAGGTGCCATATGGCGTTAGCGAAGGGGGTGGTTGCCATGGAGATGGAGTGAATGGGAAAAAAACTAGTTTGAATGACATTGCCAGCAGCAAGTCCATAGTTTTATGGCTGGCAGGGTCTCTGAGCACAGATCAAGGTGGCAGTGATGGGGGGGTGGGTGGCTCTCCTGCTCGAGATGAAATGGCTGGGGTTCTCCTGCTCAAGATGGAATGGCTACCTGCCTGTCTCCTACTGCACGGTGTAAGGAGCACTGAAGAAGCATGGCACACATGTCCCTGTCTCATCTGCCAAGATTGGAGACAAGGTGGAAATGAAGAATGCAGCAGCACATGTTAGCATTTCATTTTTGTAACACGGAAAGGTCTTGCTTTAAAAATGTTTACCCGAGTTACTATGCATCAGAAGCCAGCTAGATGTGGTATTGACTGGCTGTTCCTAGTATTAATGGACTTGTTGGGCTGTTGAGATCTGCTCACTACAGTATATCATTTTCACACAAAACTATGGCATCTAAGAGAATACAGAAGATTTAAGGCAAATTGTGATGATGACACACTGTATACGTCACACTCTTTCTTAGAGATGAGGAAACTGTTTGGATAATGCAACCTTCCCCTCAAGCTGGCAGTCAGGAGTGGATCCAGGATTTTGGTAGAGGGGGAGATAACCGACTGCCGAAATATGAAGGTTAAAAACAGCAATGGGAATTGTAAGGGAGGAATGTGCTGAAATGCAGCTCTGCTGTTAAAATAAAAAAACTCACTCTGTTCTTGGAAAAGGAATGGATTACTGCTGTGTGGGGAAGAAAAAAATTAAAAAATTAAATGTAATGAATTTTAAAGAAAATATAGCCCTCCTTTCCATAAACATGCTCTAAATTTGATGTAAAAAGGCAAACTGTTATCAGTGTGACCTCATAACTGCTAGATTATGAATTTCAATGAAGAAGGGAAAAGGTGAACCCCTAGGAATTGAACATAGGACCTGTAGAATTCTGTGCTAGTAACTCTACTACTAATACTAGCACAGAATGCTAGAGGTCCTAGGTTCAATTCCTAGTGGTTCACCTTTTCCCTTCTTCATTGTAATTCATAATCTAAAATCTGCCAAGCAGTGGCTCTTTAAACTGCACTGAGAAGGAGTTGATTGGCTGTTGTTCTCATAACTGCTAGTGATTTTTAAATGTAATTTGTTTAGCTAGGATAGCCAAACTAAGATACAATATTTCATTTTCATTAGGGCCCTAGATATGTCCATTGTTATAGCTTAGTGAACTGAAGAACTGAGAGGTTAAGTGACTTGCTCATGGTCACACAGCAAGTAAGTAGTTCTGGTACAATTTGAACTGTGGTCTCCTTGTTCTAAAACATGTGCTCTAGATGTTATTTTCTACACAAAAGTTCAGGGCCCTGTTGGAGTTTTCCTCCATTCCAACCACTGGATAAAAGTGGATAGCAGTAGTGTTTCACCTCTAGGTCACTTGTTCAAAACTGATCCAGGTTGTGATGACAGTGCATAATGGATGGCAACTGCTTTAAATTGCACTGCTCCACTTTGCAATGGCATACTAAAAGAGGCAGAAAGAAATCAAGGGTGTATGAATTATTCCTGTGTGACACACTGTTTTTATGCATCAAGCAATAAGTAATATTGCATTTCAGGATAAATGCTAATTCATCTTTCATGTTTTGTTGATTTCTGTTTTGTCTTGGCCTTAAGAATGTTACAGGTTGTTTTATATACAAGGCACAGCTCTTGCAGGACTTCATTATACCAAATCCCTACAAGGACTTTGATGCTCATCCATACCTGAAAATGTTGAATTAGTTATAACCTGGTGGTGCTTTTTTGTCAAAACCTTTATTTTCGGTAAACACTTTGTTTCTAAGTTGTACTTTATGTTATTCATTTCTCTGACTTGACTAGTCAAGTCAATCCATGCATATTCTTCTGCTGTATTTTAGTCACTAGGCTAAAAGAGGCAGATCCTTACAGAAATAATTACATGAAATGTTATCATGCTGCACACATAAAACTACCCATGTGATAGGTGTGCTGCAAGCATGATTTAAATGCTGAAGTGGAACTGATTGCATGCATGCAGCATGCATGCAGCAAGCAAGTGTAGAAAGCATGCTTTTTTGTTAAATTGGAACAGACTGCATGCATGTGGCATGCATGCAAAAAGCAATTGATCACTGATAACGGCACATATAAAAGTTAAGTGACTTGCTCAGGATCACACCATAAACAAGCAGAGGTTGTTGAGATTCAAACCCAGGTCTTTAAGTCACCAAGTCTCCTAGTTTTCAGTTCAGTGCCTTTAACTACTAAGCTATACTGCTTGCACACATATGGCTTGCTTGTACTTCAATACAAATCTGCATACATCTGCACACATGCAGTATGTTTATAGCCACTGTTATGCTTTTTTAGTTTTTGTGCCCCCCCATCTCAGCTGCATAGTTGAACTATATCACAGATACCAGTGGAAACACATGTGGTTGTTCCCGTCCCCAATACACACACTTACTCACAAAACAACTTAATTACTTCTGTCTTGCCTGTACTCCAGCTATTTTCTCTCTACAGTTTTGAATGCTTCCATGCAAACATACTTTAAGGGGAAAACACAAAAGTAGTAATAATGTGACACCCACCAACATAGCCAGTCCTCCCCCATGCACACGCACCCACTGTAGCGGGGTGCAGCCATGCTGCTACAGACAACCCACCAAGTATAGATACAAGTTGAGAGTCTCTTGCCTGAGTACTAGGGAGCCAGAGGCAGGAGTCTTTAACAGATGATGTCCATTGGTCAGAGTGCTGTGATGTACCCCCTTGCAATGAATGGAGTTATTTTTAATACTATTTTATACATTATGATGGTGAGTTGGAGAATAGTGAAGGCCACTGTTCTACTAACAAGGCGCTTGCTATTCGAGCGGTGGAATTCATTAATCTCCAACTCTCCATCAATAATGAATAAAATAGTAATAAAGAAATACCCTCATTCATTTCAATGGTGCACACCTCTGCAGTCTCCCCTACCATGTGTCATAATGTGCCTGAGCATGGGGATATGGAGGTCAGCTTCACTGGGGTGGGGGGGCAAAAGCCTGACTATAGTGGGGCTTCAAAAGTCTGTGCATACCATATCACTCAACTGTCCCTGAATGCAAGGGACAACCCTCATTTTACCCCTGAAAACTGTTCCACTCCTTATCCATCCCTCATGGAAAACATGATGCTCACACAGAGGATAGCCTATAAATTTAGACTTTATGGCAGGGGCACCATTTCAGATTTCAGCAGGGCCTGGTTCTTGTTTGCCCTTAGGTGGCAAGCTCTAGAATGTCTGGAACATCTCAAAAAGGTAAAACATATTTGTTGTGACTAAAAACTGATATGCAAATCAGGAAAAATGCAATGTATAAGATTCATTTGTCTATATCCCAGAGCAGTGCCTCAGATTTGGGCTTACACCCACCCAGTTACCAACCAGTTTTTTTTTTCCTGGCTGAAGTTTCTTGTTGGGTTTTGCCCTCAAACTCATAAACACCTATGAACCTATGAAGTTCTGAGCCCCCCTCAAAAAAAAAATGTTGTTCCTATTTCTCTCCCTGACTCCATACCATTCATTATCCATCCCATTTGGGTCATGAAGCTGCCCAAAGGTGCAGAAACCTGAAAAACACATCAATATTTCAGTCCTTCCCCAATCCCCTCCATAAAAAAATTATTTACTTTTACTTACCTGGCCATCTGGCTGGAACCTGTGGCCTGGCCCAGTGTGCCACCAGCCCAGTGTTCAGTCCACTCCTCCTCCTCCTCCTCTATCCTTCTATCAGAAGCTGAATGTTAGAACCAACCATCCCAGGTCCCCAACATGGCCCACAACCAAGTCAACTCACAAACCAAACCCACCCAACCTGTGTTGCTTTCTTCCTGCTCAGCTGCTGCCATGGATACTGCCACACAGAACTGATCAAGGACTATGAAGGCCACCCACACCTCTGTTACTGCTGCTGCTAGGCCTAGCTTGCTGCCCCGGGGGGGTGGGCCTGTGCTGTTTTGTTTTTTGTGAGGTGAGCCTAGTAGAGTAAGCAGGTAGCCTAGTCTCGAGTCAGCTTCTAGTTCACCCTCTGCCCCTTCAGCCACCAGGGCAGGCAGAGACTCAATAAGAGTAGACCAACAAAAATATGCCACCACAACACTGCTATTGTGAGTTCAGTGCTAAGAGACTCCTCCAAGCTGTAGTGTGCAGCCTGTCTACTCTGTAGCAGGAAAGACAGTGTCACATTCACATGACTCATGCTCTTACTTGACTAGAGCTCCTCCACGTCATGTGTGATGGCACTGCCGGTAGCAGGAGGAAAGAGTGAACAACACAATACAGACACAGTCGAGTCAGGAGTACACCTGCAGCATGAGCCCACACAGGCCAGGGGGGCACTTATTGTGCAAAAGATTAAATCCAAATTTAATGCAATTATTGTCACACCATAAGAAAAACCTAGGTACAAATGGGGGGAGCAACTGCCCCCCTCTGCCTGACCTAAATGGCACCCCTGCTTTATGGTAGAAATTTATTCTCAAGTTCTAATATCAGTACAAGTAAATATAATGGTTTCTACTGTGTTCTGAGGTATTGTATCTTCATGTTTCAGGATGTGTCCTGATCATTGTGAAGGTTAGTGTCCCTCATTGTCTCTCATTTTGAGTATCCATGCCCCTCATTTCAGTGACAAAATGTGAGGTATGGTGCATGTTTCCAAGACTCTACTTGGCACAAAGAGTGCTAAGCATGGCCATAGTGTATATGTGCCATACAAAATGACAAAGGGAAAGTAAGTGAGCCAAAACAGTCATGCAGAAACACATTTGTAGCACTAAATATGAATACGGGGATTTGCATGGCTCTAAACAAAAAGGTCAAGCTTCAAAACACAGATGCCCCACTTCACACATCTGGAATGGTGGATGTTGGCTGACTATATCCTAGGCATTTAATGCAGTAAGAAAACAATACTTTACAAATTAATGGCAATTTAATGACAAAAATCAAAAGCCATTAAACAACTTGCAAAAGGATCAGAATTAAGGAGTTTACCTAATTTTAATGTGACATCAATGAAAAATGTATTTTAATGGCTGTAATTGTTAGCAGTAGTATGAGAAATAGAAACTGATGTTTTTTAAATGCGATTTGTACAAGCTTAGTTGCTGCACACATGGCAAGCATGCAACATGTGAACCTGATGTGATTGTTAGAAGATGTTCGCACCATCCTACCTGCTGCACACATGTCAAGCTTGCAGCATTCGAACCTGATTTGCTTTTTAGTCCTGGTTCACTTAGGTTCACTGTGTATGAGAACTGCATGCAAACATTACACAATTAAGCATGTGGCATGCATTCTGCATGTACACAGCACACTTATATTTTTGTAAGGGTATTCAGTCATGGTATGTAATCAACCTGTCATTTCAGAGTGAGTAGTAGTACTGTAATTATTTATTTTTTCTGAGAAGACACAAGAGCCAGGGCACAAGCCACAACATGTAAGTAGGCCAGGGTTGGGTCACTTGGCGCTGCCCATGCTCAACCTACAAATGGAATATGGCTAAGCAAATCAATTTACGATCTGTGTGCATGTGTATACATATTCAAATAATATATATTCAAATACTGACTGCTATTGCTCAGAAATCTCAGTCTCTCCATGTCTGTCTGGAGGAGACATCTGGGAACCAATCTTCTCTGCAACAGAGAGAAAGTTGCAAGTGTCTGATTCAGTCAAAAGTGACTGGGCAGCTTTTGGTGATTAGTGCAAAGAACAGAAGCTCAGCCCAGTAGAAGTGAGAAGAGAATGGCACTGGCAATAAAAACAGACACTTCAGCTACAGATGATGCAGTGGGAAAGGGCTGAGGATTCTAGATAGGGGAGCTAGGGTGCTGCTTGCTGCGCTTTAAGAGGGCTAGTGGCTATGTGCTGGAGCAGGTGACTAGGCTATGGGGAGGGTAGTTCGGGCAACATACTAGACCATGAGGACTCTGGGGAGGGGGATGGGGTGCAACTTACTGTGCATGGGGAAGGGGTAACAGGGTAAAAAATTATGTTTCAAATGTCCCCCAAAATACACCAAAATGCACAAAATTTAAAACATGTTCTGGGGGCTTAGGTGGCCCACAGAGTCCTGACTCAAACAAGCAACACAAGCAACACAAGCAGCTCACCTGAGGAGCTGAGGAAGCTGAATCTCCAGCCTGATAACTTTCGAGCAGCCCCCCCCCAAGCTAGGCACTCAGGACAAACAAGCAACACAAGCAACACAAGCAACACAAGCAGCTCACCTGAGGAGCTGAGGAAGCCGAATCTCCCGCCTGATAACTTTCGAGGCAGCCCCCCCCAAAGCTAGGCACTCAGGACAAACAAGCAACACAAGCAGCTCACCTGAGGAGCCGAGGAAGCCGAATCTCCAGCCTGATAACTTTCGAGGCAGCCCACCCCCACAAGCTAGGCACTCGGGACAAACAAGCAACACAAGCAACACAAGCAGCTCACCTGAGGAGCTGAGGAAGCCGAATCTCCAGCCTGATAACTTTCGAGGTAAAGACAGCCTCTTCTCTTCATCTGGACGCCTGCAGGAGGGTGCTACCTGATGAACACTTATATTTTATGAACTTTTTCCCTGTTCACCACTGGGTGGGCTTGTTATTTGCTTCTCTTTGTGCTACTAATGCTGAAGTGCAAAGCTAGGGACTCACTGGGTGCCCTAGAGTTGCCTTGCTGATTATACCTTAAAGCCAGATATACCAAGCAGCTAATATAGAGCTGACTTGTTTAATATTGTGGTATTGAATCTAATTGCTGATTATACCTTAAAGCACGATATGCTAAGTAGCTAATATATAGCAGACTTGTTTAATATGGTGGTATTGGATCTAATTGCTGATTATACCTTAAAGCCAGATATACTAAGCAGCTAATATAGAGCAGACATGTTGAATACTGTGGTATTGGATCTAATTGTGCTTGTAACTGAAGGTATTAGGATAGTTGGGTCCTAGTGTGACCTCATTTTGTAATAGCCCTGTTTGCTTAGAGTGGAGCTCCTTTGTGAAAGTCACAACATATTCTCCCGCTGCAAAGTAATGAGAGGCTTTGTTTTCTCCACTACATAGCATAGGCAGCCCCCCCGCCCCAAGCTAGGCACTCGGGACAAACAAGCAACACAAGCAACACAATCAGCTCACCTGAGGAGCTGAGGAAGCCGAATCTCCAGCCTGATAACTTTCGAGGTAAAGAGAGCCTCTTCTCTTCGTCGGGACACCTGCAGGAGGGTGCTACTTGATGAACACTTATATTTTATGAACTTTGTTCCCTGTTCACCACTGGGTGGGCTTGTTATTTGCTTCTCTTTGTGCTACTAATGCTGAAGTGTAAAGCTAGGGACTCACTGGGTGCCCTAGAGTTGCCTTGCTGATTATACCTTAAAGCCAGATATACCAAGCAGCTAATATAGAGCTGACTTGTTTAATATTGTGGTATTGGTTCTACTTTCTGATTATACCATGAAGCCAGATATACTAAGCAGCTAATATATAGCAGACATGTTTAATATGGTGGTATTGGATCTAATTGCTGATAATACCTTAAAGCCAGATATACTAAGCAGCTAATATAGAGCACACTTGTTGAATACTGTGGTATTGGTTCTAATTGTGCTTGTAACTGAAGGTATTAGGATAGCTGGGTCCTAGTGTGACCTCATTTTGGAATAGCCCTGTTTGCTTAGATTGGAGCTCCTTTGTGAAAGTCACAACATATTCTCCCGCTGCATAGTAATGAGAGGCTTTGTTTTCTCCACTACATAGGCAGCCCCCCCCCCAAGCTAGGCACTCGGGACAAACAAGCAACACAAGCAACACAAGCAGCTCACCTGAGGAGCTGAGGAAGCTGAATCTCCAGCCTGATAACTTTCGAGGCAACCCCCACCCTAAGCTAGGCACTCAGGACAAACAAGCTACACAAGCAACACAAGCAGCTCACCTGAGGAGCTGAGGAAGCTGAATCTCCAGCCTGATAACTTTCGAGGTAAAGAGAGCCTCTTCTCTTCATCGGGACACCTGCAGGAGGGTGCTACTTGATGAACACTTATATTTTATGAACTTTGTTCCCTGTCCACCACTGGGTGGGCTTGTTATTTGCTTCTCTTTGTGCTACTAATGCTGAAGTGTAAAGCTAGGGACTCACTGGGTGCCCTAGAGTTGCCTTGCTGATTATACCTTAAAGCCAGATATACCAAGCAGCTAATATAGAGCTGACTTGTTTAATATTGTGGTATTGGTTCTAATTTCTGATTATACCATGAAGCCAGATATACTAAGCAGCTAATATACAGCAGACTTGTTTAATATGGTGGTATTGGATCCAA
Organism: Neoceratodus forsteri; assembly: GCA_016271365.2. Classification (NCBI taxonomy): domain Eukaryota; kingdom Metazoa; phylum Chordata; order Ceratodontiformes; family Ceratodontidae; genus Neoceratodus; species Neoceratodus forsteri. Next base: position 234,751,279 of record CM028132.1, on the reverse strand, counting down.
TTGCTGATTATACCTTAAAGCCAGATATACTAAGCAGCTAATATAGAGCACACTTGTTGAATACTGTGGTATTGGATCTAACTGTGCTTGTAACTGAAGGTATTAGGATAGCTGGGTCCTAGTGTGACCTCATTTTCGAATAGCCCTGTATGCTTAGAGTGGAGCTCCTTTGTGAAAGTCACAACATATTCTCCCGCTGCATAGTAATGAGAGGCTTTGTTTTCTCCACTACATAGGCAGCCCCCCCCCCCAAGCTAGGCACTCGGGAAAAACAAGCAACACAAGCAGCTCACTTGAGGAGCTGAGGAAGCCGAATCTCCAGCCTGATAACTTTTGAGGTAAAGAGAGCCTCTTCTCTTCATCTGGAAGCCTGCAGGAGGGTGCTACCTGATGAACACTTATATTTTATGAACTTTTTTCCCTGTTCACCACTGGATGGGCTTGTTATTTGCTTCTCTTTGTGCTACTAATGCTGAAGTGTAAAGCTAGGGACTCACTGAGTGCCCTAGAGTTGCCTTGCTGATTATACCTTAAAGCCAGATATACTAAGCAGCTAATATAGAGCAGACTTGTTTAATATGGTGGTATTAGATCTAATTGCGGATTATACCTTAAAGCCAGATATACCAAGCAGCTAATATAGAGCAGACTTGTTGAATACTGTGGTATTGGATCTAATTGTGCTTGTAATTGAAGGTATTAGGATACCTGGGTCTTAGTGTGACCTCATTTTGGAATAGCCCTGTTTGCTTAGAGTGGAGCTCGTTTGTGAAAGTCACAACATATTCTCCTGCTGCATAGTAATGAGAGGCTTTGTTTTCTCCACTACATAGGCAGCCCCCAACCCCCCAAGCTAGGCACTCGGGACAAACAAGCAACACAAGCAACACAAGCAGCTCACCTGAGGAGCTGAGGAAGCTGAATCTCCAGCATGATAACTTTTGAGGCAGCCCCCCACCAAAAACTAGGCACTCGGGACAAACAAGCAACACAGGCAACACAAGCAGCTCACCTGAGGAGCTGAGGAAGCCGAATCTCCAGCCTGATAACTTTTGAGGTAAAGAGAGCCTCTTCTCTTCATTTGGACGCTTGCAGGAGGGTGCTACCTGATGAACACATATATTTTATGAACTTTGTTCCCTGTTCACCACTGGGTGGGCTTGTTATTTGCTTCTCTTTGTGCTACTAATGCTGAAGTGTAAAGCTAGGGACTCACTGGGTGCCCTAGAGTTGCCTTGCTGATTATGCCTTAAAGCCAGATATACCAAGCAGCTAATATAGAGCTGACTTGTTTAATATTGTGGTATTGGATCTAATTGCTGATTATACCTTAAAGCCAGATATACTAAGCAGCTAATATAGAGCAGACTTGTTTAATATGGTGGTATTGGATCTAATTGCGGATTATACCTTAAAGCCAGATATACTAAGCAGCTAATATAGAGCAGACTTGTTGAATACTGTGGTATTGGATCTAATTGTGCATGTAACTGAAGGTATTAGGATACCTGGGTCTTAGTGTGACCTCATTTTGGAATAGCCCTGTTTGCTTAGAGTGGAGCTCCTTTGTGAAAGTCACAACATATTCTCCCGCTGCATAGTAATGAGAGGCTTTGTTTTCTCCACTACATAGACAGCCGCCCCCCCCAAGCTAGGCACTCGGGACAAACAAGCAACACAAGCAGCTCACCTGAGGAGCTGAGGAAGCCGAATCTCCAGCCTGATAACTTTCGAGGTAAAGAGAGCCTCTTCTCTTCGTCTGGACGCTTGCAGGAGGGTGCTACCTGATGAACACATATATTTTATGAACTTTGTTCCCTGTTCACCACTGGGTGGGCTTGTTATTTGCTTCTTTTTGTGCTACTAATGCTGCAGTGTAAAGCTAGGGACTCACTGGGTGCCCTAGAGTTGCCTTGCTGATTATACCTTAAAGCCAGATATACCAAGCAGCTAATATAGAGCTGACTTGTTTAATATTGTGGTATTGGATCTAATTGCTGATTATACCTTAAAGCCAGATATACTAAGCAGCTAATATAGAGCAGACTTGTTTAATATGGTGGTATTGGATCTAATTAGGATTATACCTTAAAGCCAGATATACTAAGCAGCTAATATAGAGCAGACTTGTTGAATACTGTGGTATTGATCTAATTGTGCATGTAACTGAAGGTATTAGGATACCTGGGTCTTAGTGTGACCTCATTTTGGAATAGCCCTGTTTGCTTAGAGTGGAGCTCCTTTGTGAAAGTCACAACATATTCTCCCGCTGCATAGTAATGAGAGGCTTTGTTTTCTCCTCTACATAGACAGCCTCCCCCCCCAAGCTAGGCACTTGGGACAAATAAGCAACACAAGCAGCTCACCTGAGGAGCTGAGGAAGCCGAATCTCCAGCCTGATATCTTTTGAGGTAAAGAGAGCCTCTTCTCTTTGTCTGGATGCCTTCAGGAGGGTGCTAGCCCGATGACGCTTCACACTGTCTGCCCCGCCTACCCCAACCACCCAGGGGCGGCTGTCAATTTAAGGATCCACCCCATGACATCACATCCGGTGACATCATGTCTTCACGTCCTGTTGCCCAGAACCTATCTCCCAACTTTCCCATTTGCAGGTTATACCTGCTGGCCACTAGAGAGACCTATGCTCCCTCGCTGCTTCCTACTCCTACCTGTACAGTACTACTTCCCTTGGAACTTGCTCACCACAATGTATTGGCCCTGCCTCACGATCTGCCTGTGCCTATCCCCACTAGCAGTGCACTTGCCCACTTACCCATCTGCTACTCCGCACTGTGCCCTGGCACCCCTCCCTCCCCTTGCTCCTGTACCTGCTCTCCTGCCTCTTGGGACCTCTGTGTGTCTCGGTCCTCCCTACCCTCCCCATAGCTTCCTCCTCACCTCAGGCACATCTGGGTGTCTTCTTATTCTTGCCTTCCCTTCCTGTACCACCCTGCCCACCCCCTGTTCCCTTAGCCTCCCTTCCCCCCCTCATGTCAATCGTAGAAAAACCTCTCACCATCTCCCAGCCAGGGTGTTAGTCATGCTAGTACTCCTGTCAGGGAACATTCATCCAAACCCTGGCCCAGTTCCCAGGAGCTCCCCGACTAGCACCACAGGTCTATGCATGGTCTCCATGGATATCTGTAGCCTCCTAAAAAAGTTTGACTCGCTACAATGCCTGGTCACATCAATTAACCCTGATGTCATTGCTCTGGTTGAGACTTGGCTGTCAAAATCCTCCCCTGACTCCCTAGTCTCCCTTCCTGGTTTCACCTTCTTCCGGTCTGACCGTGTTGGGAGACAGGGCGGCGGCTGCGCTATTTATGTCAAGGAATCTCTCCCATACTAGCCCTGCCAGCTCCCATCCTTGACTCCAGGGCCCAGGCGCTTATGCTGAAACTAACCCCTGACCCTTTAAAGGGACTCCTTTATCTGACTACTGCATACGTGCCCCCCAGGGACCAAATGCAGGCCATTGCCTCTCTTACAGAATACCTTTACTCACTACCTGCTTCCGCTGATCAAATTCTGGTGGGTGACTTAAATGTCAACTGGCTCAGCCCCTCCTCCTCCTTTACCCAAGACTCCTTTTCTGCAATAGACCTAACGCAACTAGTTACCCACCCTACCAGGACTAACCCCAAGAGAGGCTCCAGTACCCTGCTTGATGTGGTACTCACCAACCGCCCTAATCGGATCCCCAATGTACAAGTCCTCCCAGACTCTCTCAATGATCATTCCCCCATTCTATTCCACTGGTCATCCTCAGTCCCCAAACCCATAGCACAGTCCACATGCCAGCGGCATCTAATACCTGGTGGACTGATAAAACTTAAGGAACTTCTGTCCCAAATTGACTGGTCTCCTATACAGGCAACTCCTGACATTGACACAGCTCTCTCCTTCTTTACCCGAACTTTTAATAATGCCTGTGATATCTTTGCCCCAATGTTGACCTGCAGTTCTAAAAGGCAGAATGCCCCCTGGGTAACCCCAGCTTTGATCCACCAACTCAAACATAGGGACAACCTATGGCACCGTGCCATTGAGACTGGCCGGCCCAGTGACAGGCAGTTATATGCTGCCACCCGAAACAAGTGCACTCGGGCCATCAGAAAGGCCAAGTCTGAGCACTATCGGTCCTCACTCACTGCCTCATGGGGGAACCCCAGAACCTTCTGAGATAACATTAAACAGTTAAATGGGAGTGCACACTCCCCACCCACCCAGATCAACATTAATGATGTGATCTCCTCAGACCCAGCCCTCATAGCCAACCACCTCAACACCTCATTCACTGACCTTACCCTATCCTCCCTACAAATTTTTTGACCCTCCTCCCCAGCACCTGTCAGAATCTTTCTCGCCTTATTTTCTCCTTCACGTGTTTCTGCCCAAGAACTTAGGGCCGCACCTTGTCACTGCCCTCAAGAGTAATAGTACAGGTAGTGACACCCTGGATCCATGTATCCCACGGCTGGTCTTAGACAGTCCTTACCCCATCACGTGCCTCATCAACCACCTCTTTGCCTGGGGAAGGTTCCAACTGCCTGGAAAGTCACCACTGTCACCCCATTCTTTAAAGGTGGTGATAAGACTGTGGCTGGAAACTATCGGCCAATCTCCATTCTCTCTTCTCTCTCCAAGGCCTTGGAAAAAGTGGTGGCCTCTCAAATCTCTGACTACCTCTCCACCTACAATGTCCTATGTCCTGAGTAGCATGGCTTCTGAGTGGGCCATAGTACCAACACAGCCCTCCTAGAGTTCTCCAACTTTCTCCACTCCTCCTTAGACACTGGTTCTCTGGCTGGTGCGGTCTTCATTGACCTCTCTAAAGCTTTTGACACTGCCTCCCACCCCCTTCTTCTTGATGCCCTTAGTCTCTCTGGTTTTGCTGCTGGGCCTATCTCCTGGTGCACCAGTTATCTGTCTGACTGCTCACAGTGTGTAAAAATTAATGGGACCTACTCAGACATCTTTCCCATCTTTTCTGGGGTTCCCCAGGGCTCCATTCAGGGCCCCTTACTATTCTCCCTTTACCTTAACACCCTTCCATGCTCTTGCTCGGGGAACATTCTATTGTAGCTGATGATGCAGTCATCTTTGCCTCAAGTCGTAACCCTATTGCCCTCCAGGACTCACTGCAGAAGTCCTTCGCTGAAGCCGAGGGCTGGTTCAAGGAACATAGACTGGTGATAAATCTTAAAAAACCAAAAACCATGTTCTTCTCTCATCCTCAAAACAAGTCCTGCAACTTCAAACTCCTCATTCACTCTGGGTCCTCTTTCCCACTCGAACAAGTTTGCTCCTATAAATACCTAGGGATCCATTTTGACCCCTCCCTCACCTTCCATGGACACATCGCTGCCCTAGCCACTGCCACTAATATCCGATTGGGCATCTTACATCAGTATAAACACTGCCTCCCCCCTGAGGCTCTTCGACTCGCAGTCACCTCCTCTCTCCTGTCCCTAGTGGACTATGGACTGCCAGTGTATGGTGCTGCAGATCAGACTGCACTCCATAAAATTCACACTACTCTGAATAAGGCCTGCAGGTTAATTACTGGGGCACCTAGGCTAACACGCACCTGTCGACTGTACGCTAAAGCGCTGGTACTTGATCTTGATGAGCACCTCAAATATCTGACCTGTACCCTTACAAAAAAGACCCTCCTTGGGCTATCCCCGCCAGGATTGACCACCACCATATGCCGCTCTGTCCCACTAATTCATACTCGGACCTCTGGAAAAACCTCACTTGCTATCCCTAGATCTAGGACCTCTTACGGCCAAAGAGCCTTCAGCTTTAGGGCCCCCTCCTGGTTCAACACACTGCCCCCTCCATCTCCGAAGCTCCAACTATATAGTGCTTCAAAACTTCCTTACGTAACCACCTTATTAACACCTGAAGCTGTAATTGCCACTAGTCAAAGCCGTACTCAATACTTATGACAAAGCTTACTACTAAGCTGCTAAGGACACCATAACTCTGGTTTTGTTTGCATCAATCCTACCTGTACCAGCTTGTTTGTATCTATGTCTTAAGTTACTGTTATACTGTGTTGTACTGTTATACTGTGTATTTTCATTTGTCTTACTGTGACAAGGTACCTTTGTAAATGAGCCTATGGCTCAAAGGTTTTCCAAACTGCTGTTTAAATAAATAAATAAATAAATAAAATATAGTTTACATTATTGATTCTTTTATAACCCCCCCACATCACTATTGGGTGTACCACAGGTTTGTTCACTTGGGGTGCCATCAAACCTAACACCAGCCCTGGATAGAGGAACCAATACACCACCAGGAATATTTGAGACAGGTACAGGACAGGTGAATAGGAGGGTGGCGTGACCACTAGACCACAAGGAATATGTCAGACAGCTACAGAATATGGGGGGGCATGCACACATGTTAGCAGGCCCATAATGGACACTCAAATGGGCCATAGTGCCTTCCATGCCCTAAGGGGCTATTAGCATGTTAGGGCTAAATATGGCCCTGCCACTCTCCCATTTGATTTGCACTACCTTCATTGCCTTCCAGTCAGCCATATTCAGTCTGGGCCTCTGTCAGCATAATGAACAGTCACTATGCACTGTACCAACATGGCCCCATATCTAGACAGTTTGTATGCTCCAGTTGCAGTTAGCTAATTGCCTGAATATTGCCCCCCAGGCAGGCTGTGCACAAACTACCACAGACAGCACATGGCCAGCTCTGAATATGGGGGTCTATACTCCTTATCTCAGTGGAACCCAAAGTCCTTGAAACAGTGGTTCATAGGGGTAAGAAAGGCCTGCCTATAGCCTCAAGCTACGGTTGTTCTAACTTGTAACAGCATGAAAGCAAACTTGTTTGGTACTGACTTATGCTTGTTTGTTTGGTCAGCAAAACCTACATAGCATTACCACATCAGCCCAATGCTTCATTTAATGCAAACAGAAAAATATCACACAAGTAGCTATGTAGGAGATAATATGACAAGTCAAAACAGAGCAGTGCATTCAATCCCAGGGTTCATGTTATCATAAGTGCATAATTAGGCAGCACCATAGGACAGGTATCAGTAAAGTGTAATCCCAGTTTAATGTCATAATTACTTTATCTTACTGTTTACATGTTGATGATAGTACCAAATAGAGGACACTCTAGATAAAAGAAAACCAAACTGAAGCCTCAGCACCCCCCGTCCCTCACCCACCAACACCTTTGGAGCTTACAGTACCTTGCAAGTCAGATGGAAGTTAACCATCAGACACAGGCACCAATAAAACTGTCACTTTGTAATCAGTCAAGCAGTATTTACAAATAAACTCCTCACAGATGCAAATAAAGTGTTACCACCCACATTTTTTCCACAAGATTGTCAATACAAAAACTGAACAGAGGGTTACATGATTTTTATTTACCTTAGATGGGAAAGTAACTTTAAATTAGCAAACAAACAGATTTACTGAAAAAAAGAGACTGCCTGTTTTACTTAATTGCAGAATCATCACAACCTCTGTCTGCCTGTGCCAGCCCAGTGACCCACTGCCACAAACTGAAACCTACTCTCCAATCATCTTGTGCAACAATAAAGTGTGTGAAGCAATTCAGCAGAGAAACTATAAAACAAATATCCTTTACACCTCTACTTCAAAGACTGTTCAGTTGCTGATTTAAGACTACTGCCTGTAGAACTGCATAAAAATACACCCTTTCCAACAGAGCATTGTTTAGATAAAAATATGTGTAAAAATAGGGTTTAGATATCCTTTTAGACTAAAACAAGCTTGAACCCCGGCTTCTGAAAGTAGCTGCCACTATCATTGCCTCCCCCTTAATCAAAGTCTTTATCTTGTCATTATGCCATGGCACCTTTCCTGATATCTGAAAAATTGCCAAAATAACATCAATTCCGAAAAAAGGTGATCCTAAAGAAATTGCCAATTATCGACCCATTGCCATTCTTTCAGTATTCGGCAAAATCATGGAAAAATTAGTGGCCACTCAAAAAATAGCTTATCTTCAGAAATTGAACCTCCTCTCTGGCACCCAGCATGGCTTCTGTAAAGGCCACAGCACCTCCACTGCCCTCCTAAAACTAATTAATGACATCTATGCTGCCATGGATGCTGGCCTCTTGACGGGTGTGGTTCTCATTAACCTGACCAAGTCTTTTGACCTGGTCAACCATAGCCTTCTCCTATCAAAACTTCAATCCCTCAGTTTCTCTGCCGAAGTAGTGGCATGGATTAAGAGCTGCCTCTTAAACAGGAAACAAGCAGTAGTTTTCAATTTTGCCATGTCGGATCTCTCCTCTATTCAAGTTGGTGTTCCTCAGGGCTTGATACTGGGCCCACTGCTTTTTATGGTCTTCATCAATGACCTCCCGCTGCTTGCACCAACCTGCTCACCTCTTCTCTATGTGGATGACCTTGTCCTCTACTATAGTGCCAAACATATCTCAGATATAAACCACTCTCTTAGCTCTAACTTCCTAAGTATACAAACCTGGCTGACAGAGAACAAACTGGTGCTTAATGTCAGCAAAACTCACTCTATGTTCTTTGGCTCTTCTGTCAGACTTAAAGGAAAACAAAACTCCCTCTCTATCTCGTGTGCAGATGGCTCCCCACTTGCAACTTCCAGATCCTTTAAATACCTGGGGATTCTCCTTGATGAATCCCTGGATTTTGATCAACATATTACTACCACCTGTAAATCCGTCAACTCGAAAAATGGAGGGACCTACCAAACTGGCTTTGCCCTCACCCCATCTGCCAGACTTGCTGTTGCACAAGGCCTTCTACTCCCAGCCCTGGCCTATGGCGTGGTCACCTACCTAGGTGCCACTAAGTCCTGCCTCCACAAATGGGACACCACCTATAACAACATCTGTTGCTACACCTCTGCATCACCTAGATTTAAACACCACTGCCAGCTCTATGCTGACTTAAACTGGCCCTCTCCCACTGCCCATTGATTTCAGTCCAATGGCTCCCTAATTGACGGAATGGTTAGATTAGGTCTCTCTCAATCCCTTGCATCCATGCTTCACTCCCAGTCCCCCTCTTATGCGCTCCGTTCTACAGACCTAGTCCCTTTCTATATCCCCAGATGCAAAACCTCTATGGGCACACAAGCTTTCTCCCACTCAGCTCCGAAGTTCTGGAACTCCGTACTTCAAGCTAACCACCTAGCTCCCACCCATGCCTGTTTCAGGAAACTCTACTGAGATCAGCTACATGCTTCTAACACCTGTTCTTGCTTCCGCCCGACATATATCCCTCTTTTCTTCTCCTCACTATCCCACATCTACTCCCCTCCAATCTACTTTATCACCTCTCTTTTGACCTTCCCCTTGCACACTCTCCACCACCCTCACCCCTTTCTCCCCCCCGCCTCTATCACATCCTACTCTCCCTTCTCTCTAAAGCTTAACTACCACAAAGGCACTTATTGCATATTGTATATATTTTGTCTATCTCATCCACTTTTTTCTCTTTTTTACTCAGTATTTCAGTTGTTTTGCACTTGTTCATATCATATTACCTTGTCTAATGTTATACTGCTTGTACCCTGACCTTGTTCTAAACTGTATTTTCACTCAACCTCTTATGTCGACTGTTCTGACCTCCTCCCACTGTATTACCTATTTCATGTGCTGAATCACATGGTGTGCTTATGTATTGTCTACCTGTATTCTCCCAAGTCATGCCTAAAAATAGGCATTCCCATGCCTAGTGCACCCACCCGGTTACCAAAAGCAAATATATAAATAAATAAAAATAAAGCAAGCTGTCTGTGATGTTTACACTGAGCGTATCCACTGATTGTAATTTGAGCTGCAATGAGAATGCTACATGTAGGGAAGGAGTTCTCCCCCCTAGCCTAGTGATTTCAGGTAGTGGAAGGATCATGGTTCTTGTCCAGTATGTGCTTCAGTGGGAGTCTGAAGTGCCCTTTTTCCCAAGTAACAGCAAGACATCTGCAGGGCTCCACCCACTGCAGCCATGAAAATGGGCTAGTTGCTTGAGTGCATCACTTTCCTCCTTTACTGAAATTTGAAACCATTCTGTTTGCATTCTTTTTCTGTATACATTATGGGTTCCTTTTTTGTTTTGCTTCAAAACAAAGGGGATAGTCACAATCTACAAATATTCTGGGTTTCTCTCACATATAATCATCACCTCATATCAGGCCTCTTGTAACATGTTTTCCTTTCCATTTTGCTGAGAAAAATGCATAACTAAGTATCAAGGTAGATATGTGAAAGACATACAACAGGTTTCAAAGATAGTACCATATGGGCTCTTTCTGTTGTCAATAGAGGAGTCAAATCTAGAAGAGAGTGTGCATATGTGTACATGCAATTGTGTGCCTATGCAAATTCAAGTGTGTGCCTATGTGTATTTGAGTGTGTGCATATGTGTGCATAAGCTTGTGCCTCTGTGCTATGGACTCTTCAAGATCAGTGAGTATGGTAACCGCATTACTCTCTTAAGAACCAAAGAAGCACACATTCATTCTGTAAGATTATCTTTCCAAATTGTAGTACTTTGTGTCTGTATACATTTGCTTTCTTTACATTTCTATGTGTTTTTCCTCTATGACCACCTACGACATAGGAAAGCAACTATGCAAACATTGAAGAATAAGGGGAAAAGCTAAGACTTGCACTTGAATTTTGGGTCATAAGTAGTGGTTGTAAATAGTGGTGTGCAGAATTTTCAAATTACAGCAGAAAGGAATTTTGTGAAATTTTGTGAAATTCCACCAAAAGTCTGACAAATTTCACTGGAAGTGAAACAGTAGAATTCTGCAGTGGAATGATGCAGAACAAGTTTTCTGCTACTTTTCCACAGAATTATGTTCTGTGGATCTCAATAAATTCCTTGCAAATGGTCTGCAATGATTTTCCATGGGAAAATGTTGTTCTGCGGAATATAATTCTGTGGATCACAGCAGGCAGAATTCCACAGAATCAACAGTGATGTTCCAATGGAATAATCATGCCATGCTTATTTCACCAGTGGAATTCCATATTCTGCACAGAACTAGTTGTAAATGAAATAAGAAAGAAATAGGAGGACTTTGGAACTTAGCGTGATGATGCAACATCCAAAACCAGAATAGAACTGTTAGCATTAACATATAGCATCGAATGTGCAACTGCTGCTGACATTGAAAAAAAAAAAACACACAAATTATGTAGCCATTTTGTAGTGCTGTGTGGAATGTGGAATTCTACTGGCAGAACTGGGACAGGATGGCCTTTTCGCTGGTAGAATCCTGGTGGAATTTCACTGGTGGTTTTGTAGAATTCTGCCTGCTGTGAACCATGGAATTATATTCCATAGACAATATTTTTCTGCAGAAAATCATTCTGCAACCATTTCTGTGGAAAATATTGAGATTCATTTAATTTATGACATGCAGCCAAAAACCCATTCGGGATTATTCCACTTCTGATGAAATTCAATGGAATTTTGTAGAATTCAGTGAAATGCCATTCCACTGGAATTTGAAAATTCTACACACCACTACAATTTAGATTTTGAAACTGAAGATTGCTTAGATGATGCAGCAACAGCATCATGTTAATGGGGAATAGAACATGCAGATCAGCATTGCAGTAAAGAAGCATAATTAAAGTTCTGATAAGTTCTGATGAGGCCTGACAAATGCCCACAGCTGCACCACTCTTTCTGTGTCCATTCCAAGCCTCAGCTACACCCTGCCCCCCAGTACCCACTTTCCTAAATGTAATGTATTTCAGCTGCTTAAAAATGTCTGTACACCATTTCTCCATTGTTACTCAACTCTATGTAATGTTTATATTGTACCTCAATTGACGTGGAACCTTTGTAAGAGAGCCTTGGCTCAAAGGTACTTGTAATCCTAGACTCTATATAAATAAATAACATAGCACTATGGAATCCTTTTTATTGTGTGACCATGATGGTGAACACTGATTGCACTGATAGCCTCTGGTCTGAGGGGGATGGTGGATTAAGAATGCCACAATTAATGTACTTGGTTTTACTTACTGACAACTCTATGTCAGTCAGTGATGTGATATTGACATGTAAATGGAACACTGTGTTCATAGAAGTTGGTTTAGTGGTGTAATTTTAGAAGCTTTTTTTTTTTAGTATGCTTTTAATATGCTGGACCTGACTTAGGCTCAGACCCTGCCCCCAGCCTGGCACCCACCACCCCCGGGACTTACCTTGAGTGGTATTCCACCCTGGCTTGACCACCAGGGTGGTGCCACCAAGTCGGTGCATTCCTGACAGAGTCAAAGACTGGTTCCTGGCAAATAGCTCTACTGGTGTTCCTCCCTTGCTTGCCTCCCTGGGTGGGGCCATGGGGCCTTGCCATTCCCAATGGCTTTAAAGCTCAGTTCTCAGCTGAGTGCCTCTGGGCAATGGTGCAGGGCTCACAAGGTGGGGCATCATTCTGCGGGTTGGCATTTTCCAGAGTTGTTTCTCTGGGGAGGCATGGCATACAATGACATAATGGTGCATATCTGCCAACCTCTGGCATGCCTACCAACAATGTGAGCTCAAGTGCTGCTTCCCCAGTCTCTGCTGAGGTCAGACATGCTTTGGATGCTTCCCCACCCACCCACCCCAGAGGAGGAGATCATTCTGTGGGATGCTTAATCCTCCTTCTCCTGGTCATCCCTCTGACTCTCTGGGTTCATTCCCAAAACTGGGGTGTTGGCATCGCTAGAAGAAACACTACCACTGCACAAGCAGTCCAGCATACTTTTAGAACTTTTATATTACTATAACATCTTTTCTGGATGAATAGTGGCTAAATGTCAAATATAATACATGGAACACAAATATATTGGCTTGCATTACTGCCACACCATGAAGAAATATGTTGCTCACTGCAGTGTCTTTAAAGTGTATATGGAACACCAAGTTACTGAATGATGGTTTGATGGTGTTGTTTAGTTGGTTATAAAAATATTCTTTACAAATCCACCTTTCCTGGCCAAATCCAAGCACCAAATAATGGAATACCAAGATTACCTTGGACCTGAATATTGACTATTAGTCAAATATTCAGGAAAAGGGATTCACACACCCCTACTTTTAACACAGACTGCATTGCATTACCAACTGGCACTGGTCAATGGTATCAACTGATGACATGTGCTAGCAGTAGCAGTAGGTATCTACCTTACAACCTGCCAAATGTCTTATCTCTGAGCATCAGAGTATTATATCAGGGATTTATTTTTAATTTAAGAGCAGTGGTTCAAATTGAATTCTTTCTTACCACCTTTCATGTCTATGGCCAAACTTTGGAATGAAGTGCACAGGATCATCCACCCATTTTTTTTGAAAGGTCTTATGATGAAAGGCTGAAGATCCAAAGTACAGTTTCAGTTTATATTATATGATATTGATGCTTATTCATGGTGTTCCCTATTCTTAGATCCTGAGAAAAAAGTTTCTTCTCAGCCAACCCAAGGTGAGGAATTCGAGAATTACATCTTGATTATGATTGAATTCTGAAGTAGTCATCAATGCAGAGCACCTGTGTGCAGTTCTGGAGACCCCATCTCTGCAAAGACATAGACAGAGTGGAGGCTGTCCAGAGGAGGGCAACCAAAATGGTGCAGGGTCTGCACCAGAAGACATACGAAGAAAGACTAAATGAGCTTAACATGTATACCCTTGAGGAAAGAAGGGAGAGAGGGGACATGATAGAAACTTTCAAGTACCTCAAGGGAATCAGCAAAGTCCAAGAGGGTAGCATCTTTCAGAAAAAGAGATGTGCAAGAACAAGGGGGCACAATTTGAAGATAGAGGGGGGATGGCTCAGAGGTAGTGTGAGGAAGTATTTTTTCACAGAGAGGGTTGTAGATACATGGAACAGCCTCCCTGAGGAGGTCATGGAGTCAAGAACAGTGGTGGAATTCAAGAATGCATGGGACAGATATAAGGCAGTCCTAGTGGGGGGTAGGAGGAAGTAAGCTGTTGGTTAACTAGGATCTGCAGCTTATCTGTTAGTAGGAAAATGGGCAGACTAGGTGGGCCAAGCGGTCCTTATCTGCTGTCAAATTCTATGTTTCTATGTTTCTACTGTCACAAATGGCCATATTTGTAACAATATGGTGAAATCAATCATTTGTAGTGTCATACACACATAAATGTGGGGAAAGACAAAAACAAGTTAATATGTTGTTTGAACAGACATGCACTATGCTGGTAGGGCCCTGGATTCACTTGCAGCAAAACAATAGGTTCATCATCTAAAGCTGATCATGGCTAATAGTGCTTAGTCTGGTGTTTTGAATTTATTTTCATGTTCTGTCTCTTACTCTGACCTGGGATTATCTCATATCTGTACTGAATGTACTAATTCTAGATATCAAAAGCATCATTTAATAGCTTGTGGTGCATGCCAGAATGACTGAAACAACATATGCAGGAGCAAAGACAACATGGTTGGAGGCTGGCTGCCATTCAGTCTAGTGTTACCAACATGTAGCATCCACCACCACACACACCTGAAAGTTAAAAGCCCCTTAATTACCTATCACTGCTGATGATAAGAGCATGTTACTCAATGATTTTAATCATCTGTGTCAAGTCTGGACATCACAATTCATTACTGTGTCAACAGTTAGCAAAATCCACATCAGTATTTCATCACATCATAATACAGTCAAGTTCTTAACATTATTTACCATTATACAATGGCAAGAAAAGTTCCTGGACTCTGATTGGTCAATGTGTGCCTGAGACAGTGATGTTATTACACAATAACATCACTGTATTGATTTTTTGGATGATCCTGATGATTCTTATGGGACAATTTTTTTTTCAGAAACAAAAATACACTGCCTCACTAAAAATCTACTAAAAACATTTTAATTTTTATTTTTTGTTTTCTATAACATCGAGCCATTGTATAATTGCAATAAGGCACTCCAAGATGAGTGTTATCATGTAATAACGTCACTCCTGGGGTGGTGGAAGCACTCGGCTTCGCCTCATGCTTCAACCCATCCCAGGAGTGACGTTATTACACGATAACACACACCTTGTCATGCCTTATTGCTTAATCATCTGCCACATATCATCCATCAACTTGATGTTGACTGGAACTAAGCATCAACAGGATCCACTGCCCAGGTGATGAATACCTGAAATTAGAAAGACAGAAGTGAAACATGGATAGGGATTGGTGGATACACAATCAAATCCCTTCTCTCTGTAGCAATTCCCCAAAGTAAAAAAATAAATAAATAACTGCCATATATTAATTACCATTGCTGATATGAAAAAAGTTTGCTACTCAAAGATTATTATCCAGATGTGGTTTAGGCATCTGGAGGTCAGAAGACACCAGCATTATCTGTTCCATCAGTTGTTGTTGAACTCATAAGGCAAATAGAGTCATCATTGTCATCATCATTCAACCAGTTTCTACTTATCATCAGATACAGAAGCAGCTTAGAAGGCTAAAACATCTGTTCTTCATCTAGTATGTACACTGCTGCATGGAGGAACAGCCTCGCTCACCATATGTGCCTTCACTGGAGGGAGAGGATTTTACAATTATTCACATTTTCTCTGGATGATTTGAATTGATCACTATTTGGAGTACTTATCTGACACATATCAATTGATTGATTGCTTGATTGACTGATTGAGTGGTTGACTGACTGACTGACTGACTGACTGAGTGATTGATTGATTGATTGATTAATTGATTGAAAGTTGGTAACAGAAAGGCACACTGAGCCAAGGCTTGTTTCCAGTTCCAGCCTAGTGAATTGGGAGTAACAAGACAATATACACGATACACAAAGTGTGTAAACAAACAATAAAGGTAATAAAATGCAGCAATATAAATGTTTATGGTGTACAAGCTGACATCAGATCTTATGGCATGCAAAATACAGTACAAGATATACAAAATAACTGAGAATACACAGGATGTTAAAGTGCAGAAAATACAGATGTGACAGAGTTCAGACCAAATTCAATTCTATGACACTGGAGCAAGTGAGGTAAAGCTAAGGACCTTGAGATGACATGTCAGCTAAAGCCAGGGCAGGAGCAGAAGGGATCAGCAATAATTTTAAGCTGAGGCTTTAAGGAGAAGTGGGATGAGGATAGGTGGAGAGTAGATGGAAACTTTCTGCACACTGATGGAAGATGAAAGAAGAAAGTAGACTGCCCAGCTGAAGAGTTGGAATGAGGAACACAAAACTGAAGAGCATAAGAGGCAGAGGGAATGAGAAAGAGAGAGAGAGAGAGAGAGAGAGAGAGAGAGAGAGAGAGAGAGAGTAAAGGAGAGATAGACTGGTAGAGATTCAAACCATAATTTGGAAATGAGAGATGCACAGTGCATGAGGTGACAGGAGGGAAGAGAAAGAATAGAGAAGGAAGGAAAAATTACTCACCTTAGTAATTATGTTACTTCTAATGGAGTCTTGCTGTAATCTGACTATTGCAGTTAGCCCCAGTACTCAAACTGCTCCGGAGAGTTGAGGGTTAATTTCTATGCAGGGCATAGAATGCTGAGCTCATGCTCAGTTCAGACCTCTGTCTGCTGCACTTTGAAGTGCAACTATCAGATTCATATGAGCTAATACTAACTAACTATGTGGAAATTGTAAAATTTTACTAGCCAAATGGCAACCAAATACTTTGGATCCCCAAAAGACTCAAGTCAAGAAATCCAAAATCAAAAACCAGGTAGTGAACAACTTAAGACTGTTAAATTAATAATATAACCCACTCCCCCTCTCTAAAAGGAGGGAGTGCCCAAATACACCCTTGGGGTGCAACACTGCACCTGCCAGCCCACTTCCCAAAAACAGGTTCTAAGAGGGGAGACAGGGAGGGAGGTCAGAATACAGCAAGACTTCATTAAAAGAAACATAATTACTATGGTGCATAAAGTCTTGCTGTAATCTGACTATTGCAGACTACCAAGCAGTACCTCCATGGAGGAGGGAATCAAACCTACCTTGGGAATAGGCTGTGCAGTACTGCTGTACCAAACCGAGCATCACTCCTAGCCTGGATGTCCAGGGAGTAATGCTTGGTAAATGTATGGACTGTTTTCCAGGTGGCTGCTTTACATATCTCTAGCAAAGGAATATCCCTGGCCGCAGCCAGGGAAGCAGCTGTACCTCTAGTCAAATGAGCCCTCAGGCCTGTGGGAGGTATTTTGCATAGCTTCTCATAGCAGAATTGAATACAAGAGATAATCCACCTGGCAATAGTTCTATTAGTGGCAAGTTTGCCCTTCCCCACTTCCCAATTAGTGAGAAACAATTGGAGGGAGTCAAACCTGTGAGCCTTAATATGCTCAATGTAGTAACTAAGGGCTCTTTTAACATCCAAACTGTGTAAACTTCTTTCTCCTGAAGAAGAATGATCAGTGAAGAACGAAGGGAGAGACACAGATTGGTTCAGATGAAAATCTGAAACCACTTTAGGTAAAAACCTCCTATTAGTTCTAAGGACCACCTTATCTCTATGGAATGAGATAAAATCAGGCTCCACTGACAGAGCTTGCAATTCACTGATACATCTGGCAGAGGTAATAGCTACTAGGAACACAGTTTTCCAAGTCAAGTACTTAAGCTCTGCTGCAGACAAAGGCTCAAAAGGGGGTTGCATAAGCTGAGCAATGCAAACATTAAGATCCCAAGCAGGGGTAGGATCCCTAAAGGGGGGATTGGAATGAAGCAATCCCTTGAAAAGTTTACAGAATACAGGGTGAGATGACAGTGAGGAAGGCTTTCCCACTGACAGGAAAGCAGAAACAGCTGACAAATGTACTTTGGGAGTAGCTGATCTGATGCCTAGGCCATTAAGATGAACCATATAATCCAGAACTGTAGGCAATTCAGCAGTGTCTGGGGATATATGCTTCTTGAAACACCGAATGCTGAATTTTTGCCATTTGGAGTTAAAAGTTTTTCTGGTGGCAGGCTTTCCAGAGGCTTTGAGAATATCTAGAACCCATTTGGACAGATGCAAATCTGCATACTCTAACTCTTCAAGAGCCATTCCTTGAGATTGAGAGACCGAAGATTGGGGTACCAAATCCTCCCCTGAGAGGAGGTTAACAGGTTGTAATTTCTGGGAAGAGACAGGGGAAGATGAACTGCTAGGGACAGCAACAGGGGATACCAAGGCTGCCTGGCCCAGTCTGGAGCAATCAGAATCACTTTGCATTTTTGTGACCATATCTTGACCAGAACCTTGAACAGTAGAGGAAAGAGAGAGAGAAGGCATATAGAAATGTTCCTTCCCAGTTCAAAATCAGACCATCCAGAGGGACTGAGCCCAAGACTGGGGGTCTGCAACAAAACAGAGGAAGTTAGTGATTGTCTGGGACTGCAAAGAGATGTATCTCTGGAGTGTCTCACCTTGAAAAAATCATTTCAACACCAGAGGGTCCAGGGAGTATTCGTGATGGCCCTCGGAGATCCTGCTCAATGCATCTGCTAGCACATTGCCCTTCCCTGGAAGGTGGACTGCTATCAGAGAGGTCTGTAGAGAATAAGCTAGGGACCACAATTTCATGGCTTCAGTGCACAAGGCCATGGACCGAGTGCTCCCTGCTTGTTGATGTATCACATGGTGGTGGTGTTGTCTGTTCTGACCTGAACCACCTTGTTCTGCACTGACTGAGAGAAAGCTTGCAGGGCCAGAAAGACTGCACTGAGTTCCAAGAGATTGATATGAAGAAGGGATTCCTGAGGGGACCACAGTCCCTGGGCTGTGAGAGCCCCCAGCTGGGCTCCCTACCCCAATAGAGAAGTATCCATGGTTAGGACCACAGAGTGAGATTGAGTGATGAATGGGACTCCTTACCTGAGGTTGCCCTGATCCTGTCACCATTGGAGAGCCTGGATCAGAGTCTGAGTCACTGGAACTACTTTGGTTAGAGAATCTTTCTTCTGAGACCAAAAGGCCTTCAGGTGAAACTGAATGTCCCTCATCTGAAATCTGGCCCCTTGGATTACTGCTGTAGAAGCTGCTATGTGGCCCAGAAGCTGAAAGAAGTGCCTTGCTGGCCAAGAGACCAGAAGGTGGAATGAAGAAGCCAGCTGTACAATAGCCCTTGCCCTTTCCAGGGGAAGAAAGGCTCTTGCTTTGACTGTATCCAACTCTGCCCCTATGAAGGTGAGG
Source organism: Neoceratodus forsteri (assembly GCA_016271365.2). Taxonomy (NCBI): domain Eukaryota; kingdom Metazoa; phylum Chordata; order Ceratodontiformes; family Ceratodontidae; genus Neoceratodus; species Neoceratodus forsteri. The sequence goes on along the minus strand of CM028132.1, from coordinate 234,732,101 downwards.
AGCTGTACAGGCTCGAGAACTGACTTGGAAAGATTGAGAAGGAATCCTAGGGACTTGTAGGTCTGACTTGACTTGTTCTGGAGACTGATCCACAGTGAGCCAGTCGTCCAGGTATGGAAATATGGAAATATTTTTCCTTCTTAATAAGGACACTACTACTGCTAGGCATTTTTTGAATACCCTTGGAGCTGATGTCAGGCTGGGGGGCATAGCTTTGAACTGATAATGACCTGAAGGTAATTCAAACCTGAGGTACTTTCTGTGGGAGCACCTGATAAGACTGTGAAAGTAGTGATCTTTTAAGTCCAGGGAGGCTAGCCAATTTATTTATTTATTTATACATCAGTTTACAACCTTTGAGCCAGAGGCTCGTTTCCAAAGGTACCTCGTCACAAAGAGGACAATACAAAGCACAACATTTCATTACATCATTGTAGGTAACAACATTTTTTTTTTTTTTTACATCTTAGCAGGCAACAGTATGGCAGATATATACTGTAAATGACTTTGTTTACAGTAACAGTGTAACAGGTTAGGTATTGACAGGTATAACAGTTATTCAGATAAGACTGAGAGGAAAGCAAGCTTTGGTTGAGCAGACAAATTAGTCTTGAGCTGGGACTGCTAGGTTAGTAAGAACAGGTGGCTTTGGGACAGGGCAGGTGATAGATTGGGGGCAAGCCACTCTAGGAGTTTTGTCAGTTGTTGATTGAGAAGCTACTCAGAGAGTTTTGTCTGGTACAATGAGCTTGAAACACCTACGGCCGGGGACAGGCACAGCTACGCATGTTAAATAGCTGACTTCTAAGTGCAGTTTTAAAACTGGAGATTGAATGGATATCGGTGATGGAACTGGGGAGAATATTGTACCAGGTAGGGGCTCTGTAGTAGAAGGACTGTTGACCATGTGTGGTCCTGGTTCTAGGGATGGACAGGGTGGCCTTGGAGGAGCTACAAGTTTGGACTAAGGGTTGAGCTAGGTGAACAGAGGCTGTCAGACCGGGAGGGGATAGACCAAGGAGTGTTTTTTTCGTTAGGAGGCAAGTTTGATATCTGAGCCGTTCATTCAGGTTGAGCAGCTTTGCGAAGTCATATAGCTGGCAGGTATGGGTTAATCTGGTGGCTCCTGTGATTAACCTATAGGCCTTGTTCAAGGTGTGTCGAAGTTTATTGAGGGCAGTCGTATCCGCGGCACCATAGACAGGCAGGCCATAATCAACAAGGGACAGGACTGAGGAGGTGACTGCTAGTCGGGGGGCCTCGGGGGGGAGGCAGTGCTTGTAGCGATAGAGGATACCTAGCCGTGTATTTGCAATGCCCTGGCCTTAGAGAGGGAAGGATTATTTCCAGAGTCACCATTTTGAATTTTGATTTTAAAAGATGTTTCTTCAGGTATCTTAAATCTAGGATGGGTCACCACTCCCCTGTCTTTTTTGAGGTAAGGAAGTACCTGGAGTACAGACCTTTGCCCCATGCAATGTAGGAACTCTCTCTATAGCCTTTAGAGTCAGTAGAGATGACATCTCTGTCTCTAGGGCAATGGTTTTGGAGATGCTTGCAGGTATAAAAGATCTAGCCCTCAGCTTTGGAAATTTCTTGAAGCTGAGGACCAGCCCCTGGCTTACCACCTCCAGGACCCACTTGTCTGAGTAACAGACATCCAGTCCTGGACGAAGTAAGCCAGCCTTGCCTCCTACAGGAATGGGGGAGTCAACCCGGGCCGACACATCAGGATGTCTGCTTAACAGGAGCCTTAGGTTGAGGGGTGGATGCAGCCCTGCTCATCCCCCTTCTGCCTCTCCCTCTGAAGAACCCCCTCTGAGGAAAGGGAGAAGAGGCCTGTGCTTGGTAGAAAGGCCTATGAAAAGGCCTGCCCCTACACCTAGCTTGCTGCCTTTGAGGAGTTGCCTGCCTTTCCTTGGCCTGTGCACTCCCATGGGTGGTCCTATACTCATCCATCATTTTCATGTAATTCTCTGTCTGCTCCCCAAACAGAGAATTACCCACTACAGAGAAATCCATGGCCTTAGTCTGGGTGTCCTGTGGGAGGCTAGTACATCTGAGCCAAGTCATTCTCCGAAGAGTCACAGATGTAGCCATGACTCTAGATGACACATCATCGGAGTCCGCAGCAGCATGGAACTGTACCTTAGATGCCTCTCATCAGCAGCCACCCCTTCCAGCTCCAAGGCTAGCTGGGGGGAGGCCTGCTTAGCCAGTGCCAGTACAGTATCCCACCTGGACCTCTGGTACCTGGCTGCATAGGCCATATAATTAGCCTGCCTGAGTCCCAAGACAGATGCCATGTACTGTTTTTTTGCCATGGCATCCAGCTTCCTAGAGTCTTTATCTGGGGGTGTGTGAAGCCAAGGGCATATTAGCCTTATCACAGGCTGCATCCTGCACAACTCCAACATGGCTGCATTGTTGATACAAGTACTCTGTACCTGAACCTGATAAGGTGTACCTTTTGTCCATCCTTCTGTTGACAGAAGGTACAGAATTTGGAGTTTTTAAAATCTTTTGTGTCTGTTGCCCAAAAGACATATGAAGGGGAATAGACAGTCTCTTGGACTCTGAGATGTCCATCATCTCAACATAATCAGGTTCCTCTTGTTTCTCTACAGCTTCTTCCACAGGGAGCTAGAGAGTTTCTGCCACTTTCCAGTAAAACATGTAGTGGGAAGGGGACCCAGAAAGCCTAGGAGGGGAAACACCAGAAGGCCTGTCTGGGGAGATGGCCGGTTCAATGGGCTGATCCAGACCTTCCACACCATCGTCTTCATCATCATCATCATCATCCAAATCCTCTCCCCCCCCCCAAATCCAGTTCATAGAAATCTTCAGGGGCATAATCTTGAACCGGAGGAACCAACTGAACCGAGTGCCCGCCAGAAGACGCCGGATCAGACGGAACCGGGTGAAGCGATTCTACAATCCTTATCTTTATATAGCTTTGGCAATCTCTTCAGCAGTCAGAAAATGGGTCTCTGGATCCGAACCGGCTGATTTTTCTTTTCTTTTTCTTTTTGTAGGAACCAATCCCTCAGGATTGGCTCTGCTCTTGCCCGAAGAAGTATCACCCTGGTCAGAGGGCACTCCCTCAGGTTCGGTCGGAACCGAACCGGGCTGGCCATCCGGGTCAGAGAACTTCTCAGCCTCTTTATCCCTAAGCCTACCTAATCTTTTTTCCAGGGTAGACGTAGGGAAATTTTTATAGATTTGGCAGTCTGAATCGAGGTGGTCAAACCCCAGACAATAAACGCAGGTGGTGTAGGGATCAGCCTTAGTGAAGACCTCCCCCCACACTGCAGTGTTGAAACCCAGTGGGCCCAGTTTTGCTTTTGTGTTTCTCAGACATAGCCATCCTAACCACAAACTTACCCTTTTTATGGAAAACAACCAGGCAAGACACCCTTATCAGTTTCTAACTGTGTCATGGGTATTGGAAAAAACCACAAGAAAATTTGTTTTTTTTTTTAAACCAATAAGGACTGGTAACCACACTCTAAGTTTAGAAACAAAGACAGAATATAAAATTCACTAAATGGCCAGTTCAGCCGAACCAGTTGAAAAATACATTTTTACAATTTACACAAGTTTACTGTGTCTTGTTCCCTACCTAGTACTTACTATATCACAGACAGAGATCTGAACCGAAACTTGCAAAAAATAATCAGTAAAACTGAGGACTTTAACTGACTTTCGAACCGTGAGCAAAGGAGAAATCTCCAGAGCGACCATTCAGTTAGGTGGAGTAAAGAATCTGACAGTTGTGCATCAGACAGAGGTCTGAACCGAGCTCGAGCTCAACGTTCTATGCTCTGCATAGAAATTAACCTACTACTCTCCGGGGCAGTTTGAGTGTTGGGGCTAAATGCAATAGTCAGAATACAGCAAGACTTCATGTTGTTTGAAGTGTATATAGAGCAATGATGACTGTGAGGAGGAGCATGAGAAGCAAAGAGTCAGAAGGCACTGCATAAGGTGTCTAACCTGGGAAGGGAAGAGGATGGTGCAGTGCTATGGACCACAGCTGCACAGTCAAATACAGAGAGCACCATATCGGTAATAAGTTCATGGTGGACATGAGGTGAGAGGAAGTCTTTGTCGCAATACAAGACACCAGAATTGGGGTGAGCTTGCTGTGGATGGCATCAATGTGGGTGAATAGAAGTCAATCCTTCTATCCAACTACACACTGAGATACAGTACCTACAGTAGCAGGCTTCTTTCAGGTGAATGCACAATTGGATACATTGGTGACACATTCATGTCTTGTAAGAGAAGGCACATTCAAAGACTGGTGACACATTTGCTGGATTAAAGCTTCTTTCAGGAGAATACTCAATGGGAGACTGATAACTCATAAGCCGGGCTAAGGCATCAGCAGAATGGACAATCAGAGAGTGGTGGTGACAAAATCACTGCACTGTGCCTTTTTTTGTGTAGAATGCACAGAGACTGGTTACATATTCACTGGACTAAGACTTTTTTCAGGACAATGCACAATATGAGACTAGTGACACATTCATTGGATAAATATATCAATGCACAATCAAAGGCTTGTAACACATTCTCGGGACTAAGGCGTATCTGAGGGGAATGGACAGAGACTGGTGACATCTACAGAACTAAGACTTCTTTCAGTAGAATGTGAAATTTGTAGCTGGTAACACATTCAGTGGACTGAAACGTCATTCAATAGAATGCACGATCAGTGAAAAGAACCATGACAGGTCTATTACACAATGGTATTTAGTTTTAGAATAGAACCATAAAAACATAGAAACTGAGAGCAGATAAGGGCCGCTAGGCCCATCGAGTCTGCCCATTTTATTGTGATTGCTTTCACTGCAGACCTTCCTTGGTCTGCAGCACTGTCTCTTCCAGACCATTCCTTTCCCTTATGATTTGCTTGTACCTATCCCAGGCTTTTGTGAATCCCACCACTGTTTTCACCCCCACTACCTCCACTGGAAGACTGTTCCAGGCATCCACCATCCTTTCTGCAAAGAAATATTTCCTCACATCTCTGCTATACCTACCCTCTCATAGCTTCAAATTGTGACTAGAGATGGGCAAAGTTGGGAAACTCCACTCTGCGGATTAATTTGCAAATTTTCCTCAATTTGCGAAGTTAATCCATGGTGCGAAGCCAGAATTTGCCCCCCCCCAAAAAAAACCTCCATAAAATGCAGAGTTTGAACTCCGTAGGCGTGTTTGGCAATTGCACAGTGGAGTTCAAACTCTGCATTTTGCAGAGATTTTTTTCTAGTGTCTAGTCATTCCCCCACACCCCTGATTGCCACCTGATATAGAATAAAATTCCCTGGTGTCTACTGATCCCCCTTCACTGATCATGGGCACAATGCAAAATATAATTCCCTGGTGTCTCGTGCCCACCACACACTAATCACTGGCCAGATGTAATTTAAAATTGTCTGGTGTCGAGTGCCCCCTTCACTGATCACTGGCCAGATGTGCAAGAAATGTATACTTCCCTGGTATCTAGAGGACCCCCCTCACTATCCCCGATATCCTGTGATAAATAAAAAAGGTAGTCCATTTCCCCTGGTGGTGTCTAGCAGACCCCCCTCCTATCCCCGATCCTCTGTAATAAAAAATGTCAGCCCAATTCCCTGGAGTGTAGCAGACCCCCCTCCTTATCCCTGATTCCCTGTAATAAGAAAAAAGATAGTCCATTTTCCTTGGTGTCTTGTGGGCACCCCCTCCCTAGCCCTAATCCCCTGTAATAAAAAATGGTAGCCCAATTCCCTGGTGTCTAGCTGACACTCCTCCCTATCCCCTGTAAAAAAGGTATTTCATTTTCCTTGGTGTCTAGTGGACCCCCCATCTCTGATCCCCTATAATAAAAAAATGGTACCCCATTCACTGGTGTCTAGTGGACACCCCACCCCCATCCCAGAAGGTAGAGCCCCACCACCCTACTTCCCCCACCCTAACCCCAGGTGACTGCACAGCCCTTCACTCTCCACCACACCTGGCCAACTTAGCTCTCAATGAATGAGCTGGCGCTTGTACAAGCACACGTTCATTCACTGAGAGGCCAGCTCACGCTCATTCATTCAGCTCTGTGGGTGGCACATACAAGAGTGAAGGGCTGTTCTGGTCACTAGCGCGGGGTCTGGATGGGTGGCTAATGGTGTGGTGGACTCTTTGAGGTCCACCACACCATTCCCGCCCATCCCACTCAACCGCTTTCCAATGGAACAGCCCTCTGCTCTTGTCTGCACCACCCACAGAGCTGAATGAATGAGTGTGAACTGGCAATGAATGAGCATGAGAATGGGTACTCATTAATTAACAGCTCAGATGGCCAGCCATGGTGGAGAGCAGAGGGCTGTGCTGGTTGCCTGTGATCAGGGTGGTGGGGCAGTACCTGCCGGCATGGGAGGTCTGATAGACATCAGGGAATGGGGTTACCATTTTTTGTTACAGGGATCAGGAATATGGAGAGGGTCTGCTAGACACCGGGGAAAATGGACTACTTTTTTTTTTATTGAAGAGGATCAGGGATAGAGAGAGGGAATTTTATTCTATGTTGGGCCAGTGATCAGTTGGTGGGGGTGACAACTAAACACCAGTGATAGATTGGGCTGGTGATGGGGAGTGGGGTTCACCATTTCTATCTTTGCCTTGCTTTTGTGTTTTTAGGTGCAATTTGCACTTAGAACAACCCAAAAGCAAGGCAAAGTTACAAATGGTGAATTTTCAAGTTAAACAGGAAAACTTCACAAACTAACCCATGGAGGCAGATTTGGCAACTTTGCCGGAAACTTGCTAGCAAATAAAAAATTTGTTGTATTTCTAATTGTAACCTCTGGTTCTAGAGCACCCTTTCACCCAAAAGAATACCTCTCACCTGTACCTTATTCACCTCCGTGAGGTATTTAAAGGTCTTGATCATATCCCCTTCCCCTCCCCCCCTCTCCTCTCCTCTCCTCCAGGTGTATATATTGAGGTCCTTTAGCCTCTCTTCATAGGACTTTTGAAACAGACCCTGTACCATCTCAGTAACCATCCTCTGGGCCACCTCTAATCTGTCCATGTCTTTCCTGAGATGTGGTCTCCAAAACTGGACACTATACTCAAGGTGGGGTTTTACCAATGACCTATATAGGGGGAAACACCATTTCCCTCTTTGTGCCATTTATACCCCTACATGTACACCCCATCATCCTACTAGCTCTCCTGATCACTTTGTCACATGGTCTGATCACATTCTGGTCATCTAATATGATTCCCCCCATGTCCCCTTCCAGAAGACTGGAGAAAGGCTCATGTGATCCCGCTCCACAAATGAGATTAGTGGGAGGCCGATTAAGGGGGGAATGTGAGGAAATTCTTTTTCGCAGAAAGAGTGGTGGATGCATGGAGTGGTAGCAGGGAGGAGGCAGGGAACTACAGACCAGTCAGTCTCACCTCAGTAGTGGGCAAGATTATGGAGGCACTCCTTAAGGAAAGGATAGTGCAACACCTGGAATCCATAGGGGCACAGGATCCAAGACAGCATCGGTTTACAAAAGGAAGGTCCTGTCAAACTAATCTCATAGATTTCTTTGACTGGGTAACCAGAGTGGTGGACCAAGGGGGAGCAGTTGATGTCGCCTACCTTGACTTCAGCAAAGCTTTCGACACTGTTCCACATAGAAGATTGATAAATAAGCTGGGTAGGCTCAGGGTGGGTCAGATGTTGGTCAACTGGGTGGCAAACTGGTTGATGGGCAGAAAACAGAGAGTGGTGGTAAATGGTATACAGTCAGAAGAGATGCAAGTCACAAGTGTTGTACCTCAGGGATCAGTTCTGGGGCCAGTCCTCTTCAATATCTTCATTAGTGACATTGCAGATGGACTAGAGGGTTAGGCTTGTCTGTTTGCAGATGACACCAAGATCTGCAACAGAGTAGATGATCCAGATGGGGTGGACAGAATGAGAAGAGATCTGGATAAACTAGCAAAATGATCAGAAAAGTGGCAACTGGGATTTAATGCAAAGAAGTGCAAGATCATGCACATAGGGAAGAGAAACTCTGAAGCTACCTATGGGCTGGGAGGGGAGTTGCTAGCAGTCACAAAGAAAGAAAGAGACTTGGGCATCATCATCACCGATGACCTGAAATCATCCAAGCAGACCCCTAAAGCAGTAGGTAAGGCTAGGGGGATGTTAGGGTGTATTAGTAGGGGTATCACAAGTTGTAAGAGGGAGGTAATAATCCCTCTTTACAAGACACTGGTTAGGCCCCATCTGGAGTACTGCATGCAGTACTGGAGCCACCGTCACAAGGACATTAACCAAATTGGGGCAGTCCAGAGAAGGGCAGCAAAATGGAGCAGGAACTGCATCAGAAGACATATGAGGACAGATTAACGGAGCTCAATATGTATACCCTTGAGCAAAGGAGGGAGAGAGGTGATATGATCGAAACAGTCAAACACCTTAAGGGCATTAACAAGGTGAAAGAGTCAAACATGTTTGAATATAAGAAAAATAGCAGGACAAGATGACACAGCATGAGATTAGTGGGAGGCCGATTAAAAGGGAATGTGCGGAAATTCTTTTTCACAGAAAGAGTGGTGGATGCATGGAACGGCCTACCTCAGGAAGTGGTGGCTATGAATACAGTGCAGGGTTAGAAGGGAGCAATACAGATGAGTATGAATAGATAGGCCACTGACAGAGCAAAGGCCGATGGCACATTTATACGGTAGAGAAAGAAATGGGCAGACTAGATGGGCCTTGCGGTCCTTATCTGCCATCAACTTCTATGTTTCTATGTTTCTGTGTTTCTTGGTCATTGCAAGTATCTCTCCCCCATTTTGTACTCAACCCCCAGGTTTCTGTGACCCAAGTACATTAATTGTCATTGTTTTGCATTAAACCTTAGTTGCCAAACCTTTGAGCACTCCTCCAGCTGTTTTAAATCTCTTATGTCCTTTGCACCCCGCCCCCGGAGTGTTCACTTTGTTGCAGATCTTGGTGTCATTGTCAAAGAGGCAGACCTTCTCTTCCAGTTCCTCTGCTATGTTGCTAATGAATACATTAAAGAGGGCTAGCCCCAGTACTGACCCCTGAGGTACCCTGCTGGTCACTCTCCCCTCCACGGAGTGAACTCCATTTACCACCACCCTCTGCCTTGTATCCCCTAAACAGTTTCTTACCCAAAAAAGATGGCACCTCAGGAGTGCAGCACCCCTTTCATGCTGCAGTATAGAATTAGTATTGGGATTTTACCTCAAATTCCTGGTGCGGGACAGGAACATACAACCTTATGATCTTCTGGCCTCAGAGGTAATTGTGCAACCTGCTGAGCCACTGACACTACTGCATGTACCTCCAATGTACCATTAGAGAAAAGAACATAACACAGTGTAATCAGATTTGCACTCCCAGGTCTGAGGTTGGTTACGTATGATAACACTATGAAGTGTTAACTTGGTCCCTCAGAGCTGTTTCTTGATTGGCCTTAGTTGGAGACAGAGCACCTGGGTGTTGGTGTTCTGTGCTTTCTGGCATGGCCAATGGGGTATCAAAAGCCTGGATATTCATGGCTCTACCATCTGCTTTGCCTATATATGAAGAGGGCCAACAGGGCCTTTCAGAGCTCTGGGGAGTTTGATGCCTTTTTACAGAAGATTAGCAGCTCAGAGGAAAGCATTACCAATCCTTCCCTCAGAGGGTGGTGAGAGGCCTCCACCACCAGCATGTTGAAGATCCCAGAATCGTTACCCATGTGTGGGGGCAGTTCCAGCAAATCTCCTCCAGAACAACTTAGAAGTAGAGGGAGAAGTGGTGGGCCTCCTCTCAAAGGAGGTCACTGGAGCTCTTTCAGGCACACTCATGTCTTAGAAGCAGCAGTGTGGCATTGGAGTTCACTTTCTACAAAACAGCAGTTCTGGTAATGAATACTAGGTACAGCAGAACCTGGATAAACCTTCTATGTGAGCCTATAACTTAGTAATTGCCCTGACACCAGTGTGCATGGAAGGAATTGGCATCAGCCAAAGTCACACAGCAATTTGGCCTGGTGAAGCAGAAGTCCATTTGGAAGCTCATTAAGGAGCCATGGTAATATGACATGAATGAGGTGTCATGCATGGCCAGAACCGGGTAGTCTGTTAACTTTTAGGGAACCATATGCTAGTCCCTACTAGAGATTGTGAAGTTGGGAAACTGCTTCACTAAATATTTTCTGAAGTTTCTTGGCATCACAAAGTTTGAAGTGCCTACTTTGCATAGTTCTTTATTAATCAAAAAATAATTTGCCACCCCACCCTCTGTAGCAGGCAGCCAACCTCCATCACCACACTACATAATTGATAAGAGAATTCTTCCCACCCACCCCCCAACTAGGCCACCACATCCCTCCTCACAGCATACCCAGTGAAGTTTTAATTAACAGCTAAGCTGGTGCTCCTTCCTCCTCCCACCCACATAAGTAAGTTTCTCCCATCTCAAACTACACATCCCTCATCATCATGAAATAAACCCTCTCCTTTTACTCCTCACTTTTAAAAAACAAGCTTACTCCCACCAAGGTTGGCATGTAATTTTAGCGACTCCAAAATGGTGAATCCATAAGTCGGTGAGGGAATTACGGCGAGCACGAAATGGGGACATAAGTTATACCTCCTCCCTGAGGTGCTACAACCTGAGAATTGGTTATTTCAGTAAGAGGGGGTGCAGGAGCAAAGCCCCCAAAAGTCACCATTTGCATCCTCGCTGAAATTCCTTTGCAATTCCGGACTCACCCTTCTGGAGTCGCTATTATCACATAACCCCCTCAAGCTCCCAAACTCCAGTTTGGTATGAAGCACCTGTAAAAGTGAAAACTACAGTTATCAGCTAGGCAGGTAACACCACTGGGATATAAGTTACTCACCATTTATTTGATTCAGAGACTTGGAACTGAAAAGACTTGCTTGCTCTGATGGGGGACATTTTCCTTTTTTACAGGTGTTACACACCAACTGGGGTTTGGGAACTTTTAGGGAAAGAGGTTTCTTTTTTTTTTTTTGGCTAAAGGGAAAGGGGTTTATTTCCTTTAAAAGAGACATATATAGGAGGAGGTGGAGGTACTTGCTTTTGCAGGGAAGAGTAAGGCAACAGCAATGCCACCACTGCTTATATTTACAATTTCACTGGGTATGGGGGGTAGGTAGTTTTGGATGCCTAACAGAGGGACAGAAAGGGAGATTCTGTTGCAGACCATATCATGGGGTGAGGTTTGGTTACTTGCCACAGATGTGACAATAGTTTTTCTTAACAAAAACAGGAAATAAATAAATAAAAAACAGGCAAACAATCGAAGTTGGTAAAGCTGTTGGGAACTTTGCAAAGTCATCGTGAAGAGTGCACTTTAGTTTCTCATCCTGACTGGAGCCTGAAGCTATTTCTGTGCATAGATCTATGGGAGTTACCAATTCCCTTCATAGGCCACTGTAAATATGAATGTAGTTATTGTAAATAATAGTATTAGTTCTGAATGGCTACCTATTAAATAAACTGTAATACAGTAGCAAGCAGATGCCACAGTGTTTTTTTGTTGTCCCTAATCCCTGCTTCGCAGACCTGTGGTGTTCAAGTATAAGCAGGTTTCTGGATGAGTAGGACCCCAAGAAGAGAAACAGCATTGTTGCCCTAGACACCGAGGGGTTGGGGGTGGCCTTACACACATCATGTAAATTACTTTTAGTAGGAGAAATCACCTTCAGAGAATAAACAGTGGCACAGGCCTATTGTAAATTGCCTGTAGTAGGAGATAGCACCATTGAAGAAAAGAACAGTTAGAGAGGCTTGTTGTTAAAAGGCTTCAAGTATGACAATACTTATTGCTAATTATGTATTCGGACTGATGATGATGGTACAGTGCAAGACACAGAGCAGATAGCAAAATCTACTGTATGAAAATGGCAAATTAAATTAAAAAAGAATTCCAAATGTATAAGCTCAGTCCCCAAAGGCTAATTGCATTTAGAAAAGGTAAAATAAATATAAATGACCTGAGTTATGAAGTTAATCACATGTCTTTCAGCAGCACCAATGAAGGAGAATATTCACAAATGAACTCTTAGTTTTACAGTGGCCCCTTCTTGTAGTGAGCAGCCTTGTCAGATTCACCAGTGTTGTGCATTATGTGCAGGGTTTACATTTTTTTGTAATTAATATTTTACTCAGTTTAATAGAAATAGATAGGCATAACAAAAAATACAGTACAAAGGGTCAAGTAAGTTTATTTGATCGGTCAAAAGACCACTAAATAAAAACAAGATCACACATCACTATATCAAAATACATACAATAAATAACAATGAATACATATACACTTCAAAGCATCATATCATAACTTAATTTTCCATCCACAATGCAGAAAGTGCATACAGTGCAGAACATAATTGGGGATAACCATAATAACATTAGGATTTAAAATATAAGGCAGCAACATCCAAGTTCACTAATTTAAAAAGTAACCAATAATCAGCAGGATTTCATGTTTCATTCTAATTTTTGTGATTGCCTCCAGATACCTTGCCAAATTATATATTATATATTCATCATTTGAAGTGAAAAGTATATTTACTAACAGAGTTTGAGTCACCATTGCAATTCCCTGTAACAACGGATTTAGCCATTTTTCTCTAGCCTCATTATACCACAGACATATAACAATAACATGGGAGAGGTCCTCTACATTCTTATCAGTACAGGCACAGAGAACATAACTATATTCTGCTTCTTTGCTGTATCTAGCAGACAGTACCCTGCTAGGAAACAGTTCTAATCAAAATTTGGTAAAGAGCTGTCTGTTTAAATTAATCAACATATCTAAATACTCCCTATAGTGAAATTTAACATTGCTTTGTCTAATCCAAGGAGCAATCTTGAGATTTGCAATGATATCAAAATCCAGCTCCTTAGAATGATTCATAATTTTGTGTGTAATATCTGATTTATATTTAAGACTAATTGTATTTTTTTTCCCACATAGCCTCTTAACAAAGATAATCCAGCCTCTCCCAAGTTTGTGTACAAGCCAGTCAGCCATTTTGACTTTTTGCAACCAATTTCAGTCAAAGCACATTTTTCTTTTAATACCAAAGTTTGCAGTCTGTTTTAATCTAATGTAAGTAGTTTTACCCAATAATTTATCATTCTTGTCTGGGCAAATGCAGACAGTCTGACTAACTCCACTTCAGCCCTGAATATTGCAGCAGGAACAGAGTTATTTAAACCTCAGGTGTGTCTCAGAAGTGTATTGTGAGGGATTTATGTCCTACCAAAATTGACAAAACCTCAGATCTCAGAATGCTATAATGCCTGTAAGTAATAGTTAGATTATATCGCTGTGATCAGTTACTTGATAGAGTTGCCAAAGTACTTATAGTTAAAAGACTTAGGTGAGTTAGCTGTTTGTTTTAGCTTAGGGAAGAGGGTTATTCATATGCCTGATTCATTTGCCATCATAGGTATAAAGCAAATCTAAGTAAGGATATGATTTTACTGTATTGAGTCTTTTGTTCCCTAATCTCCATGTTTTGGTTATTTTATTTGAATGCAATATCATAATTTGAATTTTATTTACATTAATACTTAAATTATGTCTAACAGCATAATCATCTAAAATATCAAGTTTGCTCTGTAACACCTTTTGAGAGAGAGATAGCAAAACAAGGTCATTGGCATATGCCAATACTTGTCACGATTTGTCCAAAATTCTGGGAGAGTCTGTCACTGACTTGTCCAAAGTTTTTAATAGATTATTTATATAAATGCAAAACAAAGTAGGGGCTAGAACACATCCCTGCCTAACCCGTCGATTAGTGAAAAAAGTTGAAGAAAGTTGTCCAGTTGCCCCTATTCTAACCTGCGCCCAGGTGTTATTAAAGTTTGCCTATAATTGCAACCATATCTTTAGAGATGCCCCAATCCCTCATTGCTTTCTGTAGTATACTATGTGAAACAGAATCGAAAGCAGAGCTAAAATCAATAAATGCCAAGTACACTCTCTGGTTATGCAAACTGACATATTTTTCATAAAAATGTGACAAGCCAAAGCAATTATCTACTGTACCAAAATTGGCTTGAAAGCCTGCTTCAAATTCCAACAACCCCCCCCCCCCCAATGCATTTATTTCCTTCAGTAATTTAGCTAGCATTATTTTGGAAAAAATCTTGCAGCAATTGTCTAATAAAGAAATTGGATGGTACATCTTAGGATCAGATCTGTTTCCTTTTTGTGTATGGAGATTATAATAGCCCCTTTCCAAGAGACGGGAAAATTCAAATACCTAACAGAACAGTCAAAAAACAACATTGGTATAGAAGCCCAAGGCAGAGGTGAATCCAGAAAAAACCTCTGCTGGAATCTGACCTGGGCCTGGGGCTTTATGCTTTTTCATAGAAATAATTGCCACACATACAACCTGCTGATTGTAAAATGTAACATAAGTCAAAGCAATTCCTAATTCAGGCAAATCTTCAACCTGCTTTGGATCAAAAAAAATATCTGTATAGTACTTTTGCCAGGTGTCCAGGGGTATGTATGTATTTATGCCAATTTTATAATCATTTGTTCCTTGGGCCACTATCTGCCAATAAGCATGTTGGTCATTACGATCTACTGCATTTAGCATTTTATTCCAATGAGAATGTTGAAATGTCAGCTGTTTTTCTTTTAATAGCTTTTTATATGTTGCTGTAGTTTGATTTAGAGATTTAAACTGTTCTGTCTTTTTAGTAACTCTAGCTCTTCTGATTTGTTGGTTTAAATGTCTTGGCAAGACAGCATTCCCTATCAAACCAATTATGGCCCTACTCTGGTCACTGTTTGATAGCAGTGGAAAGCAACTCCCTATCTCCTTAAGCATAACTTCAACTGGTCAGCCCACTTAAATAAATTCCAATTAGCATACTCTTTTCCGGGGAAAAAACTTCTGTAGTAAAGAGCCTAACTCATAGGAGCTATGTTGGCTCCATTTGATTTTAACATTATTCCAGATTTCTAAGTTATGAAAACCTGAAGCCATAGGTTCATCAGCTAGTTGTCTAAAGTGCAATACTAAAGGGAAACGGTCACTATCCAGCCTAGTAAGAATCAAACAAGACTCCAATATGTTCATGCTATCATTCCAAAAAGCAAAATCAATCACAGAAGGACCCTGCTTATTATAGTGAGTAAAGTTACCTATAGTATCCCCCTTGAGTCTCCCATTTAGATGATTCCTAGCTGGGGCTAAGATCCCTTGGATCTACAACTCTGCATCCAGTTGCAACAACATATCGTACATATCCCTAGCTGTACACCATCTCAGAGGGCATGTTGGTAGGGAGTAAGATGATGTGTCTCATTGCAGCTGTACCGACGGTGGTGCTGATGTCAGCCTTTGCACCAGTATTCCAGCAGGTCTGTGAGATAGCCTGAAGAACCTCAGCTCAATTGAGCTGCTCCAGTTTAATCTTTGATTAATTATTTCTGGGTCAAATCATTTTCAGGTCCAGAATAAAGTTTGTGGTTTCAGAACTCTGTGGTGCTGGTGAAGTTTTTATTAATTCCAATGAGGTGATTGTTAATGAATTCTGTTTTAACTCTGCTTAACTTGTCCCTGAGTTCTGATGAGGGAACAGAGTTTTGATGTCCCCCCCCCATCTGGGTTTGGGCAGTAGCTACAGGAGTTGCCCAAAATTGGGTGCTGGCCACCTTTTCCATTGCCACTGGGCCCAGAGAGAGAGAGAGAGGGAAATCATGCCTGGGGATGAGGTAGGCTGTGCCATTATGAAGATGTCACAAGTTAGGCCACCTCTCTTTTTACGACTGTGGATGGAGCCTACAGGAGTATTGCATGTACAAAAGGAGTGATGTCATGTTTTCTGTCCATGGAATTGACTGAAAGTATAAATAGACTCCTCTGCCTTACCCTCCTCCAAGCAATGTTTTCCACCCTCAAATAAATACACTTTCATGTGAGTCAATGGTTGCAAGGTACTATTTTCTTTCTTAAATGGGTGGTACAAGAACTAGAACCTGAGTAGTGGGTGGTAGCATTAGGTTTTTTTATGGAGTAAGATCCACCTCCGCCTCCACCCCAAACTTTTTTCTGATTCATGTGGGAGGGACATGAGATAGCTCTAGCATGCTGTAACAAGATACAGACATACTTTGGGACACAGACATGCCTGTGCAGTGGAGCACAGAACAGAACAGAACAGAACAGAACAGAACAGAACAGAAGATTTTTAATGCCTTCAAATTGACTTAAACATCCTTTGGAACAAATGATTATCAGAGCCACTTGGGGCCTCAGCAGGAGACCTAGACACACATTCTAATTTACAGTAAGAGCCACATGTTTTTCTTAAATATTATATATATGTATAGTTTACATATAATTTGTCTTTAGCAGTTTCAAATCTTTGAAAGCATTCACACATGCACACACACACAAACATGCACACACACCCACACCCACACACACACACACACCAAGCAGAACACAGCTGGATAAGGTACCAGTATTTAGGAAACCTGTCATACTTACCCAGAGTCTAGCAATGTGAATCCTGGCTGTGACTATAGGTGTTTACAACTGAATGATAATGACTACAGTTACTTCACTTGCAAATAGGTAGGCATTTGTGTCTAATTTCTGTTTGACTTACTGTAGGTTACACATAGAATCTTTGATTTCAAGTATTTGCTAAATTGTAAATGTAGGTATCAGCATTCTGTTAGTAGTTAGTGCTGATTGTGGTCTATGACATGATCATTTTTTTTACAAATGAAGTGCATGGTAGGAAGCTGAAAACAGACTTTGATGATAAAGTGTGTTTTTTTCTTTTAAGTTTGAAATGTATTAGAAAACATTGGACAAGAAAACAATTGGTGATTTTAAAAGCCATTCTGATCAGAGCTGACATAAAAAAATCTTAACTATTTTTTCTTTTTTCATGGACAGTAGAAATAGGATGTCAGCATTTACTCTATTAAACCTGTTTTTCAGGTTTTTTATAGCATCTTGAAAAAGGCAATCTTCCCAGAATGCAATCTGTTGCCCGGGGGGGGGTTGAAATTGTTTTAATAATGAAGCATTGGTGTTACTAATGCATTTAGAAATACAATTTGTAATTGTCTTTACAGTTAGACATGCAGTTTCATGTCAGGGCACATTTTGTTGGGGGGTTCAAATTATTTTAAACATGGGCACAGTACTTGGTAAATACATCCTTTGATGATAAAGTGTATTTTTTCTTTCAAGTTTGAGAAGTATGTATTATATATAAGTGTAACCGTGTTGTAAATGGTTAAGTAGGCAGTGGTTTAAGGCTCTGAGCTATAAACCTGGAAACCTGGGTTTGACTCCCACAGCCCCCACTTGCATACTGTGTGACCCTGCGCAAATCACTTAACTTCCTTGTGCTCCCAGGTCACACCTGTAAATAAGCTTTCAGCTTAGTGTGTCTCTCCTGGTAAAAAAAATGCCTAGAATTATTTTTTTAATATAGTTGAGTGTATATGTGGTAAGTATGTAGGGTATGATGTTCTGAATGTGGCAGTAGGATTTAGCATGTGCACTGCTTTAAAATCATTTCACAGTATTTTATACTTTCTTAAAAAGATACTCCACATTTGTGTGGGGCTATGGGATTCAAACCTAGATCTCCAGATTTGCAGAGAAGAGCCTTAATCCACTGTGCTATACTGCCTCCCTAGTTATGGCAGTCATCTGTTTTATGGTTCATGGTGTTGGTGTAGTAAGCATACTAACATACAAAAATGCCAGCAGAACAGGCCTAGCAGGCTTTCATGTCTGCTCCTTTGGTCAGTCCCCACCCTGGAAGCTGACCTTGCTGCCCCCCTCCCCACCCTCTCAGGCTTCTCCCTTCCCTGTCCAAGGGAGAGCTAGCTAACTGGGGTTTCTGTAAGACAACAGCTATTAAATAGCTCTAATTCACTATATTTATTCTCTGTGAAAATTCATTTTTCCTGACCATGGATATATTAAAACAAAAATTTCTCAACAAAATGTTTTTAAATAAAGAGTTTAACTCACAGCAGCAGAAGAAGCATGTTGGAATTAAAAGCTTAGTGGCATGGATGTAGAGGCACCAGTATTTAAGCATGACTTTGGTAGAGGATTAATTGTGACTGAAACTTCAACCTTCAATGGGTTAGACTCTGCAGCCATCTGTACAGTATATCACTAAGCCATACGCAGTGCGTTGTGGGTAAAACCCAGATCACCAGACCAGGACCAGTGCTGTAAAATCTGCACTGGGCACAGCTAGTGCAAATATTGTTGGTCCAGTGGATCAAATAAATACGTGCAAATAAATAAATATTCGGCTTTGCCTCGGGCTTCAACCCACCCCAGGAGTGACGTTATTACATGATAACACACACCCTGTCATGCCTTATTGCTTAAATATGCCCTTTCTCAATGTACTATACTTTGATTCAGTTAATGTATGCGACAGCCTTCATGTGAACACTCTGGGCTTCTATTTGCTTTAGCTATTGTAATTTGTTTGAACTGCTTTGGTCTTCTTGATCTGGTGCCTGTGTGCCTAAACTATGTAATCTGTTTATCTACTGCTACCCATGTATCTCCAGTGAATGATTATTATAACTGTTTGCTCTCTGAGCCATTGTTTTTGGACTTGTTAACTGTGCTGTCTTTGTATTAGTTTCAACGAGGTGCTTTTGTAAATGAGTCTCTGACTCAAAGGTTTGTAAATCTGATATTTTTTAAATAAATAAATAAATGTCTATGTTTAAGCCCATGAAACACCCTTATCTAGTTAATGCATTCACAGTTGTAGTGGTTCTGCCAGAGCTTGTTTGCTTTTATGCTGCTACAAGAAGAGTCATGGAGTGTTTCTGGTCTGCAGTTCCACCCCTATACCGCAACACCCGGATACCCCTAGACATAGAGGAAGGGGAAGCTACATAATGCTTTTCCCACACTTGCAAAAACAACTTTCGATTTTACTGCTGAGCTGCTTAATAAGGATTCAAAATGTCACTGTGTTCTTATGAGTATGGTTTAAGATTGATTGACAGACTGAGTATATGATTCTTGTGCAACTGTATCATTTGGCTTACAGTTTCTGTGCCCCTGCTGTGCAAATAACAGCCTGCCAGGGTGTCATAAGAACAAATGAACCCTAGTAAAAGAGTTCCAACCCCTCAAGCTGTTCCAGGGATGAAGTCTTCAAGACCAAAGGCACTTTAGGGAAGAAGGTTTGACTCCAAGAAGAGACAGGTATCACAGTAGGAGGAGGGGAAGAAGTTGGTGAGAACACCCAAGCATCCAAACGATGCTTGGACAAGTATGGGTTATACTGTATATGCAATACATGGCTAGAAAAATAAAAAAATATATTTTTCCAAGCTTATTTTGTAGTATGTATGCTATATCTGTATGCACTGATGTGTGTTTAAGGGCACTAAGTGTTTTATAATGTGACAATAGGTAGGCTTTTAAATAACTGTATTAGGTTAGATATATTGTAATGATTATTATCCTATATTTATCTATGTTGTTTACTTAGATTGTTATGAATGTCATTTGGTTTGTCAGTCTGATTGCAGTTTTACAGTGCAATAAATCAAATAATAAATCAAAATCTACCACTCGGAGGGGGCGTGGCATTCTTCACTTGCTGCCCCTTCAAACTACAGGCAGAATCCTTTGCATTCAAAGGGTCATCAGGCTCTTACAAATATGGTTTAGAATTGATTGTCAGACTGAGTATGTGATACTTGTGCAACTGCATAACTTGGCATGTGCTCTCTCGGTCTCTGCTATGGGGACTATCACCTTGTTAAGGTGTCATAAAGACATAGGGACCCTCATGAAATCATTCCAACCCCTCGAGGTGTCATAGGGATAATGTCCCCAAGACCAAAGGCACCTTAGGGAAGAAGACCCAAAAGTACAATGAAGACAGAGAGGCACATTCTTTCTAATGAGAGGAGGTATAACCAGACTGAGACCCATAAAATGAAATCTGGCCAGAGCCAATATGTCTGTGAAGAGCTTTTCAGATGCTTTTACCCATTATTTCTAATGAACTGCACAATGCAGATCTGTGGAGAGGCAGTTTCAATGTGGCCTTCCTTTTATTCATTTTTACAATGTGTTTTCCTAGAATATACCTGCTGATTGCTATATATTTAGCCTGGACAGTTCACAGAAGAAATGGCATCTTATTTTCAGTGGGGATCTACATCTACACAATATTATGCTGCATTGTATAAAATCAGAATGCACTAAAAACAATATTTTTACATCTGGGAGGGATATATTAAGTGCCGGATTGATGCATGAGCAGAAAGATGCATTGCACAAAGAGGGTGCACCGGTTGGCACTGATACAATATTCAAAGATAATGTGCCACTGGTACATGGTGTGCATACAGTGAAGTCCACCAGGATGAAGTGTAGCACTGCAGAATTCTGCAGTAGAGTTACTACAACAAACAATGCAGTTTCAAAGGGAGTTAATTCTTTTGTCATGCAATAAACCTGTAACACTGCATTTCATCCTGGCGGGCTTCATCATTCTTGTTGAAAATGTGCCCCTGGACAGGAGTCACAGTGCAGTCGGCCACCAAGTCAGGTGCATCCAGGGTGACTCCAACTGAATACCTTCCAGTGGGGAAGCATGGCACATACTGGTATGCATCACAGCCCCCATGGGTGATATTCAGCCCAGGAATGCAAATTAACTAACTGAGCATGCAGGGTGCAAAGGAGCCTTGTGCATGCTCATTACAAGCCCATTTGCATGTTGGCATGAGGATGAATGCACCAGAGCAGCTCTCGCCTCCAAGCTCTGACCCCGATTTCTCCCATATGGGACAGGCCCTGAAGTCTCTAGTGGTATAGTGGCACCCCCCCACCTGTTCCATGAACCCCGATTGTATCGGTGTCCAGACTCTATCCATTCCATATTGTAGAGACCCCAATGCATCCTTAATTGCACCTGAATACACCTACAGTCCATGTCCATAGTGTAGTGGTCCCCGCTCCCCCTCAACAGTGCACAGACACTCCCCTCCCTGCCCCCCTGCCCATTCTATTGTGATGACTGGCTCTGTAATGGGATTGCACCACTCTATCAGTGGGTGGCCATACTCCTCAGGCACTGGCATACGGATCCATCGTTATAGTGCCACTGCACTGTTCAGTGTGGGTGATGGCCATTGCTGTACCCACTCACACAGGTTCCAAAACAGGCATGTTACAGCTGACTTCCCATTTGTTTGTACAATTGGGGAACTGAGGATGAACTTTCTATAGCCTGAAGCATACACTGCAAATGGCATTACAGGATACCACACTCCATGGCACCTGGGATGCTTCAGCATTCCAGAGGGTGGCATGTTACACAGAAAAACAGGGGAGAGTGTGGACTTGCAGTGGTGTATGACAGCAGGAAGATGCAGTATCAGTAAGGCATGCATTGGAGGTATGTAAATTCCCTCTTCAGTTTGCCAGGGATGTACACATGGCTACATACAATGGTGGATCCACAGCTGACATGGTGCCCCAATGCACATTACAGCCAGTTGAGTCATTCCAGAGTGCAGGTCCTCAGCCCAGGTTGAGTGCAGTCAATGGCTGGCCATGGCAGGTTGTGGAGGGCACTGCCAGTCTTTGCAACAGCTTGGGTATGGCAGGAGTGATGGTGTCTGTGTACAGGGGTGGTGGATGGGAGTTCTCTAGACTATGGATGTGGACCATGGTTTCCTCTGGTGCAATTGGGTCTGGTGGGGCCCTACACTATCGAGCTCTTCAGGAATGGTTGGCTAGATTGGGGATGGAAAGGGGGTACCTTAGTCCACCAAAGCTGCCAGGCTGCTGTGCATCTGGATGCACATCTGCAGCCTAAGAACAAAGAAAAGCAAGAGCACCAGGAATTGTGTGGTGCTATGTATTCAAGACAATCAATATATACAAATAAGCACCCACACAGCTTAAAAAATAGAGGCCAAAACGCTGCAAAAATATATAAGCGTTTAATATCCAAAGTGCAACAAACTCCAAATGGAGGACAAACGGACAGATTAACGTTTCACCTAGTCTCTGCTAGGCTTCATCAGAATAAATTAGTGCCACAGTTTTAAACCATTTAAATACTATTTCATGTGCAACCACATGACAAAAATAGGCCAATCACCATCATAGATACATAGATACATAGATACATAGACAGTGTCGGCAGATAAGGGCCTATGGCCCACCTAGTCTGCCCATTTGAGCTTGTAAGTTCAGTCTGTTTTCCTAGAAGTCTATTTCCCCTTACCCCTGACCTCTAGAATTCCTTTATGTCTATCCCATGCATTCTTAAATCCCGTGATTGTTTCAGCTCCCACCACTTCCTCTGGCAGGGTGTTCCACTTGTCCACCACCCGTTCTGTGAAGAAATTCTTTCTCATGTTTCCTCTGAATCGTCCTCCCTCCAACTTCATCCCATGCCCTCTAGTCCTGAAACATCTTTTCGCTTAAAATAGTGTTTTCCTGCACCTGTTCCTCCCTGTAAGATACTTGTATGTCTCTATCATATCCCTCTCTCCCTCCTCTCCTCCAGGGAGTACATGTTCAGTTCCTTCAACCTGTCTTCATAGGACTTGTGATGCAACCCATGCACAATCTTTGTTGCCCTCCTCTGAACCTTCTCTACCCTGTCTATGTCCTTACGTAGGTATGGTCTCCAGAACTGTACACTGTACTCCAGGTGGGGCCTCACTAGTGTCTTGTATAAGCGGAATTATGACCTCCCTTTTCCTGCTGGTGATGCCCTGCCTATACATCCCAGCATCCTATTTGCTTTACCTGATGCCTTGTCACACTGTTTCCCTACCTTGAGGTCATCAGAGATGACAACCCAAGATCCTTTCCTGCTTGGTGCATGCTATATCCTCACCCCAACTGATATATTGTGCCAGGGTTTTGTGCCCCATATGCATTATCTTGCATTCTTTACATTAAATTTCAACTGCCAAACCCTTGACCATTCTTCAAGTTTCTGCAGGTCCTTCTCATTCTGTCTACACCCTCTGGTGTGTCTACTCTGTTACAGAGCTTTGTGTCATCAGTGAACAGTGAAATTCTGCCTTCTAGATCCTGTGCAATGTCACTGATGAAGATGTTGAATAGGACCGGTCCAAGCACTGATCCCTGTGGTACCCACTGGTCACTCTTCCCTCTGTGGAGTGACAGCCATTTACCACCACCCTCTGTGTCCTGCCACCCAGCCAGTTACCTACCCACCACACTACTGTCCTGCCCACCCATATTCCCCAGTTTGTGTAATAGTCTTCTATGTGGCACAGTGTCAAGGCCTTGCTGAAGTCCAGATAGGCCATGTCCACTGCCCTCCCTGATCCACCTCCCTAGTCACCCAGTCAAAAATTCAATGAGGTTGGTCTGACATGACCTCCCCTGGTGAAACCATGCTGCCTTGGGTCCTGTAGTCCATTGACAACCAGATGTTCCACCAATCTCTCCTTCAGTAGTGCTTCCATGATCTTTCCCACTACCAAGGTGAGGCTGACTGGTCTGTAGTTCCCTGCTTCCTCTTTGTTCCCACTTTTGTATAAGGGGACTACATCTGCTGTCCTCCAGTCTTTGGGTACCTCCCCTGTTTCCAGTGATTGGCTGAACAGGATAGCCAGAGGTTCAGCCACCACCTCTCTTAGTTCTTTAAGGACCCTGGGGTGCACCCCATCTGGCCCCATTGCTTTATCAGCTCTTATTACGTCCAGTTCCTTCAGGACCCTTTCTCGTGTAAAGGGACTTGTGTCCATTTCTGCACCATTCTCACCCCTTGTACTCCCTTCAGACCCATTACCCCCCTCTTCCTTAGTAAAGACTGAGCAGAAATACCTGTTCAATATGTCAGCTTTACTGTTGTCATCCTCCACCTTGGCTCCCATCCTCCCCTTCAGTCTCACTATCCCTCCCTTTGTCCTTCTTTTTCCTTATGTACCTGTAAAGGTTTTGTCCCTTTAACCACTGATTTTGCAATGTGTTCTTCTGTCTGAGCTTTGGCTTCCCTTACTGACTTCCCTGCCTCCCTTTGTTTCTCCTGGTGCGTCTCCCTATCCCCTTCTGCCTGTGTCTTTTGTATTGCCTGAATGCAATCTTTTTGGCTTTCACTTTCTTTGCTACCTCTTTGGAAAACCATAATGGTCTCCTCTTTCTTTTCCTCTTGCTAACCTGCTTAATGCATAATTCTGTTGTTCTTATAATCCCCATTTTAAATACTGCCCACTGTTCCTCAATCCCTGATTCCTGTCCATTCCCTTAATGCCTCTTTCAAGCATCTCCCCATTTTCCCAAAGTCTGCCCCCCTAAAATCCAGGATACGTGTTTTTGTGTGGTTTGGTTCTGCTCTTTCTGTGATTTCAAACCACAATGACTGGTGGTCACTGTTACCCAGGTGCTCCCCACTGTTACCCCATCACACTGTCCCTGTTTGTGAGCACAAGGTCCAGTATTGCCTTCTGCCGAGTTGGTTCCATGACCAGTTGCTTGAGGAAGGCACCCTGAAGGAGTCAGGATAAATCTGCTCCTAGTTGATGCTGCTGCTGGGATGCTCCAGTCACGTCTGGTATATTGAAGTCTCCAACCAGTACTACCTCACCCTTGTCTGCCATCCTTTGGATGGCTAGCATCAACTCCCTATCTGTTTCTTCCTCCTGGGCTGGTGGTCTATAGACCACACCTGTGCGGATGGCTGGCCCCATTTTCCTTTCCAGCTTAACCCACAGTATCTCTCCCCATTTTGTTCCTCCTGGATCTGTGTGGCCCTTATGTCATTTTCACATACAGTGCCACTCCTCCTCCCTTCCTGCCTGCTCTGTCTCTTCTGAATATGTTGTAGCCAGGTATGGCCATCTCCCAGTCATGGTTATCATTACACCAGGTTTCAGTGATGGCCACAATGTCCAGGTCTGACTGTACCATGACAGCCTCAGATCTTCCATCTTGTTGCTAAGGCTCCTGGCATTTGCACACATGGCTTTCCATGATTTTACCTCCTAGACTGCTTCACTGTTCTACTCAGCCCCTTCCTTGGTTGTCATTTATCCCTGGTTCTCCTTGCTGTCTGCCCTTCTGCTGAATTTTGCACCTTTTCTGCTTATCCACCTTTTGGACACTAATCTCCATCTTTTGCACACTGCTTTGCAGAGATAGCCACTCCTCTGGTTCACTGGTTCCATTACTAGCTGTGGGGGGTGAGCAAGTAGGTACCATCCTTGCTGGCCTGCCACCCCCCTTTGCTAGTTTAAATGCTTGTCAATGTAGCATTTAAACTTATCATACATAGAATCAAGATCATTTAACCCATTTTTGACCAGCCTTTCAACTTAAAAGGTAAATGTGCAAAAAATACTCAAAAATACATTTAAATAATACATTTAAATAACGTCACCAAAAAGGTGTGATTAAAATGTTTCAGTAAGTTCAAAATGTCTACACCTTAGTCAATATTACTCAATCACTGTTATAATATACAGTTAATATTATATATTATTATATTAAATCAATAATTTATTTATTTATTTATTTAAAGATGGCCAATCACATATTAATCCAGATGGCCATGACCACAATCTAATACATGTATCATAGTCTAAAAACAAATATACAGAATGGCTAGGGTCATAGAAATTGAACTTACAGGCACTATTTTTGAGAATTCACAGCATTAGCCATTTAATGCTGTGAATTCTCAAAAATAGTGCCTGTAAGTTCAATTTCTATGACCCTAGCCATTCTGTATATTTGTTTTTAGACTATGATACATATATTACATCTGCAGCCTGCCTGTGGGTGGCTGGCTGGGTTAGGCCAGCTCTTCATGCCCTAACTGTGGGCTGTGGTGCTCTGGATAGTGAGGAGCACATTCCCACTGAATATGCTGCAGCACAGCATATGCATGGGATTGCCCTCTCGACTTGACTGGCATACCATTTGTGTGTGCCCTGGACCATTTCCTTGTGGACGGCACATCTCACATGTTTGAATATCGCACTGCTGCACATTGTTGGAGTTGTGTGGCACATCTCCCGTTTCCACTGGGATGCACTGTGTATCTTCTTTGAATACAGGGGCCCTGGACTAGGTAGCCTGAATAAATACATTATAAAAATGGTAAAATCATGGCCCCACTGAAAACAAGATATTGCATCTAGTCTGTGACAGTCTGAGTAAATATAGTGCAAAAAAGTGCAAATGAACATCCCTGTGACAATGAGATGTAGCATCTTCCATGCCCTATCCAGGATACAAAATATAGGATAAGAAATATTTAGTGCTTCCAGATCCAAATACATATTACTCTGTAAGAAACCATCATTTTCCCTGTGTTTTCCCCACAAAGGTAGAATCAAATCCCTGTAGATTTTTCCATAAGACACTGGTTCCTTATTTATAACTTTGTTCTTTATTTTATTATATCAGCAGCCTTTTATTAGGAAAAGAGCTCTGATTTGCTTCTCAGTATTAATATTATATGTCATGATGGCCTTGGAATGATTTGGATTTACATGCTATGCATAAGGCATAATGGGGGACTATATGAAATAACAAATATCAAGCTCATTATTTCATGAACTATACTCAGAATTAGTAATCAAACGTCAGACAATCTTTCAAAAGATACTAGTATTACCTGTAAACAAATGTATTGCAAATATAGGCATATATATATATATATATATATACACACACACACACACACACACATGCTGTTTTTGCATCTTATAGTTGTTAATTTTCAGACAAATTCTTATAGACTTTTTTCTGTCCACCTGATGGAATCTTGAATGAGTTAAGGAAATGCTATTATTTTATCAAGGTCCTGATCCAGCAACTCAGTAAATACACACTCAGTATATCATATTATAAAATGGCAAAAAACAGTCTTCTGTTTGCAGTTGTTTGATCAGGAATTTTATAAATGGTATAATTTTTTTTATGGTTACATCTATGTTGGTCCAATAAAAGGCATCAAATTGTTTGCTTCTGTATCACTCATGGTTTGTCAGCAGTTAATTCATTAGATGAGGTCTCCCTTGCCAGAGTTTGACTGTTTCTCCACCCCTCCCCAAAACACACAAACACACACACACACTTACTATAAGAGATCTCAGTAGCTTTATCTGTTATGTTATGGAAGCAGGCCGTAGCCCTTTCTATCAAAAAAAAAATTGTTTATGTATTTTGTCTGGGTAGTTCACTAAAGACCTGACATTTTATCAGATATGTCTTGAGAGGTTAAAAACAGTGTAAATATTTGCAAAATTTGCTGGGAAAGGGTAACATTTATGAGGTATGAATCTTTCTTGAACGATATTCATCCCAAACTGAAGTTAGTAGCAAAAAAATGTTTTAATGCTAATCATTTAAATATGCAAGCTGTTGAATTTTGAAGGGGGTAAACAAATATCCACTTTAATAGGCAACCAATATTTATTTATTTATTTATTTGCTTCTGGTAACTGGGTAAGTGCACTAGACAGAACTGCCTGTTTTCAGTCACAAACCGGGAGAGTACAAATCAAAGAATGGATAAAAAACAAATACATTTACAGTGTTGTACAATAGGAGATTCCAAACAGTTATATAGAGTTGAAAGTTACATAGTACATAGAGGAGGTACATATCACACAGTCTAATAGGAACAAAACAGACAAAAAGGCACAATTTACTGTTAATAATGTACAAAACATGACAGTGCTGTAGGTAAGTCACAAAGGAGAAAATTTCCAGGCAGGGACAGGGAACAAAGTGCATAGCTGCAGCTGAGGAAGAGCGGGGATGGGAGGAATCCAGCGGACACAGGGAAATTTAAGTGCAGGACAATGGTAGATTTGCATGATTCATGAGGCTAGGGACATTTGCAAATGTCAAGGGAGGCGAGGTAATTGGAGAGGCCTTTCTTGAAAGTGCGGTGGGATTTGGAGTGCCTAAGATCAAGTGGGAGAGAGTTCCAAAATTTGGGGCCATAGAAGGAGAAGGCAAGTTCACCCATCCTGGTACAGCATTTTGGGACAGATAACAGTGCTAAAGACATGGAACGAAGGGAACTAGCGAAGTCCATGGGGGTGAGCATAGCAGCGAGTGTGGAGGGGACAGAAGAATGAATAATGTTGCCAGTCAGACAACCTAATTAATAAGCCCAGCGTGAGGAAGGAGACAACCAGTGGAGGTCAGAGTAGAGAGTACAGTGGTGCTTAAGACGAGGGGCAGATATCACAGATCTACAGACATTGTTGTAGGCAACGTCCCACATTTGCAAGATGCTTGCCTGTGCCATAGCGAAGACTGGCAGAGCGTAGCAGAGTCCAGGGAGGAGAAGGCCTTGGGCAACAGAGATCCTGGTGGCAGGGGTCAGAAACTGACAGACTCGGTAAGCCAGTCCAGTTTTAGCATTGACTGATTTGCAGACAGCTTTGACATGCAGAGAGAAGTTAAGAGATGGATCCAGCATGACCCCTAGGTATTTGAAGGACTGAGTTACTTCCACAAGGGAGTCATCAAGACAAGAATCCTGGAGAGACAGAGTTGAAGTGACAGATTTCCTTTGTGACCCAAAGAACATTGGGTCTTGGCAGCATTTAGCACCCGGCGGTGGGATGTAAGCCAAGTTTGGATACTATGAAGATTAGAGGAGAGGCTGGAGTTAATTTCATGAATAGAGCTGGAGGAGACATAGAGAACCAAGTCATCGGCATAGAGTAAGGAGAGACTGTGGGAGGCCACTGAAAGTAGGTTATTGATGAACAAAGAAAAGAGCAGGGCCCCAAGTATGGAACCTTGTGGGATGCCCGAATGAAGCAGGGCAGGGGCAGAGACAACTTTATGACAGGAGACAGACTGGGAACGGCTCCTCAGATAGCTGGCAAATCAGGCAAGTGTGGATTGGGAGGCGCCAATAGAGCCTAGTTGATGCAGGAGCAGGTTGTGGTTAACCGAGCCAAACACCTTTGACATGTCAATAAAAACAGCCCCAGTAAGCTGGCCTTGGTCCATAGAAGATTTGATGTCACTGGTGAATTGCACTAGGCCTGTCATGGTGCTGTGGTTTGGCCTAAAGCCATGCTGAGCAGGAGATTTCAGGTTATAGTTGGCAATGAAGTTAGACACCTGGCGATGGATAAGCTTCTCCAGGAGTTTACTGAGGGTTGGCAGGAGCGCAATAGGACGGTAATTTGTTAGGTTTTTTGGATCACCCTTTTTGAAGACTAGGATAACCTTGCCATTTTTCCAGGTGAGGGGCATAGTACCTGAGTTAATGGAAAGGTTGAACAATCACATGATGGGGTGGCAAGAAAAGAAGCACCTAATTTGAGAATTCTGGGTTCCAGTCCATCAGGACCTATGCTGCCGTGGGGAGACATCATGTTTTGAGCTTGTAGGACATCCAGCCTGGAGACTGGGTGGAGAATCAGGGAAGGATGGGATGGGGGAGGTGGGGGGGGAGGTGTGGCCAGGGGGGGACCGTCAGTATCAAAATGAGGTAGGGCAGTAAAGAGTGAGCTGAAAGCATTAGCTATGGTTAGTTAGGGTTATTACAGGAGATGTAATTTATTAGAAAGTCATGGGGGGTTTTGGGATATGGAGCATCCCATTATGTGGTTTATTTGTGCCAAGTTCCTTTTTGGGTTACTAGAGGTGGCGTGAAGAAGGCCTCTATAGTAATTGCTTTTGGCAGTCTGTTGTGCTTTCTTGCAAGAGTTATGAAGGGCATGATATGCGATGAAGTCAGAGAGCAGGGAGGAGGTTTTCCATCTGGTCCAGAGCTGGTCCCATGCTTTAAGCATACGTAGAAGAGGGCTAGTTAACCATTTGGTAGGCAGGCCCTGTACCCTGCGCCTGATAGAAGAAATGTGCTTGGACTGCAAGGAGCGCAGAGAGTTTGTAAAGTATTCTACAGCCAAGTCAATGTTATTTGTCACGAATATGGGGGACCAGTCGACATGCTGAAGATCCCTTAGAAAAGCTGAGGTGCCGAGGGCAGAGAAGTCAGACATGGAGATGATTTTGGGTGGGTGGGAGGAGGGCTGGCATCCCAGACACTGGTGACAGGTGAATGGTCGCTAATGGAGTCTGGTAGCACGGTCATGGAACAGATTCTGTCCGGCCTGTTGGTAAGTGCCCAGTCGAGGAGGGTGTGACTATTACCATTGGTGGAATGTCGCTTAGACACCGAGACAAGCTAGGTTAGGTTGGCCTTGCTTATATTAGAATCAAGGACAGGGAGGTTTGGGCTGAGCCAATTCTGTCTGAAGTCACCTAGACAAATTACTTCATTGTTTTTGGTGGCCTGGGGGAGAAAAGCCAGGAACTCCTCAAGCCCATATTTGCAGGAAACTGGAGGCATGTTGGTGCAAACAATGAGCAGTTTTTTTGAGTCACCCAGCTGAAGCAGTGCATGAAGTACCTCACAAGACACAAGGGAGGGGCATCGTAGTAAGGTTAGGTTTAGATAAGACTTGTAAAATAATGCCAGACCACCACCTCTTTTTGATGTGGGCCGATCAACCCGGAACAAGCTGTATCATGGGAGGGAACACAGAGAGTCAGGGAGAGAAAGCTTAAGCCAGGATTCAGAAATTACAAGGAGATCAGGCCATTGAGTGGTCGTCCAAGCTACAAGTTTTGCATGATTAGCCACCAAGCTTCTTATATTAAGGTGGGCAATTTTTAGTCCTCTGGAACAGGGCCCAGGGGAAGGACTGACTGAGTAGTGAGGGAACCCTGAGGCCATGGGGCCAGGGTTAGTTTCCACATCACTTGCCAAAGATAAGGAGAGGACAATAATCCAGGTAGCAGCAATCAAAAAGACTAGGATGGTCCTAGTTTTGGAGATGCATTTAGATGTGCTGTTAGACCTAGTCAGGTGGAGAACCAGCTGTTTCAGTTTCCTAATGGCCATCAGATAAGCAGCTTGGAGTTATGTCTCCAATGTTCTAAACAGAAAGAAGGGATTATTTTATTTTAGTTGTCATAGTGATTTGTAGATGTGGAAGGATACATTGGAAAGTCCAAAGAATGTGTTCCATGAAACTCCATTTTCAAGCTACAGATAGCAAAATGGCTGTAGGTTCCGTCCACAGCCTTAAAAAGGAAAACATCATCCATCTTCCCTTCCTGTGAAAACTTACTAAAATTATGACCTTCAGCATGGAAGGCAGGGAAAAAAAACTGTGTTCATAGGAAGCCTCTGGGGATGCAAGGCCTAGTTCATTATCCTTCCAGGCTATGGGTAGTATTAGCGATTGCCCGTCTACTGCAATTTAGAGATCCAGTTCAGGGAAGACTTTTAGAGCATGTCTTTGCACAGTGCTAGGGTTGCCACCTTTGGATGAGGCAAAAACTGGATTCTAAGCTCCACCCCTAGCCCCACCCCTTTTCATGAATCATCATGTATTGCTCCTCCTAGAAAGCCATTTGTTATATCAATAAAACACAATGCTTAAAGCAGCAGTTCAGCAAAAATGTTAAGATACCGTACTGTACCTTTTAAAGTTACCTTCCTAGGTTCTTCCTAGTTATTTATTTATTTATGTATGTATGTATGTATTTATTTATTGACATTGTCTTACCAGATAAACATACAGAGATAAAAGAAATCTTATTTACAGATATGATCTGGGGGAGACAAGGGAAATACTGTAAACAGCATACAACATCATATATGGTATATGATGCATAATAAAGAAATTATTTCCTATAATGTGTACTCTAATATCTTTTTCTGGTTCCATTTCCTTTTCATGTCCACCGTACAGTTTCAAAGCCAAACAGATGACCATACTTCTTTCTTAAGGAAAAAAATAATTTAAAACATTTAAAAATGCCTAAATTCTGTTAGAAATGAAAATGTTTACCAGCAAATGAAAAGTGGAAGACAAATGGCTCTGTTACTGAAATGGTGGGGGCAGCTTTGCTGCTATACCACTTTATGATGCAATGGAAAAGGTTAGGTTAAGTAACTGCTAATGTTGTTAATGGCCATACTTTACACCTCCCAGGCTGACTGCTTTCACAAATAAAAGGCATATTGACAACAGAACTTGTTTCTACCCTGGATATGTAGCTAAAACAATGAATGATATGACAACATATGTTTCAAAAGTATGTGCACTCTCAAAATGTCTCAAAAACCTGACCAACACAGAGCAAAACAGGATTACCTGATAGGCACCCTGAAAACCTGGTCACCAGGTAAAAAACCTGACAGGTGGAAACCCTACACAGTGCCCCTCTAATGATAATGCTATGAGGGTGCCATGAACTGATCTCCACATCCAAAAATTATGTTGTTGCAGCAGGCATGATGATACTAATATAGTTACTGTTATAGTGGCAGCAGCAGACATGACAGTTGCTTGAGCACTGCAGTGCAGACAGTGGCTGCAGCCAACCCATGGGATTTGCTGACTGGTGTGTATCTGTCATGGTGGTGGTTGTCAAAGATATGCTAGTTTTACTGGTGGCTGATTGCTGAACACTAATATCACTAGAAGTCATAGTCCCTAATGCTCATCAACTACTACACTCATAAAATGATGGAACTCCAGCACTGGTGGTACTGGAGCAATCAGAACTGCCAGGGGTACTACATTCCTAACTCCTGCTACCTAAACCAGAACTTGGGTTGCTAGGGTAAAACAAATTGAGACACCAGATATGCTCAGACTTTATATCACCCCACTCCCTCTCTCCCTCACCACTTGGGGCTGGTGGTGTACATGACACATTGCTACTGTAGGGCCGGACCAAACATGGTTGCTGGGTTTCTCAGGCATGATGGTCACTTTACTGTGTGTGTGTGTGTGTGTGTGTGTGTGTGTGTGTGTGTGTGTGTGTGTGTGTGTGTGTGTGTGTGTGTGTGTGTGTTTTCTGTGTGCTGCTAATTTTACAGGATTTAACACTCAAGCACATTTCAAATTCAACTAGCAGCAGCTAGTAAACAAAAAACTCGGTACTATTGTAAGGGGGAGTTTGCACAGCAGACTGACCTCCAAAGTTGTACCTGCAATGGAGCATGCAACTGGACAACACAAAATACAAAACTTAGTAAATTAAGCATGACACTGTAAGAACAGCAGCACTTTCAAATAAGAAGTAGCCAGACAAAAAAAAAAAACATGCACACTTAAGTGTAGCATATTGAACTGAGTAAGGGAAAGTCTGTGGACTGCCCACCTCAGCAGCATATGCAACCATGCCCAGAACCAGAAAACACATATCTGATGGTGGTAACAGATTCACCTTGTGGCAGTAACAGAGACATGGGCAACCTTGAACCATGACTGGGAGGGAAGCATACCAGGCTACAGGTTATTCAGAAAGGACAGGGCAAAGGGCAGGGGAAGAGGGTTAGCATTGTATGTTAATGAGGGGACTGAAGCAACAGAAATAAATAGCCTGGGGGGATGGTGAAATGGAAACCATGTGGGTACTAGCAGCAACAGGGAAGGGAAAACCTATGGACTGAGGTGGTCTACAGGCAACAGGTCAGAATCAAGGGACATATGAATATACGAAAGTTGTCAGCAGCAAAAGGCCTTCCTGGTCCATCAGTACTGCTCGAGATTGCAGCTAACTCCCTATTCAGCAGCTGCCCCACCCCACTCTCCCCTTCCCTCCCTTTACCCTTCCCTTGGCCCTGTCCCACCCCTTCTTGAAGCATTCCACTGTGTTACATGCCACCACCTCAGCCAGTAGTGTGTTCTACTTTGCCACCACCCTCTCTGTAAAGAAATGCCTCTTCACCTCCCTCCTGATTCTACCCCTTCCAATCTCATGTAATGGCCCCTAGTGTCTCTCCCCACCCTCCTCCTGAATAGACACTCGGGGCCCGATTCCAAGTCGCATGGTGCAACTCATGGGCATATACGAGTTGAGCCATGCAGCACTATGCCTGGGATCCTGAGCTCTATTCCAAGACAGGCAGGGTCCCTGGCACCTACGACCTACTACTTGATGCAGCCACAGGCTTGTTTTCTTTTTGCAGTTAATCTTTTTTATTAGAGAATAAAGGACATTTTCCATATTATAAAAAAATAATACCATGCAGACATAAATACAATACAAAATGTAGTATGGCATTTACACAATGCACATCGATTAAATAAAATTGGATCAAAGACTAACATAATGATTATGATTGTATATATTCATATATATATATATATATATATATATATATATATATACATACATGCATATATGTATGCATACGTATACACTATCATACTACAAGTCATGGTATGTGTTGGCATATATTGCCTTGATTCTTATTTCAGCACAGTATATAAAATAAACATATTACTATTCTAAATAACAATATATCCTAACTATATTGTAGGGAGATACAATCCATCTAATCTATAAAATATTTAGCACCCTTCTAAACAAAAGATCTATTGGTATTTACTAATCCTTCAGATTCCAAAAAATTGAAATAGTCCTGCCAACACAAATTAAATACATTTAGTCGGTCTAAAATCAAATAAGATATACGTTCCAGGGATGCAATTTGAGTTAGACTGTTAAGAATTTCAGTAAGTGTAGGTGTTGTTTGTGACTTCCAATTAATTAAAATCAACCGTTTAACCTGCATAAATAAAATCTGTAGCCATCTGTGTTGGGGTCTAGATATATTAATACTTTTATCAATAATTCCTAGAATAAAGTGCTTAGGGTCAAAGGGTAAATGGCACTTTACAATATTGGAAGCCATATGATGGACCGAATGCCATAATTAGGATATGGGGCTACAAAGCCACAGAATGTGAAAAAGGTTACCATTAGATAAATGTCATCTCCAACATATATCATTCGGTGAAGCTCCCATTTTATATAATAAGTTTGGTGATCTGTACCACCAGTGAAGAATTTTACATTGTATGAGGGTACTACGCACATCTCTATATGCATCATGGCAGGTAGCCCAACACTGGCTCCATTGAGATTCAGTTATATTTTGTTGTAATGCTAAACTCCATTTAGCTTTGGCTGAGATTGATTGATTTGGTATATTATCTCTAATTGTTTTGTAAATCTTGCTAACTAGTCCAGATGAAGTATTCACCCATGAAGTAACATTTATGTTTGAGTACGTTATTCTTTGTTTAAGCCATAATATAGGAGACAATGCCGCTCGAATTTGTAGATATTTCCAAAGATCCTTTATATTTATATCCCAAATAGTTTGTAGATTTGTAAAGGAATCCAAAATATTACTATTTTTGATTAGAATATCACCCAGAAATATTATGTTTTTATGTTTCCAAGAATTGCAAAACAAAGGGTGGTCATCAAAGGTTATACGTCGGTTTCCCCATAACAGCATATAAAATATGGGAGCAGGGTCTGTTTTTAACCATTTATGTAATTTGAGCCAGTACTGAATTGATGAAGTGATTGTAGGGTGTGTTTTTAATTTTTGTGGCAAAGGATTGTAAATGAAATTGGTAAGGATATTTCCCGGAGCCCAAGAGGCTTCCATATTAAGCCATAAAGGAGAGTCATTATTAGGTTTAGTAAACCATTTTGTAGTGTGAGAGGCATGAAATGCCCATAATTAGGCCAAGAACCATGGAAGGGTAAACCCATCCTGGGACCAATGGGTACGTAGCTTATTTCTACTAAATCTTGGAATTCGACCTTCCCAAATAAAATTCCCTATCAGTTTATCAATTCGAGAGATAAAGATATTGGGTAAACTTAACGGAATGTTAGAGAACAAATATAAAATCTTAGTGGTAATAGACATTTTAATTGCATTAATTTTACCAATTAATGTTAAGTTAAGATTTTTACATCTTTCAAACATTGTTTTAATTTCTGAAAGTATAGGGTTAAGATTTGCCTCCCATATTTTTTCAGTATCCATTCAGATTTTAATTCCCAAATATGAAGTACCTTGGGATGCCCAGCCAAAGCCAAGGACATTATTCATATAGGGTTTACACAATGCATTGAGTGGTAATATTTCAGTTTTTTTATAGTTCATTGTCATACCAGAGAGTTCCGCAAATGTATTTAGTAATTGTATTAGTGGATGTGCAGCTAATTCAAGATTTTCTAGTAGAATTAGCATGTCGTCGGCATAGGATAGGGATGTATATTGTGTATAGCCAATCGATATACCTCTAATTTGTCAGATTGACGGACAGCAGCTGCCAGGGGTTCTAAAGCTAAAATTAAAAGGGTTGGGGATAAGGGACAACCTTGTCTGGTGCCTCTATTTAGTTCAAAGGGTTGAGATATAGTAAAGTTAGTAAGAACCCTTGCTGTAGGAGAGGTATATAGTAATTTTATATATGAACAGAAGTGGTCACTAAACCCAAAGCAGGATAAAACAGAATAAAGAAAATTCCAATTCAAAGAATCAAAAGCTTTTTCAAAGTCGATTGCAATTGCTGCTGCAGGGGATTTTAGCAATTTAGCTTTGTACATAAGATTGAATAAGGAACGAAGATGATCTGCACCCATTCTACCATTAACAAAACCTGTTTGAGACTTAGTGACTAGTTGGGGAATGAAAGGTTTGAGACGAATGGCTAATAAACTTGCAAAGATTTTGCCATCTACATTAAGTAATGATATAGGACGATAATTGGAGGGAAGAGTGACATCTTTATCCTTTTTGGGAAGCACTGTAATGATAGCGTTTGTTAAGGTTGGAGGTAATTTTTGTGAAGTTATAGATTCATGAAATACCTTACACAATAAAGGACAAAGTAGATCAGCCATATTTTTATAAAACTCCACTGGGAATCCATTGCCACCAGGTGCATGACCAGTTTTGAGGGAAGAGAGTGTGTGATGGACTTCTTCTATTGTGATAGGTTTATCTAAGATATTTATTTCATCAGATGTAAGTTGGGGAAGCGCTAAATTATCAAGAAATTTGTCAATCTTCACTTTTGACGTGAAGGTAGTAGATGTATATAATTTTTTATAAAATGAAGACATAATCTTATTAATGCTAGGGTTATCAGTACATATTTGCCTCGTAGAGTTTTTTAAACCTGAAATGTGTCATCCCAACTGTTGTACTCTAAGTCTATAAGCCAGTAGTTTACTACCGTTTTCACTCCCTTCGCAATATTTGTGTTGGATTCTAAGAAGTACAATTTCGGTTTTCCGGGAGATTAGTTCATTAATTTGCATACGAAGCCTGAGGATTTCATGATGTAAAGGAGATTTAGGGTCAGGGTGTGGGGTAGCTGAATGCTGCAATTCTTTAGATTTAAGTAAGTTCTCAAGATCTTTAAGTTGTTTTTCTCTTTTTCTTTTCCTGTGTACAGAAAAACTAATAATTTTACCACGAAGAGTAGCTTTGAGTGCTTCCTACGTGTTACCCATAGATGTATCATCAGGATTATTATGTAAAATAAATTCCTGAGTTTGTATTTTTAACCAGGGAATATATTCTGGGTCTTTAGGTAAGAGTGGGTCTAATCGCCCAGAAGGTGATTTCAAGGGAGGAGAATTCCATAATAAATGAAGCTTAACTGGAGCATGGTCTGAAATTAAAAGGGGCACAATATTACAATCTACAATATTAGCTGTATTAGTGGGTGAGGTTAACCAATAGTCAATTCTGCTATATGTCTGATGTGTGGGGGAATAGAATGTATACTCTTTATCTGTAGGATGAAGGAGTCTCCATATATCTACTAATCCTAGATCCTTCATTAATAATGAAAGTGCGGCAATACTCCTTGGATGAGAATCTAGTGAAGCGTTACTTCTATCAAGGTATGACTCTAATGTAAGGTTAAAATCACCACCTATTAAAATTGGGATATTTAGATTTAAAGAGGATATTTGTTGTGCCAAATTGTGAAAAAATTCGGGTGTATCATAATTTGGGGCATAAATATTAATGAGTGTTAATGGGCCAGTTGTAGAATCTAAGGTAACGATCAGCCATCTGCCATCAAGATCTTTCTTTATATTCAATACTTTCCATTTTAAGTTTTTGTGAATTAAAATTGCAACCCCACATTTCTTGGTTGTAGTGGATGCAGCATACACTTGACCAACCCAGTAACGTTTTAATCTGTCATTATCCACCTCTAATAGTTTGGTTTCTTGTAAAAAAGCAATATGAGCTTTTTTTTCTTTTAAGATGGTTTAAGATTTGTTTACGTTTGCTCGGTGCATTGAGGCCCTTAACGTTCCATGTGTATAATATTAAATCAGACATTAAACTGATTAGACGGTAATGGCTTCCAAGCCTGGACTCCAATGCACCGAACAAAAGAGAGGTAGATATCACAGCAGCCACAGGCTTGTGTCACGGGAATGGTGCAATGAACCTGGGTGCTGCAAATCATGGCCCACATTCAACTGCCCCCACACAGCCTCCCACCCCATACCACTACCACAAGCCTCAGGGGGGCCATGGGGGATTGACTGGATGGCACAGCTGCAAGGGGGGACATGGTACACAATGGACACAGGTGTCACTCTGAAATGGGGGGTGTGGGGCATCACTGTGCTGGGGGGGTGGCAGGGTTGCACAGCAATGAGTGATTTGCCATGCTGCCGGGGGCATCCATAGTTTTGCCAGGATGAATGCCCCCTTAGACCAGGTAAGTGCTGGTCTAACCCTGCAGTGCTGTAAGGGGATCTGGAATGGTGTAGGCAGGTAACAGCAGCCACCCTCTCGGAATAGGGGACAGGTGGTACCGTATCCCACCCTTGCACCAAGCCACAGCAGGTTGTGGACATAGTTGGTGGCAGAGCCCACCTTTGGCACAACCCACATACGGCATGGTGTAAGCCACCTCCTGGAATCGCGACTTGCAGAATGCATGGCGCAAGATGCACTTTATACCATAGGGTCTGGCATAAATCACCTTGCGCCATGCATAAGGTGTTCTGGAATCAGGCCACTTGTGTCTGTTTTGATTATCCCCTTCATGTTTTTGAGGGTCTCAATCATGTTCCCCCTGTCCCTCCTCTCCTCCAGTGTGTATATGTTTAACGCTCTTAGTCAGACCTCATATGGCAGTTCCCCCAGGGCCTGAATCATCTTTGTTGCCCTATGCTGCACCCCCTCCAGCAGCCTAATGACTTTTTGTAGGTACAGGTGCCAGTACTGCATGCAGTATTCCAGGTGGTGTCTAACCAACGATCTGTATAATGGTAGAATAACCTCCCTTCTTCTCTAGGTAATGCCTCTTGCAATGCACCCCAGCATTTTGTTGGCCATTGCTGCCTTTCTGCATTGTGCAGAACTGTTCATTGCTCCTGTGATGAGCACCCCCAGATCCTTCTCCTCTTCTGTTACCTCCAGCTGCACCCCCTCCCCTGATGGTAGCTTTTACTTGGATTTTTTTGTTCCAAAGTGGAGTACCTTGCAATTTTTTGCATTGAACCCCAGCTACCATCTGTTAGATTATGCCTCTAGCCTTGCCAGATCCTTCTGTAGCCCCGCCACTCAACCTGATCATCCACCACCCTCCCATCTTGGTGTCATCCACAAATAGGCTGATTTTGCTGCTGGTGCCCTCCGAGATGTCTGCAATAAATATGCCAAACAGCACTGGGCCCAGCACCAACCCCTGTGGAACACCACTTGTCACAGGCTTAGGGGATGAATATTCCCCACCTACCACCAACCTCTGCTGTCTATCTTTTAGCCAGTTCTCCACCCACCCCACCAGTTTATTTCCTGCCCCTCTTCCCCACAGTTTGCTTCCAAGTCTCCCATGCAGTACTGAATCAAAGGCCTTACTGAAGTCTAGGTACAGGATATCCACCGCATGGCCCCCATCAATTTGTCTAGTCACCCAGTCATAGTATTCATTCACATTGATCTGGCATGACCTATCCTTAATGAAGCCATGCCACCTTCCGTCCTGCACCCCGTTCACCTCCAGTAGTGCCACTAGCCTCTCCTTTAGGATGGTCTCCATTAGCTTCCCCACTATGGACATTAGACTTACTGGCATATAGTTCCCCAGTTCATTCTTGGGTCCACTCTTTTGGAGGGGAACCTTGTGAGCCAGTCTCAAGTCACTGGGTATGCATCCTGTGTCTAGAGGTGAATTAAATAATTCTGCCAAGGGTCCTGCTAGGACTTCTGCCAGCTCCTTCAGCACTCTTGGATGTACTCCATCCAGTCCTGGTGCCTTGTCCACCCTCAATGCCCTTAACCTTTCCAGCACCCTCCCCACTGTGATTTCTCTATTCATCATCCCCCCCTTCTGTTTCTATTCTTCCTTCTAGTATGGGTAGTGCCCCCTCCCTTTCTTTCATAAAGACTGAACAGAAGTAGTTATTGATCACTTCTGCTTTTCACCCCCTCTTCCATCCATCCCCCTCCTTCTTAATTCTTACAATTTGGTTCTTACGCTTCCTGATGTACCTAAAGAAGTCTTTTTCCCCTTTTTTTTATGCCTTGCACCAGCCTGCATTCTCTTGCCACCTAGATTGTCCTTATCCCACTGGTCACTTCCTTTGTTTCTTGCAGATATTCCTTACTATCCTCTTCCCTCTCAAATTTTCTGAATCTCCTGTAAGCTGCCCTTTTCCTCCTCACCCTGTCTAACACCCCTCTGCTTATCCAGCTGGGTTTCTTTCCTCTAGCTGTCTCAGTCTTGGCCCTACAGCAAGTTTCTATTGCCTCCACTATCCCCTGTCGTATCAGTTCCCACTTTTGTTGTGTGTCCATAGCGGGTTGAATTGTGTTGATCATGTATCCATGACACTCCAGACATTACATCATGGGTTTTAGCCCACCTGATAGGCTATAGATGCACATTTGATATAGTATCAAAGTTCACAGTATACCTTGGTCCCAGAAGTCCCTGCTCTCCAGTTCTCTAGTGCATCTGAAAGGCTAGCACACAGGGTCACTGCTTAGAATTCTAAACAAGATAAGGGACAAGAAGTTTATCTTTGGATTTGCTGAAAATAAAGTTGTATTGCTAACTGCAGGAATCATCCTTCCCAGAGGAGTTCATGGATAACTACAGTAGTTATTGCTGGCTTTAAGAGCTAATTATCTGAATGCATGCAAGTGTAGTTAATAAGGGTCCCTCCTCACAACTAGATACAGCATTAATTAAGGCCATTAGGCCAGCAGCATGATTACTTGTAAAACAGGTCAGACTCCTTTCTTTAAAAGAGAAGAAATAAAATTGATGTTGGTGTTTAGCCAGTTTGTAGAGTTGATCAGGTTAATTTTAAATAGCAAAAGTTGCAGTTGGTGTTCTTTGGTGCTAAGAAATGTGTTTAAATGCTGGATAAAGCTTATAAGATAAGTGTAGCGAGCGCTAGGCTAGATTGTGACCAGATAGAAAGATTCATGTTGTATTGATTCAGAAACACAGCATACTTCTGACAAAAATGCCTAGGAGAGTTGTGTTGTTTGGCAACAAGCGGCAAGCAGACAGCGTGGCATGGGGGCACGTGTTTATTTTAAATATCATGCCAAGGGAGTGGAGGAAAAAACACAGCATACAGCTGCATTAGTAGCCGCTAGTCGGATGGCTCCTAAGGCAGCATGCACACTCTCGCTCCATCAGGGAGCCAACTGATTTGTGGGTGAAACCCAACTGCTGCAAACCCATAACCCTCGTGCTAGCAGGCAACATACGTTGAACAGAATTAGACCCTTATTCAGTGGTCATCTGCTGCTCCCACGCTTAAGGATTTCACTTCTCCATGGCGCTGAACGGTCTTGGTATGGCCTGATCTCTCACCAGCTGAGCAGGTAACAGGCTTGCTTCTACTCGTTCTCCTCATGGCAGATTTTTTTCAGCAAGGGGATTAGAGCTAGGACACGGTGGAAAGAGCTCCATGGCTCTCTCTCTCTCTCTCTCTCTCTCTCCCCCCACAAACTCCAGACTGCGTGGCTTGGAATCACAGTCACCTTTCAGCATCCATCTTGTGCAAGGGGCTACAGCCTCCATTTTGTAACCCCTCTCTTGCTCCTGACCTAACCATGCAGTCAGGCCCACATTAGGCAACCATTTTGTGCGTGGTGCTCAGCCACCATTTTGAATCTCCCTGGATTCTAGCTGGCTAATCTTTGATCACCTCCCATAGTGGATCAAAGACAGGCACAGCTGAGTACATGTTTTTTAAAACAAGTTTGGCAATATCCACAAAAAAAAAAAAAAAAAAGGGGTTCTTTCTAAGGTAGCCTCATTGCCCTATCCCAGCGTATCAGGCAGTCAGTCTAGTGGAAGTGGTAATGGCTGGAGATTTCATTATGCTGGATGTGTACTGTAATGTTATAGTTGGGGCTAGTACTAGAAATGAGATTCTGGTGGATGCCTGCCAGGAGGTATTGCTAGAGCAATTACTTCAGGACCCAACAAGGATGTGATGCTCACCAGCAGTTAAAGGATTTAGAATGTAGCAGTCCTGGAACCAGCTGGTTCTAGTAACAACATGACAGCAGAGTTGGAAGTCCAGATG
Source organism: Neoceratodus forsteri (assembly GCA_016271365.2). Lineage (NCBI taxonomy): Eukaryota > Metazoa > Chordata > Ceratodontiformes > Ceratodontidae > Neoceratodus > Neoceratodus forsteri. Next base: position 234,689,600 of record CM028132.1, on the reverse strand, counting down.
AGGAAAAGAGAAGGGGGAAAAAGAAATAAAGGTATTGGACTTCAAAAAGCAAACATTGACAGAAGAGCATTAAGCACATGGCAAAGGTATGGGGATCAGGCAAAAAGTGGGTAACCTATAAATGGGCAATGATAGAAGCTGAAGACAGCTCATTTCCTAAAATATTTAAAGGAAAAAGGGCTAAGGGACCAGTCTGATTTATAGCCAGCATAAAGGTTGCGGTAAGAACCAAAAGGAGGGCATTTTCCAAGTATAAGGGTAGCCAAAGGCAGGAAGATAAGCTAAAGCATCTAGAAGCAACAAAAGAAACCACAAGGAAAGTGATGGAGGCCACAGTGAAGATGGAGCTCCGGTTGTCAATGGGGGTGAAGGAAGAAGATAAGGCATTCTTCCTGTACAGCTGAGACAAGTGCAAGGTAATAGGGAATATAGTGGAACTTACAAGCAATGAGAAGTGGTATGAGGGGATACGAGGAAGGCAGAGATGCTGAATGCATATTTTTGTTTGGTATTTACTTAGGAAAAAGATGGGCAATTTCCAGAATGTGAGGTTAGGAAAGGAGGGAGCAATGACTCTGGGGGAAGGATCAATAGATAGGAGAAAAGCACTTTGGAAAAGCTAGCAGAGATAAAGATAAATAAATCTATGGGACCTGAAGGCTGCTACATGTGGTAGCAGGGGTTATAGCAGGGCTAATAGCAGACATTTTCAACTGCTTGCTAAGCATGGGTCTGGTTCTTATGGACTATAGAATAGCTGATGTAGTTCTGTTACACAAGAATGGGAAGAGGGTAAGTCAAGGAACTATAGAAAATTCAGCTTGATGTCTGTAGTGGGGAAAATTATTCAGTCTCATCTCAGGGAGGATCTGGTGGACTTCATAGAAGGGAATAGGCTGCAACACCCCAGTGAGTATGGATTCACAAGGTGAAGGTTTTGCCAAATTAATCTGTTTTATAACTGGGTAGCCGCAGGTGCAGACAAGGGGCAGAAAGTTGATATAGTATGCCTAGACTTTTAACAAAACCATTGACTCAGTCCCCAAATGGAGGCTGGTCAAAAAGATTAGGGACCTTCAGGCAGAGGGCAAAATGACAAATTGAATAGACAACTGGCTGACAAGTAGAATGCAGAAGGTGGTAGTCAATGGAGAGTTTTCAGAGGTGAGGGAGTTGACAAGAGTGGCATATCAGGGATCAGTACTAGGACCAGTCCTCTTTAATATAATCATCTGTGACATACAATAGCTGAAAATATCAAGGGTAAGATCTGCCTCTTTGCAGAAGACACACAGATCTGTGCAAGAATGGACATGAAGAAAGTAGGAGGGGAAATATGGGAGGATCTGGGCAGTTTGGATAACTGGACAAAGATTTGGCAGTTGAACGTCAATGCTAAAAAATGTAAAGTAATGCACATTGGTAAAGGATCCCAAGTGTGAATACAAAATGTGTACGTTAGTACTGGATACTAATACAGAATAAAAAAAATATTTAGTGGTGATGATATCAGAGACCCTGAAAACATCTGCACACTGCAAGATGTCAGTGAGCAAAGCAAATAGAATGCTGGGATGCATAGGGAGAGGATGAGTCATAGAAGTTGAGAGGTGTTCCTCTCACTATTCAGGTCCTGGGTGTGGCCACACCTGTAAAACTGTGCAAGGCAGTGGAGCACACACCTGAGGAAGGACTATAGCAAGGTGGAGGCATTGCACTGCAGTGCAACTGAGATTATTCATGGCCTAGGAGAAATGATGTATGAGGAGAGGCCGCAGGACTTAAACATGTACAACCTAAAGAAGAGGAATGAAAGGGGATACATGACTGAGTCATACATGCACCTGCACAGGATAAATACAGTGGATGTCAAGGAGCTCTTCTCCTTGAGTTCAAACACAGGGATGAGAAAGAATTCACTAAAGTTAATGGGGGAGGTTAAAAAAGGATGCCTGTCAGCACCTCTTCATGGCAATAGTGGTTTACAAGTGGAATAAGCTACCAGAGGAAGTGGTATAGGCCAAATCAATCAGCAGGTTCAAGCAGCGATAGGACAAGAATGTGGGTTAAGTTAGAAAAGGGGGTGGACAGTAACAAAGCGAAGAACTGCCACCAGGGCAAGGCAGAATAGTTTGGTAGGGTGGGCAAACTGGATGGGCAAAGACCCTTTTAGTGCCATCAACATCTGTATGTCTATATATCTATGTCTAACACACAACTCAGTGCTGATCACTGAGAACTGCAGCTGTTCCAAAAAACCCACTTACTGCACCAAAAGAAAAAAGCATGCACACTGGAACTCTGCAGATGCTAAGCAAGGTGGGCGGGGGTGGGGCATGGAGGGACTGTCTTCTTTGTCCATGTAAATTGAGTTCAGAAACAGAAGAATAAGACAATGCACAGTTAGTAAGGTAAGCCTGATTTACTGGCACTGATCAGGCAAAACACTTACAAAAAAACCTAGTGTAGCACAAATCTTTCTTTGGGTAGCAAATCCATTCTTGGACTTCAAAACTGAAATCAGATGGGGGGGTGTGGGGGTGTGGGTTGGCCCTGAACAAGATGGCAGCATAGACCATTAGCTCTGCATCCTTCAAGGCAGAAATCTGACAATATCCGGCATAGTCAGCAGATTTTTGGTAACTGGTAATTAAAAAAGGGTAGCTTGCTCACCAGAGAATTGGCAGGTGTAACTACCTCCAGCTATCCCATTGTTAAGGCGTCATGATTAGAGTGCAATAATGTGGGTGCCACAGCAAGGGTGTGAGTGATAGGGGCAATCTGGATTTTAGATTGTCCCACACTCACGCCATGTTGGCATTCCACAACTTTGTGCCTCTTTCATGGCACCCACCCCCGGGAGGTTATTATATTTATTTTGGTGGGGGTGGGCTAAGCCCTGCGAAAAAACTAAGTTTTTCTCTGGACAGTCCTATGGTGCTGTCAGTTTTTGGTGCATAATGCTGCCCACAATAATTCCGGGTGACATAATGACATAATTCTGGTGCCCTAAATGGCTTTGCCCACATTGCCCATGCTCCATCATGGGTGAACCCTACTTCCAATGGTAACAGCAGGACACGGGAGGATTGCTGTAAGTACCATCAGATGGGCCTGCATATACCCCTGCAACATTGCCTCGAGAAGTACTGTAAAATGGGATCCAACAGTGATCAAGGGTATGTTTGCCTACTAATGCAGCAGATGGCTCAAGTCACTCTTGCCACCAGTCACACCATGCAGGCCATACAGAATGTGGAAGTACGCTTATTTCAAATGGAGTTGAAGGCGAGCTCTCAACAGGCGGCCATCATGGACCTTTACGGCTATAGTACTGGAACAAAAATGTGCTCTCCAGGTCTTACAAGACAAGATGGATGACCTAGAGAACCAGAGCCAATGAAACAACCTCCAGTCTCTAGAGTTTTCTGAGGGTGCTGAGCTCTGGGATGCAAGTAGCTTCCTTCAACATGTGCTACCAACTATTCTAAAATGGGACTGTAAGCAACCGCTGGAAATCGAAAGGGCTCATCACTCCCTGGCCACTCCAACCAAAGCCAAGGATAAGCTGAGGACCCATACTGGCCTGTTTTCTCAACTTTAAAGCAAACAAACTGATAATGTCTATTGCTCTATCCTTGGGACAACTATACTGGTGGGAGCATCAGATCTACGTATACCAGGACTATTCATAGGAGCTTTCAGACAAGAGACAGGCCTACACAGAGGCCCAAAAAATCCTGCACCAGCTTTGAATACAGTTTTCATTGAGATATCCGGCCACCATGTAGCTGATGCATAATGGGGTCCCCCTCTTCTCAGTACACCAGAGACTCTCATGGGTTTTCTACAACATACATGGCTGCATGAACTGAGGACCTCAAGACTGCCAAACACTGCGAATATCAATGTGATCCCTGTTAGCATTGATACAAGGAAGACCCCTCATCCAGAAGGCATTGAAATCCAACAGTTCGAGCTAGATTAACCATGATCCCCTCCACCTCGCAGCCGCAAAAGGTATGCAGCCAGAAAGGACAACAGGAGGGAACAACCGATGGAAAGAGATTCCTCTAGAAGCCCTGGAGAAGTGCACCAAACCAGGCTCAACCTGGAGACTTGGCTCCCTACTATTCCCCAAATAGGTGCCTTGTGTTGAGGCCCTTATTGCCACAGCACCACCACCAGACTCCAGATGTCCCCACCCAGGCCGAAGTGCTACCATGCCTGTCAGCATCCTGTACTGCTGATCCATGAGCCACCAAAGTTACAGCGGGCACCTCTAAATCGAATGGCAGTCCCTCTTCCTTGACTCCTGCCACAAGCAAAAAAATTCAGAAGGCCAGCAAAAGGACTCTTGATCCAGTACAACAAACCTGCCTGCACTGGACCAAGACTGATATCTGAATCAGATGAGTGCAATGCACTCTTTTTTTTCTTTTGGGGGAAGGGGGAAGGAGGTCAGATAATGTGTGTGTGTGGGGGGGTTACCCCAGGGTTATTTCATCAGGGTGCCCTGCAAAGTAGCGTTGAGTAGGGATTAGGTGCTTGGGTATAAAGTGCTTCTCCTTCTGGCCCTGTATAGTGTCCAATGTTCCCCTTGTCCTCTCCCTAATCACAGTGCACATTATCTAACATGGCAGGACAGAAACATTCCTATACTGTGAGCAACAATGCAATTACTCAGCTTTACAAGCCCCAGCACCAGTGTTTTCTCTCCTAGACATAAGAATTCCCCTTCCAGGGCAACAGTATTGCACTATGTATAACCCCATACTCCTGCTAACATTCGGACCCAATCCTGTAAAGAGCAGATGGGGGTAAGCATACTGTGTTCAAATCTGCAAGTGACCTCTGTCCTTTTAGAAGCTGCAATGTACAAAGCTTTTAGGTTTAAAACATTGTATTCAGGATTGTTATACAGGAAGTGAACAAGTAGGTACATGCCTCCTAAATATTACAGCGATGTACTGGGGCTGACATTTCCCCGCCCCTAGACTTAACATGTATACTGAGCTGTAAGATCGTACCTAGGAAACATAGCCTGACAAAAAAACTAACTGAAGGGTCAACTTGATGACCAGTCCATACATTAGCCTGTGGCAAAACACCAGACATAGAGCTCAAGAATAATGCTCATTATACACTGCCACTAGTACAATAATTTAACTGCGTGGTCAGACTCAGTTAAGTAGCAATATATACTATGTGCAGGGCCCTGAGTATGGGCTTAGAACCTGTATGCCACAAGGCACGTGGTAAAGTTGTACACCGAGTATGCCCAGCTTAAGTGCTGACATCCTCGAGGTACAATGAGCGATGCTGGCCTATCCGCACTCCTGGACTGGCTAACCCCAGTGTCAGTGTAAAAATGTTTGTATGCAAGTCAGACCAGAGGACTTTGGAAGTGCTTCATTGTGCCTCAGAGCACAGAGGCTAGCCTTAGGCAGTATTTTGCTGTTGGCTATAGGCCTCTTCTGCTCTACTAGAGGAAATATATCTTTCAATGTAAATAGTTCCAAGTTCTGGTTTAGTAAGGATTTATCAGCAAATTGCAGAAGAATGTATGTTCTTATGGAATGTGTAACGAATTACAGATATGACAGGTATGACGATTGCATATCACTACTCTCTGCTTTGGTGCTGTACACCCCAGTAATACCACAAGAGTGGCCAGAAAGGACTTCAGCTTCTCATAACCCTCAGACATCTGTAGCACCTAAGCCCCACAGTTGGGATTATGGATGAGATCAACTGCCACACCTGGAATGTACATGGGCTTAACGCCCCAGTGAAATGTAAACAGGTGATCTCACACGTAAAGAAGCTTCAGTCCAATCTGGCCTTCCTGCGGGAAACAAAATTAAACTCAACAGATCATGCTAAATTAACTAGAGACTGGGTGGGGCAAGAGTTTCATGCATCTGCGCCCACCCATAAAAGAGGGGTAGCAATTTCAGTGCATAAAGCTCTTCAATGTACCCCCCCCCATAGGCTCAGCCAGTGACCCACAAGGTAGATGGGTACTTGCCCTGATGGATAACCTGCTGGATCCATCTTATTAGGCAATATATATGGTCCCAATGAAGAAGACCTGGCCTTCTTTCACGCCATAGTGCACGAAATAGGGCAATTAGTACAGACAGATACATCAGTATTGCTGGGAGGAGATTTCAATCTCACACTTGAACTGTCCTTGGACAGATGCTCGACAGGTACTGAACCACATTCCAAGGGAGTGCCAGCCTTGTTACAGCTAATACAGGATATGGGTCTTGAGGATATTTGGAGAATCTTCTATCTTCAGGATAGGGACTATTCACTCCACAGTCCACGGCTCACATTGCAGAGTAGACTTTTGGCTGACTTCCCCCAAGAACGCACAAGCTTCCCTAGAGTTCACAATCCTTTGCATGGTGATCACATACCACACCCCAGTTCAACTATAATTTTCATGAAGTCCCTCCGTGCCCAAATCCCCATCCTAGAGACTAGACCCCTTGCTGTTAAGGGACCTTGATTTTCTACATTAGGCTCAGCAAAAGGCCACAATTTTTTTCAAAGGAAATCTCATAGAGGACACTTCAGCTGGAAACACCTGAGAGGCCTTTAAGGCTGCACTAAGGGATCTGGCCCGGTGGCACTGAGGGCTGAGACGATGGACGCCTTACCTCGCGCTATGTCGGCAACCCGGTTCGAGAATGATCTCTGGTCGTCGGGGTGCTGGCATGGGGGGGGGGCACTGTCTTTTCCAGAACTCAAATTGTTTCTGTTAAATGTATAATTAGTATATGTTTATCTATTTATTGTTTGGTTAATTTGATGTTATAATTTTGAGTATATTAGTTTTTTGGGTGTGAGTGATTTGACATATCGGTGGTTTAGATGTGCTGGCAGGTTGCTCTCCCAGTCGTGTGCTACTCAACCTCTGGACATCAGGACCGTCACTACTTTGTAACCACCCCACACACTGCAGGCTGCAGTATATCAATGCTGCAGAGCACTAGGAATTGCTCGCAGGAGGCGGGGATATGTAAGGGGCCCTGAACTTTGGAGAGAGAGCAAGCGGGGTGCTTGTATCAGGGTAGTGAGGACAAAGAGATGCCCTGGGGCAAAATGGATTCCAGAACATGGTTCTACATGCCAGGTTTCCATATCCATGGGCTCCAAAAATGTTTGGGCCGATTGCTCGGGCAGCACCAGAATCTCATCCGACTCAAGCGGTGTTATGCAATGCCAGGTCTATCAAGAACAAGATGGCAGTAATTTCTGACATTGTTGGAACAGCAGACCTGGCATGCATCACAAAGACCTGGTTGGATGATAATGCTGGCCCCATATTTGAGGCAGCTGTTCTGGGCGTTTTCTCTGTGATACACTGCTCGAGATCCTACTGCAGGATGGGGGTGTAGCCATTTGTTTTAAGACTGAACTGAGCCTTGTAGGTGTGCCAGCTGAAGAATCCAGCTTGTTTGAATGTACCATAGTTGCAGATGTGGGCTGTAGGATCGTCCTCATCCACCGTACACCAAGGGGTGAGAAACGGTTCCTACAGGAAGTAGCAGACTTCATGGACAATATGGCGTTTGAGTAGCCCAGGTTGATGGTCCTGGGTGACTTTAACACCTGGGTCGACGATGAACTCTCACAATTCAGTCAGGACTTCCTCCAGCTGATGACATAGCTGGGCTTTACACAGGATGTTGCCTCTGCAACTCATAAGTTTAGTCACTCACTCGATCTGGTTTTCCTCCTTGGGATCAAAACCTCTGATCTGGTGGTGGAACCAGTTGGATGGTCAGATCACCACAATATAAGGTTCAGTTTCCAAGCCCCCCCCCCATAAAGGCCTGCCCCTGTGGAGATGATCAGATACCACACTCCATGGGACGTGAGCCCTGATGGCCTATTGGCAGTATTAAACCTATCAGGATTTCCAGCGGTGAGTGAGAGTCCAGAGAGCCTAGTTCAGGCCTATAATAAGGCAGCTACTGAGGCTCTGGACTCTGTCGCTCTGGTCTGCGTTGGTCCTCTCTCTCTCTTTCTCTCTCTGCCCTTGGTCTCCGTGGTTTGACTGGACCCTGAGGGAGCTGCAACAAGTAGGATGAAGGTTAGAGCATTGTTATTGGTGGAAATCTGCCCTGGATGCTGACCACCTTAGATTGATGGAACATTATCAAACCAATCAATCAGCAATCACCCGTAAGAAGGCAGAGTTCCTGTCTGGGGAGATTGCTGCCACTCAGAGCAGACCTGCTCAGCTCTTTCAAACTGTGGACAGGTTTTGCAACCCAACCTGTCTGCAGGTTTGAAGAGCCTTTTCAAAAATTAAGTGTGATGAGTTTGCTCATTTCTTTGCGGATAAGGTGGCCAACATCAGGGCTGAGATCCTGCCAGCTCACTTTAGGGAAGGGTGGTTGGTGCCTGGTCACCTCTGCTTGGTTTGCCTGGAGCTCTTTTGACTGGCTGGAAATCATGGTTATCATGCAGATTGCCCAGGGTATTAATCCAACATGCTGTAGTTTGGACCCGGGCCCAATTCCCCTGATTATGGGGTGTTCTGGCAACATTGGCCCTGTCCTTGTGATGATAGTTTGGTGCTTCTTAGAGTCGGGTGAGTTTCCTAGCTCCCTGAAGGAGGTGGTGGTGACACCACTCCTGAAGAAAGTTGCTTTGGACCCAAACTGCTTCACTAACTACAGATCTATCTTAAGCCTTCCCTTTGCAGGGAAGGTGATTGAGAAAGTTGTTGCGCTACAACTGGAGAACCACCTTATCATCCATGATATCTACGAACCTCTCCAGTCTGGTTTTCATAAAAGGCATAGTACTGAGACCACTCTGGTTTGGTTGCTCAATGGTCTCCTGATGGTGAGGGATCAGAAGCACCGTTCCATCTTGGTACTTCTTGATCTCTCTTCAGCCTTTGACACCGTGGACCATTGTGTGCCTCTTGATCACCTGAGGGTCATCTGTGGCTTGTCTTGAACAGTTCTCAGAGGGTTTCAATCTTTCCTCACTGGCTGATTTCAGAGGGTGGTGTCAGGAATTTTTTCCTCTGGCCCACTATCTCAGCCATGTGGAGTCTCTCAGGGGTCGGTGCTGTCCCACATGTTGTTATTGATGTATATGCTGCCCCTCGGAGACCTTGTAAGACAGTATGGACTGAGGTTTTACTGCTATGCTGATGATACCCAGCTATACCTGTCTTTTGCACCTGACCAGGATAGTGCAAGCTCATTCTTTAATAACTGCCTCATAGAAGTCGAGGACTGGATGAAATCCAGCTAGTTGAAATTGAACTCTGGAATGACTGAGGTGTTGGTGGTGGATCCAAGTCACCAGACAGAGGGGTTGATGGCTGGACAGCCTTCTGGAATCTGTCTTGGAGGTGTCCAGCTGCCTTTCTTTGAACAGGTGCAAAACCTGGGGGTGGTCTTTAATGATGGGTTGACACTGCATTCACAGGTGTCGGCAGTCATCAAGTCCTCATTTTACCATCTCAGGAACATTGCCAGGATTAAGCACCTTTTTCCATTCAGTGACCTTCCAACGTTGATGCATGCCTTTGTGACCTCATGCCTAGACTACTGCAACTCCCTGTACTTAGGGCTGCCGGGGGTTGATATCCACCGCTTGCAGCTAGTGCAGAATGCTGTGGCACGGTTGTTGATGGGGACTCCTCATTCAAGTCACATCACACCGTTGCTGCACTATCTGCACTGGGTGCTGATTCAGTGGTGGATCACCTTCAAGATTGGGCTTCTGACCTTTAGGCCCTGCATGGACTGGACCCTCAGTATCTGCAAGAGCTCCTGATATCTTACTGGCCCAGACGACCTCTCCGCTCAGCTGATGAAGGTTTGTTAGAGATTCCCATGGTATGGCTTAAAACATCAGGGGCCTGTACTTTTATGTATGCTGCCCGACCCTGTGGCACTCTCTATCTCATCAGATATGTGAGTGCACGACTGTGGCGAGGTTTAAGAGGGCATTGAAGACCCATTTATGGCATCTTGCCTATGATGACTAATTGTGCTTGGACTGCTATTTACTGTCCGTTGTATGAGAATTTTATGCTTTTTAGTTATTGAATTTTATCTGTTTTCAAAGCTGTATAGTACCTTGATTGAAGAAAGGCACTTCATAAAATAAACTATTATTATTATTATTAGGATTGAGCGTTGGCTCTCCTCTCCCGATGGGTGGGTCACCTGCCCATAGTCCCGCTGTCACCAGATGGAGGTCCAGTGACAGGCGTAGGTGGCAAAGGAGTGACAAGTAGGGTGGGGCGTCCCGTAGGGTGTTACTTGCATGTGCCTCCACACACATGTGTGTTACGTTGGGGATGCGAGGGCTTGGAGACTGAGGAGAAAAATGAAAAAAGGTACAAATTATCTCTGGGGAAAAGAAAAGGCTACATAAGGGGGAAAATAATAGGGTATTCAGCTACCGGGAGGAAAAAAGGGAGCAATGTCTACATCAGAGCTGAACGCAGCAGAAACATACTGTACTTTGTTTCTTTTCTACACAAATCAGCACTCCCCCAGGACACATCATCCTTGGACTCTGTATGGAGATTAATACCCTATTATCCAGGGAAGCCAAGATCTCCATACTCCAACTATGACACAAGTATTGGTGGAGGAGGGACTGTATTAGCCTACAGGCTTTGGAAACAATAAACTGAATGATTTATCTTTGGCCTTGTAGATGACAATGGGCAAGTTCAAACCAAAGCACCAGAGAGAGGTCATATTATGACAGGTTTCTATGCCAAACTGTGCACTACTTCAAGAAACCCTGATCTGCCTGTGGTGCAGGCATTTCTGGATTCCATAGATATTCCTAAACTGATGGAGCAACAAGCTGCACTGTTAGACTCCTTCTAGACAGAGAAAGAGGTGGCTCAAGCCCTCAGCTTCTTAAAAATGGGGAAAGCCTCCCAGTGGGGAGAGGGAGATGGATTCCCAGCTGAGATGTGGCAGTTCTTAACTCCAGTAATTGCTCCGGTCCAGTGCTCTGTATTCATGGAAGCATTAACTTCAGTCAATTTCCCCTGCCCTTAGAGAAGCAGTTGTAACGGTGCTTCCAAAACCGGGAAAGGATCACACTTTAGCTGGCAGCTAGAAGCCCAACTCCCTCATAAATGCTGACTGCAAGGTATTTGCAAATATTTTGGTCACAAGACTAAAACCTCTACTGCCATACCTTATGTATCCCTTCCAAGTGGAATTTGTACAAGGTCAGTACAGTGCTGATCATATTCAGTCACTTCGAACCTTATCCATGTGGCACAGAACACTCCCACCCTGGCTGTGGCAATAGTCGTGGATTTTGAAATGGCATTTGATTTCATAGATTGGGATTACACACAGGCCATTCTTAGACATATGGGACTCAGACACCCTTTTTCAATCCTGGGTAGGTGCTCTGTGCACACTTCTGTCTGCAAAACTACTCAGTAACTCCATGCTATCTGATCCATTCCCACTGGAGAGGGGCACATGGCAAGGTTGCCCACTGTCCCCACTACTGTTTGTACTTGCAGTTTTGAGCCCTTAATGGCTGCCATCAGGCAACACCCACAGATCCACAAGGTTGGCACTGGGCAGTAGCAATACTCAATGCTTATCTATGCAGATGACTTACTAGTCCTGCTTGCAGACATAGACGTGTCTCTCAAGCACCCCCCCCCCAGATATATTTATCCAGTTTACACAACTTTCTGGCCTAAAGCTGAATCAAACCAAAATGGAAATTCTCCCACTAAACCAGAGATGTAAACCCAACCTGGCTACATCATATGGTTTGAAGTGGGCACTGTCTGGCATCACATATCTTGGAATCACAATACCTCCTACCATCTCAAAGCTCTGGGATTTAAACTTAAAGCCTTTGCTCACAGAAATGCAAACAAAATTTGAAAGGTGGAAGCTGCTTCAGCTCACAATTGCAGGAAAGATTGCAGCAATTAAAATGGTCGCTGCTCCCAAGTTCCTTTACATACTTTTCCACCTTCCTTTAGAATTGCCGGCAAGATGGTAGACCAAGATAGATGACATTATTGGTAATTTTCTCTGAGAAGATAAAAAAATGAGATACAATCGGAATAAACTAAGGGCACACAGGAAAGAGGGAGGGTGGAGTCTTCTATGGATGGAAGGGTATAAATGGGCATTTCAAGTGACCCAAAATTTAAAATAGCTCACAACACTCACATTAAACTCGCCTCAATGGCTAAGCATGGAGGAAGCTCAAGGTAAAGTTCAACATATATCACTGTTCTTATACACAGCACCCCCAAATTACTTGCCTCACATTCCACTATATGATCCTCAATCAAGTATTGGGACAAACTTCATAAGAAGTTAAACTCCAATCCCAAACCAGTTAGGCTTATCCCCTTAATGGGTTACACAAGTATTACATTAGACTACAAGCCCCTACAGTGGACTTAATGGGCCAGTAGAGGAATCCACTATTTGCAGGACATCTTAGAACACACAACACTAAGGGTAGCCACTTTCCAAGAGCTAAAGGCACATTGGGACCTCCCTCAGTCAGACTTCTGGAGATATTTCCATATATGGAGTGCAGTATAGACCTATCTCTGCACCCTACCCCCAACGTAACCAAACAAATCTCACAGACCAATGGCTCCCTCAATCCAGAAGCATACCAAGCAGAGTATACTTTGCAGTCATAAAATATACCAACTCAGCTGGATGACCCCAAGGCCAAATGGGAGCTAGCAATGCATATAAATATCTTGGACCAGCAGTGGAGGGCCTGTTGGAAATCAGCATACCTTGCATTTCCAGACACCAGAAATTAGGCATGCCATAGAGTTCATGTTCTTCTAGGTTCTGGGTGGTTATGCATTTCTTTTTCATGGTATGAGGCCGTCAGCCACCTACAATGTAAACTTTTCAGTTTGTTCCTGGTGTGTCACCTCTTAGAGCTGACAAATCAAGACTGCAACTGGTAGGTGTTTCTTTTATTGAGATTTGTCATGGGTTATAGGCACAAGAAACACTGTGCAGAGTTATGTACTGCTTTATTCTGTATCTGCCCAGTTTGTTGTTTGTTATCTGGAAAACTTATAAAATGTTTAACTGCAAAAAGAAAAAAAAAAAACTGAACTCAGACACATCTGTCTACACTACACCATACATGAGAAGAGTGAGTAGTACTGGCTACAACCTCTCTTGAGTACCTGGGCTAGAAGTGGCAAAACATCTGGCAGCCAGGGCATCAGCATGTAATTTACATACTGTTACTCTGCTGGTAGCTGTAGTCTACATGTGGCACCAAGGAGCAGAGTATATTTTTTATCAGGGCACATGCCCTAAGGTGGAGCCACCACTGAGAGTCAGATAGTTAAATGGAATGGTTTCCCTGAGCTCTAGATCTGATCTCTGATTGGCCCAGAGAGCTCTGCGAGATTTAGAAATCTTGCCAAGTCTTTTTTTCCCTGAATACCACTGATAAATAAAAACTACTCAGTACTCACCTGAGTGCTTGGGAAACCCAGTTATTTTTCTTGGTATTTGGGAATTATTATTTGTGGCGTTCACACCCCTACTGAATAATGAATATCATGAATATATATGCAGCGAAGTTTTAATTCACAAGCGAATTCGTTCATAAATCCACCAGCTCCGCATCTGTGTGCCATTTTTAAAGTTGCCCCCTGTGGTGAAAACATTGCCAAAATTGGCATATGTAATTTTGCATTACTTTGGGTTCTTTTAAAAGCAAATTGCACTAAAAAAAAAAGTAAGAAGTTAGAAATGATCACTGGCATTGCATCCCCCAGTTGATCGCCACACCAGTATAAAAAATTAAATCCCCTCTCCCCCCCGGAGTTTCCATCCCTGGTGACTAAAGGTACCACCACTGCCCGGCCGATCACCGGCCCAATATGAAAAATTACCCTACCCCTGTAATTTCCATCCATGGTGTCTAGTGGTCCCACTCCCTAGGTGGATCACCAGCCCAATATGAAAAATGTAATCCCTCCATAGTATCCACACCCCATCACTGGGTGCTGGTCCAACCTTATAAATAATTTCCCTGGTGTCTAGTTGTCCCCCCCCGCATGTACTGCCCACCACCCCAGTACCCCCCTCCAAGCCCGAGTGGGTGATCAGCACAGCCCTCCACTTTCCTCTCTTCTTTGGCTGCCCACCCAACAGAGCTCTTAATGAATCAGAGCGAGTTTGTACAAGCATGCACTCATTCATTGTCAGCTTGCGATACTTGCTGGCAGTTTCATAGGGGTGCAGAAAAGAGGGGGGGACTGCTCTGGTAACTGGTGGGGGAGGTGGGATGGGGAGAATGGCATTGTGGACCCCAAGGGGTCCACAATACCATTCCCTGACCATTCTGTCTTTCCCCACTCATGAGCGGAGTAGCCTCCCCCTCTTCTCTGTACCCCTGAAAACAACCAGCAATGACCATGAGCTGGCTGACTGCCAATAAATGAGCATGTGCTTATACAAGCATGCATTCATTTACTGAGAGCTCAGTTGGGCAGTCAGCCATGGAGGAGAGTGGAAGGCGTGCTGGTCACCTGCTATGGGTCAGAAGGGGGAGTGGGATGGTGGCCAGTACATGCAGGGGTGAGGATCCACTAGACACCAGGGAAATTACTTCTAAGGTTGGGCCGGCACCCAAAGATGGGGTGTGGATAATATGGGGGGGTGGTATTTAATTGTTCATATTAGGCCAGCGATCAGCTGGGGAGTGGGATCACTAGACACCAGGGATGAAAACTTTGTCTGGGGGGTTAATTTTTTATATTTGGCCAGTGATTGGATTTGGGGGTTGGGGGACACTAGACACCAGGGATGAAAACTGGGGGGTGAATTTTTCATACTGGGCCAGCGATTGGCCAGGGGGTTGGGGCCACTAGACACCAGGGATGGATACTACTGGGAGGATTTAATTTTTCATACTGGGCTGGTGATTGGCCAGGGGGTGAGACCACTAGACACCAGGGATAGTCAATACAGGTGGAGCTGGCACTTGGAAATTGATGGGGAGGTAATTTTTCATATTTGGCCAGCAATCAGCTGGGGGTGGGTCCACTATACATTAGGGATTCAGATGGAAGTTAATTAAATGACAGTCGGGCTGGTGGGGAATGGCGGGGGCAATAGTATCTGGTGAAAACTCTGCAAAATGCTGAGTTTGAATTCTATCAGAGGTTGCCAAACTCCAGCTGGCAAGCTCCAAACTCTGCATTTTCTGAGGTCCTTCCCACAGTGGGGGTTGGGTTTCACACCCAGATCCACTCCATGAAGCGGGGAAATCCATGAAATTTTCCACACTGCACACATCTCTAATCAGGAATCTGAAGGTGCCGAGTATAAATATTCATCAAGTATTCCAGAAAGATACCCTCACACCCCTAAAATATATGCATATGACACTGTACTCGTTCACCAGGATAGCTGAAGACCCTGAATGGGGCCCTCTTAATGTTTGCACCAGGAGAAAATTAATGCCTGGAGTAAACCACACATATACTGAAACATGTTGAGGCACACTGGGAGCATTAAAGGCGTATTGCAATATGCCAGCAAGGCACTATCCTGATTATGCCCTCAAACCCCAGTCTCCTACTGCTCCCCTGAGGTATTTGGCCAACAGATCGCTATGGGGCCTGCAGAAACAATCCGACTGTTAGGGCACACTAATGGTGATTGAGCCTCTGGAGCAATCTGCAGTATCCATGCCTTAATATGCAAATGACCACATTGCACTAGTAAGGCTCTATGGGGTCATTTGTAACCCACTAGGGCCTCATTAGAGGCCTGGAGCAAACACAATTTATGAACCTCAGTGCAGCTCAGTGTTACAAAAAAGCCCATTACCTGGGGTCCAGCGGTCACTACAAACACCTTACTGGTATGTTTATGGATGTTTACTGGTGTCCAGTGGTCCCCCTTGGCCCCCCGATCAGCCGCCCGGTAAGATCAGCAATTTTTCCTTACAACTTCCCTGATGTCCTGTGGCTCCCCTGCCCACCGATCAGCCTGCTGGTACATGGTATAGTTTTCCCTGGTGTCTAGTGTCCCCCATCTCCACCCCTTGGTCAGTCACCAGGTAAGATCAGCAGTTCTTCCGTACCATGTCCGTCATGTACAATGAGTCCTCCTTTCTGTGGCTGGCTCATGACTAAATGACAGTTCACTGTTGTGTGCCTACTGTAGAGACAGCTGTTTCTATAGTAGGCACGCAGTCTTGAACTGCCATTCAGTCAACAGCTGGCTGTTGTGTGTGAGCAAAGAGTCTATGACAGTCACCACCGGGGATTATATAACATAGGTGGGTGACCAGGGGGTGTTAGTAGCTGTGGGGACTGAGCACGTGGGTCATGGGGAGATTGTTGTACCTACTGGGGGCAGGGATCATTGGAGTTATGCCACGTACCAATGGGATGATTAGAGGGTGAGGGAAATGATTGCATACCAGGGAAATATATGCCATGTAATGGTGGTGCAATTGTGAGGTGGAGGGATCACTAGATGTTAGGTAAAATTATGCCATGTACCAGTACAGTGACTGGAGGGAGTGGAAGACCACTGGACACAAGAAAAATTAATGCTATGTACTGCTGGGACGATTGGGGTCCAGTGGACCACTGAACACCAAGCAAAGTTATGCCATATACCTGTGGGGTGATCTGGAGGTGGGGAAGTGGCACTGGACATCAGGAATTGTTATACCATGTACCAGTGGGGCAGTCAAGGAGTGGGGGATCACTAGACACGAGAGCAAATTTTGCCATGTACCAGTAGGGTGATCAGAGGGTGGGGAGACCACTGGGAAAGTTATGCTATGTACCAGTGGGGGAATCAGAGAGTAGTATATCACTGGACACCAGGGAAAGTTATGTTACGTATGGCAGAGTAATTGGGAGGGGGATAAGAGTTAGTGGTTGCCTGACACAAACGGGTGTTGGGGGTTGGAGAGATGTGTAGCCCATATCACCTGGTTTGGGGAGATGGTAACTGTCCAAACCTACCAGCATGTTGATACATCTATATGGAAGGGGCTATCAGCTGCTTTGCATAGGCAAACTGACTTGGATTAGGGCAAGTCGCAAGCAGGTTAGCAATGCGCTAACTAATCAATCCAATATTGCACTTTTCGATACACCCCTGTTCTGGGGTGTAAAGTGTATTGGTGAGCAGCAAACTCATTTAGTGCTCATAAAAGGGCTTTGAATATCCAGCCTCTTATCTCTGGAGCTTCAGATCGTGAGTTGAAAGTGATATTAGGCAGCTCAGGTCTCAAGTCTCTTGTTGTCTTAGCTAACCTCTTTCCATATCCTCCTGCACCTCAGGTTACTGTTCAATTCAATTCACTTTATTTACTGGGTAAGCACACTGGGCTAAGGCCACTTTTCAGGAATGGCCGGGAGCTTCAAACAATTAGAAGCTAAGATGGTGTACATGGAGATACAAAAATACATTGATACAATGGCAAATTCAAATTTAAGTACACATAATTAAAATCAATTACATAGAGCTAAACATTGCAAATGACTAAGTAAAATGTTCTTAAACATTATACTTCTTGTGGCATTTACACAGTTAAGAGGCAAAGAATTCCAAAAAATGAACTCTGAACAGGAAAAGCCCTCTCTCCCATACCAGTAGAAAACTTAGGCAATGACAGAGTACATCAAAGGAAGGAAGCGATCTAGATTCCTCCTTAATTTCAAGTAAGGAAGGCAAAGGAGATTTACTACCCAAGTTGTAAAGATAAGTCAACCTAGGGGGATGCCAACCAAGGGCATCCTATAAAGTACAGTGGTGCATGTCATAAGGCTTTGCCAAAGCAAATATACATATAGAATTAAAAGTTTTGTTAACTAGATCCAAATCCTTGTTTGCTAATTTGGTAAACAAAAAAGAGTTGTAATAAAGTGGGGACAGTAACACACATTTAGATATTGTTTCCGTGGCTTTTCTAGTTAAACAGTCTTTAATATGATGCAAAGCACCAAGTTTCTGATTCATAGTCTTTACTATCTTTTTAATATGGGACATGTTTACATCACTTTCTATCACCCTGCTTGGATTTCCCACCTTGTGTATCTATTGTTTATGCGTTTGCACAGCCACTTTTGACAGAAGCTGTCACTTCTGTCAATCATTCATTCCACATTCCTTTCCCCAACTGAACATATACAGCCATCCCTCCCAGCCTTGGATGTACTGTACATCCCCAGCAGTCACCTTTCCCTGTTTTGGCTTGCCATCATGCTGCAGATACACACCCCTGGAATTCCGCTGCATGATCGCACCTTCAAGCAGGATTTCTCTCCACAGGGCTCTCCAGCCATCCCCTGCACAACTCATTGGTGGACACAGAAGTGAGTCTTTTCCAACTGAGACTACACTCAGGACTTGGTAATCTTTCCCACCACCCTTACTGATATCGCAGGTATATCTCTAAGTGGGTCACCACCGCATCAACTTATCCATTTTATATTATATGACCCACTCCATTACAATAACTGGCATTCCTTTTTGCACCTTGAACATTAAACTCTGGGACTTATCTTTCTTACGACATTATAGCTCCTGGCAGCACAGTCCTTCACCACTCATATGAGGCAAACACTAAATTTTTGATTGTACATGGGAACTACTATTCGGTCTGCTAAACTGGCCTCTCTTAATTCAGCTATAGTGATCACCAGGGGATTTAACTAGTTGTAGCCCTATGCCATTTGTATTTAAAGTGCAGGCTTGAATCTACCACTGTATTTCCCCCGATAGTCACCATTTTTGATGCAGCTCGAACTGAACTCTGTATACCATCAATAAAATGTGGGGGATGTCTTTATAAAGGTTTGTTGCCAAATATTTCAGCTTACTAGACAAATATGTTGTTAATATTTGTTTTCCTTAGTGACAGATCATGGACAGAGGAGTGCTCCCATGAGAGCCCTTATTGGACCTAGTGCCCTGGTTGCTCACCCTTACCAATCAGCCCCCAAACACTTTCAGGGTTCTGGGACTGGCTCCAGTGAGTCCAACCTCTGTCTACTATTTGTTCCTATGTTACTGTTTATTATTTCTGGTTTAGCTCTATATTACAGAGCTATTATTGTTACTTGGTTCTCATGTTGTTATGCATTTCTTGTTCTTATGTTGTTTTTTGTATCTTTAAGTTACAGGATGTTACAACCTTTTTTAAAGATAAGGTAGTTTGATAGCAGAAGGTCTTTATCAGCTACCTCTTGTCCTTTTCTATATAGAATTCAAACTTCATATTCCTTCCACATGATGGACTATGAGGACACCATTTGTTAGATACCCCTTTCCATTTCCCTACCAGGCCACCCAACTTTTCCTACTTAACCTAGGTTATGGCAAAAAATGGCTACAACCTCATTACCCTGAATATAAAATGGGCCCAGACCAAAGAAAAGTGATATCAAATCCTATAGCACCTCAAGTGTGTAGGAACAAATATAGTCTTCCTACAAGAGACACCCACTCTAAGTAGGCAAATTTATGGTACAGGGAGTGAGTGGGATGAGCCTATGCCACGGACATAGACAAAAGAAAGCTGGATCAGCAATCCTAATATAACACTGGCAATGCTCTCTTCCAACTGCAGGAACAGTTAAGTGACCCAGAGGGATGTTTTATTATAATTAAAGGCATCCTCGATAGAACTGACATCATTCTCACATCCGTTTAAGGACCTAATAAGGGTGAACCCCAGTTCTTCACCTTGTTATATCAGAATTATCAGAACACCACTCCCTGCAAATGATAATGGTGGGAGATTGGAATGTTGTTCCAGATGTAGCCCTAGATTAATCTGTACCCCACAAAAGTGGCCTGTTAACCAACCAACAAGCCCTTCAGGAGCTTCAAGATTCACTTGGCCAGGACTTCTGGTGACGTCACTTTCCTGAATGACCACGTGATTGCTGTGCTCCATGTCCTTGTAGGAAAAAGCTTCACATTTTGGAGGTTTCAGTGGTAAATAGTATCAAATACTGCATGAGAGAAGCTTACAGAACTAATGGGAGGTGGCAGAAAACCCAAAGGTTCAGACCCAGCAGCGGATTCCTTGAGATCACAACTGCCGTCCCTGAAACTGTACCAGTCTACTGAAACCATGGCTGACTGGACCTCCACAGCGAATCAACCCACAACCCTCTCCATCCTTGGTGAACTGAAAGAGTTTCATGTGGAGGTCCACACCATGCATTTAGGATTAAAAGATAGTGTGGTGGCTTTAGATGCTAAAGTGGCAGCATGAGAGAAACATTCTTTTTTTTTTTATTTAAAAGCTTTATTAATATTTCAGCACCAGGTAAACAATATCAAGTAAACTCATACATCTGAGAGCATCAGGCGCATATTTTATATTAAAGAAAAAGAAAAGGAAAAAGAAAACGAAAACCCACCTACCACCATCCCACCCCCCAGACTACGCACTATTACTACGATTAGATCCACAATTATACTGCGGCCCCTTTTCATTAGGATTTCCATATCGTCAGGATAGCCTCTAAGCTTCCCCACAGTGGAGGTAAAAGTTTTGCCTCTATTTCGTACAAGAGCTATATGTCTTTCCAACTGTAAGGTCAAAACACATTCCCTAAACCATTCCAATATTAGAGGTGGATTTTCATCCATCCAGTGCCTTATTATTGTTAACTTGGCAGTTGCTGTGACACGAATCATATGCGCTTTCCTACTTTTCGGAGTATCCACTGGGAAATGATTTATTAGACAAACTTCGGGCGTAAACAGTTCCCTCAAATCAAGGATAGGGTCTAAAGAGTTATTAATTAATTGCCAAAATGTCTTAATATGTGGGCACACCCATAACATATGATAAAGGGACCCTATATCCACCTTGCACCTGTTACATGTTGGTGCGTGTAAGGATCCAAATCTACAGAGTTTGGCTGGTGTCAAGTACATATTGTGCATAATATTGTAGTGAAATAGTCTGAGTCTATCTTGCTTGATAAACTTATACACTGAAGTCCAAAGTTTCTTCCACACATTAACATCCTCCGGGAGGCCTAATTCCCTTACCCAATAAAAGCAAACTCCTGAGGGTAGTCTATGGTCCCAATCCTGAAAAGTTTTGTACAGATTTGACACTTTATGCGGCTGGGAAGCAACCTGGAGAAGTGCAATAGGATCTTTTTCCCCTATATCTATTAATGGGAAAGCCTGGAGAACATGGATAGGGCCTTGCTGACTTGGAGGTGTTTAAGGAATCCTTACCTAACAGCACCAGCAGAGCATAATTGAACCGGGTGACCACTATCCCCTCCATATCTCTGAGACTTTACATAGATTCAGCAAGCCCAAAAGGCACAAGGTATTGGTACACCACCAATTTTGAAGTGTGGGTTATCAACAATTGGTTGATCAGAGGACTGGCTCCACTTAACTGCAAGGTATATTTGGGCCTGATGAGAGGCTTTCATCGACCAGCCCATAGGATTGTTTCTGATGAACTTGGGAATATGGGATGGAGAGGCATATAGTAAGGCACACAGCGAGCATCTTTCACGAGATGCTAGGTGTTTTTCAATAGGTAACCACAAAGAAGAGTATGCTGTATGATCCACCTCTTTCTGCCAATAAAATAGTTTACCTAGATGTTGTGCAATGTAAAATAAGAAGAAAGAGGGGGCTGCAATGCCTCCCCTCATTTTTGACGCTGTCAATTTGAAATAAGACCTACGAACCTTCTTTTTGTTCCACAGGAAGGAGCTTAGCATGCCTCGCAACCTGGAAAACCAAATTTTGGGAAGGTACGCACCCAACATTCCCAAGGGGTACAATATTCTAGGCAATAGATTCATTTTGATTATATTTAGTCTACCCTATAATGAAATAGGAAGTAACTGCCATCTCTCAAGGTCTTTGGATATTATTTTAATGAGGTTGTCTATATTGTTTCTCAAAATGGCACTGAAATCCCTAAAGATCTTGATACCTAGGTAAACTATAGACTTGGTCTGCCAGGTAAAGCCTAGGGGGGGTCAATTCCGCTTTATTAACTTTGTGATTCAGGGGGATCACCATCATTTTCTCCCGGTTAAGTTTATAATAGGATATCTTAGAATACTCCTCAATTTCCTCTAGCACAGCAGGAATTGAGGTACTTGGGTTCTCTAAATGTAATAACACATCATCAGCGTACACCGAGAATGCATATCTAACGCTTCCCACCCGAATTCCTGTAATATTGGCATTAGCCGCCATTCTAAGAAGTAAGGGTTCTAGGTATATGTTGAATAGTAGTGGGGGATAGAGGACACCCCTGTCTTGTGCCCAGAGCTAGTTTAAATGAAGAAGACAACAATCCATTGCATTTTACTCTGGCCGAGGGACAGGAATATAGTACTTTGATCCATTTGACAAAGTCTCCCGGAAAACCAAAAGATGTTAAAGTAGCAAAGAGAAAATCCCAGGAAACTCTGTCAAATGCCTTTTCAGCATCCAGTGAAATCAGCACCATAGGTACATCAGAATCTCTGGCCGCCACAATGAGATGCAACAATTTTCTCATATGATCTTGAGATGACCTTCCAGCCATGAATCCGACCTGCTCATACTCTATTAGGTTATCTATAGTTTTAGTAAGTCTGTTAGCCAGTACTTTGGCCAAAATTTTAATATCGGTATTTAATAATGAAATGGGTCGGTAACTACTGAGATTTTGGGGGTCCTTCCCAGGTTTTAAGATTAGGGACATCACGGCCTCTAAAAAACTGGACTCTGACATCCCCTTATTAAACCAGTAGCTAAAGAGATCCTTAAGTACAGGTGCTATCATAGTTTGATAGGTTTTGTAGAAGTTACTGGGTAACCCATCTGGACTGGGGGACTTGTCTAAGTGTAACTGCTGGATGGCCTCCTGTATTTCCCCTAAAGTGATTGAAGCACCCAAAAGGGCAGCGTCAGCGGCTGAGACTTTCGGTAGAGTCATAGACCTAAGATAAGTATTTAAAACTAATTCAACAAGTGATGAGGACGGGGCCACTAAGTACAGGTCTTGATAAAAGGAACCAAACATTTCCACCATTTTTTGAGGGTCAGTACAGACTTTGCAATCTTTCTTGGAATAAATTCCAGCAATGAATTCGATGCTCTATTTGGACGTGATACGATCGCTAGTTGCCTGCTTGCTTTCTCTCCAACATCCAAATATTGTAGCTTGGTTCTGTGTAAAGATAACTCAGCCCTCTGCGCTTGTAAACCTGCATATTGGGCCTGCATCTGATATAATCTGGTCCATATCTCTGCTGGAGAGGTACGATAGGTACTTTCTATATTTTTAATACTAGTTAGGAGCCCATCCAGCTGAACCCTTTGACGCTTGGCCCTATTAGAAATTTAATACATTCACCTCTCAAGGAGCATTTTAGAGCTGCCCAAACTAAATCGTACTTATCAACCATCCCTAGGTTACAAGTAAGGAAAAGGGTAATATGCTCCATGATATGTTCATAAGAAGCTGGATCTTTTAATAATTGGCTATTCAAACGCCACTGTGGATGAAAGAAACATTCTTCTGACACGGATTCCCAGGTAGACCGCCTCGAGCAGGTGCTCCTCAGTGGATTTCAAGATCAGCAGCAACTACAAGATAAATGCAAGGATCTAGAGAATCACTCTAGATGCAATAATATATGGCTATATGGCATACTTAATGGTGAGGAGAGCATAGGTATGGTTAATTTTCTTGCTGGCTTTCTCCCTTCTATTTTGGATATTGAAGACTTGCTTCCCTTGAAGATCGCGAGGACTCACCGATCACTTACACCTTGACTGACCTCAACTAATGACCAGCCTTGCTCAATTGTGATCTACTTCTTGAACTTTTCCATGAAGCAAGAACTCCTACTGCGTGCTTGGAGAAAGGGCCAAATCCACTATAAAGATTGTAAGGTCTTCTTTGGTAATGATTACTCCCCTTGGCTCATAGAAAAGTGTACTCTCCAGTACTGCGGGTATTGAAAGCACATAAATTGAAGTTCAGCACTCAATACCCAGCAAGACTTCAAGTAGCCTTTCTCAATGGCACTAGAAATTTCTCACCATCAGAGAAAGCAGTGCAGGAGCTTCAAAGCTAGAATACTGATGTCCCTGACCCTCCCAGGAAACAATGGGACTCTTCAATGCTACAAGACCTCCAGAAATCGGCCTGGAAGAAGGTGTCCTCATCTGTAGATAGAAAACAGCAGTCAGATCAAGCCCTGGCAGAGGTGAAGGTGCTTCTTCAAACTTTTCAGCAAAAGTAGGCTGAGTGATGCCATAGCTGTCCCAGATGGACCACAGTAAGTTTTGTTCTTTTTCTATCGCCCCAATAGGAACGTAGTGACCAGTGGTAACTTTACAGCCTGCACAGTTCTTGGCCTCGTTTTCATAGGTCTCCACACTTACTATCACCTTGTCTGGTCACCAGCAGCTATATAGGGGGCTCACTCCATTTAACTCATGGACCTGCTTTTCCCACATGTGTTGTGAGGTGCTTACCTGCACTGCATCACAGAATTTTCCTCTACTTTGGCTGGCTTGTCTGAATGCTTTTGCTTTCAGTGAGCAACTGGGTGTGCAACATGCTGACTTCACCCTGTCATGAATTGCCTTCCAACACCTTGCTTCTGGGTATACTGACAGCTGTCCACCGTCAGTCCAGTACTTGCCTTTTGCATCAGTGGCTTACTGGCAAGGACCTGTCAGTCTGGTGATGGTTTTAAGATATTTTTTATACCACAGAGTTTTTGGTTTTAAGTTTAACTTTAACAATTACCTTCCATCCTGACGCTAGGATGATACACTAGTTGATTTTTTATGTTACCTCTATGCACTGTTTTGCAGTTGTCAATGCTGTGGTCCATAATTACAATTGTGTGACTGCTGTTAACTGTGCCTTTTATTAATATTAGTACAGGTTAACATTCACTTGCAGCACTTCATATCGTTTTAATATTTTCTACAGCACTAAATGAATAGAAATCGTTTTCACTTGTTTGTATGCATGTATTGCTGGAAATTCACACCTGCTTGTTGGAGGAGACTAATTTTGACAAAAGGGAGTCGATCTGAGGGGAACCTAGGTCTGACCTATACCCTCTGTGCCCCGTTGAATTTGTCCTACTCCTGAACCTACCACTTTCTTTTTCTTTCATGTGGTTTCCCTTCCTTTTGGCCCCCTCCTTGGACCCTTGTTATTGCTGCCCCCCCAAAGTTTTGCACGTTATGGCCATGGCCATGGGCAATGTCTATGGTTTGGTTGCCTACCCCATTTTTTCTATCTTTCTTACAATGTTTCATGTCAATTCACTGGAGCGGCTGACACTAGTCATGATCTTTGTAATCTTTATTTATCTCCTTAGGGTGACAAAACATATTTTTGAGTGCATTTTGCATCTAGGCACTCCTCTCTGTGAGAAGGACCCCCACCCCAGATTTGTGTGTGTTATTTAGGCTAATGGGGCTGGTGCTTTTGAGTCAAGGCTCCTGCTTACTTTGGAAGTCCTTAAATTATTTTTCTTGTTAAGTGTTATTGTTTACATATTTTTAATTTATTGGCCTGTTGCCACAATGTTATTGACAGATTTTATGCTATTTGCACAGCAGGGTTTGGTTGCTGTTACTTGTGTTTTGTATCTGAGGTTTATCACCTATGACCTAGAAATGAGGTGTAAAAGATCCTTTTCCAATCAGTCATTGCTACTTTTAGTCCTCCAGGTGTTATATGGTTTGGGTTTCCTCCTTTCTATATCCTCCCTTTTTTATGTACTCAGAAGAATCCAATGATCTCTTAGAGAACTGGAGGTCTTAGATATTATAACTGGAGGTCTTAGTTATTATTACATAAGTCTCATAATCTCATTTTATTATCATGGTGCAATTACAACATACTACTTTTAATGATAAGGGTCTGAACAGCCCTATTAAAAGAGCCTGGTCCTCTCCCACCTTAAAAAAGTTGGATTGGGAGGTAGCTCTTTTGCAGGAATCTCATATAACTCCTGCGGAATGTGCCAAGCTCCATAGGCCGTGGCTGGGTGCAGCTTTGGCATCTTCCCATCCAAGAGGTAAGATAAACAGGGTAGCTATCCTGATAAAAAGAATTGCCCTTGTATTCCTGAATTACATTGGATGGACTCCCAGAAGATGTGGGTGTTGGTGAAGGGATGTTACCAGGACACACCTTTACCTAGTTTAAATATCTACACTGCCAACCTACCCTCTCACTCCTTTTTTCAAGAGACATTTTGTGCAATTGTGGATTAAGTTCAGGGGTTTTGCCTATGGGGGGACTTGAATTGTATCTTGGATCCCAATATGGACTCCTCCAGATTAGTCAAAGACACCCTTAGAAAGTTTCCTTCAGCTAAATCTTTAGGGACCTTGGTGGTAGTGTCAGGTCATCAAGACTCCTGGAGATAGCTTCATCCACTGATCATGACTATACCTTTTATTCTAATACACATAAAACTTACTATTGTATTGATCATTGGTACGTCTCTATCCCCCATTTGCATCAACTCTCTGGAGTTACAGTTCACCCAATCTCGTTGTTGGACCATGCTCTGGTTACCTTAGTGGTGGTGCTGGATTCTGCCCTCCTACAGAGGGCTTTCATATTTGAACATGAGGGGCCCTATCCAATGATTTCTTTTGAGCTATGATAAAGGAGGTGCTCGATGAGTATATTTAACTGAATCCAGACCCCTCAGTTTCCCCTGCCACCTTGTGGAATACCATGAAACCTGTCATACGAGGGAAAAATTATAGCTTACATTACCCACCACAAAAAAGAAAGAATTAACAAAAGAATAGACTTAGAGAGACAATTAGCCACTCTGGAGACAAAACATAAAGAGAAAGGCAGTCCCAAGTAATGAAATAAAATTCAAGACATCTGAATTCAGCTCCTAAACATTTCTATGGATGATGTAGAGAAAATGTTGTGGCACACAAAATTTACCTGCTGCTCTCAAGGCAAAGGAGCAGGTCACCCTCTTGCCCTTCAGCTCTGAAAGGAACAGACTTTGATAGTAATCCAGAAACTCTGCATAGAAGGCCCAACCCCCAATACCCTCATTAAACTGGTTAACATAGCTAGGGAATTTGATCATTTCTATACTGAACTCTACACCCCAGAACAAAATGGCAAAGGTAGGGACTGAATAATAGCATTTCTTCAATCCCTGCATCTTACCACCTTATCAGAAGTAGATAAGGAATTTATGGACCAACCAGTGACATAGGAGGAAGATATTTCAGTAATAAAAGGCCTTAAAACCAAAAAATGATGATGGGTTCTCTGCGGAATTTTACAAGCATTTTGCTGATACCCTTTTCATCCCCATCATACAGCAATTTCCCATTGTCTACAGCACCGTACTTTCCCACCTAAATAGAAATCTGCACTGATCACAGTGATACCCAAACTGGGGAAAAATCCTGAGGTCTGTTCCTCTTATTGCCTGATATCTTTAATCAACATTGACGCTAAAATTTATGCCAAGATTATGGCCAACAGGCTGCAGATGGTGATTCCCAGATTGGTCCATCATAATTAAACAGGCTTCATTCAGTAACGAAATTCCTATTACAATGTCAGATGCCTAGTAAATATAATTTCCAATACAAAGCATACCAATCTGACCACCCTGACAATCTTGGTAGACGCTGTGAAGACCTTCGACAGGCTCAACCGACAGTATTTGGAAGAAGTCCTGACAATTTTGGATTTAGCCAGAATTTCACTTTGAACCTCATGGTCTTATATGTAATAAGGTCCTCTGCTAGGGTGGGTATCAAAGACATCTTCTCAAATCCTGTCCTTCTGAATAGGGGGACCCGTCAGGGTTGCCCTATGTCTCCATTTCTTTTTACCCTGATCATGGAGCCTTTTGCCATCCATGTCAGACAAAATGTAGACATTCAGGGGGATTCAGATTGGGATGACAGCTCACAAGATTGCACTTTACACAGATGGTACCCTGCTGTTTCTTGAGAATCCTAAGGCATCCCTCTCCCACCTTTTATATGCTTTAACAGAATGTTGGGCTATCTCCAATTTCAAAATTAATTTTGATAAAACAACAACTTTACTGTTAAGTGACTCCTTTGACTATCAGCAGGATTAATCTTTTTCTTGCCAATGGGTATGTGATGGGTTTTATCATTTGGGTTTACATATCACTACTAAGCTACATTAGTTATAAGACAAAAATTACAAAGTCATCCTAGCAGATGTTAAGAAAGATTTTGACAGGTAGAGCTCTCTCCCTCTTTCTCTAGGTGCCCAAACTGAATTGCTCTGTATGAACATTTTGCCTTGATATTTATACAGTACGTTATTTGAATGTTCTCAGTTAACCCCCCATAATCCTTTTGGAGACCAACTGATTGGATGATCACTAAGTTCATCTAGAGTGGAAAACATCCACAAAGAAGGAGGCCTATCCCACATGGGGAAAGCCTGCTGGAGGTATGGCCCACCCTAACTTAAAAGATTATATACCTCCCTAACTTAAAGGATTATTTTCTTGCAGCATAGGCCTCTTCAGTCCTGACCATTTCAAAAATTTAAACCAGATACTGGCTAACTTTAGTTCAGGGAGGAGCAGTCACCAGGAGTAACCCTGAGGGTGGCCTCTCTCTTTCCTTTGCCTCAACTCTGATTACTTTAATCAGAAAACCCATGGATGATCCATACTCTAATGGAATGGGGGAGATTCTGCAACATGGTCAGTGGGGTGGACTGTTTGGGCCATCTTACCACAATTCTTGGCAACAGGGATTTCCCACCAGGGATAATGGACCCATGCTTCAGCCTTTGGGCCTTTTGGGGACATTTACACAATAGGGGACCTGATGGATCAGGACTCTTTGATGAGCTTCGAACAGCTTAGACATAAAGTTCAACTCCCTTGTACTGAGCTTTTTCACTTTTTTCAAGTCTGTAATTATATTTTCTCCCTCCCTGCAGCACCCAAAACTGATAGCCAATCTATTACACTAGAGTGGTATCTTTCTTAGGAATGTAGGGTGGCTACAGAATCCCATGTTATTTGTTCTCTGTATGCTTTTTTGCAGCACTATATGCAGATGAACCCCCACAGGGAAAAGTGGGAGTCGGCTCTTTCCAGGGAGCTGGATCTGCAGGTTAAGGTTAAAATTTGGACAATAATTCATAAAACCACCTCTTCTTACCAACGGCAAGAGTTCCGGTGGAAGGTAATGATTAATTTCTTTAGGACTCCAACTATTACTCAACACTATACACCCGGAGGATCTGACCAGGGCTGGAGACATTATGGGACCAGAGGCAACCATTTTCATATATTTTAGTCTTGCCCCAAGCTACAGCACTTTTGGAATGCAGTTCCTAGTGCCATGTCACACATTCTCACTATTACACTTCCTCATCATTTTCAAATTTTCTTTCTTGGTATCCTTCCCAAGAAAGTTAGTAATCCCCAGAATAATTACCTCTACCATATTGTTGTGGTGGCAACTTTGAAAACCATCACTAGGAGGTTGCTAGTTCCCACTGTTCCCACACTCACTGGTTGGATTAACGTAATAAAAGAAATTCTAATAATGGAAGAAATTTATGTGAGTCTGCACTATCATTATGATGGCGATAATCTTCATGTCTTAACATGATAGGCCAAATGGGATGCATATCTTATGAACTATGATCCTGCAGACTCCTACACTGATACTGAAAATGAAATACAGCAGACTCTAGTGGTTTTGTGCTCTGCTGAATGGTCCTCAGTTCTAGGCCAACTACATCAAGTGTGAATAGCTGATTCAAAATAAATTGTTCATGCTGTTTTTACTGTCTTATTTATACACCTAGTTGATTATTTCATGCCATGCAGTGTGTTTATTGTATCTCCATGTTGCTTATAGTTATGTATATATGACAGGTTCTGAGATTTAAAGATATTTGACTTTTTGGTAATGTTTTACTTGTATAACTTTCAATAAAATATGCATCAAAAAATACTTACTTGGGATCATTGAATCTTTGAGAGTCCTCCATCCTGGAGACAAGCATTACACTTTTTAGTCTCCTGTCCACAACACCTAATCCCACCTATACTGTTTCCTCACTACTCAGGACACACGCTCAGAGACTATTCAATGTGAAATTCTCCCAAAAGTTGTCTCAGATCATGAACCAGTTCTCTACTCTTTCTACCCTTCTGACCAGTTGGACAAATACAAAATTTGGAGACTAAATAAAAACCTCCTCAAAGACCCATAAACACTAAAAAAAGATTAAAATATGTACTGACAATTTCTATACAGTAAATACAGACACAGTTGAAAATTATGCTAACATATGGGGAGCTTTAAAATGCACTATTAGAGGAGAACTAATCCGACTGACAGCCACGAGGAAAAGGAAAAGAGAACAAGAGGCTCTAAAACTGCTGCAAGAAATTAGGGACAGAGAAAAGAAAATCTCCTACACCTCATTTGTTGAGGACTGGCTTCCACTCAACTCCACCAAAGTTAAATATGGTGAGTTACTGAGAGAAAAGGGCAAATTCATGATCTTTTGGGCTAAAACTCTCTATGTAGATCAGGGTGAAAAAGTAGGGAAACTGCAAGCCTTAAGGCTGAGGCAACAGGAATCCTCTAAATCAATACGCAGTATATGACTTACTCCTAATTCTCCATTAATCACTAATCCCAGGAACATAGCCTCCACTTTCCCACAGTACCTCCAGTGATGGAGACTCCCATCCAGCAATTTTTAGAGGCAGCCAATCTCCCCAAGCTTTCCCCTGATACTTTGGAAAAATTAGGGGCCATCATCTCCACTGGAGAGGTTTTGCAAACCATATCAGAATGATCACTTGGTGAAGCACAAGGCCAAGGTTGGATGTCCCCTAACTTTTACAAAGCTTTAGCTCAGCACCTCATTGACCCTTTGACTAATTATTCAGTTTGGCACAGAAAAATTACTATGTGAACCCCTCCCTTCAAGGTGCCATCATCACCCTACCACCCAAACCCAGCAAAAATTAAGAATATGTGCCCGATTACTGCCCAATTTCCTTTCTTAATACAGATATCAAGCTGTTGACTAAGGTATTGGCAGTGAGAGTGAGTGTGGTCTAGGACTCTTTAATTCACTCTGAACAAGTGGGGTTCATGCAGGGTCACCTCTCCTCTGACCAGCTGTGCAAACCCTTCCACCTGCTCTTAGCACCCAGGAAATCTAAACACCCAGCCATACAGATGTCCTTGGATGTGGAGAAAGCCTTTGAAAAACTTTCCTGTTTTTTTCTATACTTTTCCCAACAACGATTTGTCTTCTCTACAGCTTTTATGGACTAGGATAAATTACCATATTCTCACCCATGGGCTTCTATTAGATGTAATGAAATTGCTTTGCAGAGGGGCACAACAAGGATGCCCCCATTCCCCTTACTTGTTTAATCTTTATTTAGAGCTCCTGACTAAAGGGATCCTTCTGGATGAAATGATGAAAGGAATTCAAGCTAACTACAACAGATATAAAATTCCCACTTATGCGGATGACATCCTCCTTCATGTAGAGAATCCATCCCACTCTATCCCTGCCACACTTGCTGTTCTTCAAGAATTTGGGCAGCTGTTGGACTACAAACGTAATCTAGGAAAAAACATGAATTATGCCCCTCAGCCATTAGACTATCAAATCTTAAGTCCTACAATGGGTAGGCACATGGACCCCAACCACCCTCAAATTCTTGGGCATTCAAGTAACTACTAGTGAAAAAAAAGAATAGTTATGTACTTACCATAACAGTAGATCTTCAAGAGAATCTCTTTCATCTGGCTTACCTATGGAACTATAGCCACCAGGTGCTAGGATCACATGGAAATTGTTTGTAAGCAGTCCATTAGGGGTCACCCATGATGATGTCTTTTATTGACATCCTCTGTATATAAACATGGGTGGCCCTTCTCCCTCCTCAGTTCCCCACTGGAGATCATACTCAAAGGATCTCCCTTTAGGGAACCAGGAGAGAGCTGAAGTTTCCAGCTACCAGGCAAGGCTGGAAACAGCAGTTAGTCCATCCTAGAGACAGAGAGACAGGAGCGAAGAAGCTCTGAGTCTAAGTGGGACAGAGGGTGGGATGGCATGAACTGATGAAAGAGATTCATTCAAAGATCTCTGTTACAGTAAGTATGTAACTGTTCTATCTTCTTCAAGGATATCTCTTTCATCAGACCACACCTGTGAACCGAGTCTCAAGCAGTACTACCAGAGAGACAGTCTGGGTACCTGGAAGCTACAGGCCTCAGAAACGAGGCTTTGAAGCATGGCAAGACCAAAGCCCACTCTTCTTCTTCAAGAGGCAATGTTTAGACTTAGTGTTTAGTGAAAGTGTGTACAGTACTCCAAACTGCAGCAGCACAAATTTCTGCAGCTGATACATTCCTGAAACAGGCAACTGAAGTGGCCATGCCTCTAGTTAAATTGCCACACACACCCTCAGGAAGTTTCTTACCATACTTCCTATAACAAAACGTAATACAATTGGCCAATCATCTGGATAGACTTGTTTAGAAACCAGTACACCCTCTTTCCCAGGAGTGAAGAAAACAAAAAGTTATGAGGACTTCCTGCAGTCCTTTGTACAATGAATATACTATCTGAGTATTCTATGTATATCTAAGGTATGGAGCAGTGCTTCCCCTAGATTGGCAAGCTGAGGAAAATACATTGGCAGGTTGAAGATTTGAGTTAAACTAAACTTAGACACTACATTTGGTAGAAATGTAGGGTTGGTACATAAAGACACCCTATCTTTGTGGAAAATCAAATAAGGAGGCTCAAACATTAGAGCCTGAAGAGCTGAAATCCTTAAAGCAGAAACAATAGCAACTTAAAATAATGCTTTCCAAGTAAGGAAGTGTAAGCCACAAGTCATTGCTGGCTCAAAAGGAGCCAAAATTAGTTTATCTAGGACACAATACAGGTTCCAAGCCAGGACTGAATTGTGGATGGGGGACTTCAAGTGCAGGATGCCACTCAAGAACATGCGGGCCACCTCTAACTGTGCCACTATACAGCCATCAATAGGCACATGGAAAGCTGAAATAGCCACCAAGTGCTCTTTGACAGAAAAGTATAGCAGTCCTGAATCTGACAAGGACAATAAACATGCTAGAATATGATTCACTGGGCAAGAGAAGGGATCTAAATGTTGGGAAGTGGCCCAAAAGCAAACCAGTTCCACTTCATGAAATAAGTTGCCCTGTTAGAAGATTTCCTGGCAGCCACCAGGACATCAGCCACCTTTGGAGACACTCCAACTCTTGCAATGGTTATGCCCTCAGGAGCCAGGCATGGAGATGGAGTGACCTGAGGTCTAAATGGACCAGGGTTTCCTGTTCCACTGCCAACTGTTCCATACAGGATGGGGACTATATTTGACAAGGCTGCAAGGCAACCACAAGAATTAGAGTAGCTCCCTCCATTTGAAACATGATTAGCACCCTCTGAATCACAGGAAAGGAAGGGAAGCTGTAAAGGAACCTTTGTTTCCAAGAGAGGGATAATTTGTCTCACCAGAGAACTCCAGGCCCTGGAGCGAGTGAGCATAAAAGCAGCAAGTGTGTACTGAGTGGGGATGTTAAAAAGGTTCAACTCTGGACAACCCCATCTGTTGAACAGGTCTTCTACTACAGAGGTCAGCAACTCACATTCATGCATTCTGAACTGTGACCTGCTTAGTCTGTCTGCCAGGATGTTTTGGATGCCTTGAACATGGATGACCAACAGTTCTAGACCATGTTCTAGGGCCCAGTACCAAACCCTCATCACTTCCCTGCAAAGGGGTGTAAGAATGAGTCTCCCATTCCTTGTTTATATAGTGTACTATACTGATGTTGTCCCTCTGCAGCAGCAGATACCCCTACGACAGATGGTCTGAAAGGCTTTCAGCCCATACAGAATGGCCCTCATTTCTAGAACATTCATGTTGAAGGAAGTCTGCACTCTGGTCCATCTTCCTTGTGTCTGATGAGATCCCAGATGTGCCCCCTAGCCCATCCATGAAGCACCTATGGCAAGAATCTAATGAGGGGAAAGGCTACATAAAGGAATCCCTTTTAACTTCTGGTTCCTTATCGCCCTAATTGATCACTCAGCTTGGCTGTGAGGGTTCTTGAGGGTTCCAAAATTGAATTTGAAATCTTGGTAGGCGCTCGGACTTTTCGTATGTGGCCCCACCTTTGGAACTCTACCTTGATTCGGGAGTACACTTCTGTGGAGGGTTTCAAGAGAGGTTTGAAGACTATTTTGTGGGAAACTGAATTTTTAGAATATTGACTGAATTAATTATTTTGATCTAGCTGAATCTCTTTTAATGATTTTAACCATTTTAATCTGTTATTTATGTAAGGCGCCTTGACAATTGAAAGGCGCCTTATAAATAAAAATTATTATTATTATTATTAGCAAATTGCTGGGATCCATCCACAGTTGGAGCACCTTTCAAACAAAAGACGTTACTAGAACATGCTGTTCTAGATCACTGGTGCACTGATCCCACTGTGTTCTTAATGCCCATTGAGGGATCCTCATTTGCAGCCTGGCCAGGGGTACCATGACTACGGCTGCTGCCATCAGCCCCAGCAATCTCAGGAATGTCCTGGTTATGACATACCTTTTGTTGTAAACCAGCTGGGCCTGTGCCATTAGGTGCTTTGCCCTCTCCTGGGGCAGGATGGCTAAGCCTTGATTAGTGTCCATGATTGGCCCTATATACTGCAGAAGCTGACAAGGGGTCAATACTGATTTGGGCAGACTGACTGTTATTCCTAGGGCATTGAACAGCTGTTTGGTATGCACTAGGATCCTTGGAGTATAGAAGCACCAGAGGAGACATGTGTTTAGTAATTAGAGAGCTGACAGATGATGACCTAGGGGAGAGGCTAGGGTTAAGCTTAAAGGAACAAATGTATAGCAGTAGAGTGCATCCACTACAATTAAAAGGAGAACCATGTAAGACTTGGAAGAGGCAAAAATGGTTTACACAGAGAGTTATATCATCTTGGAATACCTTGCCATTAGAGATAGTGGGAAGTACATCTATGGGTAGTTATAAATTAAAACTGGACAAACTACACAGAGCAGGAGGATTTACCTTTTAGTTAATTGGCAAGCACTAAGGACGTAAGTCTTATTATCTCTGAATAACCTATGAGACCTATGAGACTGAGCTTTGAGCAATCAGTCATCTAGATAGGGAAAGACATGCAGTCCCTCTCTCCTGAGGGCTGCTGCCGCAACCACCAAGCATTTGGTAAAGAACCATGGCACAGATGACAAGCCGAAGTGCAATACCCTGAACTGGTAGTGTTCTCCCTGAAACAGGAACCTAAGGTACCTCCTGTGGAGGTGGACAAATCTTGATATGCAGGTAAGCATCCTGCATCTCCAGGGAGCATATCCAGTCCCCTTTCTTGTAGGAGGGGCAGCAGGCCTTGCAGAATGAACATCCTGAACTTATTGTACTGAATGCAGAAGTTCAGATTTCTCAAGTCCAGAATGGGCCTCAAGTCCCCTGTAGATTTGGGGACTAGAAAGAAATAGGGTCTATGCATGAAAAAGGGCTACCAAAGTGTGACATTAGTGTCAATTTTTAAACTCTGTAATTTAGCGATTATTATAAGCATTTTTTAATGCTGTGACTCACTTATAAAGATGTAGTATGGTGCAGGATAACTCCAATTTCGGGGCCCGAGAAGAAGCCTACACAAAGTTGCATGTGTAACAGGGGACATAAAAGCAGGGCTGCATGTGTAACAGGGAACAAAAAAGCAGGACTGCACATGTAACTGGGGACATAAAAGCAGGGCTGCACATGTAATAGGGAACATTAAAGTACCACAGTCACACCACTACCTGTTTGCACACAACATGGAGGCATGCCACCATCCATCTGTAGACAACATGGAGGCACACCACCACCCATCTGTAAACAACATGGATGCACGCCACTACCCATCTGCAGACAGTATGGAGGCATGCAGCTAAATACCTGATGGAATCTTTCAAAGAAGTTCATCATTAAAGTATGCATTCTAATCAGGGCATCATCAGTCTATATCACCTGAATAATGGACTGTCTATGCAAACTGAACACAGACAACACCCGTAGAAAACAGTATAGTTGGTTTCCACAGTAAGTTTTTTATTTGATAGGCAAAGTTGTGTAAACCCACCACACATGTATGATATGGCTGACCAATATGGCCCAGAGAATAATGTATCCTAATTAGGGCACCACAACAAGCAGCATGGGGAGAGTGCTTTTTAACATTAAGCTGCACCCCTCCAAAAACAGTGACCACATGATTTTGTGCTATGATTAGCAATATGCTGTATTTGCCCTTCGATGCAACCAGAAAATCCACAAAGGCACAATAATAAACATTTTAAATGTGCAAAAAATAGAATACTGCTAGCAGCGCCAGGCAAGTTAGCTAATACAGCAGTCAAACACCATCTGAATCACAGCACACAAACCAGCCACCCCACCAACGTTACTTATTGCCTACTTAGGCATACAACTCAATTGTGCATAAACCGGTAATTGGTGTAACAGTGCAGCAAATACATGTGCAATATGCATAACTTGTTTTTTTTGGGGGGGGGTATTGTGGGCATAGTCACACACAAAATGGGTTTTGCCAAAATCACCAGACCAGAACAAGCTATCTGTTTGAATACAAAAAGCACACATCTGGGGTTGTTTGGTGATTTTGAAATTTAAAGCAAAATAGCAGGTAGGGTTACCAAGTTAAAAAAAACTAAATAAATGAATTCATTTTGTTAATGTTTTTTGTTTTCAAATACTAAAATCCTAACCCAATGTCAAAATGATCATGAACCGACTAACAAAGCTGTTCAAATTATTAAATCACTTCTTAAGTGAGAACAAAAAAAGGAGAAAAATGTAATAAGCGCAATATGAGCCATGCATCATCCCATCTGCCAGAAAAAAAAAAATACTGAACCCAGGCATCCACAGGTCTGCCAACAAAATGGCAGCAAGCATACACCCATCTGGTAACAAAAGGAAGCCATGTATGCACACAGCTGCATACAAAATGAAGGAATGTAGCCACCCATCTACAAACAAAATAGAGGTATGCATCCACCAATCTGAAATCAAAATGGAGGCAATCATACACAAATCTGCAGAGAAAATGGAAGCATGCATCCACCCCTCTGCAAATCAAAATGGTGGCAAACATACACAAATCTACAAACAAAATGGAGGCATGCATCCACCCATCTGAAAATCAAAATGGAGGCAACCATACAAAAATCTGTAAACAAAATGAAGGCATGCATCCACCCATCTACAAACAAAATGGGGGTTGCATACACCCACCTGCAAGAAAAATGGAGTCACGCATCTAGCCATCTGTAAACAAAATGTAGGCATGCTTCCAGCCATCTGCCAACCAAAAATGGAGGCACACCACAAAACATACCACAGGAACTTAGTCAAAAACTGTCACCAGACCTGATACACACAGACCAAATAGTGCAGCAACCCCCCCTGCAAAAAAAAAAAAAAAATCGGTGACCACATGATTTGGTACCCAGATTAACAACAAATGCTTTGAGTGCCCTGTGATACATCCAGACAGAACAGAAGTGGTGCACCCTACTAATAAAGAAGCCAGTAACAAACACATTACACAATGCAATAGCCCATCACAACTAATGTCAAGATCATGCCAGGCAAACCTACCACTCCACCTAAATTTGTGGTTGCCACTGGCCCAGTGGTGTGGAGGGCTATGGCATCCATGTGTTACCTCCTGTCATGCCGGTGACCAGCCAGTGTGCCATGGGCAGAAGAGTGCACTGCAGGGCCATTGCCAACATTGTACGATCTACCCAGGGGAAACACAGAACAAGGAAAAATGAGGTCCCAGATCGAGCAGGATGATGGCAGTCACCTGCCACAGACCCCAACTCTGAATGGCACTTCCTGGAATCTGGATCCTAGTAGAGGTGAGTTTGAGAAGGGAGGGCTCCTCACTGCCCTTCCACAGAGGGTAAACCATGGAGGAAGAATGGGTTAACTGCCTGATGTCAGGATGCAGTGCTGGGTGGGTGGGTGGCTGAAAGATAGATGCCAACTGGTGGGGACCTGAAGGAGAATCAAATAAAGTAAAAAATTAAAATTTGTGGTTGTCTAATTTGGGTGCACCAAACTAACATGCACATATGATCATGCCATACCTCTCAACTGTACCGCCTCATGAGGAAGAGCTCCTCATTTTATTCACAAAAGCCCCTTGTTACACATTGAGAAGGTCTGTCCCACATTCAGCAACAACATTATAAAGCAAAAATGCATAGCAGTTCATAAGAAAAATGTATTAATTATTTAATGGTGAACTTTGTGAACACAAAGGCACACATTTTAACAGTTGTCTGAGCTTCTGAGTAATAGATTTGATGAAGTGTTCCACATTCTGAGGTGCAGTGTTTCACATTTGGGGGATGTAATGAGGTGCACTACTCATACAACTCTTTGGTAGGGAGAAGCACACATTCAGGAGTGTTGGTGGATTGTACTGGCAGTGCCCAGGTAAATACAGGAAATATGTTTTTTTAAATACCAAAAACTACAATAAATATCAGACACTGCACTTAATCTTTTTAATAACCCCCCCAAAAAAATTCATTGTAACAGCAGTATGTAAAATACCATCCCAACATATGAAAATCACATTTAAAATAAAGCATTGGAACCATAAAACAACATCAGTATCAGCATCTCAAAAATAAAGAGCCCAAGGATTAAATACAAGTACTATACCCTCCCCAATAACCAAATAATGCAGTCTGCTAATCCCAGGCACTCCACTTAATCTCCACCCCTCCCCAAAATTGTCTGTAACAGCAGCATGTAAAATACAGTCCCAACATAAAAATAACATTTAAAATAAAGCTTAGTAGCCTGGAAAGTTGATCTATGCAACCTCCTTATCAACTCCTTCAAGAAGACCTCATGGTGAACAGGGACATAATGAAGTTTAAGGTCCGAAATTCACATTTTAATTCAAATGGCATCCCTTACACCAAATCCAGAAGGCAAAATGGGAAATCCAGGGTGTGGGTCCATCTGCACTATTAATAACCCCTCCCCCAATGGCTTGCTTACATTACCAAAACTAGTGAAAAAAAACAGTATTTTTGGCAGCAGGCATGATCGATATTTACCTGATGCAGTGAGGATAGTGATGCAACAAGGGTCACACAGGAGGACAAGAGCTTTTCAGGACGAGACAGTCAATCACATGAAAGGGCTAGAAATAGCAGGGAAATATCTTTTAAATTCCCCCCATGGCCTGCCCCAATCTTTGCTGATGCAAGCACCTAAATGGTTTCACAAGTGGCTCCCCTGGACCCCTTCCATCATGCGTGAACATCCGGTGGTGTGGGACAGAAAAGATCAGGTGAGCAGAGGGGACAGCTTGTGATCATGCTGTGCACTTAAAGAAACAGGGCAATGTACTGTAGTACCCTAAACAAATAGAGCAAGTAACCTGGGGACAAAAATACAACACAAATAGCAGATTATTACAAATGATCAGAGGTAACACAAGGGGATATTAATGGTTACACATAAGACCACATGTTTAGGGCCCTCTGCAGGTGGGTGGGAATCAAGGTAGCACAATAAGGAAGTGCGATAAATGAGAGCAGGACACAGAATTAGCTACAAAAATATTTTTATTGCCAGAAAAGTCTAGTTAAATGACACTGAGAGACTATTTCATGCACATGGGTAGTCATGTCACAAATTAGTACACACATTTTCAAGCATTTTGAATGATGAATGCATTTTTTTTAATATGGAATCATCTGATTCCATTAATGTTATCTTATGCATCTTCCCACATAGGCTACTTAAAAAGCCCATATCAATGACTCTATGATACTCAAAATCCTGCATATGTACTGCACTACAAACTTTCAGATCCATTGGTAACCCCTTTTCAGGCATGGAGCCAATAACAATAGCACCACTGTTCCTTTGATCCCAGGGAACTGGTTCTATGGCTGTCTTCTGGAGCAGTGAACTTACTTCCTTTAGTAGCACTGGTATGTGGTCTGGAGGATAAGTTAAGGGAATTGGTGGAAGGTCTGGAGACAACTCCAGAAATTCTAGAACGTGGCCTTGTTCTAATAATTGCTGGACCCAAGCATCTGTTGTAATCTTCCTCCTCTGTTTCAGGTGGAGGGAAAGATGATCCCCTAACACCACCTCTAGATTTAGTACTGGTGGGTGGGGGTCTAAGAAGGAGTCATGCTGAAGCAGATTCAAAGGCCACAACTGCACATCCACCTCAAGGGGCTTTTGAGTGGGCACCTGTGGAGGAGGTTGGGGCCAGCAAAGCTGACCCTGCTCTGATTTTGCTCTGTTGGCTAGCCCCTGACCTAGGTCTGGTAGTAGCCCTATGAAAGGGTTCCCTCTGCCTACTTCTTGGTCGTGTGTGGCAGAGGGAATGGACTGACATTAGAGTCCTTCTAGAGTGCTTCCAGGTCAGAGAGGATATCCTGCACATCTGCCCCAAAGAACTTGTATCTCCTGAAAGGAGCATCGATATTCTATGTTTTTGCCTTCATCCACTGTTGTACCCACTCATTTCCCCATCTCCAGTACCTATGTATCATTTGCTATTATAGTATACGTTTTAGCCTAGTGTTGCCTTGTATCATCTGCTATACCTACCCATTTCCACTTCCACCAGAATGCATCTGGAAATGAGCAATTTGCTTATTATGTCTTCCTGGTGAAGCTCATAAATAAATAAATAAATAAATAAAATAAACAAATAAATAAATATAATTTATTCTTGGACATCAGCAGCAAATCCTGCCTCCCTCAATGAAGAATGGCTTTTTAAGCAGAAGGCAGCCACAGCTGCTCTGGCCGATGCATCAGAAATGTCATAGGTAGACCTTAACAGGTGTTTACTCATCTCAGCTCCAGTCTGGAGGGCCTTCAGCATCTCTTGTTTCTGGGTACCTTCTGTTAGGGATTGAGCTGCTGCTTTAGCCATTGTCCTAAGGGTATTCAGGTAGTTGACCATATGGGCCTGATAATTTGTTATTCTGAGACCTCTCTTTCCCAGGAGGTCCAGTTTTCTCAACTCCTTACCTGGGGGAAGAGAACTGAGATGCTTAGGCACCCGAGACCTATCATGGGCTGCATTTATCACAACTGAATCAGCCTTTGGTTGACCTGCAAAAAAGGACTTTCCTGAGGGGGCCTGGTGCAGCTTGTCTGCCTTTCTGGGCATGACAGGAATCATGTTTGGTCTGTGCCAGGTGGCCAGGGTGGCATCCTCTAGTGCAGCCAGAAGAGGAGGTATGACAGGGGTGGAGACTCTGGCAACTCTATGAACTCCACCAGATTCCTTTCGGTGATGTCCTGCTCCTCAACATCAAACCCTATTGCAGCTTGGAGTGATTGCATCATAGAGATGAAAGAGGGGTCCTCCTGAGGGGACCTCAGAGTAAATAAGGTGAAGTCCTCATTCCTGGTGAAACAGTGAAGCCAGATGTCTCAGATCTTCTTCCTCCTCTTCTTCCTCTTGTAAAAGGAGGTCATGGTTGCATTCCTGATCCTCGTTGATGGACCCTGAAGGCCACAGGCAAGGTAGAAAGGCTGTTGATGCCCTGGAGTGCATTGGGAGCACCAACCTAGCAGGCGTCAGTGCTGTGTCTGGTCTGAGAGGCTCTGCCATCATTCCATCTGGTGTAGGAGAAGGAGGTATAAGGTGATGTATTATCTCTGCAAAAGAGGAGAGCACCATCTGCATGTCGATGGTGGCCTGTACTGCAACCGTCTGTGAGTTGACTGCAGCCTGTACTGCAGAGGTGCCTTGCAACATTGATGGTGGTGTTTGCAGCCCCAATGTCAATGGTCCTTCACCAGCCATAGTAGGCCAAGTGGAACCAACTGACTGAGCTGACTTTGTGGTTTCTGAGGTCTGAGCTGCAGGAAGCATCACTGCTGAAGCAGTCAATGGTGCTGCAGCGGTCATCGTCGAGTGTAGCAGTGACCAGGAGCACACTGGGGAGGCTTTGTCCTTACTCCTC
Organism: Neoceratodus forsteri; assembly: GCA_016271365.2. Classification (NCBI taxonomy): domain Eukaryota; kingdom Metazoa; phylum Chordata; order Ceratodontiformes; family Ceratodontidae; genus Neoceratodus; species Neoceratodus forsteri. The sequence goes on along the minus strand of CM028132.1, from coordinate 234,647,399 downwards.
TCCCCCTCCCAATGTTTGTGCTTTCCAGCAGACTTCTCTCGGGCCCTAGAGGACTGGAAGCCTGTGGAATGGGCCAGAAAGAAGGTGGAGCTCTTCACCTGGAGATCTCTCTCTCTCTCTCTTTGTTCTGGCTACCTGCTGTTCCAGGAGGAAAGTGTGCTGGTCTTGTTGACAGTGTCACTGGGTAGCTGTTTTAAACTTCAGGCAGATCTTGCTAGCCTTAACCTTGTGGGTTTCTCTGAGATAGCACACACAGACCTCGTGATGGTCACCTGAATAAATCTTTGCACCATACCCGTGGTATTGAAAGAGTTTAGCCGGGTCTGTTGATGACATACACAATGACAGCAATAACTTGAAAGTTATAACTGCTAGGGTGAGAAAACAAAAAATCTTAGATAAAGTGGTCGACTGTAGTGGCAGCATCTCCATGGAGTCTGGCAAGTACGGTCGATGGCAGGAAAAGAACTGAGGAGGGAGAGGGGCTGCAGTGTTTATATACAGAGAATGCTGATGTAAGAAGTCATTGTGGACAGCCTCTAGTGGACTGTTTGCAAAAAGTTTCCATGTGATCCTAGTACCTGACAGCTATAGTTCCATAGGTGTGGCCTGATGAAAGAGATATCCTCAAAGAAGTTGCTATTTTACCAAAATCTAGATGCACTACTAACAGCAGTTAAGTGTGATCTAAATAGATGGTTTGCTCTCCCACTAACATTATGGGTCCACATTAACATTATTAAAATTAATATTTTACCCAGACCGCTTAGGGATGACCAACCTAATCATACCGAGCCATTGGTTTAATAAGCTGAAAAGTATACTAACTGCCTTTCTCTGGTGTAATAAGAACTCACGCATAGCCTACCAGTAACTTACTCCCCTTAAATCACAGGGGGACCTTAAGCTCCCTGATTTCCAACTCTTCTGTTTAGCTCTGCATGCTGGGAAATTCTTTTAGTGGAAACACCTTTATCCCTCTATGTCAGCAAATGCCTATGCCCCCCAATGGCAACAAACTGAACTCAACTTATGTCACTAAACTAAAGTTAACATTAGAGCCCTTCTCAATTACCTATGACCCCTCTGACTAAAATAAACCCCAAATAGCACCTCAATATTAGTGAGCAACCAGTTTCTTAGACTCCTTAAAACCAAACCTTTATTTGCCCTGGACCAACCCATTCTAAGTAATCCCAATGTTAATTTCTATAATAGGCTCATTCCAGATAATTACCTGGGTGCCTTACCCCTCTCACATTTGGGCCAGTTCATACAAAATGACTCCTTTATCTCATTGCATACCTTTGCATTAACTTACCCCAATACAGAAATATCTCTCTTCTCCTTCCTACAGTTACAAGATATGATAACCCCTTCCCCTTATAGACCTTGATCCTGCTGTACTTTTCCTTATGGGATGAACATTCAAATCTTACCACCCAGCATCATTCCACTTCACTTCTGTATAAAAAACTGCTAGATATGTCCACCCCTGGAGAGCAAGACATCTGGTCTTTCTGGCAGGCTGAATTGCCAGAACTAAGAGATTCCAACACTAGACCAGTCATGTGGAGCAACATACTTAAAAAGAATAAGTTTGATCGACTTAGACTCATCCAATATAAGACAGATAATTTATACTTTATGCCACTAGATTACATAAAAATGGGCCATTTCCAATCTCCTACATGCTCGAGATACAAACAAGACCTGACAATCTGAAACATATCCTCTGGGACTGACAGAAGGCAAAATCGCTCTGGGACTCCATACAAAATCATCTAGACCCTCTTCTGGGGTTAGAAACCACCTTTACTCCACAAATCTGTCTAGTGAACCTCAACTGCAACCATGTTTTGGTGTCTGGAAGTTTCACATATCCCTTATTTCTGCTATAGTCCCAAAAAATTATATTAAGGCATTGGCTTCATGAAACTATTCCCACCTACCAGGAATGGCACAATGCCATACTAGAGGATCTTAGAATGGGAAAAACAATTAGTTATCTTAATAACACATCTTAAGCAATACCAGCAAAGGTGGGATTCCTTGGGTAACTTTCTGCTTATTAATTAGCTATTTTTTTGTCAATTCTTACCTGGTATAAATGCTCAGGACTTGTATCTTTTTGCACTTATTTCACCCTTATTAGGAGCATTGTATTTTGCTGTACCACCCAATTCATACGCAACCTCCCTGGTGCAAAAGGTGCAAGCACCTCATGCCTCATAACACACCTGGGGCATGCTCTTTGCAGGCAATAACCCACATCTCATCATGTCTTATTGCTTGTGAATTGCCTTGCTTATTTGCTTTGCCACTCTCTCAGGCTGTGCCTGAAAAGAGGCATCTGTCTGCCAGCACATTTGCCTGGGAAACAAAAACAAATAAATAAATTGCCAGCAAGATGAGACTTAGAAGGCCATAAAAAACATTTTTCACATCTATGACTGACTCCCCCTTGAAGAAGTCCTCCATTTTAAGTACTGTAATGTGAGGCTGGATAAACCTCAGCTTCTCTTCCCACAGTAATACCTTTTGCAACAAACCACACCACAGTTTTAATGATTGTACTAGAACAAATCCTGCCTCCCATTCCTGGTCCACAGTGACAGTATCCTCAAGATGATCCTCCTGGTGTTTGAGTATGCACACAGTGAAGCCCCAAAACTTCTCTGACCAGACTGAACCCCCTGTTTCACTTCTTTACTGTTTTTTGTTGTAAAGTGCCCTGCATGCATGATCAGGGCTCCCTCTAGTGCAGTCTTACTATACTCTTTCTGAAGAGCAGACACTCTTTAGACTCTGTCTCCTTATTGTCTAAGTTTTGTTCAATTCTCTTCCCTGTCAGCTCTGCTACCTCATCTTCCCCTCCTTCTCCACCACCTACTCCCTCTGCTCCACAGTTTCGATTGCTCCTCCTTCTTAGTCTCCCATTGCAAAACCTAAGCTGAGCAATTTGCCTTCTCAACTAGTCCCCCCTCCAATGTAATAATCTCCTTCATGTCCCATTCTCCTCTTCCTCCCTCTCATTTAAATTTGCCCTACTAGACATCTTCTTACATACTTGCTCCTACCACTAACCCCACACTTCATGCCCCTCCAATGCTTTTTACCTTAGTTCATGCTCTCCATTGTACTTACACCTCCCTGATTTCATCCACACATCATCTCCTTCCCTTGTGCCCCCTCTACTGATACCCCTACTGCTCTTTCTGAATGACAGTTGTACATTATTCCAAATTTAGGAAAATCTGTTTCTGTACTACATTTTATATTATTATAGGACATATGACAACAGAATAAAGAAGACCATACTAACCCATTGAGACTATCCCACATATTTCAGGAGTTATATTCCTGTAGCTTTACCTCCTTCACACACCTATGCAAGTTTTCAAGAATACCTAACCCCATGTTCTTTCCCTTGCAATGTCATGTAAAAAAGATACCAGAGCCACGTATATCAGTAACAACCATGTTGTACAATGTAGCCCTTTACCTTAATATTGCAGATTTAATGCATTTTCTTCACATTCCAAATTTGCAAACAACTCAGCTCACCATTTAAAACTCACACTGCACTAACAGCTAATATCATATGTGATGACACTGATGGAGCAAGAGTGAGACAAAGTTAATACAGCTGTACACTACAGGTTTGCATGCTTGCTCTTATACTTAGCATGTTCATGGGAATACTGAGCAAGTTGATGAGAATTTCAATAGTATTCTTTGCTAGCTATCAAGTCTCTTACTGACTTCCCAAAGCAGAAGTTACTGTAAGTCTGCAAAATTAAAATTTAAGAGTGCTCACCTTTGACAGGTTTCAATCAATGTAGGCAACTTGTTCTGAGATGGAAACAAGTTGTTTCTCCTGCTTATTTTATATCCAGTTTAGCTAATGTCTGATTAACCACCTCTGGGTTAGCCACCACCCAGGCTATTGGACTCGCTGTCACAGTATTATCCTTGGGAGTCAACCTCTGTCTCAAGCTTACTATACAATAAAAATGAATGTTTAGCAATTCTGACATTACATTTTCTTTATTAATAATTTTCTCCTGTTCTGTGACTGGTCCTAGTCTTCTAACTGTTCCACACATCTCTCTGATGCAGCTGTAAAACTCTTTGCAATTATTCCAAGAGTTTGTAGCCGTCATTCTCTGCACATGTTTGTCACCACTCTGATGCTCTTTTTAAGACCATTGTTTCTATTCCTGTACACCTTTCTGGCCTATGAAAATTCCTCTATGTTCATCATCCTATAGTGTATGTCATATGCTTTGATTTCAATTTTGATTTATTTTATTTTCATTAACCATGCAGGTTGTGTCCCTTTTTTATTGTACTTTAGCTCTTACTGTGATATACTTTCACACTAATGATTAAGCTTATCGTAAGGAGTAGCCAAATTTGATCATCCCATTTCCACTCAAGTTCCTCAATCCAGTAACAGTTATTAAATTGCAGCTTCATTTTGTCAGATCAAATCCTTCCAGTTCTACACCTCTCCATCACTAATTAACTTCTAATCTGAAACAGTACCATAATATGATCATTTCTACCAGTGGCTGTGCAATCCTCCAATGCATTCCCTATATTTTCCATCCTACACTGTGCATTATTATACTGTATTGCACCGTTACAACATTTTGTACATATTTGTTTTTTTATTCATGTTATTGTACTGTTTCATTGTATCCCCACCACCTTTCTATAATCCACTCCCATCAGATTAGACTTGGAAATGAGCCTTGGCTTAGTGAGCCTATCCCCGTCAACAGCTTCTAAACAAATCCATCTCATTTTCAATTATGGCCAGGGCGAGGTGCATTGTGATAGATACAACAAAAAGGTACAGCACACATTTCCTTCTTTGGAAACTTTGTGTTATTATAACCCTAACCTTTGCCTAATATACAGTAGCTGTTTTAAATGAATATGTTCAAATACTTCCAACAACATTCAGTTCATGTCAGTTCAGTTTCAGTCATGAACCAGTACAGTACATCAAACAGCTTGGCATGGGAGGCAGGAGCTGTCAGAATTTATTACAGGACAAGCTGATTCTAAAAGTGAGTAGTCTAAAAAAATACTATTATTTAATGTGAATGGCAGTGGCAGTAATTTAATACAGTGGTGATGGCTGCAATATTTCCATCCATCCCTGTACTAATGAAAAAGTGCATTTTAGTGTAAAAAGTTTCAAACTACATTGCTTTGGAAGTAATCAGATCAAACATCTGGAAGTATGAAATCACACTGTGTTAACAAAGCTCCAAGTATTTGAATATTAGAATGGAGATACTTTTCAGAAAACTGAATACCTGTGGAAGTTATGAAATGCAGTATAATAACAGAAAACTCTGTATAGAAATCTAGGCTTATAAATAAAAAAGATATAAGAATTACAGCATTTATCCAGAGGCTAAGTAGTGAGTAATGCAGAATACAGAACATTAGTTTTTGTTAAATCAAATTTATTTTATTTTTGGGATTTTGTTAACTGGGTTGGCTCACTGAGATTTGTGTATCTTTTTCAGGACTGACCCAGGATAAGTTTCAAACAATTGGTAATATTTTCACATTGGTACAGTATCATGTACAATTAGGTGATATTTATTATGTTTACATGCACACAGTTAGCCAGCAAATTCAGCGTTACTTGAATACCCTATCCCGGTAATGCATTCTCTGGATAACATTGGTTTTCTGGAAAACTGTGCTTTTACATGCAGCTATTGTTTGTCGGTAACAAAAACTTCATGTAAACGTGATAATTGAAGACATACTGATAATAGGTGACAATAGGTAAAAAAGTGAAGACCAACAAATTGCATAGCAAATTATATATTCAGAACAATAAAAATAAGTGCATTTATGCAATATTAGAGTACAATGCACACCACATCAAAAATACTTTTCTAACAAGGCTGAATTCCCTATTCTGTCTAGTATTTGCATGTGCTAGTCTGTTACTGCATTCAAAAAGGGATATCCAGCCACCTCCTTTAATCCCACATTTGTTCTTGTGACTAGAGTACTTTGTTAGAATTATTGCCACACCCTCGTACTTATGTTAGTTAGCACTCTGACTTCAAGACTTGCCTTATGTGGCTTGTTTAGTTTATTTATGCTGTTGGTTAATATTTATAAGTAGATGGCCTGTTTTTTTATGGCTATTTAATTTTGACTTGTTTTTGATTGTCCGTGTACAACCTTGCTGTTTATTCTGCTATTCATGATGTTTGAGCTTCTTGTTGCTCACTGATCCTTGACCCTATGTAACCTCCTGGGTCATACCTAAAAATAGGCATTTAATTATCTAATGCACTTACCTGGTCAACAGAAACTAAATCAATCATTCAATAAATAAATAAATAGTTTTTCACAGTCAATTTGAACTGAATCTCAAATGGAATAACACTGTTTTTTTTCATATAGTAACTTAGATATCTGATTGTCTTCCAGAACGCCACTTCATAAATTACCAGCAATAACACGTGTTTAATTTAAGACCAAAGCCGTAAACCTACTGGGTCATAATGTCATACACTTAATAGCATACGGCAGTATAGCTAACCTGAAAGAGAGCTGTCCAAGATAGCGAATGGTGCAATACCGCGTATACTGCTGTATATGGTATTGCACCATTCACACATTCCCAGGCAGAGGATAAGACCTCTGCTGGGAGTGGGTTCTGCCGAGCAGCTGCCATGGCTCACTGGACTGAGGCACAACAATAGGAACCCAGGCACTTTAGTGGGGGGGGGACCGGGGTGCAGCCCCATAAGGGGGTGGGGGTAGAGCCCCCCACAGAAAAAAGAATTATGCCACATGGCAACATCACACTGTATTGGCAGCTCGATTTAGCCATGCGTCATAATGTCTTGCGACATTATGACCCAGTGCCAGCTGTAAAAGGTGTGACTGACATAAAGTCAAAAGTTATTAAGATAAATCGACAGGTTGACAAACCAAAAGTCTTCGCCACTTATTTTAAACAAATGACTTCACTTCACAGTGTGCCAGAATGGACAGCCTGCAAAGAACTGCAGCAGGCAAGGATTTGTTGGTGGCACCTTCCCCAGATGCCTGAACTGGTTGACTAGTTCAGGTAGTTTCCTCCCTCAGAAGGAGGGTCAGGTAGGGCTACTCATGGAGTGGGAGCCTCTAGTTAATGGGTGGAGCAAGGGGCTTAAAATGCCATGCAGGACCCAGTTTCCCCCTCTTGCTCTTTTTCTCCAGTCAGAAATAGGAATCTGCCAGCAGCAACAGCTTCAGGAGACTCCAGGAATTCCAGAATAATCTGATAAACTTTTCTTTGGTTTCCTATAGTTGTTCAGGGTTGCCTGCATAGTTACTGAAACAAGCATCTGTTTAGTGTGCTCCCCTATAAGGTTTTTCTTTGCCATGTCTCATATGTTCAGGCTGATTGGAAGCTTGACTGCTGCCTGGCCATGCCACAGGCTTTGGATCACACCCCCACTCATACAGTTCCTTTTGTAACCCCATATCTCCTGCCATTTTTCTTGTTTCACTAGCCTATTTATCTCCACTGTGTGTTGGGCTCAGGACTGATGGTTGCTTTTATTGGGTCTGCAGTTAGCCAGGGAACAAGTAGCGGGGGTCATGTCCTGGTCTGAGAGCCATGCATTCTCTGCATTTGTCCATCCACTGCACAACTCTGGTTTTTAGTGTGGGCCCTTTTTCAGTCCCAGCTCTCAGGTGTATCTAGCTTGGAAGCCTAGTAATTTGAAATAAATATATATATATATATATATATATATATATATATATATTGCAGAAAATTGCATTAATGCTCTAGTTAGGGTTACCACCACAAAAGTAAGGAAATGTGTCATTATGATTTCCAAACCTAACATCCCACCCCACGCTGCACACACCAACAGGCATTGGGGGTGTACCTTGGGGTTGTCTGCCCTAATGCTCACCCCATTACATAAGAAAATAAGCTAAGATAGGTACAGTATAGAAGAATGCGGTGAGCATTAGAGCTGACAACCCCAAGGCACACCCCTGACTCCTCTTGGTGTGTGCAGCATGCAGATGGGATGTTAGGTTTGGAACCACAACACCGCATTTCCCTACTTTTGTGGCTGTAACCCTAACTGGAGCATTAACACAGTTTTTGTAATTTATTTACTTACTTTTTGAGATGGTATAATCATATCATTATTTGCCTATGGGACGCAAGGCCCTCCATGCCCCACACTCCCATCCCTCCGTAGATGCATATATGTATGTAGGTGTGGATCCAGTTATAGGACAAGAGTGATCAAACTGTCAGAATACCCACCTCATGTAGCTGGTACAGAACATTTTTTGAATCCCCACCAAAATGTAATTCTGTGTAACTGCAACACCATTCCATGCCACAGGTATGAAAATACAGGTTTTGAAAAATGGCTGCTGTGATGTACGTGAGGTGGGGTAATAAGGAGGCTATGTTGAAATTCTGGGCTCAGAATATTTAAAATTTCCAAAGTTATGAGCAGGCGTAGCAAAATTACAATGAATGGTCATGACTTTGTCAATTTCTCATATTTTGACCCCAAATGTTCAACATAGTCTTCTTATGACCTCACCTCATAAACTCCATAGGTGAAAATTTTCAAATTCATGCCAAAATGCCATTTCACGCAACAGGTGAAAAAACACATTTCTGACAGGATGTGAAAAATGACAGCTGTACTGTTTATGAGGTGATGTGAAAAAATGGTTATGCTGAAAATTTGGAGTCAAAATATTGAAAATACCAAAGGTATGCACATGCGTAGAAAAATGTCAATGAACACTCATAATGCAGCCCTTTTTAGACATTTTTTCACCAAATTTTCAACATGGCCTTTTTGGGACCCCACCTACTGAGCACTGGTGGTGAATTTTCATGTTCCTGTCCCAAAAGGTGATTTTATGGAGTGACTACGAAACCACCTTCTGGGCATGATAAATGAAATGACTGTGACAGAGTTCATAAACTGGGGTCCCAAATAGGCCATGTTGAAAATTTGGTGAAATAATTCCTAAAAATAGCAAAGTTATGAACATAAGTTCAAAACACCACTGAAATACATTATACGACTCTTACTTTGATTTCTCAGTTCATGGTTCAGGTTTGAAGAGTGCAGGTGTGTCTCAGTCCACAGAAGATGACAACATATGACCTTTAGTGGCAAGTATAGGGAAAGGGTGTGGGGTGGTGGATGCTCACAGGGAGGGTCAGGATGGGGGCGGTGGATGGCGGACTAGGGACTGTTCTTTTTCTGCAGGTTTTCAAAAAAAGACGGGGGGCTATTTCTCTTTTTACAGGATACTAATAAATAAATATTTCAGGACACTGGGGGTAAGCTCCCCAATGTCCCACACAGGTCTTGTAATGCTGACACGGGGATTGGGCCTCTGACGTCAGCATTATCTATATAAACAATGGACTGTGTGGGTGACTAAAATAAACATTAGAGGATGGCAATTGGAGGGTAGGGGAGCTACTAGATACCAGGGAATATAGTTGATTGTGTTATGTGGACAGTGATCAATGGGTGGGGAGTGTCACTAGACACCAGAGAAAAGAACGTCTCACAGTTAACAATGCAACCATCAGCACAACTTCAGCTGTGGCTGCAGAAGTCAAGAAATTCCCAGTATTCTCATACAGAGAATGCTGGGGAAGCACTCCTCTTGCTAAGCTGGGCACCCAGAATTTTCAGTGCCCAGAGAACTTATTTTTGGGCACAATATTAAAAAACAAACATCAGAATCCAGATAAATGGATCCTGTTTAGCTAGGTTCTGATGTTTGTTTATTAAAAACCCAGCATTTCTGTGTATTTTCCATGTCTGTTGGTTTGTGGAAAAATGCAACAAGATGGCAGTTGGCATGACATAAAAAATGTTTTGGTGCAGTGACAACTCAGTGGTGCAAAACCAAAGTCCAGCATTGATGGGGTCAGATTTTTACTTTCACCACAGAACGTTATCTGGAAAACCCTATTGTGCATGCACAGGTCAGACAACACTAAAATTTAAAGCCTAATAGGTTTGGAACCCTTTGATATTTTTTCCCAGACTTGTCAAAGGCACTTCCTTGGACCTGACACATGCCCCCTGCAAGTTTGGGGCAAAAAATAATTTCAATGTAGTCCGTAGGTGAGAGCAAAAAAAAAAACAGTGTTAAGTAAGGGAAAAATTTTTTTTTTTTCAAAAAATTACACACAGAAACTGCACAAGCTGCCATCACAAAAATTGCCACACATCAAGACCTTGCCTTCTAGACAAGTCAGGCAAAATTTCAGCTAATTTCATCAAACAGAGTCAAAGATATTAATGTGCAAAATTTTAGGTTTAACATTAAACAGTCTACTCGACCCTAACTATAGGGGTGCTACCGTACCCCTATAATACATACATACATACATACATATATATGTGTATATATATATATATATATATATACACACACACACACACACACACACACACACACACACACAATAGGATTGATCTGTATTTTCACTGATAAAAGCATGTATGACTACCACAGTGAGATAAATGCAAGCCCAGGCTAACACAGTGATGATAAATGCTGTTTATACATACTGTGCTTACCTCACCAGCATTTATTCTCACTGTGGTGATGTCACAGACACGCCCATTAACTCTCCCTCAGTGCTGCAACTTGTTTCAGCTCATTAAAACAAATGAAATTCACCTGTCTTTCAAGTACCTGAAGCCCCAACAACAGGTTTACTACATTCAGTCTCACAGACACTCACAAGCTGAGAAGATCGCTAAACTTCCTACTAGAAGAAAAAAAAAAGAAAGAGCACTGACTGCTAAACACATTAAACCATGTAGACTCAAAGCAACAAACACACTTTGATACAGCTGAACTATACTAGAATAATAAATACATTCTCCTTACAGAAGAAAACAAAACCAATGAATCCGGAAGAAGTTTTTTCTATCTTGCACACAGTTTAAAAGCAGCACAGAACCACTTTAGAAAAGCCTTTTGTATAGATCGCACACATGATGTGCAGATCATGTGATATGTGAAATATCTTCACTTGTGAACAGTGATCTCTGGATACTCTCACTTCTGCCTTTGGCACTCATGAGTATCCAGAGGTCACTGTTCACTTATGAAGATATTTCATATCACACTCCTGTCCAGCATGTATCCTATCTCTTTCTCTCTCTCATATATATATATATATATATATATATATATATAGAGAGAGAGAGAGAGAAAGATATTATCGCTCTCTCTCTCTCTCTATATATATATACCTATACATATGTATATATATATATATATATATATATATATATATATACATACATACACATTATAGGGGTGCAGTCATGCCCCTATAGTTAGGGTTGAGTAGGCACTTCAATGCTAAACTCAAAATTTTACACTTTAATAATGTTGGAAGCATTTAATGGATTTACATGAAATGTGGTATGCACCTTCCTGTAGGGGTAGAACTCTTGTTCTGGGAAGTTTCATTCAGGTCGGATGTGTGGTCTCTGAGTTGCGGAAAGGTGAAAAAACATGTTTTTATGCATTGACTTATATGGGATTTTTCTTTGAACTTGCCTACAGCCCAGAGGGTTTGGTTGTTTGACATGAAATGTGCAGGGTAGAAGGGACTAACCCACAGATGTGTCTTTTGCTAGTCTGGTGTAAAAATACTTTTTAAGTTATTGCAATTTAAAAATTAATACAAATTGTTTCTGAGCATGCTCAGTAGGGACTTCGGGATAGCTGGTTGGTACAAAAGAGGAATCCTGCATTGTATGAGAAAACTCCTCTTTCATATGGCCGCCGTCTTGTTTTCAGTTAGTCTGAAATTTAAATTTGGAAACCTCCCAAAATGATATTCTGGTGAGGAACCAACACATATAGCTTGCTTATTGTGACCCCAAAGGTGCATTCTACACTTTACTGTTTGGAAAATACCCTTAAAATGTGTGTTATTTAACATTTAAATTCTTTGCTTGTATCAGAGTCATACAATGTAAGATCTTGGTTCATATGACGAGATACAAACTAGGATCCTACTTCGTATGGCTCTGATACAAATAATTTAAATGTAAATATCTCAGCCATTTTTTTTTTGTATTTTCTCACCAAATTTTCAACATAGGCATTTTGCAACCACACTTCATGAACAATGTCACTGTCATTTTGTTACTCTGTCCCAAAAGGTGATTTTGTGGTCACTGCATGGAATCACCTTTTGGAAGTGATTTGATGCTCCAACTTATGCATATCATTATGCAACAATGGATAGCATGAGGGGCACGCAGGGCCTGGAGGGCCGTGCTCCCACAACCACATACCAGTTATATTACACTTTCTCAAAAAGAAGGGACATTCATTGCAAACAACTATGTTAATGAATCAGATAGGGTTTTTATTAAAGTATAAAAAGCTGGGAAATTTGATGTTAGTGTTACCAACCCTACCACCCCACCCCCAGCCCCCACACTCCACACACCAATAGGCATTGGGGTGTGCATTGGAGTTGTTGGGACTAACTCTCACCCCATTCTCCTATACTGAACCGTCTCATCTTGCTTACACATGGAATGGGGTGAGAGTTAGGGCCGATGACTCCAACGCACACCCCGACACCTGTTAGTGTGTGTAGATGGGGACTGGGGGTGGGGTGGTAGGGTTGGTAACACTAACATCAAATTTTCCAGCTTTTTATGCTTTAATAAAAACCCTAACTGATGCATTAATGTAGTTTTTTGCAATGAATATCTATCTTTCTATCTATCTATCTATCTATCTAGAAATCTATCTCTCTATAGATACATATAGATACACACACACATATTTATATATCTATATATATTATGGTAGCACAGTAGTGCTACCATAGTTAGGGTTGAGTAGCCCTTTTAAGGTTAAATGGTCAAATTTTGCACCTTAATAACTTTGCCATTGTTCAATGGATTTGCCTGAAATTTGGTATGCACAATAGGGCATGGAAGTTCTTGGAATCTGCCAAGTGTTGTACTGGTCAGATATACAGCTGTGGAGCTATTAAGCAACAATGAAGTGAGTAATTACACTTTTTGCGAATTCTTTGCTCTCGCCTACAGGTCTCACGGTTTGAACGACCGATCCAAAAACTTCAGGGAATGTGTGTCTGGGGTCCCCGATGTGCCTTTTGAAGATTTCATGAAAAAATATTGAATGGTTCAAAAGTTATTCAAAAAACAAGTTCCCATTATAAGTCAATGGGAAAAGTTAACAAAAAGTTTTACACTTTCGCAAATGCACTTTTCAGTGTTGCAAATTACCTTAGTAGTGTCGCAAATCTGCCATTTTGTTTTCAGTTAGCGATCACAGAAATGTTTTGCATTTAAAATTGGGACCCTCTAGGGACACAATTCTTTCTGTGTTCACCTAGTTGGACCGTGAAGGTGATAGTCATGTCTTTATTTTGGGGTTTAACACCCCAGAAATATGTTTTTCAAATTTCTGGAAACAGTAGTGTCACAAAGTAGTGGTCGAACCTGTGACAGTTTCGCAATTTTTTGCAAAAAGTGTCGCAAATTGCAACACTACTTTTTCAGGCTATGGCCAAAATGACAGGGATTCTTTGCCACTCTGTTGCAAAACAACGGTTTGGTCTTTTTGGCTGAAGTTTGGAGGGAAGGCAATCAATATCTCACAGATGTGCCTTTTGGTGGTTTGGTCAAAAAATATTGCACAGCTGCAAAGTCACGGTACGCCGAAGTTGGCATTTTTTCCTATCAACTAACATGGTGGCATACGCCACGCATTTTGGGGCTTGTATCTCAAAAACGTTGCGAGAAACAGATTTTTCATTGCAAGTTACAAAATGGTAGCGAGGAAAATCATGATTTTTGTGAAATTTAATTTTTTTTTCTATGTCGTACGGTTGCTGAGATATTAGCAATTAAGTTCTTCCACTGCTCGTTTTAAGCTTTGATGCCCATTACAATGCATACATTCTGTGTGTTTCTCTATGCACCTGTTTGGCAACAACAGGGTATGCACTTCTGTTACTGTTATAGTTACTGTTTCCAATTGCATTTATGTCTCTGTTTGCATTCCCATTCCCATGCACGCCACCGTGTGTGTTATCCTTGTGTTGTCATTTGCGCTTCTGTTTTCCTTGCTGTTACCATTGGCGTTGACACTACTGTTTCTGTTTCTGTCACCGTACACGTTCTGCATCTTGAGTGGGTTATGTTAGTGAAATAATGCCCATTGACTGCAGTTACATGTCCATTTGTGTCACTGTTCACTTCTTCGTCATCTCATGTTTGACTTGCATGGTGTTTGCCATGAAATTTTACACCCCCTTTCTGCAGGCCCTGCCACTGCAGAACAGGTGCTGGATCCTGACTTGAGAGACAGAGCAAAACTGAGTTCATGGACATCAGTGGTACTGCTAGCTACTTGCAAGTACTGTACAGTTAGCAGTGTTATGGGTTAAATACCTCTCCTGAGCAATTTGCACCACCTCCCAACCCCCCAGACACCAGTTACTGGATACTGACTCTGCAGCTAAAGCAATTATACAAATTTGTATGTGGATGGTGCAGCTCCATGGTTGAACATGTGCAGAACTTTGTACACTTTGGAGTTGGTCAGTGTCAGCAAGGATTACCCCCTCCTCCCACAACCAGGGTAGGTTGTGCATCCTGAGTGGGTTATATCACTGTAATAATGGACATTAACAGCGGTTACATGTTCGTTTGCATCACTGTTCACTTCTTCATCACTTCATGCTTGACTTGCATGGTGTTTACCATGAAATTTTACACCCCCTTTACGCAGGCCCTGCCGCTGCAGGACAGGTGCTGGATCCTGACTTGAGAGACAGAGCAAAACTGAGTTTGTGGACATCAGTGGTGCTGCTAGCTAATTGCAAGTACTGTACAGTTAGCAGTGTTATGGGTTGCATACCTCACCTGGGCAATTTGTACCACCACCTCCCCCCAGACACCAGGTACTGGATACTGAGTGCACAGCTAGAGTGACAATACCAATTTGTATATGGATGGTGCAGCTCCATGGTTGAAGCTGTACAGAAGTTTGCACATTTAGGAGTTGGTCAGTGTCAGTAAGGATAATCCCACCACCCCACCACAACCAGGGCAGATTGTACATTTTGAGTGGGTTATGTCAGTGAAATAATGGGCATTGCCAGCTTGGTCAGTGTTAGCAAGGATTACCCCCCCCAACAACCAGGGTAGGTTGTGCATCCTGAGTGGGTTATGTCACTGAAATAATGGACATCGACAGAGGTTACATGTCCGTTTGCATCACCGTTCACTTCTTAGTCACTTCCTGCTTGACTTGCATGGTGTTTAACATGAAATTTTGCACCCCCTTTATGCAGGCCCTTCCACTGCAGGACAGGTGCTTGAGCGTGACTTGAGAGACAGAGCAAAACTGAGTTCATGGACATCAATGGTGCTGCTAGCTAATTGCAAGTACTGTACAGTTAGCAGTGTTATGGGTTGAATACCTCTCCTGGGCAATTTGCACCACCTCCCCACCCCCCCAGACACTAGTTACTGGATACTGACTCTGCAGCTAAAGCAATTATACAAATTTGTATGTGGATGGTGCAGCTCCGTGGTTGAACCTGTGCAGAACTTTGCACACTTAGGGGTTGGTCAGTGTCAGCAAGGATTACCCCCCCCCACAACCAGGGTAGGTTGTGCATCCTGAGTGGGTTATGTCACTGTAATAATGGACACTGAGAGTAGTTACATGTCCATTTGCATCACTGTTCACTTCTTCATCACCTCACGCTTGACTTGCATGGTGTTTACCATGAAATTTTACACCCCCTTTATGCAGGCCCTGCCACTGCAGGACAGGTGCTTGAGCGTGACTTGAGAGACAGAGCAAAACTGAGTTCATGAACATCAATGGTGCTGCTAGCTAATTGCAAGTACTGTACAGTTAGCAGTGTTATGGGCTGCATAATTCACCTGGGCAATTTGCATCCCCCCCCCAGACACCAGGTACTGGATACTGACTGCGCAGCTAAAGTGACAATATGAATTTGTATATGGATGGTGCAGCTCCATGGTTGAAACTGTACAGAAGTTTGTACACTAAGGAGTTGGTCAGTGTCAGCAAGGATAATCCCACCACCCCACCACAACCAGGACAGATTGTGCATTTTGAGTGGGTTATGTCAGTGAAATAATGGGCATTGCCAGCTTGGTCAGTGTCAGCAAGGATTAGCCCCCCCCCCCCACAACCAGGGTAGGTTGTGCATCCTGAGTGGGTTATGTCACTGAAATAATGGACATCGACAGAGGTTACATGTCCATTTGCATCACTGTTCACTTCTTAGTCACTTCACACTTGACTTGCATGGTGTTTAACATGAAATTTTGCACCCCCTTTACACAGACCCTGCCTCTGCAGGACAGGTGCTTGATCCTGACTTGAGAGACAGAGCAAAACTGAGTTCATGGACATCAATGGTGCTGCTAGATAATTGCAAGTACTGTACAGTTAGCAGTGTTTTGGGTTGCAAACCTCACCTTGGCAATTTGCACCACCGCCCTCCCCAGACACCAGGTACTAGATACTGACTGCGCAGCTAGAGTGGCAATACAAATTTGTATATGGATGGTGCAGCTCCACAGCTGAATCTGTACAGAAGTTTGCACACTTGGGAGTTGGTCAGTGTCAGCAAGGATAACCCCCCACCCCACCACAACCAGGGCAGGTTGTGCATCTTGAGTGGGTTATGTCAGTGAAATAATGGGCATTACCAGTGGTTACATGTCCGTTTGTGTCACTGTTCGCTTCTTCGTATCTTCACACTTGACTTGCATGGTGTTTCCCATTACATTTTACTCCCCATTTCTGCACCCCTGCCAATGCAGAACAGGTGCTGTATCCTGACTTGAGAGACAGAGCTAAACTGAGTTCATGGATATCAATGGCGCTACTAGCCAATTGCAAGTACTGCACAGTTAGCAGTGTCATGGGTTGAATATCTCACCTGGGCAATTTGCACCACCACCCCCACCCTCCCAGACACCAGGTATTGGATACTGACTCTGCAGCTAGAGCAATTATGCAAATTTGTATATGGATGGTGCAGCTCCATGGCTGAACCTGTGCAGAACTTAGCACACTTAGGGGTTGGTCAGTGTCAGCAAAGAACACCCCCCCACCACCACAACCAAAGCAGGTTGTGCATCTTGAGTGGGTTATGTCACTGAAATAATGGGCATTGCCAGCTGTTACATGTCCATTAGCATCACTGTTCTCTTCTTTGGCACTTCACGCTTGACTTGCGTGGTGTTTACCATGAAATTTTACACCCCCTTTCCGCAGGCCCTGTCACTGCAGGACAGGTACTGGATCCTGGCTTGAGAGACAGAGCAAAACTGAGTTCATGGATATCAATGGTGCTGCTAGCTAATTGCAAGTACTGTACAGTTAGCAGTGTAATGGTCTGAATACCTTGCCTGGGCAATTTGCACCACCTACCCCCGCCCCAGACACCAGGTACTGGACACTGACTGTTTTAGGAGCGTGCATTGCGCAGTTCCTACGCACGCTTGTAAGTTTGCAAATTTTCAATATTTTCACTCCAGATTTGCAACATCCTCATTTTATTACACTTCCTTATGAACAGTACAGCTGCCATTTTTCACATGTTGCCCAAAATGTGTTTCCACACATGTAGCGCACAATGGTGCAGTTGGTGTGCGAAAGCAATGTTTGGGACAAATTAAGAAAATCACAGTTACACTGTTCATGAGCAGAGGTCTTAAAATGGCTATGTTGAAAATTTGGTGACAAAAGTCCATAAAATGACTGTGTTACGAGTGAACATTTCGCAGTTTCCACGCACCCTGTAAGTTCATGACTTTGTAATATTTTCAGTCCAGATTTTCACCAGTGGCATTTTTCCACACTTCCTTGTGAACAGTACAGCTGTCATTTTTCACAACATGCCCAAAATGTGTTTTAACACTTTCAGCACAGAGATGCGTGGTCACTGTGGGAAATCATTGTTCGGGACAGATAAAGAAAATCACAACGACACTGTTCATGATTGGAGGTCCCAAAATGCCTGTGTTGACAATCTGCTGTAAAAAAATCCCCAAAACTAATTACATTATGGGTGTGCGTTGCACAGTTTCTATGCACGCTCATGACTTCACCAGTTTTTTAAATATTTTTACTGCAGATTTGCAACATTGCCATTTTTTACACCTCCCCATGAACAGTACAGCTGTCATTTATCATATCCTGTTTGGAATGTGTTTTTGCACCTGTGGTGCTAAATGCCGTAGTCGCTGTGCATAAGCAGCTTTTGGCTAACAAAGTGATATTGCCACTGTTTATGAGGTGGGAGTCACAAAAAAACCATGTTGAAAATTTCGAGTGAAAATACCAATGAATGCCTGAGGTGTTAGGGTTTCCAACCATAACGCCCCACCCTGTAGAGAATGACAGGCATCAGGGGTGTGACTTGGGATTCTTGCCTGTAATGCTCATATCATTCCACACCCTACAGCCAGTGAGAGGCATCAAGGTATGCCTTGGACTCTTCGGCCCCAAAGTTCACCCCATTCTCCTATACTGCACCCATCTCACCATATTTCCTGATGGAATGGGGTGCACATAAGGGCCGAAGACCCCAAGGCACACCGTGACACTTGTCAGTGTCTGCAGGGTAGGGTGTAGTGAAATGGCATGGCCGTTATGCCTGTCGACCCAAAGGCACACCCCAATGCCTGTCACTCTCGGCAGGGTGGTGGTGGGGTGGGCTTCAGTTCAATGCTTCACTGCCATTCCTATTATGCAGCTCTGTAACTTCTACACTACCAATGCCAATGCCAGCAAGCAAACATTTGGCATTGACAAATGCTTGTTTATTTTATTTATTTATTTAATTTTGTTGACCAGATAAGTCCACTGGGCCTCATGGAGTCCCTTTTTCAGGGGCAAATCAGGAATAGTTACAAAGACTACAACACAGTTTGATAACCAGTGTAAAAACAGTATGGTGCTGCAGGGTGAAATGTGTATGAGACAATATTACAGTTGGCAGGTTAATAATACAGAGGAGACAAACAGCTAAATAAGAAAACATTTTAAAGAGTGTAAAAAAAACAAAGACTACAACCTATGAGTTTTGCAACACTGATAATGTGATAGTTGTGATTTATTAACATATTAAGAAATTCAATGACCAGTTGTAGGGACAAGTGGTTCAGGACAATGAGGGGGAAACTATCAATGGTAGCAGTTACAAGTGCTTTGCTCTAATAACAGTTTCTTTAGACACCTTCTGAAAGTCACTTAGGAAGTATACTTCCCATAAATACTGTGCTACTCCTGGTTAAACAACTGAAAAAAAAATTAAAAAATATTTGGGAAGGGCATTCCACATGGTCGGGACTGAGTTTGCAAAAGATCTACTGCCTACTATAGTCCTGATTTTTGGGACCTGAAGGAGAGAGTGAACAGAGGATTTGAGGGGTCTCCTTTCTGCCTTTGTCACTGTTAGATTTCTTAGGCTTGGTGGGGCTTTATTGCTTAGCAACTTAAAAGCAAGACACAAGGAGGAGAAGTTCAGTCTCCCTTTGAGAGTGGGTCAGTTTAGAGAGTCAAGCACTTTGCAGTAACACTTGGCCCTCATCCTCTCCTTCTCGAACCACATCAACACTGTAGTTCACAGGGTTAATCTAAAATTAGGAGCTGCCTATTGTCTATGGCACTTCCTAACCCCAGAGGCTGGGCTAGCTATCATACAAGGAAATCTGTTCCCTGTCATCGATTATTGTTCCCCCACCTACTCTTCACATCCTCTACCCTCCGAACAAGACTTACATCAGTTTACAATAATACTCGCCACTTGGCTCTCTTAGCTCTGTTCTCAACCCATCACTGTGTTCTCTATAGAGCACTAGTCTGGCTCCCTCTCCAAGGCTGTTTTGACTTTGATCTCAGTTGCACTGTGAATAACACCATTTGGTGTGGGAATGCATCCCCTTTCTCATCCCTCCTCAAGATCAGAACCATTCCCAGGTGCCTTTGCTCATCTCCTGTCCCTCCCCTTGAGGTCCCAAGGGTCTTAACCAATATGGGAGGAAAGGCCATATCAGTTGCTGCCCCCACTCTGTGGAATTGTATTCCTGCACCCATCCACTCTACAAACACCCATAACATCTTTAAATCCCACTTCAGAGCCTGACTCATAGTCGAGTCTTGGTACTTTTGCTCACCTGGGTAGCCACACCTGACCCAGCTACCAGCTTGTCTTATGGGAATAATACTCTAGCTCCCAGTTCTTTTCTTCTTACCTCTTCCTCTCTGTTGAGTCATGTAATTATGTTGGTGGGGGGGGCTACCAAGTTGTTTTCTTTCCCATTGTCATTATTACTGTCCAACTTGTAACTATGATGTGTACATTGTATGCAATTTATTCCTATATATAAATGTATTTTATTTTCTGTGTACTGTACCTTTTTCTTGTTGATTACTATGATTGTATTTTGTTGCCTAATTCACCATTTCTATGGCCTGGGTCATGCCTGAAAACAGTCCTTCGGATCAGTGCACCCCTAGATGTCAAAGACATACATACATACATAAATAAATAAATAAAAATGTTCCTTGAAGGGAGCCCCTGCTGGGAAACGCCCTATGCAGCGGTACAGTGTTTTGAGTCTTTCTAATTCAGAAGACCTTAAGGAATGGAGGACTGGGGAGAAATAGAGCTGTGTGGGTAGTAGGATATTGTTGGCTATATGTGTGCATGACTCTCTAGTGAGGTAGGGACTTAGATGATATAGAAGACCTATTCTTTGAGGTAGCAATTTTGTGAGGTGTTTGATATGCACCTGTAGGGTGAGGACTTGGTCTAAGATGATGCCGAGATATTTAGTCTACAACCTCGATTTTGGAGCCGTCTGAAAGGATGGACATGAACAAGTGCTGCCTTTGGGAGCCAAGATTTTTATATCCAAGTAGTACAGCCTTTGTCTTCTTACTATTGAGGACCATTTTGTTTAGTAGGAACCAGGCCTTGAGTGAGTGCAGGTCTCTGTTAAGCAGATTATTAAGCTCACTGGCATCCTTGGAAGTGTGATGTATTACTGCATCATCTGCATATAGCAATAGTTTAGCAGTGCCACAGTTCTCAGGCATTTCATTTATAAATAATAAAAAAAAGCAAGGGGCTCAGAATTGATCCTTGAGAGATCCCATCCAGTATGAGACATTTGCTGACAGTTCACCCTTCCATTTAACTAATTGAGACCTATTTGTAAGGAAATTAGAGAACTATCATAGGAAAAGATTATCTAGACCTGATGACCTTAGTTTTGTAAGAAGTAATTGGTGGTCCACCAAGTCAAAGGCCTTAGTCAGGTCTATAAAGATTGGTCCCATCATGTGACTTTTGTCTAATGCCTCTAAGATATCAGTAATTAGCTGGACCAGGGCAGTGTCTGTCCCATGGTTCTTCCTAAAGCCATGTTGTTGGGCAGTGAGTAGGTCATACCATTCTATGTAATCAGTGATTTGGTTGTATGGGGCATATACTGATTCCTTAAAATGAGTGAGGCATTCCCCTGTTATTAAATTGGCAGGTTAGATTTAAAAAAAATAGAAATAAAATGTCATAGGGTGCCCCTGTGAAGGGTTGAGGGCCCTAAATAATATTTATAAAATTGGGGGAGTACCTAAAAGTCCCGCTTTCTATTGTTCTAAAGGTGCTGTGGTGTTGCGTATTGTCCCGCAGTTAGGCTGTTTAGTTTGGATTGGTGGATGTGTCTAAGTTCATTCAGTTAAAAGGCAGCCATTATTTAGTGACATTGTTTGAAAAACAATATGAATAAAATGAATAATAAACAAAAGGATAGTTGTTAGTTTAATGTTAAATCCTTTTGTGGCAGTATACCTAAATTTACCTATTAGCCTGAAGTTTAAATCCCCCCTAGGTAGCTGTAAATGTCTTTGTGGCTTCTACCTTTTTGTTTGGTGAACGATTGCACAGACAGGTTCAGACATAATATTCCTTCTTAGTATTTAGTTGCAATTGCGATCTTTGATGACGGTCGCTGCTACTAAATGTTAGTTATTTTATTAGACCCTTTGAGGTGAGAGAGAGGATTGTCGGGCAAGAAAAAGTGGTTTAAACTTAGTGCATTAGGCGTGTAATGTTGTTCAACATTTATTTAGAGAATTTTGGTGGCAGGAGAGAATTTTGAGTAAGGGACTGATTTAGTTTCCGGTAGTGTTTCTTGTAATCAATATATCAAGCACAAATACATAAGGGATGAATAAAATATATCTTAACTGCCAACTGTAGCTTGTATTATTTTGGGGTGTATTGTAAGCCCTCCGTAGTGGAAAATAGAAGGATGTTATATTACATTAGTACAAAAGAAGCCTTGTAGTGCCCTTTGGCGTTTCCGTGGGCTTGCTTAGGTTTGAAGGCAGTGGGTAATCTTTTGGGGGTTCCCTTGCTTGTTCTGTGCCCTTCGCCCATATTGAAAATGTCCTTTGCTTGAGTTGAATGGATATTTGGAGCAGTTCTGTTTGTTCTAGAGATTAATTCCTTTTTATTTCAAATTTGCCTAATAGCCCTTTTGTTTCAAATTTGCTTAATAGCCCTTTTGTATCAAATTTGCCTAATGGCCCTTTTTCTTGGTCGTTGTGATAAGAGAGTCATGTGAGTGGACTCTGCGAGAGTGAAGACACTTGTATTGCACTATGTTTTGTTAGAGGGTGTCTTTGGGAGTTGAAAAGGCATATTAATGCCTATTTCAGTGGTGAAACAGTTGTAGTGTTTCTGTATTTCCTGATATGAGGTGTTCCCAGCTTTGCCTTTCTAAGATAAGCCGCTGAGTTCCTTCTCAGTAGTGCAAACATTCGCACTATTGCAGAGTTATTTACCTTTAAATTCCCCCTAAAATGAATTATATTAGTCAAAGCATGATCATTTTGAGTTTCACAAACCTTCTAGAGGTAGAGTGGGGAGGTTTGGTGCTGTGTTTGTAACTTCTTGAGGATGAAGGTTTTTGTTGTTG
This sequence comes from Neoceratodus forsteri, assembly GCA_016271365.2. Classification (NCBI taxonomy): domain Eukaryota; kingdom Metazoa; phylum Chordata; order Ceratodontiformes; family Ceratodontidae; genus Neoceratodus; species Neoceratodus forsteri. The sequence goes on along the minus strand of CM028132.1, from coordinate 234,624,288 downwards.
TTCCGGTGTTTGTGGAGCCCCGAGTTCAGTTCCTGCCGGCGTCTTTGTTCTTCTAAAAGCCGGCTGGCCACAACCACATTCATTTTATCAAGTATTGGAAGGGGAGGTGCTTTCAGTCGCTCGAAATAATGCTTAAAAAGCTCCTATAAAGAGTATAATCTACTTGTATGCCTGTAACTATCGTGCTACAGTAATTTAAAGGGATATTACTTTTGCAAATAAAATAAATGCTTTGAAAATAAAGATTTAGAGTGTAAAGCAAGATACTGGGATGGAGTTATACAATCACATGACCCCTTCTGGGTATAAATTCAGAATGTTTGATTCAAGATTTAGATTTTGCTTGCTTGTGGGTCTGGAGGTATACTCCGGGAAGCTATTGAAAGTGCTTTGTGGAGTTTCTATGAAATGAATATATACTGCTCCGAATGGAAGATTAACATGTCAGATTATTATGTTTGCTATGCTATTTACTGCTCCAAATGGAAGATTAAGATGCCAGATTATTCTGTTTGCTGTGCTATTTTCTGTTCCGAATGGAAGAACAAGATGCTAAAGTACTCTGCTATGCTGAAATTATCCTATTGTAAACAAGTTTTGAAAAAGAATTAATTAAAACTGAAACCGTTACAAGAATAAATGATGTGTGTGCTTCTATGACTACCCACATACACCTGCGCCCTATCACAGTGATGTATTACTGCATCATCTGCATATAGCAATAGTTTAGCAGTGCCACAGTTCTCAGGCATTTCATTTATATATAATAAAAAAAGTAAGGGGCCCAGAATTGAGCCTATTGTTGGCTATATGTGTGCATGACTCCCTAGTGAGGTAGGGGCTTAGATGATATAGAAGACCTATTCTTTGAGGTAGCAATTTTGTGAGGTGTTTGATATGCACCTGTAGGGTGAGGACTTGGTCTAAGATGATGCCAAGATATTTAGTCTACAACCTCGATTTTGGAGCCGTCTGAAAGGATGGACATGAACAAGTGCTGCCTTTGGGAGCCAAGATTTTTATATCCAAGTAGTACGGCCTTTGTCTTCTTACTATTGAGGACCATTTTGTTTAGTAGGAACCAGGCCTTGAGTAAGTGCAGGTCTCTGTTAAGCAGATTATTAAGCTCACTGACATCCTTGGAAGTGTGATGTATTACTGCATCATCTGCATATAGCAATAGTTTAGCAGTGCCACAGTTCTCAGGCATTTCATTTATAAATAATAAAAAAAAGTAAGGGGCTCAGAATTGATCCTTGAGAGATCCCATCCAGTATGAGACATTTGCTAACAGTTCACCCTTCCATTTAACTAATTGAGACCTATTTGTAAGGTAATCAGAGAACCATTGTAGGAAAAGATTATCTAGACCTGATGACCTTAGTTTTGTAAGAAGTAATTGGTGGTCCACCAAGTCAAAGGCCTTAGTCAGGTCTATAAAGATTGGTCCCATCATGTGACCTTTGTCTAATGCCTCTAAGATATCAGTAATTAGCTGGACCAGGGCAGTGTCTGTCCCATGGTTCTTCCTAAAACCATGTTGTTGGGCAGTGAGTAGGTCGTACCATTCTATGAAATCAATGATTTGGTTGTATGGGGCATATACTGATTCCTTAAAATGAGTGAGGCATTCCCCTGTTATTAAATTGGCAGGTTAGATTTAAAAAAAAAATAGAAATACATTTTTTTTTAAGAAAACATGCAGGTCTCAGAAAAGATTTTAACTGTACAACTTAATGTTATTTCCCACCTCCACCTCCTGTTTCTATGCTGGTGGCATTTTTAGAGATTTAATGGGGAACAAGTGTAATATAGCATGGAGAGGCAAACTTGTCTAGAAGTGTGAGACTCAGGCGTCAATGGATGCCAGCAACTAGTCCCAATCTGTTTATTCTGTTCCAGGATTATTATTGTATAAAAAAAGGGCTGGAAACTGCATATTGGGGGTAACAGATAGCTGAATTAAGGTGTACCAAGATGGCTGGCCATGTCCATGCCAGCAGGATTGGTGACAAAAATGGTATTAACTGGACATAAGTGTAATAATTATTGATGGGAAGCCTGGGAAAGACACTGGATGGCCTTTTACTATCCTATGCAGTGGCAACCTCTTTACTTTAGGTTATCATCCTAGTAATTAGTAAGTTGAAAATTTAGAACAATGATGTCTGTAATGATTTATGTAGACCTGGTTTACAAACATTAGGTAAATAACCTATTTGGTACTCACAGTACAGCCCCAATTTGTGTGATAAGTAGAGAGGACTACTACATTTTGTGGCAATGGTTGTGTGCTTGTGTTTCGAGATCTTCAAATTATCATGATGTCTGCAAAAGGGAAGACAGTAGTGAACAAAAGGAGTGGCTGAATTGGTGGAGGTGCAGCTGCAGGAACTATTTGAGTCCAAGGGGAAGGTGCCGCTGGACTCCTGCTTTGTGAACTTGGATAGGACGAGCCATCAGTGCCTCTTGTAAAGCTAGTTCATCCTCCAAAGAAGTCAACAGCTCCACCGAAGTTGCAGACATGAACATCAACTGCCCCCAAGCCAGGTACAATGACCAAAGTTAAAAAAACAAACAATCAAACATCAAATAAGTAGCACACATCAGGACCTAGGACAGTGCAAGCAGAGAAGGCTATTCTCAGCATGAAGCATAAGAACAAAAATCTGCATTCGGGAGTAAAGAAATAATTCAAAGGAGGTCTTCATCGGCGGGGGTGAATGAAGGTAGGCCCAGATTTAACAACTGGAGTCCCAAGCAAATGCTGTGCTTTGGGAGACTGAGATCCAAGGGACAAGCTAGCACCAAAATGGCCAAAGCTGACAAACATGGCTGGGCCTGCTCTTATCATAACAATGCCAGCAGAGCCACATCCCCCTCCCCTAAGCACCATCCAATGGCTCCACATGAAATTCCAGTATCAACATTGCACATATCAAGGGACTCAGAAATCCCTTGGTGGACTTACCTCATACTCCAGGGTTCTTCCTGGTGTATCCATTGCCTAAACTGCTGCCACTTCCTGTGATTCCTTCTGAATTACCACAGTTGCTCTTGGCAGTCCAGAGTCCTCTATTAATCCCCCCTCCAGGCCCAGTGATCCCTCTTTTGGCTCCAGTATGGCTGGTGGTTCCTCCATGGCTCTATCTCCACTCCCCTGTCTCTGCCACATTCTCTGGTGGCACCATAGAATACACCAGTGATTCCACAGCCAGTCACAGTGGCACAGACTGCAGTTGAGCAGAAGCTGGACAAAGTGTTGGAGTTCATCATGGCACATGTTCTAAGGTAGTGCCTCCTCCATGGCGGGCATCCCTGGTGACCCCACAGGGCCTGCCTCTAGCAGCACTCAGTGTTAAGGTGATGCTTGTGACCTCAGTTCTGCCAGTCTACAAAAACAGTGAGCATAGAAGAGCCATTTGGGTCACACTTAACAGAGAAAGTGCTCCTGCAGATGATCAACTAGGAGTACATTGATATGTTTACACTTCTTAACTGTCCCAATGAGCCAGAAGAGAAGGAGAAGTATAAGTTGGCAGAGGAGAAGAGAAAAATATGCTGGTATTGTACTGCATGTCATTATGTCCATTTTGTCTGCAGTGACTAATAGCCAGGAGACTGAGATCCATACCAATGCATCTGAAGGCTTCAACTTCAGACTGTACTTTCTGGAACATGTTGACACCTAGTGGCCATTTTTTGGGTTGAGAACAGCTCAACAAGACAAGACACCTGGCTGGATCTTTTTCACAGTGTTTTGTCATTGGTAGTTTGGAGCAGCCACCTTCATTATAAGAAAGTTATTCTCCATAGTGACAACACAGTTGTGGTCCATGCCATTAGTGGTTGACTGGAGGGGAGTGGATCACTAGGTGACCCGATGTGAATGTCATACACAGGTGTTTGCTCTGCAATATTCAGTTTAAAGCTGTGCATGTTTCTGGAATTAATTACAGTATTGCTAGTGGTCTGTCTTCTTTACAGTGTCAGAGGTTCCAAGGGTTGGGACCCACATTGCAAAGACATCACAGGAAGGGTCTGGCCCTCCTCTGGGCATTGGTGATCCCAAAGTCTGGGAGATGCTTAGGAACTACATAACTCCCAGCACCCTACTAAAGGAATATTGAAAACTTCTTGAGGATCAGGATTGCTCAGGGGCGGCCTGTGGTGTTGCCAGTACCAGTGGCCCAGCTATGCCAATACTTGCTCAAGGTGGTACTGGAAGTCTTGCAAGAAGTAGTACATGGGGGAAATCCATTTCTATTCTGAAAGGTTCCCCTCCAAGCTAGCATGAGGTGAGGCCATGATGACCAAGGGCTTAGTTTGGGCCAGTTAGGGGATAATTTCATTGTAGTTGTCCTATGGGTGAAGTTCCATCAGGTGAGGGATGGGTGCAAGTCACTAAGCCCAAGGACCTTCTTCACCTCAGAACTTCTGGCTGTGCCATTTGGACTGGGGTCACCTCGGAGGTTGCCTTGAAGTAAGAGACAGATGGTGTAAGGCATTGCCTGTGCAGAACCTTGTTGAGACTCCCAGGCTGCATACATTACACTTAGCAATGTATTTTGAATAAGCTTAATAAATGTATGGCTATGGTAATTTTCTCCAATACATTGTGTATAGACATTTTTTCAGGCAGAAGATGATAATGGGGCATACAAACACAAAGTCACATTGCAATCCTACTTGTACTATATTAGATTCAAATGTACTAGAAACAAAATGCTCCTGAACATTGCTGGTTTGATAACCTTCTATCTCTATTTAAACATAGAGTCTGAAGTTTTATTCACTGTAGTCTTTGGATCTGCTAAGAAATGGCACAGCTCAACAACACAGAGTATGAACAAGTTCTGTTCTTTGATGGTAATGTTTTATTTCCTTAATATTGCACTCATTTGTGATGGATATCATTTGTGTGCTATTGTCCATGATTATATGCCACAGAATGTAAAGTGCTCTCAATGGTCAGTTGTTATCTTTGTATGTGTATTAATTCAATAAACATCTGAATAATAAAAAAAAAAAACAGTATTTTGCCCATGTTGGTCCTTATAAACAGGAGTTTCTGGATTGTTTAATACCTTTTATTGGACCAACACCTGCACAAAGACTGTATAGTACACATATTTTTTGGGGGCCATACTGTTCCCTTGATCAAGTGCAACCTATTGAAATGACCTGTGTCCCAAAAAGCTTCTGTAATATGCTATCTTTGTATAAGACATATGTTGGTCCAAAAAATATATCAAATTGTCCAGTGATTCCTGAATAATAGAAAAATAAATAACAAGACATCTACTGCTGTAGGATGGTCTGCTACAGAACATTCTGTGTGGCAGAAAAAACAATGATAAAGGGAATAATTCACACTCTGTATGATTGGAATCAGTGTTGCAAATCTACATTAATGGGCAACAACTTTAGTGAAAAACTGCACTGCCTTTTATACTTCATGTATATGACCTACTTTGTTGTTATAATGCTATATGTGAATGCAGTTTTAAAGTTTCATGTGAGGATTCCTTCATTAAAACCTGAACAAATTATGATTTATTGATAGCATATGGTCGGGCTTTCATGTTTTCCTTGAGTAAGGATAATAGGAAGTCAACTGTACCTTCAGCTTTCAGCAGGTTGACTAGACGTTTGATAGGAATCTGATTGGGAATGATACAGACAGAGAGATAACAAGAAAAGTCATTTATCACACAGACAGCTCCCTTGTTTTACCTCAGTGTAAATTTTCACTGATGGAGTAGGCTGTCTTCCCTTCAAACCAACCTTATCACCCATGTTTATACTGGAGAAAAGTCCCTGTTTTACTGCCATCTATGTACATATAAGCAATTTGTTATTCATGGGCCATTGTAGGATGTCAATTGTGAGTTTCTATTATAGTAAATGTGTAGTGTTAAGCAAAAGAACAGTTACATGGTCTCTCTCTATATATCACATAACAGATCTAATAATGAATACAGTATATTGCAGTAGGTGGCCTACAGCTGTTTAAAGTGTTTGTCTAAACTGCAAAGTTCCAATTTCTCTGCCTGTTATAAAACTCTACATCCCAGCTCTTATGAAAGCTTATATTGCTGTGCTTAAGATTAGATGGTGGTGTGATTTCCTGAGACAGAGGTTTGAGCTCATTTAGCTGGATTTGTGTTTCCTACAGAAAGCATGATAGGCACATGGTTATCTATGACTCCCTTTTCTCAGTCATTGAAAGGTAAAGTTGACCACAGAGGGACTAATGTTCAATGGAATCTTGGGCTGTTTGCACAAACAAACAACACACTTGTGCAATCCAACTAAGAATGCATATTCTGTTTTCAGCAGGATCCTTAGTGTTCCAGGTGTTTGTTTTAAGCACTTTTAGTATATACACCTAGAATGCTTGGAAATGTGTCAGTGTCCATATTTGTCTGTGGAAGTGGGCCAATTTCAAGCTCAATGTGGGGATACTGAGAGACTTTGACAGAGTCAGCAGTATTTCAGAGGGTTAAACAACTGTACAAAGGTATCCTAAGCTGGCCCAATGATGGATGACAAAATTTCACATGGCTACCTGGGAGACTGGGGTTCAAGTGTGATCCCCAGAATCCCAAGGTATGGCCAGCTGGAATGGGACCAAATTCAGGGGTGAGGCTGTGAACTAGTTGGAAGGAGGTATGTGGACATGGCATTCACCCCACCCCATTCAGCAGAACATCATGAATAATGGTGGTCAAAGTTAGAAAACTTTGCTCTGCTTAGAAATTTGAAAATTTGCCCAAATTCACACATTTAATCTACAACGCAAAGTTTAACTTTACATTACAGCTAGAACTTTTTAAGTCACGAATCTGATAGCTTTGATGGCAGGTTGTGCCCCAAGGTGAAGTTTGCACTGATCCTTGGGATTAGAGGTCACATGGTGCTATAATGAGCTGTATTGCCATATGTAGGCTGAAATCAGTGCAGTCCTATGAAGAGAGAGTCAGGCTTATATCTGCTCTGAATCTCTGTGCACAAAAATCTTTGAAAAGTATTTAAAACACACAGGGCTCAATTCTCAAAGGTCAGCGCAAGGATCACCAGTGACAGCTTGCTTGGACTCCCAGTGCATCAAGGGCCCTGTGCCTGATTCTCTATCAGATAGGCTCCTGGCGGCAAAGTCCAGCAGCTTGCAGCAATGGTGGCCATGCAGCAAAAGAAAGGGCACACCCAAGTGGTTTTCTGCAAGCTGCTGGAATGGTTGGGTGGCACTTAGACCAGTGCAATATATGCAGTCCCTGGTGGTCTAGTGGTCCCCCCCATCCGATCCCCTTATAAATAAAATAATTCACACATGATCTCCATTTCAGAAAATAAAGTCCCATCACTGGTAGCTAGTGGTCCCCATCCTGATCCCATTATAAATACAATAATTTGTACCCAATCCCTGTTTCAAGAAATACAGTTCCATCCCTTGTGGCTAGTGGTCCCCCCATCCCTGATACCCTTATAAGGTAGATAATTCCTGTCACTGGTGTGATCTGCCCATATCAGAAATTATATAATTCCTTGATGGTGTAGTGCCTCCAACCCCCACCCCAGCAGGCAGTGTCCCACCACCCCATTCCCCCCAATCCCAATCCCAAACTAGCAACTGGCACAGCCCACCACTCACCACTATGGCCAGCCGCTGACTGAGCTGTCACTGAGGGCATACTTGTATACAGTATGCTCTCAGTGATTGACAGCCCAGCCAATCACTGAACGCATACTGTATACAAGTACGTGCTTCATGATATCTCAGTTGGTAGCTTGCTGTGGTGGTGAGCCATGGGCTGTGCCAGTCGCCAGCTCAGAATCGGGATGGAGGAGAGTAAGGTGGTAGGGCACTGCCTGCCACGGTGGGGGTTATGGGCCACTAGACCACCATGGAATTATATCACTTCTGATATGGGAAGATCAGGGCATTGGGGGGGCCGCTAGACCACCAGGGACAGGAATTAACTATCTGATAAGGGGATCGGGATGGGGTGATCACTAGCCACCAGGGATAGCCACAAGGGAGAGGGATTTATTTCACACAAGAGAGATTAGGCATGAATTATTTATTTCTCACAATGCAGATCAGGCAGATATTATTTTATTTATAAGGGGATTGAGGATGTGGGGACCACTAGCAACCAGGGATGGGACTTTATTTTCATAAAGGGGATCAGGGATGGGGGGCTGTGGCACATTGGTGTACTAAACCCTCTCAGAGGACACACATCTAAGTACCCTTAGACCAACTCTAGCTGGTCTAATGATACTTAGAAATTGTCTCTCTGCAAGGATTTAGAGAATCTTCATTTCAGTAATATGGCAGCCTAGGGCTACTGCAACCCCCCCTAGTGCCATGCTGCTGCCTGTTTTGTGCCATACGGACAGTGCAAGCCCCTTTTGGTTTATGCAGCCTGCAGCTGTGCAGACTGCCTTTAAGAATTGCTTCCAGTGTGTCATTTGGTGCAAAGGGCACTTTGTGCTATGCCGGGAGCTATGAGAACTGAGCCACAGTGTTTTCAACCATATCACTCCCTAAAGTGTCTAGTGTGCCTTGTGCCTCTAGACTACAAATTATTTGTGGTATTTTTTCTGATTTAGTTCCTTTAAATTTCTTGTTTTGTTTTCTGTATTGTGTGAAGTGAGGCAGTGCTGTGGGTGAGTTGAGCTGTGTTAGCTAGCTAGCAGCAAGCAAAAGGAAGCCTTTTCTGTCTGAGAAGCACTAGTGCTGTTGTAGTCAGTGTTTTGTTATTTATATTTCCTGTTTTCAGTGGTTTTTAGTTTTAATTCTGTAACAGGTGTGTTGTACTGAATGATTTTGTCAGTGTGGTTTGACTATATTGATTTCATTTTTGTTTATTGATTGAAGTTAGTTTTGTGCATACAGTAATGTTATAATTTCCTGAGTTGTTGCATTTGGCCCCTTAGTCCCTGAAATCTCTGTAGTGTATTTGTTTGTGTGAACAAAAAACAAAATAATATTTGTGGTGTTGTGGTAGTTTACTGTCTGTATTCCTCAGTAAAGTCTTGTAAAGTGCTGTGTTGTATTCCTAAATCTACATATATAAAAAATGCATGTAAAGAGTCGGTCTGGTAAAGTAGCACTTGTTCGCAATGGTGATGCTGCCAAGAAGAGTATAGTTTTCGTGTTTCAGAAGGGTACCTTTACTTCTGGCACAGGTTCATCAGGGGCTGATACTGCTGCTAGTACTTGAAAAGTAGTAGTTGGTGCAAGTAGTGGGGGCATTAGTGTGGCCACATTTTTCTCAACATCTGTAGCATCAGTGCTGGTGGGTGCTGTTGCTGTAGGGCTGGCTGAAAGTTGTGAACTCCACGTTAGCTTAACCTTCATGGATTTTCACAACTTTTGCAGAATTTTCCGAACTACCACCAATGGCGAAATCAGAAATCTTCTGAAAGTTTTTGGTGAATATTTGCCCAGTTCCACAGAATCTTCTTGCTGAACTGTGGAACTTATACATTAATCTGCAATTCTGGTGATTATTCCTCAGTTCAGTGATACGTTCAGCACCGTCCCCCCAAAAAGCTTACCTGGTGTCCAGTGGCACCCCCACCCTCGATCTGCTTGCCCCATATTTATGTTTTCCTGGTGTCTAGTGGCACTCTTCACCCTTTGATCACTCACCTCACCAGCAATATTTATGTTTCCCTGATGTCTAGTTGTACCCCCCACCCTCCAGTCGCTCACTTCACCCATTTTCATTTTTCCCTGGTGTCTAGTGGTACCCCCCATCCTCTTATCACTTGGCCCACAACCCTTATTTATGTTTCCCTGGTGTCTAGTGGAAGCTTCCAGCCTTTGATCGCTTGGCTCACTGCCCTAATTTATGTTTCCCTGATGTCTAGTGGCACCCCCCCCCTCTTATCACTCGGCCCACAACCCTTATTTATGTTTCCCTGGTGTCTTGTGGAAGCTTCCAGCCTTTGATCGCTTGGCTCACTGCCCTAATTAATGTTTCCCTGATGTCTAGTGGCACCCCCACCCTCTTATCACTCGGCCCGCAACCCTTATTTATGTTTCCCTGGTGTTTTGTGGAAGCTTCCAGCCTTCGGTCGCTTAACTCACTGCCGTACTTTATGTTTCCCTGGGGTCTAGTAGCACCCCCACCCTCTGATTGCTAGCTCCGCACATATTTATGTTGCCTTGGGGTCTAGTGGCATTCCTCACTCTCCAATCACTCACCTTACTGTACTTATTTATGTTTCCCTTGGGTTTAGTGGCATCCCCCCCTTTGATTGCTCACCCCACCACTCGTACTTAAGTTTTCCTTCTTTCTAGTTGCAAACCCTCCCTCCAAGTACTCACCCCACCAACTAGATGTCTGTTTCCCTGGAATCTAGTGGCACTATCCCACCCTCTGATTGCTTATCTTGCATTTAAGCCCCTTTGTATTATAACTCATTTAAGTCCCTGGTATCTAATGTCCTGCCAACAACACCCACACTGGGCTGGGTATACCACACTAACCTGGCACACACCCCCATCTGTAGTAATTGGTGGTCACTGAGTCAGTGCTATGCAGAGCCCATACAATGACTGGCACAGCCCTCTTCTCACCACCTCAGCCAGCCTCTGTATGTAATGATGTAATTATGGTAACTTACTGAACTGTGGAATGAATCTATTAATTGCAGAGTAATGTTATTATTTAAACTGCTGGAAACAAATTCTACAGAACTGACCTCTAACAGTGATCAGTTCTATGTAATTTCTTTCCACAGTTTAATACACAAATCCACTGTTCATATTTTTATTCTGCTGTTCCATGTCAGAATGTCTGCAAAAGTTGCCAAAATTATTTTTAAACTATTGCAGAAGTAAAGTCTGAATTTTGCACAAATTCCATGAATGGAAGTTTTTTTTTTTTTGCACAGCTGTATTGTTCTGGCACAGCTGGTGGTGGAGACAGTGACAAAAGGAGCAGCCTGAGAACCCCCAAAATGTTTTGCTCTGGCAGTGTGGTTTAGGACAATGAGGTGGCTGAAGTTCATAAAACTGATGAGCCTGAGCATGACTCACAATGTGATGTGACAGATTTTACTGTTCAGATGCTGAGAAGGAAATACAGGTAAAGAAAAAGGTCTGGCTCCCCATATGATGCACAAGAGAAACGCCGGACCGCACCCAACAACTAGCACACCAATATCTGGTCATGGAAAATCATGCACACAAACGCTCACAGTCTGGGAAACAAGATCCCAGACCTGCAGGCAATAATGACAGAGGCTAAACTGGACATAGTGTTCATTAGCGAGACATGGTTTACCAGTACCACACTTGGGAGACTTCAGTATCTGGCTATGTACTGTTCAGAAGAGACTAAGGTGCAAAAAGGGGGGATGGAGTAGCCCTTTATGTCAATGAAAATATCAAAGCTACAGAAATTCAGAATACACATAAGGAGCCAGAAGAACTGTGGGTGACCCTGGAAACAGGAAATGGGACAGCCATATGAACTGGGGTTGTCTACAGGCCTCCAGACCAGAGGGAGGACATAGACATGTTACTTTTAGAAGATATACAAAATATGACAGCTAAAGGGGAGGTTCTGATAATGGGAGACTTCAACATGCCAGATACAGATCGGTCAATACCAGCAGGGACATCTGCCAGAACTAGACACATGGTGAATTCCCTGCAGGGGGAGGGCCTCAAATAACTGGTGTAACAACCCACAAGAGACAGGGCTATCCTAGATCTAGTAGTGACTAACAGGGAAAGGATCACAGATGTCCAGGTAGAAGGTCACCTGGGTGCCAGTGACCATTACATGGTATGGTTCAATTTGGCCACTAGAACAAAATCATCCCATTCCAAGGCAAAAATATGGGACTTCAGAGGAGCTGATTTTGATAAGATGGCCAACAGAGTTAAGCTATCACTGGCAAAAAGAAATACAGGAGAGAGGATACAGGCAAAGTGGCAAGCAATAAAGATGCAATACTAGAAGCAACATCCCATTGTGTTAGTGAGAAAAGGAAGTGCAAAAGAAGAAGTAAACCACTTTGTCCTCAAACACTGTAGCAGAAAAGGTCAGAGCCAAAAGGCTGGCCTTTAGAAAATGTAAGGGAATGCAGCAGGATGAAGATAGGGAGGCATACCAAACTTCCCTAAGGGAAGCAGAGAAGGCAGTAAAGCAGGCAAAGGCCCAAACTGAGAAAACACTAGCACAAATAGTAAATGAAGGTGACAAGACTTTCTATAGATACATTAGTGAAAGGAGAAAGTCCAGTGGGGGTATTGCTAAGATCAAAGGGGATAAAGGGGCATGTGAGGAGGAGGATCATGTAAAAGCATGTATCCTAAATAGATACTTCTGCTCAGTATTTACTGAAGAGAAGGCAGGGCAGGGCTCAGAGTTCAGCACCATGAACACAGGGGGAAGGGAGGTGTGCACTAGTCTCTTCACAAAAGAAAGGGTCCTACAAAAGCTCGATAAGCTCAGGGTGGACAAGGCAATGGGACCTGATGGTGTACATCCCAGGGTACTAAAGGAGCTAAGGGTGGAACTAGCAGAGCCATTATCAGAACTGTTTAGTGAGCCTCTGAGCACAGAAGAGGTCCCAAAAGACTGGTGAAGGGCTCATGTGATCCCGCTCCACAAGAGCGGTATCAGGGAGGAGGCAAGGAACTACAGACCAGTCAGTCTTACCTCAGTAGTGGGCAAGATTATGAAGTCATCCCTTAAGGAAAGGTTAGTGCAACACCAGGAATCCATAGGATCACATGATCCAAGACAGCATGGGTTTACAAAAGGAAGGTCCTGTCAAACTAATCTCATAGATTTATTTGACTGGGTAACCAGAGTGGTGGACCAAGGGGGAGCAGTTGATGTCGCCTTCCTTGAATTCAGCAAAGCTTTAGATACTGTTCCACATAGAAGATTGATTATTAAGCTGGGTAGGTTTGGGGTGAGTCAGACATTGGTCAACTGGGTAGCAAACTGGTTGACGGTTAGAAAACAGAGAGTGGTGGTAAATGGTATACAGTCAGAAGAGATGCACTTCACAAGTGGGGTACCTCAGCAATTAGTCCTGGAGCCAATCCTCTTCAATATCTTCATCAGTGACATTGCAGATGGACTGGAGGGTAAGGTTTGTCTGTTTGCAGATGACACCAAGATGTGCAACACAGTAGATGATCCAGATGGGGTGGGCAGAATGAGAAGAGATCTGGATAAACTAGCAAAATGGTCAGAAGAGTGGCAACTGGGGATTAATGCAAAGAAGTGCAAGATCATGCACATGGGGAAGAGAAACCCTGAAGCCACCTATAGGCTGGGAAGGGAGTTGCTGGCAGTCACAAGGGAAGAAAGAAACTTGGGCGTCATCATCATCGATGACCTGAAATCATCCAAGCAGACCACTAAAGCAGTAGGTAAGGTTACAGGGATGTTGGTGTGTATTAGTAGGGGTATCACAAGTTAGAAGAGGGAGGTAATAATCTCTCTTTACAAGACACTGATTAGGCCCCATCTGGAGTACTGCATGCAGCACTGGAGGCCACACCTTCACAAGGACATCAACCAAATTGAGGCAGTCCAGAGAAGGGCAACCAAAATGGTGCAGGATCTGCATCAGAAAACATATGAGGACAGATTAACAGAGCTCAATATGTATACCCTAGAGTAAAGGAGGGAGAGAGGTGATATGATTAAAACAGTCAAACACCTTAAGAGCATTAACAAGATGAAAGAGTCTAACATGTTTCAATATAAAAAAAAAATAGCAGGACAAGAGGACATAGCATGAGATTGGAGGGATGCCAATTAAGGGGTAATGTGAGGAAGTTCTTTTTCACAGAAAGGGTGGTGGATGCATGGAACGGCCTACCTCAGGAAGTGGTGGCTATGAATACAGTACAGGGCTTCAAAAAGGCATGGGATAGGCATAAGGGAGCAATACAGATGAGTATGAATAGATAGGCCATTGACAGTGCAAAGGTACATTCATAAGATAGAAAAAGAAATGAGCAGACTGGATGGGCCTTGAGGTCCTTATCTGCCATCAACTTCTATGTTTCTATGTTTCTTTATTACCAGGAGGAGAAAGTGAGAATGATGAGGATGAGGTCAGATCCCAGGAGGTTATGAGCCTACATGGGGATGGGGTTGATGATCTGGACCCTCTCTGGCAACCTGAGGAAAAGAAAAGTAAGGGCCAGGGAATTAGTAAAGCCACTCCAGTCCTCCAGATGTTGGCACTGTTAAGCCAATAGTAATAATATTACCAACAGATGATGAGTCACCTTTCACAGCAGTGCATAAATCGTGCCCCAAAACACCCATTTCTAGCCCTCCAATATCAAAGCATCCACACCAGAGACATGTAAAAACAAGGGCTACAAAATTCCTAGTGTGAGATTTTTACATTATTGACCCAACAGATGAAAAAGTGGCTGTATGCTAGTTATGCCAGGAACATGTGAGCTATGGGGAAAAAGGGTAGCCATCTAGGCACTGGTGGGTAACGCTCACACCTCAAGTTCAAGCACTTGTTACTCTGGACTCAGCACCAAAGGGAAGCTAGCGCAAGGGGGCCTTCTCCCATGCCAACCTCATTGTGCAAGACACCCCAAAGTGGTAAGGACACAGTCCTGGTGGAGTCAGAAGTGACCAAGGAAGGCTATTACAGGTGTGAGGAGGAGGAGTCAGTGGGTTTGCATTGTTGTGGGCGGAGTAGCAGTAGTGCTTTCAATATTAGCAGTCAGAGTCAGTAAAGCATATCTACCCCTGCCCCTAAAGTATCAAAAATCACATTAAGCATTTGTTCAGCATCTGTGACCATCCCGAATCCAAACTTTCCCCACCAGCCATGCCACCTGTGCGCAGAGCCAGCTGTTTGGTCTTCCAAGCCCAATACGCCAAAAAGTGCAGCCTACATTGCACAGCATGCTTGAGTGTCATACAAAATACCGACCCAATCATGCTGCTGCATGTGAACTTAATGCAACAACTGCTGAAATGCTGGCAATTGATCTATTGCTATTCTCTTTTGTGCAGAATGTAAGATTCCACAGGTTGATGGTGCGTGCTTGTTCAAAATGATAGATTCTGTTGTGAATTATATAGGACTGGTCACACTCAGTAATACATGCCCTGCAACATTCAGCATCACCAAGCACCTTAGTATAGATATGTGGACTAGTGGCCAAACAACTGGTAGCTCTTATCTATGTATTACAACCCACTGGGCACAGGTACCTGGGGTACTACTTGACACTGGATTGGGAAAAAAACTGTATGACGCTCAAACCTGCTGGCAGCAACATTCTGATATTTGCCAGCATGCCACACTGGCAATGAGGAGTGTAACAGGCTCATACATGGTTCAAAAAATGCTAAAAGTGCTCCTGATTGATGAGTGACTGCACCCTCATTCTCTGAAACCAGGTTTTACTGCTCATGATAATGGCTCTAATGTGATGAAATGCATCAGTGATGGTGGGTTTCTCTGAGTTTCATGCAGGGCACACCATCTTAATATAGTAGTGCAGGATTTTCTTTCGTACCCTGTAATCAAGTCAATGTTGACTGTAGCCCACCACGTGTGTGCCATTTGCTTGTTCTGGAAAGGCCCATGGCCATTTTAGGCAGCTGCAGATCCAGAACAGGCTGTCTCAGCACCATCTGAATCTAGAAGTTGTCTCAAGCTGGAACTTGACAATCTGCATGATTGAGCACATGTGCGAGCAGTACAAAGCCATCTCTGAATATCTGCTGCTGCACACAAGTTGTGACAGCTTGGAGCATCAGTGTTTCTCACAACATAGCAATGGCAACCAATAGATGCCATGATCATGATTCTGTGGCAATCTGATCATGTCATCCAGGCAGTGAGTGAGGACACTGCCTCTATCAGTCAGGCCATCCCACTTCTAATGGGGTTGATGCAGACCTTGGTAAATGTACAGCAGGTGCTATAGGCAGGAGGAGATAAGGTAAGCTGTGTGAATGGAACACATGCTGCATATATTAGACTGCAATACCCATATTTTCAGAATTCTGCAGTTTGCCTATTTTGTTACTGCTACCACACTAGACCCATGGTATGAAAGGGTCATGTCATCAATACTTGAATGTGAGCATAATCAGGTACAAAATCTAACTGATCAGCAAGTAGGACATGTTCATGGGACATAGATGTCATGGTCACAGTTGTGTAAGACACAGAATGATAGACTGGGTTTTGTTGCCACCTCAGTTAGCAGGCTGAAGAAACAGGATTGTTCACAGGAAAAATGACAATGAATCCACTTTAGGGTATGTTGTCCCAGGTAAGAACTGCAGACATGGAGGAAAAAAGAGCAGGCTGATGAGTTGGCAGGATTGCATGCAGTATAGTGCATGGTAAATGCACATTCGGTGGATGCCAGGAACCTGAACATACTGGAACAGCCTCTGCTGTACTTGAGTAGTAAGGTGACTGAATGGTCAGCACTGATTTCCATAGCAATGAAATATCTGAGCTGTCCACCCTCTAGTGTCAGCATGAGAAGGTATTCAATTCAACTGTTGCTACTGTGCAGCAGCAGTACTGAATTATCCTTGAAATGTTGACATGTTAACATTTATTAATATAAATGAAGGGCACTTTCACCTAAGACAAATACATCTATGTTTATACCACAGGATGGTGATGGTGATGAAGAAGAAGCAGAACAGCATTGTATTATCGGTAGACTGCTTTCCAGTGACATGAATGAGGTAGTTATGTAGAAAGAGTTCCCAACTGGGGAGAGCTCCAGTCTGGAAAAATGTGTGGGCTGCTTCCTCAATGGTGATGGTAAAAGCACATAAACCGAAAAAAGGTCTTAGATACCTCCTTTCCTCTTTATCAGTTTAATCTTTTCATTTATGATTGAATTTTGTTTTCCGGCTATTATTTTCCCCAAGTTGTGCCACAGTTGTATAAATCCATATGATTAACACCATGATCACCATCTACCCTTTTGTATATAATGCCTTTTCCACAGACACAGTATAAAATCTTTGATGACTTCATCAGCCAGCCAGCCTACCACACAACCTGCCAGCTAACCTGCCGAGCATCCTGCCAGAAATCTCACCAGGTAGGCTTGTCAACCATCTTGCCCACAATCCCACCAGCCAACCTGTTAGACAGGTCACCAGCCAGCCCACAATCAGCCAGTAAGTCAGATCTGAAGCCAATCCTCCAGCCAGACAGTGAGCCCATGAAGGCAGCAATACCAGAAGTCCAGCAAAGGTCAAGATTGGCTGCTGTAATGGTAAGTTGCTTTCAATGCTTTTCACAGTACTGATCCTTGCAGTTGGCTCTACTGGTTTTGTCATCACACAGTAGGGGCCACCACATTGCTTCCAAGACATTGAAATGTGTTTATTTTCTTTTTGTCGTCCTCTAACCTTAGACAGCAAACCAGAAGCCACAGAGTAAAACTGTGTCTTCCTGCACTACCACTTGCTGTGGCATGGTTGTGCCAGCACATGGCATAGCCATCACTAATTTGATGGTAAGTATCTGACATTTTTTTCTTTGCTTAAGTTTTAAAGGTATCTTTTTCCTTTCACAGGTAAACAGTGACACAGTGTTCATGCCTAGTCAAGCTAAACAAGTACAGAATCAGAATGAATGAGAAGAGACCATGGATCCTTCGTGCAGCTACAACAGTGGCAAAGTCAGGGAAACTGATTTTTTTCTTCTTCACAGATGACACACATAGCAAGAACTGGAGATAGTGGACAATGTATATATTGTTCCTGTGGTTAGTCAACCACAGTGGCCTCGCTAGTAAGGTCAGCATAATTTTCCCTTGTTTTCACAGGTCTCCCCTTCCTCTCAATGTATGTTCTTAAACAGGAAACAAGATTTATAAACCTCCACCTCTTGTGTCTGAGGAATCTTCATTCCATGTTAAGGCCAGGCCATCACCTACGTGATGGTAAGTATCCTTTTAAAAATGCATTTTATCTTCTAATTTTTTAATTTTGTTTTCCTTTCACAAGTGTACTGTAAGCCAATATGGAGTGCACTACAGTCTAAATAATTTTTATTTTTGCCTTCACATCAGTCTTGACTGTGATACATTAGGACAGCAAGATGAATGTCTCGTCCTTCTACAGCAAGCAAGCCATTGCCATCTGGTAATTTCTGCCAGCTTGGTGATGTCATCAACCTTGCCAACTAATGTTCACCATGTCATCCTCCAGCACTCTATGTGGTGTACAAGCAACATGTCCTCTTCTCTGTATCAAACAAAACAGTACTCCAACTGATTCTGCTGCCAGGTTGTGAAATCTGCAATTGTCACACATATGGAAATGCCTGAAACATGATCAATAGGAGAAGACAACTGTTATCCCGTCATACAGCCATGGATATGATTTTAGAAAAAATAAATACAAAAAAAATTACTTACCTTACCATGGTACTAACAGTCCAAAATTAAATAACTATGGGAAACTACCATGCAGCAGCAGTACTGAATCACCCTAGTGATAAATACCTGCAAACAGAAACAATGGCAAAAATGATTAGAAACATGATGGTTTCAAGTAGCTTCTCATGCCCACAAAACAACAAGAATGAAAATAAAATACTTTCCTTTGATGGTATGTCAGGACAGCCGCACCAGCTATCAGTAGCAGCATTTAAGATTTCTGGGAGCACATTGCAATTCTGGGTGTCATGAGAGTTTTCCATAACAAGAGAATTAACTTTTATTTTCTGGGCATTATTGTGCATCTTCTTGAGAGTTGCTGGCACTTGCACAGCTCAGCAGCCACAGCAGCAGCACCATATAAGATTTTTGGGAGCACATCTGATTTCTGGGCATCACGAGAATTTTCCAAGACAAGAGAACTAATTTTTTTTTTCTGGGCACTAATGCACATCAGTTTAACAGATGTTGGCACTTGCAGGGCACAGGAGCACCAGCTAGCAGCAGCATATGACAGTTCTGTGAGCACACGTCATGTCTGGGCACAGAAGTGATGCATTTAGCAATGTGGACTACTTATTGTCTAAGTGACACCTGAAAATATTGCAGTATGGAAATTATGTGTATTGTGATTTTCAAAACTCGGATTAACAATAATGAATTGTGAATAATCCACAAGTAACAGTAACTGCATTGCAACAACACTGTTTTGGGCACTTACACACTGTGAACTATGGTGTGGCAGCATGTACCTAGTATCTTGTCCTATTCTGTATGGCATTACAGGTAACATCTGGTACTGAAATTCACAGACATAATGTGAATTGCGATAAATGCATACTGTATTTAACAAAAGCTGCCTTACAACAACAGTGTTTCCACCATTTACGCACTATGAACTATGGTGTGGAAGCATGTAGCAGCCTGTCCAATTTTTTACAAACTCAAAAAAAATGTGAGGAGAAGAGAATTTATTAGAGCTGGGCGAAAGTTGTGAATTCCTTCACAACATTTTCTAAATTTATTGAAATTTTCCAAACTTCTGCCATTGGCGAGATCAGAACCTTACAAATGTGTTTGGCAGATTTTTGTCATGTTCCATGGAATGTTTTGGCTGAACTGCAGAATAATACACATGAACCACAGAATGACTGTTCTGAGGAATTTTATTTGCAGTTTAACAGATTATTCCACAACAGATGTAATTATTGATTTGCAGTTCATTGATCAGTTCTGCGGAATTTCATTCTGCAGTATAATTCATTAATTCACAGTTCATACATTCATTTTGTAGTTCAGTGTTTCACTGAACTGTGGAATTAATGTATGAATTATGGATTAATGTATTAAACTGAGGAAAAATATCCAAATAACTAACCACTGACAGTGATCAGTTCTGTGTAGTTTTTTTTTCTGCAGTTTAATACAATAATCTGCAACTCATACATTTATTCTTCCATTCTAAATTGGAATGTCCATGAAAGTTGCCAAAGTGCATTCTGAAATTTCACAATAGTGAAATTCTGACTTTCACCAAAATCCTAAGAGTAGAAATTTAATTTCGCACAGCCTTAGAATTTATGTAAATTCTGATTTATGCACACTTCACAGTAAGTGAGTAGCACAACCACAGTGTTGGAGAACTACAAACACACAGCACAGTACCATTTATCAGTTCCTGTAGTGGGTCACCGACTTTAAGGTGAAAACAAATGGTGGGTGGAAAACAGGACAGCAGGCAAAAGACCGACACCAAGATGTGTGATGTATGCCGTTTCTACAGTGACAACTTTGCAGTAATCGACAACATTGACACGTCGCTGTGAAGTCCACTTGGAACACCAGCACCCTTTCCCAAGGTTCTGCACCCGATCCCCAAATCAACTCCATCTTGGAATTGATAATAATAAGTTAGGTGGGTTCAGGGGGTGCAGCCCCCAGCAAAAAAAATTACTTTGTTCTCTGCGGCACCATGCCGACTGCAACTGTGGTCGACATAGTGGTGGTGGGGAAACATTGTATCAACAAGAAATTGTCAGTGCAGTGTCATGGATCAGATGGGTGACAGGGAATTGAATCATGCCCCCCCAGAGCACATACCACATATTGTGATGACAGCCTCATGGTGTTTTCCATGGGAAACTCTGCCCCACACACCACACGTCATGGGGAACTTTGTCACCCACGCCCCCAAATATATATAAACACTCCCCTACCTGGCACACATTGACAAGAAGAGCAGGAGCACAGCTCTGGCCCCATACCCCCCATCATCAGTGTAGGCGATGGCCAGAAATCCCAATTGCCCACATCAGTTTTGCCCTAACATGCAGATTCTGGAGCCCTCTTTACTACACACTATTAATAGTATACCTCATGTAGCAGACTTTGATATATTTATTCTGATAGTTGAGAAAAATTAAGGAAGGAGACAAGCAGATAGAAAGATTAAAGTTATCAATAAATTACAGATAGGAATTTAGATTACAATAACTTTTTGGGGGGTTTCTTTTTTTAATACAGTAGCAACAGTACTGAATGAAAGAGAGATAAAGAGTAAAGAGAATAAACAATAAGTGAAGGAACATACACAGAGTGACTTTTCTTTTAATTTTTGGGGGGTATTTTTTATTTCTGGGGGAACAGAGAAGTAGGAAACTTGAAAGTAAAGAACAGAATAAAGAGAGAAAATAGATGTGACACAGGTAGAAGATTTAGTACGTAAAGAGCTCACTGCGTGCCAGGCCCACTACAACCCACACCACCATGGTGGAGCTCTGCCATAGTCTCCAGCAGCTTCTCCTAATCAGCCATAATAGCTATAATATCTTTCTCCACCTCAGTAAGCCACCTACAAAGGTCTCCCACTTCCTTACTTAGGATGGCAAGCTCAACTGCTGCTGTTTCTGCTGGTCATGGTGTGTGTATGTGGCTGGTGATAATGGTTCTTGAGGAGCTTGAACTTCAAAAGAGAGTGCTGCCACTTCCACCAGGTGTGCTCACCACCCCACTTTGAGACAGAAATTTCCCTCACAAACTCCCAAACTGCTGCTAGCACAGACAGGCCACCACCTCCATCACCCCCACTTGCTGCTTCCCTCTGCTTTTCCTCCCACTCGGCCAAGTGATTTTTCATGAGAAGGGTTCTCTGGCCCCCAGTACCCATGTGCATCCCCTACTTGCCCCTGGTAGAAAGGTTTATTGGATGGGTTGCAAGTGACCATGTTGTGGTCATTAGGGTCACAGGTGGTAAAAGACCACACAAGAGAAGACTTAGGGTATGGGCAGCATGGGTAGCAGGATGCTGCTGCTGCTGGATGAACAAAGGGTGCCTCTTCAGGGGTAATGGTGCTGGTGGTAGTGGAACAACAATGGGGGCAAAGGGTGTTGCTGCCCCTCCATTTCTTCCTCCTGATGCTTCTCCTGCTGCTCCTGAAAGTCTGGTACCAGGGCAACACTAATGGCCTCCTGCTGCTCTGGGCATGGCCCGGTTGGAGGATCAGGTCATGGAACTGCTGTTGCATTGAAAGGAGGAGGAAGTTAGGTGCTATTGGGGGGCAATCCCCCCAAACAATAGGCTGATGAAGACCGATAGACCCACCAGAGGTACGGTACAAATACCACAATGACCACGCTGCATCACTGATAACTAAATTAGAATCCAAAAGACAATAAAAAAATTAAAGCATCAAAACATATAAAAGTGGATTCAAAATAAAGATCAACTATTAAAGTGTTGTTGACTGATTATAGTAGAGTAATGGAAACACAAAAAGAATAAGACGTTGCTGATAGCAACATCTCAAATATGTGTTTGCTTTCTGGAACAACAGACCCTTACAGAAATATAGGTGTGCTGTGTACATGCAGAATGCATGCCACATGCTTAATTGTGCAATGTTTGCATGCAGTTCACATACACAAAGTGAACCTATGCGAACCAGGGCTAAAAAACAAATCAGGTTTGCATGCTGTAAGCTTGACATGTGTGCAGCAGTTAAGCTGGTGTGAATATCTTCTAAAAATTACATCAGGTTTGCGTGTTGTAAGCTTGACATGAGTGTAGCAGTTAAGCTGCTGTGAACATCAATTAAACATCACATCAGGTTCACATGTTACACTCTTGCAATGTGTGCAGCAGCTAAACTGGTACAAATCTCATCTAAAAAAACACATCAGTTTCTATTTCTTATACTACTGCTAGCAATTAGAGTTATTAAAATACATTTTTATTTGAATTCTCATAAAAATTTAACTCATTAATTCTGTTCCTTTTGCATGTTGTTTAATGGCTTTTGATTTTTGTCATTAAATCACCATTAATTTGTAAAGTATTGTTTGCTTTCTGCATTAAATGCCTAGGATATAGCCAGTCAACATCCCCCATTCCAGATGTAAAAAGAGGGGCCTCTGTGTTGTGAAGCCCATCCTTTTGGTTTTGGACCTTGCAAATCCCTCATGCATATTTAGTGTTACAAATGTGTTTCTCCATGACTCTTTCATGTCACTTTCCCTTTGTCATTCTGTATTTTTGCATATACACTATGGCAATGCTCAGCACTCTGTGTGCTGAGTAGGGTCTTGGAAGCATGCACCATACCTCACATTTTGTCACTGAAATGAGGGACATGGGAACTCAAAATAAGGGACAATGAGGGACACTAACCCACATGATAATCAGGACACATCATGAAACATGGAGATTCAGTACCTCAGAACACAGTGGAAACCATTACATTAGCACCCGAGAATGAATACAAACATAGAACATAGAAACATAGACTTTGACAGCAGATAAGGACATCTTGATCCACCCAGTCTGCCCATTTCCCTACCTATTGGATAAGATGCAGATCCTAGTTAACCAACAGCCTATTTCTTCCTACCGCCCACTAGAATTGTCTTATGTCTATCCCATGCATTCTTGAATTCCCTCACTATTTTTGACCCCACAACCTTCTCAGGAAAGTTGTTCCATGCATCCACCACCCTCTCCATTAAAAAATACTTCCTCACCATTTCAAAATTTCTGCCATTAAGCAGGGTAGGGCAGAGAGGGCAGTTGCCTCCCCCCTCAGTATTTGTGCCTAGGTTGTTCTTAGGGTGTGGCAATAATGGCATTAAATTTGGATTTATTCATTTGCATAATAAGTGTCCACCTGGCCTGTGTGTGCTCATGCTGCAGGTACTCTCCAGACTCGACTGTATCTGTATTGTGTTCTTCACTCTCTCCACCTATTAGTGGTGGCACAATCACATGTGATGTGGATGAGCTCCAGCCAAGAAGAGCACATCAGTCTTGCAAGTGTGACACTGTCTTTCCCACCACAGAGTAGATAGACTGCACACTACAGCTTGGAGGAGCCAGTGAGCACTGAACTCTCAATAGCAGTGTTGTGGCAGCATATTTTTTTTTGGTCCACTCTTAGTGAGCCTCCATCTCCCCTGGTGGCTGAAGGGGAAGAGGGTGAGCTAGAAGATAAGTCAAGACTAGGCTACCTATTTACTCTATTAGGCTCACCTTGCAAAAAAAACAGCACAGACCCCCATGGCAGCAAGCTAGCCTTAGCAGCAGTGGTGACAGTGTTGTGGGTGGCCTTCCTAGACCTTGATCAGTGCAGTGCTGCAGCAGCCACAGCTGCAACCAAGCAAGAAGTAAGCAACCCAGGTTGGGTGGGTTCAGTTGGTGAGGTGACTTGGTCACAGACCATGATGGGGACCTTTGATGGTTGGTTCTTGCATCCAGCTTCTGGCAGAAGGAGAGGGGGGAGTGGACTGAAAACTGGGCTGGTGGCACACTGTGCCAGGCTGCAGGTTCTGACCATATGTCTGGGTAAGTAAAAGTAAATATTTTTTTTTACAGGAGGGATTGGGGAAGGAGGAATGACTGCAATATTGCTGTGTTTTTCATGTTTCTTCACCTTTGAGTGGCTTCATGACCTATAGAGGATGGGTACTGAATGGAATTGGGACACATTTCTTTTTTGGGGGGGGTGGAGGCAGAACTTCAACCAGGAAAACAATTGATTAGTAACTGGGAGGGTTTAAACTCAAATCTGATGCACTGCACCTGGGTATATACAGATGAAGCCTATACATTTGAATGTTTCCTGATTTTCTTATCCCTTTTCAGTCAAAACAAAGAAGTTGTAACTTTTAGAGATGTTACAGACATTCTAGAGCTGTCCCTTGCATTCACAGACAGTTGAGGGGTATGGCACTCACAGACTATTGGATCCCCACTGTAGTGATGCTTATGCCCCCCAGTGAAGCTGACCTCCTCATCCCCATGCTCAGGCACATTATGAAAAAGGGCAAAGGAGACTGCAGGGCTATGAACCATTGAGATGAAGGGGGTATTTTTTATTACTATTTTATATATTATTGTTGGAGAGTTGGAGATTAATGAATGCCACCACTCAAATAATAAGGGCCTTGTTAGTAGAACAGTGGCCTTCATTATTCTCCAACTCACCATCATAATGTATAAAATAGTAATAAAAAATAACTCCTTTCATTTCAAGGGGGTACACCCCAGCACTCTGACCCATGGACATCATCTCTTAAAGACTCCTGCCTCTGGCTCCCTAGTACTCAAATAAGAGACTTTTTACTTATATCTATACTTGGTGGGTTGTCTGTAGCAGCATGGCCATACCTGCTATAGTGTGCCCATGGGGGAAGGGGAGGGATTAGCCATATGTCGTGTGTGTGTGTGTGTGTGTGTGTGTGTGTGTGTGTGTGTGTGTGAAGTTATTGCTACTTTTGTGTTTGCACAGTAAAGTCTGTTTGTGTGGAAGCATTCAAAACTATGGAGAGAAAATAGTAGGCATACAGGAAAGACAGAAGTAATTAAGTGGTGTTGTGGGTAAGTTTGCATATTGGAGTGGGAAAAAACATGTGTTTTCATTGGTATGTGCACTACAGTTCAACTGTGAAACTGAGATGAGTAAGAGAAGAAAACTGAAAAGCATAACAGTGGCTACAAGCATGCCGCATGCATGGAGATGTATTCAGATACAGTATGTATTGAAGTACAAGCAAACCATATGTGTACAGACAGTATGGCTTAGTGGTTAAAGGCACTGAACTGCAAGCTAGGAAACTTGGAGGCATGGAACCTGGGTTTGAATCTCATCAACCCCCACTTGTGTATGGTTTGATCCTGAGCAAGTCACTTAACTTTTACCTGTGCAATTATCAGTGACCACTTGCTTTTTACACACAAGCCAGATGCATGCAGTCTTTCCTAATTTAACATAAAAATCATGCTTTCCACACTTGCTTGCTGCACGAATGGCATATGCATGCAATCGGTTCCAATTTAACAATTAAATTCATACTTGCAGCATGCATATCACTTGGGTAGTTTTATGTGTGCAGCATGAAAACATTTCATACAATTATTTCTGTAAGGTGGAACTCCTTCTGTGCTCTTTGCCTGACTGGAAATGAGAAACTGAAAGCAAGTCAGGCAGAAGCTTTACAGAAAATATACTAGCTGACCTACAGAAGCTCTTCCATGTAACCAAAAGCCTCATTTCTGCCAAACTTTGCCTTAGCAATACTAAAGGTGAAATTACAAGGCAAAGTCATACAGCAAAGCTGACCTTCATAAATTTCAACAATTTGCTGCAGCTTAAAACCCTGCTGAAAATTACCATGGGCTAACACTGCAACTTTAACAAGCTGTAACTCCATCAGTCTTTGGAGTTAAGGGACAATCTATTAGCAAAAAAGGACTCAATAGGCCTGATTCTGGAAGAGGTTGAGATCACCTCAGGGGACTTGCAGTAGGGTGTTTGACGCAAGTGATGATTTGAGCCAAACTGGAGGAAATTTGAGATTCTAGACAGCTGGCTGACACAAGTCCCATATGAGCACAATTAGGTCAGCTCCACCCTGGTCTAACTTTACAACTGTGAGGGTAGCCTTTTTACTGGTCTTGCATCAAACCTTTGGTGCAAGCTGCTGTAAAGTGGAAAAACTGTTGCAACTGTGCTGCCCTTTTAGAATTGGACTGTGTTGCATCCAAGGGCTTTAGTGCAGCTGCGTCACACTTTGTGGTGGCTGCAGGAATTGACCCAAGCCCTGTGTCCACCTTCTAGAAACATGTCCAGTGAGTAGTACAAGACTAACATATAATACCCCCTGACAAATTCATGGGACATGCACAACACCTCAAAATTACCTCCAAAATTCACTATCATACCAAATCCACAATTCAGGTCTGATTATAGTCACAAATGGACCACAGTTGTATCTCCAGTTGGACTAAAGCCATGCCAAGTTTCAGAGAAATACAACAAAATGTGACTGAGCTATGTCTAAACCCCAAAACACATTTTTGCCAGTATAAAATTGGCTGCTGCTATTTAAGACAAACTCTACTTTTTTTTATTTACCTGGCTCCCATGGCTTTCAGAGGAGGTCTAATACCTCCTTCTACTAGGGCAGTCCACATGGCATCTCACCCCTAGTTTCATCTGCTCATTGGGTCTGGGGTGTTTCATTTTTCCCTGTTTTTTCCTCCCATTCTCCTGGGATGCCTGTGCTTAGGACTTATGTCCAGGCTTGCCAACATGCTGATGCACACCGACAGCCACATGCGTACCAGTGTCACCCCTCCCCCCCGACTCCAGTAGAGTCACCGGTGACCCAAAAGCCCATGCATCCACTGGCTTCAGGGGCATCAGGTGCTAGAAGCACCCCTGGTATCCCACCCCAGAGGGGGGAGAGCATTCACAGGGACACTCAATCCTCCCTCATCCCACCGACCCCAGCAACCCGAGTCCATTCCCAAACCTGGGTCGCCGGGATAGCACGAGGTGTGGCATCCAGTGCCTAAACCCTCAGTGCCACTGAGCCAGCTTAGAGGAACTCTTAATATATTTTTTCTTTGAAGCGAGCCCAAGAAAAGACAATTAGAATAAAGAAGACAAATTGCTTTCCTGATTGCCCTGAATTTCCTTAACTCTTACTCAGCAACATATTTCTAACTCTAATCTGGCAACCTATTTCTAACCCTAAGTCCCTAAAAAACCCTAACTGAAAATAGACTATAAAAAACAAAAATAAAAAAAAATGAAAATTCATATACGATAACAAAGCAACTTTAACACACTGCAACTCTGTCAGTCTTTGGAGTTAAGGGACAATCTATATACAAAATAAGGTCTCACTTAGTAGTACAAGACTAACACATAATACCCCCAGCCAAATTCATGGGGTATGTACAGCCCCCCAAAATTACTTCCCAAATTTGCCATGGTGCCAAATCCACATTTTCAGAGTGATGATCATCACAAATGCAACACATGTGTATCTTCTGTTGGACTACAACCATACCAAGTTGCAGAAAAATCCAACAAAAGTTTATTAGGTTATGCCTAACAAAAAAAATACACACTTTTGCCTGCATAATGTCAGCCGCTGAGAGTTATGATGATTTGTCATCCTGGTCTTATACTTTTTATGCAAATCATCAATCTCTTTTTCTATTTCTAACATGCAGGAATGCATAGATGTGGGAATAGGTCCGGGGAAGGGGGATACATTTAGATGCCACTTTTAATTTCTGTTTAAGGGTCATTCCAAATGTTTTTGTCTATGCCCCTAGGCCTTTTCAAGGCAAAGCGGTCCTAGTGTACAAACAAATATAGGTTCATGTTAGTAATACATTTTTGCACTGAAGGTTATTCATATTAAACATTTTAGTACCAGAAAACTTAATGCAGCAAAATCATACCAGACTGAAACAATCACATCAGTGTTCTGACAGACACCTCAAATAGTGCATTGCTGCTCACCCCAGTCGAGCCGGTGCCGATCTGGTTAGGGGGTTGAACCAAAGCACTAATGTATCAATGCCTGTGTGACACTGCAGGACATTCTCCTTTCCATCCCACATCATAGGCAATCCGCTTTGTTCGAAGATCTTCAGACAGAGTGCATGTCGTTGGGACTTGCTAATTACATTTTTAAGACAGCAGACAGTGATGGACTTTTAAGCACTCTCAGTGCTCTCTCAGGAGACTGTAGTCTTACTTGCAATAAGCTACCTGTTTGATTGGCACAAAGGAGAGTGCCTATGTCATGGACAGGAACAGGGAGTGTCCTGCAATGCCACTCGGGCAGTGAAATGTAAACTCCATGGTTCAGCATCTTACCCAGATCTGCACTGTACCATTTTAGGTGTCTGTGAGAACATTGATGTGACTGTTTCAATCTGGTAAGATTTTGCTGCTTAAGTTTTTCAGCACTAAAATGTGTGATATGAATAACCTTTAGTGTGAAAATGTATTACTAATAATACGGTGCATGTGGAGAGGCATCACCAGCAGAAGGAAGGAGGTGGTGATGCAACTGTACAGATCATTAGTGAGGCATTATTTGGAATACAGTGTCCTGTTCTGGAGGCCACATCTTGGTAGGGATGTAGACAGGGTGGAGGCAGTTCAAAGAAGGGTAACAAAGATGGTGCATGGCCTGCACCAAAAGTCATATGAGGAGAGACTGGGAGACCTCAATATGTATACCCTGGATGAGAGAAGAGAGACGGGGGGAGGAATGATAGAAACCTACAAATATCTAAAAGGCATAAATAGGGTACCAGAGGGTAGCATCTTTCAGAAAAGGAGATATCCAGGAATGAGAAGGCATGACATGAGGTTGGAAGGGGGTAGACTAAGGGGTAGCATGAGGAAATATTTATTCGCAGAAAGGGTAGTGGATGCATGAATAGCATCCCAGCCAAGGTGGGGGGGAAAACACACTTGGGGGATTCAAGCATGCATGAGACAGAACAGGGGAACCCTAGCAATAAGAGCGAGAAGGTAAAGCCAGAGATCAGATAGTGTCTGTAGCCTTTAGAGCAGGCAGAGAAAATGGGCAGACTAGATGGTCCAAGCGGTCCTTATCTAACATCAATTTCTATGTTTGTATGTTTGCATTTAACCTATATTTGTTTGTACTCTAGGACCACTTTCCCTTGAAAAGCCTAGAGACATAGGTGAAAACATGTTTGCTGTTTTATAAGTAGCCAAAGCAAGTTGCTGATATTGAATAAAAACTTGAATTTTTAATGGAAATTCTGTATGCTAGTTTGATGGTGCACAAAACACTTTTTTGGAATGCATACAATGTCCTTTGTTTTTTTGTTATACTTTTTTTTATTCAAGGAGAAATTCATTTTCATACAGATCATTATAACTCAAATCATTGATCATGAAGTCCTCCTCTGTACCCTGGCTGACCTCCATTTCTCACCTGAGGTCTTCCTCTGGTTGAAGGATTACCTAATGGGCAGATCCCATCCCACCATTACTGATGGTGTCCTCTCTGAATCCTGTCCCATCAAATACAGTGTCCCCCAAGGGTCCATCCTGGGCTCTCTTTTCTTCTTTCTGGCCATTAACTCCCTGCCTGACATCTGTACCACCTCCAAACTCATTTTCCATGCTGTTGATTCAGCCCTTTTCTGTCAGGACAAAAACCCCAATGCACCCATTGACAAACTCCAATTCAGTTTCAGTAGACTTCACACCTGGTTCACGTCCAACGGTCTTGTACTCAACTTCAAAAAAACTAAGTTCATGGTTTTCTCCAGCCCCTGCAAACCCCTTGGCTTTGACCTCTCCCTTTATGACAACCTTGGTAACTCCATTGAAAGAGTCAGTGAATTCAAGTACTTTGGCTTATTCCTGGATAGCCACCTCAACTTTGATGCTCACACTAGCCTCACAATCAAAAAAGCCCACCAATGCCTCCGTATCCTCCATAGAACAAAGCAGTACTTTAACAGGGAATCCATATGCCTCTTAGACTCCAGCTTCCTCCTTCCTGTCTTTGACTATGGTTCACTTGTCTCCTTCCCCTGTCTCTCCATCAAAAATTTCTCCAGACTTTGAAGCTCCTACCACAATGGTATCTACTTTGCCTCTGGTCTCCCTAAACTCACATACCACTGTGACCTTTATAAGCTCACCAGTTGGCCCTCCCTTGAGGCCTGCCTCAGCTGCAAGATGGCCACCATCTTCTTCAAACTCTCCCATGGACTGCTCCCTGATTACCTCACCTCTCTCTTCCAGACAGTCACCACCACCAGGACCACTAGACTGTCCTCCACTCTCTCTTTCACTGTTCCTTTCTGCCGGACCACTCAAGGCCAGAAAACACTCTCTTTTATAAGACCCAAGCTCTTCAACTCTATCCCTCCAGAACTAAAACTCTGTCCCTCCACAAATGCCTTCAAAACAGTATCAGGAGACATTTCTCTCCCACCTGCACCTGCTTGCAGCCCTAATCTGGCTTCCCTTCTGCACTCATTTCCCCTCACTCTCTGGTTATCCACCTCTGGCACTTATCCTTTCTTTCTAGCACTTGTAGTATTTTATTTATTTTATTTTTATTTATTTATTAGATCATCGGTTTACAAACCTTTGAGTCATAGACTCATTTACAAAGGCACCTCATCAAGAGAGCAATACATCAGAGTAAACAAAATAGTACAGTACATAACACGTAGATTAAAAAAAAGCAACCAGTGTTACAGGCATTCACTGGTGGTACACGCTTGGTAATAGATAGATCACAGTAGTCATAGTATAGGTACACGAGTACCACTTCAGGTAGCAACCAGAGGTATATTATTACAATAGTCAGCAGATGTTGCCTGAGACCCCAGGTATATACAGCAAAAGTAGACAGGGCAGACCCAGCCCTGGGGTGAAGGTAGGGGGCAGGTGGGGTAATATGTGCAATTGCAGCAGTGAGTGCTTGTCAAATGGCTTCTGAGGGAGACCTTGAAAGGACCAAGCTTAGTGCAGTCAGCTATGTTGGCTGTGAGTGAATTGAACCAGGAGGGAGCCCAATAGCAAAAGGATCTCTGAGCCATAGCGGTCCTTACCCTGGGGACAATAAGGGAGGTTTTGACAGTGCTGCGGGTGGAGACAGAGGGGGAGGCATGCTGCAGGGAGGTGGTTACCCCAGGGGGAGAGAGCCCTAGCGGGGTCTTTTTTACAAGAAGGCATGTTTGGAAGCGCAGTCTTTCTTCAAGGTTGAGCAAGTTGGTGCTGGAGTACAGCAGGCACATATGGGTACGCCTAGGGTTTCCCAGCATTAGCCTGCAGGCCTTGTTTATAGACAGCAGGATTTTTGCAAGCGCAGTGTTGTTGGCAGCAGCATAGGTGGGCAGCCCATAGTTGATTAGCAACAGGACAGAGGAGGTGATGGCCAATCTAAGGGCCTCTTGTGGTAGGCAGTCCTTATGACGGTATCCAATCCTGACACTGGCGGCAGCAGAAAGGGCATTGATATGGGAATGGAAGGAGAGTGCCGAATCAAAGGTAATGTCCATGTACTTGTAGGTGGAAACCTGCTCAATGGGGTTTAGTGTTCTAGGCAGTATCACAAGAGGGGCAACACTGGCTTTGCTTTGGTGGTGTGAGAAGAGCATAACTTTGGTCTTTTTTTAGGTTCAGGACTAGCCTTCATGATGTGAACCAATGCTCAGCTCCATCAAAATCTTGTTGGAGGGTGGCCTTGAGTGTGTTGGGGTTGGGGTCAGCAGTGAAGAGTACAGCGTCATCCTCGTAGAGGAGGATCTTACTTGGGCAGAGCAAGGGGAGGGAATTGAGGTAGAGACTGAAGAGAAGAGGGCCTAAAATGGAGCCCTGGGGAACCCCAGAGCAGACAGGTGATATGTTTGGAGTATGGTTAATCCACCTAGGCTAGTTTTCAGATTGCACTTACATTTTTTGTTTCCCAGTGTTATATTATTATTAAAACCCTTACTGAATGCTTAATAATACCTTGTGTTTGTTTATCCACCAAGGCTAGTTCATGGTTTGCCCTTTAGTCTATAGTATCATGATTTTATGTACCATTGTATTAACCCTCGCTGTTAGTTAAATGTTTTAGCTTATGTTATGTCTCATTATTGTTGTATGCAACTGAATGCTTGTTTAAATGGGCAGCAATGCTCACATGCCTTTCCAGTATAACCGATAAAAATTAAATAAAATGAAATTAGAGGTGTTTCGAAGTTAAACTTCACCCACAAAATTAACACTTCGTGGAATTCGTGGAGTTTAAGGAACACTCCAAAACTTTGATTTGGACGATTTGCACTAAACTTTCAATGAAATTCCCCTTTTTCTAACATGAAGCGCGAATTTTGCAGGCTGAGTGCAAAATTCACGGGTGAAATTTCACACTCCGTAGCAAATTCTGTGAAATTCATGGCCATGAAGTTTGCAAAATCGCTCCGAAAATTCCATAAAATGTGTGCATTAACTATCGGATCGAATTTCGCAGACTACATACACCTCTACTCAAAACATGCTTCTCGAATATACGACCAAAGTGAAGTAAAAATGAAAAGTACAAAAAATTTATTTTTTATTTTTTTGGGGGGAGTTATAAGTATATTATCCTGGCTAAGACACTCAAACATCTTAGAATAACACACACTTTGCCCATCCTCTGCCAACTTCAAGCATTAAAACATCCAATGTAAAGAAAAAAAATATAACTTTTTCATTTACTGAAAATTCGCTCATCTTAGGAAACTAATTCCAATGAACAATGCTTCTGATAGGTATCAAATTTAACCATCTCCTTTAGACATTGGTATATACTGTGTGTTATCTGCTGTATCTTCA
The DNA here is from genome assembly GCA_016271365.2 of Neoceratodus forsteri. Lineage (NCBI taxonomy): Eukaryota > Metazoa > Chordata > Ceratodontiformes > Ceratodontidae > Neoceratodus > Neoceratodus forsteri. The sequence goes on along the minus strand of CM028132.1, from coordinate 234,591,168 downwards.
TCTTCATCTTCCTCATCTGAATCCAACTCTGTGGGCAGGGCAATGCTTTTTTTCATAGAACTATTGTGTTTGATCTACATCCATGAAAAAGTAATCTTTATTTTGGAAAGTGACCTTCAATTTGGCTGGAGCCTGGAGAACTGCATTTACTCCTACTTGTAAGAACCTAGTTCTAAGTGTTATAAAGTGCTTTCTACATCACCGTGTAGCTAAGCAAAAATCAGGATATAAATGAAGTTTTACACCCTCATATATAAATCCCTTCTTCGCATGCGTTAGTTGCCATAGTCTATTTCTTAGCAAACTAGTAGGGAAGGTACAGATCACATACCTTGACCGTACTTCAGCATTATCTTGTTGCCTTCTAGCCTGTGGTCGAAAGGCAGACTCCAGACAAACTGGCTGTTCAGGAGCCCTATCAAACGTAGATTTGTTTGAGGCAATGTATTCTCGATTTTCTCAAGCTTCCCCATAATGTTAATTTGCTCATGCAGAGCAGTGTTCACTGCCCCTTCTACTGTCAGGACCCTTGCTGCTACTTCTTGGCATTCCTCTCTAAGGCTGTAACTCATTCCTCAACAGTAACAATCTTGTTTTCAATGCTCTCGTAGCAGAAGACAATGTCAGTAAGTGAAGACTTTATTTCAGAAAGAGTATTTTTGGTGTCAGCCTGACATAACCCAGACAGACTGTCTTAGGGTAGCTGGTTCATTCCACTGGGGTGTCAAACAGACGAGGCATACTGATGAGTCCTGGTAGGACAAAACACGTGTCTATGTCATCTGTTAGCACCCTTTGCAAACTGTGTGAGAGGCCTTTCGGCACCATGCAATTTTGCTTAACGTTGAACCAGCATAACATTCTGTGTTGATTTGCATATGCAGCCCATGATGCTTTGCATTGTGTAGGCATGTGTGATTTTGTATTCCATTAGGAATGACTGCAAAGTACCTAAAGTCGGCTTCTGAGGGGCTTTAACCTTTGTGCTCATATCAGGACGTGTTATAGCTGGAGAAGCCATTTCCCCTTGTGGAAGCTGAACGCTGGTTGCTCCACGCTGTGGAGCCCGCTTCCCAGCTACTGTTTTTGGGGAAAAAAAATTTTCAATACGCTCCAAGCTTAACTCTGCCCCTTCTTTCAACTAAATGTTTTTTGCCATATTTTATAAGCAGCAGAGAAAGGGGCAAATCAAGCGCTAACACAGCAGAGCTTAGCAGAGTTGGATGCAGCCATGTTGCTTTCCCCAGCACCCCCCATACAATATCCTTTGTACACATCTTGGCGGATTTCTAACTACAAGGGTTGTTTACCAGGGACATTCACTCCCACTTTTTGAGAAAGTTGGTTGAATGTTAACTGCCATTTCTGGACCAGTGTTCCAGACTTCCAACAATTCTCTTCACGTTGCTGGCTCTCTCTTCATTTGTACCCTCCTGAAGAGTTTGTTGCCATCTGGAAACAGACTTACTTTATCATTCAATCCCACACTGGTTTGACTGATGTACATATTAAAAAGCCATTGACCTAGGACTGAACCATGGAGCACTCCACTTTTAACATCCCTAGTCACAAAACAAATATAGCATTTAGGACCACTCACAAGGTCCTGTCAGAAAACCAGTTGCCAACAGAGGTGGGCGAAGTCTGAAAAATTCACTATGTTGAATATTTTGTGAATTACGCTCAATTCGCAGAGCACAATTCATGAAATTCACCATTTCGTGGAGTGTGTATCAAAAGCAAAAGTGTGAAATTTTGCATGTGAAATTCCACACTTACTGTGCCCCCCTCCCCACCAACCCCAATATAAAACAAATTGGGAAATCCCTGGTGTCTAATGGAACCCCCAACCCCACTGATCACCTGCCCCAAATCCCTGGTGTCTAGTAGATCCCCACCCCTCCAATACACCACACAAATAATAAAAATCCCTGTTTTCTAGTTGAACCTCCCACCCCACCAATCACTGGCCCCCATAATAAAAAAATACCTGGTTTCTAGTGGAATCCCCCCACTCTGCTGATCCCCCACCCCAATAATAACAATCCTTGTTGTGTAGTGGAACCCTTCTGCCACCCCACCCCATCAGGAAGGGCCTTCCAGCCCCAATCCTGTCCCCAACCCCAAGGGGCCACCAGCAGCCCTCCACCCACCTCCACGGCAGGCAGCCTGACTGATGTGCTCTCTCATTCTGTGTGAATGAGGGCGTGCTTGCACAAGCATGCACTCATTCATTCATTCAGTCAGTCAGCTCCTGGTTGTAGTGGACATTATCTCTTGTGCTGAGAAGGGAGGGGTTGCCAGGCTTGGGTGGTGAAAGACGGGGGAATGGCATTGTGCCATTCCTCATCCTGCCCACCCACACGGAAGTGTAAGAGCAAACCCTCCTTCTTTAGCTTCAGGGAATAATGTCCACTACAACAAGTTGTTGACTGACTGAATGAATGAGCAAGTGCTTGTACAAGCATGAGCTCTTTCATTCAGAATGAGAGCATGTCTGTCTGGCTGCCAGACATGGAGGTGGGAGTGAGGGTTGTGCAGGTGACCTTTGGCCTGTGGGACAGGGTGGTGGGGGGGGAACAACCTGATGGGATGAAGGGGTGGTGGGTTCCACTAGACACTAGGGATTGTTAGGGAAGCGTGATAAGCGGATTGGGGATTCCACTAGACACCTGGGATTGTTATATTATTGGGATAATGATTGGTGGGTGGGAGTTCTTGTTAGACGCTAGGGATATTTATTATTTGGGTCGGTGGATTGGTGGGTGGGATTTGTGTGTGTGTATGTGTGTATATATATATATATATATATATATATATATATATATATATAGAGACAAAAGACGTGTCAAACAGATGAGGCATACTGATGAGTCCTGGTAGGACGAAACACGTGTCTATGTCTTCTGTTAGCACCCTTTGCAAACTGTGTGAGAGGCCTTTCAGCACCATGCAGTTCTGCTTAAAGTTGGACCAGCATAACATTCTGTGGTGATTTGCATATGCAGCCCATGATGCTTTGCATTGTGGGGGCATGTATGATTTTGTATTTTATATATATATGTATTGTTTTTTTAAACTGGGGCTGGCGATTGATGGGGGGGACCACTAGACATGAGGGATAGATCAGGGATGGTGTTGGGGGATTCACTATTTGTAACCTATGCTTGCTTTGGGTTTTTAAGTGCAATTTGCACTTAAAATTCCCCAGAGCAAGAAGAGTAACAAATGGCAAGTTCTAGTTGTCAATCCACCTAGTAAGTCCATTCCTGAAACCTATTTCTGGTACTTTCTATATAAATCTTCTGTGTGGCACTGAATTAAATTTCTTGCTTAAGTCTTGTTATAGGATGCCTACTGGTTGGTTACTATGTACCACTGGTGCCACTGTGTCTAAAAAGTAAATCAGGTCTATTGTGATCTTCCCCTTGTAAAATCATGTTGCTTACAGTCCATAAGTTAATTTTCTTCCAGGAAGGCTAATATATTTTCTTGATGATTTATTCCAACAACGTTCACTCTCCTGACATCAAAATAACTGGACTGTAGGTTATCCAGATTTTCTCTATACCAACTCATATGTACTCTATGGGTATCACATTTGACACCTTCCAGTCTTCAGAAACCTTGTGCTAAGCTGCTGATTCATGAAATAAGCTTGCCATGGTGCCTGCCAGTGACTGGCTCACCTCCTTCAGTTGCCACAGATGCAGCCCATCTGGTCATGGGGACATGATCATGTTGCAGACCTTTGAGAACTCTTTCCCTAATGATGATCTCTATATCTAACTTACTCCTCTCACTGCCTTGAAATCTAATTTTGATATAGAACAGTGGTCCAGCAGTTTCTGTTCTAAACACAGAATGCAGAGATACATCAGAACATCGAGAATTGAAATACCTCACCCCCATCACCTTAAGTCTTTTCTCCAGAACATCAGTTGTTCCAACCTTTCTTTATACACCATGTTTCTGCCACAGTCATCACTGTATATCTGTGCTGCAGCTGTATTTTTTCTATATCCTTTTTATCCCTTCTGCATACAGAACTGCACACAATACCCCAAAGAGGTCTAACTGGTGCCCTTAATAGTTGTATTATCACTTCCTTTCCCTTACTGTTTATCCCCCTTTTAATAGAATTTAGGATTATGTTGGCCTTGTTGGCTGCTGCTCAGGACTATTTGGATGCTTTCAAAGAGGAGTAGATAAAACTCCCTGGTCCCTATCCTGCCCTGCTACATCCAGTGCTGCACCATTAAATTTGTTATCCTGTTTTCTTTTTCTGGACATAGGTGCATTACATATACAATAATATATAATAATATATGGGGTGTTGTGTTTTGTCCCTCTGCCAGTGGATGGAGGTCCAGTGGCAGTTGCGAGCAGCAACAGTGCGACAAGTAGTGTGGGGCATCCAGTAGGGCATGACTTGTGTGTGCCTGCCTCCACACATGTGCATCACGTTGGGGAAGCATGGGCTCGGGGACTGGGGAGAAAAATGAAAAAAATGTAAAAAATTACCCACGGAAAAGAAAAAAGAAAAAAGAGCTTGTTACTTGCAGTTTGAATCCTTTATTCTAACACTTTAAGTCTGATACTTTAACCTTCAAATGAACTTTAATAATAAAAAAAGAAATGGAGGAACTGTAGAAGAAGAAAAAACTTGAACTTAAAAAAAACAAAAGCATTTGTTCCAAGAACTGGTGTTCCTGTGGATGCGCTCTTCATGGGGCCTGTACGGGGGAGGGGGGGGGGTGAGATGTTATTTTTTCTTTTTTTGTTAGATATTGCTTCCAACTTTTGAAAGAACTGATGTTCATGACTCAAACAAAGAGGTTAGATGTTAGGCGTTATTCAGCGTGTAACAGGCTGTGAAAGGCTTCTGTGTCCAAAGCAGGTCTGTGGTTGGTGCTTTTTCTCACTGGAAAGTGGTGCGTGTTTTCCATTATAAACATTCCTTTATAATGACAAATTACATATGGCTTTTCCTATTGGAAAAACTGTGACCCAGTTATTTTGTACACTTTTCCAGTGTGAGCTATATCTGCTATCCGTTTGATCAATGGCCAAGTTTGTCAAGGTCCTGCTATAATTAAGCAATAAACCACAAGGGGGTGTGGGTTATGGGGGGATTTAAAATTGGCTGGCGTGGTTTGGCCCTGAGGCAGCAAGCTGAGTGGCTAAATCTTTACCAGCCATGGTAAATCCCTCATAACCCACACCTCTGAGGGGTTTATTGTGATTATACCATGTTTGCTTTTTTGTGTGAAGAAAAAAAATGCTTTTTTTATTTTAAATGATTTTTATCAGTCTTATTGCTCCACTGCAAAAAAAAATAGTTCTTGGTTGCTAGTGAAGTTCTGTGTTGCTAGGGAGAGCCTTTGATATTTATGTGAATGTATGACCCACACAGAGTAATATGCTGTGATTGTTGTTTTTTTTTCTGTGTCTTTTCATAGAGAGATAGTCATGGGCTGTTTATTTATCGGGTATTCAGATACTTGCCTGTCAGTTTGCTATGCGTAGTAATGGCCTGCCAGCCATGACTGAGTGTATGCTTCCAGTTTACTTTACAGTCTGTAGGAAGTAGTAGTGTGACTCGGAGGGGGGGGATATCTTTTTTTTTTTTTGTATTTCATTAGGAAATTGTACTTTTGCCTCACATTATCATTTTTTTTTCTTGCACACAGAAAGAATGGCCAGTGGTGTGCTTCTGACATATTTAGGAGGTGTGAGCGAGGATCCGAGAAACAGGAAGCGTACCTGTGCTGCAGTGAGTGCAATGGAATTTGGAGGGAGGGAGGGAGTGTTACAGGAACATTTTCTAAAGATTTGCCTCAATGTTTTTTAGGCTGCAGTTACTTTTTTCGGACATGCTGGGAGTGTGGAATTTGTCTTTATGATAAACAGTGGTTTTACAAATTGTTCCGTGAGCTGTGGAAGATGGCTGGAAGGGTGCCATTTACTGAGGAATTAAACATGGCGATTGTAGGATTTTAAATTAGGGGGTCGGATCAATTTTGTTGGTTATGCGGGTGACTGGCACCTTTGCTATGGGTATATCATAGGATTTACCACAGCAGAAAGGTGCCAGCCACCGAATCAAAATACAGCATTTGGTACTCTGGATTTCTGTCATGGTATAATTTCTCATAATCCTGTCATGGCTGATTTCTTGTGCTAGCTTGGTTACTCTAAAAACTTGATTAAATGTCTAAGTCCCCAATTCTAAATCATTAAGGAACAAGTTTAAAAGAAGTGGCCCCATCACTAACCCTCTGTTGAACCTCTCATGTCTCTGCCTTTTAGTGCAATACTTGTCCTCTACTATAGTTCCCTGGATAATCCTATATCTCTTTTTAACATTGGTATATGTATACTTAAAATTGTTTGACTGGATTTTGGAAAAGGTTTCATGACATTAAATACACAATTGCTAAAACCATATGAGAGATTCTGATTAAAGGAGATAAATGATCACACTGTTGTGGGCCCTATTAAAGACTTACTAATGTTTTTTTCTTGTTTCCAAAACTCAGAAATAAATTGATAGAACAAAGTGCATGTTGAGAGGTCTTGATTTTGATCTGATTATACAAACAAAAATGGTTTATAGTTGACAAAGCTTTAAAAGTAAGACCATGGAAATGCTGTATTTTCATATGTCCCACCAGACTAAGGACACGTGTTCTAGAGATAAAAGAAGGTATAAGCTAATTTAAATCATTTCATTTTTCAATCACAAAATGGTAGTATTCAGTTAGATTTCCCCAGACTCATGTGCAGTACCTACTAAGATTGGCCTTGACTTTAATGAAGGTACTACATTCCATCAGTTAACCTGGCAAAAGTACTCCAAACTTTCACAGTCTATTATGTGTTAAATATTTTCTCCTGATTGTTTTAAAGAACATTTTTGTTGTATTTTGAATAGATTACCCTTGCTATGATGCTCAGTTTGAATGTTAGATTGATTTCTTTCATCAGGGCTTGGTCATCTTCAACTAGCATTGTTAAGCACATTGCAATGATGTTCAGAATAAGGACCAATCAGAATATCTCTGGCAGCATACAGTAATTGCTAATTGGAAACTATTTCTGTCAAAATGGAGTCTGAAGTATTCATATATATTCCATATGCGTAATCAACCAAAAGCAGATTGTCTGGGTAAACAAACATAAGTATGGAGAGGTGCTGCATAACAAAATAAGCTGGCACCAAGCCTAACTGCATAAATAACTCTTATGCCATAGCCAAAGAAAAAACACAGACATGGCTATCTACTCCTGCAATTCAACTCACTCTGAGCTTTCATCAGAAGGGGAAGTCTTAGCTGTGATTGTCTTTTTAAGTAGTAAACTTAAAGAGACAGTGCACTAAAGTGATGGTATAAAGAACACAGTAGTTAATAAAAGAATTAATCAGAAATGAGAATTTTATAAAAGTAGAGAAAAACCACTTGAGTTTGGGTAAACTGGTTTAGAGGGAGCTGGACCAAAAGGTAATTTTTAGGGTACAGCAAAAACTGACTGCGGATGCTCAGCTAGTCAGAAAGCATTTGGGTAGCCAAAATGGACTAGTGTATCCATTGGTGGCTAGCAGAAGACCATCAGGCTACTACAGTGTGGTGATTTAACTAAGGTTTTTATAGACTGAAATTATTGATAGGGGCATCCTATGCATGTAGAGGTCAGTGCCTTTTAAACATTCAAAGTACATGGGAGCTTATGTAAGCAATAATACCTGACAGGGTGGACAGGAGGAAAGTATTGTAGAATATCAGACCATCCAGGGGTGTAATGAGGCCTGACACCACTGGCGAAGGGCCTTATAGCCCCAGGAAGGTCCAGTATTCCACAATACTGCCCACTCTGGAGGGTATTATTGAGCTTAGAAAATGGCTCGATCATTAACATTTTTAAAAAATGAATTAAAATATTTCAAAGAGGTGTTTTAAATGTTTAAAAGGGAATGTATATATAGTTGTTTGTCAAGTAGCCCATGTAGTGTGCTGTACAAAGCAGGAGAGGCTGCTCTTGTTTAAGAAAATCCTGTTGTCAGACTTGTGCTGTTTCTCCATGGATTCATGAGAGTTATAGTTTTACGCTGCACTGGAAGTAGGCTATGGATCTGAGACCGGGTGGAGAATGTATTGTCGGGACTTGGGAGCACCTGCAGGAGTGGTGGTAACACCCAGTCAGGCTGGTGTGGAAAAATAGGAATATCTTATGGAGAATCACAGTTTGAGGAAAGGAAGAAGCATGAAGATCAGGAGGTAACTGATTTCTGTGTCAAGAGGCAGGGTGGGCATTAGCAGAGGTTGAAAGTTGATGAGGACCATGGACTGTAGTCAGGACTTTCATAGGTTTGCCTGCCCAGACAGGGAGATCCTTAGCTGGCTTGGTGTGATTGATACAGCTGGGGACTTTTCAGGACCTGGCACCTGTGTTAATTGTGTGTGTCGTAAAACAGTGGACTGTTTTAAAATAATTTAATTTCTTTCAAATAGAAGTTTTTAAGGGAGACAAGAAGTGGTTTTGGATGTTAGGGAGGTGACTTGTGCCATTTGGGGAGGGGGACCTTCTTGGTCACAGATTCTGCGGTGGGAAAAAAATGGTTGTTCCAACTGCTGCTTTGCACTGGGTCTCCGAGGTGGGTTTGTATGGCAGCATGATTCCTTTTGGTGATTGGGCACCCTTTTCTGCCAACAGCTGGGTCTACTTCTAAGTGGGATCTGTTTAAAATTACCCGCCCGCTCCGATGAGTGTTTCAGCCAGTCGGATTGCACAAAATTACTAAGCCGATTTCTAATACAAAATATGTCCCGGTCTTCCGCTTCTACTTGAAAGACTCAGTGTTGATTCTCCTATTGAAAGGGCAAAAAACTTTGTAGCTTAAAATATAAAGTGCACTGTTTGTGAAACAATTCAAGATGCAAAGTAAAATGTATTTAAAGCTAGTGTTATTAATGCATTAAATTAAGCAAAGCAAGAGGGTACTAAACAGATCGAGACAACAACTGCAGGGGTGTTAATAATGTACCCAAATATAATTCACATGGCAGGATTGTAGCTAACCATAGCTTATACAAAATGTAATAGGAGAAATTAGGATTGTGGGGAGGCATTTACAAGGATGGAAGTAGAACCTGATGGCTAAAACTCCCACTGGCAACTAAGCCATATCCAAATTAAACCTTACAGTTATACACCATGCAATGAGTCCCTCCAGACATTATAGTCTAATCAAGAGTCAGTCAAAAAAGTCAGATAAGATGGGAGTGTGGACTAATGGATCTGTGGGTCTAATCTTCTGCGGCTACCAATGAAAACTAATTTTTTACTTTTGCCAAGTACCTTATAAATAATGCAATACAATCATGCAGTACGTGGTGCAATAAGGTGAGTTAACAATGTTGCTATCTAGTTGTTCGCAGAGTTACACAAGTGGATAATTATTAAAAAAAAAACAGGATAAAAAGTAAAAAGAATTTCTGCCAGTAGATATCAGTTATGGCTAGATCTCACCCTACTGCACAATCAAAGCCAATCATTGGTGGAATACAGGATTTGCTGAAGTAGAGGACACTCATTTGTTAAGTGCAATGAAATAAAATAAAGCAATTTCATTAAAGGATTTTGAGTACGACCTCTTTTCAGGGACATTGTGAAGTCATCATGCTCATTAACACCTGCTGGTTTAAGGGAATTTAGTGCATAATCTATCAAGTTTATTTTTGTAGTGGCACTTGTAACCTATCTCCTTCCCCACCACCATGGTGCTATGATGGCAATGCTTAATACCTATTCATTTGAACCCTTCTGCATTAACTGCTTGTGCCTCCACAAACTGTCATTTCTGCCATTACTAATATCTCTGACATGCTCCTGTATTGTGTCTTTTTTTTGAATAGTTGTGCCTACGTAGATTTTCTTTTTTTTTTTTTTTTTTTTGCAGGGGTACCACAGTACACACACAACAAATTCTGTGTGACAGCTGACGAATTACCTAACTTTCCCTTTTGTTTGATCAATGAGATGTTCAAGGATTTTATCATTGTTTGTAAATTTTCATACAGTACACCTCATGCAGCGGTGAATACCTGTCAGTTTTGGTCCAAACAGCAAGGTTGGTTGCCTGGCTCAAAGTGGCTAGCACTGAGCAGGACTCTTAAACCTACACAGCAGCAGCACCACCTCAAAATACTCAGCTGCCTTCCTGCTGCACTGTGACTTGATCTCGCAGTTTCTCCTTTTACACTCCCAAACCTGATGCACCACAGATCACGCTGAGATGAGTGTCCCTGGACAAGGGGTCAGAGTTCAAAAAAATGACATCTTCAGCTGACAGATAAAGGATCACAGTGGATCAAGCGCATCAGTTGTTTACACTGCAGTGAAATGCACTCTATAAGGTATGCGTCATCACTTTTTTGTTGGCTTAAAATATGAAATGGTACCGTACTTAGGGTGATGTGGTGAGTGCCCACAAAGCTGTTTATAGTATATGGTGAGCCCCTATTCTGGATGGAAATCAGCGGCTTTCTTACTGTTGTTGTAGGGCAGTTCAAAGGTCAAAAAAAGTTGCTGTACTATCGTTCTGATGTCACATTGATAGTACAACTTTTTAGCCCTATCCTTGCATCTGATTGGCTGAATGGACAAGGCTGTGATGGAAAAACACTCAAAATATGGCAACGCAATTTAGCAAGCGTGGAACAGTAGACCCAGCCAGTGACTCACAAAGAGCTGCAAATGGCTCTGTGTCACAATCTGTTTTTAATTTTGAAAATTAAGCTGTGTGGTGACACCATAAAAAGATTTCTCAGACCCACACAGTCTGACTGAGAAGACAGAGAAAGCAGGCAAGGGGCAGTAGAAGTCAGCATGAGCGGGACCAGGAATAGCACCAGAAAATGAAAAAAAAAGGTAAACATTAAAGCTGCTGATTTCCATGCACCATATACTATATAAAACAGAGGATGGGCAACCATTCACAATGAAGGCTGAGTTTTTATCTCAGAAGATGATATCATAGAAACCTCTCAAGCCTTGCTCTCGAGGTCTCTGAGATGTCAACAATGCCCTTGATAAAAACACAGCCTTGTTGTGGATGGTTGCCCATCCAGTATGCTATATTTGCAGCACATCAACTGGAAAGCATGAGTTGATGCACTGCAAAGATGGTGGTGTAAACATGGCTGTAAGTTCTTACCTCTGCTAAATGTAAACCTCAGCTGCAGGGCAGTGTTTTTACCTAGTATTGGGTCCTCCTGTACAAGGATGGTCCAGTGTTTCTTAACAATCTTTCCCACTTTTTGGGAAATACTGTTGTATGATGTTGCAAAGATGACAACTGTGTTACTTTCTGTTGGCTTATGTACTGGTGTGAGAAAACTGTTTCTGTCAACTTAAGAAGAAATTGTGTATGGTTCATCCATGACCTCAGGGGAGTATCCACTCTCAGTAAATCTTTTACCTAAGTAAAGAAACACTGGGCCATGTTTATACAAGACATGCTTCTAGGTAAAAACATTGCCCTGCAGTTGCGGGTCATATTTGACAGCGGAAAGAACTTAATTGACCTGCTCAGTGCTAGCCACTTTGAGCCAAACAGCCAAACTTGCTGATTTGGAGCAAAACAAACAGGTGTCAGCCACTGTGGGAGTTGTAATGTGTGAACATTTATGAACAGTGGTAAAATCTTTGAACATTCGTGGACCAAACAAAAGTGTTAACATACACAATTTAGCAACCGTCACACAGAAATTGTTGTGTATTTACTGTGGTGCCCCTGCAAAAAACAAAATCTACATAGGTAGAACTATTTGAAAGCTGAAAGACAGAATACAGGAGCATGTCAAAGATATCAGTAAGGGCAGAAATGACACTCCAGTTGGAAAACACTTTGTGGAGGTACATGCATGTAATACAGAAAGGTTTAAATGTATAAGTATCAAGCATTGCCAACACCATGGGGAGAGGTAGGTTACAAATTCTCCTAAAAAAAGAAACTTGGTGGACTTCTAAACTAAACTCCTTTAAACCAGCAGGTCCTAATGAGGACACTGATTTCACACCTTCCCTGAGAAAAGCTCATGCGCTGAACCTTTGTAAGAAATTGCTTCATTTTATTTAATTGCATTTAACCCATGTTTTTTATCTATTTCTGGAAATGCCATTTCTGAGACAGAAACCATTTTCCAGGCAGAAAAATGAATTCCAGACAGGGTTTGTATAGTATTCCACCAAGTACTGACTTAGACTGGACAGCTGGGTGAGATATAGTCATAACCAATATCTATTGGCAGAAATTCTGTCTTACTAAGTTTTAGCCTGAGTTTTTTTTTTAAATAGTTATCCACTTTTTTTTACTTTGTGAACACTAGATAGCAACATTGCTATCACACCTTACGATGCCAGATACTGTATTACTGTATAATTGTATTATAGACTCCAGTCTCCTAACTACCCTACGGTCATTAGGCTTTGCACCTAACGTCAGCGGCTTTGGCAGCTACCTGACTGACAGGATCCAAGTTGTAAGATACAACTTCACCCTCTCTGACCAAACTACAATAAATATTGGGGTGCCCCAAGGGTCCATCCTTGGTCCGTTTCTCTTCTCAATATTTATAAATGAAAAATGAACATACGTATGAACATGCAAATGTGCCAGCAGAAACAGCACACCGGGTCTATCTAAGTCTGCTCGAGTGTGCAGTTAGAACTCATAGTATGCAGCTGCCCCATGCCCCATCCCATTCGTCTTCCCACTGCCACCCTCCACCTCTCCTACCCTCACTCTCCCCTGTTCCCAGTCCCATAACTTCAAGCCTCTCAAATACCTCCTCCCTTCTATGCGTGGACGACACCATCCTACACACTAGTGCAAAAAGCACTGAGGACATAAATCAACAATTCTCCACAGACTTCCAACAAACCTAAGATTGGCTGGCTAGCCACAAACTTGTCTTAAATGAGTCCAAGACCCAAGCTATGCTGTTTGGGAATAATATCTGCTGGATCTATAGAATTTGCCTAGTGAATGCATGGATCCTGGGGACCTGGTTCTTGCCTATAATAAGGCGGTAGTAGAGGCCCTAGATTCCATTGCTCCTGAATGTGTTCGACCCCTCACCCTTTGCCCAAAGTCCCCTTGGTTTTTTTTTTTGTTTTTTGGATTATTTATACTTTATTCCTCCTCACCTAGCTGCCAACAGCCCGGGACTATCAGCCCAAGCAGCTTCCACCTCTCCAGAGCACGCCTCAGGCCCTCCATTACCAGCTTACCCCCACAGGCAGGGCTACGGGAGGCGGGGGCACCCCACAGGCACTAATTTTTGATCGGAGGGCCGGCCTGAGGCTAATTAGCTGCTACATACTATGTGGTGGGCGCCCACAGCCGCCCATTTTCTGGTTTTTCCGGGAGGCGGGGACGGCAATGACGTGATGACGCCTGCCCCGCCTCCAAGGCGCCTTAAGTGTCGGTAGCGTGTGACTCCCCAGCCTCCGCTCGGGTCGCTAGTGCTCGAACACTAACCCACCCTCCCCTGAGAAGGAGAGCAGTCCATAGGACGCTCCATCCTTCTCCCCGCCGCCCTCCACGATCCAGGTCCGCTCCAACCCGGTCGCCGTGCAATGCGAAATCCCACTGGCTGCGCCGGCAGGCCAGCAAAGTCCCCTTGGTTTGATGAGACTTTGAGGGAGTTGAGGAGAGTGGGAAGAAGGCTTGAGAGATGTTGGTGGAAATCGGGTCTGGAGTGTGACAGACTTATTTTGATGGACCACTATCATGCGTATCAATCAGCGATTACCTGTAAGAAGGCAGAATTCCTGTCCAGGGAAATTGCTGCTGCACAGAATCGACCAGCCCAGCTCATTCGGACCATGGACAGACTGTGCAATCCACTCTGTCTTCAGCCTGAGAGCATTTTCACAGGAACGCTGTGAGGAGTTTGCTCGATTCTTTGCAGATAAGGTTGCCACAATCAGGTCGATCTCCTTCAAACTCTCTCAAATGGGAGTTGTAGTGGTTGGCAGGAGATGTCGGACACCCAGTTTGTGTGGTCTGACTTTGAACGACCCACAATCAGTGACATGGTGATGATCGTCCAATTACTGCGACCGACCAACTGTAGTTTGGATTCAGGCCCCACCCGCCTCTTAGTAGGATGTATGGATAAAATCGGCCCGATCCTTGCTGAGATAATCTGGTTGTCATTGGAGAAGGGGATCTTTCCTGACCCCTTGAAGGAAGCCGTGATTAGGCCCCTTCTTCAAAAACCCTCCTTAGACCCAGAATGTCTGGCTAACTACAGGCCTGTCTCTAACCTGCCTTTTGTAGGCAAGGTTATTGAGAAGGTGGTTGTGTTGCAGTTGGACGATCATTTGACCAGCCACAATGTCTATGATTCTCTCCAGTCAGGATTTAGGAAAAGACATAGTACCGAGATAGCCCTTGTTAGAGTACTAAATGACCTCCTAATAGCGAGAGATCGAAAGACTCGCTCCATCTTGATCCTTCTCGATTTCTCTATGGCATTTGATACCGTTGATCATGGGGTTCTTTTGCAGCACCTGCGGGTTATCTGTGGGTTATCTGGTTTAGTCCTCAGTTGGTTTCGATCATTCCTCGAGGGTAGGACTCAGAAGGTGGTATCTGGGATTAGTTCCTCGACATCACTCCCCCTATCCTCCGGGGTCCCGCAGGGCTCTATTTTTGCACCCATGTTATTTGCAGTATATATGCTGCCATTGGGAGTGATCATTAGGCGGTATGGCTTGAGTTTTCACTGCTATGCAGATGATACTCAGCTGTACATGTCCTTTGTGCCTGGCCAGGTTGATGCTGTCTCGGTCTTTAATAACTGTCTTACCGAAATTCAGAACTGGATGACCGTGAGCTGGTTGCGGTTAAACCCTGAAAAAACTGAGTTGTTGGTTGTGGACCCAGGCCAACAAGGGGTAGGTTTGTTGACTGGGTCACCCTCAGGTCTTTGGCTTGGGGGGACCCAGCTGAAGACCTCAGACCAGGTGCGGAACTTGGACGTTATATTTGATGATTGTTTGACCCTCAAACATCAGGTGTCAACTGTTGTCAAGACCTCATTTTACCATCTGAGGAATATAGCCCGAGTGAAGCATCTGGTTCCCGTTGATGACTTTCCAACATTGGTCCACACCTTCATTACCTCCCACTTGGACTACTGCAACGCCCTGTACCTAGGGCTACCGGGGGTGGATATTCACCATTTGCAGCTGGTGCAGAATGCGGCGGCCAGGGTTTTGACTGGTACGTCAAGGACCAGTCATATAATGCCTGTCCTCCGTGGTCTGCACTGGTTGCCAATTCAATGGCAAATCACCTTCAAGGTCAGTTTGCTGACCTATAAGGCCCTACATGATCAGGGACCTAGTTACCTACAAGATCTTCTTTGCCCTTACTGTCCCTTCCGTTGGCTCCGATCCACTGATGAGGGATTGCTAGAGATTCCCAGGGTTCGCTTAAAGACATCAGGGGTGAGATCGTTTAGTTTTATGGCTCCAACCCTGTGGAATTCTCTACCTCATCGGGTGAGAGAATGCCTGACTGTCCAAAGTTTTAAATCAGCTTTGAAGACATATTTGTTTAACCTAGCATATCTGGATTTTTAAAATATATTTATGGATTGTTTTTAGGATTTAAGTTTTATGTATCAATTTGTAAAAGCGCCTTGGTTTTGGAAAGGCGCTTTACAGAAATAAAGTATTCATTCATTCATTCATTCATTCATTCATTCATTCATTCAATATCAAATTAAGAACTCATGAAATAATTTCGAAGTCTGCATTGGATGGTTCCCTGTTTGGAGTGGTGACCTCTTAAATACCTGGGTGTCACCCTTGACCCATCACTAAATTTCGACCTTCATATACAGAAGACTTGTAAGTCAGTGAACTCCAAACTAGGCATCACCTAGCTATGTGTTAACCCCCTCCGCTATGCTTGCCTTGCCAATGGTATACTTCTACCTTCACTTACCTATGGTGTTGTTGCATATGCTGCCACGTCCAAGTCAAATCTTCACAGATGGGATGTCACTTACAACATTTGTCATTATGCATCTCCCTCCCATCATCTGAAACACCACTGCCTCCTCTACTTAGACCAGAGATGGCTGCCACCTAATGCATCTAGGTTTTACTCACTCTGCTCTACATTTGACAGTATTATAGGGTCACAAACTCCCAAGTCCCTTGCTGATCTTCTTCTTCTCCAGCACACACACTCCTATGGCTTACACTCAGCAGGTAAGTCCCTTGTCAATGTCCCAAAACATAGTACCTCCAAAGGTGCCAGTGCTACTGCCTGTCAAGCTCCCGAATTCTGGAACTCTCTCTCCTCTTGACTGCCCGACAGGCCCCCTCGCACAACATTTTTAAGAAAGAGCTTTGCGACTACCTCATCGCATCTAACCAATGCTCATGCTTCAAACTCCCTTAGTCCCTCCTCCTTACTCACCTATCATCATCCTTTCTCCTTACCTCCTAAACCTTTCTTTCAACTCATAGAAGTTATAGACTAGACAGACTAAATATCCTAAATGTCTTGTAGCTGGTATTGTACTAATCCTACCTCAGCTTTCCTATTAGTCAAGGTTTAATGTATTCTCATGTACCCACATTTGAATGTTTTCTCTGCTGGACAATTTTGCCTTAACCTGGTTATTGTAACAAATTGTATGTTTCTGATGTTATTACTCTGTGTCTCCTTTGTTGATATTCTATTGTATTGATTTGTTTGCTGTTTTATTGTACTGTCCTGGGTCATGCCTGAAAATGGTCATTTCTATGGCTAGTGCACCCACCCAGTTAACAAAAACAAATAAAATAAATAAATAAATAATAAATAAATATTTTTAATAAGGTATCTGGTCAAAGTAAAAAGTAACAGTTTTTATTGGTAGCCATAGAAGATTAGACCCACAGATCAATTTTTCTGAACTCCCACCTCATCTGATTTTGAACTGTCTCTTGATAGACTATAATGCCTGAAGGGATTCATTTTATGATGTACAGTATAACTATAAGATTTAATCACAGAATCACAGAATTCCACTGGAAGAGAAGGACCAACTGGCCCATCTAGTCTGCCAGAGAAATGGCCTACCCCCATCCACTCTCTTACTATTTTCTTCTCTGCTCTACCCCACCTAGGCCCATATAGCTATCCCACGCTCTTTTGAACTTGTCCATCATATCCAACCCTGCCACCCATTCAGGTAATCTGTTCCATGGACCCACCAGCAACTGTAAGAAATAATGTCCCCTTATGCCCCCCCCATAAATCTCCCCCCTTCCAGCTTGAAAGCAAGACCTCTGGTGGTTGTGTTTTCACTTAGCCTCAGCTTTAAGAGGCTACCTCCCCTCACTTTGTTAATTCTCTTCAGATACTTGAAGGTTTCCACCATGTCCCCACTTTCTCTTCTCGTTTCCAGTGTGTACAGACCTAATTCTTCCAGTCTTTCCCCATATGACCTCCCCTGCATCCCCTGGACCATTTTGGTTGCCCTCCTCTTGACCCTCTCCATCCTATCTTTGTCACCTTGCAGAACTGCGTGCCATGCTTCAGCTGTGGCCTGGCCAACGCTTTATAGAGTTGCATTACCACCTCCACCTTCCTAGTTGTGAAGCCTCTCCCTATGCATGCCACATTCTTGTCACTTTCCTTGCCACCCTATCGCACTGATACTTAACCCTTAGGGTATCTGAAATCCAAATTTCCAGGTCCTTTTCTAGTTCCTTAGCCTGCAGTGTCACCTTCCCCTCAAAGCCAGTATGTAGCCTTGGGTTTGCTGCCGCCTATGTGCATTATCTTACATTTTTTGTACTGAATTGAAGCTGCCACCTTTAAGCTCACTCCTCAAGCTTGGCTAGATCTTGCCCTATTGTATCCCCCCTCCCCCCGAAGTGTCCACTCTGTTATAGACTTTTGTGTCATCTGTGAACAGACACACTTTCTCATTTCAATCCTCTGCTAGGTCCCCTATGTATACGTTAAACAATATGGGTCCCAACACTGATCCCTGTGGAACCCCACTAGTCACCCCTCATACCCTGGAATGCACCCCATTGACCACTACTCTCTCAGTCCTCCCCCCCAGCCAATCTTCCACCTAACTTGTCAGTTTAGATCCCACCCCTAAACATCTTAGATTGCTTACCAATCTCCTGTGGGGGACTGAGTCAAGTGCCTTCCTGAAGTACAGGTAGGCCACATCCACTGCCCCCCTAATCATACACCTCCATAACACCCTCAACAAATTCCATCAAGTTGGTCTGACATGATCTTCCACTAGTGAACCCATGCTGGCTATCCTCAATAAGGCTTCTCTCCTCGAGATGTCATATTAGTCTTTTCTTTATGAGGGTTTCCATCAGTTTCCTACCATGGAGGTAAGACTAACTGGATGGTAGTTTCCTGGCTCATCCTTACCCCTCCCTTGTGAAGTGGCACTGCTCCACCTCTGCCCGCTTCCAGTCCCCTGAGACCCTTCCCATTTTGAGGGGATAGATTGAACAGTTTTGCAAGAGGTGCCACCAGTTCTTCTTTTAATTCCCTTAGTACCCTGGGATGGACTTGATCTGGGCCCATAGCATTATCTTTTTTTTATTTTCGACAGCTTCTCCATTACTCTATCCTCCGTGAAGGGCCTGGTGTCCACCTCCATTCCTCCCCCCCTTAGCTGTACTTCCGGCCCCCACCCCTCTTTCTCAACTGTGAATACTGATGCGAAGTAATCATTTAGCAGGTTGCCTTTTCCTCATCCCCCTCAACTGATGTACCTCCTCCCCATTAAGTCTTAAATTCCCCTGCCTGCTTCTCCCCTTGTTGCTCACATACCAAAAAAAGTTTTTGTCCCCTCTTTTAGCCTCCTTCACTATCTTCTCCTCCGTTGCTGCTTTAGCCTTTCTGATCATTTTCCCCACCTCATTAAGCTTTTCTTTATAGATCTCCCTTTCCTCTAAATCCTGCAATGTTTTGTAGACTTTGAGCACCTTCTTGTTCTCCCTAACCACCTCCCTGACCTCTGCCATGAACCACAAGGATTTTCTCCCTCTTTTCTGTTTGCTTACCTTCCAGACGCATTGCTCTGTGGCCTTGAGACTGTTTCCTGTAATTGCCCCCCCAAAGTTCTTCTGCATCCTTAAGATTTTGTTTCCCTTTGAGTTCTTTCTGCACAATTTCCTTCATCCTCCCAAACTTTGCCCTGTGGAAGTCCAGTATCCTGGTGATGGACCTGCCCATTACTGCCTCAGCACAAATAGTGAACCTGACCATCCGGTAGTCATTGTCTCCCAAATTCTTCCCAGTTTCTACCTCCCCAACGCTGTCCCCATTTGACGGTATTACATCCAGTGTGGCATCTCCCCATGTCAGTTCCTTTACTAGCTGGTGAATAAAGGCATCATGCAGGGATTCTAAAAATTCCTTGCTTATCTTGGATCTGGCTGATGGTATTCCCCAGTCCACATTGGGTAGACTTAGGTCTCCTAACACCAGGATCTCCCCCTTCCAGCCCTTCTCCTCTATGTCCTTAGTCAGCTCTCTGCCCACCTCCTCTCCCTGATGTGGCCGTCCATAGACCAGCCCTACCCTTATTGTCCCTCCTGCCTTCCTTCCTGCATAAGGTAACCTAGAGGATCTGGGATTTAATTTGGATGTGACTTAGTTGCCATTGTGGGTATTTTAGCCATTAGATCTGACTTTACTCATTGGAAGAGCCTCCTCTTACCAACCCAATTGTCTCCTATTACTCTTTGTATATGCTGTGGATAGTTACAATCCTGCCATGTGAATTGTATTTGGGCATATTATTAACACCCGCTGCAGTTGGTGTTTTGATTTGTTTAGTACTCCAGTGCTTTGTGTAATTTAATGTATTAATAATGACACTAGCAAAAACTTTATTCTACTTTGTATCTTAAATGTCACACAAACAGTATACGGAACTGTGTACTTTGAGCTACAACTTTTTTTGTTGTTTCAATAGAGACATCGATATTGACTTTGGTTACAGTAGGTCTTTCAGGCAGAAGTGGGACATATTTTGTAATAGAGTCCTGTGTACTTTGATCTTTAAAAAGTCAATGACCTCTAAATTCATACATAGGATGCATCTTTCTATGATATAGGTCACAGTTCTCTAGTGGCCCTATGGTCATCATATAGCCACCAATGGATATACTAGCCCATTTGGACTACCTAAAGGCTTTTTGACTAGATGAACTTCTGTGGTGTTTTTTTGCTGTACACTAAACATTATCTATTGGTCCAGGTCCCTCCAAATCAGTTTACCCAAATTTGAGAGATTTTGCTCTGCGTTTGTAAAATTCTTAAATTGGGTTAATTCTTTCATTCTCAATTTGGATTAATTCTTTCATTAACTGTTTGGTACTTTGCAATGTTACATTATTGTACTGCCTTTAAGGCTACCACTTAAAAGGACAATCAACACAGAGCCAGCCCACTGGTGTAGTGGTAAAGCATCCACTTGCAGTGCCGACAGCCTGGCTTCGGGGACGTACTCAGGAGTCAGAGGGCCAGCCAGGAGAGGAGGACTGAGCATCCTAGTGACAGCTCTCCAGTCATGGGGGGCAGGGAAGATGTTAGGCTTCAGCCCCTGGACATCATTTCACATCCTGCTTCTGGGGGTTAGCATGGAAAAATTTCTGGAGATCCCACCCATGATGCCCGCCTCTTGATTTCATCATATCCACTGGGCCTACCAGTTCTCACTGAGAAGTATTCCATCATTCAGATAGCCCCCACGGCCCCACCTGGGTGCAAGCCCAGAGAGTCCTGCCAGCAGCAGTGATGCTGCTGGTAATCTGGATGAAGGTTGT
Organism: Neoceratodus forsteri; assembly: GCA_016271365.2. Taxonomy (NCBI): domain Eukaryota; kingdom Metazoa; phylum Chordata; order Ceratodontiformes; family Ceratodontidae; genus Neoceratodus; species Neoceratodus forsteri. The sequence continues at coordinate 234,570,276 of CM028132.1, read as the reverse complement.
TATCTTGGCATCCCTGCCTTGAGAGGGGTAAGCCAGGGCGATCGGCAATTGTGGAGGTCATGGTGTGAACGACGTCCAGTAAGGGACATGGATAGAATTCAGGGGACTCCAGGCCAAAAAACAAGGACAATCATCAAGGTTCCACCCCCTGATGAAGGCTCAGAGTGAGCCGAAGTGCTGGGTAGCTAGAAAAGTTTGTAGTTTGTCTTGGGCTACAAAATAAAAGTTATTTCTACTTTTAAGCATGGTGCCAGTCTGTATTTTTGTGTTGCTCCTCCCAAAGCCTTGGCCTGTCACTCCTTTGTGCTGTCTAGGCCCCCACATCAGCCACCATGTCCCTTCACCATCTGCCACCCCATCATTGCTGCAACCCAGATAACCTGACGTGTTCCTTCATTGGGAGGGCCCTTCCCCTCTGGAGGGGGAACCAGGAGAGGAGAGTTTCCTGTGGGCATTTCAGCCACATCCCAGGTGTGGCAGGGGTTGGCCCGGACACTTCTGGGGTTCATGGTGAGCGGGGAATAGCCACCATCATCCAGTCAGCTGAGCGGCTAGTTTTCCCATATTCTCTCCAGCCCCTCCACCTCCCATAAAGTGGTTTGGCCATGACAGCGTGCTGGGAGTGAGGTGATCAGTAGCATGCCGAGGCCACAGGCCATCAAGGATGCCAGCCACTAGCCACCACCAGGAGAAATCAAACAGCAGCCCAGGACCTGCCAACTACCCCCAGGAGAGAAGTGTCCAGTGGATGCTGTAAACTCCCTCCTTCCAGACTCTGTTCCTAATGTCCTGGCTTGTGGCATGGACCTGGATTGCAGTGTGCCAAGCAAAAACCCAATGCTCAGCACCACTGAGCCAGCACCAGTCAGTATTTTGATGCAGTGTCTCTCCATACTAGTATTTGTGTTTAGGCTTTTGTTTCGCTTTAAAAGAGACAGCAGCAGCATAGTACCCAGAAGCATATTTAGAAACAGTTTTTTTCTTAATTCCATTTGGAATTATTATACTCTGTTTCTAGGTGACTTTCTAGCTGTTTCTAGAAAGGGGCAACTGCCATAGAAAATAGTGTTATCTGCATACCCACACAGAAAATGAAGGCCTTCGAATTCAATTCAAGTAGTCATCAATTTTTAAAAAAACTGGTACATTATTTGAAGTACTTCAAACTGAATTCAATGGCACCTCAAACACCATTTTTTATCCAGTGAAAAATGTTTCAATTTGTTCTTAAATGCCCTCCAAAAAGTGCACAAAAATGCTAATTAGCCTTCAAAAAGAAGGGAAAAAGAGTGGTAAAAAACTGTTCAGAACAAACCCTTCAATTGTACCTTATACACCCTTCTTTTCTACCTAAAATGAATGCCTTCAAATTCAAGTTTTCTTCAGTTTTTGTAAATGTTTTTGAAGTACTTCAAGTTGCCTTCTATTTTACTTGGAACACCAGTTTTTATCCAGTGAAAAACATCTCAATTTGTCCTCAAATGCCGTTCAAAATTGCATGAAAAATGCAAATTAGCCTTCAAAAACACAGAAATACCAGTAATAAATTGATAACCTCCTAAAGCACATGCAGGGAAATATGTAAATGAGTATGTTTTTGTTTTGAATGTATTTTTAGAAACATTCTGTTTACAATGTAAATAGAATCTTTCTAAAAAGAAATCCAATAACAAAACGTGCTCATTTACATATTTTGCTGCATGTGCAGCCTAATGTAAGGCATAACCAATCCATTAGGGGTTCTTTTTGACTTAAAAACAAGTCTAGCTGTTCCTTCTCATGTGCAAGTTGCCATTTCTTTGTGTAACAATACTCAGCTAATTATCATAAGGGTGGAAGGGAGGGGTAGCTGCAGAATAAGGGGTGCTAGTTGCACATTTGAGCAGACTTGATAGACCTCTAGGCCTTTATCTGCTGGCAAATTTCGTATATTAATCCTGGTTACTTGTGATGCATTCCAGATGGTAAACACCACATGAAAAGCAATGTGTTCAAAGGCATTGTATATTAGAAAAAAAATGAATTTACAGTAGTTACTGTACTGGTAAAAAATCTGTTTGGTTTATGCTATACTTTTCTGTCACTATTTTATGTCATCTGTCTGTTCTTCAAAAATTATGCAACCATAAACATCCTCTGTTACAGTCACTGCACTGTTACAGCTCACTCATTTAGTATAGATAATAAGCAGTGGATCTCTTACCTGGGTCCTATGAAACCTGGGATGGGGTCTCGGGATGGTGTCCAGTTGTACCTGCAAAATAGCAGTGATGCGGTCAAAAAGTATGGGGAGGTACATGTTGGGAGGAACAAGAGTTAAAGTGCGAGCCCAGAAATTAAGTAAAAGTTAATTTAGAGAAATAAGTGTTTGAGGGAAAGAGTAAAAAAAGATCTAGAGGTAAAAAAACAACAAGAAAAAGAGACAAATAAATGAAGCAAGTGGTGTAGAGTGGTCTTATTTAAATATTATTTAGCCAGTGGTTCAGTAAACTAGTGTAGGCTTTTGGCTATAGGCCCATTCCTTTAAAATGGAGTATCCCTGGCATCTGGTGGGTCCAACAAGGGCTTCTTTCCCCAGACTGCTGGCTTCCTGTTGTCCTTCTCCATGGTGTCAGAGCAAGTTACCAAATCCTGATAAGCAATGAAGGAGTCACCGATGATAGCATATGTGGAAGCCCAATTGGAGGATAAAGGAGCCACCAATAGTGGCATAGCTGGAAACCAGAGCAGCAAGCAATTAAGTAGCAGTCATTGGCAGCATAGAAGTAAACTATGGAGAGGGAGAGATACTGTGCTGGAGGAATGTTATATAGCAGAGGGCTACATGACAGTAGGTACTCAAAACCTTGAGAGAGAGGACTTACCTATCACTTTTTCCCTGGCAGCAAGACAGGCAGTGATCAGAGGATAGCATAAAAAAGAAAAAAAAAAGACTAGTTATACAATGTCTGTGGGAAAAGCCCCACTCAGGAACCCAAGGCTGGGACCAGGGAGGATGGGGTGTCTACTCCAGGATGGGGTCCCAGGGAAGGGAAGCAGGAAGGGAAGGGAAGGGAAGAAGGGAATCCCCGGTGGAGGGGAAAGCTTCTCCTAGTGGTGGACAATTATCCGGGGAGTGGAGTTAGGGTCACCTAGAAGGGGGAGCCAGGGAGGTCAAGTGCCTCCCAGGAAATGCTGCATGGAGGGATGGGAAGTGGATCCATGGGATCGCTATGGCAATAGCTAGGATGGAGCAGCTGGATGTCATTGTCCACCAGGGGACCAATGACCTGGCCAGGAGAAGGGTAGAGTTAGAGTCCAGAATGATTTCAAGAAGCTGGGGGAAATCTGAAACAGAAAGCACGCTTCGTCTCATTCTCGAAGGTGATACCTGTCCAGGGCACAGGGGAAGCTAGAGCACTCCACATCCATACCTTTAACTCCTGGTTGAAGGATTGGTGTGGAAGGGAGGGTTCTGGCTTCATAGGGGACTGGGGCTTGACCTGAGCCATCCTCCTTATATAAGCCTGCATCTGTCCGAGAAGGGGACCTTGGTTCTTTGTGAGAAGTTGAAATGCTTCAGCAGGGAGCATTTAAACTGGCCAAGTGGGGAGAGCCAGGAAACTTTGGAACACCCCCCATGGGAACATGCAGGAACATAAGTTGACTACAGATATAGTTAAAGCAGGCAGGGAGGGGCAGGCAGGTGAAGAATGTATAATGAATGATATGGGGGGGGCAAGAGCACATAAGAAAGGAAACCGGAGGGAGGGGGAGATTCTGGAGAGGAAGAACAAGAGCAGAGGGTGGGCAGAATATAAAACATAGAAGATCATGCCAATGAATGCCTGTAGCCTAGGAAATAAGGTTCCGGACCTGGAGGCCTAGCTGGCAGATGCAGACCTTGACAGAGCAGCAATAACAGAAACATGGTACTCTGCTAATCATGGCTGGGAAGTCAATCTACCAGGCCTTATGTTGTTCAGGAGGGACAGGGAGGGTAAAAAGGGTGGGGGAGTATCCCTGTACATCAAAGATGGTATAAAGGCTACAGAAGTTGAATGAAGACAGGGGAGGCCAAGGCAATGTGGGTCATCTTGAAGCCAGAGACTGGAACAGCAATACACACCAAGGTGATCTACAGACTTCCTGCACAGAGGAAGGAAGTAGACAGGGAACTAGTGGAGAACATATGTGACATGGCAGCTAAAGGCAAAATCCTGCTACTGGGGCATTTTAATATGCCGGATATGGATTGGGCCACCCAGGTGGCTGTTTCAGCCAGAAGCACAGCCATCCTTGAATCACTGCAGGGGGTTTGACTCAGGCAGCTGGTGAATGAGCCAACCAGTGACAAGTCAATTCTGGACCTGGTATGGACCAATGGAAGCAGAGTCAAAGAATTACAGGTGAAAGGGCAACTGGGGTCCATTGACCACCACATGGTGTGGTTCAGCATGGAGACATGGACTCAACTGAGCCACACAAGGGCAAGAGTATTAGATTTCAAGACGGTGCATTTCACTGAAATGGGTAGATGTATACAAGCAGTCCTGGGGAAGGGAGAGGGAGTAGAGTGGGTGGAAGAACAATGGGAGAAACTGAAAGGAGCCATAGTGGATATAACTAACCAATACATTAGGATAGTAGCCAAATGGAAAAAGGAGGAAACCATTATGATTCTCGAATGAGGTGCAGGACAAAGTCAGGGCTAAAAGGCTGAGTTTCAGGAAATATAAGGGGAGTCAAAGGGAGGACGACAGGGAGGTGCGTATCTTGAATGTCTAAGGGAAGCAGGGCAGGCTGTTAGAAGGGTGAAGCGCAGACAGAAGATGACTTAGCAGAGTCTGTAAGCAAAGGGGATATAGTATTTTATAGTTACATCAGTGAAAGAAGAAAAGCAGTGGGGGGAATTTTGAGGCTCAAAGGATAGAAAGAAGACTGTAAGAAGGGGGATCTGGACATAGCAGAAACACTGAACAAATACTTCTGCTCAGTATTCACGAAGAAGAAGGAGGATCAAGGACCACAGTTGGGTTGCAGAGGTGATGGGGTGGGGGGAGAGAGGTGAACACCAGTCCATTCACAGTGGAGAGAGTTCTGGCAGAACTCACAAAGCTGAAAGTGGATATGGGCATGGGGCCAGACTGCATCCACCTGAGGATATTAAAGGAGCTGTGAAGGGAACTAGCAGCACCTCTGGCAGCCCTGTTCAGAGTCACTCAACACGAGTGCTGTTCCACAGGACTCAAGGAGGTCACATGTAGTCCCTCTGCACAAAAGCCACAGTAGGGAGGAGGCGGGGAATTACAGGCCAGTCAGCCTCACCTCAGTGGTGGGAAAGATCATGGAGACACTGCTGAAAGAAAGGATAGTAGCACATATGGAATCCAGTGGTGCTCAGGATCTGAGGCAACATGGATTCACAGCAGGAAGGTTATGTCAAATGAATCTAATAGTTTTTTTTGATTGGGTGACTAGGCAACTTAATCAGAGAGGGTTGGTTGATGTTGCCTACCTAGATTTCCGCAAAGCCTTCACCACTGTCTCACAATAGAAGGCTGATTAACACGATGGGTAGTCTGGGCATGGGAGACAAAGTGGTCAACTGGGTTAGAAACTGGTTAACAGACAGGAAACAGATAGTGGTGGTAAATGGGGTGCAATCTGGGGAAAGGAGGTGACCATTGGGGTACCTCAGGGATCAGTACAAGGACCAGTCTTATTCAATGTCTTCATTAGTGACAATGCAGAGGGGCTAAAAAGGGAATGGCCTGCCTGTTTGCGGATGACACCAAGATCTGCAACATGGTGGATATTCCAGAAGAGGAGGAGAAGAAAATGAAGAGGGACCTGAAGAAGCTTGAAAGATGATTGAAGATGTGGCAACTGAGGTTCAATGCAAAGAAGTAAAAAATAAAGCACCTGTGTAGAGGGAAACCTGGGGATATCTACTGGTTGGGGGGCAGGGCTGACTGTCACCAAAAAGGAAAGGGACCTAGGGGTGATCATCTCTGCCGACCTTAAAGTGTCAAAGCAGTGCACAAAGGTGACAGAGAGGACCAGTGGCATGCTGGGGTGCACAGGAAGGGGTATCACTAGCAGGAGGAAAGAAGTGGTGATGACATTGTATAAAACATTGGTAAGTCCTCACCTGGAGTACTGCATGTTAGTCTGGAGATCTCACCTGTGCAAGGGCATATAGATAAGGTGGAGACTGTCCAGAGGAGGGCAACAAAGATGGTGCAGGGCTTACACCATAAAGCATATGAGGAGAGACTAAGAGACCTCAATATGTACTTACTGGAGGAGAATAGACAGCAGGGGGACATGACTGAAACTTTCAAGTACCTCAAGGGCATAAACAAGGTGCAGGCAGGGGTCATTTTCCAATGTACAAAAAGTACTAGAACAAGGGGAAAAAATGTAAAATTGGAAGGGGGTAGATTAAGAGGTAATGTGAGGAAGTTTTTTTACACTGAAAGGGTAGTCTACACTTGGAATAGTCTGCCACAGGAGGTAGTGGGGCAAGTACAGTGTAGGAGTTTAAGCATGCTTGGGACAGGCAAAAGGGAAGCCTGAGAGGGGAGGGAGTGATGAAAAACCATTGATCACATAGGGTCAGTGGCCACTTACAATGTATAGGGCCTACAAGCCCACTAGATTGGCCTAGCAGTTCTTATCTGATGACAATTTCTATGTTTCTAGTTTCCCCTTGGAAGTCAGACAGACAGTGACCAGAGGATGGCATAAAAAAGAAAAAAGGGACTCGTTTCCCCATGAAAGTAGAACAGGTAGTGATCCCAAGGACAGCATCAAAACAAGGAAACTTATAAAGCCCAACAACGGCATTCAGTGGGAGTGGGGCATCATAATACCAGAGAGACTAAGATTTGGGGGAGGGAAAAACAGCAGAGTGCCAACATTCGGGGTTGCACCCCCCCCAATACTACAGTCCAACTAAGACTTGCAAGTTCCCCAATTGCTGTCCTGTGAACTAACAACAGTAATATTATTCTGCAGTAACATTGCTAGTCAATTCCAAATCTATACTGGACACACAAAAGCTTGGTATGGGGCATGAGTGTTAGCAGTGATTGTATTCAGATGAGACACTATGAGTGGCTGTTAAGCAAGAGAACTGCTCCTGGAGTTGCTGTACCAGTTAACCCCCCCCCCAAAGGTGCAAGTGAACAAGTGCCACAAAAGATACTAGATCCTTATCTGATATTATTGGGTATGCTCAGCAGCATTGCAGCCTCAGTGATTTCACAAGTGATCCAATATAGCAGCATGCGATTGGCTCGTATTGGTTGTGATGTCACAGTGAGGACATATTACCTGAAAAAGCAGAGGTTGTGATGTCAGAGTGAGATCACAGGGCTGATGTATGTTACCAGTAAAAGGGGAAATAAATCCAGGTAGAACTTTATAGAGTACTGCTCCACAGATCACACCTACTTCTACTACTGTGTGAATAGACCATTAAAATGCCACTTAACACACCAATTAAAGGTCAATGATGTATGCCATGAAATTCTTATTAACTGGTTCATAATTAATGGCCCAAATTATACATTAGAGTCTTTCTAAACATTTAACTTGTTAAACTGAATGTGGCATTTTAAATCATAAGAGAATTAATATGGTGCAAGATTTGCAAAAAAGGCCCTATGAGGAGAGATGAAGATCTGCACTCTTGGTAGCCAGGAAATCAAGAGGGAACATCCTAGAGATCTACAAGTACCTCATGAGGTTGAACAAGGTGCAGGACAGGAATCTCTTTCCAATGAGGAAAAGCACTAGAACCAGATGGCATGCAATGAAGCTGGAGATGGAGGGGGTGGGGGGATGAATAGAGATCTAAGAAAGGTTGAGGAGTGGTCAAGAAGGTGGTTTCTAAGTTTCAACGTGACATGAAAAATCATGCAGCTGGCATGCAGAACCCCAGGGGTGGAGTGGTACTGGTGACCACTGAACAGGAAAGAGACCTGGGGTAACCATAGTCAATTACCTACATGTGGCTAAAAAATGTGACAAGGCAGAGGGGCGAGCAGGTGGGATGCTAGTGTGCATAGGGAGGGGTATCACCGGCAGAAACAGGGAGCTGGTGATACTACATTACTGTGCCCAGTTCTGGAGACCACATCTCCAGAAGGACATATAGTAGAGACAGTTCAGAAGAGGGCAGCTAAAATGGTGCAGGGTCTAAAGCACTATGAGGAGAGACTGAAGGACGTCAAATTGTAAACCCTGGACAAAAGGAGGGAGAAGGGGATATGACAGGGACTTTTCAAATACCTCACTGCTATAAATAAGGTTCAAGAGGGAAGTCTTTTTCAGAGAAAAAGATGCTCAACAATAAGGGATCATGCTATTAAGCTGGAGTGGCTAGGCTCAGGGTAGATGTAGTGGATGCCTGAAACAGAATCCAAGCAGAGTTGATTGGGGCAAAAACTAATGTGATTCAAGAAGGCATAGGTCAGACACAAGGGAACCTTAGTGATAAAGGGGTGGGAGGCAGAGATCAAGTAGGGTCTGAGGTGTTACAGTAGATAAAGGAGATTGGAAGACTGATTGGGTCAAGCAGTCCTTATGTGCTGTTGGACTATGTTTCTAGGTTGGCACTGTGGCATGGATGGCTGAGGCACTGATGCTCTACCCACCCCATTTACACTGGCATCCAGTGTTCAGTGATGAGCGCAGGTTGATGGCGGTTGGCAGGGGAGAGGAAGGAAAGGACTGTGCTCCTGATTGCTACTCTCCTTTACTAGTAGTGGGGTGGGAGACCTGCACACTCCACCAAATGACTGCCACCTGGTGACTGTAAGGTGGTAGTGTGGGTCAAGGGTAGTAGAAGGGAGAGCTGTGGGACCCCAGGGCTAACCCCAGTGTAGAGAACTAGGAGTAAATTGTGGATAAAGCACATGCCACCTGCAACCTACCATATGTGTCAACCCTCAAGAGAACTCCAAAGGGGCCCATGACAGAAGGCAGCAAAGGAAAACAGATAAGGCATGTCTGCCCAGACCTGTAAAGAACTGCCTTCTATATGAGTCAGATGTTGAGACATTAACAGCAGCAATGCAATTTAGGTGTGGAGTAGAGATGCAGTGAATTTAAATTTTGCCAGTGAAGTGCCCACAAAGTGGGCACTTCATGTTGCCACTCCGCTATGTGAAGTGGCCAATGCAAAAGACTCACTTCACCTAGTAATTGTTACTACGCATTGTCATTCCACCTTAACACGAAGTAAGGCAAAGTGACAACAATACTGCCAGCCCTTCCCATACACAGTCAGCAGAATTAATTTGCATCCCCAAAATGCTCATGTCTTGTATCCAGAAAACTACCCAGTGCTGATGAAGTGAAATGAAAGCACAAAATGCAAAGTCTCCCAAAATTATTGGCGCAGTCAGATGTCATGTGTGCAGTAGTCATACATAGTCACCAGAATTAATGTGCATCCCCAAAATGCTACTGTCTTGTGTCCAGAAAATTCCCCAGTGCTGACCAAGTGAAATGGAGAGGGTAACAAAAATGCAAAGTCTCCCAGAATTAATGGTGCACTCCGTCATGCGTGCAGTGGTCACACACAGTCACCAGAATTAATGCGCATCCCCAAAATGCTACTGTCTTATGTCCAGAAAATTCCCCAGTGCTGACGAAGTGAAATGAGAGTGTAACAAGAAATGCAGTCTCCCAGAATTAATGGTGTACTGTAAATGCACAGACAGATTAAGACAGCGCTGTGCACTCAAGAGATGCAGATGCAAAGGCACAACAACACCTAACCAGTGCTCACAAGTCACAAATCCAGATCTGGAAAAGAATACCTTTTGCCAGTTGGGGGGGGGGGGATTAGTGCACGGCAGTAGCAGTCCACTACCAGTAAAGATACCACAAAGCAATATAAAAAACATTCATGCAGATGTGGTGGATAGCAGGTTCACACTGCTGCAATTACTCTGTGACACAATAAAAGGTGTCTGATTAAATGGCACGCATTGCACACACACTCACACACACTACAAGTAATGCATAGCAAATTGAAAACCTTTAGTAATATAACCAAATGTTTTAAACAAACTGAAATTATACACTGCTGCACCACAACAATCAGCAAAAATGTCAAGAATTACTGAAAATATTACTGTGTGTACATTAACTGTTATACAAGAAAAATATGACCAAAACAGAAAGACTGCCTTTTTTCTCCCAGTTAATCTACCTATACCACAGATACGCCTCTCCCCCAAAGCACACTTCACAGTACACAAACTGACTGTTCTAAATTAACATTCAAAATCCACACACAAACAATAACCACTCAATGATATGAGCACAGGAGGGTTTCCTACAATCGATGTACTAAATTGTGAGCAAAAACAAATAGCTCAAAAAGGCTTTTTTAACAGCTTTTAGAGGATCTGAATCGCAGAGCTCTGAGAGGAAACTGTCTCTACCCTCCACTACTCACACACTACACAGAACTGAGGCTGTGCAAAACAATCTAGAGCCCATGTGACCTGCAATCCCATGAAGCACTGCAAAATTCCCCTTTGGAGCTCAAAAACAAGGTGAAGTGAGGTGAAGTACATTGATTTCAATGTACTTCACCTTAAAATTGGTGGAGAAGTGGTTTGGGGAAGGTGGAATAACGCCAAAGTCATTGTTTCAATGGACTTCATGTTCCCCATTATGGCCATAGTGCTGGCCGCATTGCGGTACTTACGCTTGAGTTCCGCATTACTCCGTGAATCACTTCATGGAGTGAATTTCAGCCACTTCACCCTCCACTAGTGTGGAGGATAATTCCCCATCAAATATAGTCAGGGATTAAAGGTTTTGCTTACCTGATGCTAGGTGAGCCTAAGGCAAGGATTCCAAATAGAGAGGTACCTGTAAAAATAATATTTAAAAGAGTCACAAAGGATCTGTAGTTCTTTGGGAAAGGTAAAGACAGGAAAGGCAAAACAGGTAAAGAATACTTATCTGACATGATGTAGGCTGCTCCATAGACCTACTCATCAGATACGATTCTGAGTGATGCCTAAAAATAAAACATAAAATAACTTAACATGATCAAAACAACCAAATATTGGAAGTACACTTAATTTATTAGATGGAACTCCAGGTTTACAACTCCTTGCTCAAAATACTATGCCAAACTGCCTTCATTCTACTGCGAAAAGGGTTGCACAGTTAAGGTTCCCAAATCTACAGGGATCCCAGTATTTTACAGGGGAATGATTCAGTCTACAGAAAAACTGATCACACAGGCATGCATTTTTCATAGGAAATAAATGTAATTTATAGGAACACACAGATGAAGCTCTGGGAGAATAGCAAAAGCCTGCATGGAGCTTGAAAGGACTGTGGGTAGGCATTCTGTACAGGCACTTCTCCCTCCCTCAACAATTGGCAGCACCTAAATTTCCCTAATAAGCAATTTATTTTATACTCCTTACCTAGGCCATCAGTCCACCACTCCTTGAGGCTCGTATCGCCCCTACTACCAGCCTGTCACTCCTCCGTTGCCACACTCTGGCACCAGTCCCACGAACACTTCCCCTTCCCCCAGAGCCAAGCTCCTCCCAGTCCCCCAAACAGTCACCCCCCCCATCCATAGGAACCTGGCTCCCCCATTCCTAAACACTTCCTCAGGAGCCAGTCTCCCTCAGTGCCCCCAGACTCTCCCCTGCCATTCCACACGAGCCAGGCTACCCCTGTCCCCAAACACTCCCCCTTCCACAGGAGATGAACTCTCCCTAGTCCCCGAACACTCACACCCATCCTCCAGGCTCCCCAGTCCCCAAATAGTCCCCCATCCACAGGCACCCCTCCCCTCAGTAACCAGAACACTCCCCACCATCCCTCCCAACACAGGCACAGGGCTCCCCACCGTGTCACCCCAACACAGGCATGAGGTTCCCCATCATCCCCTGAATACAGGTGCCAGGCTCACTACTGTCCCTCGAACACAGGTGCTGCACTCCCTACCCTGTTACCCAAACACAGGGGACATGCTGTCCCCGTCACCTGATCTCAGGAGTCATGCTCTCCCTCTCACCTAAACACAGGTGCCACACTCTCCCCTGAACTCAGGAGCAATGCTCTCCCCTCCCCCAAATTCAGGAGTAGCACCCCCCCACCCGAACACAGGAGGTGTGCCACACACTAGGGATTTGAATTAAACTTTTGGTAGCCCTCCTTGTGTATAAAATAAAAGCATCATGGCCATATCTTTCAGAAATAAACTCCTCCATTAATTTTAGACAGCAAGAGTACTTTCCTGAACTCTTAAGGACAGTGTGAATAATGCAAGCAGCTACCCACCAAGATGGGGAAGGCACCAGGTTGCAAATTTAAAGTAAATAAGGTAAAACCATCAACAACAAAATAAATTAACAGGGAGAGTGCAAAGAGGTAAATTGTCAAATGTTTTTGCTCCACATTCACGCTCTGCATCAGCTCTCGAGCTGGAGTCTGGAGTGCTATATCCAGGTGACCACATTCAAACATATTTCTCGAGTGAACCAGGACTCCTGAAAGCTCACACTTTTTTCTGCCAATCCATTTTGGGTAACACAGACTTCCTGGTGATACCGGAGTATACGTTACCTGACCCAGCGCTTTCATCGTTTGCTTTGAAAGGCGAGGCCAGCCCAGCCGCATGGTTCCAGTCTGTGATTGTGTATTGAGTCAGTGAATGAAAGAACTGGGGGAAATGGGCAGACAGGCAGAGGAAGACAATGAGTGGTGGTGCAGGCCTCAACAAAAAGAAAAACAGACTTTATCTCACCATAACACTGGAGAAACAGGCACTGTGGTGTGGAAAGTAAGCACTCACCTTTAGTATGATGGATGTGCCCTTATGTGGCCACAGCTCTTGTTTTCTTTGCTTCTACTTCATGTCTTCCATTATACTCTACTTCCACATTCTTCTTCGCGCTGGATCTGCAGTAATGGTTCTTCACGGAGAGCATCAACCGGAAGTCCCGCTCATAGTTACATTGCTGATTGGCAGGGCATACATATCCTATTGTATTACTACTGGGCTGAAACTGTCCTTCAAACTGAGTGGCATTTTTCAAAATAAAAACAAAATTAACTCCGATGCTTGAGATGAAGCTACAGCTGGTGGTTACTCTGTACTGACAGCTGAAGTGAAAGTCTGTGTTTCTGTGTCCTACTTCTTTCAGCTTCAAGTTACAGGAGAAACACAGATGGCTACTAAATATGAATGAGGTGATTTGCATAGCCAATCCTTAGACACTATGAGTGCAAGTAGAAGGGAGGTTGGAGCAGGCTATGCAAATCACTCATGAATATTAAATCATCCTCAGTCTCTCTGGATGTCTACAAAGGCAATTTAACTCTTTCGGGGTGTTTCTAAGAATGTAGCTCTGCTTATACTGGTAGCAAAATGATGAGCTTGGAAAGCATTTTCAGTGAAAACTTTCACCCTATTAGTCTAGTTAAAGAAGGGGAAGAATTGTTTTTGTTCTCAATTGCATTTTACTGAGTTTAAATAATAATAATAATAATGCATGATAATATAAATACACAGCAAAATAAATAGATGGGGCAGGATTCACGAAGAAGGTACGCTCATTGCATCTCGACTACCCCGGTGCAATGGAGATGCGCTGAGCGCATACTGTGGTATTCATGGAAGATGCGTGGGGGGATGCCCCCAGTGCATCCCCACTGTGAATATCTCAGTTGCGCCCAGCCCAGGCTACGCTGGTGCATACCCGACATTGGGCTGGGAACACAATGGGACACTGTATCTCACGATGTACTGTGCCCCTAATGGCCATTTACAGTCACAGGCATGCGAATGAGGCCATTAGACATGCAAGGAGCAATGGAGCCATTTGCATGTCATTATGGCCCCATTTGCAAGTGTCTTGAAGGGATGCACCCGACCAAATGTGCCATGCGCCCTGCAGGGCTGTTGGAACAGCCGCACCATCACAACCCGCCCTGGTGGTATAGTGGTCCCCCTTCCCCACCTATAGCTGCACCAACCCTGAACACTGTATAGGGCATCTGTCTGGTGGTATAGTGGTCTACCCACCCCCTCACCCACTCAGGCACCCCTTCCCGAAACCCAGCACAAGTCCCGTTGTTGCAGGCAGCACAGCCCACCCGCACACCACCACCACTGTCCGCTGACTATGCTGTCTGTGACCGACAGTCTACTGTACAGCACACATCCCAATTTTAATATACAGTGAATAGATTTACAATTTCTAAAACATATTTGGAGACAATAACCCAGTCTTATTAAACAATATTAATTATGATGATGGTGTTTGGCACACTTAGGGAAACAGCACAGCTTTTAAGAGTCAAATCTGGCTGCATCTTAGCTGATAATGCAGACATTCTGGAGTAGCTTGCCATTGCAGTCCGAGTGTATGGTTTGGAGATTGTGCACAAAATCAAATACTATGCTAGTGACCAGGTTTGTACTCTGAGCACAAGATGTGGAGAGGTAATTCTCCAACTCCTCATACCTCAACAGATAACTGAAGCAGCCACATTAAAAAATGTAGTGGTTAAAATAATTAAACTGCTAAAAAATGATGGCTCATTTGAAGGTTATTTGAATGGATACTGGGTGTAGTATTGACAATGAAAGATAAAAAATGGAAAATGAATGGTTCAGAATAACAAAAAATAGAAAATGAATGGTTCAGAATAAACTGCTCAAAAAGATGTGTCATTTAAAGGGTATTTGAGGGATATCGGTAGCAGAAAATGAAGGGTAAAGACAAAAAAATGGAAAATGAATGGTTGAATGGTACAAATACTGAGAAATGAAAGGATTTTGAGAATAAAATAACTGGAAATTCACCAGTATTTTTCTGTATGGGTAGATATATATCCTTGTAACATGGCAAAAATAGTAGAAGTGGAACCAAGAAAGAGGATAGGATAAATGGCGTCATGTGGTACAGGAGCAACACGGCATTATAAGACGATAATGCCGTGTTGCTTGTGAACTACAAAAACTAGCCACGGGAGGAAAATGGGCAGTGTGGTATGAGAGGACAAGCTCTCGGAGGGAGCAAGTTTGGAAAAAGCAAGGAGGTACACCATAGGAGTAGTGGGACAAATGAGACAGAGGGACTGGGTTAAGAAGAAACACAGAAACAGTAAAGAAGTACTTACCGAGAGAGAGAGAGAAGGGGTCAAGAGGATGACAGTAGTCGCAGACAGATCAATAGGTACCAGAAAGTCAGAAATAGAAATAGTGGGAAGGAGCGAACACACACCAGCTGGGACAGACACAATGGAGCAAGCAGGACCAGAAGTAGTGAGAGACACAGGATGGAATGGACTGGAAGATGGAGTGAGACAGGCAACATCCAGAAACGCATTTGATTTTAACAATTACAGGGTACATGGCACTGTCAACTTTAATTATGCAGCCCAAAACACAGACACACAAGATATCAGAGAGACCAGACAAATGTGAGAATGAAAACGAACTGACGTCCTGAAACAGAATTTGAGTAGCAAAATGATAAAAACAGCATGAAGTAAAGCAGGATGCCAATATGCAAATGAGATAATGAGAGTCACCGAGTAGTAGAAAAGCACCAGGATCGCGGTCAGCCTAGGAACAATATCCAACTAACAGCAGCTCACAAATCTCTCAAATATATCGGAATCATTAAGAAACATGCAATTGTAGCTGCCCCCAAAAAATAAAAAAAAGCATATATGTATGTAAGAGAACTTCATAGAAAAATCTCAAAGCAACACTAAAAATTAGTGCAAAACTTCATTGCTATCATTGGGTTTTGTGTAGTATGACCAGTAACAGACCTAGAATATATACACCCTGCTTTAGACCATGTTACAAGCTCATTAATCCACTCTGAAGGTGGCATCTAATGGGGAGTTAATGCATGGTTGGTTCGTTGTAGGCACTCAGCCTGCAGCCTCAGACCCCAATGGCCCCAACCATGCATTAACTCCCCATTAGATGCCACCTTCATCGTGAATTAATGCCTACATAGAGCATAGTATTTTAACATCTGAGGTACTCTATTCAGTTGTACAGTATTGTGCACAGCCCTGGAATGGAGATAATCCTAATGAACTGTAGTATCAGTTTTTGCAATACAAACGAAAGCAATCCTCATTCAGAGGTCATAACTGCAAAAATGCCTTCTGTGCGTCAGACATTTTCTACCCCAGCTTCAGTTTAAAATGGCCGCAATAAAGTCTGTCAGGGGGTGATATAGTGTCCCTTAAATATAGGATTATATTAACCCATCACATAACTGGCAACATAAATGCAGCTATGGACAATGCTGAGAGCAAAGTGCTACATCATGACCTTCAGGGATCAGGTCTCAGGTCAGGTCAGGAGCTTTCTTTCCTTTAAGGCACATTGAGATCTGATTATTACTGTGACTCTGTGTCATATTGCTATGTTACTACAGTATGAAACTCCATTCACTTTGATTTGCTGTATCTAAATATTAACTTTTACTTTAAGATGTCATCCGACCCAGGAATCAGCTGACTACCTCTTTATATGAACCAGGAAGAATGATAACATTGAGTAGAATATCCAGCGTATTTTTCTAAGAGGCATGGTATATTTTATTTATGCAATGTCTCTCTCTGATCCGATGAAAGATTAAACTGTTTTGGTTTGAGTTCACTGCTGTATTCAGAATGTTTATTTTTTCATTTGTTTATTGGATTTTGATAACCAGGTAGGTTCAATGAGACAGTGTTGTCCCTTTCCAAGCGCCATCCAGAGTTAAATACATGAGGCTAGATATTCAGACTGCACCAGACAAAGGCGCAAGCCTGGGCGCAGAGCAACTGGGTTGAGCCAGGGCATAGTCCAGGCGATATTCAATGGTGCTGTGCCATAGCTCAGCACCGTTGAATATGGCACTGAGGGCATACACACTGTGCACAGCACAGTGGCACTGTGCCAGCACATGTGGCAGCAGGGGAGCAGGATCTGTGCCAGCACAAGTGCGGTTGTGCTAGGTGCAGCAAGAGCGACATTCAGCTGTGGGCATGCAAATTAGGCCATAATGCATGCAAGGCACAAATGGGGCCATTTGCATGTCATTGTGGCCCCATTTGCATGTAGTGTGCAGATCTCAGGCGACGCACCTGGCGCCCCGCCAGGCTGCAGCCGGCCAGGAACCGCAGCCCCACAGCGGGCTCTGCACCCAAACGCCCGTTTGCGGGCATGTGTCCAAAGACACCCTGGTTGTCCAGTGGACCCTACCCCTTCACCCGATCACTGGCATGAATTAATTTAGCACCTGGTGGTCCAGTGGACCCTACGCCTTTGCCCGATTGCAGGCATGAATTAAATTAAGCCCTGGCGGTCCAGTGGACCACTATCCCCTGCCCGATCATGGGCATGTAATAAAATGATCCCTGGTGGTCCAGTGGACTGCTATCCCCTGCCCAATCATGGGCAGGTAATAAAATGATCCCTGGTCGTCCAATGGACTGATCACCCTCGCCAACTCATGGGCATCTGACAAACACCCTGGTGGTCCAGTGGTAGCTTCTGTCCCCACCCGCCCACCTAGTCCCCTACCACCTTGCACCCCCCGATCAGCGGCGGGTTCAGCTCCCCGCCCGCAAGCTGCTCGGCCGCCCACTGACTGACAGTGTACAGTAGGACTGTACACCTACTGGTCCACTGCGTGGGCCAATGGGCATGCAGACCATACTGTACTACACAGTCACAATTCAGAATGAGCTGGGGTGGTGCAGGGTGGCAGGGACTAAGTGGGTGGGTGGGGACGGGGGTACCAATGGACCACCAGGGTGTTTGTCAGACACCCACGAAGCCGGCAAAGGAGATTGGTCCACTGGACCACCAGGGATCATTTTATTACATGCCCATGATCGGGCAGGGGATACCGGTCCACTGGACCACCAGAGATTCACTTAAATCATGCCTACAATTGGGCGAAGGGAGCACAATGCTCCCAGGGCAGGGGGCTCGTGGACTGTGTCCTGGGTGGTTGTTTGGCCACCCACAGCAGGCGGCTGCCATGTTGCACCCGGCAATATGGCAGCCAGCCTGTGGGTGTCCCGACTTGTTCCAGGTTTTGAGGGGCTCAACCTTGTGGCCCCCTGTGTGGCGCAAGGTGGGTTTGTGCCTGCATATGCACCACACATCCTGGGATGAATATCAGAATGTGCCACATATGCATGGGCACGCCCCCTGCACTTGTACCACATACACACGGAAAAATCTGACATTAGGGGTTGCACAACGAACCTGCCTTTTGAATATTGTGCCGAGCACATTGGTGGGTTGCGTGATGGTGCAAACCCTATTGCGCCATGCACAACCCCTTTGAATATGCCACCCATACTGTACAGAGGAGCTATTACAAGTACACAAACTGGTATACAAATAAATTTCAATGGCAATAGGGATTTATGATAGTGCAACAACATAAATAACTTCACATAAATGGTTATACATGTAGCACAGTGCTTTCATGATATCATCATCATCAAACATGTGTTTTATTTACAATTTTGTTAACCAGCTAAATAGCACTGGGCCACTTGGCCCTTTTACAGGCTGCACCCAGGTTCACAGACACAGTGCCAAATATACAGATGAACAGCGTGAGCTATACTAAACATATAAGTACACAATAATAACTCATTACAGCGTGAGCTATACTAAACATATGAGTACACAATTACAGCATGAGCTATACTAAGCATACAAATACACAACAATAACTCATGTAGTAAAAACACTGATAGTCACTAAAATAGGGCCCTATGCATGAATGGGTGGAAATTTTGTGCAAACGTGTCGTACACATGGTGCGTACATGCACAGCATGCTGGACCAGGCAACAACGTGGCATGCACAAAGTGAACCAAGCACCATGCAGTGGCAGTGGGCAGATCCGTGGATAGCACAGAGCATAGCATGTAGGCAGCAGAGGCCGTCCCCATCTATGAGGCCCCATCCCTTGACCCCACCATAAATAGGCAAAGTCGCTGCCCACTGCACATATGCGTAAATGAATGCGGATCACAGTGCAGGCAAATAGAGTATGGTGAAACCAAGGACTACCACGGAGATGGGTGCACACAGCAAGGCAGTTCCCAAAACTGAGTGGCAGGTGGCAGGGCAGGCCCCCAGAGGCTCCCGCTCATCCAGCTTCACAGGGGCACAGGTGGTGGCCATGGTGAGCAAGATCAGCACCAATCATGCATATCTATAATGTGTGCTGGCCCCATTTGACCCCCGCCGAGGTGAAGGTGCAGCCATGGCTTGAGATCCAGGCCACTGTGAGCACTGCAGGGCTCGATATGCAAACTCTGACCACAATAAAACACAAATGGAGGGACCTCAGAATGTCTGTGAAGTGAAAGGTGGCAGAGGAGCACAGGCACAGAGGGGCACGGGAGGTGGCTCACCCACCCCGGACAGCCAGCTGACTCCCGTGGAATGCATGGTGGTGGACACCCTCACCACCATTAGCATACAGGGTGAGGCGGCATGCATAGACACACTGGCCAGTAAGTAGTGCACACACATACACACACACACACCATGCCCAGACACACTAGAGCATGAACATAGTATTGACTATCATTGTCATGTTGTGCCAACAGAGCATACCAGTGATGCCAGGCACAGTGGGAGTGCACTGGCAGGGTGTCAGCCACACACAGCTGCAAACACACGGTGATGACAGGTGAGGGATGATGACAGTGCAGGTGAGTATGGGGAGATGCACAGCAGGGACACAGGCAAGGCACCTACTGCAGTATAATAATCAACCCCCCTTGCCCCTCCCACAGGTCCATCACAGGCAGGGGGGGTTGGACGGCTGGAATCAGCCAACGACATGACCCATGGTGGTGAGATTGAAGATGGGGACACAGTGGCAGAGGTGCCGCCTGATGACGTGGACAATGATGCATGCACCTGACCTCCTTGGGGGCAACCCGCACCATGGGCACAAAACTATGACATCCATGGCACAGTGGGCATGCATAGGCACCATGAGCTGCATCAGAGAGTGGTGGTGCAGGATGCCAGATGTGTGGCAATTGACAGCAGTGACAAGGATCCATCCAGCAGATGCACCATCTGTGGCCGGGCAGTGTGTACCATCGTTATACCAGACACAAGGTACGGGGAACTTCAACAGCTGGAGCTCGACAGGCTGGAGGTACAGCGGAGATACATGGAGGTGATAGTGGAGCACACCAGTGTGTCCGTGCCATGGGCCATGATGTGGCATGGTTGGCATAAGCACAGGAACACAACATGGGGATCCTGACAGGCTGGGGAGCACTGCCATGGTGCAACAAGATGGAATCATCGTACAAATGCAGTGAAACCACATAGGGTCACACCAACTGTAGGACAGCTGAACATGAGGTCACACCTATGGATGGTGACCAGAGAACTGAAGATGTCATGCATGATGGTGCTGAACATGGCTGGTGATGGCTGCATCCTGGAGGTGATGGCCAGCACTGACGCACAGGACACAATCACTGAGGACAGTCAGCCAAAGGACAGGCATGACATTGGAACAGAGTTCAATGTGGCTGCATATGTCATCCCAGCAGCAGAAACAGCAATTCCACAGGTCCCCCAGTGCGGGGACAGAGGTGGCAGGTCCCTAGGACCAGCAATCTAATGGAGATTCGGTCTCTGGCGAGGAAGCTGGCAGTCCCATATGGCTTGCCCCAGCTGTGATGAACATGTTGGATGTGCATCACGGCAATGGCACAGCAGCAGGATGTGAGGGCAGCACACACACACACACATCCTCACCAAGACACACAGACACTGACAGACACACACAGACACACAGATGTTCCAGGGTGGCATATAGGGTATTACATGGCAGTGCCATGGTTGCTTCTGATGGTGCAGACAGGAAGGACGGTGGAACAAAGAGAAGGACGGACCCCTATTTGACTGGCTACCTTGCTGTGGTACAAGGGCTTAACACAGTGGCATGTGTGCACTGTCGCCAAATGCCAGCTATGGGCAGCTGCATGTGTGCGCACACAATACATTTGCACCACTTCATGCATGCGCCCTCAGTCATGTGTCATCATGATGAAGTGCACACAGTCCAATGCGGCCCAGCCCTGGGATGTTGAAGCGCACACTGTTGCTGGAGGCCCACCAATCATCCACATCAGACACTAATAGGCATGGCACCCCACAGCTACTGCCTGAACATCCCATTCACGACCACAGCATGGGCCGCACGGTCAGCAGCCATCTCCTTACTGCAGCACACTTCATCACCCTGATGCCCAGGTGGCATGTCCGGTGGGTGGTATTCCGGCATCGGTAGCCCAAGACACATGGCCATATTGTGCAGCATCATGCACGTGGTGAAGACATGGCATGCACGGTGCTGTGCCATCATGACAGCACCCCCAGTGTGGTCAAGGCAGCAGAAACACATCTTCAGGATACTAATGCCCCTCTGCACAATGAACTGCATTTGCCAGTGTGCAGTGTTGTAGGCCTTCTCTGTTGCTGTTGCCGATGCAAGGAAGGGCGTCAACAGCTATGGCCTTAGTGGATATCCGCTGTCACCTACAGGGAAAGGGAAACAGGTCAGTCAGTGCATGTCAGTGTGATGGCCACCCCCTCAAGTGCACACCTCACTTACCCAACAGCCATCTGTCCTTGCATCCTGCATGGAGCACAACACCAAGCCCCAAGGCATCAAGTATGTAGGCATCATGGCACAACTCTGGGAACCTGGCACACACGTTGGTGAACATGCCATCCATATTGCACACCACCTGGCAGTTCATGCTATGGAACCCCTTCCTGTTATGATATGCCTCCTCGGATATGGATGGTGTTAGGATTGCGATGTGAGTGCCATACACTGCCCCAAGTACATTGGGCATGCCTTGTAGGGAGTAGAATGCCTGTTTAGTGGCACAGACCTAGCCTTTAGAAGGTGTATGTGGTCCCGTGTGTGCTCCAGTAGTGCATCGGTGATGTGTGCCAAGGCATGGTGACACTGAAGGCTGGCTGATGCCGATACCGTCGCCCGCCACATGCTGGAATGACCCTGACACGTAGCATGCCAAGACGCACATGACCTTAGTTTCCACGGACATTGCCCTGAAGCATCATGTCTACGGTTGCAGATAAGGTCACATAGCTGCATAATCACGGGCCATGACATGCAGAAACACTCAATGCAGTGCATGTCCCAGAGCTCGTTGCCAGCCACGAATGGTTGGAAACATGATCACCTGCCTCTGGCATGTCCTGCATTCTGCAAGTAGACATTAAACAGTAGTCTCGGACACATCCCTCTGTTGCCCAACATATGGCCTGTCCATGGAACAGTGCTTGTTGATGGAGTCAGCCATCTTATGCTGCTTGCATACAGCCTGCTGTGGGCATGTGTGCAGCACAGTGCAGTTCGGTGCATGTGCTGCAGTTGGCACAAGGTAGTGTGCAGCCATGCAACAGTGTTGCCCCAGTCTGTGGTGATATTGCTTGTGTGTTGCATTCATGAGCCATGTCACATGTCCCCGACTGGGTGACATACAGGCGATGGCGTGTACTGTTTGACAGTGTGTGGGCACACTGAGTGATGATCTGTTATGTCCTGCCCATGCTGTGTGGTGTACACAGTATCTCATACACTACTGTATTATTTACTGCTTCTATCTGATGCAGTGTTCCTCTGCCACCACCCTATGCTCATGCTAACTGATGTACGGTGCCTGGACAGCCTGTCCAGTACATCACCAGACTCCTGGAATGATGCGGTGCATGGGTGTGAATGGGCCTCGGACTCAGGCACACTGGTGGCTGCACACAGCATTGGCATATCCCTGCAAGCAGTCGAGCATATCTCACACATACACACTCCCACTGTCCGTAGTGGCATGTGGCATTTGAATCCACTGTCCTCGGTTGCAGTACATGGTACAGACTCGTGTTTGTCACCTGTGCTGCACCGTGCACTGTTGATGTGTCGCTGTTGTTGGGGGGGGTGATGGCCAGTGGCGGTGTGATCCATGCCCACTGGCTGGTGTGTGGCTGGTTGTCCGTGGTGGCAAAGAAGGCTGCAGCATGACAGCAGTGGTGGGGTCGGGCATAACATGAGTGACATTCACAACATGGCTCTGGGTTTGTCTCAGGCATGTCTGCCTCCCCTGGCATTTGGGGGGCATTGGGGTTGGGGCGCTCAAGTACTGCTGCACTACGGGACACCATGGCATGTGCATGCCGGGCCTTGTCGGAGTTACGGTATGTGGCTGCCTGCCTGTTGGGCCACAGTATGATACAGTGTTGTGGCAATGGCAATGGTCTGTGGTGTGCACACCTTGAACCATGCTTTCACCACATATTGCCAGGTCAGGGCAAGCAATAGGGGCAATGTCGTGTGTTGTGGCAGCACATGTTCATGACATACACATGTGCCTTCATGTCCATACGGCCACTATGGGCAGCTTGTGTTGTTCTGTGTGCATCACACAGCACTTGGTGCCTCACAGCCATCGGCTGGCACATGCTGCCATGGCAGATGGCCGTTATATGAGTGGTGGGATTTAGGACAGCATGTCCCATGGCATGCCTCACATGGCAGGCACGCATGCCATTGTGGCAATCAGTGTCACTGCCGTATGCAGGTGTATGTTTGGCAGTTACACCACCCAAGGGGAGAGGCTGCCAGATACCATGCTGTATGTCTGGTTGTTATAGGGGGGGTTAGTTGTGGTGCTTGTCTGGGCTTTCAGTCCTGACTGTCCTTTTCTCTCCACAGTGCTACAGGGGACCCATCTGGAGGATGGTAATCAACAGGAGTGACTGGCCACGGGTGCAGCAGCAACAGCAATGAGACTGGGCCCTGGCAGAAGAGTCAGCACAGTAGGTACAGTGGCCTAGGGAGGAAGGGGTTATGCCCCAGGCAGGGGCCACAGAGACTGCGACATAAGGGGGGGTGGGTGCGGCTGTGCCAGGGTGGGGGACTATTGCAGGTGATGTGTGAGTGCCAGCTGCGGGGCGGTCCTTTGGTAGTTGTTTGTGCCATTTGTTTATCTTTCTTTGTACTGTTACTGACGTTATGTATTAAACTTTATTCTCTGGAGCCACATACTGGTCACTGATATATATGTGTGTATGTGTGTGTGTGTGTGTGTGTGTGTGTGTGTGTGTGTGTGTGTGTGTGTGTGTGGGGGTTGCCCTGGTCCTGTCCTGGCCGCCATTCAGGTGGGCATGGGTGTGCCAGGGGGACTTGCATGCTTGTTCACCTGAGGCTGCATGTGTGGCGTCAGGCCATTGAGCATGTGTGCCAGCCCTTGGGGGTGTGCGGTGTCAGCATACACCATTGGGGGTACCCATGGCACAGTACTGTGGCATTATGGGTGTCCATGACTGCAGCAGTGCAATGTGTGTCTGCCGGTGTGTCAGTCTGTGTGCCGCCTGCTTGCACCTCTGCGATGTTGGCATGCATGGCCACATGTGGGGATGTGTTCTAGCTGGGACACGCTGTAGTCAGGTGAATGTGGTGCCCCAGGTGGGTACTATGGGGTCATCTCATGTGGGCATGGCTCTGCCCATTGGCATCATCAGAGCTGCTGGCATTATCCATGCCTTACACAGCAGTCTATGGTAGCCATTGGCTACATGTATGTGTGCGCGCCCTGAGGCCCACACATGCACGCCACCTGCATTTTCCAACATGTGCTCAGCAGGTCTCTCCATGCCGGTTACGCAGACATGCCCCCATGTACACAGCATGCAGGCAACCTGCGTGGCTATACGTTGCAGCCCTGATCGGTGTCTTGTGTGCACATCGTGCATGCCGCTGCTTGGTTGCATGCATGCATACAGTGTGTATCCATGCCAGCATGATATGCACATGTTCTCATGCCATTCTGGCTTCTTGCATAGGGCCCAATGTGTGTAAATTTTAAATTGTGAAAGCTGATCTCCTATTGGTTGGGTATTACATTGTAGCAGGTATAAAAGTAGATTATTTTTGAAAAGAGGTCTAAAGTAAAACAAGAATATCAAAATATTTTCACTTTAGGCATGTCATCTTAAACAAATCACAAATATTCCATTATTTTTACTCTAACATACATTGCATTAAGCAGACTACAAATAGGTGCAAAAAGCCTTATGGTCAGGAATGAATATAAATTATTGAAGCTTAACTAAGGCAGATGGTGTCATGCCACATTTGGGGACTGTGGCTGGGCTAAATTAACAAATTCTGATTTTACAGAATTTTCACAAAATTGCATGAAATTATGTGTCATTTTGTGGAATTTTCCAAAATTATTTAGTTGATCATAACTTGGTCAGCAGTATAGCTACAGATATGGGGACTGATTCTCAAAGGCTTATGCATGGGGCAAAGTGACATGTGCCAACAGGAATGCCACAAGTAGCACTTTGCACCATGAGTTGTGCCATTTGGGATTCTCAAAAGCAGCCTGTGATATGTCACAGGCTGCTTGTGCCAAACTGGACCTGTGCCATGGTTGTGCCATAAATCCTGATGCAACATGCGCAAGAGGTTTTCTGCAGCTGCTGCACCCTATTCAAAAAGGGCGGCTGCCACATCTCCTAATTTGGGATTCTAAAACAACCCTTGGATGACATCCGTCAAAGTACATTTACACCAGCTATGAGCTGGTGTAAGTGTGCTTTGCCATCCACCGGGGGTTGTGCCAATGGAAGCAAACCATAGTTCCCCCCCCCCATGGCCACACTTATGTCCCCACCATTCTGGAGCCCCCACATGTACAAGAAGTTAGCCCTTATGGGCTAGCACGCCCCAACCCCGATCCTCAATGATACATTTAGTAAATCTCCCGCAGGGCTATCTGACCATCCCCAGCCCCAATCCCCAATGATACATATAGTAAATGCCCTGCAGGGCTATATAAGAAACATAGAAGCATAGAAGTTAATGGCAGATAAGGACCGCAAGGCCCATCCAGTCTGCCCATTTCTTTTTCTGCCTTATAGATGTGCCATTGGCCTTTGCTCTGTCAGTGGCCTATCTATTCATACTCATTTGTATTGCTCCCTTATGCCTATCCCATGCATGTTTGAAGCCCTGCACTGTATTCATAGCCACCACTTCTTGAGGTAGGCTATTCCATGCATCCACCACCCTTTCTGTGAAAAATAATTTCCTCACATTCACCCTTAATCGGCCCCCCTCTAATCTCATGCGGTGTCCACTTGTCCTGCTATTTTTCTTGTATTTAAGCATGTTAGACTCTTTCACCTTGCAAATGCCCTTAAGGTGTTTGAATGCCTTGATCATATCACCTCTCTCCCTCCTTTGCTCAAGGGTATACATCTTGAGCTCTGTTAATCTGTCCTCATATGTCTTTTGATGCAGTCCCTGCACCATTTTGGTTGCCCTTCTCTGGACTGCCTCAATTTGGTTAATGTCCTTGTGAAGGTGTGTCCTCCAATACTGCACAGAGTACTCCAGATGGGGCCTAACCAGTGTCTTGTAAAGAGGTATGATTACCTCCCTCTTACAACTTGTGATACCCCTACTAATATACCCTAATACCCCCCTAGCCTTACCTACTGCTTAAAGGTCTGCTTGGATGATTTCAGGTTATCAGTGATGATGATGCCCAAGTCTCTTTCTTCCTTTGTGACTGCTAGCAACTCCCCTCCCAGCCTATAGGTGACTTTAGGGTTTCTCTTCCCTATGTGCATGATCTTGCACTTCTTTGCATTAAATCCCAGTTGCCACTCTTCTGACCATTTTGCTAGTTTATCCAGATCTCTTCTCATTCTGCCCACCCCATCTGGATCATCTACTCTGTTGCAGATCTTAGTGTCATCTGCAAACAGACAAGCCTTACCTCTAGTCCATCTGCAAGGTCACTAATGAAGATGTTGAAGAGGACTGACCCAGGACTGATCCCTGAGGTAACCCACTTGTGACTTGCATCTCTTCTGACTGTATACAATTTACCACCACTCTCTGTTTTCTGCCCGTCAACCAGTTTGCCACCCAGTTGACCAACTTCTGACCCACCACAAGCCTACCCAGCTTATTAATCAATCTTCTATGTGGAGCAGTATCAAAAGCTTTGCTGAAGTCAAGGTAGGTAACATCAACTGCTCCCCCTTGGTCCACCACTCTGGTTACCCAGTCAAAGAAATCTATGAGATTAGTTTGACAGGACCTTCCTTTGTAAACCCATGCTGTCTTGGATCCTGTGCCCTATGGATTCCAGGTGTTGCACTATCCTTTCTTAAGGAGTACCTCCATAATCTTGCTCACTACTGAGGTAAGACTGACTGGTCTGTAGTTCCCTGCCTCCTTCCTGCTACCACTCTTGTGGGCGGGATCACATAAACCCTTCTCCAATCTTCTGGGACCTCTCCTGTGCTCAGAGACTCACTAAACAGTTCTGCTAATGGCTCTGCTAGTTCTACCTTTAGCTCCTTAAGTACCCTGGGATGTATGCCATCAGGTCCCATTGCCTTATCCACCCTGAGCTTAACAAGCTCTTGTAGGACCCTTTCTTTTGTGAAGGGAGTAGTGCTCACCTCCCTCCCCCCTGTATCCATGGTGCTGAGCTGTGGGCCCTGCCCTACCTTCTCTTCAGTAAATACTGAGCAAAAGTATCTATTTAGGATAGATGCTTTTACATGGTCCTCCTCCTCACATGCTCCCTTTTCTCCATTAAGCTTAGCAATACCCCCTCTGGACTTTCTCCTTTCACTAATGTATCTATATACACTCCCCAAGCCCCAATCCCCAAACCCTGATATAATGTCATGTCAGTCTTTAGAATAATAAAAAAAATATATATTTTTACAACCCCTTTAGCCCTGGTAGTCTAGTGGCCCCTGACCTGGTATTACTAGACCACCCCACCCCACCCCCATCATTTACTGAGCATGTGCTATGTACAGTATACACTCATAGCTGAGCTCAGTTGGTGACTGGCCATGGTGGTGAGAGGTGTGCTGTGCCAGTTGCTGGCTGGGTATGGGTAGGGGTAGGGGGGAGCAGGTGGTCTGACACTTGTCATAGTGTCATCATAAGGAGGAATTGTGCTGCAACTGCTTGAAGTGGTGAGGCATACTGTTGTGCCAGTGCCAGAAGGAGGTGTCTAGGAGACTTGCCACCAGGAGGTGTAGGACTGGGAATATTAGGAAAGTCACTTGTTAGCATGTGAATATTTGAATAAATAAAGTTGATTGTTGGTAAGCTATGTGTGAGAAAGACTAAAAAGGGAAGATTTTCAAGACATAGCTTTGAGCAGTATAGTACGGCAATATCCCCAGTTGTACTATACTGAAACATTTTTCTGCAGTAACCAGTTTTGGAGGGCACCCTAGAAAATATAGGTCCACTTTAAGCGGTGCAGGCCAAATGACTTTTCTGTCTTGCCAGAATTTGGTTGGCTAACTATTTTTGCTTGGTAGTGGCTGTGGTAGATAAGTAATGTACTCTGGTTTTACATCCCTCTTCCTCCAAACTGTATGAGCAGCATCAACATTCACTCTCAAAAAGCTCCCAAATGTTCAAATTTGTTTCAGGATCATCACTATCCATGTCTTCTTCCACGTCATGCTGATGCCTGGCAATGGAAACTTAGTCAGCTGATGAGGAGGAGCAGTATACCACTAGATTTTGTAATCGTATTCTTGGTGTTTCAAGTTGTTCTGCTGCTCCATCTAAACTGAATGCAACATTTTCTGCTTGATATATTCTGTACATCCCAGGGGAATGCACACATCTTTATATTTGGGATCCAGTAGTTTTACCATGCCACATAGCATTTCTGATGTAATGGTGTCAAACCTGTTTGCAAGTTGTTTCAGAAACATCTTTTCCACTTTCTTAATGACTATTGAATTATGCTTCTGCTGCTGAAATAACTCAGATGAACTAATGCCACTTGTGTCACCTTTACTGGCTCAACCAACACCATCACTGCTATTTTCATGACCAGTGCTGTCATGGCTACCAGTGCCACCAGCACAAATCTTGCTTTGTTTGAGTGCTGTAAAAGATCATAAAGATGGCATGTGTGGCATTTAAGTAGACTCATGATGTGAAAGGCCATGCTAAAGATTGCTTATTCTGCACTTACATATTTGGTAACCTGTTCAAATGGTTACAGAAGGAAAACAAGCCTTTGAAGAAGATACTATTACACTGCAAATAAATACAGTAGCCCTTACAAGCAGCATTGGTGAAATCCCCATTATTTATCACTTTCAGCATGTTACTGCAAATGCACATCATGATTACCACATTCAGATTGTGAAGATATATTCAGATGACTAACAGTGATTGGATGAACAGCAGAATATTTTCTCCACTGTGTTTTCCCTCCATGAGCAACACATTAATTACGGCATTTCCCCTACTGTTGTGAATTTATGAGACTTTCTGCTTCAATATAACTCCTTATGGGACTGGTGGTGTTGGAGGTGGGCTCGGAATGGTGGTAGGGTTTGATTTGACCACAATTCATTACTCAGTAAGGAATCTTTAGTTTACAATACTGTTCCAGCTATCATTAGTGAAATGCATATCACTCCCATCAGCCTCTTACAGAAGTATCACCATCTTCATGTGTACTGTCATATTGATAGTGGGGAGTGCATATTTGGAAAACATGAAGCATGATGGAATGCTATATTTGTGCTTCACTTCATTTAAGAGTCTGTGAAAGTCAGTGTCTTCTACAATTGAGAAAGCATGAGGCTCAAAGCCCATTATCTACCCAATCGGTTATGTGATTCAGACAGCGGTTGGATGAGTAGGTGACAGTTTAGTGTGGGCATTTAGTGACTAGGGCTACGTAGTCTGTTTCATTGCAACAAATACTGAAGCAGTGCTGATGGTTACACACTGGGCCTGGTTCTGGTTGTGGTGGTTGGAGTGGTGCTTTTGAGGCAGTGATGGTGCCTGCAGTTACATCAGTTAGCTGGTGCAACTGCCATGGTTGTTGCATAACTTGGACAAACCATCTCATCCCACAACTTTCCATACCTGATTGACCCTGCTGCTGGTCCATCTGATATGAGAGGGAATGGGTGTGGCTTTCTTTTTTTTTATCATGAAACTTTTTTTTAAGAGTTTTCACAGATGAATACATGTACAGGTAAGTCGTAGTCCATATTACATATGACAGTTAGGATTCACAGTCCAGACAATTGTATTTTACAATGACAATAGTACACAAACCAAACTACATTTTTATTAATGCTTCTCTAATAGTGTCATGTAACCTTGGAACTTAAAGGGCTGTATCCCACTGTCGTAATAGTATTCCTCTGTTATGCAGTACAGTTAGAAGTGATTATTTTAGTTGATCTCTAAAGAAGATCTTGTCTGTTCCCTCAGAACTCTGGGGGGTTCAGGGGTGGTGGGTATGGAACACAGCAAGGGTGATAACTGAGAAAAGGGCCCAATTTTTTGTAAAGAGATGGAGTTTACCTAGAGAAGTGAATGAGAGCCTTTTGAAGGTGGCCATTCTTGCTATGGTCATAAGCCATTTCAGAACCAAGGGAGCAGTGGACTGCCTCTGTGTCATAAGGACTGCCATTTTTGCCTCCGTTATGGCTAACAGTAGCCAGTTCACAGCTAGGGTTAATCCCTGTGGGACAAAATAGTTGTCCCCCAGAATCACTAGAGCTGGGTGATGTGGGATACTCATATTCAGAACTTTAGCACAATTGTTCAAAACGTCTCTCCAAAATTGAGAGATGTTGGGGCATTGCCAGAGTATGTGTAAAAGCCCCACCTCTGGAGCATTACAATGCCAACAGTCGGAATGAAGCATTAGCCCCTACCTGAAAGATCTTCAGAGTTCTGTACTATCGGTGGAGTATTTTAAATTAGATCAACTGACTGTTGGCATCTTTGTAGGCCAAGTGTGCCTGTCTAATGCAGCTTCCCAGGAGGGTTGGGGGATGGTCAATTGTAGCTCATTTTCTCAGTCCTTTTTGCATTCATCCAGGGGGTCCGTCTGGATATCCTCAGTGATGCCATATACCATGCCTGCAAGTCCCTTGAAGTAATTGGGTTTTTGTGTTTGTTGTTGCAATGTCCATAGTGGTACCTGGGACAAAGTGTGATTTAGTTCCAAGAGTGCTGCTCTAAGCTGCAAGAACCCCCAGAAGTCAGTTTTTGGGATTCTGAATTTGGCTTCTATTAGTTCAAATGAAAGAAGGTTTTCTGTATTGGATATCAGTATATCAGCTATTGTCTGTATTTCCACATATTCCCATTTTTTTGCACTGAATAGGTGTCCCTCCAATCTGTATGTTTGGATTCTGCCATAAAACTATGCATTTTCTGGGGATTACATAGCTTCCTTGGGGCTATGTGTAAGTGTTAGACACTTGGTCCAAGCAAGCTGGGTTTCTTGGATAATGGGGTTATCTCCAGCCAATTTTTTGTTTCAGTTCCCCAAAAGATGCCCCAACCATGCCATTTTAACTATGTGTTGTTCCAGCAGGACCCATTGTGGGGATATCTCAGATAGAGAATGAAACCATTTTGTGGCTTTAGCCATTCAGTAAGCCCACAGATATCCCTGGAGCATAGGGAGGACTAATCTTCCAATGTGCTCTGAGTTTAAGCTTGCTGAGCATGGGTTTTTTGCCTTCCCATATGATGGAGGCTATGAGATAGTTGAACTATTGGAGTAGTTTATTCTGTACTGGAAGGGGGTCATTTAGGAATAGGTAGGCCAGCCTTGGAAACATAAGCATTCTGATGGCTTCAACCTTCCCCTCAGTGTCAGAAGCATCTGAAGCATCTTTGTATATCTATTTCTGAAGTGTTTAAAATTGTAAGATAATTCTCTGGTATAATTTTGAACCATTTTGTCTGTATTTCGATCCCCAGATATAAGAAGCCATCTGGTGCCCATACCATGTTGGAGTTATTTGTACATGTGGTGTTTCATGCCTTAGTAAGGGGGAAGACAATGGTTATGTTCCAGTTCACTGTTAGCCCTGAGGCTAGTGTGAAAGGCTTGAGCACCTGCATAACAGAGGGTATTGATTGAGTAGGTTGGACCACTGTGAAGAGCAAATCATCTACATATATATTCACCAGGTAACTTCTCTTGTTTACTTGAATACCTTGGATATCTCTGGAATCCAGCAGCTTTCTAGTAATGGGGAGTAATGCTAGGAGAAGTAAGGGGTCAACAGAAGGCAGCCTTGACAGATACCTCTATACAGTGTGAATGGGGTGGATGTCATGCTATTAGTGAGGATAGATGCTGTGGGGTATTATAAAGGGAGGCAATGCACCTTCTAAACTAAGGGCCTACTCCATATGTGTCCAGCACTGAGTGTAGACATTCCCATTCCATGGAACTGAATGCTTTATGAAAATCTACAACCATGGCCACCATCGGGGTATGGGACTGTGTCACTTTCCATTTCAGGTTGAGTACCATATGGATATTATCCACTCCTTTCTTTCCTTTGTTGCATTCAGCCTGTGTGTGGTGAATTAGTTGGGGCAAAGCCTTCTCAAGTCTGTTGGCTAGGGCTTTGGATAGGATTTTGGTATCAGAGGATATAAGGGAGATCGGATGCAAATTGGCACAGTCAAGGGGATCATTAGATTTTTTACACAGTAAAATTATCAGTGCATCTTTTATGGTGGAAGGAAGAATGTTGTTATTGTGGGCTTCCTTTAAGGCCACTAATAGGTGTGGGATGATAACCTGTGGCATTATTTGATATAGGTCTACCGTGAACCCATCCTTACCAGGAGCTTTTCCTTTGGTGATTTGGCCCAGGGCTATGTGTGGCTCTTGTTCTGATAGTGGATGGTTCCCTCTGTAAAGTGAATGAGAAGCAGGGCATTTGCGTTTGCCCCAGAAACTCTTGGAGAGTGTACGGGTTAAGGTGGTTTGCAGCTTGAGAGGCATACAGTGTGTCATGGTACTGCCACATAATCTGCTTGATGCACTTGGGTTCAGAAATAATATTGCCCTCTTTATTATGCAGTGACAAAATATGTGATTCTGCCTTTTGTTTCCATAATGTATAGGCTAGCAGCTTGCCGCCATTTTCCCCTGACTCCCCAAATTTGTGGTTGGACCTGAGAAGTACCCACTCTGCTTTACAATGGAAGATGGAGTTTATTTTGTATTTGAGACCAAGTATATTAGCCTTGAGATCTGGCGATGAATTTTGATTTTGTTTAAAAGGTACCTCCTTCATCTGCAGATCAACTTGTAAGCTGGCCTCCTCTTGATCTCTGGTTCTATTCCATTTCACAGTGAATTAGATTATTCTTCCCCTTAAAAAGCCTTAAAGGCTTCCCATACAGTGCCCAAAGAAACTTCCCCTTTAGCATTTCCTTGGAAAAAGAGCTCTGCTTCAGATGTGATCCAATCATGGAATTCAGGGTCTTGGATGAGCAGGGGGTTACAGCACAATCTGGGAGATCTCAAGTGATCCCCTGGTGAGATGATGGAGAAGTTTACCGGGGCATGACCTCAGATGATGATGATGTTTACTGTTGTGGGGTGGAATGCATCATTGGCTGCCAGGCTGTTAGCCAAATATTAATTTGATTGTAGGATCCATGAACTGAGGAGAACAAAGAGTAGTCTCTACCCGTTTGATGGTCTCATTTCCATATGTTGGTGAGACCCCATTCAGACTTAAAGGCTTGCAGCACCTCTCTTAATTTTTGTGATGACTGTCTGATGCTATTCTAGATTTAAACAAGAAAGGATTTAATGTGAGATTCATGTCCCTTCCCACTAATATAGGAACTTCGAGACTACATTCCGTGAGACTGGCAAAGGTTTGGCTGATTTGTGGGAAGAAAATCACATCATCTGAGTTGGGGGCTTAAAGATTAACTATAAGGAGCTTGCCTCCAGGGGTGGATATGAGGGCTGCTATGCATCTGCCTATCTTGTCTGTTAAAGTACATGCTACCTTCCAGGGTAGGGATTTGTGGATGAAGAAAGCCACCCCTTTAGATTTGGTATGTGCCAAACTATGAAGTATTTGGACAACCCAGGCCATTCATTACCATTGTACACATTTGAAAGTGAGATGTGTCTCCTGAAAGAGTGCTATATCCACTTGTAGATCTTTCAGGTGTTATAACACTTTGGTCCATTTCACAGGATGGTTGAGACCATTCACATTCCAAGAGACACATTGCTCCTCACTCTCTTTGTCTTTACTCCTTGTATTAGCCATAGGTTCTGTATGGCTTTGCTACTACACCTGTGTAAGCCCTTACAAAATCATGTGGCTTTTATCCTGACTGGTATAGGGTGCTGGGGGGTGGGAACTAAAAGATTTCCTGCTTTAGTATGAAGGTACAAATATGGAGGGGACTCCCATTATAATGTTGTTCACTTATTGAAGTAAAGTAGCAGTGGGAGGTGTAATTAGATCAGACCTGCACTTTAATAGTTTAGTTTATTGATTTGTTAGAGTGCTGTATCTCATTATGACTCTAGGTGCTTTATAAATGCCCAAATAATATATTCAATGTTTTGGTGAATAGAGAATGAGGTCAGTAGTGCTTGTGTAACATAGTTTACTATTGGCTTTTCTCTATTCCCACCCTTGGTAGGGAAACCGGGTAGTGATTAGGAAATAGAAAGCCCAGTACCAAGGGTGAGCAGAGTGCTGGAGAAGGAGGAGGCAGGGTGGATGGTGGGTGTTTCACAACATGCTAAGTAGGGAAATGCTGTGAGAGGTTGGCCTTTAAAGGGAATGTGGGAGGAGCTATTCCACCACATTGAACCTCAGGCTTTAGCCCTCCCATTCAATGTTTTGGTGAATAGAGTATGAGGTCAGTAGTGCTTGTGTAATGTAGTTTACTTTTGGCTTTTCTCTATTCCCACCCTTGGTAGGGAAGCCAGGTAGTGAGTAGGAAATAGAAATCCCAAAAGAATTACCAATGAATGTCCACAAGAGTATGATTACCTCCTCCGGCTCATGGAGACTATGACCAGTAGCAAGCAGGAGAGTAAAAATCTCTGAGGACCCATGGCTACCGACCTGCCCATCCTCGGGGAAAATTAAGAGGAGATGAACCTAAGTTCTATCAACCATATTCTAATTTTTGAGGAAGGTGAATGGCTTGGAGAGATGATGGTCCATTTGCAAAGTCCTCTGGATGATGCAGTCTGGAAGGACGATTCTGAGGTTGAAGAGGTAGGTCTATCCTGAATGAACATCTGGATCCTGAAAATGCAGTAGGTCCAGTTGAAAAGGCACAAATGCAGACCAGGATTCCAATACGATGATGAATGATATCTAGTGGGATTACAGAGACAACATGAGCATGATTTGATAAATGTGTGCTGCCAGACTTCAAATAGTGGGAAGTATGATGGGTTATGAAGTCATAAGATAAATAATCTGACTTTGTAGGAGGTTTGACATTCAAGTTAGAGTTTGAAGGTTTGGAATTAAGCTGTAAGTGACAAGTTGTAATGTAGGCATCCATGAATAGGATGAAGGAGTCAGACAGAATCTTTAGGTACCTGGTAGGAGAAGTGACATGGAAGATTCCAGACCAATGAAGGAAGGTTGGTATATGCAGTAGAGATGGTAACTGAATTTATATGGAAACAATTGGAAGGTCAGTACAAGGAATTCAAGAGTTAATTTGGGTATTGATGCCATAATGATACTTGTATGGGCTCCTGCTGGTCTGCTGGTGGGAAAAGGTAGATATGGATATTGTTGTGGTGTAATTGTTCATGACATAAGCTGAGGTGGCCATGACTGCTTTGGCTTACAAGTTGATCCACTATCTGAATGCTGTAGGAAGCCCAGAAATGGGTCTTTGAAGGAGTCTATAGACTGGTGTAGCCATGGGAAGTTGAGAGTGGTGTAGAATGCAAGTGCCTAGCAATTTAGTCAAATACAGGCCTGGTGAGAGGCATGACTGGGATAGTGAGACAGCCAGGTTGGTTGCAGATATGTAGATTAAGGAATCAATGGAAGCCTGCTCTCAGTAAAAGTCTTCGCTGGAGGGGGTATGGGAGGTGAAACATGAGGGTTGAGCTAGAAGTACCACTGGATGGGCTGCTGACCTGATTGATGGTAATATTATGACAGAATGTAGATGATTGTATGAAGTATGGTGACATCCAGGGGCTGGAGAACAGTTACTTGGATAGAGTAACTTTAGTAAGGCAGCTAGGCACCAGATATCCAACTATGGGAGTTCTGGGAAGGTAGATGGGAAGGTTTTAGGACATATAATGGCTACTGAGGAAGTAGAACTTGAGTAATTTGATCTAACAGAGTCAGTGATCATAGGAGAAAGACACAGAAAGATAAAATGGATGATGCCAGTACTGCTACAAGGTATCTTGCGGTTACCATTATCCAAAACAATGATGAAGATTATGGAGTCGGTTCATCACGGAAGGAATAAGGTCATTTTTCTAGGTAAAAAGATAGGAGTGGAGAAGGCTCCACTAAACTTAGATCCTATGAGACGTGGGAGATAGGGATGCTATACTGTCTGAATTGACAGGATGTATAGGGAGCATCCTGTAGAGTCAGTTGAGGAATGAGATCTTTTTATAGTCCAGTAGGATGGGATTCCAGAACTGGTCCTGGGGAGATGATTGGGAAGTACTGATAACTCCATGGTGACGTAAGAGTCTATAAGGCATGTTGCTCAAGGGATGTTGCTAGAAAAAGTTCTCCTCAGGTGAAATGAACAAGTGCTCTGTAAAGTAATGGATGGGAGAGTGTTAGGATAGCCAAGGTAGGAGTATGAAATAGATGAATGGAAGAGTAGTTGATCGGGTAAGAATACTGACCAGTGATAGGTGTAAAATGCCCAAAAAGAGCCACAGCAAACAGGAAGGAGACCCGAGCTGCCAGGGTGGCAAGGAGAAAGCAGCCATCCAAGGATGGAGGGGAAAGTCCAGAGCAGATGTCCGTGGACTGAAGGAAGGAGTCCGAGAAGAAGATAACATAGGCCAAGCTGTACTGACATAGGCAGGTGCAGGAAGGAACAGTACTGGGGTCAGTGCCACAGCAAACTGATTCAGAATGTAGGTAAGCTGCTCTAGACCATGAATGGTGAATCTATGTAAGACCAAGAAGCGAATCCAGGTACCAAGTGCTATGAAGTTGAGATACGAGAGTCCCACGTCCAAAAAAGATAGTGAATAGCAAGTGCAGAGAACAGATGGTGCTGCAGCAATGTTTCTAAAATGGTAAAAACCACTCTGGACCATGGCCAACACCTGAGATTCAAGTATTAGGCAGCTATCCAGCACAATGCCAAGATTTTTCACCTTAGAAGAGGTGAGAAGCTGGGATTCTCCATGGCTAAGCCTGGTGACTTAACCAGTCTGCACACCAACTCTCAGGTTACCAGGTTCCATCACCAGAACTTCCATTTTATCCAGGTTTAACCTCAGCCAGTTGGCATTCATCAAGTCTTGGACCTCAGCAATGCATCAATTGAAAACTGAGGCTGCATCTTGTTGTTCAGGTGCAAAAGACAGGAATGACTGGGTATCATGAGCATAGCAATGAAAACCCAGTGGGCACCATCTTATAATGTCCCCTAGTGGTAGAATATACACTATGAATAGCATGGGGGACAAAATGGAACCCTGTGTGACCCCACACAGCAGGGGCAGCAGTCAAGTGGAAAAGCCCCTAAGACCACCCTCTGCATCCTGCTAGTGAAGAAAGAATGGAACCAGTTGAGGATCACACTAGAGTCTCCACAACAAACCCACGGGTGATCCAAAAGCACCCCATGGTCCATAGTGTCAAAAGCAGCTGGGAGATTGAGGAGAACAAGAATGGACCATTCTCCTCTATCCCTTGCCATCAAGAGATCGTTAAGCACCCAAACAAGGGCAGTCTCAGTATTGTGCATTTTCCTAAAGCCTGAATGGAGAGGGTCTTAGATGTCATGAATGAACAAACAGGCCTCCAGCTGTAAGGCCACCACCTTCTCAATAATCTTCCTGAAGAAGAGTAGGTTAGAGATGGGTCTGTAGTCCGCCAGGCAGTCCAGATCTAGTGATATTGTTTTCAGGAGGTGCCTCACCATGACCTCCTTAAGGGGATCAGGAAAGACTTCCATCACTAATGAACACTGACTATCCTAGTAAAGACCGGGCCGATGGACTCGACACATCCTACAAGAACATGTGTCGGACCTGGATCCAAATTACAGTAGGTGGGTCTCAGCTCATGAATGACCCTAATGACATCCTCTACTAACACCTAGTGAAAGTCAGACCAGATAGACAGCATGCCCATGACAAACACTGGCTTGCCACTGCTATCCCCAATGGAGGATGCCGACAGGATCCCAGATTTGATAGAGGAGATCTTATCAGCAAACAAACGAGCAAACTCATCACATTTAGACTGTGAAAAGGTTCTAGCCAGCTGAAGAAAGGCTGGATTACACAGCCTGTCATCAGTCCAGAAAAGCTGAGCTGAGTTGGTCAGTTAATTGCTGCAGCAATCTCCCTGGACAGGATCTCTTCCTTCTTATGGGAGACTGCTGTTTGATGCTCAGTATAGTGAGACATCAAAGCAAGCTTGTTCTCATCCGATCGGGAGCTCTACAAGCAATGCTCCAACCTTTGAACCCTCACCTTCAACCACCTGAGAGTCCCGTCAAACCATGGGGATCCCTAGTGTGAGGCATGGGGTCGAACATGGACTTGTGTGATGGAGTCAAGATCATCATTGATAGCCCTATTATACTGTAGGTCGACACAAATTCCCCTGGCTCCTCACAAGCTCTCATCACACCTGATAGATACAGCACTAATATAAGGCCCTCTGGGGTCATACCCATCAAAGGGCGGTATGGAACCATTTCCATTGGGGAAGGTCTATCGGTGGGCTTCAAACAAGAACTTCCTGGTATAGTGATCAGACCAAATGACTGGCTCCACTATGAGGTCAGTGACCTCTAATCCAAGTGAGAAGACAAGGTCCAAAAAGCGACCATGTGAGTGGATTGCAGAGGAAATTAGCTGTGTCATGCCCAGAGATTGCATTAATCCGAGGAAGTCTTGTCCAAATGATGAAAGTTCCTCATCGGTCCAAGCATTGAAGTTACCCAGAATTAACCATTTGGGTGACTCCAAGACTAGGCCGACCATGAAGTCCTTGACTTCCTGCAGGAATTCCTTCTCATGCTCCAGGGGAAATAAATGAGAATGATCCTGCAACTTGCACCTGCAACCCATTGAACTGCTACACTTTCAAAAGACCATGCTATTCCCACTGGGAAAGTTGTGAAGTTCAAGTCTGACTAAAAACAAATAGCCACACCCACCCCTACAATCCTTTCTTGGGCAGTGAATCAATAAGATGCCAGCAGGAACACTGATTCCAATACTGGGCTGGCATTTTCATCAAACCAGGTCTTGGTGATGCAAGCCAGGTAAACTGTAGAGACCAAATTAGCTATAATAGATGCCTTGTTTCTAATGGACCTGGTGTTGCATAACACTGCTCAAGAAGGATATGTAGAGGAGGCTGCTCCTTTGGGTACCTGACCACCAAATGTGGAGCCATTGGGTATGGGAACAAGACAGGGAGGATCCCTATAATGAATCCATTTTGCCCCAGGCCACCTCCTAGAGCTCACCACTCCTATCTGTCTACTTCTTCCATCATTTCCCAGGACCAGCCTCAAAGACCTCCCCATCCTCCTTCTTCGGGCAATGCCTAATGCCCTACAGGATCCATAGATGTCAAATGACAAGGAAGGGCAATTGAAGGGGTGAAGATCCTGAAGCCAGGATGGGGAATAATGCTTTCTAACTGGTGCCACTAGCCAATACATTCTAAGTCCACAGCTATTCCTGCACCTGTACCCCCCCTTCTGGGGGGTGTAATATCCACTGTGAACTCTCTATGTCTTTCTCTATTAGTAAACCAGAAAAAAAATCCTAATGCCTTGGGATGCACAATAGAAAGAGAAAGACTGCACCAGTTTATTTAAACAGTAAGAATGTACTGTATGTATGCTGTAACAAAACCCCAGGTAAAAACCT
The DNA here is from genome assembly GCA_016271365.2 of Neoceratodus forsteri. Taxonomy (NCBI): domain Eukaryota; kingdom Metazoa; phylum Chordata; order Ceratodontiformes; family Ceratodontidae; genus Neoceratodus; species Neoceratodus forsteri. Next base: position 234,530,211 of record CM028132.1, on the reverse strand, counting down.
TTTTGAATATTATTGAGTTATATTAACGTTCCTACTATGTAAGCAGAAAGGCATGTATTCTCCTGCCCAGCTCTGCCATGGAGGAACACTACAGATAAGGTTGGTCAAGACTGTAATTAGGAAGATCCATACCAGCCCCCTGTAGAGAGAGAGAGAGACAGTCTGCTAAGTAGGTGTGCCGCAGGTCCTGCCATAACAAGCTGTAACATGTAACCAACTTGAGCCATAGAACATGGCTGAATTGTTAAATCTGTAAATCTAGTGAATGACCAAATGAATTGAAAGGTGGTGATTGTCTGCCATAGGTCTGTCTGAATGTATATAAAAGACAAAAGAGGGTGATATCTCAAGTTTTTCCCTTCATAGGATGAAGCATATGCCTTAAGTATCTCATAGAAGGGATAAGGGAATGGGGGTGAGGAACTGAGATCTCAAACCCTAGGTGCCATATTCCTTTTTCTTATCTCCCATACCTTTGTGTCTAGTAGGAGGTGGGGTTAGAGCCCTGCCATTTTTAGCCTGACCATCTTATTCCATTATCCCCTACTCAATTTAAGTAGTAGAGTGCTCAGCAGTGTGGAATCTTGAGAGACAAAAACAAGCACTTATCGAGTAGTCCTTTCCCAAGAGTGAGAACGGTATGGGTGAGATAGCTTAGATTTAATCAGTAACTCAGTTTCTCATTGGAGAACTAATTATGCAACATTGTGACACAGTTTAGTCTATGTTCCTCTTCCATTACTATGTTTTCCTCGTAGCCAAAGTGAATAGACTAAATAGGGCCTCTGAGACAAGAGGACAATTAGGGGAAAAAAGAGGAAGGGGGGCAGGTACAGGCTTCTCTCAGCCGGCACTGAATGTGTTGACTGAATGGGACTTTAAAGTGTTCGCTAGTGCCTGAAGTGGAAGGGATGGTAGCAGAAAACAACTGAAGCCAGAGGCCAGGGAAGAGTTCAGCTGTGAAATGCAGTGGGGGGCACCAACACAACCTAGTCTATGGAAGCAGTTGTGACTTGGTTATCTTGCTTGTCCCATCCTCCACATCTGCCAAATGCAACCAACTTTACATGCATAACAACAGGTGTAACCCTTAAACATTAACTCTTAAAGCATGTAATACTTAACTACAAAACATTTGCTTATTTGAGGATGATGCTCCTACTGAGCAAGAATACATGTTGATTAGCTGGCAGTGATTAAGGCTGTTATGACTTTCTCTGGGCTGCTGCCATGTAGCCTTTGAAGGAATCAGATCGGTGTTACTGCCTCTAACTCTGCAAATTATTTCACTCCCAGAACTACATTGGTGAGCGAAGGTTGTAAAGGTTTCACTATTGCATTTTCTTCTACCGCAGTGGCCCAGGAAGTAGATCTATCTGGAATCTTGTCTGTTGGAGGAGTTATTGGATTGTCATAGCCCCCTCTTCTCATTGGTAGTGATGCGGATACCACCCTTGCGATTTTGGCTGGTGGCGATGATGCTAAAACTGAGTGTAGGTATTGGGATTGCAGGCTGCTGGAGAGGAGCCTGGGTTGTGAATTCATTTGTGGCTGGTACTCAGCTGTACTTCTTCTGTGTACAGAGTTAGTGTCCTGATGGAGAGGTAGGGTGGATATTGACCTTTACCCTTACTATCCCCCATTTTGTGTTCCTCCATAAGGTGTCCTGCTACTTCCTGGCATCTGTTGTTGTGACCAGCAGGGTTCCGTTCGCCAAGGGGACCATTCTTTGTGCTGCTCCCATAGACTTTTGGGAGCTGTAGTTCCCAACTGAAGATCAGGCAAATGGTGTTGAATCCAGCCAGAGACTTCACTAGCTAATCTGCCCTCAAAGAATTGTCCATTTCTGGTAACACATAGATTGGTGAGCCCCTTGAAACGATATTGTAGTCCAGCTTTCCTGAGCAAAGCTTTGAGGGGGTTATATGATCTATGATGCTGCATCACCTCATGTGAAAAGTCTTGGTAAATCGATATTCTTGACCCCTTCCAGATCACATCCCCATCTCCCTTTTCTCTTATCACTCTCTCACAGCTTATGAATTTTTCTTTGGTAGAATACCAAAGTTGATATCCTATGACGGGACAGGCCATGATCCCACAGCTGCAGGGGAGCCCCTAGATTAATGGGCTCTTTCAACTTCAGTGGGATCCTGCCAGCATGCTCCTACAAGTTTGGGTAGAATTTCCTTTAGAAATCTCTCCATGTTTGCCCCTTCCGCTTTTTATGGTACCCCAAAGATTCTGATATTGTTACGCCTGCTCCGGTTCTCCTCATTTTCTGCTCTCTCCTAGAGGTGATCCAGCTGGTGCTCATGTTCATTAAGGAGTCTTAATATATATTATTGGAACTCCGCCATGTCTAGCATTTGTTGCTCTGCTATATGCATGCTGCTCTGAGAGATTTTTCACTTCTTTGGCTGTGGAGGAATTGGTAGTTTTGTGTTCAGCCACATCAGTGACTAGAGAGTCTAGCAGTTTAGTAATGTATCCCAGGGAGGATTGATTGCTTTGTTCCCTGGTTTTCAAGTTCTTTGTTTGCTGTGGTGTATACATTGCCTGATGCCATAGAAATCAGGCCGAGAGCATTTCCAGGCTGACAGGAGCACTCAAGAAGTGTCAGCATGACAAAGTAATCACTGTATTGGCTGATCATAAAAGTTCCTGCAATGTTCTTAAAAGCAGACTGTGCAGTCTTGATACATGTGGTGATGACCTGCGGTGCTTCTGACTGATGTGTGAAAACTTATGTTTCCTATAGGGCTAGGACAGAGCAATGGAGTTAAGCAGCTATAAGTTCCAGCATCCCAGAATGGAGGCGGCTTTCATGAAGATGCCATGTTCACATTTTAAATAATTAGCCAGAAAGAACAGTAGATCTTTGAGAGAATCTACTCCACCAGGTCACACCTTTGGAACTGTAAGTGATCATCATTATGACCACCTAGAAAATGTTGCTAGCTGGGAACCACCCCAATGAAGGATTTCTTTGTCTCTTATATAATGTGTTGTCATTCTTCCACTTTTATGTCACTCCTCCACTTTCACCTCATTCCAGATGAGTACTTTCTGGTGTTCAGTGGACCTGCCTGTGATCACACCAGCCCACTCAACCACTCCTTGGTGTCCAATTTGCTCCACACCCACCCTCACTCCATCTCAAACAAGCATTCCCTGATGTTCAGGTGGTCTCTCCAACTCTCACCCCCTGCCAATCAAGTCCTCCCTACTGTCTAGTATATCCTTGCACACTCACACTGTCCTACTCAGGTAAGTCATGATGGCCAGTGCCCCCCCACTCTTATCCTAGCCCAATCTACCACTCCTTTTTGTCCAGTGTTCCCTGTGCTCTCACCTCATCCATGTCAGGTGCTTCCTGGTGTCCAGTGTCTTTCTTCTGACATTACTAAATTTCAGTCTAGCACTCCCTGGTATCAAGTTATCATACACCCACAAAAACCTGATTCACTGTCAAGCACACCTTGGTGTGCAGTAGTCCCTCTTCAAGTACATCCTATCCCAGTTAAGTGATTTCTAGTGTCCAGTGTGTTCCCCTGTCCTCACTTTATTCAAGTCAAGTGCTCCCTAGGACACAGTTGTCCCCACTCCCTACCTCACCCTCAAGCAGTTCTTGTTAAGCACTCCCTGGTACCCACTGGTCCCCCTCCCCACACCTACCTAACCACATCCTAGACAAGAACTCTCTGATGTTTAGTAGTTCTTCCCCACCATCACCCAATCCCAGTCAAGCACTCTCTGGTGTTCAGTGGCCCCCTGTCATCACCTCATCCCATACAAGCAATCTCTTTTATATATATTTGATCTTTATTGACTTTTCCAGTTTTATCACTTTCAAGTTCCATCATATCACATTGCAACTTGAAGGCCCAGATAAACAGAATAAACAACAAATTGCAGAGTGGTATTTATATACAGAAGTATGCAGAACAGTACCTATAAGTAAAGAATTGGTCTAGAAGACATCCATAAAAAACATCACCCATAAAGATCTATCTAGTATGGTCCTATATGTCAAAAAAGTCTAATCTGAAGTATCCTTGACAAGGCAAGGCAAGGCATCTCCATTAAACTACTAATGTAGTCTCTACTTAGTAACTGCAACTCCTAGGGGACATCCCTCAGAGGCCTACAACCCTGCACCTCCACCAGAGTCCTACTCCAGCACCAAAAATACTAACACAGAACATAAAATGAAAACAAGAACAAAAAAAAGTTTTTCCTTTTTTTTCTCCATTTTATTTTTTACTCCCTCCTTTCCTTTATCCCCCTATTGGGGGCTGGTTGAATGGTTGACTTCTGTGTAGTGAAAAAATGTTTCTGGAGACCAGCCACTCAGTTCATCATAAGAAATGTAGTTTTATTTTGATATTTTCTTAGAACACCATGATCCCCTAGGTACACCCAACATTTCACCCAACACTGGGCTTCCTCAGGGGCTTAGGATCTTGTGTTCCTAAATAGATTCTTTCATTCCCTAGTGCACTTACCCGGTCAACAAAAACTAAATAAATAAATAAATTATTGGCTTTAGAACAACTAGGATTCAGTTTCCTGTTTGTTTCTAGATTCAGATTATAACTTTTTATCTGAAACAAGTTACAACCACTTGGAGTCTGTGCTTAGTTTCATTTCAGACCACCCAGGGATACCATTCCAAACTTCCCTTCACTCAGATTTCTAGCATTACAATGCTCATTTCTTACCTAAGCTATATAGCATGTGGTGCAGTTTCAGTTCAGGTGTGTCTTGTGCACAAGCCAATAATGAAAGAATCTATTTAGGAACACGAGATCCTAAGCCCCTGAGGAAGCCAGGTGTTGGGTGAAATGTTGGGCGTACCTAGGGGATCATGGTGTTCTAAGAAAATATCAAAATAAAACTACATTTCTTATGATGAACTGAATGGCTGGTCTCCAGAAACTTTTTTTTCACTACAAATTTTCCAAGGGGACATGCAGCAACACAAGAGGTGGAGATAAGGCAAAGCCTTGACCAAAGATCTGGGCAGATGCTAAGTAAAGTTCCCTCTCAAAATCCCTAATCATGGGGCAAGACCAAAAGATATGAACATGGTCAGCAAGGGGTCTCCACCAATTAAATCAACACCCCCCCCCGCATGCAATCCTACTATCTGCATGATCTGCGCTAGCATCTTAAAGTATCAAGAGTGGCTTTTCCAAGCAAATTCTTTCAAGTATGCCATGCTTGCTACCTTATAAGTAAGCAACGCATACTTCTCCCAAATTTCAAAACTATTAACCATAGCCAGTTTCTGTTCCCACCAAGCTTAAATAGTCATAGTTGATTCTTTTGACAAAGAACAAATGCCAATGTATAGTTGGCCTATAACATGACTTAGTTCCATACCTTTCAAGGCCAAGAGAAGAAATGCATACAATGGAGAGGAACTTTCCGGCAGTGTATTCATAATGATTGGTAATGTTCAAATAAATTAACACAATTGTAAATACCTATAATGATTCCTGTTTTCCTAGTCCAAATTTCCCTAGCAAACTAGGAAAGAGTATGAGCTCCTGGTCATCAAATAGCTGATAGTAAAACACCAAACCCAGCCTCGCCCACTGCCTAAGGAAAATGTCTCATCTTGTTAAAGGGTTAGTGGTATCCCAAGCCACAGTCATAAGATGAATTCTCATCAAGAAAGACATACAGCATGCATATTTATGCTATGCCTTCAAAACTACCCTAGTAGGATAAAAATAACGAGTGAATAGCATATATGCAGTGAGTGACACATAAAGTACCGGTTCAAAATGACAAAATTCATTCACCGCAAATTCTGTCTTTCCAATAAGAATAACAATGTGCATTAGACCAATAACAAAAAATACACAGTGCACAAGTATCCACATTCCACTGTAAACATGGGAAACCAATTCCCCCTTTTGCCTTCGAAAGATATAAAATAGATGCCTGAATCCTGAGTCGCTTACCTTTCCAATGAAATTGGAGAACCATACATTGCCAGTCATTTATAGGTGCATCTGAGGGTGGAACAGGTAAGGTCTGTATGACAAAAAGCATCCTAGGTAACACATTTATTCAAATTACTTCAAGATGGCAGAAGAAAGGTAAGGGAAGAATTGACCATCTAGCTAGATCTTCTGCGATAACATGTGTCTGGGGCTCATAATTTAGTAGGTCAATATATTCCTGGCACTTCGTTATCCAAATACCCAAGTATTTAAGGCTGTTCCTGTTCCAATGAACTGGAAGGAGCTTTTGAATTTCCGGGGTGGTGGAGTAATGAAAAGCAAGTAGATACGTTTTTGTCTATTCAACTGGAAGCCCACCAACTGCTCAAATTCCTCTACTATTGTAAGCACTTCTTTAATCGACCCAGTGGGACTGATCAGCATCAACAAAATATCATCTGCAAATAAGGCAATGTGATAATCCAGACCCACCAAAGAAATATATTCTACTTTAGAAGAAAGACGGATTAAAGCTGCTAGGGGGTCCTACATATAAAGCAAACAGAAAAGGGGATAATGGGTAACCCTGCCTAGTACCTCTCTCCACTGAGAATGGAGAGGAAGGTGAGACATTGGCCTTCGCATATGCAGTAGATGCTTTGTACACTGATTGCAGCATAGTGATGAACACCTGTGAAAATCCAAAACTACTTAACGCAGACTGCAAAAATGGCCAGGAAATGCAATCAAAGCTCTTCTCTGTATCCAAATTGGCCAGGACTAGGGAGACAGCCTGCTGACAGGCATATTCTTGAAGTAGAAAAGTATGACATACATTATCGTGCACTTGCCTTTTGTGGACAAATCTGGCCTGGTCCCAGTCCAGCAGGGAAGGGAAAAGGCTCTCCAGTCTAGATGCAATGATGAACATAATGAACTTGTACTCCACATAAAGCAGAGAAATCAGTTGGTAAGACTCTGGCTTAGTAATATCCTTTTCGGCTTCCGGGAAAGCAGTTATGATTCTGTAATGCCATGTCAGTGGTGGATTTGATCCCTCTTGAACTGCATGAAACACACAAAGAAGGATTGGAACTAGTCTCTCCCTACAAACCTCAATTTTATAGAAGTCTGAGTGGAATCCATCACTCCCCAGGCTTTTACCCGGCTTTGCTGCTTTAATTGATAGATATAATTCCTCAACAGTATTTGGCATCATCAACGACTCCAATTGCTCCCATGCTACTTCAGGCAGGGCTGTCCTAGAAAAAAAAGAAGACACTTGTGTGACCGGTGACTCTCCCTGATTGAGAGAGTATGGATTAGAATAAAAGGAATGGAAGACAGAGAGAATTTTGTCAGTTCGGTATAACGCTCTACCCATTTCAGGATGAACCAGCTTGACTACTGTGGCCACTGACCTAAAGGACCTGAGCCGTCTTGCTAAATATCTAGCTCCTTTTGAGACTCCCACATAAAACTTCTGTTTCAAATACTGCAAGGCATGCTCAGTTTTTAAGACAATATAATGTTGTAACTTGGCCCGAGCTGCCAAAAGGTCCACCTTCATTGATTTATTATCCTTCATCAAATCCTTCTGTAAAAGTCAAGGCTGTTTATAGAGCTTGTCCATCCACTTTTCCCTCTCCCTCTTTTTAGCTGTTGTGTAAGCTAATAATTTTACTGTATATCTGATTTCAAAGCATTCCACAAAATACTAGAGGAAACTTAAGGGTTATCATTATTTACCAGAAACAAATTTATTTGAGTGCCCAACTCCTCAATTAATGCTGTATCCTTGAGGTGTCCTAGATGGAACCACCAAAAGGAAAGAACAGAACATCTAATTGCAAGGACACTATAGCATGGTCCAATAAATTCTTTCAAAAAAAGAGGTGTGCAATAACAAGGGGGCACAATTTGAAGATAGAAGGGGGGCAGCTCAGAGGTAATTTAAGGAAGTATTTTTTCACAGAGAGGGTGGTGGATGCATGGAATGGCCTTCCGGAGGAGGTTGTGGAGTCAAAAACAGTGGTGGAATTCAAGCATGCATGGGACAGTCATAAGGCAATTTTAGGGGTTGGGGGTAGGAAGAAGTAGGCTGCTGGTTAACTAGGATCTGCAGCTTATCCAATAGGTAGGGAAATGGGCAGACTGGGTGGGCCAAGCGGTCCTTATCTGCCGTCAAAATCTATGTTTCTATGTTTCTATGTAACACAGTGTGAGTGATCCACCTCCTCAACCAAACCTAAATGTTCTGCCATAGTTATAAAGTAATCCAACCGGGCAAAACTTCCATGATGGTTGGAATAATGTGTATATCCCCTAGTATGAGCATGTGTGGCCCAACAAGTATCTATCATGCCAGGATGCTGCAGAGTACACTTAACATATTTATACACACTTGAATACTGATGCACTGATAACCGGAAAGTATCAAGATCAGGGTTCAGGACCAAATTCAGGTCCCCCCCACATTAGTTGACTGCCCAAGGAGGTCAATAGTATACAGAAAAATTTACTGAAAGTATGTTTATCCGTACCCGGTGGGAAGTAGGAATTCAATATTGTTACCTCCTTCCATATAATTTCACCACTAATATAATGTAACATCCTTCCCCATCAACAACACTATTTTGGATTTCCAAAGGAAGCCCCTTTCTACACAGTGTCAAAACTCCTTGTCGATGCCCCAAGGAGTGTGAAGCAAAATAGACTAAGTCAAACCCAAGTTTATAAAACTTCATATGTTCCTCACAGGACAGATGGGTTTCCTGCATCCGAATTATATCTGCTCGTTGCCTGCAAAAATACTGTAACAGCTGAAAATGTTTAACTGGGCTATGTATCCCATTTACATTATCAGAAATTAACTTAAGCAATGAGGACATTATCCTATTATATAATCGATAACCATACAAGCAATCTCTGATGTCCAGTGCTTCACCCCTGCAATACCTCCATCCCAGACAAGCACTTTCTGGTGTCCAGTGGCTTTCAAATCAAAAAATAAGGCTTCCCACACACCAGTATAGATCCAAACTAGGAAGCAGTTGTAAAGCACTATAAGTGCTTCTTTTAATGTAAGAATGTGTAGTAAAAAACAGGCTGCATCACAGATACTCATTTGTTTTGCTTTGGATTCTGGAGTGCATCAGAGCTCCACTTGGTCCTTTGAGCTAGCTTTTTTGTGGTCTAGTGGCTTTCCTCTGCCATCACCCCATCAGGGTCAGACAGCTGCTGGTGTCCAGTGCCCTCCCAGCCTTACCCTAGCCACTGTCATGCACTTCGTTGTGGCCAGTAGCATCCTTCCACCCTCATCCTGTTCCAGTCAGGCACATCCTGGTGCCCAGTGTTCCCTGTGCCCTAACCTCATTTCAGTCATGCCTTCACTAGTGTCCAGTTGTCCCCACTCACTGCCTCCCCCTCATCCCTTTTTAGTCAAGTTCATGCTAGTATGCAATGATCCCTCTTCCTGCCCCGCTATCATCTCATCACAGTCAGTCAATCCCTGGTGTCCTGTTGTCCCTGCCCACATTCACACCATCCCAGCCAAGCACTTCATGGTGTTCAGTGTTCCCCCTGCTCACAAACTATCCCAATCAAGCACTCTCTGAAGTTCTGTGTTCCCTGCACTGCAATTACCCTCTGCCAGTCAGGCATCCTATCATGTCCAGAGGTGTTTTCCTCTCCCCAAAACAGTGAAGTACTCTCTGGGGTCCAATAGTCCCCTCTCCCTGCCCCACCCTCACCCCATCTCAGTCAAGAACCCCCTGGCATCCAGTGTTCCCCCTGCCCCTATCTGTCCCAGTCAATCACTCACTGGTGTCCAGTAATCCCCTCCTACTTCACCGTGTCCCATTCAAACTCTTCCTGATGTGCAGTGTTTCTATATTCTCTTCCAGCCCAAGTTAAGTGCTTTGTGGTGTCAAATGGTCTCCCCAACCCAATCCAAGTACTTTCTGGTTTTCAGTGGTTCAACATCCCCCTCCCATCCCAGTGAAGCACTCTGTTTATTTATTTATTTTCGAGATTCACCAGGAAGGCATACTGAGCAACAATGCTCGATTCCAGATGCGACCTGGGGGCCAAGGCCCGGTACATAGCATATAATTTGTACAATACAATACAATACAGTAAATGGATACAGACAAGTTTACTCCTGGCAACCATAGTCAGGAGTTTACAGATAGGGACCGGTATACAGTATCACATGAGACTGTACAACACATTTTGGTAGCAAGTGGTTAGCTTAGCAGGAGCAGTTGGAGGAGAAATGAGCCTTGAGTAATCAAATACGATGATGAGGATTTTGCACATGTCTTATGGGGGTGGGTAGGGCATTCCATAGCTGTGGGATTCTGTATTTGAAAGCTGCCTGTCCTTTGGTAGTGTGCATGAGTGGGAGGTGGAGTAGTCTAGGGTCTGTGCCTCTTAGGGAGTTCGCAGGAGGAGGTTGTTGGGATAGGGTGGATTCCAGGTAGGGAGGGAGGGAGAGGGACCTGTATTTGGCAGTGAACCTAGCGCAGTTTATTAATCTGTGATCTTGGAGAGATGGCAGGGTGAGGGAGCTGTATAATGTGCAGTGGTGAGTGGATTGTGGGCAGTTTAGGATGAAGCGACAAAAGGAGTGGAATAGGGTATCTAGACTTGCCAGGGTGGATGCCGGTGCGATAGTGTATACTATGTCACCATAGTCTAGAACAGGAAGTATCATTTTTTGGACAATGGCTAGTCTCGTTTGCGTGGGGAGGCAGTTCTTGTTTCTATAAAGTGCACCCAGTTTTGGGAGCAGCCTCTTGTGCAGAGAGTCAATGTGAGGTGCAAAGTCTAGGTACTGATTGAGCCAGATGCCTAGATATCTATATCTAGTGCATTGCTCCAAGGGAGACCCTTCCAGGGTTTTGAACAGGGACAGGGGGTTTGTCAGGAGAGTCTTTGTTGGGAGCCAAAAGTGAGCAACACAGTTTTTTTCTCTGTGGAGTCCAATGGCCCCTTCTGTCCTCATTTCATCTCAGTCAAGCACTCCCTGTTGTCCAGCGGTCCCTTTTTACCCTGTTTCAGTCAAAACCTACCTTGGGCTTGATTTTCAAAGGGCCAAGAATGACACAAGGTGCTTGCATCAGAAAAGAATGATGCAAGGAGCAAGCTGCATCAAAACTTGTGTCAATTCTGATTTTCTAATGCTATTTGTGTCAAAAGCAGAACTGCCTGTATGAAAGTGGCTTCATCAGGCTTGCACGAAAAATTAATGTGCCATGACACAATGGGACTTACATCAAAAAATGATATGCTATCCTGTTTTTTGGGGTGTTCTAATGTGGAAGCTGTTGACACTGGGTCAAAGATGCTTGCTGCTGATAGTTCAGCCAGAGCTAGTCTAACCTGACACTACAGCAATACAGAGGCCCATACCAGGTGGTCAGACCTGACTGTGGTAGTATGTATGACATTTTGCTGCAAGAAGTCCTACAATATAGACATCATAATGCTGTTGGTAACATGTAAAATAATGCATCCAGAGGCCATTTCAGCTGAGATAATTTTTGACCCAACTTGCATAATGTTTGCTCCATCTCATGTATGCATTGTATTTCTGACTCAACTTGCTTCACTTTTTGGCTCATCGTGCATCATTTTTGCTCCATCTCACATATGCATCGTATTTTTGACTCAACTTTAAACCGTTTTTGACTCAGCTTGCATAATGTTTGCTCCGTCTCATGTATGCATCATATTTTACACTCAACGTGCACCATGTTTTTCTCCATCTCACTCCATGCATTGCATTTTTGATGCAACTTGCATCATTCTTAGCTTGCATCATTCTCACCCCATGCATCATATTTTGACACAACGGTCCTCATGCATCATTTTAGCTGACTTTGCCACAGCAAATGCTTTATTAGCAAAATACAGCACACAGTATTAGGCACCCCTGGATTTGAAGCAAGGTGGTTGTTTGATGCACCTTGTGTAGGTCTAAGGGCCCTTTGAAAATCTGGCCCCTTGAGTCTAGTGCTCTACCTTCCTCACTCTGTCCCAATCATTCAATAGCTACCATGCAACCCAAAGCCTTACATACCTATTTGTTAATTCCCCTGCCCCAATCCACAATTTGATGGACAACAAATGTTCTTATGGTTGTTAGGAAGGAGGGAAAATGTTAGCCTTAAGGGGCATTTGTCAGACTGGGGAGAGGTCACTAGTGTGTTCTCGCAGAGTTTGGTCTTTGGACCAACCCTTTTCACCACCTATGTATCATCAATGCAGTGTAATAATGGCAGCTGGATGTGTAAATTGTTCAAATGATATTAAGATAAGGGCTGTAGTTGACACTTTTGAGGCAATAAATAACTTTAAGGAGGAATTACACCAAATAGAGGAGTGGGCCCTCAATGACAAATTACAGTTTAATATTAAGAAATGTACAGTGAGGCACCTTCACAATAAAAATTGAAAAGCAAAGTATCAGCTATATAATAATGTATTTAAGGAATCGTCCATGGAGAAAGACTTGGAAGTATATATAACTAACAATCTCAAATGTGATAAATAGTCCACTGAAGAGGCTAATAAAATGTCATGGAATACGTGCATATATAGGGAGAAGCATTAACAGAAGGGACAGAGCAGTCATTATGCCCCTGTATGAGTCTTTGCTGTGGCCCCATACAATGTATTGTAGCCAGGTCTGGGCACCACAACAAAAAAGGGGCATCAAAACATTAAGGGTGTACAAAGTCATGCTACCAGAATGGTTTCAGGTATGAAGGGAAAGAGATGCAAGGAAATAAGTTCAGAGATAGGTACTTAAACATTGGAACAGAGAAAGTTAAGGGCTGACATGTGTCTAGTGCACTCATTCAGAGCTCAGTAAGCAGCTTGCCATGGTGGTGGGCAGTGCCAATCACCATCTGGATTTGGGGATGGGGGGAATGAGGTGGTGGGACACTGCTACCAGGGTGTGGGTGGGAGGCCCCTATACCACCAACAATTACATAATATGGCATAACGGGGAATCAGGGCTTTGGCGGTCCACTAGATCACCAGGGGATTCATTTTCACTATGACATCATGGGGACACTGGGGATTGGGGAGGGGGTCCATTAGGCCACCAGGGACTTATGATAATTATTTAACGCATGGGGACCTCAGGGAGGGGAGACTGCTGGCACATTGCTGCTATTACTCATCTCTCCCTGTGGAGACATTTCTAAGTACCCTTAGACCAGCCCTGGTTGGTCTAATGGTACATAGAAATGTGCCCTGTGGGGGAGTTTTTTGAATCCTGATTCAGGGGATTTGGCAGCCTACATCTGCTTCAAACCCCTGGCACTGTGCTGCAGCCTGGTGGGTGGCACAAAGGTGGTGCAAGCACAGTTTGGTGCAGACTGCCTACGGTAGACTCAGGCTGCCTTTGTGAATCACTCACTGGGCATCATTTAGGGCAAGGGACACTCTGTGCCAATTAATGGGACATAAGTTCCTTGTGCCACCCCATGAGCTTTGAGAGTTGGGCTCATCATTTTTTCACTATGATAGAACAGGATGTAGAAAACAACATAATGGTGACTTTTACAGAACCAGTAGAAGAGTGGCATGGTTACACAAAGAATTGAAACCATGTGGAATAGCTTACTTGAATCAGTCATGGGCAGTACAATGACGGTTACCTTCAAATCAAACTTGGATAAATATTTTAAAGAAAATGATATCATGAAATGCAACCATTGAGAAATGGCTTGTATTTTCCTGTGATTCCTATGATAAGCTTATGTAAGCAACCTTCCAATCAGCAGCATGCTCATGAAAAATCGATAGCCTGAGCATGCCTGAAAAGGAGGGGGCCAAAATTATACAACATTCATGAGGCTCAGCAAACTGATCAGTTACTTTGACAGACATCATCCATGATGTGGATCCTTGCCCCCCCCCCCGGCAGTTCAATCTATAAGTGGGAGTGGTGGAATCATGCCACAGGTTGAGAGGGGAGCTGACTGAGCCATCCAAGACAGCTAATGTCCCTCAAAATGTGGCTTGGTGGCAAGAGGTACAACAAAGAGTTTAGTAGAGCTTTGGGGTGTGCATGTGTCTAGGTGTGGGGCTGCGAGTCTGCATGTGTGTAGGGGAGCATAGAAAATTTGCCAAAGTCCATGACAGCTCATGTATCACAGAGAGGGGAAGCTTGCATGTGGGCCTGTGTGTTGTGGTTTATTTTTTTGTTGGACTCACATGCCTTCAGTGAGCAGACACACATCCAAACCTAGAGTATTATTATTAGATAGACATGTTATATACTGGTAGTACATTTTCTGTATTCAGGCAAAGACTGCAATCATTACAGGCCAATGAGTTTTTCTTTTTCTTTAGTTTGTTTAGCCAGCATAGCCCAGCTGTGATGCATCACATTTTCAGTAGGTTCCTACCTTTTTACAATTGCCACAGCTGTGTTGGCTGAAGGTTCCTTAGGTTCATTTAAGTCTTAAAGAAGAACCATGGGCAAAAACAGAATGAATGATAGCTTACTCACCTGGCAAAGGAGATTGTGTTAGTGTATATCAGTGGCAATCCAAGTCCTTACAAGCAGGTCATGTTCACCTGATTGCCTGCAAAATCCACGTGACCTTGTCTTGAATTTCAAGATTCCACCTGAGCGCCCATAGATTCTTATCCCATCAGTTCTGATATTTCCCAAGCTGTGTGTTTATGACTATTCATACTATTGATGTGGCTTCTGACACCATGAATTGCCAAAGTAAACTACTTTATTGCAGCATCCCACTGAATTACTTAATAACACTGAGAATCCAGTACATACAGTATGCTGATAACAACATCATAGTCCTCTTTTTTGGGGGCACCAAATGGCCTGCTCTATGTGGGTGGTCAGTGGAGTGCCACTGATATACATTAACTCAATCACCTTTACCAGGTGAGCAATATACCATTATTTTGTTTGTTTTGTTTTGTTTATTTAAAATCTATTAAATCCATGGGCCAAAGACTCATGTTCGTGGGTGACCAGAACAACTTACAAATATAAATCCACATGACAAACAGATATGTTGAGAGTACAAACAATCAATATACCAATACAGTCACATAAACTAATTGTTAAAACATTTACATTGACTCCTAGAAAATAAAAATTTTCTCATAGCATATCTAAAGCTATATAAAATACATTAAAACAATCAAAAATAGTCGAGATAGTGTTGAAGAATGATGGTAAATTATAAAACATAGTTCTTTGATCAGTCTGTTTTCATTCTAGGAATACCAAAATATTGGTGTACAGAAGAATGAGTTGAGACAAAACTAATGTGTTTTTTAAAAACAGAGTGGAAAAAAATTGGAATCTTATTTGAAATCCCCTTTTTGCAAGAATTCCTAGTTGAAGCTGATACCTGAGGTCAAGGGAAAGTCATCCAGCATGTTTTGGTAAGTCACAATGATGGGTCCTGTGTGGTAGCTAAGAAGCAAAATGAGCAAGCTGGTTCAAAATAATTTTTACCTTGGACAATACCCCCTCCCCAGCAGAGTGATAAAATAACAGGCTGTAATCAATTACTGGTATAAGAAAACTTTGTGAGAGAAGCAGTCTAGTAGATGGTATTAATAAAGGATTTAGACTGTAGAGTGCACCTAACTTTTGATGTACTACTCTAACCATGTGTAATATGTGTTGTTCATAAGCCATACTGTCACCCACAATCAGTCCAAGATATTTAAAGATCTTAACCTGTTCTATCACCACCCCCTTAAGGGTAAAGAGCAAGAGAACAGGTTTAGCCAGCAATTTTTTCTCTATGGTCATAAAAGACCATGGATTTAGTCTTTTTTTTTCATTTAAGAACAGTTTCTTTGTAAGAAACCAGTTTTGAAATTTTGTAAAATCAGAAACCATATTTTCTTGTACAGCATTAAAACAAGTTTCTCTTGAGAGGATCACTGTGTCATCTGCATAAAGGGACATTTCTGAATTACAGCATATAGCCCTTGGGTGTAAAGTTAGATTTTTCCCAAAAGTTCATTAATTAGATCTAAGATAGCCATGATGCTTTTACCTTTGAATTGCTTTTGTTTTTCAGTAAAAAAATGTCCACTTTAAATTCTTAGCCATGGATTTACACTTATTACAACTGTATATGCTACTAAGGTTACTGCATCTTGTGCTTTCCTAAAGGCTTTCCACTTTTTATCCCTATCTCTGATGTGTTCTAATAATTCCTGGGCAACCCACTGCTGCTTATTTCCCCCAATTCATAATTTTTTAAGGGAACAAATTTGTTACAGACAGTATTTAAGTGTTTAAAGAAGGCCTTTAATGCCTCATTCACATCTATTACTCAATCTGGAAACGACCAGTCCACAGAGGACACAGCAGCCCTGATTTTTTTCTGTATTGAATTTCTTTATGCTATGTGAATAAATATAAACTGGGGGTACTGATTTCTTTTTTGCACTCCAGTAGCAATGTACTGGGATGTGCTCTCTAACACAGTCTACAAGTACACCGGGTTGTAAAATTTTTTAAATGTCTGAAACCAAAAACCAATCCAGCACTGATGAATACCCTGTTTTGTAATGGACTCTAGTTGGTGCCTCAATATTTTGTGTAAGTCTGAGGCTAGTTAAAGTTTCCCTAAACTTCTGTGCATCTTTCCACAACCAGCTCATGTTCAGTTCTCCCAGGACAATCAGCTTCCTATTACTTGGGACAGATCCCCTGTGAGCCTGAACCAAATTTAAACCATCTTTCTAAAATCCTGGGGGGCATAGATCACTACTAGGGATACAGTTTTTCCTTTGATCCAGGGACAAAGATAGAGAGAGGAATTCACAAGATGATATATCATCAACCATTTTGTCTTGTGACACAATCAAGTGATTCCTGACATAAAACATACAGCCTCCCCCTTTACATCCAACTCTGTCACATCTAAAAATATTAAATCCCTCCAGCCGAATCATGCCATTCGGTACTTTACCAGTCAGCCACGTCTCTGATAGTGCAATTATATCAAACTGTTGATGTGATGACCAGGCAGTAAAGTTATCCCATTTTGCTAGCAAACTCTGCACATTTAAATGTGTGATGTTAATTGAATGTCTGGGAAGAGAATCTGTTAAAGAAACCTTTGTAATGGGGCCAAGGTTAGGATAAACTGAACCAGAAATTAATAATAATAACAAAATCAAGTTTCTCTGAATAATAAAAGAACATAGATATAACTTGTATGTGTATAATCTGGAATTCTTGATAGGTTCTTTTATAACTGAAAAAATATTAGAGAGAGCTTACCAGTGTAAACGTTTCCTAAAATATATGTTAGCATGAGTAACTTTAAACACATAATTTATTAGTTTATAAGAGGTAAAGAATAAAGAAAGCTGTACCTCATGAATAAACTATGTAAATGCACCCAGAACAAAAATAAAATGAATGGTAATATTAGGTTCCATTTCAGAATTACCATATGAAATTACAGAATGTGTCATTATCCTAACAAATAAACACAAAACAATCCCAAAATAAAACATGTTCAAAGAAGTCATAGGGGCTGAGCCCAGACCTCTGTAAAGGAATAGCACACTTTAAACAAAAGTTAAACCACTTGACTTTGTTCCTATCAGACAAGCTTCTCAGACCACTGAACTGCCACTTCAGTAGGGCTGTGAAAAAAAGTCAGACAAGTTCAAGTGGTAATACATAACACTGAGTCAAAGTGGAGTCTGCCACACATCCATTAGGTTCATGTAAAATTAGTTTGAATTGAACTCCACCTCTGCCACAGGTAGTGTCCAACCCAAAGCAACCTTAGCAATCCATGAGTACACTGTCCAAATCAAGGGAGCCACAGAGGTGCCCACCATGAAAAACAGAATTAAATCTCTCCTCTCTTACTCAACTAATAATATTAAATAGAATGTAAATACTCTAAACAAGCAAACTATAATACTGAAACTAAACTTTCTAAAAAAAATACCTATAAATTAATGTCCCAGAAGTCCATGAAAGTAAGTTAAAACTACAGATTATTTACCGAGTGATGTTTGCACCACTCACACTCGCACCCAGTGCTGACGCTGAAGTGCAGCACAGGCTTTTATGACAAAATTGCCCCACCCCCTCTCAGGTGTTCTTAGCCACTGGCTCACTGCCGAGCCCCCTCACTTGCTGAGAGTGAAGTCTGTGATGTATTTTGCACTATTACAGTACCGGTAGCAGCAATGATGTCCAGTCGGCACCCTGGGGCTCCTTTGTCTTCTCTCCCCACAAGACAGGCACACTCAAGCAGCAGGATGGAAATGCAGAAGTGTTCCAAGGGGTGTGTAGCACAGGCTTTTATGGCAAAACTGCCCTGCCTCATCTCAGGTGCTCTCAACCACTGGCTCATTGCTGAAATCCCTCACCTGCTGAAAGTAAACTCCATGATGTCTTTTGCACTATTACAGTGCCAGAAGCAGTAATGACGTCTAGTCTTCACCCTGGGGCTGCTTCAGCTTCTCTCCCCATAGGGCAGGCCTACTCCAGTAGCAGGATGGAAATACAGAAAAGTGTTGTGTGCTGTGTGTCCTCCCCCTCCCAATAGCTTCTCTGACATTGATCAGGTGCTGTAATTTTTCTCAAATACATTTAATGGTATTTGTGATATCTTTGCCCCTCTGAGGAAAAGAAAGATCAGGGCTGCCATAAATGGTTGGATCATCCATGACCTTCTGAACCAGATGAGGGAGCAGGACAATCTATGGAGTTTGTCCAGAAACTCTGGTAACTCTGTAGACCTTCAAAAGTACTGGGCAGCTAGGAACAAGTGCACCAAACTCACAATTTAGATAAAAGTGAAATTTTATAAAAAGCAACTTGAGAATATCTGGAGCAATGGGAAATGCTCCTGAGATAATATTAAGGACCTGCTTAGCAAGGAGGACCAAAGGCACCCAACTATGCTTAGTGTCAATGGCTCTCCTACCCTTGATACTCTCTCAATTGCTGAATCCTTTAACTTAGCATTTTCTGACCTCAGCTCTGTACTCCCTCCTGACTATTTTAACTCTCCAGGACCTCCCCAGCTAAGACCTCATATCAACTCTTCCCACCCAAACTTCTATTTTAAGCATATCATGACCAAGAAAGCCAGAATCTATATGAATAACGTGCCCAGAAAAAACTAGACTTGGTAGTGACACCATCGATATGAAGTTAGTGGCAGTTGCACTGGACAAGCTTGTGGTTCCTATCACTAAACTCTTTAATAAATCACTCACTCTTGCAAAGTTCCCAGCTGTTTGGAAGTTGGCACTTGTCACTCCTGTGCTAAAAAGTGGGGAGTGATCCATCACATCTAACTACAGGCCAATCTCAATCCTCTCCCCCCTCTTTAAGATGCTTAAGAGGATTGGTGCTGACCAGCTATCTGAGTACCTCTTGAAGGATGGTCTCCAGTGCCCACAGCAGCATGGCTTCCATAAGTGCTAAAGCACTGCGACAGCCCTAGTCGAATTTGTGGACTTTGTCCACAAGGCCTTGGATGGTGGTAATTTAGTGGGATCTATTTTGATAGATCTCACTAAAGCCTTTGGCACTGTCAACCACCCCATCTTGCTGAATCAGCTTCTTGATATGGGTCTTGCCCCCGAAGCTGTCCTCTGGTTAAAAGACTATCTAGCCAGCAGAGTAAAAAGTGTAAAAACTGGGACAGCAATTTCTTCCTCTAGGGAAATTAAGCTTGGGGTCCCACAAGGATCCAAACTGGGCCCTCTCTTTTTCAGTCTGTTTATTAACCATCTCCTTGAAGCTTGAAATAGCAAAGTCGTCCTTTATGCCGATGATTTGGTTATCCTTAGAAGAAGCGCCCAGTTGCATCTTCTGCAGGATGAGCTACAATGCTCCGTCCATTGCCTGGAGGACTGATTCAGCTCCCAGAAACTGTTACTTAATTATAAAAAGGCAAAAGCGATTCTGTTATCTAGTCATCAGCTAAAGAAATCCATCCCAGCATTGACTATCACCAATAAAATTGGTGACACGCTAGAGCAAATTCAGTCATTCAATTACCTCGGGGTCCTCATTGATGACACCCTCTCCTTTGTGCAGCATATTGACCTGGTCATAAAGGCACTTCACACTAAGCTGGGAGTCTTCTATAGGCACAGGCATTATCTCACACCTGCTGCCCAAAAACTCTGTTTCCTCCTCCATCCTGTCAGTTATAGACTACAACATTTTAGAGTATGGAGCGGTCTTGGACATGGCACTCAAACATGCAGTCACAGCCCTCAATAAGGCCTGTAGACTGATTCTTGGAGCTGACTGACTCACCCTTTCCTGCTCCCTTTACTAGCAAACTAACTGACTTACACTCGCCAATAGGTTTAATTTCCAGACATGCCTGTTAGGCAAGAAATCACAAATCGGCAAAGCTCCTCCATGTCTCAGAAAATTGCTCCATACCTGTTCTTCAGGATACTACACCAGGAGCCAGACTGGGAGATCATTTGCTGTCCCATTTAAGAAAACGTCTCTTAGACAGGGGTCCTTTGCCTACAGGGCTTCCTTGTATCCAAACAAGACCCTGCTCACCTATTATTTATTGACAGCCTCCTCACATTTAAGTCAGAACTGAAACAGAACCTTAATGCATCCGGGGCCTGTTGTTGCAGACAGATAGTGTACTACCAGTCCTTCTCTACCCAACTCCTAATATGTGTGAGTGTTGATACCCTGGCCCCCTTTCTCACCCGCCCCACATTGTAACTGTAGTAGCTGGCCTTAGCAGTGGGAAGAGTTTCCTCACCTGCCCTCCACACTAACTGCCCCTGTAATTAGGTGGGCCTGACTTTGATCTCTCCTCTACAGGCATGCACTCTGCTCTAATCTAGCACTTACTGTCCTACTGGAGGATATGCCTGGTACTAGCTGACTCCCACCCCCCCTGTAGATCCCCCAAGTCATCTTTTTCTGTCCCAATCCCTGTTACCAGGACAAAGCCTGTACTATGGGCTGCTGAGGTCCTTGTCTCTGTGTTCCCCCATAAGCGCATAATTGTACTCTGTTTAAGGTTTTTGGCAGTAGCTTCAGTAGTGGGTTACTTGTTATTCTATACTTATATTACGCATTATGTCTCTCTGTTTGCATTACCATTGCACTGTTTGCTTAAATGTTCCCTGAGTTATTCTTATTGTGTACACACCTTCCCATGAAGTGTGAACTGCAGAGGGGGCAATTCCCCTTCTGTTGCACTGTATATGCCATGTACTTGACATGGAACCCTTGCAAAACAGCTTTCGATCAAAGTTTTTTCCAAACAATGAAATAAATAAATAAAATATATACAGTATATCCATGGCACTCCAAGCCATTACAAGTAGGGTCATGTAAAAAGCGATACTTGCGAAGTGGGAAGAGATAAGTCAGGGTGTTCAGTACCTGTAAAGTGGGAACCTCCAAAATTTTGTTTCCAAAGGAAGTTCTGGCTCTCATGTTAGTGTCCAGTCAGTAATGTCTGGTGAAAGTGTGTATATTAGTCCATGTCACTGCTCTGCAGATTTCTGCACTGTGGCTTGGTTTCTGTCTGCCCAGGAGGTGGCTACTGCCCTGGTGAAGTGTACCTTGATACCTTCTGGGGGGTTCTCCCCTGCTGATTTGTATGCCTCCTGTGTTATCCTTCTTAGCCACTTGACAATGGTAGCTTTTGTCACTGCCATATGATTTCTATGTCCTTCTGTGATGATGGATAGCATGTCTGACTTAAGAACCACCTTTGTTCTATCTAAATAGATTTTTAAGGTCCTTTTGACATCTAGTGTGCTTAGAGACTTCTCCCTCTTGTCCGAGTGGTCCGTATAGAAACTGGGTAGTTCAACTGTCTGGTTCAAGTGGAACCTGGAGTCTACCTTTGGTGTGAATTCCAGGACAGTTCTGAGTGAAATCCTGTCCTGTTTAAACTGCTGGAATGCCTCTTTGCATGAGAGTGCAGACAGTTCTCCTATCCATCTATCTGAACACATTGCCACTAGAAAGGATGTCTACAGCCCCATCCAGTAGAGGCTGATGTCTTTGAGAGGTTTGAAGGGACACTTCTTTAGAGCATTTAGTACTAGGGTTAGATCCCATGAGGCCACCATTATCCTGGTGTGGGCCCTTATTCTGCTAGTGGCCTTGAGGAACCTCAACATTTCTGGGTGTGATCCCAGGGCCGCATCTCCTACCCTTCTTAAGGCTGCCCCTATTGCTGTTGCCTGTGCCTTTACTCTGAGCAAGGATGGCGAGAGGGCATTGTCTAATCCCTGCTGTTGGAAGAACAGAATTTGTGGTACTGATATTGTTTGAGGGTTTATGTTGTACATTGAACACCATTGCTGAACATGTCCCATTCTTTACTGGATGTGGCAGTTATGGATGCGCGTCTGGGCTGTAGCATGGTGGCAATCACTGAGTCATTATATCCAGAGTTCAACAGTCTCTCCCTTTCAGGAGCCAGACCGTAAGTTTGAGGTTGCATGGACTGGGTGAGCAATGGGGCCTTGCATCAGTATATCCTCCCAATCATAGAGGTGCTGTTTGTCTATCGCCATTGCCACCAGTGTGGCACACCATGCCCTCCTCAGTCAATATGTAGTTATCAGTCTTCTGAATTGTCTCACCTTCCTTAGCACTAGTGGAATGAAGGGGAAAGGTGGAATATGTAGTCCCTGTCTGTGTACATGGGAGTGACAGTGTGTCTAACCCTTCCAACTCTGCTTCTTTGTACCTTGAATAGAATGGTTTCAGCTGAGCATTTCCTGCTGTTGCCATGAGGTCTATTGGTATCAGTCACCAATGTTTGTTGATGATGTTAAACAGCTGGGTGTGCAACTGCCACTCTTTGGGGCAGACCTGTTGCCTGCCTAGCCAGTCAGCTGTGGTGCTCAGTTTCCCGGCTAGATGTATTGCTGTTACATATGTCAGTTTGACTTGGTCCCATGACATGACTTTTATTACTTCCCGCATAAGAACGGGAATTATTGTTCCCCCTACCTTGGCATTATAGGCTACAGTTGCCCTGTTTTCTGACCAACTTATTACTGATTTTCCTTTGATGTGCACTTTGAAGGAGGTAAGTGCATGAAACACTATCCTCATTTCAAGTAAATTGATTGCTAATTTGGATTCTATGTGAATCCACCTTCTCTGGGCCACATTGTGTGCCATGGAGGCACCCCAGCCTAACAGGCTGGCATCTGTGTCTATTACCACTTCATGCTGCCTCTGTAGGGGGATTCCTTTCAACAGATTTTGTGTCTTTGTCCACCATTTCAATGACTTCCTCATTTTGCCTGTTAACTGTACTGTGGTAAGTACAGTTTGTTCTCCTCCATCACTGTCCCATATGGTATGGCCAAGTTCATCATGGGTGCATGTTCCATCTGGCCCCCGATACTAGGTCTATGCACAAAGCCATCCCCCCAGTACCCATTCCACCTGTAGCAATGTTGTTGTTTTGCAACCACCTTTTGAGTTAGTTTCTGAAATTTTCTTATTCTGCTTGCTGATGCATGTAGCAGGCCTGCTATCATGTCTATGGCCATCAAGAGGTATTCTATTCTCTGTGAGGGGTCCAGAGAGCTCTTTTCTTTGCTTATAACCCACCTATGTGCTATGAGTGTTTGAATGACCATGTCTGTGTCCCTCTCAGCCTGCGCTCTTGACCTGGTGCATATGAGCCAGGCACCTTGATAGGGGATAATGATTATGCCCTGCCCTGCCCTCTCAGTCATGCCACAATTAATATGGCAACCTTCATGGCCTTACCCTGGGTGCCAATTCTAGGCCAAATGGTAGTGCCTGATATTAGTAATATTTGCCCACTATTAGGAATCATAAATACCTGAAGTGAGCTAGTCTTATTGGTATGTGTAGGTATGCATCCCAGAGGTCTAGGTAGGTTAGAAAATGTCATTGTCATATGGCCTTCAGGGTTGATCTTTTTGTCTCCATCTTGAATGTCTGAGATTTTACTGATCAGTTTAGAAATCTAAGATCTGAAACTGCTATGAGGTATCCGGTCTTCTTTTGAACTAGGAAGAGTATGCAGTAGATGCCTTTGCCCTGATCAGCATTTGGGGCTTGTTTTATTGTGTTGTTTGTTAGGAGCTTTTTCAGCATGTCCTGTACCTGCTCCAGTGAATCCTTCTTCTTTGATATTGAGGCTATGATAAGTCTGTCTTCTTTGAGTTTGGTTGAAAATCCTATGGCATACCCTTCTGATACCATCTGTAGTACTCACTTGTCTGTGGTTGTGTTGTGCCATACTGAGTGAAATGGTGCCTGACATTCACCTATGGGTGGGTGACTGCTATGTAGTGTCGTCCTTGCTGGAGTCACAAATGTGCAGTCATTTTTTAGACTGCTTGTTGGGCATTCTTGTGGGCTTGCTTGACCTACCTCTGCCTGTTCTTCCCCTGTTTTTAGCAAGGAAGTTGTACTTGAAGAGGTATCCTGTGATATGGGTGAAGGAAATAAAGCAACTGCATTTATGGCAAAGGAAAAATGGCGAGTGCAAAAGAGCAATCGGAAATGACGGCGATAAGTGAAAAGGTTACCGGTGACTTTCTCCTCCTTCCCAAGTTTAGTTCTCACCCCCCCGAGTTGATTATTTATAGAAATGGATGTGTGGGGGCAAAGCCCCCACATCAGGGGGTGCTAAAGTGACGCCCCCCCCTCGCTAAAATGCAAAACAATCTTTTTGCCCTTTCAGTCATTGCTGTATAATCCTGGTCACTCTCTGCTTCCTCACCATTTTTCCTTCACCCATATCACATGGAACCAGTTGAAGGTGGAGTAATTTTTGTTCCTGTACTTATTGTATTTGCTGTGGGACTCTCTACCCCTGAAACTCTGGTTTCTGCTCTTACTGTCTTGACCCCTATATGTGAGACAATTGCTCTAAAAGAAAAGGCAGGTAGCAGTAGGAATGGTCATATCTAACTGTTTCCTTGCCATATTATTTTTGTTTCAGGTATTCCAGTATGCCCTTGCCAAATGGTTGACCTCCCTTGAATGGCAGTTTCAGTAATCAATTCTGTGATCAGTGTCCATGTCCCACAATCTTAGCCTTAATGAGTACCTTGCTCTATTTGCTACTGCCACTGCCCTGGTGTTAGTTCATCCACCGACATGTCCCCCAAATATTTTGTTGTTTGTAGGGTGTAGTTCATGAGGTCTGCCTTGGGTGATTTGGGGCTCAGGGCCTTAACCACCTCCTCCAACCATTTGGTTTGTGCCCTTACAGTGTATACCACCATGTTTGTAGCTCTAGCAGCTAGTCTCATGATCTTGAAGCCCTTTTTCAACATTTCTTCAAATGTTCTGTCTGCCTGGTCTATGAGTGTGGTTGACCCATCAGATGGTCCTCCAGGCTGTTATCTGAGACTCTTCCATTGGTGCATTGCATCATAATTTGAACTTGTCCTTTTTTATAAGATACATTCCATTTAGTGTCTGTCTCTCTGGTATGTGAGCAGGCTCAGAGGTTTTCCATTCTTTGGTAAATATGTCCTCAATGGAAGGGCATATGGGGAAGAAGACTGAGTGCATTTGCTTTTGTTGATTCATTGGGTCTAACTTTCTTTCTGGGTGTGGAGAGGTGGATCAAACCCAGTGGTGGCTTTTATAGATCTCAGTAGGTCAGGAATGGCTTTGAAAGAGCATAGTTTGGATATCTGAAATATACTCTTGTATCCCCAAATATGTTTTAAATATATGTCAGATATATTAACACTTTTCAGGGTTATTTCGAGATATAGTCTGGATATTAGCAGAATGATCCAAGATGTATCATATTTGGGAAACATCCTTGATATATACATTTGAAATATATTATTTTACTATACTATTTCAAAATTCAAGTTTTTCTTCTTTCAATGTTATGTCCTTGAATAAAATCCAAAATACTTATTTGAGCATACACATTATTGCAGTTTCTTTTTTTTGCATTTAGATTTTTTTGTCTGGTTTTACCCCCTGTTTTTCTCCAGACCCCTCGTCCTGGCTACATATGTGTGTGTGTGTGTGGAGGCATGCACATGCCGCAGGACAGGGGCACCATCCCACTGCCTTTGTACCCATCTGCCTGAACTGCCCATGGACTTCCATCTGGGGGCAGTGGAACTACGACAGAGTCCTCCCTGGGAAAGGACAGCTACCTTGCAGTTGCTCAGTCCTGCTCCTCCCCCCCATGCTGGCTCTCTGACATCCTGGGATCATTCCTGAACCTAAGTCACCAGACTGACGTGAGGTAAGGCATCCAGTGCCTTAGCCCTCAGTGCCACTGGGCCAACACATTATTGCAGTTTCTGCATATTTTGCATTTTTTAATCTGATCAAGATATATATTCTGTGTTACTTATACATTTTCAGTTTTGTTTCCCTTGTAAGATGCTAAATATATAAAAAACACAAAAATACATTCATAACATTATTTTTGTATTCACTAAAATATCACCAACAGCTTAATCTGGTTCAAAGTCAGTTGGCATTATTCTGTATCCCCTTCCCCAGGTCGTGCCTGAAAATAGGCAGTTTTTGTTGACCAGGTAAGTGCACTAGACAAATTCTAACTAAACTACACTAAATTATACCCATATGGAAAAGAACTATACTGTGTTTTGTTAATACAGACTGTATGTATACTATGTCTGAATATATCTAAATATATCAAATATTTCTGATATCTGTGCATTTTTCCAGTTATGCTTAGATATTTTAAGAATTCAGTGAGGTAAGTCTTATACTTGGTATTGGAATACTAAATGTATATGTTTTGTTATACTATCAAAGAAAATATTTTGTTTTACTTTTTAATGTTTTATGGATTCTCTAATGAAAAATTATAGTTTTATGCAAGTGTAATTTTAATCAGTAATGTCTACTAGAAGTGTGTGTTAGCAAACATATATTTTCAGTATATTAGAGATGTATTTTCTGACAAATTTCATATATGTTAAAATGGGTTTGGCCTGATATATATCTGGAAAATATCTGTTATATATATATATATATATATATATATATATATAGTATAGTGTCATGGCAGTGTCACTATAGTTAGAGGTGAGTATCCCATTTAAGGTTAAACTCTGAAATTTTGCACGTTAATAACTTTGCCACCATATGACAGATTTGCCTAAAATCACAGATCTCTAGATTTCTCAAGTTTTGTAATGGTTGGATATACAGTTGCAGAGCTACATAGCACCATAGAATGTCATATTTATGCTTTTTAGTGCATTCTTTGCTTGTGCCTACAGGTTGCACGGTCTGTGCGACAAGTCCAAAACCTTCGGGAAACATGTAGCCAGGGTCCCCAATGTGCCTTTCGAAGATTTTGTGACAAAATATTAAACAGTTCAAATGTTATTCAAAAAATAAGTTTCCCATTATAGCCAAAGGGAAAAGTTAACAAAAAGCTCGACTGTGTTGCAAATGCAGTTTTTAGTGTGTCAAATAACCCATGTAGTGTTGCAAATCCACCATCTTGTTTTCAGTTGGTGGTCACAGAATTGCTTGGCATTTAAATTTGGGACCCTCTAGGGACACAATTCTTGCTGCATTCACCTAGTCGAGCCCTGAGGATGCTAGCCGTGTCTTTTTTTGGGGGGGTTAAACACCCCAGAAATATGTTTTTGAAATTTTTGTGAACAGTAGTATCGCAAAGTAGTGTTGCACATTTAACGCTATCGCAATTTCTTTTGCGAAAGTGTTGCAAATCACGACACTACTTTGCGACACTTTGCCCAAAAGAATAGGAAATCTTTGCCACCCTGCTGCAAAAGAATGGTTTGGTCTTTTGGGCTGACATTTGGAGGGAAGAAAGCCAAGATCCCACAGATGTGCCTTTTTGGTGGTTTGGTGACAAAAAATTAGAGGGCTGCAAAGTTACGTCACTCTAAAGTTGAAAAGTTTTCCCACACGCCTTTCGGGGTCTATATCTCAAAACTGCTTCAAGATACAGACTTTTCATCAGAAAAATGCTTAGCCCCCATAAAACTAGCCAAGAAAGTCATAAAAAATACACCATTTTAATTTTTTTTCTACGCCGTATATTTCCTGAGATATAAGCAATTTAGTATTCCAAGTGTTCATTCTCTGCTCCGAGGGCCATTATTACTCATACATTCTTTGTATTCACTGTGCTTCTGAATACACCTTTTGGGGAAAAAATGGGTTTGCGTTTCTGTTGCTGTTACAGTTAGTGTTTCCGCTTGCGTTTCCATAACCATTTGCATTAGAGCTCCCGTTTACATTACCGTGTGCATTACCCTTTGCATTTGAGTTTGCGCTTGTGTTTGTGTTACTGTTGACATTTGTGTTTCCATTACTGTTTTTGTTTGCATTTCCTTTTGCGTCACCATGTGCATTACCACTTGTGTTTGTGTATGTGCTTCAGTTTGCATTTGCGTTTGTATTTGTGTTTTCTTTGGCATCATCATTGCTGTTAATGTAAGTGTTTGCTTTTCCAATTGCATTACTGTTGCGTTTGCATATGTGCTTGTGTTTCCATTTGCCTTTCTGTTTCCTTTGGTGCCATCGTTGCTCTTACCATAACCATTTGCTTTTCCAGTTCCATTACCGTTACTGTTTGCATGTTTGTCACCATCTGAAGTTGCATTTCTGTTGTCCTTAATGTTTCTGTTTCTGATAGCATTTCCGTTGTCAGTTGCATTACTGTTTCCTTCTGCATTGCTGTTGTCATTATCTATTGCATTTCTGTTTGCATTTTTGTTACCATTTGCATTTGCATTTCCATTGGTGTCAGTTTTTGCGTTACTGTTTTCATTAATGTTTGCGTTTCTGTTGCTGTTAGCATTTTCATTACCATTTGCGTTACCATTTCTGTTTTCATTAACATTTGCTCCTGAATTTCTCTTATCATTTGTGTTATCATTTACGTTTGCATCACCATGTTCATTACCATTCGTGCTTGCATTTCAATTACCATAAGCATTACTATTTTATTTTACCTCACTGTATCCAACACTGTTTGTGTCACTATTTCTGTTTAAATTAACATTTTCCCTTGCATTTCTCTTACCATTTTCATTATCATTTGCATGTCTGTCAACAGGTGCATTACAGTTTGCACTTGCGTTTGCCTTACCATTACTATATGACAAAAAAATCACATGGTAGGAGCGCGGGGCCCACCACCACATTCCATTCACTATTTATAGTGCACATTCTCAAAAAGAAGGGAAATTCATGGCAATAAAACTCTGTTTAATGCATCAGTTAGGGTTGTTCCACAGTGACAAAAGCAAGGAAATTCAGTGTTAGGGTTAAAGAATCTAACTGCGCATTCCCCCCCACCCCCACCACACACACATACATGCAAGTAGGGGAGGGACCAAGGTAACACAACCAATCACACACAACCAGCAGCAAGTGACAGAACTAACATACAACTATCTAAACTACGAAACCACAAACCCATGCTCCCATTGGGCTGTGGCATGAGGTTGTCACTGCTAACTCTGAACCCAGAAATTCCATGCACTGCAAAACACATATCACTATGCACAACTGGGCATCTTGGGCCACATGCTGCCACCAACACATAACACAGACTACGCATATGGTAAGTCATGTTTGTGATAGTATGCTTCTGATGACTGCACATGTTTGTCATCATCCTGCAAGCAAATGTTTGGGTCCTTTGGACTGACATTTACAGGATGGCAAGCCCTGGTCCCACACATGTGCCTCATCCTGCTTTGGTGCTAAAATACTTAAGCATGACAAAGTTACACTGTTTCAAAATTGAGCAATTTGCCATAGACTAACATTGCAACGCCCATGATTCCTTTCGCCACCCACATGTCGAAAACAAAGCAAGGTACAGCGTTTTCACTACTGCCAGCTGAAGTTAGATTTCTTACATACTTGCTATGGCAACACAGATATACTCCTCCTGCTGGTTGTGTGTGATTGGTTGTGTTGCCTTGGTCCTTCCCCTACTTGCATGTATGTGTGTGTGTGTGGTGGTGGTGGGGGAATGCGCAGTCAAGATTTTCAACCCTAACACCGAATTTCATCACTTTTGTCACTGTGGAACAACCCTAACTGATGCATTAAATGGAGTTTTTGCCTTGACATATATACATATATATATATATATATATATATATATATATATATATATATATACACACACACATACACAGAGAGAAAGAGATACAGAGAGAGATGCTGAAAATATGTTTTACATAGCAAACACATGTGTTTTATAGTTTATAAATATGACTGGAATGTATATTATACATTCTGTAAATATATATAGAATGCACTATTTCTACTTATCTTCTTATAGCAAAATATCTATACAAGCAAAGAAGGCGGCTCCAAAATGAATTGGTGCTCACAACGTAAATGTAAACAGCACTCATGGTAAAAGTTAGGCACACATACACATACACACATCAGATCAGGAACTCCAGAAGACAATTGTTAGATTTTCCACCACAAAGTTTATTTGTACAAAAATTAAAATGTTGTAAAACCAAAGCCAAAAGTAGTAATAGTAAAAATCAGACCTCCTAACAGGATTGACATTTCGTGATGTTCTCATGCTTTTTTCAAGAACAGTGCAAAATATCAGTCCTGTGGAGAGCCTATTTTTACTATTACTTGCAACTTTAAACCTTAGTTATTCTTTACTGTACAAATACATCTTTTGATGGAAAATCCAAGAAGTGCCTTCTGGAGCTCCTGGTCTGGTGTGCATGTCTGTCTAACTTCTGTTGTTAGTAAAATATGTATTGTTTGCTTGAAAGAAGCAGCATACTGTATGTAGAATATTTGCAGAAACATAGAAACATAGACTTTGATGGCAGATAAGGACCACTTGGACCACCCAGTCTGCCCATTTCCCTACCTACTGCATAAGCTGCAGATTCTAGTTAACCAACAGCCTACTTCCTGCCACCCCCACTACAATTGCTTTATGTCTGTCTCATGCATGTTTGAATTCCCCCACTGTTTTAGACCCAACAACCTCCCCAGGAAGGCGTTTCCATGCATCCACCACTCTCTTTGTGAAAAAAGATTTCCTCACATTACCCCTGAGCCATCCCCCCTCTATCTTTAAATTGTGTCCCCTTGTTCTTACACATCTCTTTTTCTGAAAGATGCTACCCTCATGGACGTTGTTGATTCCCTTAAGGTACTTGAACGTTTCTATCATGTCCCCCCATCCCTCATTTCATCAAGGGTATACATATTAAGCTCTCTCAGTCTCTCTTCATATGGTTTTTGATGCAGACCTTCACCATTTTAGTTGCCCTCCTCTGGACTGTTTACATCCTGTCTATATCCTTGCATAGATGAGGTCTCCAAAACTGCACACAGTACTCTAGACGGGGTCTCACCAACTGTCTGTACAGAGGGATAAGCACTTCCCTTTTTCTACTTGTGATGTCCTTCCTATGCATCCCAGTATCCCCCTGGCTCTCCTTACTGACTTCTCACATTGTTTACCAACCTTTAGATCATCTGATATGACTACTATGTATTTGTATATATGTCAAATATATTTTTGCAAATGCCTGCTGTGGTACTGTGTAGATATTTCCATAAGTAATTTGCATATTTCAAAAGTACAGTTTTCAACCAAAATAATGGTAATTTCCATTTTTAAAATAGCTTTGAGTTGACAGCATTAGTTTACAGACCAGAGGGAAAGGGACAGAGTAAAAAACAAGTACATTCAGGAACTCACCCAAACATAAAACAGAACCAAACAAGGGTGGTATAAATACCTGTTTGAGCCTTTATAAATTGTTAGATCAAGAGATATGTCCTATGTGTAAGTATAAATGTATAACCTGTAAGTTTGTGAAAATGGTGAATCATTAAATAATTCTAGTATGGAATCTAAATGGTTTCTATTTAGAGGAATTCCCAATGTACAACTGAAGAAATGTTTCATCAAAATTAATTTATTGTCTGGGTATATTAAGATATTTTTACAATGCATATGTAAAAAAAAATATTTTAGATATATGTCAGCTACAGTACATACAAAGCATATCTATTAACTATTCTATATATATATATATAATATATCATGCACCTATAATGAATATGTCATGGAAATATATTTATGATGTATCTTAAATACATCTACTGTATATATGTCTCATACAGTATATTCTGCAAATAAATCATATATTTCAAAACCAGCCAATGTGAGATGTTTTGCATATACTCCAGACTTATGATCAAACATATATTTGAAATATATTTTTATAATTACATCTAAAATGTATTTCTTTTCCATATAGGCTGTGTGTGTAGCTTTAAGGGTTGACCCCGGGTACTCCAATATGGTCCCCCTAGGTTGTTATCCTTCACTAAGATGGTCAACATTCTCAGTGAGCTGCCATCTTGAGTCTCCCCTTTTTATACAGTATATACATGTATATTCTCTAGGGCTTATGTGCTAGGGATCCTATCCAAGATGTTTGCTGTCTGCAGAACATAGTCAACTAGGGTGTCCTTTGTTGCATGCATCAAGGCACCAAATTTGATTTTCTTAACCATTATGATCTGACTGTAGCCTTATCATAGAATATAGGAAGGACAAGAAAAGATAAAGCCTGATAGATGGTCCTGCCACAACAAGCACATGATCTTGATTAGCTAGACTGTAGCCAGAACTGGGTAGGTCTTTAAATATTAATTAGATAGAGACAATCATAAGAGTCAGAGCCTGCTTAGTCTTTTTTTGATAGGAGCTCTTACCTTCATAGCAGTTTACGTGTTTCTATTACATGACCTTAGGGATTGTGCTGCAGCTTGTTCAGATGCACAGAAGGAACTGATAAGGTTTGGAGCTATGGGCGCTTAGGTGGGATCTTGACATTCAAGACAAGTTCACATGTGCATCTGACAGCCTATTTATATGTTTATTAATTTCAAGAGGTTCACCAGGATAAGCATACTGAGCAGTGTTTGCTCATTTCCAGATGCATCCTGGAGGAGAAGGGGAGTGAATAAGTAGTACCTAGGAATTCATTGTTGCAGGTCAAGAAATTGCCAAATGAATAGATAAAGGGTATATAATACATGGATTTGAACTTCTAACAATCATAATCTAGCAAGATAGGTAAAGTACTCAAGCAGGAGATTGTACAAGTTTAAGGGTTCCCAATAAGTACAACAGGTAGCAATCAAGGATAGATAACAGTACAAGTTACACAAAACACTTATTATGCTGGTCAATGAAGCATGAAACAAGCCCTGGTGCCTAAGAACAAGAAAGAGTAAGATAAGTAAGCAGAAGTAGGGCAAAGGAGAAAAGGGGGAAGGATGAGGGAGGAAGGGGAGATCAAGAATTGAGGAATGTGGAGAGCATGACGGGGAGGGAGAGAGAGAGGGAGAGAGGGAGGAGGGAGGGAGCAGAGGGGAAGTGAAAGGAGAGGATGGGAGATAAGGAGGGTGGAGGGAGGATTAAGAACAACTGCAGGAGAGGGAGATGAGGTCAAGTAGGAGAGTTGAAAAGGCACAGGAGGAGGGGGCATGATGGATGGAGGGAGAGTATTCCACAGCTTGTGGAAATGATGAGAGAGAGCTGCATGGCCTGCAGAGATGTACCTGGAGGAAATGGCGAAGGTACGTGAGACAAGGTTTCTGAGGGAGTGAGAGAGAGGAGCTGGGAGGGAGAGAGAAGACGAATGGTAAGGATGGAGAGATCCAAACCAGAATTTGCTCCAGAAGGTAGCAAAGTGGGCAAGGTGCTTGTCCTCGAGAGAGAGGGGAAAGAGAGGGATTGGTAGAGGAGAAAGTGATGAGTGCAAGGAAGGCAGTCAAGAGCAAATTGACAAAAAGAATGGAACAGAGTGTCCATCCTGGCAAGAGAAGTCTTGGGAGTGGCACTATAGACAAAGATGGCTGTAGTGATAAGGCCCTGGTACATGCCAGTGAGGATTAAGTCAGTGAGCCTAAGAAGGGAGGTGGTAGTGTAGTGATACTTCTGGAAATCAGACTGGAAAGGAGTGAAGAATTGATGTATTTATTTATTCAAAATTTTCACCAGGAAAGGCATATTGAACAGTGTTGCTCATTTCCAGATGCATCCTGGGGGAGATGGATGAGGGGAAGAACAATAACAATTGATAACTGTCATATACAAGCATGTAATAAAAACAAAGAATTAACAACTGATAAACAGGCAAATACAGGCATGGTTAAGATACAGAATTATACAGAGATAGGTTCTAACAATGGTAGGAGACAGTGGTACAAATTAAGATGCAATTAAGAACTGAGATTAGCACATTTACAGCATTGAACAGAAGTTAGGGGAAAACAGGCGATAAGGAAGGAGGATAGAAAATCATGCACAATTGCAGGAAGGGGAGAATAGGTCCCTTAGGAGAGAGAAGAGAACATGGGAGGGGGGGAGATGGAGTGACAGATGCACGGAGGAAGGGAGTTCCATAGTTTGGGGAAGCAGTGGGAGAAAGCTGCCTGATTTGCAGCGGTGGTCTTGTTTGGGACGTTCAGGTTACAAGAGTTAAGGTTTCTAAGACAGTGGGAGGAAGAAGGCTTGAGGAATAAAGAAGAGAGAACAGGAGAAGTAAGGGGGGAGAGAGTGGAACCAGAATTTAGCAAGGACGTTGGCAAGTACACACAGCACCTGTCCTCAAGAGAGGTGAGAAAGAGAGAGAGAGAGAGAGAGAGAGAGAGAGAGATTGGTAGATGTCACAGTGATGGTTGCATGGAAGGCAGTCAAGAGCAAAGGGGCAGAAAGAATGATAGAGAGTGTTCAGTCTGGCTAGGGAAGTTTTTGGAGCAGCACAGTAGACAACATCCTCACAGTCAAAAAATACAGGGAGAACCATTTTCTGGACAAATGCACGGTGGGCCAGCAATGGAATACACCCATGGTTACAGTACGGGGCACACAGTTTGGGGTGAAGCTTATTGTGGATGGCATATATGTGTCCAGAAAAGTCAAGGTACTGATCAAGCTTGACCCTGAGACACCTAAATTAAGGAAGCATCCTCAAGTAAGGTCCCATCTAGGGTGTGGAAAGAGGGAAGGGAGGGGAGCTGAGAGATCATCTGCCTTGTGGCAAAGGTTGGGGAGACTGTCTTCTTGGCATTCAAGAACAGCTGATTTAAACCTAACCAGAGCTGAACTGTATCAAAGCCATGCTGAAGTCTGGATGCTACATCAGAAGGTGAGAGACCAGAGGTATGCAGGACAATGTCATCTGCATACATGCAGATAGAGGTGAAAGGGCAGGCAGTGGGATGCTCATTAAGGAAGACTGAGAACAGCAGTGGTCCTAGAATAGAACCCGTGGATCTCCAGTGTTGATGGGAAAGGAGGGATAGTGAATCACTAATCTGTATGGATTGAATCCTCCCTATGAGGTAGAAACAGAATCAATTTCTGGCTGCCACCGAAAGCCCAGTGGCAGACAGTTTGGCAATAAAAAGGGAGTGGGAGACAATGTAGAAAGCCTTGGCAATGTTGACAAAGATAGCAGTGGCGATGAGGCCTGGGTCCATGCCAGTGAGGATGAAGTCTGTGAACAAAAGGAAGGAGGAGGTGGTGGAGTGGAGCTTCCTGAAACCAGACTGGTAAGGGGTAAAAAAGGAGGAGGAGTCAAGGTAGGAGGAGAAATGAGAACAGCATTTGTTCCTGAAGCTTGGCAAAGATGGGGAGAAGAGAGATAGGCTGGTAACTTCCAGGTAATTTCAAGGGGTTGAGGACTCACCACCTTTTGGGATGGGGATAACAGTGGCATGTTTCCAGTCAGCTGTGGTGGATGTGAGTGAGAAGGAGAGGTTTAGGAGAGAAGCAAGGGGGGAAGAGATAGTGGGGGCAGACAGGTAAAGGATCTTGGAGTCTAGTCCAGAGGAGCACTTACCCTTGCAAGGTTTAAGGGCAAGGAGATCATGTAGGGTGTATGTGGAGGATATAGGGTAAAAGGAGAAGGATAGGTATGAACGGGAGTCAGTTTGTGAGGAGTTAAGGGGGAGGGGCAGGGCTGGGGGCTGGAGAGTTGAAAGAATGGAAGAGGCACAGGAGACGAAGAAAGAATTAAACTCCACAGCCATGGAAGGGGTTCAAACAGGATGGCATCACTCACTTTAAGGATAGTAACAGGGGGGTTGGTTGGAAGGGAGAAAAGGGCATGAACCACATTCTAGAATTTGGATGGGTGGTTTATATTTGTTTGAAAAATAACAGAGAAGTATTTAGCCTTGGCCAGTCTAATTGCCCTAGTGGAGGCATTATGGAGGGATCAGTACCTCTGTTAGTTGACAGGAGAGCCAAAGGATTTGTGCAACTTCCAAGCCAGGTCTCTATCACATAGGCATGTCAGCAGTTCAGCAGTGACCCAGGGGTGGTGGGATCCATGCACTCAAATGTGTCTAAGTGGGGCATTGTGGTTCCAGATAACAAGGAGTTTAGATTTGAAATAGTCCAATGCCAGGTCAGTAGAAGTAGCACATGGGATGGGAGACCAATCATTATTTGACAGATCCTAGAGTAAGGGGGTCATATCCAAGGGTTTCTAAGAGCAGAGAAGTAGTATTCTGGGTGGAGCTTTGGAATGGTGGATTTTGCATATGGAATAGGTCAGATGGGTGTCCCTTAGTATATCTGGAAGGACTCTGGCTGTGGCAATATGGTGTGGGTGCAAGGTGAGAGCCCAGTCTATTAAGGTGTGGTTATGAGATCTGATATTTAGTCAGGTAGGCTCTCTTATTAATTGGGACTGGTTGAGGGATACTATGTCACTACATGCTTTGGTGTGGGAGGGTGATAGCCAGTTCATATTAAAATTGCCCAGGTTGGAGGATCATGTGATGCCCTGGGGAGAGTAGCAGCATAGCATTGCAGCTCCGCTTACTTGAACCAAATAAATAAGTATTTTCTGCCATAAGCTAAGTAGATCAGTTCTTACCTTCACTAAAATCAAAAGAGTACTGAAGGGGGCAATCAAAAACTCGGGAGGCAGAGACAGAAGTATGATGTTGGAGTCATCAGAAGATCAAGAGGAGGAAGTCGTGGTGGGGCTGGAAGCCAAAAGGCCCTGCAGAAGCACTTCATTGGAATCTGAAGCTATTCCAAATAAACAGCAATCGGCACAAGACCAGATGCAGGAGGACATCGGAACTATCAAAATTGCCTTATCTACTTTAATAGCTGAATTTAAGGAATGGAAAGGATCGTTGTCAGGCCTGGGTACATGTATAGGAGACGCGAAAGCCAGAATAGCATCGGTGGAAGACCATGTAGCTAAACTAGAAGTTGATAATGTGGATCTTAAGAAATCAGTAAAAAAAATGGAAACAACAATCGACAACCTAGAAGGGAGATCTAGGCATAATAATCTAGTCCTCCTAGGACTTCTAGAAGGAGATGAAGGTAGCAATTCTATCGCTTTTATGCAAAAGCTCTGTGTGCGGATTGTGGGCCCTTTGCCAAATGTGCCTATATATGTAATAGAACATGCATACAGAGCGATTAGGCTGAAACCCAAGTCAAATAATCCACCAAGGCCAATAATATTTAAAGTTCTCAACTATTTGAACAGGGATCACATCTTAAAAGCAGCTAGAAGTGCTGAAAAAATAGAATGGGAAGGGAAGCGTCTGAGAATGGTTCCTGATCTGACATATAAAGTAAGGCAGGATTGAGCTGCCTATCATCTGATTCAATCCAAGTTTTGGGCTGATAAAATACACCATAAAACACTCTATCCATCCCGACTAGAAGTCTATTTGCAGTTGGGGGTACAGCACTATGAAATGGCAGAACTAGCAATGGCTGATCTGGCTGTCAGGCTGCCACAACTGTTTGGGAATGGGGACTGACCAAATTGGAAGGCAATCGGATTATGGCAAAAAGCAAGTAAAAGAATATAGGTTTTTCATGGGAGAAAGAAGATTGGACTGTGCAAAAGATCTGAACAGAACCTAGTTTGAGTTTTGGGGAGTAAAGGAGTACATTTTGGCCTCATATTCAGAGGAGAAAAGAATATAAGAGAAAGAAGAATGAGAGGAATATTTTTCTTTAAAAAAAAGACTTGGGGGAGTCGGGGAGGAGAGCGGGAAGCTTTGTTCTGGAGGATCTAAACTTCGGGACTTGATGTTATAATTTACCTTTCTTGAGCATTAAAATAGTATAAAAAGTGATTTAAAATAGGGAAAAGAATACAACGGACGTCATTGTGTGGCTGCAAAGGATCATTGCAGTCTCTATGATTATTAATAATAGAGTAGTCAAATATAAAAAAGTGGCATTAGCTTTCAAGAAAATGAGGAGCTACTGTGAAATTTTAATAGATAGCTTCAGAGATAATTGTAATATTTAGGGAATACAAAGTGTAGATCTGATTGTGGTGGGTTACTTATAGGTATATTTGAGAATGAAGGGGGCAGCAATGAAAATATTAGTCCTCTAGAGTTAATAGAAAATGTGAACCTACGATAGAAGGCTATAGGAGGTAGGGAAAATAGCAATGTGGGAGAAAGAAGGGAAGGTATTGAATTATAGGGAAGATAATGTAAAGCTTAGCAGAATTATTAAGGCACCTGTGTTTTTGCTTTGTGTTTATCTTTAGCAATGTCTTTTCTGGTTTTTTTTCTTTTCAGGTGCTCAAGAGACCACAGTGGGGCTGCTCCTCTTGGGGCATGGCGGATAAAACATTAGAGAGCGGGCATTTGGCCTGGGTTGTTAATCAGTGGGGAAGAAAAACTAGGGGCTGGGGAAGGGAGGGGAGAAAGGGATATAGTCAGGAAATTATAGTGGATATTGTTATACTTTTCAGGACACAGATACAGGTCTCAATTAGTACATCAGAAAGCTATGTTGTAGAAATATGGGGAGTTGGAAAGTAATATCATGGAATATTAAGGGGGGGAAGACAACTCAAAAAAATATGTTATATTGCATCACCTTAAAAGATACTAACCTCACATTGTTGTGATGCAGGAGGCACATGTAATTGTAGAGAATTTGAGTAAATTCCGCAAATCATGGGTGGGACAGGTATACGGTGTGGGTAATAGCCCCAGAAAGGCAGGAGTAGCCATTTTAATCCATAAAAGTGTACCCTTTAAGGAAATCAAGATGTGGCAGGACTCTGAGAGGAGATTTGTTTTTGTGCATGGGAGTTTAGTGGGGGTGGATGTGATGTTAGGCTCCATCTACGGCCCGAATCAGGACACCCCTGAATTTTTTCCACCACTAGAAGCCATAATATCTTTAGTTCCTAATACTCCATGCCTCCTCAGAGGCGATTGGAATTTAGTATATGCAAATGATCTGGACAGATCTTATAGCAAACGAGTGGGCCTTTCATCAGCACAGAGGGCGCTCAGAGAATTGATGACCGACTCTGGTCTCTCTGACCCTTGGAGGCTTAGAGACTCTTAGGTTCATGAGTATACTTTCTATTCAGCTCTACATAGGGTGCTTTCAAGAATAGATTTTTTCCTTATCAGCTCCTTTGCTTTATCAGGGATAAAGGACATTGGGATATATCCTAGGGTCCTGTCAGATCATTCTCCAATTTGGCTGACGATGAGATTTACCCAGTATAGGAAGGCATCCAGATCATGGTCATTAAATACTCAATTGTTGTTAGATGAAAAACAAGTAGAAAGGATAAGAGATTTTATAAAAGTCACAAGGGAAAAGAATTATGCATCTATCCAAGCAACAGATGTGCTATGGGGCACCCTTAAAGTTATGTGGAGGGGGGAGTTAATACGAATGGCCACAGTTAGGAAACATCAAGGGATAAAAGAAGTAGAGGGGTGGTTAGAAAGAATAAATGTCTTGGAAAAGCATCTGGGTACAACTTCAGAAGAGTGGGTTTGGAGAGAACTTCAAGCCCTTAGGGCAAAATATGTCTCACATATGTTAAATGTCAACTTAAAGGCTAATGCAAAGTGGAAAGCCACTTATCTCGGACATGGGGAGAAGGCAGGGAGACTATTAACATGTTATTTAATCTATATATTGAGCTGTTAGCCCTGAAAATAAAGGTGGTTAAATCTGTCAGAGGAATAAGGATGGGGCAGAAGAATATAAAATATCAATGTTCGCTGACTATATTCTTCTGCATTTATCTTCTTGGCACCTATCATTGCAGTCAGCTTTGGATATCATACAAAATTTCAGTGTGTTATTGGGATATAAATTGAATTCAAATAAAACATCTGTGTAAGCTCTAACCCCAACATGTACAAAGGTCATGATAGAGGAATTAGGATTATGCTGGGCCCCCAGGTCAATTTCATTTTTAGGTATAGAAATCCCTAAGGACATGGGGAAATTAAAAGCTTTAAATCTAGATCCTGTAATCTTACAAATGCAACAAGACCTGAAGAGATGGCAAAAATTACCTTTGTCTCTCTGGGGAAGGGTAAACATCCTTAAAATGGCTATTTTTCCTTGGTTGATGTACCCCCTATCAATGTTGAACTTGGCTCTCCCTCAGAGTTGGTTCAAAATGATGGATTCGATATGGTCTGACGTTTTATGGCAAGGAAAGAGACCAAGAAGAGCTATTCAGAAATTAAAAAGACCAAAGGAGTTGGGTGGTCTCAGTATTCCCAATCTGTTTTTCTATTATCTGGCCTTTCAGGGAAGTAAATATTTCCAATGGCAAAATCCACAAAGAGACAAGGTACCAAAGTTAGCCTGGCTACAAATAGAGAGACACCTAACTTCTACTTATAAGATATCATTAGCATCCCTGCTGTTTACACAGGGTAAGAAAATACCACAGAATTGGAGGAATACACCCCTAGCATGGTCCATGAAAGCCCACACTCAGCTGTGTAATAGCTTTAACTGGACTATCTCCATGATCTGGGGCAACCAATATTCAATAATTTAAATCTAACAATAGGAGGCAAAGTTATTACTCGGATGTTTTGGAAAGACTGGTGTGTGACAAAACTATCAGAAATAGTGGCAGAGAAAGAATTTATTTCACCCTCGGTGTTTAAACAAGCTTTTCAGTTTCCAACACTACCAATATTTAAATTTCTTCAGATTAAACAATGTGTAGGTAAGGCATTAAATAAACCCCCATGGTCCTCAAAGGTAGATAGAGTGTTCACAGAAATGGCAGAAATAGCTACTCGATCTGAATATGCCAGATGTTAACTGGAGTGCAGTTGCAGCTGCCACTTCAAAGAGTGCAGTTATTCTAGATGCCCTACAGGGGGCATGCCTTAGACAACTAGTACTGGAGCCCACTCGAGAGGGAGCAATATTAGACTTGGTACTGTCAAATGGAGATGGAGAGAGGATCACAGATGTAGAAGTGGGTAGCCATCTGGGAACTAGCGACCATCGAACAGTATGGTTCACAATAAACACAGTAATAGAGTCAAGCCATACAAAGACAAAAGTACTGGACTTTAGGAGGGCTGACTTTGCCATAATGGGTGAGTGCCTAAGGAATGCACTAGCAAATGGGCAGGAAGGAGGGGTGGAAGAACAATGGGAAATAATAAAAACTGCCATCACAGAGGTAACAAGCCTTTGTGTGAAGCAAATAAACAAAACAAGACGATGTAAGAAACCACTATGGTTCTCAAAGGAAGTGGCAGTGAAGGTTCAAGAGAAAAGAAAGCATTCAGGAAGTACAAGGAATGCAGAAGGAGCAGGACAGAGAACTGTATCAGTTAAAGCAAAAGGAGGCTGGAAAGGCAGTCAGAACAGCAAAGGCCAAAACCGAGGAAAGATAGCAACTCAGTTAAGAAGGGGATAAAACCTTTTATAGGTACATCAGGGGCGAAGGAAGACCAAGGGAGGGATAGTGAGGCTTAATAAAGGGGGGAGGAGGGTGGGAAGATGGAGACTGTGAAAAGGCAGAGATACTAAACAAATATTTTGCTCAG
Source organism: Neoceratodus forsteri (assembly GCA_016271365.2). Classification (NCBI taxonomy): domain Eukaryota; kingdom Metazoa; phylum Chordata; order Ceratodontiformes; family Ceratodontidae; genus Neoceratodus; species Neoceratodus forsteri. Next base: position 234,488,322 of record CM028132.1, on the reverse strand, counting down.
TATTTACGAAGGAAGAGGGGAGATACATAAAACAAACAGAAGTAACACTCTAGATACAGAAGTTGATACCAGCCCATTTACAGAAGAAAGGGTTCTGAAAGCTCTTAAAACTGAAGGTGGACAAAGCAATGGGGCCTGATGGGATTCATCCCAGAATTCTAAAAGAACTAAGGGTAGAACTAGTGACACCACTGACTACCCTTTTAACAAATCATGGGAGGATGGGGTGGTACCCGAGGACTGGAGGAGGCAGATGTGATTCCCTTCACAAAAGTGGGAGCAAGGCAGAAGCAGAAAACTATAGACCTGTTAGTTTAACCTCAGTGATAGGGAAAATGATGGAATCACTTCTAAAGGAAAGAATTGTCGAGTATCTAGAGGCCAGAGGGCACAGGACCCTAGGCAGCATGGATTCACAGCGGGAAGGTCATGCCAGACGAATCTGATAGATTTCTTTGACTGGGTGACCAAAGTAGTAGATCAGGGAGGGCTGTGACATGGCCTACCTAGACTTTAGCAAGGCATTTGACACAGTCCCACACAAAAGATTAATATACAAGTTAGCCAGCCTGGGAGTGGGTCCCAAGATGACAGCCTGGGTAAAGAATTGGCTGGAGAATAGGACACAGAGTTATAGTAAATGGAGTCCACTCAGAAGAAAGGAGGGTTACTAGTTAGGTACCGCAGGGTTCAGTATTAGGACCGGTCCTCTTCAATGTCTTTATAAGCGACATTGCAGAAGGACTGGAAGGAAAAGTATGTCTCTTTGCAGATGACACTAAGATCTGCAACAGAGTTGATGCACAAGGTGGGGTGGAAAGGATGAGAAGGGACTTGGCAAGGTTAGAGGAATGGTCAAATGTATGGCAGCTTAGATTCAATGCTAAGAAGTGCAAGGTAATGCACCTGGGAAACAAAAACCCAGGGGAAGAGTACACAATGGGGGGTGAGATACTAACAACAACAAGAATGGAAAGGGACCTGGGAGTAGTCATATCAGATGACCTAAAGATGGGCAATCAATGTGAGAGGTCAGCAAGGAGGGCTGGGGGGATACTGGGATGCATAGGGAGAGGCATCACCAGTAGAAAACAGGAAGTTATTATCCCTCTGTACAGACAGCTGGTGAGACCCCATCTGGAGTACTGTGAGTTCTGGAGACCCAATCTCCGCAAAGACATAGACAGGATGGAAGCTGTCCAGAGGAGGACAACTAAAATGGTGCAGGGTCTGCACGGGAGTCGATGAAGAGAGACTTAAGGAGCTTAATATATATAGCCTCGAGGAAAGGAGGAGAGGGGGGACATGATAGAAACTTTCAAGTACCTCAAGGAATCAACAAAGTCCAAGAGGGTAGCATCTTTAAAAAAGAGTGTGCAAGAACAAGAGGGCACAATTTGAAGATAGGGGAGGCTCAGAGGTAATTTAAGGAAGTATTTTTCACAGAGAGGGTTGTGGATGCATGGAACGCCTTCCGGAGGAGGTTGTGGAGTCAAAATCAGTGGGGGAATTCAAGCATGCATGGGATAGTCATAAGGCAATTCTGGGGGGTGGGGGTAGGAAGAAGTAGGCTGCTGGTTAACTAGGATCTGCAGCTTTTCCAGTAGGTAGGGAAATGGGCAGACTGGGTGGGCCAAGCGGTCCTTATCTGCCGTCAAATTCTATGTTTCTATGTTTCTATGATCTCGGCCAATAGCCAGTTTATATAGAAAGTTGGTTTCTATGGTGAAAAGGTTTTCAGGCTTCCAGCCCTATATTGGCAGATGGCTGCGAACCTGTCATATGATTCTGTTCAGTGGGAATCAATATGGTCCAATAATTATAGGTTTATTAAACAGTACAGGCTTCAGTTAATAAGATTTAACATTCTTCACAATCTATATATTACCCCGGTTAAGAAGAACTTGATAGTGAAGCAGCATTCTTCAGCCTGCCCGAAATGTAATCAGGCGTTGGATATACTTAGCCACTTGAGCTGGGCTTGTCCTAAGATCCAAGGCTTTTGGTTGGAAATTAAAGATTTTTGTAGCCCATTGTTCAGGGAGAACAATTACTTTACCATTGAGACGTGTGCTAGGCCACCTCTCAGCAGCTATGCCAAGCAAATTTAAATACTATTTGACATTAATTTCAGCTGTGGCACTGCTCCTTATAATGAGGTACTGGGTAAAAGAAAATTCACCTCCTTTCGGGAATGGATTAAAGAAATGTATAATGCTATTAACGTAGAAAGAGCAATAGCGTTACAGTACCACTCTTTAGGATATTTCAGTAAGAGGTAGGAGCAACTCACAGCCTACATAGCTGAGAGATGGGAGTCGACACAAAAGGGTCATAGTTCCAACTCTTCTTGATGTAGTAGAGAGGCATAATAACAATATAGTTAATCAAATGAAATGTATTAGTTGATGTTATGATCGCTTTTATAAAGCCAAGGAGTCCTGAAGGTTGCTGGTTTGTTGAATGGGGAGGCGGGGGATTAAATTAGTTTATAAAAATAGTAACATAGACTTTAGGAAAGAGGGGAGGTAGTGGGGGGAGGGGAGAGGAAGTGGGATTAGAGTCATGTTTTTTAAGTTTTAGTTGTAATTTTTGTTTTGTCATTGAAAAGTTCAATACAACTGTATGTATAATGTATGTGTATAATTTGATGTGTTAAATAAAGCATATTAAATAGCAAAAAAAAATGCCCAGGTTATGAAGTTCATACATGGAGGCATGTGACTGGACAGTGGTCAGGAGGTGCATGATTGTCAAGTTGGAAAGACAAGGGCAGCAGTAGGTGCCAGCGACAAAGATGGGAAGGGAGAAGAGGAGGAAGAACTTTACTAGAAGTAGCTCGTAGGCCAGTGGGAGGGATGTGGTGAGTATAGGGGTGAACTGCACCGGTGAGGTGATGTACATGGCCACACCACCTCCTCTGCTGGACCGATCCTGGCAGATGAGGGAGCAACCAGAAAAGGAAATGTTCACATCTGGAACATTAGGGTTTAGCCATGACTTGGTTATGATTAATATGTCAGGACTGATGGTTAAGGTGAAGGGTTGGAGCAGAGTAATTTTGGGGAGGAAGCTCCTGATGTTTAAATGGGAAATCTTCAGACCACAAGGGAGTTGGTGGGGGAGAGAGGGGGACCGGGCCAGGGTTATGTTCTATGTCACCTGCCACCAGTAACAGCATAATGATAAAGAGCTTGGAGGGGACTGTAATATGCTTCCAGTGCAGGGTGCAGGGAGAGATGTTGGGTGGAGTTGGACAGCTTGAATGCAAGCAGACCAGCATAGAAGCAATGGGGTAGGATAGATGGGCCAGTAGGCCATGGGTTGTGAGGCAGGGCTAGTAGAAATAGGGGTGAGGTTGAGGAGAAAGAAGAACATGGTGTAAGAGTTGAGAGGTGGGGTTGAGAGAATGGAGACTTAGGGTAAGGTGAAGGGGAAGAGATGCTAAGGAAAAGAGGAGGGGGAGGAGACAGAAGGTACCCTGGAAGATGGTCATGGAGGGAAGGGGCCAGGGCAGAAAAGAGGAGAATGTATATGACAAAGTGGGGGAGAGAGGGATGTGGGGGTGAAAAGGAGGTGAACTGTTTAACCTACCTGGTAAATACTTTCAAGTTTGTATATATGGGGGTTAAGAGTCACGGTCTTTATGCTGAGGCTGAAGAATAAGCTGGAAGGAACCAAGTAGGCAGTTCTATAGGGGGATGCAGACTAGGCCAACTATCAGAGGGGCAGGGCTGTGAAAGTGAGTTGATTGATTTACAACCAGCATTAGCCTCAGCATGCCACTGGGTGGCTGTGCAGTTCAGCAGTTGGGTGGGAAGCTCTATGATGAAACTTGCTTGGTCCAGGAGCACTGCAGTACCTGGGTGGGGGTCCACTGTTGTCTCTGGCATGGGGAGAGCTACAGTATCTTCAGACCTCATGACCCGGGATGGCTGGACATCTTCTGAGAGAGTCCTGGTGGAGTAAGCCATCTGCAGAAGAAATAGGGACAGAAATGAGTGCACTGGTAAGTAATATGAGCCCAATGGGTGGGAAAATATTCAGCAGGAATGGCTGCAGGGCAGCCAAGTAGGCAGGTTCAATCTCAGCTGTGTGCTGGAGTAAAATTAGCTAGAACAGATGCCAGTATAGGGAACTCTGCAGTGAAAATGCTAGGCTAACTGCAATCAAAAACCATATACCCTTACAGGTAACTCTATAAGAATTGCTATAAGGCTGCTATAAGACTTGCAAGAATTAGTCATAAAAATGGATTTGCTAGAATTAATAAGAACAAGCATTTGTCAATGCTGAAGGTTGCTTGATTGTATGTGCTGTTTAGGTATTTGGAAGTGATAGTTCCATGCCTTCCTCCCAAGACATGCACTGTGTCTTTCTGTTCAGTATTCACAGAAGACTGGGAGGGGCAAGGGCCACAGCAGTACAGCAGTTGCCAAGGGGGTGAAGAGGTGGACAATAGTCCATTCAAAGGCAAAAGAGTCCTGCAGGAGCTCTCTAAATTGAAGGTGGACAAAGCGATAGAACCAGATGGCATACACCCAAGGATATTAAGAGAACTGTGAAGGGAGATAGCAGTACCTCCGGCAGCCATGTTCACTGAGTCATTCAACATAAGTGAATTGGAAGAGGGCACATGTGGTGCCTCTACACAAGTCCGGCAGCAGGGAGGAGGCGGGGAACAATAGGCCATTCAGCCTCACCTGAGTAATGGGGAAGAGACTTTGCTTAAAGAAAGGATAGTGGGGCATCTAGAAGCCATCACAGCCCATGACCACAGTCAACATGGATTCACAGTGGGGACATCATGTCAGACAAACCTGGTTGATTTCTAAGACTGGGTGACAAATGAAGTGAATCAGGGTGGGGCAGTGGACAATGCTTACCTTGATTTCAGAAAAGCCTTTGACACCATCCCACATAGGAGGCTGACAAACTAGCTAGATAGGCTGGGCATGGGGGAAAAGGGTGGTAAACTGGGTTAAAAACTGGCTAAAAGACAGGAGGCAGAGAGTGGTGGTAAATGGGATGCAGTCTAGGGAGAGGGGGTGACTGTAACAGGGTCCCTGTTCCCTGTAAGGTTTACTCTCCTACTAATATAAAAAGGTGATTCCCCTCCCCCTTTTTTCTCTCTCACACTGTTCTATCCTCTTCATCTTTTCTTCTGTCCTTTTCTTTTTTTTTCATGTCAGGGTGGCCAACCTGACATATCTCATTGCTTACTTTACTATCCCTTTTCTCAAACCCCCCTTACGGTGCACCATATAGGGCTGAGTGCAGTGTAAAGCACTCTCCCTAGAGGAAGATATGTCTAAACATGAGTAAGGCTTTACTTTTAAATAGTGAAAACACTCCTGAGTTTCCTGGAGTGTTGCCAGTTTAGCAGTAGTGCCCAGAGCAAAACAGAAGTGTTTAGATAAAGAATAAAACATTCATGTACAAAGAAAACAGCCCAGAGATGTTGTAACTGGGCTGATAAATAAAAGAAACAGCCAAAGGTTGGAAATGGGTTTAGGAAAGGCCCAGATTAAATGTTTTGCTGATTGCTGCACATTTCAGCCATTGCAGCAATAAAGGAAATTGCTGCATAGTGGCAGGGCCTGCTAAAGGAGCCTAGTAAGAGCCCTTGTAAGGGTTAATTAAAATGGCAGCATTTCTAAACAAAATGAGTGCTAAAATGGTTCTAAGATCACTACAAGAAAAAAAAGAAAAGAAAGAGTGGTAATTACCTGTGGGTTTCCCTGCAGTTCTTGCTATAGGGCTGGCTGCCCACAAAATGGTTGGTTTTAAAGATGCAAGCTTCAGTGACATCAGAATAAGGGAGGGGCTTGCTTCCAAATGAGTCCCAATTAAGCCTAAAAGAGCTATTATTGAGCCCTACCTGAAGGTGTTTTTAAACTAAAGTCTATTATCAGGTAAAGGAGTATAGGGACTTGGAAAAGCATGGAATAAAATGCATTTATTCTGTAAAATAAAAGAATAAAAGCCTAATTGTTTCTTTGATGTTGATCACCTTGCCATGATGTCATCAGCCATAAGGCTATAAAAACTCACCACTAGAGGGATGTTTAGAGAGAGGTAGGCCAGTGAGCTGCTGGTCTTGCAGGAGGAAGGTGTTTTTGTTTTCATACCAGTGAACTGGTTTAAAAAGTGGTAACATTAAGAGAAGAAGTGACTAGAGAAGAGCCATCTTCAGAGTTTTGTTTATTTTGGTGTGTTGACTAACACCTTGTTTTTTATTTTCAATTCTGTAAATATTAATTTTATTTGATTTTGAATAAAAAATCATAAACGCATTTGTGCATTTATTTTATGCATCGTACCTCCTGCATAAGTGTCTGTTATTCCCACACCGTAACACTGGTGTCAGAAGGGGGATTCTGGTGGTGTCGCGACTGCTTGGGAGGCACCATTAGTGGGTACTGGATCTAGTGCCCAGCAGATGCAAAAGAGGCAGGGGAAGGTCATTCACTTAACAAGGGCAATGGCTGAGAAGACAGGTGTGCAACCTGGACCTGGGTTAGATTTCAGCATAAAACCGAAGGTGAGGAAGACTGAAGAGGAGTCGGAGGAGGAGGAGGAGGAAGAGCAGGACATGAAGAAGATGGAAGCACCAGAGGATACCAGTGAGCTCCTGAAGTGGCTGTGCATCCGACAGCAGGAGATGGATCGACAGCAGCAGGAGGATAGACGTCAGCGAGATGAGGATCGGCGGCAACAGGAGGAGGATTGGCGGTGACAGGAGGTGAAGTGGACAGACACTGTTAAGGCAATCCAGGCCTTAATACCAGGGCAACCTGATCACATGGTACATAAAGACATTAAGCTAACAAAATTAACTGATTATGATGACATAGAGGCGTACCTTACTACGTTCGAGCGTATTGTTCTCGCATGTACATGGCCACAGGACCAGTGGGTAATAAGACTTGTGCCATATCTTTCCGGACATGCCCAGCTGGTCTATAGTCAGTTAATTGGACCAGACGCCATAGTATATGATCGGGTTAAGGAAGAAATATTGCGTCGGTATGACATTAATACTGAAACGTACCGGCAGCATTTTCGGTCACTGAGGATGTCTTATTCTGATGCCCCAAGAGACACTTTTGCAAATTTAAAAGACTATTGTAATAAGTGGTTACAGCCAGCAACAAAAACCGTGGACCAAATTCTGGTGGCTATTGAAATAGAGCAGTTTGTACACATTCTACCCCTGGATGTACAAGTGTGGGCGAGGGAGCACAAGCCAGAGACTGCAGTGAAAACCATCTAGCTTGCTGAGAACTACCTGGCAGCCAGGACCTCAAGACCCAGAGGACAGAATGTGGCACCCAGACCTGCGGAGCTGGTAAGATCTTTCAATTTTACACCACAGAGACAGGCTAATTATGTAAGAAGAGACAGAGGGGGAAGGGTACCCTATTCTGAGATTATATGCCACAGATGTTTGGGAAAAGGGCATATTGTTAGGAATTGTCCTAACAAAAGATCAGAAGTTGCCCATTTAGCCTTGGCCAATATTGAATATGTCACCACGGTGAGGATTTGACAGCATCAGACTTTGGGCCTGCTGGACTCAGGCAGTAAACAGACATTGATGAGAGCAGATCTGTTGCCTACTACTGAATATACCCAGGCTGATACAACTGTAATATGTGTCCATGGTGATGTTCATCAATACCACGCTGCCAGGGTTGAAGTGACTGTTAACAACCAGCAGCACTGCATGAATGTGGGATTGGTACCAAAACTACCTGTACCAGTAATCATAGGGCAAGACTTCCCCATTTTTCTACCCTGAGTATCCAACATGCTACCAATGAACTTGTGACTGTTACAACCACGTCCCAAGCTAAACAGGCCCAATTAACCAAGCTGTTTCCCTTTGAAGAGGACTTGTTTGACAGCCCAGGGAAAACCAAAAAGACCAGGAAACAAAGAAGAAGAGAGAAAAGGTTATGGTTGGAAACTAAACAGGCTGGTAGCTCTGAGGTTGCACCAGGTCTGATCAGCTGTGATTTAAAAAAAGAACAGTTGGCTGATGCATCTTTAAAACCTTTTTTTCACAGGTCCAGGAAAAAGTAAAAGAAGGACTGCCTCATTTTGTGTTGAAAAATGGGTTATTTTACTGTAACTGTGTTAATCCAGTAACTCAAGATTGTGTAGAACAGCTTATGGTTCCTAATGTATACAGAGAAAAAATGATGCAATTAGCACATGACCTACCCATGGCAGGCCATGAGGGAAGGGATAGAACCCTTGGGTGCATAACCTATAGATTTTTCTGGCCTGGCATTCATAAGGATGTAACAGCTTATTGCCAAGCATGTCCCCAGTGCCAGTTGGTTGCTCAAGGTGGGAAAGCAGATAAGGTACCTCTGCAACCTATTCCATATGTTATCACTCCCTTTGAGCACATTGCAATGGACATAGTTGGGCCCTTGACAACCAGTTCAAAACTCAATAGGTTTATTTTGGTTGTCTGTGATTATGCTACAAGATACCCTGAGGCTATAACCTTACGTACTGCAAAGGCTCCTCGGATTGCCGAGGAATTGGCCAAAATTTTTAGTAGGGTGGGTATCCCTCAGGAGATCCTGACTGACAGAGGAAGTAACTTTACTTCTGCATTGTTAAAGGAATTGTACAAACTTCTGGGTGTATCAGCAGTATGAACCTCCCCTTATCATCCCCAAATGGATGGCCTTGTAGAACGTTTCAACAAAACCTTGAAAACTATGTTAAAAAAAGTATGTGCAGGAAGAAGGGCGCGATTGGGACAGGTTTCTTCCCTACCTTCTTTTTGCATATAGGGAGGTACCCCAGGCTACAACAGGTTTTTCCCCATCCACTCTATTGTATGGTAGGAATCCGCATGGCCCCCTGGATGTTGTGAAAGAGCATTGGGATGAAGGTAGAAATGTGGGACAAACTAACATATTGGACTACATGAATTCTTTAAGAGAAAAGTTGGTGAGGTTTGTCACCATGGCACAGCAGAATGTGCCCAGTAACCAGGCAGAGCAGAAAATGTGGTATGATGTAGGACTGAAGGAGAAAAGTTTTAACCCAGGAAAGCAAGTACTCTTACTTTTGCCATCAACAGAAAACAAACTGTTGATGAAATGCCAGGGTTCCTTTAAGGAAACACACCAAACAGGGGTGGTAAATTTTGAGATCGAGATGCCAGGGAGAGGCGGCCCCAGAAACGGGTTTATCATGCCAACTTGTTGCTTAGGTGGGTAGAAAAACCAGACCCCCCCTACTCTATTTATTCACCCTGAACAGGTGCACACTGAGTTGGATGTTGCTTATGAACGATTAGATCCTTCTCAAGAGAAGCAGAATGTACAGATCAGTCCTGAGTTAGACCCTGAACAGAGGAAAGAGGTACATGACTTGCTACAGTACTATCAGCACACCTTCACAAATACACCAGGTTGAGCTAAAGGGGTGGTACATAGCATGAAAGTCATACAATCAAAACCCATACATCAAAAACCGTATAGGTTACCTGAAAGGATGAGGTCAGAGGTCATAGATGAGGTACGAAAAATGGAATATCTGGGAGTGATAGTGCCTTCACGAAGTGCCTGGTCTTCACCCATGGTTATGGTCCCAAAAAGGAAGGCGGTCTAAGGCTATGTTTAGATTTTAGGAAAATCAATGCCATCTCATCCTTTGATGGGTACCCCATGCCCAGAATTGATGATTTGCTGGATAACATAGGAACAGCTAGATACATCAGCACACTAGACTTGACAAAAGGGTATTGGCAAATACCCTTGGCATTAGATGCACAGAAACTGACTGCCTTTTGCACTCCCATTGGTCTGTATTAGTTTACAACAATGCTATTCAGTCTTCATGGTGCCCCTGCCACATTTCAGAGGTACATGGACCACATTCTTAGACAACAAACACGGTATAGTGCTGCATATTTGGATGATGTTGTTATCTTTAGTCCAGACTGGCAAACCCATTTGACAAATCCAAGTGCAGTCATACATGCCATTACTGATGCAGGACTGACCATTAACCCAGTTCAAAATGAGCAAAGTATCTAGGGTTTGTAACAGGGCATGGGTCAGTAAAACCAGAAAAGAGTAAGGTAGAGGCTGTTGCAAATAGTCCTATTCCCACCATGGAAAAGCATGTTCATTCCTTCCTGGTTTTAGCAGGGTACTACAGGAGATTTATCCCTGATTTTTCAACCGTAGCGACCCCTTTGACTGAACTCACCAAAAACAAATTTCTTAATACGGTTAAATGGACTACTGAGTGTAAGAAAGCCTTCCAGAACATAAAGGCTATTTTATGTTCTGCACCAGTCCTTAGGAGTCCAAATTTCCAGGTGCTCTTTGAAGTGCATGCAGATGCATCAGACACAGGGATAGGGGCTGTTTTGTCCCAGACTGACAAAAAGGGAGAGCACCCTGTGATCTATATCAGCAGAAAACTTCATGAGCGAGAACAGAAATATTCAACCATTGAGAAGGAGTGCCTTGCCATGAAGTGGTCCATTGAGTCCTTATGCTATTACCTGTGGGGCACTGAGTTTACCATCTTGACAGACCATAATCTGTTGTGCTGGTTAAACCAGATGAAGGAGAAGAATGCACAGATTATACAATGGTACCTTGCCCTACTGCCATATAGGTTTACGGTTAAGCATAGAGCAGGTGCCCAGCATAAAAATGCAGATTTTTTGTCTAGATTTGGAGCTGATAACCGGACATTGAAGGGAAAAGTAAATTGAACTGTGGAAAAAAAAAAAAAGATAGTTTTTGCCAAGTGTCATGAATAGACACTAAACCTCAGGAAATAGAACGGTATGGTAGCTATTGTCAATATCTAGATACTGATATACCATTACTGTAATTATAAGGGTTCCTGAGTGGAACTTCTGGAGTGGGTGGGCAGAATTTCTAACCCATCAAGGGTAGAATGGTCTGAGTCAACAGTTGTTGCCTTCTTGTGTGGGAAGGAGTGTAACAGGGTCCCTGTTCCCTGTTCCCTGTAAGGTTTACTCCCCTACTAATATAAACAGGTGACCCCCCCTTTTTTTTCTCACACTGTTCTATCCTCTTCATCTTTTCTTCTATCCTTTTCTTTTTTTTTCATGTCAGGGTGGCCAACCTGACATATCTCATTACTTACTTTACTATCCTTTTTCTCAAACCCCCCTTACGGTGCACTAGATAGGGCTGAGTGCAGTGTAAAGCACTCTCCCTAGAGGAAGATATGTCTAAACATGAGTAGGGCTTTATTTTTAAATAGTGAAAACACTCCTGAGTTTCCTGGAGTGTTCCCAGTTTAGCAGTAGTGCCCCGAGCAAAACAGAAGTGTTTAGATAAAGAATAAAACATTCATGTACAAAGAAAACAGCCCAGAGATGTTGTATCTGGGCTGATAAATAAAAGAAACAGCCAAAGGTTGGAAATGGGTTTAGGAAAGGCCCAAATTAAATGTTTTGCTGATTGCTGCACATTTCAGCCAGTGGAGCAATAAAGGAAATTGCTGCATAGTGGCAGGGCCTGCTAAAGGAGCCTAGTAAGAGCCCTTGCAAGGGTTAAGTAAAATGGCAGCATTTATAAACAAAATGAGGGCTAAAATGGTTCTAAGGTCACTACAAGAAAAGAAGAAAAAGAGTGGTAATTACCTGTGGGTTTCCCTGCAGTTCTTGATATAGGGCTGGCTGCCCACAAAATGGTTGGTTTTAAAGATGCAAGCTTCAGTGACATCAGAATAAGGGAGGGGCTTGCTTCCAAATGACTCCCAATTAAGCCTAAAGAGCTATAATTGATCCCTACCTGAAGGTGTTTTTAAACTAAAGTCTATTATCAGGTAAAGGAGTATAGTGACTTGGAAAAGCATGGAATAAAATGCATTTATTCTGTAAAATAAAAGAATAAAAGCCTAATTGTTTCTTTGATGTTGATCACCTGGCCATGATGTCATCAGCCATAAGGCTATAAAAACTCACCACTAGAGGGATGTTTAGAGAGAGGTAGGCCAGTGAGCTGCTGGTCTTGTAGAAGGAAGGTGTTTTTGTTTTCACACCAGTGAACTGGTTTAAAAAGTGGTAAAATTAAGAGAAGAAGTGACTAGAGAAGAGTCATCTTCGGAGTTTTTTTTTTTTTGGTGTGTTGACTAACACCTTGTTTTTTTTTTTCATTTCTGTAAATATTAATTTTATTTGATTTTGAATAAAAAATCATAAATGCATTTGTGCATTTATTTTATGCAACATATCTCCTGCCTAAGTGTCTGTTATTCCCACACCGTAACAGTGACCAGTGGTGTGCTGCAGGGATCGGTCCTGGGGCCAGTCCTGTTCAATGTCTTCATTAGTAACATTGCAGAACAGCTGAAGGGAATATTTTTTCACCAAATTTTCAACATAGCCATTTTAAGACCTCTGCTCATGAACAGTGTCACTGTGATTTTCTTAATGTGTCCCATACATTGAGTTCACACACCGACTGTGCCATTGTGTGCTACATGTGCAGAAACACATTTTGGGTGAGATGTGAGAAATGACAGCCATACTGCTCATAAGGAGGTGTGGTAAAATGGCAATGTTGAAAATCTGGAGTGAACATATTGAAAATTCATGAACTTACAAGCATGCGTAGGAACAGTGCAACGCATGCTTGTAAAACAGTCATTTTGGGGAATTTTTTGCACCAAATTTTCAACATAGGGTTTTTGAGGGCTTACCTCATGAACTGTGACACTGTCATTTTGTAAATCAGTCTCAAAAAGGTGGTTCCACGCAGTGACCGCGAAATCACTTTTCGGGGCCTATTAGCACCATGACAGTGACAGAATTCATGAGGTGTGGTCCCAAAAACCCCATGTTGAATATTTGGTGAAAAAGTCCCCAAAATGCCCGAGGTATGCAGTAAAGTTGAAAAAACCCTATTTATTCTATTATACAGCTTACCATCATTTCCTCAGTTCGCGGTCAGCTTTGAAGAGTGCAGACGTGTTCCCAGTCCACCAAAGATCATCGCGTCAGACTTTGGAGGTAAGTATGGGGTGAGGTGGGTGTGTGGGGAGGTAGATGCAGAGATGGTGGGCGTGGGTGGAGGAGGGGGTCAGGACAGTCTGCTAGGGAAGGATTTTTCTTTTAGGTGTTTTTTTTTTACTTGGACGACGCTGGACCTGTGCCACACTGGGGTGGGCTCCTAGCATGGCAGCTGGAAGGCTGTTTGGGGGTGGGGGCAGTGGACCCAACAGGGGATTGGGCACCCCCATCAGCCATAGGACCTGTTGCCATGCTGGGTTGGGCTCCCAGCATGGCACCCGATAGTCACGGGGAGGGAAACAGTAGAGCCAATGGGTCAATTGGGCACCCCCATTGGCCATACAGACTGCTGCCATGCTGGGGTGGGCTCCCAGCATGGCACCTAGAACTCTGTTGGTGGGGAGCACAGCACAGCCAATGGGGAATTGGGCACCCCTGTTGGCTATACAGTGTGTGCGTGGGGGGAAGCACGAGCACGCAATATGCGTGCGTGTGTGTGTGGGGGGGGAGAGCGCATGAGCACGCAATCTTATCACTGCTCACTGGAGCGTAGCTCTCCCTTTCATCTGTATGGCCACTGCATTTTCAACTACTGTCATAGACAGCTGCAGCAGTGATTGGAGAACTGCGTCCACACCTGCAAACACACTGACTAAATTGGAAGAGGGCTGCCATACCTCCAAAAACTCGGATGATGGCACTATGTTTCTTGCACATGCATGCAAGCAACATAAAAACAGATTTGCTAAAATTAATCAAACCACAGATACCCTTACAGATAAAACTGCATGTATGATGCTGGGCTAAAAGTAAGAAACAAGGCACTTCAGGTAACAGCAGCTGATAAATATGCACTATGGCACTAAAATACAGGCCGTACAGAAAATAAAATAAGACAGCATTCTAGGCTGTAATGCTGAATTAAGGTATATCACACTACTAGTGCAACAACAGGGATTACACGGGTAGCCAAAAGAACAGTCAGTCAACTTTGCTGACTTAAGCATATCCTGGGTGTCATGGCACTGCATGGGTCTGCTGTGGCTTCTGGCATGGGTAGGCTACAGTATCTTCAGACCTCATGACCACCCAGGACAGCTGGACATCTTTGGGGGAGTCCCTGTGGAGTAAGCAGTCTGGGCAGGGGTCCACTGTTGCCTCTGGCATTGGGAGGGCTATAGTATCTTCAGCCCTCATGACCCGGGATGGCTGGACATCTTTGGGGGAAGTCCTGATGGAGTAAGCAGTCTGGGTGGGGGTCTACTATGGCCTCTGGTGTGGGAAGGGCTACAGTATCTTCAGCTCTCATGATACAGGATGGCTGGAAGTCTTCAGGGGGAGAATGAGGAGTCTGGACACCTTCAAGGAGGAGAATGAGGAGGTGTCGAGGAAGGGGAGAGCAGGGATTACATCAGGCATTCCAGGAGCTTGGCAAGGGTGGGGAATAGGGAGATAGGCCTGTAATTTCCTGGAAGGGAGAGATTACCATCTTTTGGGAGAGGAATAACAGTTTTTTGCTTCTAGGCAGTTGGGACACGGGCCAGAGAAAGGAGAGATTTAGAATGGAGGCCAATGGAGAGGAAATATCAGGGGCTGAGAGGTAGAGAAGCTTGGGATCTAAACCATTGGGGCACTTGCCTTTGGAAGGGTTAAGGACGAAGAGATCTGTGAATGTATCATAGAGGGACACAGGTGAGAAGGAGAAGGATGGGGGGGGGCAACCTGCATGGAGCTGAGGGACTAGAGGGAGAGAGTTGATGAGAGAGAAGAAGAGCAGTGTTGGTTAAGTTACTTTTTCTATTCCTTTCTATTACTTTTGGAAACTTGTTCCAGAAAGCTCTGTGCATTCACTAGCAAGGATGGAGAAGTACTGGAAAATGTAATACACCTTACAGTTACAATTACTTATGTCTTTTTATACAAAAGAACTCAGTAACTGTACCTGATTAAATTTATTTGAAAGTAACTTGTAACTAACCTATTACTTTCAAAAAATGTAATCTTTTATAGTTATTTATTATGTTTGTATTGTTTTAGTATAAAAAGAAATGAGTAACTAAAATTGCAAGGTGTATTACTTTTTCTAGTACATCTCCATCCTTGCTAGTGACTGCAGAGCTTCCTGGAACAAGTTTTCAAAGGTAATAGAAAGTAATAGAAAAAGTAACTTACCTGACACTGGAGAAGAGGAGGTGCAGGAGGCAAAGAAGGTGTTGAACTCTGTGACCACTGAAACGGGATCAGATAAGGAGGTGTCACCCACCTTAAGGACTGGGATGGGGGGCTGAACAGGTGGGGAGAAAAGAACATGAACCACCTTCCAGAATTTGAATGGGTGGTTTATATTTGTTTGAAAGGTGTTAGAGAAATATTCAGCTTTGGCAAGTCTAACTGCCTTAGTGCAGGCTTTACGGAGGAGCTGGTAGTTTTGGAAGTCTGCAGGGGAGCCAGAGGATTTATGCGCCTTCCATGCCTGATCCCTGCAATGCAAACAGACCAGCAGCTCAGCAGTGATCAAGGGAAGATGGGAGTCATGCACCCTGGGCATCTAAGGGGGCATAGGGGTTCCAGACAGCAAGGAATTTGGATTTGAAGTAGTAGAGGGCCAGTTTAATAGAAGTGGCTGAGGCAATAGGTGACCAATCTAAGTTAGATAGATCTTCAAGGAGGGGGGCATGGTCTAAAGAATTGCAGGAACAGATTTATAAGAGTTTAGGAGGGACTTTAGGGCAATGGATTTTGTGTATTACTTAGATCAGATGATGATCATTTAGGGCAACAGGAATGATTCCTGAAGTGGTGAGGGTGAGTGATGAGTGCCCAGTCTATGAGAGAATGGTTCTGAGATTTAAAAATTGAGGCAAGTGGCTTCGCTCATAAGCTTGGACAGGTTAAGGGATGCTATGTCACAGTGAGTTTTGGCGAGGGGAAGGGGCAAGTCAGTTCAAATTAAAATCACCCAGAATATGTTGTTTGTCTGTGGAGGCATAAGACAGGAGAGTGGTCAGCAGGTCAGTTATGGATGAGGGGTGAGCTCAGGGTAGCAGTAGATGCTGACAATGTAGATGGGAAGAGAAAAGGGGAGTGACAACTTTACTAGGAGCATCTCAAACATCTGGAAGGAAGGTAGCAACTATAGAAGTGAATTGAAGTGAGGAGGAGATATACATGGCCACACCGCCTCCCCATTTAAACCTATTCTGGTGGATGAGGGCGTAGCCATGATTACAGATGCTCCCATAATGAGTTCTAGCTTTGAGACGTGTTTTGGATAGGATAAGTACGTCATGATTGAGGTTTAAGGTGAGAGGTTGCAGTAGAGTAATTTTGGGGATGAGACTCCTAATGTTTAAGTGAGCAGACTTCAGGCCACGAGGGAAGGGAGAGTGGTGGAATGGGACTGCTCCTGGATTGGGATGGATTTCACCTGCTACCAGCAGCAGCAGAATGTTAAAGAGTTTGATGGGGGATGTAGATTGCTTCAGAGACAAGGTGTATGGGGAGGGAGGGTTGACAAGGGATGGGGGATGGGTGTATATCTGCAAGGAAACTGGCATGGAGGTAGGTGGCAGGGAGGACAGAGGCTCTATGAGGCCATGGGAAATGGGACAAGAGAGGGAAACTTAGCGATGCTGTTGAAAAGGGAAGTGAGGCAGTGCAAGGAGTTAGAACAAGGAGGGGGAGGGATGACCTATCTGGTGAAAATGACCCTGCTTCTAAGGAATTAGAATGCCAAGGATATAGACACAACACAGCATATGTTTTAAATCATGTCCTGAACTTCTGAACCAGTATTAGTGTGTCTGTGGTTGTGTAAATGATTTAAATACATTTTTAAATTAATTGTACCTCTGTTTTTCATTCTGTTAGAGAGGGACAGGGAGAGTAGAGACTGAGAGACCAACTAATTCAAAAACAGACAACAAACAGGGTACAGACATTGCAGCAGACTGCAGAGTACTCTGTAAAAGAAAAATGGATTTCTTTTTCATTACAAAGAGAGAGAGAGAGAGTGTAGAGAGAACAGAAATTCAACAGCAGACAACAGCAGCACGCAGAAAAAAAATATATTAAGGGGAGCAGAGCCAGACAGGACATGAGGACTTTATCTGAAGGTCATAGTGCCTCAGTAATTTTGAGGAGGGGCTTATAGTGCCATACAGATTTTGAAGGGGGTGTCACCAACATTTCAAATTCTGTGTTGCCCATCTCTGTGCTGCCCTGAAAGGTCATATTGCCATAGACTATGTGTTGCCCATCTCTGTGCCTGAACTACTACTATTGTATGTGATAGTGCCATTCAGATTGTGAAGGGGGGACACATCTTAGACCCTGTATTGCCCACCTCTGTGCCTGAACTACTACTAGGTCATTATGCCATACATATTGTGAAAAGGGGGGGGTCATGTCTCAGACTATGTGTTGCCTATCTCTGCACCTGAACTACTGTTAGGTATACTGCCATACAGGTTGCGAAGGGAGGGGTCACATCTCAAACTCTGTGCTGCCCATCTCTGTGCCTGAACTGCTGCTAGGGCATACTGCCATAGCATAGACTCTGTGTTGCCCATCTCTGTGCTTGAACTACTACTAGGCCATAGTGCCATATAGATTGTGAAGGGGGGTTATGTCTCAGACTCAGTGTTGCCCATCTCTGTAACTGAACTACCTCTTGGTCATAGTGCCATACAGATTATGGGGGTTCATGTCTCAGACTCTGTGTTGCCCATCTCTCTGTGACTGAACTACTACTAGGTCATAGTGCCTCACATATTTTGAGAGGGGAATGTCACATCTCAGATTCTGTGTTGCCCATCTCTGCTTCTGAACATTGACATGAAACAAAAATATAGATGTAAAATTAAAAAAAAATACATATTATTTATGGTTTCTTTTTTAACATAGGGATCTAAAAGAATAATACTGATGAAGTTGTCATAATAAAATAGTCTAAAAATAGGTCAACAATTCATCAGAAAAAAAACAGAGTAAATCAGAACCCTTTGGAAATAAATCAGTCAGGATCAGAACAGGCTTACAGCCGACCCACCCATTCCTAGCTTATGCTTTATATTAAATAAAATGTATTTCAGTTTCCCAGCTCTTCATGCTGATTTGGAATGCTGGTACAGATTTTTAAGAGGGCTATTTGGACTGCTGAGTCTACAGCAAGCAGCCCTGGAGTTGCAAAGGACTTATTTCAATGGGGTCCCTGACAAGGCCACTGTTTTACTCCTCAACCCTCTGCAGTACACCTCCTATGCCACTGATCACACATATAATATGCCCCTCTCATTGTCCTCACCACCTACCAGGGACACTACCTAATTAAATTATTATTTTCAAAAATAATAAAATGACCATTCATTTAAACAAATACAGTTGAATGACAATGGTATATGCAAGCACAGAGAGTGCAAAGAAAGTGGAAAGAAAACTCAGAATGCCTCTCCAGGCAGGCCCATAATGCAGCAGCAGCACTGACATTTATGATGCAAAAGTTTAATATCTGTACATAAACCATCATTCTGTGCAATACAGTAGCTGCTTCAAGGTATATGCCAAACAGACTCACTCTACTCATGGTCTACACCACAAATGGCAAGTGCATAAATTTAATCTGAGTATGCTGAATAGTGTTGAGTAAAATTGCTAATACCTGTTTCACCCATTTTTTGTAAAATTGTGCCATTTTTCTACAATTTCACACAATTTCGAGAACTGTGCACATTAAACAGTACTATGTAGCTTCTTGGGCAAAATTTCACAATTTTTCAAATTAGGACTTATGAAAATGCACACTTTTTAAGTTTGTTCTCAGCCTGCATCATTATTTACAGAAATCTTCCATTGAAAAAATGTCTACTTTTAAAAGTCTGCAATTTGAGGGAAGGGCACTATTTAGCTGAAACTGTGCATTTTTAAGAAATCAGACTTTAAAAAAGTGCACAGTTTGGGTAACATGCACTTTCAGAGAAAATGGAAAACAAATTACATTGGATTTTGATGCAATTTTGAGAAAATAACATGACTATGAAATTGGCGATTTTGTGCAATTTCTTAAAAGTACTAGAACTTTTGTCCAGCATTAGTGCTGTATATGGGGGAGGGGTAGACAAACAAAATATGTCTAGTACATTTATGAAAAAGAAAAATTATCTAAACCTTACCAATATCCTAATGATATATTATATTATATTCCTGCAAGTTGCAGTCTAGATTCGCAACATCATTTAAATTCATTGATTACCATTAGTTATATGATGGATACAGCATTCACAATAAATTCTGATGTCAAACACCAAGCAGTATGCAAGCAATAATACCTGACGGGGTCAGTGGTATTGGGCAATACCAGACTGCCCAGGGATGTAATGAGGCCCAACGCTGCAGGCGAAGGGCCTTATAGCCCCTGGAAGGTCCAATATTGCCCAGACTGCCCACCCTGGAAGGTATCATTGCACTTATAAAATAGGCTACATGTATTTTGTTTTTTAACATTTAAAAAATAACAAAAAAGTAAAAAAAAGACTGAAAATGAACTTAAAGTTGCTTTGCTAATAAAGTAGTCCCTCTACTGATATACTTACCAATGCTTACCAGTAGAGGGCACTGTATCATCTCTCACTTGTTTTACTGATATGTGCGGCATGTTCTTCCTTGATTCTGAAAACATAACTATCCCCCACATCCAGGTCAGTTGCATTTTTTTTGTGCTACTTTGTGAGACCCCCCCTCTCACTTATGCACAGTTCTAAAATGATTTTTTGCTTGAGACACTACTGGCTATCAAGCGTAGCAGTGTGGATGCCAGGAGCAATTGGAAAAATGGACATAAGAAGTAGAAGTAATGCCATTAATGCTCTTGTTATATTAAGCAGAACTGGATTTGTGATAAAAAAAAACACAAGTATCCCTAAATGCTTTTACCAGAGTGGGAGTGAAGCTGGGGTAATTCAGGGACACAGTCCATGGAACTGACAGAAGTACTGTTTATGAGTAGTGCTGAGCATGCAATGTGCTAGTGCTGGGGGGGGGGACTATGACATAAGTGGAAGAGTGTGTGCCACTTAAGTTTATAAGGTGTCATTGTAATTTGTATTCAATATCTACTAGTGAGCTGGTGTCTTAAGCTAGTGTATGACACGGCTATTTCCACTTTTTTAAATGTTTCTCTTAGGTGCCCTGGAAGCAGCAGCTGTGTCATCACTACCATGGAGAGGTGCAGGCTGTAGGTTTTTAAAAGTGGGCTGCCAACTGCAGTTATATGAGGCTAATAGCAGTGACAGTTTGCATATTTTTTTGTGTGCCAAACAGTGAGGGAAGGCTGCAGTTTTGAGTTAACTGGTTATGGAGAGGCGCGTGACTGCCTTTTGAAAAACTGCACTGCCGGTTACTGCTAAGTGAGATGAAAAAACATGGTGGTTGGCAACTTTTATAACTCCGAGTGCCCAAGAATACCATAAGTAATGGGACACCCCAAACTGGTACTTCTTTTCTGCTAGGTTCTATCTGCTAATATGTACCCCTGGCAGCAAATCAGATTTTGTATATTTTAAAGCTCATTTTCTAATTAAAAGATAAGAAACTGTGCCTTGCAAACAATAGTTATGCAGTCTATATATTTTACAATTTTCTTACAATTTAACTGAGAGATTTCTCTATAACAGGTGGGTATCCCATGCATAATATTAATAAACAAAACAAAAATGTACTGAGCCCATCAAAATCATCATGACTCCTTCAAGCCCTCAGTAATTACAATGTATTTTAAGTGTGCAGAATGGTTTACATATTCAGGGAAAAACACCCAATGTCTATGGCAGGACCTCTGCATATGCAAAGGGTATTGTTGACTGGGACTGACTGTTGTAGCAATACAGTATGAAAATGAAATAGTGCCAAGTTTTCTTAAAATCTGAAAATTCCTTGAATTTATACAACTTAAACATGTTACTCCTGTCAAATTAAAGCAAGAGTTGGCTAAGCTAACAATGGGTGCTTTTAAATGTTTTTGTTTTCAGTAAGGTCCTACTTTGACAAATTTTTATGGCTGCAGGGCAGAGCTCTAATGATGTCTTGCTATCACAATAGAAAAATGGAGCTCATCAGATTCTGAAGGGACTCATAAAATTGGAGTTGGTTTACAGTAACTCCACTAGAGCAGTCTGGTGTGTCCCTACACCACACTATTTTTTTCTCTGTCTGAAAGATATAAAGCTTTTTTTTTTTCACTCTGACAGTGTTTTTAAGTTTTGATGGGAAATAATGGTCACTAACAGTACATGTGTTTCAATCTTAATCTGTGCATAAGAGGACTTGCATGATAATGTGGTTACTAACTTTAATCTGAATAGTATTTTAATTAAAGAAAGATCCATAGCTTACGGTCTTAAATAAACATGTCAGCTTATCAGCATTTCCCAGCCATAAACTGTAACTGAGCTTAAGGAATGAGGTTCAAATTTCAGAACGCAGAGTAAAGTGTTGTTATCCATTCAGGATATCTGCAAGAGTTAAAAAAAGGACAGCAGTGAATAACACATAAACTTATGTAAATCACTTAACGATTTTTTTTCTGTATTAGTTATTCTGGTTATTGTTTATAGTTTTGAATTTGAATTTAGAATTTTGAAATTAATTGGTGAAAATTGGTACAACAAAGGAGGCTAAGAAAGGGATGCTGCATGGAGGCAGAGACAAAGGGTTCTGTGTGTGTTTCCCTATATGGGAATGTGTGTGTGTGTGTGTGAGTGTGTATGTGTGTATATGTCTGTGTGTGTGTGTGTGTGTTTGCATGCCTGTGTGGCACTCTGTTATCCCTTTCCTGGTACATTAACCTTTTTCTAGTCAGTTTGCAAATGGCTGTAATGCTGTATTGTAGTAGTGTGCACTGTTCAGAACATGAATAAGTGACACTACTACAAGGTCACTACAAGGTAAAGTGGATAGGAAACTGGCTAGTGGGCGTGTACAGAAGGTGAGGATGGGGGGGTCTCATCCTCTAGGAGGCCATTAGTGGGGTCTCTCAGGGGTCGGTACTGGGCCCACTCCTGTTTAGCATCTATATCTCAGACATCAGAAGTGGTATCAGGAGTCGGATGAGCCTCTTTGCCAATGACTCAAAGCTGTGGGTGGTGGTGGAAGGGAAGAAGGGGAAGTTAGCTCTCCAGGAAGACCTAGAGGCTCTGGAAAGGTGGTCAAGAGCATGAAAGATACAGTTCAATGCTGTAAAATGCAGGCTTCTACACCTGGGGCCAAAAACCCAGCTCATGAATACACCCTGGGGGGAGGCACTGCAGATTTCTAGGGGGGAGAAGGACCTTGAGGTGGTGAATGACAAAATGAATAACTCAGAGCAGTGTGGCCCTAGCAAATAAAATGCTAGGGTGCATAGCCGGGGGATAACCTCAAGGAGTAGTAAGGTGCTCTTTTCGCTGCACAATTGCCTGGTTAAACCACACCTTGAATACTGCGTGCAGTTTTGGTATCCCTACTTAAAGAGGGACATTGCTCATCTGGAGAAGGTCCAGAGGAGGATGACCAGGATGATACTGGGACTAGGGGGGAGGCCTATGAGGAGAGGCTGGGGAGCTCAAACTGTACTCGCTGAAGGAGAGAAGGAACAGGGGGGATATGATAAAGGTATTCAACTATCTCAAAGGAATAAACAGGGTAAGCCTTGAGGGGGTGCTTCAGCTGAGGGAAGTAGGGACCACCAGGGGCCAATCAATGAAGCTGGTAGAGGGAGGCTGAGGGGGAAACAAGGAGACACTACTTCACTGAAAGGGTGGTGGAGCCCTGGAATGCACTTCCCAGGGACATGGTGGCTGCTGTAGTGGTGGAGGGATTCAAGAAAGGCTGGGATAGGTATAGAGGAAGGGTGCATCCCAGAACCCTGCTGGAGGAGGGTGTGGGGGACCTTGTAAGGAGGGGGGAATACAACAATGCCCTGGGAAGACACTGATTGAAGACAGTGATTATCACACAGACCTGATAGACCATAGGGCCTAATCTGCTGGTTTCTTAGTATGTTAGTATGTGGGTTAGTGTGTCATGGTGCTGATCCAAATACAATGAAAGTTAGGGTTAGATGTATAAGTAAATAAATGCCATGTAAGGCTGTGTATGTGTGTTAGTATGTGTGTAGTAGTAGTAGTAGTAGCTTTAGTAATAGTAAAATATTTTATTCATTACATGAATCAGATACTCAGTTGAGGAAAAGCTCATTTTCAATGAGGTCCTATACATTCACACATAATAAATACAATTACAAAGGTTGTCAACATTTCTTACAGAGTTACACATTTAGAGAAAAAAAGAAGTCTTTTTATAACATTCCAGGCAATAAAAGATGTTGTTCCAGGCAATGATACAGTAATATATTTTACTTTAATCAATTAACTTAACAACAATAATACCATCGTGTCTGATGGTAAACAACAAAGCAACGATCTGGTGACTGTTTTAAGTGCCATATTTTTATGTTATGCAAACTAATAAACTTGTCTACTGGTCTTAGGTGGATTGAGAAGGAACTCTAGAGTTTAGGGCCTCTGTACAAAAAATATTGTCTGGCAATGCTCTGTGTGTGTAGACAGTGCACTGCTATGTTATACTGGATTATATACTGTATAGAAATATAAATAGAAACATAGAAGTTGTCGATAGAAGGAGATCACCAGGTCCATTGACTCTTCCCATTGTCTTTTAGCCTAGCCTTCTAACTGCCCTTGGGTTTGAGTGCTCTTTGTATCTGTCCTAAGCATTCTTGTAACCTACCACTGTGCTTGCCCCACCACCTCTGCAGGCAGGCTGTTCTAGGCGTCCACTGTTCTTTCTGTGAAGAAAAGCTTCCTGGTGTTGGTGGAGAACTGTCCTCCTTGCAGACTTAGATCATGTCCCCTGATTCTGCTGCCCTTCTTAAATTGGAAGAGATTGTCTATCTGCATCTGGTTTATGCCTTTTATGTACTTGAATGTTTCAATCTTGTCACCCCTCTGTCTTGTCTGTTCTAGGGAATACATGTTCAGTTCTTTCAGTCTATCCCCGTAGGACATTTTGGGCAGACCCTGAATAATTTTTGTTGCCATTCTCTGCACTGTCTCCACTCAGTCAATGTTCTTTTTAAGAGTGAGGCCCCCAGAAATGGATGCTGTACTCCAGGTGAGGCCTGATTAGTGATCTGTACAGTGGCAGGATCACTTCCCTCTTCCTGCTTGTGATTCCCCTCCCAATGCATCCCAGCACCCCGCTGGCCTTTAATGCTGCCTTCTTGCACCGTTTATGTATCTTCAATTTGTCTGAGATAATAATTCCCAAATTGTGCTCTTGGGTGGAGGCAGCTAGTCTTTCCTCTTCATGGTAATATGCCTTATTTGGATTTCTTTTTCATATGTGCATGACTTTGCACTTTTTGGCATTGAATCTCAATTGCCATGCTCCAGACCTTTCTTCCGGTTTCTTGAGGTCAACTGTCATCATTACCATTCCCTATTGGATGTCGACCCTGTTGTATATTTTGGTGTTGTCTGTGAAAATACACACCTTTCCCTGTAGTCCGTTAGCTATGCCTGATATGAAAATATTAAAGAGCAGGGGCCCAGTACTGAACCCTGGGGCACATTGCTTGTTACCCTACCTTCTGATGACAGTGCTCCATTTATCTGCACTTTCTGGGTTCTGCCCTGTGGCCCATTTTTCACCCATCTAAGTACTTCTGATCCAACTCCTGTGTGATCTAGCATCTTTACCAGCCTTCTGTAACCGAGTCAAAGGCCTTGCTAAATTCTAGACCATATCTACCACCCTGCCATCATCTATAACCTTTGTAACACAGTCAAAAAACTCAATCAGGTTTGTCTGGCATGATCTACCCACTCTGAAACTATGCTGCTTGGGGTCTTGATGGCCACCAGCCTCTAGGAATGCCATGATCTTCTGTTTGAGTAGTGTCTCCATTAACTTCCCCACTATGAATGTGAGGCTTACCGGCCTGTAATTTTCAGAGTTCTCCCTGCTGCCCAATTTGTGGAGTGAAACCACAACTGCCTTTTTCCAATCTTCAGGTAGCTCCAAACTCTTTAGGGATTTGGTGAATAGTTTAGCCAGTGGGGTAGCCAACTCTAATCTCAGTTCTTTTAAGATCTTGAGATGCATTTCATCTTGCCACATGGCCTTGTCAACTTGCAATTTATTTAGTACCTCCAGTCCTTCGGTCTTTGTGTATGGGCTATTATCAACCCACTATCCAGGGGTGTTGCATTTTGACATTTCTCGGCCAAGATCTGGGTCCTCCTCAGTAAATACCAAGCAGAAGTACATGTTCAGGATTTCTGCTTTTTCTGGGTTGTCATCTGTTGTTTTCCCTTCCTGAGTTGTAATCTTGACTATACCCCCCTTTTGCCTTCCTTCCTTCTTTCCTGGATGTATCTAAAGAATGATTTGTCTCCCCTCTTTGCCCTTTCTGCTATACTTGCTTCAGTCTGCACTTTTGCCTGCCTTACTTTTTTGCTGTCTTCTTTCATTTTCTCCTTGTATGACATCCAGTTTTCTTCCTTGTTTGTTCCCTAGTATAGCTTGAATGCCTTATGTTTTTCTTTCACTATTTTAGCCACTTCCTTTGAAAACCATAAGTGGCTTTGTTTTCCTTTCACTTTGGTAATCCTTCTGGCACATTGGTCAGTGACTATCTGGATTGCTTTCTTAAGTTTCCCCCACATCACATTGATCTTGTCCACTTGTAGATCAATTAAGTAATTTCATATATTGCTCCTCATTTGATTGAAGTCTGCCTTTTTAAAATCTAGTACTTTTATTTTTGAGTGGCACATGCCTCAGTTATGTTCACCTTGAAGCGAACCATGCAGTGGTTACTGATACCCATATGGCATACCACATCAAGTTCCTTGACCCTCACAGTGTTTGTGAGGACCAGGTCAAGCATGGCAGCTCCTCTTGTCGGAGTTTTATTCAGTTGACTTAGTCCTGCTCCCTGTAGTCCCAATAAGAAAGCCCTGCTTCTTGTTGTTGCCACTGTTAGTATACTCCAGTTTATACTGGAAGGTTGAAGTCCCCCACCAGTATCACCTATTCTCTCTGAGTCATTTTGTGTATTTCTTCTATCAGGTCTTTGTCCACTTTCTGTCCTTGATTTGGAGGTCTGTAAATGATGCTGACCCTGAAGGTTTTTGCTATTTCATGTATCTATAGTAACCCACAGTGACTTGGTGTCCCCAGGGTGACTCCGCATCTCTGAGGATTTTGTCTTCTCAGATGTAAATTATTACTCCTCCCCCTCTTTGCCCCTGCCTATCCTCTCTGAACAGATTGTATCTGGGTATAGCCATATCCCATCCGTGGTTGTCCAGGAGCCACATTTCTATCACAGCGACCCAGTCCAATCTTTTTACTATCATGATGACTGTGAGTTCGGGTAGTTTGGTTGCAAGGCTTCTAGCATTTGCAACCATCAGCATCCAGGAATGTCCACCACCTTTGATATGGGGCTGCACCCTCTTCTTGTACAGTGCCAACTTGCTGTTTGCACTCAAGTGATTTTTGAAGTTGCCATCTTTTTGCAGAATGCTAATTGAGACCTCTGTGGTCGAGATACCCAGCTTCTGCATTTCTCTTTCCTGGCATGTATGTGCTCTCTAGGATTTATGGGGAGTGGTGACAAGCCCACCAATACTGGTAGTGTGAGCTTTCACCATAGCCTTCCAATCACAGCCTCCCCCTTTGCTATAACCTCATTACTATCCCCCTTTTCTGTGTCTGCCCCTCCTGTACTTTACATGAGGTCCCTCCATTTTTACCTATGGCCACTCCTTGCTCATGGCCATGCCTGTTTCCTTTAGTCCAATGTTGGTAGGTTCCCTTCTATTTGCGTATCAGATGACCTATAGGTGGGTAAGCAATGTGAGAAGCAATGTGAGAAGTCAGTAAAGAGAGCCAGGGGGATACTGGGATGCATAGGGAGGGGCATCACAAGTAGAAAAAGGGAAGTGGTTATCCCTCTATACAGACAGTTGGTGAGACCCCATCTGGAGTACTGCGTACAATTTTGGAGACCTCATCTACACAAGGGCATAGACAGGATGGAAGCAGTCCAGAGGAGGGCAACTAAAATAGTGCAGGGTCTACATCAGAAACCATATGAAGAGAGACTGAGAGAGCTTAATATGTACACCCTTGATGAAAGGAGGGACAGGGGGGACATGATAGACACTTTTAAGTACCTCAAGGGAATCAACAAAGCCCAGGAGGGTAGCATCTTTCATAAAAGAGATGTGTAAGAACAAGGGGCAGAATTTAAAGTTAGAGGGGGGATGGCTCAGGGGTAATGTGAGGAAATTATTTTTCATGGAGAGAGTGGCGGATGCATGGAACAGCCTTCCTGGAGAGGTTTTGGGGTCTAAAACAGTGGGGAAATTCAAACATGCATGTGACAGACATAAGGCAATTATAGTGGGGGGTTGCAGGAAGTAGGCTGTTGGTTAACTAGAATCTGCAGCTTATCCAATAGGCAGGGAAATGGGCAGACTGGGTGGGCCAAGTGGTCCTTATCTGCCATCAAAGTCTATGTTTCTATGATCCCCTTACCTTTGTATCTTTCTGCTGCATACTCAGTTAGGTCTTCTTCTCTGTGCTGTATACATCCCAATTTAAACCCTCCAAGAAGAACTCCAACTTCTGCTTTAGTGCTCTTGCTCCTTCTCCAGTGAGATGCAGAACATAATGCTTGAAGAGCTTCCTGTCCCAGAAGGTCCCCAGTCTCCAATGTAGTGCATCCCATTGTCTGTGCACCAACCCTGGAGCCACCAGTTGAATTCCCTGATCTCTTCATTCCTGATCTTGTCCTCATTTCCGCCCTTCCTCCAGACTGGCAACACCTCTAAGAAGGCCAGAAGTGTTGTGTAATCCTTTAGGCTCTCCTCTAGGGTCTTCATTTCTGCCCTGGCTTCTTCCACAGTCCTATTTGCTATGTCATTGGCACCAGGATGGACAATGATCCCCGTAAAATCTTGATCTCTTCTCATCAGCCCTCCTAGTCTGTCCTCAGCTCTTCTTGCAGATGCTCCTTGCATACATTTCACCATGGATTCAGCTCCATTCACACTCATGGACTGTGACTCCACTTCTCGCAACATAGAGTCTCCCACAGCCAGAATCCTCTTTTTGCTCTGTGTATTCTTCCTCTCATTCCTTGTATTGCCTTCCTGTTTTCTTGTATCAGGTTTGTCCTGCTTGACTCTTCCTTTTTCCTCACCTGGTTTCTGTCCCCTGGCTAGGGGATAAAAAGAGTCTGTTTGTGTGTGGATAGCATGTGGCTGGCAGTGCCCCATCTCAGCTCTAGGTGGCCCGCTGCCCCCTCTCACCACCCTCCTTCCCCCAAGACCCATGGGTCTTTGGAGGAGTGGGTGGGTAAAGGGAGGTGGTGGGGTCCCCAATCTAGTCTCCTCAGTAGCCTCATGATCTCTTCTATTGCCTGCTATAGCTCCCTCCATAGTTCAGTAACTATCATGCTGAAGGGGCACCCCAGTCCCCAGAGTGTCTGCCTTACTATCAGCCCTCTGCAGCTCTGGCAAATAGGGATGTCCATGTCTGTTTTATTCCAGACCTGTAGGTGCCAGTGTGTCTTCCTCCCTTCACTGTGCCTTTTCTAACCTCTCTTCCTGTTCTCACTGGTACCTTCCTTTGGAAGCCCTGCAGGAAGTTCCCTTGGGCTTCTATAAATGTAGAAAGAACCTGGGTGGTTGGGAGGGGAGTGGACGGGTGGGTTGTAGTATTTCCACCCCTTAGCAGTAGCTGTTAGCAATTACGTGATGGGGTGGGAGAAATTTAGCTGCTTCCCCTTTTCCTCTCCAAAATGAAGTGCTCTTAAAAGCAAATGTTAGCTCCCTTTTAGTTGCCAGCTTCCCTTTCCACAACATGGTGCTCTGAAAAGTAAATGCTAGCTCCCTTTTGGTTGCTAGCTGCTGCTTCTAAAAGCTGCATCAAAAATGGAGATGAGGCACAACTGATTCTGCTATTCACAGGTCACAGGCCCCTTTTACTTAGCAGTAGCTGATAGCAGTTAAGAGAGGGGGAGGGGGATATTTAGCTAATTCCCCATTTCCTCTCCAAAATGAGGTGCTCTTAAAAGCAAACACTAGTTTCCCTCTCCAAAACAAGGTGATTTTAAAAGTAAGGGCTAGCTTCCTTTCAGCTGCTAGCTGCTGCTTCTAAAAGCTGAATTAAAATGGTGCTGGGGAAGACTCACTCTGCTATTCACAAGTCACAGGCCCCTCCCACATAGCAGTAGCTGTTAGCAGTTAAGTGATGGGGAAGGGAGAGATTTAGCTGATTCCACTCTTTCTCTCCAAAATGAGGTATTCTTATAAGCAAATGCTAGTTCCCTTTTAGTTGCTAGTTTCCCTCTCCAAAACAAAGTGCTTTTAAAAGTAAATGCCAGCTCCCTTTCAGCTGCTAGCTGCTGCTTCTAAAAGATGAATTAAAAGGGTGCTGGGGAACAACTCACTCTGCTGTTCACAGGTCACAGGCCCCTTCCCACTTGACAGTAGGTGTTAGCAGTTAAGTGATGGGGAGGGGAGAATTAGCTGATTCCCCTCTATTGCTCTAAAATGAGGGACTCTTAAAAGCAAATGCTAGCTCCATTTTAGTTGCTAGCTTTCCTCTATAAAATGAGATGCTTTTAAAAGGAAATGCAAGCTCCCTTTCAGCTGCTAGCTTCTGCTTTTTAAAGCTGAATCAAAATGGAGCTGGGGCACCATTGAATCTGCTATTCACAGGCCCTTCCCACTTAGCAGTAGCTGTTAGCAGTTAAGTGATGGGGGAAGGGGAGATTTAGCTGATGCCCCATTTCCTCTCCAAAATGAGGTACTCTTAAAAGCAAATGACAGCCTGTAGTCTATTTAAAAAGCTCCCCAAAATGGTTGCCTTGATGAAAGAGGGATGCCTGGGTATCATGGCAGTCACAGAAACATGGTTCACAGAGAACCATGACTGGGATGTCAACATACCAGGGTACACAATCTACAGGAGGGATGGGGGGAAAAGAAGAGGAGGAGGAGGAGTAGCTGTCTATGTAAGGGAAGGGATGAAAGCAACAGAACTAAAGTGTAAACAGGGAGGAGAGGAGGCACTGTGGGTCACCCTGGAACTGGAAATAGCACCACAATCTGCACAGGTGTTATATACAGACCCCTGTCTCACGGGGAGGAAATGGACAAGGAAATGATAGAAGGCATCCTTAGGATGGCAGAGAAAGGGGAGATATTGCTGATGGGGGACCTGAATATGTCAGATGTTAACTGGAACACCTTTGCTGCAGCCATGTCCAAGAGCAGGACCATTATCGATGACCTACAGGGGGCATGCCTCAGACAGCTAGTTTTGGAACCCACTCTGGAGTGAGCAATCTTAGACCTGGTACTCTGAAATGGAGACGGAGAGAGAATCTCCAATCTTGAAGTAGGCAGCCGTCTGGGAACAATCGACCACCAAACAGTGTGGTTCATGATAAACTTAGCTGTAGAGGCAAGCCATACAAAAGTGAGGGTACTGGACTTCAGGAAGGCTAATTTTGTCAAAATGGGAGAGTGTCTCAGAAAAGCACTAGCAAACAGGCTAGAAGGAGGGTGGAGCAACAATGGGGAAACATCAAAACCACCATCACAGAGGCAACACGCCTTTGTGTAAGTAAATAAATCAAAAAGAGAGAAAAAAACACTATGATTCTCAAAAGAAGTGGTGGGGAAGGTTAGGGAGAAAAAAATAGCATTCAGGAAGTATAAGGAAACACAGAAGGAGCAGGGCAGAGAACTGTACCAGTTAAAGCAGAAGGGAAGGTAGTCAGAATAGCAAAGGCCCAAACATAGAAACATAGAAACATAGACTTTGACGGCAGATAAGGACCGCTAGGCCCATCTAGTCTGCCCATTTCCCTACCTACAGGATAGGCTGCAGATCCTAGTTAACCAACAGCCTATTTCTTCCTACCCCCCACAAGAATTACCTTATGTCTGTCCCATGCATTCTTGGATTCTCCCACAGTTTTAGACCCCACAACCTCCTCATGAAGGCTGTTCCATGCATCCACTACCCTATCTGTGAAATAATACGTCCTCACATTGCCCCTGAACCACCCTCCTTCTATCTTTAAATTGTGTCCCCTTGCTCTTGCAAGTCTCTTTTTCTGAAAGATGCTACCCTCTTGGACTTTGTTGATTCCACTGAGGTACTTAAAAGTTTCTATCATGTCCCCTCTCTCCCTTCTTTCCTCAAGGGTATACATATTAAGCTACTTTAGTCTCTCCTCATATGGCTTCTCTTGCAGACCCTGCACCATTTTAGTTGCCCTCCTCTGGACTACCTCTATCCTGTCTACGTCCTTGCAGAGATGGGGTCTCCAGAACTGGACACAGTACTCCAGATGGGGTCTCACCAACTGTCTGTACAGAGGGATAACAACTTCCTGTTTTCTGCTGAAGATGCCTCTCCCTATACATCCCAGTATACCCCCAGCCCTCCCTACTGCCTTCTCACATTGCTTACTAACCTTAAGGTCATCTGATATGATTACCCCCAGGTCCCTTTCCTTTTTTGTTGTTGTTACTACCTCCCACCCATTGTGTATTCTTCCCTGGGTTCTTGTTTCCCAGGTGCATTATTTACTTCTTTGCATTGAATCCTAGCTGCCATACTTCTGACCATTCCTCCAACCTTGCCAAGTCCTTTTCATCCTTTCCATGCCTCCTTGTGTATCAACCCTGTTGCAGATCTTTGTGTCATCTGCAAAAGGCATACTTTTCCTTCCAGTCCCTCTGCAATGTCACTGATGAAGACATTAAAAAGGACTGGACCCAATACTGAACCTCAGGGTACCCCAGTAACCTCCCTTTCTTCAGAGTGGACTCCATTTACAATTACCTCTGTGTCCTGTTGTCCAGCCAATGTTTACCCAGGCTACCACCCTGGGACCCACTCCCAGGTTGGTTAATTTGACTAGTAATCTTTTGTGTGGGACTGTGTCAAATGCCTTGCTAAAGTCTAGGTAGGCCATGTCCACAGCCCCTCCCTGGTCTGCTACTTTGGTCACCCAGTCAAAGAAATCTATTAGATTCATCTGACATGACCTTCCCGCTGTGAACCCATACTGCCTTGGGTCCTGTGCTCCACTAGCTTCTAGGTACTCAACTATTCTTTCCTTCAGAAGTGACTACATCACTTTCCCTACCACAGAGGTCAGACTGACAGGTCTATAGTTTCCTGCCTCTGTCTTGGTCCCACTTTTGTGAAGGGGAATCACATCCGCCTTCCTCCAGTCCTTGGGTACCACACCATCCTCCCATGATTTATTAAAAAGAGTAGCCAGTGGTTTCACTAGTTCCTCCCTTAATTCTTTTAGAATTCTGGGGTGAATTCCATCAGGACCCATTGCTTTGTCCACCTTCAGTTTTAGGAGTTCTTGCAGAACCCCTTCTTCTGTGAAAGGACTGGAATCAACCCCCCTATCAAGAGTGCTTCTCTTAATTGGATTAGGCACTTCCCCCTCCTCTTTTGTGAATACTGAGCAGAAATATTCATTCAGTATTCCTGCTTTTTCACTGTCCCCCTCTGCCCACCCACCGTTCATTCTATTCAGCCTCACTATCCCTCCCTTTGTCTTTCTATGCTCACTGATGTACCTATAAAAGGTTTTATCCCCCTTCTTAACTGAGTTGGCTATCTTTTCCTCAGTCTGGGCCTTTGCTATTCTGACTTCCCTCCCTGCTTCCTTCTGCCTTAACTGGTACAGCTCTCTGTCCTGCTCCTTCTGTGTTTCCTTATACTTCCAGAATGCTAACTTTTTCTTCCTGACTTTCACAGCCACCTCTTTTGAGAGCCATAGTGGCTTTTTTCTTTCATTTTGATTTGTTTATTTGCTTCACACAAAGGCTTGTTGCCTCTGTGATGGCAGTTTTGATAATTCCCCATTGTTGCTCCACACCTCCTTCTAGCCTGTTTGCTAGTGCTTTTCTGAGGCACTCTCCCATCTTGCCAAAGTCAGCCCTCCTAAAGTCCAGTACCCCTCACTTTTGTATGGCTTGACTCTGTAGCTGAGTTTGACATGAACCACACTGTTTGATGGTCACTTGTCCCCAGATGGCAACCCACTTCTAGATCTGAGATCCTCTCATTGCCCCCATTTGAGAGTATGAGGTCTAAGATTGCTCCCTCACGAGTAGGTTCTGAAACTAGCTGTCTAATGCCTGCCACCTGTAGGGCATCAAGAATGGCCCTGCTCTTGGATGTGGCTGCAGCAAATGTGCTCCAGTTAACATCTGGCATATTCAGGTCTCCCATCAACAGTATCTCCCCTTTCTCTGCCATTCTAAGAATGCCTTCTATCATATCCTTGTCCATTCCTTCCCCTGACATGGGGTCCACACAACCCCTATGTGGATTGTGGTGCCTTTCCAGTCTCCAAGGTGACCCACAGTGCCTCCTCTCCTCCCTGTTTACTCTTTTGTTCAGTTGCTTTTATCCTTCCTTTACATAGAGAGCTACTCCTCCCCCTCTTCTCCCCTGCCTGTCTCTCCTGTAGGTTATGTACCCTGGTATGTTAACATCCCAGTCATGGTTCTCTGTGTACCATGTTTCTGTGACTGCTACAATATCCAGGAATCCCTCTTCCATCAAGCCCACCAGCTCAGGGAGCTTGTTGCCCAGACTATGGGCATTGGTACTCATTACCCTCCATTTCCTGATAGCCTTACTCCCTTTTGCCCCATCCCTGTCCTTCTTGCCTTTGTCACTTTCTCCATTTACCCCTGCCCTTCTCCCTATCGACACCTCTATTGTTGGTGTTTGCGCACTTACCATGATTATTTGGGGGCTAGGATTTTCCTGCTCCTTTCCAGTGCCTCCCCTAGGCTAGTTTAAAGCTTGCCAATGAAGCATTTAAACCTATCACCTAGGATCCTGGTTCCCCTCCCAGACAGATGCAGCCCATCATGCCAGTATAGGCTTGCTTCACTCCAGGTGGACCCCCAGTCCCCAATGAAGCCAAATCCCTGAGCTCCACACCAGTTTTTCAACCACTGATTGAATCCCATGGTGCGGAGCACCCTAGCCTCTCCTATGCCATAGATGGGTAGCACCTCCGAGAAGGTTACCGTGCGTGCTACTTGACTAAGGCCCCTCCCCAATTTCACAAACTGTTCCTGCACTTCTCTAATCCCTTTCTTAGCCAGGTCATTTGTCCCTAGGTGGACAATGACATCCAGCTCCCTCCCCTGTACAGCTGCTCCGGCAAGCCTGAGGATTCGCTCCCTGTCCCTCCAAGCCATGGTGCCAGGCAGGCACCTTACCTCCCTCTCCCCTTCCTCCCCCAGTTCTACCTTCCTAACAATGGAGTCCCCCACCAGGAGTTGTTTCCTTCCCCTGCAGGGTCCCCTGCCACCCTCTTGTCGGTCTCCTTTGTGGAGGTTCCCAGCATCCTCCTTGGTCTCCACTGCAGGTGCCTCCATAGAGGAACCACACTTTGCCAGAATGGCATAGTAATTGTGGAGAGGCACAACTGGAGGGATACACCTCTGTTCCACCACCCTCACCCTCCCTGAGCCCACTGTGGTCCAACCGCTCCTCTTTCTTGGCAACCTCTGAGGCAACGGCAGTGGCACTGGTGGTCTCTGGATGGAAGAGGAGGTCCCACAAATCCTGGCCAGCTCAGCCTGGAGATGAGCAACCTCCTCCCTCAGCCCAGAGAGGTGCCTGCAGATGGGATAACACTGCATCCTCCAGAACATCTCCCAGAAGACTGCTGCTCCACAACCACTGCACTGCACCACTCCAATCATGTCTTATTTCTGGCCCCTTAACTGTTTGCAATCCTTACTCTTTCCTCTGTTTTTTTTCTCTCACTCCTTACTTTCTGCCTGTGTGCCCTTTAAGCTTCTGATTGTCTTGTTCTGAGACAAGAATATCCTATATTTCTCAGTAGACCACTTACTTGCTCAGAGGCAGACCTCCAGCAGCAAGAGGGGGCCGGACAGCTACTCTTGCCCTTCTAGGATGGTGGGTCCTTGGTGGTTCTGTGATCACTCACTTCCTGCCCCCAAACAGGAAGTTCATGTTGTTAGTCAAATCCTGTGCCTATAAAAATAGAACTAGCTTTGGGTGGAGGGAAGGGAATGTGGGCAATATAGTCCCAGCAGAGAAGTTCAGTCACACAGCAGTCCTTTCTCCTGGTGTCTTCTGCCAAACCGAGGAAAGGATAGACAACTCAGTTAAGAAGGGGGGGATAAATCCTTTTATAGGTACATTAGGCAGCAAAGAAAGACTAAGGCAGGGATACTGAGGCTGAATAAAGAGGAAGGTGGTTGGGCAGAGAGTGACAGTAAAAAGACAGGGATACTGAATGAATGCTTATGAGCAGTATTCACAATAGAAGAGCAGAGGAGATACCTAATCCAGTCAATAGAAGCACTCTGGATAGAGGGGTTGATATCAGTCCTTTTCACAGAAGAAGGGTTCTTAAGGGATACCTAAACAACATTTTGACATCAAACTATTCAAAAATCTGACTCCGTAGGTGAGTAAAGGAAAGGCTGCTGTATTCATTAATGCTAAAACTACATTTACATAATTTACCTAAATGTGGTTTCGGAGCATTTGAAAATTGTAAAAATCAGCCTTACAATTTCAAAAAAACTATCTTACCTGCTTCCTAAAATGGCCACCAAATCTGTTATGTGATTACATAATTGGAGCCAAAGTCAGAGAGATATATGGCTCTATATATTACTAACTAGTTCTTATTTCTCTTTGTACAGAATTGTTTCACCAAATGGTCAAAACCATGTGCATTAGTTTGTATAATGCACATGTTAGGCTATGGTTCTACTCATTTTGTTTACTTTAACATGCTGAAATGTGTTTTAATCCAACCGACTTTCTCTGTGGCAAACCACAGTGCAGTACAAATTTTGAATAACCTGGTGGGCTAGTGGTGATGGTGGATCCAGGATGTTACAATGGGGGTGCTGGCATGGTGTGCATGTTTAATATGCACTTTTTAACACTTTTATTAAACTTTTATATTTTCTGCTATTATTATTTTCTAGTACGTTTTTGACAGAACCTACAAATGTAATCCATAGTTTGAATGTAAACATTTGTACAATCAATAAATCAGACTTCTTCAACAAAGGGAAATACAGCAGCATCAAGCAAGTAAATTACTATGGGGGGGAGGTTGCAGTCACACCCTTCACCACCTCCTAGAGCCACCACTTTTTTGTAGCAAAGTTCTTGTGCAGTCCAATGTTAGAGTTCATACTTTCTTGAAACTCAAATATTTGTGTGTCTTGTCTTCTTTTCCATGGGAAAAAAGAAGAAGAATCAGCATTTATATAGCGGTTTTCATACACATTGCATCCCAAAGTGCTTTACAAGCAATACTAGACTGGTACTGAAGTGACTGAACGTGTAGTGGCAGCCATTTCATACATTAATATCCACACACAGCTTTGGACAATTGCATGAACTGGTTTTATGGGAAGGGTAATGTTGGCCAGGACAATGGGGTCAGGTAGTGATCAAGGTGCTGGCAGCTCCACATCTTATTTCTCACAGTAATCTGCTCATATTTCTTTCCTTCTGTCTTCCTTCTTCCCTGAATATAGCAGCACCTTGCAAGAGTGGCCTTCTCAGTTCCCCTTTTGTATTCATTCTTCACTATTCCTCCTCACACTAAAAACTGGTGAGCTCATCACCCTTCTGCATCAAGAATGCACGTAGTACAGTCCCCATTTTATTTTGACATATCAAATATAAACATATCTTTCCAATAAGTCAGGCTCATAGCAGCAGGAAACAAGGGGAATGATTGGCTTTCCTATCCTTAAAAGATCTAGGTTACCTTTGATTAAGCACTATTAAATGATGGATGTGCACCTCATTATGCACGTCATTTAATAGTGCCTAATCATAGGTGGCTTAGATCTTATATGGGTAAGAAAGCCTATCTTTCCACTTGTGCCATGCTGCTATCAGCCTGGCTTACCAGAAGATCATGTTCATTATTAATATGTAAATATAACATGGGAGACTGTACTAAACACATTCATGATGCGGAAGGGTAGTGAACTCACCAGTTTTTGGTGTGGGGAACAGGTGAGAAAATGAATGCCAGAGAGGGACTGAAGAGGCCATTCCAGCTGGGTACAGCTATATTCACGTTAGTTGAAGACATGAAGGAGGACGCTGAGCAGATCACTGTGAGATCTGACATGTGGGGCTGTCAGCATCATGATCACTTCCCAACTATGGATGAGACTAGCCAGCGATGACAAATACTCAGAGTGGCAGAGCTGCACCTGAACTGTTACTTGAATTCAGTGTAGGGAGATTTCCCTCGGTTGGGGGGATGTTGATGTTTGTTAGGACAGTATTGAGGGAGTTGTGTATAGCTCAGTCAAGATTTGGAAGAGTGGTAGACAGCCAACTCGCATTGTGGAGTAGAGCACAGAAAAGTACTAGAGAAGAACTGCTGGGAACCATCTTGCAGGGTTCTGCAGATCACAGGTAAAGGAGTAGACTGACACTGGAAGTCAGGTGGATTCACTCAAGGTATTAGTATTCCTTTCCTGCTAATAATACTGTTATCCATTGTAAGTGCATCCCTTGTGAGGGCATGAGCAGCAGTTTTTCTGGTGGGTCATGATGCTTATTGCTTGCCCCTCCAGGAAGACCTAATTGATGCTTAATGAGGTGGGGAAAAAAAACACAACAGGGAACTGTACGTACTACCTTCACTGTGCAGAAGGGTGATGGTCCACTCTGTTTACTGTGGAAGCAGAAGTCAAACATTGAGAATGTAGACTGGAGAGTGATTTGGGAGGCATTTTTTACAGTGCCAGCTGATGATGTGTATCAGAGTAGGTGTGCAAAACTCTCTGAGGTATAAGATTTCAATCTGAGGTGTGATAATTCTCTTCATGAGACCACAAGCTCATATGTGGCCCCAGACAGTACTAGGGACAGGGTATGGATGGTGTGGTATGCAACAGAAGGCAGGCTAGGTGCAGGGGGTTCACATGGAAAAAGAACACCTTATTTGTGGATTATCAAGAAAGCATGAGCTTTGGAACTGAACAAGACAGGTACTTTGATGTGTGACCCTGAGCAAGTTATTAAACTTCCTTGTGCTCCCAGGCCACACCTGTAAACAAGCTTTCAGCTTAGTGCATCTCTCCTGGTTAACAAAAAACAAAATTCAGTGCATTATATAACTAATAGATCATCAGGTATTTGAAGTGTTGTACTGTAATGCAGTTTGCCAAAGAAAAAGTCAGCTGGATTGCAAAACATTTTCTGCAAGTTAAAGTAAACAAAATTAACAAAATCATAGCCTAACATGTGTACTGATCAAAATAATCCATGAGTTAATATATGGTGTTGATCATTCTGGTACAACAATTCAAAATAAAGAGGGAAAGAAGAACTAGTTAGCATTATAGATATATATGTGGATCTCTGTCTCCGGGTCCTATGATGTCATCATGACTCATCACTTAACACACTTGGCAGACATCTTAGGGAGAAACCAAGGCTGTTTTTTGAAAGTGAAAGGCTAACGTTTACATTTTTCAAAAGCTATGAAACTGCATTTATGTCATTTACATAAATGCAGTTTTAGCATGAATGTAAACAGCAGTCTTTACTTTACCTCAATATAAAGCCAGATTTTGGAGTTTGCAGTTTTAAAAAAATGCTTGTTTAGGTACCCTTTAAA
Organism: Neoceratodus forsteri; assembly: GCA_016271365.2. Taxonomy (NCBI): domain Eukaryota; kingdom Metazoa; phylum Chordata; order Ceratodontiformes; family Ceratodontidae; genus Neoceratodus; species Neoceratodus forsteri. The sequence continues at coordinate 234,449,503 of CM028132.1, read as the reverse complement.
GAACTCTTAAAACTGAAGGTGGATAAAGCAATGGGGCCTAATGGTATTCACCCCAGAATTCTAAAAGAAATAAGGGAAAAACTAGTAACACCATTGGCTACCCTTTTTAATAAATCATAGGAGGATGGTATGGTAGCTGAGGACTAGAGAAGGGTGGATGCGATTCCCCTTCACAAAAGTGTTAGCAAGACAGAGGCAGGAAACTACAGACCTGTCAGTTTGACCTCAGTGGTAGGGAAAATTATGGAATCACTTCTGAAGGAAAGAATTGTAGAGTACTTAGAGGCCAGTGGGGCACAGGACGCAAGGCAGCATGGATCTGCAGCAGGAAGGTCATGTCAGACAAATCTGATTGATTTATTTGACTGGGTGACCAAAGTAGTAGACCAGGGAGGGGCTGTGGATATGGCCTACCTAGACTTTAGGAAGGCATTTGACACAGTCCCACACAAAAGATTATTAAACAAATTAGACAGCCTGGGAGTGGGTCCCAGGGTGGTAGCCTGGGTAAAACACTGGCTGGACAACAGGACACAGTGGCTAATAGTAAATGGAGTCCACAGTGAAGAAAGGAGGGTTACTAGTGGGGTACCACAGGGTTCAGTACTGGGGCCAGTCCTTTTTAACATCTTTATAAGTGATATTGCAGAGGGACTGGAAGGAAAGTCATGTCTCTTTGCAGATGACACAAAGATATGCAACAGGGTTGATATGCAAGGTGGGGTGGAAAGGATGAAAAGGGACTTGGCAAGGTTGGAGGAATGGTCAAATGCATGGCAGCTTAGATTCTATGCAAAGAAGTGTAAAGTAATGCTCCAGGGAAACAAAAACCCAGGGGAAGAGTACACAATGGGGGGTGAAATACTGACATCAATAAAAATGGAAAGGGACCTGAGGGTAGTCATATCAGATGACCTAAAGATGGGCCAGCAATGCAAGAAGGCAGTAAGGGGGGCTGGGGGATACTGGGATGTATAGGGTGAGGCATCACCAGTAGACATCAAGAAGTTGTTGGATCTCTGTACAGACAGTTGGCAAGACCACATCTGGAGTACTGTATACAGTTCTGGAGACCCCTTCTCTGCAAAGACATAGACAGGGTGGAGGCTGTCCAGAGGAGGGAAACCAAAATGGTGCAAGTTCTGCACCAGAAAACATATGAAGAAAGACTAAGGAAGCTTAAGATTTATAGCCTCAAGGAAGGGGGGGGGGCATGATAGAAAATTTCAAATATCTCAAGGGAATCAACAAATTCCAAGAGGGTAGCATCTTTCAGAAAAAGAGATGTGCAAGAACAAGGGGGCACAATTTGAAGATAGAGAGGGGGATGGTGTAGAGGTAATGTGAGGAAGTATTTCTTCACAGAGAGGGTTTTAGATGCATGTAACAGCCTTTCTGTGGAGGTTGTAGAGTAAAAAACAATGGGGGAATTCAAGAATGCATGGGACAGACATAAGGCAATTCTAGTAGGGGTAGGAGGAAATAGGCTGTTGGTTAACTAGGATCTGCTGCTTATCCGTTAGGTAGGGAAATGGGCAGACTAGGTGGGCAAAGAGGTCCTTATCTACCATCAGATTCTATGTTTCTATGTAGCTCCCTTTTAGCTGCTAGTATCCCTCTCCAAAATTCGCCGTTTTAAGTAAAGCCTTGCTCCCTTTCAGCTGTTAGCTGCTGCTTCTAAAAGCTGAATCAAAATGGAGCTGAGGCACAACTGACTCTGCTATTCACAGGTCACGGGCCCTTTCCACTTAGTAATACTTTAGCTGTTAGCAGTTAAGTGATGGGGGAGGTGGAGAGTTAGCTGATTCCATTCTTCCTCTCCAAAATGAGGTACTTTTAAAAGCAAATGCTTGCTCCCTTTTAGTTGTTAGCTTCCCTCTCCTAAACAAGGTGCTTTTAGAAGTAAATGCAAGCTCCCTTTCAGTTGCAAGCTGCTACTTATTAAAGCTGGATCAAAATGGAGCTGGGGCACAAATGACTCTGCTATTCATTGGTCACAGGCCCCTCCCACTTAGCAGTGGCTGTTAGCAGTTAAGTGATGGAGAAGATTTAGCCGATTCTCCTCTTCCTCTCCAAAATGAGGCATTCTTAAAAGTAAATGCTAGCTCCTCTTTACTTGCAAGCTTCCATCTCCAAAATGAGGTGCTTTTAAAAGTAAATGCTAGCTCCCTTTCAGCTGATAGCTGCTGCTTCTAAAAGCAGAATCAAAATGTAGCTGGGGCACAAATGACTTTTCTATTCACGGGTCATATGCTCCTTCCACTTAGCAGTAGCTGTTACCAGTAAGTAGGGTTGCCACCTTTGGATGAGGCAAAAACTGGATCCTAAGCTCCGCCCCTAGCCCCACCCCTTTTCATGACTCATCATTCACTGTTCCTCCAATAAAAGACAACACTTAAAGTAGCAGTTAAATAAAAATGTTACGATACTGTACTGTGCCTGTTAAAATTAACGTTCCCATGTTCTTCCTAATTATTTACTTATGAATTTATTTATTTATTGACATTGGTTAATGAGATAAACATACTGAGATAAAAGAAATCTCATTTACAGATATGGTCTGGGGGAAACAAGGGAAATATTGTAAATAGCACATAGCAGTATACATACTTTATATCTTTTTCTGCCTCCATTTCCTCTTCTTGTCCACAGTACTATTTCAAAGCCAAAGAAGTGACCATACTTTTTTCTTGTGGGGAAAAAATAATTTACAACATTTAAAAATGCCTAAATTCTGTTAGAGATGAAAATGTTTACCAGCAAATAAAAGTGGAGGACAACTGGATCTGTTACAAAAGGTGGGGCAGCTTTGCTGCTATGCCACTTTAAGATGCAGTGGAAAGATTAGGTTAAGTAAGTGCTAATGGTGTTAATGGCCATACTTTACACCTCCCAGGGTGACTGCATTCACAAACAAAAGGCTACGCTGACAACAGAACTTGTTTGTAACTTGGACATGTAGCTGAAACAATGAGTGATATGACAAAATGTGTTCCAAAACTATGTAAGCTCTCAAAATGGCTCAAAAACCTGGCCAGCACAGAGCAAAACTGGATTACCTGATAGGGACCCTGAAAACCTGATCACAAGGTAAAAAACCTGACAGGTGGCAACTCTACCAGTAAGTGATGGGGATGGGGAGATTTAAGTGATTCCCCTCTTCTCCAAAATGAGGTACTCTTAAAAGCAAATGCTAGCTCCCTTTTAGTTGCTAGCTTCCCTTTCCAAAATGAGGTGCTTTTAAAAGTAAATGCTAGCTCCCTTTCATCTGGGGAGATTTAGGTGATTCCCTTCATCTCCAAAATAAGATGCTTTTAAAAGCAAAGGCTAGCTCCCTTTCAGCTGCTAGCTGCTGCTTCTAAAAGCTGTATCAAAATGTAGCTGGGGAACAATGGACTCTGCCATTCACAGGTCACAGGCCCCTCCCACTTAGCAGTTGATCTTTGTTAAGTGATGGGGCCTGGGGGAGGGGGAAATTTAGCTGTTTACACTCTTCCTCTCCAAAATGAGGTACTCTTAAAAGCAAATGCTAGCTCCCTTTTGCTTGCAAGATTCCATCTCCAAAATGAGGTGCTTTTAAAAGTAAATGCTAGCTCCCTTTCAGCTTCTAGCTGCTGCTTCTAAAAGCTGAATCAGAATGGAGATGAGTCACAAATGACTCTGCTATTCACAGTTCACAGCCCTCTCCCACTTAGTAGTAGCTGTTACCAGTTAAGTGATGGGAGGGGGGTGATTTAGCCGATTCCCCTTTTCCTCTCCAAAATAAGGTGCTCTTAAAAGCAAATGTTAGCTCCCTTTTAGTTAATAGTTTCTCTTTCCAAAATGAGGTGCTTTTAAAAGTAAATGCTAGTGGGGGCTGCCTTGGACCCTGATGATATGGCTGTCTAATCTTTTTGCTCTATCCCTGCCTGGGCATTATCCTCTGTAATCCGATGTGATACCAGACTAGTGTAGCACTTAGACGACTGGGGAATTTCCATGAAACCCCTCTCTGCCTGTCATGTGAAGCTATTTTGGAGGGGGAACTCTTTTTCCATGACTATAGATCTGCACTACCTGATGCCCATCTAGATGCACTGGCCACACAGGCCTCAGTCCTTGTCTCCGGCCAGCACATCCTCACTAATGCAATGTCCGCAAACTTTTCTCCTGTGTCATCACGCTAGTCAGGCTCTGCTCTGAAACTCTACTCTTGTGATCCAATTAGAGATGCCACCAAACAGATACTTTTCTGGACTGCTACACCAGGGAGGGTATTTATGATGGTTGCCTCCTCCTCCTCCTCCTCCAGCAAAGGACTGGACCTGAACCGCGATCTGGGCTCCCCCAAGTAGATGCAGTTGGGGGATGCCCTCTCACACATAACCAAGATGCTGGAAGCGCTATTGGTCTTGGTGGATGGAATAGGAGCCTCTCTCACTGGGAATGTGGCAAATGCCTGCCATCTAGTGGACAAATTTAATGTTATAGAGCAGCCCAAGAAGGAGCTGGAAAGACAGCAATGAAACATATGGCAGAGTCTGAGGGAGCATTAAACCAGGCTGTCAAGGCTGTGGGAATGCACCGAGGACCAGGAAAACAGAGGGAGACACAACAACATCAGGATCCTGGGGTTCCCCCAGGGGCCAGAGGGCTGCAGCATGGAAAGGTTCTTAAATTAGTTCATTCCTAAGATATTAGGGGAATGCTGGAGAGATCCTGTGGACATGGAAATGGCCCATCATCTCACTGGCAAGGCAGCCACCCCACAGCTACCCCGTGGCCAATTATAGCCTACTTGTTGAGGTACTCGGTCAAAGAGCGGGTGTTGAGAGCTGCCAGTGACCTTGGGGAGCTCACTTGGAGGGGGCTACCATCTCCCTGTACCGGGATTACTCGCATGAAGTGTCTGCTCAGAGGAAAGCTTTTGTACCTTTAAAGAAAATTCTGTGGGCAAACAACTTCCACTACAGATTTAAAAGACTTACTGTCTTATTCATTTCCAAAGGGGGCAAAGAATTCACCGCTGAATATCTGCAGGATGCTGAGGCCTGGCTGAATGAACACTAGCCAGGCCTTCACTCCAGAACTGCATCTCCCAGACGTCTCTGGGTCCCGGAGGACTCTAACAGCCGGCAGAATGAAAAGAAAGGGAAGGCGTTCCCTAGAGACCAGTTTAGCAGGCAGAATGATCCCTCTGAAAATGCATCCCCCAGGCTTCATCCACCCTCAGACAAGGAGCCAGCAGATTCATGCTGGTCACCAGCCCCCAAACAACCAACCGTAAACCATGGTCCATCAGAGTCTGAGGTGCATCCACAGACATCACCCCTGAATCACCCATGACTAAGATCTAGGAGCCCCCAGCCTCCTAGCACCCTTCATACAGTCCTCTTTTCTCCAGTGAAGCTCCCCAGGGCTGGCTCACCTTACGAAGGGGAACCTCATGAAATACCTCAAAAGGATACTGATCCAACTGACCCTATGAACACACTCACTCACTCCACTTGACTGGGCTTCAGTGGTGGAAGATGCAGAGGATGCCTTGGCTGCCACTAAGGGCCTGGTCAAACCCAGCTTAAAATCCTTTGCTGAAGCAGTAGCTGACTCCCTGCAGCCCCGTAGGGACACTGGAAATCAAAGGGGCTGTTCCTCTACCACAGTGAAGGATGGATGACTGACAGCCATCTGAGTGGCTGATGAATCAAGCTTCAGACTAAGCTGTGGACTTTCTATATTCTTACTTAGCATTAAAGTGCATGTTAATGAGGCCCTATGGGCAACCACTCACTGGTCCCAGCTTTATCTCTCCTTTTCACTTTGGACAACCTTTGGTACTCCCCTGTAGGCATACTAGGCACCCTAGGCATAAACTGCATGGGGCTGGGTGCATAACCCCCTCTCAGACCCCAATACCATCTTGGGGGCAATGTGAGGTACATGGAACCTCGACAAGGCACCTCTGGGGGGCCCAGTCTGGTGTTTGCTCTAGTCCCCTGGCTTAATTGTTTTAGTTGTACCAATGTTATTTGGCTTCACTATATGCTTTATTTGATCTTTAGGATGGTCTGCCATGACTGCTGTTAAACTGTTGAACTGTCTGGCAGGCACCTAAGGGGGAGGGCACACCCATCTTCCTCACCTCCCCCCCTCACACCTCCCCTCCAGTTTGTATTTTTGTCTTCTACCTGTAGGCCCATTGTTAGGGCCACAATGGATACCTGGCAACCCTGGATCACCATTCAAGGGACCATGGCCAGGCGAGGATAGATTACCTGTGTGTTCTTAGACCTTTCCTCCCCCAGATGGTGTGTGAGTCAGTGAGGCCAGGGGCTTCATTTCAAACCCCCTTCACATGTTTACCTCAGCTTCTTTAGTGTTAGCACTGTTGTTTCCTAAGTGCCTGTTTTTTATAATATGGACTTTCATATTTGAAATTGTTATTTCTCTTTTTGCGTAGGACTGTTTTTGAAACGATACTCAGAGATCCCTATTGGAACTTGCATCCCATCTCCTCTCCCTCTTCTCTTCATTTCCAGTATCCAGGGACCCATTGCTCGGGGTTGACAGGTAACTGGTACTTCATTGATCCCTGCCTACCACCTACCAGAAGGTGAGTCACTTTTGTTTCCCTGATGGTGGCAGCATGGCTACCAAGGCTAGACACGGCTGGAGATGTGTTTCTTGGAATGTGAAGGGCCTATACCATCCAGGGAAGTGCACTATGGTGCTACAGCACCTGAACTCCCTTGGAGCCAATATAGCCCTCCTCCAAGAAATGCACCTCTCTGTCAGAACAGTGCAGTGGCTTAAGAAGCTTTGGGTGGGTATGGTACTAGTGAGTGTTGCACCTAAGAAATTGAAGGGGATAGCTATACTGCTCCACAAGGCATCTTCCTGGGCAGTGGTGGCTACTAAGACTGACACTCAAGGGAGGTGGATAGTGACTCAGCTTCTCTACTCCAGAGGGAGGGTTCTACTGGCAAATATCTATAGGCCCAATAATGACTTGAGAGAATTCTTTCCAGATGTTAGCCAGGCTATAACTGGACTTTTGGATAGTTTTCAGAACATCCCCATCCTTATGAGCGTTGACTTTAACCTTGTGCTAGATATTTTCCTAGATAAGTCTCACCCTACCCCACAGGCCCACCCCAAGGCAACAGCAGCCCTTTCGGAGATGATGTAGGAATGGGGATTGCTCGACCGCTGGAGAAGGGATAATCCCACTGGTCGGGACTACTCCTTCTTCTCCCCTATTCATAGCACCTATAGTAGTCTGGATTTCTGGTTGACTAACCAGGAAGCTGCCCCTGGGTTTACCAGTGCTAAAATAGGGACTATCCTCATATCCAATCATGCCCCAGTCTCCGTCTTATTCCAACCACCTGGACAAGGTGCCTCCTCCATGAGATGGAAGTGCAATCCTTTATTGCTCCAAGACAAAGAGTTTTGCTCCTTCATATGGCAGGAAGCTAAGTCTTATTTTCTTCTCAACTCTGGTGGGGGAGGTGTCCCCATCCACTGCATGGGAAGCCTTCAAGGCTGTTCTCAGGGGCTGTATCCTCTTGTACATGGCTGCCAAAAACAAGGCCCGGAAAGAGGAGGTCAGATGACTTCAGGTAGAATTATCAGCGCTGGAGACCAAGTTCAAGACCCTGTCATCCCAACAGTCTGGTGATGCACATCTGACCTCAATTCTAGGGCTTAAGTATCGCATCAACATGCTGCTACATAGGAAAGTGGAGGGGTAACTCCTCCAGGCCAAGCATAAGTCCTGGGAGGGAGGGGATAAAGGGGGCAAGCTATTGGCATATTACCTACGGAAACATCAAGAGGCCTCCAGGATCCATGCCCTCAGCAATGCCTCAGGGAAAGTCATTTCAGATCCCAAATGCATCGGAGACAATGTGCCTGTTTTACCAAGCATTGTATCAGTCTTGAACCAAGTGGGAAAAGACTGACATAGATAACCAAATTTCAGAGTTCTGTCATCCTGCCCTCATCCCCCAACTGTCACCGGCTGATCATCTTAGTCTGGAGAATCCTATCACCATGGAGAAACTCTAAACTGCTCTCTGTCAACTATCGAAGGGGAAAACTCCCAGTCCAGATGGCATGATGGTGGAGCTCTATCAACTTATGAAGGAAGGAATCACCACTCCACTCCTCCAGGCATTGCAGGAGGCACAAAGCAATGGCTCTTTGCTGCCTATTATGCGGGAAGCCCTCATCACGCTGCTACCAAAGAAGTTCTCCAACTCTTTTTGGCTGCTCCAACTTTCGACCCATCTCCCTCTTACCGGTGGACACCAAAATAGTTGCCAAAATACTAGCTAACATGCTGGCAAATATCCTGCCCTCCTTGATCAACACTTCACAGGCTGGGTTTTCAAAGGGGAAGTCCGGGGCAGATAATCTATACCTTGTGCTTACCCTTAAGTGGCTGGCCCTGCAGTCTTCCACCCCTATGGCAGCACTTGCTGTTGACTTCTCCAAAGCCTTTAATTCGGTGGAATGGAATTGTCTACATGGGACTCTTCAGCTATACAGCTTTGGCAGCTATTTTAGGGGGTGGATATCTACCCTTTATTGCTCCCCATCTGCCAGAATCCTTACCAATGGAGATTTCCTCTTCTTTCACCCTTCAGAAGGGCACCAGGCAAGGTTGTCCCCTCTCCCCCTTCTCTTCCCTATAGCTCTCGACCCGCTGGTTAGATGCCTGATAGCTACCCCGGACATCTCCGGGATCCCGGTCCAGGATAAGACATTTCTGGTTAATGCATATGCTGATGATATGCTGCTCACCTTGTCAGAGCCAGCATACTCTCTGCCTAAGGCCCTCTTGGTGCTACAAGATTTTGCTTCTTTGTCTGGCCTGTTAGTTAATCAAAAGAAAGCAATTCTCTCACCATTAAATCTGGCCTGCTTCAGGGATTGTCTGAAAGGAACCGACATCTCCTGGGCCCCTCAAGGTTTTTCATACCTGGGAATCTTTATCTCTTCAGCGTAGAGAGACTTAGAGAGGGCTAACTTTTCCCCTCTCCTCACATCCCTAATGGCTGAGATCTGTAGATGGTGCAAACTGCAGTCATCACTGAAGGGCAAGGTAGAGGCTATACAGATGTTCATACTCTCCAGAGTCTCCTACCTTTCGAACAATCTTCCCATCCCTTTGTCCCCCAAGTTATTATCTACACTGGACAAGCTAACCTCCAAGTTACTCTGGGAATGCAAGTCAGCCCGCTGGGGATGCTCGAAGCTTAGGGTGCACTGGTCCAAAGTGGTTTGGGACTTCCCTGGTTTCAGGGGTATCAACTGGCATATCTGATACAGCTGATACAGTTGAAACTCCTGCTCTGGTGTTATAGAACCCCAGCTGCACTCCATGATTTAGCGCTCTTAGGACACTCCCAATGCTGGAGATGTCAAGGCTCTCTGACACACTTGTTACATGTGGTGTGGACATGCCTGAAGTTGACACATTTCTGGACAGCTGTGTTGGAGGATTGCTCCCTGGTGGTGGGCAGGTGAGTCACCCATGCTTCCCCTCTCTTCCTTTTGGGGAACGTTCTATCACTTGACCCACTGACAGGCCCCCCTTAAAAAATGTGTTATGGTTGCAATTATGGAAGCCAAGAGGGCAATTGTGATGTAGTGGAGGCAACCACAGTCCCCACCAATCCTTGCATGGGATGCTTCACTAGCCAGACTTGCAGTCTTTGAAAGACTCACCTTTGCTGGTCAAGGCTAACTCCCCAAGTTTCATAAGAAGTGGGATGCATACCTTCACTCTCACATTTGCTCTGTCCCCCCAGGCCACACCTGGGAATCCCCCAGTTTGCTGAGTTATTGGAGGGGCTGAGCTGTGCAGGCCCCTCATTCCCCATGTCTCTTTCCTTGCTACTTTGTTTTCACTGGTTGTTTTTTTTTTTATTATTTTCTTAGCTTTTGTGGCTCTCTCCTGATATCCGCTTGAGTCATTGGAGGACATGTGATGAGATGAGATGTAAAGAATGTAGAGGTGTATATTACTCTTGTACTGTTCTATTTCACATCTGTTCACAATACTTATGGTGATAGTAGCTGTTACTGTTACTTAACTAGTTCCAAGGCTGGGAAATAATCTGCCCATAGTACTTGTTCCCCTTGTCAGGGATTATCTTGATAGTTGCTGTATCATTTGTTTCTCACAGAGGTCAGAATGCAGTGTGTGTGTTCATTTTGTTGCTCAGAAATTAATAACATTTTTCATGATAAAAAAAAAGTAAATGATAGCTCCCTTTCAGATGCTAGCTGATGCTCCTAAAAGTGGAAGGAAAAGAAAAGGCTAGCTTCCTTTCAGCTGCTAACTGCAGCTTCTGAAAGATCAGTTAAAATGGAGCTGGATCACAAATGACTCTGCTATTCACAGGTCACAGGCCCCTCCCACTTAGTAGTAGTAGTCGTTAGCAGTTAAGAGATAGGCGAGGGCAAAATTTAGCTGATTCCCTTCTTCCTCTCCAAAATGAGGAACTCTTTAAAGCAAATGCTAGTCCCTTTTAGTTGCTAGCTTCCCTCTCCAAAACAAGGTGTTTTTAAAAGTAAAGGCTAGCTCTCTTTCAGCTGCTAGCTGCTGCTTCTAAAAGCTGAATCTAAATGGAACTGGAGCACAACTGACTCTGCTATTCACAGGTCATAGGCCTCTCCCACTCATCAGTAGCTGTTAGCAGTTAAGTAATGGGAAGGGGGAAATTTAACCGATTCCCATCTTCCACTCCAAAATGAAGTACTCTTAAAAGCAAATGATAGCTCCCTTATAGTTGCTAGCTTTCCTCTGCAAAATGAGGGCCTTTTAAAAGTAAATGCTAGCTTCATTTCAGCTGTTAGCTGCTGCTTCTAAAAGCTGAATCAAAATAGAACTGGTGCACAACTCACTCTGCTATTCATAGGTCATAGGCCCCTCCCACTAAGCAGTAGCTGTTAGCAGTTAAGTGATGGGAGAGGGGGAGATTTTCAAATTCCCTTCTTCTTCTCCAAAATGAGGTACTGCTAAAAGCAAATGCTTGCTCCCTTTTAGTCATTAGTGTCACACTCCTAAATGAGGTGCTTTTAAAAGTAAATGCTAGTTTCCTTTCAGCTGCTACCTGCTGCTTCTAAAAACTGAAGAAAAGTAAAGGCAAGCTCCCATTCAGCTGTTAGCTGCTGCATCTAAAAGATGAATCAAAACTGAGCTGGGGCACAACTGACTCTGCTATTCACAGGTCACAGGCAGCTCCTACTTAGCAGAAGCTGTTTTCAGTTAAGTGATGGGGGAGTCTGGAGATTTAGCTGATTCAACTCTTCCTCTCCAAAATGATGTACTTTTAAAAGCAAATGCTAGCTCCCTTTTAGTTGCTAGCTTCTCTCTCCAAAACGAGGTGTTTTTAAAAGTAAATGCTAGCTCTCTTTCAGCTGGGAGCTGCTGCTTCTAAAAGCTGAATCAAAATGGAACTGGGTCACAACTGACTCTGCTTTTCACAGATCACAGCCCCTTCCCACTAAGCAGTAGCTGTTAGGAGTTAAGTGTTTGGGAGGGGTAGATTTAGCTGATTCCCCTCTTCCTCTCCAAAATGAGATATTCTTAAAAGCAAATGCTAGCTCCATTTTAGCTACTAGCTCTCTTCTCCAAAATGAGTTTCTTTTAAATGTAAATGCTTGCTCCCCTTCAGCTGCTAGCTACTGCTTCTAAAAGCTGAAGCAAAAATAAAGGCTATATCACTTTTGTCTGCTAGCTGCTGCCTCTGAAAGCTGAATCAAAATGGATCTGGGGCACAACTGACTCTGCTATTCACAAGTCAAAGGCCCCTCCTACATAGAAGCAGCCATTAGCAGTTAAGTGATGGGAATGGGAGGATTTATCTGATTCAACTCTCCATCTCCAAAATTAGGTTCTCTTAAAAGCAAAGGCTAGCTCATTTTTAGTTCATAGGTTCCCTCTCCAAAACTAGATGTGTTTCAAAGTAAATGAAACCTCCTTTTCAGCTGCTTTGTGCTGCTTCTATAAGCTGAAGCAAAAGTAAAGGACAACTCCCTCTCAGCTGCTAGCTCCTGCTTCTAAAAACTGAATCAAAATGGATTTTGCTGATTCCCGTCTTCTTATCCAAAATGATGTACTCTTAAAAGCAAATTCTAACTCCCTTTTAGCTGTTGGCCTCCATATCCAAAATTAGGTGCTTTTAAAAGTAAATGCTATCTGCCTTTCAGCTGCTAGCTGCTGCTGCTAAAAGCCAAATCAGAATGGAGATGGGATACAACTGACTGTGCCATTAAAAGGTCACAGGCCCCTCCCGCTTAGTAGTAAGCGGTTAAGTGTTGGGGGAGGAGGGATTTAGCTGATTCCAGTCTTCCATTCCAAAATGAGGTACTCTTAAAAGCAAATGATTGCGCCCTTTTACTTGCAAGCTTCCCTCTCCAAAATGAGGTGCTTTTAAAAGTCAGTGCTAGCCCCCTTTCTGCTGTTACCCGCTGCTTTGAAAAGCTGAAGCAAAAGTAAAGGCTAACTACCATTCAGATACTAGCTGCTGCTTCTGAAAGCAGTATCAAAATGTAGCTGGGGCCCAACTCACTCTGCTATTCACAAGTCACAGGTTCCTCCCGCTTATCAGAAGCTTTCAGCAGTTAAGTGATGGAGGAGGTTGAGATTTGGCTTATTCCCCTCTTCCTCTTCAAAATAAGTTGCTCCTAAAAGTAAATTCTAGCTCCCTTTCAGCTGCTAGATACCCTTTCCAAAATGAGCTGTTTTTAATAGTAAATGCTAACTCCCTTTTAGTTGCTAGCTTCCCTTTCCAAAACGAGGTGTTTTTAAAAGTAAATGCTATCTCCCTTTCGGCTGCTAGCTGCTCCTTCTAAAAGCTGTAGCAAAAGAAAAGGATAGGTCCCCTTCAGCTCCTAACTGCTGCTTTCAAAAGCTGAAGCAAAATGGAGCTGGATCATAACTGACTCTGATATTCACAGGACCCCCCCCCATTTAGCAGTAGCTATTAGCAGTTACATGATGGGAGAGGGGGAGACTTAGCTGATTCCATTTTCCTCTACAAAATTATGTACTCTTAAAAGCAAATACTAACCTGCTTTTAGTTGCTAGTTTCCCTCTCCAAAATGAGGTACTTTTAAAAGAAAATGCTAGCTCCCTTTCAGCTGCTAACTGCTCCTTCTAAAAGCTGAATAAAAATGGAGCTAGGGCACAACTCACTCTGCTACTCTCAGATCAAAGGCCTCTCCCACTTAGAAGTAGCTGTTAGCAGTTAAGTGATGGTAGAGGGGGAGATTTATTTATTTATTTTATTTAATTTTTGTTGACTGGGTAAGTGCACTAGACAAACCCTGCCTATTTTCAGGCGCGACCAGGGGGAGGGGGATACAGATGAATGCCAACTGACCTTGAACCAGATTAAGCTGTTGGTGGTGTTTTTAGTGAATGAGGGAAATTTGGCAAAGACACCAGGGAAATTCCCCTACTCTATAGATGGGTGGCGCTGTCCATCTGTCTGCAGGGATGGCTGAGCTCACTTCAGAGCTGGATGCTGAAGGAGTAGGAAGTGTTGTTGGAGAAGAAGTGGTTCTTCTCGGTCAGATTCAGGGGAGTAACGTGATGCAGAGCACTGAATAGCTGCTTTCCCCGAGTGCTCTGACCACCCTTCCTCTAAAACAGCTTTTATTTGGGTAATCAACTCATCTTAAAGAAACCTTTACAGCACTATAACATCAGAGGACCCCACAGACGTGGTTGGGGAATTAATGGATACAGAAATGTGCAAAGCTCAACCGAGACATACCCCACCTGCGACGCCAGAGAAGGCCACAAAAAAAGCCAGGGCCTCGATTTATCATCAGTCGCAGAGCTCCACACCAGGGACATCAGAAGAAGAACTCCTTACTCTATCCAGATTTTTGAAAGAGTTTCGTCCCTTCAAAACGGAGATGCAGGAAATGGCGCGTGAAATTAAAAATGTTACCTGCGCGCTTGAAGATCTAGCCCAGAGGACCACGGATAACGAAGCCAGAATTCAGTCCCTGGAGGGGAGTAATAAAAGAATGGACCCGGTGATGAACCAAATGAAGCAACGAATGGCCAAGCTAGAGCTGAAGGTGGAGGACCTGGAAGGAAGGAGTCGCCGCAATAATGCGGTGATCGTTGGGCTACCGGAGAGAGAGGAAGGTCCAGACCTGATTAAATTCATGCAGAAGCTAGTAGAAAAAATAGTGGGTCCTTCGCCATTTGGTCCTTCCTATACCATAGAAAGGGCTCACCATGCCCTATGGCCATTACCTCCACCAAACACACCGCCACGTACCTTAATTTTTCGGTTCCTAAATTACCAGGAGAGGCAATTATTTTTATCGAAAACCAGGGAAACCAAGGAACTGTACTGGGAAGGAGTGAAGATCCAGGTAACGCAAGACATACCCTTAACGGTCCGGCAAAAAAGAGCTGCCTTTAATCCACTGGTCAATAAGCTAATTGCGGCTGATATCAAATTCAGAATGGGGTACCCGGTGAAATTTCAGGTGCAGATAGCGGGAGAATGGAAGCATTATGAAACCGTGGATGCTGTAAGGTCTGCGCTGCAAGCCGCTTTTCCCAACCTTTTCAAGGACCCTTGAAGTCTTCAGAGAGAGCAAATCAGTACAACAGGGCGAAAGGTGTTTGTTTGAGAAGATTGGCTGATCCTTTTGGGTGATGTTCCTGCTCGAGGACTTGTAAGCTCTTTAGCATAACTCCAGGGTCAATCGTTGCATGGAGGTTAAAGTGATGCAGCCCTAAGAAGCAACTGAAACTACATGGCCCATAGGTCAAGTAATGGCTTTCGTTTTACCACGGTTGTGTTTTGTTGGCAGGACTAAGATGTGTTTAAATCACCGCAATAGACTTACTTGCCCCTTGACTGTACGGGGAAGAAAGGACATATTTAGCCATCATAGTTATTAAATTCATGTTTACTCAGGTTTTAATTTTAACCAGAAGAGGGTATTCCAATTTAAACGAGCCACCACAAGATGGAGCCAGAGGCTACTCGTACGTTGTAACACAGCATTTCTGTGAGGGATTTACTTCATTTTCAGCTTATGTAATTATAGTTTTCTTAAACTTTAAAGGCTGAATTTTGTATGGCAGTTGCCCTAAAGGTAAAAGTAATTTTGTTTCCTTACAATAGAAAGTTTTGGGTTATTATGCTGCATGCAGATCACCAACATGGGTTGGTAAAATATTATTTTGCATAGGTTTTTTGTTAAAGGGCAGCCCAATGCATCGTAATAACACAAGTGAATGATATGTGAAACAGCGTAATTTGTCTTTGTGGTTTCTATAGGACCTTGTTTGAGATACTGAGATGTTCAATAACAGGTAAAAGTGTTTTAAATGTTTTAGCATAAGAGTTGGTTACCGATAGGTGGATTATGAGTTACTACGTTGGAGGAGGGCGGTGGAGAAGGGCTATGTGAACTGTTGTCATGGGCCATCATAGAAGGGGTGGGTGGGGGGTTTATGGGTTTGGTGGGATTATCTGGATGGGGAGAAGAATAGAAGGACTTGGGTGGACATTCACAAGAGGGGCTATTGGATCTGGGAGTTTGGGGGGAGGGGCACAAGACCTCAATTTTCAAAATTTGGTAAACCAAATTGGGTTCAGTACTTTAAGATGTTGGCTAATATGAAGAAGCATGGCTTCGAATAGGTTTTTCAAATTTCTCAGCTGGAACGTTAAGGGGGCACGACTTAAGATCAAGCAATATAGGATCTTGAAACACGTAGAGGTTGTAAAAGCAGATTTTGTGTTTCTACAGGAAACACATCTACTTTATACTGAGTATAACAGTATAAGGCGGTTGCAAATAGGGACAGTCTTCTCTTCTCAGGGTAATGCGCAAAGCAGGGGTGTTATGATATTAGTACATGGGTTGGTTCCTTTTACCCCCTTACATGTGGTCCAGGACAATGAGGGTAGATATGTTCTTGTTAAAGGCAAGCTGCAGAATATAGAGTTCTTGATAGGATCTGTTTATGGTCCGAATGTTGACAAACAGGATTTTGCTGTTAAACTACTGAAAGCACTTACACCTTTTAGCCAAATCCCCATAATTTTAGGAGGTGACCTCAACTTGGCTCTAGACCCATTAATGGATAGGTCCAGACACTCCCAACTGGGTTCTACCCCTGCCCTAAGAGCGTTGTGTGAATTAATGGACCACCTTGGTTTAGCAGATGTGTGGAGAGTGCTCCATCCTGTATCTAAAGAATACACGTTTGTCTCTCACACTCACGGTACAGAATCTCGCATTGTCTACATATTGCTTTCCCGTTCTCTTCTCCCTGGGGTGTTGGAATCGGCAATTGTGGCGGAACCCCCTTCAGATCATGCCGCAGTGTCTGCCTCAATATCCTTTGTGTCACTGCCCAAAAGAGGCAACAGGTGGAAAATAAATAATCAGCTTTTGAGACAACCTAAGGTGGCCCAATTCATTTCAACACAAATAGATGAGTTTGTTATAAATAATCAGAAAGATGAGGTCCGACCAGATATGTTTTGGGGGGCATTCAAGGCCTTTATAAGGGGCACTTTAATTAGCCAGGCTGTTAATAGGAAAAGGGAAAAGACACGCATTATGTTGGACTTATTGGCCCGGATACAGATCATGAAGTCCAACTTGTTTCCCCACCCCCGGGAGGAAGATAAAAGGGAGTTCGTTAAACTAAGGCATGCGTACCTTAATCTATTAGGGGAACAAGCAGAATTAGCCCTGATAAAAACCAAAGCCAATTATTTAGACCAAGGGGAAAAAACGGGAAAACTCCTAGCAAGGCGAATCGCACAGTTTGAATCTTCCCGATTAATTTCAGGGATTCAATCTGAGGAGGATGGTGATATTAAAACTATCCCAGGAGAAATTGTTGAGGTATTCCGGAGTTACTTCAAATCCCTGTATGGGGCTATGGAATCCCCTCCAGCCAACTCCGAGATACTTGCTTTTCTTGAAGATTTGGAGCTTCCCTCAATGGTAGAATCCGACCGTTCATGTCTGATTGCTGATATAACCCAAGAGGAGATCGAAGTAGTCATTAAAAGCCTTCCGTTAGACAAAACACCGGGCCCGGATGGATTCTCGTCCAATTTCTACAAAAAATTCTCTAAACAATTAGCCCCATTGCTACTAGTGTTATTTCAATATATTCTTGCAGGTCATGAGCTGGATAAATCACTCTTCAAAGCGCTCATAGTTCTAATTCCAAAACCAAACAAACCATCCAAAAAGCCTGCTAGTTACAGGCCTATCTCCCTGTTAAACTACGACATTAAAATTCTGTCTAAACTATTGGCAGAGCGAATGAACAGGGTATTGCATAAGCTTATAGGTGCAGAACAAGTGGGTTTTATGAAGGGCAGGTCCGCTGCCGATCACCTAAGGACGTTGGCCCATGTCCTCTCGGCCTCCGAGGAGTACAACTCTATCAGGGCTTTGGTCTCCTTGGACGCCGAGAAGGCATTTGACAGGGTCTACTGGGGGTTCCTGTTAACCACAATGGGTAAATTCGGGTTTCCTGAAATGTTTTTAAAATGGATAAGCGCCCTGTATTCAAGTCCCACAGCCAGAGTTATCTGTAACGGGGCCACATCAGACCCCTTCCCTTTATATGTAGGCACTAGGCAGGGATGCCCCCTATCCCCTTTCCTTTTTAATTTGTATCTGGAACCCTTTATCAGGCATATAGTGCATAGTAGGGAGATAAATGGCATTAAAATAATGGACCAGGTCATTAAGGTAACAGCATAAGCAGATAACCTTTTAGTATACATTTCGAAACCAAGTGCGTCAATCCCAGCTCTATTAAAATCTATTCAGGAATATGGTGGTCTGTCTAATTATAAACTAAATCATGATAAAACCATGGTTTACTCCCTTAGTAAAAACCTTTTCAAATTAGAGATTACAGAGCTAGGCCTAGGGTGGAAATCTGATTCCTTCAAATATTTGGGTCTTACCTTGACGAGGAGCGTGACACGGATACGCCAGTTGAATTTGGATCCCCTAGTGCATACTATTGATTTAGATCTCAAAAGATGGGCACAACTTCCACTATCTTTATGGGGTAGGATAAATATAGTTAAGATGAATATATTCCCTCGGCTTTTCTATCCCTTGAATATGTTAAATATCTGGCTTCCACTTTCATGGTTTAGGAAACTTCATGGGATTATAGCTAATTTTGTTTGGGGAAATAAGAAAGCCAGGATGGCCTACCATAAACTAGCTGCACCTAAGCTACTCGGGGGATTGAGACTACCACATTTTGCTCTCTATTTTTGGGCAGGCCAGGTTAATAAGTATCTTAAATGGGTTCAGGATACTGACTTGCTTATGTAGACTACCACGTACCCTTGTGGACAAGGTTTGAGATTGCTCTGATCAAAAAATATGGTCTAGTCCCAGAAGCTTTGCTGTATCTCAGTCCAAAATTACTTCCCTCCCCCCTGAAGGATTCTCTGATAGGGGTTTCGGTAAGGGTTCATGCTCAGCTCTGTAGCTTTCTAAAATATGATCAGGTCAAGGATTGGTCCCAACCCATCTGGGGTAACCCACATTTTTTGCTTGATAATAAACCTATCAGCCCCACTTGGCTGAATTTAGCAGATAAATACCTCCTGAAGGATTTCCTCAATGGAGAAGGATTTGTTTGTTCTTCATTGGAGATTTTGCACAAATTTAATCTACCCCCCAAGGAGATTTTTAAAATTTATCAGCTTAGACACCTACTGCTCCAAAATATAGGTAGAAATCCAATTCAGCCCCCACAGGTGAACTTTGTGAGTCCTTAGAATCTTTGGTGGGCCTCTCACATGCAATTTCTAAAATATACATGGTGTTATTCAATTGGGCCTACTCCCAGAATCTTGCTCCAAGCTCTTACTGGGCCACAATGTTTCCTGAGGTGGACCTGAATTGGCTAGCTCTTTGGCAAGGCTGCCATAAATTCATTTCACAGGACCAGTAAAGACTTATACAGTTTAAAATTCTTCACAACATTTATTACTCCCCTCAAAAACTTGCTAGTTTAAAACTAGTAGCGGACCCTAAATGTAACAGATGTAATGCCAGAAATGGGAACCTGTTGCATATTTTCTGGAATTGCCCAAAATAATTCCACTTTGGACAGATATTAAAAGTAAGATAGATCCTTTGCTGGGCTTGGAAGACTTTTTTTACTCCTGAAATATGTCTGCTGGGAGATATGTCCTGTATCACGGTTAAGAATAGGAAATTCTATATATCCCTGATCTCGATTACCCTGAAAAAAGTGGTCCTCGGACATTGGAAGGACTCTAATGTGATCAGCTACTCTGAATGGTTTGAAGAGCTGCTTTCTAGCCTCAGAACTGAGAGGATGATAGCCGTCCTCCAGAACAAGAGTTCCAGGTTTGATAAGCTATGGGGGCCCTTTCATGCTATTTATTCATTGTAAGAAATACATGGACCCTCTTGGGTTGAAATCTGATTAAAAGGTCTTGTGTGGGGAGGAAATGGGGGGATAGAGGGTGGAGGGGTAACTGGGTATTTTGTGGGGGGGTTGATATTTGGGTATATATTTAGTTAGGTTTTGGTTTTGTCTTTTGTTGTTTGTTATTGGGGGGGTACCATAGAGAAAGGTTTCTGACAGTAAATGTTTTATATACCAATGTACTCCTCTATGTTTTATTTTATGTGTACATGTATGTTTCGTTATAGGTACTTTCTGTAAAGAAAACTGGAATAAAGATTTAATGACAAAAAAAAAAAAAGATGTGGTTCTTCTCCCTGTGCACACTCAGAGTGATTCCACCATTACAACAGCCACTCTGGAGAGCACCAGAGTGGATGATTTTTGTTTGTCTGCAACCCCGCTTATGGATGAAGCAAGTATGTCTTCAATAGCTTCACTTGTACCTCCTTCACAAACGCTGAAGGACAAACGCATTTATCATCAACAGCAACTGCTTCTTTTAGAGGCAGAATTTAACAAAAAACAACTGGCTATGGACATGGAAAAGAAACGGAAAAGAAGTCCAGAAACTACCTTTTCTTCCTTAGCTTTATCGAAAATGTTTGCAGCTGATACGGTCTTACTGGAAGATGATACTCGGACTGAAAAGGAAGCGTACGTGGTTCCGGGAGATCCAGGATGGTCACCGGAACTAGCTTTGAGGGACACCGGTTGGCATCAGGAAGCAACTGGAGAATGGAGTGCAGACCCAGTTATGGCCACAGACTTTACTTTGATGGACCTTTCACCTCAGGAGAAATCTACAGTTTTTTTGGCAGCAAGGAACTTTACGTCGGAGCCTCAGGAGAGGCCTACCATTGAGACGAATGACCAGACCACGGGTAAAGTGGTTTTAAACTCTGATATTCCCCTTCCTTCGAAAGTGCCTAGTGAATCAATGGGATTTTCTGCTTCAACTAATCCTCCAGAGAACATTGTACATATTGAGTCTGAGCAATCTATCTCACAAAAGCATCAGGTCCAGAAACAGGATGCTGCACAACGTCCTTCTTATGCAGACTTATTTAAAAAACTGATCGAATTGGCAAAAAGACATAATGCAATATGACTCAGGTATTTGGGGGGTATGGATCCTGCCCCAGATAGATACTTTGTGGGATGCGTTTTACTCAAACAATCTTTGGGTTTCACGCCGTCCGAAGTCTATGCATTGATTCATGCCCCGGGAGAACTCTCTTTTGACATTAGCTTTCGGACTCCTGAACTTCTAGAACATTTTTGGATAAAACATATGACTGTTAAAACCAATTCTTTATGGATGCCTTTTCAAGTTATCCCTTTAACGAAACAACCGTTTAGAGTCATTACTATCTTATTTAGAAATGAGGGAGTGCATATTTCAGATATTCTTTATTGGTTAGAGAACATTGTGAGCTACAGGGTACCCCTGATCCTATTTTGGATGCAGAGGGTTTCTGGAATGGGGGATGGAAAATGAAAATAAAGTTACACCAAACTGCAGAGGGTTTAGAGCATTTACCAAATTGCTTTTACATAGGTAGGGATAAGGGATTTATCTTTTAGCCAGGACACACTAAAAGATATTTTAAATGTGGTTCTTCCAGACATCTCAGTTCTACTTGCACCATTCAACAATGCACATATTGTGGGGATACAGGCCATGTCAGTGTCCACTGTGTAAATACTCCAAAGTGTAACCTTTGTGATGAAAGTGGTCACAATTTTTTGGAATGCCCTTGGGCTGCACATAATACTGGGGAGATGGACTATGATATACAAGATTTTTATATACATAGAGCTACCAAACCTGCAACTTCTTTTTCATCTGAACCTTGACCACAAAGGACACAACAGGGAAATACCATACATCATTCTTCAAATAGCCATACCCCTTTTGAATGTTCTAAGCCTGGGACAAAGATTCCATTTTTGCCAGAGGAAAATATAGAGGTACTTACACCCCAGTCTTCCATGCCTCACACAGGTCACCTTATTAAAGAGGTTATGCCCCCTTCCCCTTCCCCTTTAGTGATCCCAGTCTCCTCTGTTTCCCTCCACAAGGAGGTTCCTGTTTCTCCGAATCCCTTACAAAACTCATCACAAATGGTACTGGGGGTGCCTGTGATTGATAATAGGTACTCAGTGTTATCTGTAGAAAATGATAGGACAGAACAAGATTCTGATTCAGCCTCCTTAGCCTCTTCTCAACTGGAGCTTGTTTCAGATTCTGATATGGGCATACATGTATCTAGTAAGGTGAAGAAAAAAAGTGGTTTCAAACTCAGACAAGGGACTAGGAAAAGTTCAAGATTGTCTCAAGCTACTAAATGATTGAATGTTTCCTTTAAAGGATTGTGCTAGCTATGATTTTACAATAGCTGGCCTTAATACAAACAGTATATATTCAGAGGTACATATGTTAGCCACTTTTGATTTATTTTCCACATTTAAATGTGATATAATATTTTTTCAGGATACCAGATTGCATTCTTTACATGATTTTGCTAAAGCCACTGCTGCGTGGATATGGGGTCTGAGTTATTGGTCAGGAGGAGAGGACCTTTGTTCAGGACTAGGGATTTGTTTTACCACCCCACATGTAACAATTACGCATATAGTGGATATTTTTCCTGGTCGTGCTCTATTATTAGATGTTACTCTAGCTTCCATTGATTTTCAGTTGATTAACCTTTATGGTCCACAATCCAAAACTGGTAGGATTTCTTTATTAAAACAAATTTGGCCTTTGCTTTTTACTAGTAGAAATGTTCTATTTGGTGGTGATTTTAACATTAACCGCACTATTCAGGATAGACACTTTTCTACTTCAAAGGTTTATTGTGATTCTCATTTTTTTAATTCTTTACTTAACCTGTCTGGTTTAAATGATGTATATTCTTCTCAACATAGGGTTCCTCATACTTTTTTTCAAGGCAAAAAATCTTCTCATATTGATTACTGGTTTGTTTCCTCTTCTTTACAAACTAGGGAACCAAATGTCTCGTTAGTAGCCACAACGGATCATGTACTTCTTAGTGTTATTCCTTCAAATTGTCACGAAACCTCTAGAGGATCAGGATACTGGAAATTAAATTTGTCTCTGTTAAATATTCCAGAAGTTAAGGAAGGATTCCAAGCCACTATCATGGCTAGAAAATCAGTATTTTTTTATATGATAGTAAACAATTATGGTGGGAAGACACAAAACAAGAATTTCAGAAGTTTTTTCAAACAATAGGGAGATTATTGGGTAGACATAAAACACAAGAATACTCCATACTTAGAAAATCCTTTCTCATGTTTCAAGACCATATTATGAAAGGTCTTGCATATGATGAACAAAAATTTTGGATTTTAAAAGATACACTGACAAAATTTCAATATGATCGTATGTCTTCTCTAAGGCAAGAACAGAGGTTTGGAATTAGTGGTACTAGAGCACACACTAATCCTTTTGATTTTTGTAATGCTTCTAGACAACAAAAAGACATAATAAACCTAAAAACACCTTCAGGAAAAGTGATGTATGAAAAAAATGATATTTTGGAGGAAGTTGACAGACAGCTTAAATCTTTGTTTACTACAGACTTCCGGCTTACAGCTTCCTGTATACAGGACTGGGTGACTTCGTGTCCCCTTAAAACAGTCCCTGGTTACCTGATTTCAAGTCTAATAAAGCCTATTTCAGCACAAGAAGTAAGAGATGTAACTATTCATTCTCCCATAGGAAAAACACCGGGTTCCGATGGTTTACCAAATGAGTTATATAAACTTTTGGTACCTTGGCTGATAGATGAATTAGTCTGTTTTTTTTCAAGTAGTTTAAATGACAACCTATTACCTTCTAGTATGTATATTGGATTGGTAATATTATCATATAAACATGGTGATAGGGATTGTTTAAATAACTGGAGACCAATCACCCTTTTAAACAGTGATTATAAAATACTTACTAAAATTCTTAGTAATCATCTATCCCTTTGTCTAGATGTTATAATTCATCCTACACAGTTTTGTTCGGTACCAGATAGATCAATACGGGATGGTCTTATTTTATTAAGAGAAATTTTCTCCAGAAGTTCTTCAGGTGAACTTATGGGTTTTATCCTTAATTTGGACCAGAAACAAGCTTTTGATAGTGTCTCGCATCATTACCTGTGGACCTGCCTCACCCATATGAATTTTCCTTCATCCTTTATACAGTGGTTAAAAACATGCTATACTGCAGCTCTAGCAATACCTTTTGTGAATGGATGGGTAGCAAATCCAGTATTAGTTACTAGAGGAGTTTGACAAGGATGCCCTTTAAGTCTTCTGCTCTACATTTTATCTCTAGAACCCCTTCTTACTCACATTAATGTTGCTGACTCAATTAGGGGTTTATCAATTGATAGTACATGTCCGTAAATTAAAACAATTGCTTATGCTGATGATATTTGTCTTACTTTGGCAGATCTCCCATTGTGCCATGCTACTGCGGCCTTGCTGATGGCATATGCGGAGGGCTCAGGATCTCAAATAAATCTATTGAAGAGTAAGTACTTTTCCCTTAATGTGGATCCTAAGATAGTTATGGATTCTCCGAACATTCCGGTATGTAGAGGTCCAGGTAAAATTTTAGGAATCTTTTGGGGCATGGAATATCCAGCAAAATATAATTGGGATCTTCATATACTAGCTGCTCAATCAAAAGTTTCAACTTGGAATAAATGAAGGATGTCAAAAAAAAGAGTGTTTTTATGGTTAAGATCTTTTTATTAAGTATGTTTTTATATATGGGGTAGTTTTTCTCCCACCTGCATCCCTAGATACAGTTCTTTATGGCTTATTTTTTTCTGCCATATGGGGAAGTAGATTGAATCCTATTAAATGGGGAATCTTATATCAGGATTTTTATTTAGGAGGAATTAGAATGGTAAATACCATTGTGTTCTTTTTTTCTTTGTTTATAACTAAGAATATTTGTCCTTTATTACATAAAGTTAGGAAAGTTTGGGAATATTGGGTATGGGATACTGTCTCCCCATGGATCTTAAAATGGGAATCCTCCAAATGCATCCCCAAACAAACATCTTTAAAGGGACTTCCTGAGTATTTCAAATCTTGTTTTTCAAAATTGAAAGTTTGGGGAGTTTTAAGGATTCATTTAGAAACATATAAAAAAAAAAACGTTGTATGAGAACATTATGGAGAAATTTTTAATTTCACCTATATTTACAGAATATTCTTTGCCCAAACTTTCCAAAATTAGCAGCATGTTGACTTCTAAAAGAATCCCAGCATACATGTGGGATGAAGTTTGGCTCACAGTGCATCTAAAATTGAACATTAAAGGGAATCTAAAGCATAAGGGTGTTACAGATAGAGGTTGCCCAAGAAGATCCTTATGTAATGCTACATTAGAGACTGTTCAACATCTGTTTTTTGACTGTCGATATGTGGTGGAATTTTGGTCATATATTATATATAATTCGTCAGAATTCCCTTTACAAACATTAACGGCTGAAGTACTGTTTTTTGGAATTTTGCCTCACTCCAGGAGTAAATATTTTCCTGATACAATTCATGTTATTTTGTCTTGTATTAAATATCATATTTGGCAGGCACGTTGTGTGTGGTCCTTGCAAAAACAATACCTGACCCCAGTTCAGTTGTTTTGGAAAGCACAAACTACAATTATAAAAATTAAACATGCAGAACAACTCCAGTTTTGGGAAGTTCAGTTTCAAAAATATTGGAAACATTTAAATTGGTTAGATACAGGGTAAATTTAAGGGTACTGCTTTTCAAGTCCAATGTTTTCCACTCTTTTCGGGTATTGTATGTTAAAAGACATAGTTATGATTTTATATATTACTTTTTTGGTTCAAATGTTTACATTCCTTACTTTTCTAGTTAGGATAGGGAAAGTAGGTTATTTTGTTTTCCTTAAATATTTCAGGATTACTGTAGGAATTTATAATTCTTTCAGCTTTATATGTATAATTTTTGATTTCCTGGTCTATTATTTTGTTTTTTATTGTGTAATATAAAATGAACATTCCTCTGCTCTCTTTGTAGAGATGGAAAGGGGATATAGTTATCTAAATGAATGGTTTAAGTTTCTAAGTATGCTGTAATACTTCTTTATGGTTTTTATTTCTTTCCCTTTTATGGTTATGTATGATGTCATATTGATTTATTTATATTGTGTTAAGATTTTGTTCAGACTTCAATAAAAAATTCCCCTACTTTTTCTCGATAATTGCCATGGGATCTTTAACATCCACCTGAACTACCACCAATCCAGGCAGATGGGACCTCAGTTTAACATCTCATCTGAAAGACGGCACCTCAGAAGTGCAGCACCCCTCTCATGCTACACTACAGAATCAGTATTGGGATATTTAACCCAAGTGCCAGATGTGGGAACTGAACCCACAGCCCTCTGATCTCCCAGCTTCAGAGGTGAGTGTGCTACCTACTGAGCCACTGACACTGATTTAGCTGATTCCCATTTTCATTTAGAAAATGATGTACTCTTTAAAGCAAATTCTAACTCCCTTTTAGTTGCTAGCTTCCATCTCTAAAATGAGGTGCTTTTAAAAGTAAATGCTAGCTCCCTTTCAGCTTCAAGCTGCTGCTTCTAAAAGCCAAATCAAAATGGAGATTGCTCACAAATGACTCTGATATTCACAGCTCACAGGCCCCTCCCACTCAGCAGTAGCTATTAGCAATTAAGTTATGGTGGGAGGGGAGATTTAGCTGATTCCCCTCTTCCTTTCCAAAATTAGATATTCTTAAAAGCAAATGCTAGCTCCATTGTATTTGCTAGCTTCCCTCTCCAGAACAAGATGCTTTTGAAAGTAAATGCTAGCTCCCTTTCATCTGCTAACTGCTGCTTCAAGAAGCTGAATCAACATGAAGCAGGGGCACAAGTGACTCTGTTATTCACAGGTCACAGGCCCCTGCCACTTAGCAGTAGGTGTTATCAGTTAAGTGATGTGGGAGGGGGAGATTTGGCTGATTCACCTCTTTCTCTCCAAAATGAGGTACAATATATAGAGAATAATATATGGGGTGGTGTGTTAAACTAGTTTTACACACACCAGGTTGTCAAGTGCTACATAAACCCGGGCGGCCCGGTTTAAAAAGCATCCCACAGCGGTGTGTGTAAAATCTCATTTACCACCATATTCTATTTTTTATAATTGCAGGAGTGTGCTTTTCACCTCAGCAATTATAAAAATTAAATTAGCTAATAGATTAGTGTTCAGGAAGCTGTGGACCAGTCTTGATTTTCGTGGTCAGCAGTCTTCATAATTATATGGCTGCACTTGTTGGAGAAAAAGGAGGGGGATATTTAATTTTAAAAAAAATGTGTAGACAGTTAGATTTTAGTTTTAATATAAACTTACCGCCGAGCGGTGGCTGCAGCGTCCTTCCGGGCTTCGAGAGGCGGGGGCAGTCTGACATGGACTCGGCTGTGGTGTTAGGCTGACGGGAAAATGCTTGCTTTGTTTTAAAGTGATTTACTTTAGGAAAATAGTTAATTATTTTTTTATGAAAATTTCGTTTCCACTAGGGACCAGGAAGTGTGCTGCACTATTGGATTCCGTCACGGAATGTGAACTTTGGAGAACAGTGACTGAGGGATGGGTGTTCCGAAGGAAACCTGGCGCATGTTAA
Organism: Neoceratodus forsteri; assembly: GCA_016271365.2. Classification (NCBI taxonomy): domain Eukaryota; kingdom Metazoa; phylum Chordata; order Ceratodontiformes; family Ceratodontidae; genus Neoceratodus; species Neoceratodus forsteri. The sequence goes on along the minus strand of CM028132.1, from coordinate 234,422,337 downwards.
CTGTTATAACCAGCCGAGCTGGTTATAATGGCAAATTATAACCAGGTTTCCCAATGGGAAAAAGCGCGCGTCGGTAATTATAAACCATTTATACATGTCATTTTCATTATCTACCAATCTGCCCACTGTACAGAATGGTCGGAATACCCAAATTTAAGAAAAAATAAGTTTTGGAGAGCAGATCAATAAACGAGGAACAGCCAATATATAATACAGTGCAGTAAATATATTCTGTTAACATCACCACTTAAATCAAAACCCCTAAATGAAATGTTATAGTCACTGTGAATCAATTTCTGCTGCCATCTGCTCCCCCCTTATTCTCGATCTCAGTCACCGGTGGCAAAAAATAATCCATAATCTTGCTTTGTTTTCCTTTATTCTGGCAGTATGTTTTCCATGCATTCTCGGTGTATGCCAGCATCTCCCAATTGGGCATTAGATCACCATTTTGCTCCATTGCATGCCTTAGCTTTAACAATGCTTCACGGACGTCAGTGTGTGACACCTTTCTTTCCTCCATGTCATCATCTTCCCCCTCTACCTCTGGTTCCTCTTCTGGCTGTTGTTGCCACATTGTTGACATAACAGCATCAAAATCATTTACAGGCTGCTCCTGCTCTCCGTCACCCAGGTGACACAGCTCAGAAGACTTCAGCTCGGAGAACCCTGCTGGTGGAATTGTTTCAAGCTCCTGGGAATCTGGCTCTGGAGTAAGGTCAGTCAGCTCTGGCTTCCAAAAGCCAGCTTATTTGAAACATCTCTGTATGGTGGTGTGGGTGACAAGATCCCAAGATTTTTTTAACAATCACACAGCATTGAGTAGAGTTATTTTTTTAACACGGTCACTGGCAGTAACGTCTGCACTTGTATCCAATGCTTTGAGCACTTTCTCCCATAATGCATCTTACTTAGTGCTGTTTTAGTGAGTAGATTATTCCCTGGTCAAGGAGTTGGATGATGCATGTGGTGTTCAGTGGTAGGAACACCAACTTGATATTTCTCAGCCCTGGTATGGCTGGGTGACCAGAAAAATTGTCTAGAATAAGTGCAAACTTTTGCCATCTGAGGCTACGATCCCAGCCCCGCACCCACTCTGAAGAAGTCACCCATCATCCATGCAGTTTTATTAGCCCTATATATAATAGGGAGATGACTGACTCCATGAAAACATCATGGCATCAGTGATTTTCCATTGACTAAAAGTTCTATCTTGTTGCTGCCATCCATACTGCAGCATGCAAGCAGACAAATTCTCACCTTGGCCTTTTTTTGTCAGAGAATGGATTTGGACTTAAAGGCTATGGTGCCATATTTTATGCACCTAAAAAAGACACCCACATCATCTGCATTATAGATGTCCTTTGCTTTGAATTCCTTAAGAAGCCCAGGGAGCACATCACTCACCCATTACTCTGCTCAAGAGGTGTCAGTGCTGAGCTTTTCTCCATGTGTGTGACGAAAGCCAATGTTGTGTCTGGCTTTCCATCACCCAAGCCATCCCTCAGAGGCAGTAAAGTCTGTTTTTCCCAATGCAGTGGCAAGCAGTTCTACTTTTTGAACAAGCGAAGGACCACTAATGAGAGCATCCCTACCTCTGGCATTCTTGAACCAACGTAAGAGTGCTTCCTCGACCTCTTCATCCTTCTCTTCTCTCTTACATTTTCACTCAGGGTTCATGTCCGAATGCCATTGTTTATAAATGTCAGCATGCTGTCAAAGCAAGTCTGCAACTGTAGACTTCGGCATCTGTAAGTTCTGTGCCAAGTCACATTAACTCATTTTAAGCAGGCTAACAATTTGTTCGAGGCAGCTCTACCTTCTCCTTCAATGACAGAGCCCTCCATTTGCCAACAGAACTCGAACCCAAAGCACTAGCCATACTGAACACACTCCACTGAAAACTAAACAGAACTGAACTGATAGAACAGGTACAGACAAGGTACAGTAATGCTTAAGTAGTGACATACAGGGAGGGACATTGCTCAACGCTCATCGCTAATCGATTGCTTAGGTTACAGAGTTGATACAGGTAACAGGTGACACAAATTGCACTCTAAGTTTAAATTTGTGACAACAAAAGCGATATGTATTGACTCAAAAATGGATGTTATAGCATTTTTTCAACGTTCGTTTTAAGCAATGGTTTATACATAGGAAATATAGCAAACAGATTTTGGAAAACGCATTTTGCCCGTTATATCTGACTGCCTGGGTTAATGGTGAGCGATCTAAGTGGTGTATACTGTACTCTTAAAAGCAAATAATAGCCCACTTTTAGTTGCTAGCTTACCTCTACAAATTGAGGTGCTTTTAAAAGTTGCTTGCTGCTGCTTCTAAAAGTTGAATCAAAATGGAGCTGGGGCACAACTGACTCTCTTATTCACAGGTCACAGGCCCCTCCTACTTAGCTAAAGCTGTTAGCACTTAAGTGATGGGGAGGGGTGATTTAGCTGATTCATCTTTTCCTCTCCAAAATGAGGTACTCTTAAAAGCAAATGCTAGCTCCCTTTTAGTTGCTAGCTTCCCTTCCCAAAATGAGGTGCTTCTAAAAGTTAATGCTAGCCCCCTTTCAGCTGCTAGCTGCTGCTTCTGAAAGCTGAAGCAAAGGAAAAGGTTATCTCCCTTTCAGCTGCACGCTGATGATTCTAAAAGCTCAATCAAAATGGAGCTGGAGCAAAACTGACTCTGCTAGTCACAGGCCCCTCCCACTTAGCAGTAGCTGTTAGCAGTTAAGTTTTGGTGGAGGGGGAGATGTAGCTGATTCCCCTCTTCCTCTCCAAAATTAGATACTCTTAAAAGCAAATGCTAGCTCCATTTTATTTGCTAGCTTTCCTCTCCAAAATGTGGTGCTCTTAAAAGTAAATGCTAGCTCCCTTTCAGTTGCTAGCTGCCGCTTCTAAAACCTGAATCAAAAGTAAAGGCTAGCTTCCTTTCATCTGCTAGCTGCTGCTTCTAAAATTTGAATCAAAGTGGAGCTGGAGCACAACAGACTCTGCTATTCACAGGTCACAGGCCCCATCTACTCAGCAGTAGAAGTTAAGTGATGAGGGAGAGGGCAATTTAGCTGATTCAACTCTACCTTTTCCGAAAAAAGGTACTCTTAAAAGCAAATGCTAGCTCCCTTTTAGTTGCTAGCTTCCCTGTCCAAAACTAGGTGCTTTTAAAAGTCAAAGACAGCTCCCATTCAGCTGCTAGCTGCTACTTCTAAAAGCAGAATGGAAATGTAGTTGGGGCACAGCTAACTCTGCTACTCACAGGTCACAGGCCCCTCCCACTTAGCAGTAGCTTTTAGCAGTCAAGTGATGGGGGAGGTAGAGATTAAGGCCCTGTCCACACTGCACTGAAAATCTATAATGTTCTGAAACCATTACAGACCTAAAGGCTCTGTGTACACTACCCTTGGAAATCCCCTCTGTAACGTTACAGAGGGTCCAAACAGTTACCGTAATGGTTTGCGTTTACACTGGTAACGTTACAGAAAGAGTTTTCGTAACTGTTACAGAAACCTGTTGTGAGATAATTTCAACAATGGTTTCTGTAATGGTTTCAAAGCTCTGTTTAACCCTGTTCACACTACACAAGTAAAATCCTGTAAAGTTTTCAAATCTTTTTCAGTGGTAGTGTGGATGCACTATAACATTTTCAGTCTGTACCAGTTTCAAAATGTTACAGATTTTCAGTGCAGTTTTAGACAGGGCCAAAACTTTACAGTGCATCCACCCTACCACTGATAACATTACAGGATTTTACTTATGTAAGGTAGACAGGCCCAAAATATCAGTTTTCAGCAATGGTTTTGAAAACGCTTACTGTGATGTTACCAGTGTAAACACAAACTGTTACTATAACAGTTTGGACCCTCTGTAACATTACAGAGGGATTTTTCTGGTGTAGTGTGGACAGGGCCTTAGCTGATTCACCACTTCCTCTCCAAAATAAGGTACCCTTAAAAGCAATTGCTAGCTCCCTTTTAGCTGCTAGCTTCCCTTTCCAAAATGAGGTGCTTTTAAAAGTAATTATCTCCCTTTCAGCTGCTAGCTGCTTCTTCTCAAAGCTGAAGCAAAAGAAAAGGCTATCTCCCCTTCAGCTGCTAACTGCTGCTTTTAAAAGCTGAATCAAAATGGAGTCAGATCATAAATGATTCTGATATTCACGGGCCCCTCCCATTTAGTGGTAGCTATTAGCCGTTCAGTGATGGGAGAGGGTGAGGCTTAGCTGATTCCCATTTTCCTCTACAAAATGATGTACATCACTCTTAAAAGCAAATCTTAACTTCCTTTTAGTTGCTAGCTTCCCTCTTCAAAATGAGGTGCTTTTAAAAGTAAATGCTAGCTCCCTTTCAGCTGCTAGCTGTTGCTTCTAAAAGCTGAATCAAAATGGAGCTGGGGCACAACTGACTCTGCCATTCACAGGTCACAGGCCTCTCCCACTTAGTAGTACTATTAGCAGTTAAGTGATGGGGAGGGGTAGCTGATTCTCATTTTCCTCTACAAAATGATGTACTCTGAAAAGCAAATGTTAGCTTCCTTTTAGTTGCTAGCTTCCATCTCCAAAATGAAGTGCTTTTAAAAGTAAATGCTTGCTCCCTTTCAGCTGCTAGCTGCTGCTTCTAAAGCTGAATGAAAATGGTGCTGCGGAACAACTCACTCTGCTATTCACAAGTCACAGGCCCCTCCCACTTAGCAGTAGCTGTCAGCAGTTAAGTGATGGGGAAGGGGGAGATTTAGCTGATTCCCCTCTTCCTCTCCAAAATGAGGTACTCATAAAAGCAAATGCTAGCTCCCTTTTAGTTGCTGATTCTAAAAGCTTATCAAAATGGAGCTGGGGCACAACTGACTCTTCTATTCACAATATTATTTTATGTTTCTTAGCAGTAGCTGTTAGCAGTTAAGTGAGATTTAGCTTGTTCCCCTCTTCCTCTCTAAAATGAGGTACTCTTACAAGCAAATGCTAGCTCCCTTTTAGTTCCTAGCTTCCCTCTCCAAAACGATTTGCTTTTAAATATAAATGCTAGCTCCCTTTCAGCTACTATCTGCTGCTTCTAAAAGCTGAATCAAAATGGAGCCGGGGCTCAACTGACTTATATTCACAGGTCACATGCTCCTTCCACTTAGCAGTAGCTGTTAGCAGTTAAGTGATGGGGAAGATGGAATTTTAGCTGATTCCCTTCTTCGTCTACCAAATCAGGGTCCCTTAAAAGCCACTGCTAGCTCCCTTATAGGCCCTGTTCACACTACCCCTCTGTAACGTTACAGAGTACCCAAACCATTACTGCAATGGTTTGCTTACACTGTAACGCGTTACGGGAAAGTTTTCATAACGGTTGTTGAAACCATAGCAAGGTGGTTTCAACAATGGTTATGAAACCGGTTATGCCTCGGTAACGTTACCAGGCATAGTGGCATAGTGTGGACATGTGGCATCATTTTCCTAGTGCAGCGCGAGCTGCATTGTGGGATCAGGTGCCACAGTAATGGTCGCCCAGCTCCCGAAGTGTGGACCGGTGGTGCCGGTCCGATAATGGACACTGTGGCAGTGTGGACACACTGCACTGCTCCCTGGTTGTAACAGTTTCTATTCATTACGGGGTCCGTGCGGTGCAGTGTGGATGGGGCCTTATTTGCTACAGTAGGTACCCTCTCCAAAACAAGGTGCTTTTATTAGTAAATGCTAGCTCCTTTTCAGCAGCTAGCTGCTGCTTCTAAAAGCTGAATCAAAATGGAGCTGGGGTACAACTGATGGGGGAGGGTGAGATTTAGCTGATTCCTGTCTTCCTCTCCAAAATGCTAGCTTCCCTCTCTAAAGTGATGTGCTTTTAAAAGTAAATGCTAGCTCCCTTTCAGTTGCTATCTGGTGCTTCTAAAAGCTGAAGAAAAAGTAAAGGCTAGCTCCCTTTCAGCTGCTAACTGCTGCTTCTAAAAGCGGAATCAAATAGTATATAATAATATATGCATTAGTCAGTGTTTGTCTGTATTGCAACATTTAGAAAGTGCAGTTAGGTGTCTCAGTGGTTAGTGTAAAAATTGCTAGTTTACATTCCTCTGTTATCTAGATTAGTTTCAGCCTTATACATGTCATTGCTGATTTAAATGAGATGTTCAGCACTGTTCTTCAGAGATGCTCCTTTTAGGCTGCAATGGACATTGAAGGGTGGGGAGATGCCACTAAACAGCATGGCAAGCATAACTACCAAGGGAGATGGCCATCGGAATGTGGGGTGCCACTAGACACCAGAAATAAAATGTATGGTAATGTGGTCGGGCATGTCAGGGCCAGGGGTGGCACTAGACACCAGGGATACATAAAATATTTATGTGGAGGGGAATCTGAGAGTGGGGTGTCCCACTGGACACCAGGGAAAGAAATATTATGGGTCTGCCAATCAGAAGGTGGGGGGGTACCATTGAACACCTGGAAAAATCAAGAAAGAAAAGCAATAATAAAATATTATTGTATATTTCTTATCTATATTTAATTGCTGGTCATCATATTTTATATATGGATAACTGTTGTTATATCCTGTGTTGCTACCACCCTCAGAGCTTCCAGTCAATGCATTTCAGTGTAGCAGGCTGAAGTTTCAGTGTACTTATATTTTAGTTACCATTCTGATTATACTTTTAAGTTTTTCTACGTGATTACCCTTGAAATAAATGTCAGATAGACATAAACTGTTGAAACAGTGTACAATACCTACATTCATATGTAGGTACGCTTGTAAGAACAAATTCAATAATGTCAAAAGTAGTAACATAGTTACCCAATAGATTTACTGTTACAATTTGCAGTAGCTATTACATGTGTCATTGCCTTTGTAATAACAAATTATATAATTGTCCGAAGAGATGCAGTGGTAGTTTCACAACAGATTTTCTGTTACACTTTGCAACAGCTATTAAATGTGTAGTTACACTTGTCAGAATGAATTTATTTGTGCGAAAGGGAGACAGTAGTGGTTGCACATATAACTATTACTTCACACAAATTGTGTAAGTACAAAACAGGCAAATGTGAAACAAGTTAACAACTACATAGTAGTTACAGTACACTTACAGTGTAGTTACTTCATGCACTTTGTGTGCAACTACACAACACGCAAATGTGAAACTAAATATATAGTAGTTACATGTAACTGCACAGTAGTTACAGTTCAGTTACAGTGTAGTTATACAGCAGTTACAGTGTAGTTAATGACACTTATAATAAAGTGGTACAACTAAATGTTAAAACAATGACAACAATGAGAAACACAGTGTTTTTTCACATGATTTTTATCCCACTGGAAATGTTCCTATCCTTGTAGCTCAATTTCACCACAATGTATTTGCCATTGATCTTCACTGGACTGCAATCATACAGAATGCAATCCAGTCCAATTATGCCTAGCAGAAATGGAGCTTAGATGTGCCACATGCTTTTCAGGATATGAGTGGCATTTTCAGTAATTTGTTTAAAGTCTTATTTTTCTAGATGTATAGACCTAAATTAAGCCTTGTAATGGAAGGAGGAATAAAAGATGGAGTGACTGGGAGGGGTGAGTGTGTGTGTGTGTGTGTGTGTGTGTGTGTATATATATATATATATATATATATATATCATGTAAAAAACTGCATTTAATGCATCATTTAGGGTTAAAGTGAAAAAACTCAGGAAATTAAACATTAGGGTTGAGCCCATAATCCCCCCGCACACCCCACACCCTCATCCTCCAAAGACTGACAGATGCTGGGGTGTGCCAGTGGGGTTGTGTGGCCAAACTCTCACCCCATTCCATGTGTAAGCAGGTTGACATACTACACTAAAGGAGAATGGGGTGAGATTTAGGCCTCACGACCCTAATGGCACACCCTGGCATCCGTCAGTTTGTGGAGTATGGGGGAGTGGGGTGTGGGGGGGATAAGAGTCTCAACCGTAATGTTTCATTTCCTGACTATTTTCACTTTGACACTAAATGATGCATTAAATGCAGTTTTTTGCCATGAATTTCCTTACTTTTGGAAAAAAGTGTAATAAAACTAGTAAAAATGTGTATTGGTGGGAGATGGCCCCGCGCTCCCACCAACTTGGCAATTTTTGCATAACAATATGTATCTGTGGTAGCGCAGACCCACTTAGGCAAAGCTACAGAGCCATACAGCAGCTCTATATGCCACCAAACTCTAACAGTAATTTGCAGATATCTTGCGAACCGTAAGAGCTAGAAAAAAGTTCAAGCATCGTTGTAATTGTGACAGCAAGTACATCATGCAACATTGAATGACCAAACCCATATCTTACATCTTTTCTGAGATATGGGCACTGAAAAGCACTGAAAAGGCACTCTTTAAACCCCTGTGACAGTAATTTCACAATATCTCATGAACTGTGCAATGTATGAAAAAAAAATCTCCTGTAGGCTTACTCTACAATTTTAAATCTTTTTCTAGCAGCATACATCACCTAAAGGTGATGTATGCTGCCAGTAGTGAAAAATCTGTATCTTGCTTCGTTTCCGAGATAACGGCACTGAAAGTCATGTCACAGACCACAACATAATCCTATGGGAAAAGTGTCAACTTCGTCATTGAAATCTCTGCAACCAATTAATTCCCCAACACCAAAACAGCATAATTCTCATCCCCAGGACATCCCCTCAACACCCTGAAAATTTCAAGTAAAAAGACCAAACTGTTATGAAGATATGGTCATCCCAATTTGGGACATCTGGCCTTCCCTAGGGCCATCTGGTCTTCCCTAGGGACATCTGGTCTTCCCCATGGACATTGCAAAATACATATATGAATGTTCCCATAGGATATAATGGGAACTTCAAATTGTAATAACTTTTGAACAGATTAATATTTTTTCACCAAACAAATGCTGGCATGATCCTTGGTCCAAGCTTTTTCAATGCCCCAAGATTCAGACAAATAAACTACATGTGGTCCACACAGCACCAGAAAAAATGTGAAAAAGTGGCAAAGTGCATTTTTTGGTGCTTCACTGTGTAAAAACCGTATGTCCGACTGAAATGTATCTTGGTAAATCAAGAGATCTATCATACCAGACCGTGCTTTCCAAAGTTCATGCAAATCTGCTGAACAGTTGCAAAGTTATTAACATGCAACATTTGAGATTTAACATCAAAGTGCCTAAAAGTGAATTTTTTGGTGCTTCGCTGCACAAACACCATATGTCCGACTGAAACGCAGCTAGGTAAATCAAGAGATATCCCAAAAAGTTTCCTGCACACACACAAATATAAAGTTGGGATGCACACACATTTCAAAGCAATGGATGTAAAGTGAAATCCATATTTAATAAGTTAAAAGCTTCCAAGCACCAAGCACCAACTTTGTCTGGCATGTTTTGGATTTCACATCCTTTCTCAAAGACTAGTAATTCATGTCCACCAATGCTCTTAATAAATATTCTTTAAATCATGTGATCACACCTCAATTAACTAATTAACATCCAATCAAAGTCTGTAGCTCTAAGAAGTTTTACTACTATACCTCAGAGACCAATTCTAAATTAATTGGAAACATATTGAAACCACATACTAAAATATTCTAAAAGGACACCCATGTAAGTAAGCACAAACATTAAAATTTTACATGTTTAATAACAAGAACACTGATAGTTTCATCACTGTCATATAAGACAGCCATGAACAGAAAAAATATATATAAAATAACACAGGATGAAAGGAAGAAAAAGAAGGGGAAAGGAGGGGGGAGGGAAAGGGGAGAGAGGGAAAGGAAGGGGGAGGAATGACTACCACATAAGGACAAAGAAAGAAGAAAACCTCAAGCAATTCAGGATATATACAGAACAGCAAAAATAATCACTTTCTTAAATTGATGACTCAAGACTAAGCATATAAAAAATTCACATATCATATATCAACGTTTTTTCAAATAGGGACACGGATCTATACGAACATTCAACCATGGTTTTTTATTGGATCTTAAGGTCAAAATCCAAAAGTTTTCCCTAATCAGGACCACATTTTCAAAGTCTCCACCTCTTGGGTGCCTGCACACTTTATCTATTGCCATAAATCGGAAATGCTGTGTTTCTCCAGTTGGGGGTCTCATAACATGTAAAGCAGTGGCATATGTATTGTTATTCCTTTGAATAGCTCTTATGTGTTCACTTACTCTAATCTTAAAGCTCTCTGTAGTTTTACCAATATTAAAAGCATTACAATTGCATACTACTAAATATATAATTCCTTCACTACTGCAAGTAATGCACTGTCTAACGGAATACTTCTTGTCTGTGTTGCAACTTCCAAATTAATTTCCCTGCATAATATATAGGCAATACATACATTGCCTATACTTCATACAGCCCTGTGGCTGTTTCAACCAAGTGATCATTTTATTTTCTTTGAAGTGGCTATGCACTAACAAATCTCTCAGAGTTGGTGCCCTCTTATAGCACATACGGGGCGGATGTTCAGCTATTTCTTTTAAACCAGTATCCACTCCCAAAATGTGCCAATGCCTATGCAATATTATCTCGAATTCTTTTGACTGTGCAGTATATCCTGTGACAAAATTGAATCTAATATCAACTTCTTTTTCATTTACATTATCACTTAATTGTGAATCTCTATCTACATGTTGTGCTCTGATATATGCTTTCTTTATATTCTCCGCTGCATACCCTCTTACTGTGAGTCTATCCCTTAGAACATTTGCACCATTTTCAAAACTCTCCAGCAGTCGAGCAATTATGTCTAGTTCTCAGAAGCTGACCCACAGGAATGTTGGATGCTATGTGTGGCGGATGGCAGCTATTAGCAATTAAAACTGTATTCTCATCTATTTCTTTTCTAAAAATCTCTGTTGCTATCGTACCATCAGAGTTTTTTTACAAGTTTTAAGTCCAAATACTCAATAACCCTTTCATTAGCTTTAAATGTAAATGGATTTTGACCTCAAGATCCAATAAAAAAACAGGGTTGAATGCTCATATAGATCTGTGTTCCTATTTGAAAAAAAATTGATATATGATATGTGAATTTTTTATATGCTTAGTCTTCAGTCATCAATTAAAAAAAAAGTGATTATTTTTGCTGTTCTGTATATATCCTGAATTGCTTGAGGTTTTCTTCTTTCTTTTTCCTTATGTGGTAGTCATTCCTCCCCCTTCCTTTCCCTCTCTCCCCTTTCCCTCCCCCCTCCTTCCCCTTCTTTTTCTTCCTTTCATTCTGTGTTATTTTATATATATTTTTTTCTGTTTATGGCTTTCTTATAAGACAGTGATGAAATTATAAGTGTTCTTGTTCTTTAACATCTAAAATTTAAATGTTTGTGCTTATTTACATGGGTGTCCTTTTAGAATATTTTAGTATGTGGTTTTTGATATGTTTCCAATTAATTTAGAATTGGTCTCTGGAGTATAGTAGTAAAACTTGTTAGAGCTACAGACTTTGATTGGATATTAATTAGATAATTGAGGTGTGATCACATGATTTAAAGAATATTTATTAAGAGCATTGGTGGAAGTGAATTACTAGTCTTTGAGAATCTATGTGAAATCCGAAACATATCAGACGAAGTTAGTGTTTGGATGCTTTTGACTTATTAAATATGGATTTAACTTTACATCCATTGCTTTGAAATTTTTGTGCGTCCCAGCTTTATGGTTGTGTGTGCAGGAAACTTTTTTGGATCTCTCTCTGGTAGTTTCTATGCACCACATCCCAGTGCACACTCATTTGGATACACATAAATCGAGAGATAGGCAATACCATACCATGCATTCCAAATGTTGAGCAAATCCTTTAAACAGTTGCAAAGTTATTAACCTGCAAAATTTGAGGTTTAATATAAAAGTGCCTAAAACTGCATTTTTTGGTGCTTTGCTGTGCAAACACCATGTGTGCAACTGAAATGCAACTTGGTAAATCAAGAGACCTACCATACCAGACTGTGCATTCCAAATTTCTTGCAAATCCATTGAACAATTGCAAAGTTATTAACATGCAAAATTGAGGTTTAACATTAAAGTGCCTACTCAACCCTAAATATAAGGCATGACAGTGCCCCTATAATAATTTCTCAACACCTAAACAGCATAATTCACATCTCTAGGGCATCCCAGCAACACCCTGTACATTTCAAGTAAAAAGACCAAACCATTAGTGAGATATGCAATTCTAATATTTTTACACCTTAAAACATTTTTCATCAATGAGACAGCAAAATTTTCAGCTGCGAGAAAATCTTCTGCTGTGAGCATGTAAAATCTTCAGCTGTGAGGGAAGACCAGATAGACAGATTGCCATTCTTCTTTCAAAAAATATACATATAAATTTTCCCATAGGATATAGTGGGAAATTAAAAGTTTAATAACTTTTGAAAACATTAATATTTTTTCATACAACTAATGCTGGCATGTTTCTTGTCCCAAGTTCTATCTATGACCCAAGTTTTGGACCAATAGACCACATGGTGTCCATGCAGTGCCACAGGCAAAAAATGCACAGAAGTGGCGAAAATGGCAATTTTTGGCACTTCACTGCGCAAAAGCAGTACATCCGACTTCAACCCAAGTTGGTAAATCAAGAGATCTTCACTCTAGACTGCGTAATCTAAATTTCATCTAAATCCGTTTAACAGTAGCAAAGTTATTAACGTGCAAAATTTGAGGTTTAACATTAAAGTACCTACTCAACCCTAAATATAGGGATACGACTCACTACAAAAAAAAAAAAAAAAATATATATATATATATGTATACAGAGAGAGAGAGAGAGAGAGAGAGAGAGAGAGAGGGGAGGATACAACATTTTACATGCATTGGGAATGCATCATTTCTTTTGTACCAGAAGAGATACACTAAGCTGAAAGCTTGTTTACAGGTGCAACCTACAAGCGCAAGGAAGTTAATTGACTTGCTCAGGGACATACAATATGCAAATGGGTGCTGCGGAATTCAAACCCAGATCTCCAGGTTTGCAGTTCAGAGCCTTAAACTGCTGCTCTATACTGCCTCCCTCATAATAATAAATTATAATAGTTCGTTCTACAAAGCTATTTATCTCTTTCATCACCCTGACTGACTCTGATCTGGGCGAGTCTTCACAGCCCAATCACTCACCTTCAATGGGACTTACCTTTTACGGTGGACCTGCAACAGGGTCTTGGATCAGAGGCACCTAGTTATCAGTGTGGGGCCTGCAAGACAGCAGGCCATCACTTTTCTACAGTCAGAGGTTTTTTCCTTCCTATTTTCGCCCTATTGGGCCCAGACATGTGTGTACTCAGCCTCCATGGAGTCACCTCAAACATCCAGGTCAGGGGTCCCTTCTCTTGCTGCCCCATGGTTTTGTCACCTAGATTCCTCTCCCTGTCCTACAGATATCCATCGTCCCTCCCAGGCCAGTCCCCAAGTGACCCAGGTCTGTTCTGAACCCAGGTTGCTGGAATGGCAGTCAGTGGCTAAAAGCAATACAGTTAGTGGCTAAAAGCTTGAAACAGAAATAGGCAGACAAACCCAGAACTGGAAACCAGAACTACACAGAGTAATGGTCCCATATTAAAAGGCATCAGGCTACCCCTTACAAAGTCCCTTTCCAGAGTGCAAATTAGCACAGTTTGCTAAATTTGCTATACTCAGACATGTTTGGAGCAAAGTGGGTGTGTCCCAAGCATGTTTGAATATAGACCCCCAAAGCAAAAATGAGGCACTAAAATGTGCACTAAGCACAATTCACATCCCCCTACTTGCCAAAAAGATACAATATCTGGTCACTGAAAACATACATGCTGTGATGGAACAAATTAATTTAGAGAATCCCATACCTGTTAGTATTACAATAGGTACAATCAAGACTTCACTGAAAATGAGATACCATATGTTATTTGACCTGTTCTGAGTAACTACATTGTAAAAATATATTAAATCAGGATCCCAGTAAAAACGATATTCTGCACTTTACCTGGCTCACTCTACTAATTACACTGGAAAAATGTATAAAAGCAGAGCCCCACTGAAAATGAAATACTGTAGCTGCCCTATCCTGATAATGACACTCACACACTATGCATGTGCACAACTGTTGTAACAGCTGTGTGTGTGTGTGTGTGTGTTGTTCACACTTTTAAGGGTGTGTGTATATCCAGAACAAAAAACAATGTTCACTGCATTACCTTGATGTTTTCATGGTTTTGCTTTTCCACTATTGTGGTGTAAATGTGGGATGGTCACATTTCGTATTTATTTATTTCAAACGTTTCAACAGGAAAGACATACTGAGCTGAAAAATACCTCATTTCCAGATGCATCCTGGGGGAAGGGGAAAGAGAGGTGCAAGAACAACATAGAACAATAACATATACAATTAAATGTCATAGATATCAATGAAACAGTACAAAATGAAGATGAGTGACATTTATCAGACAGGTAAAATTATGGGCAAAAATTTAAAAAGGACACAGCGGGGTAGCTGTCCAATGGGTACAAGCAATAGTACTTTTCAATGGTGAGGGCACCAGGAGATAGGACGCTGAAGGAAGGAGTGCAGATGGGGGGGAGTACAGACAAGTGAGGGAGGAAGAAGAGAGGGAGGAGGGTTGGTGAGGTAGGTGGAGGGGTAAGGAGGAGAAGAAAGAGGGAAAGAGGGTAACTTGAGGAGCGGAGAAGGGCTATGACTTATGGGCAGCCACAGGAGGGAGCAGTGTGGTCATGAAGAATGAGGGGAAGAGGGTAAATTGAGGAGTGGGGGAGGGCTGTGACTCAAGGACAGGCCCAGGAGGTAGTGGTGCAGTCATGGAGAAGACAGGAGAGAAAGCGTTTGGAAGAGACAGAATCAGTAATGTAGCAAATTCCCAGAGGGCCTGGGTGCAAGGCAATGTTACAGGGCCCCTCCCCAGTTTTGAATAAACATCAAAATTATGATTTGGGACCCTCAAACCTTATGGGCCCGGGTGCCACTGCACCCCCTGCACCCTTGTAGCTATGCCCCTGGGCAAAATGAATGGTTAGGGGAGAGAGAGTTCCAAAGTTTAGGAAAGTGGAAAGAGAAGGCAGCCTGACCAGCAAAGGATTTTACACCACAGTAATACAACTAAGTTACACATTAATTATGTATCTCTTCTCTAATATCAGTCATTCCCTAAGTTTTTATTTTGGTAAGTTAATAACTAATTGATCTTTGGTCAGTTCCACAACTTATTACTTGATAACTTATTTTTGTAAGTTTATTCTTAGAGACAATTGTCTTCTTTATCTTTATTACTCTTATTCCATTTCTATGAACTTTATATTCTGTATTTTTGTATCAGTTATCTTTTCCCCTTCCCCCAGGACACATTGGAAAACAAGTTTTTACCAGCTCAGTATGTCTTTCCTCATAAAACCTTTGAAATAAATAAATCTCATCACATTAATGCATTAACAGCCATTGTGGCTCTGACCAGAGTTTGTTACTAATGTTGGCAGTCATGATAGCTAAACTCAGATGCAATATCACATGTTCAATCAGATCCTTGTTTCACACATTTTAAGAGATATTGTTCTGTACTGGCCCAGGGTAACTAAGAAAAAATGCTGCATCTCATTTGTGGGGACCTATTTTTACTCTTTTTTTTATATTAAATTTACCCTGGGTCCAGCTAAGATGCAGTATCTCATGTTCAGTTGGGTCCTGAAACATATAAAAGTAACAGACAGAAAAAGACTTGAGCAGTCCATCTTTACTGTCCCAAGATTTCCTACTGCGAGATGCTATACAGTCGGCTCCAACCTCCCTCCAAGTCTTTGTAACCTCTCACTTTTCTCTCTGATAACTCCTTCACATGTGTTCTACTTCCTTTAGAACTGTTCTTTTTTCTTTGCTGCCATGGCTTTGTCAGATAATGATCTGTCTATCTACCACCCTTTCTGTGCAGTATTACTTCCTAGCTTCCTTTGTAAACATTACTCTTCCCTGCTTGAGTGTATGCCCCTGGTGGATGTACTGTTTCTTAGTTTGAACATGAACATTCAAAAGCAGCCTTTGTTGTCATTTTTCACTTATGTTTAACATGGGATGGCCTGGTCCAAGTCCAGGGTCTGGTAAGCAATGTTATTGTATATTGTATATATTGCAGCTGCATCACATTTGTTAATTAGAGCAGCATTTTCTAGGCTGTACAGGTCAAATGCCTCATCATTTGCTTCTGGATTAATTAGCACAGGCAAGCCCAGGGTGAGGGTGTGGAAGAGTATGATATGTCTCCGGGGGGGGGGTATCCTGTTGCACGACTTCTGATAGTGCTGGATAGTTATAGTAAGTCCCTGACAGATGGCTTCACAATCTGATGCAAGTATTAGGGCAGGTGACTTCTTCCCTCATACAAAAAGGGATGTAATGGGGATCCCTCTTTTACTTTTTTAACCCATCAGATCTCATTTGGAATCTAGAGTCTAGTAATCCATAGATTTATGTATTGTACTGATATACATCCATTGTCACACAATTAACATTGGGTACTGTATATAGGTCAGTCACATGTGTCTGTATCTGTGACTGGTGTTTAAGGGATAGTCTTACTAGATGTATGAGCCCCATATGGGGAAGGGGGCACAGGGCATGTGGCAGTGGGATGGTAGCAACATTCCACCCAGCAGCACAGCTACCATTCTTGATCAAGGATCAGACAATACACACTCAACAGCACATCAATCATTCTTGATCAAGGATCAGACAATACACACCCAATAGCACAGCTACCATTCTTGATCAAGGATCAGACAATCCACATCCAACAACACAGCAATCATTCTTGATCAAGGATCAGACAATCCACACCCAACAACACAGCAATCCTTCTTGATCAAGGATCAGGCAATACACACCCAACAGCACAGCTATCATTCTTGATCAAGGATCAGACAACAAACACCCAACAGCACAGCTATCATTCTTGATAATGGATCAGATAATACAATCATGCACCAAATCTTGCCCTATTCCAAGGGCCTGCTACATGCCAGATATTCTTATCCCCTTAATAGGTGCAGGGATTATTATGAAAGTATGGTCAACCCTCTCAGGAACCCTCTCAGGGTGAGCACAGATTCTAGTGATACAGTGTTGTTCTTAAATACATTGTTGAAGTACATGTTTACTAATGTTCACTTCCCCATTGACTGTAGGACTCCATCAGATAAGTTGGGGCAGTTGTGCTCCAGTTGAGGAAGGGTCCAACTGGTAAAGGTAGTGAAAAAGTCCCCAGAGTATGCTCCAGATAATGACAGGAGCTCAGAGTGGCATTCATGATGGTCATGACACATGGGGGTCAGGTCTTCTGATGGGGGTGTTCTAATGGCCCTGGCTGAAGGAGAGGGAAGGGGAGGGGAGCAGGATGATCCATTGTTGAACTAATTGTGTCCAGGGGGTTATGCAAAATTTTTTCAGAAGTGGATGTGCTACATTCTTATAACTGGGACAACACCCGCAGACAGTACTCCAAGCAGATTCCTAATTTTTGGAATTAACACCCTGACAACAACAGCAACCTAGCCATAATGCCAATGGCAGGGAATTAAGTAAATTCAAACCAAAACCAAATTGCTCAGGATTCTCTGAGTAACCACAATCTACTTGCATGCAAAATGTTAGATCAGAGAATGTCCAGCTACATTCTGTGGGGTTTGCTCTTGTCTCTCCAGGATGTGTTTCTACTGTATGTTTTTACTGCAGTTTACGAGTAAAGTTTACACTTTAATAATAAAGATGTTCACTGAATTGTGGATGTGCAATTTTTGATGAATCTGAGGAGAATGTGTTTTTTCTTTTGCTTACCATTAAACAAAGTACCTTATTTTATGCAAACATACTGTATCTAGTGTCTCTTTTATGCATTTCTGCCATAGTGACAGGCCACTGCTACTGCAGCCCTGATGTGCCATAGTTTCAGATTCCAATTTATTCACATGCAAATGCCCATGCCAGAATCAAAACCTAGAAAAGTAAGGTCTCAGTAACCCATGGGCAGATATCATCAGCTCATTTTATTGATGTTTCAGTACTACAGTGCCAAATCTGAGATATTCCTTTGCACTGGTCTTTGCATTCCTGACTAAAGACCTTTTCCATCATGTATTACACCATTAGCTGGCCTTGATTTCCTACAGATAATACGTTGGTGTGGGCACACTCCACAGTTTCCCTCTTTTCAATTATCTAAACTAATTAATAGATGCCTAGCTGTGTGAAAAATACAGTTTCAATGGCTGTTTATATGAGAATCTTAGTATTGAAATTATAGCCTGGAACAGATAGGTAAAGAATCCTGTTGACCTTGACCCTTTAACATTTTCTTTACCGGTAGTCATGAAAGCATTTAAGGATTAATTGAAAACTGCATTTAATCAGAAAAAAATGCTCTGGAGTCTCCTACCCAAGGACACAGATGATTGCAAATAAATGTAACCAATGATTATACATCACATATGCTTAAAATATAGGCAAGTTCACATTTTTGCAGAGTACTGGTATTGTGTAACCATACCAGTGCAAATTCAACCATCTAGCAAGTCACAGTAATCTTAATGAGGCTAACGGAAACACTTTGTTTTACCAGTCTGTCACAACCTGTCCACAATCAGGATGCAGTCTGCAACTCATTGCTAATTTTCTAAGCCCTCCACACCTGTAAGGGCACTTCTATAGCTGCCACCATTCATAAATGTTTCTCTTACCAGGGGACTTTGCTGGTCCAATCCTACCAGAGCTACTGCTCACACAGTACAGTGCTCCTTTACCTACTGGTGTGACCTTCCCCTGTCACTCCCTCCTAAGATATCACTTTACTTCTTAGATTGTGGTAACTGTAGTCATCTGCTCCCCTTTCAGAGACAGCTTGTGGATTTGTCCATAGCAAAAGTTAACTATTCCCCTGAAAGATTCAGTCACAGGGGCATGAAGTACATACAATTAATGCCCACTACTTCACAATATTTGTGCAATCTACAAGATATCACAATGCCAAAGATTATGGGAATGACATGGTTACTACAGAACTAACAAACTCTGGTCAGAGGCACCAGTATGGCTGCAGCAAAACTTACAGAGGGACATGGCACTGTCGGCCATGTCCAAAATGGCCGCCAGAGTTCTCTGCACATGAGCAATGACTCGCGCATGCGCACTGAACTCCAAGGCATAGTGGCATAGTCTGCCATGTCCAAGATGGCCACCAGAGTTCTCTGTGCATGTACAATGGTTCACGCATGTGCATTGGGCTTGGACACAGAGGACTGTGCCGCCATGACCCTGAGTTCAGTGAGCATGCGCAAGATGTTGCACATGTGCAGAGAACTCCAGTGGCCTTCTTGGACACGGCTGACAGTACTGACAGACAAAACAGAGTAAGGTGAACGTGCAGTGATTGCTGTTTACCTCCAGTATTGAGAAAGTCACTTTGGTATCTGGTAAGCTCCCTTTTCTCCACAGTGATCAAAATACATCTGCCAGGCTACACATACTGCAGCTATAAAAATAAACATAGGTTACATCCAGCAGAAGAAACAAATAGAAAAACATTTTACAGCTTCTTAAAACTAAAAGAGTAGAGAGATTTCTTACCATACAGGATCTTAGTGATTTTAATGAATCAGGGCAATCCATCTTTTGAGAAAGACAGAACAGACATGACAGTAAGATTCCAGCACAGAGGTTACCGGCCAGAAATTCTGAACCAGCCAGAAAATGCAGTCAGCTCCAGGGACAGAAGTGAACTACTTACACAGAGAGTCAATGCCCCGGTCATAGAGCTACGTTTTAACTATTAGTAACATTATTTCATGGAATTGGGGCATTATTGGCTCTAATCCAATACTTAAGAACTTCTGCCCCACTCCATCCAGATTCAGCTATAAAAGTGTCAAGAATCTAGCTGACAGCCTGACACATAGTCTTCAACCCACTCCAGAAAAAACACACACTTGGCTACTGAGTTTACCTAAGGGTAACTATAAATGTGGCCACTGTAAATATTGTCGAGTCCTTTTTTTTTAATCGCTTTATTCCTCCATGACTGGGGGGTGTACCTATGGTTCCCCCAACCAATGGACTCCTTGACCCCTTCACCAGTTGCAGACAGAGCTCTGACCCCTTTCGTCCAGCCCACCCCAAGCTGCTTCACAGTGGGTACTTACCCCTCACACTGTGGAAGACCTGGAGGCTGGGCTCAAGGGGAACTGATGTAAATGCATCCACTGTGGCACCACAGGGCCAGACTTTATGTTGCATGCCGGAGGATTGTTTTTCCCACCATCATCTCCCCCCCATGGTGTGGGCATGCAATGGCATCAAGGACACTGCCGTGCATACTTCCACTTGCTACACATCTGACACTGGCCACACCGACCCACATTTGTACCCGCTGAGCCTACACCAGCCCCCGGCCACCACCAGAAGCCAGCAGCTCAGCTGTCATCCCCTCACACCTTTCCCAGAGGAGGAGAGCAGTACTTGGGATGCTCGATCCTCCTCCTTCTGGCCAACCTACTGACACCCGAGGTCAGTCCTGACCCCGGGTGATCAGCATGATGAGAGATAAGGTGCCAGCGCCTCAGCCCTCTACACCACTGAGCTGGCACATTATTGTACAGTCATGGAAAAAACAATACATTTCACCAGTAGTAATGCAACTAAAACATTTGACATTAGGGCCCAGATATTCAAACTGCACCAGGCTGTGACACAAGCCTGGGTGCAGCTCAACATGGCTGCACAGGGACGTTGTCTGGGCAATATTCAATGGCGCTGCACCATGGCACAGCATTGTTGAATATCGCACCCTGGCCACCTGCAGTGTGCATGGCACAGTGGTACTGTGCCAGCGCAAGTGGCCAGAGTGGAGCAGGGGGAAGCACTAGCACAAGTTCCATTGCACTATGCATAGCAACGGTGATATTCAAAAGTGCCCATGCAAATGGGGCCATAATGTATACAAGGCGCAAATGGAACCATTTGCATGTCAGTATGGCCCCATTTGCATGCAGGTGCTCCAATCCCCGGCAACTTGCACCTGGCACCCTGCCAGGCAGCAGCCGTCAGGGACTGATGCCCCCTGCACAGTGTGGCAATGTGCCCCACAGCCCGATTGCAGGCATTTGTAAAATAAAATAACACGTATATCCTTGGTGGTCCAGTGGACTGCTGTCAGCCCAATCGCAGGCATTTGTAAAATAAAATAACACCTATATCCCTGGTGGTCCAGTGGACTGCTGTCAGCCTGATCGTGGGCATTTGTAAAATAAAATAACACCTATATCCCCTGGTGGTCCAGTGGACCACTCTCAGCCCATCGCGGGCTTGAGTATAAATAAAGTAAATCCAATATCCCTTGTGGTCAGCAGACCCCCTCCCCACCCGCCCACTGAGCCCCACTGCCCCTCCCGGTCAGTGGCGGCGGCAACATCACCGTCTGCCACCCACTGCCCACTGAATGACACTGTAGGTGGGGCTGTATGCCCATTGGTCCCAGCGTGGGCCAATGGCCATGTAGCACATAGTCAGACACACATTCCAGATATGTGATCCATTCACATATCTGAATGTAGTACGGTATGGACTGCACACCCATTGGCTCATGCTGTGGACCAATGGACATACAGCCCTACCTATGGTGTCAGTCAGGCGGCAGGCGGGTGGGGTGCTGCTGCCTGCTGCTGACCGGGGAGGGGCGTGGGGCCTCAGTGGGCTGGTGGGGAAGGGGTCTGCTGAACCACCAGGGATATTGGACATACTTTTCTTGTACAAATGCCTGGATCAGACTGACAGTGGTCCACTGGACCACCAGGGATATTGGATTTACTTTATTTATACTCAAGCCCGCAATCAGGCTGACAGCGGTCCACTGGACCATCAGGGATATCGGAATTTACTTTATTCATACTCAAGCCCGTATCTTATTCAGCACAAGTTAAGGCCTTGGAACTTATCCATTAGCTGCTTTATGATTAAATATAATATGAAGTGCTATTTAGTAAATTGCAAATGTGATAATGTAATGTGGCCTACTCTTTTGAGTACAAGTTTCTAACTGTGGGATTGATGGAATTCTCTGATATATTTTTACTTTTTCATAAATGAAATTACTATTGTATAACACCCATCTATGCACTGCACCTTTAAGTTGTAAATCCATACGACTGACTGCTTGCTTTTTAAAAATTACCTATGGCTCCCTGGATTAGTATTCCTTGATAAAGCCTTTGGATGAAACTAGGTGAGCAGCGTGTTCTACTACAGTATGTCTTTTTCACTGCCAAGGTACTCTTGTCATTTTTGCATTTAAAATAAACTTGTTTGCCTTTGCACTGAATCCTGGTGCCGATACCTCTGTTTGCTTAGTTATGTGTTGTTTACCAGGCACAGGTGTGTTGGAGTGGAGCGGCAGCTTCCTGCTTGTCATTGACCATGATTTTTTGCCAGCACACTCCATAGTACAGGTAACTGATTTTGATTACCGTGGCTGTTACCACCATTGCCATTTTTTTAGCAGTGTTTTTACACAGACATTCTTTTAGCTCTGTATTACAGAGAATGTTTCTGTCTGATAAGAAAGTTTGTCTTACAGTTGAAGATTATGTCAAACCTGATTTCTATTTGTTTAAATCTTGGACTGGAATTGGCTTGCAGGACTGGCTATTCTTTGAGAGAGGGGAAGCAGGAGTCTTTACAAAGGAGAATTGCTGTCTCTGTTCAGAACAGCACGCAGAACAAGACAGAAGCAGGTGAAGAGATTTTAAACATTGAAAATGCATTCCTTGACTTGGAAAATGTGGCACTGAAAGCAGGATGCCACTTCTTGCACTGTACCTATTTGGAGGCAAGACTTAGGGGAAGGAAAGCCTCATGGGGTTGACAGACTACTAAAAAGACAGGGCTACAGTCAAGAAAGAGAGCTGTTTAATATTGATTGGCAAGAGCCATTACAAGAAGGATCAGTCACCCTTGTTAGATGTTTAATTAATGATTTTAACAGTCACCAACCAGCCAGCCATACAAGAGGGACTAAGACAAAAAGAGGCACAGGTAGTCCAATTTAAGTGTCATGGGGTCTAAACCTCACCTTCAGATTCTTGACGATATTGGAAATGCAAGTAATCACAAACAAGTTGCATTTAAGTAATAAACAAGTTTATTACTACAAAAGGGATAAATCACAGTTGCCCTAAGCAGTTCTTACCAATACGAACTGGGAGCCAGTGCTAAGCGTTCCCTACACCTCGAGGTTTCTCTGTAGTCTCTTGGGATCTCTCAGGTCTCCGATGTGTAAAGCCTGTGCATGACATTATATACCTATGATAATTACTATGGTTACTAAAAGATAGAAACATTTCTAGTTACAGAGATGAGCTCAATTGGCTAAATAAGAGGTGGCTCCACAGTCCAAGCTAACATTATACAATTCTGTAAAGTCACCAGTTTTAGAACAAAGAAGTTCTTATACAGAGTCTTACATAACCAAGTGTAGTGGTGCACATCACCAAAGGATGGCAATGTTGCCTTACATATTATAATTACTTCAAGGACAGGTGTCTTGGCATCTGACAAGTAAGAAATAGACAGAAAATACATGGTATAATATGTGTGCATTAGCAAGCAAAGTGGATTACAACAATATGCATTCATATCCTGACATCTACTCTTATACGGTAGATGCCCTTAGCCCTAAGTATTAGTGTAATCTATACATAAGCATTAGCTGTCCACGGTGTACCTCTGAGGGTATCAATTAGGGTGCAGGAACCTCATGTAACAATTCCCCTCTTGTTGCCTCCAAGGGCAACACAGGCAAATGTAGGGAAAGGACAGGAGCAGTGGTCATTTACAATCCTGCGCGCGAGCCTTGTAAAGAAACTCGAGCTGCTCACGATGTTGGTGGAGTGTACATCGTAGGCAGCAAAGCATAATAATCAAAGTGAATATCAAAAATGCTTGTATAATATCAAAACCTTTGAAAGTAATCTCTAACCAATTGTTAGTTAAGGCATTATTTATAACTCCATCATTAATCAGGTCAAGAACAGCTTCATTTGCTTTGGTAATATTATTGCTGATGTGGATGAGGTGTGTCTCCTTCCTGTCTAAAAGTGATTTCAGTGTAAGTGTAAGTGGGTCTATGTGTACATTAAAGTATGGTAAGTATTCTGACAGTGTGAGTAGATAATCTGGGTTACCATCAATAATGTCTGCATCCATAAGGGGGATGGGAGTTATAACAGTATGTCCAATAACAGTTTTCTGGTGGGGAACAAAACAAAGGTTGGGGTAATCAATAGCACAAGTAACAGAACCATATGTATAAGTCTTGTGATTAGTGACGACACAATACTCGCCATCTGAGTTGTACTGTGAATGCACAGTAGGCAGTCTCCACTTTTGCAACTAGACAGGGCATGTGTAAGTCATCTTTGAAATCCGTGTTGACAGGCAATGAGCTTCCTCACGATAGGATTGGTAAAGCTGATCAGGAGACAAAGTTGAGTCAAAAGAGTTTGTGCCGTTCTCAGTGATGTCATCATCCATAGTGAAAGTCCAATCAATGCTGTCTGGAGAGTAGCCACAAACAGGGCATATAACATCAAACACATCCCATCGGCACAGGTAGATGTATTGCTTTTTCGCACAGCAGTCCATGTGCGGAGCCACCCAGGCATCCAAGAAAGAATGGTAGACCAGTAGAGGTGGTAGATCCAGGTGTTCTCTGTAGATGTCTTCATCCAAATGTCCAATAGAATGTGCCAGTGCAAGCTTGTCAAACAAAGCTGTAGTGGGATCAAAATGTGGTAAGGATACAGTAAAAGAAACAAACATGGTATCTGTTATTG
The DNA here is from genome assembly GCA_016271365.2 of Neoceratodus forsteri. Lineage (NCBI taxonomy): Eukaryota > Metazoa > Chordata > Ceratodontiformes > Ceratodontidae > Neoceratodus > Neoceratodus forsteri. The sequence goes on along the minus strand of CM028132.1, from coordinate 234,397,506 downwards.
AACATTTCTTAGTAGTGAAACAAGGACCAGTATTAGGGTGTCTGGTCACAAACCTCAAATTCCTAGCTGTGGAGAGAGGAATAGACAAAGTCTGTTGCATACACATGGAAACACAACTAGAAGTTTTACATCTTGGACAATACCATTTGGAAATGTGTCTATCATGTATGATGTCAGGAATTCTTCCAGATTCTAGATCACTGAAGGGGTTGTTGATGGTAGTGATAATGTATGAACCATACGCAGAGCAGATTATTTCCCTAGCAATGTATTGTTTATCTGCTTCTCTATTGTTCTGTTGTATGAGTGCGTTAATCTTATCTTTTGAATCAGTGAAGGCTTTAGCGATGTTGTGCATGTTGTATACAGTGTATCTCTCTTCCTAAGGCCATCCACACCATGCAATAATGGAGGTAAAACATTGTTAACCAAGCCAGTGGAGAACTTGGCAGAATGACTTTTGATAGCAGCAATGTCTGCTTTATTCCAGATAGACATAGCAGTACCAAAAAGACCTGTGACAGTGCCTGTAGCACCTGTAACATCAGAACTGTCAACTTCATGTTTGTTACGTTTATAATTCAAACTATCAGGAGGGGTTTTCCTCCTAAAATTACCTCTATGTTCAGTAGAATAGACCCCAGTAAAGAGATCCTTTGTACGAATCTGAAATGCAGCTAAACTATCAAGTAATAATGTACTATAAAATGCAGATGTATTAGTATTGTGACACATACCAAACTCTTTCATATTCCAGTAAGTAACATTAAACAAAACAGGTATATGCATAAACTGTAAATTATTAATCAAAGAACCTGGGAAGGCAGTGGCTGTGAGACCACTACGGGGACCAAGGTTATGTTTTGGACATTCCAAAAGCTGTTTATCAGTGGGCGGTAACACAGAGAGATACATGGCAGCAGAAGCCATGTGGTGTATCTCACAAAATCTGCGAGCGGAATCTTTGGATAGAGAATTACAGTAAGAAGGATCTATTAAGGCAGTAATATTGTTCAAACAAGAATGTCTTAGTGCAGTTTTTAACAAGGACAGGGAACCATTTGGGGATAATTTAGCATTAGGCCAACCCTGAAAAGTTCCTTTGGAGAGTTTGGCCACAGGGAGGATTTGTCCTTGTGATGTGGTTTGCCACTCAATTTGAAGAGCAGATTTGTCAGGAAAAATGACCGAGGCAGTGAGGTAAGCATTGGAACCTTCCTGGACAGTGATCATGGTATCTAGTATTTTGATGGAAACTCCCTCTGTAGGAGGTGCAGGAGGATCCAGTTGTCGGAGGAGGTCCGGTACCGTGCCTTGGATGCAGGGGATCACTCCTGAAAGGAGTAAATATAGGAACAAGATAGCCATCTTGTCAGCATATCTGAAAAGGAAGATCAAAGATTAGTGTATTAGTACAATTACACCCAATGGGGTTAGGAAAAGTAAGTTAAGCTCCTTTGTACAGTTTCAACTGGTTTGCATGCAACCATTTGTCAGTCAGTTTGTTGTTGTGCAGGAGTCTAACTTGATAGACTGCCGGACTGAACTTGTTGACAATGGGGTATGGGCCTTCCCATTTATTGGAGAAGGAGTGAGTGGGATGTGCAAATCAAAGTACCATTACCTAATCTCCAACCTGCCAGTCCACTTCTTGTGCGTGTTTGTCAAATTGTATTTTGGATTGTTGCTGGGCTTTGCCCATGCAGTTTGCAGCATACAAGTGTGTGTATGAGGTCTTTTCTGAGTTTTTCCACATACTGGTCCACAGACACGCGGTCTGCGGTGGGGGTGTGCAGGTCAAACAGCAAGTGTTCAGGTAATCTCATCTGTCTACCAGTCATCACTTCAAAGGGTGTCAGCTGGGTAGTGGCTGAGGGTGTGCCCCTGATTGCCATAAGGAGTAAAGGCAACAGGGAATCCTAGGTTTTGGGATTGTCCTCAATAAATTTGGAAAGCATTTGCTTAATCCGTCTGTTGGCTCTTTCTACTTGACCTGAGGATTGAGGATGATAAGGTATGTGGAACTTTTGTTGAACTCCAAGGAGTTCAAGGGACTCTTTCATTAACTCACCTGTAAAACTAGTTCCTTTGTCAGAGTCTACCTTAAGAGGCAGGCCCCACCTAGAGAAAATCTGTTCTACCAGGATTTTGGCAGTTGTCTTTGTGGTGCATGTCTTAGTGGGGAAAACCTCTACCCACTTAGAGAATAGGTCGGTTACCACAAGAGCATACTTATTGTTTCTACTGGTATTGGTCAGAGGGCCAATAAAATCAATTTGGATGGCATGCCAAGGGCCAGAATGTCTTTGTGGTAAAAGTTTGGCATTTCATTTTGTAGGTATGGGATTGTTTTGTGCACAAACAAGGCAATTGTCTATGTATTGTTTAACATCTTTGGTGATACCAGGCCACCAGGCGGTGGTCTTGAGTCATTGGAGGGTGTTCTCTGCTCCCTGGTGTCCACCAGTAGGAGTATCGTGTAATTGGTGCAAAAATTCAGATCTTAGATGTCTGGGGACTACCCACAACTTGGTGGTAGTGTCATCTGGTTGGAACCAAATGAGCTTGTCATCAGGGGATAAGTGCAACTTACCTTCATGCCTTCGGTATGGGTTATGTGTAGGTAGTTTTTCTTCAGTACCCTTGTCAAGGAATCTGAACACCTCTCTGAGTTCAGTGTCCAGATGTTGGGCTGCTGAGAGGTCCAAGGGGGAAAAAGACTCAGATTTCTTCTTGAGGGGTGCAACATGCACAGCTACATTAGCTTCTGGATGGTCCATCATCCAGACGTTCCCCCCTCGGGCCCCTTCCTTAGCAAGGGTATCTGCGGTGTAACTGAAAGCATGATAGGGGTCATGAAGAGAGTGCGCTTTGACCTTGTGAACATAAAGTTTGTGTGTGAATTTCTGTGCCAATGCATATATGTATATTACCAATTCTTTGTATTTCACTGGGCTACCGTCAGGAGAGAGGAAGGAGTTCTTCTGCCAGAAAGGAAGAAATTCTGTAAGGAAACAACAAACCCAGTTAGAGTCTGTAAAGATGATAGTATCCTGAGTTCCATGTTGGATGAACTCAAGGACACAGGCCACCGCTGCCATCTCTGCATACTGTGATGAAGCTACACTACAGTGTTTCGATATCTTAACGGTATTTCCATAAGGGTAGATTACCAAAATACCTATCCCTGCAATCTGTTCTCCCTGATAGTAAGATGCTGAACCATCAGTAAAAATATGGCACAAAGAAGTACTCTCGAGAACTTGTGGCATGGCAGGGAGGAAATTACCTGGATCTGGAAGATCAGGTGACTGTAGTGTACAGTCATGTGGTTTTCCCTGAAAAAGGAGACCATGAGCTAGCAGAGATGGAACTTTGGTTGGGTGGACCTGGATATCTCTATCCTGGAGAAGAAGTGACCAGTGTGTCAGCCTAGTGTTAGAGACTGACCCATCCTTCACTCTATCTGAGAGCAAAAAGGTAGTCGGCGTGTGGTTAGTGTTGATGATCAATGGTGAGTACCCAAAGATATACAAGAAGTGCTTGACAGCCCAGTAGGTGGCCAGAAGGTTCCTTTCACAAAGGCCATACTTCTGCTCCACTGGGGTCAAGAGCTGCGATGCATATGCAATGGGTCTCAAGGTGCCATGCACCTTCTGGGCCAGCACTGCTGACATGGCAATGTCAGAGGTGGCACACTCAAGATGGAATGGTAGTGCCGGATTGGGGTTAACCAGTGCTGGGGCGGAGGCCAGAGCCTGCTTCAGTGACATCACAGCCTCGGTGTGGATAGTACCCCAAGTCCATGGTACATCCTTTTTGAGTAAATCATACAGAGGGGCAGCTTTTTGAGCAAAATCACAAATGAAATCTCTCAAATAGTTTACCATACCTAGAAACCTTTGAAGAGTTGCCACACTGGTAGGCAATGGCAAGTCTTGTAATCCCTGTACCTTCTTCCAGGTAGGGCTTCGACCTTGGTCAGTTATTTTTAGACCCAGAAAGAATACTTCCTTCTGACACAATTGTGCTTTTGCCTGGTTACATTTCAGGCCTGTTCTCTGGATGAGAGTCAGTAGTTCATCCAAGAGATCCAGATGTTGTTCCTGTGTGGCCGTGGCCAGCAACAGGTCATCCACATACTGTAAGAGACATTGGGGGGTAGAGAAACTCTGGAGGGTGTCCATCATGTGGAGATGGAAGAGGGATGGACTGTTATGGAATCCTTGTGGCAAGCAAGTCCACGTGTACTGTCGTCCTTCAAAGGTGAAGGAAAACTTATATTGACTCTTGAGGGCCAATGGCAATGACCAAAAACCATTGGAAATATCCAGGGCACTGAACCATTTCTGATCAGGTATTAGAAGTCGGAGCACATCTGGTGCCGATGCAACAGTTGGGGAACAACTGGGAGTTACCTGATTCAGTTTCCTGTAGTCAATAGTAAGTCTCCAGGCGCCTGTGGGTTTCTTCATGGACCATACTGGGGAGTTGGCAGTAGAAACACAAGTTCTGATTACTCTTTGTTTAAGGAGTGACTTGATCCTTTCTCTAAGGGAAGGCAAGGCCTCAGTTGGAAAAGGGTATTGCCTTTGCCTTTCATGTGCCGGGCCGGGCAGCTCAATGACAGTATGCATTCTACCACAGTCATGCTTGTTAACTGCAAACGCTTCCAAATGCCGTTGCAGAATAGGTAAGAGTTTTGGAAAAAGTGCATGATTCTTGAACAAATCTATGATGTCATACTCTTTGTCATTGACAGATATCGTTGCCACCACATGTGAGTCGGGAATCAGGATGGTATGGTATTGACCCTGAATCTGTATCAACAGCATTTTAGCCAGATCCACCACACAGCCGTATGGTGCAAGGAAATTGATTCTTATGATACTAGGATGATCATGCAGTACCATCAGTTGGAAAGTATGTGAGGCCTTTAGGTGGCCTAGCTCTACCAGTAAGGGTAGAGAACAGTATGCAGGCAGCCTAGTACCATCAACTCCTGACATATTGGTCTTCTGTCCGGTAGACCAAGGGGACATATCCAGGTGTTTGTCATGTAGCACAGATACAGCTGCACCTGTATCTAGAAGAACTACTAGTTGGTGGCCCCCGACCTCGGCCTCAGTGCAGGGCCTCCCATTTGTATCCAAGACTAGCTTGTTTACAATACGGACTGGGGCCTGTAATTGTCAATCCGTATTGCCGGAGGCATGCAGAGGTTGGGCCTGGCTGCGTGAATGACTTCACAGTGCTGTACCGATGTGATATAGGGAGGAGCTTCTGGGTTCAGGCTTGTATGGGCCTATGGGCTTGTACTTCCGGCATCTCTATGACCGGTTGTGGCGTGGACCACCGGTTGCATTGCCACAAGGGTCTGTGCGGGAACAGCAACCGCTACAGAGCACACTTGTCCCAGGAGCTCTTGGAATTTTCAATTTTCTTCAGCTATCTCCCTATATGAAGGACCCATTCTCTGTGATGGTTTCCCTCTGCCCTTATGCCTCCTGTTCTTAGGCAAATTCCGGTTCCCACCCCACTGCTGTTGTTGTTGTTGGGCCTGTTGGGGGTGTTGGTTACCAGCTGGAGGGGCTGATGGATGTTTGGTCTGCTGGTCTTGGGCTTGCCCTTCCACTGTATAATGTGTCATGGTCCCGGGGGTGGGTTCCACAGCAGCTACTTTCTTGGAACTGGAACCAAAATCACGGATGTGCAGTTGATATACCCTCTCGGTTTTCCGAAGAATATCGGCAAACCTATCCGTATTTGGGTAAGTGGTTGGCTCTACTTTCTCTCTTACTGCTGGGATCATGTTCCTAAGGAACAAGGTCTTGTACTCAATAAGATCTACATCTGCAGCTTCTTGTGCCAGGTGTTTTCCTGCATGGTAGGCCATCCAGAGTCTCTGGTGGTAGGTCGCTGGGCCTTCCTTTGCATTCTGCTTTGCGGGGTATGCCAGCATCACTCCTACTACACCTGGGCTGTGAGCAGAAATGAGCTCAGCTGCAACCTCGTCAAAGGTAGCGTTCCCATCCTGGCAAACTGCTTTGGGGAGTTTGGCCCATAAACCAGGATCAATGGTCAGGCATAGTATTTGGACCTGATATTCTACAGCGAGGCTGAGCATCTCGCGTTTAGAACGCATCTTTTCCAAGTGACAGCTGAGGTTGTCGGACGGGCTCATCCGACCGATGCTGTCAGCGATTTGCTGAACAGAGTAGGCCATTTGTAGGGTATTAGTAGGTGGTCAATCAGGCAAAGGTAACGTGTCTCATGCACCATCCAAGGCTGCGTGAGCTGCAGCTTCGGCTGCAGTGCAGACAACACCTTCCTGAGTGCCAGCTTCTTGGAAAATCTGTCGAATTTGACTTTTAATAGCTTTCATACTTCTTTCAGGAAGAGGAACATTGCCTAATGCTCTATCAATCATGGTTTCTATCTCTTGCCTGTCTTCCACACTAATAATGGCTACCGGAGGCACCGTCAAGACCAGGCTTGAGCCTGCTCCCCCCCATCATGGGCGCCGCCATGTTGGCGTTTCCCATGATGAGTGTCAAGACATCATTGACGTGTGACCTGGGGAGTTTGGGGTGGGGACCCGCCATGCTGTGGATGGCTGGGTGGGGATTCTGGGCCATAGTAGGGACAAGACTGGGCGTTGTACTGTGAGACATCATCATCAGATAACCCCCCTTCTGATGACGAGTGAAAGGCAGGGGCTACGCCTCCCATTGCCTTAACATGGCCAGCCAGAACCTCTTGCTGATGGCGCAATGTTGCCATCTTAGCTCTAGATCCATCATGATTCACACTTGCAACATCCATATCAACCTGATCCTGCTTCTGTTTTTGCAAAACTCAGTACACGGCGCTCAATTCGTGATTGTCCCTATAGGCTATTTCTAAATCATTACGTACCTGGTTGATCTCATCCTGAAGCTCACCCATTTCATCACTCAACTGTGCATTCGCAGCACTCAACAAATCATTCATTTGCACAACCTGACTCTTATCCTGTCTCAAACTTTCACACTCCTGCTTCAAAGTACACATTTCTTGTTCATCAGCCTGTGCTGAATGATGCAATAGTGAATCCTTTTCATTTCACAGAGTTTGGAGCTCAGACTCCAAGTTCTGCTGCAGTCTAATACATTCTGTGTCCTGTAAACCCATCTCTTGCTTAAGAGATGTGATCTGCAGATCAAGGGTTCGAAACCTCACTTCGGAAGCTTCCAAAGCAGTGTAGAGAGCGTTGACCATCAATCCTTTAGTGTGACACTTATTGGTTGACTGTTGCGTCTCTGCATACTGGGTTGAAATCCCCAGTACAGGGTTATCGGATTGACTTGTGTCCCATGCGAAGTCAGCCCATCCTCCATGGGAGGCAAGGAAGTTAGAGACATTGAGTCTCAGTTCTGCGCAGATATCTGATACTGTGGCCATTGTGCGGGAGGGAATGAAAATTCAAACTGTGAAAAAGACAGCGTGTTGCATATCGATCCACAACACGAGTACTTTAAACACAGCCGGGCTACTGTATAAGTTGCAGGCTTGCAATTCAAAGCTGCTATGGAGTGGGTCGAGATGGCATCGACCACACCCGAAAAGTCAGCCAGACTTTGCAAGTGACTACAAACTGGTCTTTTAAAAATGGGAGAGGTGGTATGGGAATGTACACCTACAGTCCCCGTGGGAAGGGAAAAGTTTAAGCAACAAGTGAAAACTTACAAATACCAAATATCACCTGCACACGGTCATCAATTTGTCGAGGGGTCTAAACCTCACTTTCAGATTCTTGGCGATATTGGAAATGCAAGTAATCACAAACAAGTTGCATTTAAGTAATAAATGAGTTTATTACTATAAAAGGGATAAATCACAGTTGCCCTAAGCAGTTCTTACCAATATGAACCGGGAGCCAGTGCTAAGCGTCCCTACACCTCGAGGTTTCTCTGTAGTCTCTTGGGATCTCTCGGGTCTCCGAGGTGTAAAGTCTGTGCATTACATTATATACCTATGATAATTACTATGGCTACTAAAAGATAGAAACATTTCTAGTTACAGAGATGAGCCCTATTGGCTAAATTAGAGGTGGCTCCACGGTCCAAGCTAACATTATACAATTCTGTAAAGTCATCAGTTTTAGAACAAAGAAGTTCTTATACAGAGTCTTACATAACCAAGTGTAGTGGTGCACATCACCAAAGGATGGCAATGTTGCCTTACATATTATAATTACTTCAAGGACAGGTGTCTTGGCATCTGACAAGTAAGAAATAGACAGAAAATACATGGTATAATATGTGTGCATTAGCAAGCAAAGTGGATTACAACAATATGCATTCATATCCTGACATCTACTCTTATACGGTAGATGCCCTTAACCCTAAGTATTAGTGTAACCTATACATAAGCATTAGCTGTCCACGGTGTACCTCTGACGGTATCAATTAGGGTGCAGGGACCTCGTGTAACATAAGGATCACAAGAGCTTTCTGAAATTGGAAAAAAGTTGAAAGAGAAAACTGTCAAGAAAGACATGAAACTAAAAGTACAAAATTTGTAAAAATTTGAAAGGGACAAAAATGACTATTTAACAGGGCAAGCATTCAAGGAAGCACCAAGGGAGGTCAACAGTGAAAATGCCGATCTCCCCACAGTGATGGCACAATACTGATGCAAGTATTGTGCCGCCTATGCAGCGAGTGTTTTCTGTGGGAGGCTATACCTCCCACACCCCCAATGTGGGGGGCTCTGCCCCCAGCACTCTCCAGACTTTAGGATTAGTTGGGGAGGCAGAATACTGGCAGAAAGTGAAGCACCGAAAAAGGACCATTACAGCGAATGTCACCGTAATGGTCTTTTTTCGTGTTTTGCCATCGGGGTGTCAACATGAAGGGGTGCACCAAGCATTGAAATGGGCAAAAAATAAAAATAAAAACAAGAATAAAAATAAACAACATCATAGCAGGAGCCCAGGGCAAACAAGGTCATTTTAAAAAAACTGAGGACAGTCCCCATCTAACGGTACATCTACCAGTGTCTCAGAAAGTGAAGTCCAGAAGGAATTTTTAGAAGAGCAACAAACAACTACAGACCCTGGTCTGTGCAGGAGTACCCGAGTGGTGAGCTTCCAGAAACAAGTAATACAGCCACTAATAGGACAAGATGTTGCGGGAGACAAAGAAAATAGCAGCAACAGAGGAACAGTTACAAAAGGAAACAGGCCCCAGAAACAGAAATTAATGTCATTAACCTATCGGACAGACGATTAAGTGAGGTAGAAGTAAAATTATTACATAAAGGGACTAATGTCTGTGCCTACTAGTGACATCATCCATTTGGAACTTTTTGTTGATTTCAGAAGATTCACCATGAACCTTAATTTAAAAGCTTTTTGGTCCAAGTATTCAAGAATGGGGTGTACTACTAAACAATCTAGAAGATACAAATGGAGCAAAGCAGCCATCCATACCTGAGGATATTTTAGAACTACACCAGGATGTTGGAAGCACACCAGATGAGGATCTTTTTACAGAAGACCATGGGATTTTACAGTGGGCTCTTGACCTTATGAGATTCAAGCCCCCATCTACATTTAATCCACCCTACAATACAAGTGTGTCTGCCTTTGAAACAGTCTGTGAGATGGAGTTTAAAAGGCTGTTTCAAGAAGAGGGGACTGACTACACACATAGCAATTTGACTAAAATGGAAAGGGAGGCATTGAAACAATCGTAATGGGATACAACAAAACTATGAAAAACACAGACAAAGGGAATGTTGTGGTTATCCAGAGAACTAGTAAGTACATTGCTGAATATGAGACAACTTAAAAATAGGAGCCACTATAAACAATTGCCAACAGATTCTTCGTCGACTTTTAAAAAAATTGTAGATGCTCTGGTAATTAAGGCTCTCATGGATAATGTTATTTCTAAATCTGCTTTCAATTCTCTTACGGTTGGGCACCCTGTAAAAGCCTGGTTTTATACGCTCCCTAAGGTACATAAAAGTTTCACTGACCCCCCAGGATGGCTCACTGTATCAGGGATAGATAGTCTATTGAAACCCTTGTCTCAGTTTGTCAGTTCCCACATTAAGGGGCTAGTATCCAAACTACAATCATATCTCAATGACACCACACAGACATTGGGGATATTAGATGACTTACAATTGGAGGAGGATTGTCTGTTAGCTTCCCTTGATATTACAAACATACAAACATAAAAAAACTGCCAGTGGAAAAAGGCCTATTGGTCTATCAAGTCTGCTCGAATTTGCAGGAGCAGCCCTATTCTACAGCTTCCACTCCAGCCTTACACCCCCCCCCCGCTCACCCTGTCCCAGCCCCTCTTGAAGCAGCCCACTGTTCTATAGACTACCACCCTATTGAGACACTTTATATGAACATATCCCATTCTGAAGGTCTGCAAGCACTTCAGGTTGTGGTTGGAGTCTGATACTGATTTTGCACCTAGGTTAATAGATTTTCTTTGTGAATGTGCCCGGCTGGTTCTGCAGCTTAATGTCCTTCTGCTTCAGCATCTATACTACCTACAAGTTAAAATTGTAGCTATTGGGTCAATGTTTGCTCCCAGTTATGCTAACCTATATCTTGGTTATTGGGAGAAAGAAATAGTATGTAGCCCGGAGATCAATCCTTTTTTCCATAGTATGAATCTCTGGAGGTGCTTTATAGATGTCATTTTTATGGTATGGAGGGGTGACAGAGCTGATCTGGATGACGTTTTAGAATGGATGGAGAGTACCAACCCTAATTTGAGGTTCACTGTGAATGTAAGCCCCACAGAGTTGTGTTTCCTTGATATGGCCATGGTACAGTAAAGACGACTCTGTACAGGAAATCCATTGATAGGAACATCCTCTGATTTGCAATCAGTTGTCACCCCAGACATATCATTAATAACATACCCAAGTCCTTAAGTCCCAGTACATGAGAGTGATAGAAATTTTAGTTGTGAAGATGATTATGTGAGACAGAGTAGAGACACAAGAGTAGGATTCCAGCACAGGGGTTACAGGCTGGAAATGCTGAACCAGACAAAACACGCAGTCAACTCCATGGACAGAAGTGAACTACTTACACAGAGAGTCTTTGCCCCAGCCATAGATACATGTCTTAACTTTGTTGGCACATATGGTAGTAATTCCGTAGCTATTAGAAGCATTATTTCATGGAATTGGGGCACTATTGGCTCTGATCCAGTACCTAAGAACTTCTGCCCCACCCCACCCAGATTCATCTATATAAGGGCCAAGAATCTAGCTGACAGCCTGACACATAGTCTTCACCCCACTATAGAAAAAAACACACATCTTGCTATCAAGTTTACCCAAGGGCAACTATAAATTTGGCCGCTGTAAATATTGTACAGTTAAGGAAAAAACAATACATTTTACCAGTAGTAATGCAACAAAACAATTTGACATTAGAGACTTTAACTGTGACTCCATACACGTTGTATATCTGGCGTGGTGTAATTATGGTGTATTTTACATAGGGAACACATCCAATGAGGGCAATTGTAAAGGGAGACATGAGCAATGTCATGGCTGTTCATGTGAAGGAATCTCCTGTAACAGAATTTCATGACTTTAACTATAGGACTGGATATGAATCCCTACTTGACTGGATTCTGGTGTCCAGTCTCTCACACATCACCACCTTACGGGTTCTCCCCAATTCTATTAGTAACCATTGTGCAGTCTACTGCTGCTGGTCAGCTTAACCCCCACTGTGAATGCAAATACATCCAAACAAGACAATTAAAAAAAACTCAGCCCATCTGAGTTTAAAAACACTGTGTTGGCCACAGACTGGTCCTTCACTGTATTCATCCAGAATATTAACTCCACCCTCAAAATGTTCAGCAGCAAATACCTTGCTCTGTGTGACTCCCTAATCCCCATGAAAAAAAAATAGGGTTAAAGGTAGCAGTCACGAATGGATCTCTTCTGATCTCCTGAAACTCATGAGAGAAAGAGACCTGGCATGGTATAAATACAGGAGACTGAAACTCCCCCACCTACTTCAACAGTACAAAACTCTTCAAAACAGATAGAAATCTATGGTCCACTCTGCTAGAATCTCCTTCCTCTCTGAGAAACAGCAAAGCTCCTTGGGAAACCCAAAACAAACCTGGAACATCCTTAACAACCTTATAGGTAGAGGGATATTCAATGTGTAAATCAGCCTCTCCTCCAGTGGAGAGGCTATCACTGAGCCCCTGGGAAATATCCTCTCTCTTTAATCACTACTTTGGCGATTTGGACAAATACAAGCCTAACCAAACCCCTGTCCACAGTCCTCCCTCCCCCAACCCCCACCCCAGCTACTATTTTCAGTACCTCTCCCCCTCCGCAGTGATTAAACTCATTAAAAAAAATTACCCCAGGCCATACATCATGATGACAACATCGAGTACAGGGTCCTCAAACTTGTATGTGAATCCTTAGCCATTCCTCTTACCAACATTTTCAACCACTTCACTGCACTGGATCCTTTCCTCTTAAATGGAAATGCACTATTATCAAACCACTCCATAAATTCTGATCAAAAGATGAAGTCTCCAACTAAAGACCCATCTCCGTCCTTGCTCCCCTTTCCAAAATAACTGAAAAAAATTGTCCACAAGCAAACCATTGATTTTCTCATGAAACATAACCTGCAGACCAAGGCACAACACAGCTTCAGGGCTGGCCATAACACCGAAACTGCCCTTACAAAATTTACCAACTACATTCATGAAGCTTGGAACAAAGGCCTTTATACTGGTTCAGTTTTTGCAGACCTCACAAAGCATTCAACCTCATCGACCACAATGTCCTACTCTCCACCTTAGCAGATCTCCATTTTTTAATTTGATGCCATACAGTGGTTTTGAAACTACCTTAGCCTCAGGTCACAACAGACTGTTATTAAAGACATCCTTTCAAACTCCTGCCCAATAAAATATGGAGTACCTCTGGTGTCCACCCTTGGTCCCATTCTTTTCTACCTTGTGGTAAACTCCCCTCCTGAAATCTGCTCTAATATTGAGCTAATTCTTTATGTCGACCATGCTGCCCTCTTTTGTAAGGACAAAGACCCCTCTTCCCTACAAAACAAGCTTCAACTCGACTTCCATAGACTCTTCTCCTGGTTCTCATCAAAAGGACTCATACTAAATGCTAAAAAGGCTCCATGTCAATTTGGCTAAGGAAGTACAGTGAATGTCAATTTGGTGAATCTCTTGGTGCGACAGCAATTGTGGCACCTGAAAAAAAGGTAACTTACATATTTAGCGATTTTTACACATTTCTATAGCACTTTGCTCAGAAACACATCTCAGAAAGCTAAATCTGGAAATGAAAATGGTATTCTGAGTCCCATGAGATACTCATACTGCTCACAGACTGCATACACTTGCTCCACTACCACCAGATGCTCTTTCAAATCCTGGTATGGGTGCCGACCTTGTGCACATGCAGCCACTGAAACAATTTGTTCCAATCTCATCTCTGTCAACCTTGCGCACCTGCTGCACTATTTCTGTTAGTGGGGGGCTCAACCCCCCCCCAATCCCCTGTTATTTCTAATTATACAATAGGCTTCAAAATCAATACATCTGATTGGTTGACTGGCACCTTTACAGAGTTGTAAAATTCAACATTACCAATGCAAAAGGTGCCAGCCAGCCGCAACTCGGTAACTGGAGAAAAAATTACAAATCATTCCGAGCCGCCATGTTGTTTTCCTCGCTAAACATTGCTGTGCCACCGGCACCATTCTGACACCAATTCAGCCTCTACTTGTCCAACCACAACAACAAAAAAGCAGAGTGCCATGTGCCCACAAGTAACACTACAGAGCAGCGACCCCGAGTGCCGACAGAAAGAGCGACATTAAGAGGCTGAATTCCCACCACCTGCACCATTCTGACACCACCGCTGTATCTCCCAAACTGCTCAAACCCTCCCTGAAGACCAGCAGCAGGTACACCACAACTCTGACCCGATCTTGTCTCTGATTTACCGACTGTACTAACCATGTGTGCTTCACTAACATTTGCCTCATACTCACGGTAGCCAGTTCTGACTGCAGTCCATAGGGACAGGTGTTTTGTTCTCGACATCCTACCGTCTTGTACAGATTTGGCTTACTGAGATGAGATGCTCAGAGAAAGCAGATAAGAAACAATTTTAACACACTGGGAAAAAGAAGAAATTTGCAGATTATATTATAACACTACAACACAGAATGAAACTAAATCAACTTTTTGTTATTGTAGAATGTTTTAATGATACAGGCTTTGTAATAGGACCATTGCTCCACCAACCTACACTTTTTTTAAACAAAATACACTGCACTATTTTTTGTAGCGTAAGAACAAATTCAGTACAAAGCTATAAAAAATACAAAAATAATTGTTTTTCTATTCACTTTTTTGAACAAAAAATTAAGGGACACATTGTATAATTGCAATAAACCACTCCAGGGTGTTGGTGATGCTGGTTTTACCCACACCTGGCTAGGTTTAGTCACTTGGCCTGCAGCCTCATGACCGAACCACGCCAGGTGTGCGTAAAACCAGCATCACCAACACCCTGTCATGGTTTATTGCTTAAATATCCTATTACGAGGCATTCCTTTACACAGGGGTAGGCTATATCAGCGTCTTTGCCATTTACACCCTGTCTCCATCATTTTGAGGTCATCGTTAGTGTATTCATATTAGTTTCATCATTGTTATTGTATTGCTAAATTGTCTTAGCCATATTGATGTGCTACCTGCTAAAAAATCCTATGGCCATGGTCTTCTACAGCTCCCAGAAACCTCTAGCCTTTGATTTCTCCTTGCATGACAATGAAGGCAACCCAATTGAGGGAGTTAATGAATTCAAATACCTTGGCCTGCTCTTTGACTGCTACCTTAACTTTGAATCTCACATCAATCTTACAATTAAGAAAGTCCACCAAAGGCTTGGCATGCTCTACAGGTTGAAACCTTTAACTTGGTTTAACTTGGTATGGTTGAACAGAAGAAGACAAAAGCCCATAGAGACTGTTCCCCACAAAATATGTGAGTTAATTAATAGTTTTCCCTGATCCATATGTCTAATTTATCTTTAAAGCTAGTAATGTTTTCAGATTCAATTAAATCTTGCTGTAAAGAGTTTCATAATCTCAAAGCCCTAAGAGTAAAAAAATTGCCCCTTTTCTTAGTTTTATATCTCTTAACCTCGAGTTGTCTATTATGCAGTCTTGGAACCAATCTTCTTTCTGAGAATGCAATTCCAAATTGTCTCATAAGGTCAGGTGACTGAAGCAAGTTATACATTAAGAGCATATCCCCTCTTATTATTCTGTTTTGAAGTGTAAAAAGATCAATGGCTTTAAGTCTGGAGGGATAATCAAGATGTGTCAATCTAGACACCTTTTGGTGGCTCTCCTCTGTACTTGTTCCAACTGAGCTACATCTTTTTTAAGACAGGGGTTCCAAAAAGGGGGGCCCATAATCAAGGTAAGGTCTAATATAAACCCTAAACAAAGGGATGAGGCATTGTTCTGTGTGGTTTATAAAGGTTTGTTTTATTTGCCTCATAAGTCTATTTGTCATATTAGAGATTTTAGTACAGTGGTCCTTTGATGTAAATTTATTGTTAATGGATATGTCTAGATCTTTCTCGCAGGTAAATGTTTTAAGTGGCAATTTATTTAATTAATATATATTGTTCGGGTTGTTTTTACCAAAGGCTATGACCACGCACTTTTCTTGATTAAAGTGCATGTCATTATTTTTGGCCCATTCTTCAACTTTTCCCAAATCTAATTCTAATGAAGCTATATTATCAAGATTATTTACCCTATCCCCTAATTTTATGTCATCTGCAAATTTTGACATGTAGGTGTTTGGTCCTGGCTGTAAATCACAAATGAAAAGATTAAACACTTGACATTGTGCCCCAGTCAGACAGGACATCATTAATCCTGACTCATTGGGTTCTGTTAGTTAACCAATCTGATGTCCAGTTAACAATTTCAGAAGATAAACCCAAAGTAGACATTTTAGTTATGAGTTTGTTATGTGGAACTTTGTCAAATGCATGACTGAAATCTAGTAGTGCTACGTCAGTGGGAATACCCACGTCCAATAGTGCACTGATATTTTCATAGGAGGATATCAAGTTATTTTGCATGAATGCTTTGTTGTAAACCCATGCTGCAAGAGGTCTTGAATCCTGAGTGGTGTACACTTCTGTTCAATCTTCATCTTTATAACCCTTTCCATTAATTTTCCTACTACAGACGTCAGACTAATAGGGCGATAGTTCTGAACACTGTCTCGGTTTCATTTTTTAAATATTGGGGTAACAGTCACTGTGCACCATTCATTCAGCATAGAACTTTCTTGTAAATATTTATTGAAAATAAGTGATGGGGTTTAGAGATAGCTTGAGAAGTTTCGACCAAGAACCAAGGGTGCATGTCACCAGGACCGGGACTAGTATTTTTGTTCATTTTATTTATAGCCTAGGAAATTTCAGATGTTGCAATATTATAATTATTAGACTGGTTTGGGTAAGTAGGGGTAACTGACATTTGCTTAGAAAAAACTGAGCAAAAGTAATTGTGATTGGTTGGCATCTCATGGCACTCCAGACATTACCTCATGGGTTACAGCCCACCTGATGGCTAATGATGCACATGACCCAGATCAGATTTCCAGTATATCCAGGTCCCAGGAACCCCTGCTCTCCAGTTGTAATTTGTGCATCTGATTAGGCAAGAAGCATCCAGAGAACCCCTGTCTGCTCTTTATCTTTAAGGTAGGAAATGTGTTTTTTATTTTAGCCTTTTGTGCTACTACTGTTGAATTATGGATAGCACCTGGTGCTTATTATCATTATTTAAGCAAGGAGCCCTTGGCTCCCAGAGATTCCCTTGGCGAAGATTGGTTTCTGTGTTATAGAATTCTTGTTGTTAGCATTTACGCCTATGCGTTCTGGGGTTTTCTTGGTATTCATTGTTAATGTTTTTGGAGGCCTCTCCAAGCGTTTTAGGACTTCCTAACTCCAACTGCTGTTTCCTTGTTCATTGGGCCCTCTAGGAAACAGCGTGCCTCTCTCATTATGCCTGGCGGTGGCCTGCATTTCACCCAGCAGGCCCACGCCACCAGGATCGCCCCGTGAGTCGCCTCTGCTCCCCGCGACTCTGGGGTCCCTTTCGGCCTGTGTTCAGAGGCCTCCCCACTCTCATAACGCCGCTTGCCGCCTCTCTCAGTGATGCCATGGCACCTGAATTACCACGAGTCGCCCCTGTCCCCGCGACTCCGCGGTTCCCTATCCCCCCCATTGTTAAAACACCGGGTCCCACGGCCTGTGGCCGGCCCGTGAGTCGCCTCTGCTTCCCGCGACTCCACGGGTCGTCGTCACCTTCTCCAGGTGTCCCCCCCGACCGGCCCAGCCCCGTGGCAACGGCCACCTGGCGGCCCCACCCGACTCCGGGAATTCCCCCCCTCCCACGCCTCCCGAGTCTCCCTGGAACAAATGTCGTGAGTCACCTCTGCCTCCCCGCGACTCCACGACCCCACCCAAGGCCCTCTCACGCTTTCCAGCAGTCCTCACCCCAAGCCTACCTGCAGGAGGGTGAGGCCAACGTGACGCTCCAGAGCTTCTTTTCCAGGCTGCCCAGCCAGTCTACCGCTCCCGGAAAAGTTCCCCGCCCATCACCTTCTACAAAAAGGGTACCGGGGGGGAGGCTAACGCGATGCACCAGGGCCATCCCCTAGGCCGAACTGCTGGCCCATCTCACCTGGGGTATCCCCTCTCTCTCTCTCACTCCCTTTCAAAATCATGGACATTCAGGTCTCCAGCAGAGCGATTCCCGCCATGCGGCATGGACTTGAGTTCAATGGGGGGGTCACTCTCCACTTTGTGAATGGGACCAAGCCCGCACAGGCCTCTCCTGACCACCCCCTCCTCCTCACTTCAGCAGGCCAACGGCAGTCTGGCCCAGTGCTTTCAGGCCCTGGAGTGCCCCCCCCAACCCCGACACAAACTAAGGGCCTCGGACTCCGAATTCTTCAAAAAAAAAAAAAAAGCCAGAAGGAGAGACATTTGGGAGACTTCACATTCCCTCGGGTCCCTCTCATAGCGACCCCAGGAGAACAAAGCAGAGCAACTGCCCGGGTACCTCACACAGCGACCCAGGCAGATCCTGCGATCACCATCCCCAGCCCTTGGGGGGTCGTGGCCCCCTCCCACAGCGGGCATGCACCCCTGAGCAGCATGACCACTCTGGGATAGACAGAAGAGGTTTTGGAAGAAGTCTCCACCTTGCAGCTTGGGCTAAGGGCCCTCTTGAAGCGCCCTTACCTAGCAGCCTTCCAATTAGGTCTGGGGGGGAAAACGTCGGAGTTCCTTTCCTCCGCTCAGATCTCTCTCTCTTGTGTTGCAGATGGTTAAGGCAAAGAAATGCACCGCATGCAGCACCACCCTCCTCCCTCAAACCCCAGGCCCCCTATGTGCAGCCTGCCTCATGGACGAAGAGCTGTCTTCAACGGAGAGAATGCCACCACTAGCTCCCTCCCTTCCCGGCCCCAGCACCTCGACATGGGTCGACCCGGGCTCCCTACTGATTCAAAACCAACAGGCTATGGTGGCCATGATGGAGAGCCAGCAAAACTTCATGCTGAAAATCATGGAGAAACTGGGGGCGCTCACACAGAACAGAGCTAGACCAGCCAGCGCGGAGCCTCCCCATCACAGAGATCCTCCAGAAGAGACACTGGCACCAGAAGACTCCCTCCCCAGCATTCCCCAAGATGGCAACACTGAGAAGAGAGACAAAGAGGATGAGTTCAAAGAGGAGGAGGAAGAGGAGGAGGAGCATGGCCTGGATTCCGACATAGAGGACCTGGATCAACAACCAACCCTCTCTCTGACCTCCAAACTGTGCGCATTCAAAACAATCCCCGGTCTCATGAAGGTCATCAAGGCCACCATGGGCCTTACCACAGAGGAACAAGAAGGGGAGAAGACGGAATCCAAGCTAGACCCTATGATCCAGCTAAGGACCACCACCCCAGAGACCTTCCCAGTCTGCCTGGCCATTGACAAACTGATTCATACCGAATGGCAATCCACTGATCTGGGCAGAATGCCGAACAGAAGAAACCTACTCAAAATGTACCCGATTCAGGCCGACAAGTCCGACACCTGGTGCAAGGCCCCCCTCCATCGACCCCCAAGTGGCAGCTTTGAGCAAGAAGACTGTACTGCCGTGCGGCACCATAGCACTCAAGGACCCTACCGACAAGAAAATCGAGGACATGTTGAAGAAGACATTCGAAATCGAAGGTACCATGGCCAAGGCAATGACAGCGGCAGTCTATACCTCGAGGGCCCAGATCCGCTGGTTGGAAGAACTGCAGGAGCGGGAAAGCCCGAACTCGAGGGAGGCTGAATTATTACACTACACCCTCGATGCAGCCAAGTACCTCGCCGACATGGCAGTGGACTCTCTACGCCTCCAGGCCAGGGCGACCGCCATCACAAACCGGGCCCGCAGGGCACTATGGTTAAAACTCTGGGACGCAGACTCAGAATCTAAGACTTTACTCCAGAATTTACCCCTCAAAGGGGGTCATGTATTTGGGGAAGGCCTACAGGCTTATTTGAAACAGAAGGAAGAGGGTAAGGACCTCTTAAGGAATAGATCAAGACCCTCACATCTACCAGCTGCTAGACGCAGGTTTCGGCCTGGAGCCAAGAGCCAAGGCCGCAGGGAACCCTACTCGCAAATCCACTCCTTTCGGAGTAGGGAACCCACATCCTTCTCACGTACCTCCGCTTTCAACAACTACAAGTCTCCCTCCACCTTCAGACCTCGAGGTCAAAGGTCCGGAGGCCGCAGAAGAGGATTCAGGGGAAAACAGTGACTCCTTTTCCTCGAGACCCCCTCAGTACCCCCTGGTCGGCCAATGGTTGGCCCTCTTCGCCCACCGCTGGGAGGCCACCACGTCGGACAGGTGGGTCCGAGACGTGGTCTCCCGGGGATACACCATAGAGCTGACTCACCAGTCCATACCCCAATGGTTCGTCTCATCCCCCATCTCCAGAAGAAGGGCCTCACCACACCAAGTACAGGGTATCCTGGCAGACCTGATCCAGAACAGGGCCATTCAACCAGTCCCAGTTCAGGAGCAGGGGGAAGCCGTGTACTCCATCTTCTTCCTAGTGCCAAAGAAGTCAGGGGAACTCAGGCCCATTCTGGACCTAAAACTGCTGAACAAGTACGTGGTTCCACATTGGTTCAAGATGGAGACGGTCCGATCCATCCTAAGGGGGATCAGGGTAGGCGACTTCCTAACCTCAATCGATCTAAAGGACGCCTACCTACATATTCCCATCATCAAGAACCACAGAAGGTTTCTTCACTTCCACATCTTGGGCCAGCACTTTCAATACCGGGCACTTCCATTCGGCCTGTCCTCAGCCCCCAGGGTCTTCACCAAGGTCTCCATCACCTTGGTGGCCAGGCTCAGGGAACAAGGACTGGACATAGTCCCATATCTGGACGACTGGCTCATACGGGCACGGTCCAGGGATCAGGCGCAAGCCCACACAGACTTCACCGTACGGGCACTCAGGGACCACGGATGGGTAGTGAACGAGGAAAAGAGCCACCTCCACCCAACCCAGCAGATCGAGCATCTTGGGGCCACCATCGACTCAGCACACGGCTGGGCAAAACTGACCCCAGCATGGATCCGCAGCCTCTGGCACCTGGCCGGACATCTGAGATCACAACCGCGCACCACAGTAGCAGAAGTCGTGAAACTCCTGGGGTACATGGCCTCCTGCATCGACCTCATCCTGTGGGCCAGATGGCACATGCGCCCACTGCAAAACTTCATTCTGGCAAGTAGAGCACCAAACGAGTTCAACTTGCACCGCCCGGTACAGCTGCCTGCAAGAGTAAGATCCTCCCTGAGGTGGTGGACCACTCCAGGAAATCTGACAAGAGAGGTCCCACTGGAAGCACACCCTCCGATTCCCATCGAGATGGACGCAAGCCTCTCCGGCTGGGGAGCCTGCCTGGGGGGGCGAGTCTGCGCAGGGCACTTGGTCCCCGGCAGAGGCCCTACTCTCAATAAATGTACTGGAGATGAGAGCGGTGTTCCACGCGCTCCAGGCTTTCCGCCACCTCATACAGAAACAGTCGGTCCTGATCAAATCAGACAACCGCGTGACGGTGGCATACATAGCGAAACAGGGGGGCACCAGAAGCAGGGCCATGTCACGGGAAACCGCGAAGGTCATGACCTGGGCCCAAATTCACCTAACACACCTGGGGGCAGTCCATTTGGCCGGGAAGCTGAACATAAGGGCGGATTGGCTCAGCCGCCAACAGATCCATCCCGGAGAATGGCTGCACCCAGACCTGTTCCACCAGATCCAGACGACGTGGGGCCCAGTGTCTATAGACCTAATGGCCTCAAGGTACAACACCCAAGTGGACAAGTACCTGTCCAGGTTCAGGGACATGCACTCCCAGGGCACGGATGCACTGTCTCAGGAGTGGCCCCGAAGCGGCGTGTACGTGTTCCCCCCTCTACCTCTCATCCCTCAAGTCATGGAGAAGATCCGGAGATCCCGAATCACGGTCATCCTGGTGGCCCCGTACTGGCCCTGAAGATCATGGTTCGCAGCAATCACGGAGATTGCCGTAGCCAGCTTCTGGATCCCGACCCAGCCAGACATGCTATCACAGGGTCCTGTGCTACACCCGGCCCCTCGAACTCTGAAGCTCATGGCCTGGCTCCTGAGAGGGACCGGCTGTCAGCTCATGGGTACCATGAGTCGGTCATAGGCACGCTGCTCTGGTCTCGTCGCGCCTCCACCACTTCTACATATGAGAGGCAATGGGCTGTCTTCACACAGTGGTGCCACCGCCGAGGCTCGGTACCGGAACAAGCGGACCTCCCCACCATCCTACTGTTCCTACAGCAAGGGGTGGATAAGGGGTTGGCACCCTCCTCTCTGAGGGTGCAGCTGGTGGCCATAGGGGCGGCCAGAGGCCTGGTCGAGGGGCACCCTCCAGGAGCCCACCAGGAAGCAATCCAGTTCCTGAGGGCCGTGGACCTCATGCGACCCAGGGCCAGACTTGGGGTCACTCCCTGGGACTTAGCCCTGGTATTGGACTCCTTAAAGGCACCACCTTACGAACCTCTCGCCGAAGCAGACCTTTTCTGGGTAGGCCTGAAGACCGCCTTTCTCGTGGCCATCTGCTCGGCCAGAAGAATCAGGGAGCTAGGTGCACTGTCCTGTGCACCACCCTACACCACCTTCACCCCTCAAGGAGTATGACTCCGGACAGTTCCGCGTTCCAACCAAAGATCCCCTACGCAAGTTCCACAGGAACAACCGACAGACCTACCCACCCTGACCCGCCCTATCTCTCAAGAGGGAAACAGCTCCCCGGACCCTCTAGACGTCAGGTCAACACTCTCGGTCTACTTGGCCAAGTTGCAACCCATCCATAAGACGGAGAGACTTTTCATCATCTCCAAGGGCCAACATCAGGGGCTAGCAGCTTACAAGACCACCATCGTAGGGTGGATCAAATGGGTAGTGCTCCACGCCTATAGGGAAAGACATCTGACCCTGCCACAGGGGCTCAGAGCACACTCCACTAGGGCGGTTTCCACCTCCTGGGCAGAACGAGCACTGGTATCCTCTGAGGACATCTGTAGGGCAGCCACCTGGAGCTCCCTACACACCTTCATGAGGCACTACAGGCTGGAGCAACTGCAGGATTTCAGGCCGCCCTTCACCTCCCACATCCTCGCAGTGGCCACACACCTTGAACACTCCGATACATACGAATCCCACCCGGGGACTTGAACTGCTTCTTATTTCCCATGAGGTAATGTCTGGAGTGCCATGAGATGCCAACCAATCACAATGGGTGTTTACTCACCTGGTAAAGGTGATTGTGTTGGTTGGCATCCATGGCACTCCAAGGCCCTCCCTCAGGTATGTTAGGAGTGCTCCACAAGAGAAGAAAAGGAGAGAAGCCAGAGGTCCCTACTCCTTCAACCTTAGTCCACTGCAAGTAAACCTAAGTCGAACCTTAGTTCGAGATAGTGTGTACAGAATAGGCAATAAATTAAGGCCTCCGGCCCCATTATTTTACCTTGTCATTGCATGTCTCATTTTTAATAGTCCCTATTGTGTGCTTCGCTTGCTTGTGTTCTGCTTTCTTCCTTTCAGCTATGGAAAATTCAAACTGGAGAGCAGGGGTTCCTGGGACCTGGATATACTGGAAATCTGATCTGGGTCATGTGCAACATTAGCCTATCAGGTGGGCTGTAACCCATGAGGTAATGTCTGGAGTGCCATGGATGCCAACCAACACAATCACCTTTACCAGGTGAGTAAACACCCATTATCAAATACAATAGGTATGTCAATGTCTGATAATCTAGTTCCATTATTAATCAGAAGTCCTATAGTCCTCGAATTACCTTTTTTATATTGATTGAGTGCATGTGCAAGAAACATATTGTGGCAGCTTGCCAGAATCAGGTTGTGGAGGCACAGCACTGTTGTGGCCAATGCCCACACAGCCTTTAAAGGCTTTAAAGGCATTCTGTGGTGATTTGCATATGCAGCCCATGATGTTTTGCATTGTGGGGGCATGTGTGATTTTGTATTTTCTTTAAAGGCTTGGCCCACTTTCCCCAATGGGGTGGCATGCAGCTGCAGACATTAGTTCAGCCAGCATGCCACCACCTTGAAATGTTTCAGCCAATGCAATCAGGGGCTGCCTCATCATAGCAGCATCAGCCATTCATTGCAATGAGGGAGCAACCCATCATTGCAGGGCAGAACACTGGTACTGTAATAATGTTTGTGCCCACTGTGGCAGCTTGCTGCCGTGTTCTCAAACAATATTCATGAGCCCTCAGTGCCAAGGGGGTACCCAATCCTCCTTGGCAGCATGTGCCCCCCCACAACAGTGTTTTTGCCAACAGGGGCTCCAATCCCCATCAGCTTCAGTCCACCTCCAAGTGAAAGTTGCCGATGGGGGAGCCCACTCCCCATTGGCATAATGCCCCCCCATGAAAACCCAGTAGATTTGTGCCAAGGGGGTGACCAATCCCCCTCGGCTGTTGCACCCAACCCTTTTGTGCCGGCGGGGTGCCCTAATCCCCATTGGCTACAGCTGCCTCCCCCAAAACACTCCATTGGCATGCTGGGAGCCCACCAGAGTGCCACATGTCTCTGTAAAAAAAAAGTCCTGCAATTTTTTTTTTTTTGGTATATGAAAAAGAAATGGTCCCTTGTGGTCTCCTGCCCCCTCCCACAACCCGCACCCACCCACTGTGTACACTGCATCCCCACACCCCCTCTCACCCCATACTTACCTTTGGAGTTTGGCGCGATGATCTTCAGTGGACCGGGAACACGTCTGCACTCTTCAAAGCCGACCACGAACTGAAGAAATGCAGGTAAGCTGTATAATGGTATAAACAGTTTTTTTTTTTTTTTTTTTTTACTTTGATGCATATCTTGGGCAGTTTTTGGAATTTTGGCACCAAATTTTTTACATGGGGTTTTTGGGACCCCTCATCATGAATTCAGGCACTGTCATTCATTATTTGGGCCTGAAAGGTGATTTCACGGTCACTGTGTGGAATTACCTTTCAGGACTGATTAACGAAATGACAGTGCCACTGTTCATGAGGTGGGGTCTCAAAAAGTGTATGTTGCAAATTTGGTGGAAAAATTTTTTAAAAAATGGCTGTTTTATGAGTGTGCATTGTGCAGTTGCTATACACTCACTTAACTTCCCCAATTTGCTATATTCTCCCTCCAGATTTTCAACATAGCTATTTTTACACAGTTCCTTACGAACAGTATTGCTGTCATATTTGACATCCTGGCTGAAATGTGTTTTCACTCTTCCGGTGTAGAATAGTGCCATCACTGTGGTAAGTCAGTGTTTGGGACACATTAAAAAAATCACAGTGACACTGTTCATGAACAGAGGTCCTAAAATGCCTATGTTGAAAATTTTGTGATGAAACTCCTAAAAATGACTGTGTTACGAGCGTGCATCATGCAGTTTCCACGCACCCTTATACCTTCGCAAATTATTAATATTTTCATGCCACATTTTCAACAGTGGCATTTTTTCACACCTCCTTATGAACAATACAGCTGTTATTTTTCACATCCTGGCTGAAATCTGTTTTTATGCTTCCGGCGCAGAATACCGCAGTCGCTGTCAGAAATCAGTGTTTGGGACAAATTAGGATCAAGCAAATGAGAGAGGGGGAGGGACCAAGCTCAACTGAGCTCTGTTGGGACTGCTGCAGATTTCTTCGTGGGCAGGAAAAGGTGTCAATGCAGGCAGGAGCCCAGTACAAAACAGCAGACTGCAGTGCTGGGATACACAGAATGAGCAAGTGAGGGTGGGGGAGTGAGTAAGCTCAACGGATCTCTGCTGGGACTGCTGCGGATTTCTTTGTGAGCAGAAAAAGGCAGCAATGCAAGCAGGGGCCCAGTCCAAAAAGGCAGACTGCAGTGGTGGGAGAAAAAGAATTAGCGAGTGAGACAGAGGGAGTGAGCGAGCTCCGTGGAGCTCTATCGTGGTTGCTGCGGATTTCTCTGTGAGCAGAAAAAGGCAACAATGCAGGCAGGAGCTCAGTAAAAAAGGGCAGCCTGTATTGCAGCCAGAAATGGAATGAGCAAGTGAGAGAGGGGCAGTGAGCAAGCTCAACAGAGCTGTGTCGGGACTGCTGCAGATTTCTTTGTGGGCAGAAAAAGGTGCCAACAGGGGCAGGAGCCCAGTACAAAAGGGCAGCCTGCAGTGCCAGGAGAAACAGAATGAGTGAGTGAGACAGGGGGAGTGTGCACCCTCAACGGAGCTCTGTCAGGACAGCTGTGGATTTCTTTGTTGGCAGAAAAAGGTGCTAACATATGCAGGAGCCAGCACAAAAGGGCAGCCTGCAGTGCTGGGAGAAACACAATGAGCAAGTGAGAGATGGGGAGTGTGCGAGCTCAATGGAGCTGTGTCAGTACTGCTGCAGATTTCTTTATGGGCAGAAAAAGCCACCAACACAGGCAGGAGCCCAGTACAAAAGGTCAGACTGCAGTGCCAGGAGACACAGAATGAGCAAGTGAGGGAGGGGGACTGAGTGAGCTCAACGGAGCTCTGTTGGGAGTGCTGCAGATTTCTTTCTGGGCAGAAAAAGGAAGCAACTCAGGCAGGAGCCCAGTCCAAAAGGGCAGCCTGCAGCGCCAGGACAAACACAACAAGTGAGTAACAGAGGGTAAGTGAGCGAGCTTAGTGCAGCTCTATCATGACTGCTGCAGATTTCTTTGTGGGCAGAAAAAGGTGGCAATGCAAGCAGGAGCCCAATACAAAAGGTCAGCCTGCAGCACCGGCAGAAACAGAACGAGTGAGTGAGAGAGGGGGAGTGAGTGAGCTCAACGGAGCTGTGTCAGGACTGCTGCAGATTTCTTCGTGGGCAGAAAAAGCCACCAACAGAGGAAGGAGCCCAGTACAAAAGGGCAGCCTGCAGCACCAGGAGAAACAGAATGATAAAGTGGGGGAGTGAGCCACCTCAACGGAGCTCTGTTGGGACAGCTGCAGATTACTTTGTGGGCAGAAAAAGGTGCCAACACAGGCAGGAGCCCAGTACAAAAGAGCAGCCTGCAGCACCGGGAGAAACAGAACGAGTGAGTGACAGAGGGCCAGTGAGCAACCTCAACAGACCAAAGCAATCAACATTCGGCATTGACAAATGCTTGTTTTTATTGATATATGAAAAAAGAGATTTATGGCAGTCCTTAGTATGGGCTAGTTTGAATCTGAGTTTAGTTTTTGCCAATCTGATAGAACGTTTCAAGACTTTAACCGCTAACCTTTATTTATAAAGTATCTATGTAAATGAGAACTTTTTTTAAGTTGTTTGAAAAGTTTAATTTTACGATTAATCTTTATTTTAATAGTTCTATTAAACCGTGGGGATATTTTGGCTTTATTATTATATTTTCTTTTTAATGGTATATATAGAGTTTTCAATTAGAGAATTATATTTTTAAAAATAGTCCATGCTTACTGGGTTGTTTGATTATGAAACAATGTTTCCCAGTTTATGTTAACTAATTTATTATTGATAGCCACAAAATTAGCGTTGTTATAATTTTTAATATTCATCGATTTTCTTGAAGTAATGGTGTCTTGTTGGATTTCAAACAGAATAGAAGAATGATCACTTGTACCTAAAGGATCCGAGATGTTGAGATTACTGAGTTCAGCTTCTATATTAGTAAGCAATAAATCCAGGATATGTGGTCCCCTGGTAGGTTCCGTAATCAACTGTTGTAAGCCTGTATTTGCAAAGACATCTATTAAGAGTTTATTTGCATTTGATTGGCCTTTAAGGGAATCCCAGTTGATATGGGGCATATTGAAATCTCCTAGGACTATAATGTCCTCAGTTTCTGAAAAGGTAGATATCTCTTCTAACATATTGGTAGTGTATTCCAGGTCTGCTGACAGAGGTCTACATACATTACCAATGGTGATATATGAGTGGCCTTTCAATTGTATTTTAGCCCAAATACTTTCTGAGGTAGAGGAAGGGTGAACTTCAAAGGACGGAATATTATTTCTTACATAAATAAATACATACCCCCCCGCTTGTTTTTTCTGTTTTTATAATAAAGTTTAGAGTTAGAAATATCCTTAGACCACATTGAAGTCAAGTCCCACCAAATTTCTGTAACCCCCACCACACCTATGTTTAAGGTTTTGCATTTCACCTCAAATTCTACAAGTTTAACATGATTTAATGATCTTGCACTGAAGGCCAAAACTTTACATGTTTTGTGAATAGTTTGTTGATGCTGTTTCAGAGACTTAGGTACATACCATTCTCCCCCTCAGGATTTAGTTTAAATATTGATTAATAAATGCAGTGATGTACTGCCCCTGCAGCTAAGATATAAGCTGTCTCAGCAATATAATGAATCCCTATCTTGGAATGTTTCCCAGTGTGTAATGCATGGGATGTCCTGTTTCAAACACCACTTCCTTAGTCATTCATTAATAGCTTTGATTTGTTTTGTCATAGTTGGTGTAGCCCTTGGTACTGGTAAAATCTCAGAAATACAAACAGTGCATCCCTTTTCTATCAGAATATTGGTTAATGAGACATGATCCTGCTGTAATTGTTTAAAACTGGTAAGATTTATATAATTTGTTCCAGCGTGGATGATAACAAGTGGGTTATCTCCTGCTTGATGTAGAATATTGGGTATCATAAATGTGATGTCAGATAGATACTTTGGCACCTTTAAAATTGGAACATGTGTGATTCTCCATGTCAACATTACAGACTGCTCTGTCAGGGTGTTTAATGATTGAGTCCCCCAGTATGAAGACTTGTCTAGGGGGAGTAGGGGCACAAGGGACAGGCTCTAGGGAAGAATTAAGTACAGGGGAACTGAGTTTAGATGTTGCACATGGTACTGGACTTATGGTATGTGATTTACTAAGAGAAATACTGGGGGAGTCAGGTACAGATTTATATTCAGATTTCTTTACTGGAACAGTTGGTTTGGGGTGTGGTGAATCATTAGGTGAACTATTAACTAGATCAGTTTCCAGTTTTTCTAGATGTTTAAACCTGTTGTGCATTTCAACTGGTGCACTATTATAAATCTGACCACCTCTCCTCTTTTTAGAGTTGGTTACAAAGGCCCAGCCATCAATGTCAGCAAGGGACTGCAATTCTTCTTCATTTGGAGGAATGGGAGTGGGAACGTAAGGTAGATCATTACTTTTGATGATGGTTTGTGAGATCTCCTTATCCAAGGGGGTAGCAACAAGGTGGGATATAATCTTTCCTCCAATGTAGTCAATAAAACCTCCCACTTCCCTTATGTCTGTAGGCATTTGTTTAGCATTTAACATTAGTGCTATTTCCTCCTGTAGAGTAGTAATTAGGAAGCATTTACTACAGACAAAGTCATCCCCAAGACTCACGTCACAAAACATCAGACATTGAACACACTTGGTGTATTCCCCCTCCATCTTATTAGATACTTCAAACTAAGGCACTAACATCCTACAGTGTTGTTTAAATATATATTCAACTGACCTGCTATCCCAGCATGCCCAGTGGACACAGCAGACACGTGCAGACACGCGTGTCTCTGTGCACATCTCTGCATGCGGCCCTGCACAAGCTAGCCTGGATCACTAGAGGGGCTGTTTATGTGGCCAGAAAACTGGAAGTTAGTGGCTGTGCACTTCCGGTTTTGGCGCTAGCGTGAAAGGAAAAATATTTCACTAAAAACAGCACTATATGAGTGCTACAAGTACCTCAGCCCAGTATTAGGGCTCAAAACATTGTTTCTGTGCCCCACAGCTGTATTACACAGCTACAGTAGATGTTCCTTCCAGAAAATGCTTGGACCTGGGTAAACCCTCCAGTATCCCACAATTCCTGACAGTTGCTAATGAGACAGCACTCCTGATAGAAGGGTACCAGAACAACACAGTATGAATGGTATACTGCAAATCACTTGTACAAAAAAAAATATGACAATGATTTCAGCAGTTTATAACAGTGTAGACACCACCTCTCACCAAAGGTCCACTTACTCCAAGCAATTTAACGCTCTCTGAGCCCCACTTGCTAAAGGGGCTGTTTATGTGGCCAGAAAACCAGAAGTTAGTGGCCGTACAGTTCCAGTTTCGGTGCTAGCGTGAAAAGTAAAATATTTCATTGAGTGCTACAAGTACCTCAGCCCAGTATTAGGGCTCAAAACATTGTTTCTGTGCCCCACAGCTGTATTACACAGCTAGATGTTCCTTCCAGGAAATGCTTGGACCTGGGTAAACCTTCCAGTATCCCACAATTCCTGACAGCTGCTAATGAGACAGCGCCCCTGATAGAAGGGTACCAGAACAACACAGTATGAATGGTATATTGCAAATCACTTGTACAAAATAAATATAATAATGATTTCAGCAGTTTGTAACAGTGTAGACACCACCTCTTACCAGAGGTCTGCTTATTCCCGAAATTTTTCCTAACCAAGGAGTCTAATACCCTCCTAGCCTGTAGCTTCCTGCTGTCGTTATTTGACTATGGATCTCTAGTCTATGTCCCACCACTTTCCCAGAAAAATTTCTACAGACTCTGAAGCATCTAACACAACATTATTCATTTTGCCACTGGCCTCCCTAGACTTACCCACCACTGTAACCACTACAGACTCTGTGACTGGCCCTCCCTTGAGGACAGACTTAATGGCAAAATGGCAAAACCTTCTTTCACAAACATTCCTTGGGACTCCTACCTAACAGCATTGGATCCCTCTTCCCCAAGCCAGCCCTCTCCAGGACCACTAGACAGTCTTCCATCCTCTCCTTCACCATCCCTTTCTGCCGCACCACCCATGGCCAAAACACCCAGTCCTACAAAGGCACCAAACTCTTCAACAATCTCTCCCCTGCTCTCATCCACTGTCCCCCTACCTCTTCCATTAAGTACAACCTAAGGAAGCACCTTTCCCTGGCCTCCACATGCAGGTGTCCTCAGCCCTGACTGTCCCACCCTACTAACCCTGAAGGATAGTGCCTACACTCACCAGTAGCAGGTTTACACGTTTTGTGAATTTGCTTACTTTGCAGAGGATTAATGAGATAGGATCTGAAGGCTATGATAAGCTTGAGCCCAAGCTACTAATGTTAGCTGCCCCAGTCATCACCTCCCCTATCACTTGGCTATTCAATAGATCACTTATGAAAGGGAAGTTACCCCTCTTATGGAAAGTGGCCCTGGTCATGCTAGTGCATAAAGGGGGGTCCTGAGAAATGGTAGAAAACTACAGACCAGTATCAATTCTACCTGCACTAAATAAGATCTTGGAATGCTATAACTATGTACAAGACTATCTGGAGAGATGTGAGATACTGATACCTGAACAGCATGGTTTCAGAAAGCACCATGGAACTGACACTGCTCTTGTCAGCCTGACTGCTGATATTTTAAACTCCTTAGATAGAGGGTTTCTAGTAGGTGGGGTCTTTATAGATCTCACAAAAGCATTCAATCGGTTCTGCCACCACCTACTAGTTAAAAATTGGAATCCCTGGGCCTAGATAATCTCTCACTACAGTGATTCACCAACTATCTGGAGGGTAGATCTCAAATAGTGAAGTGGCAAGGCGCTCTCTCTGATCAGTGGCCCATACTGGATAGGGTCCCATAAGGATCACTTCTTGGGCCACTTCTGTTTTGGCTATTTATAAACAAGCTTCCTCAGTACACTGGAGGAGTCAAAACTGTGTTATATGCAGACAATGCAGTATTGTATAGGTCTGCTCCCAAATACAACACAACTAAATGAGCAATTAGGTAGAGACCTTCTATCACTGGACTATTGGATTCTTGATAACAAATTGGTCCTGAATGGAAAAAAAAACAAAAGCTATTCTATTCAGCTCATGAAGTCTTGGTTTTGATCTTGCTGAAAAGCTTGATCTCTGCCACTCTGACAAGTTAAGAGTGCAGGTGGTCAGTTTCTTCAAATACCTGGGAGTCTACCTTGACCAGGATGGCACATACAAAGCCCACCTCAACCACCTAACTAAATCTATAAATCAGAAGTTAGGTATCCTATACCACTTAAGCCCCTTCCTTACCCCTGAATCTCGCTGCAAAACAGCCCAAACTACCTTTCTTCCCACCCTTCTCCATGGGGTTCCAGTACTGCACTCCATTAAGGGCACTGAGCTGCAAATGATGAGAACTCTACCATAGGACAGGGAGATTTGACAACTTGGCAAAACTGCTTGTACACCACTGCACAGTGCTGAATTCCCTAAACTGGCAATCCCTTGAGGGTAGACTGGCCTACCCATCCCTATGTTTAGCCTACAAACTTAGGCAAGACACCTCACTACCTAGTTTAAAAAAATCTGCTACAACCTAAGCAGTGCACAAGAATCTTAAGATCTTTGGAACTCATGTTACTCCAAGTATCTAGGGTCTATAAATCCTGGGAAGCCCCATCTTCTTCCTTCTCCATTCCTTCCCTCTGGAAAGTTCTCCCGTGTAGCGTCCACTTTTCTACCTCCTTAAAGAATTTTAAAAAGCAGCTTAAATCTTATCTGCTGAAACTAGCCCACTGGTCCTGATATGGTTGATCAGGGGCTATTTTGCTGCACTGTTGTCAATAAAATGTTGTAATTTATTGTCTTGTTATATTCTGTGCCTGCTATTTGTAGTCTGTTGTTCCTCAAGCCTAATGAGTTGCTCTGAAATTTGATTAATATTGTTGTACTCCTTGTAATATACTGTATGTCCCATTATTGTTCATATTTGTGTAATGTGTATGCCAACTGCTTCATGACTCTCTGCAATTAACCCCGGGTTGCCCCTGAAAAGAGACCATCTGGTCTCAGTAGGCCTACCCGGTAACCAAAATTAAATAAATAAATAAAATAGCACCTTATCTAACCTTAGCACTTGATTTTGAAATTCTTCTTTATTGATTTTGTAAGCAAACCTTACATCACAATTATGCATAGGAGGATAGCCACATACATTATGATCCACAAAC
Organism: Neoceratodus forsteri; assembly: GCA_016271365.2. Classification (NCBI taxonomy): domain Eukaryota; kingdom Metazoa; phylum Chordata; order Ceratodontiformes; family Ceratodontidae; genus Neoceratodus; species Neoceratodus forsteri. The sequence continues at coordinate 234,364,842 of CM028132.1, read as the reverse complement.
ATTCACTTATAAAGTACTGATGAAGGACACCCCCTCTAGTGTTACATCATGGGGGGATTAACCAACCATTTACCATTTAAGTAACTTATAACTGAGCATAAAGCCAGGAAGGCCAAAGGGTAATCTTACCAAGGATAATATCACCCCATATACCATATTATCATGACTGACTAATGTCTAAATGATTCCCACAATGCTATCCAGATATCCTTTAAAGGAAATTATGAATTCCAAAGCTCCCAGGAAGAAAAACCAAAGGCTATTCAGATAAACGAAGAAAGACTAATTATGCATCCTTATTCAAATTACACCAAGACGGCATTTTTGTTAAAACAAAGTAAACATTCTAATAGAAAGCACCAGAGCTATACTACTGAGTCCAAGCTGTTTTGAGAAAATGACAGTCCTTCGTTCAGCAGTGTGGGTAAATGGCACATTACCTATGTTATTTTAACAACCAAATGGCTGCTGATCAATCAACATGCCCCTGAAAGGTACAACTATATGAACCCCAAAAAGAACTGTGTTTATAATTATAATTAAGACCGCACAAGACTCAAGTCCTACAAATAGTCAGGAGAAGGTTTGATCTTGTAGGCCTTTCAGGACCTCAGCGAACATTACTGGCCTTGCTTAGCACTTGATTTTGATCATTTTACCAGTTGTAATATATTTTACGTATACAGTCTCACTATTTGCATTTGTTTTTACTATTATATTTGTTTTTGGAACTGATGGCTTTATGTAGACTATCCTTCTGTATTGCACTTATTGTTTTTCACTGTTACTCTTATGATTTTTTGTCCAAAACTGGACGCTTGTGAAAATGGGCAATTGTTGCTCACATGCCTTTCCAGTACAATAAAAAAACTGAAAACTGAAACTGACTTTAAGTTATGAGGCATTGAGAAGGTGCCATTGGGCAAATGAGGCTGTATAGCGCAGTCATTTAAGGCTCTGAGCTGCAGATCTGGTGACATCCAGCAGACCAGACCTGGGTTTGAATCCCACAGCTTCCACTTATATAATGTGTGACTCTGAGAAAGTCACTTAACTTCCCTGTGCTCCCAGGTCACTTCTGTAAAACAGCTTTTTGTTTAGTGTGCTACTCCTGGTTAAACAACTAAAAAAGAAATGGGGGTGGGGAGGACTTGGAGGCTCTACTGCTACAAATGGAGGAACTGTGGATTTTCCAGCTGCGAGACTACTATCTGCCAGGACTCAATGATTGGCTGAACGTGATACAACTAAGGAAAAGGAAAATTTGATATATGCTTCTGTAATAACATATATTTTTAAAATATCACTAATGAATATTTTTCTAATCTCTTTCATTTTCTGTTGCAGATTCCAGCATGTGGCTTTTTATCACTATGCCCATATGAGTAGAAGGTAATGGCCAGTCATAGAGGACAGAAGGTATCTTATTCAGCACAAGTGAAGGCCTTGGAACTTATCCATTAGCTGCTTTATGATTAAACATAATATGAAGAGCTATTTAGTCCATTGCAAATGTGATGATGTAATGTGTGCCTACTCTTTTGAGTACGAGTTTCTAACTGTAGGACTGATGGAATTCTCCGATATTGTTTTACTTTTTCATGAATTAAACTACTTTTGTGTCACACCAATCTATGCACTGCAGCTTTAAAATTGTAAATCCACATGACTGGCTGCTTGCACCTTAAAACAACCCATGACTGCCTGGACTAGTATCCCTTGATAAAGCCTTTGGGCAAAACCAGGTTGGGAGCATGTCCTACTGCATTTTTTTTCACTGCCAAAATACAGTTGTAATTTTTGTATTTAAAATAAACTTGTTTGCCTTTGTATTGAACCTTGGTGCCTGTTCTTTAAACTGACCGAGTAGAGAGATTTCTTACCATACGTATTAAATCAGGGCAGACTCAAGCCTCAGATTGCAACTGCTCAGGGTTCCAATCCTAACTGCCATCTTTGAGTCCTTAGCAGACCACAAAAGCCTTCAGTTGGCAGCTCTCTATGCTGCATCATCAAATACGTCACTCTGACATCATAGATTTGACACTTGGTTTGACTCCTGGGAAATCCCCCATTTGGAAAGCTGGTCCAAACTGCATTTGTTCACCTGCTGGGGTGGGGTGTGGGGGTGGTGCTGGTGGTGGTGGGGGGGGGATCCACTGGACCAACAGGTACATCATTTAATTGTTTCTGGGGTGATTGGGGATAGGGAGGAAGGTCCACAAGACTACCAGGGAAACTTATTTAATTATTTATGGGGACATCGGGAATAGGTAAGGGGTCCTCTAGACTACCAGGCACGTTATTTAATTATTTCCAATGTCTGGAAGGTAGTCCATGCCCTATTCTCCCCACCAAACCAGTCCCCCATCCCAGTCCTTAAGGTGAGAGGCACCATTATTTCTGACCCCACCCCGTGGCCTCCGAGTTCAACATTTTCTTCACCATGTGAGCGTCCTACCTTCTCTCCTCCCTCCCCTCCCCTCTGCTTCAGCTCCAGCAGCTACCTGCACACTCCCAACACCCTCCTCTTTCTCCTTCCTACCTGTCTCTTAACCCTCACAAAGGTACAAGCCTAGATGGACTCGAACCTAAGCTCCTCCACCTCTCTGCCCCCGCCATGACCCTCCCACTCACTTCCCTTCTAAACCTCTCTCTCTTGCTTGCCTCTGTATGTGATGCACAGAAGCTAGCCACAGTTATACCACTCCCTAAAGGTGATGACTCCTCCAACCCGGGCAACTACCACCCTATATCCCTACTCCCCATCCTTGCCAAAGTTCATGAGCACATCATACTGGCGCAGCTTTCACCCATCCTCAATTCCTCCTCCTTTTTCACATCCTTCCAGTCTGGTTTTCATAAGTTCCACTGCACCTCAGTCTCCCTTGTCCAGCTTACTGACTCCATTCTCTCAGGCATGGAGCAAGGCTGCATCACCTCAGCCATCTTTGTTGACTTGACTAAAGCCTTCAACACTGTAGCCCATACCCTACTCCTTGACACACTTACAACAGGGCTTTCTGTCCCCCCACCAGCTGATTCTGTTCCTATCTTGTGAGCAGAACTTAATCAGTCAGAACAGACAACTCCCTAACCCCCCTCCCCATCAACACAGGTGTCCCTCAAGGTTTTCCTAAATTACCTTCCTGATGCCTGCTCCTCCATGTTTATTCACATGTACACAGATTACACTGTTCTGTATACCTCTGGCACCTCCCCCTCTGATGTGGTGACCAGACTTTGGCTAGACTTTGACAAAATCCAGCTATGACTTCACTCTAATCAGTTGTCCCTCAACACCAAGAAGATGATCTCCATGACCATTGGCACCAGGCAAAGGCTCTTTAAGCTTACTGCCACCCCATCCTTCCACACTCTTAATGGGTCCATGTTAGAAGATGTTAGCTCCTTCAAATATCTCAGGCTCTGGCATGACTGAAACCTTAACTTTTCAGAACATGTGGCTATCATCCATAAAAAATCTTTACCCCAAATGCACTGTATAGCCACCGTGGGTGCATCCCCCTTCCTGCCTGCCTTGAAATTGTCCAGAAAATAATTCTCCTGATCTTCGACTATGGGCCCGTAGTACAAAACACAGCCCCTAAGTCCACCCTAATGAGACTGAATACCCTCTTCCACTCCTCCTACCAGGTTGCTCTTGACTGTCCACCCCATACTCAAAAATATGACCTTCATACCTCCCTCTCCTTCCCACCCTTTGGTGCCACATGCCTCACCCATTGTGCCCCCTTTGTCAGGAAGTATGATATGGCTCCCTCCTATCCTACCTTTACTTCCTCCTCTCCACCCACCCCACTCCCTCCACAACCCTGGCTCCTGAACCCTTACTTTTCCCTGTTAGGACATCTACTTCAAGACAGGCTGCTTTCTTTTACCACTTCCTTAAACTCTGAAACTCCCTTCCCTTAAATATCTGCTCTGCCCCATCCCTGTGATCTCTAGCCTCTCTCCTTCCCAACCTCTTTTCCCCTTACTACAACTGCCCCGACCCATTTCCCACATAACTCATTCCAGACCCTCTTCCACCCTCCCAACTATCCCTTTCTACTTCTTGCCTATTCCCCGCTACTAATATTCTCCTATCATGCTGCACACCAGTACATGGATTGAGTGTGCATCAAGCCATGTCTGGCCCTTGTGGGATTTGCATCCCAGAGGGACAAATGCTTGCTATGCCCTTACTACCCAATCTCTTTTCAGCAGATCTGGAAACCAGTACATGGACTATGTATGCACCCTGCTGTGCCTGACCCTTGTGGGGTTTGCTTCCCAAAGGGATGAAGGCCTGCCGCTCCTTTTCTACCTCCTTCCTCTTCTACTTTTCCTCTCCCCTGCCACACTCGTTCCCTACTCTCCTTTCCCTCCCCCTCCTGCCTTTCTTCTCCCCTGCCACACTAGTTCACTCCTCTCCTTTCCCTCCTCCTCTTTGTCTCTGTTGAAAGATTCACACCTCATAGGCCTAGTCATTTTAGCAACATTTATTTTACCATATGTTGGACTTGATCACACAGTTCTAACCTGTACAATTCTGTCTAAAATTATTTTAAAACATTGTATAAAGTTGTATTTGTATTGTATCTTTGTCTTGTATACATCTATTGTACTTCACCATCTCCCCCTCCCCCAGGACTCATCTGGAAAAGAACTGTTTTAGCTCAGGATGCTTTTCCTGGTGAAACGTCTCAAAATAAATAAATAAATAAATGAAAGTTTCTGGGGAGATCAGGTATAGGGAGGGAGGTTCACTAGAACACTGGGGAAAGTTATTTATTTTATTTATGGGGACATCAGGGACAGGGAAGGGGGTCCACTAGACCACCAGGGAAGGATACATTTAAAGTATATGGGCAGAGCAGGGATAGGGATATGGAGAGGAGTCCACTAGACCACCAGGGATGTGATTTGTTTAGTACAAGGGGATCTGGGCTGGGGGGAACTGTTAGCCATCAGGGACATTAATTAATTTTATTTGAATGGAGATCAGAGTTGCGGGGTGGGGACCAGTAACTGCCAGGGACATTAATTAATGTTATTTGAAAGGAGATTGGGGCTGGGGGTGGACCACTAGCCATCAGAGACATGCATTCATTTTATTTAAAAGGTCAACGGGGCTGGGGGGTGTTTGATGCTAGGGACTGCTGTACATGGTTCTAATGCCGTGCAGCCACCCTGCGGCCTGCGGCACACCTTTCAGATGTGCTGTCTGTTTAGCACAGGGCAAAGGATGCCATAAGTCATGGGACTTTGCCAATGGGACCCTACCTGATAGTGATTCAGGTGCAGGGTCCCAGGGGCACTGGCAATCAGCGCAGGCTACTTTAGCACAACTTGTGCCGACCTTTGTGAATCGAGCCCCCGTATTTAGGCACCAAAAGGCTTTCTGTTTATTCTGACTGAAATCTATAGCCAAAGTAATGGGGAATGATCGGAGTGGGTGGAAGCAAGGTCCACACCAAGTCAAATCTTCCAAATTCTTGGCCAGCATAGTGGTCAAAATAAAATTAAGCCATGAGAACATCCAGTGACGTTGGGATTAAAAAATATATTACCTTCCAGAGGGATATAACTGTAATGTCCTCCATACAGTAAATGACTGCTATCCAATTTGTTCAATAACTTTTAACTTCTGAACCACGGCCTTGTTTTATTTAGGTGTTTTATCCATATTAAAAACTTAATGTAGATCCCCTAAAACCAGCACTCACTCCATTTTGGATATCAACTACTGGAAAAAATGGATGCATAAAATATAAATGATGATCTAGATGGTGCATAGATTTTCTGTAGTAAATTTTTAAATCTTGAATATCACCCTTAACCACCAACTACCACCCCTCTTGTCCATCTATTCCTTCTCTAACTGGAAAGGAAATTAGCTAGAAATAAAAACTATTATAACATGGCTGCATAAAATACAAACACCACATTGGTCAAACCACATTACCTGACCATTGATTAATGTCTGATATACCCACAGTTACCTTACCAAACTACAGCCACGTGAGTGACAGCTCAGTAAAAAACACAACCTGAATCACTACACTGCACCCTACAGAAAACCAATAGAATAACATATCCTATTCATGTACCTATTCAGAGGATACCACAACAAGACATCCTGAGAAACTGAACAAATGAGTGACATCTACAACCCGAATTTCGACATGTTTGGTAACATGTCTACATCTCAATGGGTAGATTCAAGACAAGGAGACCAACAGCCACCGAAAAGAAAAAAAATACCAACGCACTGAACTCAACATTTCTGAACTGAATATAGCAGTAGACGCATACCCTTATTAAGTTCAGAGTTTGATTACCTGGAATGACAGAAAATGAGCCAAATATGCACATGAGCATACTGTGGGGCAGCTAATATGCTTACTAACTGGCTTACCTCATCATGCAGAGAAATCAATCTGAAAACTACCCCACCATCTGAACTTGTCCCAATCCTCCAACAGTTCTATGCAGAGGTACGATCCACAGATGGTAGTCAGTACAGTATTAACTCCTATATAGCTCTCGAGCTGGACTTAACCTACATTTCGACAACTTAGAACTGCAAAGAAATATTAATCTTGTTGCAGATGCAGGAGTTTACTACTGCAAATAACATCTTTGTCACCGTGATAAAACAATACAGGGGAGCAGGACGTGACTTCAGCATGCACCACCCACGCATCTCTGATGCAGATCTCAAACTGATCTGCACCTCCCCAATGCTCAATACACAAATGGCACATGGATTAATAAGATGCCTTTGGTTTGAAATCCAACTAGGATTAACAAGAAGGGGATGAGAAGGACTCAAAAGGCTGCAGCAGGATTAATTTCAACTACAAACAGATGACACAGGTACTGAATATATTTGACTAACATTGAATGAACCAACCAAAAATCACAACAGGCTCATTGAACAGCAGAAAGAAACACTGCAAGGTCTCCTATATGCACAACCAGACAACCCTGACTGCCCTGTTAAACTATACAAAAGATATGTGTCCAAATGCCTTCCAAATTCCCCAGCATTTTATCTACACCCCCAAACAACTGCCACAATATATTCTAGATAAACAAGACTTCTGGTACAGTAAACAAGCAATTGGGGTTAATTTCCTTGGGGGATATGATGGTAAGAATATCTACAGATGCTAAACTTAGCAAACACTACACAAACCATAGCATCAGAAGTACTGCAGTCCAGCTCCCCTCTAAAACTGTACTGCCATCAAGGGAAATAATGACTGTCACTGGCCATAGATCAGAAAGCAGCCTTGAACATTATTGGACCCCATCACATACAGACATGCAGCAATGGTCAAATATTCTCTTACATGACAGTAGCACAAACACATAATCCTCCACAATCAGCACACCACCTGCTTCATCAACTACTGCATCTCCAAAAATGGAAGACAAATATCAACCTACAACCCAACCAACTGCAAACAAAGACAATCCCCAAAACAAGGCACCAACTAATCCTTTCAACCTCCCCAACTTCACCAATCATGGCACTGTTAATTTCAATTACTATAATAAGAAAGTGAACACATCAAAAGATTAACCTCCTTATCCAACACCGTAGAGGGACTACATTTCTAGGAGGATGTGCACCTCAATAAATATTGCAATTAAGCTACTAAAATCTTGTTTGTGTTTTTTCTTCACCAACTAATGTCATGCTCATGTTATAAGAGGATTAACCCACTGCGGGGTATGGGTTTACTGAGCATTAATCCACTCCTGGGTAGTTGAAGTCACTTGGCCTGTGGCATTGTGACTCACAACCCCCCCAGGTGTGGATTAATGCTCAGTAAACCCATACCTTGACTTGGGTTAATCCCTCCTTACTCCACCCCTTTTACAACATGCAAGCAGAATACTTTCCCAGTCATTCCCAATTTAGAAAGCTTAGCCAACTCCTCAAGAGTCAAATATGTCTCTTGCACCATGATGATGATTAGGTTTCCCCTTTTTAATCTGTACCAGCACCTGCTTGCTCTTGAAAACAAGCACAAATGTCGGGGAGCTGCAAAAAACTTGATGTTGTTGTACTGTATGGTGAAAAAAATGAGCAACAAACAGAAAGGGTACAGCAGACACAAAAAAACTAGCAAAAGTAACACTATTTATATAGCGAAATCCCCAAGAAACTTCACATATGTACATATGTTTCTTATGGGTTTGACTAAATAAATTTTGTTACTTTTGCTATATTTTGCATGTGCTGTACCCTTTGTATTCATTAACCACTTACTCTTGACAGGATCATTCATTCCATGTTTGTTTTAGGACAATTCTTTAGTCAAAACTATTGTCATTATGTAATCTTTACCACTAGAAACCCTAGAGGAAAAACCTAGACTGGAAAAACCTGTCTTCCATCCTCCCTTCCCCTCTGCAGCCCAATAATGGGTGGCTGATCTAACACTTATCACTTGCCATTGCTTTCAAAACTGTCAAACAGCAACTATAAACATTTCAAACAATTTACAAATGAATAAAAGATCCTCTGTCTTTTCTCATGTATTTTTCTTCAAAGAGAGAGATCCTTGTATTGCAGTCTTCAAACCTAGCTCTACCCTTCCAGTCAAAGGGAACAGCTGACTCATTGTGGGGAGACATACATCAGGGCCCCACCACAGAAGATAACATCTCCTCTACAAGCACATGCACCACCTAGTCTGCATTCTGTGTTTTTTTTTAACTTTATAACTAGGAGGTAGCGTTAAATGCATCAATAATACATTCTATATACAACTTTTGGAATACTTTACAGTGTCTATAATAATATACTGGCTACTAGGATATGTGCAAACTGGATTACATATATGTGTGAGGTAAAGACTGGAAACAGTAATTTAAGCATAGTTCTAATTTTGTGAACTAAAGAAACAGGGATATGGGATGAAAAGCCCACTAGACAACCAGTGGTGACCCCTCTGTTTACGGAAACAAATATCAATAAACAGCCCCAAATTAGAGGGTCAGCAGTTTAAGGGTTCTTATCTGGGAATATTCCCTGCTCTATGACTTTTTCAAGTGGCTCCCAGATCATCTGGTATATTTAATGGTTCACATTTGCTCTATGCTGTGCCCTTTCAAGTTTTAGACAGCTACAGTATATATGTTATTGCTCCATTGAGCACAGTTGGTGGGCTCTGGCCAAGCTAGTTCTGTGCTATTGTTTTCTTTGCATTAAGGAGGGCCAAGTCACATAGTCTTCTTAGCTGTGGAGGCAACTGGGTGTTGACATCAGCACCTATCATCAGCTCCAAGGGTGAACTTAACAGCGGATGTTTTAAAACACACTGCATAATTCTATGACCCTCTGTCCAGAATCAGGTGATATGGTTGCAAATAGGGACATATGTATGAAGGTGCCTATCTCAATTCCACACTTGGGGCAAATCTGTGATTGTTAGGGGAAAATTTGTTCAGTGTATGGGGCTTAGGTATACACGATGCACAACAAATAATTGAATTTGATGAAGGTGACTGGATCGAGCCCTGCTTATATTGCTTGAGTTTTTTCCAAATGCAATCAGTGATTTAAATTCCCAACTCATTCTCCCATATCACCTTCACATCATCCATTGGTGGTAGAACCTGTGATAGGAAAATTTTGAAGAAGGCAGTAATAATATTACAACCAGCATGGTATGATAAAGTAGCCTTCCAGATCTCACCTTTTCACCAGTCCTCCCACTGGGGGGTTTAAGGCAGTTAGCCAGTCTTTGACCCAGAGAAAAACAAAAAATTCCCCCTGGCAGAGGTCATACCTAGCCTGCAGTTTCTGTAAACTACATAACTAAATGTGTTCATAGAGACATTGTACTGTTTAGACACCATATGGGACCAGCATAGCAATGCTTGATATATGAAAATGTTGTAATCCTTGAGGTTTACAAATGCTAATCAGAGTAGCATAAGGGGAGACACCCTTTAGATAGTGTTAGTGTTGAGAGCCTTGAGCAAGATTCTTAACAAGGTAGATATATGTAAAGGGGTTAATATCTTGAGACATAAGGTTACCCATTAATGCTGGGGATAATAATCCATTTTGTAGGATAGCTCCCAGGTCGTCCTCTTCAAAGAAATCCTTGGGAGGTACTGAGAGTTCACTCATTTGAGAGTTTCATCACTTATTCTGGATACCCAATCTCCACAAAGACATAGACAGGATGGAAGCTGTCCAGAGGAGGGCAACTAAAATGGTGCAGGGTCTGCACCAGAAGACATATGAAGAGAGACTAAAGGAGCTTAATATGTATAGCCTCGAGGAAAGGAGGGAGAGGGGGGACATGATAGAAAGGTTCAAGTACCTCAAGGGAATCAACAAAGTCCAAGAGGGTAGCATCTTTCAAAAAAAGAGGTGTGCAAGAACAAGGGGGCACAATTTGAAGATAGAGGGGGGAGTGGCTCAGAGGTAATTTAAGGAAGTATTTTTTCACAGAGAGGGTTGTGGATACATGTGGAGTCAAAAACAGTGGTGGAATTCAAGCATGCATGGGACAGTCATAAGGCCATTCTAGGGGGTGGGGGTAGGAAGAAGTAGGCTGCTGGTTAACTAGGATCTGCAGCTTATCCAGTAGGTAGGGAAATAGGCAGACTGGGTGGGCCAGCGGTCCTTATCTGCCATCAAATTCTATGTTTCTATGTTTCTATGTCCTGAATACTGTTGGCACTGCATCCTGGGCCTTTCTTAGCAAAATCAAGCCATAATCAGCATGCCACAAGCAAATGCAAATACCTCTTGAACCGTAAGTGCTACACACAAAGCACGAGTGGAAAGGTTGTTCAGCACAAAATTATCTTTCCAACGGTGCTATGCAATCAATTGTAATCAGTTTGTTTTTTATTTTATTCTAGCTGAAATACCAAATAGCTTGGTTTTTTTTGGATTTATTCAAGGTGATTATGTGAGGCTTGTCAGACAAATGTCAGCCATGCACACCATACCTTAAACAAATGCAAATAACTCCTAAAGTATACGTGATAGACACAAAGTATCACCTGCAAAGTTGTTCAGCATAAAGTTACCTTTCTAACAGTGCTATGCTATCAATTCTAAGCAATTTGGTTTGTTTAATATTTAGGTAAAAACTGCTGACTTCCTCAGACATTTCCAGTCCTGAGTGAAAGCCATCTGAGTACGTCTGCAGTAGTCATTGACCTGAGTGGCTATGCTTTCAGACACCTCCTACAGGCATATCCAGGCCTGAATGAGTTAAAGGAAGAGGCAAAAAGATTAATTGTGCTGCCCAGTAGTAGAATGTAAAGTGGGGTAAGGCACATCCCCCGATCCAGCCACTGCTGTAAATTAAGTATTTTAATTCTTGACAGCTTATTACTCCCTACAAACCCATGAACCAAGGCATCAATAGAAACATAAACATAGAAACATACACAGTGATGGCAGAAGGGGACCTCAAGGTCCATCTAGTTTGCTCATGGTGTATAGATTATTACCCCTCCCACCCTGTTATCCCATCTTTTGAATGATTCCTTTGTGTTTATCCCAAGTGTTTTTGAACCCCTCGACCATTTTTTCCCCACGGCTTCTGAGGCTAGGCAGTTCCAGGCGTCCACCACACTCTCCATGAAGAAGAACTTTCTAACATTGATCCTGAACTTCCCCCTTTCAGTCTAAGATCATGACCTCTCATTCTGCTCCCCTCCTTGGAATCCAAAAGTTCCTGCACCTGTTCCTTGGTTATACTTTTTAATGGGCTTGAAGGTCTTGATCATGGTTCCCCTCTCCCTCCTCTGTTCCAGGGAGTAGATTTAAAGGACACTGACTGAAGATGGCTGGGAAGATTCTGGAACATATACAAACATTCAGGTGATATACATATTTTGACCAGACTGAATCTTCCCATTATGGGCAGGGACAAATTACACCATCTAGCACAATCTGATTTCAAGGTATTAAATAATGACTTGTAATTGTTCGAATACAGGGCTGTGGGTGAACAGGTAAGATAGAGACCCAGGTATTTGATAACATTTACCACTTGGAGACTCATTGGGTTACTGTCAAGGAAATCTCAGTTCTCTTTCCCCACCAAAAAGAGCTCACTTTTCATCCAGCTCACTCTATGGCCAGACATAAGGCCATATTCCTTAAGTAGGTCATGAACAACAGGGATGCTAGACACAGGGGGCCTGATTCCAAGACAGTGAGCAGAACATGGCACAATCTGCGCCGATGTGTAAAGTTACACCCAAACCCTTGTGCCATGCGAGCTGCACCCTATTCCAAGACAAAAGCTAGTTACAATGTAGAACAGCCACGTTATGCATGTCGCAAGTTACGCCTGCAATGCAAGATCTAACCCGCATTAGCGGGCATTGAGGATATGCATGTTGCAGCCCAATGACCATACAAATGAGTGTAAGTCACAGATATGGTGTAGCTCACTACGCATGTGTTAATGATGGCACAGGCCGGTAGCAACGCAGAGTAGACAAATGCATCAAGAAGGTGGAAAAGGAACTTTGCAAATGAAGAGACAGACATGCTCCTTGAGGAACTAGAGGCACAGGCAGATCTGTTAATGGGCAAGGGTGGAGAGTGCGATCTGCTCAAGAAGCACAAGGAGGCCTTGGATGACATGGCCAAAAAGGTCAACATGGTGGCCAATGCCAAGTGGAGTATGAGGGATCTACAGAAGCAGGTGAATGACCTGACGTGCTATGCATAGGTGAAGGAGGGCTTCAATAGGTGCCAGACAGCGGCCACAGGCGGTGGACCATGGGAGGAGAGACCCCTTAGTGCCTAGAAGAAGAGAATCCTTGTGTCCCTGAGCCAGTACAGCATCTATGGTGACACAGACCTGGAAAAAATGCAGATGGCAGCAGGGACAGGTAAGTAGATGACCAGCGGAACCTCGCAGTGAAAAACGAGGCATGTCGCGTGGGCCAATGTGCACTGGAGGTGCAGCAGAGCAGCACTGCAATGCATGTGGGCCTGCACCCACCTGAGACAGCATGGCACGTATTACAGGCAGTCACCGTGGAGGGCAGGAGCATGTGCAAGTGGCCAGGTGCAGGGTCACAGGGACACCCATGGCAAGGATGCTGGGTCTGTGCATCCATGGAGTGGTGCCGTAACCTGCAAGGGCAACCCCATGGCAGCACTATGCACCATGAATGTGTCTCTGGTGCATGGGACAGCAATGCAGGAATGAATATAGTGACATGTGTGGAGGGCATAACATGGCAGGGTAGCACTGATGCACTGTCATCCCCCCACAGGCACAACAGCAGTGGACACAGGGGCAGAGGACAGTGGTGGCACAGGCAGTGAGCCAGAGCAGGACAGCACACAGCCGACCATCCAACAGGCCACCGTGACAGACCCCCCCCGGCTGCATGGACATGGTGCAGCTGGACTCAGCACCAACACTGGTGGTGGGAGGCAGCAGGCAGTAGCAGATCACTAGCAGGAGGATGAGGACTTGACCGTGTGACCTATTTAGTGTCGGCAGTATAGCGGACAACACAGTCCAGAACCTCAGCCCAGCCTTATATGACCATCTGCAGGCAACCCTGGATGAGGCCTCAAGAGTCCCTGCAGGAGAGCCTGCATGTGACACACCCACCAACTATGCGGGTTCTGCAGGACCCTCATGACCACTCATGAGGAGCAGTCAGAGATGCTCGGCTGTATCCACCTTAGTATTGATGCCCACCACATAGCTACGGAGGAGCACATGGGCACCTTCATAGGTGCAATAGAGATGGGGACACACATCACAGAGGCAGCCTTGGGGAGGCTGGTAGATGCCATCATTGCCTCCCAGGCCTGTGTCATGGCACAGACGAAGGCACTCACCCAACTGGCTGTGGCCATGAAGGGGTCAGTGGCTCAGCAAAGCAGGCTAATGGACATCATTGCCATGGTGCTACAAGGTGCACTGACTGCCCAGGCTGTGCACCACACACAGTGGAGGGATGCTGCCACACAGGCAACACCCATGGTGCAACAGCACCTGCAGCACGATGGGACACACACCACCACAAAGGCAGGGGGCACACTGTCACTCTCCACAGAGCAGCCCATGCCACCAATGGACACAGGTGGCACAAGTGTGCATCCACCAACACTGCCACCACCTCTCCCACCAGCAGTGGCACCAACATCACCACCACCACTGCCAGGGGCACCAAGGCCACCATCACCACTAGCAGCACCACCGCCCCACCACCACCACCAGCAGCACCACTGCCCCCACCACCAATGCCGCCACCAACACCACTAGCAACACTGTTCCCACCACCACCTACACCAGCAGTGGCACCCCTGGCGGAAACAGCACCACCACCAACAACAACTCCACCTGCCACCATGGCTGTGGGGTGTGCTGCAGTATCCTCCAGCTGCACGACAAGTGCGCAACATGGAGTGGTGTCACCAGCGGACACAGCTGTACAGAACACAGCTCCAGTGGCAATGCCAGTGCAGGTCACGAAGGAAGGTGGAACACCCACAGAGGGACAGGGGACTGTGCCAGGACCAGCACCTGCTGCCACTGAAAGGCAGGGAAGGCATCAAAAGACAGCGTTGCCTCAGGGACACATGGACAGTTGGGAACCTGCAGCCATGCAACCTCAGCAGGGCGGGCTCGGTGATGCTGCAGGGGTGGCAGAGCCCCCTACACAGGGTGCTGAAGAGGGCGGTAGTGCCACCAAGCACAAAAGAACAAAGCAGCAGCAGTGGGAACAGTGACTGTGTCTATATGGAGCACCGCTGCAAGGAGTGGTGGGCAGTGTATAGTGTGGCACTGGGTGTGGACGTGTGGTGCATGTGTGGTGTACATGTGTGTGTGTGTGTGTGTGTGTACTGTGTGCAGGTGTGTGGGAGACATTTGACAGCACAAACAGGGTATGTCTGCTGTGATCAATCACTGGCTGTGGGTAAGTGTGTTCAGGGTATTTGCACTATTGTACTGTAACACTGCACCATTTCACAACGTTTCAAAAGTAAATCATGCACTACAATTCTGTGTGGCATCACTTATTCCCATTGCTGTGATATGGCATGACACAAGTAGCATACAACTGGTGCCAGGATTGGGTGCATGGCCCATGTTGCACATCCTAAACGAAGGCTGCAGTAGCGATGTCCACCAGATATGTGATTGTGGCTTTGGCCTGAACCACAGCACTGTGATGCCACCGACGCATGTGTGTACATGCAGGCCACAACTGCGGCCTGCATTAACCTTGTGCACACATGTGATATGCAAATACACATACCGCATGTGCATAGTGCCACTGTAGGCCACACACATGGCCTGTATGTGTGCCATGTGTGAGGCGCAGCCATGAAATCAATACAAAAACCACTTGGCACACACGCTGCAGAGACAGTGGAGGATCTAGCAGCAGTGGAAGAGTGCTCAGGGTAGGGATACCACCGTGTAGGATGGCCACAGTTGGACAACAACTGCTGACTATTGGTAAGTTGTAGGACAGTACAATACCTCCACCAATGCAACACTCATTTTGTTGCACTTTATGTGGGGGGGGGGAGTGGCACATAGGCCCTGAATCGCATCCTGTGTGCAACTGAGGCCTGCGGCAGCACAGTGCGCACATGTGGTCTACTCTAACACATGCCACATGTGCATGGCGCAACTGTAGGCCACACATGGGTCCTGCATGTGTGCCACATGCTGGGTGCAGTCATGAACAGGGCACACAGCATGACTGCTCCCCAGTGGCTGCAGACACACAGCAATGAGAGGAGGCATGAGGTGGGACACCACAGCTGTACCACACCACTGTGCAGGACAGATCACCAGACTGCGAGGTACACCAGACCTGATCCCACAACAGGTCCAATGGTAAGTACAAGGGTGTAGGCAGTCATACACACTGTACACATATGTGCACAGGTGTAATGTGTGGCTGTCACACAACATGTGTCAAGCTGGGTAATGCAACATAACAGCCTGGTGTCCTGCAGCTAGTGTAGGCCACTGTGCAGGGACTCTGTGCAGGCTGCTGTTGTGTAGGGAACAGCCATATGCATAGCCCATCCAGTGAGTAGAGGTGGCAAACCCCACACTACCCAGTTGGCAGGTGGCAGTACGGGTGTGTGGTGTAGGCAGGTAGTGGGAGGGTACCACTGCATAATGTGTGAGCGAGGCACTACTCTGCCATGTCAGGCAGGGCAGTATGTGGGGGATATGTACACAGGCAGCGGAGGGCTTTGTTACATGATGTGTGCGCAAGGCGCTACTCCACCCTGTCAGACAGGGGGCAGTATAATGAGGGGTGTAACACTGTTCAGAAGGAATGGGGGACTGTAGTGATGTGTGTACAGCAAAGCACTGCTGGGCTCACACCCTGGGACAGCACATGTGATGTGTGCTGTGCCCCTTCCTACTGTGCTCCAGCTCTCTACGGTATGCAGGCTATGGGCAGCCATGCCATGTAGCATGGAGGGGCGTGAGACACTATGGTGATACCCACTACAGTGCCATGACATGATGCATGTGTCATGTTGCCTTGCAGGACATTACCACCCACAGCAGGACTCCCCTCTGCCAGGATCAACAGGGTGTGCCCAAAGGCAGCTGCAGCACACAAGGTGGAGACAGGGCCATGCCATGCCACAGCAGCATCAGCTTTAGTGGCAGGGCCCCTAACTATACCGCCACAGAGATGGCACAGCTCGTGAACCTTGTCCAGCAGTGAGGGACAACACTGATACCACCTAGGTGCAGGTCACACAGCACAGCGGAGAAGGCAAGGGGATGGAGGGAGAGCAATCAGAGCACTCCTCAGTGCCATTAGTGGTGTGCCCTGCAGCATGCATCAGCTGCAGCATCAGTGGCAGGATCTGGCATGGTGTAGCCCAGAGATCCTGCAGCAAATGTTGGCCATGGCAGAGCAGAGGGATATTCAGATGTGGATGGGCCAGGCCTCAGGTGCAGGTGGGTATACCATCATGTAGCCAGACAGTTTTGCAGCACTGACACACAGGCCATGGCCAGCAGTGGTGCACTCATGTAACTGTGTTCCTTTCCCACAGGTGCAGGATGGCACCACAGAACAGTTAAGTGAATAATTAATTTGAAGATATTCATCTTGAGACTCACTTGCTGTGACATAGTGACATTCACATTTCGGTTTAAATATTGCGACACATGCTTGTCTTCTGTGCAGACACTTCCTTTCCATCCTTTATATTATATATCTTTTGGATTTGAAATATCAGCCGACAACTCTTGTATTGGATATGTCCCAAGAGAATTATACAGCATTTCAGTTAGGGGAGGTTACAGGACTTATGTCTACTTCTGTATTTGCTACTAGGGGAGAAGCGGATTTATTTAAGGAACAACCAAATATTGCTACTGTGGAGAATTTTATTGAGGAACCTGGATCAGAGACTAATAATACAAATATTTGTATAGATCTGGCCTTCATCCAATTTGAAAGGGCTACTCTTAAAGGCAGATGTCACTATTAGAATCGGGTGTCTCTAAAAGCTTACTTGAAAGTGGGCAGATCTTCTCGGGGGTTGCAAGCCCTCAACACACAGGGTTACAGTACAGACTGACCATCCTTTGTTTCAGATTGGAATAGAGGGCTACAACTGGGTACAGATGCCTTGATGCAAGCTGTTATTAAGGATTATGTTAACCAGCAACCCACCATTGAAACAGACATTAAAACCAAAGAGGAGATTGTATTGCGCTATAAGGAAGATCCTAGATTCCCTGTTTATGAACAGCAATGTCAAGAAATGATAATTATAGAAGAAAACAAAATTAAACAAAGAAAACTGAAGAAATTTGAGCGGGATAAACAAGATTATCTGCTGGACCGGGTGTTTACCTGGAACAAGAAACCTAATATGCCAAGGAGACAAAAAAAGGTTTTTTGGCAATAGAGGTGGTGAATATACAGGGGCAGCTATGGGCCCAAAATCAATTTTGCATAAAAGAGGTATCTCCTCATCTTCTTCAAACTACACCAGCACAAGTGACTCTGATAATATCGAAGACCCATTTATGGAAGGTGAACAAGAAGAATTACCAGCTAGACCAACCGCCTCTACCCCCACGACATCCTGATATTCCCAGCCTAGGCGGAGTGAGAACAAGTACAGTTCCAGGAGCCAAGGAATTTGGGGGTTAATATACAAGAGAACCAGGGAAACTCCAAGTGCCCATACCATCAACATTGTCCTTGTACCCAAACGGACATGGGGGTAAACAATACCCAGACAAGGAAAAGGAAATCGAAGAGGCAGGCAGAGGGGCAATAGTAACAACTCACGTACCAGAGAACATTGTGGTAAATATATCCCAGGTAACTTTAACTGATATCGAGACTCAGGTGTTACAAAAGGGTTGACCTATGTACCCACTAATAATATCAACCACTTTGAGGTTTATCTGGATATTAAGCACCTCTCCAGAACATTGAATCTTAGGACTTTTTTGCTGCAGACATGGGCTATAATACTGTTGTTAATACAAATGACAACTCTGTGGACATAACAGGGGTACCATCAGTAACATTTGGGGGTATTTCCCCTTCAAGACCACCATCTACATTTAATCCATCTTATTCTGATATAGTTAGAATCTTTGAAAGAGCTGTACTAAGTGATGTGGAAGCCGTTAGTACAAGTGAGGGGTCTAACTTTGTAAATTTATCTAACAATGAAAGGGTGGCAATTAAATCTTTACAGGATAACCCATTATTGGTTATTAAACCTGCTGATAAGGGAAATGCCATAGTTGTAATGGATACAATGAAATATGTCACTGAAATTAAAGGCAAATGGCAGATTGTAATTTTTATATGAAACTTCGGGGGGATCCCACTAATAGGTTTAAATCAGATATTGATCAAATGCTTGATTTGGCCCTCTTTGAGGGAATGATAGATCAGAAAGAACATTCTTTTATGGTGGAGCACATCCTGTAAGGCCAACAATTTTTGTACTGCCTAAAATACATAAAGATTTGGAGAATCCTCTGGTAGACCAATAGTGGCAGGCATTGGCTCAGTCACAGAACCATTATCTCGGTATGTTGATGTGATATTAAACAGTATGTGCCTAAATTACGTTCCTATGTAAGAGATTCAGCTGACATATTGGGAATACTGCAGGAAGTCCAACTAGATCCTGATTCCCTCTTAGTCTCAATGGATATAGGGTCCCTATATTCAAATATACTCCATTCACAAGGATTACTGGCATTGGACCATTGGCTCAACATGGATCCAATATTGGTCAAACAGAAAAAGAGGTTTATTTTGGATTGTGCTGGAAATGTACTTGAAAAAAATTTGTTTTTGTTTCAGGGGGAGTATTTTCTCCAGGTTAAGGGTACAGCAATGGATGCTGCATTTGCACCCAACTATGCTAACCTTTATTTGGGACTCTGGAAGAAATTGGTGGTCTATGACACACAGGTCAATCCATTTTACCATAAGATTGATCTGTGGCATCATTTTATTGACATTTTCTTGATCTGGAAGGGTACTGCTTGCGAGTTAAGGGAATTTGTTTTATATTTGGAAACCAGTAATTCTAACTTGAAATTCAGTGTGACAAGTGATAAAAATATGGTCACCTTTTGGATTTGGAAATCAAAGAGATGCTAATGATGGCATACAGACCTCTCTTTTAGGAAAAATACAGAAATTCACTTTTAAGTGCATCCAGGTGCCATCCAAGATTTATGATTAATAACATTCCCAGAGCCCAATTACTTAGGGCACGGAGAAATTGTAGCCTAGATACTGACTTTGTGAAACAAGGCACAGACATGTGTGACAGATTTCTAGATAGAGGGTACTCGAGGCAATTGGTGGAAGATGCCATGGATGATGTCTCTGTTAAAAATCGTGATGAGGTCATGAAACCTAGGATTAAAAAAGGGACAACTGATAAATTAATCCATTTTGTCATCACATATTGTAAACAGTCTGGTGTTATTGGGACATTATTAGAAAACATTGGCCACTTTTAAGTTTGGAACCAAAACTTAGGGAGGTAGGAAGTACTCTGCCACGTATAGTATATCGTTGTGGTAAAAACACTGGGGACATTGTCACCAATAGTTACCAACCTAACCCAAAGGTGGTACAAGATGTTAAAACATGGTTACCATACAGACCCAGTGGCACCTTTTCATGTGGAAACTGTAAATATGGCATCACCATTTTAAAAGGCACAATGTTTACATCTGTCAATACTTCTAAAATATACACAATGGGGTCTTTTTCCAGTTGTGTTACTGAGAATTTGGTGTATTTGGCAACATGTACATGTGGTGCATTTTATGTTGGTAAGACTACATGCCAACTTAAGGTGAGAATTGGTAAACACATGCGCAGTATTGAAAAAAGTGATGACAGATGTGCACTAGCTGCACATGTTTGTAAACACAGGTGGACAGTATGAAACATGACTTTAAGTTCTGCAGAAATGAATGGGTTAAATTAGGCCCCCCGAGGTGGAAATATTAATGATTTGCTACTGAACAGAGAGGCATACTGGATATATACCCTTGGAGGCCTAAAGTTACCAGGTTTAAATGAAAAATTTGATGTTGTTCCTTTAATTAATATGAGAAAGCAAAAAATATTAATAGTTCAGATGAGCAGCAGCAATCTGGACTAAATAAATTTAATTCAGGATACGTTACTGTTTTAAATGAGTTTGGGTATATTATATATCTATTTTCATATATATATATATATATATATATATATATATATATATATATGTAAGAATTAAGCAAGAGAAAGCATGGGTCTACTGTGGTAGCACATCACCTCTCTGTTCTTTTATCATCACAATGCTCCTCAGTGGGCTCTCCTTTCCTTTCTCTCTCTCCTTCTTAAAACTAGATACCTGCCATCCACTGTCACCTCTAACCTATTGTGCTTCTAGCTCAGTCTACCTACAGGGGTTAAATGCAGGCACTCTCCCACCACCATCTGTAAACACACCTCTCAAACAGCAGCTGATTGGCTGGCCCTGTCTTCACTGCCTTGCTTTGCTCTCTGGGCACTGCACCCACTGACTTTGCATTAGTTTTGCACAAAATCCCCACCTTACTTAAATACACCTCTAACCCTGCCATCCCTCCTCACATACCCGCCTCCCTGCCTCATTGACCAACACTTGTAGCTACTCTGCTCTACCTATGCCTCTCATCCTGCATGGTAACACTGATTGAGGAGTGCTCTCTTTCTTAATCTCTCTTTCTATCTGCCTTCTACTAGCCAAGTTCTCCCTCCTGTTCAATTCCTTCCCCACCCTACTGTGCTAGTACACAAGTCATGCAGGTTCTCTCTGCCTTTCTCTCGCCTCTCCTCCTCCTCCTCCTTACCCTGCCTCCCTCTTCTCTCCCTAGTCCTAGCCTCCCCCCCCACCCCCACCGCCACCCTCTACTCTAGTTTCCTGCTACTCCAAGGAAACCCTCCACTTCCACTCGAGACTTGTGCTTGGTCCTCCTTTGGATATTCCCTAGCTGCTTACCCCAACACTACTCTCAACAAGTGTGTCCACCTCTCTACACTGTACCACCTTACACAGTCCATATAGGATACCGCCTGGAACCTTGCAACCTCTACTGCAGGAACAACAATCAAAACTATCTCTCAAAGAGCTGCAACTCTCCTTAAAACTCCTACTCCTCCTCCTTCTCATCTCAGAGCAGCATCCATCCCAATCCTGGCCCTAAACTCAGGTCACACACAAACTCAGGTACCCTTATCCTTGCAATCATTAATATCTGCAGCCTACTACCAAAGCTGGATGCACTCAAGCCTTCATATGCCAACACAAACCAGACATCCTTGCAATGGTGGAAACTTGGCTGCGCCTAAAGTTCCTGACTGAAGTAACAATACAGAGCTACAATGTCCACAGGCTGGACTGGATATCCAAAAAAGGCGGTGGTCGCTCAATCTATATCAAAGACTCCCTGTCATGTCCTCAAGCAACTCCATCACTTTCTGCCTCGGCCCCAGATTCTGCCAATAAAAACTCATCCCTGAGTCTCAACTATAAAGCCCTGACTATTGTCTCTGTATACACATCCATGGGAACCCTAAACATGGCTTCAACGACGTCCTAAACTTTATCAACTCTCATCCTCCTGAAGCTGAACTTATTCTACTAGGGATTTCAACATAAACTGGTTAGCATCGGGTGCCAGTGCCTATAAAGACTCCATCTCAGCTGCTAACCCTAGCATAAATGGTAAACTCCCCTACTAGGATTAACTACAAAACTGGCACCAGTGCCCTCCCTGGATTAGGTACTCACCACTCACCACAAGGGATTTCTCATATGACCATTCTCCCAGACTCTCTCAGTGACCACTCCCCAGTCCATACTCACGAGGGAGGGCACTCTCTTGATCTGGTCTTCCTCCTGGGGGTTGAGGCATCTGACTTAGTAGTGGAACCAGTCGGTTGGTCACAACCATTGCTCAGTTGGATTCAACTTTATGACCCCTGGGTAGGTCGGCCCCTGTGGAGATGGTCAAAAGTACCATCCATTCTGAGGATGTTGTCCCTGAAGACCTGTTGGCGGTTATTGACCTCTCGTTGCATGAAGATGGGTTCTGATCGAGCAGTTGGTGATGGCATATAATGTGGCCATTTCTAATGCTCTGGACCAGATAGCTCCATCCTGTGTTCACCCCTTCCCGCCATCCCGTGTATGCCCTGGTTTGATGGGGGCGCTGAAGGATCATGGAGGTTAGGAGCATAGGTTGAGCTATGCTGGAGAAGACTGCCTCAGATGCCGACCATCTTATTTTGCTGGAGCATTATAGGCTCTATCAAAGAGAAATGTCCCATAAGAAGGCAGAATTCCTGTCAGGAAATCTCTGTCACCGGAATCAACTGGCTCAGCTCTTCAGAACTGTCGACAGGCTGTGCAACCCAACCTGTCAGCAGTTCGTCAGTTTACTCAGATCAACTGTGAGAGATCGCTTGATTCTTTGCGAATAGGGTGGAAGGCATTGGAGGCACTGTCTCAACCTCACTCCATAAGCGGATCTCAGGTGAGGCCGAAGTGTTGTCCCATTGTCCGGTGTTTCCCTGGAGCTCCTTTGATCTTCCTGATCTTGTGGATACTATGAGAGATTGTCTCTGAGATACGCCCAACTTGTTGTAGTTTGGATCGGCCCCACCTCCTTGATTTTAGGATGTAGTGAACTTATTGGCCCGGTCCTTGCTCGGATATTCGGTGTTCTTTGGAGATGGGGTTTCCCTAGCTCTCTGAAGAAGGGGGTGGTGTTCCCTCCTGAAAGAAAGCTTCCTTAGACCGAATGACGCACAACTACCCGTCCTATCTCTAACCTACCTTTCTTGGGGAAGGTTATTGAAAAGATTGTAAGTGACTCAACTTGACAACCATTTGACCATCCATAGTTTACTCTAAAGCCTCTCCAGTCGGGTTCGTAAGAGGCATAGCACCGAGACTGCTCTGGTTGGTGCTCAATGATCTCCTGATGGCGAGAGATCGGAGATACCATTCTATCTTGGGTTCTCCTTGATCTATCATCAGCTTCTGATACTGTGGATCATGGGGTTTTGCTCAACGCATCTGGAGTCCATCTGTGGGCTTTGAGCTGTCCTCAGATAAGGTTTTCATCTTACCTCCTGGGAGGAACTCAGAGAGTGGTTTCGGTTTATATTCATCCGGGGCTTTCTCTCTTTCTTGTAGAGTACCCCAGGGTTTCGTAAGCTTCCCCATGTTGCTCACAGTATATGCTACTCCCTCGGAGACATTGTAAGATGGTATGAGCTGAGGTTTCATTGTTAAGGCCACGATACCCAGCTCAACCTGTCTTTGCACCCGACCAGGTTAGTGCTATCTCAGTGATGAATAATTGACTCATCGATATCCAAGACGGATGAACATCAGTGGTTTAAAGCTGAACCTCGGGAGAGACCGGAGAGTTATGGTGGTGGACCCTGGTAGCAGGGTTGAGGGTTTGAGGATGGATCCCTCTGGATTAGTTTTTGGGGTGGACAGATCCCTACCTCTCTGAACAGGTGCATAACCTGGGTGTGGAGCTTGACACTGGCCTGACCCTTCATTATCGGGTGTCTGCTGTGGTTAAGACTTCATTTTCCATCTCGAGAAACATCTCAGGATTAGGCACCTGATTCCACCAAGCGTTGCGGTTTTGGTCACCTTTGTGACATCACGTACAGTTATTGCAACTCATATACCTAGGACTTGCTGGGGTTGAAATACTGCTTGCACGCTGGTGCAGAATGCTGCAGTACGTTTGCTGACTGGGGTGTCTAGAAGATCTCATATCACCCCTGTGCTGCGCACTCTGCACTGGCTGCCTATACAGTGGCGGATCACCTTCAAAGTGGGTCTTTTGACCTACAAAGCCCTACATGGGCTTGGTCCCGACTACCTGAAAGAGCTTCTTGTGCCTTACACTCCTCTGAGACAGCTCCGCTCGGCTGATGAGGGGTTGCTGGAGATTCTGAGGGTGAATTTGAAGTCTTCCGGAGCCCGTGCTTTTGGCTTTGAGGACCCTACCCTTTGGAATTCTCTGCCCCGCCAGCTCCGAGAAAGTTCAACTGTGGATAGGTTTAAGAAGGCCTTAAAATCTTTCTTATGGAATCAGGCTTTCCCTGTTGTATCTTAAAATGTTTTTAATTACCTTATTTATTGCATTGTTATTGCTTATTTGTTTGTTTCTGACAAATGTATGAAGTTTGTACAGCGCCTTGAATTATTTGAAAGGCACTCAATCAAATAAATTTTATTATTATTATTATTATTATTATTATTATTATATGTGCACGGTCTAACAAATTCCTCAAGCCCCCTCCCAAAATTATCACTAGCAGAGTCCTTCCTCATGGAAAACTTCCATATCTCAAACAATACCTGATTCTACAAGACTGGCTACCCATCTGTGAAGCAACAGATGTTAACTTGGCTCTTGATCACTTCATCTCAATTTTCAACAAAGCCTGCGATCTCTTTGCCCCTGCTAAAAGGCGCAAAACAAAATCTGTTACTAACCCATGGCTCACCACAGCTCTTCTCTCACAGCTGAAACTAAGGGACCACCTCTGGGCAGTTGCCAGGGCCACTGGCAAACAACTGGACATCCAAAATTACAAACAAGCACTAAATGCCAACACAAAAGACATCTGGCTCACGAAATTCACCTATTACAAAGACGCTCTCACCAATACATGGAGAAATGATCATGCTTTCTGGGACAATATCAAGGATGTCACAGGGAAGCAGCCAAAAACCACTCTGGACATGTTAATGGTTGATGGATCCTTAACCCTCGACCCCAAGGTGATCACAAACATCTTTAACACGACTTTTTCAGACCTTAGTGCTGTCCTACCCCATGACTTTTTCGAAAACAGGGACTACTCCCCAAATACCTGAGCCCCACAGTCTAACCATCCCCTCTTCTACTTCAGGGAGGTAAGGCTGAATGAAATTCACTGCTATATTACTGCAGCCACCTCTAAATTTAGATCTAGTAGCGACACCATGGCCCTTAAGCTTCTGTTGCTCACCCTCGGTGAGGTAATTCATCCATTAACAAAAATCCTAAACCTCTCTCTCCAGCTGTGGAAAATTCCCAGACTTATGGAAAACAGCCACCGTGACACCTGTCCATAAAAGTGGGGATAAGACGAATCACTCAAATTATCACCCTATATCCATACTGCCCCCACTCTCTAAGGCACTCGAGTGCATCGTGGCTGATCAACTTACCGACCACTTGGATAAATACAATATACCTTGTCCACAACAACATGGTTTCCAGAAAGGTCAGAGCACCACCACAGTGCTTCTTGAGTTGACTGGAGCTTTACACAAATCCCTTGACAATGACTTTCTCACAGGGGCTGTTTTCATTGACCTCTCCAAGGCCTTCAATACAGTACACCATGGACTACTAATTTACCAACTACTGAATGCTGGGCTATCACTTGACTCTTCTCTCTGGTTTTAAAGCTATTTAGAAAACTGGTCACAGAGAGTAAAAATTGCTTATGCTCTTTCTGACACCCTGCCTGTTCACTCAGGTGTCCCACAGGGATCCATACTGGGCCCCTTCCTTTTTAGCCTTTTCCTAAACTCCCTCCCTTACCACTGCTCTGAGCAGATCATACTATATTCTGATGATGCTGTTGTATTCTCCGCTCACAAAGATCCTGCAACTCTTCAACACAGCCTTCACTTTGGTTTCCGTTCTGTAGAGAAATGGTTTCTTAATCATAAATTGGTCCTCAATGACAAGAAAACCAAATCTATGCTCTTCTGCAGCTCTCATAACCCACACAACCCACACAACCTACACCACTTGGCTATATCCACCACCCAGGTGAACAATCTAGATCAGGTGGGGTCCTTCAAGTACTTAGGGATACAGCTTGATCCTAATCTCTCCTATGGACCACACACTGACAATGTAGCTAGAGCTGCTAATATACGGCTTGGTCTCCTCTACAAACACAGACAACACCTCATGCCAGAAGCTTTGAAGGTTGCAGTCCTGAGCTCTGTGATCTCTGTAATAGACTATGGTCTCATCATTTATAGCTCGGCCACAACCACAACTCTTAGATGCCTCTCAACTGCCTTAAATAAGGCATGTCGGCTCGTCACTGGTGCTCACCGTCTCACCCACACATGTGGCCTGTATACCCAGACCTGGCTCCAACTATCAAACCGCATAAAGTTTCTCACCTGCTCCATGGTAAAAAAATCTACCTTGGCCTTGCACCTTCTGGGGTCTCAACTCTGTTATAACACCAAACCAACAAATGGTGCCTTTGGAGATCCACACTCCAGCTACTGAAAGTCCCCCACTGTCACACTTCACAGGGACAACGCTCTTTTGCTTATCGAGTGCCACTCTGGTTCAGTGGCCTCAGCCCCACCATCTCCTCTGCCCCGACAATTGGTATGTTTAAAACTAGGCTCTGGGACTACCTCACTACCAACAGCTCCTGTGACTGCCCAACCTAACCTTGTTTCTCCACTTCCCTGCCTGTTCTAGTGGTCCCCCCTCCCCTTCCCTCCTCACTGGATTCTACCCTCACATCTTGGTATACCCAATGCTGCTCTTTTCACCCTCTCCCCACCCTACCTACATTCCTTCTCCCCCCCCATGACTCTGACACTTCTTATCTCATGTCTATTTTCTCTGACAAATATTGCTGGCTGCCTTGCTTACAATGTTACCCTTCTTGAATTGTATTAGTCTGTAATCTGTTTGCAATGTCCACATTGTTGTAATGTCTGTCTTAATGTTCCCCATAATTTGTATTTCTCTGATGTGGAACCATTGTAAAAGAGCCTTGGCTCAAAGGTATTTGTAATCCTAGACTTGATAAATAAAATAAATAAACAATGTATATTCTGTTCTTGTAATGTGTTATGGTCCATGAGGTGGGGGGAAACTTATGTTTCAAATGTTGAAAAGGTTTAAAAAAGTGGAGGTTTATTGATCAGATGCAGTTACAGCAGCAATTCGCAATAGTACTGCTGAAGCAGGGCAGTACTTTGACAGGAATGGGGGGTTACTAGCATGGCAACTTAAAGAGTAAGAAGGGGCCAGGACTATTGCACAAATACAAACAGATGATAGGGCCACTAGCACAGATCCCAAAGAGAAAGGTGAAGTATTTGGTCCATTTTATTCAGAATTATACACACAGGAGGCCTTCCCCAACCAGCAGCAATTTCAGAATTTTTTCTCCAAAGCCCCAATACATCCAGTGGGTAGTGCTCAGTAGTGTAGCATTCCCAGCGGGCCTGGGTGCAATGCTATGTTATAGGGCCCCCCCGGTTTCGAATAAACATCAAGATTATTATTTGGGCCCCTCAAACCTCATGGGCCTGGGTGTGACTGCACTCCCTGCACCCTTGTAGCTACGCTCCTGGTAGTGCTACAGAGTATATGCTAAATAACCCTGTAAACGAGTTTGAAATCAGATGTGCCATATATTCTCTTAGAGGAGGTTAGGTTCCAGGGCCTGATTGGCTCCCTACAGATTTTTATGAAACTCTTATGACAAAGTTGATGAAACCACTTTCCCATATGACTTATAAAAGCCTTGACAGTGGTGCTCTACCCCCTTCATGCAGTCTGCCACAATCACTGTGCTACCAAAGTCAGATAAGGAAATGTGCCTCATACTGGACAATCTCCTTGTTGACTGCTGATTACAAAATTATAGCAAAAATACTGGCCTCCAGATAAGAGCCAGTGCTGTAACAAAGTAGTACACAGCAATCAATCAAGATTTAAGGGCAAATAGGAGGAAATTAATGTTAGGCGAGCCTTAGATATTATACACAAATGGTCCAGAATTGCAGCAGAGCATGGAGCAGTGGTCCTTACCCTGGATAAGGAAAAGGCTTTTGACTGTGTGGAGTGGGGATATATGTTTGAGACATTAGGCCGATATCGGTTGGGCACAAAATTCATAAAATGGGTGGGATTCCACTATGACACTCCCAAAGCTCAAATTTTTATAAACGAGGGTCTGGCATCAAGCTTCCCCCTTGCACATGGTACCCGCCAGGGGTGTCCACTATCTCCCCTCCTATATGCACTTGCCATTGAACCCCTTGCTGAGGCAATATGGCAACACCAAGGGATCCAGCGTTTTGGGAAAGGAAGTCAGGGTGAGTACAAAATAGCACTCTTCACTGATGATATCCTCTTGTTTCTTCAGAACCCAGGGCCCGATTCCAAGACAACTATGCCAGATGTAAATGCATTTCACCAGCCCCGAATTGCACAAATTGCAAGTTACACCCACAACTTGCAACATGCATAATTCCAAAAGAACACATATGCCACAAGCCACAACCGCTATGCCAAGTGCAAGTTATGACACAATTACACCAAACAAAGCATGCGCCACTGCATAATGTGGCTTATGACATGCGTAATGCACCAGTATGATGGAAATTCTATTCCAGAACTGAAGGCATAAGTACAGTAAATACGCCAGAAGAGGCCAACGTAAATTAGAACATGGAATAGCTGGTCTAACCAGAGCACAAGCATATATATAACCCCCTCCCCCACATAGTCACACAGCAGACAGTAGTGTATTGTGACACACAGCACAATGTCAGTATTGGAGCCCTACTGGGCATTATGCTAGCAGAGCACTGGGAGTGCAGGCATGCCAGGTGCTGAGGCAGGACCCAGGGGAATGAGCCACAGCATCTAACGATGGTACCAAGGCCACTGGTGCAGAGAGTGAGATGCCCTCGCAAAACCTTTCAGGACCTGATTGAATAGCAGTGCATAGCATGTTATAACCTCAGCAAGAGCTGCATCAGGGAGCTATGCCAGGACCTGAGTGGAACCTACGCAGCACCAGCAACAAGGGACACCCACTGCCACTGGAGGTGCGTGGGAGAACAGTGTTGTGTTTCCTCACCACTGGCACATTTCAAACACCCATAGATGACACAGTGGGCATTTCCCAGCCAGTGGTGTCCAAGCACGTGAGGAGGTTCCTTGTGGCCCTCATACAGCGCACCATGCAACACATCAGCTTCCCATGGGATGCCCAACAGCAGTGCCATGTGAAGCAGGCATTCGATGATGTGGCACAGTTCCCCCATGTGCTAGGTGCCGTTGACTGCACACTCGTGGCCATCAGGGTCCCAACCGAGGATGGGGATGCATTCATGAATAGAAAGGTGTTCTACTCAATTAACATCTAGGTGGTCTGTGACAGTGGATGTCACATTCTAGATGTGGTGGCCAAGTACCCTGTATCCTACCATGATTCACACATCTACAGGAACTGTGGGCTACACGGGGCCTTCAAGAGAGGGGACATCACTGGTGGATGGCTTGTAAATATGTACCGGGGGAAATGACAACTACAAATGTGTGTAAGTGGCAGTGGGTGTGTGAGTGGCAGACAGTGCATGCATGTGTGAGCGGATACAGGGGCATGACAGGGGCACAGGACAGACAGGCATTGCAGCAGTCAGATGTGATGGCTACGCAGACATGTAGCATGCCACACATGTGACACAGGCAGGCCCAAGACCCACACCATGCAACACACAGGGTCCTGGGATGGTTACACAATGCCAAGGGAAGCCCATGTGGTGAATGGACACCACTAAGGATGTGTGTGTGACTGAAAGTGTGTGCCTGCATGTGTATGCATGTGCATGCAGCAGTGGGTGCCATGCAGAGGATAGTGATATGCTGATGATAGGTCTGCACACAGCAACATGCAGCTAACCTCTCCTCCCCAAACAGGTGACAGCAGATACCTCCAGATGCCATGGCTGATGACACCTGTGAGGACAGCCCAGACAGCAGCCAAGGAGAGATACAATGAGGCCCACACCAGCACTAGAGGGGTCATCGAGCGCACCTTTGGCATACTGAAGTCCCACTTTCAATGTCTCAACACCTTGGGGGTGCACTCCAGTACAGCCCTGTGATGGTCTGCAGGATATTGCTTTCCTGCTGCATCCTCCACAACATTGCCCTTGCACACCGTATACCAATGCCCGACAGTAACCAGGAGGAAGATGCACCGCAGGAGGGAGATGGAGAGCCAGATGGCATGGCAGGACATATGTCACAAGGTGGTGCAACAGCAGGAAACCATACAAGACAGGAACTGATACAGCACTTATTCTGAGGTGACACATGGCCACCACCACCACCACCCCTCAACACCACCACCACTTCTACCACCACATGGTGGCACATGCAGCAGTACAGGGGACACAGTGTGGTGTAATGCAGCCCTAACAAAAGCAAGGCTCCCATGGCACCCTTGCTGAGCCACAGGGGAATGGGATACTGCCTGCCAGGTGCCATGAGACACACATGGGCACACTGGAGCTGAAACACAGCCCATGCATGTCGTACAAGATCTGGCATACATGAATGTGAATGAGTGAAGGCACCCCAGGCAACACACAGAGGACCACAGCACACATGGACCACTGACATGCAGACACAGGTGGGTGATGGACACACAGGGGGCATAGGCACAACTCCGTGAAGATGGTGCCACCAGGCACAATGCACCTGCCATGGCCACTATGCATGATAACAGTGTAACCACAACAGGGACATAGCACTGGGTGGCACAGACCTGCAGACATATGGTGGTAGGATGCATCATCGCGTTGAACTACTGGTGCCACCCACAGGTCCCACCATGCCCCTGAGTGGAAGGGTGCAGTAATAGCCCACTGCCACAACACAGCCATGACATGCACAGTGTGATGGAATGTTAACTGGACCTAGCACATGGCACTGCTATACACACAGAGCACCATGCAGCCATGCTCACCAGTGTGCACCCAAGGCTGTGAGTTGGACAGCTTGCACTCAGATACCATGTACAGGTTGGGGACACACATGTGATGGCACAGCTCAACCACATGTGTACCCACACATGCACAGTGACACACATATATACACACACACACACACACACACACACACACACACACAGGCACATGCCCATGCAGACCATAGACAGACACGCAAAGCCAGGGATGCAAAAAACAGTATTAAATGAAATGGTAAAAAAACACAACCATAGAAAAGAAAACAGGAATCAAACAACAACAATAGCTAACAGAACACTCCCCCAGTACCCAACCCAGACCCCCCATGTGCACAACCCACCCCCATCCCAGACCCAGGCCATATGTACAGTACCCCCCACAGTACCACACAGCAGACAGCTCCCCCAGCATGTATGAACCCCCACCCAGGCACGTCTCCAACTATAGCCCCCCGACAAACACTGTATGCAAGCCCCCACAGAACAGTATATACAGCCCACCAGACCCCCACCCCATATACACACACAAAAGGAGCCACCCTGACATACATCAAAAATGGCCCACACCCCCAAGCACATTACAGTGCCAGTGTCCATGTCCCCAGTCCACTCACTCACTGTGCTATCGTCCCTGAAGCACTGATAGTAGAGCCCTGAGGGAGTTGTGCAGGCGTGCAACATCCTCCATGATGGTGGACACCATCTGGATCAGCTGCTGGTTGCCCGCCACCTGCTGCCCCAGGAACAACACTGCCTGATGTTGATGGCCATCTGCAGCCCAGGCTATTCCCCAGGTGACACATTTCCAGCACCAAAGCTGCCTGGGTGCTGTGGGTGCATATCCAGAGGTCCAAACCAGTAGGCGGTACATGTAGCCAGCAGCATGCCCTCTGCCTTCTGCTCCCCTGCAGGATGCTTCTCTGCCTCCTGCTCCTCTGCTGGCTGCTCCTCCACCTACCTCCAGCTCCACTGCAGGCAGCTCCTCCATCTCCTATTCCTCTGCCGGCTGTTCATCTGCCTTCAGCTCCACAGCTGGCTGGTCTTCTGCTGCTAGCACCTCAGCAGGCTGTTGTTCTGCCTCTGGCACCTCTACAGGCCAGTCATCCACCACTGTCACCTCCACCTGCTGTTCCACTGACCCCTGTGGCTTATTGTCATCACTGTCCTCATCTGCCTCCACTTCTTCCTCCGGCGATGGCAGGATTGGTCGGGCTTTGTGTCGCCGGCACTGGGTGTGGCACAAGTAGGCCACCACATCCTGTGCCTTCTGCTTGGCCATAGCCCACAGCAATGCACGGTGCCTTGGAGATAGTCTGCTCCACCCACCTGCAAGGCAGAAAAGGTGAAGATCAGTGCCATAATGGGACACACTGCATGCCCACACAACACACACAGCCCCCACCCCCATGGATGCCCACGGCATGACCACAACACAAGATAGACAGTGCATGCACCTACAGTGCCTGATCTCCAGTGGCCCTGCACCTGCTGTTGGCTCCCTGTGCACCGATACACCACATTCTGCCACCGTGCTGTTCTGTGGTGCTGAGGAAAAAAAGAACAATGGCACCGCAGGTATTATAAAAATGAAATTATTTTAATCAGTGCATTACATATGCATAGCCGCCCAGCAGTACAGGCTTGCAACCTCAACTAGTTTTACACCAATCGTCCATCATCAGGAGGATGGTCTACCTACAATCCCACCCTTAAAAAAGCTAATAATTAAAGTGACAACACCTCATAACCATGAAAATGTATAAAAATGTACATCACAATAAAATGGCAAATTAGCAATATACCTGAATAAACATATAATACAAAAACATATTTGAATCAAACATTTTAAATCAGGATAACTCAAAATCACTTCCAATAAGCGTTTCACCTAAAGCAATATATTTAATAGTGCCCTATGGTATATGTTTGTCTAACTAAATCAGACCTGGTCCTTTAACCATTAACCTTACCATTAGCCATTATGACCAGGTGAATTCATAGACTTACTAACCAAAGTTCAAATATGTTGCATATTTTGGTAGCTTTAAAAATATTCTCAGGCAAGAGTATGTATAGGTATACACACACTGTGTTGGCGCCATCTAGAGGAGAAGAAAAGGAAAAGAGTTGTAGTACTAATGTACATTATCACAAAAAACTATATATATATTTGTAACATGGCATAAAAAAGAAAAATGAAATGAAGCACTCAGATAGGTGCAAATACACCATGTGGTACAGTAGAAACCATGGTCTAATACCATAGTAGATCATGGTTTGTATTGTAATACCTTGGCAAGCCACTACAGGTAAGAAGCAGTATACAAGTGAAAGCAATATGCAAATAGCTTGCAGTGTGTAGTTGTCTCAAGTTGTATTTACTAAGAATTTTCACAGGGTTTTTGACTTTTTCAAGATTGTTCTATGTTGTAACTACAACAGAAGTTCATGAGTTACTAAAGATTGTACATTTAAACTCCACATATACTGTTAATTATGCTGCAGCAATATTTCTGTAGAAGTGAACAGTTACATACTGTTACCATCCCTTCTGATCTACTGCTTTCTAAGCAACTGTGGGTGCAATGCATTGTGGATGACTGAATAACATTATCTGTCCTAGCCTTGTCTTGGTGAATACACAGTGGTAAAGATGAGCATGCAGCTTCTATAACCGAAAGCAAAAATAACAGACACTGAGATAAACAAAGCAAAATTAAAGAGAGAGAGGATACTTCTGTGGGTGAAAAGAAAAATAAATTGAGAGAAACAAAAAGAAATCAAAGAAACAGACTAACAATAGTAGTCAAAACAAATATTTGAAAGATGAAAGCAGCAAACGTTATGTTGTTCTATGTCCTGCTGAGTTAGGTAGTTTAGAGGGGAAAAAAGTGAAAATATTATTCCGCAAAATAGTAGTTGTTCAATAAAGTGTTTTTCAGATTGGCTTAGTTCAGTACATTTGGAGAAAACGTGCTTGTGCTACTAGGATTGTGTGACAGCCACTTATTGGTCTGCAAAGGAACTGGAGAAAGAAAACTAAAATGTACCATAGCACACTCCCATCATGCAGTGCAGCCCATATCTTCTAATACATAGAGAGGAAAATCAAAGCACCTAGAATAGAAAGTGAATTACAAGTTTTTGAAAAGTTGTAAAATATGTTTTGATGTTAGAAAGCTTAAAGCTTGTAATGAAAGTTATTTTAACAAAAGTGAAATAGTAGACACGATATTTCCAATAGGTGTGTTCCAATTGTTTTCAAGTATATGCACATCATGTTTAATAGCTCAATTTATAGTATTCTGAAAGTAAACCAGTGTGATTATATTCATTTATTCAAAGACTATTAGTCATACACTCATTGCCATGTTACAAGCGGATTAAGCTACTGGAAAGGATGGGTCTACAGTGGAATTAATCCATGGTTGGTTGGTTGGACCCACTCGGCCTTCGGCCTCATGGTCCAATCCCCCCCAACCATGGATTAATACCACAGTAGACCCATGCTTTCTCTTGGCTTAATTCTTACATATATATATATATATATATATATATATATATATAAAATAGATATATAATATACCCAAACTCATTTAAAACAGTAACGTATCCTGAATTAAATTTATTTAGTCCAGATTGCTGCTGCTCATCTGAACTATTAATATTTTTTGCTTTCTCATATTAATTAAAGGAACAACATCAAATTTTTCATTTAAACCTGGTAACTTTAGGCCTCCAAGGGTATATATCCAGTATGCCTCTCTGTTCAGTAGCAAATCATTAATATTTCCACCTCGGGGGGCCTAATTTAACCCATTCATTTCTGCAGAACTTAAAGTCATGTTTCATACTGTCCACCCTGTGTTTACAAACATGTGCAGCTAGTGCACATCTGTCATCACTTTTTTCAATACTGCGCATGTGTTTACCAATTCTCACCTTAAGTTGGCATGTAGTCTTACCAACATAAAATGCACCACATGTACATGTTGCCAAATACACCAAATTCTCAGTAACACAACTGGAAAAAGACCCCATTGTGTATATTTTAGAAGTATTGACAGATGTAAACATTGTGCCTTTTAAAATGGTGATGCCATATTTACAGTTTCCACATGAAAAGGTGCCACTGGGTCTGTATGGTAACCATGTTTTAACATCTTGTACCACCTTTGGGTTAGGTTGGTAACTATTGGTGACAATGTCCCCAGTGTTTTTACCACAACGATATACTATACGTGGCAGAGTACTTCCTACCTCCCTAAGTTTTGGTTCCAAACTTAAAAGTGGCCAATGTTTTCTAATAATGTCCCAATAACACCAGACTGTTTACAATATGTGATGACAAAATGGATTAATTTATCAGTTGTCCCTTTTTTAATCCTAGGTTTCATGACCTCATCACGATTTTTAACAGAGACATCATCCATGGCATCTTCCACCAATTGCCTCGAGTACCCTCTATCTAGAAATCTGTCACACATGTCTGTGCCTTGTTTCACAAAGTCAGTATCTAGGCTACAATTTCTCCGTGCCCTAAGTAATTGGGCTCTGGGAATGTTATTAATCATAAATCTTGGATGGCACCTGGATGCACTTAAAAGTGAATTTCTATCAGTATTTTTCCTGAAAAGAGAGGTCTGTATGCCATCATTAGCATCTCTTTTGATTTCCAAATCCAAAAAGGTGACCATATTTTTATCACTTGTCACACTGAATTTCAAGTTAGAATTACTGGTTTCCAAATATAAAACAAATTCCCTTAACTCGCAAGCAGTACCCTTCCAGATCAAGAAAATGTCAATAAAATGATGCCACAGATCAATCTTATGGTAAAATGGATTGACCTGTGTGTCATAGACCACCAATTTCTTCCAGAGTCCCAAATAAAGGTTAGCATAGTTGGGTGCAAATGCAGCATCCATTGCTGTACCCTTAACCTGGAGAAAATACTTCCCCTGAAACAAAAACAAATTTTTTTCAAGTACATTTCCAGCACAATCCAAAATAAACCTCTTTTTCTGTTTGACCAATATTGGATCCATGTTGAGCCAATGGTCCAATGCCAGTAATCCTTGTGAATGGAGTATATTTGAATATAGGGACCCTATATCCATTGAGACTAAGAGGGAATCAGGATCTAGTTGGACTTCCTGCAGTATTCCCAATATGTCAGCTGAATCTCTTACATAGGAACGTAATTTAGGCACATACTGTTTAATATACGTATCAACA
Organism: Neoceratodus forsteri; assembly: GCA_016271365.2. Classification (NCBI taxonomy): domain Eukaryota; kingdom Metazoa; phylum Chordata; order Ceratodontiformes; family Ceratodontidae; genus Neoceratodus; species Neoceratodus forsteri. Next base: position 234,328,203 of record CM028132.1, on the reverse strand, counting down.
TACCGAGATAATGGTTCTGTGACTGAGCCAATGCCTGCCACTATTGGTCTACCAGGGGGATTCTCCAAATCTTTTATGTATTTTAGGCAGTACAAAAATTGTTGGCCTTACAGGATGTGCTCCCACCATAAAAGAATGTTCTTTCTGATCTATCATTCCCTCAAAGAGGGCCAAATCAAGCATTTGATCAATATCTGATTTAAACCTATTAGTGGGATCCCCCCGAAGTTTCATATAAAAATTACAATCTGCCATTTGCCTTTAATTTCAGTGACATATTTCATTGTATCCATTACAACTATGGCATTTCCCTTATCAGCAGGTTTAATAACCAATAATGGGTTATCCTGTAAAGATTTAATTGCCACCCTTTCATTGTTAGATAAATTTACAAAGTTAGACCCCTCACTTGTCCTAACGGCTTCCACATCACTTAGTACAGCTCTTTCAAAGATTCTAACTATATCAGAATAAGATGGATTAAATGTAGATGGTGGTCTTGAAGGAAATACCCCAAATGTTACTGATGGTACCCTGTTATGTCCACAGAGTTGTCATTTGTATTAACAACAGTATTATAGCCCATGTCTGCAGCAAAAAAGTCCTAAGATTCAATGTTCTGGAGAGGTGCTTAATATCCAGATAAACCTCAAAGTGGTTGATATTATTAGTGGGTACATAGGTCAACCCTTTTTGTAACACCTGAGTCTCGATATCAGTTAAAGTTACCTGGGATATATTTACCACAATGTTCTCTGGTACGTGAGTTGTTACTATTGCCCCCTCTGCCTGCCTCTTCGATTTCCTTTTCCTTGTCTGGTATTGTTTACCCCCCCCCCCATGTCCGTTTGGGTACCAAGGACAATGTTGATGGTATGGGCACTTGGAGTTTCCCTGGTTCTCTTGTATATTAACCCCCAAATTCCTTGGCTCCTGGAACTGTACTTGTTTCTCACTCCGCCTAGGCTGGGAATATCAGGATGTCGTGGGGGTAGAGGCGGTTGGTCTAGCTGGTAATTCTTCTTGTTCACCTTCCATAAATGGGTCTTCGATATTATCAGAGTCACTTGTGCTGGTGTAGTTTGAAGAAGATGAGGAGATACCTCTTTTATGCAAAATTGATTTTGGGCCCATAGCTGCCCCTGTATATTCACCACCTCTATTGCCAAAAAACCTTTTTTTGTCTCCTTGGCATATTAGGTTTCTTGTTCCAGGTAAACACCCGGTCCAGCAGATAATCTTGTTTATCCCGCTCAAATTTCTTCAGTTTTCTTTGTTTAATTTTGTTTTCTTCTATAATTATCATTTCTTGACATTGCTGTTCATAAACAGGAATCTAGGATCTTCCTTATAGCGCAATACAATCTCCTCTTTGGTTTTAATGTCTGTTTCAATGGTGGGTTGCTGGTTAACATAATCCTTAATAACAGCTTGCATCAAGGCATCTGTACCCAGTTGTAGCCCTTATTCCAATCTGAAACAAAGGATGGTCAGTCTGTACTGTAACCCTGTGTGTTGAGGGCTTGCAACCCGAGAAGATCTGCCCACTTTCAAGTAAGCTTTTAGAGACACCCGATTCTAATAGTGACATCTGCCTTTAAGAGTAGCCCTTTCAAATTGGATGAAGGCCAGATCTATACAAATATTTGTATTATTAGTCTCTGATCCAGGTTCCTCAATAAAATTCTCCACAGTAGCAATATTTGGTTGTTCCTTAAATAAATCCTTCTCCCCTAGTAGCAAATACAGAAGTAGACATAAGTCCTGTAACCTCCCCTAACTGAAATGCTGTATAATTCTCTTGGGACATATCCAATACAAGAGTTGTCGGCTGATATTTCAAATCCAAAAGATATATAATATAAAGGATGGAAAGGAAGTGTCTGCACAGAAGACAAGCATGTGTCGCAATATTTAAACCGAAATGTGAATGTCACTATGTCACAGCAAGTGAGTCTCAAGATGAATATCTTCAAATTAATTATTCACTTAACTGTTCTGTGGTGCTGCATCCTGCACCTGTGGGGAAAGGGAACACAGTTACATGAGTGCACCACTGCTGGCCATGGCCTGTGTGTCAGTGCTGCAAAACTGTCTGGCTACATGATGGTATACCCACCTGCACCTGAGGCCTGGCCCATCCACATCTGAATATCCCTCTGCTCTGCCATGGCCAACATTTGCTGCAGGATCTCTGGGCTACACCATGCCAGATCCTGCCACTGATGCTGCAGCTGATGCATGCTGCAGGGCACACCACTAATGGCACTGAGGAGTGCTCTGATTGCTCTCCCTCCATCCCCTTGCCTTCTCCGCTGTGCTGTGTGACCTGCACCTAGGTGGTATCAGTGTTGTCCCTCACTGCTGGACAAGGTTCACGAGCTGTGCCATCTCTGTGGCGGTATAGTTAGGGGCCCTGCCACTAAAGCTGATGCTGCTGTGGCATGGCATGGCCCTGTCTCCACCTTGTGTGCTGCAGCTGCCTTTGGGCACACCCTGTTGATCCTGGCAGAGGGGAGTCCTGCTGTGGGTGGTAATGTCCTGCAAGGCAACATGACACATGCATCATGTCATGGCACTGTAGTGGGTATCACCATAGTGTCTCACGCCCCTCCATGCTACATGGCATGGCTGCCCATAGCCTGCATACCGTAGAGAGCTGGAGCACAGTAGGAAAGGGCACAGCACTACATCACATGTGCTGTCCCAGGGGTGTAGCCCAGCAGTGCTTTGCTGTACACACATCACTACAGTCCCCCCATTCCTTCTAACAGTGTACACCCCTCACATACTGCCCCCTGTCTGACAGGGTGGAGTAGCGCCTTGCGCACACATCATGTAACAAAGCCCTCCGCTACCTGTGTACATATCCCCCCCACATACTGCCCCCTGCCTGACATGGCAGAGTAGTGCCTCGCTCACACATTATGCAGTGGGTACCCTCCCACTACCTGCCTACACCACACACCCGTACTGCCACCTGCCAACTGGGTAGTGTGGGGTTTGCCACCTCTACTCACTGGATGGGCTATGCATATGGCTGTTCCCTACACAACAGCAGCCTGCACAGAGTCCCTGCACAGTGGCCTACACTAGCTGCAGGACACCAGGCTGTTATGTTGCATTACCCAGCTTGACACATGTTGTGTGACAGCCACACATTACACCTGTGCACATATGTGTACAGTGTGTATGACTGCCTACACCCTTGTACTTACCATTGGACCTGTTGTGGGATCAGGTCTGGTGTACCTCGCAGTCTGGTGATCTGTCCTGCACAGTGGTGTGGTACAGCTGTGGTGTCCCACCTCATGCCTCCTCTCATTGCTGTGTGTCTGCAGCCACTGGGAGCAGTCATGCTGTGTGCCCTGTTCATGACTGCACCCAGCATGTGCACACATGCAGGACCCATGTGTGGCCTACAGTTGCGCCATGCACATGTGGCATGTGTTAGAGTAGACCACATGTGGCACTGTGCTGCCGCAGGTTCAGTTGCACACAGGATGCGATTCAGGGCCTATGTGCTACTCCCCCATACATAAAGTGCAACAAAATGAGTGTTGTATTAGTGGAGGTATTGTACTGTCCTACAACACCAATAGTCAGCAGTTGTTGTCCAACTGTGGCCATCCTACACGGTGGTATCCCTACCCTGAGCACTCTTCCACTGCTGCTAGATCCTCCACTGTCTCTGCAGCGTGTGTGCCAAGTGGTTTTTGTATTGATTTCATGGCTGCGCCTCACACATGGCACACATACAGGCCATGTGTGTGGCCTACAGTGGCACTATGCACATGCGGTATGTGTATTTGCATATCACATGTGTGCACAAGGTTAATGCAGGCCGCAGTTGTGGCCTGCATGTACACACATGCGTCGGTGGCATCACAGTGCTGTGGTTCAGGCCCAGAAGCCACAATCACATATCTGGTGGACATCGCTACTGCAGCCTTCGTTTAGGATGTGCAACATGGGCCATGCACCCAATCCTGGCACCAGTTGTATGCTACTTGTGTCATGCCATATCACAGCAATGGGAATAAGTGATGCCACACAGAATTGTAGTGCATGATTTACTTTTGAAACGTTGTGAAATGGTGCAGTGTTACAGTACAATAGTGCAAATACCCTGAACACACTTACCCACAGCCAGTGATTGATCACAGCAGACATACCCTGTTTGTGCTGTCAAATGTCTCCCACACACCTGCACACAGTACACACACACACACACACACATACACCACACATGCACCACACGTCCACACCCAGTGCCACACTATACACTGCCCACCACTCCTTGCAGCGGTGCTCCATATAGACACAGTCACTGTTCCCACTGCTGCTGCTTTGTTCTTTTGTGCTTGGTGGCACTACCGCCCTCTTCAGCACCCTGTGTAGGGGGCTCTGCCACCCCTGCAGCATCACCGAGCCCGCCCCCTGCTGAGGTTGCATGGCTGCAGGTTCCCAACTGTCCATGTGTCCCTGAGGCAACGCTGTCTTTTGATGCCTTCCTGCCTTTCAGTGGCAGCAGGTGCTGGTCCTGGCACAGTCCCTGTCCTCTGTGGGTGTTCCACCTTCCTTCGTGACCTGCACTGGCATTGCCACTGGAGCTGTGTTCTGTACAGCTGTGTCCGCGGGTGACACCACTCCATGTTGCGAACTTGTCGTGCAGCTGGAGGATACTGCAGCACACCCCACAGCCATGGTGGCAGGTGGAGTTGTTGTTGGTGGTGGTGCTGTTTCCGCCAGGGGTGCCACTGCTGGTGTAGGTGGTGGTGGGAACAGTGTTGCTAGTGGTGTTGGTGGCGGCATTGGTGGTGGGGGCAGTGGTGCTGCTGGTGGTGGTGGTGGGCGGTGGTGCTGCTAGTGGTGATGGTGGCCTTGGTGCCCTGGCAGTGGTGGTGGTGATTGGTGCCACTGCTGGTGGGAGAGGTGGTGGCAGTGTTGGTGGATGCACTTGTGCCACCTGTGTCCATTGGTGGCATGGGCTGCTCTGTGGAGAGTGACAGTGTGCCCCTGCCTTTGTGGTGGTGTGTGTCCCATCCGCTGCAGGTGCTGTTGCACCATGGGTGTTGCCTGTGTGGCAGCATCCTCCACTGTGTGTGGTGCACAGCCTGGGCAGTCAGTGCACCTTGTAGCACCATGGCAATGATGTCCATTAGCCTGCTTTGCTGAGCCACTGACCCCTTCATGGCCACAGCCAGTTGGGTGAGTGCCTTCGTCTGTGCCATGACACAGGCCTGGGAGGCAATGATGGCATCTACCAGCCTCCCCAAGGCTGCCTCTGTGATGTGTGTCCCCATCTCTATTGCACCTATGAAGGTGCCCATGTGCTCCTCCGTAGCTATGTGGTGGGCATCAATACTTGGGCGGATACAGCCGAGCATCTCCAACTGCTCCTCATGTTTGGTGACCAGAATCCTACAGAAGCCAGCATAGTTGATGGGTGTGTCTGTGTGGCTCACATGCAGGCTCTCCTGCAGGGACTCTGAGGCCTCATCCAGGGTTGCCTGCAGATGGTCATATAAGGCTGGGCTGAGGTTCTGGACTGTGTTGTCCGCTATACTGCCGACACTAAATAGGTCACACAGGTCAAGTCCCTCATCCTCCTGCTAGTGATCTGCTACTGCCTGCTGCTCTCCCACCACCAGTGTTGGTGCTGAGTCCAGCTGCACCATGTCCATGCAGCCGGGGGGGGTCTGTCACGGTGGCCTGTTGGATGGTCGGCTGTGTGCTGTCCTGCTCTGGCTCACTGCCTGTGCCACCACTGTCCTCTGCCCCTGTGTCCACTGCTGTTGTGCCTGTGGGGGGATGACAGTGCATCAGTGCTACCCTGCCATGTTATGCCCTCCACAATGTCACTATATTCATTCCTGCATTGCTGTCCCATGCACCAGAGACACATTCATGGTGCATAGTGCTGCCATGGGTTGCCCTTGCAGGTTACGCACCACTCCATGGATGCACAGACCCAGCATCCTTGCCATGGGTGTTCCTGTGACCCTGCACCTGGCCACTTGCACATGCCTCCTGCCCTCCACGGTGACTGCCTGTATCACGCCATGCTGTCTCAGGTGGGTGCAGGCCCACATGCATTGCAGTGCTGCTCTGCTGCACCTCCAGTGCACATTGGCCCACGCGACATGCCTCGTTTTCACTGCGAGGTTCCGCTGGTCATCTACTTACCTGTCCCTGCTGCCATCTGCATTTTTCCAGGTCTGTGTCACCATAGATGCTGTACTGGCTCAGGGACACAAGGATTCTCTTCTAGGCACTAAGGGGTCTCTCCTCCCATGGTCCACCGCCTGTGGCGCTGTCTGGCACCTATTGAAGGCCCTCTTCACCTATGCATAGCACGTCAGGTCATTCACCTGCTTCTGTAGATCCCTCATACTCCACTTGGCATTGGCCACCATGTTGACCTTTTTGGCCATGTCATCCAAGGCCTCCTTGTGCTTCTTGAGCAGATCGCACTCTCCACCCTTGCCCATTAACAGATCTGCCTGTGCCTCTAGTTCCTCAAGGAGCATGTCTGTCTCTTCATTTGCAAAGTTCCTTTTCCACCTTCTTGATGCATTTGTCTACTCTGCGTTGCTACCGGCCTGTGCCATCATTAACACATGCGTAGTGAGCTACACCATATCTGTGACTTACACTCATTTGTATGGTCATTGGGCTGCAACATGCATATCCTCAATGCTCCTAATGCGGTTGTGAGACTTTTGCATTGCAGGCGTAACTTACATGCATAACGTGGCTGTTCTAAGTTTGTAACTAGCTTTTGTCTTGAATAGGGGTGCAGCTCGATGGCACAAGGGTTTGGGTGTAACTTCTTTACACATCGGGCGCAGATTGTGCCATGTTCTGCTCACTGTCTTGGAATCAGGCCCCTGTGTCTAGCATCCCTGTTGTTCATGACCTACTTAAGGAATATGGCCTTATGTCTGGCCATAGAGTGAGCTGGATGAAAAGTGAGCTCTTTTTGGTGAGAAAGAGAACTGAGAGATTTCCTTGACAGTAACCAATGAGTCTCCAAGTGGTAAATGTTATCAAATACCTGGTCTCTATCTTACCTGTTCACCCACAGCCCTGTATTCGAACAATTACAAGTCATTATTTAATACCTTGAAATCAGATTGTGCTAGATGGTGTAATTTGTCCCTGCCCATAATGGGAAGATTCAGTCTGGTCAAAATATGTATATCACCTGAATGTTTGTATATGTTCCAGAATCTTCCAGCCATCTTCAGTCAGTGTCCTTTAAATCTACTCCCTGGAACAGAGGAGGGAGAGGAACCATGATCAAGACCTTCAAGCCCATTAAAAGTATAACCAACGAACAGGTGCAGGAACTTTGGATTCCAAGGAGGCAGAATGAGAGGTCATGATCTTAGACTGAAAGGGAAGTTCAGGATCAATGTTAGAAAGTTCTTCTTCATGGAAGTGTGGTGGGCGCCTGGAACTGCCTAGCCTCAAGCCGTGGGAAAAAATGGTCGAGGGGTTCAAAACACTTGGGATAAACACAAAGGAATCATTCAAAAGATGGGATAACAGGGTGGGAGGGTAATAATCCTACACCATGAGCAAACTAGATGGACCTTGAGGTCCCCTTCTGCCATCACTGTGTATGTTTCTATGTTTATGTTTCTATTGATGCCTTGGTTCATGGGTTTGTAGGGAGTAATAAGCTGTCAAGAATTAAAATACTTAATTTACAGCAGTGGCTGGATCGGGATGTGCCTTACCCACTTTACATTCTACTACTGGGCAGCACAATTAATCTTTTGCCTCTTCCTTTAACTCATTCAGGCCTGGATATGCCTGTAGGAGGTGTCTGAAAGCATAGCCACTCAGGTCAATGACTACTGCAGGCGTACTCAGATGGCTTTCACTCAGGACTGGAAATGTCTGAGGAAGTCAGCAGTTTTACCTAAATATTAAACAAACCAAATTGCTTAGAATTGATAGCATAGCACTGTTAGAAAGGTAACTTTATGCTGAACAACTTTGCAGGTGATACTTTGTGTCTATCACGTATACTTTAGGAGTTATTTGCATTTGTTTAAGGTATGGTGTGCATGGCTGACATTTGTCTGACAAGCCTCACATAATCACCTTGAATAAATCCAAAAAACCAAGCTATTTGGTATTTCAGCTAGAATAAAATAAAAAACAAACTGATTACAATTGATTGCATAGCACCGTTGGAAAGATAATTTTGTGCTGAACAACCTTTCCACTCGTGCTTTGTGTGTAGCACTTACGGTTCAAGAGGTATTTGCATTTGCTTGTGGCATGCTGATTATGGCTTGATTTTGCTAAGAAAGGCCCAGGATGCAGTGCCAACAGTATTCAGGACATAGAAACATAGAAACATAGAATTTGATGGCAGATAAGGACCGCTTGGCCCACCTAGTCTGCCTATTTCCCTACCTACTGGATAAGCTGCAGATCCTAGTTAACCAGCAGCCTACTTCTTCCTACCCCCACCCCCTAGAATGGCCTTATGACTGTCCCATGCATGCTTGAATTCCACCACTGTTTTTGACTCCACATGTATCCACAACCCTCTCTGTGAAAAAATACTTCCTTAAATTACCTCTGAGCCACTCCCCCCTCTATCTTCAAATTGTGCCCCCTTGTTCTTGCACACCTCTCTTTTTGAAAGATGCTACCTCTTGGACTTTGTTGATTCCCTTGAGGTACTTGAACCTTTCTATCATGTCCCCTCCTCCTCCTTTCCTCGAGGCTATACATATTAAGCTCCTTAGTCTCTCTTCATATGTCTTCTGGTGCAGACCCTGCACCATTTTAGTTGCCCTCCTCTGGACAGCTTCCATCCTGTCTATGTCTTTGTGGAGATTGGGTATCCAGAATAAGTGATGAAACTCTCAAATGAGTGAACTCTCAGTACCTCCCAAGGATTTCTTTGGAAGAGGACGACCTGGGAGCTATCCTACAAAATGGATTATTATCCCCAGCATTAATGGGTAACCTTATGTCTCAAGATATTAACCCCTTTACATATATCTACCTTGTTAAGAATCTTGCTCAAGGCTCTTCAACACTAACACTATCTAAAGGGTGTCTCCCCTTATGCTACTCTGATTAGCATTTGTAAACCTCAAAAGGATTACAACATTTTCATATATCAAGCATTGCTATGCTGGTCCCATATGGTGTCTAAACAGTACAATGTCTCTATGAACACATTTAGTTATGTAGTTTACAGAAACTGCAGGCTAGGTATGACCTCTGCCAGGGGGAATTTTTTGGTTTTCTCTGGGTCAAAGACTGGCTAACTGCCTTAAACCCCCCAGTGGGAGGACTGGTGAAAAGGTGAGATCTGGAAGGCTACTTTATCATACCATGCTGGTTGTAATATTATTACTGCCTTCTTCAAAATTTTCCTATCACAGGTTCTACCACCAATGGATGATGTGAAGGTGATATGGGAGAATGAGTTGGGAATTTAAATCACTGATTGCATTTGGAAAAAAACTCAAACGAATATAAGCAGGGCTCGATCCAGTCACCTTCATCAAATTCAATTATTTGTTGTGCATCGTGTATACCTAAGCCCCATACACTGAACAAATTTTCCCCTAACAATCACAGATTTGCCCCAAGTGTGGAATTGAGATAGGCACCTTCATACATATGTCCCTATTTGCAACCATATCACCTGATTCTGGACAGAGGGTCATAGAATTATGCAGTGTGTTTAAAACATCCGCTATTAAGTTCACCCTTGGAGCTGATGATAGGTGCTGATGTCAACACCCAGATTCTCACAGCTAAAGAAGACTATGTGACTTGGCCTCCTAATGCAAAGAAAACAATAGCACAGAACTAGCTTGGCCAGAGTCTCACCAACTGTGCTCAATGGAGCAATAACATATATACTGTAGCTGTCTAAAACTTGAAAGGGCAGCATAGAGCAAATGTGAACCATTAAATATACCAGATGATCTGGGAGCCACTTGAAAAGTCATAGAGCAGGAATATTCCAGATAAGAACCCTTAAACTGCTGACCCTCTAATTTGGGGCTGTTTATTGATATTTGTTTCCGTAAACAGAGGGGTCACCACTGGTTGTCTAGTGGGCTTTTCATCCCATATCCCTGTTTCTTTAGTTCACAAAATTAGAACTATGCTTAAATTACTGTTTCCAGTCTTTACCTCACACATATATGTAATCCAGTTTGCACATATCCTAGTAGCCAGTATATTATTATAGACACTGTAAAGTATTCCAAAAGTTGTATATAGAATGTATTATTGATGCATTTAACGCTACCTCCTAGTTATAAAGTTAAAAAAAAACACAGAATGCAGACTAGGTGGTGCATGTGCTTGTAGAGGAGATGTTATCTTCTGTGGTGGGGCCCTGATGTATGTCTCCCCACAATGAGTCAGCTGTTCCCTTTGACTGGAAGGGTAGAGCTAGGTTTGAAGACTGCAATACAAGGATCTCTCTCTTTGAAGAAAAATACATGAGAAAAGACAGAGGATCTTTTATTCATTTGTAAATTGTTTGAAATGTTTATAGTTGCTGTTTGACAGTTTTGAAAGCAATGGCAAGTGATAAGTGTTAGATCAGCCACCCATTATTGGGCTGCAGAGGGAAGGGAGGATGGAAGACAGGTTTTTCCAGTCTAGGTTTTCCTCTAGGGTTTCTAGTGGTAAAGATTACATAATGACAATAGTTTTGACTAAAGAATTGTCCTAAAACAAACATGGAATGAATGATCCTGTCAAGAGTAAGTGGTTAATGAATACAAAGGGTACAGCACATGCAAAATATAGCAAAAGTAACAAAATTTATTTAGTCAAACCCACTAAGAAACATATGTACATATGTGAAGTTTCTTGGGATTGCTATATAAATAGTGTTACTTTTGCTAGTTTTCTGCTGTACCCTTTCTGTTTGTTGCTCATTTTTTCACCATACAGTACAACAACATCAAGTTTTTGCAGCTCCCGACATTTGTGCTTGTTTTCAAGAGCAAGCAGGTGCTGGTACAGATTAAAAGGAAACCTAATCATCATCATGGTGCAAGAGACATATTTGACTCTTGAGGAGTTACTAAGCTTTCTAAATTGGGAATGACTGGGAAAGTATTCTGCTTGCATGTTGTAAAAGGGGTGGAGTAAGGAGGGATTAACCCAAGTCAAGGTATGGGTTTACTGAGCATTAATCCACACCTGGGGGGGTTGTGAGTCACAATGCCACAGGCCAAGTGACTTCAACTACCCAGGAGTGGATTAATGCTCAGTAAACCCATACCCCGCAGTGGGTTAATCCTCTTATAACATGAGCATGACATTAGTTGGTGAAGAAAAAACACAAACAAGATTTTAGTAGCTTAATTGCAATATTTATTGAGGTGCACATCCTCCTAGAAATGTAGTCCCTCTACGGTGTTGGATAAGGAGGTTAATCTTTTGATGTGTTCACTTTCTTATTATAGTAATTGAAATTAACAGTGCCATGATTGGTGAAGTTGGGGAGGTTGAAAGGATTAGTTGGTGCCTTGTTTTGGGGATTGTCTTTGTTTGCAGTTGGTTGGGTTGTAGGTTGATATTTGTCTTCCATTTTGGAGAGATGCAGTAGTTGATGAAGCAGGTGGTGTGCTGATTGTGGAGGATTATGTGTTTGTGCTACTGTCATGTAAGAGAATATTTGACCATTGCTGCATGTCTGTATGTGATGGGGTCCAATAATGTTCAAGGCTGCTTTCTGATCTATGGCCAGTGACAGTCATTATTTCCTTGATGGCAGTACAGTTTTAGAGGAGCTGGACTGCAGTGCTTCTGATGCTATGGTTTGTGTAGTGTTTGCTAAGTTTAGCATCTGTAGATATTCTTACCATCATATCCCCAAGGAAATTAACCCAATTGCTTGTTTACTGTACCAGAAGTCTTGTTTATCTAGAATATATTGTGGCAGTTGTTTGGGGTGTAGATAAAATGCTGGGGAATTTGGAGGCATTGGACACATATCTTTGTATAGTTTAACAGGGCAGTCAGGGTTGTCTGGTTGTGCATATAGGAGACCTTGCAGTGTTTCTTTCTGCTGTTCAATGAGCCTGTTGTGATTTTTGGTTGGTTCATTCAATGTTAGTCAAATATATTCAGTACCTGTGTCATCTGTTTGTAGTTGAAATTAATCCTGCTGCAGCCTTTTGAGTCCTTCTCATCCCCTTCTTGTTAATCCTAGTTGGATTTCAAACCAAAGGCATCTTATTAATCCATGTGCCATTTGTGTATTGAGCATTGGGGAGGTGCAGATCAGTTTGAGATCTGCATCAGAGATGCGTGGGTGGTGCATGCTGAAGTCACGTCCTGCTCCCCTGTATTGTTTTAGCACGGTGACAAAGATGTTATTTGCAGTAGTAAACTCTGCATCTGCAACAAGATTAATATTTCTTTGCAGTTCTAAGTTGTCGAAATGTAGGTTAAGTCCAGCTCGGAGAGCTATATAGGAGTTAATACTGTACTGACTACCATCTGTGGATCGTACCTCTGCATAGAACTGTTGGAGGATTGGGACAAGTTCAGATGGTGGGGTAGTTTTCAGATTGATTTCTCTGCATGATGAGGTAAGCCAGTTAGTAAGCATATTAGCTGCCCACAGTATGCTCATGTGCATATTTGGCTCATTTTTCTGTCATTCCAGGTAATCAAACTCTGAACTTCGTAAGGGTATGCGTCTACTGCCTATATTCAGTTCAGAAATGTTGAGTTCAGTGCGTTGGTATTTTTTTTTCTTTTTCGGTGGCTGTTGGTCTCCTTGTCTTGAATCTACCCATTGAGATGTAGACATGTTACCAAACATGTCGAAATTCGGGTTGTAGATGTCACTCATTTGTTCAGTTTCTCAGGATGTCTTGTTGTGGTATCCTCTGAATAGGTACGTGAATAGGATATGTTATTCTATTGGTTTTCTGTAGGGTGCAGTGTAGTGATTCATTTCAGAGGAGACCAAGTCAGTATATTAGCAGCGCTAGCTACATTGTCAGTGTGTAGTCCACAGAGATTAACAAGTGCATCCCTAAGATTTGAGGACCCCACCTGATCTATTCTGCACACATGGGTGGTGGATATAGCCAAGTGGTGTAGGTTGTGTGGGTTGTGTGGGTTATGAGAGCTGCAGAAGAGCATAGATTTGGTTTTCTTGTCATTGAGGACCAATTTATGATTAAGAAACCATTTCTCTACAGAACGGAAACCAAAGTGAAGGCTGTGTTGAAGAGTTGCAGGACCCTTGTGAGAGCGGAGAATACAACAGCATCATCAGAATATAGTATGATCTGCTCAGAGCAGTGGTAAGGAGGGAGTTTAGGAAAAGGCTAAAAAGGAAGGGGCCAGTATGGATCCCTGTGGACACCTGAGTGAACAGGCAGGGTGTCAGAAAGAGCATAAGCAATTTTACTCTCTAGACCAGTTTTCTAAATAGCTTTAAAACCAGAGAAGAGTCAAGTGATAGCCCAGCATTCAGTAGTTAGTAAATTAGTAGTCCATGGTGTACTGTATTGAAGGCCTTGAGAGGTCAATGAAAACAGCCCCTGTGAGAAAGTCATTGTCAAGGATTTGTGTAAAGCTCCAGTCAACTCAAGAAGCACTGTGGTGGTGCTCTGACCTTTCTGGAAACCATGTTGTTGTGGACAAGGTATATTGTATTTATCAAGTGGTGGGTAAGTTGATCCATACACGATGCACTTTCGAGTGCCTTAAGTGGGGGGCAGTATGGATATAGGGTGATAATTTGAGTGATTCGTCTTATCCCCACTTTTATGGACAGGTGTCACGGTGGCTGTTTTCCATAAGTCTGGGAATTTTCCACAGCTGAGAGAGAGGTTTAGGATTTTTGTTAATGGATGAATTACCTCACCGAGGGTGAGCAACAGAAGCTTAAGGGCCATGGTGTCGCTACTAGATCTAAATTTAGAGGTGGCTGCAGTAATATAGCAGTGAATTTCATTCAGCCTTACCTCCCTGAAGTAGAAGAGGGGATGGTTAGACTGTGGGGCTCAGGTATTTGGGGAGTAGTCCCTGTTTTCGAAAAAGTCATGGGGTAGGACAGCACTAAGGTCTGAAAAAGTCGTGTTAAAGATGTTTGTGATCACCTTGGGGTCGAGGGTTAAGGATCCATCAACCATTAACATGTCCAGAGTGGTTTTTGGCTGCTTCCCTGTGACATCCTTGATATTGTCCCAGAAAGCATGATCATTTCTCCATGTATTGGTGAGAGCGTCTTTGTAATAGGTGAATTTCGTGAGCCAGATGTCTTTAGTGTTGGCATTTAGTGCTTGTTTGTAATTTTGGATGTCAGTTGTTTGCCAGTGGCCCTGGCAACTGCCCAGATGATGGTCCCATAGTTTCAACTGTGAGGAGAAGAGCTGTGGTGAGCCATGGGTTAGTAACAGATTTTGTTTGCTGTTTAGCAGGGGCAAAGAGATGCAGAGCTTTGTTGAAAATTGAGATGAAGTGATCAAGAGCCGTTAACATCTGTTGCTTCACAGATGGGTAGCCAGTCTTAGAATCAGGTATTGTTTGAGATATGGAAGTTTTCCATGAGGAAGGACTCTGCTAGTGATAATTTTGGGAGGGGGCTAGGGAATTTGTTAGACCCGTGCACATATATAATAATAATAATAATAATAATAATAATAATAAAATTTATTTGATTGAGTGCCTTTCAAATAATTCAAGAGCTGTAAACTTCATACATTTGTCAGAAACAAACAAATAAGCAATAACAATGCAATAAATAAAGGTAATTAAAACATTTTAGATACAACAAGGAAAGCCTGATTCCATAAGAAAGATTTTAAGGCCTTCTTAAAACCTATCCACAGTTGAACTTTCTCGGAGCTGGCAGGGCAGAGAATTCCAAAGGTAGGGTCCTCAAAGCCAAAGCACAGGCTCGGAAGACTTCAAATTCACCCTCAGAATCTCCAGCAACCCCTCATCAGCCGAGCGGAGGCTGTCTCAGAGGAGTGGAAGCAAAAGCTCTTTCAGGTGGTGGGACCAAGCCCATGTGGGCTTTGTAGGTCAAAGACCCACTTTGAAGGTGATCCGCCACTGTATAGGCAGCCAGTGCAGAGTCGCAGCACAGGGTGATATGAGAGATCTTCTAGACACCCCAGTCAGCCAAGACGTACTGCAGCATTCTGCACTAGCTGCAAGCGGTGGATTTCAACCCCAGCAAGTCCTAGGTATAAGGAGTTGCAATAATCAAGGCGTGATGTCACAAAGGCGTGGACCAAAACCGGCAAATCGCCTGGTGGAACCAGGTGCCTAATCCTGGAGATGTTTCTGAGATGGAAAAATGAAGTCTTAACCACAGCAGACACCCGATAATGAAGGGTCAGGCCAGTGTCAAGCTCCACACCCAGGTTATGCACCTGTTCAGAGGTAGGGATCTGGTCCACCCCAAAAACTAATCCAGAGGGGGATCCTATCCTCAAACCCTCAACCCTGCTACCAGGGTCCACCACCATAACCTCGGTCTTCCCCGGGTTCAGCTTTAAACCACTGATGTTCATCCAGTCTTGGATATCGATGAGTCAATTATTCATCACTGAGATAGCACTAACCTGGTCGGGTGCAAAAGACAGGTTGAGCTGGGTATCATTGGCATAACAATGAAACCTCAGCTCATACCATCTTCTGACAATGTCTCCGAGGGTAGTACATATACTGTGAACAACATGGGGAGAGCACTTCGAACCCCTGGGGTAATTCTACAAAGAGAGAAAGCCCCGGATGAATATAAACCGGAAACCACTCTGAGTTCTCCCCAGGAGGTAAGATGAAAACCATCTGGGGACAGCGCCCGAAAGCCACAGATGGACTCCAGGCGTTCGAGCAAAACCCATGATCCACAGTATCAGAAGCTGATGATAGATCCAAAGGAGAACCAAAGATAGAATGGTATCTCCGATCTCTCGCCATCAGGAGATCATTGAGCACCAACCAGAGCAGTCTCGGTGCTATGCCTCTACGAAAACCCGACTGAGAGGCTCAGTATAAACTATGGATGGTCAAATGGTTGTCAAGTTGAGGCATACAACCTTTTCAAATTAACCTTCCCCAAGAAAGGTAGGTTAGAGATGGGCCGGTAGTTGGCAAGGTCATTCGGGTCTAAGGAAGCTTTCTTCAGGAGGGAACACCACCCCTTCTTTCAGAGAGCTAGGAAAACTCCCATCTCCAAAGGAACACCGAATAACCGAGCAAGGACCGGGCCAATAAGTTCTACTACATCCAAAAATCAGGAGGTGGGGCCCGGATCCAAACTACAACAAGTTGGGCGTATCTCAGAGACAATCCTCAATATCCACAAGATCAGGAAGATCAAAGGAGCTCCAGGAAACACCGGACAATGGGACAACACCGAATTCCACCGTGATCCTACTATGGAGTGAGGCTGAGACAGTGCCCGAATGCCTTCCACCCTATTCGCGAAAGAATCAAGCGATCTCCTCACAGTTGATCTGAGTAAAAACTCGACGGAACTGCTGACAGGCTGGGTTGCACAGCCTGTCGACAGTTCTGAAGAGCTGAGCCAGTTGATTCCGGGTGACAGAGATTTCCCTGGACAGGAATTCTGCCTTCTTATGGGACATTTCTGTTTGATAGAGCCTATAATGCTCCAGCAAAATAAGATGGTCGGCATCTGAGGCAGTCTTCCTCCAGCATAGCCCGAACCTATGCCCCAACCTCCGCATCCCCCTCAGCGCCCCATCAAACCATGGGGCGACGGGATGGCGTGGAAGGGGTGAACACAGGATGGAGCTATCTGGTCCAGAGCATTAGAAATGGCCACATTATATGCCATCACCAACTGCTCGGGATCAGAACCCAATTCGTCACGCAACGAGAGGTCAATAACCGCCAACAGGTCTTCAGGGACAACATCCCGTAATGGATGGTACTTGACCATCTCCACAGGGGCCGACCTACCCAGGGGGGTCATAAAGTTGAATCCAACTGAGCAATGGTCAGACCAACCGACTGGTTCCACCACCAAGTCAGATGCCTCAACCCCCAGGAGGAAGACCAGATCAAGAGAGTGCCCTCCCTTGTGAGTATGACTGGGGAGTGGTCACTGAGAGAGTCTGGGAGAATGGTCATATGAGAAATCCTTGTGGGGTGAGTGGTGAGTACCCAATCCAGGAGGGTACTGGTGCCAGTTTTGTAGTTAATCCTAGTAGGGGAGTTTACCATTTGCGTTAGGTTAGCAGCTGAGATGGAGTCTTTATAGGCACTGGCACCCGATGCTAACCAGTTTATGTTGAAATCCCCTAGTAGAATAAGTTCAGCTTCAGGAGGATGAGAGTTGATAAAGTTTAGGACGTCGTTGAAGCCATGTTTAGGGTTCCTGGGCGGGATGTATACAGAGACAATAGTCAGGGCTTTATAGTTGAGACCTAGGATGAGTTTTATTGGCAGAATCTGGGCCGAGGCAGAAAGTGATGGAGTTGCTACAGGATGCCATGACAGGGAGTCTTTGATATAGATTGAGCGACCACCGCCTTTTTTGGATATCCAGTCCAGCCTGTGGACATTGTAGCCCTGTATTGTTACTGCCGAGTCAGGAACTTTAGGCGTCAGCCAAGTTTCCACCATTGCAAGGATGTCAGGTTTGTGTTGGCATATGAAGGCTTGGAGTGCATCCAGCTTTGGTAGTAGGCTGCAGATATTAATGATTGCAAGGATAAGGGTACCTGGAGTTTGTGTGTGACCTGAGCTTCTAGGGCCAGGATTGGGATGGATGCTGCCTGAGATGAGAAGGAGGAGGAGTAGGAGTTTTAAGGAGTATAGTTGCAGCTCTTTGAGAGATAGTTTTGATTGTTGTTCCCGGTAGTAGAGGTTGCAAGGTTCCAGGCGGTATCCCATATGGACTGCAAGGTGGTACAGTGTAGAGAGGTGGACACACTTGTTGAGAGTAGTGGTTGGGGTAAGCAGCTAGGAATATCCAAAGGGAGGACCAAGCACAAGTCTCGAGTGGAAGTGGAGGGTTTCCTTGGAGTAGCAGTGGAAACCAGAGTAGAGGGTGGCGGGGTGGGGTGGGGTGGGGGAGGCTAGGGACCAGGGAGAGAGAAGAGGGGAGGCAGGGCAAGGAGGAGGAGGAGGAGAGGCGAGAGAAAGGCAGAGAGAACCTGCATGACTTGTGTACTAGCACAGTAGGGGTGGGGAAGTGAATTGAACAGGAGGGAGTAACTTGGCTAGTAGAAGGCAGATAGAAAGAGAGATTAAGAAAGAGAGCACCTCAATCAGTAAGCACTATGCAGGATGAGAGGCATAGGTAGAGCAGAGGAAGCTACAAGTGTTGGTCAATAGGCAGTGGGAGGCGGGGTATGTAAGAGGGATGGCAGGGTTAGAGGTGTATTTAAGTAAGGTGGGGGGGATTTTGAGGCAAAACTAATGCAAAGTCAGTGGGTGCAGTGCCCAGAGAGCAAAGTAAGGCAGTGAAGACAGGGCCAGCCAATCAGCTGCTGTTTGAGAGGTGTGTTTACAGATGGTGGTGGGAGAGCGTCTGCATTTAACCCCTGTAGGTAGACTGGAGCTAGAAGCACAATAGGTTAGAGGTGACAGTGGATGGCAGGCTTATCTAGTTTTTAAGAAGGGAGAGAGAGAGAAAGGAAAAGGAGAGCCCACTGAGGGGGGAGCATTGTGATGATAAAAGAACAGAGAGTGTGATGTGCCAGATAGGATAGGAGCTGCTACCATAGATATAGCCCTCTAGTGGTGAGAGGATATAATCTGCTAATGGAAAAGTCAACAAAAAACTCTTCTTTATAGTCCCCCCAACCCAAGTCAGGCACAACTTTACCTGTGCCATCTTCCCCATGAAACAGCTGTGGTGGATTTTGTATGGTCCATTAGTGGGGCACCAAAACAAAAGGTAGCATCTAAGGTGATCAAAGGATCAGCTATATACAGTAACTGTAATAGACCTTCCACTCCCACTGTGGAAGCAGAGGTATAACTTTAAATTGAGTTAGGTTGTTTTCAAATAAAAAGTCAAGTCAGAGCCCAATATGGGGCATTCATAAACATTTGCTTGGGATTTATCTGCCCCAGATGATCAATTGTATATTCAAGAAGGCAGTTAAGCCCAACTGCCTTTGTGTTGCCATCAGGTGAGAGGTTACCATGATAACATAGAAACATAGAAACACAGAATTTGACAGCAGATATGGACTACCAGGCCCACCTAGTCTGCCCACTTCCCTACTTAATGGATAAGCTGCAGATCCTAGTTAACCAACAACCTACTTCATCCTACCCCCCACTAGAATTGCCTTATGTCTGTCCCATGCATTCTTGAATTCTCCCACTGTTTTTGACTCCACTACCTCCTCAGGAAGGCTGTTCCATGTATCCACAACCTTCTCCATGAAAAAATACTTCCTCACATTACCTCTGAGCTGTCCCCCCTCTTTCTTCAAAGTGTGCCCCCTTGTTCTTGCACATCTCTTTTTATGAAAAATGCTACCCTTTTGGACTTTGTTGATTCACTTGAGGTACTTGAAAGTTTCTATCATGTCCACCCTCTCCCTCCTCTCCTCGAGGGTATACATATTAAGCTCCATTAATCTCTCTTTGTATGTCTTCTGGTGCAGACCCTGAACCATTTTAGTTGCCCTCCCTCTGGACAGCCTCCATCCTGTCTATGTTCTTGCGGAGATGGGGTTTCCAGCACTGCACGCAGTAGTCCAGATGGGGTCTCATAATAGTGTATACCAGGACTAGTCATATGCCCTTTATATACTCGAATTAAATGTAAGTCGTGTTAGTGAGAAAAGGAAAAAAAAACTTCACCTACGAGCTTTAACACAGCTCAATCTTAGGTAGTTTCCCTGTACTGCACTACTAGCAATTATATTAACTTTATGTGCTTGCTTTTTAGTGAATACGTGTGATCCCAAACTAGTGCTTTATATGCGCATGGTGAAATCTTGCAGCATAGAATAATACCGTACCAAGCATACCTCCAATGGGAGGGATACAGAATAAGAATATAGGAGCAGGCAGACTGATGCACATACCTGTATGTAAAGTTTTGTCAGAAATGTTACTGCTAGATTTCTAGCTGGGATCTTGGACCAGTAACACCTCAATGTTAGATAATTACTGGAGTCAAAGCAATCAGTTAGAACATAGTCATGCTACTGTACATTTTTCAAAACTCAGTTGTAACAGATCTATGGCTGAAGTTTGTCTGTGCCCTTGGGAGCAGGTCTAAAAGACAACCACTATCTTGTCCAGTCAAGCCATGCCCTCCTCCCCCATTCTATAAATAGTATTAAACAAAATACCGGTACAGGTCAACCACCATATGTACCATAGAACACTCCCCATTCACATTCCAAATAAAGCATGCTCTTACCCTTGCATTGCTCACAAAATATAATTCACGTTTCTACTGAGGGGTGCTACTGGATTATGGCATGAAACTGACAAACAAACAAACAGGATCCAGTGCACAACCCCCAAACATGGCAAATCTGAAAAATTAAACATATTAACTGCCTGAATTGGCTTTTCTTACTTTAAACTCCATGAAAAAGGGGTCCTCTTAGTTATCATATCGGAATTCCAATGTAAGCAAGCCAAACCACCAGTCATCAAGTTGGGACCCCAAAGTTTGGTCCCTACTTCCCCAGCTCTGAAACCCTTCTGGCCATGTGTGTTCTGTCAGCACAGCAACAATCATTAGGGTGCCACATGGACAAATGTGCCACCCCATCCCCGAAGTCCACCCTCTGAGTTGGAATATTTAGAAAGGGGGGCATGGGGGGCACAGCCCTTACAAACAGAGGGGGCCGCAACATTGGGACTTGGCACCCTAATAACCGGAAGCATCATGAGCAGTGCCAGACATGCCCAGAACTGCTCTGAAATGTCTGCAGTGGCTTCTCTTAAATAGAGTGCATTGCCTAATTGGCTCCTTTATAATAAAGTGCTTTCAGCAAGGAAATTTCACAGGTGATCAAAGGGAGCATGCTAAAAGGAGAACCACAACTCTCAAAACTCCAAACACATTCCAAAACTTGCATGCTCTAATCTTTGCATTGCTCACAAAATATAATTCATATTTCTACAGAGGGGTGCTACTGAATTGTGGCATGTAACAGACAAAGATGGAGTTTAAAGTAAGAAAAGCCAATTTAGGCAGCTAATATGTTTCATTTTTCAGGTTTGCTATGTCAGTGGGGGAGTTTGTGCACTGGATCCTGTTTGTTTGTCTGTCTGTAATACTTCCCATTGCAAACTGCCTTACCACCACTGCCATCACACTAACAGGCCGTGCTGTATTTTATTCCCTTTTACATGATCTGTGTCACAGCTAGCTAATAACATAATGGGGAAGCACCCTGCCACTGCCAATATTTTTCACGTACTGCATAATGCAAAAATTAACAGTAAGCATTAGTCCAAAGCCACTCTCCAAGACCAAAAAAAAGAGAAACTAAGTTAAAGAATGGATTAAAATCCCTGGGCACTAAAAAGGCAGATGGGACAAGGAATGCATGGCCCCCAAAGACTGACCAACAACCTCTCCATATTGATTTACCAATCTAATTCCATGTGTACATTTATTTCACATACCAAACCTCATCTCTGCATGCCCTAAAAGATGGAGGAAAGAAGAAAAAAGTGTAATGTTGAGAGGTTCAGTCTCTGGCAAGCCAGAAAACCACTTGAATTCTTCGCTAGGCATGTGAAAATGAAAGGGGCACATGTGGTAAAACAATACTGCAGTCATCCCCTCATGCCAGTGCTTTAGATGGCAGCAGTCTTCACCTTCCATTAAATGGCTCAAAATACAGTGACGTCACAGTTCAGTAGTAGCAGCACTGGTTCATCTGTCAGTTTGCACCTCATCTTCATCTCCTCAATCTGCTTGAGCCCCCAGGAATGGTAACAGCTCCTTTACCGCAGCCATTGTTGTTTATATTGCCCCCAGTCTCACTGCTTACAGATCGTCTCTCTGCAACACTCCTCATGGGTTTTTTGAGCTTAGCAATTTTGATTTCACATTTCAGGGTACAGTACCTTCAGTCTCTTGTGGAGTGTGGAAAAGCAACAACTCTTCCGCTATGATCATTAAGATCTTAGCAAGACATGGAGTGTGAAATGTAATATTTGTTTCCCTCAGGGCCACCTTAATGAGATTGTACTCCTGTCACTTGTGTAAGACCTCAGGAGGAATGGTCATTGTCAAAATAGAGCCACATATATAAGTCACCACCTTTTTTCCAAGCCATACCCATAGTTTCCTCTTGTTTATAACTAATTTAAGCACAGTTGACTGTGGCTTGGCTTTTGGGTGTTATGGCTTCTGAACAAGCATCCTGTAAATGTTTTCTGTTTGTAAGATTCAGTCTGGCAGTAGGCAAAAACACTCCCTTATTAGCAACTCCATTAACTCTGTCATGCAGCCATGAACACAGAGGTTGGATCAGTGAGGTTTTCCCTCTAGATCATTACATTTCTCTACCAGAAATTGGTATTAATTACATTGCCAGTGTGATTTTTGGCCCTTCATCTTTCACTTGAGCAGTCTGTGTCTCAGCTTCTGTTAGCCACCTTTCAAATTTAGCAAGATACATTTTTAAGTTTTTGACTTCTGCTTTTCAGTTCTAAAACTTTTCATTTCTTTAAACAAAGTTTCTAGAGTCGTGCCACTGCCCTTGCAATCTTTTCTCAGTACACTCTGACCCTTACTGAATGTACCCCTGCTGGTTCTGCAGCCATCTCTGGCTGTTATCATCTCGGCAATCTTGGAGCTGTCTGATTCTTGATCAAATGTATTCTAGACCACCCCCCTGCTGGTCAAATAATAAGCCACTGATTTAGCCATCTTAGCAAGTTCTGAGGGACAAATTAGTTGTTTTGCAGAGGAGCATTAGACTCAGCCTGTCATCAGCCTGGTGACATCACTAGTGCCAAACAATTAGACTTTGATATTAAAATACCTTCAAATTACAGTAGACACTACAAATCATGGCTGAAAGAGAATAAGAGTGCTTCTCTAATGTGTCTTCAGCATTCATTGGGATAGACTTTCAAAAGCCTTGACTTGCAGCAAGGCTTTCATGCCACATAAACAATGCCTAACATTTTGCCACAAATGGCACGACTTAAGCAGAAAAAGTGGTGCATGCATCAACACATGATGCATAAGTCATTTTTCAGAAGTAAAACAGTGAGTCTTACAAATGCAGTATTTTGTTTCAAAACATGGAACATGTGTTAGTGCACATCTGGACTTCTGCAGATGTGAATGGAATACTGCTGCAAGTTCTGCGACACAATTCATGAAAATCCAGTCCCTGGCTTTGTGTCTCTAGGCTCCGATAAGGAAAACTTGTAAAATAAAAGGAGATAAACGTTCCTGTACTAAGTAGATATTTATTTCTCTAAACATGCAAAAAAACTATAGATATTACATTTCTGGTTATATTGTTTTATTGTTCAGGTCCCCCATGTAAATGGGCTTTCATCCCATGAATTTACCAGATTATAAACAATCAAATCAAATCTAATCTAATCTAATCACATGGATTAAGAATAATGAAGCTTACTTTAATTTTGGAATCAAATATGTGCACTAATGTACCTCTTATCCTTTATACAATAAGTATGAGCTAATGCTGAATTTGTATAAAATGAATATGCTGCGTTTGTCACTTTTATCCTTGCTTGGGCCCACTCAAACTTTTGTGCCATTTTGGATCTCTTCCACCTTTGGCCAGATAATTAAAAAATAAAACTCTAGCCCTTCCAGGTACCCAGAGATAGTAATATGGTCACCACTTTCCACATCCCACTTAAGTCCCACCACCCTCCCATTCCCTTAGATCAACTGATTCCCATACCCTGGTTGTCCCCCACAGATCCACCCAAATCAGTTACCAATCCAGTTACTCTCACCGCCTCCCAAAAATTTGAAATACCCTTACACCTCAAATCCAGCACTCATCCTCTGCCTACTCCATCAGTTCTGCCCTCAATAATTACCTTGCACCTAGCTGCTCCTGCCATGTCCCTCCCTAATTCCCTCCTCTAAGTCCTGGACAAACCCTACCTCTCTACCCTCACCTTCATCTACCACACCAAGGGGCTTGTATCTCTGATCTACTCCTTTCCCCCACTGTCCTAATGGGGTCTCTCTGGGACACTCCCTTATTCCATTCTCTCTGGTCCCACCAGTACCCCTGCAGGGTTTCTCACATCCAGACGGGTTCTCCAGGGGCATGACTCTTCCCCCTTCCCTCACTTCATCATTCCCTCCCCTTTTCCCCTTTTCTTTCACATAAGCACTTGTTTACTTATTAACCCGGCACTTATTATTGTCCACTCTTTCTACATGTTATGCACAACACTGTTGTAACACTGTTTGTACCACCTGCCTTACAACTGTATGTTAATGTTGATCTTGTAACTTAAATGTTTAATGTCTCATTCCTATTGTACCCCTTTTCCCAGGTCACACTGGGATAAGAGTGACTTGTTGCCCAGTGTGCCTTCCTGGTGAAACATTTCAATAAATAAATAAGTTCCAATCTTCTTTCCCATCCACAGACATTCTCTGTTTACAAAAAGAAAATGTCTGGCTTCTGAGACTGAATGGAGGAACATGGAAGGAGAAAAAAGATTAGATTGACTGAAGTGGGCTAGGAGTGATCAAGGAATGTCTCTTACCCTTACATTTATCCTTTAGACTTTCCTACAAAGGACCCAAAGTGTTTTCATCAGAAGTGTCAAAGTTGAACTAAAGAGAGGGGTCTGAATCAAATCCAGTACAGCGTTGCCAATTTTCACATTCTCTCACTCTTAGAATACAGTGAAACACTCATGCAGAAATATTAGGAGTGAAGTATTCACTCCAGACAAACCTGGTAGAGTTCTATGGTAGAGTTCTATGACTGAGTGACACAAGAACTAGACAAGGGCCATGCTGTGGACATCCTGTACTTGGACTTCAATAAGGCCTTTGATTTAGTGCCACATGGGAGACTGGGGGGGGAAGGTGGTGTATGTGGGGGCAGATCCAAAAATAGTGACCTGGATCACGAACTGGCTGAGGAGGAGACAGCAAAGGGTGGTGGTGGGGGGGACTCTCATCACCAAGAGCAGTGACAAGAGAGGTACCACAGGTATCTGTGCTAGGACCAGTACTGCTTGGTATTTTCATTGCAGATATCTTGAATGGGGTCCAGATCAAAATCAATCTGTTTGCAGATGATACCAAAATAGGACCTGTGGTAGATGACATGGAGGGCAGGGGGGAAGGGGTTGCAGGAGGACCTGAATAAACTGTGGGAGTGGGCAGATAAATTGCAACTGGGGTTCAACACCAAGAAGTGCAAGGTTCTGCACTTCAGAGCTTGGAACCAGGGGAGGGATTATCCCTTAAATGGGGTTCAGTTGGGTTTCTCCACAGAAGAGAAGGACCTAGGGGTGATCATAACAGGGAACATGAACAACTCTGTTCAATGTAGAAGTGTGGCAGTAAAAGTCAACAAAATGCTGGGGTGTATAGCTAGAGGGATCTCCTCCAGAAGTAGGGAGGTTATCCTGCCCCTGTATAGATCACTGGTTAGGCCCAGCCTGGAGTGCTCTGTGCAATACTGGCACCTGTTCCTGAAGAAGGACATCAGATTGTTGGAGAGGGTACATTGCAGAACTACAAAGATGATCCACGGATTGGGGGCAAGCCATACAAGAAAAGGCTGGGGGAGTTGAATATATACTCCCTGGAAGAGAGGTGGGACAGGGGAGAGATGATTGAGACCTTTAAGTACTTGAAGAGAATAAACAAGACTAATGCAGAGAGGATTTTCCAGAGGAGAAAGAGGAGGGACACAAGAGGACACCAACTGAGATTGGAAGGGGATAGATTCAGGAGAGAGATGAGGAGACATTTTTTCACTGAAAGAGTGTTGGACAAGTGGAACTTCTTGCCAGGTGAGGTAGTGGCCTACAAGATGGTAGACAGGTTCAAGATGGGTTGGGATAGGGTAAGGAGAATTGGTAATAAGATGGAGGGGAAGGGAGGGGCAGCAGCATTATAAGGCGCTAGCTGCACACTCACGCAGACTCGATAGACCGTGAGGCCTGTTTCTGCTGGCATTTTCATATGTTTATATTCCACTTAAGAGCCATGTGTGTATGGCTAGGTTCCAATTGAAAATATTTAAAAATGAGATTTAAGTCTTACTGTAAATCACTTTAGCTACAATGTCTTGAGTGATTTTTTTGAATAACTTAATATGCCTTCTGTGAGGTATCTCTGATTGCAAGGCAAGACAATGCAAGGCAAGTAAAGAACATTTTAATTAGCTGGCACCTTATCCAAAGGCTCACAGTGCCAGACAATTTCAAATAAATAAAATAAATAATAACAATTTTAGAAATACAACCCATAAAATTCAGATCTAAAGAAAAGGTTAAATAATTAAATAAATCATTAAACCAAGTTTACTCGACTATAAAGAACTGTTGTCAAGGAGGCCTTAAAAGTGTCCACCAAATGAATACTTACAGGAAGGGCAAGGGAGCTCCCTACGGTTCAGGCAGCAGCTCCAAATACACTGCCCTTCAACTGCTTCAGAAGGGATAAGGGAACCATAAACAAGCCCTTATCAGTGGAGTGGAGGGGGTAGGTAGGGGGTGTACAGCAATGGTGATCTCCTGAAACAAACTTCCAAAGGCCTGATGAAGTGTTGGATGGTCCATGAAACATTGCCTGGTTGTTTACATGAGTGATGTGTTACAATAAAAATGTTTTTGTGAAAACTATTTGATTGGAGGGAGCCCTAAGATTTGTTGCTTTAGTATGGCCATGTCAGCAAGGCTGTCCCCAAGACTGAGAAGTATCTTCTAGTTTAGGAAGGGAACATCCTGGGTTAATCTGTATACTGTGTATAAAGATGGTAAAACCATTATGTACTACAGCCAACACCTGTTGCTCTAGTGTCAGTTTTTAGGATTTGCTGCAATGAGTGTCCTAGCCTGGGCATTTTTTAGAGGGGTACTCAAGCCATCATTTGGCCAGCCACTAGTGTTTTGTTTTTTTCTGTTTTTTTATTCCCCATTTGTTTTTGTAATTTTTTGTTTAGATGAGTCAAAATTCAATGGGCAGTAATGATATAGTGGGTAACCCGGAATCATCTGTGGTAGGAAGCCTTGATACATTAGCGAACCGTAGGAAAAAATCTTTAAGGGTTTTTAAGGAGCAGCTAATGATGTTAATGCAGCAATGGACATTAATGAAGAATTAAAAAGTAATTTTCATAAATTAGAAAAACACCTATTTTAAGAAATAAAAATTGCCTACAGCATTACTACACTACATACTTATTTAGAAAAAAAAATAATTCCACTGGGTCTCTGAGTTTTAAAAGTCCCATCTTGTGGTATTGAGACCTTTGACTATAAGAGTGAATGGGAAGAGGCAGCTAAAACTTGTTCCAGAGCATTAGTGCAACTTACCATTAAAGCTGATAGCAATAAATACAAGCTTGTTAATAAAGACATTGAAGCTATTAAGGATATATTAAATCAAACTGCAAATGAGCCACTTTTTAAAGAACTGGATATAGCACTTTAATCTAAACTGGAAACCAATGAAGACAAATTAGTGCAGTATGAACAGAATAAGTTGACACGAGACCAGGCAGACTATAACAGTGGACATTTTTTTAGCTGGCCATGAGAAGAATGAGAAAAGAGCCAAAGCATAAGCAGGTCTTGATTTCCCAAGAGGAATTTCAGCCTAAAACGTAACAGAAGCCCCCCCCCCCAATTCAGTTTCCTTCAAGGTAGATAATGTTGAAAATCATGTTGACAATAATTTCTGTGAGAGCAGTGAACATTTGGGTTCAAGGCAATTTTTTTTTTATAACAGAAACAAAATGAAAAGGAAACCCAATGCCACAAGAAAATCAGGTGTAACAAAAGAAAACAGCAAGGAGGGGCACCAGAGGCAAGGGAAAATGAAGCAAATTTAAGGGGCTCAGAATGGAAAACAATGCTGAGAAATTTCAAGTAATTAACATCTCTGGTAGATCTTTAAACATGCTGCAAACCCAATTTTTTTAAAAAGGGGAATGACTTTTGTAACAACACCTCCTGTAAATTCATTTGAAATTAATATTGACCTGGTAACATTTTTTAGGAAAATTAATTTATGTGAATGAAGACAGATGCATGGGACAAGATACAAGTATTTTAACATTTGATCTTTACAAGGGAGGCTCTCAGGAAAGTATGACTTTTGAAATTTGTAATGATTTATTCACTGAAATACATAGTAATAATGATTATGAGACTCCACTCGAGTTGTCCACTTATAGGGTGAGTTATAATAATGCTGTTTTATCAGAGGTAATAGATGCAGATGAGATTTGGAATCATCAAAAAGGATTGTTTTAGTCCAAATCAATGTTTTGCCCTAAAAGTAACAATCCCAGTGTACTTGTGTTTAAAAAAGCTGTAATGAGGGATGTTATTAGGATTTTGCAAATCAAGTATAGCAATAAACAGAAGGCAATTTGAGCATATAGTACCAGGCAGCTTTGAAAGAAATATAGGGTTGAGATGATGTGGTAATAAAACATGCAGGCAAGGGTGGCAACATATAGAATAGTGTATGGGTGGCCATACACAACAAGGCTGTGTTTCTATAGAGGGGATGTGATGATGGCATACAGACCTCGAGAGCAAAGCTCGAGAGGTCTGAATGACATCATCACATCCCCGAGATAGAAAACACATGTTAGTTGTAGATGGTCATCCATACACTATTTTGTATAGTATATGGTTCCTAGACCGTAGAAAACTTTAATTTCACAAGGATTCATACCTTGTGTTCGAGTTCACTTGCTCCAGGTCCACGGTGAAGTCCCGCTATGCTCTCCTGACAACATCGCGTTTCTCGATGCAGTGCCACTCTGCTCTCGACCACGATGATCTACAGCACCGGTGTTTAAAAAAAATAAAAGAAAACTGCCACACTGATAGTTTGGACACACAAAGTCAAAGGTAGTCAGTGTCCAAACTACATGAATACACCACTCTCCAGACCACTCGCTAACCTTCGCCTCCATTTTACTCTGTTCATTTTTACCACAGCACTGTTTCAGCCAATCAGGCAGCAGCTCAAAGGGAAAAAGTTGTTGTAATATCGTTGTGACATCAGAACGATACTACAAAAGCTTTTCTTAACCTTTGAACTGCCCTACAACAACTTTTCGAAAGCCACTGCTTTTTATCCATAATAAGCACTAACCATATACTATAATGTGCCAATGGATAAAACCAAATATGTTAAACTGGTTAATAATGTTTTATATGATGCGCAGAGATACAGGAAATTACTTTGGCATCTAATTAACAAATTTAAGCTTGATCTGCATGAATTGTTAAAAGGAGCTAAACAATTACAGAAAAAGAATTGAAATACCTTTAGCCAAAAAATCCTGTTATGCCTATGCTGTTGCTCTACTGAAGATTCATAAAAATATGAAGGACCCCCCAGGGCATCCTATTGTCTCCGGAGTAGAATCTTTGACTGACAGTTTATCAGTCTTTGTGGATTTTCTTCCTTAAAAAAGAAATTTGTAAGTTGCCATCCTGCCTCAGAGACTCAGGCGATTTGCTTCTCAAATTACAGGATTTTGTGTAGCAACATAATTTCATATGGATGACTATTGACATAGAACAACTTTATTCATCAATCAGGCATAGTGATGGTTTAAATGCATGCAAGTAGTTCTTAGATAGGAGTACTACTCCGAATCCAACTAGATTTATTATTGAAAGGATTTATTTTATTTCAACACATAATGTTTTTGAATTTGATTCTGATTTTCACATTCAAATGTTGAGGATGGCTATGGATACATGCATGGCCCTGTCCTATGCAAATTTGACACTGGATTTATGGAAAACTGAAAGAATTTTCTCCGAGATCTTCTCTTTTGCAGATAATGTTATCATGTGATATCACTTTATTGATGACATCATCTGCATCTGGGGAGATGGTGAGGATTGTATTCCTTTGTTTGTTAACTGGTTAAATCAAAATCCCCAACATTTGAAAATTATGTATCAGAGACATAGAAGTGTTGTTTCTTTTCTCGATATCATTTTGGAGGGCAAAGCACATGCTGTGATTACTAAAACCTTCAGAAAATCAATATCTTGTAATTCATGTCTTCATTTTGAAAGTGTACACCCATGTGCCTTAAAAACATCTATTCCTTGAAGTCAAATGTTGAGAATAAGGAGAAATTGTAGTAACAAAGATGATTTTCTAAGGCAATCAGAGGAGTCAGTAAAAAGATTTAAGAAAAAGGGATACGATTTGAAGCTTTTACAGGAGGCTAAATTAAGAGCAGCAGAGAAGAAGAGAAGTTAGCTGTTAGTCTCTAAAATAAACCCACAGAATAAAGATGATCCAGTAACATTTAATCTTGAATACAGTCATTTAGCAGGTGCTATTAGCAGTATTGTTCACACATACTGGCACATATTAATGAATGATCCTAAATTAGCTAGTACATTAGGAGACAAACCACGAGTTACATTTAGGAGAGCCCCAAATACTAGGGATAAGTTAGTGCATAATAGATTTCAGTCTAAGAAAGGAAATAATCAGTCTATGTGGCTGTTGTCTCAATCAAAAGGTTTAAAAAATGCAGAAGGTGCAATGTATGTTGCTATGCCTGTGAAGGTATTTATTTCATCCACCCAAGGACGTTGAACAAATATGAACTCAGAGTGCACAGCTTTTGACACCTGTAATGTGATCTATTGTCTTACATGTTTCTGTGATGTATTATGAGTTGGTAGAACTAAACATTCAGTTAAAAGAAGAGTCCAGGAACATATCAGAAATATCATAAATGTCAATGTAAATAGCCCCCTAGATATGCAGTTTAAGGAACTGCACAACAGTGACCCCAGTGGGTTGAGGTTTACTGGATTAGAATTTAGATTTTATTTAGATTTTAATAAAGAATCAGATTTACAAACCTTTGAGCTAGGAGCTCATTTACAATGGGTCCTCATCAAACAAAGGGAGGGGACAGTTACCCGAGTTGGGAATACCAAAAGGCATTGTCATAAAGATAATAATAACACATTAACAGACTGATTACAGGGGACTGAGTAGGAAAGATAGAGGCACATTGTATAACACAGTCCTAATACAAGTACATAGGAGCAATCCAACACCAGCAGTATAAATAAGTGCTAACAGAGGCATATTGTATTTAACAGTCAAAACACTGAGTTCATAATGAACAGTCCAACACTGTCTGTACAAATAAGTGCTGACAGTTCAGTTAGGTACTCACAGATAGCAACTAATAGGCCTTGTCACAGGCTAGAGGATGCCAATTTAGAAATATCTTAGAGAAAGTGTAGTGGGCAATGGTTAAGAGAGATGGGGCCGTTTCAGCGGTTTCTGTAAGGATATAGTCTAGAGGATGCACAGATAGGCTCAGGGGTTAGGTGGAGCAGAAGCAGTGTGATATAGTCTAGAGGGTGCACAGGTAGTCTCAGGGGTTAGGTGGATCAGAAGTAGAATGCATCTGTAATTGTACCAGTAGGGAGTAAGATTATTTCACATGTCTGCTGCAAAATTAATTGTTATGGACCAGGTGTTTACAGTCTGTCAAGCCATTTGGCTTAAATGATATATTAGACTTTAAGCTTATTCATAATTGACTTTTGTTCAAATAATTATTGCAACATTTGTCTGCTCTATTTTTTGTAGTTATTTGCATGAATCATATTTACAATGTATTTCATCATGCTGCTGCCATCAAAGAACATAATGAACTGAACTGTCAAAGTGAAAACAACAAGAATGTTGAGATAAATTGCCTTATACTGTAGGGCCATTTAAGGCAATAAAAAAGGAAAAAGAACATCACTTACAAGTTATGTTTTATCAGCATGAACCATATTGACAACGTATTTCATCATGTTGTTGCCTTTTAAGAATTTCATCTCATGAACTGTTATATTAATAGCAGTAAAAGACATTTTGAGTGAAATTGACCTGAGGTGTCTACTTAGGGCAATGCAATTTAACATTGCTTGCATGTTTGTATGTTTACAATGTTCACTATGAGCTCTTTATGAAGTAAGATCTTTAAAAGAAGTTGCATTTTATGTACCTATAGGGTAATGAAATAAAGCATCTATCACAAAGCATATTGAGTATTTGTTCTAAAGTGATTCAAGAACAAGCTATTTTGTAATATTTAAAACCGTGTTCGTATGCCAATGAAATTTGGGTAAATGCACATATATATTTATGCTCTGCTTTTCATGTAATCTCTTGTATCCCTGTAGACAATCTATTAAAATTATGTATGCCTGCAGTTTATTATGTGCTTTTGAATGTTAATTACCATAGGCATTTGTTTTAAAAAAAAAAATCTTCTTGCATATGCAAATTAGCAATCGGATTACATGTTCACCTGTGGGTATTTAAGTCTTGTGTATTTGTTGCAACCATGCTTCCTGATGAAGCCTTTTTGGTAAAACACTGGTTTTTTTTTGTGGCTGGCTGATGGACTGAGGCAGGTTTTTTGGTATTTTGTAATTGTTTACTTCTTATGGCTTCAGGTTTTTGTGCAATAGTTGGAATCCGTAGTTGGATGCACCATAAAGATGTTTTTATGAGAACATTTTTGAAGCCTTCTTCTGTATATTTACCAAGCAGTGTTTTGGTGGTTCATTGTGTTTTTAGACCTGACCCCATTGTTCACCTTTCACTTGTATGGTTACAAGGCTTTAGTGTAATGATCTCACCTAGCAGCAATATCTACACAGTGAACAACAGGGGTGCAATGACTGAACCTTGTAAAACAACACAGGTGAGTGCAGCCACTCCAGAAATCAAATTACCTACAACAGCTTGATGCATTTTGCCAGTGATGTTGGACTAAACCTGCTTAAAACAGTGTCAGTGCATCCCACATAATTCCTCAGGTAATCCAATGACACAACCTGGTCCATTGTGTCAAATATAGATGAGAGATCCAGGAGAATCAAGATGCAACAAAGCCTTTAATTCGTCATGGTGAGATCAAGAAACAACACGATGAACATTTTCACTGCTGTAAAGAGGCCTAAATCACAATTGGAGAGGATCATAGATGGCAAATTTTTTCAAGTGAGACTCAAGCTCTGCCACAACCACCTTTTTAGTTAACATCCTAAAAATGTGACGGATTGAGACAGACCAATAATTTACCAGACTATCATAGCTCATTGATGGGTTTAGGAGAGGTTAAACCACTACCCTATCCAGGGTGGATGGGAAAGCACCATCCATCAAGGAACACCTGAAAATATATGTATAAATTTGGCCTGGGGATTCTAGGCAGCCCAACAGTAATGAGTTATGCTCAGGGTCCAACATACAGGAAGTAGGGTGTAGACTCAAGATCACCCCATGCATCTCCTTTTACAGCTGGTTGAAAGTCTGACCTGGTTGGCAGAACATCAGTGAACACATTTGCAATGTACTACTGGGTGTGTCAGGGTCAGAACCCTGTCCAATTTTTGTTGGTCAAAATAAAATTAGTAAAATAAGCATCTCGCAAGCAGATGGTTTGGAACAAGGTTGTGAGAGCCAGGACAGCTAATATTCTTCAACTGAAACTCTGGCTGGAAGCTGCAATGCTGAACATAGGATTTGCAAGAAAGCGAGTTGTGCTCACAACAGAGGGAGGTGAACCTTACAATTGTCTTTGGTTTGTAGCAGATATTCTGTAGGTGGAGGCTACTTCTAACTGAAAGGTGGAACAAGGAACTTAGAATTATCAGGAAAAGACAGTCTTTCAAGCAACAGAGGGAGGTGGATCTAGCTTTACGTTTGTTACAATTCTTAAGATTTTTAGTGCAGGAAGAATTTAAAGCACAGCTGACTTATTTTGAGGCTGACTGCTTTCAGAGCATAAACCACCAGGCTGTTTTGGGGCTGGGGAGGTTTACCTGTGTCTGACTTGGATGTCTGGATTTTTCTCTGTTTGATTAGCAGGGTATTTTCTCTGTCAAATTGTTGTGTAGGGCATCTTGCTGACAGGAAGGCACTTATCCCAGTGGTGGGTCAGAGCTCTTAGCTGATTGTTTTGTGAGGGCACAGTTTAGGCCCAACCCCTTCCCACCCCTCACCTCACCCACCCCTGGAAATAGTTCCTTTATACCTGGGGTTCTGACATCATTTCCTCATGAGTGCAAGGTGCATATCACTGTCATATCCTCTCTAGCACACTGCACTGGCAATATAAGCATACACATTGTATAATATATATATTTCTATATAACAAACCAATCACACACACAAAAAAAAAAGTAGATAAACATGTGGGGAGTAGTGCAATGTAATGGCTGTGGGGCAGCAGTCTTCCGGGAGTCTTTCTGGAGGCTGAGATGCTGCCCTATTTGCAGACAACTCTCTGCCCTAAGGGAGGAAGTTGCCCGTCTTCAGGCCACACTGGACAGTAGTAAGGGAACCTTCCCCCAGGGCACACTGGACAGTAGGAAGGGAACCTTCCCCATCCAGGGAGCACCAGAGCCACCACCACTACCTCAGAGGTTGCGAAGAAAGCACAGCAGATGGACCACAGTGGGCTCAGGGAGGGTGAGGATGGTGGAACACAGGCACACCCAGTCAGTTGTTCCACTCCACAATCCATACACCATTCTGGAGGGGCATAGCTCCCCCATGGATGCACCCACAGAGGAGACTAAGGAGGCTAAGGACAACTGTCACAAGGAAGGCCCACAGGAAGGAGGCAGAGGACACCACAAGGAAAGAAAGCAGCTCCTGGTGGGGGACTCAATTATTAGGGGGATAGAACTAGAGGGAGCAGGGAAAACTGAAGTAAGGTGCCTGCCTGGTGCCATGGCTTGGAGGGACAGGAAGCGCATCCTCAGGATCACGAGAACAGCTGCATGGGAGTCTGAGCCAGACGTCATTGTCCACTTAAGGACAAATGACTTGGCTCAACATGAGATTAGAGCAGTGCAGAAGGACTTTGTAGAATTGGAGAGGGGCCTAAGACAAGTAGCACACACAGTATCCTTCTCAGAGGTGCTGCCTGTCAATGGCATGAGTGAGGCGAGGGTACGTTGCACCATGCAGTTTAATGAATGGTTGAAAAAATGGTGTGGAGCACAGGGGTTTGGCTTCACTGGGGACTGGGGTTCCACCTGGAGGGACACCAGCCTATACTGGCAGGATGGTCTGCATCTGTCCAGGAAGGGAACAAGTCTTTTGAGCAATCGGTTTAAATGCTTCATTGGCAAGCTTTTAAACTAGTCAAGGGGGAGGCACTGATAAGCAGCAGGAAAATCCCAGCCTCTCCCTACAAAACAGGGTACTAAATGAGAAAAAGACTGAGGTAGAAAGGTCAGTGGGGGATGCTGCAACAGAAGGTAAAGCCATCAAAAAATGGAGAGCAATGAGTACCAATGCCTGTAGTCTGAGTAACAAGCTTCCTGAATTAGTGGCCTTGAAGGAGGAGGAACATCTGGATATTGTGGCAGTCACAGAAACATGGTACACACGAAACCATGACTAGGACGTAAACATACCAGGATACACTATCGATAGGAGGGACAGGGAGGGTAAAAGAGGAGGAGGAGTAGCTCTTTACATAAGGGAAGGAATCAAAGCAACAGAACAAAAGGGAAAACAGGGAGGAGGAGGAGGAGAAGAAGCACTGTGGGTTAATTTGGAGACCGGCAATGGCACCACAATCCACACAGGGGTTGTATACAGACCCCCTTCTCAGGGGGAGGAAATGGACAAGGAAATGATAGAAAGTATACTTAAAACAGTAGAAAAAGGGGAGATATTGCTGATGGGTGATCTGAATATGCCAGATGTTAACTGGAGTGTAGTTGCAGCAGCCACTTGAAGAGTGGGGTTATTCTAGATACCCTACAGGGGCATGCCTTAGACAACTAGTATTGGAGCCCACTGGAGAGAGGGAGCAATCTAGACCTGGTTCTCTCTCAAATGGAGATGAAGAGAGATCACAGATGTAGAAATGGGTAGCCATCTGGGAACTAGCGACCATCGAACAGTATGGTTCACAATAAACACAGCAATAGAGTCAAGCCATACAAAGGCAAAAGTACTGGACTTTAGGAGGGCTGACTTGCCAAAATGGGTGAGTGCCTAAGGAATGCACTAGCAAATGGGCAGGAAGGAAGGGTGGAAGAACAATGGGGAATAATAAAACTGCCATCACAGAGGTAACAAGCCTTTGTGTGAAGCAAATAAACAAAACAAAGCGATGAAACCACTATGGTTCTCAAAGGAAGTGGCAGTGAAGGTTCATGAGAAAAGAAAGCATTCAGGAAGTACAAGGAATCACAGAAGGAGCAGGACAGAGAACTGTATCAGTTAAAGCAAAAGGAAGCTGGAAGGCAGTCAGAACAGCAAAGGCCAAAACCGAGAAAAGATAGCCAACTCAGTTAAGAAGGGGGATAAAACCTTTTATAGGTACATCAGGGAGCGGAGAAGACCAAGGAGGATAGTGAGGCTTAATAAAGGGAGAGAGGTGGGCAGAGGGTGACTGTGAAAAGGCAGAGATACTAAACAAATATTTTTGCTCAGTATTTACAAAGGAAGAGGGGAGGTACCTAAAACAAGCAGTAGAAACACTCTGGATACAGAAATTGATACCAGCCCATTTACAGAAGAAAGTGTTCTGAAAGAACTCTTAAAACTGAAGGTGGACAAAGCAATGGGGCCTGATGGGATTCATCCCAGAATTTAAAAGAACTAAGGGTAGAACTAGTGACACCACTGACTACCCTCTTTAACAAATCATGGGAGGATGGGGTGGTACCTGAGGACTGGAGGAGGGCAGATGTGATTCCCCTTCACAAAAGTGGGAGCAAGGCAGAAGCAGGAAACTATAGACCTGTTAGTTTAACCTCAGTGGTAGGGAAAATGATGGAATCACTTCTGAAGGAAAGAATTGTCGAGTATCTAGAGGCCAGAGGGGCGCAGGACCCAAGACAGCATGGATTCACAGCGGGAAGGTCATGCCAGACAAATCTGATAGATTTCTTTGACTGGGTGACCAAAGTAGTAGATCAGGGAGGGGCTGTGGACATGGCCTACCTAGACTTTAGCAAGGCATTTGACACAGTTCCAGACAAAAGATTAATATACAAGTTAGCTAGCCTGGGAGTGGGTCCCAAGATGACAGTCTGGGTAAAGAATTGGCTGGAGAATAGGGTACAGAGAGTAATAGTAAATGGAGTCCACTCTGAAGAAAGGGGGTTACTAGTGGGGTACCGGAGGTTCATATTGAGAGCTGTCCTTCAATGTCTTTTATGTTTACATTGCAGAGGGACTGAAGGAAAAGTATGTCTCTTTGCAGCTGACACAAAGATCTGCAACAGAGCTGATGCACAAGGTGGGGTGGAAAGGATGAGAAGGGACTTGGCAAGGTTAGAGGAATGGTCAAATGTATGGCAGCTTAGATTCAATGCTAAGAAGTGCAAGGTAATGCACCTGGGAAACAAAAACCAAGGGGAAGACTACACAATGGGGGATGAGATACTAACAACAACAAAAATGGAAAGGGACCTGGGGTAGTCATATCAGATGACCTAAAGGTGGGCAAGCAATGTGAGAGGACAGCAAGGAGGGCTTGGGGGATACTGGGATGCATTGGGAGAGGCATCACCAGTAGAAAACAGGAAGTTATTATCCCTCTGTACAGACAGCCGGTGAGACCCCATCTGGAGTACTGCATGCAGTTCTGGAGACCCAATCTCTGCAAAGACATAGACAGAATGGAAGCTGTCCAGAGGAGGGCAACTAAAATGGTGCAGGGTCTGCACCAGAAGACATTTGACGAGAGACTTAAGGAGCTTAATATGTGTAGCCTCGAGGAAAGGAGGGAGAGGGGGGACATGATAGAAACTTTCAGGTACCTCAAGGGAATCAACAAAGTCCAAGAGGGTAGCATCTTTCAAAAAAAGAGGTGTACAAGAACAAGGGGGGTACAATTTGAAGATGGGGGGCGGCTCAGAGGTAATTTAAGGAAGTATTTTTTCACAGAGAGAGTTGTGGATGCATGGAACGGCCTTCCGGAGGAGGTTGTGGAGTCAAAAACAGTGGTGGAATTCAAACATGCATGGGACAGTCATAAGGCAATGCTATGGTGTGGGGGTAGGAAGAAGTAGGCTGCTGGTTAACTAGGATCTGCAACTTATCCATTAGGTAGGGAAATGGGCTGGCCAAGCAGTCCTTATCTGCCATCAAATTATATGTTTCTATGTTTCTTACCCCTCCTCGCTTGGAAGCCTTCGCAATACTCCAGCCACCTGCATCTTGCAGGTAGTTCATTTGGATCAAGGTCATGAGAGCCAGGGCAGAGCTCTCCCCTCTCCACTGTGACCATATTGATAACGTATTTTATCATGTTGTTGCCATTTAAGAATTTCACACAAGCCACCAGCATCTTGCAGATTGTTCATTTGGAGCAAGGTCATGAAAGCCAGGACAGGGCTCTCCCCCTCCTTGCTTGGAAGCCTTCGCAAGACTCCAGCCACCTGTATCTTGCAGGTATTGAAAATTTGTAGCCTCTGTTTCTGCTGCATACTGTGCAGGACAGGGCTCTCCCCCTTCCCATTTGTAAGTCTATGCAAGCAGCCAGCCACATCTTGCAGGTAGTTTGTTTGGAGCAAGGTCATGAGAGACAGGATAGGGCTCTCCCCCTTCCTGCTTGGAGGCCTATGCAAGCTGCCAACCACTTGCATCTTGCAGCTATTGAAAATTTACAGCCTCTGTTTCTACTGCACACTGCAGTCATCTCTACCCACCACCCCTCCCTCCCTCGCCATTTCCTGTATACTGGTCCCATATCACATGACCCCCCACCATACTTCTATCTCCCCATTAGCTCATTCTGTCTGCTACCCACTATGGAGCACTTTACAGCCTCTCTGTGGTTGTAACACCTCTCTCTCTCTCTCTCTCTCTCTCTCCTGCGGTTGTAACACCTCCCTCTCTCTCTCTCTCTCTCTCTCTCTTTGCTGTTGTAACACCTCTCTCTCTCTCTCTCTCTCTCTCTCTCTCCCTTTCTCCTAGGAGGACAGTCTCAAACCTGTATCTCACTGACCTTGTTCAGTCACAAGCAGCTGCTCTATGCCACTGGGCTACTGAGACTGTTATGTAGACTCCTTCGTAGTGGTACTGACATACCTCTGCTATCCTGTGGCCACAAGTGGTACTGTACCTCTAGGCAACTTGAACGTTTTTGCTATATCCTGAAACAGGAACACACTATTTGAGGACTAGTCAGATAGATTGCTTTACCTTCCTATAAGGCTCCCCTTCTCTACAATGTACCACACTATCCTCTAATTTCTAGTCCTTATCCATTTAATACTCTTTCCATCCTCCCTCACTGAGCCCTCCATCCCAGGCCCTCCCCTCATCCACCCTCCACATGTATATACACACTCCTCTCTTCCCATGTATCCCAATCCAACCAACTTTCCATGGTCCCCTCTAGCTTCCTTTCTTCCCCCATCTTCCATCTTAGCAACCCTCAAGCCCGTCACTCTCTTCTCCCCTCCACAATGCATACCTTCTTCTCTCTCCTTGTCTACCTACCTGAAAGCTGCCAAGCTAGCCTTTGCCTTTTCCAAACTTCTTATCACTCTCCTCCTACTCTCTGCAGGTGACATTGACTCAAACCCCAGCCCATCCATTCACAACTCACCGCACCTCCCCAAGAGTTTGAAAATTACTAATTGTAACATCCGCAGCCTTCTCATCAACTGGTACTCCTACAGCCTATTATGTTAAACTTGAAACAAAATATTATGATAGATCTTTGATAAAGGATGTGAAGATATCTGAAACATGTCAGAATACTCTAAATGCGTGCCTTGTGGCATCTTTTTTTATTTCATAAATAAATGTGATTTTTAAAAAAATTAATACACGTCCGGAGTTTTTATCACAGGTGAGAGTGCCAGAATTCAAATAGTACTATAGATATTATGGTACTCTCTGAAACATTACTGAGCCAGAAAATATTGGATGCCTCTCTAGCTACCACAAGCTACTCTCTTATACCTCAGGACAGACTTAGTAAGGGCAGAGGCATTGCAGTGTATGTCTCATCCAATCTACAATACTCTCTTGTCTGATCTATCTCTTCCCCCTCCTAATATGAACTCCCCCTAATCCAGTTATCCCACCCCTACACATTACCTATATGTGTTGCAGGCATTTACTGTTGCCCTGGTCTCCCATCAGCAACCATAACAGAGATCCTCACATCCATCACCTCCCATACCACCTCAGATGAGCTTGGTTCCATGTCATAATGGCAATCGCTGAAAGGTGAATACCATTAGGGAGTGTACATTGCCAAAAATAATTTTGGCAATGTACATTTGTAATTCGAGTAAAGGGCACCCAAAACATAAATATTACATTTTTGCGGGGCTGCCTTCAGCCCCGCAAACCCCTTACTAAAGGATTCTCAACTCCAGGGGGGTGCAAAATAAAAAAAGAGAAAATCCTGGACCGGCGCAAAGAAAACAACGCGGCCAGAATCGAACCAGGCACCCTCCGAACCTTAGCCTGCCACCAATCCACCATGCCACATAGCCAGCTCGGCAGCCCCCATTGCTGTGCTACACCTCACAAAGCCTCACTCCCCTTCCGCCCATCACACAGCATGCTTGCTCCCCCCCTACGCGTGTACATATAGTGACACCCTGTCTCTATATTCGCCGATCCCACCTATCCAGTCGCCCTCCCTGTCCAGTAGCCCTGTGAACAGGCACTGTTATTGAGTCACCCTTTTTGAAAGTGCTCAATAGCGGTTACCCTCATCACAGGATACCATGAGCTTTTTCTTTTAGGTGACATAAATGTGGACTGTGCCTCAACCAACACCTCTGAGTTACCCTCCAAAATAAAGTCCCTAAATTTGGTTCAGTTAATCACCTCCCCATAACCGGCTCAACCACAAGTCCCAAAAACACACCCTGATTGACTTGGCCCTCACCTCCCACCCCACAGATCAGTAGCCTCTGGCATTCTCCCAGAGTCCCTTAGTGACCACCACATGATTTTCTGCATCTGCAGTCAACAAGTCAAAGGCCCCCTAAACTCCTCTATGCTCCTTCCACTCTCTAGACCTAGCCCCCCTGCTAAACAATCTTTGCCATGCTGACAGGACCACCATCACCTCATCAACTTCTATTGACACCACCCTCTGCAACTTCCACTCCACATTTATGGATATCTAGGATCACCATGTGCCCAGTACATTAACCAGGGTCAGAAGATACCACCTTCCATGGATCACCACAGAGCTTCTGGTATGCATGCGAGCTAGGGACCAGGCTTAGAAGGCCTACACACAACCTAGGAATCCTACCCTATTACTCCATTACAAACAACTCCAAAATGCTTTTACAAAGAATACTAGATCTGCCCTTTCATATTCTGCCCCATTAATTTGGAATGGTTTGTCACCCAATATCCACTCACAACCAAGCTATACTACTTTTATAATGGCATTAAGACAATTTTATGTGGCGTCCTTGAAATGTGACTGTTTTAAATGAGTTATTTTGTATGTTTTGTA
Organism: Neoceratodus forsteri; assembly: GCA_016271365.2. NCBI lineage: Eukaryota > Metazoa > Chordata > Ceratodontiformes > Ceratodontidae > Neoceratodus > Neoceratodus forsteri. The sequence continues at coordinate 234,286,504 of CM028132.1, read as the reverse complement.
TTTGATGTGTATGTAACATGTTGACTGTATTGTACTGTCCAGGGTCGCTTTTGAATAAGGGTCTTGGCTCATATTGCTTACCCCGCAAACAAATGTTTAAATAAATACAAGGGCTGAATATTTCTTGGCTTCTTTCCACATCAACATAAACAATCCTTCCAAGTTCTGGAAGGTAGTCAAATCACTTTTCTTGCTGCCCTCCAGTCCCCTAATCCCAACTCTTGCCAGTGGTACTGGAACAATCTCTGAACCTCCTTCTATCGCAGCCACTTTCAACACCCTTTTCACACTCTGTGCCTCCTCCATGCTCTCCTCCCTTCCAGTCTGCCTGCCAACCCCTTCCCCTCTATTCCCTCCCATGACACCTCTAGCCAATTCTCCTTCTCTCCTATTACACCAGCTGATGCCCTCAAGGCCTTCTTTTCCTTAAACCCCTCAAAAGGCAAGAGCCCAGATGGCCTTGACCCCAAATTTCTCCACCTCTCTGCACCTGCTATTGCCACTCCTCTGGCCTCTCTTCTCAACCTTTCCTTTTCCCTATCCTCAGTTTCCTCAAACTGGAAACACCCTACCATCATCCCTCTCCCAAAGGCGGTGACCCTCCTCCACTGGGAACTATTGCCCTATCTCTACTATCTATTCTAGCTAAAATTCAGGAATGCATCGTTCTTGTGCAGCTCAACCCCTACTTCAACTCTGTCTCTTTCTTCATACCATTCCAGTCCGGGTTCTGCAAGTCCCACTCCACTACCACCTTCCTATTATGTCTCACAGATTCTATATTCTCCCATATGGATCTGGGTCATGTAACCTATGCTATATTTGTTGACTTGGCAAAGGCCTTCGACACTGTTTCTTATTCTCTTCTCCTCCAAACACTCGCTAGGGCTGGACTGAACCCTTTCACCACGGCTTGGGTTCGCTCTTATCTGACAGGCAGAACCCAATCCATCAAGATTGCATCTTCCCTCTTCACACATCTCCCTATCACCACTGGAGTCCCACAGGGCTCAGTACTTGGTCTTATATTACTTTCTATCTTCCTTAATGACCTCCCTTCTGCAAATCTATATGTGTGCAGACAACATGTCCTCTATCGCTCTAGCAAGTCACAAATTGATGCCCAAACTAGACTACAGCAGGATTTCACCATGGTTCAGAAATGGCTCCAGTCGAACCAGCTGTTTCTGAATGAGAAAAAGACAGACTCCATATCTTTCGGCACCAGACAGAGACCATCTTCCCTCACCTGTCTCCCAGTGTTCCACATACTGGATGGTACTCTGAGAGAGAATGTCCCCTCCTTCAGATATCTTGGGGTCTGGTTAGACCGCCATCTGGACTTTTCAGCACATGTAGATGCAATCCATAGAAACCTCCACCCCAAGCTTGGTGCCTTGTATAGAAATAAGGATTGCATCCCTTCACCAGCCCATCATGCTATTATGCAGAAAATGATCCTTCCTACCTTTGACTATGCAGACAGTCTACAGTGCCTCCCAAACTACTCTGGCCAGACTGGACACCCTTTTCAACTCCTGCTGCTTCCTTTCCTGCTCCTCTCTAACTCACCATTGTAATCTTTACTAGCCACATCCCTCCCTCACTGGCATCTAGGCACCTGGCCCACTGTGCCACTTTCATGGACAAATTCTGGCATAGGCACCCTCCTCTTGCCTTTCCTCTCATCTCTGCCTCACCACAGGCTCTATTCACTTCGGGGTTTGTCTCTCACTCCTTCAGCATCCCTCTCTGTCTTACCTCCGCTGGCCAATCAGCCTTCTCCTATCGCTGTCCTAAACTTTGGAATGCTCTCTCCTCAAATATCCGACATGCGTCATCTCGTATAGCTCTCGCTACCCTTTTGCAGAACTATATGGCCCACTCCTGCTCCTACCAGACCAATTGACCCCTGTTGCTCAGTCTTCCAAACTACCCATGATCCAGTCCCTCTTCTCTCACTGCCTAGTCAGCTTAAACTTATAAAATGTCCTATTTCTCTATTCCTTATACTGACATACTACTATGCAGCCATACACTCACTGTATTTCTGATTCCAGACTGTATCCTGTTTCAACTTTCTGTTTTACTATGTTCTTGTATTTATTCAAGAATCATTACCTTGTGCATAGCTAATGCTTCTTGTGTTCTATTGCATTTTTAGCAATGTACTTAACTATTTCAGCACTTAATGTATCCATTGTTTCGGCTCACTGATTAGTTTCTTTGTCACACCAATTGTTTACTTTGTACACTGCTCCTTATCTGAGATTTGTTGAATTGTAGACTGTACTAAAGTTATTTAATTATTCTTGCACCTCCACTTCTCCTTCCCTCCAGGATGTACCTGGAAATGAGCTATTCTGGTCAGTGTACCTTCCTGGTGAAATGCTTAAATAAATAAATAGATAAATTAAATAAATAAATAAATGTTCTATTCTATTTTGTCCTGTCTCTTACCTGTCTCGTCCTTTCTGTCTTACAACCTTAACTAGAGTTGTTGTTCTTACTTGACTGTTTATCTCATGACACTGAGAAAGGCTAACTAAGTGTGGTGCAAAGAGAACAAAAGGTCACAGTGTGGTCCGATTAAAAAAAAACAATAAATAAGCCACAGGGAATTTTAGAAAAGAAGGAGCTCTGTACTCACTTTCAGCTCTCTCAAGCGGTGCAGACTGAAACATAGAAACATAGAATTTGCGATCAGAACAGGATCACTTGATCCACCCAGTCTGTCCAAGTGTTCCCTGCCTATCGTTCCTCTGCAGACTCTATCTTGTCTCTGGCAACACTCTGCACTCCCTGCTTGTTTTCCAGTATACCGCTATGTTTATTCCATGTGTGCTTGAAGCTCCCCACTGTTCTAGTCTCCACCACTTCCTCTGCAGGTTTGTTCAAGTCATTTACCTCCTTTTTGCTGAAAAAAATATTTCCTCACACCTTTCTTGAATTCACCACTCCAGTTTATTGCATGAACCCTGGTCCTGCTGCTTGTCCTCATTTGAAAAAGACTCCCCTCCTGCACCCTGTTAAACCCTTTAAGGTACTTGTCGGTCTTGATCATGTTCTCTCTCTCTCTTTCTCTTCTTCTCTCTCTCTCTCTCTCCCTCTCCCTCTCCCTCTCTCTCTCTCCTTTCTTCCAGGATGTATATGTTGAGAACACTAAGTGTCCTCATAGGGCTTCAAATGCAAACCCTGCACCAGTCTAGTTGCCCTCCTCAGGAAGGCCTTCATCCTATGTCCTTTCTGAGATGCAGTCCCCAAAACTGGACACAATACTCCAGGTGGGACCTTACCAGGGAGTGATACAGTGGCAAAATTACCTCCCTCTTTTTGTTGGAGATACCCCTCCAAATTATTCCCCTTCCTATGCATCCAGAATCCCACTAGCTTTTCCCACTTTCTTGTCACACTGCCCTCCCACCTTGAGGTCTTCTGATATGATAACTGCAAGGTTCCTTTTCTGTGACAGTCAGTACCCCTCATCTTGTACACAGTACTGGGGTTCTTATGGCCTTTAAGGTATAAAACCCCAACATCCATGGCTTTGATCATTCCTTGCATTTTCAAAGATTTCTGCACATTTTCTCCACCCATTCCTGTGTGTCTACCCTATTGCAAATTTTGGTGCCATCGGCAAAAAGGCATGCCTTCTTGTCCAGTTCTTCTGCAATGCTGCCAGTGCATACATTGAAGAGGACTGGTCCCAGTACTGAGCCCTGTGGTACTCTGCTGATCATTCTTCCATCCTTAGAGTGAGTTCTGTTGACCATCACCCTCTGTTTCCTATCCATTAACCAATTCTGAACCCAGTTTATTACTTTGGATGCCACTCATATCCTGGAAACTTCCTAGTCAGTCTCCTGTGTTGCACAGTGTTGAAAGCCTTGTTAAGGTCTAGATAGGCCACATCCACTGCCCTACACTGATTTAGTTCCCTAGTCACTCAGTCAAAGAAATCTGTCAGATTCATTGGCATGACCGTCTCCATGTGGGTATGCTGACCGTACGACAACACCATTACAGCAAACACGTCGATGCCGACAACATCGACAGTTCACTGTAATGGTCCACCCGAGACCCCTGCACACTGTCTCTTGGTCCTGCACCCCTTCCCCAAATCAACTCCAACTCGGAGTTGGAATCCTATAGATGGGGTTTCAGGGGGGAGATGCCCCCCGATAGAAAAAGTACCGGGGTCTCCTGCCAGATTTATGTCGAATGCAACTTGCGGTCAACATAAATCCATTGTTGTGATGTCGGTCGACAACATAGTTGTCAAACCGTCATCATAGAGCTGTCCATGTGAAACGATACTGCCAGTCGCCCTACAGCCCACTGTATTCTAGATGTTCAACCAGTCTTTCTTTCACTAGACTGTCAATTAATTTCTCCACCGCTGAAGTAAGACTGTCTGACCTGTAGTGGCTAGCCTCTTCCCTGCTGACAGTCTTACATATAGGGACCACATCAGCCCTTCTGCAGTCCTCCGGAACCATGCCCATGCCTGCTTCAAGTGAGCTGTTGAACAGTTCTGCCAGTGGGTCAGCTAGCACCTCCCCAAGTTTGTTTAGTACCCGGTAGTGTATCCCATCTGGTCCCATAGCCTTATCTCCATGGAGTACAGAAGACTGTGAGGAAACCTATGTCTCATATTCAGCGCAACAAAAAATGATACAATATGGAAAACCATAGGACTGAGTAGACAACAAACTAATAAAACTACACGGTCTCATAATCTGAGATTAAGAGGTGAAATCAATAGAACTGTTAAAAGAAGCAACTGGTTTAGTCAAAGGTTCATTACTACATGGAACTTCTTGCAGGAAAGTGTGGTAATGAGTAGTACCGTGGAAGTAGTTAAACACTCCTTAGATGAACATATGGGCAGGGAAATGTGTGGGTTTTACCACTGAAAAGCGATGAGTTGCTAAAAGGTCTTTGACCTAACTCGTACATGACCTGTGAACCTGTGAACCTATTCACCTTCAAGGCTGCAAGTCCGTTCAGCAGTCTTTCCTTTGAAAATTGACATGTGCCCACCTCACTCCCCCAGTCCTGATTCTCCCTGCTGATCTCTCCCCTCCTCCTTCTACTGTGATGGCTGTGCAGAAATACCTATTTAAAATGTCAGCTTTTCTTGGTCACGTGCAGTGTATTTTTCCCCTTTTACCCTTCTGATCCTCACTGTTCCTTCCCTTACTTTTGTCTTCTCACTTATGTACCTGAAAAAAGTCTTATCCCTTTTAGTGGCACCTCTGTCAATCTTTTCTTCTGTCTGTACCTTTGTGCCCCTAACCACCTGGCCACTAGTCCTAAATGGGCATCTGCCTCCAACCTCTGCCACAGGAGCTGCACCTTCTCCAGGGGCTCTTCCACTGCAAACTGCCTGACTGCCAGTCAGCCCTGAGACCCACAGGCCACTAGCCCTAAATGGGCATCTGCCTCCAACCTCTCTTGTGGGAGCTGTGCCTTCTCTGTGGGTTCTTCCACGGCAAACTGTTTGACTGCCAGCCAGCCCTGAGACCCACAGGCCACTAGCCCTAAACGGGAGTCTGCCTCCAACCTCTGCCGTGGGGGCTGTGCCTTCTCTGGGGGCTCTTCCACGGCAAACTGCCTTACTGCCAGCCAGCCCTGATACTCAAAGGCCACTAGCCCTAAACAGAAGTCTGCCTCCAACCTCTCCCGTGGGAGCTGCATCTTCTCTGGGGGCTCTTCCACAGTGAACTGCCTGACTGACAGCCAGCCCTGAGACCCACAGGTACTGACACAGAGACGCAGCCTGGCTTTTGGAGCTACTGAATTTGAATCTTAGTGCTTTTTGTCTCCACTGACTGATCTGGTTCTGTATCTCACTTCCTCAGCCTTGATCGGACACTTCACCTTTCTCCTGCCTTCTTATTTGCTACTGCTTTCATCTCCCTAAGCTGCTTAGTTTGCACAAACTTTTTTATTGCTGGGTTGTATTTACTGCTCTATATACTTTATTGAATTCAGCATTCTATTTTGTTGTTTAATAATGTTTAATTTCTACTGTACTGTGATATAACTTGTCAAATATTGTTAGAAGTATAGTCTGTATGCTCCTTTCCACTAAGTAACCCTGCCTGAGCTGAAGGAGTAGCACTAAGCACTCCAAGGCACCCTATATCCTTTCTTTAAAGTTCTACTATCTGAATTAGTGTCCTGCATTTTAGCACTGCTACCTATCTCTGTCCTTTGCCCTGATAGTTTTTTCTTTTTTCCCTGTGGCTTTACTTGCTAACCATCTCCCCCCCCCCCCACACACACACATTTATAACCTAAGGTGTTAAAGCTCTTTTTGGCTTAATTTTAGAGAAACTTTTGTGCAGAGCATTACATCTTCCCAACTTCCTGGTGCCTAGGGGATTAGCTGACACTGCCTTTGTATTTTTTGCTTTAAATTGACTGTCCCTTCTCCCCTCCACAGGCCACTAGCCCTAAACAGGTGTCTGCCTCCAACCTCTCCAGTGGGAGCTGCACCTTTTCTGGGGGCTCTTCCATGGCGAACTGCCTGACTGACAGCCAGCCCTGAGACCCACAGGTACTGACACAGAGATGCAGCCTGGCTTTTGGAGCTACCGGACTTGAATCTTGGTGCTTTTAGTCTCCACTGGCTGATTTGGTTCTGTATCTCACTTCCTCAGCCTTGATTGAACACTTTACCTTTTTTCTGCCCTCTTATTCACTACTACTTTCATCTCCCTAAGCTGCTTAGTTTGCACAAACTTTTAAATTGCTGGGTTGTATTTACTGCTTTGTATACTTTATTGAATTCAGCATTCTATTTTGGTTTATAATAATGCTTAATGTCTACTCTACTGTGATATAAGTTGCCAAATAGCCCAGCCCTTGGAGCTGCTGCCCAGCTCTTTTTGTTTTTTTTTGCTGACTTTTCCATTAGCAGATTATATCTTCTAGCCACTTTAGGGCTATGTGTCTGGTAGCAGTGAAATTTACTGTGTCCACTCCACCATTAGCAGGTTATATGCAGCTGCGACTAGGGGATCCTATCCTATCTGGCACATCACACACTCTGTTTCCCAGCTGTTATCATCACAACTCTGTGTACATTTTCCTGCTTTCTCTGCCTCCTACGAAACCAGGGCTACATGCAAGCACTTCTTCCTATGAACATGGGCTACATCCACCTCCTCCAATCTCTCTCTTTCATACTGCTGTTGATTCTAAGCAATGGCACTTCACAAAGTGATATGCTAGTTCCCCTATCCCATACCACTATCGAGCATAATATCCATTGTGACCCCTGCTTTATCACATGTAACAAAGGATCACTGGTCCTGCCGCCTCCTCAGGGGTGACTTACTGCTGTGTTTCCTGCCTCATACCCCACCCTAATTACTCCACCTAAGCTCATGGTACTGTGCTTAGAACACAGAAGGTGCCTAAGCCCCAGAAGATCCAATAAGCTTTATTACAAACAACTTAAAGGAAGCTTGTTCAGAATCATCCTACTTTTACTGCTTTTGCCAGGCAGCGTTCGCCCTAACCCTGGCCCTGCTGGACATGCATCCACACATGACCACCCTAAAAAAGGAACTATTAAGTCCTGGAAACCTGGGATTTTATTGTGCCTTGTCTCACTCGCACTGATATCCCCACAGAGCCCCCAAGCTGCAAGCTGCCGCCAGCTGCCCTAACTCACCCCCAGGTAACTGTACTCAATGCATATTCACTAAAATTCAAGGAGGCAGTATAGTGCAGTGGTTCAAGGCTCTGAGCTGCAAACCTGGAGACCTGGGTTTGAATCCCACAGCCTCCACTTGCATACTGTGTGACCCTAAGCAAGTCACTTAACTTCCTTGTGCTCCCAGGTTGCACCTGTAAACAAGCTTCAGCTTAGTGTGTCTCTCGTGGATAAAAAAATGAAAGATTCACTAAGAAGGTGAGAGCAGAAGAAGGCTGAAGCCCATAAGGTTGCGCTGTGAGGACATACTATAATAATTCATATTTTCTCCATTGGCTATGTAATTGTCCAATTGTCTTTTAACACTATCTCTACCTTGGCTTATAATTACATTTTCTGGTAGCCTATTATATAGCATGACCACTTCTCCTGATTCCTGGACAAGCTCATACTCTATGAAAGAGCACCCCATGCGTTGTCCCCAGGACTACAAGTCTAAATATCCCTCCTTTGTTTGGCACATCCATGGATTCCTTGCCCGCTACGGCTCCTCTGAAATGCTGATATCAGGAAAACGACAACACTCAAGAAGCTACAAACTCCTTCTGAACCACATTGCCCACCTACTACTGCTGCTACTAATGCTGTCATGTAATGTACGTGCCACCTGTGACCCTCCTCACTCTCAGAACAGCCCACAACAAAAATCTGCAGGACTTACCCTTGCCAACTTAAAGATCTGCAGTCTGCTGCCCAAACTGGACAACCTAAAGGAATGGGTTACCAAACACAACCCCGATATCCTCTCGATCGTGGAAACATGGTTATTACCCAAGGTACCTGACTCTGCCATCGTGCTGCCTGGATACACCCTTTTTAGGCAGGACTGTACCCCGAAGAAAGGAGGGGGTTGCGTAGTCTACGTGAAGGACACACTTCAGGGGCATATCCTTCCCCTCCTCAACAGAAGCACTAATCTGCAAATCCTACTTATCAAAATCTTGCTGGGCATTCACAACAAGGCGCTTATGATCCTCACAGTCTACATCCACCCAAAACAACAATTCCCAGTACCAACGACCACATGGACTTTATTGCCACCCAGTGCCTTAATTCAGAGATCATTCTTCTTGGGGATTTCAACAACAATTGGCCCTCTCCTGCAACTGCTATGGTGAGAGATGCTCTAGAGATTACCCACTTTTCCCAGATGGTGGCGACCTCAACAAGGGTTAACTACAAAACTAGTACTAGCACACTGCTAGACTGTATTCTCTCAAACTGACCAGCCCACATTACCAACATCACTGTCCTCCCTGACTCACTGAGTGATCATTCACCCGTTACCTGAACCTGGCAAAACAACTTCAGCAAGCCCTCACCCAGAACCATAACCAGCTGTGTACTCCTCAAAGGGCACCTACCACAACGCAAAGCAGACCTTCAAGGCCTAGACTGGTCTGACCTACATGAAACAAATGACGTAGACATCGCACTCGAATGCTTCATCACAAAATTCAACGCCACTTGCCATAAACATGCCCCCCTGAAAACAAAAAAATCTAAAGCTCCCTGCAACCACTGGATAATGCCAGAATTCCTGCTACAACTCAATGCTCAGGACCAACTCTGGATAAAGGCACGCGCTAATGATACAGTTGCCAATATCCAACTAAATAAAAAAGCTAGAAACAAGTCCACAAGGGCTATCCACCTAGCAAAATGATCCTACTATAAGGAAGCTCTCTCCAACTCCTGGGACTGCTACAAATCCTTCTGGGCCAACCTCAGTGATATTACTGGCAAGGATCCCAAAACAGCCCCCTACATGCTCCTGGTCAACGATGTACCCACAGTGGATCCACTTCAAATAACTAATACCCTAAATACTGCCTTCAAGGGCCTAAGTGGCGTGCTCCCAGCAGACTGCTTTGACCCTCCAGTCCAGAAGCACCCAGTAAGTGATCAATCCCCTATGGGGAACCATCTGCTGTTTTACTTTAAAGAAGTCAGCACTGTCGAGGCTAGAAAGTACCTTGAGAAGGTGTTGGACAAATCGAGGCACAGTGGAGACACCCTGAACCTTAAGTTTCTCGCTATGGCACTTACGGAAGTACTAAGCCCCCTGACCACCATCATCAACCTATCCCTCCACCACTCTCAGTTCCCCCAGCTCTGGAAGTCAGCTTCTATAACACCAGTTCACAAAAGTGGAGACCAGGCCCTACAGAAAAACTACAGACCACTCTCCATACTCACATCACTCTCTAAAACACTTGAACGGATAGCAGCGGATCAGCTTGTGGAATACCTGAACATGCACCAACTCCTATGCCCAGAACAACATGGGTTCTGAGTGGGACACAGCACTATCATGGCACTGTTGGAATTCACTGGTTATATCCACCAAGCCCTGGATCATGGGCAGCTAGTGGAGGCTACCTTCATTGATCTATCAAAAGCTTTTGATATGGTTCACCACACACTCCTCCTTGAACAGCTAGCCAACACCGGTCTCTCTTCTGATACAGTTCTATGGTTTAACAGCTATCTCAGCAATTGCTCACAGTGGGTCAAGATTGGGGACTTTGTCTCAGATAGCAAACTTGTCTCCTCAGGGGTCCCCTAGGGGTCAATACTGGGGCCCCTCCTCTTTAGTATCATCTTAAATAAACTTCCAGGCTCTTGCACCAGTCGCATGCTATTGTATGCTGATGACGTCATCATTTTCACCTGCAACCCCAATCCCAAACTACTTCAAAACGCCCTCCAACTAGGATTTACTGCTGTCGAAACATGATTTAAGGAGCCTAGGCAAATCTCTAACTACAAGAAAACTAAGATTATGATCTACTCCAGCACCCACAGCAAACACAAGACCTTCCCACTATCCATCCTGAACAACAGTTGTGATGTTCTGGACCTCATGCAGCCCTTTAAGTACCTGGGTATCACCCTTGACTCCACCCTGTCCTATGCACAGCATATAGACAAAAAAGCAAAGGCCATCAGTTCCAGAAATGGGATACTCCACCACCACTAGCACAGCCTTTCATATGAAGCACTTAACATGGCCATCACCAGCTCAATTGTTACAATCGTTGACTATGGCCTGGCTGTTTATGGTTCTGCACTGGACTCAGTGCTCCATCGCATCTCCCTGGCCCTTATTAAGGCCTGCTGACTCCTCACAGGTGCTGCAAGGCTTAAACACACCTGTGAGCTCTATTCACGGGCAGGGTAGCTCCAGCTGAAGAGCAGAGTTAAGTAGCATACCTGTCTCCTGGCCAAAAAAATCACACTAAATCTGATTCCACCAGGAGTCCAGAATCTGCTCATGTGCCATGTAAGTGCCAGGCTGACCAGAAGCACCCACAGCCAAATTTTCAGTGAACCTAAATGCCGCACTGCACAGGGTCAACATGCATTATACTACTGTGCACCACACTGGACCAACGCCCTTTCTTCAGCCATCTCTGATACCACAACCATTGGTGCTTTCAAGCATAAGCTCAGGCAGCACCTTGCCACAGACAACAATTGTGACTGCGTTGGCCATTCATGATGACCAAAACAACTTTCCTACATTTGGACCACCTTAAAGCAGTAGCACTTAGTGTTCCTCCTAATCCTAGGGGCACCTACCTATACAGCAATTCATTGTCCCACCCCCCCCGTCTACTCCCTCCCCTCCCCACTGGGCACCCATTCACCTCTCTGTCTCTGCCCTCATGCCCCCCCCAGTCTGCTGCTTTCCTAGCCCCATTGTCTCCAACCTTCCTTAAGTTTGTTCTTAACCCCTTACACAGGCATACACTTCACTATGCGCAGCTGTGTGTGTTCTCCATTCTGTTTCCCCCCCACCACAAGCATGCTTAACTCTCTGACGCAGGCACCTTCTCACCAATGCCATAGCAATATCTAAATGTTATACCTTAAGCTAAATGCTATCCCAGTCATGTAATTCACATCAATTTATTGTCTACTTAGCTTGTAATGTATTGTTTTGTACCAGTGCAATTTTGCACTTCCTTGTAATGTAATGCCTTGTAATGTAATGCTATGTACCTATTCAGTTTCTTTTCCTGTAACTGACGTGGAACCTACAAATGAGCATACACTCATAGGTGTTCTCCAAGATATAAAAAAAAAACCACCTTGCCTGTTTCCTTCTGCTTTGCTTAGTATACCTCCCTACCTACCTTCTGTGTTTCATTATAGCTCTTGTATACCACACTTTTTTCTTTCACCACCCTTGCCACTTCCTTGGAGATCCATAATGTCTCCTTTTACTTCTGCTTTTGCTTTCTTCCTTCATGCAGCGGTTAACTGCCTTAATGATGCCCTCTTTATTCTTTTCAACAGTGCCTGCATTCCTCCATGACAACCCCTCCCTCAAGGCAATTTCTGAAGCAGTCTCCCATTTCTTTAAAATCCCACTTTCCTGAAGTGCAGGACCCTCATCCTCATGTGGCTTGCCTCATTTCCTGTGCTTACATTCACCCACAATGTTTGGTGATCTCTGATACCCAGGGGACTTCCCACTGTGATCTCAGCAACGCTGTCCCTGTTTATAAGCATTGGGCCCAACACATCCCCATCCCTCATAGGTTCTTTGGCTAGCTGCCTGAGAAAAGCCCCTTTTAGAGAGTCAAGGATGGCCCTACTCCTTGCTGAAGCTGCAGCTGGAAGGTTCCATGCCACATCTGTCAGACTTGAAGTCTCCACTAGCAGCACTTCCTCCTTACTTGCCATCCTGATGATGGCTTCCCCTAGTGCTCCATTTATCTCCTCCTTTTTCTGGAGGTTTGCACACTACCACAGTAAGGATATCGGTCAGAGAACCTGTCTCCAGGATGACCCATAGCACTTATAGCACTTCCTCCTTTTGGTGGCCATGTATTTCCATGGCCTTAATTCCCTCCTTCACAAAAAATGCCAACCCTCCTCCAGTCCTTCCAGCCCTGTCTTTCCTAAGCAGAGAGTAGCCCATTATGGCCATGTCCCAGTCATAGTGCTCAATGCACCATGATTCCAATATGGCAACTATATACAGGTTACCGTCCAAGTCTGAAATTTTGTTTCCAAGGCCACTTGCTTTAGCACTCGTGGCCCTCCACACCTTCTTCTCCCCTCCCATCCTCCTGCTTGATGCCCTGTGTCTCCCTCCCTTTGTTTCCAAAGTTGTTACCCGAAGCTCCCTCTGACTCATCTCTTCCCATTTTGTTTTGCCCATTCCTTGACCCCTTCAATCCACAATTGCCCTTACCTGCTTTGCTTTCCCCTTTTCTTTTGACTTGTCCCATTCCCTGTCTTTCTTGTGTCTCTGTATTAGGGGTGTTTGAATCTCTCGGACCCACTCCGCTAGACATTTTAGCAGCTAGGGGGAGCATTTTTTTTGCTTCTCTTGTTTTCTCCATCTCCCTTTGGCTAGTTTAAATGCTCATCCAAGTAACTTCTAAACCTCACAACATGGACTGTGGTCTCCCTCCTAGAAGGATGAAGCCTATCTCCCTTACAGATGCCCAAATTTGCCCAGATTTGTCCTACGTCCCCGATGTACAGTAACCAAAGCTCTCCTCCATGCACCAAGAATTCAACCAGCTATTAAAGGTCCTGGTGTGGAGTAATTTTTCCTCTCCCTTGTTCTTTACTGTTTGCACCTTGAAAAATGCCACTGTGTGTGCTATCTTTTTGAGGTCCCCCTCTAGCTCCCTGAAGTTTTCCTGTACTACCTCTACCTTCTCCCTTGATAGGGCATTTGTCCTGAGATAGACAATGATATCTAGCTTCCTGCCAGTGCTCACTACCCTAAAGATCCTCCAGATATGCTTTTATCCCTCCATGCTGAAAAACTGCTCAGGCATGTTACATCTCTATCCTTCTCCTCCCCAGTTCCCAAGTCCATCCTCCTCATTATAGAATCCCCAACAGAATCTGATTCCTCTTGAACTGGAGGCCTCTCCATCCCTCTTTGGAGCATGTACTTCTGAGGACCCCCTTCCTCCCCTCCCACTGTGATATTAGCCTCCTCTCAGTGACTCCATGTCAAAACACTGAACCAAAAACAGCGACTACTAAAACAGCGAGTCCAAAATAGCAAGTGCACATACAGTGACTGCCAATAAAGGCAATTGCTGCACATAGCTAAAACAGAGCTGCATTAACTTTCTGTGAGGGGATTCAGCTCCTGCTGCCCCCTTTGTGGGGGGCTTTGCCCCACGTACTCCCCAAAAATATTATAACCATTACTAGCTTCCTCATAACACGGGAACAGAGAGAAACATGGGGGAGCAGATAATATATTGAGACTCGGGGGGGAACGCAACTCAGAAAGGTGGAGAAACTTAGGAGGGAGATACTTTATATTCTCACTCGGAGTGGCTGGTGAAAAAGCAGGCACAAAACTTTTAAAAGGAAAGAAAAAAAATAACATCAAGTTTTGAACCCATGTATGGGGAAAGCAACCACACAGAAAGTCGGTGACTCTATCCTGTAGGCTATAGAGCCAGCACAATTTTCAACCTGACACTACCAAATATATTACTCTCTGCTGTTTACTCCTTACAGTACTGAAGGACTCTACTTATCACCAAAATAACCAGGCACTATTCAGACCAGGCTGCCAACATTGCATTCATTATTTTGGAATTGCTTTTATTCCCTTGCTGTTTTACGTTCAGTCTTTTAATGGGATACCCCTCAACCTCCAGGATGCCGCCTGAAAGACTGTGGCACCAGAACTATTACACTGCATTGCTCCAGTGATCATTAACATTTCTTTGCCCTCTCATAGTACTAGTGCTAGTTTGGATTACCCCTCTACACACACCCTGCTTTTATAGTACTCCTACCGCATTGCCCTGCTTCCTGTGAGGTTCTTATCAACCTAGCCTAGAAAGGTGTATCCTGCTTTCCCATACCTGTTCTTACTTCTCCTTCATAGTTTAGTACCTTTTTCTTCCTACCCAGACCTTACTAATAGGCCTACCCTAGATAGGCTGTATCCTGTTTTTCCTGTCCTAACCTTCCTTCCTGTTTCACCATCTTTACCAGGTGTTTGCTACTCCCTATACCTTTTTTACTGTTACTGCTTTGATCAGTTACCTGCCTTCCTGCTGGATGTCACAGTGAACAGTATAAAGTGTAGGTATCACCTCTTACTGTGTATTCTGTCTCACCTCCAAAGTCCCTTGCAGACCTGCTGTCTACCTAAGGATGACCTGCAGATGGCCCCAAGTCAGATGTACCACTCCTGCTCTGTTCCACTCATGTTATGGGCTGTGAGCAAGATAGGACACCATAAGCAGCTTCCCGCACTAGACTGCATCAAAGGCGGGGTCTGTAATTTTGATTCAATCAATAATTTTAGAGCAGCTATGGAGTGCAAAAGACCTTGCTGAACTTTCTGTTTACAACTAATGTGAAGGAGCTGCCAAATCAGTTTTCCAAATCAGTGTACCATTTTGAAGAGTTACGACAGAAGGTACAGTAGATTTTTTTCTAGTGTTAAGAATAAAACAGTGCTGTTTGTACCGTATACATTTGTCTGTGTTCTGTCTGTACTTATCAACTCACTCATGTACAACACTTGTCTATGACAGACTGCTTGAGGAGATCACAGTCTGAATGGAGGACAGTTTTTCATGAAAGAATTGGCTATACCCCTCACATTTATCTGCTGAAAAGACTCAAATAGATCACAGAATGGGGGGAGGGTGAATCACCCAGTTAACAGTACAAAATAGCTGAGATGGGCAGTACTTTCCTGCAACAATCATCCTTGACAGGAACTCTTTCTTTTTAAGGAGCTTTCCTACTGATACTCAGCAATTGGTAAATCCTCAACACCAGGTTGTTCTCCTAGAGTAGAATATCCACCAAGAATACTCCAACTTCCATCCCTTCATCTTTAAGTTCAAGTTCAAGTTAATTTGACTGAGAAAACTGTTGAGCAAGCTCATTTACAATGAGGTCCAGTGTGGACAGGTAACATATAATTACAATATAGATACAGCAGAGCAGAAAGTACAAACATTCTGGAAGTCAAGTTGCAAATATTAACAATGGTAAGTCCAAAGGATCAAATTATAATACAAGATGTGGCGGCAACTCCATACAAGAGAATTCAAACTAGTGAGGCATACAAAAGCAAAACATTTCCAAACACAGAACACAGTCAGTAAGGTGTAGAAGGAGAGGGAGGCTTAAAGTGGTAGGGGAAGTAATAGGGAGGAAAGGAGGAGGAGATATAAGGTGGGACCAGGAGAGGGATAAGTATGGGGGCAAGGCTAAAAGGGTTTAAGATGGATATAAGCGACAAACATCCTGGGTAAATTTGCCAACAAGGCTTTTAAAAGCATTTAGGTGGGGGAGGTCACGTGATGCAGGGTGTCTGGTAGCTGCTTTTCTTCTGAGCTCCCGTCTACCACCCCAATTAATCGATATTTACTCGATTTACAGCACTTACATCAACAACCTTTTACCACTTCAATTGCCTCTAACTGCTGTGATTGCTATCAAGCTAAGTTATCTACCAAAAAACAAGTTTAATCGTTGAGGAGACGATGGAATCAGAAATGAAGCTGGCTGGGGTTAAACACACTCCGCCTACAACTCCGGAGAAAAACGCCAAGAAAGCCAGAAGCACTAATACCAATCAGCCTATAAAGCAAGTGTCACCTGCTTCTCAGAGTAATTTGCTTACAGAGGACCGTTTTCTCCAAGAACTGCTCCCATTTAAAGAAACGCTGCAGGAGATTTCCAGTGAAATTAAGATAATTAGGAGTGACTTTACTGCTCTGTCACGGAGGGTGGGTGATATGGAGGCAAGGGCATCCTCTCTGGAAAACTGGAGGGGTCGAGTCGACCCAGAAATAGTTAGGCTGAGGCAACAAGTTCAAAAGCTTCAGCTGAAGACTGAAGACTTAGAGGGCAGGAGTAGAAGGAACAACATCTTAATCCTGGGTCTGCCCGAGTCGGAGGAAGGGGAGATACCATACGCTTTGTGCAGCAGCTACCAATAAAATCATAGGTCCTCCCGCTTCAACAGCAATACCATATTGAAAGGGCACACCGCTCATTAAAACCGAGACCTCCACCTGATGCCCCCGCCGATCATTATTAAGTTCTTAAGTTTTATTGAGAAGCAGCATGTACTGGCCAAAGTAAAGGAGCTGGAATCAATTCAGTGGGAGAGGAGCAAAATCCGAATCACCCAAGACCTCCCGTATGAAATCCGACAAAAAAGATCAGCTTTTCACACCATAGTTAAGAGACTGATCGCAGCCGAAATTAAATTCAGGATGAGCTACCCTGCCAAGTTAAAAATATCGCTGGATGGAGCCTGGCATGTATATGACAGCCCAGACCAAGCATTACCTGAGCTCATGAAGAAGCTCCCGAACCTGTTCAAGGAGGACTGATCTGAACTGCCTACCAACTTAATCCTGTTAAAATAGCTGTTTTATTTCTTTTCCCTTTTTCTTTATTTTAAATCGTCGGTTGATGATCGGTCTGAATAGGATATCTCTTAATCCCTTTAGAAGATAGGGCTTACCTTTCGCTGCCTCTGGGTCGGATGTTGGGCATGAGGGTGATGGGGATGGGGTAGTAGGCCTCGAGGCCTAATAGGCCTGCTCGAAATCGCGGAGCCTGTAGTTTCACCAGGTGCAAGGGTAGAGGAACTTAGGAGGGAGGGGGCGGTTCCTGGGGGACACTTTTCGAGATCGGACCTTTTCGGTCCGTCTGTGCGTCTTCCACTGGAAACTTCCTGGCTGAGGGATTTTAACATGGCGGCACAGGGGAGTCGGTGGGTAGAACCCGTTTTTTTTTTTGACATCGTGGTCAACGCACGCAAATTAAGGGCTTCGGGCGCTGGTCTGTCAAAGCTTCTCAGATGTCCGAGTAAACAGGAAGAGACGGCCTGTGAGAGGGGTGAGGTAAGAAGTAAAAGAACTCTCTCTAAATTGATATTGGAGTCCGGTTTAACGCCACCAGTGTAGGGTAGAGGAGGAATTGCTGTAGCGCTCGGATGATGAGGGGGGTGGGGGGAGCTTGAGAGGGGAGCTAAGCACTAGGGGATTCTATCTCGAGGTCTAGGTGGGGAGTTTAGGGTACTTAGGACCGATTTAGATGGGGTGGTTGACTTAATTCATTACTGGTTTAGGAACAAGTTAGGAGCTATCTATGGCTTTAACCACGCTTCTGGGTTCAACAGGTTTCGTACATTGGCTAGAGTACCTTTGGGGGGTTTCTAGTTCCACTTTACATTCGGATGCTTCCTGGGTCTGAGTTAATCTGGGAACTATTGTAAATAGTTTGGGGGTGTGTAAGGAGGGGGGTTCGTGTAAGGTTAAAGGGAGAGGGTGGGGTGGGGACATGATTTCTATTGCTCAAGTCGTTTTCCCCAGCCTGTTCTTACTTGGGGATTCAAGTGTGGGATATGGAGTTACATACATATGGTCAGTTTCTCTTATGTGTTGTATACCGGGGGTTTACGGGGGTAGATATTGGGAGGGTGGGTGGAAGGTGCCACTATGTAGAGGGTTGGCTTATAATGCCAGGGGTATTTGCTGTTTGTTATATCTTTATACTTTGCTGTTCAATGGCTTTGGGGCATATTAAGTGCGCTTCCTGGAACGTCAGGGGTATCAGAGAAGTATCTAAAAAGAGGCAGATTTTATTAAACTGCTGTCTTAGAGGAGTGGACATTTTATTTGTACAAGAAACACACATTCTAATTTCTGAAGCTAAACTATTAAAATGCCAAGGATTTTCTCAGGTTTTTACTGCTGAAGGTTCTAAAAACAGCAGGGGTGTGGCTATAATGATCAAGCGTAATGTTCCATTTGTTTTCGAGAAATGTATTCAAGATCCAGAAGGTAGATTTGTCTTAGCCAAAGGATTGCTCAACAATCAGGAGATGGTTTTAGGGGCCATATATGGCCCAGTTGGTGGTGACCCTAATTTTCTTATGCAGTTATCAGTTAGATTAAGTGAATTTCTTCCAACTGTATTCATCTTGGGTGGGGATTGGAACATCACCCCTTCGCAGGTCCTTGACAGGACCTTCAAGACCATTAAGTCCCCTACAACTGCTCAACTGGCCCTTCAAGACTTCTGTAATCTGCTGGGTCTGAGTGACCCTTGGAGAATTCTGAATCCCTCCAATCGGAGTTATACATATTATTCGTCCATACATAAGTCTTGGTCCAGATTAGACTATTTCCTGGTGAGCACTGCGCTCTTGGTTAATATTTCCTTGACTGGTATTGAACCGATTGTCATCTCGGACCATGCTTTGGTATGGATAAGATTCTCTCCCAACCCCCCCGGACAGAGAGATACCTCTTGGAAGCTCAATACGCAGCTTTTAAAGGATGAAAGTACTATTACTCATCTTAAAGATACGATTTCCAATTTTTTTGAAATCAATCAAGGTTCAGTTTCCAGAGAAGATTTAGTTTGGTGTGCATTCAAGTGCTTCCTCAGAGGCGAACTCATTAAAATAGCCACTCAGAGGAAGAGGTCGAGGGAGGAGAAAGTTAATTTCTTGGCTAACATGATCAAACGGGTGGAAAGGACTACCTCCTCCTCTAACTCTCAGGTGGATTTAGAAAAGCTATGCAAGCTTAGGAACGAATATGAAGACCTGATTAGAGATAAGGCAGAATATGCTATTCTAAAGTCTAAAGAGCGTTACCTTGACCAGGGAGAAAAACCCCGGAGGTTACTGGCTCTTAGATTAAGAGAGGTGGAAAGCTCCAGGTTAATCTCTGCTTCAAGGGTGAGTGACGGATCAATTAAAACTACACCTAGGGAGATAGCGAAGGTTTTCAAAGATTTTTATAAAGACTTATATTGCAGTAAGGATTCCTCAACATCTGTGGCAGACACACAAACTTTTCTGGAAGGACTACCTCTTCCTAAACTCCATTCACACCAAGGGGATCTGCTTTCTTCTCCTATCAGTCTGAAAGAGGTTGAGGAGGTCATTCAAAACTTACCCATAGATAAAGCCCCTGGACCTGATGGCCTTCCTCCCAATTTCTATAAAACTTTTTGTAAGGAGCTTGCCCCGATTCTCCTTAAGTTGTTTAATCACATTCTCTCTTCTGAATCATTATATCCTACCCTATTGGAGGCTACCATTATTTTAATCCCTAAAATGGATAAACCCAGTCTGGACCCAGCCAGTTATAAACCCATTTCATTACTTAATTATGATATTAAAATCTTAACCAAAATTCTTTCTTTAAGGATTAAGCAGGTTTGGCAGGTTTTATTAAGTGACGAGCAGGTAGGCTTTGTTCAGGGAAGATCGGCTATGGACCATATACACACGTTGGGTCACATTTTCTGAGTGGCCCAGGAGTCCCAGCTGCCCATGGCTCTAGTTGCCTTAGATGCAGAGAAGGCCTTCGATCAGGTTAGTTGGGAGTTCCTGTGGGCCACTCTATGCAAAATGGGTTTCCCAGATAAATTTATTAGTTGGATAAAGGCGGTATATAGGTTTCCTTCGGCGAAGGTATATTGTAATGGGGTGTTCTCGTCTCGCTTCTTACTACATTCTGGTACCCGTCAGGGATGCCCATTATCCCTTACCTATTCAATCTGTATTTGGAACCCTTTTGCTTCAAATTAAAGCCTCACCTAAGATTTTAGGCTGTGTTGTCTCCACCGAGCTTTGTCCCTGTCAGTCTTTGCAGATGACATCCTGTTACACCTGGCCAATCCTGAAACTTCCTTAGTGGAGGTTCTATGGATAGTTAATCTTTTGGTAGAGCAGCCAATTACAGACTGAACCTATCCAAGTCGGTGATATTTCCACTCAATTCACTCCAACTCCAAGATAATGTTTCCCAGTTCGGGATGAAATGGGCCTCGAATCATCTCAAATATCTAGGCATTTATTTGGCCAGGGATGAAGAGATGATTAAGAAGCTCAATCTGGAAGATTTACTCCATAGAATCCAAAAAGATCTTAACAGCTGGGACAACCTTCCCCTAGCTATAGGAGGGTGTATTAATATCATTAAAATGAACATATTGCCACGCATTTTCTATCCCCTGAACCTCCTCAATGTCTGGCTTCCTAAATCCTTCTTTCAAAGAATTCATTCAATAATGAACAGATTTATTTGGGTGCCAAACAACCTAGACAAGCTTTCATGAAGTTATGCTTACCCAAGGATATGGGAGGCCTCTGGCTGCCTAATTTTGAGTTTTACTATTGGGCCAGTCACCTAGCTAAACTAGGTAGGTGGATTAGACTCAAATGAGGGTTATATACCCACATGGCTGAAGCTGGAGCTCAAGCAAATGGAGGAGCATAACATCTTGCCCCACCATATTTTCTACTACAACTCTTCTTCCCTACCGGAGACCCTCCGGGATTCAGTGATAGGGTGTCTGTTAGAGTTTTAATCCAATATGGTAACTGCTCTAAAATTCCATTTACCAAGGATCTAGCCCAACCAATAATCCTCAACCCGAACATTAAAATAGGTGGGCATATGATACCGCGAAACTGGCTTCCACAAATACAAGACTGCTTGGTGGAGGACCTTTATTTACAAGAATCCCTTGGTTCCTCTGACAACATATTGGCAAAATGGGAATTGCCTCCCCAAAGTATTTTTAAGATCTACCAACTAAGGCACTTGATTGGTAGAAATTTTGGGCTGGTGAAATCACCCTCTCAAGTTAAGCCTTTCTTGGAACAACTTAAAGCTTGTGTCAGTAATTCCCATAGGGTAGCTAGGTTATATAATTATTTGCTATCTACAAAGTTTCCTGAGCCTCTAGCTGGTTCCAAAATATGGGCCCCTCTTACCTCAGACCCTTCTTTCTCCTGGACTCAAATTTGGAAGAATGTGTACAAATTCATCACACTAGATAGGAATAGACTTATCCAATTCTATATTTTAAATAATATGTACTATACACCACGGAAATTGGTAAGATTGGGTATAGCTAAATCTGATAAAAGTACCAGATGTGGCATAGATGTGGGGAATCTACCGCACATATTCTGGTCCTGTGTCAAAGTTACCCCATTATGGCACTCAATTCGCAATAACTTAGACCCGATTCTCGGTCTGGAGGATCTATTTACAGTTGAAGTCTGTATTTTGGGTCTATACTCGAAAATTAACTGTAAAGAAAGGAAATTTCACATGGCCATACTCTCGATGGCAGTCAAAAGGTTAGTACTTAGACACTGGCTAGACCAAGTAGTCCTCACTTATGATGAATGGTTGGAAGAAATCTCCAGATGTTTTAAGATGGAAAGGCTAATAGCCAGTTCCAGGCATGTCAGCCTTTCAGAGAAAGTGGGGCAAGTTGCATGCGCTGTATCTCCATTGACCCCTGTCTGAGACACCCTGACAAATCTACTTTGAGAGGCCCTTGTTTGATTTTGTTTGTTTAAATTTTTTCAATGTTATATCCCTTGGCATATCCCCGTGTTCCTCAGGTTGTACCTGAGGTGGAAAGTGACACCTTCCTGGGGAGGGGGGGGAGACCGGAGACTTTGACACTGGTTCTTACCAATCTCTGTGAACAGATCTTGGTGTGTTTTGTATGGCTATAGAGCTGGTATGCTGTACCTGATGTTGTTTTTTATGTAAAATCAATAAAGCTTTAAATTTCAAAAAAAAAATAAAAGCATTTAGGGGACAAGGTTGGCCAATTTGAGGGATGATTGTAGTTTATTCCAAGCAAGGGAGATAGCATGGCTGATGGTGGCCAAGACACAGCTGGTGTGAAATTTAGGGACTATGAGCGTAATCTATGAATTTTTTCTAAGAGCGTAAGAGCATGAGGATTGGTAAAACAGGCTTGAGATGTATAGCAGTAGTTTACAGAGCAAGACTTCATAAGCCCAGACATAACTATATAACAATCTCAGCTCATCACAATACCATGGTGAGCTATGGCCAGATGCCAAGGGAGGGAAATGGTAGGGTGCTTGGGAGTCTAAGACAGTCAGAAGAACCACATTACAATGGCCAGGCCATTCTTAGCCTCTGAGCATAATGATTCATCATGCTTAAGACATCCAGTTTCTCCCAGAGTTTATGGCACTCCAGATTATATTTTGGATGGTACAAGATCATCTTCTCAGCAGGGGTATTCATTATAGGGGCCCAAAAAAGAAACAATATGGCACAGGGATCCAATAAAATGACTGGATCAGCCATGCCTGCACTATTGTCAAGACCTGACAGATGACCAGGTCCAAGGTGAGTGTGCAGAGGCAACTTCCTGTTTTATGCCCATTGATAACATTGTCTAGAGGAGATGGTGACCAAGGGGTGAGGCTTCATCATTGACCCAGGCATTGAAATCCCCCACCATCAAAATCTTGAGGCATCTAAACACCTGGTTAGCAATGAAGTTCTTAGTTGTAGCAAAACAATCACACCATTATCCCAGAGACTGCTATATGACGAGGAACCTACAGTATACACCTGGTAAACCTCTAACCACCACACATTTAAAGGAATTAAAAGTTCCAGTAGGGTATGCATTAAGTCCCAGAGGAAATCTAAAACAGATTGCCCTTGGTCCCCCCCCACCGTGATCCTTTCTATGGCATTACACCACCAAGAGCCCAGCTGGTACTGTAGCTACCAGCACAAGGCAAGAGTCATCACCTAACCAGGTCGCAGTACTGCATACATGATCAGCTGAGGAATCAGTGATGAAAGCCTTCACCAATCTTGTTTCTTCCTCAGTGACCTTGTGTTACATAGAATGGTCTGAAAGGCAGGAGCACAGTTGGTTGGCCTGATAACCAACTGCCTAATAACTCTTCGTGGAGCCCTTGGGTTGAGAACCAAGCAGGCAGGACCCCTACCTTGGTTCCATTATTTCACAGGGTGCCTCCATGTTCTTACTCTACTAATCCTGGCAACTCACGGGGTCAGCTCTAGGTCCCCACCTGCAGTTGCTGTACAGGACATTGTACAGTATGTAAAAGGACTTTTGAGAGGTTTGGGCAGCCAAAACCACTCAGCTGCACTTCGTGGTCCTCTTGTCCTATACCATAGGAGACATCCTGCAAAGAACAGGTTAATTTATACTGTAAGTTGGAGGAATACTGGACTATAAAACATGTTTGATGACATTTTCAAGGAATTTTGAAGCAGCAGTATGTGTTTTTATGGAAATTTTTGATCCATAGGTTTTTTTGTATTTTAGATTGACCTTTTCTCTCGTGTCTTGCAAGATGCCCCTTTTCCCTGATTTTAGTCTGTTTAAGCATGTTCTTTAGTCTTGCAGATTGCTTCAAATTGTTAAAACGAGTGCTATTTTTGGTCTGAAAATCTCTATGTCATCAGTATTTTCTCCTGTTTTTGAACATCAATAATACCATATGATATGTGAACAGTGTTCATGTCAGTCACAAGAAAAGTGATCTTAAAAATAAACCACAATGACATTTTCAGAAATTAAACTGGCAGCACCATTCATTATTGTAATAAAAACAGTGTCTACCTGGTGTTTCTTATGAACATCTACCATTTTGTACCATTCATAGCCAATTGTTATGTGCTCTGCTACACTCACACTGCTAGATGCTGAAACTTTCTATCAGCATGTCCCCATCATGTACATGTCATTTGGTGCTATTATCTTTCATTTATGAAAAGGTCAGGTTGATTATCACATTGGTTAGGTCTGTAAAGACCTAGCGTTAGATTCACAAAGCTGGCAAATGTCACACACAAAAAAAAATTGGCACAAGTGGACTGCCACTTGCAGATCCACAGTTTTCCCACAGCTGTGGGTACTCACAAACCTGGAGCTGGATTAGGACTGGCAATATGATTTCCAGCTGCTTGCTGGTGGTGTTGCCAGGGAAATCCCCATAAATGCAGAAAGCTGTTACAGTCAGTGGAACCAGCCGTAAGATCCTTCGTAACTGCTGTGGCTGTAAATAGCAACCTCCGCAGCTGCAGGGATTTCAGTCTGCAACTGGAGTTCTGGTTTGGAACTTACAGTAGTCCCATTTTCTTTTGTGAATCTAGCCCCCTATTTCTTTCTAGCTGTGTACCTTTTGGAAGAATCTGAAAACCAGTAAGCTGATTTTATTGGGATTTCATCATGTTCATTGTCAGTAACTACTGTATCAAAGCCAGCAATTAGACTTGTGAAGTCTGAGTATTTTGCATCCACATCCCAGAACAACATTAATGTTCTGAAAAGTTACCCATGCCCTTTTCTTCCTTATGACCCAGTCTCCCTTCCCTATTCTCAAGATGTGTGACTCACTCATCTCTGACCCTTCGGCTGTTGCCTCTTCCTTTGATTTCTACTTCATCACCTGTGCTCTCTTTAATTTCTTCATCTCCCTCCCCCTTCTCTTCCCTCCCTCTCGCCCTCCTCTCATTTTCCATCTCTCCTACCATTCCGTCTGCATCCCTTAAGGCCCTGCTTGTCCTTAATCCTCACAAGGGAGGTAGCCATGATGGTCTTGATCCTGAGCTTACTGGTTCTTTCAGCTCCTACTATTGCCATGCTTATTACCCTACTCCTCAGCCTCTCTTTTTTCCTTTGCCACAGGTTACTTTTATCCCTGTTATCCCTCTCCATAAAGGTGGTGATCATTCTACTCCTGGTAACTTCTGTCCTGTCTTACTCCTTCCCACCTTGGCTAAGTTACAGGAACACCTTGTTCTTTCTCAGTTCTCTTCCTTCTTTGACTCTTCCTCCTTCTTCACCCCTTTCCAGTTTGGTTTTAGGAAATCCCACTCCACTGCCACCTCTCTCCTCCAGCTCACTGACTCCATCTTTTCAGGTATGGATCAAGAACTGGTAATCTCTGCCATAGGTATAGATCTTGTTAAAACTTTTTTTTTAAACTTTTTATTGATTTTCCAAAATAAGAAACAGTACAGAAGAATAAGCATACAGCTATGTGACATGATCATGTAGGCACAGCTCCTGTCCTGTACATCTCTAGTTACAAACGGGTAATGGAAAACTGTCAGTACGAGTGTGAAAATTTATCACCATCATAAACAATTATAATGTATTAAAATACTAAACAGAGACCTACCAGGAAGCATCTTCACAAAACTCCAGGTATTGGCTGTCACGGCTTTAAGACCTACTTCTCAGAGACATTTTGTATTTATTCTTCTGCTCTGAAAAAGAGACATAGGGGACCACAAAGCATCATGGCAGTTGCATCACTGTAATGACTATTTGATGACTAAGTGTACTACTGTCAAGTCTGAACTGCATGCTAGTGCTCTACCTTATGGACAAGAAAAACATTCAAGGTTGTATAACAAGGGAAAAGATGGGGGGATCAGCCGATACCTTTCCTTTGGTCCACATAAGCCATAAAGGGGGCCCAGCATTTATGATGTGAGTTGATAGTATCACCTATCTTCTGAAAGATTCTATCTAAGGAGGCTAACCCCATGTGGGAATTGAGTAGGTCAGACATACTAGATGTATCTGTGGACCTCCACTTGCTAAGTAGGAGTCTTTTGGCCTGCATCCCCAGAAGGACTAGCCACCTCTTCTCAGTGAATGAGTTGTGGGGAGTATCTGGGGAGATCCCCAATATACAAAATTCTGCAGTGAGAGGAATACGTTTGTGCATGATTTCTTCTGCTAGTGCCTGGGCCTGGGTCCAGAGGTGCTCTATGTTGGGGCAGGACCATAGCATGTGATAAAGGTCTCCGGACACTGCCGAGCATCTCCAATAACAGTCACTGGGGAGGAGTGTAGCTACATACAGCACCAAAGGAGTTTTATACCATAAATATAGGATTTTATTTTGTATCAGCTAGCTCCTTGCATCGGGGTATGGCTTATGGGCTGCATTCTAGCATGCCTTCCATTGCTGGTCAGTAATTCCGTTGCCCAAGGTTTTCTCCCATTTCACCTTGGAGTTCTGTGATTGGCTGGGTATGCTACTTCTAATGTCAGAGTATATTCAGCTAGCCACTCTGCTTTTGGCAGCCAGCCACCCTTGTAGGCTGCCAGGTTTAGAGGCCCCTTGGAACATTTGAATTGTGCTCCTCAGTTGCAGATATCTCCTGAAGTCAGACTGAGAGATACCATATTGCAACTTGAGGGTTTGGAACTGGGTGCCTTGTCCACTCCTGGGTTCCAGCATATGTTGGACAAGGGATATGCCTTTCTTTAACTATAATAACTATACAATTGGCTCATTCCCTACTTGGAGGGGTTGGTTGCCCACAGAGGGGCATACTGCAAGGGGGTAGGATTTGTTCCTACCTTGTTATGGGTTCTGGTCCAGTAGTTAATGGATGGCCCTATGGTCAGTTGCACATTCACAGGTCCCACTGGGTTCCCATAAAGTAAGGAGGACAGCATTGATAACCCTGCCTGTTCTTCCTCCATCTGGAGCCACTGTGGGGAGGTGGGGGAATGCGGACTGAACCATCTAAGGGTCTGCGCAGTGTGGTAGGCCATTGTATAACCCTCTGACCAGGGCAAGTTCTGCCCCCATTCTGCCAATGTGGCCTTAGCTTGGTACAGCTGTACCTGGGCTTTTTCCCATCCCATATAAAATTACCATTGAGGTTGTCAATTTGACTAAACCACCTAGGGGGAAGGTATAGCGCCAGGTGTAAAATGATATAGAGGAGTTTGGAAGATGTCACCATCTCGATGGCTGCAATTTTCCCTGCCATGGTAACATTATGCAGCTTCCATCTCACAAATCTGGTGCTCATCTGGGAGAGAAGGGTTTGAGGTTAAGGTCCAATAAGCGAGAAGTGTCCCCAGTGAAGTGGATACCTAAGTATGCGATGCCGATTGGCGCCATCCTTAGATTGTAGGGAGTGGCCATTGCCTTTTTACAGACAGCATTTAGGGGTAACACCTCTGTCTTGCTCTGGTTGACCTTGAGCCCAGATAGGCAGGTTAACCATCCCAGCAGGGTTAGCAGAGGGCTGACGGACATGCCAATGTCTGCTAGGGGGACCAGCAGGTCATCTGCATACGTCAGGGTGGAATAGCTACTCCTCCCTATGGTAACCCCATGAATTTGTAGATGTTGTCTGATAGCTACTGCCAGGGGCTCAACTGCAAGTACAAAAAGTAGTGGGGATAGGGGGCACCCCTGCCTAGTACCTCTGCCCAAGGGGAAGGGGTCTGATATAAGAAAATTAGTAAGGATCTTCACAGTGGGGGCTGTGTACAGGGCCTGGATCCAAGCTAGAAACTTCTCCCCAAACCCCATGTATGCCAGCACTGACTGCAGATAGTCCTATTCTAGGGAGTCGAAAGCTATCTTACAATCTACACCCAGTGCAGCTGCTGGTGTTGGGAGGGACTGGGCTACTGTAACTATGTTAATTAAAGATATGATGTGGTCTGTGCAGTACCTTCCAGGAACAAACCCTACTTGGGAGGAGTGTATTAATTAGGGTAGAAGGAGGCTAAGCCTAAGGGCAAGGATTTTTGCAAAAGATTTTGCTGTCCACATTGATCAAGGATATAGGTCTGCAGTTGACTGGGAGGGTTGAGTCCTTCCCTTCTTAAGGAGGATAGTTATCACACTTCCCTGAGAGTGGATGAGAATTTGTCCACCTCCAGAGCCTCAGTGTACATCAAACTCAATGGAGAGGCAATTACAATGGAAAGGTGTTTCCATAACTCCACTGGGAACCCATCCCCCTAGGTGCCTTCCCTGCCTTAAGTGTATGTATGGCCCCCGCAACCTCTTGCTCGGTAATGCGGGCATCCAGATGGGCCACTTTTTGGGCTGTGAGGTGGGGGATATCCAATGGTGTCAAGAAGGCATCCACCTCTGAGGGGTTCCAATTAATGACATCTTTGGGTCTCACACAAGTGGTTATTTCAGCCACGCATAAGAGTGGTCACTCTTTGAACTTAGTCTTCCTCCTGGGGATTGAGGCCAGTGACATGGGGGTGGAACCCGTCAGTTGGTCCGATCACTACACTGTGGGCTTCAGTTTTTGCACCTCCCCCTTAGGCATACCCCTGTGGAGATGGTTAAGTGCCGCTGTTCACAAGATATTAGCTCTGTGGGTCTGACAGCGGCACTTAGCCTATGGGAGTTTTCTGAAGTGAGCAATGATCCTGATGCTTTGGTGCTGGCCTATAATAGGGCCATCTCCTCGGCTCTGGATCAAATTGCTCCTGTCCGCGTTCATCCTCTCCCCGTTTGACCTTGGTCTCTATGGTTTGATGAGGCCTTGAGGGAGTTGCGGTGACAAGGACGAAGATTAGACCGTTGTTGGCGGAGAACTGCCCTTGATGCCGACCATCTTGGATTGATAGAACATTATCAACTCTATCATTCCACAATCTCTTGTAAGAAGGCAGAGTTCCTGTCCAGAGAGATTGTGGCTGCTCAGAACCGACCAGCTCAGCTTTTTCGAACTGTTGACAGACTGTGCAACCCAGCCTGTCTCCAGGTTCAGAAAGCTTTTTCACAATTAGAGTGTGATGAGCTTGCTCGCTTCTTTGCAGATAAGGTGGCTGACATTAGGTCAGCACTCTGACCTGCTCCTTCTATTGGAGATGCTTTTGATCAGCATTTGGTTGCTCCCCCCGGTCTCTCTTGGAGTTCCTTTGACCGGCCTGAGTTCATTGATGTCATGAGGATTATCCAGAGTATGCACCCTACATGCTGTAGTTTAGATCCTGGCCTGACTTCCCTGATAAAGGGTTGTCTTGAGACTATCAGCCCAGTTCTAGCATGGATAGTCTGGTGCTCCTTGGATACAGGTGAGTTTCCTAGCTCCCTGAAGGAGGCGGTGGTGACACCTCTCCTGAAGAAAGCTACCTTGGACCCCGACTGCCATGCTAACTACAGGCCGATCTCTAATCTTCCCTTTGTTGAGAAGATTATTGAGAAAGTGGTGGCAGCACAATTGGAGAGCCATTTAACCATCCATGACATCTATGAACCCCTCCAGTCTGTTTTTTGAAAGAGACATAGTACCAAGACAGCGTTGGTTCGGGTGCTCAATGATCTCCTGATGGCTAGAGATCAGAAGAATCATTCCATTCTCATTCTTCTTGATCTCTCATCAGCTTTTGACACTGTGGACCATCGGGTACTTTTTGCGCTCCTGGAGTTTATCTGTGGTCTGTCAGGAACAGTCCTCAGTTGGTTTAGATCTTTCCTCACTGACAGGACTCAGAGAGTGGTGTCTGGATTAAATTCTTCCTGCCCACTCTCACTGTCATGTGGGGTACCCCAGGGCTCGGTGTTGTCCCCCATGCTGTTCGCAGTGTATATGCTGCCGCTCGGAGACATTGTAAGAAGGTATGGGCTGAAGTTTCACTGCTATGCAGATGGTACTCAGTTCTACCTGTCTTTTGCACCTGACCAGGATAGAGCTCTCTTGGTCATAAAAAGCTGCCTCGCTGAAATCCAAGGCTGGATGAGTTCAAGCTGGTTAAAGTTGAACTCGGAGAAGACGGAGGTATTGGTTGTGGACCCAGGTCACAGGGTAGAGGTGATGGGAGCTGGTTTATCCTCAGTTTTATTTCTGGGAGGTATCCAGCTCCCTACCTCTGAATGGGTGCGGAACCTGGGGGTGATTTTTGACAATGAACTGACACTGCATTTGCAGGTGTCGGCAGTTGTCAAACTTTCCTTTTATCATCTTAGGAACAGCTCCAGGATTAAGCACCTTGTTCCACCAGCTGATCTTCCTACATTGGTTCACACTTTTGTGACCTCACACCTGGATTATTGCAACTCCATTTATCTAGGGCTTCCTAGGGTTGATATCCGCCACTTGCAGCTGGTGCAGAACGCTGCGGCCCGATTGTTGATGGGTACATCTCGTACCTGTCATATCTCACCGGTATTACTCGATCTGCACTGGCTGCCAATTCAGTGGTGGATCACCTTTAAAGTTGGTCTTTTGACTTACAAACCTTACACGGACAGGGTCCAGATTACTTGAAAGAGCTTTTGGTTCCCTACCGCCCTGGGTGATCTCTCCGCTCGGTGGACGAGGGGTTGCTAGAGATTCTGAGGGTTTCTTTAAAGTCATCAGGTGCTCGTGCTTTTATGTTTGTTGCTCCAACCCTCTGGAATTCTCTACCCCGTCCGCTTCATCAGTGTGCGACCATGGAGGAGTTTAAAAAGGCCCTCAAGACCTATTTATGGTCTAAGATTAATTTTAATTAATCGATTGTGATTTGGAGCTCAGATTTAGTGTAGTATAAATTATTTATGGATTTGTGTTCATTATTTATTGTTCATTATTTTAAATTATTGTAGGGCGCCTTGGTTTAAGAAAGGCACCATATAAATAAAGTTTCATTTCATTTCATAAAACGTTTTCTTTATTTTGTTAATCTCCTGGTTCTTAGTTTGGATATGTCCCCTGGCATCCTGCAGGCCTGCTATAAATCTCTCAGCCTTTTGCTTTGTTAATCTATAGGCCAGAACTTTTCCCCCTTTTCCCCAGCCTCCCACTATCTATGTCTCAACCTTAGAATGGAACTCTTGGTTTTAAGTGTAAGTATGTCATTGATGTCCATTGTTAGCCCAGTATCTTACGGCCAAGAGGTGAGTGTATACTAGCTCTCGGGGTGGCTTTGAAGGACTGTTCAGCTGCCTTGAGTTGAGCCTCTGGGTATGACAGCTGTTTCTCCCTTGCTTGCCTTTTAGCAGCTGAATACCCCATTATACCTCCCCTAAGGGTGGCCTTACATGTCTCCCACATATTTCTAGCAGTGATGTCAGTCAAGGTTTTTTTTTTTTTTTTTTAAGTGAGTGGCAGCCTGCTGTGCCCATTTCACAAAGTCCTGGTCTCTAAGAAGAAGAGGGTCCAATCTCCAGGATGGGGAGACTTGTGGTGGGGGAACCCACAAAAGATACAATTATACTGGGGCATGGCTGGATATCACTATGGGGCTATCTCTGCTTCCAGCGATGCTTGGGTCATCTGTGGAGATGTCAGTCAGTAGTCCAGGTGGCTATGAGATCCATGCACTGGAGAGTAAAAGGTGTAGTCATGGTCTCGGGGTGGAAAGTCTGCCATAGTCCACCAACCCCGCATCCTTCATCAGCTGCAACAGGGTAGCTGCCTCTCTAGTGTGTTTCTTTGTTTGGATGGTGCTCATATCAAACAAAGGGTCTAGAGTGAGGTTTAAATCTCCCCTATAAGAATCAGGGTAGGTGCCAGAGCCAGCAAGTCTATTTTCTGGGTGAGGGCATGGAAGAAACCAGGTTCGTCTATGTTAGGACCATACATATCCCTCAATAATATAGGCCCCTGTGGTGTTTCCATCAAGGTTTGAATCCAGTGGCCCAGTTTGTCATTTTTCTGTCTTTATAAGGGTCCTGTGCAGTCTTTTACTGATTAAGATGGTCACCCCCTTTCTACGTGCTGGGGCCGAGGAGTGGCACACCTGTCCCACCCATTCCCTTGCTAATCTAGTGTGGTCCATTTGATTTAACTTTGTCTCTTGATGGAAGGCCAGGGCTGACTTAATTATTTTTTTTTTAGGTGAGAGAGCACTTGTTTTCTTTTTATGGGGTATTAAGCACTCTCACATTCCAAGCAGTGCAAGTAAGTTCACCCATTACCATTCCTAGGAAGCTTATGTTTGGAAGGTGTGAATAAAGAAGAGGGTCCTTAAAACTGACCATGCCCTCCTCCTTTAGCCAGGGACAATTCCATACCATGTATCTATTCTGAGAGCACCATTGCACAAAACTATTCAGATAGGCAGTACCACCATGTGCTCAGATTACGCAGCTTCACAATAAACAAAACCTTAATAACACTACACACTACATAACTATAACTATGTACACAAGCTGCAGCTTGAAACCTTAAGGAGTAGAGGGATTTATGGCCCAGTGACCTCCATTGCTCAGGGTCCATCATCTCTCTCCATGGGGGTGGGATAAAGCTTCTCTTCGCCTCCATCATAAGGATATATATCAGCATGACCCACATTGGTTGCTTAACTCAGAGATGGTGAGATTGAGATGGGGTTGAGACTAACGTTCAGGGTCTCCCACCCACCTTGTTGACAGCTGTTGCAGGATTGCCTTGACTTAACCAAAGGGGGCTAGGAGGTACCTGTTTGCAGCCAGACAGAATATCACCTCCAAGGCGAATTCAAAGGAGCTCAGAAGCTGGGAGGATGGGGAAGGGGTACCTCCATGAGCCAGGTATTACCTTTCGTTTTCTACTAGAGGTTCTGCATGAGAGAACTTGAAAGGGAAAGTGGAGCATAGAATGGTCTGGAGGGGGTAGGTACATTCCTCCATTCTACTGGATAAACGTGGAGAGGGGTACAGCAAATGATGCTGGTCCAGGTTATCCCCTGAGTGCTCTGTGACCTTGATCCCTCCACAGGGATTTGGTTGCAAAATCTAGGGGTCTGTAAATTGAATCCTCAGGAGATATGAGTGTTAGTGGTGGGAAAGTGCAGTAGCCCATGAGGACGGTGCATGGAGAACATCACCATCCATAACGGCAACTCATAGTCTGCGAAATCCCTCATGGCGATGGGAGGATAGGGTGACTGGATGGGTGGGTGGGCAAAATGGGTGAAAGGATGTCACTATAAGTGCACTCGGGGGGAGTGAGCATGGCAAGTGTGGGCTGGGAAGGGGCGGAGGAGCTGTAGGGGCTAGTGCTGCTGTGGGTTTCCGAGCTGCTTTGTGGCTTCAGGGGTTGGCCTGTGGTTGGGGTGGGTGAGGTACCGGGTTTGGGTCTGGGTGCTGGTAGGATTTAATTGCGCCCAGCCTGAACCTTTAATTTTACATGCTTTCACCCCTTCAACATGCACCTTCTGGAGTTGAGAATCCTTTAGTAGGGGTGCTGAGGCAAAACCCCATGTGGGGGTGTAGGGGCACAGCCCCACAAAACTGATGAAAGTTATGTCCCTAGCACTGTTGTCCATGTGCGTCTGGGGTGTCAGAGTGTGGAAAATGTTTTCGGCACTCTGACTGCGCGATATGGGCGATCGCCTTTAGGCTTTCACCGTTATCACATAGAACCGAATGTGCTGGGGTGGGGAGGCTCCAGAGCCTGGGCTGGGTCTCCTGAAAACCTGACTCATCTTACCCTACTTTATTGCAGTTAGTACCATGGAATGCTAAAAGGGGACTCACAGGCCCACTTTCTTCACTACTGTAACTTATAGTACCCTTGCAGTAATTAAAACATTTTATAACTAAGTTCAGTTTGTCCCGATACACTTCAGAGACACCGAAAGTGTGGCTCTGCAGCCTTATGCCACTTAAACTTATTTGGCAATTGCCAGTTGAACATGTGGCCTTAATGGAGCAAAAAATTCAACAACCGGGAGGGATGGAGACGCGGCCTGCCCCTGTGTCATGCTGGGAGTCAGCGGGGTAGGCCTATGCAGCACTGTGAAAAACTGTCCTCTACTTCACCACAGAAACCTCCTCCTTCCCAAACCCAAAGTAATTAAAATAATAGCCCCATCAGGCACTTATCTGATCAGTGTCATCTTTGGTGCTGGGTCAGCCTGGTAGGCCATATCCTTGTTGGCTGCTTCATTTGAGTGGAACTGGGGAGAAGGGAGTGCACACTCCAGGCCATAAGTCTCTTCCAGGATCGAAATCTGCTGCATGGGGTCTGTGATCGGTGCACTCCCTAAGGCCCTCTCTCCCCCCAGTCGGTGGAGGCCTGCCCATTGCCTTCAGCTGCTGGGTTTGCTATGTCCATGGCCGGTAATTCCATATCTTTCGGGTCGGGAGATGGGGACTTTAGTGCTGCATATCTATTATTGCCCATCCACACCTCCTCTTAATCCATGGATCTTCAGCATGGGTCTCCTGTTCATGGGCTCCGAGGTGCAGATCTGTCCAATGGATGATCTCTGTGCTGATGCTGTCTGGGGGCCTGCCACTTGCAATTCATCAGGGGAAGTGTCCAGACCTCTGCAGCTTCAGTTGGGTGCTGGGCTCCTCTCATCTGCTGTCCATTGGCCCCTTCGTTGGTGCTGGCTCCTCTATGCTCAGGTCTCTTGGCATTTGGAGGCTTTGGATGCCACATCTGCTGCAGCCAGGTCTTATGCAAAAAGTCCATGAGGTGCTCCAGGATGTCGAAGTTCAATGGGGTGCCATTATGAATCACCCACATGATGGCCAGGTACCTCAGTGAGAAAGTCACCCCCACTCAATGTAAATGCTTCTGGGCCCCCATGTAAGCCTTGTGTCTGTCTGCAAGGTCTTTTAAGTAGTACTGGAACATTGAGATTCAGCAGTATTTCCACACCAGCAGTTCACTGGCCTCACTGCTCTGAATATTTCATCTTTCTGGCGATAGTCTAGAAATATGGCTTGCAGGGGCCTAGGCCTCTCTCCAACCTTGGGCCTCAGGGATAGTGTGCTGTGGGCCCACTCTATTTGCAAAAGAGCCTGACTTTGTAGTCAGAGCATTTGAGGCAGAATATGCTGAAGAAAGCCAGCTGCATCATTTTTCTCGGTACGTTCAGGGAAACCTAGGAATGGGAGGTTGTTCCATCTGCTGCAGTTCTCTAGGACATCTACCCCTTACTGAGGAGCATTTGAATAGTGAAATGTTGATCTCTCGCTCCTGCATGCAGCTCCTGTATAGCTGTCTCGTGAGCCCCAACCCTCCATTCCATATAGAAGAGATGGGCTTCAGTACTGTGGATGATCGCAGTTGTTCGATTAGAGGCTGCGGTGATCTGGTCCATTTTAAGCACCAGCTGTGTGAACATGCCTTGAATACTGGTAGGATCCATGGTGCACGGGGTCACCACCACCATGTTTCCTTGAAGAGAAGACCCAGAAAGAATGGACCTCACTGCAGCAGTGTGGATATTCCAAAAAGCACCAAAATTACACAGGTATGTCTCTGCCATTAGATAGCCAATGCAATGTTATGTCCTCTCTTGGTGCTGCCAATAATGGATGATTTATGATATTGTCCAGGTAGATGTGAGAGCTCACAAACTAAGTGTCCATGTTGGTTAGCAGCTAAGCCATACTCCCAATCTTGCTAAAACTTTTGACACTTTGGCACACCCCTTCTTCTGGAGAAGTTTTAAGCAGCTGATCTCTCTCTGACTCCTCAGTCAGTTGGTTGCACTGCTGCCTTGACTGAAGGTCTCAACTGTCTGGATCAGAAGCTCCTTTTCCTCATCGCTCCCCATCTGCTCAGGTGTCCCTCAAGGGTCTGTCCTGGGCCTTATTCTCTTTTTCCATATTCTCAAATGATCTCCCCTCTGTCTGTCCCTCTGCATCTATTCATCTGGCTCTTCTTCCCATTACCTTACTTCCCTGCTAAGCTGGATGTTGTTAACCGTCAATGCTACTTCTGGTCTAGCTGACTATCCCTAAATGCCAAAAATAAAAATTCCCATGCCTTTTGGAACCCAACAGAGGTTTAGAAAATTCACCTCCCTCCCTTTATTTCATACACTTGATGGTGTTACGATTGAGGATGTATCCTTCTTTAAGTACCATGAGGTCTGACTGGACTGACATCTTGATTTCTCAGTCTATGTTGATGCCAAACAATGGAAGCTTAACCCAAGCTTGGTGCACTGTACAGGAACAAAGTGAGTATCCCTCTTCCTGCCAGCCAAGAGAGTGGTTTAAATATGATTCTCTCCATATTTGACTATGGTGACATAGTGTACTGTGGAGCTCCCAAATCCTCAGTGCCAGACTGGACCAACTCTTTATCTATTTTTGTCATTTTGCCTTAGACTGTTCCTCTCAAACCCACTACTGCTTGATGTATTTTGCCTTTTTAAGTGCCTCTCTTTGTGCCAAGTGTCTTTCCCATTGTGCCATCCTTGTATCTAAATTCTGGTTTGGTTCCCTCCTCTCCTACTTTACCTCCCTACTATACTTTCTCTTCCTTCCTCTTACCATCTCCAAAGTAATATTTCCCATTCCCTTTATATTCCTTCTAGGAAATCAACTGTTGGACAAGCTGTCCTCTCATACCATTTTCCTAAACTCTGGTCCACACTTCACTGTCAATCCCCAGTGCCTCTTCTGCTTTCTCCTTTATGTCCTGCTTCATGACTTCTCTATTCTTACCTGCAACTGTTCATGATTTCCTACCTCTTGACCACCCCCACTCATATTCCCCAGGTCATTTTACTCTCCTCCTCCCCCTGCTACACCTGCATAAGTAATTTGTCCTCCTAGTAAAGCTCAGTTTTTATCTCCTACATGCATCTGTTGCTCTGATTTGTCTTACATTGTTTATGATTATGAGCCTCTGATATACTACATTGCTGTATATGACTTCTATTTTTGTCATGCTGTTAATACTATTTACTGTATATTTTTCTCCTCTTGAATTATCTCCCTTACCCCTCAACCCCAGGATGCATCTTTAAATTAACTGTTTATCAGGTTGGTATGTTTTTCCTGGTAAAACTTTCTAAATAAATAAAACACGTAAATAGTAATACACAACCATGGTTTGAATTAATTGATTTAGCCTGTGCAGAGGCCAGGAAGAGGGGCATATTGCTGTAAGGTCTGTAGACTCTTGAATCTGTTTGTTGTGGTGAAAGGCATGAGTCCTATTGTTATGTAAAAGACTATTGTTCTCATTCATGCCTGACATTCAATAGATGTCACTTCTCAGAACAGCACAAAACAGGTTTTTCTAATGGTGAGGCCAGCCCCCATTGGGAGGCCATGACTGTTTCTGGGGGAGGCTCAATCAAGTCTGAGAAGTACTGTATATACATTTTTTGAGTTTTAGATATTTTGTGTGAAGGGATGAGGCAAAGTGACAGAGGATAATAATAGGTTAATTATGATTTTATTTACAAATTAGTGACCATGAAAAGTACATAGAGCAAAGACTCATTTCAGGTTTACCCACGGAAGGGTAGGGAATATATGCAATTCAAAAGTTAACTGTAAAACAGTCAATAAATATAAAATGAACAATAATGCAAAAAAATAGGAACAATGAACCAATACTGGCAGATAACAATTGGCCAAATTAGACTGGTGGAAAAACAACACAAATACAAGGGTTAAGCAGAGAGGTAGTAGGGGCAAGAGCAGGAGAGAGCAACAGGATCCCTGGGAGGTTACTTAATAGCTAGATAAGAGCAGGAGAGGCAGAGATGGGTAGGAATGTAATTCCAGATAGATGGGTAAACAGTCAGAAACTACAGTCTGACCCCATGAAAATATTGCAACGGGGGTAACAATAGTTTGAGAGTCAAAATAGCAGAGCAAGAAGGCTGGCCTGGGGAGGATGGTTATGGGGGTTACAATAAGCTGAATAAATCAGAGCTACAGTAACCATTCAAAGGAGTATCACTGTATTCCTGATGTACTGTGCAAAGTATACTATGTTTCTATAGGAAGGCCAAAAATTATTTCTAATTGAGGTAGGAGCAAGATTTTTCCATGACTTGGAGGAGGATCAGTGTGAAAATGTCTGAGACATTATGCACTAAAGCAATTATCCCATCTGCCAGTAAATGGGGTGGGACAGGCAATGCTGTCTTAAAACCTTATTAAGAGAGTTTCTATACACTGTTTTCTCCTGCACAGGTTTTTACTTGACCTAGATTTAGGCTCAGCTATTCTTTACTCCCCATTAAAATGGTCATTGTAGTGGAGCTAACACTTCCATCTCTAGTAGGAATTAATACAGATACAGTCCCTAATAAACTCATTCCAAAGCAGTCACTGTTAACAGCAACGTAGTTACCAACAGTACACTACTAATAACAATAAATCTACTTAACAGGTGTGGTAGAGCAGCAACACAAATGACATCAGCAGTCTGGAGGCATGCTAAATCAGCATCTAACAACGTGGGAGAAATGGTCCATACCAAAAAGTCACTAAGAAAGTTTGAAATTGCTGATTTGTTTTTCATTTTTACAAATCCTGTAACCCAGATTGTTATTATTGCAGTGTTTATTAAGTGGTGATGACTGTTTTAGTTTTGAAAACCATTCCACATGCTTTTTAAACAAGGGATTTTCAGAAGAAACTTAAAATGCTAATATAAACAGCATTACAAGATTAAAAGGAATGCCCATACTAATATTTTCAAATCTTAAAAAAACAACAACTCAAGACTCAAAACAAGGACATGGGATATTTTACAAGACAGAAGACAAAGGAACATTTGGAATGCATAATAATGTATACATTACATTGGGTTCCAAATGTCCTTCAATGACCAAGTCATACCCTGAAGTGTCTTTTTGCAAGAGCTGGGTGAAAATAGTGAATTCTGACTTCAAGGACATTTTGTGAAATTTTCCAAATTTCAAACTTTGGTGAAATCTAAATCTTCTGAATGTGTTTGGTGAACTCTCTCCCTGTTTCATGAAATTTTCTGTCAGTATTGCAGAACAATACACATAAACTGTGGACTGACAGTTCTGAGGAATTCCTTTATGCAGTTTAAAACATCAGTCCACAAAACATGCAATCATTCCACAGTTCACTGATAAGTTCTCTACTGCATTAATTCTCAATTCATACATTCATTCTGCAGTTCAGTGATTTACTGAACTGTGTAATAAATATATGAATTGTGGATTAATGTATTAAATTGCAAAAAGAAATTCTGCAGAACCGATCACTGAGAGTGATTAGTTTTGAGGAATTTCTGCAGTTTAATACATTAATTCACAATTCATGCATTAATTCCACTGTTCTAAATTTGAATTTCCATGAAAGTTGCCAAAGTGTATTCCAAAATTTTGTAAAAGCAAAATTCTGACTTTCATGGTAATTCTGCTGTGAGAATTTTATTTTCACACAACACTACTTGTTGCTTTTATAAGATGGGTCCAAGTGTACCAACAAGTAAAATCAATTGTTTGGGGTCCAAACCTTGTTTTTATTGCAATTTTAAAATGTATACTTACTCCAAAGGAAAAGTAGTCCCTCTAGCATTACATAAATTGAATTCAACAAGTGGTTTAAAATGTGGGAGGCTGAACATCTATTACTGGGCCCTATGCATGAATGGGCAGGAATTATGTGTAGAAGAAGCATATACCACCCATGTACCTCCATGTCCCCAGACAGGTGCAGGGGGCACATTAAGCACTACCACATGCATCTGTCTGCAGCCCCACTCCCAGCATGCAGGACTGTGCAAGGCAGCCAGGGGCAGAGTTGTGGACCCAGGTGGGCATCCAATCGGATGCCCGGCCTGGGTTCGATAGTGGATTACTTGTGCCTGAAGGCTTGGGTCTGGGTGCATGAATCAAAAATGCTGGCACCCAGACCAGCATGGCAGTAAAAGCAGACCTAACCTCCCACCAGATGTATGCCCCATCCCCAGTGAAGTCACAGCACCCCCCGACACACAGAGGGGCACCAGCCCCACAAATGCAGTAACCCCCCTGCACACAGTCATGCACCATGCCAGGTGAAGTAACAGAATCCCCTAAATGTATGCACCATCCCTGGTGTAGAAACATCACCCCCCAAACACACACACACAAGGACCACACACCCCCTGCCCATGATCCAGGCCCCTTGATCTGCTCATTGGTGTTCAATGGCCCCCCACCCTCTGCAGTACAGACAACACCACCCCCATCCCTTGTACCAGCCTTTTAGTGCTGCAGCACTGGATGGCCAGTGGCACAGCCCTCCTCATACCTCTTTGGCTGCCAGCCATCCAAGTGATGCTGGGAGCATGCTACTATAAATAGCAGCATGCTCCCAGCATCATTTGGATAACTTCTGGTGGTCAAGAAGATGTGTGGAGGGCTGTGACACTGGCCATTCATGGCAGCAGTACTGACTGGCAGGTATGGGGGAAGGAGGGTAGTGCTGTCAGTGCTGAGGGGGTGGGCAGGCCACTGAGCAACAATAATGGGGTGGGGGTTCCGGGATCAGGCATCAGAGAGTCAGGTGGCACAATGTGGATGCACTGTGTGTTGGGGGTTACAATGCCATCACCAGAATGGGGTTCCAGTGTGTGTTGGGGGGATACTGTATACTTGCCATATACTCCCATGGGATGGGGCACACATGTGTCTTGGGGCATGGTTGTCAGATACCACCATGGGGATGGGGCTCTGCCTTGTGGCAGGGGGAAGACTTCCCTGTAGACCAGTGCTCTCCTGGGGGGGGGAACCTGCAGCCAGGATGGGTGTGGCACAGCTGTGTGGATGTGTGTGTGGTGGTTTCTGATCAGTTGCCCACACTGGAAGGGTGGGCTATGTGCAGGGGGTTTGGCATGTAGGACACTTATGACAGAGTCCCCCCTGACATTACAGGCACCCTTCTATGCCCCCTGGTGCACAGCACTATGTATCTTAGTGAATGGCGCTTAGTGCTGGCACACCCCCCACCAGCCCCTGGTGCATTGCTGTTTGTATGGCCATGGGATCGGGCATGTATCCACCTTGCATGCAGATAGTGCATGCCATTGGGGGTTTCCATGTGTAGATTTTCAACTTACAGTTGCCTATGTGCCTCAATTATGTGGTACATAGGCAACCTTTTTTTTTTCGTGCATAGGCACCACTGTATTCTTAATAAAAGAACATTAGGGGGATGTATCCCATTTCTCCCATGGATACAATTTCCAGGGAGACAAGCACAAACTGGACAAAGGGGTCCTCAGGCAGTAGGACCAGCTACCTCTGTGCAAAAGTGTTTTTCACTTTGGGCATCTCTGCATTGTTTCTCCTTGAGACATTTGACAATTAAAAAAAACATATTTTTGGCACCATGCAGGGTTTGTGGCAGTTTTAAATACTGTGAGGGCCTGAAGAAATGAAGGGTGAAACTGGAATCTCTGACTGTGCACTTCCACTTTCATCACTACTAAACAAGCACCTATGTTTGTGGAAGCAGCTGTGTGAGTTTTTGAACACTAGTTTGCTGGTTATGTGCTAGGGGAGTCTGCTGTTTGAACTGCGTGGAGGGGTGAACCTCTATTATTGTGATCCAAACTAAAAAACATGGGGGGACTAAAACAATAATAATCACTTCCTTCCCTTCTACTGCTACTATTTCTATGGAGTCAGGTCCAAACTGGATTAAGGAGTATTTAAGTAGTAGGACCAGCTACCTCTGTCCAAGTGTGGTTTGTGTCCCCTTGATCGCTGTACTTTGCTGCTATGTGGGAGTTCTGCTATTTTTAACAAGGCAGTTTTTGAGTGTCTTCCTTACATACATTCAGGGTTTGAGGACATTTTTATTACTGTGAGTGGCTTGGTGGGAGTAGCACAAACCTGGAAGCAGTTACCACAAACTTTTGATTTAGTCATTACTTAGCCAGGATATGTGTGAATGGTGGTGGGCACTGGCAAAGGCAATGCTGGCATAGGTGGTGTCTGCAGTGTCAGTCAGAGATAGCCAGATTACAATGAGACTCTGCTTCATATTTGCAAAAAAAGGTAACAACAGATTGTTCTCATAGTAAACATACTGTTCTTCAAATTTTTCTAAAGCTGAGGGTAGTAGTGGAGCTACCATGCAATGGTGGAATTAACAAAACATGAGTGCAATGTCAAGCTATGTAAATTCTATGATGTATTAGAGTTAAATAAACCCATAAAACCTTTACATGTCAACAATGCTATTACACTGTTGAACTATCTAAGATGGTTGAATACCTGGTGAACTAAGTAAAGTGAGAGAAATATATATCCTGGGACTACTCAGATACCACAGCATGGAGTGGTACAAAGTCACCCAGTAGAGTCCTAGACAACAAAAAATGGCACAACAGGGGAAAACGTTGATTAAATAGGGAGGAAAAGAGCATACAAGAAGGAAAATATGGATTGTAACAATGACAATGAATGAACATAGGTTCAACCAAATAATGATATAGAAATGGTAGACATGAGGATACATATGAACCCTTTAATTTAAACAGTAAATAGGTTTGAATACCTAGATACTGGAGACCCCCCCCCCACACACACACACACTCTCTCTCTCCAGGAGAAAATCATGTACTACTGAAAACACAAACATGTGTTTCCCCAAGAAAAAACATTTGTTACTGGGGACTTGGTAACTACTGTAAGTATACAGATTCATCCTCTCTAGCAGAGATAGGGAGACTATCCAAGTAGCATGCTTACCAGCGTATGGAGTCCAGGATCTTAACAGACCATAAAATGATATGCTGATAATCCCATGTGAGGAGCTAGTTATTGCAGTACATACTGGCACTATTGATATAGGGCACAATAAGGTCAAGTATATCAAAGTGAATTTAATTGAATTAGGAAAAATATAAAGTCCAAGAGCAATAGAGTATTGATCTCTCAAAGGCTGCCAATACAGAGGCACTCAAGGACCATGAAGAAGCAATAAATCAAATTAATATTTGGTTTAGAAAATGGTCCTCAGAGGAAAATGTCATATTTATGAGACAGTGGGTCAGTTTCTGTATTAAACTCTAGCCGTACAAAAGACATGGGCTTCATGTAAGTAGAAAGGAAACTAACCTCAAAGGGGAAAGGATGAAAATGAACATTGCAAAGGCTTTAAGATGGTAACGGGGGAAAGAAGGAAACTGGCAAAATGCAGAATTAGAGGACAGTTTAGGAAAACAAGAGGCACAGAATCAGGAACTAATATTAGGAGGAAGGTAATTAATAATAAAAATAGCCTGAACTGTTTACACATGAATGCCAGATGCTTAACTAATAAAATGGACAAACTGCAACTACCAATAATAATAATGATCCAGGTACTGTATAATAAGTATTAAAAAACATATTGGGATGACAAATCATTGTGAGGAAAGAAAATCCCAGGTTACAGCTTATATTGTGCTGACAAATTTGCAAAAAGAAGTAATGGAATACTGTAACTTGGTATGTTTATTGTTTTCTTTATCTTATATTTTATTAGTTTTATAAGAAAAAAATCATATACACTTGATCCCCAATGAAAGTGCATAGATTGGTTGTATCAAATACATTACAATACAAAAATAAGGCACATTTCACTCAGGTTGTTACTTCAATAGAGGGTATACATCGAATAATACATGCATGACAGTCTTAAATTAGAGCTTAAGCTAAGCTGATTAGAGAAAACCATATGCACCAATAAGCTACAGACCAATTTGTTAAACCTTAATATTCAGAAAATTAGCAAATGAGCCAAATGGCTACTAATGGTCTGCATACAACATATCGTACATTTTTATTTATTTATTTATTTATTTATTGAAGATATCGGAATTACAAACCTTTGAGTCATAGACTCATTTACAAAGGCTCCATGTCTGAACAAAATACAGAATAATATGCAGAAAGCAGTATACAACAATATACAAAACAGAGGCAGGGTATGAACAGTATCAATAGGTACATGTGCGATTGCAGGTCTTAGGATATTGCCTTTTTTAATTAGACTATGATCCCTAAATATGTCTATCAATCACCTTTTATTATAAGGAATTAATGATGGCCCTCTTCAGCAAACCACCAGATAGTATCCTACAACATCCTCAACATGAAGACAGAGTTAAACCCCCAGTGGAATTACAGATTACAAGATAGTGACAACCCTGGCACTTATTAATGTATTGCACATTGAGTTAACTAGGAAAAAGAAGTACAGATAACCTTTAATTACAGTGGCATTGAAATTCTGAATAGCTTCTGTGCTGCCTCCAAGAACCATCACCCATGAACAAGAGGCGAAGGGGCAGAGTAAGCCATGAGGTCAGTGCCATCTTAGGTGAAAACGGTGGTGTCCCCAATGTCCAGCATAATTCTTTGCAATAAAGCACAACATGAGTTTCAACATAGGGACCCACTATTTGTTTTTCATAGGTAACAGGTTTATAGCATCCACCTAGACCCCAGCGCCCCACACCCCCGATACCTGGTAAGGCAAAAAGCTTTAAAGTCCAACTGCCAACAGATAGTGAAAGTTCTTCAGCCATCTTCTACTTATGATTCTGCTGCTCAGCCTAAGGGCACCGAAGTTCTGCTTGATTTTAGTAAATAGATTGTCTGCATCCTTAGGATCACTGAAAATGTACATTTTTCCAGCACAGAGCACTTTCAGTTGTGC
This sequence comes from Neoceratodus forsteri, assembly GCA_016271365.2. NCBI lineage: Eukaryota > Metazoa > Chordata > Ceratodontiformes > Ceratodontidae > Neoceratodus > Neoceratodus forsteri. The sequence goes on along the minus strand of CM028132.1, from coordinate 234,241,811 downwards.
AGGAAATTGTGCAAGATTCCTAATTCCCGCAATGTGGCACAAACAGGATAAAAAGCTTTTCTACGAGATCTCATGGTGAAACTGCGGTTGGGGAAAAGAGAAATTATTTGACCTTACAGTGATGTTACTGGTCCATTTCACCATACAGCTTCTATACTTAAGTCCCAATCATGGATGTTTGCCATCATGACAGTATTGTCCTGGCTCCCTCTATATGTTCCATGGTCCATCTGGGTGTGATCCTATATGCTTTTAGGATCTCAGGTGGGGAAACACTGAAATGTTGCATGAACCAGCTTTGCATGAACTGGATTGGGTTGTCACCTTCAGAAGATTTGGGCATCACAACCACTCAAATATTGACATCTCAAAGTTGATTTTCAGCATTTTCAAGCCGAAACCTGAGATCATGATTCTCCTCAATGAGACCTGTTCTGGCTGCATGGAACTTTCCCTCTATGCTAACCACTTCTTTTGCTTTGGTAACAGCTTGTGTACTCTGTTGCTCTCAGGTAAGGAGTTTAGCTTGTATGTCCACAACTTTCTTGTCCACTTGCATAAGCCTCCCATCGATAGCTTTAACTGCCTGAAATACATTGTGTAGTGTGGGGTCAGCATTATGCACATCTGCTGCAGCAGCTACTTTTTCACTGCTGCCCAAAGACCCGGCCTGCTGTGACTTCTTTCCGCCACCATTCACATTGTTTTTAGGGTTTCCCATCTTACTGTTACCTTTTTTTTTGTTTTGTTTTGTTTTTTTGCTGCTATTCTACTGTAGGGCTTGATTCTCTGACCTCTGTTGTCTTTGTGTGCTGGAGAATGCTTTGGTAAACCTGTATTTTAACTTTTGAAGACAAGTTTAAATGGAGCTCAAGCTAAACATGTCTGACCACATTGAATGCTGGCCATACACCTCTGTATAATGACATTAATGCCTAAAACAAAATTAAAATTGAATCTCCATCAGTGAAATCTGTTTGGTTGAAGATAACTAGTGACAAGAGAATTTAGCTCATAGAAGCACAGAAACAGAATTTGTTGGCAGAAAAGGACTGCTTGGCACAGTCAGTCTGCCAGATGTTCCCTGCTTAATCTGTCTCTGCCAACCCTAACTGTTTTTCAGTGTAGAGATCCAATGAAATTTAATTTTGCTGGTGAAATTCTGACAAAATCACAAATTTGGCCATGTGAAATATTTCACAAAATTCGTGCATTCCATGAAATAGTTTGCAGGTGCGAAATCCAGAATTTTACCACTGAGCGGTGAACTTAACTAATTCATTTCTGACATGCTGAAGTTCACCTAATAGAGTAATGTTATGCTGACATTTAAGACACACATAAGTTTGTTCACTAATAGTATTACCTGGAAGTTCAAACATAAGGCACTTGCCACAATGCAATGAAGAACCTTCCTTACAAAGCAGTAGTAAGATATCCTTAGTAGTATCCATTTGTGACAAAAACTAATGAAGCCTTTTATAGCAACAAAAATAAACCCCAAGAGACCTCTAGGTGCAGTACCAAACTTGCAACTAGACAGGCCACTTTTCTCACCTTCTTGGTGTATGCAGGCAGGTGCACGCTTGCCTCCACTTGCAGAGGTGAGCAATATAGAGGTCTGTGTTGACAGAAGAAGCCCTACCCAGACTTATGGTCCCCCAAACGGATAAAAGTTTTAAAATGATAAATTACAGAGTTTGGGCACTATCTGGAGCTGAAACAGTGCAGTTAAAACATTGTAGGTGAGCTCAGGCGTGTATATGTAGTTTCAGTATGCACCTGTATAGTAAGTACTGTGCTCTTTGGAGGTAATGGATTCCACTAGCTCCTGAGTGTTCTACTGCTCGCTCATACACTAACCCCTCAGGCAGTGGAAATCATTGTGGTAGTTCACTTTCCAAATGAACCCAATCTCCAGTCACCCACAGAGGCAAGCAATATATATAGGTCAGTGTTGCCGGAAGGAGTCCTACCCAGACTTCTGGTCCCTCAAACTGTTAAAAGTTTTAAAAGTTTTAAAATGATAATTTACAGTGTTTGAGCAATACATAGAACTGAACCAGCATCATTAAAAACATCATAGTTGGGCTCCAGGAGGTGTATAATGTACACCAATGGTGCAACTGTGGTTTCAGTAGCTATGTTCCCCCTCCCCAGTACTGCACTCCTTGGAGGTCATGGATTGCACTCACTCCAGAGTGTTCTACTGCTCGCTCAGACACCAACCCCTCAGACAGTGTAAGTAACTGTGGTATTTCACTCTCCAAATGAACTCCAATCTCCAGTCACTTGCAGAGGCAAAAAAATATCTAGGTGAAATTCCACAGTACACAGGCAAAATTCCGCATTTCACTGGTGAAATTCTGCATTTTGACAGTGGAATTTTGCATTTTGCACACACAAAATATTTCACAAAATGTGCAAATGTTGAGAAATATTTCACGTAATGAAATCTGTGGATTTTGCCCATCGCTACTCCAGTGGTCCTCCCCCCCACCTATTAAATAATAGTTCCCTATGTCTATCTCAAGCATGTTTAAAGAACCCCATCCTTTTTTCCTCCACCACTTCTGTTGGCAGCCTATTTTAGGTGTTTGCCACCCTTTCAGTGAAGTATTACTTCCTCACATACCTCTTATGCCCCCCCCCCGGTTCATCACACACCATCTGGTGCTGGTGCTTTTGCTATGGTATGCTATAGATCACCAAATTCAAGTATATCAGCCACTGAGGAAATTATGAAGGAAATGCCAAAAGCCTCAGACCATTCAAATATTGTTTTTATTGTGGAATTTTACTTTCCAGGTATAAACTGGTTTGAAAAAGTAGGTGAAAGCATAATTGAAAACAACTTCCTAGCTACCGTACTGTACAGGATTCTAACCTGAAACAGGATGTCCAAAGCCTGACAAGGGGTTGGGGATCTCTTTGATTTAGTCCTGTCCTTAGCAATACCAACAGCCTGGCTGCCAACTGTGAGGTAGGAGAGCACTCCGTGAATGGCAACTACATCATTGTCACCTTTAATATAAGTAGTAGTAGTAGTAGATTTTATTTATTTAAGGTGCCCTTCCCTGAATGTTGAGGGTGCCCTTACAGCAGAAAAAAACATCATAAACATCATAAAACTCAGATAATACATCTGAACAACACTACAATTATAAATATAATAACAAATTAATCTCATCTATGATAGTTCCCTATTCTCTTACCCAGAGGCAGCAATTAAATTCTATTCACTCTGGCCAGGATATTCAGACTGTGCCTGGCAGTGGCGCAAGCCCATACTGTACTTGTCATTCTGTGAACAGCCGAGTAGTATGTGTGTGGGTTGCAGCCGACTGTTGATGATGGGGTAGGTGGGGTGGGCAAGGGGTCCTGTGCGGGTGGGAGGGTGCCCCTTGATCACCAGGGAAGCTTTTTACTGTGCTGTACCTTGATTGGGGCAAGGGGCAGGGAAGGGTCACACTAGACTACCAGGAATGATTTAAAGTACATTTACCACCGATCAGAGTAATGGGAGGGAGGTACCACTAGACTATCAGGGAATTATTTACAGTACATTTACCAGTGATCATGGCAATGGGAGGGAGGAGGGTACCACTAGAATACCAGGGGGATGTGGGTGCTTGTGGATAGTGTTCTGGGTGGGCAGGTGGCCACCCACAGCTGATGGCTGCTGTGCTGCATCCTGCAATACAGCAGCCTGCCTGTGGGTGGCCAGGAGTTGTTCCACCATTTCACAGGCTCAACTTTGAGCCCCCCCTAATGCGGTGCAATGCAGGGTTGTGCCAGCATATGCACCGCACATCCCGGGCTGAATATCGGGATGTGACGCATATGCATGGGCATGCATCCTACGTCTGTGCCGCATACATTAACATTGCACCCCAGCACATTGGGATTTTGCACTGCGCCAAGCAGACTTTTCAATATCACACTGGGGCGCAATGCAGGGCTGCACTGGTGCAACTCTGTTGTGCCATGCGCAACCTCTTTGAATATCTGGGCCTCTGTGTACCTACTATATGAGAAGCAAACCAGAGCATAACATTATGTTTCAGTTATAACAAAGTAAATATATTTGGGGGGAACAATTTCTCTCACATTTGAATTGGAGAAGTGACACCTGAAACAAAAATTCTGATGAATCATTGATAATATGAGAAAGTAAGCTATTGAGTATTCAAAATAATTTTATACCTCAGGTTAGTCTTCATAATAAAAACTGGTAAGAAACTGCAGTGGTTACAACAAAAGTAAAAAAGGGTAATAAATTCAAAGGGAAAGCCACACAAAAGGAAGAAAGAAATTGAAGAATCAGTAAGGGAGTTCACAAATAAACAACAAACAGGAACTGGAGATGAAACTAGCACAGAAAAAACAAATCCCCACGATCATTCTTTGGGCCTATACATTCAATAAATAAACACGGTGATGTATTAAGTCTGTTAGGAGACAGATACAATCTTATTATCAAACAACAAGATATGACAGATATATTAAATAAACACTGCTGCAATGTCTTTGATGGTAAAGTTACTCTTACTGTTTCAGTTTAAGAATTTCAAAACTCTCTTTTTTTATTTTGAAGAATGGGCTATTGCAGCTAACAATAAGAGGATTAAGGTAACCACTTCTGCAGTGCCAGACCACCTGGCCCACCAATACATTGTTGTCCTCCTGACATCTAAACATAATCTTTCAATAAACAGGAGCGGGTGTAACACAACAGCAGTACTGAAATTTAAAAGGATAGACAAAATGCAAGCCTCTAACTACAAGCCAATTAGTGTAATATCGTCTTGGGTGAAATGTTACAGGCCACAATAAAAAACTATAATGCCAGCCTTCCAGAAAGAAAATAATATTAAGGTTATCACACAGCATGCAGCATGGGTTTAAGACAGGCCATTCATGTACTGACAAACCTCATAACCTTCTATAAAGATGTAAACAAATATCCGGAAAACAGTAGACTGTGCACATTATCTTTCTGGATTATTCTAAAGCTTTTGTTCTGGTCACACATACAGTCATAATATATAAAATAAAATAAAAATATACAACAAAGATAATAAACTGGATGGAGAGCTGTCTGGCAGATAGGCAATAAAGAGTGAGGATTAAGGAGAATATATCTGCATACGGACCAGTGGTAAGCAGTATGTCACAACAGTCTGTGCTCAGTACAGTCCTATTTCAGATCTTCATTCAGATATGGGAGTGGGCACTAGTTGAAGAACTGAAAAGTTTGCAGACAATGGCAAAATTGATAATGCTATGGAAACTGAACAAAATTGTCTTGACCTTCAGCAAGACGTAAACACTCTAGATAAATGGACTGCTAAATGATTAATAACACTTAACGATGAAAATTGCAAAGTAATGGACATTGGTGCTGGCAACTATAAGCACTCATTCTACTTGAATGGTATTAGCTTAAGCGTAACAGAGGTTGAAAGAGATATTGTAGTCTGTATTTCTGTTAATACATTTTAAACAGTGCAATGAAGTGGCTGGAAAGGCATATAATTCTGAGGGTAATTTTGTATCCTGAAATATGGGTGTGATCATCCCCCTCCATGGAAACGTCTTCAGAACACATTTAGATTATGCAGCTCAGTTATGGTCACCCTTTCTTGACAGAAAAAAGCAAAAATCTAGACTAAGCACAAGATGAACAACAAAAACTAGGAACAAATGTGCTTATTCTTGGACTGAACAACTGCTAGTATCTCCTAACCATTTCCAAAAATGATCTTTATTGATATTTTATAATGCTTGCCCAAAAATGATCTATAATGATATTTTATGATGCTTGAAATTATATTTCAAAATCTGTAACATTTAAACTGTTTGGTGTAGAAACGTATTTTTTTTTAAATGGAAGTTTTGAGTCTGATCAACATGAATAGATCCTTGTGACACAGTTCTCTTGTGTCAGTTCTTGGGGCAATTGTGGTCCCGATCTTTAAAAAGGAGAAACAGGGCGACAATATCTAATTACAGGCCCATAAGCCTGACATCCATTTTGGGTGAATAAATGGAGACAATTGTTAAAGAAAAACTCGAAATAGAAATTAAAACAAAATAAAAAAAAACTAATTGATACTACTCAATATGGTTTTAGGAGAAATAGATCTTGTCTTACCAATACCCTAGTTTTTTTTTATGAAAAATTAAGCAAGGCCCTAGAAAAAAAATCTTCCAGTTGATATACTCTTTCTTGATTTCCAGAAAGCATGTGATAAGGTGCCCAACAATATTTTAATCAAGAAGCTGAAGGAAACAGGCATAGGCAACAAATTAAATAGGTGGCTATCCATCTAGATAACAAAGAGATCCCAGAGGGTCAGGGTGAGAGGTGCTCTATCAAAACAATTTGGGATCAGGAGTGGTGTCCCACAGGGATCAGTGTTGAAACCAACCCTTTTCACACTATTTGTAACATACATTAATGATCAGATCAATAACTGGGCCATAAAGTTCACTGATGACACTAAATCAGGAGCATCAGGGCCAGTTTAAGGCATATGCAACATAGGCACTACCTAGATCCCTCACCTGCCAGGGGGCTCCCCAAAAATCCCCCAAATATATTTGCTACATACCCATTTCTTTGTGCTGATTTTTTTTTTTAATGGACTTGACTGCTGAATGAGATGAACAAGGCACAGGAGCTGAACTGTGATAGGATCCTCACCTCCCTAATTAGGTGTTAAGTATAGCTGATAGCTTCAGGGGGCTGCAACCAGGTTAACTTTTACGGTGAAAATGAACCCTTTTCCTTACCTTTGTCTACTTGAATGTGAAGCTCACTTCCCGGATTAGGTGTTAAGTACAGGTTATAGCTTTGTGGAGCCCCAGCCAGAATGACTTTTAAGATCAAAACAGGCCATTTTCCTTTGCTTTGTCTCCCAGCCACTGGTATCCCAAGTGGGAAGAAGTAGCTAGAAAGATCTCTGCCCCCATTGGTGTTCCTGATAGGGACAGTGACTGATGAAAATCTTAAATGGGGGCCCCCTGTAGTAGTTTGTCCACTACTTGTCTCATCTTTTGCGCATTTGGGGGGCCCTATCATTCATACTGGAAGGATCAGAGAGCTAGAAGAGCCTGCTTATTGAGGAGCCTGTTCCAAGTTCCAGACACCTGTCTTTAGCAGATGGATGTTCTGTGACATGTCATGGCCCTATGTCACATCATATGGAGCTAGAGATTGTGGTTCACAAATTCAAGCATTCTGAGTCTACATGTTTTCCAGGTTCTTGGCTTGGAGCTGTAACTACTAGGCTATACTGCCTAATGTTTTAATTATTTTTTAAACTTCTTGACTGGAATTATATGATCATTATTAAATGCAATTCTCATATCAGGGAAAATTAGTAGGAGGATTCATGGCTGAGTTTGGGCTGGGCGATGAGTGTCATGAAAACGATCATCAAAGTTATGACAAAAAGAAAAATGGGGTTGAATTTTCTAAGAATGTTCACAGAAAGCTACTGAGCAAACTAAATAGCCCTAGGGTAGGACTGAAGGTAGTTAGATGGGTGAGAAACTGGCTGGAAGATAGAAAGACAGAAGTCAGAGGGTTGTGGTAAATGGTATGCACGCAGGGGAAGGCAAAGTGACTAGTGGAGTGTCAGAGTGGTCAGTGCTAGGTCCAATACTCTTCAGTATATTTATCTGCAACATTGCTGAAGGGCTGGTAGGGAAGGTATGTATGTTTGTGGATGATACCAAAATTTGCAACAGGGTGGACACTTCGGGTGGCAAATGAGGGAGGATCTTAGCAAACTGGGAGAGTGGTCAAGAGCCTTGGAACTGGGTTTTAATGTAAAGAAGTGCAAAATCATGCACCTGGGTCACATGAACCCTGTGGCCAAATATCATCTGGGGGGAGGGACTGATGGACACAGGATAGGAATGTGACATGGGTAATTCTTTCTGAAGATGAAAGTGATTAAGCAGTATGACGAGGTGGTGGGGAAAGCCAGCAAGATGCTGGGGTGCATAGGAAGAGAGATCACCAGCAGAAGAAGGGAAGTCATAAAGTTGGTGAAACCTCACCTTGAGTACTGTGTACAGTTCTTGAGGCCCTACCTCCAAAAGGACATAGATAGGGTTTAAGGGGTTCAAAGTAAGGCAACCAAGATTGTGCAGGGCCTGCACCTAAAACCATATAAAGACAGACATGAGGAATTAAACATGTACTTTCTGAAAGAGAGGAGGGAGAGAGGAGACATGATAGAGACATATACATATCTCACAGATGTGGACAAGGTACGGGAAGGGAGTATTTTCTGGTGGAATACTTGAACAAAAACCAGGAGTCCCACAATTAACTGGAAGGGGGGGGCTAAGGGGGAATGTCAGTAAATTTTTCTTTACGGACAGGGTGGTAGGAGCTTGGAACAGACTCTTGGTGGAAGTGGTGGAAGCTAAAACAATAACAGGCTTCAAAATCATTTGGGATAGGCATAAAGGAATCCTAGCACCAAGGCAACCATGGGGAAAATCTGAGGACTTACACAGGGCTAAAGATGGTCTATATAGGAAGGCAGTATAGTGCAGTGGGTTAAGGCTCTGAGCTGCAGATCTGGAGACCTGGGTTTGAATCCCACAGCCACCTAGGTGCATACTGTGCGATACTGAGCAAATCACTTTACTTCCTTGCACTCCCAGGTCACATCTGGAAACAAGCTTCAGCTTAGTGTGCTACTCATGGTTATACTATGTTCCCTGATTAAACAATTGACAGGGTGGACTAGGTGGGCCTTATCCACCGACAACTTCTATGAGAGAGGGGAGCAGAAGGGTAGGAATTTTGATTTGTATATTGTTGCCCATATCTCTTACAAACTGTATCCTAACATGAGACGCAGTCTGTATGTAAATGGATTCCCAATGTGCCTTACAGTCTGTGACAGGGTTCCTTTGCAGCAAAGGGGCATAGTCACAGCAAGTGGGGGGCCCAGATTACTCTTGGGCCTAGGGCCCCAGGTTACCTTAATCTGGCCCTGAGGAGCATCTGTAAGTACAAACAAAGATATTATTTATTTATTTAAAATTTGGTGACCAGGAAAGGTACACTGAGCAGAAGCTCATTTACAGGTGCAACCCGGGGACAAGGGGTACAATACACCAAAGGGATAACAAAATTCAGATACAGTATAATACAGAATAGACAGAAAATATACAGTATAATACAGAATAAATTCTTATTTACAGTATAATTAGTGAGCAAATACATTTTCACTATAGGTTTGCATTACAGAGTATTGTATGGGAGAGTCGATTAGTGAACTTAAAAAAGACCTAAAGATAATGGAAGAACAGGCAAAAAAGAATGGTATGACTTTCAACACCAATAAGTGTGTAGTTATGAATCTAGGATTGAATAAAAGCAAAAGGAACACATTAAATGGCTATACATTGAGAAGGGTAGAAAGGGAAAGAGACATGGGCATATTGATAAGAAATTCCTTCAACTTCAGCCCACACTGTACTGAAATTATAAAAAAAAAATCTTAGGATGCATAAAAATTACTTTTGTGTAGAAGCTGTGTATTGCCACTTTATACTACCTACATAATACCTCATGTTAACTACTGTACCCCCCTGTTGAATCCATACATAAGGAGAAATATTGACAATCTTGAAAGGGTGCAACATAGGGCAATCAAAATAATTTTAGGACTTAACAACAAGTCATACGATAATAGATTGCAGAAACTGAGGTTGTATTGCCTGGAGATGAGATGTACAACAGGGATATGCATTAAATGTTTAAAATTATAGGAGATGAAGAACTAATGAATAGTATGCACTTAGAATGTAATGACTGTGAGGTTAACCTAAGAAGCCACTACAAATGGATCAAGTTAGTATTATCAAAGGAAAATATGAGGTGGAACTTTTTTACTCAGAGAGCAATCAAATTAAGGAATGACCTGCTCAGGGAGATCATGGCAGCAAATTCCTTTGACATACTGAAAAATAGACTGGATTGCTACATGCTGGATAAGAACAATGCAAAGTAGCCCCACTAAGGCAGAAGACAGACTAGATAGGCTTCAGCTTCCTTCTGTGTTAACATCAAGTATACTAACCAAGTATCTCTACCTATAGATACATTATATTGTTAAAAATACATTATATTGTTAAAAATAAAAGGACTTCAAAAATTTAGTGAAACATTTTGTTTTTTTATATCAATATATAGTAAATGTAGCAGTACCTTATATCAATGTATTGACTTAGCTGACTCCAAGTTTTATTTAAGAAAATGAAGTTTCTAGCTCGCAGTGTTCCAAAGTTATCCAATTTTAAGGAAAAATATTTTGAAAGATCTCATTTTGTAACCGTTGGGGCAAGATAACTATCTTTTTATAAAGCTCAGCAAGTTAAAAATAACAGAAAGAACACATTACTTTCTTCAGCAGGGGGTGGGACTGTCTCCTACAGGATGATTTTTAAAAATAGAATTGATAAGTTGATTCATGAAGAACAGATATCTGAAGTTGACCACGGAGAAGTGGGGACAGTTGCATGAGTTATTCCGGCCGGCTTCAGACCATAAATCTCAAGCAATCCTGATTAATCCTGAATAACATACAGATGCTTCAGAGTACAGCAATTCAAAATTCTGCTCAGTTCCACTGGCAAATATTCACCAGTGACACAAATACAGATGCATAACAAAGGGGTATATTTGGAACCCTGCCTCAGTTTTGCCTGTGGCAGAGTAGGGTTCAGGTGGCACCAAATTTGTATGCGGTGTATGTCATGTTTTATTTTATTTCATTCATTCAGAGCACACCTTTGAGCACACCTGTTCATTTATAAAGGTTCCACATCAGAATTGAAATATAAAGGACAGTATAACATCTTAATCAGTTCTAGTGGAATATAATCAAGCCAAACATATCTTGTGTTAGCTATTATGATTAGGTTAAGCTATGCAGTAACAAAACACTATGGAGTTTCAGTACATGTAGTGCAAGTTCAAAGATTATTGGAAGCAAGCACAGTTGCAGTTGGAAGCGAGGGCTGTGCACAGTGCTTTTTTAAAACTGGGCAGTGTTTGCGAGGTTTAGCAGGGAATCATGCAACTCCTTCATCCAGCCTACTGCCCTGAAAGCAAAGCAGCACTTTCCTAGCTTAGTTCTCCAGAGAGGCAGTTCAAGAGCAAATCTTGCCATTCTTCTGCGACCATGTAGACTGTTAAGAGGGTTATTGTAGTTACGTACAGTACTGTTGGGGGGTGAATCCCAACAGTGCCTTTTTAGCAGGCAGACAGGTTTGGTATTTTAATCTGTCATATAGGTGTAGCCAATTGCTAAGGAATTATGGTAACATCCTATATGGGTGAGTTTTATTGAGCAACTCAATATGAGTGACTCAATAATACCGCTCATGTTTAGGGAGACAGTTGTAAGAGAGCAAAAGATCCTGCATAGTGATTGTAGCAGTGAACTACACTGGCTATGACAGGATATAGGCAGGTGTGTGGCTGCATCTTACTGAGCTGTCCATTTGCCGTAGTGGTTAGAACCATCGCCTACAGAGCCAGCAGACCTGGGCTTGGGTCCTACATTAAGACATTAAATTTTCTTTTTTTTTTTAAGTTGCCCCCACCCCCGGAGTTGATTATATTATTTGTGGGGGTGCGGGAGGCTTTACCCCCCATAAAGGGGGGTGCGGGGGGCATAGCCCCCATAAAAAAAGAAGCAGTGTGATTTGTTTTGCTTCTGTGGCTGAGGACCATTGTTATTCGTGGCAGTCTCTGTTTATTTTGGTTGCCCTTTTGCTTCGGTGATATTTGCATGCTCTCTGTGTACGGCGCGATAAGGGACTCACCCTTATCATGTAAATCCAGGGTGCAACTGTGGTTTAGTTTGTCAACCCCTAGTACAAAACAACAGGCCTTATTCAAATCTCCTCAACCCTGTTTAATACAGTTTCACTACCAGCAGCATAAACAGAGAAGCCATGGTCAATGAGGGACAGGACTGTGCTAGTGACAACTATATGTTGAGCATCAGCTGTGAGGTTGTGCCAATTCCCATAAAGTGCACCCACTCTTATGTTTGTCATGGCAACAATGCTGTCTACTTGTGGGGCAAAGGACAGGGTATCATCCCCTGTGATGCCAAGGTTCTTGAAGGTTTCTGCTTGTTCCAGACTTTGTCATTGAGGATAACCAGTTGGGGGGGATCTTCCTTTTAGTTTTGGGCCTAAGAAGAGCAACGTTTTCATAATTTTATAGTTTAGGACCAATTTGTTTGTCATGTATCATTTTTCCAGGTACTTGGAGTTGGCCTATAGGTCAGCAGAGATTTTTCTTTGGCTAGTATTTCTGTAGAAGATGACAGCATCATCTGCATATAATTATATCCATGCTGATTAGCAGGCCTCATGAAGATTGTTACTAAATTGACCAAATAAGATGGGGCAGAGTATTGAACTCTGCGGCACCCTGATGGATACACTCCATAAGTCAGAGGAGAAGCCATCTATTTTCACCCATTGGGAACAGTTAGTGAGGTAACTACAAAACCAAGTTACTGTGTCCAGAAATAGGCGTAGCAAGGAGAACTTGTTGAGCAGTAGTTTGTGATAGTCAAAGGCCTTGGTCAGATTGATATAGATGGCTCCAACTAAATTTCTGCTGTTAAGGGCTTCATGCAAATAGCTTGTTTACTCCACTAGGAAAGTGCTGGTACTATGCACCTGTGTCAACCCATGCTGTTGTGGGCATTGGATATTGTAGTTTTCCAAATAGGTGACTAGTTGGTCTGATGCTATTCACTGAAGGGTCTTGGACGGTGGGGAGAGGATGGAAATAGGCCTATAGTTAGCCATGTTAGAGCAGCCACTGTATTTTGAAACTGTCATGACTAGTGCAGTCTTCCATACCCTGAGAACTGTGAGTTCTGCAGAAAAGAGTTGAAGATACTGATAATGGAGTGCACAAGTTCCTCAAGGGCCTGATGACTTCATATCAATCATGTTGCAGCCAATCCTTGTTTTCCCAAGATCTCTTTCAATGTACTCTAGGGTGTTTGATTGAGATTCTCTTGACGTAGAATTTTTGGTGCTGTGTCTCAGGGTCATGCCTGCTTGGGGTTTCAGAGTTTTATCCTTCATGGGTCACCAGAGCTGAGCTCCCAGGGATGACTACAATTAGGTCTATAAAGCCTATGTTGAATTTGTTTGCTAACTCCATAGGATCTCTGATCTGAGTCCCATCAATTTTAAACTTTTTTGTAAGACTGTTTTCCACTTTTTCCCAGAAGGTCAGAAATGTTCTCCGGGATGTTGTTCCCATCTTTTCAGTTTTGTTTTACTGGATCTTACAGTATTCAGATTTGTCCAGAGTGATCAGCCTGGTGCATCTATTTCAAGCTTCTCTGTGTTTTTGTAGATGCACTGGTGAACTGGTTTCTCTTCCTAAGTACCACTTACTGTTTCTTTTCCTCATGAGGGCCAGTAGTTCAGGAATGAACTACCCAACTGAGTTGCCCCAATCATTATACCTCTTGAGAGGAACAAATGTGTCACAGGCAACAGTGAATTCCTCTATTAGGTGGTCAGCAACAGAGTCTATGTTTGGAATGACAGACATGTGCCTACAGTCTGTATTAGCCAGGAAGGATTTAAGGGTACCACCTTGTCTTTGCAGAGGACCTGACTGATGGTAAATCTGGGGGGAAGCTTAATTTCCTTAGTTAACCATAAGCACTACACTGGGTGTGGTCACTGAAGGTTGTCAGGTAGCACTTTGACATCTTTGACCCTGTCAGGATGTGTGGTTAGAATCCAGTCTATAAAGGTACTAGTGCAAACTTTGTAGTTGGCCCTGGAGTTATCTGTAATCATTTGGAGTAGGAAAAGACTGGCAGTCATATCTCTGTGTCCAACAATAGATTTGGAGGTCCAAATGAATATGGAATCACCTGTGACAGTAATTTCCCAGTTACTATTGACTTGTTTGAACTAGCTGGATAAGTCCTTCAGGCCATGTTGGTGTTTATTAGGTGGTATATATGCTGTTATAAGGGCAAGATTATTTTGACCTCTCCCCAGTATGAGTTTAACCACCAGGAATTTGCAGTCTTTGTTCAACCCTCTTCAAGTTTGGAGCCATCAAGTCTATTTGGAGCCATCAAGTCAAGTTTGGAACCATTAAGTAGAGAAGGCAGCCCCCTTCTAGCTTGCCCAGCCATTTCTCTCTGAAATGAGTGAAGCATGGCAGGGAAATGACAGCATCAGAAATCTTGGGGGTGAGCCACGTTTCCATCAGTGTTTTGACATCCAGTTCACTAAGGTGATCCATGCTTCAAATAAGGTATAGATAAGGGGGACACCTTACAATGTATAGGGAGACAATGATTAGGTTTCCATGTTGCTTGGGTGTTGGACCCAGGCTGCCCATAAGGACTGGGTTTGGGCAAATATTGCCAGATATTAGAAGTAAGATTAATGTTAGTCTCCTTAGGTCTCTTTGGCACCATTTGAGGATCAGGTTTTTTTTTCAGGGCCCTCTGGCTCAGACCCACTGGGGTGGATCTGGGCCAGGGGACCCTGGTAGCTGTTATTTTGAGTAGGGACCCTTGGTACCCAGTGACAAAAACATTTTTCTGGGGAGTTGACAGCAGCCATTTCTATATGTCCATTTCAACCAGGATGGCACACAGGCTGGACTTCTTAAATGGCATTTGGCTTATCAGTATCTGTAGTAATAGTAGTACTTTAGCAATGAGTGAGAGCTCTGGTCTTGCAAGGGGGAACATTGTCTGGTTGTATTGGCAGCAGAGACTATTTCAGTCTTATTAGCAAAGATTCACTACAAAGGCAGAAGCAGTACAAATCTTGCACTTTTATGTTTGATTTAGCTGAGAAAAAAATGTTGGGCCACTACAGGAAAAGCTTGGAGCCCAGCTATTATGAATTAGCTCAGTCAATACTGTTTTTTTATGTGTTGATAAGAGTAGCTATGCAGAGTGGGAAGATAGCTGCTGAACAAACTGCTGAATGAGGACTCAAGGGAGAGCAGAGCAATATTTTGATTATTAAGCTTCAGTCTTACCTCTATATGGTAAGCCATTTATGTTAATTTGAGGGGAGATATATTCTCCAAATTTTATGAATTCCTACCGAGGTCCTACCTTAAAAGGACTTGCTTATTTTTACAATAAACCTTGTCATGTAGAGCAATTCAAGCATGGAGAAAGAAGGAGTAAGAAGTGTGAACACAGCAGCTGACTCTGCAGAATTCAAAGAATTCATAGGGTCTGAGCATGGGCCTTAGAACGACTGGTGAAGAATGAGGGAGTCTGACAGCCAGAACTAGACTGAGAGGACTCAGAGGACTGAGAAGACTAACATGATTTAGAGGAACTGGGAGTCTGACAGACCAGAAGGGGGGAGTTAGGAGTGAGGATCATGGATTCAAACACCTTTTTGATAGCCTGGCAGTGTGGCAATGAAACAGAATAAAATGGAACAGAAACTGCTTAATGGAAAAGTAGTCTTAGGAACAAGGGGTTTTGCATTGTAAATTGACAATGAATATTCAGACTATGTCAGACTATAAGCTCTAAAATCACTATATAAGGTTGTATCTTAAACTTAATGATAACTGGTGCATTATATCACTTTGGATTCCATTTTCTGCACAGGTAAGATCATAATTCATATAACTTAATGCATCATTTGTGATTTGCTGGGGTATAATTAACTTATTATATAAGATAATATTTATTCAGTATTCAGAATTTTATTTTGACGTTTGTGGAATTATATGATATTATATAATTGTATTTTATACGTGTTTTTTACAGTTCAAATTTGTGAGGTTTAATAAACACATGATTTAGTTCACTTGTCTGTCTATTTTAATTAACAAGCTTTGTAGTTGGTGTGAAAGTCATAGGTACAACTTCCAGTAGCCATCTTTTGCACTTTTGCACTTAGGAACTCTAAGCTCAAAAAAAAGATGGCAAATTTTCTTCCCACATCCTTGACTGTCTTAGTGCTGGAGAAGTAGAAGATGTAGAGGAGTTTAAGGGAGAAAGAAGAAATTGTCTATTGGAGTACCAACAATGGCTTCAAAGGCCTGGGTCTTATGCACACTGAAGTTCTGTATTCACAGCAGGAAACAATGTGTACATATGCTCTATTAGTGAAGGAAAAATAATTGGAGTCTGTGACAAATTTATGAGGACAAAGGTTTGAAGGTGTTTTTTATATGAGTAAATGGTGCAAAAAAAAGATGGGCTAGGGGGACCCTCTCAAAAATTTGGGCAATTGCTGCTAGGTGGCCAAAATCAAGATGGCTGCCAAAATGTCTAAAATGGCATATCTCAGCTCATAGTTGTCGTATAATGTTATATTTTTTGTCTAAATGGGGGTTTTGAGGGTCAAGGAATTCATTTCTTCTTATAACAAAAATGTTCTTTTTTGATGCCAAATTTCTCTTTCTCTCTCTTTTTCTCTCTATGTATTTTATATTTTCGCAGGTGTGTCCAAATGAAGTTCTGTGATTGGTAATTGGAAAGATGTCAACACCCTTGATAAAACCAGTACAGCAGTCAAAAGAAAAGAAGAGGAGCTGAGTTGAGATGATTAAAGAACTGTGTATATTATGTGATAAAAAGTGTGATGAAGACAAAGGTGACTATTCAGTTGATTCATGGAACAAACTGAAGACTCTAGAACTAGAATGGAGGGGGTGGATAAATACGGAAGTGTTTTTGAGAAAGTAAACTGCAATGATGGTCCAGCTGGCATGTTTTTTCACAAATTGTATAAGACTGGATTCACAAGTAAAAGGAAACTGCAGCAAGCCAAAAATAGGAAAGAGAAACAGCAGATGCAAGAAATCCATGTATCCTGATCTGAGCATGACAGCTCCCCTGGAAATGCTCATGGCCCTTCTGCTAGACTTTCATGGAGTGGTCTTCTACAGGACAAGGATCTCTGCTTCTGGTGTATGATGCTAGAAGACAAAAAATATTCTGGCCGAGACTAGTGGTGTCTTCTCCAACAAATGGATGCATGGCACGCATTCAAGGCTCATACAGTGTACCTAGAAGATGCTACAATGTGTGACTGTATCTTAGCTGTAATTGATTGTACAACACATCCTTTTGCTGCTGAGATTTGGTACCTTTGCTCCTGATGGAAAAAATATGTCTCTTCAATATAGCACCAGGATAAAAGCATTAATTTAGATCTCCACTTACAACAGGTTCATCTTGCAGAAGTTAGAGAAATGTTCTTCAAACATGTATAGACAGTTGTATTGGATATGAATGAGCCAAGAACATTACAAGGACTACTGATGGACTACAATAACCAGTTGAGGAATTTTGGTTATGATGCAAGTGCAACAAAATTAATCACAATTAAGCAGATGATTCAAAAGGAGTTTGCAAACAGGATCAAATTTCATGCACATTTCCACAAAAGCAAGAGTACCATAGTGTATGACACATCTGCAGGTGCAAGTTATGTGGAAACAGAAATCTACTTGTGGGGAGTGAGTGATGAACAATTACTGAATACCATTGCCAGGCACTTGAAAGATAAGTTATCGCATGATATAGGCATTAGCTGGCCTCCACATATTGATGAGTTTGAGAACACTGAAGAACTTAATCCTGATTTATGAAAGTTTCTCACCTGGCTAAAGAAACCTGCTGCTAGTGACTTCAGTGATACCTGTCAGGATCCAGAGATTGCAGCCTTGTCACCACTGTTCTTTTCATTCATCACAGGGAAACACACTTCCTTAAAGGTCAAGTTATCAATGACGAAGTCATGAGATTATAGACATGATGAAGAAATTATCACTCAGAATAAACTACCAGTAGGTTCTTCATCTGTATGCTGCATGGGCCAAGTTTGAGCTTAAGAAGAATGACAGCAGTTCTGAAGAGCTTGCCAATAATTTTGCTGGAAATGCCATTCTAGACAATGATGACTTTCAGGATGACACATTGACCAGAGCAGATACATCTCACCACACAAACATAATGTTTGTTCAACCAGAGGATGTTGCTACTAAAGTTTCTACTATGATTAGTTCTAAACTGACAACATCAAAGCTTCTTGAGATGAAAAATATCAGTAGAGGAAAAACACAGAGTTCAACATTACAAGACAGTTAAACGTGGCATACCATCAGTTCGAGCTGAAGTTGATATCTCACAACAAAGCACTCAGGACCAAAAGATTTGAGAAATGGTCCATTCTTTGGCTCATCTAGATAGCAATGGGAAAGAGGTTCCAGCAGAAAGCCAGAAGATTGGAGCATTTGCTGGATTGTAAGCCACTATCCAGAAGTTGGCTACAAAAAGCAAGGTATACTACTACCTTACATTGCTCAAGCTCCCCACAAGTCAGTAGTACATAAGGTGATGTGTTGCATAGTCACTGCAGTGAAAAATAAATTCATGCCTTTCATTCAACTAGTTGGAGACCAGCCAGTCTATGCTCTGATAGTTCAGTTAAAAATAATAGGATCCTACACAGTTTGAACTCATCTTTCCATTCCTAGGTCCATGGCATGTGCAGTGTTCTATCATATCAGTGATCAGCAAGCAATTCAAAGGATCTGGTTTATCCAACATTTTTGTAATAGCTAGTGTGATTACAGAGGATTCAGTTGACCAAGCACTGTGTGGAAAATATTATAAGAGAAGCATCAGATGTCTTCGACTGATGTATGAGATTCTGGCTAGCAGAATAATTTGATGAGAACTTATTGATGGTCTGCACTTGCTCCACAGCTACAAGAAAAGCTGTAAAAAACTAAGGCACCCCTCCACAAACACATGAGAAGAGCTCAAGATGATCTGTGATGAACGTGAGGCTGATCAAGAGTTATCTTCATTTGTTGTGAAAGCATTTGAAACAGTTGGAAATTCAATGGCAAAATACTGGATCAGTTTCATGTACATGACTTAAATACTGCTGATGAATATCCATGCATTAAGAACTCAGGATAGAGAAGCATTCAAGGCATCACTCAGATTGATGTTGCCATGGCTGCAATTATATGACAATGACAAGTATGGAAGATGACTCATTGAGTTCTGCCTAGAGATTATCTCTCTGCCTGAGGAGAAAGTCAAGCACATGCATAATGGTTTATTTGCACAACCAATGACAGGAACCCCCCCCCACTCTTGCTTGCCACTGGATCTATGGATAGGAATAACAATTAACAAGAGCTCAAAGATGAAAGTCAGTTGGATGAGAATTTTGAAGAATGAGAAGATGCTGCTAACTCACACTCGAAATGCAAACTTTATAAATAGTGTTAAAGTCTTTCTGCAAGCAATTGCAAACATGAAGACAACCTTGCAATGCCCTTGGCTGGTCTAATGGTACTTAGCCCTTTGTCCCTGAGGAAGGTTTTGAAAATAAGACCATTGGGGTTCTGGGAGCCTGTATATGCTGCAAGCCCCCTAGCGCCATGCTGCATCCACGTTTGTGGTTCAAGCACACTTTGGTGCAAGCAGCCTGCTGATTGATGCAGGCTGCTTTGCAAAATAGCTGGGGTGCAGTCCTTGGGGCAAGGTGCTTGTTGTGTCCATCATGTTTGACACAAGCTCCTTGCACCATTCTAAGGGCTTTGAAAATCTGGCCCTTGGTATCTACAATTATCAATGCAGCCCTCTATAAGATTTATGTCCACATAACTATCCCTGGCATAGTACTCTGTTAATGATGGTAAGGACTACTGTCTTGGGGGTTATAGGATTTTCTTAAATGACCAGAACAGCTAATACTGGGACCTATTCCAGTAACATGGTGCTAAATATGGGTGGGGTTGTTCCCTGTATTGGCACCTAGGCCTTCCCTAGGGATTGCTTAATCTGACAGTCTTGATTAGACTAAATCTTGGAGCAACACTTGTTACAAGGTGTTACCAAAATTGCGCCTGGAAGCAGAAACATTTTCTTATTGTAGTAACCATTGGCAACTAAATCTTGGCAATAGTATTTCTTGGTGACTGGCCTGGGTTATAGGGAATTTGACATGTTTTATAGAGAGTAATAAAGTTCTAGATATAAAGGTAGTCTATTGAAAAACCCAAAGGTAAAGCTTTAATGTAGTGACATGCTCTAGGTACTATACAATAGGCCTGCATTAATTTAATATTATACTGAGTTACTTCATATTAACAATAAGCCAATGTTATGCCAAGGGATACTAAAATGATATCTAGACGAATCAGAACCCTGATGAAAGAAGGAACAGGTGGATTACTTGGTAGGTCCATGTGAAATGAAACTTCTGCTTAAGGAATTTTGGTGAAAGTCTGAATTTCACTTTTGTGAAATTTTGGAATGCACTTTGGCAACTTTCGCGGAAATTCTGACTGAACTGTGGAATGAATGAATGTATGAATGGAGGATTAATGTATTTAACTGTGGCAAGAAATTCTGCAGAATTGATCAATGAACGGCAGAATAATTATATGTATAGCAGATTAATGTATTAAACTGTGTAATGGAATTCCTCAAACTGTCATTCTGCGCTTCATGGGCCAGATATTCAAAACTTTGCACTGGGTGCAAACCTTTTGGACATATTTAGCTCGGGATTAACACGGATCTGCTATATTCAAAAGGCCAAATAGCACGTGCAAACTGCATTAGCGCTGGGCAAAAGCATAATGTGTGCTCGGGGCAAACTGAGGGTGTGTGTCAGCGCAATGCTATATTCAGTGAATAGCACCACGCAAAGTGGTTTAGAGTGACTTAGCACGACACATTGCATGGTGCTAATTACTGCCAAGGAAAAGGTAGTCTTAACCCTGGGCAAACCAATTTTGCATGACATTGTGGCTTTGCATTGCATTAGCGCAGCTTTTGTGTGACTTTGTGTGACCCTAACCAATACATATGACACATAGAAAATGCCAAACATAGAGGAAACGTGCTGCCCACTGATGGCATCACAATGATGCCATCATCTGCCACCAGTCCTAGCCATGCTAGGCAGTAAGTGGTGACCCAGCTCCCAGTGGACACCATGGCTGTGCAGTCATATAGCACTCACCTCCGGACCATGCTTCGGTGGGCACCAACGGCTGCCAGCACACACATGCAGCACTGTGGGCATGAGGTGTGTTATGGGGATGGTATAAGAGTGGCCAGGCTGCACCACAGACTGGGTGTGGTCACATGGCTGGGGCAAGCCATGCTGTACACATGGGCCAGTTTTGGGAATACTTCAACACCAGTGTGCCTGTCTGATCATATGTGCCCCCCCAGCCACGTACCACATAGCTGTACAAACACCACAGCACACACAGCCAGCCATGTATATGTCAGTGTGAGCATCCCATGCCAGAGGTGCAGCATCTGTGGGTCACACAACAGTGTAACAGTAATGTCCACTGTCAGTAAACACCTGCAAAGTGGGCCTGTCACTGTGTACAGTGCAGTGGTCATCACTGCCCTACACACCATAGGCATTGTTGTGTCCCTCATGATACTGGCCCCCTTGCTACTGCACTGTCTTCTGTGGACTGTAGCATGACCTACAGTGTGACATGTTCCATGCAGCACCACCACCACCTGTGCCTATGCTGTGTTGTCCCCGGGGCACAATATGCTGTGCTGTACTGCAGACATGTAGCCTGCAGCTACCATCATGCACTGTCAGACTGACCTACAGGTGGAGCTGCGGGCAGACCTAGCCAGCCCCTGTACTTCCCAACTGACCTACAGGTGGAGCTGTGGGACCCTGCAGTAACGCTGGGCAAACTGCATGCAAATCAGGGCATAATGAGATGCTAATCTGGATGTTTGCCCAGACACTACCTAAATAGGCTCATTTGCATGTCACTTTTGAATATGGAAAAGTTTAGCACTGGGCAAATGTGTTTGCATCTGGCAAACGGCTTAGCTCCATGCTAAACCCATGCAAATGTGTTAGCGCCACGCAAACAGTTTGGGGAATATTATACAGTTTTGCACACTGTACTTTCACATGCGCTGCTGCCTGCAGCTGTACAGGGTCCATGCATTTGCTGGCACACACACATTGGCCACACAGTTCACCTCTACCTACCTTAACATTGGTGTGCACTGTGTTGCTGTTGTGGTTTGCACTCCCTGGTTGCGATGTTCAGAGCTGTCTTATTCCAGGGCTGTTTCCCTTGCACTTCCAGCCCAGTTTGTCAGGCCTTATTCCCATGCTATATGCAGAAGCTGTTTGCCCCGGGCTATTCCTTTTGAATATAGCTTGCTTTTTGCTCTGGGCTAAGTTTGCCCACTGGGCAGTGCTAATTTAGCCCCGGGGTAACGTTTTGAATATCTGGTCCCATGTGTATTATTACACAATTCAGCCAGAAAATTCTGTGTAACAGGGTGAAAATTCATGTAACAGATTTGAAAGATTCTGATTTTGCCAAAGGCAGAAGTGCAGAAAATGTTGCAAAATGTAAAAAATTCTGAGAATGTTCTGCAAAAGCAGAATTAGCATATTCCACCCAGTTGTACTATTATGAAAAGCATATATATTTTTTATTTTTGAATTATGTCTTAAATTAGACAGTAATGCATATATGTCATGCTAGAATACAATAATTTTAATACTGAGTCTAAGTAAAACATTTATTTATCACTGCTGTTACTTATTACGTATATATTGTGATATCTGTAGATGCTTTACAAACCAAACAAATAAACTTGAACACATGTGCTAATAGTTCTGTATGTTGACACTATCTGAAACTGCTTTTCTGGAATGTCATTGATGGAATTCTTCTAGTTGTGATATGGCATAAAGTTGAACAACATAGTATGCCGACATATTTTTTTTGAATGCGGATAGAGTATGTTGATACCATTTCTTTGTACCAGCACTGTTAATGGCATGACTGTTAAAACAATTATAAAAATATTGTTCAACTTTTTCTGAAATGTAGTAATATTACACATTATTAAATTAGTAACAAAATAGTTTTCAATTTAATTTTCATTCAACTTTTGTGAACATTTCATTTCCCCTCTAGCAGTACTTCCTTTTCCTTGCTTGCAGGCTCTGGCTGCAAAAGTGTTGGAAGATAATCAGTGGCATTGGGAACTGTGACAATAAGGAACTTTTAGAGAGTACAGAACTGATAAACCTTGATACAAGAAGGAAACAGGATGACCTGTTTCTTATGTACAATATTATGAAGGAAAAAGAACTGCAACTGTGAATGAGGATCAAATTACAAAAAATAAACCAGAAGTTACTAGAGAATATGATCAGCAAGTAAAGCTCAGCAAGTTCACAAAAACCAAAAAGAAACAATACTTCACACAGTGGGTGGTGAGCCTATGCACCAGTCTCCCACAGTATGTTGTAAACAGATTCTGAGTAAGGCATTTTTTTTTTATTCTGTAAGGTTAATAAGTTGGCTCAGGAAGATCAGATATCTGCAGTTCACTACTAAGAAGTGGGGGACATTCTCCATTGGTCATTCTGGCCTGCTTACCGAATAATGAATGGATGCTACGGAATACATAAATTCAAAATTCTGCTCAATTCAATTAGCATAATGTTTATCACAGACACTTAACAGTGATGTTATCTGTGGCAGAGTATCAGCTGATGCCAAATTTGTATTTGGTGATTGTGATGAAATTTGACATGTTTACATTTGAGTCAGACCAATAGAACTTTTGTGGTATTTTGGCCAGTCAATTGTCAAAACACTTTGTCCCTTTTCAGGTGGCCAAACATAGTCCTAAAAGCACTCCTTTACCCATGCCATCCATTTCCCACCATCAACCACCCTCTCAAGACAGCTTAAAAAAAAAAAAAAATCTCTCCTGTAAGCTGGAGGCAGTATAGCGTAGTAGGTAAGGGCACTGAGCTGAAAACCTGGGTTTGCATTCTATCTGACCCCCTTTGCAAACTGTGTGACCCGTGGCAAGTCACTTAACTTCCTTGTGCTCACAGGCTGCATCTGGAAAAGAAAGTTTCAGCTCAGTGTGCCTTTCCTGGTATAACAGTTTTTTTTTCCTTTTTCCCCAAACTGTGCTACAGTAGGTACTGACTGACTTTTTTTTTATCTAAGAAGGACCAGGGAGGGTGGAAGAGGCTTGGATTGAATGGGGTGGGAGTGCCTGAAGACCAGCGGGCAGAGGTTGGAGCATTGTTGGAGGAGATCCAATGCCCAGTAGGACAGACTGGCTTTGAATATTCTCTGCGGTGAATATCAAAAAGCAATTACTCAAAAAATGGCAGACTTTCTGGCTAGGGATACTGCTACCAGGACAAATTAACTGGCTCATCTTTTTCAGATGGTGGATAAGTTATTTTATCTGGCCTTTCTGGAATCTGCAAGCATTTTTTACCTACGAAATGTGAGGAGTTTGCTCAGTTGTTCTTGGACAGGACATTCTATATTCTGGCCAGTATTTTTCCTAGTGGGCTTTGGCAACCCAGCAGAGTCAAGCCTATATGTCCAAGATGTATTCAGTGCTCATGGGGAGAGTTTATGCCAGTAGTTATTGAAGAGGTGGGTGAGGAGATCTTTGAGCTGTGGCCACCATTTTGTGAACTGATCTCGGCCTAACAAGACTACTGGTGAGTTGCCCTAGGCAGGTGGTCCTGCTGTTCACTAGGATTGTTTAGCATTCCTTATCAGAGGGGGCCTTCCCAGCTGCATTGAAAGTTCACTGATGAGACCTCTTCTGAAAAAAACATCTTTGGACCTTGATGTCTTTGTGAATTACTTACTGGTCTCCAATCTGCTTTGTGGGCAAGGTTAATGGAAGGCTGTTGCTCAGCATCTCCAACCTGGTTTTAGGTGTAAGCATAGCATGGAGACCACACTGGTCAAGATGCATAATGACCTTCTCAGGGTGAGAGATAGAGGAGAGAGGTCATTTCTCATTCTTCACAATCTCGTCTCAGCCTTTGACACCATGGACCAGGGGTTGTTATTGGATCAACTAAAAGAGTACATACAACTCACCAGCAAAGCCATTTGCTGGTTTGAGTCCTACCTCAGAAAATGGCCACAATGGGTGATGCTGGGAAATCCGCAGGGCTTGGTCCTTTCACCCATGTTGTTTCTGTTGAGCATGTTGTCCCGGGAGTAATCATTAGACAGTACAAACTTGGGTTTCACTGTTATGGGCCCAAGCTATCTGGCAGAACTCCTGCACCATTACATGTTATTGCACCCTCTCCACTCCTCCAATGTGGGTCTCCTTGTGGTACTCAGGGCTAGGCTTAATCATTTGGGGTATGGGGCCTTTGAGGTAGCTGGCCCAGTTCTTTTAAATTTACTTACAAAGGGCCTTTAGGAAGGCTACCTTGGTAGAGACGTTTAACCCTTGCAGGGCCGTGGACGGATATATCAGTCCAAAATTCCAATACATTTTAATTCTGTTGGCAGCCTAAGGGTTAAAAGGGGTCTTAAGACCTATTTACTCAGACAAGCATTCAGGGACTACTTCTCTTCTACATCAGGTTTTTTTTTTAACTTGGAGTATGTGGCGCTAATCAGCTCCTGGGAGGGCCACAGAGTGAGGACACAAAAAATAAGCCTTGGTAAAACACTGTTCAACCACATGTAAAAGAACACTTCCTATGTTAGCAGTTGAGCGTGTGAGCATCAAGAAGTGTGTTTGTGTGTCTACATAGAAACATAAAAGTTGATGGCAGATAAGGACCGCAAGGCCCATCCAGCCCACCCATTTCTTTTTCTACCTTATAAATGCGCCATTGGCCTTTGGTCTATTAATGGCCTATCTATTCATACTCATCTGTATTACTCCCTTATGCCTATCTCATGCCTATTTGAAGCCCTTCACTGTATCTATATCCACCACTTCCTGATATCGGCAATTCCATGCACCCACCACCCTTTCTGTGAAAAAGAACTTCCTCACATTACCCGTTAATCGACCTCACTCTAATCTCATGCTGTGTCTTCTTGTCCTACAATTTTTCTTATATTGAAACATGTTAGACTCTTTCACCTTGTTAATACCCATAAGGTATTTGAATGTTTCGATCATATAATCTCTCTCTCCCTCCTTTGCTCTAGGGTATAAATATTGAGCTCCGTTAATCTGTCCCCATATGTTTTCTGATGCAGTCCCTGCACCATTTTGCTTGCCCTTCTCTGGACTGCCTCAATTTGGTTAATGTCCTTGTGAAGATGTGGCCTCCAGTACTGCATGCAGTACTCCAGATGGGGCCTAACCAGTGTCTTGTAAAGAGGGATTATTACCTCCCTCTTCTGACTTGTGATACCCCTACTAATACACCCCAACATCCCTTTAGCCTTACCTACTGCTTTAGTGGTCTGCTTGGATGATTTCAGATCATTGGTGATGATGATGCCCAAGTCTCTTTCTTTCCTTCTGACTGCCAGCAACTCCCCTCCCAGCCAATAGGTGGCTTCAGGGTTTCTTTTCCCCATGTGCACGATCTTGCACTTCTTTGCATTAAACCCCAGTTGCCATTCTTCCAACCATTTGGCCAGTTTATCCAGATCTCTTTTCATTCTGCCCACCCTTCTGGATCATCTACCCTGTTGCAGATGTTGGTGTCATCTGCAAACAGACAAACCTTACCCTCCAGTCCACCTGCAATGTCACTGATGAAGATATTGAGGAGGACTGGCCCCAGGACTGATCCCCAAGGTACCCCCACTTGTTACTTGCATCTCTTCTGACTGTATACCATTTACCACCACTCTCTGTTTTCTGCCTGTCAACCAGTTTGCCACCAGGTTGACCAACTTCTGACCCACTGTGAGCCTACCCAGCTTATTAATCAATCTTCTATGTGGAACAGTATCGAAAGCTTTGCTGAAGTCAAGGTAGGTGACATCAACTGCTCCCCCTTGGTCCACCACTCTGGTTACCCAGTCAAAGAAATCTATGAGATTAGTTTGACAGGACCTTCCTTTTGTAAACCCATGCTGTCTTGGATCATGTGCTCCTATGGATTCCAGGTGTTGCACTATCCTTTCCTTAAGGATTGTCTCCATAATCTTGCCCACTACTGAGGTAAGACTGACTGGTCTGTAGTTCTCTGCCTTCTTCCTGCTACCACTCTTGTGAAGTGGGATCACATGAGCTCTTCTCCAGTCTTCTGGGACCTCTCCTGTGCTCAGAGACTCACTAAACAGTTCTGATAATGGCTCTGCTAGTTCCACCCTTAGCTCCTTTAGTACCCTGGGATGTATGCTATCAGGTCGCATTGCCTTGTCTACCCTGAGCTTATCAAGCTCTTGTAGGACCCTTTCTTTTGTGAAGGGACTAGTGCACACCTCCCTTCCCCCATGTCCATGATGCTGAGCTGTGGGCCCTGTCCTACCTTTTCTTCAGTAAATACTGAGCAGAAGTATCTATTTAGGATAGATGCTTTTACATGGTCCTCCTCCTCACACACCCCATTATCTCCTTTGATCTTAGCAATACTGCCTCTGGACTTTCTCCTTTCACTCATGTATCTATAGAAAGTCTTGTCACCTTCTTTTACTGTTTGTGCTAGTGTTTCCTCAGTTTGGGACTCTGCCTGCCCTTCTGCCTTCCCTGCTTCCCTTAGAAAAGTTTGGTATGCCTCCCTATCTTCATCCTGCTGCATTCTCTTATATTTCCTGAATGACAACCTTTTGGCTTTGACCTTTTCTGATACTGTTTTTGAGAACCAAAGTGGTTTCTTTTTTCTTTTGCACTTCCTTTTCTCTCTAACACAATGGGATGTTGCTTCAAGTATTGCATCCTTAATGCTTTCCCACTTTGCCTGTACCCCCTCTCCTGTATTTCTTTTTGCCAGGGCTAGCTTAACTTTGTTGGCCATCTTATCAAAGTCAGCTCCTCTGAAGTTTTGCCTTGGAATGGGATGATTTAGTTCTAGTGGCCAAATTGAACTATACCACGTGATGGTCATTGGCCCCCAATGTGACCTTCTACCTGGAGATCTGTGATCTGTTAGTCAGTACTAGATCTAGGATAGCCCTGTCTCCTGTGGGTTGTTGTGCCAGTTGTTTCAGGCCCTCCCCCTGCAAGGAATCCACCATGTGTCTAGTTCTGACAGATGATCCTACTGGTATTAACCAATCTGTATTTGGCAAGCTGAAGTCTGCCATTATCAGAACCTCCCCTTTAGCTGTCATGTTGTATATCTTCTAAAAGTAATGGGTCTATCCTCCCCCTAGTCTGGGGCCTGTAGACAACCTCAGTTCATATGGCTGTCCCATTTCCTGTTTCCAGGGTGACCCACAGTTCTTCTGGTTCCTTATGTGTATTCTGAATTTCTGTAGCTTTGATATTTGCACTGACTTACAGGGCCACTCCATCCCCCGCTTTTTGTACCTCGGTCTCTTCTGAACAGTATATAGACAGGTACTGAAGTCTCCCAAGTGTAGTTACTGGTAAACCACGTCTCGCTAATTGCTACTATGTCCAGTTTAGCCTCTGTCATTATTGCCTGCAAGTCTGGAATCTTGTTTTCTAGACTGCGAGCATTTGTGTACATGATTTTCCATTGGCCAGATATCGGTGTGTTAGTTGTTGGGTGAGGTCTGGCATTTTCCCTGTGCGTCGTATGGGGAGCCGGACCTTTTTCCTTACCTGGTGATGCAAATGAACTACAAACATGCTGTACTCCTGTTTGACCACTTGCTGAGGGAGGATGGGTGTTCTTCCCATTTGACTTATGGGGGTGCTGCACCCTTTTCCCCCATTTGCTAGTTTAAATATTCTGCAAAGACGTCAAACTTTGGCCCCAATGCACAGACTCTCTACTTAGTCAGATGCAGTTCATCAAATTTAAAGAACTTTCACTCCAAAAAGTGTTGCCAGTTCCCTACAAATTTGTGTCCTTTTTCCTGGACCAGTCCTTGAGCCCCATGTTTAGCTCCCCTATCTCACCTTCTCTGACCCTCCGTCCATCTTCCCCCCTCTCACAGACTGGCAGGATCTCAAAGAAGGAGATGCCAGATGAAATGGATGATAGTTTGTCACCCAGCCTGGTCAGGTGTTCTTTGGTCTCCACAACTGACCAGCTGGCAAGATCGTTAGTCCCTATGTGTACCAGGATGTCAATGTTTTCTCTCCTGCTTTCTAAACAATTTTAGCAATGCAGTCAGTGTCTCTCCATGCTGATGTACCTGGGAGACATCTGATCATTACCCCTGGCTGGAGATAGGTATCAACTCCCCGAATCATGGAGTCTCCTATGATCAGATGTTTTTTGGGTTTCCTTTTTGCTTTTATTGCTTTGGATCCTGTTTTGGGTGAGTTTTGTTGTGCTAGCTGCTGTGCTGCAGTGTCCTGCTCTGCAGTGTCCTCTGCCCCTTTGTTTGATTTTGGAGATAGAGGCAGACACCTGTTTGTAGTTTTTATTTGGTTTGTGGAGGTAATATGTTGGAGAGCACTGAGTGATGGGGCACCTGATTTGCCACTCCTAACCACCTGCCAGCCTCCAGGACCAACTACCCTCTGTGGTCGAGGTGCTTCTGTTGGATGTTGGGGAAATAGCTGGTGGTTCTTATAATAAATTTCCTCTTGAATATGCAATTTGAGGTGCCCAGTCTCTGCCCATGCTGCCTGAAGTTGAGCCCTTAGATCTCCAATGGCCTAGCATGTAGGACAGTGACCTAAATCCTATAAAACTGCCCTTCTGAAAAGTGTTCCACAGTACCTGCAGTTAATGATATTCATTCCAGATAAGTTGCTGGGTTTATAACCTGGTTAGAGTAATTAGAAGGAAGAAAATGAAAGCAAAAGTTTGATTATGTGTTTTTTTTGTTTGTTTTTGTATAACTTGGTATAACAAGTTAAATTACTAGTGACCCTGTAAATGAGGTCACCATGTTGATGCCCCACTGATCTGCCCCTTCTTGCTTTACCTCAGGAAATGTCACGACTATGCTACTGTATCTATAAAAGGAGTGTAGTGTGGGGTGGTTGGGGATGGGGGTGGGTGGCTGGCCCCTTCCCCTGCTAAAAAAAGAAGAACCATGGATGAAAGAAGCAAGGAGGTAAGAGCAAAAACAATCAGCCAGCAACAAATGCATTAGCCCTGAAAGCATATCCTAGTGATAGATAAAACCATAAAACCTGTAAAGCACCACTTGTAATAATTTCACAGAAGATAAATCCTGTAAGAAACACTTTTCTACAGAGAAAATGTAAGTAGTAACAGAAGCTATACCTTGCAAAAGACAATTTGAATCAGAAGATTACAGCAGTAATCTGTAAGCACACCCTGTAATAATGCAGCAGAAGGTATACCCAGCAACAACAATTTAAATCTGAGAAAAATAAAGCAATAAAATGTTAGCAACAAACAGTAACAATCCTTGTGAGTACAAAATAAAAATAACACCACACAGTAAAGCTGCCTAACCAAAAGAAGCCTTAATCCTTTCCCTTGCTCTGGTAAGGTTCTTTGATCTGTCCTTTCAAGCAACCTAGAGCTCAGGTGAAGCTAGGTGCCTTCACCAGCAAACCTAGTCTACTTGTCTCTGCTGTGACACGGAGCTCTGGTTTGTAATTCTGCTGTTTCAGTTTGTCAGTACCATAACTCTCTGCTGCTCTGTTTGTGATTCTTTTTTTGCTGTATTATTCTTTTGCTGTTGTATCTCTGCTGTGACTACAATTGTCAATCAGTGTATACAGTACATAGGCTGCTACAATAAGCTTTGGCTTTAATTAAGTGTATGTTTCCCTTATTGACTGTGGCTGTGGCTCTTAATACAAGTAATTAACTGTAGTTCTCATACACTTTACCTCTGCCTCTGCTGTTACTCGTAACTCTGGTTTGGATTTCGCGTTTTCAGCTTCAGTATATATTTCCCCCTGTAACTGTGATGTCACTCATAGCTCTGTGTTTTTTTATTTTTTTATTTATCGTAAGCTCTCTGGTCCATTTGATGCACTCTATATCTCTGTTTTGCTAGGTCATCTGTGACCTCCCCCTCAAGCTGGAAGTAAGTACTGATGTAATTTAGGTCAGTGCAGTAACTTCACTCTTATTATGTTGCTGTGCTGTGCTGTGCCCCCAACCACCGGCTCCTTTTTTGCCTAAGTGCTTAAGTGTGTAAGATCAGCAATGTTACTTCTGAATGGTGGATTCATCCCTTTTTTGTTGCAATTCAAAATACTTTTTAAGAGATATCTGAAAAAAAACATAGGAAAAACAGACTATTAAGCCAATATTATGGCCAGTCTTCACAACATAACAATGGAATGCAACCAACTAATAAACAGAAAGAATTACAAAACATGCTAACAAACTTCAGAACCACAACCCAGATCCCCACCCACCCCCAAACCCCAACCCAACTGTGCATACCCAACCACCGTCAGAATGTATAGATAACCCAGAAAAATATAACAATATACTGATACTAATAATTAAGATGCTGGCATTAACTTAATGGCACTCACAACCGATAGGAGGGAGTAAAAATAATAATTTTTTCTGCATCAGTTAAGAATATGATGGGGTCCAACAAGTCTGGAATATATGCCACACATGATTCGATGAAGCAGTTGTATGCTTTACATTTAAAGCACAGAAAAATCCAGAAGGTGATTCTACCTATTTTTGACTATTGTAACATAGTCTACAGTGTTGCTCCTAAGTCTTACCTCAACTGATTGGACATTCTTTTTAACTCCTTTTATTGCTTTGCTCTTGACTCCTTCCCTCACACATACAACTGTAATTTGTACCACTCCTTGCCTCTCCCCTCTTTAGAAAATCGCTGTCAGCTCCACTGTGCCAAATAAGTGAGAACATTTTGGTTCAGGACCCTTTCCTCTTATCTTACCTCCTCTCTTTCCTTCCTCCCTTCCTCCCTCCTCCTGACCATTCCCTTAGGTGCTGTGACTCTAGCCTGTTGGCAGTTCCTCATAGGTTAACTGCTATAGGCCAAATGGCCTTCTTGCATAGGTTATCTGAATCATGGAACTCTATTCCTTCCCAGATTTGCCTCTCCTCCTCACCATACTCATTCTTCTTAGCTCTACAAAACTTCCTCACAGTAAACTGCTTCTCTGGATAAACTCCCTCTCTGTACTCCTGCCGGTTGTCCCTATGTTAGCTGTCCCATCAGCTATCGGATCCTGAGTCATAGCACTTATCATTCGCTGGTTTGTTGCAAATGTAATTGCTACTGCCTTGTACCTTGTTAACCTCTGCATTGAGCACTGTTTCCATACAAAGTTCAACTGTATTAAGCTGCACTGTCTTGCTTGATTGTCTACCTGTCTGCCTCTATGCATGTATGTATTATACTATTATGCACAATATTTTATCAGCCTCTGTAATTCAGCACAGTTCTCACTGCTAAGTTTCACTATATACAATGTATCAATGTTTGACTTAAATGTGTTTATGTATGTATGTACATATGTATTAATTTATGTATATGTATTGCCCTATACCCTCTCTCCCAGGACGCACCATGAGATGAGCAACTTGTTGTTCAGTGTGCATTTCATTGTGAAACATTTCAATAAATAAAATAAATAATTAAATAAAGCATTCTTGAAGCCATTCTGTGTGTGAAGGCACCCAACCACCCTTACAGTGTCTCAGAACAAGTAATTTAGTAACTGTCAGTCAGTGCCATATAAGACTTTTCTTTAACAGTTGTAATCATCTCATAATCACCTATGATGCAAACCTCCAATGTAAAATAATTATGATGCCTAAAGAAAGGATAAAACAAATTTAATACTAAGGTCCATATAGCCTTAACTCTGGGGCAGGTCCATAACATATGATGCAATGTACCTTCTGCCAGGCCACAATGAGCACATGTTGGGATGCCAGCCATCCCATCTTAAACAGTTTGTATGGAAAATAGTACAAATCATGTAAGATAGTAAACTGCAATAGTCTGAGATGGTCTTGTTTGGTAAATCTGCATAAATCAGACCAAATTCTCACCCAGTAGGTGCAGGGGCTAACAAGTTGGAGGGTATTTTTCCAATAAAAGGCCTTGGGTTCAACCGTACTCCAGATTTGATGGCTGATTTTTTGGTATATATTAGAAAGCAGCCTATCTTGAAGGGAAAGATAGGTTAATTTATGAAAAAGAAGTCCCACTAAATTTGACCATGGTGGAGCTCCCATAGTGGATTCTTCTCATAATACTAATTATCATAAGATGGTTAAATGATTTCTAAGAACTATTGTTAAATACCTTGTTCTGCTCATCTCATCAAGCTCAAGTATCTCATTAAAGTCACAATTAATGTTTGTAATGGCATTCATGCATTATTTTGATTATTTTAAATATCATTTTATGAAAAACAATAAAAAGCATTGTTTATATTGGTCTGTATTGGTATATTGTCTATTTTGTTTTATATTGGTATGTAAAGTAGCCCTCCACCCCTGTCCCACCATCAAATCTGCGCACCGCTGCAAGTAGGGGGTGTTCAACACTAATGACTTTTGGTCAGGGGGTCCCCACACTCAAAAAGATTTAAAACCCCTGTCCTACATAAAGCTGCAATACCAGTTTAATTGTTGCCTGGTATAGTTGTTATACTGACATTCCTATTGATGTACTTTATGTTGTTTATTTTATTTTACTTTATTTATTATCTCTTGCATTTCATGTAAGATGCCCTCAGCCTTCACTGAGAGGCACCAAATATAAATAAAACTACAACTAGTACTACTTTGGCCAAAGTGGAGAAGCCAAATCAAAGACAGATGGTCTAAAAAGAAGCTGAACCTAAGTTCCCAATTTCTGCATTCATGCTCCCTTATGGTATAGTAAGCATAAGAAATTTCCAAATGCATGCTGGTCAGGATGGTAGGGGTATTTTTAATTGTCACCAAAGAAATATTAGAAATTTAAGCTGTGAATAGTGTTTCATTTTTATGGCTGCATTGCATCATGAAATGCTGAAGTATTAGTAGCAGAAGAAGGGTTCTGTGACCAGAATTCCTTACGCAGCTTAGCTTTTGTTGTTACGAGGGAGTGGAATCGAAACACAACTTCCTGAAAATCTCTCTACGTCTCCCGTTCATTACAATGTGCTTTTTCTCCCCCCCCCCACTGCACTATTTTCACTCTCTCCCTCCCTCCCACTCCTTCGGCACCAACCAGATACCCAGAAGACTAAAGCCAAGAAATGCCATCTGGATCAACAGCTTGTTTTGTGTCACCTGAAATCTTCAGAGGCTCTCGATTCTGAAGACTAAATGAAACAAAACACACTGCTGATTCAGAGGGCATTTTTTTCATACACAGATTATCCCTACAATTGCTAGTTGGAATTGTGCTTGTTTGTTAGTTTCCTGATCCCCAACCCAATTCCCTTCCCCCTTATCTCTTGCATGCCACAAACCTCTCTGCCTATAAAGTTAACCAGCCGAACTGAACAACATACACTAATAATAAAATTAAAATAAACAAAGCAAATCCTGTGTTCCTAATGCTACTCTGCTGGCCCCCTGATTACCTCAGAGTTCATCAACAGGAGAGGGGCTGGGGCCATTCAGTTGCAGTCAGCTCTTCTTGGAGTGGGTCAGGACCAGGATTCCAAGCAGAGCGTATGCTGCAGCTTAACAATCAAACATACCATTTCAGCAGTGTGATTTCAGCTCTGTTTTGTGTTTATGTAATAAAGAAAACTATAATTGAACCATTATGCATTGTGTCCTTTCTTTTCTAATACACCAACTCATTCTGGCTTCTTATATTAACATCTCAGTCAATGAAAATGTCATTGTTTTCTTCCCAATCTCATCTGTGAGTAGTCTGCTCTTGATGACATTCAAGGACTGATGTCAGTGGGAGCTGCATTAGAGTAGGCATAGAACAGCAGCGTAGAACAGATGTCTTCAGATGCTCACTGTGCTTTTTCCCAGTAAAAGTTTAACTTACATTGGTTTCCATGTGGCAGGTTTAGAAAAGCTCTCTGAATTATAACAAAAAAGAAAAAAATGTCATAGCAGACAGTGGTCTGTCAGCACCATCACTTCTGAATGATGCTGTCAGTTACTGCATGAGACATTTTTTAAAATCAGCAGCATGTTTTGTGGTTATCAATCAACTCTAATAAGATCACTGATACCTAACATCAGCATGACATTAGCTCAGATCCTATACTAAGTAGGAGTATTGAGTTCAAAGAACATGAGTGATTTGTGACATTGTGAACCTCTGTTAACTCACATTTAATTCTGCAGCTCACAGGCTGGAATGGAAATGGTGTTTATTATGTTTCACCTCACTCACAGTCGACTTGCATTGGTCTCCAAGAACTTAATTTTTTTTTTAAGAAAGTCAAATTGATTTTGTTTTGTATTTTGCATTCTCAGTGCTATCTATTTGGCTGATGCCTGCACCTACAGTATTCACTGCAAGTTAACTGATTCACAATGTCAAAACTCATTAGTACTCTTTAAACTCAGTTCTCACACTAAATAGCTATAGGCATCAGCTGAATAGATAGCACCTCACATGTAAGATATAAACAAAATTCATTTAATGTTCATTCAGAAAATAAAAAAGAAACAGAGTTCTTGGAGACCAACATAAGTTGTAAATTTGAATCTGTGACTGAGGTGAAACATTGTCGGTATTGCTCTCGTTGTCAGCACCTGCAAGATGCAGAATTAATGTGAGTTAACTGACTCACATTTTCACAACTCATTCATGTTCTTTGAACACAGTACTACTAGCTGATGAGGTGACACAAGCTCTACCCCATTGCTCATAAATGCAGGAAATGTCACTACTGGAACTATAAATCTGAGCCACAATATGTATCTAATCATGAAACAACATGATGACTTTCCAAGATTACCACAGCCACTTTTTATGAAGGAATCCATGTAGAGATAAGATTGATTCATAAACAAATGTCTCCATTTCCAAACTGGTAAACATGGGATAAATTTCATTAAGAATAAATGACAAAATAATGAAACAATGAGAAACTCAGTGCTGGAAAATAAAATAAAGCATGTACTACAAAGATGGTGTTACATTACTGATTTTGTGCCCTGCAGCCCTGCCAACTTTTTGCCATCACTTGCATTTAAAAACCCTGTATCTTTTATTTTGTGCCAATGACTCATTCATGTTCCATGCCCCACCCAAAATAAATTCCAGTTCAACCTCCTACCTGCTAATGAGTAGTTACCAGAAGCATATTTTGATAAGAGTCATCAGTCTAGGTTAACCAGCAACTTTCCTGTACTTTACAGCAGGATGCAGAAATAGGCAAGTGGGTTGGGGAGGATAAGGCATCAAGCTCACTGTATTGAAAAGGGTGTATAAAAAATAAAACAGAACAATCAGGTTGGTAACATGCCATACAATATTTAGTATTAAAGGAGATTGCAGTCCAAGTCTATGAGTGGGGTACTACATTTTGGAAAAAAGTATCTTTATTCAAAATATGAGCTTATTTCTTATTGCTGAGTTTCTTAGTCACTAATTTTGAAATGTGACCCATAGACATAATTCCCAAAACTGGTCAATATTTCAATGCTGAAGTTGGCGGGGAGGGTAGTGCACTGTAAGTACTGCAAGGACCACAGATCTTTTGTTTGAGGTGGGGACAAGCCGCTTATATACACATATTTATTTTTCAATAAAATATCCACTTGAAAACAGATCTTTACTGATAGTGCTAGTCTTACTCTGGATTAAAGTTTAGTAACCTCATTGCAAAACATATTTATCTGTCTTCTCTGAGATCCCAACCAAGCTTCCCCCACCCTCACACAACACAGAAGCCCATTCCACCCCAATTCAATTGAGGACCCTACACCCAACCACCCCCTAGCCCCTTTCCATCCTCCTTCAACACTCAGAGGATACACTGTGGTGTCCCACTGTGGAGCTGCTTGCACTGGTCTTCTTCTTGTTCAGGTATATAATACACCACCCAAAAAAATAATTCTATACTTAACATTAAATTAGCAATGCTAGCTTTTATAGAATACAAGGTTGGTTGGTTTGCATCCACCCTCCCCAAAAAAGCCAAAGTAAAATGAGGAACAAAATGGCATAAAATGAGACAGAATATTGCTGCGTATGTCAGAGGATCCTGTCTTCCCATAATAAAGTTTATTTATACAGACCCAGTTCACAGTCCAACCCTTACAGCAGTCAAACCTTGTATAATCCTATTGCTTTTTGGGTTTAGTGTGCTGGAAGTGTTGCTTGTCATGTCTGCTGTAGAGTGATGATTTCTTATCCTGCCATTCCCAGTGTTTCTGCCTCACTGTGCATATTATAAAGCAGTGGAACTACTTCCACCAATCAGGAGGCATCATCTACTGTACCTCTTTTCCAGCGTACAGTAGGCACCACGTGCACTGTCGCACAGCTGATTCGCACTGCACCGATTCTTGTCAAACAGTGATTGTCACTGTGTACGAGACGTTGTGGTGCTTCAGCAAGTCAGAAACCCACCATGCAACTGGTTTGGCTTAGTGAAATCAAAAGTGTATGTTGCTACAGGTTACAAAATTTGTAGAAAAAGAGAAGAATTAATGGAAACAAATCAGTCATGTAGCAACACCCTGTAGTCACAGATTAATGATGTAAATACTGAAAATGATATATTTTCTTTCATTTCAATTAATTTATTGACACAGTCCCAGAAAATCTCGCCGGCACTCTTTAGACTCCAATCACTCATATTTTTTTTTATTCAAAGCCACTCTCTCTAACAAGCATTTGTCAATGCTGAATGTTTGCTTGCTGGTATTAGCATTTGAAATGCAGGAGGTAGACAGATGCAGAATAGGAATGGCAGTGAAGTATTGAATGTCATGCCAACCCCACCTCCATCCTGTAGAGATGGACAGGCATTGGGGTAAGTGTTTAGGTCGTCACCCATGATGTTCATGCTATGTCACCTCACCCTGTTCTGCAGACACAGACATGTGTTGAGGTGTGTCTTGGGGTGTTTGGCTTTTCAGTCACCCCATTCCATAAGGACATATGCTGAAATGGGTACAGCATAGGAGAATGGGGTGAACTGTGGGGCCGAAGAGTCCAAGATACACCTCGATGCCTGTCACTGGGTTGGGGGGGCTGAGGATGGGATGACATGAGCAGTACAGTCGGCAATCCAAAGGCACACCCCAATGCCTGTCAGTCTGTACAGGGTGGGACATTATGGTTAGAAACTCTAATGCCCCGGGCTTTTGTTAGTATTTGTGCTACAAATTTTCAACATGGCCTTTTCGTGACCCCACCTCATGAAAGCATGTGGGACCTCTTCTCATGAAGAGTGGAAGTGTGATTTTGTCAACATGTCTCGAACTTTGACTTCCAACAGCGACCGTACCATTCTGCGCCACATGTACTGTACGAAAACACAGATCTGGCAGGATATGAAGAATGACAGCTGTACCATCCATAGGGAGGTGTGAAGAGAAAGCAATGTTGAAAATCTGTAGTGGGAATAGTAAAAATGTTCGCACTTCCGAGCATACGTGAAAACTGCACAATGCATGCAAGTAACAATGTCTTTTAATGGACTTCCAGCACCAAATTTTCAACGTAGGCATTTTAGGACCTCTGCTCATGAACAGTTTCACTGTGATTTTCTTAATGCATCCCGAACACTAATTTGCCACAGTGACCACGCTATTCTGCTCTGGAAGTGCAAAAACACATTTCAGCCAGGATGTGAAAAATGACAGCTGTACTGTTCATAAGGAGGTGTGGAAAAAGAGCAATGTTGAAAATCTGGAGTGAAAATATTGCAAATTGGCTAAGTTACAAGCGTGCATGGAACCTGCACAAAGCATGCTCGTAACACACTCGTTTTATGGACTTTCGTCACAAAATTTTCAACTTAGGCACTTTAGGACCTCTGCTCATGAACAGTGTCACTGTGATTTTCTTAATGTGTCCCGAACACTGATTTCCCACAGCAACCGCACTATTCTGCACCAGAACTATGAAAACACATTTCGGCCAGGATGTGAAA
Organism: Neoceratodus forsteri; assembly: GCA_016271365.2. NCBI lineage: Eukaryota > Metazoa > Chordata > Ceratodontiformes > Ceratodontidae > Neoceratodus > Neoceratodus forsteri. The sequence goes on along the minus strand of CM028132.1, from coordinate 234,202,827 downwards.
AATGACAGCTGTACTGTTCATAAGAAAGTGCATAAAAATGGCAATGTTGAAAATCTGGAGTGAAAACATTGCACATTGGTGAAATTACAAGCATGCGTACCAACTGAGCAACACACGCTCATAAAACAGTAGTTTTTTTGATTTTTCCCACCAAATTTGCAACATAGATTTTTTGAGAGCCCACCTCATGAACACTGGCACTGTCATTTCATTAATCAGTCCTGAAAGATGATTCCACACAATGATTGCAAAATCACCTTTCGTGACCGATTAATGCCATGACAGTAACTGAATTCATGAGGAGGGGGCCCAATAATCCCATATTGAAAATGTGGTGCCAAAATTCCAAAAAATGCCTGAGCTATAGAAAAAAGTTGAAAAAACCCTACTTATGCCATTATATAGCTTACCAGCATTTCCTCAGTTCGTGTTCGGCTTTGAAGAGTGAAGATGTGTTCCTGGTCAACCGAAAATCATCGCGTCGGACTCCGGAAGTAAGTATGGAGTGAGGGTGTGTGTGTGGAGGCAGGGTGCGCAGTGGGTGGGCATGGGTTGTGGGAGAGGGCAGGGAGACCACGAGGGACAGTTTTCTTTTTTACAGGTTTAAAAAAAAAAAAAACATTGTGGGATGTTTTTTTCTTTACAGGGGCACTGGGCACACTAGGGTGGGATCCCAGCATGCCACCTGAATGTTTTGGGGGCCGTAGCTGATGGGGGATTGGGCACCCCAGTCGGCACAATATGGAGTGCTGGGAGGGAACGAGAGCCGAGGGGGACTGGGCACCCCCTCAGCATAAACCAAACATTTTGGCAGGGGGAACCATTACGCTGATGAGGAGTGGGCTCCCCCATGGGCAACTTACATGGGGGATTGTGAATGAAGCCAACGGGGATTGGGCCCCTCGTCGGCAAAACTAATTTCTTGGGAGGCACATGATGCTGAGGGGGATTGGTCACTCCTCGACAGTGGGGGCTGATGAATATTGTTTGTGAACATGGCAGCATGCTGCTGCCATGTTCATAAACAAAATTACATTCAGAAACATTCGGCCCAGCAATGGCGGGTCGCTCCCTCATTGCAGCAGAATGGTGACGCTGCAACGATGAGGCAGCCCCTGATTGCTGCAGCGAAAACGTTTGTACTTGGTGGCACTTTTGAAGACCAGTGTCATCAGGATACTGTACCCCCATTGGTCCACCAGTGCCAAGCCCACAAAGGTAGTGCCTCCATTGGCTGCTACAGTGCCATGCCTCCACAACCCGCTTCTCTCCTAAGCTGCCACATAATGGTTCTTGCACATGCACACAAGCAAACATAAAAAGGAAAGCAATAAATTGACAAGCCTCTGGGCAAGCCTAACTTATGCAGGCTTCCACGACTGGCCCAATGAGAAAGACTTGACAACTATTTTAGCTAGTTAACAGCAATGAAGACTACTGGGTGCACACTGAACATTGTAACGAGGTTCCACTACTTTATAATATGTGTATAGGGCTAGTGGTGGTTGCTTCTTATGAGAAAAGAATGTTATCTCATACTGGTTTGGGCTGACAGAATTGCTCAGTTTTGCTTCGCGGTCCTCTCGCCCAAAACCAGCATGAGATAACATTCTTATCTTGTAAGAAACAACCACCACTAGGCCTACAAATATATAAAGAATGTAAAACAACTGAGATGTCAAGCGGTACAATGATGTTGCAGTGGTGGGATCCAAATCTAAAAACTCATGATTCACTCTGTGATAAAACACTACGTAACAGTGCAGTACCAAATCATATTGAACTTTATCAGCTTTTAGTAAAGACCACAGACTTATGTGCAGCCATCCAACATTTTGCAGTCAAATTCATTGGTGCCCTGCCTGAATTCACCACAGTGTGTGTGTGTGTGGAGGGGGGACATTTAGGTTATACCAAAATAAGTGGCTGAAAAAAGCATTTTTTAAAATCCAAATGGTTCATTTTTCAATGAAGCATTTGTACCTTTTATTTTCACTACCCTTTATGAATATTTTTGTGTTCCAGTATTTGCTATCTAATCTATCTATCTATCTATCTATCTATCTATCTATCTATCTATCTATCTATCTATCTATCTATCTAGCTATCTATCTATATATCTATCTATCTATCTATATGCCTATCTATCACAATAACTTGATAGAGGATCCCAGATGGCATTCACTCCAGGGTACTGAAGGAGCTGGCAGAGGTCCTGTTGGGAACTTTAGCAGACCTATTTAATGCCTCACTATACTCAGGGTGTGTATCTCGGGATTGGAGGATAGCTCATATGGTGCCCCTCCACAAGAGCTTCCCCAAGGATGAACCGGAGAACTACAGACTGGTGAGCCTCACATCCATCATGGGTAAGCTGATGGAGACTATCCTGAAGGAGAGGCTGGTGGCCCTCCTGGAGGCCAAAGGACTGTAGGACATCAGACAACATGGCTTTGTAAGTGTCAGATCCTGCCAAACCAACCTGGTAGAGTTCTATGACTGGGTAACTAGGCAATTTGATGGGGACCATCCAGTGGATGTCCTGTACCTGGACTTCAGTATGGCACATTTGACTCAGTGCCACATGGGAGACTGGGAAGTAAGTTAGAAGGCACAAGGGCAGGTGCCAAGCTGGTGAGATGGGTAGGGAACTGGCTTCAGGGAAGGCAACAGAGGGTGGTGGTTGATGGGGAGCTCTCATCCCCAAGGGTAGTGATGAGCGATGTTCTGCAGGGCTCGGTGTTGGGACCAGTGTTGTTTGGGATATTCATTGCAGACATATCATTGGGCATAAAGAGCAAGATCAGTCTGTTTGCTGATGACATCAAGATGGGAGCAATGGTGGATGACCTAGGGGGATGTCAGGGGTTGCAGGATAATCTAGCAAACCTGAAAACCTGGTCAGACAACTGGAAACTGTGGTTCAATGCCACAAAGTGCAAGGTGCTGAATTTTGGGGAGAAAACCCCAGGGAGGAGTTACCAGCTGGGGGAGTGCAGCTAGCTGAGACAAAGGAGGAGAAAGATATGGGGTGCTCATTACAGGGTCAATGAACAACTCGGCACAATGTAGGAAGGCAGCTGCAAAGGCCAACAAAATGCTGGGTTGCATTGCAAGGGGTATATCCTGGAGGACGGGAGAGGTGATTCTTCCACTGTATAGATCATTAATTAGACTGCACCTGGAGTACTGTGTGCAGTCCTGGTGCCTGTATCTGAAGATGGACATTAAGTTACTTGAGGGGTGCACCGCAGGGTGACAAAGATGATCAAGGGGCAGGGGGACTTACCATATGAAAGGAGGCTGAGGGAGTTGAACATGTACTCACTGGAGGGGAGAAGGGACATGGGGGATATGATTGAAACCATTAAATACATGAAAGGAATAAACAAGACAGGTATGGAGAGGCTGTTCAAAGTAAGAGAGGGGAGGGACACTTGGGGCCATGATGTGAGACTGGAGGGAGGGAGGAAGGTTCAGAAGGGAGATGAGGAGATACTTTTTCATGGAGAGAGTGATAGCTGGGTAGAATGTGTTACTGGCAGAAGTGGTATCCAGTAGAACAGAGGACTGTTTCAAAAGGGGATGGTGCAGGACATGGGGGAGGGTCAAGTGAGGGGAATGGTTGGAGAGAAGGGTAGCTGCAGAATAAGTGGTGCCAGCTGCACATTCAAGCAGACTTGATAAACCACTAGGCCTTTATCTGCTGGCAAATTTCATAAGTTCATATGTTCTTATTGTTCTTATTTTTTTTTTCAACTATTTTTCTAGCCTCTCCGTCTCAAAACTCTCTCGGGCCACTGTACACGCCTGCTTGCTCTTCCACCTGCTGTGTTCCCCTACATCTTCAATTTTGTTGTGGCTCCCTGGGATGGAGGAGGCAACAACCTGGGGAAACTGCAGGGCAGTGACGGGGAACCAACGTTGGGCGTGTGGCGAGGGCACTGACAGGGTCATCGCCTATCCGAGGTGGAGGGTATTTTCCTGGTTACACCCTCGACGTTGGACATGCAATGCCGCCCGGCCCGCAATGTGAGTGCTCCCACCCACATCTGGAAGCCAGCTGCTGACGTCTACCCCACGCGAATGAGCCCATGGGCATCACAGTGCTGCCGATCTCCACTGGGGGCCATTGCTGTACTGTGCTTCCCCTGGATCCCTCCCTGAGAGTGGAGAGCAGTCCTACAGATGCTCAATCCACCAGCGTGACGTGAGGTGTGGCATCCAGCGCCTCAACCCTCAGTGCCACCAGGCCTTAGGATTATGATTTGCTGCTATGTTGTTAGTCCCACACATGAGAAATGATTGTATCTGTGAGAGGCTGAACACATAGCTCTTAGCTCTCATGAAGAAAGGAAGGTTACTAGCCGGGTACCGCAGAGTTCAGTACTGGGTCCGGTCATTTTTAATGTCTTTATAAGTGACATTGTGGAGGGACTGGAAGGAAAGTATGCCTCTTTGCAGACAACACAAAAATCTGCAGCAGGATTGATACACAGGGGGGGGGTGGAAAGGATGAGAAGGTACTTGGCAAGGCTGGAGGAATGGTCAAACGTATGGCAGCTTAGATTCAATGCAAAGAAGTGCAAAGTAATGCACCTGGGAAACAAAAACCCAGGGGAAGAGTACACAATGTGGGGGTATTAACAACAACAAAAAAATGGAAAGAGACCTCGGGGTAGTCATATCAGATGACCTAAAGGTAAGCAATTAATGTGAGAAGGCAGTACGGAGGGCTGGGGGGATACTGGGATGTATAGGAAGAGCATCACCAGTAGAAAACAGGAAACTGTAATCCCTCTCTACAGACAGTTGGTGAGACCCCATCTGGAGTACTGCATCCAGTTCTGGAGACCTCATCTCTGCAAGGACATAGACAGGATGGAGACAGTCCAGAGGAGGGAAACTAAAATGGTGCAGAGTCTGAAACAGAAGCCATACAAAGAGAGACAAAAGGAGCTTAATATGTATATCTTTGAGGAAAGGAGGGAGAGGGGGGACATGATAGAAATTTTCAAGTATCTCAAGGGAATCAACAAAGTCCAAGAGCGTAGCATCTTTCAGAAAAAGAGATGTGCAATAACAAGGGAGCACAATTTGAAGATGGGGTGGTGGCTCAGGGGCAATGTGAGGAAATATTTTTTCAGAAAGAGGGTGGTGGACGCATGGAACGACCTTCCTGAGGAGGCTGTGGGTTCAAAAACAATGTATGGGACAGACATAAGGCAATTCTGTTGGGGGGGTAGGAAGAAGTAGGCTGTTGGTTAACTAGGATCTGCAGCTTATCCAATAGGTAGGGAAATTGGCAGACTAGGTGGGCCAAGCAGTCCTTATCTGCCATCAAAGTCTATGTTACTATGTATATTTCTATGTCATCATGTAATCAGCAGCTTCCTTGCTTTTTTCACAGTGTGTGTGTGTGTGTGTGTGTGTGTGTGTGTGTACTGCACTGCTCTTTCAATATGGACTCACTGCAGTGCTTGTTGATAAACTGGAAGGCACTTATTGAATCTATGGGTTTCAGTGCCCACATTTTTAAGGCTGACTAGCAGAGCTATGATGACATGTTGCTAATACATAGCAGAGAGATGGGACTCTGGAAGCACGCGACTGGATACCTAGGCTGTGTCTTTCCACAGTGAAATTGAAGCACATGTGGTCATCCTCATTGACCACAGTGCTGTCTCTTTGTCCTCCTCCCATCACAGCTGGGTACGCTCACTTCTTATTCATTTCTGGGTTCAGCAGAACAGGAAGTTCACTATTGTATCCATTTATGCCAGTGATAAGTCAGCACTAACCTTTGTAAAGCTGTTAGAGCTTTCTTATCATTGGCATATATGGACACATTGATAGAGTTGCCATCTGCCCATTTTTTTTTTCATGGAGGGCCATTTCTTCTCTCCAAACAAGTCCGTGTGTCAGCTGAGGGTGGCAGAGGGGAATTAAAAGCAGGCAGCTACCTGCTAGCACTGCCTATTTTCACCGATGCAGACAGTTCCAATCTAAGAGGTAAACTTTTTAAAATAATAGTCCTCATTTCTGAAATGAATTACCTTTGGTCCAGATGGTAAACAAAGCACAGGAGACACCCTTATGAATATTCATTATCTGGTGCACTGATATTAGTTGTGGCCCAAAAAAAATTTGTGAGACATTTTAGCTGCATCTCTGGTTATTTTTTCTTTTCAGCTGCAACTAAGATCAGGGCACAATCCAATGAATATTCATAAGGGTGTCTCCTGTACTTTGTTTTCCATCTGCACTGGAAGCAAGTACCCCCCATGCTGAGCTCTACTCTCTGAATATAAAAAGTACATATGAAAAAAAAAGGTCTGCATCATTCAAGTGGGGGGAAGGCGAAAGCCATGACAATCTGATCAAGTCTTTTGCAGGCTCTGCTAGAGCCTGACCCCCATAGCAAACAACCAAATGCATATTAAAAAAGTGGCACCTAGGAGCTGATGACGACTTTTGTAGGCTAGCCAGCCACCCCGTTACACATTACTCTGTTTACTATAGGTTGCATGATCATCCCTTCCCCTCAGCTCAAAGTACCACCTGAACTCTCTTAGTTAAATAAATACAGAGGGATTTAAAAACTGTCTGCAACTGACTATGTTTGTCAGTACCTGCCATTCTTAGAATTGGGGTGAAACATCTACCATGCAGCTCCTAAAATGGTTGGATCAGTCAGTTGTCTCCACATCTCTGTCTTTTTCTGTCTGGAGCTCCTCACTCCTGTAATGCTGTTCTCCTATTCTTGTCTTGTATCCTGGACTACTGGTACAGATGAAGCTGGCAGCAGTGCTATCTGATGGCCATGAAAAAGCAGCAGGAAAAAATGTGGCAGCTGCATTTTCATGTTAGGTCCTGATTCTCCTTTCAGCAAAAACTACATACTGCCTTATGAACCCAGGCAATTTAAAAGCTCCCAGCAATAGGGGTGAATAAGCAGCTGATTGGATACATTAGTGGCCAATTATCAGCTTCTCCAGGTTGTTAACCAATCCCAGGCATGATGTCCCAAAATGAGCCAATCACTGCAATAACAATAATAAATAAATGAACAACAGCAGAATATAAATGTACTGCCTGCCCCCAATTATCTAAAGTTTAAGGACATGGCTGGTCAGCTGCAGTTGCCTGTTGGGGTAGGTCGGGACTCAGAGCAGAATGTATACAGAAACAGTTACACTTTCTTTAATTTATAATAATTCACTTAAATTGTCTGAGTGAAGGTGTGTGCAGCACGTCTGTAGCAGCCGTAATGGCACTGACCACAGATTGTTTTAGATTTCTGCATGTGTTTATGGTGGGAATCATGAAAGGAAAGAACACTTAATAATCTATGTTTTATAATATGAGGGACTTTTTCTTTTTAGGGCCTAGTTGAGGATGTTTCAGTAAGCAAAGGTGGCAGCCATGTTTGTGATGGCAATTAGGGATTAGTGAAATAGCTAAGGAATTCTGTATGTAATGTGCTTAAATTCCAAATGTCACTGCCTAAACTTCTTTCAGCTGCACATTCGCAGGAGATTACCATATTGGTTTCAGAACCTATTTAGCTAATAAAAAAGTCAGAAATGTTTAACCCATTTTATGGTATGCTTCTATATTTGCACAAAACATATTCCACAAATCTAAAACACTGAATAAACCGGATGAAATTAATGTGGATATTTGTGGTGGGAAAATACCATCATTTGATATATCTTTCTAATTTCAGACTTTATTTCTGTAAAATAAACACTTTGATTTCTGGCCCAAGTTTCCAAGGGCATTTTCCACATCAGGGAGAGTATATTTTCACCACTATCCAGCATGCATTTTGTTTCTTGCAGTACGCTTGTCTTGCAAAGAAGTGAAAAGTACTTTGCATCATTATGAATCAGAACATTCTGTACAGATCATCCCCATGAGGGGAATGTCTGTAAGTATCAAATGTCTTGAAATTTCTTTCACTTTTTCTGAAGCTAGTGGGACTTCTGAGTGTCTTTGGAAATTAGGCTACACAAAATTATGATAATAAATTTTCCTGTAAAGTTTGCAGCATTACATCATCCTTTTTCATACAGTTGTTGTTTGTGTTAAAAACAGTGCTGCCCAACAGTGATCTGAATCTTTGACATTTTCTCTAATGCTTTCAATCAGTCTTTAACAATGCTGATAGGGGTTTTGCTGATTATAAATGTAGGCTTGTTACTAAAAAAAATACCAGCTCAGCTTCATCCTATGAATTCCATAAAACTGTGTTTGGCTTTAGTCAGTGTAACAAATATTCTTCCAGCTTCAATAGCTTAATAAGTGACGCATTCAATGTACTGGCATCAACACAATGCTTAATCCTTAGGCAATTAATCTGAAAATTAGCCTTTTGCCTCTTGCTACTCGAACTGATTACCCTTTCCTGTTTATGTAGATAATGAACAGAACTGCAATTTCAGAGACAAAACCATAGCAAATAATACAATTTGGATGTAACAGTAAGTTGGTGCTGTTTGTCATTTATTAATGCATGTGGTAGAAATAGTCTTTCTATATATATACACTGTACACTACCGTTATAATATATAATCTGGCCTCTATAAATAATGTGCCTAAGTCCTGTGGGAAATCTTAGTGGCAACTCTATTTTCTTGATGTAGCTTTTGCATACATTACTCATCATTTCATATCCTAACATGTCAAGGAGTCAAAGAACATACTGTAGTAACATAATAATATAATTGTTTTTGTAATGCCTATAGTCTTAGATCCTGTCGATTAAAAAAAAATCATGTATTCTTTCAACTGAACAACACAAGAGCAACACATATTGTCACTAAGCCTACAAAACTATGGCAATAACCTCCTTTCAATATTCAGTAAAACATCATCTACTCAACTTATTAAACTGTTCATGACAGTTGAATAGTTCTGTTCTGTAGTACTGCTCCAATAATTTTTATGTATGTGAACATGGTTTGCTGATGTGTCATAAATATTTTATCATGTTTTGTGTGGCATCTCATATCCATGGTGAACCTTAAAAAGGGCACTTGTTACTTGAGGGTCAAGCTAACAGACAAAAATCAATAAAATAAATGAATTAATTTAATGTCAGAAGGGATTGTAGGTCCATCATGTCTGCCCCCATCTCCTTGGCTTCACAAACCAGGATAAAAAAAGGATGTTGTGAAAACATTCACAAGTAAATGGGAAAAAAGTCAACACCAATCAAATGCTAAAGCCACAGTTAAAAGGTTCCTAAAGGATAGTTAGTGTTCAAAAGGTAAGTTCTTTATTAAAGTGCAGAAACAGAAAAAATGGATGGCTCAGTCACTCCACACCTCTCCAGTGCCCTGACAACTTCCTGATATGTTTCACCCAGAATGCACTTTTTCAAAGGATACACCCTATGGGAAAAGGCATCTCAAATACCTTTTCCCTTAATCACATAGAGTCTGCACAAATAAAATATTCAGGGGCATTTCAGTGACCCTCTATCACAATATCTACCCTATGAGGGTAAAAAAGTACAAATGCAAAAAGAGATTTTAGCTCCAGTAGTCCTTGGAAAACAGGAGTACCTGGGTAGTATGATACCTTTTATTGGACCAACATATGTCTTGCAGAAACATGGTACAGTACACAAGTTTTCATAGCCCCACAGATCCCTTCTTCATGTGTAATAGCAACGTAATCAAACAAAGCTGAAGTATATTCACTGTTACTCATTGTTTCAAAACAAGTTTGACAAGATAGTAAGAAGACTTAAAAGGAAGGTTGAGTATGACTTAAAAGGATGGGTGTGTGGGCAATACACAAAAACAGGTCTGTAGCAGTGAGGGGATGTTTAGCAGGAAGGAGAGGCTGAATGAATACTGCTGCCTAAAATATGCAAATGTGGAAACCCAGGTAGCTTCATCATCTTTGGAAATGGTACACTCACTGAGAACATTTCAGGATGCATAGAATTCATTTTAAAACCACTAGTGACAGCTGCCAGGAGTTTCATTCATGACACCACAGGAAACTGTAGCAAACAAGACAACTACCACCCAGTACTTTCCTAACCACAATGGATGGCAGTACCTTCTGTCCTAATATCCCACATGAATGTGGAATATCAGCATGTCAGAAAGATTTACAGGACAACACATTCACAAGAGACATTCTGGAAACCAACATTAGTACCTTAGTAAAATCCATTCTGACTCACAACTTCACATTTAATGGCAAGCACTTTTGTACAGATCATGGGGATACCAATTGGCAAAAAAATGGCACCATATTATGCCAATCCTTTCATGATTAGTTTAGATGAAGATTTGTTTTAAACACAACTCCTATAAACCAGTAGTCTACCTCCAATATATAGATGATATATTCCTCATTTGGACTGAAGGCGAACACTCCCTTAAAAAGTTCCTTCAGGATTTCAATAACTTTCACCCCTTTATAAAACTCACCATTGAATGCTCCTCCACCTGACTAAATTTCCTGGATACCACAGTCAGAATAATTAATGATGGACATATACAAATTGCTCCTTATATAAAAATCACTGGCAGATTCTGATACCTGAAAAATTCCACCCAAATGACAACAAAAATATCTGTGAGCTACAATCAGGCAATTCAATATAATTCATCTGCTCAGATGAGATGAGAATTATACAATGGGGTCTGAAAACTCTTGAATCTAATTTACTGACTGGCACCTTTTACCCATGGTAAATCCTGGCATAACCCATGGGAAAAGATGCCAGTCAGCTGCATCTTCTAAAAGATCAAAACGACCCCCAAAAATTAAAATAACTAATCCGCCATATTGATCTCCCACTAAAGCAGGATTTCTAACCCAAGAAACCGCTACGCAAAAGTGCAATTTTAAAAAATGAAATTACTTGTAAGGTAGCGGACCCCAGCAATCCGTAAACCAACTTTAAAAAGCAAAAAAATCTTTTTTTTCTTAAATACATGTAGAACAGCTCAACATTATCAAACAGTGTGATGTTCCTTCGAAATACAATAGGGGCCCAACTCAGACTGTGGCTTGCGCTACACTGTGTCCTACATTCCAAGCAACATCTTCAGCTACAAGCTCCTCTGATGATCACTCTCTCCAGCTTCACTTGCTTGCTCCAGCCTCTGTTGCAATTCCGTTCTCCCTCCTCCCCCACATGCCAGACCACAGCTTTCTCCATTCAACTCCCACCACTGAGGAGCTCACTAAGTCGGCATACTGTACATTAGGTAAGCAGCAACATACTGCAGGGAGAGGGGCAGAGAGAGAGAGAAGGTTGCACCTGCCCAAGCGTTGGGGTGTCTATCTCTCATTTGCTGACTAGCACCAAACAAATGAAGATGGAGCAGTTTATGACTGTTTTTTTTTTACTTTTCAAATAAACTGCACTGTTTCAGTAAGCCCTTCCTGTGGAAACCATACTAGCTACAGGCACAATTTGTACTGCTTGCACTAGTGATCCATCCCTTTACTGTGATCTCTGTGCTGTGTCCCTCAGCTGGCTGTTGAAAGGACAGTTATGTGACCTAAAAGACTGCTCCTTTCCATTATGCTCACCCTGCAAAACAAATTATCTCTTGAGTCCTCCCACCTTATGACTCTCTTATTAAAAGATCTCAAAATCCTGTTAGAAGTATTAAAACCATGGCTCTTTTAACATTTTTTATTAAAGCAAATAGGAATGTTACAAACAAAAGTGTGTGCGTGTGTGGGGGGGGGATTATTCTATCTAACAACAGGGAACTACTTTCTCTGGCACAACAAAAAATTAAAGAAAAATTATTTAATGTGTCAAAAAATATATTTTTCTTTCATTTTTGTTGCCAAACGAGAAGGAGACATTGTATAATTACAATAAACCACTCCAGGGTGTGGATTATGCTGGGATTTACCCACTTCTGGTGTGGATTTAGTCACTCAGTCTGTGGCCTCGTGACCGAACCACACCAGAAGTGGGTAAATCCCAGCATAACCCACATCCTGTTGTGGTCTATTGCTTAAACAGACAACTCACTTCACTTTATAATTTCATCATTCAGCAGGGCCACCCCAAAGTAAAGTTGACAAACAAATGTAAAGTGCTTTACAAATGTCAAGAGAAAATCTACTGGACTACCAGTTAACTGATCTCATGCCCCTAGTTGTTAGATACAGCCCCATGCCAACACCCCATCAGAAAATGATTGAAGAACTACAATCCATGATGAGTGAACATGAAAAACTTGGAGACATTTTCCCTGAACAACTTACCATTGCCTGCAAGCAGCTCTCTAACCTTTCTAAAATTATAATTTGTAGCAAATTCCAAGCAGCTAAAAAACGCACACACACACACAAAAAAAAAAAAAACAGTGAAATGAGAGGAACAACCACCATACTGTAACACAAGATGTAAGATCTGCACCCATATATGTACACAGAATGTCATCAAAACAGGAGAGAACAGCAAAATAAAAATAAATGCATCCTACACATGTCAATCAAGCAATGTGGTTTAACTAATTCACTGCAAAAAGTGCACAAATGGATGCTATATAGGTGAAATAAGGCAACCACTGCAAACCAATATGAACCACCAACAACACATAATATTAAACGAGATTATCAACACACCAGTAGGATAGCAGTTTTTCATTTCAGACCATTCCCTGTTGGACCCATTTGTCCTAATAATAGGAGGCAAGTTAAAAAAAACACAGTAGAGAAGGGCATGGGAATTAAAATATATCATACTGGTCATCATACTGGTTCATAGACAGAAGAAGGCTACTTTTGCCCTTCCAGTCTGTCTACCTTCATCAATGGGTCAAACTTACCCCACCGGAGAATAAGTAATTATCAAGTTTTATTTTAAATATGTCAATGTTACTGCACTGTACTATATCAGTTTGTAATGCATTCCACATTCTTCCCACTCTTTGGGTAAAAGTATTTAATCTTCAATTGTTCTTACACTGGTCTAATTTAATTTGACACTTATGTGATGGGTTCCAGAGGTGTATTCTGTATTTCCATGCCCAATTCAGTCATTAATTCTCTGTCACTAACAATCTTATATATCATCAGAAAGTCCTGTCTCATGTGTCTAGTTTCAAGACTGTATAGGTCCAACTGCATAAACTTGTCCTCATAAGATGATTCCTTAAATTCATGGATTAACTTTGTAGCCCTATGCTGTACTCTCTGCAATCCATCCACAACCTTTCTCAGATAAGGACTCCAAAACTGTGTTCCGTAATCCATATGTGGTCTAACATATGTCTTATAAAATGGGCAAAAAGAAATCTTGAGTAATGATTTGCTGGATGCCCTTTCCAGCTGTGTCCTTATCAAGACATATTCATTCAATGGGCACTACTTGTGCCAACCAAACCGCAGCACAACATTAAATCAGTCTGTTCCATTCTACTGTCCTGCTGTCCTCAAGCTTTGATGTGACTGAAGCAGCATAAAAACAGCACAGCTGAGACAGCATTCGCACAAAATACCATCATTTTACTGTCCCTGTCCAAAATACACACACACACACACGAAACCTGACCACAAAACCAGAAGTCACTGACAAACACTATATAAAAACATGAACAATTACTGACTTGTTCCACATACTTTTTATCATAACTTTCACACAGGCCCCCAATCACAGCTCTTGACCTCCATTTATTTCTACCACTGCAGCAAGTTGTCTACACTACCTGCTCTGTCGCCCATTTCCTCGGCTTCTTTGATTAACAGTACATTTGGTGGTATGGTATGCTACCCCCATACATTGTCTTGCCTATTCTAGTTAAACCCAACCACACAGAAGTCGGTGAACCACGTGCCAAAGGTTTCAATCCCATTGCATGCAGACCCAATCCTCTATTACAGAGACCCGTCACAGCTTTCAAATTAAAATCACACTCGCTCCTCTGCCATACCACAGCTGATGTTTTCTGAAGTCCTACCTCCTCAAAACCAAATAAAAAAAACATTCACTGAGCAGATGGTTTAAAAAACGCACAATAGAAAGTGGACCGCGAAGCACAAAACTACTGTTTACGGCAGCCACTGTGGGACACGCTCGCTCAGGGCAAACTAACAAATAGCTATTAAAGAAAGAAAAACATACTTTTGAGTCTTGCCTGTGTGTGGGTTACTCAGGACTGTACACAAAGACAAACACCAACCTCCTTTACTGACTAAAGAGCTCCATTCCAACTCAATGACAGGAACTACTTTTTCCTTTTTTCCAGTTATCATAATTATTGACAGATTTTATGTACAGTTTCTAAACCCATATTTTTTTATCAACTTCTTTACTGTGGGCCACATTTTATAAGTGCAATAAGACACTCCGAGGTGTGGGGTACGGCCTGATAAGAGCACTTCCCAGGTGCTAAAGGAACTCGGCGCAAGTGCCTCGTGCCTCATAATGCACCTGGGGCATGCTCTTATCAGGCCATAACCTATACCTTGTTGTGTCTTATTGCTGGCTTATACAATGGCATTTTGCAATTTATAGTTCTACAGATAAAGGCCTTTTTTTATACTGTTTATTACTTAATTTGTTCTCTTCACTAACTTTATTCAATGTCTGCTAAAATCCAGATCTTCATCTATAATTACACCAAAGTCTTTTTCAGTGGTTACCTTTTTAATTGTTTTATTATTTAAGTGGTTTTCCTGTCCAGTTTTATTTTTTCCTAAATGGATTGTGGAACTTTTTTTTCTATATTAAACATCATGTTGTTCTTTTTGGCCCATATTTCAACTTTCTCCAAATTCTTTCTAAGAATATTTTTACTTAAATTGTTACCAACTGGGCTATGCAATTTAATATAATCTGCAGATCTGACAATCTATCCATCTATGTCTCTGTCAATATCACTGATGAATAATGAAAAAAGAATCGGGCCAAGGACCGAGCCTAGGGACACCCCACTAGTAACATCACCCTCCTCTGAATAAATACCCCTTACTCTAACCCTCTGCTTCTAGTCCACCAACCAATTACATATGTAGCCAATCCGCTACATTTTTGTCAATCTGCAGTGTACTCAATTTATTTAACATGACCCCATGTGGGATCTTGTCAAAGGCTTTTCGGAAATCTAAGTAAACCACATCTATGGGAACATTGTTACTAATGTTTTTGTTACCTTTTTCATAGAAGCAACATTGGTTAGTGACACATGCCCTGTTTTTCTTGAAACCATGTTATTTGGGATCATGAAAGTAATTTTTTGTTAAAATTTCTTCTAGCTTTATGTTTAATATTTCAATTACTTTACACAGTACTTCTGTCTAGCTGATTGGTTGATAGTTCTATAACAAAATGTAATAAATAAATAAAGAAAAGAAATAATACACATTTGATTGCTCACCTTTTTTTAAATAATGGGATGACAGTCGCTGCTATACAGTCAGAAGGAACCATCCCAGTGTTAAAAGACTTCTTATATAAATATACCAGGAGAGCCGCTATATACTCTCTTATTTCCTTCAGAAATCTAGGGTGAAGATCATCTGTTCCTGATGACTTGCTAGATTTTAATATGGCCAAGAGGTCATGGACCTCCCGCATAGTACATATTAAACAACTTAACTTGAACTGTAACAGGCTCGGTCAGGACATTGGATTTATGGCACACTATGGAAAACTCTAGTACTCTCTGTTTATGTATATATTATAGGGGTGCGGTCACGCCCCTTTAGTTAGGATTGAGTAGGCACTTCAATGTTAAACTCACAATTTTGCACTTTAATAACTTTGGAACTGTTAAATGGATTTACACAAATTTGGTATGCATCTTCCTGTGGGGTTGATTTCTTGATCTGGCAAGTTTTGTTTTGGTCACATGTGTGGTCTCTGAGTTATGGAGAGGTGAAAAAACATGTTTTTATTCATTGACTTTGCTGGGATTTTTCTTTGAACTTGCCTACAGCGCAGAGGGTTTGATTGTTTGGTATGAAATTTGCACGGTAGAAATGGAATAACGCACAGATGTGCCTTTTGCTAGTCTGGTGTAAAAAGAATAAGTAGTTTTTAAATTATTGCAATTTAAAAATTTGAAAAAAATAATTTCTGAACATGCTCAGTAGGCACTTCAAAATAGCTAGTTGATACAAAAGAGGAATCCTGTTTTGCATGACAAAATTTCTCTTTCGTATGGCTGCCATCTTGTTTTCAGTTTTGCTGAAACAATTGTTTTTTAAACCTCCCAAAATTATATTATTGGGTGGAACCAACACATATAGCTTGCTTATTGGGACTCCCTTTGGTGCATTCTGCACTTTACCCAATGAAATATGCCCTAAAATGTGTTTATTTAATCATTTAAATCCTACTTCTTATTCGAATAATATGACCTAGGATCCTAGTTCATATGCACGAGATATGACCTAGGATCCTAGGTCGTGAGCCAAAAATAGGATTAATGATTAAAAAAATATTTTTTTGCTGATGTGGGGTGCCCAATCCCCATGTCAGCACTACAGGCCCCCCCCAGTATGGGGAGTACTGCTCGGACACTGGGATATCCACTTCCAGAGTCAGATGATGCCCCCCTCTCCCCCTGATAAAGCTGTCCTTTATAATTGCCAACACAGGGTGCCAAATCACCTTGTTGGCATGTATGCATCCTCTCCACACACTAATATGGCACATTGGGAGCCCACCCCAGTGTGCACAAATACATAGGATAGTTAAAGATATCTGTAAATACAGAAAACCATCCCCAAATGTCTTTACTTTTTGTTAAACCTGTAAAAAATAAAATGGTCTCTTGTCATCTCACAAGTACTCCCTTCCCCATCTTCATCATCCCACTGAGCACCCACCTCCCCACACTCCCCTTACCCATACTTACCTCCAGAGGTCAGGAACAGCAATCTTCTCAGGACCATGACACGTCTGCACTCTTCAAAGCTGAACCGCAGACTAAAGACTCAAAGGTAAACCATTTCAACTTATGTTGATATCTTGGCCATTTTTTGAGATTTTTTCACCAAATTTTCAACGTGGGTTTTTTGTGATGCCACCTCAAGAACAAAGTCACTGTCATCTCATTACTTAGTCCCAAAAGGTGATTTTGCGGTCACTACAAGGAATCACCTTTAGGGACAAAATAACAAAATGACAGTACAAGTGTTCATGAGGGGAGGTTCCAAAAAGCCCATGTTGAAAATCTAAAAAAAAAAAAGGCTGTGTTACAAGCATGCATTGCACAGTTTCTACACACGCTTGTAACTTTGCCGATATTTGATATTTTCAATCCAGATTTTCAACATTGCCATTTTGTCACACCTCCTAATGAATAGTACAGCTGTCATTTCTCAATTCCTGCCTGAAATGTGTTTTTGCACTCAGGGTGCATAATGGCGCAGTCGCTGTGCAAAATCAACTTTCGGGGTGGATTAACAAAATCACAGTGCCACTGTTCATGAGGAGATTTCCCCAAAAGCCCATGTTGAAATTTTGATTAAAAAAATTCCCATAAATGGCCACATTACGAGCGTGCATTGTGCAGTTCTACGCGGGTGCATAACTTCACCAATTCTTCATATTTTCACTCCTGATTTTCAACATTACCCTTTTTCACATCTCATCATGAACAGTATATAGCTGTCATTTTTCACATCCTGCCCAAAACATGATTTTGCACCTGTGGTGCAGAATGGCGCGTTTGCTGGGTGAACCCAACTTTCGGGACAGATTAACATACTGACAGTGACATTTTTCATGAGGTGGGGTCCTCAAAGTGCCATGTTGAAAACTGGGTGACAAAAATCCTGAAAATACCCCAGTTATGTGCGTCCGTTGAATTGTGGCACCCGCAGTGCCTTTCAGTGCATGTATCTCAAAAACAACAAGTTACATTTCACTTTCTCAAAAAGAAGAGAAATTCATTGCAAAACAGTACGTTAATGCATCAGTTAGGGTTTTTATTAAACTGTAAAAAGCTGGGAAATTCAATGTTAAGTTTACCAACCCTACCACCCCACCCACCCCACCCTTCACACCAACAGGTGATGGGGTGTGCCGTGGAGTCATTCGGCCTGTCACCCCATTCTCCTATACTGTACAATATCATCGTGTTTACACATGGAATGGGGTGAGAGCTTGTGCCGATGACCCCTAGGCACACCCAAAGAACCCAATCCTCTTTTACAAGCTGACAAAATCCTAGTCCACCACATGATCCTTTTTCGTGAGGTAGCAACATCCTTGACCATCAGCTTAATCCTCATCCATGAGAAGGTCCATCTGCTTCCAAAGTGTTGGACAAGGATTTTGCAGCCTCGCAAAAGAGGATTGGCTCACGGAGTAGGATTTTGACAGCTCACTTACTAGAATCATTAGCGATTCGTGGTTAAAGAATTTTTAAATTTTAAAAGTCTGTTGCGGGGACAAAATGAAGCAAACCAAAGGTATGGGTTTGTAGAGGGTGTTACCCTGAACAAAACCCATGCATCATTACACCAAAAAGTCACCCATGGAGAACGCTACCACATTTTGTTTGGGGGGGATTGAAAACAAGATGGCAGCTTGCAGACAAGAGATTTTTCTGATGTATTAGGAGTTTTTTAAGTCCTTGCCCATGAGCTGACAAAATCCTTGACCATGAGCCCAATCCTAGTCCGAAAAATATACATATAAATCTTGGAGTGAACCGAGCATGCTCAGAACCCAAATATTAAAAATTAAATAACTTTGGAATGGATTAATAATTTTTTTACCAAACCAATGCTGGATTATTCCTTCTCCCAAACTCTTTCTGTGTTCCAAATTTCAGACCAAATGACCACACTGTGTGATCACAATGCCATGGGCAAAAAATGCATCAAAAGTAGCAAAAAATGTGTTTTTCAGTGCTTCACTGCAGAGAAACCGTAAGTCTGACCAAAACGCAACTTGGTAAATCAAGAGAGCTACCATACAATACCTGCATTACAAATTTCATGAAAATCTGTTGAACGGTTGCAAAGTTATTAGCGTGCAAAAACTGAGGTTTAACATTAAAGTGCCTACTCAACTCTAACTATAGGGGCGTGACTGTGCCCCTATAAGGTGTGTGTGTGTATATATATATATATATATATATATATATATATATATATATATTTCCCCTTTCTGTACCCCCAGCACTTTGTGTATCTTAGGCTATTACTGTCTTGTGTTCCTGTCAGGATATATTTCTATTATTTCATAATGTTACTTTCATACATAAACAAGTTAAAGACACACAGAGAAAAATAAAAGGAAAAGGAATACCACATGTCACCAGATATCAGATGTTAACCACACAATCCTAGGACATAGATAGTACATTGACATTTCAGTTAATAGCTCAATACACATCAAAGGAACTGTCAGCCAACATTATATAATATCTGTTCACACGGTGCCAAGAGGCTGGAGAGATGACAGGTAGGAACCTGATGTGAACCCTAATGTCACCTGAGGCTAAGGAATACAAGATGCAACTATTTCCATATAAATATGAAATCTGTCTTTGCCAGGGAGCATAAAAAGCTCTTGGATATTAGCAGATATTGCTGTTCTGCATTTTAACAGGTAGATGTATTCCATAAGGTCATAAGAATTTTGTTTTGTTGGACAAACTGAGCTTAACCATAACCTTGTTATTACCTTCTTTGCTACGGTTTTTAATAAAATAAATCATTTTAAAGTGTGGCCTCTTATTGTATGCTCATGAAGTGGCATACAGAGAAGAACCAGAGAGATGGTGAGTAAGCCAGGTATGTTGAAAATAGTTTCTACATAGGGCTGGGCAAATTGTATTTATTTATTTATTTAGGAACTCCAAATTACAACCCTTTGAGTCATAGACTCATCTCCAAAGGCATCTTCCACCAGTTATCTTCAACCAGTGGAATTCTTGTCATATTCTGATTTTGCTTCTGTGCATTTTTGTCATGTTTCTATGAAAATGTCATGAAATTTTGCAAAAACTGAGATCTCAGTTATTTCAGTCCAGTTTAAAAAGCATTTGTACAGGTTGCACTGAACTTGGTAGGATGACTTTACCAAGGCCCATACAAGCAAAAGTGAACCAAGTTACAGATCACTATTTTTAAAAGTGACTGAGGTAATAAACATACAATTGTACAGAAATTTTAAATTACATTTCACAATTATGTTAACAGTTGAATTTTAGGTCCTTAAAACTTTAAAACTACAGAATGGAACATCACCATTTTTGTTTGGTTCTCTGACCCTAAATCTTAGGCTTTGAAGCCACCCCCATGGCACAACAGCAGAGTGCTGCACTGCCATGCTGATGACACTGGCTGGGAAGTGAGCCTGGGAAGTCACATCAGAAGACAGGCCATGGCCAAGATAGCTGCCACTTGGCAGTGTATCTCAGTTGGGGAGAGTTGGTGGTGGGTTCCAACAACACAGTGACCCTTTGGCTGGGCCAGGGTGCTTGCTCCTGTTGCAGGGGGAGCTGTGGTTCTGCAAGACTGTGAGAGGCATGACCCCCACCACAGGAGATTGGAGGGAAAAATGTGGGCGGAAACCCTGGTAGCCAACTTTTGATGACTGGATTCGTCCTGATCAGGGTATATCTCTTTAAACAGGGTGTATCTCTGTGAGCTGAGCTGCTGGCCAGGAGAAAAAAAAATATGAAAAAAAGTCTGCGCATGTCATCTCTGTAATCTCTTGCTGAAAGGCTGGCCAAGTTAATAGCAACCAAAGATTCCTAAATAACTTCAGTAATTAAAGTTGAATTTCACAAACTTCTGTGAAATTGTGGAATGCTGTGATACTTTTGTTGAAGCCATGTCCATGCATTTTGCCCATTCATACACTTGAGCTACCATTGTGGAGGAAGGTAAAGGCTGGGTAAAGTGGCAATAAGGTAGCATTCATAGGAGGCACTATAGTGCTCTGCACACTTGCTAAGCTACAAGAACGGCTAGTCTATGACCAACTCCATGACTACTTGGAGGCTCATCAGCTCCTAGCTCCCTCACAACATGGATTTAGATCTAACCACGGGACTGACACAGCCCTTATCAACTTCTCGAACGAAGTACTCAGAGCAATGGATAATGGGATACCCACACGTGCTGTCTTTATAGACCTGTCCAAGGCATTTGACCTTGTTGACCACAAACTCCTGCTACAGAAACTGAACAATGTGGGCCTAGACCCCCTTGCCCTCAAGTGGTTTGGGAGCTATTTATCTGGCTGGACACAGAGGGTCACCTGGAAGGGAACCATATCAGGTCCACAACCCCTAAAACAGGGTGTACCGCAGGGTTCAATCCTTGGCCCCCTCCTTTTCTCCTTGTTTACCAATGACCTAAATACCCACTGTGGGGGTAGCTCAGTTGTTCAGTATGCGGACGACACTGTCATCTACCACTCCTTGGGCAAAGTGGCAGCTCTTGGTCCCCTCCTCCAAAGTGACCTCACATCACTTGAGGCATGGCTGAGTGAAAACAGAATGGTACTAAATGAAGACAAATCCAAGGTGGTGCTATTTGGGCACAGATCCCTGGGTCATGGCAGGACTTCATCCTTGCAACTCACCACACTCTCTGGGAGAGGCATCGAAGTAGTGCCCTCCCTAAAATATTTAGGTCTAACATTTGACCAGTGTCTCACCTTCAAGAACCACGTGGATCAGGTTCCCAAACCTTACACCGTAAACTTGGTACCCTGTACCAACTCAAGGACCAGCTCATCCCTGCGGCCAGGCTCTCCATTGCCACAAGTGTCCTGCTCCCTACCCTGACCTATGCTTCACTGATTATACAGGGCATGGCTAAGTAAAAGGTCTCCAGGATGCAAATTTCGTACAACAAGGTAGCACGGTTCGCTACCCAGGACCACCCGCGATGTCACCACTGTGACACACTGGCCCAGCTATGGTGGCCCTCATTGACCACTCTCCTACAATACCCCTTGTTTGGCCTGGCCTTCAAGCTACTCAAGCTGTCTGCTCCACCCAGCATAGTAGGAACCATAGCAATTAAACATAACCCCAGGAGCCTACAGACATCAGCACAAACTCTACTGGAAGTTCCAAGAGTCAGGACTAACGCCGGTGGCTGATCTTTCTCCTACCTAGCCCCCAACCTGTGAAACAAGATCCCTTCTCTGGTGCAGGAAGCCTCCTCACTTAGGAACTTCCGCACCAGACTTAAGGCTTATATGATTGACTGCAGCACATGCCATTGCCACGGCTCATAATTTGTCCCCCCTCACCCACATCAGCCCTCCTGAAAATGTACCTACCCAGGTACCCCCTTCAAGATCCAAGGTACTTTAGTCCTGTTATTGTACTATAGTTAGCTTTTGTCTTGGAGATAGCTCTCCACCCGAAAACTGCAAATTGCTTGTCATGTATATATCCATGCCAGGTAGTTACTAGGTAAAAAACTGTGTCATGTTGATAACCATGGCTGTAACCTGCATGCAAACCTGAATATGTTTTCTGTAACTTAATGTCTTTCCTCTGCATCAAAACGTGTATTGTTATCCCAGGTCGCCCCTGAAAAGGGGACCTTCGGGGCTCAGTGGGCCTACCCGGTCACCAAAATTTAATAAATAAAATAAATAAATGTATAGTGATGTCAAGTATCAGGTCACTGTATTGAGTGCCGAACTATGAAGAACAGTCATGGACATCACTGTGTACTAGCCTGAATTCATGCAATATGCCAGAAAACCAGTAGAGCTCACTGACTTAATGACTTGTAAGCACATGCAACATTGTTTCTGTACAGTGCCACCTGCTGACTTTTTAACAACTCTGTAGATAAAAATATATATTTTTACTATTTGAAAACAGTGGCAACAAGTGACACCAAGCCTTGTAACTAGATGTGACTCAGGCCTTTGTGACAGAAGTATCTACCTTTAATCATGAAAGAGCATGGTGCTGCACACCACCATCACAGCAGTATTGGATGGGTGTTGCAGAGCCATAATGCTAGTGCAGGTACAGTGATTCAGTGTTGATAATTGCTTTGTAAAAGTTAAAGTTCCTCAAGTGAAATTCTAGTGGCATTACCTATTATGTGTCCATGAGTTTTTGAGCAAATGTTGCCAATCAATAATTTCTAAAGTACCTATATAAAATTTTAACCTACGAAACCACACATATCCGGCTTAATTAGATTCCAGGACCAAACCAAACCAAACTTTATTTCTAAAATGCTATTCTAGCATAGATCATATCATTTTACACAGTATAATCAAAACTTTTAAAAACACAAAGCCCAATTTCTAAAACATAGCAGGAATTTAAATATCAGTATAGGCCAACTCAAATAAATACGTTTTCAAAGCAGATTTAAAGGCCTCAACAGACAGACATTCCTCTTATCCAATGAGGTAGAGAATTCCACAGGGTCAGAGCAGCAAAAGCAGACAACCTAGCTCCCGATGTTGTCAGATGGACCTTGAGAATCTCCAGCAACTCCTCTTCAATGGAGCATAGAGGGTGAACTGGGTGGTAGGGACAAAGGAGCTCTTGCAGGTACCCCTGTCCCTGTCTGTGTAGGGCCTAATAGGTCAGTAATCTGACCTTGAAGGTGATCCTCCACCTCACCGGCAGCCAGTACAAAGCACAGAGCACAAGAGTGATATGATCAGATCTACATAAACCTGTTAATAATCTGGCAGCCTCATTTTGCACCAACTGCAGGTGGTGGAGGCCCACTCCCAATAGCCCTAGGTATAGGGCATTGCAGTAATCAAGGCGCAAGGTCACCGGGCATGGACCAGCGTCAGAAGGTTATCAGGTGGTACCAGGTGCTTTATCTGGGTGACATTCCTCAGATGATACAATGAGGACTTGACAACAGACGACACCTGAGTCTTAAGTGTCAGTCCACTATCAAGCATGACGCCCAGATTTCACACTCGGTCAGAGGTCCTCAGCTTGTTGCCCCCCAGCCAAAGCCTGGATGGCTACCCAACCAATAATTCCTCCACCTGGTGACCTGGGTCCACAACCAACCGCTCAATCTTATCCAGGTTCAGCCTGATCCAGCTAGCACTCTTCCAGTCCTGGATCTCAGAGAGACAGTTGTTAATACTGTAACAGCATCATATTGTCTGGGCACAAAGGACAAGTACAGTTGAGTATCATCTGCATAACAGTGAAAACTCAACCCGTGCCACCTAATAATGTCTCCCAACAGCAGCATATACACTGCAAGCAAGATGGAGGAAAGCACACAGCCCTTGTGCACCCCACATAGCAAAAAGGTAGGGGCCGAGAAGAACACCCTGGACTCCACTCTCTGTGTCCTGCTAGTGAGGAATGAATGGAACCATCTGAGGAATGTGCCACTCAGCCTGCAGAAAAGCAGCAGGTGTTCCAGCAACACCCCACAATCCACGATGTCAAATGCTGCAGAGAGACCAAGGAGGACCAAGTCGAAATGGCTCCTCTTATCCCTCACTATCAGGAGATCACTAAGTACCAGGACCAATGCCATCTCAGTACTTTGTCTCTTCCTGAAACTGGACTAGAGAGGATAGTAGATATTGTGGGTGGTCAGATGATCCTTGAGCTGCAATACAACTGCCTTCTCAATAACGTTACCTACAAAAGGCAGGTTAGAGACTGGCCTGTAGTTTGCAAGACCGTCAGGGTCCAGAGAAGGTTTTTTCAGGAGGGGGTGAACCACCACCTCCTTCTGGGTGCCTGGAAACACCCCACTCTCTAATGAACACTTAAGTATCTCAGCAAGGACCAGTCCTTTTGCCTCTACACACCCCACAAGAAGCCATGTCGGACCTGGATCCAAACTACAAAAAGTCAGTAGCAAGCTCTGGACCAACTTCACGACATCATTGATCACCAACTGAGCAAAGTCTGACCAGACAAATTGGGTGCTAGTGTTCCCACACCAATCTCCACTCTGCCCATTTGAGTGAGCTGCATGGATCTCTGATGGTCACAATCTTATCTGCAAAAAATTGAGAAAACTCCTCATACTTCTCCTGTGAAAAGGCTGTCTGATTCTGGAGGCAGGCTGGATTACACAGCCTGTCCACATTACGAAACAGCTGGGTCAGTCGATTTCGCACAGCTGCAATCTCCCCGGACAAGAATTCTGCCATCTTATGGGAGACCGCAGATTGATATGCCTTATATTGGGATATTAATCTAAGTTTGTTGTCATTCAGGCCTGATTTCAGCCAGCAATGCTCCAACCTTTTACCCACTCTTCTCAGCTCCCTCAAGGTCCCATCAAACCATGGGGATCAAGGGTGAAGAGTGAGTGGATGAACACGGACCGGAGTAATGGCATCCATGGCTTCTCCCACTGCCTTATTATAGGCTCATATTAGACTCTCTGCATCCCTGCTAATACTCTAACTGCCTGATAGGTCTAGAACCACCATCAGACCATCTGGGGTTACTCCCCGTAATGGGCGGTACCGAACCATCTCCGTAGGGCAGGTCTATTGGGGAGGCAGCGAAGCTGAATCCAACAGTGTGGTGATCAGATTATCCAACACTCCACCACCACACCCGAGATCTCCATCCCCAGCAGGAACACTAGATCCAGTGAATGACCCTGTATAGGGGGTCACAAAGGTAATCACCTGTGTGAGCCCCAATGACATCATTAATTAGAGGAAGTCTTGTCCAAATTGGGAGAGTTTGTTGACCCAGGCATTGAAGTCTCCCAGTACCAACCACCTGGGGCCTCCAATACTATCTCAACGATGAAGTCCGCAGCCTCCTGCAGGAACTCCTTCTCACTCCCAGGTGGACGGTAAATGAGAAGTATCCTGCAGCCCACACCTGTGCCCACAATACATTCAAAGGATCTAGTGGCCCCAACTGACACCTCTACCAGGCCCAGCTCCATCATGAAATAGATGGCTACCTTCCCCCCCACGATCCAACCTTGGGCAGTGTATCACCGAGTACCCAGCTGGAACAGCTGACTCCAAAATGGAGCCAGCATTCTCATCTAGCCAGGTTTCTGTGATGAAAGCTATGTCAGATGACCCAACAAGTTCTGCAATTACTGCTGTCTTGTTTTGAATCGACTTGGCATTGCATAACACTGTCTGGATTGGATGAGTAGTCGAGGCTGACCAGGCTACCTGCCCACTGCAAGTGGAGCTCTTGGGTATGGGCACCAAGCAGGGCAAACTCCTTTCCTGGGCCCATTTCACCCCAGGGCATCTCCTTGACCCCACCACCCCAATTTATCCCCCGCTCCACTTCCCCACCTGAACCCACCCCTCTGATGCCTCCTCACAATCCCCAAGGCATGACAGTGCCTATAAATCTCAGCTGAAAGTGGGGGTCAATCAAAGGGGTGAAGGGCCTGGAGCTCAGTGGGAGAGTAATTCCCACCTGTTGAAGCCCTCTCCCAGCACATCCTGCAAATTCTACTCCCAGTAGTAAATAAGAAGCGATCACTCACACAATCATACAATCACATCCACTCTTATACATTCAAAATAGATATCCTTAAATACCCAAACAACACTACTATTCCCCACCCTCCACTAAAATTCATATAACTTAACTACCCACATCACCAAACAAAATAATTTAACTAAAATAAAAATAAAAATAAAAATAAAATAAACAGCCAGGGAACAGCAGTAAAGGGACAAATTTGTTATAAATTAGTGTCCAACAGTGTATCTGTCCAAATTAAAGTAATTAAATTAAGCAGTGTCCATATAGCCACTCTATGGCTCCAAAGAAAGTTTGAAATTGGCAGAGGGGCTCACACCACCCACTTGTCTCCAATATCTGTCCAAACATGCAGCATTCTCACTGCCACATTCACAGAATAGTACTTGAAATATTGAAATGCAGAAATATAGGCACTCTTACTGCCTAATCAAGAATAGAAAACTGAATAATTCGTATTTAGTCACCAAACGTCTTGGAATCCCACAGTCGATTCTAGCTCTAGTGAAAACATCCACAAAGGAGTGAAGTCTCAGCAGGAGGTCCTTCGATGGCCTAAATCTACTAGGTTCCAACTCCCAACCTAGAGAGGGCCCCAGAGCACAGCCAATCTCCCCTACTTCGGTTGCTTGGACCACCCGACCCTCATCAGGAAGTCTCCTACAGCTCCAGGCTCTCAGGCAATGCTCACCCTTTGGTTTGTGCCCCCCGAATCCCCCAGGGGAAAGTGGTTGACTTCAGTAACCCATCTCAGGGCCAGCCAGGCTGGCTAGCCACCCCTCCACTCACAGTCACCTTCACTCTGCTCCGAGTTACTCCACCTGATATTCCACAGCTTCCTGATAGTCCAGATCCACCAGCTGTGGCAGTTCCCAACTAGGCTTTCTCCGGGGGGAGGGACAGCTTCAGGAGAACAGAACGCAAATGCCCCAGATAACAATTAAGCTCCATGAAGCTGTTACAGTCTCTCCTAGATTCATTCTCCTCAGTTCTGGAAGAACAGAGCATGACTACAGGTTGCAAATTCAATCAAAGCTGTATGCCAGCCCCTTGGAGTAGATACTCCTTAGAAACAGCCCATTTCCACCACAGCCAGTAATCACTAGCTGCTCCTTGACCAAACATAGGAACTCCAAGTTCAGTTTGGGGCTAAACAACTACGTCAATGTTTGGCATTAATAACAGCCCTGAAAACAGAAAATCCACATACCACACAGTTTCAATGCCATGCAAAACACCGTGCAAAACACTGGTACAACGGGAACGACAATCTTGGCAGTTGTAACTTGTAAGCCAACGATTTTTTCAACTGATTCCCATTACTACTGTGCAGTTGCAATTAACGAACAGTCAGAAAACAATAAAATGACAAAACGCATTTTAAATAAAAACAATTATACTAAAACATTAAAATACTGCTGAGTCTAAATTGACAGCTGGCCCATCGTGGACATATCTGCTTTGGTATGATGCCAGACCTTGAGTATATATCTGCAATAGGAGTAAAGCTGTAAACTTCCAAATGCTTTTAAAAATGTTCACACAATTGAACAAATAATTAAATTGTGAAATTTTGAACTACTGTAACTTACAACTTACATAACCAATTACCTGTCTATTTAGCAGTTTCTATGACTCTTCTAAGAAAGTATGCATATACATTTTCAATTATCTTGCTCCAAAGGTGGCTAAGTTTTAAGACTAAAAATATTTTCAGAAATGTTCACATAAATAATACATTGCCAGACTTTTAGCTCCTATAACTTCCCCGCCCCTCACCCAAATGTCACAAAACCTGACATCCTTTTATGACCTCATACAGACAGTAGGCATGCCAAAGGCCAGATCACTGTCTATAGCATTAGCTGAGTCTGACTAACTAGAATTTCAGAAAAGTCCACAAAAGTTCATAACATTTCAGAATTTCATGAAAATTCCATTAAATCAGAATTTGATAATTTTGCCCAGCCCTATTTCTATTGTCTGTGCTATTTCTTTCTAAAATTCAGTCAACCTGGGGCATCTTCAAATATATAGATCTAGTCTGCATGTGGGGTTCCACAGTCGTGCCAGCAAAATCCCTTAACCAGGCCTCGGCACTTCTCCTGGATTGCCGGGGTCCTAAAGTAGTGAGATCTACATTTCCAGGAGAATTTCATTAGGTATGGATCTAATAAAATCATAAAAGCAGACACAGTGTGTTTCTGCCACTGATCTATATGGTAATCAGTATCCAATTCCTGATTCCATTTTTTAAGTATATGGTTTGTGATACAGTAAGGAAGTCTTCTGCAGCCCTCCATAAAGATTTCCTGTTAGGTGTAGTCACAACTCTCCCTTCTGTGACCTTGTCAATATGCAACCTTAGAAGCCTAACTGGTCGGGCAGCATGATAGCACCATAAAAATATGTGCTAAAGGAAGGATCAAAGCTGTGGATACCTGAAGTTATCCTTCACCTGAAGGGATAAGTCTATCTGAATGTCTCAAATGGGACCACCCCATGCTTCTGTAGCAACTGATGCAGAATCGAAAGGTCCAGTTGTCTCCATCTCAGCAAAGAGTGGCCCATTTTGCTTAAAGGGCATTCAAAGACATCAGGTAGGGCTAGCAACAAAATTCTCAGGATCTGAAATGCAGGAGTGTGGGTAAGTGAATGCCACACATTTACAGTAACTGTAAAATGTATAAATCCTGCATTTGATAGTAGCCTGGAAGGGAGCATACAGGTATTTATCTAGAGGTTAGAAGTAATTTAGTGAGAATTCAAGGGTTTTCAATTGTGAAGTGTAGGCATGTGTACTCCAGAGGCAGGTAATACGTAAGTGTGCTGCCAAGGCATATCTATATAATTGTGAAAGGCTGACCTCCCTTTCCTCTTGGGTTGCTGAAGCATGGAATATTTAATTGGTGGCTGCCTTCTCTCCAAATAAAATGGGAAATGTATTTATCCCAGGCCAGAAAGTAAGTTTTGTCTGGTAACACAGGCAAGGTTTGCAAGAAATAAGAAACCGTGGGAAGTACATTCTGTTGTATTACCACAATGCAACTGAGAAAGTCAAAGAAGATAAGAGAATACATTTGTATGTCTTCGAGAACAGATGTGGTTATGGGTTCATATCTAAGGAGGTCAAGACAGTCAAGGTTTTGTGGTATAGTAGTATCCAGGTATCATAGATCAACAGAATGAAAACCTAGTCCATAGTTCCTGAGATGGGGTGAAACCAAAAGTTAAAATCTCTGTTGTTGTGGTGTTTAGACAGAAATCAGCCAGGGTTTCATACTTTTGCAGGAGATCCCAGACCTTGGGTAGGGACTCCTCCAGGAATAGCAAGATCAGGAGTATGCCGTCCACAAAAAGAGCCAATTTATACTCCCTGCCTCTGAAATGGATTCCTTCGACTTCCCTTTCCATGTGAATTAAGATAGCTAAAGCTCTATGTAAAGAGCAAATAATAAAGGGGAGACAGGACAATGCTGTCGGGTTCCCCTCTCCAAGGTAATGTGGTCCCATAACCCTACATTAACCTGTATATATGCCTGAGGGGACTGATACAATGTTAGCAATATCTCCTCCCATTCAGCTGGAAAGGGACATGGAGAAAATTGTGCCACAGAAAGGGCCAGGAGACACTACTGAATACCTTCTCCATGTTGAGCCTGGCAAGAACCAGGGTGATCAACCAGATCCACACATAATCCAATAAAAGCAAGGTGTGCTGCACATTATCATGTGCCTGAAGGCACCAGATGAAACCCACCTGGTCCCAACATGCAATAATGTGAGAAGGATGTCCACACATTTCACCCAGACTGCCATGAATATTTTGTAATTAAAATTTAAAATTGAAATTGGTCTGTATAATGATGGTTTGGTCAGGTCTTCCCCAGGCATGGGCAATGTGGAAACAGTAGTGAAGTCCCAAGAAGGAGGAAAGGCTTCAACATGTTATATAGACTGGTATGCCTGAAGGAGCGGAGAAGATGATGATCTTGGAATGTTTTGTACAGCTCACTGGGATGCCCATCTGTGCCATGACCTTTTCCAGTATTACAATTCTTAAGTGCATTCTCTACCTCCTCTATAGAAATAGGATGGAGTAGTGTGGAGGCCTGATCCTGGGTCAATTGGTGAAGTGACAGGGAGTAATCTGAGGCTCAGGGATGGTGTATGCTTTATAAAAGGACTGACAGTAGGTCTGTAACATTCATTGAATATCTTTCTTTTTATGCACCGTCTGACAGCCAGGCTCTCATAAGAGCATAATACAGGCCTGTGCGCACCAAGCATGAAGGTGGTGAACCAGGAGTTTAACCCTCCCTACCTCCCTTCTCACAGTATTTGCGACAGAGGTAGAACAGTGTTTGTTCTATCTCCAGATCTAGTACTTGTTGAATCATGACCTTGCATTGAGAGATCTGAGGCTCCAAGGACCTATCTCTCTGCATCAAGAACATCTCAACAGTGTCAAGAGCTTCTTGTAGTGTTTTCAAGTTAACCTCTCTAGCTTTACATTGGTGAAAAGCATAGGCAATTAATTTCCCCCTGACAACTACTCTGAGCATATCCCATATAACTGATGAGTCAACTGCTTGAGTAGAATTATCAGAAAGAATTAAGGGATCCCAAAGTCTACTTACTTGTGAAAAAAAAATAATCTCAGAGAAAGCCTAAAATAAATCTCCAGTGAGAACACTTCTGGGGTTTGCCTAGGGGGAGATCAGCTATAGTTGGGCATGGTCACACAGACGGATTGGGCCATGTCAGAGCAAATAGAGAATATGCATCTACTCTGCCATATTATACAATTAGTCTAGGCTGGCCAAAGTATGGCATCTTGCCAATTGGAAGCATTATTCTGTAGTATGGGGATGCAAATAGCACTAGGCATCAAGAAAACCTAAGTGCCTAAATGTAATTGCTAGGTATTTCTGTATTTGTGAATTGTGGTATAGTCGTGGGTTAGAAGCATTCAATGAGGGTTGCATTTGGACATTAAAATTACCCCCTAAGAGCAACTAGCCTTGTAATGGGGGAGTAGTGTATTAATAATAGGGCAGACTGCTACTTTTGTGGATCCCGGTGGCAAATCGAGATTGGCTAGTGTAACAGGGTGCCCATAAAGAGATCCTGTAAGAAAAGCATACAGTATCTGTCCTTGGTGTATTGAATGACATTGATTATAGTAAGTGACAGGGTACAAAATTAAACCCTTCTGGCAACTGCCTGAGGAGTGAGAGGAGGCCCCCAACACTACATAGCCAGACTTCTCAAACTTAAGATGCTGTGATGGTGGGAGTTGGGTCTCCAGGAGATACGTAACCACCTGCTCTTGCCAGAACATTTGTATAATCTGGAAACACTTGATAGGGTTATGCACCCATATAACATTAAAATAAACTAGTTTTGCTATGTTAGATATTGTAGAGTGTAACTACATCACACATTTTGCAGTAAAGCAATTACGAACATATGAACATATGCATTTGCCAGCAGAATTAGGCCACTTGGTCTATCAAGTCTGCTCGAGTGTGCAGCTAGTAACCTCACCTTATATGCTGCCCCACCCCCCTCCCCATCCCAATTACCCCCTTCCTTACCTTGTCCTATCCCCTTTTGAAACTACCCACTGCCTTACAGACTACCACCTGCTCCAGTAGAGCATTCCATTCTACCATGACCCTCTCTGTAAAAAAGTGTGTCCTCATTTCTGTCCTAAATCTTCCCCCCTCCAATTGAAAGCCATGTTCTCTCATGTCCCTCCCCCTCCTCATCCTGAGTATCCCCTCAGTGCCCACCTTGTTTATCCTTTTTTCGTAGTTAAAGGTCTCAGTCATATCTCCCCCAGTCCTTTCTGTCCTCCAAGGAGTACATGTTCAACTCTCTCAGCATCTCTTCGTATGGTCTGTCCTCCAATCCCTGGATCATCATTGTTGCCATGAATTGTACCCCTTTCAGTAATTTCTCATCTTTCTTCAGATATGGGTGCCAGAACTGCACACAGTACTCCAGGTGCAGCCTGACCAGTGCCTGTAGTGAGACAGGATCACCTCCCTGCTCCTGGAGGAGATCCCTCTAGTGATACAACCCAGAATCCTGCTGGCTTTCACTGCCGCCCTCTACACTGCTCTGTATTGTTCATCTTCCCCCTTACAGCTACCTCTAGATCCTTCTTCTCCTCGGTGGAATCTAGCTGCACCCCTCCCAGCTGGTAACCCCTCCTCGGTTCTTTGCTTCAAAGTGCAGGACTTTGCACTTTTTCTCTTTGAACCCCAACTGCAACACTTCTGACCATTCCACCAGTTTGGTCAGGTCCTCCTGCAGCCTCTGCTGACCTGCTATATTGTCCACCACTGCCCCCAATTTGGTATCATCAGCAAATAGAATGATCTCATTCCTCATGCCATATGAGATGTCCACTATGAATATTCCAAACAGCACTGGCCCCAGTACTGATCCTTTCAGCACCCAGCTCATCACAGCCCTTGGAGATGAGAGCCCCCCCCCCACCACCACTACCCTCTGCTGTCTCCCCTGCAGCCAATTGTCAATCCATTTAACCATCTTAGTCCCCACCCCCACATATCTCAACTTCCCTCCCAACCTCCCATGTGGCACTGAATCTAAGGCCTTGCTGAAGTCCAAGTATATGAAATCCACTGCATGACCTTTGTCCAATTCCCTCATGACCCAGACATAATACTCAAATAGGTTCATCTGGCAGGATTTTCCAGAGACAAATCCATGCTGGTGACTGTCCTGGAACCTATTGTCTTCCATAAAGGTCACCAGCCTTTCTTTAAGTATTGTCTCCATCAGCTTCCCTATGATGGAAGTTAAGCTTACCGGCCTGTAATTACCTTTACCTGACTCATCCTTTGGTCCACTTTTATGGATGGGTACCATGTGAACCATCCTCCAGTCATGTGGTATGCATCTTGTGTCCAGGGAGGTATTAAACAGTTCCACCAGTGGTCCAGCCTGGATCTCGGTCATTTCCCTCAACACCCTGGGGTATATGTCATCGGTCCTGGTGCCTTATCCACCCTTAGATCCTTTAACCCCTCCAATACCCTACCTCAGAGATCACACTGTCCATTACCCCCTCTCCCCCCTGCCCGTCCTGCCCACCAACTGTAGCAAAATGCTCCATAATACAAGAAAGCCCCCCACAACCACCTCCTCCCTCCCAGTAACAATACATTCTGCATGGAGCCAGTCACCAGTAACTAAAAAAAAAAAGAGGAAACAAGACACAATAATAACAGAGGGTGCCAAGTGGGAACCTGTCAGCAAGAAACATTGAGTCCAAAAAGGTAGCCAACAGGACTTGGAAAACAAAATATACATACAAGCAAAATGTAGATCCAAGGTAGGAGGCTGCAAACAGATTTGCTACCATATGTAGTTAAGTGGAGAGCTCCATGGAGGAGAAAATCGAATGTTAAGATCTAGGATTCCCAAATGAGAGAAAGGACAATGTCAGCACCTGAGGAGTAAAGTATATTCAAGAGGTGGTCCAGTGCACCCTTCGGGCTCAGTCTGACTCAAATCAATTAATAGTATAATGGGAGTGAGTCTTTAAGCATATGAGTGGCCCACCTAATTTTAAGCCTCAAGATCTGTAATGGATGGCACAGGGTCATAATGTCGCAAGACATTATGCCGCATACATATACTGTGCTACCAATACAGCGCGATATATGCCATGTGGCATAAGTCTTTTACTAACTCGGGGGGGTGGTTGCCAGTTACATCACACAAAGTGCGAAAAAATTTTTTAAATCACTATGCATCTGGGACCAGGAATCGAACCCGGTTCAAAATGCATTGCCTGATTCTCCTGCTGCCAGTAGCTCACTCCATTTAGCCATGGCAGCTGCTCAGTGGAACTCTGTCCCAGCAGAGGTCTTATCCTCAGCCTGGGACAGTGAGAGGGTGCAAAACCGTGCACATACCCATTTGTGTAGTGCACCCTCTCACTCTCTTACAGTGCCCTGTTGCAGTTTTGGGGATATGTTGTACGCTATTAAGCATACAACATTTTGACCTGGTACCATAATGGATCAACAAAAACAAAACAGATCCCAAGATGAAAGGAGTAGCAATGCTAGTCAATTAAGAGCCAGCTCCATGAGCATGAGGGAGTTGGAGCCTGGGCGGGGGGTGAGGAGAGGACATTTGGAAATAGAGGACCCCAGCATGACACTAAACATCTAGGTGTCCTAAGAATGGCCTTAGTGAGACTAGTAAAAATGCTTGGAAGTAAAAGTCAGCCATCCAAGTAGGAACCTCGATCTTACAGACTGCAGCATACGTTGTACAGTGTACAAGAGAGCACACCAAGTCAACCTGCTAGTTGGTGGAAGGGAGGTGCCAACCCAGGCCAACCCTATCACAGGCCCCCTGAGTTGTGCCCCCCCTTACCACAGATAGTAACTAGAGCTAAAATGAGCAGGTGAGAATAGAGCACCACTGAGGGGCAATGGATCATGCCTCCCCCAAGGGGCTCCATTCCTCCATCACAGAGGTCGGTACTGCTTTAAGGAGGAGCAATAGTCTGGCATATAGGGTCTCAGCCCCATAAATATTGGTGCCCTTGCAGACAGCATGTCCCCACTCTCCTCCCCCTATAGAACCCCCTACAAACCCCACTTCCCCCTTACTTGTGCTGGTAAAAGCTCAATAAATGTCTGTACATGTAGCATAAACTGCATTAGATCACTGTGCCATCAGTAAGTTCAGCAGGCTACATTTAATGATGATGTCTCAGAAACTGCTGTAGGAGAGTTTGGTCGGGTTCAGAGCTCCTTGGGAATGTTTGGCCCATCCATCCTAGGAACCAGAAGTACTGCCTGCAGACCTAGATGTTGGCTTAAGGGAGGAGGGAGGTCTGGTGCGCAATCATTCTGCAGGACATGTAGCAGTTCATGGAGGTAACAGGACCACTGTACCCTAACGTTCTATGTCAGACTTAGCATCCTTCAGAGTGTGTTATAGAACATCACATCAAAGCATGCAACTCAACTTGGTAGCATATGGAGTCTAGAATTTCAAATAGACTTGTCTGAGGGCTCAAAAGAAAGGTCTATATGCCTACTTTTTTATTTCTATTGCTGGGACATAACCATTGTCAAAATACAGTTGTCGTTCCTAAAACTTTATGATTTTCATCCCCCAAGCTTGTGATAGCACCCTTTTCTTTGATTTTTTTACCAGAGGAATTTTATTACAATTGATCATGGCCATTCTCCTGGATCTGAGTTGGGCCCCAATGATAGGTGATTGTGTTCAAGCTCAAGGTTCATCTCAGAAGGCAACTGGAGGATTTGTTTTATTAAAGAACCCACACATTTGATGATCTTTGGGCCCTCCAGACACTCTGGCCCTCAATAAATTAGGAGATTTTTCCTCCAAGCTTTGCACTCCATAGCCTGCATTTTTTCCTCTGTCTGCACCAGACATTGATGCAGATGGAGCAGCAGGTTGGCCATGTGGTTTGATCTGTCTGACAGTGTCATCAATGCTACCTGGAGGTCCTAATCATCTGCCTTCATTTGCCAGTCAAGGAGTCCAGCACCTCCATCGTCAAAGCCTTTAATTCTGCAAGGAGACACTCATTGGTGATTTTGAGTGGCAAAATGCAATGTTGTGAGCATAATGAGGAGGCCATGCTGCTGCCCACCAATAAAGAAGATTGTTGTGCCAGTGAAGTTGGGGGGGGAGCTTTAATTTGTCACTGCTTTTGGCTGTTTTGATCCCATATCACAGCTGCACCTGGTTAAACCAATTTTATAAGTTCAGAGTTTTTTTAACTTGATTTTTTAGTGCTAAATGGCTAAGGAAGCTGCAGAGCTGTGAGCTCATGCAGCCATGCAACAGTGTGATGTCACCAGAAGTCCCTGTCAGGATACCTTTCAAATTAACAATTCAAGTGCTATAGGTAATGGAGTAACAATTAGTGAGTAAGGAGTAGGTGGCATCAGGAAAAGATAGCTAGTAGTAGGAGGGTTCCAAAGGAAGATTAGTAGACACCCTGTCAAAAATAGGGTAACAAATTAATTTTGGACAAAGGAAGAGGTAGGAAGTCAGTGGGCATATAAAGAAGCAGGAAGATACAGGGAATATTGAATATACAATAGAGTAAAGGAAGGAAAGAGCATGGGAGTGGTGCAGTGAAATGGGTGTGGAGCTACAGTCTTTTGGGACTCATTCTGAAGACTGAGGTGCTGTCCATTTGTACACTTCTCTGGGTTGAGGGTTAAGGTTGCTGGACTCTGGACCAAACTGGTAAGGGTACAGAGAACATCCCGCTCCTCCTAGTGACCACCAAGTATGCTGACACTCCCCCAGAGGATTCCTAGGCAGAGGCAGAGCAGCCGGACCTTGGTGGGCTTTGGGAGGGTGAAGGTAGTATGAAGGGTGCACACTCCTCAGCCTGCACTCTTGCACATTTCCTTCACCATACTGGTGGGATGAGGCAGCCAAGAGAAGGCACCAGCAGCAGTTAGAAGGGAGGAAATGGTGGTCCTAGTAAAGGAAGTCCCAAGGAGGGAGGAAGATACCCTCAAATGAGGAGGAAGCAGATGTCAGTAGGGAACTCTATTGTTAGGGAATAGATTTGGGAGCAGGGAAGGAAGGGCGAGAAAGGTGAAGTGCCTCCCTTGTGCTTCAACTTGGAGGGCTGGAGAGCGAATCCAGAAGATTGCAATGGCAGCGGGAGATGGGAAGGAGCTAGATGTCATTGTTCACCTAGGGACAAATGATCTGGCAAGAGATAGGGTAGTGGTAGAGCATGAAAATTTCAGGGAACTGGGGAAGGGCTTTGCTGAAGTGTTACTTATGTACAGTTGGAGAGAGGAAAGGGCACTCCACACTAGGGCTTTCACAATTGGTTGAAGGCATGGTGCATGGAGGAGGACTTTGACTACATTGGGGACTGGGCACCTGATTGGGAGGATAAGGTCCTCTATATCGGAGGTTGCCTTAATCCTCCCAGGAAGGGGACCACAGTCCTTAGTGGGAGGTTTAAATTTTACTTGGATGAGCATTTAAACTAGCAGTGGGATTAGGCTGTAAAATCAAACGAGGCAACAATCAAACCCAAGATGATGAAGCAGCAAGGAGGGGGATCCCCTAGGAAGGAGGCTTTCTGAGGACAGGGCTGCAGGAAGACAGTGCTTGAGACAAAGCAGAGGACAAGGGGGTGTAAATCAAGAAAGCAAGAAGAGATGAGTAAAGGAAACAGGCAATAGAGAAAGTGACAAGGAAAGAAGTGGCAGGGGGAGCTTCAGGGAAGAGCACAGACTGGGGGGAAGGAAAGAAAGCAAGGAAGGAAGTAGGGTGGGAATAAGGTATGGAGAGTCATGTGTGCCAATTCAAGTGGTCTTGGAAATAACATTTCAGACCTGGAGGTCATCACGGAGGAGGCTAGCATGGATTTGGTGACCAGAACGGAGTCATGGAGCACTGACAACCATGGCTTGGATATGACTATACCAGAATACTCTTTTGTTCAGGAGAAACAGAGAAAGGAGGAGGAAAGGATGGTTGCATTAATTGTGAGGGAAGGAATCAAGGCTACAGAGGTGCAGGGTCATCTGAAGGAAAAGGAAGGACTGCAGGTGCTGTAAATGATCCTTGATACAGGTTCTGGGACTGCTATCCATACGTGGGTGGCATACAGACCTCCAACATAGTGAGAGGAGTTGTATAAGCACTAGGAGAAGAAAACATTAGGATGGCAAGTAAGGAGAAGATACTGCAAATTGGGGACTTCTTTTTATTTATTATTTATTTATTTATTTCAGATTTGGATTACAACCTTTGAGCCACAAAGCTCCTTTACAAAGGTTCCAAGTCAAGAGGACAATACACATTACAAAGTACAGGGTCAGGAAGTCAATACACATTTCAAAGTACAAAGGATATACAAACAAAGTTACAGATGTCTGGCAGCACAAATAAAGAGACCAGTACAATTAGTGCAGGATTTTGACATTAGCTTCATAGCAGGTCCCATTGCTAGGCAAACACCAATAGTGTTGCTAAGTGCAAGAAGTGGTGTTAGTAGCAGCCCAACTGGGCATTGTCCAGGATGAGGAAGAGGAGTAGAGGAGAGGTGAGTGCAGAGCTAGCTGGAAAGAGGGTGAGAGGGGTATGGAAAGAAGAAAGAGGGGAAGGTGCAACCCATGCATGCACATTTAAAGTAGGGAGGAGTGGCGGTGGTAGGAGGGGAGATTGTGAGGCAACTGGAGGACAGCTAGGGGAGGGATGGGAAGATGAAGTTTGAGCAGCCCAAGAGGCATTGTTAAGAAGGGAGTGGGGAGGGAGGAGGGAGGATCAGTGATAGTGAGGGGTAGGGAAGGACGTGCCAAACAGAGAGGTAACTGTCTATGGTGTACAGTCACAGTGATTGGTCCTGGCTAGAAGGAGGCAGAGGCAACTTTTAAATGGACTAATTTTTTCACATTCAAGGAGCGGGGCCAGAAGTTCATTTATCCACTGGAGACCACGATACACAATGGCACACTGGGCAAATGAGGTGTGTTTGAAAGGGAATTTGAGGCACCTTTGGAAGTACTTCTAGTAGTCTGAGAGGTTATAGAGTGTTGGAAGAGTGCTGCAGTTGAGTTAGGCGTCAGACTGAGCACTGCCTTCTTCCCAATTAGGCAGGCCTGATATTTGATCCGGAGATGTAGCGGGAGCTAACCCATTATAGAATAAAGGCTACAAGAGTGAGCCAGTCTATGCACCCCTAAGACAAGCCTGCAGACCTTGTTAAGTAGCACTTTAATTCTTTTCAGGGTGGTCTCGGACCAGCGCCGTAGATGATGAGCACATAGTCAATAGCTGACAGTATCAAACTCTGTGTGAACAGGCTCAGGGTCATTTGGGTCATCGATTGTCTGTGATGGTATAGTATACCAAGCTTGGTGTTAGCAGTTTAAACTACATAATCGATGTGTGATGCATTGGAAAGAGTGTCTTCCAGGAGGATGCCTAAGTAGTTAAAGGAAGTTACTTTTTTTTTTTTTATTATTTATTTAGTTATTTAACCAGGTATAGCACACTAAGCTGAAAGCTTTTTTACAGGAGCGACCTGGGAGCACAAGGAGGTTAAGTGACTTGCTCAGGGTCACACAGTATGCAAGTGGAAGCTGTGGGATTCAAACCCAGGTCAAGGATTCCTCCTTTCTGACTTAGGATAGATAGAGGGCTTGATTTTTTCTTGTTATGGGGCATAGTGAAATACATTATCTTTGTCTTTTTTGTAGTTTAGAAGTAAACAGTCTTTGAGTTGCATGAAGCTGTTCTGCAGAGCAGAAGTAATTTCAAAGGGTTGGTTACCTGGTACAAAGATCACGGCATCATTGGCATAGAGCAACATTTTGGCTGGGCAGACATAAGGGAGAGTTAATAAATAGACTGAAAAGC
This sequence comes from Neoceratodus forsteri, assembly GCA_016271365.2. Lineage (NCBI taxonomy): Eukaryota > Metazoa > Chordata > Ceratodontiformes > Ceratodontidae > Neoceratodus > Neoceratodus forsteri. Next base: position 234,162,961 of record CM028132.1, on the reverse strand, counting down.
GATGAGCCTAGAATAGACCATTGAGGGACCCCTAATGATATGGCCCTGGGCTCAGACATGGCCCCATTTATTTTCACCTTCTGAGACCCTTTGGACAGATAGCTACAGAACCAGGAGACAGTGTCTTTTGATAAGCCTAGGGCCTGGAGGTTGTTGAGTAGTATTTGGTGGTTCATGACATAGAAAGCCTTGGTGAGGTCAATAAATATTGACCCCACCAACTTCCCAGTGTCTAGGGCATCATATAACTGGGAGGTGAAGGCAATACGAGCTGTTACTGTGCTATGGTTTCTCTGGAAACCATGCTGTTGGGGACTGAGTGAATTGTATTTGTTATGCTGCTCTGTAAGCTGGTCTGAAACTATCCTTTCAAGAGCTTTGGGGGGGTTGGTTTTGTTCCCATTTTTGAATACTGGGATAACAAAGGCTGTTTTCCATTTTTCCGGGAATACCCCCATTTTTAAGGAGATGCTGAAAAGTTTAGTGAGAGGAAGGGCTAGCTTGTCCAGTGCGAGGGCAAGGATCTTCATGTCAACTAAGTTTCTTACCATCCTGGTTTAGCCGAGTACCCTCCTGACATACTTAATGGTTTGCTTTCTAGTTACTTGCTTGAAATAGAAAAGCGTTTGAATCAGGTTTTGTTTAGTGTGCGGTTCGGTGTGGTTGGTTGTGTTGTTGGGTTTGGTTTTTAAGTAATAAGTGGTAGAACTGAGCTTAAGTCAGTGAATGCATTATTAAAGGCATCAGCAATGTCTGTTGTTTCTTGTAAGGTGCCTGATGCAGTGACTATGAGGTCTGGTGGGGCTCTGGAGCCTCTGCCTGTCAAGGATTTAATGGAACTCCAGAATTCCTTCCCATTACCCCAGCTTTTTTCCATCTGATCTTTGTAATAGCTTGCTTTAGCATTTCTTACCATGCTAATAAATCTAATTCTTGCTGCCCTGTATGTACTATAGTCTGATTATTTACCTGTCACCCTGGTCTTATTCCAGAGGTTATCCCAAATGTTCAACTGCTCCTTAAGAGAGTCAGTGAGCCAGAGGTTAATGGTGCCTTTGATTTTAGAATTTTTGTATGGGACAAATAGGTCACAAGCATTGATGAAAGTTGTAATGAAATAGTCTAGAGCCTTATCAGCATCATTTAGAACATCCAGGGGTGACCAATCACAACTAATTAGGTACTGTTTGATATTCTCTAATTGACCCTTTCTTAGGGATTGTTGTTTGGTGTGGATAGAAGCTTCCCTTGGCACCTTGTTTGCCCAGGAGCAGATGATCAGCAAATGGTCACTTAGAGAATATGGTAAGACAGACTAATTTGCAATATGTTTAGGGCAGTTGGTAAGAAGCCAATCAATGAGGGTGCTGGTTCTAGTGTGGTAATTCAGTCTGGTAGCTTGGGTGACCAGCTGCGTGAGGTATAGGCTGTTTATTTTGTCTCCTATGAAAACAGTGTCCTGAGTCAACCAGTTGGAGTTGAAGTCACCCAGGATCACATGTTCCCAGTTCTGTTTTAATTGGTTTAGGTGGACAACCAAAAGTTCCATACTTGGAACTTGTTTTCCAGGTGGAATATAGACTGTGGAGAGAAGCAATGTTTTACAATGACGTCCGACTGAAAGCTTGATGTAGAAAATTTGGGCTTCATTTGTGTTAATGCTGTTAGGTAGTAGCCATCCTTTGATGTTGTTTCTTAGGTGTGCCAGGCAGTGACCCCCGCATTTGGTAAGCCCGTTCAATCGGAAGATGTTATAGCCAGGCAAGGAAACAGCTGAGTCAGGTATTTTTGGGACAGTGATAATGTCTGGTTTGTGTTGGGCAATCCAAGCCTTGAGCTGGGGGAGGTTTGGTAACAGGCTACAGATATTGATGGAAACGATTGAGATGAGACCATGAGCCTGATTAATCATTGGGCCAACAGGGCCAGGGTTCAGATGTACATTCCCTGACAGCAAAAGAAGGATGATAATTAGCTTTTTTAGGTAATGTTTCTGGATTGTTCTAAGTCTGCGAGTGTGGTTGCACTTGTGGGGCTTGGGCATAGCCTCTCTAGTGATGTAGAGGTGAGCCATAAGTGTAATAGGTGCAATGGATAGGGTAGGTGGCCAGTCTTGTGGTATAAAGGGGTATGGTTTTGTTTGGCAGAGGTGAATATCATTCAGCTTCCCTATTGTACCAATGGGCAGTGCTGTAGGAGAGCATGCTTTGAACAGATCATGCAGGGTTTCAGGCCCAGTCATCCCATCTTCAACTTCAGAAACCTTTTGTCTGCCAGATGTTTATTGGTGACTTCCAGCTGCAGCTTTGGCAAGGTTTAGGGCCATCATTGACTCCCTATAAGGGTCTTTTCTCAAGCAGCTAGTCATAGTGGGTTCACTATGGTGGGGGCAGTACTGGACTTGCTGCTTACAAACAGGAATGGCACTATGGACATCATAGTGGGCAGTTCTTTAGGTACCAGTGATCACCATACAGTGTGGTTTAACAGTAAGATGGCAGAAGAGGCAAACCTCATGGGGATGAGGGTCATAGCCTTTAAAAGATGGTATTTTAAAGAAATGGGAGACTGATCTCAGTAACAACCTAGTTTGGGGGGATTGCCAGGGAGGGGTGGAGGAACAGTTAGAAGAACAAGAGAGGGAATAATTAAGGCAATCAGTCCTATGTTAAGGAAGTGAGAAAAAGCATAAGGAAAAAGAGACCATTATTGCACTCGAGGGAAGTGGCCATGGCATAAAGGAAAAAGGTTTACATTCAGGATGTATAAGGAAATACAGAGGGGGTTAGACAAGGAGGTGTACCAAGAAAAACAGAGGGAAGCAGGTAAGGCAGTGAGAGGAACAAAGGAACAGACAGAAGAAAGGATAGCCAAAATATTAGCTAATGAGATAAGCTTTTTCAGGTACAGTACATAAGTGAGAAGAGGAAAGCAAGGGGAGGGATAGTGAGGACAAGGATAGCAGCAGTGGAAGACTGCACAGAAGATGATCAAGTAAAAGCAGACATCCTGAACAAGTATTTCTGCTCAGTCTTCACAGTGGAAGGAAGGGAGAGGGGCCACCAGGGAGCAGCAGGAACAAAAGAGAGTGGGATGGACACAAGTTCATTTTCAGAGGAAAGAGTCCTGAAGGGACTTGAAGTTCTGAAAGTAGACAAGACTAAGGGAGTGAACAGGATAAACCCTGGGCACTAAAGGAACTTGGAGGTGCTTGCTGCACTGCTAATGGCCTTATTCCACAGCTTTCTAGAATCAGGCATGGTCTTAGTGGACTACAGGAGAGCAGATATGGTCCCACAACAGAACAGCAGCAGCAGGGAAGAGGCTAGCAACTATTGTTCTGTCAGACTCACCTCAGTGGTGGGGAAACTAATGGAAACACTGTTAAAGGAAAGGTTGGTAGAGTATCTTGAATCCAGTGGGCTGCAAGCCCTAATGCTGCATGGATTACTGGTGGTGTGGTGGTGGGAGGGGAGGGATCATGCAAGATGAATCTGATTGATTTCTTCAACTTGGTGACCAGGGATATAGATCAGGGGAGGGCAGTGGAAGTGGCCAATCTGGACTTTAGCATGGCCTTCAGAACTCTGCTACACAGGAGGCTGATAAAGAAATTAAGCAGCCTAGGGGTTGAATCCAAAGTGATAAATTGGGTTAGAAACTGGTTAACTGATAGTCTTTCAGAGGGTGGCGATTAATAGCATTCACTAATGATGGCAGAGTGATAAGCAGCATACCACAGGTCTCAGCCCTTGACCAGTCCTCTTCAGTGTCTTCATAAGTGACTCTGAAGAAGAACTGGAAGGATAGGCATTAAGTGTTGCAGATTACATCAACATCTGCAGTAGGGTGGACAACAAAGAGGGAATGGAATAAATATGTAGGAATCTTGGTAATCTTGAGTAGCTGTCAAGGGCATGGCAGTTGGGGTTCAATGCCAAAAAGTGCAAACTCATGAGCCTAGGTGATAGCACAGGAACCCAAGAACTGAGTATATGATAGTGGAGGTACTGACAGTCACTAATCAGAAAAAAGGGACATTGTTATCATATCTAATGACCTCAAAGTGGCAGGGCATTGTGACAAAGCAGTGGTTAGGTCCAGCAGGATGATGGGATGCAGAGGGAGAGGTATCTCCAGGAGGAAGAGGGAGATGCTGTTACCACTGTATCACTTGGTGTTGAGACCCCACCTGGAGTATTGTTTCCAGTTCTGGAGGCAGGACCTCAGAAAAGACATAGACAGGGTGGAGGCAGTCCAGAGAGGGGTAATTAAAATTGTGTAGGGGTTGCACCAAAAGCCCTATGAGGAGAGACTGAGGGATCTCAACATGTACACTCTGGAAGAGAGGAGAGCAAGACGGGACATGCTAGAGACCTACAAGTACATCACAGCATTGAAGAGAATGCAGGAGGGGGGGCCTCTTTCAAATGAGAAAGAGCACTAGGACCAGAAGGCATGTAATAAAGCTGGGGTGGGGGGGGTTGGAGTTTAAGAGAGATATAAAGAAGTACTACTTCACTGAAAGATTGGTAGACACCTGGAATAGACTGCCAGTAGAACTGGTGGAGGTAAAAACAGTAGGGGGTTTCAACCATACCTGGAATAGCACAGTGGAATATTTGTAAATAGGCAGGGAGGAAAAAGGGTCATCAAAGACCAGTGAGATTCTCCAGAGACAGACCTAGGCAATGGCAATCCGGGCAGAGTGGGTGGGCCAAGTGGTCCTTTTCTTCCAATGAATTCTGTATTTCTATGTTTCAAGGCATCCATTCACCACTTTTATGAAAATCTTAGCACTTACATAGAAACATAGAAGTTGACGGCAGATAAGGACCGCAAGGCCCTTCTAGTCTTCCTGCTAAATATTATCTCAAAGATATAAACCTGTTCTTATACATTGCCCACTCACCCTTTCTTTTAAGTCCTTCTCACACTTTTGTGTAAGTCCTTTTAAGTCTACTATCCTGTCATAAATTAGTTTGAAACAATACATCGCAATGTATATATCTTCAGCTTCATTTGTTTAGTTTGCTATTACACCTGAATAAGGGACCTGTGGGGCCCCAAAAGCTTGTCTACTGTACCATCTTAGTATAAGACACATGTTGATCCAATAAACGGTATCAAACTGTTCAATGACTCCTGTTAAAAAATACATGAAATACACAATATAAAAGACATATAGTACACACATCATTAAATAAAGAATTAAACACTGAGTGTGAGCAGAATTAATCTACACTCCCACTAATTGAGTAAAGCCATACAAAATCCCCCAAAAGCTGCCCATGTCTAATTCATGTACGATAGATTGCATTAACTATTGTATTTTAAAGGAATACCAATGCCTTGAGAAGAAATTTGAAACACATAATATTATGACACAATTTAGCTTACATTTCCCATTAGCAGCATATGTTCTCTCATCATTACTGATTGCCGAGACCATGTGCATGGAAAATCTTTATTCCTTTAGAGTTTATCATCTCCTTTTGCTTATTCTATCCTGATCACCTTCTTAAAATCTGTGCAGAGAATCGAGAATGGTCTCTTGGCATAAATAAGCTCAGTATGCACCAGGAAGGGCATATACTGAGTTGTGCAACTGCATGCTATGACCCCAGTCCCAACTGAATAAGCAGGGCCAGGATTCACAATTCCCAGCTAGCCTGCTGTGCAGATGTGTAGGCCTATGCAAGTGGAGGGACCAGCTGGGGGACTGGACCTGTGTCAGATGGTAGGCTTCCAATCAGAAGCCCTGGCCAGTCAAATACTAGATCACCTACTCTGCAGGAGCAGAGAATCATGGAATATGGCAATTAATGAAAAGACTTCCATATCATCATCTGCAGCAGTGTTTTTTCCCCCAAATGTGGTAACTGTGTTTCACAGCCATCTTCCTCTTACTAGCTCACTGTGGTGAAGAGAAGTGCTGGATCCATGACTGCAGGGTGACATTGGGTCATCCAGATGTTTTAGTGGGGTGTGTGCACTTGTTATGGTAGCCTTATGGCTGGCATAACAAACGCCTCCCTGATACCAGCCTGGTAGAGCACAAACAGCAACATGCATGCTGTGCTCTGCTAGTCCTGTCCTAGTCTGACCACTCCCCACCCTCTGCTCCAACCAGCCATGCTACATTGTGGGTGCATGCACAATTAGGCATTGCTGGCCAGCATGGCAGGAGGGTGTTTGTGCATTCGTTGGTTTCCTATGGACAGCCAGGATGCCTGTATTTCAGCCCTATGTGTTGTATGTCTTACTGTGTAATGCCATGAAGCCTTTGTGCATAAAGCCCACTTATTACCACAAACTCCCTTGTCTGTCAGTTATGACTATACAATATTTACATGAAACATAATCACTCTCACAACACAGTTCAGCAAAGGGAATTACATTTACAGGGAAGATTTACTCACAGGAATGACACAAATTCATTTTTTTATTTAAACTAGTCCATTTTGTTGCCACTTACTTGAAAATCCAATTCTCCATTTTCATTAGAACTTTTGTCAAAATTGTGACATCTTTTTGATTTATTCTGCCTTTAGGATACTATGAATTTTGCTTGTGTACATCTTGAGAGTTGTTTACATGTACTGTAATTGCATTTTTATGATTCTTGTGCAATATTGCCCTCCTGTGTTCTCCAACTCAATTGTAAACTGCAAGATGGCCTTCCCCATGTAAAATCAGCCACAGACACAGTTAGCCAAATACATAGCCCCCTAACTTGCATAATTATTAACCCTTTGTAATTGGAGTCTCTTGGCTGGTTTTAGTACTCATGAATATTTTTGCATTCCTGATAACCTGATAATGTTTAGAATTTCCACCCCTGTGACAATCATCTAATAATGTGGGTAAACACCAGGTAGTACATTTCTGTTGAGATGGTTGCACAGTGTATACCAACACATCTCTCAACTAGGTTACTGCCTTTCATTTACACCATCCTCGGTGGGGGGGGGATCTCTATTATTTCTCTTGTTGAGGAGTCTGACAGTATCACAATCCAAATTTTATTGAAAACTCCCTCTACTTCTTTGCATCAAGGGCTGTAAGTATTAATTACAATGGCTCTCACAGGACCCTCCGGAACCTTGTGTCTCTCAAGGATAACCTTACTCCAGTCCCAGTACTTTAGAAAATGTGATATCTGTACTTGCTTTAGGTAACACAACTTGATTTTTATTTTGTGTCTCTGTATGACAATGAGGTTTTATATTTTCAAAAATGCTTTGTAGTCTTGTAAGTTATCATGTTTGACCTCATATCATAACTGAAAAAGGAATGTATATTCCAGTGTGACTACCTGATACCTAAATAAATGAAATGAAATTAGGCAATTTTGTATCTGCTTCTGTGTCCCTACCAATAATCTCCTGGCTATGCCTTCTATTCCTTAATATTACATACAGTTCTATTCATCTCTCTCTCTCCTCATGGACCTTAGTGTTACTGGAATTTCTCTTGACCCTGATAGGTTGTCCTTGAGTAGACTCCCCATTAGGAAGCCTTGTGGCGAAGCAATGGAGTAATAGTGGCTGGCTAAATGGACTGGGTTAAGGTTGTTTTAATGTGTTTGTATGTGCCTTTGAAGAAACTATACAAATCTGGATTATTTTTGCACATTTTGCATGTGTTTTTGCATATTTTGTACATCTTTTTATCCAGAGTGACAAGAAAGAAGATAAAATAAACTGGACTATAAAATATTGTGTGCTTGTGTTTGTATTTATTCAACCTTTACCTGTTGCACACACACCTTATTGTAGTGCTTTGCATGGAAGTTGTTATGTTTTTAGGTGAGCTTTTTTACCAGGCCACCTTGTGGGTGTATCACCCCATCATAACACTTAGAGTGCAGGTTTTCATTCTGTTGGAAAATGCCCTTTGTGTATTCCCTTCATTGTGTGGTGGGAATGGCAGCTGCTGGCCAGGAGGATTGTGCTGTGCTCTGTAGATTTAGGGTAATGATCCATACACAGTCCACCCTGGCCATTCTTCTTGATCACAAGATCCAAAATGAAAATTTCACTTTCACCACTGGATGCATTCAGTTTTAGGTCAAAGGTGCTGCTTTCTAGATACTCAACAAATAACTCTAATAACTTATTCTACATCCTCCACCCCACAACGAGGATTTCGTAGTAGTAGAAAGTAATATATGTGTGTGTGTATGTATATATTTATATATATATATATATATATATATATATATATATTGCTAAACAGGAGAAAAATGCACATCATGAAACAAAATCCTATTTTCAGGTGTTTTCCTGTTACAAACATACATGTATAAAATTAGTCCACATTTACACAATATATAACATAAATGACATATACACATACATTGTTCTTATCGACAGATGCAGGTATGTGTCAATTCCTTAAACTTAGCATGCTAAAAGATTTCTTACTGTGGGGTTTGCTCTAGTCTCTATGGTCTGGTTGTTCCATGTTTTATGCTACTGAGAACATACAAAATTTGCCAGCAGATAAAGGCCAAGAGGTCTATCAAGTCTCCTCAAATGTGCAGCTAGCCATGCTACTGTGTATCTCAATGCCATTTCACCAAAATGTTTAGGTGTTTTAGGAAATTTTAAGCCCCTAGATATTTTCCCCTTAATACATAATATTTGCCTGCTTTTGGACTTCAGTTTAATGAATGGTGCAATAAAAGGAAAGAATCCAAATCTAGAATCTGATACACCATTGTAGCCCATTTTCTTTCATGATTCACTGCTAGTGTTTGCAAATTTAAGTCTTAATATAACTGGCATTGATGCACTGTGAAACAACCCTGTAAAATGAATCTTGACAGATATTTTACATTCTGGTCAGTTTAAGTAATTAATATTTTTTGGCATTTATCTACAAAATATTTCCATATTCCATGGCATTATCATTTGTTGGGCAGGTTTACTTAAGTTCTCTTTAGGGAAACAATATATGATCCTTCTTAGTGTACCAATTTCTTATTCATTTTTGTCCCAATTTATCAATATTCTCAGTTAAACTTAAATTCATTTAAAACATTAAGTTAATGCATTTACTTACATTACCTGTCTATGTATCATGCTGACCTCTTATTCTTGGCTCTTGAGTTTTTGTAAGTGAAATTTTAGTACTTCACTGAAATCTTATACACTGTGTTTTCTTAATGTAAAGAACAAACCTTGATCTGATGAACCACCCCTGAATTGCTATAAAATTCTTCTGTAATTTAATTTCCAAACTGTTCCTAGTACTCTACTGGCAGAAGCCACCAGAACCATGTCAGAAGTATACATCCCTGATGTCAGCATGTAACCGTTTTTAGGCAAATCATTTATAGCAATTATGAACAAAATGGGTCACAAAATTGGCAGTTATAGAACTCCCCAAGTTATGTTCACTTATTTTTGATAATTTGTCCATTGCTTGAACTTTTTGTTTTCTGGATAATACCTAAACACTTTATGGGTTCAGAATGTGTACCAGTGCTACTCAATCTACCAAGTAGTAAGGGATGATACACATGGTAAAACCCTTAGTCAGATCCATCAACTCAGCTCCAGTTTCCCTTTGTTATCCAATGATTCCATAATTACATTCTTAAAATCAACTAGTGCAATGTCTGTTTAATACAGTACTTTGTGATGAGTCTACTGTTTTCTAAGTATTCATAAAACTCCCTTTGCAGATGGCTTTCTAATAAATTAAAGAGGGTCGACAGCAGCTCTAAAGGTCAATAATTTCAGGAATCCCTTACATTTCTCCAATATGGTACTGGTATAACTGTACCTATTTCCCATTTTGAAGAAAAAAAGTCAATCTTAAGCTACAGTCAAATAAATATATTATCAATGGGGTTAGCACTGCTGTCCCAAGCATCTGAAACTTTGCTTCCAGATTATCTAGTCCCAAAGCTTTAGCAATCTTTAAATATTTCCAGCAAGGAAGACCCCCTCCAGCAGCCAAGTTCTCATGTTGCTACTGCACCTCCAGAGAAGAGAAGTGGAAGCCAATCCCAGTCGTCCACCCAATCCCAATGGCAGATCCCTCTTCCTACATAAGGGGCACACAATCTTTCATGCACGTTTCTGGAACTGCCTCTCCAAAATTGACCTAGTCAAAACTTGGGTGAGTCTAACTGACTAGACTTCCTCATTCTATCAGAAACCTGGATCTCTACCTGTGTCACCTCCTCAAATCAGTGGGGCAATTGTTGCTCACAACTGCTATTTTTCCTAAGAAATATGCTGCCATATGAGTTCTGGATATAAAGAACCCATATGGGAACAGTAGATACCCATTACTGGAGGGTGTTCAGATTACTTATGTCTGTAACTGTAAGACAGACCGGGTTGGTGGGGTTTGGATCATATGCTAAGGGTAAGGATTTCTGGTGTATGTATCTCTCCTCCAAATCACTAGCACATGCAAATCTGGTATAGAAAAACCATCAAGAGGGGATTTAACATCTTCAATCCAATGTGAGGGGAATTCACAGTCTTTAAACAAGCTATAGGACAAAATACTTGGCTGCAAACATTTTTTAGCAGAAAGACATGTTTTCTAGGAGTTTAGATCCCAGCTGAGGGCAGGAATTTTTGGTGTGTATTTTGAAATCGGTTCTCAGCAGTGCTAGCTGACTAGTTACAGGGAAACCATTGGGAGGGGGATTTAAACTGATCTATAAATTGTAAGTGAAATGAAAGTGCTCTAATATTAAAATAAAGGTGTCCAAGTGCTCAAACTTTTAAAAACTAACCTGTTTTGAAAGCTTTCTTTCCCCTAGCAGCTCAAGGTCAAGGGTTCGAGGTTACAGAGCAGGAGAAGAAGTGGGCACAGATCAACAGGTGCTCAGCAGGAAGTCCTGCCTGAAGGATATAAGGCCATCTACTCAGCATGTCCCATTATGCTTATTTAACAGAGCAGGAGTGGAACAGAGCAGAAATGGAATACCTAGCTATTGGTGTCTTAGACATTGGAAAGTATTTGCACCTGACAGCAGGCATACAGGGGCTCTGACAGTTCTGTAAGGTAATATACAGTCCCTGTTAGCATGCCAATGAATGTTTGTGTAGGAGGTTACTGGAGTGGGAGTAAGTAGTAACTGCAGGGGAGTGACAAGCAATTAGTGCATGTTGATGGGAATAGGCAAAGCACCTTATCTAGGGCAGGTGTACATAAACTGTTAAGGAAGGTCAGAAAGGGGAAGGTTAAGTAGCAAGCAGGCAAAGTATTATAGGAGGTGATATATAAAAGTGAGTAAGGAGAAAACCAAGGGAAAGGGGGAGAAAGAATCACCCTATTTTGGATAGGGTGATAAAGTAAATATCAATAAAAGGTAAAGGCAGGAAAGGATCAAAGCACAGGAAGGCCACAATAATAGAAAGGCACAGTTGGGTGTAGTAAACACAGAAACATAAAGGCAATTATAGGAGTGGTGGAGTGCAATGGATGTGGAGCTGCAGTTTTCTGGGAGATTTTCTGGAGAAGACTTGTTACCCCATCTGCACACACCTCTCTGGGCTGAGGGAGGAGGTCACTGGAATCCAAGCTGAGATAGTTAGGATCCATATGATCTCTTCCCCCATTCAGGGGTCATCAAATCTACCACATTGCCCCAGAGGCTGCCTAGGAGAAGGAGGGCTAGCTGGACTGTGGTGGGCTCCAGAAGGGGAGGGGGTGTGATAGGTCAGGGGCACATTCCTTAGCCTGTGCCAATACAAAACTCCTTTGCCATTCTGTCAGCATGGGACTGCCAGGAGGTAGCACCCATATTAGTGGTAAGGGAGGATGTGGGGTCCTCTATAAGGGAGTCAACAAGGTAGGAAGAAGAAAACTCCATCAGCAGAGGAAGCAGCTTCTGGTAGGGGACTCAGTTTTTAGGGGTAGATTTAGGAACTGGAAGGGGAGACAGAGGGAAGTAAGGTGCCTACGGCACAGAGGGATGGGTGGTAGATAATAAGTATCACTAGGGTGGCAGAGCAGGGAGGTAAGCTAGATGTCATTGTGCACCTGGAACTGATGATCTGAGTGAGTTCAGGAAACTGTGGAGGGACTAAGGCAAGTAGCATGCATGGTGGCTTTTGCTGAGGTGCTGCCAGTCTATAACTAGAGGCAGGATAGGGTACTCCACCACAGGAGCTTCAATTTGTGGTTGAAGGAATTGTGCAGAGAACAGTGGTTTGGCTGTATTGGAGACAAACCTGAAGGGATATGGTCCTATACAGAAGTGATGGCCTGCATCCATCTGGGACCAAAACAGCAGTCCTCAGTGGATGGTTTAAATGGTACTTTGGTGAACATTTAAACTAGCTGAAAGGGGTTGCAGAAGAAAAGGGAGGCATGAACTACTCCCCACAGACTGAAGCAGTAGGAAGGGAGGACTAGAGGGAGGAATATCCACAGTGAACAGGATGATAACTACAGCTGTAAAGTAGAAGACACGGAGATGGGAACAAAAGTTTCTAAAAAAATAGAAAGTAGAATGAGTCAGGGCACAAGGAGAGGAAGAGGTGCTACAGGCAGAGCAGGAGCAAGGTGTGGAGGGCCATGTATGCAAATGCAAGGAATCTTGGAAATAAAATTTCAGACCTAGAGGCCACCACAGTGGAGGCAGACCTGGATAGTGTAGCTATTTCTGAGTCATGGTGCACAGGTAACAATGACTGGGACATGGCCATACCAAGCTACACTCAGTTCAGGAATAATAGGGTGGGGATGAAGGGAGGAGGGGTTGTGCTGTATGTAAAGTAGGGTATCAAAGTGACAGAAATGCAGGGAAGCCAGGGGGGAAAGAGGGGTTGGTGTACTGTGGTTCATCTGGGAGAAAAGAACAGGAACCACTATTCATACTGGGGTGATATAAAGACCTCCAGCACAGAGGGATGAACTGGTTAAGGCACTGGGGAAGCTATCAGCTGAATGGAAGAAAATGGAGCTGTACTGCTGGTGGTGACATCAACCTGCCTGATGTAGATTGGAGCCTCCCAGTTGTCACCTCAGCTAGAATCAGGGACATCATAGACTCCCTGCAGGGGCATTTGTTTCTTAGGAAACAAGTCAAGGTTCCCATTCATAATGGAGAACTACTGGACCTGGTGCTCACAAACAGTGACAGTATTGCAGACATCAAGGTAGGAGGCCACATACAAACCAGCAGTCACTGTACATTGTTGTTATACATAATGGTGGCAGCAGAAGAAAACTACACACAAATGAGGGTCCTGGACTTCAGGAGGGTAGATTAAAAATTGGCTAACGCCTCCGAAACAATCTAGTGGGAGAAAGGCCTGGGTGGGGTAGAAGAACAGTGGACCAAATTAAAAGATAGAACAGTCTTGATGCTTGACTACCATCTGGAGGAATCCAGATGGCAGTGCGCGTGAGCCACACTGGGAAGGGTGCACAGCTAGAGCTCAAAGGGCATCTCCGCAGAGGTGGAGCTCACACAACATGTTTATTGCATGTCCATGACATACAACAGAGAAAACCAGGAGGCAAAAGTGAGGGATGGGCTTAATGAAGCCTTGCCTGTCATGCCAGTAGCCCGCTTGGTCTTTCCGGTTTGGAGATGGATCTGGATTACGTATTCCGGGGATGGGGAGGATGGCCCTGCCTTCCCAGTCCCACTGCCAGGGATAGGGCTCCTAGACATTGGAGTAGACTCAGGACAGCTGTAGCTGACAGGGACAGGGCTGAACAGCCACCCGTGTCTGCCAAGAAGGAAAAAATATGTTAAAAAAAAATATATAGTATAGTGAAGGCAAAAGAAGTGAGCAAAGCAGGAGAAAAAAGAGACTGCTATGGTTCTCAAGGAAAGTGACAGCAAAGGTTAAGGCTAAAAGGGTAGCATTCAGGAGATAGAAAGAGATGCAGAGGGGGAGGATAGGGAGGTGTACCAGGCAAAGCAGACAAAAGCAGGGAAGGTGGTGAGGGGAGCAAAGGTACAAACTGAGCAAAGTTTAGTCAAAGGGATAACTTGGGGGCAAGACCTTTGTTATGTACATAAGTGAAAAGAGGAAGATAAGGGGAAGGATAGTGAGGTAAGGTAGGGCAGGGAGGACTGTGCAGAAGAGGATCAGGAAAAAGCAGCTATTGGCTAGTTTCAGATACTTCTGCTCAGTCTTCACATTGGAAGGGAAGTGGATGGTCCACATAAAAGCAGCAGAAACACTGAATGGATGGATTTAGATAAAATGTCCATTCACAGAAGAGAAAGTTCTCAAAGGACTTGCAAATCAGAAAGTGGACAAAACTATGGGGCCAGACAGGGAACACCTAAGAATGCTGGGGAAGCTCAGGGTTTTACCAGCTGTACCTATTACAGCCATATTCAACAACTGACTGGAAACAGGAGTGGTACCAGAGGAATAGAGGAGGGAAGATGTAGTCCCGCTTCATAAGTGAAGCAGGAGGGAGGAGGCTGGGAACAATAGGCATGTCAATTTGATGCCAGTGGTGAGAAGTTAATCCTTCACTCCTGCATTTTGTATTGCCTTATGAGCTGCCCCAAAAGCTATGGGTCAGCATTAGGGATGAAAGATTAATTCCTACATCATTTTGAGCTAGCGAAGCTGACATAGGGGGACTATTGAACTATTATGAAAGTATCCCCATGAATATAATAAACACTTCCATAGAGTTCTGTTTCAAAATGGGAGGCTGTATATCTAGGCATACTGTATATTAATAAAAAAAAAGAATAGATAGGGGGAAGCACAGTAAGGTAAGGGTAAGCAGAAAACAGAAAAGCACAGTATGAAATGTTCCAAGTCTCTAACCCCGTGTTCTGTACTGACCCTTTTAGTCAAAGGCCAAAATAGAACACTTTAGAAAAGCTTGATCCTTTTTGCAGTAGCTGTTAGCATGCAGTTTAAGGCTTGCAAGGCTGGTACTCTCAAACAGCTTGCAATGCTAACAGGAAAAATGAGCAAGTATCGAGCTGTATACCATTCATGGTACCAGAGTCTCATGCACACGTCAAACAGTAAGGTTGTATAGTAACTCAGAGGAGTGAACTGCTGCATGACCTATAACGTAAAAAGGAGGGGGGAGAGTTCACCTTTCCATGCATATCAAATTGTAAGCAAACATGCCAAATGAATCAGGATGAGACCCCACACATAACGCATCCTCCAAGAATTGAAGGGCAGATTTCCAAATGATACAAATGGAGAGCAAACAGATATACCCCTTATCTCTCTTCTCTGTGCTGGTACATCTCAAACATAAACATGTGGTAAGACTCATGGCTGTTTCTCATATCAATGACCTTGAACAATAAAACAAGTCAGAAAGTACATTTCAGCACTACTATAAGTGAAAACCAAATGGCAGTGCTGTCTCTTGAGTGGGCGTTTCAAATTCATATACCTCTAGTCTATATATTGAACACATTTATAAAACAAGCACCTGAAAGGGTTCAGCTAAAGGCAAATTGCCTGCAAATGAGAAGCAGAATGGACAATAGGGAGCCAAAGGCACCGGCTGTCAACTTTCTTACCATACCAAAAGTCCCAGACAAAATTCAGGTAGCCGGGAGGTGAATGGGGAGCAGGTCTACCTGCTCATCATGCTGTCTCTTTGGATCAGCGGATGATTCAGGGGTTGGCATCATGGGTGGAGTAGTGGAGCATAACATTTATTAGCCAGCAGGGGAGAGGAATCATCTTTGGTGTCCTCTGAGAGGTCGTTGTGGATCTGGCTACAAGATCTGTCATGGATGGGTGAGTTTCTGTAGCCATCACAGTGGTGATTTCTGCTTTTTGCTTGGGAGGCAGCATCCACAAATCCTCTTGTTGACTATGTGATTTGAACAGGAGCATGGTCTGGTGAAGGAGCAGAAGCTGTTTCCATTAAAGTGAGTGATTGTCCCTCTTTCTTTCTTTGATGGGACCTTGGCTTGGATTGCACCAGGGCCTTAGGCCAGTTATTCTGTATGTAGGCCATAGAAGAGTCCAGGGTATGAAACACAGCAGAAGTCCCATTGTGTACTACCAGAACAGGGTTCCGGAGTGTAAAGGAGACTCAGGCCCTGTGTACTGCATGTTATGCTTCGGTAAAAGCATGGCAGCGCACAGTAAGATCTTTAGAATAATCTTACAAAATATGACTTTGTTGCCTTGCCAGTCTAGAGTACCTAGTTCTCGGATCCAGCGTAGGATTTCTTATTTAACTTGAAACCAGAGAAAGCAAGCAATAATTGACTGTGGGTTCTCTCCCTTTTTGTGTGCTGGAACAAGAGAACAATGTGCCTGCTGTATTTCATATTGCATGTCCCTTGTTTGCTTAAGGATAGCTGGCAGTATATGTTGCAAGAAAGAGATGGTGTCTTCCAGTTCTGCTTTTTCCTGTAAGCTGATGAATCTTAAATTATTGCAGTGCCCATGGTTCTCCAGATTATCCACATTAGCTTGCAATGTTTGGATAGTGTGTGCCTATCTCTGAGGATAGTGTGTAGCTCATGGCATGATTCCTTGGTGTGCACAATCCTCTGCTCATTTACTGTTGTTTTGTTACAGAGTTGTTTTATCTGCTCCGATTGAAGAGAGCAATGCAGATTCATGTCCTGAAGTTCAGTAAGGACCTTAGTAAACATCAGTTCAAGATCCATATTACAGTAGGTGTTGATGCCATACTGATGTGCGGTGCAGCCTAGAGGTTGTAGAAACTCGGCAGTGGTGCAGCGTTAGTTTGGCTCTTGCTGCTGCTGATGGCACTGTAGTACTTTCAAAAATAGCTCATTTGATACGTATGACTGTGCAGTAGCCTATATCGAACCTTTTCCTTCAGTCTCCTTAAGAGTGTAGTGCTAGGTGCGTTAGTTGTATTTCTGTGTGAAATGCTCATTAATATCCTTAGAGTTTGCTGTCTTACTATACTGCAGCTTGCTTATTTAATGTACAGTCTGTGAAAGAGGAAATACTCCCACCAATTTATTTTTTGATTCTTTTCCTTTATTCATAAGAATGACAATGGGTTTGGAATGTACTGCTGCTTCTTGTCCTTGTCTTCTTACTTATATGTTCGTTTGTTGGGCTGGCCACCTATTTTGTTTATATGTACGTTTGTATGTTGTTGGTATCTGTGTCATTTCCTCAGTGCATAAAAATCACATTGTCCTGCCTTTGTAAAGGAAAAGTGGTATTCATAAACAGTTGCTGACGTCAGGACTTTGTATCTTGTGTTAAAATCCTTCATTTCCATGTTTATAATCATATTAAGATGGTTTCTCCCAGAAATAATTGGTTTTCATTATAATAGAGGGTTTATAAACTCATTCATATGGTACAAGTTATTATTAGTAAAGTTGGAATGATTATAGACGAAAGTGTCTCAAAGGTATAAAAAAGACCTGTTGAGTTTAATATCTCAGGGCACTGCTTCTTTAAGAAGCCCTCTGTATGAGGTATATATAGATTATATGACATTTTGTAAATGTACTGGTTAAAAGAAAGAATGCAGTCCTTGTAGCCTTAGAATTACCCTGTAAGCCCTTTTTCCTGTAGCGCTTAAAATGGGCTGTCCCCCGTTTGTTGCTGCAATCCCTCTCGGTGCGATTGCGGTAAAGTTACGGCGCAATCGAGCACACATTGTGATGGCATTTTGCCGTAAAACAACTCCAAATCTTGGCATTTTGCTGTAATTCCATTTAATCCTGTCTGGGCATACCTCAAGGAGATACTGTATAATGTACAGCTGGAAGCTCTCAACCTAATGTTCTGAGGGCTCTGTGGTGTTGCTGGTGCTCCTAGCAGCTCTGTGTGTCTCTCCCTACTGCAGCAACTCCCTTAGGAGCTGGCCGGCCTTGAGTCTGCTAGCTTTGTGCTGGCTTAAAGGGGTGGTGCTTGCTCCAGTTGGCACTTCAATCCAAACTTCTTTTAAAAGGGCTATATTTCATTTTGTTGCTCTAGGAAATAAAGTTATATCAAAATAAAAGCATTGTAATGTGGAAATTGATTTAAATATATTGGGAATAAAGAAATAATGTTCTAGAAAAGGCTCAGGAGAGGAGTTGAATGATCACATGACCCCTGGACAATATAAAAAGCTGGTGTTTTTAACCTGAATTAAATTAGTTGGTCCTAAGAGATCAGACCTGGACATGCTGCTGTAAGCATCCTAGGAAGCTAGTGTCTCCTAGCCTATGATTGATAATATGCATTTGTTTTCCTTCTCTTAATTTTGTCGTATCCAGTTTGTTTTTGTGTTGTTCTGAATAAACTTTTGAGTTTCCTGCTTCAAAGATGCCTCCTTGGTCCATCATTACCTACAGCCTGCGACACAGTCCTTAGTTCATTTCAGTTATTTTCCTATTTTTACAGTACTTTAGCTCAATTTACTGTGTTGTGCCATTTCTCTGTGTTGATTGTTATTCCCTGTACAGTGGCGTTTTCATCTGTCTGCATTCTGCTTAACTGAAGCTGCCCAGTGCCTGTAATTCCCTCCTTGCTTGTTCTCTTTGTGTCTGTCCTCCATTACCTCCTTCATCCTGGACCCACTTCCTGCCCTGTCCCCAGATAGTCCATTGTTCTCTGTGTGGTGACCTGTAATCTCTTCATGCATATATTAACTTGTGCCTGCCTTTGCTTCATTCCTAGACTGATTGTGAGGGAAAAGTTCACCTCGCAGCTCTTCCCTAACTCCATCAGCTACCTCTTGGTGGCCTGCAGCACACAGCAGGTTTGGGCTTTGAATTTTCCTGTTGGACCTGTGTTTCCTGCCTCCGCTGCCACCCCACCTCCCTGGGTGGGCATTTCCTTTATAGATCATCGCAGTCACGCGATTGTCACCTGACCCACCTTCTCCTGGTTTCTCTATCTCCCTCAAACCCCCTCTGCTGCTTATATTGTTTGGCCACTAGTGGACCCCACTGCCTTACTCAGATCTCTCCTCAACTCATAAACTAAATTTACTGTTTCTCTCCACCCTATAGCTCATACTCCCATCTCCTTTCCCCACTCCCTTTGTTATCCAACCCTTTCTACTATTCCAAAACTGTTATTTTCCCCTTCCTCCAATGGGACTCAAACCCCTGGCAGTTGTTATTTGGCCTTCCAAAGTCAACAGCTCTAACCACTAGGCCATCTCCACCTGCACAATTTTTGACAGGGTTATTCTGTCCTACCAGTTCTTCAATCCCCTCCCCCCCACACTGCTTTTGGTTCCTCCTGCTGTCCTGTCTCTGTTCTTCTACCAACCACCGAGTGATTTGCTCCTTACTAAGATTCCTCTCTACCCCTGTTGCTGCTCATGGTACTTCCTTTTGGCCTAGCTCTGCCTTACCCCACCACAGCTTGGCTTGCTCCCCTTTAGGCTACCCCATCCATCCCCTCCTCCAGGGAGCACTACCTCTCACCTGAATTATTCCCTTCTTCCTAGAGCATTCACCTCTCTCCTACCCATTCCCCGAACTGCTTTCTTCTCACTCCCACACCACCACTTATTGCAATGCTGCCCTTAACAGCTAAACTGTTTCCTCTCTGTGCACTACTCAGTCTCTGCCTTGTCTTTGATTTCAGTGCCTCAATCCTAGCTCTAAAAAGAGCCACCCTAAAACACATTCATGCTTCCTTATGCCCTTCCCCAATTCCCCAAAGTAATGAACACAGCCTGCTTCACTCCTGCTCATCAGCTGCCCTGGCTCTCATCAGCTCCCAAAGAGTGGTCTGCATCTCCAGCTACCTCCACTTCCTCTTCCTAAGAGTTCCATCTCCTTCTATCCCATCCCTAACCAGCTTCCATTCTGCATGTTTATAGCCTGCTGGACTCCCTGAAAGTAACTTAGGCAACCCTGCAAAAAGGACTGTGTACTTCCTTCAACCATCCCTATACCATCTTCTCTTGCTCCTCTCGAGTTACGTTGAAAAAAACCCAGGCACACCTCCAGGTCCCCCACATGGCACCTCCACCTCTGCATACCAAAGGGCCTACATATATTCCAGCACAGCACAAGGGGCCTTCTCCCCAAAATGGTCGCCCTCAGCATATGAATTATGCAGCATTCCACCGATGTCCTCTGCATGACCCAGCCCGGACAGCCTTCGCCCTAAGATCCCTCGTATTTCAGCTCCTGCAATTGTAGCCCCTCTTGCCCATCTACTCAGTCTCTTCCTCACAACCAATTCAGTCTTTCAGGCATAGAAACTGGCTAAGGTGCTCCCTCTCCATAAAGGAGGTGATCCCGCTTCTCCAGGCATATAGGCCCATTTCCCTTATTCTTCCCTCACTAAACTCTAGGAGTCCCTTATTTACTGAAGGCTCCTGGTTCATCCTACAGTCTCGGCCCATCTCTCTCCTTTCCAATCAGGATTCAGGAAGAAATATTCCATGGTATCCTCCTTGCTTTGATTCACTGGCCATATTCAGACAGCTATGGACAAAGGCCAAGTCACTGCTGCCATTTTCGTGGATCTGACAAAATACTTTTATTCAGTCTCCCACCAACTTCTAGTCCACAAGCTTCACTCCTCTTGCCAAGCTCCACCCACCATTAACTGGTTCTGATTCTACCTTCATAACAGATAGCAATCTGTGCAAGTTGGTAGCATCATCTCCCCCCTCCCATTCAAATACTTGACCCCATTTTATACTCCCTATTCATAAATTATCTCCCAACTGTCTGCTCTTCCTCCCAAATTCATATGTACATGGACGACACTGTGATATACCTCGCCAGTCCCTCTGTCGCTGATGTAGCTATCCCCCTACAGTGTGACTTTGACAAAGTGCAGCTCTAGTTTCACCAAAATCAACTAAAATTAACTTAAAAAAAAGCTGTATCCATGTTTTTTGCTTTAAGCAGAGACTGTCCAATTCCCAAAACTCCCCTTCACTTGCTGCACTGAACGGTTTGCCCATAGAGATAGCCCATTCTTTCAAGTATCTTGGGGCATGGCTGGACAGCAGCTTTGACTACTCTGCCCACACTGACTCCATAATGGGCAGACTGAGTGGGCCATAGGCCCTTACCTACCGACACTGTCTATGTATCTATATATGCGCCAAACTTTTACCTAAACTCGGTGCCCTTTATCATCACAAAGACTGTCTCCCTACTCAAACCTGTCATGACCTGGTCACTAAAACCATTTTACCCATAATCAACTATGCCAATATTGTTTATGACTCTGCTCCTGCACCCTCACTTGGTAGACTCAACATTCTTCTAAACTCTTTCTGTCTGTTTGCCACCCCCCCCCACTAACCACTGTCTACTTTATTTCTCCCTATCTTTAATGCCAGGCATCATGTCCACAGCCTCACCTTCATTGCCAAATTCTGGTTTGGGACACTCCCCTCCTACCTCAGCTCTTTCCTAACCACAGCCAGCTCACCCACATATTTGCCTCATTCTAGGTACCTTCTCCCTCCCCCATTCTTACACATGCTTGGTATAGGTAGCATTCTCCAACTATCTCCCATGGCTGTGGACTCAGCTTCCCAGAGATATTCACAACTCCTCCACTCCATCCATCCTGAAATCTTGACTCAAAGCAGTTTCCTCTGCTCCCTGCTCCTGTCACTCTGTACCCCATCCACCTCCTGCAACCCCCTAGTCTATCTCTTCTCCCTCTCTCTCAGGTAACAAAGCATCCTGGCCCCCTCACTCCCACCCCCTGTACTGCTTCTTATCTCTCTTGTTTTTAAAGTACCGACTCCCCCCCCCCACTGACTGGTGTTTAAATTGAGTGCTAGAGGCTTCTAACACCATGGCACCTTGAGGCACCTCACGTGTTTAAACCCCCTGCCACTGCACACATTCTTTTTATTTTCATATGTGGTACTTACTCTCTGCAGCTGCGTATACTATTTTCATTTCTTTTAATAACAACACAGCACTTTACTTGCATAATTCCTTGCATTTGTGTATATAATGTGTATTCTGTTGGCACCCTTTGCAAACTGTGTGAGAGGCCTTTCAGCACCATGCATTTCTGCTTAAAGTTGAACCAGCATAATATTCTGTGGTGATTTGCATATGCAGCCCTTGATGCTTTGCATTGTGGGGGCATCTGTGATTTTGTATTTCTTTGAAACTTGGCTTCCCAGCCAAAAGTCCTTTGGGGTAACCATTGCCTCAGTGCTTGCACTCAGAGGTTCTTTGTCTTTTATAATGTGTATTTACTTTTGCTGTCCCTTAACTTGTTTTTGTACTTTGTATTTTTTGCCACTTGTATTACTGCTGTTCATCACCAATTTTTGTACCATGCCTATTGTATTTGTAGACAATCCACCTCGGATCACACCTGAAAATGTGCCTCAGCTCAGTGTGCTTTTCTCAGTCACCAATTTTTTAATAAAATAAAATATTCTGCCACAGAATTCTTATGAAATGTTTTACTGGGGAAGGCAGATGCCCATAGAATAGACTCAGGAGGAGAGGAGAGTTGAAATCAGGCTGCCATCTTCTCTGAGCACTTGTCATGCCCCCAACATACTGCATTTTAAATGTCACATTTCTTTTTGTTTAGTGGTCATGATACATGAAATCTTTTTTTTTCTAAATGGTTAACAATAGTAACCAGTCCTGGACCCTAAGGCTGAGCTGGTGACAACAGTGACCTCCCAGTCATGCACTGCGTTCTTTATTTGTCACATGTGTTACATTTTTACTGTTTTACTGTTTATTTTGTACAGCTGTATGATGTTTTGACTTTTTATATGTTTACTAAATAATCACGTTTCTGTATTGTGTGATCTATATGGATGTGTTACTGTTATACTCTTTGTTGCTCTTTACTCACACATGCAAAGTTTCTTGCTGGTAAGATAATGTATTAATTGATGTGAAATGTTATCAGCCAATTTTTAATTTGCAATCTACAGTTGATCTGCCAGGAAGGGCTGCAGGACTGCTGAAATCTCACTCTAAAAAGCTAGTCAGCCATTTTGTGAGTCGCAATCTGCCATTGCTCCACCACCATCTGCTTAATGCACTGTGCTGTTGAAATCTTCCTGTGGAAATTTCATCAGCCATTCTTGTGACCCATGATCTGCAGTTTCTATACCCCCATCTATTCAAGGCTGCTGTACATTTGTACTCTACTCTACTGTATACTGGTAACCAGTTAATAATACAAAACTTACAATGTGGTTTGACTTTTAAGGACTTTAGTACAAGAAATTTGCTATACAAATTAATCACAGCTCCCTACACCAGCAAAGCAAAAATATGAATTAGGGACAACTGGCCCACTGGCCACAACTGGCCACCTCACAGAATGAACAAGGCCCCCTCCACAAAGATCTACAAATAAGGCCAATCTGTACTATCTGCCACATGTGCCCTAAAATAAACAAAACACCAAAAAAAATACAAATAAGGGCAAAGCCATCCTACCTGCTCCAACTGCCCCCTCTGAAAATGAATTAAGACCATTCAAAAGAAGTGCCAATATAGCCAGCCTGGCCTACTCACCACAAGAGCTCAAAAATGAACAGTGCACCCAACACAGAAATATAAATAAGGCCAACTTGGCCCACCACAAGTTCTCCAATATGAACAACTCCCCAAAACAAAAAAAATAAAAATGCAAATATGACTCCATCTGACCTGCTCCCTCCCACAAATACTAATACGGTAACACAACATAAACATTTTTAAAAACTGGTTTTGCTGTGGCAGCAGGTTAGTTAACTCCCCAACCAGAATGCAGCTGTCCTGTCTCCTGTGGTCCTAATGATTTTCCTTCTTCTGAGGAGGGGGCACTGGGAGTACAGTTATTGCCAAATGTTCATCCTTTCTCCTGGTTGGAAAGGAGGGACGTGTAGGGCTGATTCCTGATGGCCCAGATGGACCCTGAAAAGAATAATACTAATTACTTTACATTGGCACACTATACATTACATCAGTGTAGTTTTAATAGGAAAATACAAAATATTGCACTCACTGGGGAGTCTGATACAGTGAGCCATTGGTATTTTTGAGTGTCCCTGTAGCAGTTTGCCTTTCTGGCTGTGGTCTCATGGACTGGCAGCACCAGAATAGGGTTTGAAATCTCTGTGGCAGCCTGACTCTATCCCACTGCTACATCACAATACCTCATGGCTAACCTTAGTAACCATGTAGCAACATTGAATTGATGGACCACTGGTTGATATTTCCATGTGAGAATTACAGAAATTGTGCAGCATGTGTTCAGTATTTCCTAAGTGCACAGTACTGTTCTATACTGGTACTTACCTGTGCTGGAGTTATAATGGCCATCCCTGCAATTGCAGGATCCCATAGTTGCGCTCATGTAGGTGCTTGGTAGGTGGCAGAGGCACCCAATGGCACACAGCTCACATGTTGGGATGCGGGAATCAGAGCTTGTTTGTTTTTCTAGTTTTGAAAAGTGCTATACTATGATTTTCAATCGACCTGTTGAAGTGTAGAGTAACGGTCATTCATGAGCATTTTCTAGGGGTTTATTTTAG
Source organism: Neoceratodus forsteri (assembly GCA_016271365.2). Taxonomy (NCBI): domain Eukaryota; kingdom Metazoa; phylum Chordata; order Ceratodontiformes; family Ceratodontidae; genus Neoceratodus; species Neoceratodus forsteri. The sequence goes on along the minus strand of CM028132.1, from coordinate 234,138,535 downwards.
GTGGAGCGGTACTAAACACTGCATGTACTGTATTATTTTTGTTTATATTATTAACTTGACCTTAAACTTCAAGTTCATGAGCCTGTGTGTCCCTATGCCCACTGAGTGCATATGACAACTCACACATGTTCTGACTGACCTGCTTTATGGATCAGTAAAAAATGTACAGCACAGTACTGATGGCTGACAGAGACCTACTCTTTATGGCAATCAATATTTCCATACTCCAAAATTTCCCTGGACAAGAGGAACAAATTTAAAATCTGTCTTATCCAACTTGTGTCTTACAGATTGACAACAGCAACCACTCTGAGTAGACCCTAACCACCTTGGCCGCATTATTTACATTTCAGTTGCTGTTTCTTCCTTTGCTGTATGAAGCCTATTTGATTTCCTGTCCTACTGCCCTACCCCGTTTGGAGTAATAAATGTTATATTTTTGTACTTTATGTCCTGTTGATTGTTTCACTTTGGATACTGAGATGGACACCAAGCTGACAGACAAGGATTTCACAGTGCATTGTAGAAGGTGTTGCTGATTGGAACGTTGGTAATGGAGTTTTGCAAGCTACAAGTAGTATAGGTGGCACCCATTAACCACCCCTCACCCATCCCAGTTAATTCCAAACCTCATCAAGCTTCACCTGGTCCTCTAGTCAGATTAACAAAAAACTCATTCAGCACCAGGCACAGTGACAAAAGCCAGAAATATACATTTTATAAACAAAAATATATCTGGGGAGAGAGGAATATGAGTGAAGGGGAGGTTATGGGACTAGCCTTGGTGACTTGATAAGGGCTAATGTTCTTTAAATTAACTGGCAAAGGTTCAACTGGAACTAATCAACGACAAAATAACCACATTTTGGCACATTTACCAAATATAATTTGCCATTGGTTCAGCCTTAACCTCCACTAAACCACCTCATTTGGATTACTGAAATTGGTTCCAGATTAGTGTTTTACAATAAGGTATGAATATTACATGAAAGACAATTCAACCCACCACTGTATTTTAAACAGTTTGCTAGATGCTCTTTCAGACCCCCCCCACCACAAAAAAACAACTGTATTAAATTGTACCATTTGGATTACTGAATTAAATGGCAGATTAGTGAACTAGTGTAACGTGTGATTAAAGCACACCTACAGAAAACTCTGAACACCATTATATGATGCCAGATTTGTGTACTGATTTGCATATAATATACACCTACAGAGCCATGTAGGTTCCTATTCATGCTTAACCCCCAACTGTTGTATTACAGTATACCATAAGGAAACTATTTACTTTTGGTTTTGGTGCTCTAGGAGCTTTAGAGAGTACCAGTAGTGGTGGTACAAGCCATCTTCAAACAGCTGTCCCTTGATTCTCCTTCCCAGTTCTTGATCTACTGTAGATGTTGTCCACACACACATTCTCTTATGTGGCCCAATAACTGTTCAGTTCTGATGAACTGAATTTTTAAATGCTTTTCATATTCCATAGAACATTGCCCATCAGGAACAGTTACTGTAAAACTAGTTATTTTCACACAAATTGATTTTAGTGCAAACACAAATGCAACCATAATTATATAAATTAAATTTAGCACAAAGTCATTAACACTACATTCACTATAATGAAAAAGTGCTAACTAGTGCAAATGTATTTTAGCGCAAAGTAGCACTTCAGTAAAAATAGTAAAAATTATTTTACAGTGAAAATTTCAAGTTTTACAGTACTTTGCCATCAGTGCGAAAATGGAAAATAAATAAGTAGTCCCAGGAAAAACTTGGATTTTTAACAGGTACTAGGGAAAGTTAAGATATTATAGAGCTATGAATGACACCCAGTTAAGGCATGAAATGCAATTTGATTGGGCAACCAGAGCAATACTAAGGTTCATACTATGGAAAGTTTAGCGCAGAAGAGGATAATAAAGCCCATAGTGCTGCTCACCCACTAATTCAGTGTTAAAAACACAGTATTGGTGTGATCCATGAGGTACTTATCTAGTCGTCTTTTAAACTGTGGTTTAGTGATACAGGTAATAATCTCTAAAGGTAAACCATTGAATAACTCAATAACATTTTCAGTGAGGAAATACATTATTTTATCTATCTTGAAAGAACTTCTTTTACATTTTAATGGATGCCGTCTTGTTCCATTGTTGTCTGGTTTGAAATCCAGGTTTAATTTAGTCATAAGGAATGGATCTTGTAGTAGGCCATAAACAGCAGTAATCCCCCCTCCCCCCCATTCATCTTAATCTGAGTGGCATGAGGTTTAAAGCAGTTAACTTCTCTATGTAGGGAAAGTTTGATAACCTTTTAAGTACTTTGGTTGTTTTTCTTTTAAGATGTTCAAACTGAACTACTTCACCATATGTGTATGATAACCAGAACTGCGCTTCATAATCAAACAAATGGCATACATACACTTTAAATACGGGGCCAGTATCTGAGGACTTCTGCTTTTAATAGATTTTCATGATAGACCATAAAACCCTGTTTGCTTTGGCCACAGTTTCTGAGAACTGAAGGCCATTGCTGAAATCCTGGTAACTATAATCCCTAGATATATTTCTTCATGAACTGCTTTTATTTTATGGTCTTCTAAGGGGTAAATATAAGTTATGTTATGTTTACCTATGTGTAATAATGCTCAATTCTCAATGTTGAATTCCATACCCAGGTTATTGCCCAAGACCATATTTTAGTTACTGTAGGTACGATTTCAGGTTAATACATTTTGCCCTTCTGTACAGATTCTTTCCAGTTTAATATCTTCAGAGTATTTATCACATAGCCATATGATGTCTTTATCCAGAGAGGAAATGAAAATATTAAACTGTATTGGTCCAAGGGCTGCTCCCTTCAGAACACCACGTAAGACTGTTACTTGATGACAGACACCTGTTTACAATAACTTATTATGTTCTGGTTTCAGTTCAGCATGGGAAATTGTAGATTTATTCATTTTGTTATTATGGTCCAGTGTAATACTTTTTCAAAATTGCTTTTAAACTCTAGTAGGATTATATCAACTGGCATGTCCTTGTCAAGTGCCGGAGTACATTTTCATAAAACATATAGGATTTGTAAGGCAAGACATACTTCTTTCAAATCCTTGTTGAGTAGTATCATTAATTTTGACACTGTTAATGTAAGATATTAGTTGGTCTTTGTGCATAATCTCTAGTAATTTTCCAGTAATTGATGTTAAACTAATTAGTCTATAATTTGCTGTTTTCTGCTTGTTTCCTTTTTTAAAAATTGGGCTATTTTGGCTGATTTCCAGTCACTAGGAATTTCATTATGCTGGATGGATTTATTGAAAATAATTTAGAGCAGAACCATGATTTGACATATTATTTCTTCAGTATCCATCCTGAGATTTTGTTCGGACTGGGGCAGAGTGGGGTTTGAGAAGTTCAGTTTTCTCTGCAATCAGAAATTCTGTCAGAACTATGGCTTTGAGATCTATGTCTGTGGGAGTATAATTTTCCCACTGTGGGTTCTGTGGAGGCAGAAAAAAACTGATGTGAGGTATTTATTGAACTCCTCTGCCATTTCATTGGCTACTCTATGGCTACCTGTCTGTAGGGGCCCTATGGTAGAGTTTGATATTTTAAGGGGAATTTATGTATCATTATAATGTTTTACATTTGATTTGTTTGTGGTGGTTGGCATGTTTTTTTTTATTTCTCTTTTTTCCTTATTTTCAAACCCTCTTAAGAGACTTTAGTAGAGTACTTTATCCATTATTCATTTCATCCTGATAATGTATGCTTTTTATATGTAATTGATGTTAAACTAATTAGTCTACCATTTCAAGTGATGTGCTACAGTACCTGACGTTCTGAGCAACCATTCCCGTTACATGCAAATGGTCTGTAAAATTATTCAAAAAATAGTCCTCCAGCTCCTCTGCAAGGGTACTATGGAAACACAGGACCCAACACTTTCAGCACCTCCTGTTACAACTTGACTGGTGCTTCTCTTAACTCACACAAGAGATGTCAGTTTAGCTTTGGAATACTTTATCCACCAGTTCATCAGAGTCTGTGATGCTGTTGTGCTGGTCAAGAGTATGGTTATTAGAGGGAGATCTCAAGCCTGGTACCCATTAGCCATTAAGTCTCTTTCTTGTGAACAAGACAGAGCATGTAATTTGTACACAGAACATGGAAAGGGTAAATTGCTGTAGAAATATAGGGAGCTATGTAATGTGGTGAAAAAACACATCAGGGTAGCTAAGTTAAACTACTATAAATTTCAGTAACAAAACCTACTTAATCAACCCAAGAGACCATTGGGCATCACACTGTAAATGAGCTCCTGGGTAACCCCAAACAATATCTCACCCAGTCTATCATACATGGTGATGTAACTGTCTCTGGTGACAAAGCTATAACTGATGTGTTCAATGGTGCTTTTGTTGACCTGTCAGCCAGTATTCCTAACACTCACACCCATTCTGCCCTACATGGTTTATTACCTGGTAAGCATAACTGGCCATGGTAGCATGTGAAGAGGGTGAATGAATAATGGTGAGCTGTCACAACAGTGATGAAACCACAGCACCAACATTTTTGCGTGATCATGGTTCTTCCCCATCCTTGAGTGGTGCCACCCATGGAGTTGGAATCTAAATTGAGGGGAGTGTGGGGTGGGCAAAGCCTTTTGCATCTCCCACAATGGGGAGTGCTGGGGCAAAGCACCTCCACAAGAAAACACTTTACCAAATATATTCATGCTGTGAGTTCAGTGCCTTTGTGATGGTTCACTGTTCCCCAGTCACCCTTCTGACATGGAACCACTGGACACATTTTTACTTCACATGTCTTACTTAGTCAGAGGTACATCACTACTTGGGTAGGATAAAAGTTAAGAGAAGAATGGGTTCTGATAGCACTGACATGAAACTTCTGAAACTTGGTGTTAGGGAATTCAGATACCCCCTTCAGCAAATCTTAAACCTATCACAGGTCACTGGTAAAGATCCGGCCATTTGGAAAAAGGTGCATGTGGTCCAAGTACTTAAAGTAAAGATGTGATATATTTTTCTTCAGATTTAGGGCATCATAGCCTGCTAGCCTGGGGTGGCAATAGCTCCTCTGTGTAAATATTTTAAACTGTAATACACGTGTGTATGGAAGGGATCGTAACAGTGGCTGAACTGCCAGCCAGAAGATCCCTTTCCACTTCCCAGTATGCCTGTTCTGGCTCCACACTCCCAAGTCTTCTCTTCTGACACGTGCACAGGGAGAGCATGGGGACGCACCCCATACTATTCAATGGAGCTAATTTTCAGACCGTTTTTATAGAAATTATGAAACCTTTCGATATAAATGAAAGCCACCACTAAACTAATAGTGTCCTTATTAGTTGATCAGTGCTTTCATTTATATCAAAATATTTCTTAATTTCTGTAAAAATGAACTAAAAATTAACTCCATCGACTAGTATGGCCACACCCCTGTGCTATCCCTGAGCACACGTCACAAGATGTGAGAGTGCAGGGGGGGGCAGGCATACCGGGAAGTGGAAAGCAATCTCCTGGTCAGCAGGTTCAGCCACGGTTATGATCCCTTCCATAAACATGTGTATTACAGTTTAACATTTTTACACAGAGTTGCTATTGCTGCCCCAGGCTAGTGGGCTATGAAGCCCTATATAAAATCTTACACCTTCACTTTAAGAGTGGTTATTCCAGATTTACCGTCAATTATCATACCATCTCCATCCTCTTACCATTATCCAAAGCACTTGAGAGAATTGTTAATTACCAGCTGGTAGAGTACCTTAATCAGTATAGCCTCCTTCTGGCCAATGAGCATCACAGCTTCAGGAGGAACTTCAGCACTATGACTACTCTGTTGGAACTCACTGAGTCAGTATATAGTGCTCTCAATGGAGGTGAACTGACTGGTTCTATCTTCACTGATCTAACAAAGGAATTTGATCTTATCAACCACACTCTCCTTTGTTGTAGATTGTCATCCCTTGGCCTCTCATAGGATGCAGTCAGCTGGCTCACTGGCAATTTGGCCAGTACAACCCAATCAGTTAAATGTAGCGCTGGCATATCTGATGTCAGACCAGCAGGGATCTATACTTGGGCCTCCGTTATTCCACCTATTTATTAATCAGCTACATCTGTCTGAAAATCCTCCCACATAATCCAGCACACAGATGATGCAGTCATATTCTTATATGACAGGAACCTAGATCACCTAAAGAAAAGACTGCAGGATGACTAATTTGATACATCCCTAGTTTGCCATCAACCTGATAATCATAAACACAAAAAAACAAAATGCATGTTGTTTGGTGACCACAGCAATGCTGAACTATCCTCTGGTCTCACTATCTCAACCCATACATTGCTCTAATTGAGCAAGTACAAACTTTCAACTACCTTGGACTGTTACAAGGCTGTGACATGCCATTCTCTGACCATGTGGACCACTTAATAAGGACAATTAATGCAAAAATTGGATTCCATTATAGACATGGGAGAAATCTCTTACTGGAGGTAAAAAAGTTCTTTGTTCAAATCTTGATGATTAGTAGCATTGACTATGACAATGTGGTCTAAGGGTCTGATAATGATGGGGTACTAAAGCATCTAAGGGGACTACTCAACAGGGCATGCTGCTTTTCACTTGACATTTGACTCAATACACATATGTGCAACCTGTATTTGAAACATAACCTGTTAGACCTCAAAGAGAGGCTTCTCTACCACACCCTTGTCATGGGCTACAAAGCACTGCATGGCCTACTATCCCCAGGCTTGCAGTCCCTTTTCACATTCATAGACAATAGGGATGCTACTAGAGGTATGGCGAGCCACATATCGTTTCCTCCTGGGAAGAGAACTTCATTGGGTCAAAACTCCTTTGCATACCAGTTTGTCAAGCACTGGAATGACCTTGGCAGTGCCATTAGAGATCGTGACTCTGCTTCACTGTTTAAATCTAGGCTAAGACTTGTACTTGTAAGTGCTTGAAATGAATTGTCTTCAACAATGTAAACGTTGTTTGCTGCACCCTTTATTATGGAATCCTCTGCTATATTGAAATGAGTTGTCTTGTAATCTGGCAATGTAAAACTTGTTCGCTGCACCCCTTATTATTGATTGCTCTGCTATAATGTAACTTTGTATTATATTTGCTTTACATAAATTGTATGCCCAGTGTATATTATTGATTATGTAATGTATATTTGTGACTCTGTGAATAATTGTTGTTTACGACTCTGGATCCTTTGAAAATAGGCATCTGCCTAAAGGATTGTGAGTGCAGAAGGCTCTGAAATCCAGAATGCCCCTGTCACTCATGACCTTGTTGTGGCACCCACATTATGGCACCCAAATCAATGTACCCATACAATGATATATGGATTATACTTGGTAGGTTGAAGTCCCCAATAAGGAGACAGTCAAACTTATCACTTGCATTATAAATTTCTTCTTAAATTCCCTAATTTGTTGTGTCCCCTGAATCTGGTGGCCTATATACTAGACCTATCAGTAATGGTGTTGTACACTTTGAAAGCAATTGCTAAATGCTGCAGTCTATGCTGTCATCCCCCTTCACATGTTGACCTCATGTGAAGAAAGTTACAGGGTACAATGGCACGTGTTATGTCTTCTAAACACACAGTACCATATCTAATTGTTGCATTTGTAGATTTCTACAGTTGACTTTGTAGTACTATACATAAACTGTGTTTCCAATCATTACTTTTTTAAGCAAAATAGTGAAGAAGATAAACATTGACATAAGCCTGGCAATAGGGAGAATATCCAATTCTGGAACCAGCATGTGAAAGATCCATGCATTTTTTGATGGCAGTAGTATCAGCATCACAGACAGTGGGATTTGGCATGGGCACACCTTAAATGTACTTCACTGACTCTAACAAGTACTGTATGTGAGCAACTCTGTATGTCAGGTATAGCATGTAATATTACTCTATTTGCCCAGCTACTCTGTGATTTTGTATTTAAACATCTGCAATTTGGCATTTCAATCCCTATACTTTTTTCATAGTTCAAACAAGGCTGTCTGGGATCACATAATACATGAAGATTATGAATATATGGCCAAAGAAGTCAAGGATTCGTTGAGCATGTGGAATGGAAGTCTTAGTTTACATAACTTTGGTGAAGAAAATGTACCAGTGCGTGGGCTAGACATATGAAAGAGCGCAGCAAAGTTACTACAGTTCTGAATAGTATTTGCTAATTTCTTGTTCTTAATTGTTGCATGGGTAGTCTAATTATGTTAATTATTCACAGATATTTCCCAAAGATATTTGATGTGAACAAGGCAAACCAAATGTAGCAGGTACAGTAAGTGACTGGATATCATCTCAGGAGATGTTTATTTTTTACTGAGATGAGAACTCCACTGAACAAATTTTTCCATGGCATTTTGAAAGAAGCAATGGGATTTGATAAAACCATGGCAAAAACTTCCTCAGAAGATTTTTGTCTGGGGAGCAATTTTAAGGTGGTATGATGGTCCAGCCGGTATTTCTGAGAGTGAATGTACTTTACTACAGTACAGTACTGCATGTACAATGCTAAAAAAGCAGATAATGTCATAGAAACATGTACTTAATGTTCTCTTTTTCTCATACTGTAGAAACCATGGATAATCGTCTCTTTATAGAGGTGAATACAAGGAAGGCTGTTGTAAAGCATGTAGAAACAGTATTTCTGGTCACCGCATTCATCAGGACAATGGCCTGAAACACAGTGTCTCAGAATGGTTTACTGTTGAGCAGGGGATTAACTGGGGAAAAAACAGCACCAGGACAGAGTGTTTTAGCACTATTTGTATTGGAATACAGTGTAACTGATTTACAGTACTATTACATGAGATACACATATACTGTGCATGACATATCAAGAAAAAAACAAACACGTCCATGTAACTCACCCCATGGACACACCTAAAAACAACCTAGCTCAGCTTAGTGTACCTTTCCTGGATGAAAATTACAAATAAATAAGCATACTGATCTTAGATTTCTCAGTTGAGTCATCTGCTCTCAGAATATGTCTCTAGATAGGAACCTAATAGAGCCCAGAGCAAAACATGAGCTGATCAGCAGAATAAGAGTTCTGGAGGGCTGTAACACCAGCACAGTGCAGGTGACACATTAAACTTTTGGAAAAGGTGCTGGCACTTTTAATTGCCAAGAACAGGTATGCAACTAGAATATGATGGATCTTATTGTATGTACAATAGAACTGATATTGCTACATATATTATATGAAACTTTTATAATTTTATTCACAGTATATTTTATACTGTATTTTAAATAAACAGTGTTACCCCTCCACGAAATGTAGTACCCCCATACCACAGCAAACACCCCATCACAGTTTTAGGGTTACTACATGACAGAAGAATAATTCCAAATCTAGCAAGTTCTACTTTTGTTTAATCACAAAGTTCAGATCACATTTCTCATGAGGGGTGCTACTGGTTTATGGCATGTAACAATAAAACAAACAATGCTCAGTGCACCCAATGGTAATGCTTTGAAAATGTAAAAATTACTTTCTGTCTAAATTGGCTATGTTCTTATTTTGTCACCATTAACAAGGAACTCTCTTAGTGTTTATATTGGAGCTTTAATGTGAATTAAGCCAGGCCAACAGATGCCAAGATGAAACCCCTTGATTCAGTCCTACCAATAAAATGCCTGTAATGGCTTCACATTTATAAAGTGTACAGCCTAAATTAGCTTCTTTGAATAAAATGTTTACATTAGAGGTAGACCACACCACTCCCAAACAATTAACAAGTTCCAAAGCTGGCAAGCTATACCATTATTTAATTCACAAAGCTCAACTCACATTTCTCATTAGAGTACTGGTTTTCGGCATGTAACAACAAACAAAGTTTTGTGTGCACCCTGCATATTAAATCTTTTAAAAGTTAAACCATTCTTTTTGCCTATACTTTCCATTTTCTTACTGTACTGCATCTCCAGATGGCTTAAACCAGAGGTGCACAACATGCAACCCGGGGGACCACGAATAGCTCCCACAGCAGCTGTTTGTGGAACCTGAGAACCTAGCAGCTTCCACTTGCAGCCTTTGTTTTGTGTTTTGTTTTTAGTTTCAGTAACATGTTGATGAATAAATAAACAAATAATTAAGCAAACAAATAGATAAATGTATGTTTTGATTTGCTTTATCCGTACATTTAATAATGTCTTGCTGGACATTTGTCACCTCGGACCATTGACTCAAGTCTTCAGTCTGGCCCTCCACAAAAAAAAATGTGCACCACTGGCTTAAACCCTTAGCCCTCCTTATAAGAAATGTGATTTGAATTTTATAAATTAAACAAGGGTAGACCTTGCTAGACTTGACATTTGTTAAATGTTTGAAAGGTGGGTGATACTCCTGTAGCATGCTCCCCTTTAATCACCTGTGGACTTCTAGGATTGAAACGCTTTATTACAAACAAAAACAATTTAGGTAATGCACTGTTATAGAAGTCACTGCAGGCAGTTTATTGTTGGGACCAATCTGAGAGGCTCCACCTTGATGTCTGGCGGTTCAGCTTAATTCACTTTAGAGCTCTAATAGGAAGATTAAGAACACTCTTTTGTTACAGAGAGAAAGTACAAAATATGCAATTTAGGCAGAAATGTTAACTGTTCAAAGATTTACCATGGGGGTGTGCACTGGACTGTACATCTTTTTTACTTGCTATAAAACAGTAGCACCCCCTATGAGCAATGTGATTTGAAATTGAGCTTTCTGAATTAAACAAAAGACGAGCTTGCTGTATTTAAAATTTACTACATGTATGGAAGGTGTGTGGTTCTCCTGTAGCACACTCCCCCTTAAATCACCTGAGAATTTCCAAGGTGAAAGCACTTAATTTAAAGGGAAATAATTCAGCAATGCACTCTATATAAGAGAAGCCACAGCTGGCAGTTCATTGTTAGGACCACACTGAGTGGTTCCTCCTGGGCATCTGTTGATAATTCACATTAGAGCTCTGGTACAGAAACTAAGAGAGTCCCCTCTTCGTGAACACAACGTAGGAAAATATGCAATTAAGGCAGAAAGAAACTGCAGTACAGCAAGTCATGAATTTTATCTCGGAAACAACTCTAAATTCAGGATATGCATCAATTTCTTGCAAGATTCGGGGTAGCTGACCACCCAGAGGTTTTGAAAAAAGTTGTTGTTTCCTATCCTTCTTACCGGGATATAATAAACATTCTGCCCTGTTTACCTACTGATTCCCAACTACCACCCTACACTAAAATGAATGCCCATGGAACAGGTACATAAATCTCATATCGAGAAGTACTTCAGATTCCCAGTTTGGTCCTTTGATTTCAGTGTGGAAAGGTGATGGTGGCATGGATGCATACTGCAGAGACCAAAACAACTTAAAATAGCATCACAGAAACATTGAGACATAAACAGTGATAGAAGAAAAAGACCAATGTTCCATCCAGTCTGCCCATGGTTCCCTATCTAACCCTGGGACCTAATGTCCATCCATGGTCCTAGCTCTCCCCAGTCACCAGCCAATTTCTCTCCCAGTTTCTGTCACTCCTAGTAGCCACTATACCCTTCACTTTCTGCCAGCTATGCTTGAAACCATTAATGGTGTTAGCTCCCACCTCTATGTCTGGTAGACTGTTCCATGGTTCCACAACCTTTTTTGTAAAGTTATATTTCAACTTTGTAAAGATTTTGCGAGTACAATATGAAATGATATGTACTGACATATGAAGCTACATGCACATTTTTATGTAAGAAATATATGCAAGGAATGTATAAGGATTGTGACCATTTCTGTGCATGAAAAATTCATGCATGAAAAATTCCTTGCTTCGTGCCAGAAAAATTCCCTGCCAATATCCTGAGATGCAAGTAAAACTGCGTGTGGGTTTACTGTACCACAGTATCAGTTTTGACATCACAACATGGGGCTAAAACCTACAACCTTCTTGCTGTAGAGACAGGCATACGGCCTACTCAGCCACTGACATTATGCTGTTCAAATGTCATGCAAAACAGTATATTAAATAGATAAGAAAGCAATAATCTTGATACATTCTTAAATGTTTTCATTCTGCTCTCATTTTTTTTATTTGAATGCACAATACCACTCCTACAACTCTTAGAGTGGTGTCCTTATCAGGATGAATATACACCTGAGGTCATAATACTGCACTGAACTTGTGGCATCGCAGTCATTACTGTGACTAATTATGATGCAACTACAGTGGGATATGAATTCAAGTGGTTGGAATAACAACAAGGTTAAATAAACTGTCAAGGATTAAAATTCCGTTTTCATACAAATTTCCTTATTAATGACAGGAAAGAGAAATTTAAGAAATATGCATGCAATATTAGCTGAACAGTACCTAAACTGTACATTAATTTTTTTTAAATTTATTTATTTAAATTTAGGTAACTGGGTAAGACCACTGAGGCAATTGCCGTCCCATTTTCAGGGTCGCCCCGGGACAGCACAGTGCAAGGGAGAAAAATACAGTACAGAAATTCAATGTGACAGAAAAACAATGGCATGAATTCAGGACATAAATGAAACAGAGCCAATAATAAAAAGCAGGAGGGTCACTAAGATTGTTTGATGACCCGTTACAAAACAATATTACAGTTCCTGCTAATTACAGAACAATATATGACAAATAATAAGCTAAAAGTAGATACTAATTAGGTTAGTATGTATGCAAGGTAAGGTTGAGTGTTCCCATTAGAATCTAAGCATTTGGGAGGTATGGATGGGGGGAAGTACAGTAGGGCAAGGGGAGATGAGGAGAAGGGAGGCAGGTGTAGGGAGGCAGGGAGAGGGGAGAGTGTAGGAGAAGCAATGGAAGCAAGTGCAGGTTGTTGAGTTGGAGAGGGAGGTAAATCGAGTATGCTGGAACAAGGGAAGAGTAGAGCAGGACAGTATGGAGGGGGTTAGGGAGTTCCAGTCGGTCACTGCTGCATAAGAGAAGGACTTACGTGCAACGGTGAGTCATAGATTGGGTCTTAAGAGAAGGAGGAGAGATGCTGATCTGAGGGCTAGTGGGGCTTACATAGAAACATAGAAACACAGAAGTTGATGGCAGATAAGGACTGCAAGGCCCATCCAGTCTGCCCATTTCTTTTTCTACCTTATGAATGTGCCATAGGCCATTGCTCTGTCAATGGCCTGTCTATTCATACTCATCTGTATTGCTCCGTTATGCCTGTCCCATGCCTGTTTGAAGCCCCACACTGTATTCATATCCACCACTTCCTGAGGTAGTCCATTCCATGCATCCACCACTCTTTCTGTGAAAAAGAACTACCTCACATTACGTCTTAATAGGTCTCCCTCTAATCTCAAGCTGAGTCCTCTTGTCCTGCTATTTTTTTTTATATTGAAACATGTTACACTCCTTCACCTTGTTCATGCCCTTAAGGTGTTTGAATGTTTCAATCATATCACCTCTCCCCCTCCTTTGCTCTAAGGTATACATATTGAGTTCAGTTAATCTGTCCTCATATGTTTTCTGATGCAGTCCCTGCACCATTTTGGTTGCCCTTCTCTTGACTGCCTCAATTTGGTTAATGTCCTTGTGAAGGTGTGGCCTCCAGCACTGCACACAGTACTCAGATGGGGCCTAACCAGTGTCTTGTAAGAGGGATTATTACCTCCTCTTCCGACTTGTGATACCCCTACTAATACGCCGCAACATCCCTCTAGCCTTACCTACTGCTTTAGAGGTCTGCTTGGATGATTTCAGGTCATCGGTGATGATGACGCCCAAGTCTCTTTCTTCTCTTGTGACTGCCAGCAACTCCTCTCCCAGCCTATAGGTGGCTTCAGGGTTTCTCTTCTCTATGTGCATGATCTTGCACTTCTTTGCATTACACCTCAGTTGCCACTCTTCTGACCATTTTGCTAGTTTATCCAGATCTCTTCTCATTCTGCACACACCATATGGATCATCTACTCTGTTGCAGATCTTGGTGTCATCTGCAAACAGACAAGCCTTACCCTCCAGTCCATCTTCAATGTCACTGATGAAGATATTGAAGAGAACTGGTCCCAGGACTGATCCCTGAGGAACCCCTTATGACTTGCATCTCTTCTGACTGTATACCATTTATCACCACTCTTTGTTTTCTGCCCGTCAACCAGTTTGCCACCCAGTTGACCAATGTCTGATCCACCCCGATCCTACCCAGCTTATTAATCAATCTTCTATGTGGAACAGTATCAAAAGCTTTGCTGAAGTCAAGGTAGGCAACATCAACTGCTCCCCCTTGGTCCACCACTATGGTTACCCAGTCAAAGAAATCTATGAGATTAGTTTGACAGGACCTTCCTTTTGTAAACCCATGCTGTCTTGGATCCTGTGCTTCTATGGATTCCAGGTGCTGTACTATCCTTTCCTTAAGGAGTGTCTCCATAATCTTGCCCACTACTGAGGTAAGACTGACTGGTCTGTAGTTCCTGCCTCCTCCCTGCTACCACTCTTGTGGAGTGGGATCACATGAGCCCTTCTCCAGTCTTCTGTGACCTCTCCTGTGCTCAGAGACTCACTAAATAGTTTTGATAATGGCTCTGGTAGTTCCACCCTTAGCTCCTTTAGTACCCTGGGATGTATGCCATCAGGTCCCATTGCCTTGTCCACCATGAGCTTATCGAGCTCTTGTAGGACCCTTTCTTTGTGAAGGGACGAGTGCATACCTCCCTCCCCCCTGTGTCCATGGTGCAGAGCTGTGGGCCCTGCCCTACCTTCTCTTCAGTAAATACTGAGCAGAAGTATCTATTTAGGATAGATGCTTTTACATGGCCCTCCTCCTCACATGCCCCCTTATCCCCTTTGGTCTTAGCAATACATCCTCCGAACTTTCTCCTTTCACTAATGTATCTATAGAAAGTCTTGTCACCTTCTTTACTGTTCATGCTAGTGTTTCTTCAGTTTGGGCCTTTGCCTGCCTTACTGCCTTAGGGAAGTTTGGTATGCCTTCCTCTCTTCATCCTGCTGTGTTCCCTTATATTTCCTGAAGGCCAGCCTTTTGGCTCTGACCTTTTCTGCTACTGTGTTTGTGAACCAAAGTGGTTTCCTTCTTCTTTTGCACTTCCTTTTCTCACTAACATAATGACATGTTACTAACATACTATTTGCCAGCAGATTAGGCCTTACGGTCTATTGAGTCTGCTCGAACCTCAAATCCTTAGTTGGGTGCCAAGGCCCTCCCCTCCCCTTGTGTTCCAGAAACCCCTATCATCCATCCCCACCCCCCTGGGACAGGCCATCATCTGACACATCCACTTTCTGTGTCTGTCCCACCATCTCTTGAAGCCCTCCACTGTGGATCTCTGAACCAGCTCGCCAGGCAGTGCATTCCAAGGGTCCACTACCCTCTCAGTGAAAAACCTCCTCCTCTTTTCCCCCCTCACCCTTCCACCTTCCAACTTCAAACCATGCCCTCTGGTGATACCTCCCTGCTTTAGTCTAAAGATCCCCTCCATGTTTACCCTATGTATTCCCTTGAGGTACTTGAAGACCTCAATCATGTCCACCCTGTCTCTCCTCTCCTCCAATGAAAACAGGCAGAGCTCCTCAAGTCTGTCCTCATAACGTCAAATCCCCTAGCCCTCGTATCATCTTAGTTGCCCTCCTCTGTACCCTCTCCAGGAGCTGTATGTCCCTCTTCAAGTGTGGTCTCCAGTACTGTACACAGTACTCAAAGTGTGGTCTATCCAGTCCATTGTACAGTGGCAGAATCACTTCCTTGCTCCTAGAGGTGATCCCCCTTACGATGCATCCCAACATCCCATTTGCCTTGCTAGCCGCTCTCCTGCACTGCTCAGAGTTATTCATACAGGCATCCACCATGACCCCTAGGTCTTTTTCCTCTATTGAGGCCTCCAGCGCCTCCCCTCCCAGGGTGTACCTGTGTTTATGGTTTCCCCGACCAAGATGCAACACCTTGCACTTGGTGATATTGAAATTTAATTTCCATGTGTGAGCCCAGCTTTCCAGGGTGTCCAGTTCCCATTGCAGGGCCAACCTCCCCTCTTCTCCCTCAACTACTGCTCCCATCTTGGAGTCATCCACGAAGAGACTCATTTCACACCCTATACCCTCCCTGATGTCCGATATGTGCATTAAACAGGATCAGACCCAGGACCGAGCCTCATGGGTACCTTCACTACCAACCTCTAGGGTTCGAGAGCTCCCCACAGACCACTACTCTCTGGGTGCATCCAGCTAGCCAGTTTTCAATCCATCTGACCATCAAAGGGCCTACTCCTAACCCCATCAGTTTCTCCATAAGACCATTGTGGGGGACAGAGTCAAACACCTTGCTGAAGTCCAAGAATAATACATCCACAGGCTTTCCCCATCCAGTTTTGATGTTACCCATTTGTAGAACTCCACAAGATTGGTTTGACATGATCTACCTGTTGCTTCAAGTATTGCATCTTTAATGCTTGCCCACTTTTCCTGTACCCCCTCACCTGCAATTCCTTTTGCCAAGGCTAGCTTAACTCTGTTGGCCATCTTATCAAAGTCAACTCCTCTGAAGTCCCATATTTTTGCCTTGGAATGGGATGATTTTGTTCTAGTGGCCAAATTGAACCATACCATGTGATGGTCACTGGCCCCCAGATGACCTACCTGGAGATCTGTGATCCTTTCCCTGTTAGTCAGTACTAGATCTAGGATAGCCCTCTCTCTAGTGGGTTGTTGTACCAGTTGTTTGAGGCCCTCCCCCTGAAGGGAATCCACCATGTGTCTAGTTCTGGCAGATGTCACTTCTGGTATTGACCAGTCTGTATCTGGCAAGTTGAAGTCTCTCATTATCAGAACCTCCCCTTTAGCTGTCATGTTTTGTATATCTTCTAACAGTAACATGTCTATGTCCTCCCCCGGTCCAGAGGCCTGTACACAGCATGAATTTAGGAGAAATCATGGGACAGACACGGCCCTTATCAGACTCACACCTGATATAATAACTGCCTTGGACAAGGCCACCCCCACCGGGGCTGTTTTTACTGACCTGACCAAGACCTTTGATTTATTAGATTATGACTTCCTCCTAGGCAAACTGCAAACCTTGGCCTGGACCAGCACTCACTAACATGGGTCAGTAGCTACCTGATGGGATGCTCACAGCAGGTCAAGTGGAGATGTACTATATCTGAACCACTCACTCTCAAGGAAGGGGTACCCCAGGGATCCACACTGGGTCCCCTCCTATTCTCACTATTTGCCAATGACTTGAACAGTCACTGTGGAGGATCCTTGCTGGTCCAATATGCAGACAATGCAGTGATCTATCGATTCTCAGCTAACCCTGCAGACATAGGAGCAAACCTACAAGCAGACTTTGACTTGCTAGTAGCATGGCTGGTAGAAAACAGACTAGTCTTAAATACCACAAAAACAAAGGCCATGGTCTTTGGTCCTAGAAATCTTGGTCAGGGCTGAAACTATCTACTCTCCGTAGTCTCCTCTGCGGGTACCACTACTGAGGTAGTGAAATCCGTAAAGTACCTGGGTCTGCATCTCGACCAAGGCCTTACACTGAAGCCTCATGTCAATCAGGTAACCAAAACACTGCACCAGAAACTTGGCCTGCTTTACCGCCTGAACAACCAGCCAGTTCCAGAGTCCAGTATAGCAATAGCTAACAGCATTCTGCTCCCAACTCTGATGTATGCTGCCTCTGTCATGCAGGGTATGGGAAAACAGGAATACAACAGAATGCAGGTACTATAAAAAAAGGTTGCCCGCTTCACCACATCATCCCATAAAAGGACAAGTCACTGCAAAGCACTGGAATCCCTTAATTAGCCGTCGCTCACCAGCCAACTCCAGTACCCACTATTATGCAATGCATTTAAGATACACCACTGCCCCCCAGACAGCCTGACTGGGCTGCTGGTTCCAAAGAGAGCAGGCAGGCAGCTCCAAAATGCTGGGAGAAATCTCCTGGAAGAGCCTAGGATACGCATCACTGCTGGCACCATATCCTTTGCTCATGCAGCCCCGGTGTTGTGGAATAAGCTACCACAGCAATTGCAGGATACAACTTCTCTGGGAATCTTTAAATCCAGGCTATGAGCACACCATCTAAGGAACAGCACCTGCACTTGCACTAGAAAAATGATCCACAGAGACTAGCTTCCCCCTTTTGCAGCCCCTGGCAAGCCCAGACCTCTCCCAGTTCAGGGGGACTCAAATATATTAACTACAGAACTGTGTGTATGCCAAGTCCACTTACCTTAACTAACTCCATTGTATTCCTAATGTATGAATGTCTAATCCACACTGTGTACTAAGACTTGAACTCTGCACCGTGCAGGCCAGATCGTAACCTGAAATGATCAACGCACCTACTTGCTCTGTAAATTCTCTGTATGTGAAATGCTCTTTTTGTGTAACTAAATCGGGGTCGCCTCTGAAAAAGGGACCTGCGGGGCTTAGTGGGCCAACCCGGTTACCAAAATTGAATAAATGATTAAATATATTATATATACAAAATAGGTAGGAAAAATCAGTGAAAATCAGGCTCCCTTATTGGATAAAATAGACCATATGATTGTGCATTATCCCACAATGACTGCACACCTGAACTACTTTCCATCCCTCAAAACAACACACACACACACACACCCACACCACAGTCTGCCACAACCATAGCAAAGTGTACCTATGATGGTGTCCTACACTGCAAACAGTTATCTGGTTGATCCTGCCATCATTCTTATAACCGAACACTGCAGAAAAAAGTTATCTGGTTGATCCTGTCATTTTGAAAGCCATTTACTGTGTAATCACTTTCACTTTTGTCTATCAGTGTAGTTTGACTGAGTGGTGTTCGGTCCAGTAAAGAACATGCCCCCAAAGGTATAGCAAGAGCAACGTTATGTATAAAAGTCATGTCAGCTGTGGGGTTTAAGGTTAGTTTTGTGAGTGTTCAGTGAGAGAAGTCAATGAGTGTAGAAGGAGGAGAGCAAGTGACTCTGTGACTTCAGAAGACTGTATGGAAGCGCGAGAGTGTAGCTATAGTAACATTCTCTCATACTTCCATCTAGTCTTCTGAAGCCACCAATTCACTCACTTTCCTCACTCTACACTCAACAGCTTCTCCCACTAATAACTCACAAAAGTAACCATACACACCACAGCTGATTTTTATACAAAACATTGCTCTTGCTAAATCTTTGGTTGCATGTTCTTTATTGGACTGAACACCACTCAGTCATGCTACACTGACCAAGAAAAGTAAAAGTGATTACGCAGTGGAGAAAAGTCAAAGTCATTACACAGTAAATGACAATAAAAAAGGCAGGATCAACCAGATAACTTTTTTTATAAGTTTATAGCAATCAACTCATGGAGAAAAGTGAGCATGATTATAAAGTAAATGATTTTAAAATGGCAGGACCAACCATATAACTTATTTTATGAGTTTTTAGCAATCAATATTATGGTGAGATCAACAAAATCACCTGAACAAAACTGTAATTTGTGCAACACAAGGGCTACTTTTTGTCCCAAAACCATTTATAGCCATTTTATAAGCTAGATAACCCACTCCAGGTGGTGCTGTCTTGCTCTGATATATGCATGTCTTGGGTGGTTAAACTCACTCGGCCTGCGGCCTTATGCATCACAACACACACTGAGGCATGGGTATATCAGAGCATGACCTCACACCCTAGATTGGATTATCTATTACATCTCTCTCTCTCTCTCTCTCTCTCTCTCTCTCTCTCTCTCTATATATATATATATATATATATATATATTATTTGCAAAAAACTATGTTAATGCAGACATTAGGGTTATAGAATAGGAAGCGCACAAAGAAGGGAAATGAAAAACATTAGGGATTTGGATTGATGGAGTGTTGCAGAATCAGTGGTGGGGTCTTTCTTGAGGCTGTTAACCCTAATGCCCAAGAGTCGTATATGAGGATATAATGCCATCAATGGGGTTAATTAGCCAATAACCCATGAACCCAAAGGGCGAGTGGGTTTATTGAGCCAATTAGCACCTGAGATGGCATTATAGCCTCATATATGACACTTTACTAGCATTTGTTTTATATAGCACATTAGGATGTTTGACATACTGTATAGAGATAGAGACAGATGTGCAGATGAGCGAAATTTACTGTTTCATTTGCACATCAGCTATGTTCATTGATGGCTGCTTAGGTAGTTAGTTATAGTCTTTAACATGTTTTTATTGCTCAGTTGGTTTAAGTTAGTAAGTTTCTTTTGCTTAATTAGTTTAATTCATATTTGTTTTAATCAGAGTCACAGCTTGAGTCAATAATTTTTTTGATCTTTGACTTTCGTTCTAGGTGCTTTATGCGGTATATTTTAACTGTTATGTTTTGAATAGTGCAGTTGTTTCCTAGCACGTTTATTGTGCTTCCTTTCATTGTTAGATCAAGAGTGGCTGATGTTTGGGAGTTTGAGTAATGTGTTTTAATAGATTGTTCTGTTTCCTTTGATGTGCCATGGTTGTCTGACTTCAGGGGGTTGGCAAAAGTTAGTTGTATTGTTTTCATTTATATTTATGTATATTGGAGGTGGGATATCCTTGAGCATGCTGTAGTAAGTATGTGTGCATTGGGCTGATGTCATCTCATAAGGTGTTATTACATATGTGGACTGCTGGGACTGGCATATTTGCCTTTGTACTGCAGAAGCTGAAGGAGGGTTTCTTTTTAAATTGTTCTGGACATTTGTATTGACCATTTCTTTAGGTTGGTTTGTTGATTGGGTGTTTGTTTCCAATGTCAGTTCAAACTGCAGCTCAGGATGTATAAATTTTGTGATTTCAGTTGCAGTCATCCCTATAGTAGCAACATGTCTTGTATAGTCAGCATCAGCATGGTTGCCGAAATCCACGTGGCTAACATGTTGGGTAGCTGCAGCATGTCTGTATGTTTCCTCAGATACAAGCACTGATTCAATCCTGTTTTTAATGGTTAGGAAGGTGTTTTGTGGAGTTGCAGTCTGATAAGACTTCTTAGCAGGTACACAGATTGGTAGCAAACTGTTCTTCATGCTTAGTTTATTAATTTTGGGTTGTTTCTATTTATGTTGTTGCCATTCAACAAGGGCTGTCATTGATGTGCTAGGCTGGTTTGGCTGTGTTTCCATATCTAGTAAGTTCAGTAGCTTATAATATAGTGGTATTTCTGTGTCCTAGAGTGAGTCAGATGCTGTTATTTCAGTTTTGGCAATTGTAGAAATGCCTTGTTTCTGTGTGGTTTCAGGTTCTGTTTTTGGTGGTCCCAAGTTTTTTGCAAATATATTGAATATTAGTTTTGTTTGTTTTCAGAGAGTGCTATATATATATATATATATATATATATATATATATATATATATATTTATGAACTGAAGGCTTTTATGTCCAGAGATTTGTGTGACTTCAGTTGGTGGAATGTTGTAATCCATTAGCATTTGAATTTATGTTTTTCTTGTACAATGACTGGTTATCTTTTTGTTGTCTGATAGTCCTGCAGATTATGTTATTGTTTTCTTTATGTTCTGTAGTTTATTTTCACCTATTTTCTTGTTTCTGAACGAGAGAGACTCTGGAGTGTAGTTCACATTTGGTGTTATATACTGTAGAACAGAGTGTTGCTGTTGTTCATTGCTTTTGGCTTGTTTTTGGCATATTTTCCATAAGCTGCAATTGGATCACAATCTGGATTTTGAATGTTTTGGTATGTCTTGGGTTTTGTTGCTATAATATTTTGTGGGTTGATTCTCGTCCTGGTTTTGATCTCTCCTTCTATGTATTCATGATATTTATGTTCTGTAGCATCTTTTTTTGCTGCATATCACTCCATTTTTGGTTGTATTGTTCTATTGTTCATAGTGCAAAGTGTACTCCAATATTGAAGAAAAGCACATTCAGTAGTGCTGTTCATGAGTGTAGCACTATAGTTCCTGTGTTGTAGAGCATGTCAATTTCTGTATTGATTAGAGGTTCAGCTTTTCTCAGTCTATTTCTTTTGTCTTCTTTTTTCAAATATTTTTGCTTTGCATTCATTGTCTTGATGGTTTCTGTAAATATTGTGCTTTTGTGATGGTAAATGCTGTATGGATGATTTTCTCTTACAATGTATCGGTCCAGGCTTCCTAGTATTCCTCGTATAGTTCCCGGTTTGTATTCTAATCTACCTGTTTTATTTGTGTAGAGATGAAATTTGCCAGCAATTTGTCTAGTTCCTTCAGTGGAATGTATAGTAGGTCTCGGTTTTCTCCATGGTTTGCAAGGTAGGCTTTCATTTTTTTTTATAGCGAAGTTTGTTTTTTCATTTGTATTTTTATTTTCTTGCTGTTTTATAAATTACAAGTGGTCTTGATCAGTGTAACTTTCAATCATTTTGCTTTACATTTGTAACAAATCTTAGTTGGTTTGGGTATTGTAGGTGTTTTTTAAGGGTTTATTAGTTAATGGTTTTGATTAATTGGTGTTGATTGGAAGTAGGTGTTTTACATTTAGTGCATGGTATTTTTGTGTTTTTGATCAAGCTTTTAGTTGTAGTATATAAGTTTAATTGCCATCATATATTACTTTAACCGATGTTGTATATGGGGAAATAAATGATGATTTTCAATGATGGGATTTGGGTCACATCATTGTAAGGGTGCATTCATTCCAAACACTGCAAAAAAAAAAAAAACTGGATCCTATACTGACTCTCTACATGGATATTCCCCATGGGATTCTCCCTTAACTGAGGCAAAACAGATGCACACCATAATATATGCATGTGCACCTGCAGACATTCAACTGTGGTGACATTCACACATTCATCAGAACTAGGAGGTATGGGTTTGATTCTCCTTAAATCACCTTTGGTCTCCATGGTGATTCAAACTCATCAATTTTGCTCTGTGAATTAATGCACTGATTTTGTGAATTTGCAGAGCTTGGCTTGCCTGTGAAGTGAAACGTTTTCCATGAAGTGCTGAATTTCACAGGCAAAATTCCTCACTTTACATCAAAACTTTGCAATTCAGATGAAGTCAAAGTTTCTCAGGTCTGAGAAAACTTCACTAAGCTCCATGAAGAGCGCCTTTGCTACTGACACATCCAAGAGCAGGGTCATTCTCAATGCCCTATAGGGGGCATGCCTCAGACAGCTAGTGTTGGAACCCTATCAGAAGGGAGCAATCTTAGACCTGGTACTCTCAAATGGCGATGGAGAGAGGATCTCAGATCTAGAAGTGGGTAACCATCTGGGAACAAGTGACCATCAAACAGTGTGGTTCACAATAAGCACAGCCACAGAGTCAAGCCATAGAAATGTGAGGATACTGGACTTTAGGAGGGCAGACTTTGTCAAAATGGGAGAGTGCCTCAGAAAAGCACTAGCAAAAGGGCAAGAAGAAAGGGGTGGAGGAACAATGGGGAAACATCAAAACTGCCATCACAGAGGCAATAAGCCTTTATGTGATGCAAATAAACAAATCAAAATGAAAGAAAAAAATACTATGGTTCTTAAAAGAGTGGTGGTGAAGGTTAGTAAGAAAAAGACAGCATTCAGGAAGTATAAGAAAACACAGAAGAAGCAGGACAGAGAACTGTACCAGTTAAAGCAGAAGGAAGCAGGGAAGGCAGTCAAAATAGCAAAGTCCAAACCAAAGGAAAGTTAGCCAACTCAGTTAAGAAGGGGGATAAAAACTTTTATACGTATATTAGGTAGCATAGAAAGACCAAGGAAGGGATAGTGAGGCTTAATAAAAGGAAGGATGGATGGATGGGCAGAGAGGGACAGTGTAAAAGCAAGTATACTGAATGAATACTACTGCTCAGTATTCACAAAAGAAGAGGGGGGTACCTAATCCAATCAATAGAAGCACTCTGGATAGGAGGGGTTGATACCAGTCCTTTCACAGAAGAAAGGGTTCTGAAAGAACTCCTAAAACTGAAGGTGGACAATGCAATGGGGCCTGACGGGATTCACCCCAGAATTCTAAAAGAACTAAAGGAAGAACTAGGGACATTACTGAACACCCTTTTTAACAAATCATGGGAGAATGGTGTGGTACCCAAGGACTGGAGGAGGGTGGATGTAATTCCCCTTCACAAAAGTGGGAGCAAAGCAGAGGCAGGAAACTACAGACCTGTTGGCTTGATGTCAGTGGTAGGGAAAATGATGGAATCAGTTCTGAAAGAAAGAATTGTTGAGTACCTAGAGACCAATGCGGCACTGGACCCAAGGCTGCAAGGATTCACGGTGGGAGGGTCATGTCAGACGAATCTAACAGATTTTTTTGCCTGGGTGACCAAAGTAGTAGACCAGGGAGGAGCCGTGGACATGGTCTACCTGGACTTTAGCAAGGCATTTGACACAGCCCCACACAAAAGATTAATAAATAAATTACCCAGCCTGGGAGTGGGTCCCTGGGTGATAGCTTGGGTTAAAAATTAGCTGGATAACAGGACACAAAGGGTAACAGTAAATGGAGTCCACTCCGAAGAAAGGGGGGTTATTAGCAGGGTACTGCAAGGTTCAGAACTGGGTCCAGTCCTTTTTAATGTCTTTAGAAGTGACATTGCAGAGGGACTGGAAGGAAAAGTATGCCTCTTTGCAGATGACACTAAGATCTCTAACATGGTTGATATGCAAGGGGGTGGAAAGGATGAGAAGGGACTTGGCAAGCTTGGAGAGATGGTCAAACGTATGGCATCTTAGATTCAATGCAAAGAAGTGCAAAGTAATGCACCTGGGAAACAAAAACCCAGGGGAAGAGTACACAATGGGGGGGTATTAACAACAACAAAAATGGAAAAGGACCTGGGGGTAGTCATATCAGATGACCTAAAGGTTGGCAAGCAATGTGAGAAGGCAGTAAGGATGGCTGGGTGGATACTGGGATGTATAGGGAGCTGCATCACCAGTAAAAAACAGGAAGCTGTTATCCCTCTTTACAGACAGTTGGTGAGACCCCATCTGGAGTACTGCATGCAGTTCTGGAGACCCCATCTCTGCAAGGACATAGACAGGATGGAGGCAGTCCAGAGGAGGGCAACTAAAATGGTGCAGGGTCTGTAACAGAAGCAATACAAAGAGAGACTAAAGGAGCTTAATATGTATACCGTTGAGGAAAGGATGGAGATGGAGGACATGATAGAAACTTTCAAGTACCTCAAGGGAATCAGCAAAGTCCAAGACGGTAGCATCTTTCAGAAAAAGGGACGTGCAAGAATGAGGGGACACATTTGAAGATAGAGGGGGGATGGCTCAGGGGCAATGTGAGGAAGTATTTTTTCACAGAGAGGGTGGTGGATGCATGGAACAGCCTTCCTGAGGAGGTTGTGGGGGTCATAAACAGTGGGGGAATTCAAGAATACATTGGACAGAAATAAGGCAATTCTGTTGAGGAGGGTGGAAGAAGTAGGCTGTTGGTTAAGTAGGATCTGCAGCTTATCCAATAGGTAGGGAAAAGGGCAGAGTAGGTGGGTCAAGCAGTCCTTAATCTGCCATCAAAGTCTATGTTTCTATGTTTTATGTTTCTATGTTTTCTATGTTTCTAAGTTTTAGCCACTTCATCTGAACTTCACTGGCAAATTTAAACTTTGCCACATCTCTAATTTGCAGCTAATACCAGCTTAGTTTATTGAACATCTATCATACCTGATATTTGCATAGCATGATATGACAAAACTATCAGGCTTTTAAGCTGTAAGGCACAATCCTAAAGAGATTAATAAATGTTATTCCAAAGAAGAAAAATATCATCCCATGCACACTACCAAACATGTACAAAAAAGATCACAAAGAGAAGTTAATTGTAAGGGGAGTATTACCTAATGCCAGCACATGGAATCCTGACATTCAGGATACCAAGTTCAGCAGCCTGACACACACCCTCCTGACAGAACAAAAGCTGGTGCCAACAGGGGTAAGGTAGCGGATGTAACAAACTGCTACCCTACCCCTAGTCAGGCACCACAAGGAAGGGGGAAAAATGCAGAAGCCGGCTGAACTCCTCCCATGGCGTGGAGGGCTAGGCCACTGGCAGCTCAGCCAGCATGGCACTCTCGACCCAGGTTCTGTTCCCAGGAGGGAAACATTTTTGCTAGAACTGTTGTTGCACCCAAAACATGTTAACCTTCACCGAGGTCTGACTACCCTCAGAGTTGGTTATTTTATTTACAGGGGGTGCAGGAGGCTTGCGGGGGGCTTGCCCCCTGCATTGCACTAATAGCCTGTCATTCTTCCTAAAGTCAGTCTCCTGAACTTGGCTTATGGAGTTTGGGAGACTGACTGTCGGGATTCTGTAGTAGATTCACTGTAGGAACATACTGCATGTTAAAAACATACATTTGGCTAAATTCATATGGAGTTTATATAAAGTAACTGAGATAAATGCCATACATAGATAGAAATATTGAAAATACGACTAATGCAGATTCTATTTTATTCAGAAAAGCACCACAATTCTTGATTAGTATATAGCAAAGTATGCCTGGGGTCACAAGGTCAGTGACACTGAACACTTCATCAGTCAAAAACAGGGAGACTAGGCATACTGGAAAGAATTGTTAAAACAAGAAAGAATAGTAAAAAGTGCTGGTCCTGCTACTAAATATAATGAGTTAATGCACTTAAGTTGTAAATGATTCAGACCATCACTTCAAACTCTACATAGTACTATACCTCAATGATCTCATGGGTAGTGGGGCCATGAATGAGAGCACTGAGGCCAATGACGAGTACACATAAATGAAATAATCTCATTATACCCATCACATGTCCAGTTTATACATTATGCATATCATGTTTCATACATAACTTCTAATGCTTTTCACAGAACAGTTATTGTCCTTAAATTACTTAAACAGCATCAAATTTCTGGAATTTACTGTGATTTTTAAAACAATCTTTCCACAGCCTCCAGTGTGTAGTTTGTTGTTAAGGCAATATTAGTGCTGTTAGTTCCTGTGGTTGAGGTTCTAAATTAAAATCTTCACACACAACAGCACTTTACAAAATGAAATTGGCGGGGGGGAGGGGGGTTAAGAGATAATTGTAATTTTTGTACTGTGTTGTAGTTTACCTCTATATTTCCTATCCTCAATCATTTGATGACTTACCTTTGGCACTCTGGGACATTTAGTTTCTCCCTTCTGCCTCTCTCAGATGCTTCATCCTCTGATTCCTCTGACTGGAGAGGCAGAATGGGCAGGGCAATGCTGTGGCACACTAAGGTAGTCTGCCTGGAGTCAAGCCCTGGCTCCCTGCTAGAGAAATGTTATGGATACATAGAAACATAGACTTTGATGGCAGATAAGGACTGCTTGGCCCACCTAGTCTGCCCATTTCCCTACCTACAGGAGAGGCCGCAGATCCTAGTTAACCAACAGCCTATTTCTTCCTACCCCCCACAAGAATTGCCTTATGTCTGTCCCATACATTCTTGAATTCTCCCACAGTTTTAGACCCCATAACCTCCTCAGGAAGGCTGTTCCATGCATCCACTACCCTCTTTGTGAAAAAATACTTCCTCACATTGCCCCAGAACCGTCCCCCCCTCTATCTTTAAATTGTGTCCCCTTGTTCTTGCACGTCTCTTTTTCTGAAAGATGCTACTCTCTTGGACTTTGTTGATTCTACTGTGGTACTTAAAAGTTTCTATCATGTCCCACCTCTCCCTTCTTTCCTCAAGGGTATACATATTAAGCTCCTTTACTCTCTTTTCGTACGGCTTCTCTTGCAGACCCTGCACCATTTTAGTTGCCCTCCTCTGGACTGCCTCTATCCTGTCTATGTCCTTGTGGAGATGGGGTCTCCAGAACTGGACACAGTACTCCAGATGGGGTCTCACCAACTGTCTGTACAGAGGGATAACAACTTCCTGTTTTCTGCTGGTGATGCCTCTCCCATGCATCCCAGTATACCCAGCCCTCCCTACTGCCTTCTCACATTGCTTGGTAACCTTAAGGTCATCTGATATGATTACCCCCAGGTCCCTTCCTTTTTGTTGTTGTTACTACCTCCCCCCCCATTGTGTAATCTTCCCCTGGGTTCTTGTTTCCCATGTGCTTTATTTTGCACTTCTTTGCATTGAATCTTAGCTGCCATACTTCTGACCATTCCTCCAACCTTGCCAAGTCCCTTCTCATCCTTTCCACACCTCCTTGTGTATCAACCCTGTTGCAGATCTTTGTGTCATCTGCAAAGAGGCATACTTTTCCTTCCAGTCCCTCTGCAATGTCACTTATAAAGACATTAAAAAGGACTGGACCCAGTATTGAACCCTGCGGTACCCCACTAGTAACCCCTCTTTCTTCAGAGTGGACTCCATTTACAATTACCTTCTGTGTCCTGTTGTCCAGCCAATGTTTTACCCAGGCTACCACCCTGGGACCCACTTCCAGGCTGGTTAATCTGACTATTAATCTTTTGTGTGGGACTGTGTCAAATGCCTTGCTAAAGTCTAGGTAGGCCATGTCCACAGCCCCTCCCAGGTCTACTACTTTGGTCACCCAGTCAAAGAGATCTATTAGATTCATCTGACATGACCTTCCCGCTGTGAACCCATGCTGCCTTGGGTCCTGTGCCCCACTGGCCTCTAGGTACTCAGCTATTCTTTCCTTCAGAAGTGACTCCATCACTTTCCCTACCACAGAGGTCAAACTGACAGGTCTGTAGTTTACTGCCTCTGTCTTAGTCCCACTTTTGTGAAGGGGAATCACATCTGCCTTCCTCCAGTCCTCGGGTACCACACCATCCTCTCATGATTTATTAAAAAGAGTAGTCAGTGGTTTCACTAGTTCCCCCTTAATTCTTTTAGAATTCGGGGTGAATTCCATCAGGCCCCATTGCTTTGTCCGCCTTCAATTTTGAGTTCTTGCAGAACCCTTTCTTCTATGAAAGGGCTGGGATCGACCCCCTATCAAGAGTGCTTCTTTAATTGGATTAGGCACTTTTCCTCCTCTTTAGAATACTGAGCAGAAATACTCATTCAGTATCCCTGCTTTTTCACTGTCCCCCTCTGCCCACCCACCATTCATTCTATTCTGCCTCACTATCCCTCCCTTTGTCTTTCTATGCTCTCTGATGTACCTATAAAAGGCTGTATCCCCCTTCTTAACCGAGTTGGCTATCTTTTCCTCAGTTTGGGCCTTTGCTATTCTGAGTTCCCTACCTGCTTACTTCTGCCTTAACTGTTACAGCTGTCTGTCCTGCTCCTTCTGTGTTTCCTTATACTTCCGGAATGCTATCTTTTTCTCCCTGACTTTCCTAGCCTCCTCTTTTGAGAACCATAGTGGCTTCTTCTTTCATTTTGATTTGTTTATTTGCTTCACACAAAGGCTTGTTGCCTCTGTGATCGCAGTTTTGATGATTCTGCATTGTTGCTCCACCCCTCCTTCTAGCCTGTTTGCTAGTGCTTTTCTGAGGCACTCTCCCATCTTGCCAAGGTTAGCCCTCCTGAAGTCCAGTACCCTCACTTTTGTGTGGCTTGACTCTGTAGCTGAGTTTAACGTGAACCACATTGTTTGATGGTCACTTGTTCCCAGATGGCAACCCATTTCTAGATCAGAGATCCTCTCACTGCCCTCATTTGAGAGTATGAGGTCTAAGATTGCCCTCATGAGTGGGTTCTGGAACTAGCTGTCTGAGGCTCACACCTGTAGGGCATTGAGAATGGCCCTGTTCTTGATGTGGCTGCAGCAAATGTGCTCGTTAACATCTGGCATATTCAGGTCTCCCATCAACAGTAGCTCCCCTTTCTCTGCCATCCTAAGAATGCCTTCTATCATATCCTTGTCCATTCCCTCCCACTGACATGGGGGTCTGTACACAACCCCTGTGCAGATTGTGGTGCCCTTTCCAGTCTCCAAGGTGACCCACAGTGCCTTCTCTCCTCCCTGTTTACTCTTTTGTTCAGTTGCTTTTATCCCTTCCTTTACATAGAGAGCTACTCCTCCCATTCTTCTCCCCTGCCTGTCTCTCCTGTAGGTTATGTACCCTGGTATGTTAACATCCCAGTCATGGTTCTCTGTGTACCATGTTTCTATGACTGCTACGATATCCAGGCATCCCTCTTCCATCAAGGCCACCAGTTCAGGGAGCTTATTGCCCAGACTATGGGCATTGGTACTCATTACCCTCCATTTACTGATGGCCTTACTCCTTTTTTCCCCATCTCTGTCCTTCTTGCCTTTGTCACTTTCCCCATTTACCCCAGCCCTTTTCCCTATCACTACCTCTATGTTGGTGTCTACCACACTTACAACCATGATTTTTTGGGGGGGCTATTATTTCCCTGCTCCTTTCCAGTGCCTCCCCCTCCCATGGCTAGTTTAAATGCTTGCCAATAAAGCACTTAAACCTATCATCTAGGATCCTGGTTCCCCTCCTGGACAGATGCAGCCCATCATGCCAGCATAGGCTTGCATCACTCCAGGTGGACCCCCAGTCCCCAATGAAGCCAAATCCCTGAGCTCTGCAGCAGTTTTTCAACCACCGATTGAATCCCATGGCACAGAACACCCTAGCCTCTTCTATGCCATAGATGGGCAGCACCTCCAAGAAGGTTACCGTGCGTGCTACTTGTCTAAGGCCCCTCCCCAATTCCACAAACTCTTCCTGCACTGCTGTAATCCCTTTCTTAGCCATGTCATTTGTCCCTAGGTGGACAATGACATCCAGCTCCCTCCCCTGTGCAGCTGCTCCAGCAACCCTGAGGATTTGCTCCCTGTCCCTCCAAGCCATGGCACTAGGCAGGCACCTTACCTCCCTCTCCCCTTCCTCCCCCAGTTCTACCTTCCTAACAATGCAGTCCCCCACCAGGAGCTGTTTTCTTCCCCTGTGGGGTGCCATGCCACCCTTCTGTGGGTCTCCTTTGTGGAGGTTCCCAGCATCCTCCTTGGTCTCCACTGCAGGTGCCTCCATAGAGGAACCACACTTTGCCAGAATGGCCTAGGAATTGTGGAGCGGTACAACTGGAGGGACGCACCTCTGTTCCACCACCCTACCTTTCCCTGAGCCCACTGTGGTCAAACCACTCCTCTTTCTTGGCAACCTCTGAGGCAATGGTAGTGGCACTGGTGGTCCCTGGATGGAAGAGGAGGTCCCACAAATTCTGTCCATTTCAGCCTGGAGATGAGCAACCTCCTCCCTCAGCCTAGAGAGGTGCCTGCAGATGGGACAACTCTGCATCCTCCAGAACATCTCCCAGAAGACTGCTGCTCCACAGCCACTGCACTGCACCACTCCCATCATGTCTTATTTCTGTCCCCTTAACTGTTGTTTGGAATCCTTACTCTTTCCTCTGTTTTTTTTTCTTCTTTCTCTTCTCTCTCTACTTATGTTCTGCCTTTGTGCCCTTTAAGCTCCTGATTGTCCTGTTCTGAGACAAGAATATCCTATATTTCACAATAGACCCCTTACTTGCTCAGAGGCAGACCTCCAGCAGCTAGAGGGTGCCAGAGAGCTACTCTTGCCCTTCTAGGATGGTGGGTCTTTGGTGGCTCTGTGATCACTCACTTCCTGCTCCCAAACAGGAAGTTCCTGTTGTCAGTCAAATCCTGTGCCTATAAAAATAGAACTAACTTTGGGTGGGAAGGAGGGCAATAGAGTCCCAGTAGAGAAGTCCAGTCACAGAGCACTCCTTCCTCCTGGTGTCTTCTGCCAAGATACAACTTGCTTGTTCCATGATCCCAGTCCCAATTCAAAATTGTGGGGGTTGGGACTGGGACAGAAGATGGTGAGAGTACCATCAGGCATACAAACTGTTCTCCCCAACCCCAGGAATACCAGTGGGACCAATAGCAAAGATTGTCTGCTCATTCTGGAGTGCCATTACATGTACATTCATGTGCATTGGAGCAGGAACTCTTCTCATTGACTCAGCTCCCCTGCTCTTTCTCTCTCTCTCCCATCCTCAAAAAACATGCAGGTCTGCCTTTTAGTGCCAGAGGTAGCACTTGTTCTTTCACTCTCTTTCTTGCCTAATACCAAGATACAAACATTGTTTGAACTTGTTTGGAATTAGCACCTTGTTTTCTTCATTATTTTATTGTAAGATTGGTGCAACATGAAATATTATAAATTATTTTTGTTCTGTGGCCCATGTTTTTTTAAAGTTGGGTGGACATACTCTTTATAGAAATAGATTTTCTGTAGCACATAAACAAAAATATATTGCCAAGCAGCAAGTTTTTGATTTCAGTTTTCTGATTAAATTATGAACTTGAACTTTGTCTCTCAGCTGTGGTTGTTGTAGTATTTGGATTACACTGACAGAACTTGGGCCCTATGAAATTCTGTTCATGCTGAAAGTACGGATATTTTTCTGCAAACTGCATCCTGGAACTTAATATTCCCTCACTGTTTGGTGATGTTTTCCTATTTCCCCTATTCTCTGCAACAATCCATGGAGGAATGTCACCAGAAAAGTATTTGGGTACAGTGATTTATGCAGGGGCACTGTTGTGGGTTCCCATCAGAATGATGGCTTATTTTAAAATTATTTGGGAATCTAGTGGTACTTTGTGGTGAATGTAGATCTAGTGGATTGTTATGCAACTCTGTCTTCCTAACTGGAACAAAGGTCACCAAACTGATTTTGACATATCCAACCTCCAGGTAAATGTTTATCTGGAATTGAGGTAGTGTAATACACACATTTATCTTTTACAACTTCTCCCTATAACAAATTGTATAAATAACAAAACCTCCAATGGTCACAAGATTGGTGACATTGATCATTCCATCTATCAGAAACATAATGAGACTAAGCATATTTGAAGAAATTGTTTTGAAAGGTATGGTGAAAAGAACAGGTCTTTCATCAAATGTAATGAATATTCCATCAAACAGGTCTTTTCTTGTATTCTGAGGAACAAGTGCTTTCATGATAATAAACTCCTCATATAGTTAGTCACATCATGTGGTTGCATTTAAAAAGAATGTTACACTATATGACCCCCAACCACATTGCAGTCTAGCAGAATTCTTGAAGCATGTGTGAAGGAAAGAATTTCTGAAGTGGCTGCTGTTTAGTTGTATAAAATTGACCACTAATTTTGCTATAAACTTGATCATCATAGCATATGTTTGCTACACTCTTGAAGTTAAAGTTCCAGATACAGTTTGAATGTTTTTACTACAAAATTCTGTGCTTTTTAGTGTAATACAGCAGGCTGTATTTGCTGTAGTGTGTGGGAGAGTGGGACTGGAGAGTAACTGTGCAGGACCTTCACAGTCTAGTATGAGCTAGTGGCCAGCCAGAGAAAGACACAAAACTGAAAAATTTAAAAGGACTACAGTGAAATTTGTTATATTTAATTATCTGTGCAGCGCTAATGCAACTAGTGGTGGTTGATACTGTTTAGTGCTTAGTAGCTGCTGTATTTAATGTAGAGCTGCAAAGGTGAGAACTTTCTGTACACAGCTCAGTAACAGCCAGCACAAAAGAGATACGCATAAGCTAGCTGAGGTTCTTAGGGTATTTATATTTACTTCTTTGCAGTCTGGTGTGTGATGGAAATAATTGTAGTGTGTGCTACTATTCACTGCTGCAAGAGAATAACTTATTTTCTCAAAGCTGCTTGTTAGTGTACATCAGAAGACAATGCCGAAGAGCAGTTAATGGAATGGACATTGTCATGGTTACAGTAATATGCAGTTAAAAATTGTTGCAAATGGGAAAAGAATGCACAATAGCTATAACAGTACACATAGATCATGTGTCTTGCCTGTGCTACTGTATGTAGAGCCAGGGTTCATTCAAGAACTGAACCAAAACTGAACCCAAACTATACAATTTTTGCCCAATCCAAACTGAACTTGAACCCTCAAAAAAAAAAAAAGATGAACCCCAACTGGACCCAAGCCCAGATCATGTGAGATGAGGAAAATCCAAATGGAGGCAGTAGGGTGAATTCATTAGAACTCGAACTGATAAATTACACACAAAAAGCATGGAAATGACAGAAAGTTTGATACCTTTTATTGGACCAACAAGTGTCTTGTACAGAGATGGAATTATACACAAGCTTTCGGGGCCTCACAGGTCCTTTCTTCAGGTGAATAACACAGCTGAGCAGCATAAGCAGTATATGTAGCTACTGAGGAGCAATTAAAAAATAGCAGGAAATGAAACAGGAACGAGATAGAAGGGGATTCAAGATAAAAAGTCTATATAAGACACAAAGTAAAGAAATGAGTGAGAGAAAATGGGGAAGGGGGACAAGTCATTAGGAGATGAAAGGAAGCTGGAAGGGGAAAAAACAAAGGACCAAACAGGAACATAGATAAAAATGATCTGAGATCAGAGGTAGGCTTGTAAGGGTAGAATGGACAGGAGATGCCTAAGAAATGCATGGAAGTTAAGACATTAGAAGAAACAAAAGAACAAAGATCCAAATAAAACAGACTGTGAGGTAGTGTAAACAATAGGTGTGAAAACAATCAGGGAATTGACAGGACTGAGCTGAAGAGTTTGTAGGAGAGGCATGGAGGAATTAAAGTACAGGCAAAAAAAACCCAGATAAGGCAGGAACTAAGGAAAAAAAACAATAACAAGAGAACTAGAGAACCAAAGAATGAAAAATAATGTCATGATTTAGTCCACAATAAAAAAAGAATTGCTGTTGAGCACAGTGTGTCATGAACCCAATGTCCTGCTTCAGTCCAGAAATGTTAGATTTAAATTGTTTAATATATTTCAATTCCCATGTCCTTCTGTCGTGTGTGTTTCTGAAGTTGCCTTTTAGTATTCAAGACAAATAAATCCAGGAGAGAGTGATCTATTTGTGAAAAATGGTTTCCTACTGGAGTGCTGATGACCTGCTTAACTACTGTGTGACGGTGGTGTTTCATCCTGGTTTTTAGTGGTTTACTGGTTTCCCCAATATAGCATCCAATAGTGCACTTCTTGCACTGAATTAGGTACACCACATTGCGGGATTGGCATGTGTAGGATCCATTAATTTGTATTATGTTGTTCTGGCTTGTCTTGATGGTGGTCTGTGTGCATATGTGGGTGCAGGTCTTACATCTTGCCATGTTGCATGGTGTTGTCCCTCTTGTTTCTTGCTTATTATGGTCTGCTGGGAGTTTGTTATGAATTATTATGTTCGAAAGGCTGGCGGACTGCTTATAGGCAATGACAGGTGGTTCAGGGAAGATGTCCTTCAGTGTTTCATCTTCTCTTAGCATGGGTTGCAGTTCTTTAACTATTTGCTGAAGGGGATTTAGCATGGGGCTGTAAGTGACCACTAAGGGTGTGCGGTCATTTGATGTTTTTGCCTGTATTCCAGCAGATTGTCTCATGGTATTTGTATGGCCCATTCAAATTCTCTATCAATCTGTCTTGGAGAGTGGCCCTGCTGAATTAGGGAATTCAGAAGTGTGGAGAGCTGTCTGTCTCTTGCTGTCTCATGTAAACAGATTTGATGGCATAGAATTGCCTGACTGTAGATTACAGATGTTTTTGTGTGTTTTGGGTGGAAGCTGGAATTATGCAGGTAGCTGTGTCTGTCAGTTGGTTTTCTGTAAAGAGCAGTTTGTATAAGTCCATTTTCGGTGATACTGACAGTGGTGTCAAGAAAAGGTATGGTGGCGGTGGAATATTCAATAGTGAGATTTATAGAGTGATGAAAGTTGTTAAAATTATGATGGAATTTTTTGAGAGAGCCTTCACCTTCAGTCCAGATCAAGAATATGTCATCAATATAACAGAGATATACAGATGGTTTATAGGGGTGGTGTCTAAAAAAATCCTCCTCTAATCAGGCCCTAAAGAGACTGGCATATTGTGGTGCCACTAAAAACCAGGATGAATCACCACTGTCACACAATAGTTAACCAGGTTATCAGCACTCCAGTAGGAAACCATGTTTCACACACAGATCACTCTCTCCTGGATTTATCTGTCTTGATACTAAGAGGCAACTTCAAAAACACACAGGACAGAAGGACATAGGAACTGAAATATGTTAAACAATTTAAATCTAACATTTCTGGACTAAATCGGGACATTGGGTTCATGACACACTATGGTCAACTGCAATTCTCTTTTTATTGTGGACTAAAACATGACATTATTTATCATTCTTTGGTTCTGCATTTCTCTTGTTATTGTTTTTTTTTTTTTTCTTAGTTCCTGCCTTATCTGTTTTTTTTTCCCCTATATTTTAATTCTTCCATGCCTGTCCTACAAACTCTTCAGCTTGGTCCTGTCAACTCCCTCATTGTTTAGACACCTATTGTTTACACTACCTCACACTCTGTTTTATCTGGACCTTTGTTCTTTTGTTTCCTCCAATGTCTTGACTTTCATGCATTTCTTAGGCATCTCCTGTCCATTCTACCTTCACAAGCCTGCCTCTGATCTCAGATCTTTTTTATCTATGTTCCTGTCTGGTCCTTTGTTTTTCCCCTCCCAGCTTCCTTTTATCTCATACTGACTAGTCCCCCTCCCCATTTTCCCTCACTAATTTTTTACTTTGAATCTTGTATGGACTTTTTATCTTAAATCCCCTTCCTTTTTCTACTTCAGGTCCTGCTATTTTTTAATTGCTCCTTAGTAGCTATATATACTGCTTATGCTGCTCAGTTGTGGTATTCACCTGAAGAAGGGACCTGTGAGGCTCTGAAAGCTTGTGTATAATTCCATCTTTGTACAACACACTTGTTGGTCCAATAAAAGGTATCACACTTTCCATCATTTCCTGTTTTCCAAGGACCAATATGGCTGGAGTCTCTTTTTACACACCAAAAGCCTCAAACTGAACTGAACTCAAACACAAATGTCTACTTATCAAATCAAACTGAACGGAACTTGAACTATACCCTGCCAAACCCAAAACTAACTAGAACCCTAAAAACATGTTGAACCATGGCTCTAACTGTATGCTTCACCCACCAATGCCTTTTATGCAAGATGAATTAGACTATAAGTAGTTTGGATATATGCACAAAAAACAAACAAATTTAGATATTTCCTCTCTCCAAGCAACTTTTTATGGATCCTGTGCACTACTTTTATGCAAATTGTCTCTTTAGTATTCTCAGTTCAAGTGTTGGAAATGTTCATTTTCATTAGGCTTTTGACTTATTACCTAGCTACAACAGTGACTGCAGTACACTGAATAGTCCCAACAGGATGAAACATGTGACTGCACTGTGTTATTATCTGCTTATATTGTGTCAGTTATCCAAGAATACTGAAAAGATTACCTATAATATGGACAACCCTTGTCAGCCTGACATGCACAAAGATTTGCAAACCCATGATGCACTGTACTGGGATTGAGACTTTAGAGTATGTGAGTAGTTTGAAGAGATGCACAAGAAACAGTCAACTGTATATTCAAGAATTCTAGCACAGCAAAGCAAACTTTATTTATATAGTGCCTTTCAAAATCAAGGCCCTTTATATAATAAAAATCACAATAAAACAAATAATATTTGTTTAAAGTTCAGAGGAACAATTAAAAAAATATACAAATTTAATGCGATGAATTTTTTTTGCAAAATTAGATATAAATCAAAGCATTTGCCATATTTTATCCAGCAAATATATAACCCCCAAGCCAATAATATCTGATACCTGCTGTTGGTTATGTGAGTACCTCAACCATTTCTGCTATAAGATGTAAGTTTCTAAGCAACAGTAGAAATAAAAGCAATAACTGATTCCATTGTTGCATGATATCTTTGAGTCAGCTACTTGGTGCTGTTCTGAAGATCAGTACTCAAGGCTAGGAAACATTATGTTGCCAAGGCAGTGGGGAATGAAATGACATATTTTAAAATGAACAACCTTTTGGATGTAAATTCAGACCTTAACTTCTTCACATCTGCAGTGGTAAAATGTCACAATACAAAGTTATTTTTGCTGTTCTGCTGGCTGATTCCATCTCAGTTTTCCATGAAATCACATCTGTATCCATTTAATAGATCTTTGGTACAGGAGTGTTTTCATGGATGAAATAAAAGCAAAGGTCAATTATCACTCTGTTATGCAGTATAGCTGCAGAACTCACTGGGCCAGAAATAAATGTATGACATTACATTAGGAGGTCTTGTTTTCCACAACTGACAGGCAAAGAGAACAAATTAAATGTGCAAAATACTGAGCTTTTTAAAAAGTCCTTCATGCACAGTCAATTAAACATCACAGTAAGCCTGTTTAACTATATTAACTGTTCCAAGCCCTGCACTTGCATTGCCTTTTTTGTGTCTTTGAGTGCTATGTTTACCATCATATTGAAGGTTTCTAAGAAATACTGTTGGTATTCCATCACATATGAGTATGCTGTACATATTATTGTTCAGTGTCTGAGCATAAACAATATTCAGCAATACTAAACAAAGCCTTAAAGCCAATACAGTGTAGTGGGTAGGGCACTAAAAATAAATTATTACAGAAGTGAAGACTGGTTCCCAATGAATGATCATTTCAGATAATACATCTTTAATTAAATGTGTTCTAAAGCTCTTCTGAATAGATCCCATAAGATCAGCTATAAATAATTTAAACACATTAAGATCTAAATTAAACTTGTGTCTAAGCAAACAAGACAAGCATTTCCCTTTCTCTAACTAAAATTAGGTTTAATTGCTTCATTTTACAAAGGCCAATTCCAAGTTTAATAAGTTTCATTTTTGGATTTTCTGCTTCAGAAATATCAAAATATATGCAGAGAAAACAGAAAAAAAATGTATGACATTCAAAACAAATCAAAATTGTAAAGTAGGTTTCTTATTGTGCAAGCTGTTGCAAACATATACAAATACATTGTGTAGGAATTTTGAAGTTACCAGTGGAATTCAGTCTACTCAGATTTAGCAAAGAAAGGCTCACCCTTCACAGTCCCCTGCAACAATGTTATAAAAGTTATACTGGTTTACCAGTAAATACAACCTCATACTAACTTTTGACTGCAATTCTGTTTTGACATTCTGGGCCCGATATTCAGACTGCACCAGGCATTGGTGCAAGTGGCGGTGCAGCACTAATGAGATGCAGCGGAGCCAGGACAGGGTGATATTCAAAGGTGATGTGCCATGACGCATCACCATTGAATATGGCACGGAATGTGCATGGTGCAAGAACAATGCGCCAGTGCAGTTCCCAGATAGGAAGGACCAGAAATGCTCCAGTGCAACTGTAGTTGTGCTGGCACATTACCGGTGATATTCAGACATGGATATGCAAAAAGGGGCCATAATGTATGCAAGGTGCAAATGGGACCATTTGCATGTCATTATGGCCCCATTTGCATGAGCTGTGTAGGGTAGCCCAGTGAAATGTGTCTGGCGCCCTGCACAGAACAGTGTGTGGAGCGAGGGGGTCCCGGGGCATCCCCCACCCTGTAACCATGATCGCGGAATAAACCATAGAACACAAGCCCTGGTAGTCTAGTGGAATTCCCCCCAACCTCCTGGTAGCCCGATTGTGAGCATAGGTACATATCATAAAATGCCCTGGTAGTCTAGTGGAGACCCCTACCCTCCAGTAACCACGATCGTGGTATAGATAATATAACACAAGCCCTGGTAGTCTAGTGGCCCCCCACCTTCCTGGTAGCCTAATCACAGGAATAAGTACATAACATAAGATGTCCTGGTAGTATAGTGGAGCCCCCCCCCACCAGTAACCTTGTGCATGGGTGCCAGTGAGTGAAATACACTCCATGATGGTCTAGTGGTAACCCCCCCTCCTTGCTCGTAGCCAGTATCATGGGTATTATGGAATCCATGTACATGCCATGGTGATTTAGTGATACCCCTCACCTCTCCAGATGCAGTGATTACCTGATATGTGTACACAGTCTCTTTCCTGGTGGTCTAGTGGTCCCACCACCCCACCTGAAGCAGTGATCACCAGTGAATGCAAAATGCACATATTCCTGATGGCCCAGTGGTAACCCCCACCTAAACAGGAACCCCGGCCCACCCAGCTCCCCCCCATCATTGGTGAGTGGCTGCAACCCATGCTATATTCTAAGGAATAGCCCCAGGGCTAAATTAGTTGAATATACAGTAGCATGCAAATGAAGCTGTGCAAACAGGGCTGAGAGTGCAGTGCAAATGGTTCTGGGCCAATTTTGCATTACCGTGCTAATTTTGCCCCGAGGCCAGGTTTTGAATATCTGGTCACAGGAGCTTTCAAAAACTTTCAAAATATTTATCACTGTTTAAAACTGAGATACAACAGAAAAAAAAATTATATGGTTAAGTTGCTTCTTCTGTCAAACCACGAAGTAAGAAAATGACTTGTGCTGCTGTTGAAATCTTTTATTTATTTTTGTATTGCATCTGTTATAGCTGACTGTTTTATTTTACCTTTGTTTTGCTTTCCCATCTTGTTTTATTTATTTATTTTTATTTATTTATTTTTTTACAATCAGGACTAACCTTGACTCCACCCTCTGCCATGGATAGAAACATAGAAACATAGATTTTGACAGCAGATAAGGACCGCTTGGCCCACCCAGTCTGCCCATTTCCCTACCTAATTGATAAGCTGCAGATTCTAGTTAACCAACAGCCATCTTCTTCCTACCCCCAACCCCTAGAATTGCCTTATGACTGTCCCATGCATGCTTGAATTCCACCACTGTTTTTGATTCTACAACCTCCTCCGGAAGGCCGTTCCATGCATCCACAACCCTCTCTGTGAAAAAATACTTTTAAATTACTTCTGAGTTGCCCCCTCTATCTTCAAATTGCGCCTTGTTCTTGCACACTCTTTTTGAAAGATGCTACCCTCTTGGACTTTGTTGATTCCCTGAGGTATTTGAAAGTTTCTATCATGTCCTCCTCTCCTCCTTTCCTCGAGGTTATACATATTAAGCTCCTTAAGTCTCTTCATATGTCCTCCGGTGCAGACCCTGCACCATTTTAGTTGCCCTCCTCTGGACAGCTTCCATTCTGTCTATGTCTTTGCGATTGGGTCTCCAGAACTGCCCAGTACTCAGATGGGGTCTCACCAACTGTCTGTACAGAGGATAACAACTTCCTGTTTTCTACTGGTGATGCCTCTCCCTATGCATCCCAGTATCCCCCCAGCCCTCCTTGCTGCCCTCTCACATTGCTTGCCCTCCTTTAGGTCATCTGATATGACTACCCCCAGGTCCCTTTCTATTTTTGTTGTTGTTAGTATCTCACCCCCCATTGTGTACTCTTCCTCTGGGTTTTTGTTTCCCAGGTGCATTACCTTGCACTTCTTAGCATTGAATCTAAGCTGCCATACATTTGACCATTCCTCTAACCTTGTCAAGTACCTTCTCATCCTTTCCACCCCACTTTGTGCATCAACTCTGTTGCAGATCTTTGAGCCATCTGCAAAGAGACATACTTTTCCTTCCAGTCCCTCTGCAATGTCGCTTATAAAGACATTGAAGAGGACGCCTAATACTGAACCTCCGCGGCACCACATCAGTAACCCCCTTTCTTCAGAGTGGACTCCATTTACTATTACTCCTGTGTCCTATTCTCCAGCCAATTTTTACCCAGGCTGTCATCTTGGGACCCACTCCCAGGCTAGCTAACTTGTATAGTAATCTTTTGTGTGGGGCTGTGTCAAATGCCTTGCTAAAGTCTAGGTAGGCCATGTCCACAGCCCCTCCCTGATCTACTACTTTGGCCACCCAGTCAAAGAAATCTATCAGATTTGTCTGGCATGACCTTCCCACCATGAATCCATGCTGCCTTGGGTCCTGTGCCCCTCTGGCATCTAGATACTCAACAATTCTTTCCTTCAGAAGTGTTTCCATCATTTTCCCTACCACTGAGGTTAAACTAACAGGTCTGTAGTTTCCTGCTTCTGCCTTGCTCCCACTTTTGTGAAAGGGAATCACATCTGCCCTCCTCCAGTCCTCGGGTACCACCCCATCCTCCCATGATTTGTTAAAGGGGGTAGTCAGTGGTGTCACTAGTTCTACCCTTAGTTCTTTTAGAATTCTTGGATGAATCCCATCAGGCCCCATTGCTTTGTCCCCTTCAGTTTTAAGAGTTCTTTCAGAACCCTTTCTTCTGTAAATGGGCTGGTATCAACTTCTATATCCAGAGTGTTTCTACTGTTTGTTTTAGGTACCTCCCTCTTCCTTTGTAAATACTGAGCAAAAATATTTATTTAGTATCTCTGCCTTTTCACCGTCACCCTCTGCCTACCTCCTCCCCTTTATTAAGCCTCACTAACCCTCCCTTGGTCTTCCTTCGCTCTCTGATGTACCTATAAAAGGTTTTATCCCCCTTCTTAACTGAGTTGGCTATCTTTTCCTCGGTTTGGGCCTTTGCTGTTCTGACTGCCTTCCCAGCTTCCTTTTGCTATAACTGATACAGTTATCTGTCCTGCTCCTTCTGTGATTCCTTGTACTTCCTGAATGCTTTATTTTTCTCTTGAACCTTCACTGCCAATTCCTTTGAGAACCATAGTGGTTTCTTACATAGTTTCATTTTGTTTATTTGCTTCACACAAAGGCTTGTTAGCTCTGTGATGGCAGTTTTTATTATTCCCCATTGTTCTTCCACCCCTCCTTCCTGCCCATTTGCTAGTGCATTCCT
Source organism: Neoceratodus forsteri (assembly GCA_016271365.2). Lineage (NCBI taxonomy): Eukaryota > Metazoa > Chordata > Ceratodontiformes > Ceratodontidae > Neoceratodus > Neoceratodus forsteri. The sequence continues at coordinate 234,095,949 of CM028132.1, read as the reverse complement.
TAGGCACTCACCCATTTTGGCAAAGTCAGCCCTCCTAAAGTCCATTACTTTTGCCTTTGTATGGCTTGACTCTATTGCTGTGTTTATTGTGAACCATACTGTTCGATGGTCACTAGTTCCCAGATGGCTACCCACTTCTACATCTGTGATCCTCTCTTCATCTCCATTTGAGAGAACCAGGTCTAAGATTGCTCCCTCTCGAGTGGGCTCCAATACTAGTTGTCTAAGGCATGCCCCCTGTAGGGCATCTAGATCAACCCCACTCTTTGAAGTGGCAGCTGCAACTGCACACCAGTTAACATCTGGCATATACACTTCACCTGAGCACCAGCTGTTACTGTGCTGGTCATGTCCTTTCATTTCCTCTGGCTGTGACTTGCCTTGCCTTGGAGCAACTTTAAGCTACTCTTGATATAGCCAGAACCCCCTTTTTAGGTCACTCAGTTGGTGTTTTGACTAAGAATGAGCCGATGATGGATATGTATTCAGCGAACATTCTGAAATACAGCATTTTGGAAACAGGCGAGTCATGCCCACAGGAAGTTGATTTCCCTTTGGCATTTCAGTAATTCAATGTCATAATGCAACACTTTTCTCAGGGAACACACACTGAGCATGTACAGCAACAACTCAGCAACTCTGGAAACAGAGAACTCGTCATGCTGCACACATCTCAAAGCCATTTCTATCTCTCTCTCTCTCTCTCTCTCATACTCTAATAGAGGAATGATGTGGCAACTGAAAGAGCTTAATTTATGGGACAAAAAGGGACTTTTGCCTACTGGGTAAGGAGTGCAGGTGATTTTAAAAAAATTCTTTTGACACATACTTCTTCACTAGGTACTGATGTTGTATAAGGCACATAAATCTATATTTATTTGTATGTTTGTTAATTTTTATGTATGCATGCATTTATTTATTACTTTATATTTTTTGCCTCCTGTAGTAAGATTGGGGCAGACTAAATTAAGCAGACTGGGAAAGGTGCAAGGGGGAGTTTTAAGAAATATTTTTACAAATTATGTAACCATTGGTGGTGCAGGGCACTGAAATGCTTCTTTTGTTTGTTTACATGGGAAGACAAAATATGTGAAGCAGTCTGCTGCAGTGAGACATAATATTGCTCAACAAGGATAAAGAGGCGGGTGTGTCAGTACATTGGTGGCATGATAATAATAATAATAACCTTTATTTGTTATGTGCCTTTCAAATTGCCAAGGTGCATTACATACAGTTAAAACAAAATAATAAATACGGTAATATATAAAATATTTGATAAAACTCCAATAATCAACCTTAGTACTTAGAACATGCCCGGCTCCATAAATAGGTCTTTAGAGCCTGTTTGAAACCCCCTTCCCCATGGTCATGCACTCCTGAAGCTGACGGGGTTGAGAATTCCAAAGGGGCTGGGGCTGCGTAAATAAATGCTCAGACCCCTGAAGATTTCAAAGATACCCTTGGAATATCTAGCATCCCCTCATCAGCCTAGTGGAGCAATCGTTCGGGGCAGTAAGGGGACAGAAGCTCTTTCAGGTAGTCTGGGCCAAGTCCATATAGGACTTTCTGAGTCAGTAATTTGACTTTGAAGGTGATCACCACTGAACCAGCATCCAGAGCAGTTTGTGTAGCACTGGTGTGACGTGGCATGTCTAGGGAGTCCCCATCAACAACCGGGCCACAGCGTTCTGCACCAGCTGCAGGTGGCAGGTATCAACCCCCAAATGCCCAAAGTAAAGGGAGTTGCAGTAATCAAGGTGCAAGATCACTAAGGCATGGATCAATGTAGGGAGGTCCCCAGATGGAACAAGGTGCTTGAACCTAGTGATGTTCCTCATATGATAAAAGAATAACTTTATGACTGCCGACATCTAAGATCATAGTGTCAGACCATCATCAAGCTTCACCCCTAGGTCCTGCACCAGTTCAGAGGTAAGGAGCTGGAAGTCCCCCAGGAAAAGCCCTGTGTGCTGACCAGCCCCAGAACCCCTATCCGGGGACCCAGATCCACAACCATCACCTCAGTCTTCGCCAAGTTCAACTTCAGCCAGCTGGAATTCATCCAATCCTGGATTTCAGTGAGGCAGTTATTAAATACCGAGAGTGCACTATCCTGGTTGGGTGCAAAAGACAGGTAGAGCTGGGTGTCATCAGCATAGCAGTGAAACCTCTACCCATACCATCTTACAATGTCTCCAAGGGGCAGCATATACACCGTGAACTACATTGGGGACAACACTGAGCCCTGAGGGACCCCACGTGACAGAGAGAGAGGGTCGGAAGAATAAATACCCGACACCACCCTCTGAGTTCTGCCAGTGAGGAAGGACTTAAACCACCTGAGGACAGTATTACTCAGGCCACAGATGAACCTCAGGTGCTCAACCAGTATCTTATGGTCCACGGTGTCAAAGGCTGAAGAGAGATCAAGGAGCACCAAGATGGACCAGCTTTTCTGATCTCTCACAATCAGAAGATCATTGAGCACCTAATCCAGCACCATCTCAGTACTGTGCCTCTTTCAAAAACCAGATTGGAGGGGATCGTAGATGTTATGGATGGTCAAATGGTTCTCCAGCTGTACATCCACTACCTTCTCAATCACCTTCCCCATGAAGGGGAGGTTAGACATAGGTCTGTAGTTGGTCAAGCCATCTGGGTCAAGAGAAACTTTCTTCAAGAGTGGTGTCACCACCACCACCTCATTCAGGGAGCTGGAAAACTCACCTGACTCAAGAGAGCACCGGATTATCTGTGCCAGGACCAGGCCAATGATGTCACAACAAACCATAATCAAGGAAGTTGGTCCCAGATCCAAACTACAACACGTAAGGTGCATACCCTGGAAATCTGCATGACACCCACGAACTCCAGGGGGTCAAAGGTAGTCCAGGAGAACTGAGGGACAATGGCTGGGCACTGATCACTAGCATTCCCCATAGAGTGTGTCGATCGGATCTCCGCCCTGATGTCAGCCACCTTATCCGCAAAATATTGAGCAAGCTTCTCACACTCCAACTGTGAAAAGACTCTTCAAACCTGCAGGCAGGCTGGGTTGCACAGCCTGTATACAGTTCAAAAGAACTGAGCTGGTCAGTTCTGAGCAGCAGCAATCTCCCTGGACAGGAACTCTGCCTTCTTATTTGCAATTGTTGACTAGTAGAGTTGATAACGCTCTAGCAATAAAAGATGGTCAGCCTCCAGTGTGGATTTCCACCAGCAACACTCTAACCTTCATCCTAGTCACCGCAACTCCCTCAAAGTCCTATCAAACCACGGGGACTTAGGGTGAAGGGGGGGAGAGAGGACAAACACAGACAGGAGCAACAGAATCCAGGGTTGTGGTAATGACCTTGTTATAGGCCCAAACCAAAGCCTCTGGGTTCCCACTTGCCATAGGAAAATTCAATAGGTCAAGCACTACTGCAAGGCTTTCAGGGCTCACACCCCGTAAAGGGCAGTACCTGACCATCTCCAAAGGGGTAGGCCTGCAAAGGGGGGGTGTGTAAGAACTGAATCTCAAGGTGTAACGATTGGACCACCAAACAGGTTCCACCCCCAGATCAGAGGCTTTGATCCCCAGGAGAAAAACCAGGTCAAGGGAGTGACCGTGTTTATGAGTAGCAGCGGTAACAATCTGTGTAAGGTCCAGTGATGTCATCAACTGGAGGAAGTATTGTCCAAATTGCAAGAGTTTGTCATTGATCCAGGCATTGAAGTTGCCCAGGACCATCAGCCTGAGTGACTCAAATGCCATATTGATCACAAAGTCAGCTACTTCCTGAAGGACTCGCTTTTCATCCCCAGGTAGATGGTAGATGAGGGCTGCCCTACAGCTTACACCTGCTACTATGGTACACTTGAATGAACCTGCATCCTCAAGTGGTACACTCATGAGGCCCAATCTGGTCTTGAAACAGACCTCAACCCCCCTTCCCTGCTGTCCAATCTCAAGTGGTGTGACACCGAGTACCCAGCTGGAGTCGCAGCCTCAAGTATAGAGCCAGCATTTTCATCCAGCCAGGTCTCAGTGATGCATGCCAGATCTAATGTCCCAACAAGATCTGCAATAATTGCAGTCTTGTTCTTAATAGATCTGGCATTGCATATCACTTCTCGGGTTGGATGGGTCTCCTGGGCTGCCCCAACCACCTGCCCACCAACAATGGTGGTGCCCTTCAGTATGGATACTAGGCATGGTGGACTACATTCCAGAATCCATTTTGTCCAAGGGCATCTTCTGGACTTAATTACCCCGATTTGAGTGCCTCGCTCATCCATCCTCCACTGTTTGCACCCCCAACATGCCTCCCCCTCCTACGGACAATGCCCAGCGCTCTCAGTGCCAATAGGTAGAGAATAATAAAGGGTGGAAAGGTGGAGGGTGTAAAGAGCGGAGGATGTATAGCACATGACCTGGGGGTAGACCCACAACACATATCACCAGCTCAAATAAACAGTAAGCAAAAATACAAAAATTCCCCACAAAACAAAAACCAAAGTATAAATAATACACACAACTTCCACAGCTCTCACTCTGAGGAAGGGGTGAACATAAAAACAAAACAACCAGAACCAAAATATAAAACAGATCAACTTATACCCCCTTATTTCTGAAACTTTGTGAGGCAGTATAGCGCAGTGGTTTAAGGCTCTGAGCTGCAGATCTGGTGACATCCAGCAGACCAGAACTGGGCTTGAATCCCACAGCTTCCACTTGCATACTGTGTGATCCTGAGCAAGTCGCTAAACTTCCCTGTGCTCCCAGGTCGCACCTGTAAAAAAGCTTTCAGCTTAGTGTGCTACTCCTGGTTAAACAACTAAAAAAAAAAAACTCTCTCACCAAAGAGGAGAGATTCAGATAAAGTAAATAAATCAGACCAACCACCCTCCCCACCCAAACAGAACTATACTATAATAAAATTACAATAAATAAAATATAAAACACTGGTCCATACTCCACAATCTATAAATGTAAATGATGGTCCAAAGGAGAAAGGTGATAAATCACTATAAGGAGTCACTTCTAGGAAGTCCAGATCACAGGGTAGCAAACTGAAAACTGAAACTTAAGATCGAATATAACAAAATAAAGTTACGGTACACCTCCTCTCATGAGGCGTAAAAGCTAACATAACAATGAAAAATGCAGTTCTGACCCCCAGGCCCTCTCACTACCTGGGGGGTCTAAAATAAGCTGGGCACTCTCACTGTTCGGAACACGGTACAAAGAAAAAAGGTTTGAAATCTGACCATGAATTGAAGATTTTAATCAATTTGTTTCCCAAAAGTCATTTCTTTAAGCAGGAGGCCTCCCAATATAATTCAAGTCTTCTTTGGAGTCAGAGTGCTCAATGATGGTCCAAATATCAATCAGATCTGAACCAGACACCCCAAAACCCTTCTGTGAGGGCTGACACCAGAAATATCTACCCCACCACCCCAGCGACCTGCCTACACCGGGCCACCAGCTGGCCAGCAAGGGGCCTTGGAGAAACCTCAGGCCCACTGGCCAGCTCCCCTGTCAGTCCAACCCCAGTACTCCAGGGCCGAAGCAGACCCGCAATTACAGGGTAATGCAATCCATGTATGGAAAGCTCCACGTCAGTCCTAGGACCAAATTCCGAGCAGTCATCTCAGCAAAAAGGCATGATTGTGAGGCATCTGCTACCATGTCATGTAGAAACAACAAAGAGAAAAAATTCTGGTCAGAGCCACTACAGCTGCTAAAGCATTACCTTAATAAGGGTGTTTCATGGGCTTAAATATAAAGATGAATTGTTGTAGTCAGCTTCATGTGTAAGTTTAATTTTTGGTAAAGTTAAATCATTTATCTGGTTGATCCTGTGTTTCCATTTGTTTACAAGGTGAGCAGTGAGTGTGTCTTGTACTATATGGGAAAGGAGAGGTAGCTCTGCACCAAGGCCTTCAAGTTATGGTAGAAGAAATGGTGCAGAGAGGAGAGGTATGGCTACACTGGGGACTGTGAGCCAACCTGGAAGGAAAAGAACCTATACGGAAATGATGGCCTGCTTCCATCCATGAGTGAACTATAGTCTTCAGTGCATGGTTTAAATGTTACTTTGATGGACATTTGAAGTAGCTGAGGGGGTAATGGAAGAAATAGGGGAGGCAGAAAGTGGGCCACCACAGACTGAGATAGAGTGTAGGGAGATCCCGAGGGAAGGGAGTCCCACCAGGATGCCAGTTATTCAAGGAATCAGTGGTTTACCAAAGGAGAAAGGGGGTAAAAGAAGCAGTCAAAGGAGAAAGGTAAGGAAGGAGGAACCATTGGGAAAAGGAGAAAATGAGAAGAAGAGAGCTGAGAGATGTGAAAATGGTGCAAGGTCTGCATCAGAAGCCCTATGGGGGGGCTATTGTGTAATTTGAAAATCAATGGAGCCAGAGGGAATACAGTAATTGGCACAGAGGTAAATCAGAGACTACAGGAAGGTATACTTCTTGAGGTCAGCAATAAATAGTAACTATTAATGTAGCGCACACTGATTGTGACAGTCAAAGTGGGTTCTGAGTCAAGTTCCTACAAATGTCCTCTCAATAACCCCTGTCAGAATAGAAGACCCACCCAAAGAGAAACTATTTGGTTTGTGTATCTATTCAGTAATTAAGCTTCCAGACCTGCTTAATCTGCTAACACATTTTACCAGGTGACCACAGCTTCTTCAAGGCAGTAGTGTCTGAAATTACTATCCTGAACCACTACACTTCCTCCCTTCTTCTTAAAGATCAGTCTTATTGTTAAATCTTAAACTTCTTTTTAATGTCGAAGAAAGCTTCTCTCCAGAGGAGGGCTCCATGCCAGTCCTCATGGTTGTCACTCTTCTTCTAGTGAAGAGCTTAGACCCACCTGTGCCATATCTTTTGGCTCAAATTTGAGTACTGCAGTGTCAAAATCTTTGTATCCCTCACTGGTCAGTATTGGATGTCTAGTGGCCCCCAAATTGCCCCATTAAATGTTTTGTCCATCACTGATGTCCCAGTGGAAGCCCCCTCTCTTGTCCCATTCCCTTGTGTGGGTACTTGGTCGCTCATCAATCTCAATCTCCAAATAAAACTGAGTGGCCCCATTGTGCCCCCCAGTGAAGAACTGCTTTTAAGAGTTCTTCCAGTTTGACTGCTGCATGCATCCGGGCTGTTCAGGTACTGGTGAACATCAGATTTGGAGCATTACTAGTGCATTATTAGTGTGCCAACTCTAGCTCCTTTTTCTGTGCTACTATGGTTACCATTGTGGCAATTCAAGAAAAGGCTTAAGTTGTGACCCCATATGACTCTGTCACAAACTGAGGAAATTAGTAAGAGTGGCACAGCATGCCTTTTTCAATCACTTTGTGCTACCAAATTGTGACTGGGGCTCCTAGTGCTTATGGTCTCTAAGATACAATATTCAAGGAATAACAACTAAAATCATAACTTTCAGTCGTTGTACTCATATCATACTACATCATACAAATTAATCTCTTTCATAGTCACAGTTGAATAGAGATCCATATGAGTTCCCAGGTTTCATGGTATGAGTTTTAATACTCCCCCCCCCCCCCCGACAGTTTGTGAACTAGTAATTTTGATTAGGATTAAGAACAATGTCTGTTCAAGACCTGTGAATTGTACAGGGAAAAGACTCCCAGTGTCACCTGTGAAACAGCCTGGGTCCTTTTGGTAGCTGGCATTATCATGTGTGGCTAGTCTTAGCTGAAGAATAGTTCTCCCCTATCAGTCTCTGTAATTTGAAGCAGACTTTATGCAGATGTCAGCTGAGAAGCTGTCCACCATCAAACTGGCATCAATGGCTTTGGTGATTTCAATGATTAAGTGGATGAATAGTGAGATAATTTTCCTACAGACTTCAATTTGCCTCAGTTTGACTCCAATTTATCCTCTAGGCCAGAAAATCATGGGTTCTCATCCCACACCAGCCTTGAGATAATACCATAAACACTGGCACCAAAGTACAATACTAGAGGGATGCTGTTCTGTTAGGATGTGTCATCTTTCAGATAAGACATTAAACCCAGGTCCCATCTGTCTGTTCTGGTTGTTGTTGGAGTGGATGTTAAAGGTCCCATAGCCCTTCTCAAGAAGAGCATGATAATGTTTTTTATTGGTATAAAAAAAATCATTATTTAAAAATTACAGAAACATAAATCATAAAATAAGACAGTTCAGCCTCCATAAAGTAATAACAAAAACATATACACCCTCATGAATCAATACACTCCTAAAATGTACAGAAAAAATAATTCAAACTGTGACGGGAAAAACAAAACCAAGGAAGTATTAATCCTCATACTACTCTTACTAAACAAAGATTGACTACAATTCATTCTCTCCCCCATGGAAAAGGCCGATGACCTATTGAGGATGTGGGAAAACTAAATCCTCAAATTCAATCTCCTATAGTACTTCCCAGTATCTTAATAATTATGTTGTGGAGAGAAAAGCACACTCGCCCCTGCAAACAGGGTGCAGCAGGATCCCCATGTTCTGATATCGCTTGTTCAACTTTATGGCTGGATTAAACTGGGAGAACCCTAAGTTTTTACTGTTGTGTCCAGTTTGCAGGGGTAAATGTGCTTTTCTCTCCACAACACACACTGTATCTACTAGCAGCACCACAATCATTGTGCATCCCTCTACTCAGCTTTTATCTACAGTAAATAATTATTTCAACCATTTGAAAGCATCCCGCCATGTGTGCCACAATGTCTACTAACTTGCATGTGTTCGGTTAGCTAAATTTCCTGTAAGTCTTTTTGAATAATAAAAAACAATTCTAATTAAGTAATGTGCTGTTGCTGTAAGACAGCTTGCATCGATCTTGCCAAATTCAATATAGAAGACTGGCAATCAAAACCCTCATACTAGTGTTATTATGATGTGGCTAGGTTAAAGGGAAAATCCCCCTATACAACATGGCTGTAGTTATGTGTGAAGAATTATCTGATTCCCATTTCTCTATTAACACCTTCCAAAATTCAATGCTATGAGGACAGTGAAAATAAAGGTGATCCACTGTTTCAAGTTCAATAGAACATGTTTCCCTGGGACAATATCATTCTGTAACCTCCTCATGTTTTTGGTTACTTTTAACTACACATCCCACATTTTACTTGGAATATGGCCTTTTGTAAGTACTGTTCCTATCTGTAGCTATCTGCTTCTGATTTAATAAATGGTTGTCCTGGGATTTGTTTGAACATAACTGATTTGTATAAAACTTTTTCTGGGGGTACTTAAAACTTCTGGGGCCAGATATTCAAAACGTTGCCTCGAGGCTAAATTAGCACTGCTTGGTGGGCAAACTTAGCCCGGAGCACAAAGCAAGCCATATTCAAAAGGAATAGCCCTGGGCAAACAGCTTCTGAATATAGCATGGGAATGAGGCCAGGCAAACTGGGCTGGGAGTGCAGAGCAAACTTAGCCCTGGAATAAGACAGCTCTGAATATGGCAACCAAGAAGTGTAAACCACAACAGCAACACAGTGCACAGCGATGTGAAGGTAGATAGAGGTGAACTATGTGGCCAATGTGTGTGCCAGCAAATGCGTGGACCCAGTACAGCTGCAGGCAGCAGTGTATGTGAAAGTACAGTGTGCAAAACTGTAATATATTCCCCAAATTGTTTGAGCAGCACTAACACGTTTGCATGGGTTTAGCACAGGGCTAAACCATTAGCCCGGTGCAAACATGTTTGCCAGGCACTAAACTTTGCCATACTCAAGTGACATGTAAATGAGCCTACTTAGGTAGTCTGTGGGCAAACATCCAGATTAGCATCTCATTATGCCCTGATTTGCATGCAGTTTGCACCGGGCTAACTGTTTAGCCCTGTGCTAAACCCGCGCAAACGTGGTAGTGCTGCGCAAACAGCTTGGGGAATATTATACAGTTTTGAACACTACTTCCACATGCACTGCTGCCTGCAGCTATACTGGGACAACACAGCATATTCACAGATGGTGGTGGTGCTGCATGTAACTGTCACACTATAGGTCATGCTACAGTGCACAGCAGACACTACAGTAGCAAGGGGCTAGTAGTGTGTGGACACAGCAATGCCTATGGTGTGTAGGGCAGTGATGATGACTGCACTATACACAGTGAGAGGTCTAACCTGCAGGTGTTTACTGACAGTGGACATTACTGTTATGCTGTTGTGTGACCCATAGATGCTGCACCTCTGGCATGGGATGCTCAAAGTGACATATACATGTCTGGCTTTGTGTGCTGTGGCAGTTGTATAGCTGTGTGGTATGTGGCCGGAGGGGGCATATATTATCTGAAAGGCACACTGGTGTTGGGGTATTCCCAATACTGGCCCATGTGCACTACATGATGTGTCCCAGCCTTGTGGACACACCTGGTCTGTGGCACAGCCTGGCCACCCATGCACTCTCCCCTCAACATCCTCCATGTCCACAGTGCTTCATGTGTGTGCTGGTATCTGTTGATGTCCACGGAAGTGTGGTCCACAGGTGTGTGCTGTATGGCCACACTGCCATGCTGTCCACTGGGGGCCGGGTCACCACTTACTGCCTGGCATGGCTGGGACTGGTGGCAGATGATGGCATCATTGTGATGCCATCAGTTAGCAGCATGCTTCCTCTATGTTTGGCTTTGTCTATGTGTCATATTTATTTGTTAGGGTCACGCAAAACCCATGCAAAACCCGGCAAACACCGCACAAAGCCATAGTGCTGCGCAAAGCTGATTGCCCAGGGTTAAGACAAGCCTTTCTTGGGCAGTAATGTACACTGCGTTAAGTGTCGCACTAAGTCATGCAAAACCACTTTGTGCAGTGCTAGTTGCTGAATATAACATTGTGCCTGTATTCATGTCAGTTTGCCCCTTGCATACATTATGATTTTGCCTGGCGCTAATGCAGTTTGCCCGCGTTATTTGGCCTTTTGAATATAGCTGACCCAAGCTAATCCTGCACTAAATCTGCACAAATGGTTTTTGCCTAGGGCAAAGTTTTGAATATCTGGCCCCTTGAATCAATTCCTGCCATTTTTTCACATATCAAAACAGATTATCCATACCATATTTAATTTTGGTACTCCCGGGTTTCTATGCCAAAACACCATTACTTGCCAATCCTGAAAAATTTCCACTAAAGATGGAGCTGCCCATAGAATCCACTGGGCTTCAATTTGTCTTAAAATAGAAACTGCATTAGCATATAAAAAAAATTACTCAAAAAAATACCAGTGGATTCAACATTCCCACATCCCCGTCTTTTTCATCCAGCTAAGTAATAGATCTCCTTATTGGATTTAATCAACTAATCCATAAGCAGGAAAAAAAAAAAAACAATAACATGATGCAGTTTCTAACTGTTTCAGAACCAGATAAATGTAACTTAAATAAAGGAAAACTTGCAACAAAAAGGTTTTAATAAGATAAACTCAGTTTGTTTTACTCGTGCCATCTGTTGCATCGTTTTACCATCTGCTGCCCTTTATCAATTTGTAAATTCCAGTTATATTTCGGCATATCACCTTGTCCAGGGATACAACTACTTTTCTGAGTATTTACATCAGCCCCTGAAATTGCAGACAGTGTCTGTACTAACTCACGTGCCAGTCTGCCTGAATCCCCCACCCTTCACTGTTAGGACTAAATCATCTCCATATACAAAACATTTTACTTGGGTCTGTATTTCATACTGTACCCCAGTAATTTTGGGGAAGAAAACATTTTCTAACAAGTGAGTTAAGCTTTATTTATATATATATATATATATATATGTATATATATATATATATATATATAAGTAATAGATATACCACTCTGAGGGTTCTGTGCTGGCGCTCTGATATACGAGCTTTGGTGTGCTAGTATGCACTGGTGCATAAGGTCGAAAAGGCCAACTACCAAGGCGCATGATATCAGAGCACAACCACACACCTCAGAGTGGTATATCTATCTCATAAAATGTCAAAATTGTTTTGGAGGGAGGGTAAAAGTGCAGGTGTGCGGTCGCGCTCTGATATACGCACGGTCATGTGATGGTGTTTGTCCAATGCTATGGATCGCATTGATTCTTTTTTTCTTACCCAATTTATAAATCTATATATACACATATATAAAACAATGGGTTTCGCGGACAACCCTGTCACACCCCTTTTTTAATGTCACCTTTCTGGCCCAGACACTTATTATCATTAGGCCTAACATAAACCTTAATGTAAAGAAACTGTACCCAATCAATAAACTGTTTAGGAAAGCCATACGATCCTAAACACTGCCACAAAAAGATATGTAAGACTTTATCAAAAGCCTTAGTTTGGTCTAAATTAAGTAGCCAGTCTCCTCCCCTTATGCCACCTTATCCATAGTTTCCCTAAGCAGAAACAGGGCATCCATTATCTTTTTTACCTGGAACAGTACAAAACTGAGAATGATGGACTGATCTCTGTAATGCAGTAGATAATCTTGTGCTTAACAATTTAGCAAAAATGTTAAAATCTGTGTTTAGTAGGGTAATCTGTCTCCAATTATTTAAAGCTGTTCTGTCCCCTTTTTTGTAGGAATGTTAATAAACCTTCATACATTTGTTCATTTAACCTTAACTCTGACATACTGTAAAGGCCTGAAACACATGTAAAAGTTCCTGTGGCATTACATTCTGTAATCATATACCTCACCTGATAACCCATCAGACCCTGGTGCTACCCCTGATTTTAAAGAGGATATAACTGCTGCTGATTCTGAAGCTGATATTGATTGTGTCAGCTGTTGAGCTTGTACATTAGTAAGCTGAGGTACATTAGTTGCTTGTAATTATTGATCAAAATATGGATTATACAGAACTGGATGCACCTGTTGTTTGCTTATCTGTCTTTCCATTTTGCTTAATATACCAATATTATCTGAGATAAGGTTACCTGACTCATCCTTATTTATTTATTTATTTATTTATTTATTTATTTATTTATTTATTTATTTAAGAGTTTTACCAGGAAGGCATACTGAGCAGGGTACCACTCGATTCCAGATGCACCCTGGGAGTTTGAGGGTTAGGTAGAATACAGTGTAAATAGTAATTAGAACATACATGTACATACATCACTCGCTTGCCAGATGCCCAGGGATTTGAGAGGGTGGCCCTTTGTCATGGGTCCCTTCCCCCTGCTATGACCTCCTGAGGATCACCAAACGACTTGTTTTCTACTCCTTGGGGTGTGGCACTTTTCCAAGCGGACCTCCCCGAACACCACCAAGCCAGTGACTGGATCCCATCGGCTGCACTCCCCACCTAAACCCTGGACACTGCACTCACCTACCTGGGTGTGGGGGGACAGAACCGTGCTCAAACAAAAATCGCACAGCCTTACCTCGCTACGGCCTTCCAGGACGCCAACTGCCAAAAGAGCGCAAACCTGATTTTTGAACACAGGACTGAGCGCCATTGGTCCTGCCTCAGTGACATTTCAGGCGTACGGATTTTAAAGTCAGCTCTCGAGCCCCGCTGGCCACACTTTCTTGCCGGACACCCAGGGGTTTGAGAGGGTGGCCCTTTGCCGTGGGTCACTTCCCCCTGCCACGACCTCCTGAGGATCACTGAATGACTTTTTCTCCTGCCCACCCACCCCATTCCCTCCTTCAGTTAAATGGACCTTTGCCTCGCCCCTTCCCAGGGAGAACCTATCCATCCCTACCTACCCCCTCGCATGCAAGGATATCGCCCACCAGACAATTTGCCTTCTAATCTGTGCACATATTTTAACTTGTTTACTTAATCTACTGCCTCTCTTAGTTCTACAAAACTGTCCTACACTGTTTAAACCTGTTGTTGCCCAACTCGGGAAAAGCTGATCTAAACAGAATATCTCTGAGCCTGCTGACTGCCTGTCATAAGCTAACTTTTGCTATTCTACCTCTGCCTCTCTTAGATGTGTACAACATTAATTTTAATATTGACTTGCTGCCTGTTGAATAACATTATCTTTCTCCCCACTGAGGTTACTGTTCCACAACCTATTCTACCTCTGCCTTTCTTAGATGTGTACACGTTAATTTGAACATTGACTTGCTGCCTGTTGTTGAATAACATTATCTTTCTCCCCACTGAGGTTACTGTTCCACAAACTGTTCCTACACTGTTTAAAGTTATCTTTGCTATACCTGGGGTAAACTGAACTCTGCTGTAAATCTCTGAGCTTGCTGCCCATCTGCGCTAAGTTAACCTGCCACTAGAGGTTTATTCTACTGGCCTAATTGCCTTGCACTCTGCCCTGACCCCCCTTTATTCTCCTGTTAAAGGGAAGGAATCTGGCCCATAGGCTGTCTTACTGGTGAACCCTCCCCTAAGGTTTCTGCCTCTGCTTCCTACCTTAGGAACCGCAGACTAACTCCCAGTCATAACCTAAGCTACCATGCGGGGTGCTGGACCTATGGTAGCCCTTGCCTATATAGCCTTTATCCTGGGAGCCAGCCTGCTCTCCTCATGGGCCCCCAACCCCCCTGACCAGGATGCACCCTCGGGTCAGCCCTATCGTCCCCCAAAGCCCCTGGTGGAGGAGGCCAACCCACTGCTCCTCTCTTTATATGGGATAACCCATAATGGAAACTGCTACAACCTCTTCTATGGTACCTCCCTGGGAGACAGGTGGAAATACTCTTTCTCTCCCTCCAAAATCATTAAGTACCTTGCCAGGCTCAAGCTTGCACTAGGGGGAGATGTTGAGACCAACCCTGGCCCCCTCTCCCCTAACCTTGCTCTCAGTGACCCTGCCAACCCACTCTGGGTTGTGGCCAGGGGCCTCCGGCTGGTCCACATGAACATAGGTAGCCTAATGCACAAAATCCATAACCTTGAAACGTGGTCAGCACTGTACAAACCTGATGTACTAGCAGTAACGGAGACCTGGCTTAAACCTCATATACTCCCACACAAGGTAGATCTGCCTGGCTACAATACCTATAGAAAGGATCTTGTAGGCAAGAGAGGTGTTGGGGTCCTTATCTACACCAAGATGAGTCTCAATGCCTCACAGATGGACCTCCCCCCATTATGACGCTGTAAATGAGATCATCCTCATTTAGTTATTACTTGGAGACACCAAACCACTGTAGGTCGGGTGTGTTTACCTCCCGGCCCAGACTGCTGCCACTTCCCTTGAATCCCTAATACATGCCACGGCCGAGCATCCCCTGGGGAAACTCATCCTAATCAGAGACTTTAACCAAAATTGGCTTGCCCTTGGGACCTTGACTAATAGAAATCCGGTCCTTGACTCCAACCTGACCCAAATTATAAACCTGCCCACCAGGCTCAATACCAAGTCTGACAACCACTCCCTACTTGACTGGGCCCTTGTATCCTGCCCCGACCATATTCCTGCTGCCGGGATCATGTCTGACTCCCTGAGTGACCACTCCCCAATCTTTTGTGCGTGGTCAAACAAGCCCCCTAAACTGGATGCCAGGATTATAGAGGCCAGGAATTACACCAGACTTGTCACCAACAATTTCTGCTCTGACCTTCGTGCCATCAATTGGCATCCCATTCTCACCTTCCCCACCCTGGATGAGGCCCTAGAATACTTCACCTCTTTGTTTTTGTCCATGGCTAATGCTCATGCACCACACAAGAAGCTCAGGGTACAGGAAAAGTGTCACAAATGGCTAAGTCCAGGCCTTAAACGCAGCATGTTACTCCACGACAAGGCCTGGGGATCTTTCAAATCCACCAGCAGTAGCACAGACTGGGAGAAATATAGAGAATTAAGGAATTGCTGCAAGAAAGCCTCCAAATATGCCAAAACTAAGTACCTGCGTGATCTCCAGACTAGTCACCTCCTTGACCCCAAGAAATTCTGGAGCCAAATAAACTTGTTGCATAAGGATGCCTCCCCTGCACAGGATGGAGCTATGCTTATTGGAGACAACTTGACCAGTGACCCCTCCATAGTAGCAGAGGCCTTCAATGTCTCCTTCTCCAACCCAGGAGGACCCTCTCCCCATATCCCACCTGGTGATCCCCTCTCCGGTGACACCACCTGGGAAAACGCATGACTCCAGTTTCACCTCAAACTGCCAAACCTTCTGAAGTACTGCCCCTCCTGCTCAGGATTAACCCTGATTCCTCACCAGGACACGATCTGCTTGAACCTAGACTGCAGAGGGCTGCTGCCCCTGCCATTACCCTCCCTGTCACTCGGCTCATCAACAGATCCTTCCTTGAGGGCATGGTCTCGAGCAAATGGAAAGTAGGCACCATAGTCCCGGTTCACAAAAAAGGGCCTAAGGACAGAGTGGGGAACTTCAGACCCATTTCTATCCTCTGCCCTCTCGTGAAAGTTCAAGACAGACTGGTCCACAACCAGTTACATGACTACATGGAGCATCACTCCCTCCTAGCCAATATTCAACATGGCTTTAGGAAACGCCACGGCACTGACACGGCCCTCATCTGGCTCACATCTGATGCTCTTGATGCCATGAACCAAGGCTCCCTCACTGGAGCCCTATTTATCGACCTATCAAAGGCTTTTGACTTAGTCAACCACAGCCTACTGCTCACCAAACTTCACCTCCTTGTTCTAGATGGCCTCTCCTACTCCTGGTTTGAGAACTACCTACTAAACAGAAGTCAAAAAGTCACCTGGAAGGGAACGCAGTCCAGCATCCAAGCAGTGGTCTCAGGGGTACCCCAGGGCTCAATCCTGGGCCCCTTGCTCTTTACTCTCTTTCTCAATGACATAGAGTTGGCTCGTGGGCTGAGCAATCTCATCCTTTATGCTGATGACCCGGTACCCAATGTCATCACTGCTAAACTCCAATCAAGTCTCACTACACTTGAAGCCTGGTTCTCCGCCAACTCTCTACTACTGAATGAGGAGAAAATGAAGGCTGTCTTGTTTGGGCTCAGACTCCTCAGCCCGGATAGGAGTGACCTTCTACAACTTAAACTGAACCAGGGAGGGGCAAGGTCCTCAACAGGATCAAATACCTGGGGATACTTCTTGACCATGAACTGTCCTACAAGCCCTACATTGACTCACTTACCAAGTCCATCCACCAGAGACTCAGACTTTTCTACCGACTGGGAAACTCCCTCACTGACGGGGCTCAGCGTGCAATCTCAAACTGTACACTCCTCCCCTACCTCTTCTATGGGGCCCCCCTACTGCAGTTCCTATGAGAAGGGGAACTCAAGCAACTAACGGTACTTTACCACAAAGTTGCACGCTTTGCCACGAACTCTCCTCCTAGGAGACATCACTGTGAGGTTCTTGCAGACCTCTACTGGCTGACCTTATACTATAAACTGGCCTACCCCACCTTCTGCCTGACTTATAAACTCACCACTGCCAACCCTTCTCCTCACCTCCATGGGCTGCTAAACCCCAGAGTACAAAGCAGAGAAATGAGGTCTTCGTTCAACTGGCCCATACCCACCCCCTGAATATGCACCAACTCGGCTAAGCGCTCTTTCTCTTACGCTGCCCCGTACCTCTGGAATATGCTCCTGGCTAATCTCGTCGAGAGGCCCTCTCTTCAAGGCTTCAAGGCCGGCCTTAAGGTCTACTTGCTGGAACTTAGCCTATGTGGCTGCACTCACTAGTCTTCCTTTCTCTTACCAGACCAAATGTTTCTCTCATGCCCTGTTGTCAAATTGCTGAACTAAGACCTCTACTAACTCTGTATTGTTACAATTATTCAACTGGACTTGCCTCCCTGTAATTACTGTCTCTCCAGTTGATGCTGTCTCGCTTCTACTCCCTGTACTACTGTCTGATGTATGTAATATTGGTGTATGTAATTTAACCCTGGGTCGCCCCTGAAAAAGGGACCGGTGGTCTCAATGGGTTTACCCAGTCATCAAAATCTAAATAAATAAAATTAAAATAAATAAATACTTCAATTCTGAGATCCTTAATCCCAGTCATCTTCCATTTATGTATTCTTGTACAACAGTCATCAAATGGGTTTGTCTGATATTTAGACCCATGAGTTTCAAATCTCTGTTCTACTTCTAATGACTTTTGTCTATCATATTATAAAAGAAACATTTATTTTTTAACTTCCTCAGTCTGAGATGTATGTCCCCACTCCATTCTACTTGTAACAAAACCAATTTATGAAACTGCTTCCTTAATTGGGAGTATTTCTCATTTTGTAAACTTCCCTTTTTTAAGGCAACAGCTTTAAAAAAAGCTGTAATATAGAGCTTAGTGTCAGCCCACCACTGTAACGGGGAGTCGTATAAAAAACAAACTGACTACCTACCCCTAATGAGTACAGTTAACTCTCACGTGACTTTTGGATCTTGTAAATGACTTGCATTCAGGTGCCATATACCACGGCCCCCCATCCTTGGTGGTGAGGTAGATACATTTTACCTATCAAGGCATGGTCTGAAGTCTCAAATGGTACAGTTTCTGTATGTGAGAGGGAATTAAATTTGTAATTAACCAAAAGTCTATACAGGTGGATAAAGTACCTTTACAAAATGTATGTTCTGGTTGCATTTCAAAGAAACCTGGGCATCTTTTAATCTAGATTGTTTTATCAGGGAGTAGAGAAAATTAGTATTGCTATGTTATAGTAGTTTTAGCCTGTTTATCAGTTTTCAACAAGCTGGATTAATATCACCCCCACCCCCATTATTGGTACATAACTATGGCTGTATCAATTTCAAAAGGTCCACCATAAGGCATTCATCTGGGAACATATAAATTAATTAACCTGTATGCCTGCCCTTAAAAATCCCACAACCAGTATCAGTGCCCCAGCAGGAAAAACATCTATCAGTTTATGCACTTTGATATCAGAATTAGTAAAACACACCCCTAGGCCACTAATTAAGTCTTCTCCTATAAACCAATGGGAATCACCTTTGTACCAAGCATTCTGTGCTATAGAAATATCAGTTACTGTCTGGAACCTAGCTGCCTATAACAAAAAAAAAAAAAAAAATTGTAAGACATTTGCTGTAAAAGAGAGAAAGTTGTGACCCTTTTGACCTCTGACTTTATACTATTAACACTGAGGCTAGCTAGCCTCAAAATCGGTATAGGATTATGTTTAAGGAAGTCCTGATTTTTTTAAACTAGCTCTAGTCACTCTCCTTGATCTAGATATTTTCCCTTTTATACAAAGTTTAACTGATGTATCCATGGTTAGATCATTCTGAGGGGAGTGGATCAAGGTATCTGAGTCAGCTTCCTCCATTTACTCACTTCTATGCAGGTTCAGGAAGTTTTACCTGATCCAGGATTGATAATGCCACCTCCACTGCCTCCCCTCTCACTGCAAGAATCTGCATTAGATACACAGGATATAGATTTGTTCTAGACAGTTATCAGGGGTTCCAAAAGTAAAAGATTTAAAAAAAAAATGCTCAGAAAATCGAGCTATTGGAGGTGGCATTATCATTCCTGGATCAGGGGAAACTTCCTGAACCTGCATAGAATGACTGGAGTTTAACACAGGTGCAGTAGTTACAGCAGAAGGCTGAGGAAAATCTACGGGTGAGGCTTGAGGCCAGCTCCTGGGACTTTTATGCAGAGAGATATGGGAGGGTGCTGACCAAGCAGGCCCATCAGTCCTATAAGGTTTCTTTGCCTGGTTTAAACAAAAGTGTTGCTCTGTGGATTCTGCAGAGTTGTGCACTGCCCATGAGCAGGATTGAAACAAGTGTTCATCATCACCACATAAGTTGCAAATTGGAAGGCCAGTGCACATATTAGCTTTGTGTCTCATCTCCCAAAATTGAAAACAATTAACATGATTGCAGTCAGTATTTAAATGGGACAGTGAGCCACACTTATAACAACTTTTTTGCTGACCGGGGTTAAACAAGATTCCCTGATTACTCCCCAGAAAGAAACAATTAGGTAGATGACGAATGCTCTGGTCAGTGTGTTTCAATTGCACTCAAAATGCCCATCCCCCAGTCTAAAACCCATTATCATTCATGTTAGGGTTTGGTGACCCATGAATGTTACAATGCTTCTCTAGCCAAAAGACAATATCATTAACACTCACCCCTTCATTTCTAAATAAAATGTTTATTGTTTTAACAGTGGGTTTGTTAATAGGTATAGCTACAAAGGATTGACAAATGGGGGTATCTTTAACCATGTAGTATACTCTCTAGAATTTATCCAAGAGTGCTGCATTACAAAAACACACATCAAAGTTACTATTCCCTGGAGTATGTATAAAAACATACACCTCCACTGGGAAAAGTGCAAGTAATCCTTAAGAAGTGTTTTTCCAACACAATGTCTATCAGGAACCTGCCCAATGCCACTTTTGAAATGAAGTCCACCACAAAATGACATTTTGCTGTCTCAACAGGTTGTCTGAAAAGACTAGCATAACTGGTATTCCTGTTCTTAGGCAGTCGCAAAACCTGATCAGGGAGTGGAGTCTCCCCCCCAGTCTCTAAGCCATCTTCCAAAAAAGTAGACTGTTCCATACCTGGAGTGACCATTGCTACATCAATACCAGAGTTTTCACTTTCTTACTCCACATCCATGTCGTCTGCTGTTCCTGGTAATCCATCAAAATGACCGTCCTGTTGCAACTGCGCTCTGCTGTTTTGAGCTTGCAAAATCTGAGGTTATAATTTTGTATCAAAACTCAACTGTGAAACAAGCAGAGCTTCAGATCTCACAGCTAGAGAGAACTGCAGTGTTTAGCAAAGAGAATGCTGCAGTAAGAAATGACACAGCAACTGAGAGACAACATTATATGTTTTATTTTTTATCAAAATTAAAATAAAGAGGACTTCCAGTGATGTGCTCACTTGAGATGCAGGGCTAGAGTTTTGGCTCCAAGAATGTTCACTTTGTCTAATATTTTTTTTAATTTTTCCTCCAACTTTAGTCCTAATGGCATTCAAATCTCTTTTTTTCAGTGGGTAGAAGCAAACAAATTCAATTTTTGCAGCCAACAACTTTAACTTCAATGGAATCTACAGTTTCTATGTCTGACCAGGTTATGGCACAATGAGAAATCGAGCCACCTTCTGCTCCAGGCCCCATTCAGCCACCCCTCTCTGCAGTGCTGGAAGAGCTATGGGAGTTACGAGCTGAGTTTAAAACCTCGCATCAGGATTTTAAATTGGCTGTCACTTTAATAGAAGGCAGGGTTACTGACCTTAAACAAACTGCTGCTGACTCCAATACCCAAATAGGTCATTTGGAATGGTTGATGTCAAAACTCCTGAAGGACCAGCAAGTAATTTAGGACTGCTGTAAGAACCTGGGGAACAGGTACCACAGAAACAATCTCAGGTTTTATGAGTTAAAGGAAGGGTCCAAGGGCAGTGATATTATTTCCTTTCTTCAGGATTTTCTCATTTCATTGCTGGACCTCACTGACCTGGGCCCATTGCAGCTTGAAGGAGCACATAGGTCTCTTTTAGGAAAACCCACATCTGACTCAGCTAGACCATGGTCCGTAGTGGTTAGGTATCTCAGCTCTGACATAAAACAGGAGGTTCTGTATTGGGCATGGAGAAAGGGTAAACTCTTTTATGGAGGTCAATGGATCTATGTTGATGATTATTCACAGGTGATACAGACTCTCACAGAGCATATGCCCCGATGTTGTGCCTTCTTCGGTCACAGAATATTAAGTTCATTACTCCTTATTTGACAAGAGTAAAGATTTTCTTTGTGGATGGGGCACAGGTTTTTGATGATCCAGAGGCTACGTTTCAGGAGTTACAAAAAATAAATATTAGTCTCCCAGATGCTCCAATGGACTTTGATACTATGAGAGAGAAGAGATCCCTACAAAAGGAACTATGGCATCAAGTTTCCCCGCTTAGTAAAAAATGGAGACAGGACCAGAGGTTGGACGATATAGAGGCTCTGTTGCAAACTTTTCATTGGGATAAAGCTTCTTGACTTCAGAGATTTATTATGATGATTCATTAATGCTGCCCTTTCTAGGTCATTGCAAGATTTAGGGGGCTTGAGGCCATAGTTATTTCAATGGATCACAATTTTTTATTTGATCTTGTTCTTTTATATTTTATTTTCATCTTGTCCTATTTTTTGTAGAGCAAATACATCTTTTATTACTATTTTCCTGTTTTGCTTTTCTTGAATTGTGAATTGGTGACCCATTGACAATTAGACTGTGTTTTCTTTTTTGCGTTGTTATAGGGGGCCTTCTAGAATTTCAGTTACTGTTTTTGTCTTTTCCTTTTTGAAGCTCTGTTACTCAAATCTATGATAACCTCTTCCCATTTTTTATGACTGTGGGCGGAGCCTACAGGAGTATTGCATGTACAAAAGGAGTGATGTCATGTTTTCTGTCCGTGGTACTGACTGAAAATGTAAATAGTCTCCTCCACCTTACCCTCCTCCAAGAAATTACTTCCACCCTCAAATAAATGCGCTTTCATGTTAGTCAATGGTTGCAGGGTACTACGTTCTTTCTTAAATGGGTGGTACAAGAACTGGAACCTGAGTAGTGGGAGGCAGCATTGTTTTTTGGGGGGAAGTAAGGTCCACCCTACCTCCACCCAAGAAGATTCAAAAGGTCCATCCCATCTTTTTTTTATTCTTGTGGGAGGGGCAGGAGGTGGATCTATCATACTGAAAGAAGACTCACTAGAGTTTGGGGGGGTGTGGACCAAGGAACAACACATCTGTGGAGTCTCTGCATTTTGTTATGGACAAAGAGAACAGAAGATACTTAAATTGCCTTCAAACTGACTTAAAAACCCTTGGAACAAATGATTATCAGAGTCACCTGGTGTCTCAAAAGGAAACACTAAGAAGTGTCTGAAACTACAGCTTAAGGATTCAACGTCAAGGAAAATAGACAACTTTCAGGTATTTCTTAAACATTTATATACTAAAATGAGCACAGTACTTGGTAAACAGTCTGTGATGAAGTGTATTTTTCCTTTTAAGTTTGAGAAGTGGAGTTGACTTACATATGTTAAAAATACCAGCTGCAATTAGCAACTACTGTAGTTGTAGAAACAAAATGCTGTTTTTTTTTTCTATTTACTTTTTTCCTGGCTCAGTTTATATCAGTGAAGAGCTGCCATCCAACTGGACAAGCTATTTATCACTCTTTTTTCATTTAAAATAACATAAATGTGGTTCCACATTTTTACAATGAGGGAAGCAAGATAAACCATCATCGATAACAAATACATTCATTGACACCTCTGAATGAATGGGGTAGTTTTTTTTTAACATTTCTTTTGAGTTAATTACTACTTGGAACCTGTTATTCCAGTTTTTATGACTGTGCTCCTGGAACTTTCTGCATGACAAGTTCCCTTAGGCACCTCACTGCACCTCATTAAGCCATGTGACACTACTATATTTGCAGGACATTGCATACTGCAGTAAGAGACCCAATTTTTTTGCCTTTTTCCAAATAATATACCAACTTCATTCTCAGGCAGGCAGTTCTGGTCTAGTGTTAATATTCTACTGAATTTTCTTAACTTGCAGTTTGTGACTATAGGTGTTTATAACTGAATGATAATTACCACATTTGCTTCTCTTGCAAATAGCCAGGCATTTGTGTGTCTAATTATTGTTTGGCTTACTGTAGGTTACACATAGAATCTGAAAAATTCATAACATGCTGTATTGTGATTCAATGAACTGATAAATGGGGATTTTGGTTTCTTTTACAAATTCAGTTTTCCTGACCATGCATATACTAAAACAAACATTTCTCAACAAAATGTTTTTAAATAAATTATCTGGTTGGGAGGGGGGCTGCCACAAGCAGAATGGGATTTCACAGATGAGGGAACTCACAGCAGCAGAAAAAGAAGCTTGTTGCAGGGTTTTAAATAATTGATTAGCAGTTTTTTTTTCTTGAGATGATACTAACTGTACAGAAAGTATTTATATAGATTTTCTAGAAGTGCTGTGTTTGTTAAACACAGTAAAGCAAGAGCTATTGATATTCACAAAAGTTTAGCACTTTTATGAGCAAAACACTAATCAATTTTTAGAGTTAATAAAACCCTTTACCTGATGCCCATTTTTAGGCCTTATACAGTAATATCTTCCTTCATAAGAAGAGCTTGTAATGAAATGTGTCGAATTTACATTGGCATTTGGGCATATGGACTTTTATATTATATGAATTTTGTGTGTGAACTGTATATCAGTCTCTAAAACAAAAACACATCAAATGTCTTCAAAAATTTGTCTCAACATTGTGTTTATCTTCCACCTTGTCACAATATACAGCTGTCTCAGCAGTGTTTTCAGTTAGGGTACAGTACCTTCATGTATATGATGGCCTGATTCTGTTGAGTTGATTGCTATAACAGAGCATAGAATAAAATGCAAAACATATAGGTAGCTGTAATACAGAAGGTGGCATTATTTTTAATTATACAATGACAAGGAAAAATGTAAGAAGCTGATTGGCTGCTGACCCATTGAAACAGTGATGTTATTACACAACAACATCACCGTAGCTTTGGATTTGGATCATTCCTTGCATTTTCTCTTAAGAAATATTTTTCCACGATAACAAAAACTTCCTTTAAAATGTATTTTTTATTCTGTATATAACAAGACATTGTATAATTGCAATAAGGTACTCCAGGGTGTGTGTGTTATCTTGTAATATTGTCCTCCTGAATTGGTGGAAACACTAGGCTTCACCTCGTAGCTCAACCCACCCCAGGGTGATAATATTATTACATGATAACACACCCTGCCATGCCTTATTGCTTAAATATGCCCTTTCTCAATGTACTGTACTTTGATTCAGTTAGTGTATATGCAACAGCCTTCATGTGAACACTCCGGGCTTCTCTTTGACTTCTGCTGTCTATTTGCTTTAGCTATTGTACATTTTTTGAACTGCTTTGGTCTTCTTGATGTGGTGCCTGTGTGCCTAAACTATGCAATTTGTTTATCTACTGCTACTCATGTATCTCCAGTGAATGATTGTTATAACTGTCTGCTCTCCGAGTCATTGTTTTTTGGCTTAACTGTGCTGTCTTTGTATTAGTTTCAGCGAGGTGCCTTTGTAAATGAGTCTCTGATTCAAAGGTTTGTAAATCTTATATTTTATAAATAAATAAATAACTGTTTATGTTTAAGCCCATGAAACACCTTTATCTAGTTAATGCATTCACAGGCATAGTGGCTCTGCCAGAACTTATTTTCTTTCTTTTTACTTCATGTTTTGCTCAGCATGGGCTGTTTATGATTTGGAGCTTTTGTTTCAGATTGGGTCTTTCATTTGTTCCATTTTTATTTTCTTTTGTATTCCTTCAAGTTCTCTATCCTGTCGTCTTCTCTCTTTCGTTCAACATTGTTTGATTTATTAATTAGTTTTGAAGAGGGGGCAGTTGTGGTTGGTTTGTTTTTTGTTCTCCTGGTGTGGTATTTGGGCAGACTATATTGCTCCCTTCTTTGACAAAACAAGGCACTGAATGTTCTGAACCTTCCTGGTCCCATATTGGAGTCATACTGAGTACGAGGGGAGGACAACTGAGGCTCCATCTCTACTTGAAATACTCCTTATCTGCATTCCGAGTGGTGAGTATTTGTTTTTCTTTTATTCACCTTTAGCCTTTGTTGGACCCTGCACAAAATGGCTCACCTAGGATGGCCCGGTAGGATCCTAAGCTGGGAGTAGAGAGGTTGATCACCCTACATGGCAGGGCAGTAACCTGGTCTCCCAATTTAATTGTGATGTTGGTATTTTTGAGCTTGGGCAGTTTGCATTAAGGCTGTCTTGGGATTGAGGTGCTCATTGTGGTTTGGAGGAGCAGCCGCAGTACTGATCCCCTTGTTTTCACTCTTTTTATACCAGCTCATATCTCCAGGCAGTTTGGGCTATTGATTTCCTTTGCTTTGCCAGTCTGTTGCTTATTCAATGGGTACCTAAGCACAGTAGCTATTCCAGATGTTGGCTATAGGCTATGGCATTGTTTGAGCAATGTGTATATTTTCAGGAGTGTCCCAGTATTGGTTTTTCTCCTTGAATCCTTGACCGGCTCTTTGGGTCCCTTAAGGGTCTGTGAGCAGTGCCTGGTGATGTCTTTCTAATCATCTATCATGTCCTTTTCCCTTTTTCTTTACATCCAAGTAGCATAAAACTTTTGTTTTCTTTTATTTGCCAGTATCTAATGCATTCTTTTAGAGCAACCAGGATTGATTTGCTTTGCTTTTTCTTTTCAATGCTCATATTTTCTAAGGGGCGGCACCTACTCTGGGCTGCTATTTGTGTCTATGTTATTTGTTCTAATCTATTCTTTCTTCTCTCCATTTACTTAGGATTCTACTAAATGTGGGGATTTTTTTTGTACCAGCTCTATTATATTAGCCTTTGTATGTGAGATTGCTGAAGTTGCTGTGGCCTCTGTCTCCCCCTAGTGGCTGGATATGGCTATATTGATATCCTCAGGACATTTCTGGACAGCAATTCAGTTGTCATTTCAGTGTTACATTTTCCATGGACAACTGGACAGCAATTGTTGCTTCTTTTATTACAAGGACTTTATAATAACTATGAGATTTTGAAGGGTTATCCTTTCGTGTTTTATCAATGTTATATTTCTGGGTATGTTTTAATAAGAGGTGAGAGCATTAACATTGTTAGATTACTGATTTTTGTATTGTATTGGGTGGACATGGGGGGGGCTACTTATGGAGTTCTGCTTTTCTTACCTACTCAGGTATTGTTACCACACATACTTTATATGCTTTGATGCAACTACGCCTGCCATTCCGAACACTTATGCACCCTTGCTTCACTGGCCTCCAGAGGCGAGTTACAAATCCTTGGCGACTTTAACCAAAACTAGTTGTCAAGTAGTAGTTCCAAGCTGCAGAACCAGGTGGTAGGACTAAACCTTTCTCAACTAATCACTGAGCATCACATGTCTAAACCACAACTCTCATAATCACTCTTTCCTGGACTGGTCCCTTACCTCACATTCACATCATATAGTGGCCTCAGGATTGCTACTGGACTGTCTAAGTGACCACTACATGATCTACTCAGTTAGAAAAATCCATCAACATAAGTCACCCCCCCAACCATATTTACTAGATCTTTCAAATCCTTAAACCATGCCTCTCTCCTACATGTCTTGGCCAACACTGATTGATCATACATCCCCAGGGCCATTTCTGTAGACTCAGCCTGGGATTTTTCAAGGCCAGATTCCCTGATGTCTGGGACATACATGACCCTCTCAAATGTTCCTGGGTGAGGGATGCCCACCTCCCATGGACTACTGTGGACATTATGACACTCCTGAAAGACAGCAACACGGCATGGAAGGTGTTCAAAGTCTCCAGCTCTCTGGCAGACAAGCAGAAGTATGATGCTGTATGTAATGCCTGCACCAGAAAGATCCACAGGGCAAAGGTTAAATACTTCAGCAACACCTTCCACACCAGCTTATGCCATCCATCTAAATTCTGGAGGGTGGTTAAATCTCTCTTCACCCCTCCATCTCAGCCCCCCAACCCTTCCTCAATGTAGTCAGCTCTATGATTACAGACCACCTCAAAGTGGCCTCTTACTTCAATTCCTTTTTTACGGATTGCGCCAAGTCTCTTCTGGCATCCCTCAATCCAGATCCCCAACCCACCTCGACACCAAGCCATACCCCCAAAGCGCCCCCAGCTGGCTCCACTTTTGCCTTCTGTCAGACCACCCCTGCTGATGTCCACCAAGCCATACTTGCTTTCAATCCCACCAAGGGCAAATGCCTTATAGGCCTGGATTCCAAGTTGTTATACTTGTCCGCTCCAGCCATCGCTGCCTCCCGGTATCTCTCTATAACCTCTCATTCTCTCTAGCTCCATCCCAAACAAGGGGAAACACACCACAATCATCCTTATCCCCAAAGGCGGAGACCCCTCTCCCCCTGGAAATTACTGTCTGATTTCTCTACTTCCCACAGTATCTTGGCTAAAATCCAGGAACACCTTGCACTCTCACAACTCTCCTCTCATCTTGAGTCCTCTTCATTTTTTACACCTTTCCAGTCTGTCTTTAGGAAGTCCCACTCCACTACCACATCTCTCTTAAGACTGACTGATTCCATCCTCACTGGTATGGACAGTCATATTACCTCAGCCATTTTTGTCAACCTGGCTAAAGCCTTCGACACTGTCTCCCACTCCCTTCTTCTATCCAAGTTCTCTCTTGCAGGGCTCTCAAGCATGACAACCAGCTGCTTCCATTCCTACCTGGTAGGCAGATCCCAATCCATCAGAACTGGCAGTGCTACCTCTGCCTCTCTCCGTTACCTCTGGTGTTCCGCAAGGCTCAATCCTTGGCCTGCTTCTGTTCTCCATCTTCCTAAATGACCTGTCCTCAGTCTTCCCTCACACATCCATTCACATGTATGCAGATGATACAATTCTGTACACATCCAGCCCCTTGACATCAGATGTAGTGACCAGACTCCAGCAGGACTTCAGCGCAGTTCAGCGCTGGTTTTGTTCACACCAGCTCTTTCACAACACAAAGAAAGCCATCTAAATGACCTTCAGTAGAAGGTAGAGACTTTCAAGGTTACCATCCAGTCCCTCTTTCCTCACCCTGGATAGGACTATTCTGGAGAATTGTGCCTCCTGCAAATATCTAGGGGTCTGCCTTGACCAGCACCTAGACTTCTCTGCACATATTAATGCCATCCACAAAAGGTCACACCCCAAACTAGGCGCATTGTACCATAATCATGGATACATCCCATTGCTGCCTCACTGTGAAATAGTGCAGAAGATGATTCTACCTCTTTTTGACTACAGGGACATAGTCTACGGTGCCATAACTAAGTCTACCTTAGCCAGGCTGGACCCCTTCTTCCACTCCTTCTATTGTTTTGCCCTTGCCTGTCCTCCAAACACTCATCACTGTGTCTTATACTGTAGTCTAGACCTCCCCTCATTGCAGGACCAGCATCTCTCCCACTGTGCCACCATCATGGCCAGATTCTGGACACAGTCCCTCCCTCCATATCTCACCTCTGTCCTCTTGGCCCCTGCCTTCCAGGGCTACGCTCTGAGGAGAAACAACTCATGTCTACTGTCCATTCCTCACATGTGAACTTCAGCAGGCCATTCAGCTTTCATGTACCGCATGCCTAAACTCTGGAACTCACTCCCCTTGGCTATTCAGAATACCCCCCCAGGCCAGCATCTCAAATCACTTCTCAATAAATACTTCTCCCCTATCTGCTTATGCACTCCTGCAAACCTCTGACTAGGGAAACATGTACACCTTGCATAGGGAGTACCCTTATGGTGTGCTGTTCCTTCTATTTTGCCCAGTTATATGCCTAGACACTGCAAGTTATCCTGTATCCTTATCCTAATGTCATATGCATTGTGCAATTTGCCACATGAATGCGTTCTATGTAAATATGGTAACATATGTAATATGTATATTGAAACCTGTCTAAACATGTTCTATTTTGCCATGTTATATGCCTTGGCACTATAAGTTATCCTGTACCTTTGCCCTACTGTCATATACATTGTACAATCTGCTGGAGTAAAGCACAATACCTTGTAGGTGAATATTATAACAAGTGTATGTGTATATTGTAACTTGTCTAAAAGTGTGAATATGTAACTTGTGCTGTTATCCCCCCAACCCGGGCGCATCTGAAAGCGAGCAGTAGTCTGCTCAGTATGTATTCCTGGTAAAAAAAAACTTTAAATAAATAAATAAAAAAATTTACAAAGTAAGCTTCATTGCTATCGGTAATTGCAAGGGACTGGACTGCATAAGAGACCTTGGTATTTTTTGTAGTTTGTTTGGTCTAGTCACCTCTCTTTTGCAGTCCCAATTCTGTATGCTACTAGCATGTTTGGACCCAGTAGTGTAAAAGGATTAGGATTATTTCCTGATCTTCCCCTTTGGGCTGTTAACATATTTCACCAAGGTGGACTTTACATGTTTCCTCCTTACCTTAGATGTTGTTTTTCCTACAGGTCGTTTGGCTTCGATATGGTTGTAAATTCAGATGTTTCTTTAGATACTCTTTGCATCAGGTTATTATAGTAGTTTTAGGCAGTGGGGGCTTTTGGATTTAAAACTTTTAAGAGAGGTTTAAGGGGGTTCTTTTCATTGTGAGTCTGGAGTTGGCAAGGATGTACACTTTTTTTTGGTATTTAGCATTGTATTGAAGGGAGAACAGTTTACTGTTTGTTGTTTGTCTTTTTCAATAACAATGTATAAAATGTTTATAGATATTCATACTATTTATCTTGTCTGTTTGTTTGTTTATATTTCACTACTTAGACTGTGATTTAGGATTACTGTTTTATCTTCCCCCATTGGGTTTTATTTATTTTCATATACTCCTTTTTGGAGATGTGTATTACCTGTTTAGCTTATTTTCATGGACTTTTTACACCTGGGAAGGTGGTCTGTAGTAGAGAGGCAACAAAATGTTATTTTGCCAGTGAAATTGTCAATTTCACCCAGCAAAATATTTTGCATAATTATGACCTTTCAGTGAAATTTCACTGTCCAATTTCACCTTGAATTTTGTCTTGTGCTTCTATAAGATGCAGTTTGGCAAAATTGGGCTTTTCTTTCTGCTGCTGGTCACATGAGTGAGTCTAAACATGCAAGAAGTGAGTGGTTTATTTCCTGTGTTACATATCTCGAGGAAGCAGGCAGTATCTAGACTCAGAGTCAGAGCCCTGTGAATGCAGAGTGCAATTTGATATATAAACTACTTAATTTGTGCTATTTTTCTAACTTTTTCTTGATTGTCTTTGTCCTAGTTCATATTTTAGTACCCGTGGAGTGTGTGTGTGTGTGTGTGTGTGTGTGTGTGTTCCCCTGCTCTCTCTCTCTCTCTCTCTCTCTCTCTCAGAGTCTCTATCTCTATCTTTGTTTCATTTTATTTTTTTTATTTGGTTTGGTTTGAATTGATGGTGGTGTTGGGCATAATGGGAAAGGGTAGAGGAAGTGGGGCACTTGTACACCACCTTGACAGGTGCATGTTTCAGATGTCCAGTAAAAATAAAATGCCACAGTGGCAGGAGGCTGTTGGCCTCAGCACCAGTACCCAGCAGCAAACAACTGTGCCCCCTCCCAACCAGCAGGAGGTGACTGTGGCCCCTCTACCACAGCAGCAGCAGGAGACAGTGCCCCGTTCCTGGCACCAGGAGGCAACTGTGGCCCCTCCACTGCAGCAGAAGACAGTGCACCCTCCCCAGTACCAGGATACTGTTCCTCCACCCCAGAAGTAGGAGACTGTGCCCCCTCCTGAGCAGCAGGAGGAGTCAGTGCCTGGGGCATCATCTGCCACTCCCCATGGCCCCAGCATCCTCAAAGTTCTCCTACCCGGTATTTTTTTAATGCAAGTTTGGCAGGTGACCCAGTGGTCACCTGAAATCTATGCGGGCAGGAAGTGCATCACGGTAAGTCTGGTTCCCATTTCAGGACAAGCAGCCAGCAGAGCCACGTGCTGCACCACCACCCACTTCAATGGGACCTCAAACTGCAGGAGGTGGTGGCAGCGTCAACTGCAGCTGTTGGCAGCAGTGTGGGTGTGAGGACTGAAAGGGGTGAGTAGGAGGGAGGCATGGCTGGACTTGTAAAGCATCATCACCAGGCTCACTGGACCAGACAACAGCAGCAGTCTGCAATAGCATCAAGACCCCACCAGGGAACCCCTGCACAGGCAGCCCCCACTCCACCAGCAGTGACATATGTGGACTTATCAGCTGTCCTGTCAGAAGTCCACCAGCTTCGACAGGAGTTAAATTAATTCAGACAGGAGTTTAATGATGTATGAGGGGAGACTGTTAAACTCCAGAGTGATGGGGACAAAATCATGGGCATCCTGTCTGAATTGCATGGCAGCCCCACTGTCTGTAAATGTGGCAGCATGAATTAACTTGTCTTTTTGTTTTCATTTTTCTATTCTCTATTCTGTTGTTCGTATTCCCCCCCCAAAAATAAAAACAAACAAAAAAATATTTTCTGTCCACTTTAATCTACATCCTTAAGTCCTCTTGTTTCCTTATTTTGTATGTAAAATAATTTGTTTGAACATTGCTGTTTTATTTGTTACTGTCTTATGCTCCCTATATAATTCCCTTTTCTTGTTTTCTGTCTATTATTTCTCCCCACTCGTTGTATTGCCCATATCCTCCTGATCCTGCCTGTCATTTGTTATACTTATTCTGTACCATGTCCGTGTTCCCCTCCCCTAATAAATACTTTATTCTCTTATTATTTGTGGTGTGTGTTACTTCTTAGAGCTGGATACACCAACAGGATTACTTTTAACAACATAATAATGTGTAATGCAGTTGCATTCCACATGTATGGAGTTTGCAAATGAAAGGCCGGCTCCTGCTGAAGGCTGTCAGTTATCTGGGCCTTGTGCACAGAGTTTGTATTTTTTTTAATTCAAATAACTTTTGTGAGCTGCTTTAACTCAAAGTTAGAAGTACTCACCACAGCACATGCCCATAAAGGGCTCATTCTTTATTCAAGTGTGACAAGTAAACAATGTAAAAAGTGCTTCCATATAACTGAGATAAAAATGCCCGTTCCCGCAAGGCACTGTCATTCCTTATATGTTATCCGGTACGTCACACCTGACACATGCATCTTTCACATGCATGCTTTGTGTATGAGAATGCACGTGTGTGTAAAATGCATCAGGTGTGACATGACCTTTGATGTATCATGAAGTACGGTGCCTTGAGGGAGCAGGTGTTTTTATCTAAGTTACAGTACATAGGAGCATTTTTTGCATTGTTTATTTGCCACACTGGAATAAAGAAAGACCACTTTATGGATATGTGCTGTGGTGAGTACTTTTTACTTTGAGCTGAAGCAACTCACATGAGGTATTTGAATTCAGAAAATACAGACTCTGTGCACAGGGCCCTGATGGATGATAGCCTTCGACGGGTGCCGGCCTTTCCCTTGCAAACCCCATATATGTGGAATTCAACTGAATTGTTGGTCAATGTTATGTTTTGTGAAAGTTATGTTGCAGGTGTCACCTACTCTTTAACATGTTTCCTCCTCTTATCCACAAATGTTAAGTATTGTGCCTATTAAAAAAATTGTTTCACACTGCTATGTGATGTTGCATCACTTATTAGTGTGTGCAACATTCTGAAGATGTAACACATCTGGTGCTGCTACTGCTGAACATGCCCAGAAGTCCAGAAAGGTTTCCTAAAAAATGTTAAAGTAAACTCAGACAGAAATATGGTGTCAGTCATGCTGTTATATGGTTCACATCCACCACCAGGACAGCAATCTGTTGTTTTCTACACCATTTACAATGGTTTTCAGGCCTATCTTGGTGCTGCCACTGCTGAACATGTCCCAGAAGTCCAAAAATGTTTCTCAAAAAATTTTAAGGTAAATTAAGACAAAAATATGGTGTCAGTCATGCTGTTATATGGTGTCTCCCCACCTCATGGAACTGAAACTGAAGCTTCTGTCACTGTTTACAAAGGACTACAGGCCTAATCTTGGTGCTGCCACTGCCGAATATGCCCCAGAAGTCCAGAAATGTTTCCCAAAAAAATGTTAAAGTAAATTGAGACAGAAATCTGATGTCAGTCATGCTACAATGGTTTTCAGGCCTAGTCTTGCTGCTGCTAGCTGCTGTTGTTGTGTACAGAACTGGCCCTCAGGCTTGGCATCAAAATGGGCTACATCATCACCCTTCAGATTTTTCACTTCTGGCTCCCACAGGGGATCTGACACCACATCATCATCATCTGTACCGAAACATATTATATCCTCCTTTTCCTTCCTATCACTGTCAACTTCCAGAGAAACTTTTCCCTTCTCTGGCATCTCCTCACTCTGTATGTGTGTGTGTGTGGGGGGGCTTTCCTTATCTCCTTCTCCAGGAGAAACAGACTAAAGCTGGACACTATCACCCTCACCACCATCAGCTCCACCTTGAGCGGGGACAACACTAGTCACACTGACAACTTTTTCCACCTCCTCCTGGACCTCTGGACCTCCACTGGTGTGAGTGTTTCCCTTATTTCCAGTATAATCCGCAACAAGCATGCTAGCTACAGAAATGACAGTAAAACAATGAGACACAGACTTGAAACCACTTCTAACTTCAGTTTTGCTGGCACTGGCTGCCACAGCAGCACCGGATCCCACAGAAGGCATTGATTCTGAAATAGGTTTGTTTACTGAAAGTGGAACTGTATTTCTACTTTTTCCAACAGACTTCTTTGAGCCACCTCCCACCTGGTCACCTTTCCCTGAACTGGAATGTCTCTTGGCAGGCATATTTATATGCTTGTTCCATTTCCCTTCCTCCAGAATTATATGATTATGTACTTCTATTGAATAAGTGTGAATAACACATGCAGTACTATCTGCAAAGGGCAAACAGAAATCAGAACAGGTAGCAGCACTGTAGTCTATGCAACTACCTACAACTGCTACTGCAGCCTATTCAAGTGTCAAAATACAATTTTATTTTTTCAATTACAAAAACACAAATTAAGTAACATGAGGGTAACAGGAGGACAGAAGTAAGAGACTTTAAATACCAAACCGGCAGAGAACACCACCACAACAAGGATGTGCAATATTTATAGCTTAAAACTTACTTGAAACATATAAACGGCTCATATATGTTATTTGATAATTCACCTCTTTTTGATATGTGTCACAGTAAGTTAAGTAATAGGAAATTAGCAGCTGCAACTTATGGAATATTAAATAATTTTACAGATGATCACATGAAGAGATTGAAAAATAAATGGCAGCACAAGTTAGGGATTATTATAACTGATACTTTATGGTTAGGCATTCTAAAATCTCAATTCATTAATATAAAAACATCTAAAGTGCAGCAGATACAATATAATACAATTCATAGAGTTTATTTCACTCCATCAAAATTACATGCAATTAATTCTATAATCAGTCCTAGTTGTCCATGGTGCAGATGTACATCAGGTACTCTAATACATTTAATTCATGCATGTCCTAACCTGTCAAATTTTTGGCCAGAAATTTTTGAATGTTTAAATAAATGTAGCAGACAGAATGTGCAATTTACACCAATGGCAACTTTAATGCTAGTATTTAATTTTGAAGAAACTTCAGTAAACTATTTAAGAATATTCTATACAGCTGCAATGATTATTGCGTGGAAATGTATCCTACTTTAGTGGAAAGGTTCCAGCCCCCCTATGGTATAAACAGTACATAGATTAATTTTATGAAGGATGCAATGGCATTGGAATACATACATTATATGAGAAATGATCAGAAAGATATATTTGATTTAATATGGATCCCCTTTCAGGATGCGGTAAACTTATGTAAGATTTAGTAAGCGAGTAGAAATAAATTGTCAATTAGTCTGTAACTTTTGGACCCTAAGGGAGGTAGGAAGGTATGTCATATGATGAGGGGGATTCAGCAAGTTCCATATGTGAGCCATTTATGGAAGATTCTAGTTGAAATTACCTTACTGAGTCATACCTAAAGAAAAAAAAATGAATAAGTGCTAATAATACATACAGTACTATCTGCAAAGAAATCAGAAAAGGTAGCAGCACTGTAGTCTATACAACTACCTACAACTGCTTCTGTAGCCTATTCAAGTGGCAAAACACAATTTTATTTTTTCAATTACAAAAACACAAATTAAGTAATATGGGGGTAACAGGATGACAGAAGTAAGATACTTTAAATACCAAACCGGCAGAGAACACCACCACAACGAGGATGTGCAGTAACTCTGGAAAAATACTTAAGTATTTCTTAATAAAATGTCAGTTTTTAAATGGAATGGTTATTACTCAACTTGATTATAACTGGGTAGGTACAGGTAGGTTTACACAAACTAAACTGAAAACAAACCACACAGAACACCTCACAGTCACAATGTGATCTATGCTAAGGATAAGTGGTGTCTGGATAAGGCAAGTACTGCAATGTGTTGGTACTTATTAAATACAATTTTTGGCTTATATATATGTCAGATGGAAGGGATAACAAGATTTCAAATGAACAAAGTCTCCTCCAACAATCTTGTAGGGACTACCACTATCTTGAAAATTATGTAATTTATATATAGCATGGGTCAGGTAGTAAACACCAGTGGTGTAACAGGGAGGAAAGGGTTAAAATGGTAAGCAAATTAAATAGAAAAACAGAAACACTTCAATGCAGAGGCTAGATCGCACTATTAATTTCTGTGAGCAACTCAACAATGCAGTGTACCTGGATATGGACAAGTGTTCAATGTCCCAGAATACTTCCAGTACAAAAATAAAGCAGAAAAGTGATTAAACAATGGGAAACAGGAACAAAGCTACACAGAATGAGTAACTGTTTAGTTAAAGTTATTAAAAATTATGGTCAATATGTAAGAAAAATATTACAAATAAGTAGCACACCAACAAAAATATTAAGACTTAAAAGAAATAACAGAAACTCACTCACGACTTGTGAGAAATCTGTTAAATATTAGGGACTAGCCTGCTTTGCTTTCACATACATACAGTACATACACACACACACCACACGGTTGACCCTTCCCCACTCAGCTCCCTCACAGACACAAAGAAACCTGAAAACACAGCCTAAGTTTAACTAAGTATTATCCAAAGATACCAAAAAAATGTTTACTAGCAGCACTAGGAAGACAATTTAGATTTTGGGAGCAATTTGCTCTCAGCATAAGAAATAAAGAGGTTTTTGAAGGGTTTATTGGCTGTGATGCACCCACTGAACTGCTCTCCAACTCAACAGACAATATACTGTGCAGGAAATAGCCTGCACGTGGTATTTCCACTATTTACCCACAATGCATTGCAAATGTACAGGCAAAATGGAAAAACTGGCAAAATACGGCAAAATTTCACATTATGCGAAATCGCCATCCTATGCAAAATTACTTTTCACGTAGGTGAAAAAATTTTGCTTAATGTGGGAAATATTTCCTAGGTGAAATTTTCCAATTTCTCATAACACTAGTCTGTAGTGGGGGGGTCCCCTCATTTTTTTTCCTTTCTGCTTGGGGTTTAACTCTAATAGATAGCTTATATTACAATTGAGAGAGGTTCTGATTTTATGGGAATGGAGAAATCCCAGGATTTTAAGATAATTTCCTTTAATGTTAATGGCATCTCTAATCTGGTCAAACACTTGAGGCTTTTGCAGTATTGTCATCAACAGAAAGCAGATTTAGTATTTCTTCAAGAAACTCATTTGACATGTGAGGAACATGAGGAATTCTTAAAACTTGACTTTGAAAAGTTGTTTTATGCTTCTTACCCTTCTGGAAGACACCATGGGTTTCTTATTCTATGTTGTAGAGCACTCAGATTTGATTACCACAGTATAGAAATGGACTCTGAGAGCTGATTTGTTTTAGAGATTGGCCTTTTGAATGGTCAGGAAGTGACTCTGGTAAATACGTACTTTCCCCCAGCAACAAAGAAGATTGTTTTTTTTTTTTTTGCTCAATTGAATACAACCTTAAAAGGAAGGCTGCTGTGTGGGGATCTGAATTTAACTCTAAATCCTGATCAGAATTCTTCAAATCCTAAAGCATTTCGATATTCAAATGTTTCTTAATGTCTGAGATCTACACTACAGCATCCAGGCCGTATGGCACCACATGCATCCTGAAGATAGGGTGTTTACTCATTATTCAGCCTACCATGGTAGTTCCACCAGAACTGATTATTTTTTTCTACAGCAGAACATGTGGGGGACTTCCATTCTGTTGTTATCAGCCCTATTTTTCACTCTGATCATTCCCTGGTTCTGGTTACCCTATATTGGCCTAAACCCATTAAAACACTCTTTTTGGCATTTAAATTTAGCTTATCTGCATGATCAATCTTTAATAGTTGATATAGTTGATCAGATCAAGGTATATTTAGAGTATAATGATGTGGGAGAGGTCTCCTTGTCCACACACTGGGATGCCTTGAAAGCCATTTTACGGGAACGGCTGATTTCTTTTATGTCTGCTAAGCATAAGGGAAGAGGAAGAAGACTTTAGGATCTTTACTCAGACCTTTGAAATCTCCAGGAGAAATTGATGAGGGGTGACAAGACTGTCTGCCCTGAGGTACGACAGGTCCAGGGTGGATATACAGAAATTTATAGATCAAAACAGAACTAGTTTTATATTATGTATGACAGCGTCATCATGTGGTGGGGGGGGGGTCCAGGGGGGCTAGGTGCCTTGCTCATCACCTTAGATCTTATTGGACTTCAGTCATTGTTCTTAAAATGAGAAACTCTGCTACAGGGATGATTTCTCATAGGACAAAATAAATTTTACAGGTATTCCATTCTTATTATGCCTCCCTGTACACTCAGGATGGCAGCCCTCCAGATGAAGGTAGGGTGTTGACTCTCCTATTTAGAGCGAATTCACCTGCTTTGCTTCCTTCTAAGGTTGCTTCCTTGCAGCAACCAATTACTATGGATTTACTTCGGAGTGCAATACAATGGGTGAAGGCTGGGAAAAGTCTGGGGACAGGTGATTTCCCTGTAGATTTTTATAAGATAGATCCATTACAAAAACATCTTGCTCCCATTCTTTTGAGGGCTATGCAAGCGGTACAGGATGGAGAACCTCTACCTCCTTTGTGGAATCATACAATTATAGCTGCTTTGTTATAACCTAACAAGTTCATAAGTTTGGTACAAGACAATAGCTTTCGTCAAGGGGTCTCATAACTATATGTAGTATTTTAAGTACCCTTAACTTTTCCCTATGGTTCTATAGTAGGTATCTAATTTGGTCTTAAAACTGAGCATGGTATCACATTCCACTACATTGGATGGGAGTCTATTCCAAGGGGACACCACTCTGTGGTTTACCCAAGCTCCCCTACTGTTAGATTTATACAACTCCCCTTTCAACTGGTACTCATGTGTTTGTGCACATTTAGAAGGATCCCTACTTGGTATATCCACACACCCACAAGTCCCTATTCCTGTGAGCAGAATATACTAAGCATAAGTCCCCTCTGAGCCTACAATACTCCAGAGTATACATGTCCAGCTCACCCAACCTGTCCTCATGGGATAAGGAAGCAATATCATCTTCTTGGTTGCCCTCCTCTGAACCTTCTTGAGGTTCATTACATCAGATTTGTGATAAGGGCCCCAAAACTGCACACCATATTCCATTATAGGCCTAATCAATGTGGTGTACAGGGGTAGTAGCACGGATTTGTCCCTGCTTCTTATATTATGCAAGATGCAATGGAACATTCTGTTAGCTCTGTTGACTATTCCAGAGGTGTGTTGTCTGAATGATAATCCATTGGAAACCAAAACACCAAGGATTCTATTCAGGTAGAATCTTATAGGCTTATATCAATGTTAAATTTGGATTATAAGCTCTTTACTTCAATATATACAGCTAGACATGAGGTCCTTCTCTCATCCTTGGTGGACCGGGACCAGGCGGGTTTTGTGCGAAAGCAGCAGGTTCAGGATAATGTCTGAAGAACACCTCTCTTGCCTGAACACATTGCTAAGAGATCTTTCCCCCTGGTCCTGGCTAGCTTGGATATGGAGAAGGTCTTTGACCATGTATCCTGGTCTTTTTTGTGGGCAACTTTACAAAGTTATTTTTTTCGTCTTTCTTTTATTAATTTATTGAAAGCTCTTTATGTCAATATCCTGCATATGAACAGATTAATTGTCACCTCTCTTCATCTTTTAATCTTTTTAAGGGGACACAACAAGGTTGCCCCATCTCATCTCTTTTGGTTGTTCTTTATGTCGAGCCCCTGGCGGACTATATTCGACAGTCAAAGCACACAGAAGGAATTACACTGGGGGGTAGGGATTATAAAATAACTCTTTTTGTGGATGATATTTTATTAAGTTACCAACCCGACTAATTCATTGCAGGGGGTTGCCAAAATGCTTGAAGAGTTTGAGATGCTGGCTGGATTTCATCTCAATAAGCTAAAAACTGAAGTCGCAGCATATCATTATTCTCCTCCAGACACGATGCAGCAACTTTATCTGGTAAAGTGGACCAGGTCTTCTAGTAAATATTTAGGTGTTCAACCTCCTAAATCTTTAGCTTTATTGGAAACACTGAATTTAGAACCCCTTACTCATTCTATCAAGGATGATCTTCAATGCTGGTTCACTTTGTCACTATCTTTTATGTGTCACATTGAAGTTGTTCATACGATTGTTTTGCCTAAGGTTCTTTTTTTTTTACAATCTCTACCTATAATCCCATCCTGAGCATATTTAAGAGTCTAGTATCAGCTCACTTTGAATTTTGTCTGGAATAGTAAGAACCCTGGAGTGCAGGCCTCAATTCTATTTCTACCACCAGATAGGAGGGACTGGGTCTCCCCAGTTTTGAATTCTATGCTCATGCCTCTCAACTTTGGATCCTTTGTTGTTGGACCAATATTTCTTATCTGGCGCACTGTAAGGATATTGTGATGGTGCTTAATGATCTCTATAACATTGATAAGATATGTTTTGCCTCCCCTAAGCTTTGGGCTTCTGTGCATGTTTCTATGATTTTTCCAAGGAGGTGCTAAAGGTATGGCATAAATATCTTCAGTTGCTCTCCCCAGTGGAGGTGTTCCTATTTATTGTCCTTATCTATGACAAGTGAAACTCTTTTCAAACACTAGACATTTTTCTTCCAAGGTGGCCCAGATTGGGCCTTAGTTATTATCACCAGCTTTTTGACTTCAAGGGCCATCTTACATTCACCTCTCTTCAAACTAGATATGGTTTACCCCATAGGTATCATTATAGATATCAGCAATTATGTTCATACAGTATCTACAGACTTTGCCCTTTGTTTCATTGGTCCCGGATATGTTGAGTAAACCTTGGATTCAATTATTCATTGCTGTGCAACAGGGTACTCATCAGGAACATCTGAATTCTGCTTTGTACTCTATGATTAGGGAGACCAAATCTGATTCATCTAGACCAATATACATGAAGTGGCTTCAGGAATTAGATGTTCTGTGATCTTAGGAAGAGTGGGGACTGTCAGCTCTTCCTAGCATCTCATTAGCAATTCCTCCATATTTAAAGGGCTTTTCGTGGCAATGTCAATCAAGATTTCTCTTAAAGGATACCTAAACAGGCAGTTTTTTAAAACTGCAAACTCCAAAATCTGGCTTCATTATGAGATAAAGTAAAGGCTACTGTTTACATTTATGCTAAACGTGCATTTATGTAAATAACATAAATGTAGTTTCATAGCTTTTGAAAAATGTAAACATCAGCCTTTTACTTACAAAAAACAGCCTTGCCTTCTCCCTAAGATGTCTGCCAACTGTGTTAAGTGATGAGTCATGATGACATCATTGGAGCCAGAGCCAGAGACCAATATAGATTCCTATAGGCTAACTAGTTCTTCTTTCCTTCTTTGTTTTGAATTGTTTTACCAGAATGATCAACACCATGTCTTAGCATGTGGATTATTTTGATCACTACATGTTAGGCTACAATTTTGCTCATTATATTTACTTTAACTTGCCGAAATTGTTTTGCAACCTAGCTAACTTTTTCTTTGGCAAATTGCAGAACAATACAACACTTTAAATGCCTGATGATCTAGAGGTTATGTGATGCCCTGAATTTTTTTTTGTAAACCAGGAGAGACACATTATGCTGAAACCTTGTTTACAGATATGGCCTGTCAGCACAAGGAAGTTAAGTGACTTGCTCAGGGTCATGCAGTGAAGTACCAGTCTGGTCCAATTCCAAAGCTGATGCATACATAGATACATAGATACATAGACAGTGTCAGCAGATAAGGGCCTATGGCCCACCTAGTCTGCCCATTTGAGCTTGTAAGTTCAGTTTGATTTCCTAGAAGTTTGTTTCCCTACCCTGACCTCTAGAATTCCTTTATGTCTATCCATGCATTCTTAAATCCGTGATTGTTTCAGCCCACTTCCTCTGGCAGGTTGTTCCACTTGTCCACCACCGTTCTGTGAAGAAATTCTTTCTCATGTTTCCTCTGAATCGTCCTCCCTCCAACTTCATCCCATGCCCTCTAGTCCTGAAACATCTTTTCACTTAAAATAGTGTTTTCCTGCACCCTGTTCCTCCCTGTAAGATACTTGTATGTCTCTATCATATCCCTCTCTCCTCCTCTCCTCCAGGAGTACATGTTCAGTTCCTTCAACCTGTCTTCATAGGACTTGTGATGCAACCCATGCACCATCTTTGTTGCCCTCCTCTGAACCTTCTCTACCCTGTCTATGTCCTTACGTAGGTATGGTCTCCAGAACTGTACACTGTACTCCAGGTGGGGCCTCACTAGTGTCTTGTACAGCGGAATTATGACCTCCCTTTTCCTGCATGCTTGTTAATCCCCAAAAATGTGTCTTTTGTATTCTTTTTCCAAGTGAACCCCCTGCAACTAGCCTGGCTTCTGTTGAACACCCCACCATCCATACTGTGTCCTTAGTACTGCCTGGGGCTGCATATGAGCTTGCAGTCTCATGAAGAGAATTATCCCACCTCAGGCTGTAATCATATACCTAAGAGAGTTGTGCATACCTGCACCGATATGGATCATCAGCTGGCACGGTTAAAAAGTATCTCCCAAATCACACTTTAGTCCATTTTTTCAATGTTTGACTTCTGCTCCCACAGTAAACATTGAGTGGATCACCACCCTTCTGCACAGTGAAGGCAGTATGTACAGTTACCCTGTTGTGTTTTTGTCCCGACTCATTAACCAACAATTGGGTCTTTGTGGAGGGCCAAGCAATAAACCTCAGGACACACCAGAAAAACTGCTGTTCATGCCCTCATAGGGGCTGTACTTACTATGGATAACAATATTATTAGAAGGAGAGGCATACTAATGCCTTGAGTGAATCCATCAGACTTCCAGTGTCAGTCTACTCCTTTACCTGTGATCTGCAGAACCCAGCAGGACAGTTCCCTGCAAATCTTCGCCTGTACTTTTTAGTGCCCTGCTCCATAATGCGAGCTGGTTGGCTACCACCCTTCTAAATCTTGAATGATCTATACACAGCTCCCTCAATACTGTCC
The DNA here is from genome assembly GCA_016271365.2 of Neoceratodus forsteri. NCBI lineage: Eukaryota > Metazoa > Chordata > Ceratodontiformes > Ceratodontidae > Neoceratodus > Neoceratodus forsteri. The sequence continues at coordinate 234,052,917 of CM028132.1, read as the reverse complement.
TAACAAACATCAACACCCCCCACCTGAAGGTAATCTCCCTACACTGAATTCAAGTAACACTTGAAGTGCAGCCCTGCTACTGAGTATTTGTCATCACTGGCTGCTCTCATTCACAGTCAGGTAGTGATCTTTGTACTGGCAGCCCTACATTTGAGATCTCACAATGATCTGCTAAACATCCCCCTTCCTGTCTTCCTCTAACCTGAATATAGCTGTACCCTGCTGGAATGGCCTCTTTGGTCCCTCTCTGGCATTCATTCTTCTCTTCTGCTCCCCACACCCAAAACGGGTGAGCTCACTACCTTTCTGCATCATGAATATGGTTAGTACATCCGCCCGTGTCATTTTTACATATAAATAATAAACACGAGCTTCTGGTATGCCAGGATGATAGCAAAAGGGCACAAGGGGAAACATAGGTATTCTTACCCATATAAGAGCTAATCCACCTATAAATTAGGCACTATTAAATGACATGCATAATGATGTGCACACCTATCATTTAATAGTGCCTAATCAAAGGTAACCTAGATCTTTTAAGTCTAGGAAAGCCTATAATTCCCCTTGCTCCCTGCTGCTAGTAGCCTGACTTACTGGAAATATTTGTTTATTTTGATATGTCAAAAAACCTGGGGACTGTACTACCTACATTCATGATGCAGAAGGGTGATGAGCTCACTGGTTTTTGGTGTGGGGAGAAGTAGTGAGAATGAATACCAAAGGGGGACTGAGAAGGCCACTCCTGCAAGGTACTGCTATATTCAGGGAAGGGGGAAGACAGAAGGGGAGAAATATGAGCAGACCACTGTGAGAAATAATATGTGGGGCTGCCAGCATCATGATCACTACCTGACCCTATCATCCTGGCCAACTTTCCCATTCCTATAAAACCAGTTCATGCAATTGTCCAAGACTGTGTGTGGGTATTAATGTGTGAACTGGCTGCCACTACACATACAGTCACTTCACTACCAGTCTAGCATTGCTTGTAAAGCACTTTGGGATACAATGTGTATGAAAGCACAATATAAATACTGATTCTTATTATTATTATTTTCCATGAATAAAGGAGAGAAGACAAGACAAGCATATTTTCAATCTCCAAGAAAGTATGAACTCTGACATTGGACTACAGAAGAACTTTGCTGCAAACAAGTGGTGGATCTATGGGGTGATGAAGGGTGTGGCTGTAATCCCCCCCCCCATTGCAAAGTACTCGCTGCTGCTGCATTTCACTTTGTTGAAGAAGTCTGATTTATTGATTGTGCAAATGTTTACATTCAAAAGTATGGATTACATTTGTAGTTTCAGTCAAAAACATACTAGAAAAGCATAATAGCAGAAAATATAAAGGATTCATAAAAATGTTAAAAAGTGCATATCAAGTATGCACACACTCCTTTCCCCAATTGTAGTATCCTGGATCTGCCATAACTGCTAGACCACCAGGTTATTCAAGATTTGTACTACACTGTGGTTTGCCAAAGAGAAAGTCGGTTGGATTAATACGCAATTTCAGTATGTTAAAGTAAACAAAATGAACAGAACCATAGCCTAACATGCATATTGATCTAAATAATGCATGTGGTTTTGACAATTTTGGTGAAACAATTCTATACATAGGGAAAAAAGAACTAGTTAGCACTAGAGAGAGCCATATAGCTCTCTGACTTTGGCTCCGATGATGTCATCACTTAACACATTTGGCGGACATTTTAAAAAGCAGGTAGGGCAGTTTTTTTGAAATTCGAAGGCTGATTTTACATTTTTTAAATGCTTTGGAACCACATTTAGGTGACTTATATAAATGTAGTTTTTAGCATTAACGAATTCAGCAGCCTTTCCTTTAGTCCTGTTTGAGGTCAGATTTTTGAATAGTTTGTTGTCAAAATGTTGTTTAGGTACCCTTTAACTCCCATTTGAGTAGCAAAATATGAAGTCCCAAGAGCAACAGGTTACTGGCATCAGTGTAATGAGAGCAGGGCAGATCAAGCTCACATATTTTGGTCCTGTCCTCTTTTGGTACCCTTTTGGAGGGAGATTTCTTCGGCACTTTCTCAAATATTTGATGTTGACTTGGTTCTAGATGGCAAATTTTTCTGTTTCATATTTTTCCATGGACCCTACAGCATCCCAGTGGTCATAAGAAATTATTATTGACATTAATTGTATGTGCAAAGAATACTTTAACTAAATTTCAGCTCAGGACCCAGGTTCCTGACCAGGCTAACTGGTTTGATATTGTTAATTTTCTTTATAGACTAGAGAAAGCCGAATATAGGTATTGAAATAAGGATGAGGTTTACTCTGTTCTCTGGAGGCCATGGATTAACTATCAATTGTTGGTGTCTTCCTCCTTTTTCCCATGAAGAGGGGAGACTTTTTTCTTTTTTCTTCTTCCTCGTCTCACCTCCCCCCAACACCTTAACTGTAGATAATTAGGTTACTTATTATTATCTGTATACATGTCTCCTATTGAATTTATTTTAGATGGGATAATATCTACTCTGTTAGTATGGGATTGCTTTTTCCAAATTCTCTGCTCTATAAGTATCAATTTCTTTACTGTATATTTGACATATACTCTCCCAGTTCGGTATATCTATACATGAGGTGTCTTCCTTGGATAAGGCATTTCCAGTGTTTAATTATATGTATGTTCTATTCCCTATTTGATGTTGTAACCCTGTATCCTCACTTTTATTGAAAACTTAATAACAATTTATTATAAAAAAAATAAAATAAACAATACATAACCAAGTTTTGATTCCTATACCTCACTGGACACATACAAACTGAAGTAAAATGTCTCTCCTTATTAGAAAGCAAGTCTCTCAGCTCAGAGTGGATTGTTCTGTTCTGACCTGAGAATCATTCTGAGCATCACAAAGGTGCTGCTTCAGGTGCTCTGAGTAATCATTCTGTAAAGCAAAAAAAGAAAATGACATGCTTGTTTTTAAATTGTCAATACTCTACCATACATTAAGCTACAGAAGTGAAATTTTAACAGCACACAGGGGAAAGGGCCTAGTTATAAACAAACCATTATTTGTTTATCAAAATTGATGTAATTTAAAATAATCAGTTAAAAACAAACAGTGTACACGTGGGCCACTCAGCTTGGCCCAAGCAGTTGAGAAACATACATTGAGCTGTTCAGAGTGGCCTGTGCCACTACTAGGGTTAACGTTAATAAGTCAGAGGTCCTGTCCCTAATCACTTCTGTTATACCAAAACAGTTGCCCATGTCAGGCCTGGCATGGGCACCTAAGAGCTTTACATAACTGGGCATAAAAATTCTCATGGATATACAGGATCTGGTAATGTCAAACTTAACACCATTAATAAGTCACCTACAAAAAGAGGTGGGTAGGTGGAAACACCTGCACCTTACTATGGTAAGGAAAATAGCTGCAATTAAGATGCTATTTGCCCCTAAACTATATTATGTACTGTCGCACCTTCCAGTGGACATACCAGAAATATGGTTCCAACAGCTAAATACTGTACCAGGTAATTTCCTATGGAATGGTGCTCCCCCAAGGTATAGTGGAACAAAGCTAAGAACCACTAAACAAAAGGGAGGCTGGAATCTCCCAAATTTTCAAATGTATGCTTATGCTTTCAGGGTAGCTAATACATGCAGAATACTTAGAGAGCAGGGCCCCTGCCCACTGGCCTGGCTAAGCATAGAGTCTGAAATCTTGCGGGAAGTCTAGCCTTCAGCTTATCTCAGGGTTCGGCTTCCACTGCAATATAAATACTGGTTAACAGTGAAGGCGGCACATACGGCCTAGTGTAAGTTAAGCCAGATCACCAAATCGTGCCTGGATCTGGGTAAATACACCCATTTATGGAACAACCCAGGATGGTGTATAAATAAACAGTCCTTTTACTGGGAGAACTGACATGCAAGTAAGGTAACCAAAGTGCTAGATGTCCTGTCTCCAGAAAGAGATTACCTTGAGGCCTTCACCACACTCCAGGCAAAATATAACCTACCAAAGAGATTTCTGGAAGTATCTCCAACTACACAGCATATACCAAGGAAAACAGAAAGAGAAATTAATTTGTAGCACGTCGCACTTATGGTAAGGGAGATGGGGAAATTACCCCAACTTCCAATAAAAATCTGGCTAAGTCTCAAATAGGATTAGCCAGGAATTCAGAAGCTGATGAGGGAGGCTACCCCAAACCCCTCACTACCAGCAAGGGAAGAATGGCAGAAAATGTTAAATATTAACATTTCAGAACAAGAGTGGCAACAAAGATGGACACTAGCTCATAAGGCATGGACAGATACCTGCAGCCTAGTAATACAAAATAAAATCCAGCATCTATGTTATAGAACACCAGTGCAGTTGAAAACAAGCATTTGTCAATGCTGGACATTGGTTGTTTGTTGAACAATTTGATGTTTTTCTAGAGAGAGGAACCAGAGAATCGAGAGTAATTTTTGGGACTAGGGAGTAGAGCCTGAGGTTAGTGTGGCTGGGTTAAAGCTGTTGCTACAGTCAATCAATGAGAGGGTGCAGGGTGTAAAGCATGCAGACGGAGGGAGTGGGAGAGCGTAACTGGATGTCAAGATAGGGAATTTAGGGTGTTGGATGAACAGCACACAGAGGGAGGGAGCAGGAGGGTTTAACTGGATGCCGGAATAGGGAATGGAGGTTGCAGGGTGGACAGTATACAGAGAAAGGGAGTGGGAGGGTTTAATTGGATGCTGGGACAGAGGGTGTTGAGTGGACAGCATGCAGAAGGTGGGAGAGGGAGGGTTTAATTGGATGCCAGGATGGGAAAAGGAGGGTGTGGGGAAGGACAGCACAACGTTTCGTGCATGTGTTGGAAAATGTCAATGAAGCTTCGTAACATGGCCATTTTGAAGAATTTTCCACCAGATTTTCAGCTTGGGCTTTTTGGTACACCGCCTCATAAACACTGGCTCTGTTGTTTTCTTAATCAGTCCTGAAGGTGATTTTGCACAGTGACTGCACATTCTGTGCCAGAGGTAAGAAAACACGTCTTGGGCAGGATATGAGAAAAGACAGCTGTACTGTTCATGAGGTTGCGTGATAAACTGTGTATGTTGAAAATTCGATTAAAAATATTAAAAATTGGCAAAGTTATGAACCTGCTTAAAAACTGCACAATGCATGCTCATACCATGGCCATTTTTAGGTATTTTTGCACCAAATTGTCAATTTGGCATTGTTATTTAATTACTGGGTCCTGAAAGGTGAGTTTGTGCAGCAACTGCACCATACCATGCCACTACTGCGTAAACACATTTCAGGCAGGATGCAAGAAATGACAGCTGTACTGTTCATGAGGTGGTGTGAAAAACTGGCTATATTGAAAATTTGGAGGGAAAATATTAATAATTGCCAAAGTTATGAGTGTGTGTATCAAAATTTCACTGACTGTGCCTAACTTGGGCATTTTTTGGTATTTGTGCACCAAATTTTCAACATGGTCTTTTTGGGATCCCATCTCATGAACACTGGTACTGTTGTTTTGTTAACTGATCCCAAAAGGTGATTCCATGCAGGGACAACAAAATCATCTTTTGGGATGAATTAATGAGATGACAGTGACAGTGTTCATGAGGTGGGGTCCCAAAAACCTCATGTTGAAAATATGGTGCAAAAATATCAAAAAATGGCTGAGATATCAACATAAGTTGAAACCCTCATTGAATGCCATTATATGGCACTTACCTTTTATTGTTCAGTTCCTGGTTCTGCTTTGAAGAGTGCAGACATGTCCTGCTCCACAGAAGATGACACCCGCTGAACTCCAGAGGTAAGTATGGGGTAAGGGGGGTAAGGGGAGGTGGGTGCACAGAGGGAGGGTCAGGATGGGACAGGGAGACTGGGGAGGTGACAAGGAACCACTTTCTTTTTTTAGGCAAAAAAAAAAACATAGGGGAATTGTTTACTTTTTATTACAGGTACATTTGCAAATTAATTTTGGGGACACTGGGAGTAGGCTTCCCAGTGTCCCAGACTATAGAGGAGATATAGATATAGGGACATTGGGAGTGGGCTCCCCAGTGTCCCAGACTATTAGGGGGTACAGATATGGAGACACTGGGAGTGGGTTCCCGGTGTCCCAGACTATTGGGGGGGTACAGATATGGGGACACAGATGACAAATCATTGGGAGAAAATAACTGGGACACTGGGAGTAGGCTCCTCAGTGTCCCTTAGTGGCGGCATGGGATAGAGGTTTGTATTGCCGACAGGGGCATTGGGTACCCCATGGCTTTAAGAGAAAGCTGCACCATGGCTAATGTTGAAGCCTTTGGGATGGGGGGTCAAAGGAGTGAGGACCCTGAGACAAAGCTGCACCACAGCTACTGTCAAAGCCTTTGGGGGAACAGAGGAGTGAGGATGTCATTATGGATGCATGCTCCCATTGCCACCACTACCTTCAGCTCACCTACAACTGCCACGCATGCACCACAGCCCTCCAGCTTGTCCTCTGGAATCAAGGTCAAGTATGAGTTGTTGTATGGCAGCTGCATGTGAGCGTGCTCACCCATTTCTTCAGACCTTCCAGCTGCTGCAGTTGTTGTCTTCCCTGCTCTACCACAGTATCAATTCAGCTGAAGGACAGCTGGCAGTATTGTGTCAGAATCCCAGGATTGTTTTGCTCTGCTGTCGTGGGCTTCATGCAAATCAAAGGACCAAAGCCCTCTCTGATTGAAGCAGCTTCAGTCCTTTGAAGTGCATGCCTGTTCAGCCCATATAGCAAAGGATTGTGTCACGACCACACCGAGTGGTCATTGGTGCTGACGGCCATGCCCATTGCAAGCCCCTGGATTTGTGTACTGCAATGGGCTAGACAGCGACACCCTCTAAAATCCCATATTTCAACAATACGTTGGTTTGTGTAAGCACGCAACTAACATAACAAATGGGACTAAGGCAGATAGAAGATTGTTGTAGGTGTTGGAAGAATGGAGCAGACATTTTACATGTGATGTGGAGCTGCACCTTGATATATCCATTAAGGATTTATGTTATTAAGAAATGCAAGACAATGTTGAAATGCACCATTCCCCTGTCCCCAGTCCTGATATTGCTGGGAGTGGCACAGGATTACCCTCCATTAACACTTAACCATAAGTTATGGCTAATGCAAGCCTTGGTAGAAGAGAAGAGAAGAGATTAATCCTTCAAAAATGGATGACCACAAGGTTCCAGTAATAGCAGAGTGGTTACAGGCCATGGAAAAGCTAGTTACCCTAACACGCATGTCCCAGTATGCCATAGACTCCAGTCAAAGCTTTCAAGCAGTCTGGGCCCCTATAACAACTACATACAAGAAAAAGCTCAACCCAACACAAGAATAAGAATGAAGGACCTTCTAAAACCACCCTGAATCCCCTTCCCAACGCAGGATGGATTACACTGTGATTTACTTGTTTCAAGCAGAAGGGTACCAAAACAGTAATGGAGTCACTTGCAGTTTTTGAACTGAGTCTGATATACTGCATCTTCCCACAGAGAAACCCTTGGTAAATAACTGAAGATTAAGCCCAAAGGGTAAGACTATAGTATGTAACCTCTGATATCTGTAAAGGTATGTCTTTGTAACTAAATATGGTTCCCTAAATGAGACCCAGGTATAGCATTACTTGTCTTCAAAGCTTATTATACCACGTGTTGCTTATAAGTGCAAGTTGTAAGACAAACTCAATAAAAGATTAACTATAAAAAAATAAGAATGACTACTTTTCTTTGTACATATAGCCTCGTATTACCAACAGTGACAAACTGATCCCTACACATACAACTGTCACCTCTGCTTTACCAACAATGACTACTGTTCTCTACACATAGAGCTTTGCATTACCAACAATGATTGACTGTTTCCAACACAAACCGATGTGATATCCAAAATACTAACAATGACTTTTCCTGACACAGAGATGTCACCTCCGAATTACAAACGATGACTGTTTCACCTATCACCGTGCATTATCAACAATGACTAAGTATTCTCTACACACATGCAGTTGTCACCATCTGCATTATCAACAATGTCTAACTGTTACCTACACATACAGCTGTTTTGCGCATCACCAATAATGACTATTCCTGACACATATCACTATCACCTCAGAATAAGCAACAATTACTAACTGTTAAATAGATGTCAGCTACAAATGACCAACATTGACTATCTGTTCTCTACACATATAGCTTTCTCCTCCGCATTATCACCCATGGCTAACTGTTCTCTAAAAATTTAGCTGTCACCTCAAAATGGCAAAAAGTTACTTACTGTTCCCAACACAAACAGTTGTCACCTCTGCATTACCAACATTGACTAACTGTTCCCAAAACAGGCAACGGTCATCCCCGGAATTACAGCAGTTACTAACTGTTCCCTAAACATATAGCTGTCAGCTCCTCCTTACCAACATTTACTGTTTTCTACACATACAGTTGTCAACTCCACATTACCAACAATGACTAACTGTTCCCTACACATACAGCTGTCACCTCTGCATTACCAATAATGACTAACTGTTCCCTACATATACAGCTGTTACCCCAGAACTAACAACAATGACTGCTGTTCACTACACATAAAGCACAGCATTTCTAACAAAGACTGTTTTCTACACATATATCTGTCATCTCCAAAATTAACAACAACTTACTGTTCCCTACACATACAGCTATCACCTTTGAATGATCATTGATGACTAACTGTTCCCTACACATATAGCATTCATCTCTGCATTATCACCTATGACTAACTGTTCTGTATAGATGCAGCTGTCAAATCTGCATTACCAACAATGACTAACTGTTCCCTACAAATACAACTGTCTTCTCCGCATCACCAATACTGACTATTTCGTACTCATACACTTGTCACCTTCGCATTGCAAACAATGACTACTGTTCTTTATTTATAGAGCTCTGCATTACAAACATTGAGTAACTGTTCCTGACACATACAGCTTTCATGTCCGAATTACCAACAATGACTGTTACTGACACATAGAGCTGTCACTTCAAAATTAATAAAAAAATGACTAACTGTTCCATAACACATACAGTTTTCACTTACATATTACCATAAATGACTAACAATTTGTTACACATACAGCTGTCTCCTCCACATTACCAGCAATGACTAACTGTTCACTACGCACAGCTGTCACTTCCTTATTACATAGAAACATAGCATTTGATGGCAGATAAGGACCGCTTGGCCCACCCAGTCTGCCCATTTCCCTACCTAATGGATAAGCTGCAGATCCTAGTTAACCAGCAGCCTACTTCTTCCTACCCCCATGCCCTAGAATTGCCTTATGACTGTCCCATGCATGCTTGAATTCCACCACAGTTTTTGACTCCACAACCTCCTCCGGAAGGCCGTTACATGCATCCATGACCCTCTCTGTGAAAAAAATACTTCCTTAAGTTACCTCTGAGCCACCCCCCCATCTTCAAATTGTGCTCCCTTGTTCTTGCACACCTCTTTTTTTGAAAGATGCTACCCTCTTGGACTTTGTTGATTCCCTTGAGGTACTTGAAAGTTTCTATCATGCCCCCCCCTTTCCTCGAGGCTCTACATATTAAGCTCTTTAAGTCCCTCTTCATATGTCTTCCGGTGCAGACCCTGCAACATTTTAGTTGCCCTCTTCTGAACAGCTTCCATCCTGTCTATGTCTTTGCGGAGATTGGGTCTCCAGAACTGCACGTAGTACTCCAGATGGGGTCTGACCAGCTGTCTGTACAGAAGCATAATAACTTCTTGTTTTCTACTGGTGATGCCTCTCCCTATGCATCCCAGTATCCCTCCAGTCCTCCTTTCTGCCCTCTCACATTGCTTGCCCACCTTTAGGTCATCTGATATGACTACCCCCAGGTCCCTTTCCATTTTTGTTGTTGTTAGCATCTCACCCCCCATTGTGTACTCTTCCCCTGGGTTTTTGTTTCCCAGGTGCATTACCTTGCACTTCTTAACACTGATTAACTGTTCCCAACACATACAGCTGTCATCTCTGAAATTCCAACAAAAACTGTTTCCTGCACATATAACTGTCCACTCCTCGTTATCAACAATGACTAATTGCTCACTGCACATAGAGCTGTCAAGTTCACATTACCAACAATGACTAACGTGCCATACACATACAGCTGTCACCTCCGCATTACCAACAATGACTAACTTTCTCTACACATACATGCAGTCAAATCTGCTTTATCAGTAATGACAAATGTTTCCTGACACATATGGCTGTCAAATCCTAATTAACAACAATGACTGTTCCAAATGATACAGCTGACAACTCTGAATTTCAACAATGAACAACTGTTCCATACAAACCCAACTGTCACCTCCACATTACCAACATTGACTAATTGTTCCCTTTAGATACAACTGTCACCTCCACATAACCAAAAATGATTAACTCTTCCCTACACATACATCTGTCACCTCTGCATTACCAACAATGACTAACTGTTCCATACAAATACTGGTATCAGCTGTGCATCAGCAACAATGATTGTTCCTACACATACAGCTGTCACATCCAAATGAGCAAAATTGACTAACTGTTCCCTATGTATATAGTTATCACATCCACATTACCAACAATGACTAACTGTTCCCTACAAATACATGTTTCCTCCACATCACCAACAATGCCTAACTGTCCTCTCCACATTAAGAACAATGACTACTGTTATCTAAACATTGAGCTCTGCTTTACAACAATGACTTACATTTCTCAATACATACAGCTTTTGCCTCCAAATTACCAACAATGATTGTTCCTTAGACATACAGCTGTCACCTACCCGTCTCCATCATTGACTTTCTCCTACACATACAGCAGTCAACTCTACATTACCAATGTTAACTAACTGTTCCCAACATGTACTGAAATCATATCCAAAATTCCAACAATAACTAATTGTTACCTACAAATATCACTGTCAGCTCCTCATTACAAACAATGACTAACTGTTCGCTACACATGCATCAGTCAAGTTCACATTACCAACAATGACTGACTGTTCCAAACAAATACAACTGTCACCTCCATATTACCAACAATGACTAACTGTTCTCTACAAATACATGCTGTCAAATCTGCATGATGAATAATGACTAATTTTTCTGGACAAATACAGCTGTCAACTCAGAATTATCAAGAATGACTGTTAGTGAAACATACAGCTGTGAACTCTGAATTAGCAACAATTACTAACTGTTCCCTGCACATACAGCTGTCAACTCTGCATTATCAACAGTGAATAACTGTTCCCTCACACAGCTGTCATGTCCGCTTTACCATCAATGACTACTGTTTTCTACTCATAGGAGCTCTGCATTACCAACAATGACTAGCTGCTCCTGACACATAGAACTGTCACCTCTGAATTATGAACAGTGACTAAGTGTTCCCTACACATACAGCTGTCACCTCAGCATTACCAACAATGGCTAATTTTTCTCAGCACACACAATAGTCACCTACCAATTACCAACAATGACTAATTGTTCATTATAGATACAGCTGTCATCTCTGCATTACCAACAATGACTGTTTTCTAGACATACAGCTGTCAGCTGTGCATCACCAACAATGACTTACTGTTCCCTATACATACAGCTGTAACCTCTGCATTACGAGCAATCACAGTTGTTCTGTACACATAGAAATATGTATTACCAGAAATGACTCTCTGTTCCCAACACATACAGCAGTTACCTCCAAAATTTCAACAATGACTTACTGTTTCCCTACACATTCAACTTTCACCTCTGCATTAGCAACAATGACTAATTGTTCCCTACATGTTCAACTGTTGCCTCTGCATTAACAACAATGACTGTTGTTCTCTACACATACAGTCCTGCATTACCAACAATGATTAACTGTTCACTATACATACATCTGTCACCACTGCATTACCAACAATGACTACTGTACATGTTCTGTACACATACAGCTGTCACATCCAGATGACCCATGATGATTAACTGTTCCCTACACATACAGCTGTCATCTCTGCATTACCAACAGTGACTATGGTTCTCTACAAATAGAGCACTGCATTACCAGCAATGTCTGCCTGTTCCCAACCAATACTGCTTTCACCTCCAAATTACCAAAAATTACTGTTCCTGACACACACAGCTGTCATCTATGAATTAACAATGACAAACTCTTCCATATACATACTGCTTTTACTTCCCTGTTACCTTCAAAGACTGTTTCCTACGAATACAACTGTGACCTTTGCATTTCCAACAATGAGTAACTGTTTCCTGCACATACATCTTTCACATCTGCGATACACACATTGACTAACTGTTCTTGATACATACAGCTGTCATCTCCAAAATACCAATAATATCTAATTGTTCATTACACATATAGCTGACAGCTCCTGATTATGAAGAATGACTGATTGTTCCCTACAAATTCAGCTGTCACATTCACATTACTAACAATGACTAACTGTTCTCTACAGATACAGCTGTCACCTCCACATTACCAGCAAAGACTAACTGATCTCTACACATACATGCTGTCAAATCCGCATTTTCAATAATGGCTAACTTTCCCGCCACATATGGCTGTCACATCCAAATTACTAACAATGACTTCCACAGCCATAAAGATGCCAACTAAGAATTACCAACAAGGAATAACTGTCCCCTACACATACAGCTGTTGCCTCCAAATATCAAGAATGCTTGTTCACAACACATACAGTGCTCACCTCTGGTTTATGAACAATGACACACTGTTTCCTTCACATACAGCTGTTACCACCTCATTCCCAATGACAAACTGTTCCCTGCACATGTAGCTGTCACCTCCACATTACCAACAGTGACTTACTGTTCCCTACACACAAAGCTGTGATCTTGGTATTACCGGCAATTACTGTTACCTACACATATAGCTGTCACCTCTGCATTGCCAATAGTGACTAAATGTTCGTGACACATATAGCTGTCATCTCAGAAATAACAACAATAACTAACTGTTCCCTACCAATATAGATATCAGCTCTGCATTACCAACAATGACAGTTCTTGACACACATAGCTGTCACCTCCAAAATAACAATGACAAACTTCCCTACACATACCACCTTCACCTACCTATTATCATCAATGACTGTTTCCTACACATACAGCTGTCACCTCTGCCAACATTGACTGTTTCCAACATGTACAGAAGTCATCTCTGAAATTCCAACAATAACTAACTTTGAGAAAGCATGTGGTGTGAAACATGTTAGGTGTGACATCATAACCAGAAAGTACTGACCAGTGAGGGAGCTGGGAGTACTTTGCTTTTGATCACCTTTTTTTTTCATCAATTTTAAACACTACAAATAAAGAAGAGCACTTTATAGTGAATATTCTTGTTGGTGAATCCTTTATGCAGTATCATTTAGTGGTTTAACTGCACAACATGTGAGGAAGTTTGCTGTACTATTATGGAACTGTTGTATCTGCCATAAATCTTAGGCAGGTGCCGTCCACCCTGAGAACTGTGCTACATTTATTATTTGACTGGGCACTGCCGACCCTGGTGTGGTTACATCCAAACTATCAAACTGCAATGACTAATTGTTCCCTACAAGTATAGCTGTCAGCTCATCATTACCAACAATGCCTAACTGTTTGCTACACATACATCTATCAAATCCACATTTTCAATAATGACTAACTTTTCCTGACACATACTGTTGTCACCTCGGAATTACCAGCAATAGCTGTTCCTGAGATATACAGCTGTTAACTCTGAAATATCAAAAATGACTAACTGTTCCCTACACATACAGGTGTCACCTCAGCAAAACCAGCAGTGAATAACTCTTCCCTACACCTACAACTGTCACTGCCGCTTTACCAACAAAGATTACTGTTCTCCACACATAGAGCTCTCCATTACCAACAATGACTAACTGTTCCCTACACATACTGCTGTCACCTCCACATTATCAACAATTTCTAACTGTTCCCTACACAAACAGCTGTCAGCTGTGCATCACCAACAATGACTTTTCCTGACACATATAGCTGTCACCTTGGAATTAACAACAATGAGTAACTGTTCCTGTCACATACACCTGTCACCTATGAAAGACCAACATGACTAACTATTCCCTACGCATATAGCTTTCACTTCCACATTATCACCTATGACTAACTGTTGTCTACAAATACAGCTGCCACCTTGTAATGACCAACAATGAATAACTGTTTCTAACACATACCACTGTCACCTCCATATTAACAACATTGACTAACTGTTCCCAATGCATGCAATCGTCATCTCCAAAATGCCAAGAATAACTAACTGTTCCCTACACATATAGCATCAGCCCCTCATTGCCAACAATGACAATTTGTTTGCTACACATCCAGCTGTCACATTCGCATTACCAACAATCACTAACTGTTCTCTACACATACAACTGTCATGTGTTCATTACAAACAGTGACTAACTATTCCCTAGACATACAGCTGTCACTTCTGCATTACCAACAGTGACTAACTATTCCCTACACATACAGCTGTCACATCTGTTACCATCTATGACTGTTTCCAACACATACAGCTGTCACCTCTGCATTATCAACAATACCTAACTGTTCCCTACACATACAGCTGTCATGTGCACATTACAAACAGTGACTAACTATTCCCTAGACATACAGCTGTTACTTCCACATTACTAACAATGACTAACACTTCTCTACACATACATGTGGTCAAATCTGCTTTATCAATAATGACAAACTTTACCTGACAAATATGGCTGTCACCTCCTAATTAACAATGACTATCCCCAAGTCATACAGCCAAAAACTCTGAGTTACCAACAATGAATAACTGTTCCATATACATACAACTGTCACCTCTGCATTACCAACAATAACTATCATTCCCTAAACATAGAGCTCTGCAATACCAACAATGACTGTTACCTGTACAAACAGTTGTCACCTACAAATTTACAATAATAACTAATTGTTCCCTACACATTCAACTGTCACCTCTGCAACACCAAGAATGACCAACTGTTCCCAAAACATACTGTACAGCTTCAGTTGCACATCACCAACAGTGACTGTCCCTGACACATACAGCTGTTACCTCAGAATTTACAATGACTAAATGTTCCCTAACCATGCAGTTGTCACATCCACATTACATGAATAACTGTCACTTCAAATACATCTGTCTCCTCTGCATCACCAATAATGCCTAACTGTTCCCTGCGCATACATCTGTCTCCTCCGAATTACGAACAATGACTGCTGTTCTCTACACAAAGAGCAATGCATTACCAGTAATGACTGACTGATCCCAACATGTATAGCTTTCACCTCCGAATTACCAAAAATGACTATACCTTACACATTCAGTTTTCACCTACAGATTAGCAAAAGTGACTAATTATTCCCTACACATACAGCTGTCATGTCTGCTTTACCAACAATGATTAACTGTTCCCTACACATATAGCTTTCACTTCCACATTATCACCTATGACTAACTGTTCTCTACAAATACAGCTGTCACCTTGTAATGACCAACAATGAATAACTGTTTCTAACACATACTGCTGTCACCTCCACATTAATAACATTGACTAACTGTTCCCAATGCATGCAACTATCATCTCCAAAATTCCAAGAATAACTAACTGTTCCCTACATATATAGCATCAGCCCATCATTACCAACAGTGACAATTTGTTTGCTACACATACAGCTGTCACATTCGCATTACCAACAATCACTAACTATTCTCTACACATACAGTACAGCTGTCACTTCCGCATTACCAACAGTGACTAACTATTCCCTACACATACAGCTGTCAAATCCGTTACCATCTATGACTGTTTCCAACACATGCAGCTGTCACCTCCACATTATCAACAGTACCTAACTGTTCCCTGCACATACAGCTGTCATGTGTGCATTACAAACAGTGACTAACTATTCTCCACACAAACAGCTGTCATTTTCACATTACTAACAATGACTAACACTTCTCTACATATACATGTGGTGAAATCTGCTTTATCAATAATGACAAACTTTACCTGACACATATGGCTGTCACCTCTTAATTAACAATGACTGTTCCCGAGTCATACAACCAAAAACTCTGAGTTACCAACAATGAATAATGTTCCATACACACACAACTGTCACCTCTGCATTACCAAAAATAACTGTCATTCCCTAAACATAGAGTTCTGCAATACCAACAATGACTAACTGTTCCCTGTACATACAGTTGTCACCTACATATTTACAATAATAACTAACTGTTCCCTACACATTCAGCTGTCACCTCTGTAATACCAACAATGACTAACGGTTCCCAACACATACTGTACTGCTTCAGTTGCACATCACCAACAATGACTGTTCCTGACACATACAGCTGTTACATCAGAATTTACAATGACTAAATGTTCCCTACACATGCAGTTGTCACATCCACATTACATGAATAACTGTCACTTCAAATACATCTGTCTCCTCTGCATCACCAACAATGCCTGTTTCCTACACATAAATCTGTCTTCTCCAAATTATGAACAATGACTGCTGTTCTCTACACAAAGAGCACTGCATTACTAAAAATGACTAACTTATCCCAACATGTATAGCTTTCACCTCCGAATTACCAAAAATGACTATACCTTACATGATCAGTTTTCACCTACAGATTAGCAAAAGTGACTAATTGTTCCCTACACATACAGCTGTCATGTCTGCTTTACCAACAATGATTAACTGTCCCCTACACATATAGCTGTCGCCTCCACATTACGAATAATGAGTAACTGTTCCCTACACATACAGGTATCAGCTGCAGATTACCAGCAGTGACTGTTCCCTACACATACAGTTGTCAAATCCAAATGGCAAACACTGACTAACTGTTTCCTGCACATATAGGTATCAGCTGCACATAACCAACTAAGACTGTTCCCGACACATACAGCTGTCACAGCCAAATGACCAACACTAAGTAACTGTTCCCTATGCATCTGATCCCTACATGGGGCTAAGTAGAATCAAAAGAGGGCAATGATGTGAAGGTGCAAGATAATGTAATGAGGGTGGATATTGGGAAGACTGGATGGGTCAATCAGTCCTTTTCTGCCAGCAAATGACTATGTGTCTATGTATATACACTCTTAGAAAGGAAGCGTTAAATTTGACTACAAGTTAGTTAATTCTTAACACAGCAGTTAGAGCGGTTAGGGAAAACACAGTGTGTATTAAATTTAACACATGCAGTGTATTAAATAAATTTAACACAGTGGTGTGTAAATTGTTCAACACACAAATATGTAGTTTTTACTAACACTGGTGTGTTGGATTTTTAACACATTCATATGTCACAATGTCCATTTTGAATGTGTTATTTCAACACAGAAGTATGTTGAATTTTAAAGTATTTTAATTTTGTATTGAATGGAAAACATCATTGCTAATCAAAAAAAACATTCACAGAGAATTAATTTTAACTTTAGTATCTATAGATCTCATCATATAACTAACAAAACCAAATGCACAACAAACTTCCACACGCTTGTTAAAGCTCCTCAAAGTGCTGCATTTGTATCATGACCTAGTGTTTGGAAGCCCCATGTGTACTATGAGGGTCTTACTTTTTAATGTTATGGGGAGTTCATAGCAGAGAAGAGAATAGCTACAAATGATAAGAACCCCAGAGCAACTTCCCTGGGACAAAAGTTACCTTGGAAAGGTATTGACCATGCAGCCAAATTTGAAAGGAAAAACAGTTGCAAACACCAAATTAAGCAAAGCATCATGGGAAGTGTATGCAAATTGACATGAAGGAATTTACACTGGCTTAACTCTAAAAAAGTATACAGTTTAAAGAGCAGTTACTTAGTAAAGGTGCTTATCTTAAAGAAACAAGGTTTGGGGCCTTGAGATGCCTCTGTAATCATTCAGTTTGCTTTTATTTGTTTATTTACTTACTTTTCCATCTTTTATTTCTATTTTGCTGAGTGCTAGTGAAAAAAGAGTCCAATGGAATCCCCATGTGATGATGTCAGAAAACCCTTACTAGCAAGGCTGCCAGTGTATTTCAAATTGAAACCACAACTTTTCTAATTTTCAGATATTTCTTTCAGACTGACCTATAGATGGAGCTGTAAGAAGACCCAGCCTGCCCCTGTACTTCCAGACTGACCAACAGTTTGAGCTGTGAGCTGACCCAGCCTGTCACTATACTTTTGGACTGACCTACAGGTGGCGCTGCGAGATCCTACAATTGCACTGAGCAATCTACATGCAAATCAGGTCATAAAGAGATGCTAATATGGATGTTTGCCCACTGACTGCCTAAGTAGGCTCATTTGTATATCACTTTTGAATACAGCAGATGTTTGCCCAGGCAAATATCCTAGTGCCAGGTGAATGTGTTAGTCCTGCACAAACATTGCACAAATGTATTCATACCACACAAACTTGTCTTGAACCATAATACAGTTCTGCAGTATTTGGCCTACACTGTTGTTTGCAGCTTTAGTGTATCCACTTCTTTGCTAGCACACACATTGATCACATAGTTCACCTATACTATCCTCCATGTCTGTGTGCACTGGGCTGCTGTTTTGATTTGCACTCCCTGGATGCTATATTCATAGCTGTCATATTTGCTGGGCTATTATTGCACTGTACTCCCAGCCCTGTTTGCATGGCTTTAGTTGCACACAATATTCAGTTGCTTTATCCCTGGGGCTATTCCTTTGAATATAGCATGCAAATAGTTCTGGGCTAATTTAGCAGACTGTGCAGTGCTAATTTTGCCCTGGGGCTAAGTTTTGAATATCTGGCCCCACATGTTATCAAAAATCACATATTTCTTTTAAATATATACCATTTTGGTGGCAGGAAGTGTTATTTTTCCAGGAAGGTAAAGGTGAACTATGTGGTTAATGTGTGTGCTAGCAAAGAAGTGGATGCACTAAAGCTGCAAACAATACAACAGTGCAGGCCAAATAAACCAGAACTGTGTTATGGTGCAGACAGGTTTGTGTGGTGCAAATACATTTGTGCAGTGTTTGCACAGGACTAACATGTTTGCTCAGCACTAGGACATTTGCCCAGGGCAAACATTTGCTGTATTCAAAAGTGATATACAAATGAGCCTACTTAGGCAGCTAGTAGGCAAACATCTGTATTAGCATTTCATTATGACCTGATTTGCATGTAGATTGCACAGTGCAATTGCAGGGTCTCCTAGCGCCACCTGTAGGCCAGTCTGGAAGTACAGGGGCAGACTGGGTCTGCTTACAGCTCCACCTATAGGCTAGGCTGAAAGAAATATCTGAAAATTTAAAAAGTTGTAGTTTCCCTTTGAAATACTCTGGCAGCCTTGCTAGTAATGGTTTTCTGACATCATCACACGGGGACACCATCAGACTCTTTTTTCACTAGCACTTGGCAAAATACAAGTAAAAAGATGGAAAAGTAAGTAAATAAACAAATAAAAGTAAACTGAAGTATTGCAGAGGAATCTAAAGGCTCCAAACCTTTGTTCTTTAAGATTTTTTTTATTAAACTCTTGGGGCTGGATATTCAAACTGCGCCATTCTGAGGTGCAAGCCCTTGCACTGCACAAAATAGTTGCGCAGGGGTGTGGCCCAGGCGATATTCAAAGGAGTTGAGCTATTGAGCAACTCCTTTGAATATCACCCCCCAGCCACAGCCACTGTGCATGGTGCAGTGAACTTGCGCCACCACAAGTTGCCAGAGTGGAGCATTCAACTTGCGGTGGCCAAGTACCATTGCGCCATGCGCAAAATCATGATATTGAAAAGGTGACATGCAAATGGGGCCATCATTCATGCCAGGTGCAGGGGGGGCCATTTGCATCTGATTATGGCCCCATTTGCATGCCATTAGCATGTAGGTGCGCCGATCCCCGAGGACTTGCGCCTGGCCGCCCTGCCAGGCAGCAGCCGTCAGGGACCGATGCACCCTGCAGCCCAATCGTGGGCAGCAATGTGGCTCCCCCACCTCCTCCCGTACATCTCCCTGGTGGTCCAGTGGACCAAAATGCCCGATCGCGGGCAGAATGTAAAATGAACCCCCCAGAACATGTTCCTAGTGCCCAATCGCGGGCAGTAAGTAAGTGCCCCCATCCCAAACATCTCCCTGGTGGTCCAGTGGACCATAATGCCCGATCGTGGGCAGAATGTAAATTGACACCCCCCAACATCTCCCTGGTGGCTAGTGTCCCCCCACCTCACCCACCCACGAAGCCCCACCACCCGCTCCCCTGGCAGCGGTGGCAGCATCAACCTGCCTGCTGCCCGCCCCGCCGACGACTGCCCAATGGGTTGCCGCCCATTGGTGCAGAGCAAGAACCAATGGGCGTGCCATCCTCCGTACTATGACAGTCCAGATTTGTGAATGAATCATTCACAAATCTGGACTGCTCTCTGTTATCAATCTACACACCAATGGCTCTTGCTCTGCACCAATGGGTGTGCAGCCTGAGCAGTCAGTCGGTGGCAGCTCAGCCAGCAGCGGCCAAGCGGAAGGTGGGATGCTGCCCGCCGGCTGCTTGGGGAAGCGGGGTGGTGAGGCTTCATGGGTGGATGGGGTGGGGAGGACACTAGCCACCAGGAGATGTTTGGGTGGGGAGTGTCAATTTACATTCTGCCCGCCGGGCATTATGGTCCACTGACCACCAGGGAGATGTTCGGGTGGGGGGCACTTTACTTACTGCCCATGATCGGGCACTAGGAACATGTTCGGGGTTCATTTTACATTCTGCCCACGATCGGGCATTTTGGTCCACTGGACCACCAGGGATGTGAACAGGAGGGGCCACATTGATGCCGCGATCAGGCTGGTGGGGGGTACACTATGCCAGCGATCGGGCTGGGGGCACAGGGACTGAGTTGGGGGCCAGCCACGGTGGCAGCTGCTGTGTTGCGCCCTGCTAGCCTGGCAGCTCACCTGTGGGTGGCCCTCACTTAAGCCTTTTTTGGCTCAAGGTCCTGCAGGCTCAGGTTGGGGGTTGCACCTGCACAACTCTGCACAGCCCGGCTGAATATCGGGCTGTGCAGTTTATGCATGGTTCCTCCCCCTCCTGTTGAGCATGCATTCATTTGCATTGCACTGTTGCTCAGCCTGTTTTCAGTGGCGCAACTGCCTCCTGCTGAATATCGCAGAATGGCACAACGTAGGACTTGAGCATGCGCAACCCTGTTGAGCATGGTGCAACCCTATTGAATATCTGGCCCTAGGATTACAAGTACCTTTGAGAAGAAACTGCTCATTTACAAAGGTTCCACATAATAGGATGGAGGTATAACTTACATACAAAGGTTGACAAGAATAACAAACTTTAAACAAGGCAAAGGCTAGGCTTAAGGATACATTCCTACTTGGAGTGAGTCAACATCAACAGGAAAATGCTGGGTAAAAGGTGAGAAATAACAAGTGATCAGAGGAGTTAGGGAGGGAAGGGTAAGTGGGAGCAGAAAGTAGAAGGCTGGCTGAGGAGCCATTGTCTAAGGGGAAGGGGGTAGAATGGATGTAGGTCTGATAGTAGTAGGAGGGTAGCCATGTCTGATAAGTGCCAAAGGAAGGGGGGGTGGGCAGGAAGAGGAGGCACAGTAAGGGAGGGAAGAAGGGAAGGTGGGAGAGATGTAGGAGGAGGGAGCAGTAGCCAAAGTATTGCAACCCTAGGGAGGTTACAGGACATCATGGGCCAGCAAGGGAGGAGAGGTGAACCTCTTAGTGGAAACATTCGCACTGACTGGTTGATGTGAGGTGCTGTCAGAGTTGCTTTTGAAGGTGCCAAGTGAAGCAGCATAAAGTGTTTCTTTGTTGAGTGAGTTGTAACATAGTGGAGCTCTGTAGGTGTAGGACCTCTGACCCATGGTGGTCTGGCATCTGGGGACCTGGTAGATTTGGTATTGTGCATTTCTGGTATGCTGGGTGCTGTTGTTTATTGTAAGAAGCTTTTCAACACCTGGTGGCAAGTGTCCAAGGAGAACCTTGTTGGCTACCAGGCAGGTCTGGTATTGGGTCCTGCTGTGGAGTGGTAGCCACCCAGTCTGGGACTATAGATCGCAGGTGTTTTGTTAGATGGGCAGCGCCCATAAGGAGTTGGCAAGATTTGTTAAGCGCCATCGATATCCTGCGAAGGGCAGTGGGGGAAGCTGAGCTGTAGAAAACTAGACCATAGTTAACAACTGAGGTGACAGAGCTGTTAATCGCCAGTCTTAGGACATCAGCTGTCATGCAACGTTTGTGCCTGTGGAGAAGGCCTAACCATATATTTGTGGCTTTTGCAACATTATCGATGTGATATGCAAAGGAGAGGGATCTGTCAAGGGTGATGCCAAGGTACTTGAACTCTGGAACTGGTTCGGTTGTGATCCCTGCTCAGTTCCTGATACTGAGGAGTCAGGAGTTATGTTTGCTTTGTGTATTGCAGAAAGACATAACTTTTGTTTTGTTATAGTTCAGGACCAATTTGTATGAGCTGAACCAGTCCTCAATGCTCTTGAAGTCACACTGTAGCTGCCACTCCAGTAGATTAATATCATGGTGATTTGTGTATATGACAGCGTCATCAGCATAGAGCAGTATGTTCTGGTGGCAGCCATTCGGGAGGCTGTTTAGGAAGAGACTGAAGAGCAATGGACCCAGAATGGAGCCCTGAGGGACTCCAGAGAGGACTGGGATTTCAGTGAAGATGACACTGGAAATATTGACATGTTGGACCCTGCCTCTGAGGTAACTTGCAAACCAGGGCAGAGCATAATTAGAGAGACCTATATGTGAGAGTTGCCTGAGTAGGAGTGGGTGATTTACAGTGTCAAATGCTTTAGTTAGATCAATGAACACAGCCCACACATAGTTACCTTGGTCCAAAGTGGTGTGGATGAAATCCATAACTTCCAGCTGTGTGGTGGTGGTGCTGTTCCCTTTTCTAAAGCCATGTTGTTCAGGGCATTCGATCTTGTATTTTTCAAGGTACTCGACTAGCTGTTCTGAGACTATTCACTCAAGAGCTTTGGATAAGGGCAGGAGGATGGAGATAGGCCTGTAGTATGTGTGCAGTGCCCTATCTCTGCTTTTGTGAATTGGTGTAATTGTCACCTGCTTCTGTATGACTGGGAATTGGGCAGTCCTGAGTGATAGGTTGAATATCTTAGTTAAGGGTTCTAGGATTTCGTCTAACAGCAATGCACACAGATTCATATCGAGGGAGTCACAGTTGTAACCAGTGCTGCTGATAGCTTTCAGAATGTATTTTCTGGCAAGAGGCACTGGGATCTCCTTGAAATAGAACTGTGGTGCTGTGAGAAGGTGTGGCACCTTGTCAGCTTTGTCACTTATGGAAGGGGCATCGAAGAAGTCTGGTGGGATGACACTGCCTAGATTAGAGAATGCATTATTAAAGGTGTTGGAAATTGTAACAAGGTTGGTCGTAGGTGTACCATTGATATTGAGCATTGTGGGTGGATTCTTGGGGTCCTTTCCAGTGAGGTTTTTCATATTATACAAGAATTTTTTCCCGTCCCCCCAAGTATTGGTGAATGTGTTCCTGAAATATTTCCTTTTGGAATTCCTTATTGCTCGAGTGCAGTCATTCCTTGCTGCTTTTAATTTTTGAATGTCTCCTGGCTTATCAGTGGCTCGGGTGCAGTGCCAAATATGATCTTTTTGGTTTTAGATGAGTAGTTAGCTCAATGGTCATCCATGAGTTTACTTTTCCTTTTACCTTCATCTTTTTGACTGGTGCATAGATATCACAGGCTACAGAAAAGTGGTTGATGAATAGGTCCAGGGCTAGGTCTGTATCACTGGTTGAGTCAAGTGCAGACCAGTCCAGATTGTGCAGATGTGCTTTGAGCATTTCAAGTTGCCCCTGCTTTAACACCCAGGTGTAGATTATTTTAGGTGGGGGCTTGACGTATTTGTTAGTCCAGGCACAGATTACAGGAGAGTGATCTCTTATGGTGTCAGGGAGAACTGTGACCTTTGAGGTTCACTCAGAGTGATTTGTCAGTATCCAGTCTAGTAGTGTCTGGGATCCAGTTCTATAATTGCACCTGGTAGGGGTGGGTACCATTTGTGAGAGGTGCTGTGCCATGACAGCATCTTTGTAGGAGCTGACCTCTTTCAAGAGCCAATTTATATTGAAGTCACCCAGTATTATTGTTTCTGAGTTATTGTGTAGTCCCCTGAGGTACCCCATGATGCTGGTGAAGCCAGTGGCATGGTCCTTTGGGGGGTAGGTAAACTGAAGCTATGGTGAGTTCTTTATCATGTGCCCTAAGGAGGACTTTTATGGTGAGGATCTTTGAGGAGGTGCCATGGTCAGAGGGTCGAAGGGCATGGGCCATTATATTATCCCTCAGGTAGATAGCACAGCCCCCTCCACGCTTAGCGATTCTGTCTTGTCTGAAGATATGGTATCCAGGGATAGCGACGGAGGCGTCAGGTATTTTTGGATTTAACCATGTTTCGACAACAGGGAGTATGTCTGGATTGTGTTGTTCTACCCAGGTTTGGAGGTTATCAAGTTTACCGAGGAGGCTACAGATCTTGATAGATGCCAGCATGAGAGATCCCTCCTTCCAGTTTAGAGGGTGAGGGGACAGTCCAGGTGGTCCCGTATTCAGGTGAAAATTGCCAGAGATCAGAAGCAGCAGTAGTATAATTCTGAGGAGGTAGGCTGTGAGCTTTTTGCAGGCTAGCTTAACTGTTGGGCATTTGCTCCTCACGGCACTGCAGGTCAGTGGCTGTCCTGTAGTAATGTGGAATGTTATCAGTGGGGGAAGGTACTCAGGTATGCTTTGCACTTGAAGCATTAGGAGGTAGCCAAGGTGCCAGATTTGTGTGCAGTGGGCAAGGACGTTGGTTGTGCTGCTTTCTCTGGTCATGCCTTGAGTATAGTGCATGGTGCATGGTGGCCCAGTCTGGTGAGGGGTTTGTTTAGTTGTCCCCATGGGGCACTGAGACAGAGTAGTGATAATGGCAGAGCTATTAATACCAGGGGACCCAATGCTGCAGATGTCATGTTTCTGTGTACTGCAGGGAACACAGTAAGGCAATAGATTGACCCTGTAATGGCTTTCAGGCTGTAGTCTGTAAAGTCTGACCAGACTAGTGGGTGTGGTTTCTCCAGGAGGTGTTAGCCAATAGTGTGACACAGCACCAGTAGGGAGGGAGGGGCTAGCGACTATTTAATGGTGGCCTGAGAAGGGGCGGGGAGGTGGGAAGAAAAGAAGAGTGGCAGAGAAAGTCAGGAACTCAGCCCCAAATTTAGCTTCAGAGCCGAGAAAAAGCAAAGAAAGCTGCTAGGAGGTGCACCAATAGGAGTGCAGGACAAAAACAGTTGGTCCAATCATGAGCCAAAAGAGCAAATGCCACACCAATCGGGTAGCAGCGCAGTGCCTGGTTCTGCATTTAAAGTTGGTGGATGTACCTTTCTGAGGTATCCGGTTCCCAGTTTCAGGACGGCTGGAAGAGGGCAGTCCGTGAGTAGGTGAGGCAGCCTGAAGATGCGGCTCTTGAGTGCCGCTGGCCGGTGGGTGCACCATTCATGTGTGGAGCCCTAGGGAGGCCAGGAGAGAGAAAAAGACTCTGGTTATAGGGGTTTAAGACAAGGGGGCGGGGGTCTGTGGCAGGCCGTCAGCTGGGCGGGGGTGAGAGAAGTGTTGCTACGCAAGAAGTTAAATGGTGGTGGATGGGGTGGGAGAAGACAAAGGAGTATAATTTCAAGAGTTAAATGGTAGAAAAGGATACACCTTTACTGAGCACCTGCTCTTTAACATGTATAGAAACATTGTTAAATCTGTAAAATAAAATAAAAATCACAATATTGCTTGCAAAAGCATTTTAATGAATTACTGTAATACAGCACAATATCATTTCTGGGTACAGTTGATCAACTAAATTAAGTGTTATTTTGTAATACATTTGTGAGTTAATATTACACAGACTGTGTTAAACTGTTATTTACACACAGTGTAAAAAATAACACTTATGAAGTGTCATTTTTTTACACTGTAATTGTGTAAATCACTGTTTTCATAAATATGACACAATTGTGAGTTAATGTTACACACACGGTGTTAAACAGTGATTTACACATTTACAGTGTAAAAAAAAATAGCACTTCATTTCAAAGAGTGTAGTTGTCACATCCACATTACCAACAATGACTAACTGTTCCCTACAAATACATCTGTCTCCTCCACATCACCAACAATGCCTAACTGTTCCCTACACATACAGCTGTCACCTCCACATTAAGAACAATGACTGCTGTTCTCTAAGCATAGAGCTCTGCATTACCAACAATGACTTACATTTCCTGACATATACAGTTTTAACCTCCAGATTACCAACAATGACTGTTCCTTACACATACAGCTGTCACCTTTGAATTAACAATGACTAACTGTTCCATACACATACTGTATTCACCTATTACCATCAATGACTGTTTCCTACACATACAGCTGTCACATCACATTACCACCATTAACTAACTGTTCATGACATGTACAGAAGTCATATCCCAAATTCCAACAATAACTAATGGTTCCCAACAAATGTATCGGTCAGCTTCTCATTACCAACAAAGACTAACTGTTCACTACACATACATCAGTCACGCTCGCATTACTAACAATGACAAACAGTTACATACAGCTGTCACCTCCGCAGTACAAACAATGACTAACTGTTCTCTACATGTACATGCTCCAAATTAGCATTATCAATAATGACTAACTTTTCCTGACGCATATGGCTGTCACCTCCGAATTACCAATAATGATTGTTATTGAGACACACAGCCGTCATCTCTGAATTACTAATAGTTATTAACTGTTCCCTACACATACAGCTGTCACCTTCACATTACCAACAATGAGTACTGTTTTATATGCATAGAGCTCTGCATTACCAACAATGACTAACTGTTCCTGACACATACAGCTGTAACCTCCAAAATAATAACAATGACTGTTCCTGACACATAGAGCTATTACCTCTGAGTTACAATGACTAAGTGTTCCATACACATGCAGCTGTCACCTCTGCATTACCATCAATGATTAATTTTTCCCAACACATACATTTGTCACTTACCAATTATTGACAATGACTTACTGTTCACTAGAGATACAGCTGTAACCTCTGCATCATCAACAATGACTATCTCTTCCCTACACATACGGCTGTCAGCTGCGCATCACTAACAATGACTAACTGTTCCCTACAAATACAGCAGTAACATCTGCATTACGAGCAATGGCTACTGTTCTGTACACATAGAGCGCTGTATTGCCAACAAAGACTAACTGTTCCCAACACATATAGATGTCACCTTTGAATGACCATCTATGACTAACAGTTCCTTACACATATAGCATTCACCTCTGCATTATCACCTATGACTAACTGTTCTCTACACATACAGCTGTCACATCTGCATTACCAATGATGACTAACTGTTCCCTACAAATACAACTGTCTCCTCTGCATCTCCAACAGTGACTAACTTTTCCTACACATACAGCTGTCACCTCCACATTACCAACGACTAACTTTTTTCCTCACATACATGTGGTTAAATCCGCTTTATCAGTAATGACAATCTTTTCCTGGTATTATGGCTGTCACCTCCTAATTAACAACAATGACTGTTCTTGAGTTATACAGCCGACAATGCTGTGTTACCAGCAATGAATAACTATGCCATACAAATACAACTGTCACCTCCACATTACCAACAATGATTACAGTTCTCTGCACATAGAGCTCTGCATTACCATCAATAACTAACTGTTTACACATACAGCTCTCTGTTGCACATCACCAACAATGACGGTCTCCTATACATACAATTGTCACATCCACATTACCAGCAATGACTGTGTCACTTCAAATACATCTGTCTCCTCCGCATCACCAACAATGCTTAACTGCTCCCTACTCATATATCTGTCACCTCCGCATTACAAACAATGACTTCTGTTCTCTATACATAGAGCTCTGCATTACCAACAATTACTAACTTATCCCAACACATACAGCTTTCACCTCTGAATTACCAACAATTGCTGTTCCTTATGCATACATTTATAAAGATTATTAAGCAGCTGTCTAATTTAATCTAGAGTTGATTGTTGTTTGAGTAGCACCTTTAGAAGGTGCTAGTTTTTAATTAGGTAGCATGTGCTGGGATCATGTTTCAGTAGGCAGGCGCTACTCCCCCTCTAGGCTAAGGGGCTTGCACCTCTTTGATAGTCCCCCATTGCAACCCGAGGTGTATAAGCATTGTCATGTCTTGGGTATTGCAAGGAGGGGCCAGAGGGGTTGGGTCACTGGTCCTGGAGGGTGGAGGGATCGCGGAGCGTGGATTGGGGTATTGGGGTCAAGGAGGCACCCTGGAGTGAAATGGATCCAAGAAAGGGGTTCTCCCTACCTGGTACCCATACCCAAGGACTCCACTGGTAGTGGGCAAGTCACCCACTCTTCCATGGCCTCTCATCCAACTCGGGCAATGTTATGTAATGCAAGGTCAATAAAGAACAAGACAGCAATTATTGCTGATCTTGTTGAGGCATCTGACCTGGTTTGCATCACCAAGACCTGGCTGGATGATAACGCTGGCCCAGTGTTGGAATCAGTGGTTCCAGCTGGGTACTCGTGATACACCACCTGAGAATGGATCATAGGAGCGAGGGTGTAGCCATTTGTTTTAAAATGGAACTGTGCCTTGTAGAGGTTCCAGTGGGGGCCACTAAATCCTTTGAGTGTATCATGGGTGCAGGTGTGGGCAGCAGGATTCTTTTCATCTACCATCCACCAGGAGATGGGAATGTTTTCCTGCAGGAAGTTGCAGACTTCATGGCTGACATGATGTTGAAATCTTTCAGGCGATTAGTCCTGGGGGATTTCAATGCCTGGGTTGATGATGAACTCTTGCATTTTGGTCAGAACTTCCTCCAACTGATGACTTCATTGGGCTTCACACAGGTAGTTACCACTGCAACCCATGTTAAGGGTCACTCTGTGGACCTGGTGTTCCTCCTGGGGATGGAGGCCACTGACTTGGTGGTCGAACAAGTTGGATGGTCAGACCATTACTCTATATGGTTCAGTTTTGTGGCTCCTGCTGTGAGACCCACCCTATTGGAGATGGTCCGGTACCGACCTTTGAGGGGCATTACCCCGTAGGATCTGATGGTGGTGCTGGATCTTTCAAGTAGGCCAATGGAATGCTCAGATCTGGGAAACCCAGTAGTGCACTATAATAGTGTGGTGCTGGGGGCCCTGGATTCTGTAGCTCCTGTCTGAGTTCATCCTCTCCCTCTCCACCCTTGGTCTCCTTGGTTTGATAGGACTTTGAGGAAGTTGATGAAAATTGGGCAAAGGTTGGAACATTGTTGGCAGACATCTGGCCTGGAGGAGGACAGGCTTAGGTTGATATCCCATTATTTAGACTATCAATCAGAATTCTCCAGTAAGAAGGCAGAGTTCTGGTCCAGGAAGATTGCTGCAGCAAGGAATTGACCAGCTCAGCTCTTTCGGACTGTGGACAGGATATGCAATCCAGTCTGCCTTTGGGGCCAGAGAGTTTTTTCACAATCTAAGTGTGAGGAGTTCTCTCAATTCTTTGCAGATCAGGTGTCCTCCATCAGGTCAGAGAGCTGCTTGACTCACTCAAGTGAGTATGGCGGTGGTCGATGCAAGACTACAAGCACCCAGTCTGTCTGGACAGATTTCAACCAGCCAGCGATCGTGGACATCCTGAAGACTGTTTGAGATCTGTGACCGACTTACTGTGGTTTGGATCCTGGTCCAACTCACCTCTTGGTGGGGTGTATGGATATCATCGGACCGCTCCTTGCCAAGATAGTCTGGTGTTCACTGGAACAAGAGGTGTTTCCTGACCTCCTAAAGGAGGCCGTGGTGACACCCCTTTTAAAGAAATCTTCCTGTAACCCAGACTGTCTTGGGAACTACAGACCTGTCTCTAACCTGACCTTTTTGGGCAAAGTTATAGAGAAGGTAGTTGCGTTGTAGCTCAAGAACTTTCGTACCAGCCAGCCTGCCGGCGCAGCGGTAGGGTTCCTGCTCACAGCACCAGCAACCCAAGTTCGGGAACGGACTCGGGCAGCTGGAGGGCAGGCTGGGGGGAGAAGGATCGAGCACCCAGAGGCTGCTCTCCTCCTCCAGGTGGGGTGGGATGCAGGTCCCGCTGCGATACCACCACCTAGGTGACCACGGTTGGAAGTGCAGGGAAGACTGCATGTAGCAGGGAAGGAGAACATCTGCTGAGAGCTGGAGCATTAGCACGTTGTGACGTGCATTGTTCCTAGGCTCTCATTGCATGCAGACACCCTATGGGATGGGCGAAACAGCAGGAAAATACCCCCTGGTGCTCCCTGTAGATGGAGCTTCAGGCCCCGATCCCAGGGCCCCTGCCAGCACAGGTGATGGATCCCCGATGAAACACAGACACTCGAGGCGGAGGAAGGGGGAGTCCCACCTCATATCCATCTGGGGATCAAACCAAGGCAGCATGGGGGGATGACTGCACCTGAAGCTGACAGATGAGCAGGGACGTACAAGGCCGTAGGAGACTCCTGAAGGTGAAGAAGTACCGGGGTAAGAAGGGGGTGTAAAAAGAGAATATAAAAAAAAAAACTTTCTTACC
This sequence comes from Neoceratodus forsteri, assembly GCA_016271365.2. Lineage (NCBI taxonomy): Eukaryota > Metazoa > Chordata > Ceratodontiformes > Ceratodontidae > Neoceratodus > Neoceratodus forsteri. The sequence continues at coordinate 234,022,136 of CM028132.1, read as the reverse complement.
ACCTATGAAGTCTATGATCCTCTCCATTCTGGTTTCAGGAAGACGCACAGTGCCAACACAGCATTGGTTCGAGTACTTAATGATCTCCTAATAGCAAGGGATCGGAGGAGTCATTCGATCTTGGTCCTCCTTGATATCTCTTCAGCATTCGACACCATGGATCATGGGGTATTGCTGAAACACTTGCAGCTGCTTTGTGGACTGCCAGGGACAGTGCTCAGGTGGTTTCATTCTTTCCTTACAGGCAGGATCCAGAGGGTGGTGTCAAGGGTCTTTTCCTCAGCCCCTTTTGGCCCGTTCTGTGGGGTGCCGCAGGGTTCCATGCTGTCCCCCATGTTGTTCATAATGTACATGTTGCTGATAGGAGACATTATATGGTGGTATGGGCTGAGTTTTCACTGCTATGCAGATGATACTTAGCTCTACATATCCTTTGCACCCGAACAGAACAGTACTGCTTCTGTCTTTAATAACTGCTTCGCTGAGATTCAGGACTGGATGAGTGCTAATTGGTTGAGACAAAATATGGATAAGATTGAGGAGTTGGTAGTGGACCCAGGTCAGCGGGTAGAGAAGTTGACTCCTGGGCAACCGCCTGGCCTTGTGCTTGGAGGTATCGAGTTGAGACCTGAATGGGTGTGCAATCTCGGTGTTGTGCTTAATAATGAACTAACGCTAAAAGCATAGGTGTAAGTAGTTGTCAAGTCCTCATTTTTATCATCTGAGGAACATTGCCTGGATAAAGCACCTTGTTCTGCCTAAGGACCGTCCTACATTGGTTCATGCCTTTGTGTCCTCTTGTCTTGATTACTGTAATGTTCTATACCTAGGGTTACCGGGTGTGGATCTCAGTTGCCTGAAGCTGGTGCAGAATGCTATGGCCAGATTGCTGACAGGGCTGTCGAGAGCTAGCCATGTGACTCCTGTGCTGCGCAAACTACACTGGCTGCCAGTGTGATGAAGGATATTCTTCAAGGTCGCTTTGCTGACTTATAAGATCCTACACGGACAGGGGCCAGGTTACTTGCAAGACCTCCTGTGGCCCTAATGCCCCCTCTGCCCACTTCGCTCTGCAGACGAGGGGATTGCTAGAGGTTCCCAGGGTCTGTCTTCACACATCAGGTGCTAAGGCTTTTTCTTTTGTAGCCCCAACCCTGTGGAACTTTCTACCTTGTCGGATTAGAGAGTGCCTGTCCACCAAGACTTTTAAGTCTGCACTAAAAACTTATTTATTTGATCTAGCTTTTATGGACAATGTCTAGTTTTATGATTGCTGCCTTTTTAACCTATATATTTTCTTTCTCTTTGATTGTATATTTGGTTTTATATTGTATTGTATATGCATTTTGGTTTTTAGAAAAGGCTTTATAAATAAAGTATGATTTGATTTGATCACCTACAGATTACAAACAATGACTAATTGTTCCCTACACATACAGCTGTCACGTCTGCATTACCAGCAATAACTAACTGTTCCCTACACATACTGGTATCAGCTGTGCATTACCAACAATGACTGTTCCCTACACATACAGCTGTCACATCCAAATGAGCAACATTAACTGTTCCCTATGCATATAGTTGTCAAGAGAATTTCCCCAATAAATGACCAGACACCACCACCTGCTTTGGGTTCTCAAATTGCCAAGGTTTATTGAATACACATTATTTCATATTCATAACATGCACAGCATCATTCATTATCATCAGTTAGTTAACCTACATCTTCTCTGTAATCATACATTACCAACATCAACAATATGGGCCAGTCCAGCCCTATATAGTCCATACTGTATAGTCCATATTATTGTAATACTCCATTATTCAACTTCCTTATCCTCTTAGACCTTCTTCCAGGTTGCCACTTCCTTATTCTCGGGGTCCAGATGCCTGACCCAACACCCTGTACCACCTCAGGAAACCTGCTTACTAATGCTTGCTAGGGTCAGATGCCAAGAACCTGACCCCTAGATCCTCTTTTCTTCCTCCCCCACCCTCCATTCTAAATTCACGTCCAGGTGCTTGACCCTGGCCCGTGTTCCCTATACCCCCTCCAAACTTGTCCCGTCTACCTGTGGCCCTCTACCCTACCCCTCCTTTCAACTCCGTATCCTCCCTTGTCTTTCAATGAACCCTTATCTGGCCACTGATGTCCTCACTCAGCAGTCCAAAACAGCCTATCCTTTGTGCCTTTACTCTCAACAGAAGCCTCAGGTGCCATTACAGGCTTGGATCCTGCTCACTGCACACTGTTGTTGGGAATGGGGTCTAGCTTAATGCTATCCTTCCCACTGAATACTAATGTGTCCTTTGTTCTGGCTCCCCTTCATTGGCCGCAGGACCCCATCCCCACAGTCACTCCAAGCCAGGCACAAGCAAGGACAGAGTGGACCACGGGAGCCTGCTAAAGGTAATTTAGCGCCTTTCCTTCAAGCAGCTTTGTGCAGGGGTGTTATCCCATCTGCCACAGCCACCCTCGCACCCAGGGGCATCTCCTAATTTATAGCTGACTTCCTATCATGTGATCTGTAGGCTAAGTGTCTAAATTTCCCTTAGCAGCTTATCATGCCTCACCGCTAGGTGGCAGCATCACCCTATCCTCTCTTTCCTCCACCTCTTTCTTCCCCTTTCTCACCACTAGGAGGCAGTGTTTCACATGGCCTCATACCTCTTCTCCCTGTTGTTTTACTCTCCTGCTCCTGCATTTTCTCACCTTCTACCCTGCCTAACCCTCCACTTTTCCCCTCCTGGCTGCCCTCTCAGCACCTCTCCCCCCAGTCTTGAACACGGTACCTTCTGCACCAAAGCCTGTCACCCTACCACTGCACTGTTGTAGCAGCCCCACTAGTAGATGTACTTTTATGCCCTTTCTATCTTCATTATTTCTTAGGCCACTGCTCATGGCCCCACTACTGTGCACAGCTACTTACACTCCTCTCACGCACTTCCTTCTCGCAATGTGCCTTCTTCTTATCCCCCCTGCAGTCCCTCCCCAGCTGGAGCACTTGCCACCTCCCCAACACCTGCACCCCATCACACTGGCCTCCCTCCTCCTCCCTCCCTCACCCTCCACCAATACCCACTGCCCTCCCTCACAATAGTCTCCCAGATGCCCCAGGGCCTCCTTTCTACCTGTCCATTCCCCACATCTGGGCTCTGTCAATTCCTGTTAGTACCCCTCTACCTACCTCACACCTTTTGTCAGGTCACCATCGCAATAGCAAACTTTGTCACCTGATCTGCATACCATCTCATTACTCTTCCTTATGTCTGTTAATATCCACCCTAACCCTGGCCCACCCCCGCCGAGTCCCCTAAGCCTGGCTCCTCTTCCCCTTGACTATGCATAGCCTTGATGTACATATGCAGTCTACCAAAAAAATTTGATTGCCTCCTGACATGGATGGATCATCACCATCCCAACATACTTTCCTTAGTGGAGAAGTGGTTCTCCAAATCCACCCCTGACTCTGCTGTCTCTATCCCTGGCTATGCCCTGTATCAGACTGGCAGAACAGGGAAGCATGGGGGTTGGTGTGCCCTCTATCTTCGAGAATCTCTCCAAAGGCATGCTCTCCCCCCACCTGAAGTCTGGGGCACAGGCTCTATTGCTCAACATCACACCTAACACTGCTAGGGCCCCATTGGTCATCATCACAGTCTACATTCCCCCCAGAGACCAGAAACCTGTGTTCCATTCTATCCTGGACTACCTCGCCACCCTCTCCCCAACTCCAAAAAACTAATTCTGGGAGACTTTAACACAAATTGGCTTTCGCAGTCAGCCTTCCACTACAAGGATGCCATAGCTGCCCTCAACCTTACACAACCTGTCACCTGCCCCATGCACATAAATCCCACCATGTGCACCGCTACACTGCTGGATCTTGTGCTCTCCAACTACCCTCATAAAATTGTGGAAACCACTGTGCTCCCAAATGCCCTCAGTGACCACTCCTCTGTCCTATGTATATGGTCTTGTAAGACTATGAAACCTGTTCCTAAAACAGTCCTCTGGTAGCTCCTCAAGCCGGGTAGGTTGGGCCCCTTCAAAGATTTCCTTGTCAAATGGGACTGGTCACCGATTAGCCATGCTCGTAATATTGACACTGCCCTCAACTATTTCAACAGCTTAACGACGCCTGTAATATTTACTTCCCCTCACTAAACGTACATACAAGGGTCCTAACACCCCCTGGTTATCCCAGGTGTTACAAAGCATGATGCGGCAAAAAGCCATTGACTCTGGCAAGCCTGCCGATAGGCAATGTTACCATGCTACAAATAGTAAATGCACATGGGCTATATGCAAATCCAAATCTGATTACTTTTAAACCTCCGTTATGGCTACCTGGGGCTCTGGTCACATATTCTGGGCTAACATGAAAGTTATCACCGGTAAATCCTCTACCCCCCAATACAGCTAATCATCAATGGTTCCTTAACCACTGACCCCAAATTCATTGCAGTTGGTCTCAACTCATCCTTCTCAGACCTTAGCACTGCCCTGCCACCCAGCTTCTTGGACCCTGCTGAGCCCCCACCCCCAGCACCCTCATCCCCTTTTTGCTTCAAAACCCTCACATCCCTTGATGCCAGGCTATACCTTCTCAAAGCTCTAAGTGGCTTCTGTAACAGTAATAACACCCTGGACCTCAAACTGCTACACCTAGTACTGGATGTGGTCCTCTCCCCCCCCCCTTACCTGCTTACTCAACCACTCTCTCTGCCTTAGTAAATTCCTCTCTGTCTGGAAAACCACATTCATTAGCCCCATCCACAAGAGCGGTGACTGCCTATCCCCTGGTAACTATCAACCAATATCTATTCTCCCTCCTCTCTCAAAGACCCTGGAGAGAGTAGTTTCGGACCAGCTCACAGACTACCTTGCTAAATATGACCTCCTAGCCAAAGAGCAGCACAGTTTCTGTCAGGGACACAGCACATCCACCGCCCACCTGGAGCTTACTAACTACATACACAATGCACCAGATAATGATTGACTGGTTGGGTCTGTCTTCCTTGACTTGTCAAAAGCTTTTGACGCTGTCAGTTACACCCTCCTGCTAACTGTCCTCTCCCACCTGGGCCTCTCACAGGATGTTATGGCATGGCTCAAGGATTACCTCTCCAACCATACACAATGGGTCAGTATAGGTAACAGCCTCTTGAACCCTCTCCCAGTCCTTTCAGGTGTTCCTCAGGACTCCATTTTGAGACCTATTCTATTTAGCCTATTTCTCAACTCCCTTCCCAAGTTCTCCCCTGAGAAAATCCTCTTATACACCGATGATGTGTTACTTTAATCCTCCCACTCTGACCCCTCCTCCCTTCAAGTGTCACTCCAGAATGCCTTCTCAGTGGCTGAAACCTGGTTCATTGACCAAAAGCTCATCTTAAATAAGAGAAAAAACAAGATCATGCTGTTTACCCATCACCAAAGCAAGCACAAAGATGCCTCTCTCTGTATCCAAACCAACCTTCTCCAACCCCCTGAGCAAGTGAATACATTCAAGTATCTGGGTATCATACTCGACCCTGCCCTCACCTTCCATGACCACATTCAACAATTCAGTATGGCAGTAAACTCACAAATTGGCATGCTCTATTGCCATAGGAAATGCCTCCCCTTGGAAGCCATCCACCTAGCTATCTCATCATTGATCCAGTCCCTTATAGACTATGGGATCATGGTCTATGGAGCTGCTGACAGCACGGCCCTGCAAAGAATCAAAGTCTCCTTAAATAAGGCATGTCGGCTTGCCACAGGTTGTACTAGACTAACTCACACCTGCACTCTTTACAACATGGTCCCCTGGCTAAACCTTGAAGAAAGACTAATGTACCAAACATGTCTACTTGCCAAGAAAATCACCAGCGACATGGCCCTTCCAGGGCTCTCCCAATTTATCCAGCATGCACCCAAAACTGTCACCACGTGCAGCTCATCTAAATCTAATCTGTTAGTTCCACATCTCAGGACCCCCTTGTGCCAGTGCGCCTTTTCCTATAGAGACCCCTCCTGGTTCAACTCCCTTCCCAGTCCTGTCACCCTTGAACCCAAACTTGGCCATTTCAAGTCTCTCCTTTTGGATCATCTACTTTCCTCTCATACCTGCAACTGCCCTGGTTAACCCTTCCCTCTTCACATGTACCCTTGACAAAGGACCCCTGTCCTGCCTTCCTCTTTTATTGCATAGCTCTCAATTCTGAGACAGCAATGCCCTACTTGCAACATTTGTCAGTGCTTACTTGTCTAATAATGTATTACCATTTTAATATTTGTACTGTTATCATGTTGTCTGTAATTGTATTGTTCACTATGATATGGAGACTTTGTGAATGAGTCTCTGACTCAAAGGATTGTAATTTGGATACTGTTCAAAAAATAAATAAATAAATTCCCATCCCCAGCCCTTGTTGCCCTCATCCAGCAACCCTTATACTGCCAGTTGAGCTGCCACCCTCACCTGATAGCCCATCAATGTATTTAGCAGTCTTCAGTCCTCTCTCTCCCTTTGAACTCCCCCCAGCTGCCCCATGCCACTCTTGTACCCTCGGTTATAGGAGGGACAGAGAAAGGAAGGGAGATCAGGCTTCACTGTAACATTCTTAGCAGAAAAGAGGGGGAATTGTTGCCTGAACAGGCTTTTAAACCCCTTTGGGACCTGTGAAGGCCCCCTTCCCAGACTCCTCTCTACATTCAATCTCCTTGTTCGGACCCTTTCTGCATCATCTGACTCACCCCTTGATCTCACCTGGCTTCACCCCACCTCACATGTGATGTCACCTGGTCTCCCACTCCCACCTTGCTCCTGCCTACCCCATCCCCCCTTATCTCTATCTTACTTTGTCCAGACCCCTGCCATATACTGGAGGAAACCCCTGAAAACACAGGTTGCCTAATAATGGCAACCCCATTAGTCACATCCATATTAACAACAATTCAGGTGAAGCTATCTCTGACTGGAAGCTGCAACACTGGACTTAAGATTTGCAAGAAAGTGAGTTGTGCTCACAACAGAGGGAGGTAAACCTTACAGTTTACAATTGCCTTTGGTTTGAAGCAGATTCCTTAGGAAAGTTAATATTCTTCAGGTGGAGGATACTTCTAACTGAGGGATGAAATAAGGAACTTAGAATTATCAGAAAAGGCAGTCTTTCAATCAACAGAGGGAGGTGGTCCTTGCTTTACTTTTGTTATAATTGTTAAGATTTTCAGTGCATGAAGAGTTTAAACCCACAGGGACTGAATACTGTTTACTGTGCCTGTCCTTGTGCACAGCTGATGTGTTTTGGAGCTGACTGCTTTCAGAGCACAAGTCACCAGGCTGTTTTGGGGCTGTGGAGGTTTACCTGTGTCTGACTTGGATGTTTGGATTTTTCTCTGTTTGATTAGCAGGGTATTTTCTCTGTCAAATTGTCGTGTAGGGCATCTTGCCGACAGGAAGGCACTCATCGCAGTGGTAGGTCAGAGTTTTTAGCTGATTGTTTCATGAGGGCACAGTTTAGGCCCAAACCCTTCCCACCCCTCACCCCACCCACCCCTGGAAATAGTTCCTTTATACCTGGGGTTCTGACATCATTTCCTCAAGAGGGCAAGGTGCATATCACTGTCATATCCTCTCTAGCACACTGCACTGACCATATAAGCATACACATTATATAATACATATATTTCTATATAACAAACCAATTACACACACACACACACACACACACACACACACACACACAAAAACAAAGTAAACAAGGAAGACAGACATGTGTGGAGTAGTGCAATGTAATGGTTGTGGGGCAGCAGTCTTCTGGGAGTCTTTCTGGAGGCTGAGATGCTGCCCTATTTGCAGACAACTATCTGCCCTGAGGGAGGAAGTTGCCAGTCTTCAGGCCGCACTGGACAGTAGTAAGGGAACCTCCCCCATCCAGGGAGCACCAGAGCCACCACCACTACCTCAGAGGTTGCGACGAAAGCACAGCAGTTGGACCACAGTGGGCTCAGGGAGGGTAAGGGTGGTGGAACAGAGGCACACCCAGTCAGTTGTTCCACTCCACAATCCATACACCATTCTGAGGGTGCATATTTCCCCTATGGATGCAGCCACAGAAGAGACCAAGGAGGTTGCAGACAACTGTCATAAGGGAGGCCCTCAGGAAGGAGGCAGAGGGCACCACAGGGAAAGGAAACAGCTCCTGGTGGGGGACTCAATTATTATGGGGATAGAATGGGGGAGCAGGGAAAACTGAAGTAAGGTGCCTGCCTGGTGCCATGACTTGGAGGGACAGGAAGCGCATCCTTAGGATCACGAGAACAGTTGCACGGGAGTCTGAGCTGGATGTCATTGTCCACCTAGGGACAAATGACTTGGCTCATCATGAGATTAGAGCAGTGCAGAAGGATTTTGTACAGTTGGGGAGGGGCCTAAGACAAGTAGCACACGCAGTATTATTCTCAGAGGTGCTGCCTGTCAGTGGCATGGGTGAGGCGAGGGTACTTTGCACCATGCAGTTTAATGAATGGTTGAAAAAAATGGTGTGGAGCACAGAGGTTTGGCTCCATTGGGGCCTGGGGTTCCACCTGGAGAGACACCAGCCTATACTGGCAGGATGGTCTACATCTGTCCAGGAAGGGGAAAAGTCTTTTGGGCAATCAGTTTAAATGCTTCATTGGCTAGCTTTTAAACTAGTCAAGGGGGAGGCACTGATAAGCAGCAGGAAAATCCCAGCCTCACCCTACAAAACAGGGTACTAAATGAGAAAATGACCAAGGTAGAAAGGTCAGTGGAGGATGCTGCTACAGAAGGTAAAACCATCAAAAAATGGAGAGCAATGAGTACCAATGCCTGTAGTCTGGGTAACAAGCTTCCTGAATTAGTGGCCTTGATGGAGGAGAACATCTGAATATCATGGCAGTCACAGAAACATGGTACACACAGAACCATGACTGGGACGTAAACATACCAGGATACACTATCTACAGGAGGGACAGGGAGGGTAAAGGAGGAGAATTAGCTCTCACATAAGGGAAGAAATCAAAGCAACAGAACAAAAGGGTAAACAGGAGGAGAAGAAGCACTGTGGGTCAATTTGGAGCAGGCAATGGCACCACAATCCACACAGGGGTTGTATACAGACCCCCCTCTCGGGGGGAAGAAATGGACAAGGAAATGATAGAAGTATACTTAGAATGGCAGTTAAAGGGGAAATATTGCTGATGGGTGATCTGAATATGCCAGATGTTAATTGGAGTGCAGTTGCAGCAGCCACTTCTAAGAGTGGGGTTATTCTAGATGCCCTACAGAGGGCATGCCTTGAACAACTAGTATTGGAACCCACTCGAGAGAGGAGCAATCTTAGACCTGGTTCTCTCAAATGGAGAAGGAGAGGATCACAGATGTGAAGTGGGTAGCCATCTGGGAACTAGCGACCATCGAGCAGTACGGTTCACAATAAACACAGCAATAGAGTCAAGCCATATAAAGGCAAAAGTACTGGACTTTAGGAGGGCTGACTTTGCCAAAATGGGTGAGTGCCTAAGGAATGCACTAGCAAATGGGCAGGAAGGAGGGTCGGAAGAACAATGGGAAATAATAAAAAATGCCATCACAGAGGTAACAAGCCTTTGTGTGAAGCAAATAAACAAAAGAGAACGATGTAAGAAACCACTATGGGTCTCAAAGGAGGTGGCAGTGAAGGTTCAAGAGAAAATGGGAAGCATTCAGAAAGTACAAGGAATCACAGAAGGAGCAAGACAGAGAATTGTATCAGTTTAAGCAAAAAGGAAGCTGGGAAGGCAGTCAGAACAGCAAAGGCCCAAACCAAGGGAAAAGATAGCCAATTCAGTTAAGAAGGGGGATAAAACCTTTTTTAGGTACATCAGGGAGCGAAGAAAGACTAAGGGAGGGATAGTGAGGCTTAATTAAGGGGATGGGGTGGGCAGAGGGTGACGGTGAAAAGACAGAGATAATATACACATATTTTGGCTCAGTATTTACAAATGAAGAGGGGGGAGGGAGGTACCTAAAACAAACAATAGAAACACTCTGGATACAGAAGTTGATACCAGCCCATTTACAGAAGAAAGGGTTCTGAAAGAACTCTGAAAACTGAAGGTGGATAAAGCAATGGGGCCTGATGGGATTCATCCCAGAATTCTAAAAGAACTAAGGGTAGAACTAGTGACACCACTGACTACCCTCTTTAACAAATCATGGGAGGATGGGGTTGTACCTGAGGACCAGAGGAGGGCAGATGTGATTCCCCTTCACAAAGTGGGAGCAGGGCAGAAAAGAGAAACTACAGACCTGGTAGTTTAACCTCAGTGATAGGGAAAATGATGGAATCACTTCTGAAGGAAAGAATTGTTGAGTACCTAGAGGCCAGAGGGGCACAGGACCCAAGGCAGCATGGATTCACAGTGGGAAGGAAATGCCAGACGAATCTAATAGATTTCTTTGACTGGGTGACCAAAGTAGTAGATCAGTGAGGGCTGTGGACATGGCCTACCTAGACTTTAGCAAGGCATTTGACTCAGTCCCACACAAAAGATTAATATATAAGTTAGCCAGCCTGGGAGTGGGTCCCAAGATGATAGCCTGGGTAAAGAATTGCCTGGAGAATAGGACACAGAGGATAATAGTAAATGGAGTCCACTCTGAAGAAAGGGTGGTTACTAGTGGGATACCACAGGGTTCAATATTAGGACTGGTCCTCTTCAATGTCGTTATAAGCAACATTGCAGAGGGACTGGAAGGAAAAGTATGTCTCTTTGCAGATGACACAAAGATCTGCAACAGAGTTGATGCACAAGATGGGGTGGAAAGAATGAGAAGGGACTTGGCAAGGTTAAAGGAATGGTCAAATGTATGGCAGCTTAGATTCAATGCTATGAAGTGCAAGGTAATGCACCTGGGAAACAAAAACCCAGGGGAAGAGTACACAATGGGGGGTGAGATACTAACAACAGCAAAAATGGAAATGGACCTGGGGGTAGTCATATCAGATGACTAAGGTGGGCAAGCAATGTGAGAAGGCAGTAAGGAGGGCTGGGGGGATACTGGGATGCATAGGGAGAGGCATCACCAGTAGAAAACAGGAAGTTGTTATCCCTCTGTACAGACAGCTGGTGAGACCCCATCTGGAGTACTGTGTGCAGTTCTGGAGACCCAATCTCCGCAAGGACATAGACAAGATGGAAGCTGTCCAGAGGAGGGCAACTAAAATGGTGCATGGTTTGCACCAGAAGACATATGAAGAGAGACTAAAGGAGCTTAATATGTATAGCCTCGAGGAAAGGAGGGAGAGGTGGGGACATGATAGAAACTTTCAAGTACCTCAAGGGAATCAACAAAGTCCAAGAGGGTAGCATCTTTCAAAAAAAGAAAGAGGTTTTGCAAGAACAAGGGGGCACAATTTGAAGATAGACGGGGTGTCTCAGAGGTAATGTAAGGAAGTATTTTTTCACAGAGAGGGTTGTGGATGCATGGAACGGCCTTCTGGAGGAGGTTGTGGAGTCAAAAACAGTGGTTGAATTCAAGCATGCATGGGACAGTCATAAGGCAATTCTGGGGGTGGGGGTAGAAAGAAGTAGGCTGCTGGTTAACTAGGATCTGCAGCTTATCCATTAGGTAGGGAAATGGGCAGACTGGGTGGGCCAAGCGGTCCTTATCTGCCGTCAAATTCAATGTTTATATGTTTCTATGATTAACTGTTCCCTACAAATACATTTGTCTCCTCCGCATCACCAACAATGCCTAACTGTTCCCTACAAATACAGCTGTCACCTCCACATTACGAATAATGACTACTGTTCTCTAAACATAGAGCTCGGCATTACCAACATTGACTTACAGTAATGCCCACTAGGATCAAGTGCAGTGTCACAGTTTCCCTGCATAACAAAAGGGATTAACTCCCCTTGAAACTGCATTGTTCACCGCAGTAACTACTGCAGAATTTTGTAGAGTTGGGCTTGATCCTGGTGATCTTCACTGCACATTTCCTGACACATACAGCTTTAATCTCTGAATTACCAATAAGTACTGATCCGTACACATACGGCTGTCACCTCCACATTACCAGCACTGACTACCTATTCCCGACATGTACAGAAGTCATATACAAAATTCCAACAATAACTAACTGTTCCCTACAAATATAGCAGTCAGCTGCTTATTACCAGCAATGATTAACTGTTCACTACACACACTGTACATCGGTCATGTTTGCATTACCAACAATGACTAACAGTTCCATGCACATACAGCTGCCACCTCTGCCTTAGAAACAATGACGGACTGTTCTCTATGCATACATGCTCTCAAATCCACATCATCAATAATGACTAACTTTTCCCGATGGTTCCAAACCGTAAAGGTGAATATGGAACGGCGACCCATGAAGAGGGCACAAATCCCATAGCGCTATTACTTGGAACAAACTGCACCTTCACTGTGAGAGGCTTTGCCTCCCACACCATCCTTAATTTAATATACTAAATCCTGGAGGAGGCATACTTCAGGGATGGGGAGAACCACCGGTCACCCAAAGTGCCCTCACTGTGGTTCTGTTTCCCTCTTTATAGGTCAGTGTTTCTCACCATTTTGATGTGCTGCTTTTCCCAACTCATATGGCTGTCACCTCTGAATTACCAACAATGACTGTTCCAAAGAAATACAGATGTCTACTGTGAATTACAAACAAAGACTTAGAGTTCCCTACACATATAGCTGTTGCCTCCAAAATACTGAGAATGGTTGTTCATGACACATACAGCGGTCACCTCCGAATTACCACTAAGGACAAAATGTTTCCTACACATACAGCTGTCACCTCCTCATTACCAATGATGAACTGGTCCCTGCACATACAGCTTTCAACTCCAGATTACCAACAATGACTAACTGTTCCCTACATATAGAGCTGTGACCTCGGCATTGCCAACAATGACTAACAATTACCTTCACTTACAGCTTTCACCTCTGCATTACCTTTTGTGACTTACTGTTCATGACACAAACAGCTGTCATCTCCAGAATATCAACAATAACTAATTGTTCCCTACCCATATAGGTGTCAACTCTGCATTACCACCAATGACTAAGTTTTGACTACACATGCCACTTTCATGTTCACATTGCCTACAATGACCAACTGTTGCAGACACATACAGCTGTCACCTCCACATTATCAACAGTGAATAACTGTTCACTACACATACAACTGTCACCTCCTCATCACCAATAATCGCTACTGTTTTCTACACATACAGCTCTGCACTACTAACAGTGACTAACTGTTCCCAACACATACAGCTGTCACCTCCAGTATACCAACAGTGACTGTTCCTGACACATAGAGCTGTCACCTCAGAATTACCAACGACTAAGTTTTCCCAGCACATGCAATTGTCACCTAATGATTACCAACAATGACTAACTGTTCACTACAGATGCAGCTGTCACCTCTGCATTACCAAGAATGACTAACTGTTCCCTACACATAGACCTGTCAGTTGTGCATCACCAACAATGATTTACTGTTCATTACACATACAGCTATATCCTCTGCCAACTCCTGTAATAACTACTGTTCTGTACACAAAGAACTCTGCATTACCAACCATGACTAACTGTTCCCAACACATACAGCTGTCACTTCTAAAATAACAACAATGACTAACTGTTCCCTACATATTTAGCTGTCACCTGTGCATTAACAACAATGACTAACCATCCCCTAAACATTCATCTGTCACCTCCGAATGACCAAGGTTGACTGTTCCCTACACATACACCTTTCACCTCCACATTACCAACATTGACTAACTGTTCCCGACACAAACAACTGTCATCTCCAAAATACCAACAGTATCTAACTGTTCAGTACACATATAGCTGTCAGCTCCTCATTACCAACAATAACTGACTCGTCTCTGCAAATATAGCTGTCTTGTGCGCATTACCAACAGTGACTAACTTTTCCCTATACATACTGCTGTCACCTCTGAATTACCAACATTTACTATTCCAGAGACATATAGATGTCAAATATGAATTATCAAGGACTAACTGTTCCCTACACATACAGCTGTCACCGCCAAAATATCGATTATGGCTGTTCATGACATACAGCTGTCACCTCTGAATTACGAACCATGACAAATTGTTGCATACACATGCAGATGTCACCTCCACATTACCAACAATGACTTACTGTTTCCAAACATGCAGCTGTGACCTCTGAACAACCAACAGTGTTTAACTGTTACCTACACATACAAGTGTCATCTCCACATTACCAACAATGAACAACTCTTCCCTACACATACAGCTCTCAGCTCTACATTACTAAGAATGTCTTAACTGTTCCCGACACATACAGCTGTCACCTCTACAGTAACAACAATTACTAACTCCTCACTGCACATACAGCTTTCATGTTCGCATTACCAATAATGACTAACTGTTCCGTACACATACAGCTTCTTCCCTACACACACAGCTGTCAGATTCACACTGCCGGGTCCGACAATGATCAACTGTTTCCTACACTTACAACTGTTACCTCTGACTTACCAACCATTGCTATCTGTTCTCTACACATACAGTTATCAACTCACCATTATCAATAATGACTGTTCCCTATATATACAGCTGTCACTTCAACATTACCAACAATGACTAATTATTCCTTACATATATAGCTGTCAGCTCCTCATTACCAACAATTATTTATTTATTTAGTATTTGTTGACTGGGTAAGTGCACTAGGCAGATGTTGCCTATTTTCAGGCACGACCCGGGGAGGGGGATACAGATGAATGCCAACTGACCTTGAAGCAGATTAAGCTGTTGGTGGTATTTTTTTTTTTTTTTATTGAATGGAGGAAATTTGGCCAGGGCACCAGGGAAATTACCCTACACTTTTCAAGAAGTGCCATGGGATCTTTAACATCCACCTGAACTACCAGCAGAACAGGCAGATGGGACCTCAACAATGAATGACTGTTACCTAAACAAACAGCTATCAAATTCACATTACCCATAATGACCTACTGTTTGCTACACACAGAAACATAGAAACATATAAATTGTTGGCAGATAAGGACCACTAGGCCCATCCAGTCTGCCTATAGGCCCTATACATTGTATGTGGCCACTGACCCTATGTGATTAATGGCTTTTCATCACTCCCTCCCCTTTAGGCTTCCCTTTTGTCTGTTACAAGCATGCCCCTCTATTGTGCATGCCCCCACTACCTCCTGTGGCAGACTATTCCAAGTGTTGACTACCCTTTCTGTGTAGAAAAACTTCCTCACATTACCTCTTAATCTACTTCCTTCCAATTTCATATTGTGCCCCCTTTTTCTAGTACTTTTTGTACATTGGAAAAGGTCCCGAGCCTGTACCTTGTTTATGCCCTTGAGGTACTTGAAAGTTTTAATCACGTCCCTCCACTATCTCCTCTCTCTTCCAGTGAGTACATATTCAGGTCCTTTAGTCTATCATCATATGTTTTGTGGTATAAGCCCTGCACCATATTTGTTGCTCTTCTCTGGACAGTCTCCACCTTATCTATGTCCTTGCACAAGTGTGGTCTCCAGAACTGCATGCAATACTCCAAGTGAGGCCTTACCAATGTTTTATACAATGGCATCATCACATCCCACCTCCTGCTAGTGATACCCCTGCCTATGCAACCCAGCATGCCACTGGCCCTCCCTGATGCCTTTGTGTACTGCTTTGACACCTTAAGGTCATCAGAGATGATAACTCCTAGGTCCCTTTCTTCTTTGGTTACAGTCAGTTCCTCCTAACACAACCTGTAGCTCTCCCCAGGGTTCCCTCTACCCAGGTGCATTATTTTGAATTTCTTTGCATTGAACCTCAGTTGCCACATCTCTGACCATCTTTCAAGCTTCTTCAGGTCCCTCTTCATTTTCTGCACCCCTTCTGGAGTATCCACCCTGTTGTAGATCTTGGTGTCACCTGCAAACAGGTAGACCTTTCCTTCCAGCCCCTCTGCAATGTCACTAATGAAGACATTGAACAGGACTGGTCCTAGTACTGATCCCTGTGGTACCCCACTGGTCACCCCCTCTCCCCAGATTGTACCCCATTTATCAACACCATCTGTCTCCTGTCTGTTAACTAGTTCCTAACCCAGTTCACCACCTTGTCCCCCATGCCCAGACTACCCATCTTGTTAATCAGCCTTCTATGTGGGATGGTGTTAAAGACTTTGCTGAAATCTAGGTAGGTGATGTCTACCGCCCCTTCCTGATTAAGTTTCCTAATCACCCAATCAAAAAAAATATTAGATTCATTTGACATGACCTTCCTGCTGTGAATCCATGTTGTCTCAGATCTTGAGCACCACCGGATTCCATATGTGTCACTATCCTATCTTTCAGCAGTGTGTCCATGATCTTTCCCACCACTGAGGTGAGGCTGACTGGCCTATAGTTCCCTTCCTTCTCCCTACTGCCACTTTTGTGCAACGTGACTACATGTGCCCTCCTGCAGTCCTCTGGAATGACTCCCATGTTGAGTGACTCTGTGTACAGGGCCGCCAGAGGTGCTGCCAGTTCCCTTCGCAGCTCCTTTAATATCTTCAGGTGGATGCTATCTAGCCCCATGGCCTTATCCACCTTCAGCTTTGTGAGTTCTTCCAGAACTCTCTCCACTGTGAATGGACTGGTGTTCACCTCTCCCCCCATCGCCTCTGTAACCCAATTGTGGTCCTTGACCCTCCCCCTCCTTAGTAAATACTGAGAAGAAGTATTTGTTCAGTATTTCTGCCTTGTCCAGATCCCCCTCCTTACACTCTCCCTTCTCCACTTTGAGCCTCACAATCCCCCCCCCCAGGTTTTCTTCTTTCACTGTTGTGCAAAATGCCTTATCCCCTTTGTTTACAGACTATGCTAAGTTCTCTTCTGTCTGTGCCTTCACCCTCCTAACAGCCTTCTCTGCTTCCCTTAGACATTCAAGATACACCTCCCTGTCCTCCTCCCTTTGGCTCCCCTTATATTCCCTGAACCTCAGCCTTTAAGCACTGACTTTGTCCCTCTCCTCATTGGAGAACCATAGTGGTTTCCTTCTTCTTTTCCCTTCGGCCACTATCCTAATGCATTGGTTTGTTATATCCACTATGGCGTCTTTCAGTTTCTCCCATTGTTCTTCCACCCCCTCTTCTACCTCTCCCTTCCCCAGGACTGCTTGTATACATCTACCCATTCAGTCTGCCCTCCTGAAATCTAATATGCTTACCCTTGTATAGCTTAATTGAGTCTATGTCTCCATGCTGAATCCCACCATGTGGTGGTCACTGGACCCCAGCTGCCCTTCCACCAGTATTTCTTCAACTCTATGCCCATTGGTCCATACCAGGTCCAGAACTGACTTGTCCCTGGTTGGCTCATGCACCAGCTGCCTGAGTTGAACCCACTGCAAGGATTCAAGGATGGCTGTGCTTCTAGCTGAAACAGCCATCTGGGTGGCCCAATCTATGTCCGGCATATTAAAATCCCCCAGTAGCAGGATTTTGCCTTTAGCTGCCATGTCGTGTATGTTCTCCACAAGTTCCCTGTCTATTTTTTCCCTCTGTGCTGGAGCTCTGTAAATCACTCCTGTGCGTATTGCTGTTCCATTCTCTGGCTCCAGGGTGACCCATATTACCTCGGCCTCCTTCTGTCTTCCCTGAACTTCTGTAGCCTTTATACCATCTCTGATGTACAGGGCCACTCCCCCACTCGTTTTACCCTCCCTGTCCCTCCTGAACAGTGTATAGCCTGGTACATTGACTTCCCAGCCATGATCAGCAGAGTGCCATGTCTCTGTTATTGCTGCTATGTCAAGGTCTGCATCTGCCAACAAGGCCTCTGGGTCTAGAACCTTATTTCCTAGGCTACGGGTATTTGTTAGCATGACCTTCCATGTTTTACAGTCTACCCACCCTCTGCTCTTGTTTTTCCTCTTTAGCATCTTCCCCCCCAGTTTCTTTTCCTTTGTGCTTCTGCCCCCCCATATCATTCATTATACATTCTTCACCTGTCTGCCCCTCCCTACCTGCTTTAGCTGCACCCATAGTCAGCTTATGTTCCTGCATGTTCCCATGGGGGGAGGGTGTCACCTCCAAAATACAAACAATGACTAAATCTTCTCTACACATACATGTTGTCAGATCTGCTTTATCAATAATGACTAACTTTTCCTGACACATATGGCTGTCACCTGTGAATTACAAAAAATGTCTGTTCCTGAGCCATACAGCTCTCAAGTCCAAATTAACAACAAGGAGGTTTGCCCAGAAGGGGCAGACCCTATTGTGAACAGGCCCCGGCCAATAGGGTGCCTGCAAAGGCAGAGGGATAGAGAAGAAAGGTGGAAGGGGGTGGAAGGAGTAAAGGAGCTAAGAAACCAAGAAAGATGGAAAAGGCATATAGGGAAGGATGGTCCAGCTGTTGAAATCACTAGGAAGAGGGAGTGGGGCATCATGAGGTCACTATAACATGGGGGATCAGGATTGGAGAAAGAAAGAGAGAGAGAGGGGCGAATACTGAGGGGCTGATAAGGCACTGCAGAAGGCAGAGAGGCCTCATCATTTTGCAATAGAGAAGTTTGTAGAATTTCCTGTTAGCACATTCAGTTTGGCTATTAATTAAGTGATTAAGTGAGAATAACTTAATTCTCTTATTTTTCTATTCTGAGTTAAGCCTACAGTGTTGAAATAAGTATTAATTTAGAAATATTTATTTTACTTGATCAGATCTGCTGCTTTGTCCAGGTCTGTCTTGGTGAGTAAGTGTCCGTATTTTAATTTTAAAATGAGAACCCTGGTGCTGAAAGGGGTGAGAACAGAGATGCTTCGAGTTTCAGCTGGTTTAGGCAAAATGATAATGGTAATGTTTTAATTATGTTTGGGAGTCATCTTTGTTTTAGGCTAGATGGTTGGAATACAGGAAATAGGTGTGGGCCTGAGAGATGAGCAGTGGAGCCTTAAGAAGAGCGCTATGTTAAAAAAAAATGTGTTTCAATAGGCAATGGGTAGCTTACCACAAGAATGCAGTCTGGTGCAGGCAGGCTGTAGGCTAGTCAGGAGTGACACTGCATGAGGGTGATCATAGTCAGGCTTTTGGTGTTCGAGGAGTTGTGCAGGCATGCCATGCATGATTCCACAGTTGGAGTATTTTTTTTTTAAAAGAACATTTTAAAAAGAAGCCCTGATTTGACAAAAGGATGGAGGGAGATTATTTTTGATAGATGGGGGAAAATTGAGGAAGTCCGTGGGGTAGACAGATGCCTTGCTTGGAGTACTGCTGGGGAGGGAGCCAAGAGACACCAGACCATGTGGACAGTAGCATGGCCTACTTTAGGTCATGAGCACAGCTTGCCTGGAGATTGGAAAGGGGTCTAGCAGCTGTGAATTTCAGTTGCAAGCCTAATGGATGGATGAAGCAAGGGGGGCTGGAATGCGGATGCTAGGAGTGGGGATTTTATTTGAATTTGGGCAAAAGGTAGTTAAGGGAATGTTTACAAGTGGCCACTTCCTCAACTGGTGCAGTCAATGCCCCAGGCCCCCAATGGTGTGCCTGTACCTCCAGCCCCACCAACAGACTCATGCCCACTGGAAAACACAACACCATCTACCCCAGTTCTTGGGGCACCAGGACCAGTGCCAGAGCCCCTTTTAACAGGTAATGTAGATCTCACTCTGGAAAGCAGTGTGAAAAAATATGCAGAACAGATGTTGAAATCCATGGAGAATAATGGGATGGGCCAGCTAGGAAAAGTTTTGGGGAAATAAAGAAGAGGAAAGGGGTAGAGATGGGGGGATCAAAAAGTGGAGGGGAAAGAGAAGCCATATGGGGCAGAGATAGGGTCACCTAGTGTAAGGATTGGGGATCATGTGCCATTAGCAATGAAGGGAAATATATGGCAGAGGGACTATATGGATATTTTTGCATTAGCCAATGTGGACAGCATCAACAAATATGAGGAGAAAGAATGTTTTGAAAAAATGGCAGTGGCAGTAGTCCTTTTGGAAAAAAGGGAGGAGGACAAGTCTTTTAAGGGAAAGACTGGGGATGCCTGGTCCACAGGTTTTACATATTATACGGCTATAGTGGTAGAGAAAAAAAATGAAGTTGGCCACACCCTTATAAACATATTCACTGATAATTAAGAATGCTTACAAAGCAAAAGGTGGTCCCAGCTGGCTTTAATGAGATAAAAAAATTAGGAAGCAGGTGACATATTTTGGTGATATCAGATGGGATACTAGACAGATAAATCTGTGGTTAGAGATATGCAAAGGAGAGAATGGGGCAGATGACAAGAGGGAGAACAAGTCTGGGGTTTTGTAAAAATGCTGTTGGGGATACAACGGGGCATTTTGCTCTTTGCCTCAGTGTAAATTCTGGCACGCTAGCTCCAGGTGCAGGGGGTGGCCACCTGGCTTCTAAGTGTAGAATGAGCTGAGATAAGGGTAACAGCAGTGCCTATTTTAATCAGCCCTTTTGGTCGGGGCATTCTGGTTTCATGGGGCAGCAGTGGGGGAGAGGGGCAGAGGAAGAGGCAATGGAAGGGTGAGGGAATAATTTTTACAGGGGGCAACAATATAGTTAAAGGGATATATTTAAGGCCATTTGATCTTGCTCCCACACCTATAAAGACTGTAATATTGCTAGACTGGTTGCTTGGGTATATGGATAGGGAGGTGGCAAGACAGGTCAAGGATTCCAAAAGGGTTTTAGTTTGCATGTTCAGGTTACCAAGAGGGGGACAAAGGCAACAAATCTGCAGTCAGTGAAAGGAAAAGAGGAGATTCTTGAAGTGAAATTGGTGAAGGAAAAGAAAGCTGGCAGAACAGAAGGACCATTTATGGTGCCCCATTACCAAATTTGAGAATTTCACTGCTAGGCTTGGTACCCAAAAAACTGGAGGGGAAGTTTAGACTGATATATCACCTATCATACCCAGAAGGGGATTCAGTGAATGATCACATAGATTAGGCACATAGCAAGGTAACATATGCCACACTAGAAGATGCAGTTCCTCTAATAAGAGCAGTCCAGGGGGTGTGGTTAGTAAAGGCCAACATAGAGTCAGCTTTTCGGTTACTGCCTGTTAGACCTGAAGATTGGGACCAGTTGGGTTTTCAGATAAATGGGCAATACTATTTTGACAAAACTATGCCAATGGGCTGTTCGGTGGTTTGTGCTACTTTAGAGATGTTTAGTACGTGGTTGCAGTAGGTATTTCAGGAAAGGTATGGGCGTAGGGCAGTAATCCATTACCTGGATGATTTTCTCCTAATTGAAGAAAGTAAAGATGAAGTGGATGCTTGCAGACTTTGGAGAGATGTCCCAGAATTTGTGGGTCCTATTGGCAGCTGATAAGACAGAAGGCCAGGGCCAGAGTTTAGAGTTCCTGGGTATGGAGATAAATGCAAGGAGAGAATTGTTCAGTCTGCCCTACAATAAAGTAAACAAGCTCAAATCCCTGTTAAGATCAGTGAAGTCTCATAGAAGAGTCCAGTTGCATCAAGTGCAGCAATTAATGGGGCATTTGAATTTCACCTGCAGGGCAGTGGCACCTGGCCATACGTTTACAAAGCAGCTGGCCAAAGCAACCAAGGGTGCTACAAGGCTGCATCATTGGGTGGATGTATCAATCAATCAATCTTTTTTTAACAAGTTAAACACCATTGAGAAGAACTCATTTGCAAGGTGGACTGGGTAAGGATCACAAGGTCAACAATGACAGTATCATTACAACACATGATATACTGTATGTGACATTAGTTAACAATGTTCAAAGCACTATAACATAAATACATAGGGCCAGATATTCAAAAGGGTTGCGCCATGCGCAACAGGGTTGCACATGCGCAACTCCAAAAATGCGCCATTCTGCGATATTGAGAAGGGCCAGTTAAGCCCGAAAACCACGCTGAGCCACAGCGCAATGGAAATGAAGGCATGCGCAACCGAAGGGGGCGGGTCCATGCATAAAGTGCGCAATGCGATATTTGAACACTTGCGCAATGCGCAAGAGTGAGCTCAACCCGGAAGTTGCGCAGTGCACGGATTTGAGCCAAAATAAAACGGAGCTCAAGGGAGCGCCCAAGAACTCGAGCAGGCCGCAAACCGGAGAGACAGAGAGAGAGAGAGAGAGAGAGAGACAGAGACAGAGACAGGCAGGAAGGACAGAGAGGACAGTGGGTCCTGAGGACAGAAGGCCAGTGGGGTGCCGGTGCAGTGGAAGCAGCAGTGGGGGCAGTGGGGTAACACAGGAACAGCAGCTGGGGGGGCAGAAGCCAGGGAGATGGACAGTGTCAGCTTCCACATGGAAGCTGTAATGAGGGGGGTGAGACAGCATGCTGCAGGGGGACGTGGCCGTGGAGGGGCCCGTCGGTGGTATGCCTCCGACAGGCGGTATCGTGCCCGCATCAGCTACGAGCTGTACAGTGATGTTGAGATTGTGGCCCGGTACCACCTGAACAGGGCAATACTGAGACGGCTCAGTGAGCTGTGCAGTGATGTGATGCAGGCACCCTCACGATTGAGTCACGCTCTGTCCGTGGAGACCAAGGTGACAGCCTGCATGTGCCTGCTCGCCACGGGCACCTTCCAGAGGCCGACAGGGGACACCACAGGCATCACGCAGTCGGCCACGTCACGCATCCTCACCCAATTCCTCAGCGCACTGCTGCCTCATGCTGCGAGTACATCCATTTCCCCAGCACCGCAGCAGGCGTACAACAAGCATGCAGGAGTTCCACAGGGTAGCACAAATGCCTGGCGTGCTGGGTGCCATAGACTGCACCCATGGTGGCCATCGCACACCACCTGGCCCCGGCCAGACAAGCATCTCGGAACCGAAGAGGGCTACCTCGGTGTCAACTGCCGGTGGTGTGTGATGCCACTGGGCGCATCATCAATGTCTGTGCCACGCACCCTGGCGGAGCACATGATGCCTTCATATGGCACCAATCTGCACTGTGCCATCGATTCGAGAGGGAACATCCACGGGTCATCTAGTGGGTGAGTACACATGTATGGAATGCAAACTCTGGGCAAGGGTGGGAATGACACAGGTGCCATGGTAGTGGCACACAAGTATATGGGCAATATGGACCTGACCTAACACTGATCTCCACTATCTCACACAGGTGACTGTGGATACCACTCCGGCCCTGGCTGCTCACACCATACCCGGCGCCCCACGATCCCAGCGCAGCCGCGGTTTCAATGAGGCTGCGCGCAACACGGAACATCATAGGCGGGTGTTCGGGATGCTCAAGGCACGCTTCCGATGCCTGGACACCTCGGCGGAGCCTACAGTACAGCCCCAAAGGCCTGTGGGATATTCCTGGCCTGTTGCATCCTGCACAACATGGCCAAAGACCATGGGATAGCCATTACAGGTCCAAGAGGGACAGCGATGGGGACGCCAGTGGCGCCGGTGATATGGGTGATGAGCCACCCCTAGAGACGGAGGGACCACCGACTGACCGGCAGGCCCAGCTGCGGGACACCATTGCAGAAGAGCACTACGCACAACACAGGTAAGTCAAGGGGACATGTGCAGGCAACACTGTCTATGCACAAACCACAGGCACACAGGGGAACACACCGTGCATGAAGGTCAGGAGTTGAGGGTCTCGCATACCAACACATTAGCAGAGAGGGTGAGCACTCAAATAAAACACACACACACACCAGGCAGCATACAGGGGCAGCAGCACAGCAATGCGCGAAGTTACGCTATCACACAGCACCACCAACCACCTCACCACCTGGACTGTCCACGTCGTGTGTCAGGACTTGGGCAACCTTGCACCTTGGTGTACAGTGCAATTCAAGCATCATCATCCACATGCACCTGTGGACAGCAGTTGGGAGAGTGTGCAGGTGGTCCGTGTGTCGTTTGGTGAGCAGAGCACCCAGCAGTGCACTGCCCACCATGACACACATTGCACACGAGGCAGCACCAGACAGGGCCTGCATTGGGAGACAGCTCAGTCAGGAGCACTGTCCCACAGCCTGCCGGATGCGTGGGCGGCCCGCCGTAGCCTAGCAGCACTGGCAGGCTGCGCGGGGGCCACATCGGGTGGCACTACTGACCACCAGGGGTCCCAGTGCGTGACGCGACCTTGCCCGCACAGGGTCTGCATCCAGCGAAAAAACTTACCAGGGTGCTCGGGATGCCACAGCAGAACCCGGCATCAACAGGCCTGGTGTCGACTGACGCCGGGAATGGGGAGTGGAGTGCTCACTGTGTGGGGTGCGTGGTACAGGGTCACCAGACAGTGTGGTCAATGCGGTCGCCACAGAGACCACTGCCTGGGTCAGCCTGTCGATGGCAGTGGTCACATCCGTCCGCATATGGACCATCTCGGCCGGTCCGAGCACACTCCCTGCTATGCCGCTCCATGGACACAGTCAGTGCCTCCACCGGACCTTGCAACCCGCCCCTGCAGCTGTACCGACTCCTGCAGCAGGCGGGTGTGCGTCAAGGGTACTGTGCCCCAATGGCATCGTGACCCCCAGGGTGTGGATGGTCCGGTGCACAGCACCCTTGAGGGTGGCCGCTGTTCGCCAGGACCAGGTATGGGCTGATCCAAGGTGTGGTGGACAAGTGCCACTGCCTGACGCTGTCCCCCAGGCCTGGTGTGCAACTGCTGCTGCTGCCCCTCCAACTGCTGAGCCCCCAGGTCCACCTGTTCCACCCCTGTGCTGTCAACAGTGCCAGACACCTGCTCAGCCACCAGTGCTGCCCCACGGTGCTGACAGGCCCAGCCTGTGACTGTGCCAGCATTCTGGTACACAGGTGTGGAGCTGGATGGCCGAGGCACGCTGCTGGCCTGCCGTGTGTCCCTCGTGGGACACACACTCTCACTGGCCATTGCAGGCCTGCCATCCTCAATAGTGCCGGTGCGTGCCACTGCCATAGGCACAGCATGCTGGCACACCTGCATGCCAGACTGCTGTGACACAGGCTGTGCACCCCTGCACCCGTGTCACTGCCGGCGAGTTGTCAGCCCAGCCGCCTGCTGCTGCAATGCGTGCAGGCTGCTGGCAGAGGTGGAAGGTCCCTCCTCCTGGTCCAGCAGGTCTGCCTCACTGTCAGCACCCACCACCACCGTCTCCTGCAGACGAACAGGATCTGAAACAGAAAGAGAGTACATGTGAGTGCATGTGAACAACAGCCGCCCCCCCCACAACATCACCATGACATACCGTGCAGTGATGGGCTTCCACCTGTCTGTAATCCTCCGCCAGGAACACCTGCAATGGCACTCGGCTGCATGGCCGCGACCAGTGTCTCCTCGGTCGGGGTCAGCTGCAACACCACTGGTGGTCCCCACCAGTGGCAGCACGTCTCCACCCTGAAGGCTGCCACCTTCTCCTTCCAGCCTCCTGCGGTCAGTCCCATCTTCTTGCGGCACTCCTGCGGGCGCTGGTGGCTCCGTGCAGGTTGGCGGCCAGAGCTACCCCCTCCCATGCAGCTGCACGCTGCTGAGGGTGCCCCTCCGCCCACTCCAAGCGGCTCATCCTCAGGTAGGCCTGGAAGAGGCTCGGTCTCTGCTGTGGTGAGTTGGCCTCCTCCTCGCCTGCCGTCCACACCCTCGGTCTGGTTCTCGTCAGTCATGCTGATCTGTATGGGTGGAAGTGGACCCCTGTCACTCTGCAGTCCACAGCATTTCCCCATGAGCATAGCTGCAGGCCGGGGGGGGCAGAAGCCCCCCCCTTTCCTCGCTGCCTGGCAGATACTGATGGAAAGGGTGCCCTCTGCCCCTTCTAAGTGACCTCATCATGCTCAGCCCCCTCATCCCGTGACACTCTCCAGCACCCCTGCCCATGTGCATTGTCCTGAGCATCACACAGCATGTAACTCACCTCTCAGCTGCAACAACCAAATCTGGCCGCCACAACCAGTGTCGTATTTTATAGCGCAACACATGCAAATGAGGTGGCGCAACTTTAATGACATGCTAATCGCGCCACTGCACCTTTGAATGGCTGATCGCCTGCTTTGCATATGTCGGCTGAATATCGCGTAAATGTGCTTAGCGCAATAGGGAAGGTCCGGCTGAGCCGATGGCGCATGTTTGTGGTTGTGTGCTACACTGCATTGCGCATGCCCAGACGGGTTACGCATGCGTCGATCGCGCTGCAGAACTGCTGAGCGCGATAGGCTATTCTGGACATGGCCACCATTGTGCCAGTGGCGCTGCAGCACTGGGCACTATATGGCGCTGTGGCACCTCTGCGCGATAGTCCCCTGTGGCACTGGTGCTGTGCTTCGCAGTCGCGCAGGATACCTATGCATCCTATGGCGCTGTGCATAGCCTTGCGTCATTGCCATGACCTTGGGTATGCCCTCTGACCCCTGGTGCTGAGTGCATGCCATGTGTACGTCCCTATTGCGCTGCCTGGCTACAGCGCCATGTAAAGTGACGGCGCTGTGCGAACAGCGCGATAGGTGCCTGTGCTGGTCTATTGCGCAACAACTCCACGTGGGGTCACAGCGCAGCGGGGCGCCATATTGCCTGCTGTAAAGTTGGTGCCATGGCTAGGAGGAGGGCGGTGCCGTGGAGCCAAGTTGAGGTGGCCAACCTGGTGGCCTAGTGAGACCCCACTATGAACAACTGTATGGTGAGGCCCCCTCACGGACCGAGGACCCAGTGTGGCAGCAAGTGGCCACTGACCTGGTGGGGTCACTGGCGGGGCGGTCTGCGGAGCAGTGCGGCACCGGGTCAGTGATCTCGCGGAGGACCAGGCTGTTAGCGTGGCTGCATTCCTGTGCCAGGCGGGGCCTGGTGCCTAGCCAAGTGAGTGTACCATCTATTCACCTATATTCTCTGTGAGGTGTGTGTGTGCCTGGGTGGCTGTGCATCGGTGTGTCAGTGTGTGCAGCTGTGCGATGGATGGTTATGGCTGTGTGGGCAGGCAGTCTTACTGGGGCAGGGGCACTCTGCTTTGAGTCACACTGATGTTTGTCTCACCATATGTCTCCCACAGGCGGATGGTGACGGGCGACCGGGCTGATGATGTGGGCCATGCCAGGGCCCCAGTCCCACAGGCCGTCGCCCGCAGCGCAGCAGCAGCATCAACAGCAGCAGCAGCAGCGGCAGACTGAGCTGCTGGAGGAGTGAGTATCATTACGTCATGGATGCTATTGCATGCTGGGGGCAGGACCACCAACCATGATGGACACAACCAGATGGGTGGTAGTAGTTCCACTATCGTAACACTAGTGAGTCCCCACATGGAATACAGTGTACAGTTCGGAACACATAGCTGCGTATGGACAGGGACTGGGTGGAGAGCGTTCACAGGAGGCGACATGGATGGTGCATGGATTGCATCACATGTCCTATGCAGACAGGTTGACGGAACTGAACATGTACTCCCTGGAGGAGGAGGGTGTGGGGATATGATGGGGTCATACGAGTATTGTACAGGGGGGAACAGTGTGCAGAAACCAATATTTGTCAGCGTAGAGGATGTTCCAGGTGTAGAGGGCATGGGATGCAGTTGGAGGGGGCTCGTTGAAGGGAAACATGCGAATGTGTTTCCTCACATTATGGGTGGTGGACGAGTGGAACACCCTGCCAGAGGATGTGGTGGGGGCTGACTTGATCACGGGAGATCTGTATGTGTGGGCTCGCCATGAGGGACTTCTGGAGGTCAGGGATGAGGGGGAATGGACTTATAGGACATGAGAGTGATCGTACAAGGCCAGATGGCCAGACTAGGTGTCCCATAGGCCCCTATCTGCCGACACTGTCTATGTATCCATGTATGTAGGCGTGACACAGGTGACCTGCATCACAGTGCAGCATCACGACACGTCTGTGTATGCATCACAGGTGGTCCAGGCATGCACTGGGCACATAGCTGTGTGACTGGCATCGCACCGTTGCAACATCACATGACAGCCTAGTTTGTACTGTGATTGACGTGGGCAGTGTGTGTGGGTGGTGGTGCGCATGGCTGGTGCCGCCTGTTTGTGATGGCCATGTGCATGTTCACTGTGGGTGGGTGCATGCCATCATATGCAGCACATTGGGTTAGCTGGTTGCAGGTTGGGTGGTGTTCAGGGTTGTGGTCAGTCTCAGCCATTGACTGTGTTCTCATTTTCCTAGGCCTCGGTGTGCTTCGGGGCATGGCGCACGATGTCCGGCGCCTGACACAGCTGGCCGGCGACAACAGAGAGCTCCTGCAAGCCCTACAGCAACAGGGGGAATGGCGGCACAGACACAGGAGGGGAAGACGGCAGGGGGAGGAGCAGGAGCCTGCTGGGCCATAGCCCACTGTTTATTTGCCCTTCCCCCATCCCTTTCACCCTGACTTCCCTCTCCAAGTTGTTTTCCCTCCCCCTTGCACACCCCTGCCTTTTACCCGTCCCCCCCCAACTTGTACATAGTTTTAGCTGTTTTGTTACCTCTTTTGTTTGAATATAAAATACTATTTTGGTACAACTGCTGTGTTGGTGTCTGCTTTGCAACTGGCTCTGGGTGCTCCGTTGCAGGGTGTACATGCCATCTGGGCTACTATGGTCCTGGATATATTGTGTGTGTGTGTGTGTGTGTGTGTGTGTGTGTGTGTGTGTCCATGGGGAGGTATCACCAGTATAACATTGCCTTTCTGTTGCTCTAGCCATCTGCTGCCACCCACTGCTGGGTGCACAGGGTGAGTCTGGGTGGTCTGCTTCTCTGCAGCATGGGGTTGGCGTGTGGCCGAGGGGTGCATGGTGTTCCTGCAGTGCCTGTCACTGCACAGCAGCGGTGTCTTGGGGCACGGTGCACACTGTGCTGTGCGTACAGGGGGACTGATGTGCACTGTGGTTGTCAACCCCTGGGTGTGGCACTCTCTGCCTGCCAGTGGTTGTGCTGGGCGTCATGGCTCTGCTATGCTTTAGTTGGCTTGTCCCCATGGGCACGTGGATCATCCATCCCACCCCAGTGATGCTGTGCTAGGGTGTGCCAGTGTGGTGTGGGTTCTGCAGTGAGTTCCTGTGCCCATGTGTGGCATGGCTGGCGGTGGGCCCCAGCCTGCCTCCCTGGATGTGCAGTTCCATTGCTCTGGGGGGGGCTGTGCTTGCGCTGTGGCAGCTCTGCACTGCTCAGCTGGGCTTCCATGGTTCGCCATGCGCAGCATTTCAGCTCAACTTCTCCTTCCTGGTTGCCGCGATGGCGCGGTATATGCGATATTCAGGCGTTGAGTTGCTTGCGCAATTTGCTCTGCTCCATGTTTGAATATCGCACCTGTTGCGCATTTGCGCAACTGGTTTGTGCTTGCTCCTGCTGTTGCGCCAGTTTTGAGCGCAGTTTGAATATCTGGGCCATAGTGTACAAAATATAGACAATGAGCAGAAAATATACAATATGTACAAGGTTGTGTTTAGGATGCAAATATATCATAAGGAATCAGGCAGGATTTAAAGGTTTGGGAGGCTTTCTAAAGGACTACAATGGGACAACTTTTTGGCAGGAGGACTGGGTGTTTAATACGAACTTACAGCTATACACAGATGTGGCAGGGTTTTTTGGGATGGGAGCCTATTTTATGGGTAGGTGGTTTTCAGAGGTATGGCCCCCAAGGTGGGTTAAGGTGGGCATAACTAGACACATCATGTTTTTGGAGATCTTCCCCATTTGGGTGGCCACACTAGTATGGGGGGGGGAGGATTTATGAAACCAGAAGTTTTTTGTTTTTTTTTATTGAGTTGTTTAACCAGGAGTAGCACACTAAGCTGAAAGCTTTTTTACAGGTGCAATCTGGGAGCACAGGGAAGTTAAGTGACTTGGTCAGGGTTACACAGTATGCAAGTGGAAGCTGTGGGATTCAAACCCAGGTCTGATCTTCTGGATGTCACCAGATTTGCAGTTCAGAACTTTAAACCACTGCGCTATACTGCCTTTAGTGTGACAAAAGAGCCATGGTGGAGGTGTTGAATAGGAGGGGGACAATTTCAGAGACAGTAATGAGGGTTCTGAGACAGCTGGTATTATAGGGCTTGAGATTGAATATGTCATTTAGGGAAGGGGTGAAAAAAGTAATAGCTGACTGCCTTTCCTGATTACAGCTGGACAAGTTTTGTGACATCATGCCTAAGGCAGAGTGCATTTAGACGTCAATAGTGGAATGTACATGGGAGATTGGATGGAGGGAGCTGAACTGTTGTTTCACAACTCCTGCTTACCCAGGACCCTGAAAACCTATGAAGGCTCCTGACAGGTATTTCAAACATTCAGGGAAGTACATGGCATCAAGGTAAGTGGGCAAGTGCTGGAGGACCATGGAAAAATTTGTAGTTTGTTGATTGAAAAGAAAGATAGTTCATGTGATCATGGGTGTACACTTAGCAGCCATAAGCCTGGATTGTAACTTGAAGGGGTGAGGAGACCCAGCAAAGGGCAACCTATTACAGTACATGATGCAGGGATGGTTGCAGGTTTCTGAAAAGTCAATAGATGGCATGAAGCCAATCATGGAGGTGCTATTGCAGAGGTTAATTGGTGCCTTGAACTCAATATGCAGGTCCAGCAATGAAGTGGCCATGTTCAGGGCCATTTATACCACCATGTATCATGGAACCTTTATGATCAGTGAATTGCTAAGGCATGGAAAGGGAGATGAGTTAAGGGGCCTACAATGGGAGGATGTTAATGTGATGCTAGGGAAAATAAGTCTGACACTAAGGCAGTCAAAGACTGACCAGCTGGGGAGGGGGTGCATGGTTGAGGTAACGTGACAAAAAAAAAAGAACAGTACAGTTTGCCCAGTGGAAGCACTGTTAGTATATGCTGCAATGCAGCCAAAAGGTAGGGTACCTATGTTTATACATGGGGATGGGTCAAGGGTGACTGTAATGCAAGCCATGCCATGCTAAAAAATGGGATGTGCTTTTTGAGGGAGGATCCCAAAAAATACTCATCCCATTCCTTCAGCATTGAGTCACTTTAGGGATTGCAGTCCAGTGGGGGCAAGTGATGATATAAAGAAGAAGGGTGGTTGGCCTTGGAATGCTTCAAAGATATATTCAGGATGTCCAAAATGATACTAACTCTGTTCTGTCTTCCTCCCCAAGCAGGTAAGGAAAAGTGAGTTTGTGTAAAAAAATGAAGTAAATAAAGAGAATAAACTAGGAAGGGGAAAAGGGGGACTGGATGGATGGATGGATCATGGGTTTCTTTTGGTCATGACAATCATGCTTATTGTTTATTTACTCAATAGGTCAGAGGGAGAGGCTAGAGGTGTGGATGTGTGGGCACTCCTTTATTTATTGGATGGAGAAGTGAGTATCTAGACAGCCAGGGTGGGTGCCAGCTATACATGGACTTGAACCTTGTTAAGCTGACCTAGACAGGAGTTCAGGGAATGAGATGGGCACGCCTGTTACCACTCTTACAAGAAATGAAAGGGAAGAACAGGAGACCAGACATGCTGATACTGCATTTAGCTGGAAATAATCTTGGAATGAGGCCATGGTTAAACATTTTTTATCAAATAAAGGAGAACATTACAGTAATAAAAAAATGGTGGCCAGCAGTCATGCTGGTGTGGTCTGACATGGTAACGAGAAGGGTATGGCGCATTGCGCACAGCCATAGAGCTACAGAGAAAGCAAGGAAGTGAGTGAAAATAAGGGTCAGTAACTTGTTTATGGAAGTGGGGGGGGGGGAGGACCATAAAAAAGGGAACTGAAGAAAACCAGGATGAACTCCATAGGGGAGATGGGGTACATCTCTCATTTCTGGGTTTGGCTCTTTTTACATCAGAAATAGGGGAACTAGTCAAAGTGTGGGTGAAGGAAAGATTGGCATAAAAAAGTGAGAAATAAAATGAGAAATAAGGAAGGAGAAAGGGAGAAGTCGGGAGGGGGAAGAATACTGTCCTGCACAAGCTGGAGGTAGGCTAGCAAAAAATAGGGGTTGGGGAGAAACAGGACACAGATGGCTGCAGGTGAATGCAATGCAGAAGAGGGGTACGAGTGTAAATTCATACCCAGTCAGAGGAATAAGAAGAGAGTGGCCCCTGGATGTACATCTGGGGGGAGAAGAGAAGAATGATGTGTATTTATAAAATTGTATATAATAAGAAATGTTGGAAATAATGTAAATCTGTTTTGGATAATTGTGGATGTGAATTTGTTGAAAGTTTGAAAGAAAAATGAAGTAAAATAATTGCCAACAGAGCACCCACACAATGGTTGTCTGTGTATTATTGGGGGGGTGGGGTGTGTGGGGACAATAATGAACTGTTCACTACACACAGCTGTCACCTCTGTATTGCCAATAAAGACTATTTGTTCCCTACACATACAGCTGTCACCTCATCATTACTAAAAATGACTGTTTCCTACACATACAGCTGTTACTTCTGTGTTAACGACTACTGCTGTCTGCACATACAGCTCTGCATTATAACAATAGCTAACTGATCCCTACACAAACAGCTGTCACTTCCAAAATACCAACAATGATTCTTCACGATGCATACAGCAGTCACGTCCAAATTACAAACAATAACAAACTCTTTCCTACACATACAGCTGTTGCCTCCACAGTTCCAACAATGTATGTTCCCTATACATACAGTTGCCACCTCTGCATTATCAACAATGACTAACTGTTCCCTACACTTACAGCTGTTACTTCTGCATTACCAGCAATGATTAACTGTTCCCTACACATACAGATGTAATCTCTGCATTACCAAGAATTATTAACTTTTCCCTAAACATACTGCTATCAGTGCCACATTACCAACAATGTCTAATAGGGAATGGAGAATGTTTTCTTCTCCCAGTAGAATTCTGGCAAAATGCTGACTTCATTTTCATGAAGTTCCACAAAATTTCTACAAAATGTCATGACATTTTGTAGAAATTTTGTTTTCTGCTATTTCCATTTAAATTAAAAAGTGTTTGTCCAACTTGCACCAAATTTGGTATGTTGACTGTACCTATGCCTATAGTGAAGTGTTAACACTTTCAGATCTCTCTCTTTAAACATGACTGAGGTATAAGCCTTCAAACATTAGGAAATGTTAAAATCACAGTTAACAAAATGCTTGTACAATTTGCACCACATTTGATGTACTGACATAACATTAACAATACCCATACATACGTGTGCCAAGTTTCAGTTCTCTAGCTTTAAACGTGACTGAGTTATCGGGATCCAATGTTTCAGAAATGTTAAAGTTGCATTTCACAGTTACCTACAGTAAACTACTGAATTTTTAGGCTTGTAAGAGAAAAGCTAGAGAAAATAATTTCACCAATTTTGTTAGGTTCATTGACCCTAAATCTTAGTCTTTAAGGCAAACGCCATCATCCAGCATCAGAACGTCATGCTGCCATGCTGACGACCCAGGTTCAGAAGTGGGCCCCTGAAGGTCATGTCAGGAGGCAGGTCATAGCTGAACCTCACACTGTCTTATTTGGCCCTATGCATAAAGTGGATGGGGGTATGTGGAAAAGTCATGTAGCCTGCCCTTGACCCTGCACCCCATGGGCAGATGTGCCCATGTCGGCATTCACCAATGCTGGCCACCTGTCCATGGCCCCCCCTGGCATGCAGGACTCTGCACAGTGTGGCCGGTGGAGGAGTTGTCATCCCAGGCAGGCAGAAATGGGATGCCCCCTCTGGGACCCATAGTGGATACCACACATAGGATGGCATGGGTCTGGGGTTGTGCATGCTGACTGCAGGCACCTGGACCCATGTGGCTCCATCCAGTCCCAGTGCCACTGCTCCTGAAATTCCCAGGCTCTCACCTGTCCAGTTGCTCCTGTCACCTCCTGGTGCCCAGCAGTCAGGGGCAGCATGGTGTGCCCTGTTCCAGTCCCCCAGTGACCGTGGGCCTTTGCCTGTGGTTGTGCTCAGTGGGTTATGGCAGGGTGTCCCTGGCATATTCTGCACCACCATCTGCGCCCATGCTGCCAGCACTATGAGGGTTAGTGAACAGCATGTAGTGCTGGCACCTTTGGAATGCCCCCAGCGCAGCGCTGTCTGTGGATGTGGTAGATCAGGTGCAATGAGTCTGCATGCCCCTCCTTCATGCATGCCATGCAGGGGGCTCAGTGGGTGCGGAGTGGCTATGTGCCCCAGATATGTGCATGTAGCCACTCCGCACCAATAGTGCTTAGGGCCAATTAGTAGTTTCAATGAATCTTACAAGACAGCATGCATCTAAGTTTTTAATTATCTAGCTCCAAAGGTGATTGAGTTGTAAGCTTAGAAATATTTTCAGAAATTTTCACATGCATATTAAATTGTTAGACTTTGAGCCTCTATACCTTCCCCACTCTTTGTTCAAATGTCATGACTCTTGGCATTCTTTTATGGGTTGTTACTGTCAAGTTCCTTTCTAAGATGCAGACTCCTAGTTTTAAGATGGACCAAGTTATAGCTAATAAAACATTTCTAAAAATTCCATAAAACCCACAAACGTTCATGAAAATTCACAGAATTTCATGAAAATTCCACAAATCTGGAGTCTGCTAATATCACCCACCTCTACCTGTGACCTTGAAGATATTCTTTATTGCATCATGCTTCACTGCCGCTCTGAAATCGTACCACTGTGCTACATCGAAGAGACACAATTTTCTCCATCAGGACATGTCTCTTAGGATAGTATGTGTTGATGAGATTGTACCTTAGGATATTTCTGGAAGTGGGTCATTTGGCAGCACATTTTTCAGTCTGCACATATGTTTTTACTACATGCCATCTTTTTGGTTTCATATTTACATTCAAGTACTGGATTACTTCACATTTGCCATATAGATATGTGTGAATCAATCGGTCACTTGCTTCGTATGCACCACATTCACAGTGTGACAGAGTTTTCAACCCTAATGACGACAGTCGTGATGTTAGTGTCTTGTTGCTGAACTGTAACTTCCTCCCCGAGTTCCTGCAAGCAAGTCTGTTCATTCTTTAAGTACAATGTAACATATTGTACGAGATCAATTGAAAAGTTAACAGCAAACTGAACATCAGTGTTAGCCTACCACTTGAGTAGAAGAACAGCACTGTAGTCATTGATGAATTTAATGGATTTACTGCATATAAGAGGACAAAAGCAGGCACAAGGCCCATCGAGATTGTCCCCCACCAGTGTTGGCCATTAGTTGTAGGGATAGTGATGATTTAAGCAGGAATCATGTTTATTCTTAAAGGTGTCACAGTTGGAGCAGTTAACAAGCTCTTGCAGTAACAGATTCCATGATCTTGCTGCTCTAATGCAGAAGAAGTAGCCCCTTTTGTTTGTTTTAGCCCAATGGATAACTAGTTGTTTATTGTGGACTCTTCCCACTATACGTTTTGTGGCTATGGACAGTCCACATTGTTTCATTAAGGTGTTTGATTCTTATATCTTAAATGTAAATAAGAGATCACCTCTAAATCTTCTTTGGTGTAAGGGGATAAGCCGGTGGCTTTCAACCTAGTATCGTAGTCAAGATGTAAAAATTTAGGAATCATTTTTGTCATTCTCCTCTGAACTTGTTCCACTTTATTGATGTCACTTCTCAAATAAGGATTCCAGTAAGGGGAGACAACATCAAGGTGAGGAAGTATGTAAGCTCTATACAGTGGGATAAGACAGTCTTCAGACATGTTAATAAATGTTCTCCTAATTTGTTTCAAGATAATATTGGTTGTGTGTGCAGTTTTGATACAATGTGCAGAAGGGGATAATTGTGTATTAATTCGGACCCCCAAGTCACGTTCACTTCTGGAGGACTTGAGTAAATAGTTATTTTTTTGTAGTACTTATTCATTGGTTTGTTTTTTCTAAGTGAAGAACAACACATTTATCCACATTAAATTCCATAAAATTGTCATATGCCCAAGATTCTATGGATTGAAGATCACATTCATGTGATTTAATACTATCTGGGTTATCAAATCTTCCAACAAGTTTTGT
This sequence comes from Neoceratodus forsteri, assembly GCA_016271365.2. Taxonomy (NCBI): domain Eukaryota; kingdom Metazoa; phylum Chordata; order Ceratodontiformes; family Ceratodontidae; genus Neoceratodus; species Neoceratodus forsteri. The sequence continues at coordinate 233,986,177 of CM028132.1, read as the reverse complement.
GTCATCTGTGAATTTTGAAATAAAGTTTGAGGGGCTTATTGTCATATTGCTAATGAAGATATTAAATGGGGAAGGACCCAGGACAGACCCTTGGAGTACGCCACTTGTGACTTAGCTAACTTGAGAAATGACACAATTTATTCTAACCTTTTGTGTTCGGTTAGTTAACCAATTTGCTATTCAGTTGATCAGTTTATGATTGAAATCTAGGGAGTGTAGTTTGTTAATTAGTTTAAAGTGTGATACCTTATCGAATGCTTTCCTATAATCAAGTAAAATTACATCAGAAGGAATGTTGGTGTCAAGCAACATGCTAATATTATTATAAAAGGAAATAAGGTTCATAGTGCACAAATGCCTGGATTTAAATCCATGTTGTTTACACGGTTTACATGGTTTTATATGGGAGAAGAAGGCCTCAAGACCCATCAAGTCTATCCCCCACACACATGTGGGAATTTCAGTTTTCTACCCAGTTTTGTAGATATTTATCTAAATTCCTCTAGAAATTGTCCATTGTGCCTGAGCCTACCACAAATTAGAAACATAGAAACATAGACTTTGACGGCAGATAAGGACTGCTAGGCCCATCTAGTCTTCCCATTTCCCTACCTACAGGATAGGCCGCAGATCCTAGTTAACCAACAGCCTATATCTTCCTGCCCCCCACAAGAATTGCCTTATGTCTGTCCCATGCATTCTTGAATTCTCCCACAGTTTTAGACCCCACAACTTCCTCAGGAAGGCTGTTCCATGCATCCACTACCCTCTCTGTGAAATAATACTTCCTCACATTGCCCCTGAACCGCCCTCCTTCTGTCTTTAAATTGTGTCCCCTTGTTCTTCCAAGTCTCTTTTTCTGAAAGATGCTACCCTCTTGGACTTTGTTGATTCCCTTGAGGTACTTGAAAGTTTCTATCATGTCCCCCCTCTCCCTTCTTTCCTCAAGGGTATACATATTAAGCTCCTTTAGTCTCTCCTCATATGGCTTCTCTTGCAGACCCTGCACCATTTTAGTTGCCCTCCTCTGGACTGCCTCTATCCTGTCTATGTCCTTGTGAGATGGGGTCTCCAGAACTGGACACAGTATTCCAGATGGGGTCTCACCAACTGTCTGTACAGAGGGATAACAACTTCCTGTTTTCTGCTGCTGATGCCTCTCCCTATACATCCCAGTATACCCCCCGGCCCTCCCTACTGCCTTCTCACATTGCTTGCTAACCTTAAGGTCATCTGATATGATTACCCCCAGGTCCCTTTCCTGTTTTGTTGTTGTTACTACCTCCCCACCCATTGTGTATTCTTCCCCTGGGTTCTTGTTTCCAGGTGCATTATTTTCACTTTTGTGCATTGAATCCTAGCTGCCATACATCTGACCATTTCTCCAACCTTGCCAAGTCCCTTTTCATCCTTTCCACACCTCCTTGTGTATCAACCCTGTTGCAGATCTTTGTGTCATCTGCAAAAGGCATACTTTTCCTTCCAGTCCTCTGCAATGTCACTGATGAAGACATTAAAAGGACTGGACCCACACTGAACCCCTGGTGTACCCCACTAGTAAACGCCCTTTCTTCAGAGTGGACTCCATTTACAATTACCTTCTGTGTCCTGTTGTCCAGCCAATGTTTTACCAGGCTACCACCCTGGGACCCACTCCCAGGCTGGTTAATTTGACTAATAATCTTTTGTGGGACTGTGTCAAATGCCTCTAAAGTCTAGGTAGGCCATGTCCACAGCCCCTCCCTGGTCTACTACTTTGGTCACCCAGTCAAAGAAATCTATTAGATTCATCTGACATGACCTTCCCACTGTGAACCCATGCTGCCTTGGATCCTGTGCTCCACTGACCTCTAGGTACTCAACTATTCTTTCCTTCAGAAGTGACTCCATCACTTTCCCTACCACAGAGGTCAGACTGACAGGTCTGTAGTTTCGCCTCTGTCTTGGTCCCACTTTTGTGAAGGGGAATCACATCCGCCTTCCTCCAGTCCTCGGGTACCACACCATCCTCCATGATTTATTAAAAGAGTAGCCAGTGGTTTCACTAGTTCCTTCCTTAATTCTTTTAGAATTCTGGGTGAATTCCATCAGGACCCATTGCTTTGTCCACTTTCAGTTTTAGGAGTTCTTGCAGAACCCTTTCTTCTGTGAAAGGACTGGGATCGACCCCCTATCAAGAGTGCTTCTGTTAATTGGATTAGGCACTTCCTCCTCTTTGTGAATACTGAGCAGAAATATTCGTTCAGTATTCTGCTTTTCACTGTCCCCTCTGTCCACCCACCGTTCATTCTATTCAGCCTCACTATCCTCCCTTTGTCTTTCTCTCCACTGATGTACCTATAAAAGGTTTTATCCCCTTCTTAACTGAGTTGGCTATCTTTTCCTCAGTTTGGGCCTTTGCTATTCTGACTTCCTCCTGCTTCTTTCTGCCTTAACTGGTACAGCTCTCTGTCCTGCTCCTTCTGTGTTTACTTATACTCCGGGAATGCTATCTTTTCTTTCCTGACTTTCACAGCCACCTCTCTTGAGAACCATAGTGGCTTTTTCTTTCATTTTGATTTGTTTATTTGCTTCACGCAAAGGCTTGTTGTCTCTGTGATGGCAGTTTTGATAATTCCCCATTGTTGTTCCACACCTCCTTCTAGCCTGTTTGCTAGTGCTTTTCTGAGGCACTCTCCATCTTGCCAAAGTCAGCCCTCCTAAAGTCCAGTACCCTCACTTTTGTATGGCTTGACTCTGTAGCTGAGTTTAACATGAACCACACTGTTTGATGGTCACTTGTCCCCAGATGGCAACCCACTTCTAGATCTGAGATCCTCTCACTGCCCCGTTTGAGAGTATGAGGTCTAAGATTGCTCCCTCACGAGTGGGTTCTGAAACTAGCTGTCTAATGCCTGCCACCTGTAGGCGTCAAGAATGGCCTGCTCTTGGATGTGGCTTCAGCAAATGTGCTCCAGTTAACATCTGGCATATTCAGGTCTCCCATCAACAGTATCTCCTCTCTCTGCCATTCTAAGAATGCCTTCCATCATATCCTTGTCCATTCCTTCCCCTGACATGGGATCTGTACACAACCCCTGTGCGGATTGTGGTGCCCTTTCCAGTCTCCAAGGTGACCCACAGTGCCTCCTCTCCTCCCTGTTTACTCTTTTGTTCAGTTGCTTTTATCCCTTCCTTTACAAAGAGAGCTACTCCTCCCCCTCTTCTCCCCTGCCTATCTCTCCTGTAGGTTATGTACCCTGGTATGTTAACATCCCAGTCATGGTTCTCTGTGTACCATGTTTCTGTGACTGCTACGATATCCAGGCATCCCTTTTCCATTAAGGCCACCAGCTCAGGGAGCTTGTTGCCCAAACTACGGGCATTGGTACTCATTACCCTCCATTTCCTGATGGCCTTACCCCTTTTGCCCCATCCCTGTCCTTCTTGCCTTTGTCACTTTCTCCATTTTACTGCCTTCTCCTATCGACACCTCCATGTTGGTGTTTGCCACTACTACCGTGATTGTTTGGGGGCTAGGATTTTCCTGCTTCTTTCCAGTGCCTCCCTTGGCTAGTTTAAAGCTTGCCAATGAAGCATTTAAACCTATCACCTAGGATCCTGGTTCTCTCCTGGACAGATGCAGCCCATCATGCCAGTATAGGCTTGCATCACTCCAGGTGGACCCCCAGTCCCAATGAAGCCAAATCCCTGAGCTCCACACCAGTTTTTCAACCACTGATTGAATCCCATGGTACGGAACACCCTAGCCTCTCCTATGCCATAGATGGGTAGCACCTCCGAGAAGGTTACCGTGCGTGCTACTTGACTAAGGCCCTCCCCAATTCACAAACTCTTCCTGCACTTCTCTAATCCCTTTCTTAGCTGGTCATTTGTCCCTAGGTGGACAATGACATCCAGCTCCCTCCCTGTGCAGCTGCTCTGGCAATCCTGAGGATCTGCTCCTGTCCCTCCAAGCCATGGCACCAGGCAGACACCTTACCTCCTCTCCCTCCTTGCCCAGTTCTACCTTCCTAACAATGGAGTCCCCCACCAGGAGTTGTTTCCTTCCCCTGCAGGGTCCCCTGCCACCCTCCTGTGGGTCTCCTTTGTGGAGGTTCCCAGCATCCTCCTTGGTCTCCACTGTAGGTGCCTCCATAGAGGAACCACACTTTGCCAGAATGGCATAGGAATTGTGGAGAGGTACAACTGGAGGGATGTGCCTCTGTTCCACCACCCTCACCCTCCCTGAGCTCACTGTGGTCCAACCACTCCTTCTTTCTTGGCAACCTCTGAGGCAGCAGCAGTGGCACTGGTGGTCCCTGGATGGAAGAGGAGGTCCCTAATCTGGCCAACTCAGCCTGGAGATGAGCAACCTCCTCCTCAGCCCACAGAGGTGCCTGCAGATGGGACAACACCGCATCCTCAGAACATTTCCCAGAAGACTGCTGCCCACAGCCACTGCACTGCACCACTCCAATCATGTCTTATTTCTGGCCCTTAACTGTTTGCAATCCTTACTCTTTCCTCTGTTTTTTTCTCTCTCCTTACTTTCTGCCTGTGTTCCTTTAAGCTCTGATTGTCCTGTTCTGAGACAAGAATATCCTATATTTCTCAGTAGACCACTTACTTGTTCAGAGGCAGACCTCCAGCAGCTAGAGGGGCGGAGAGCTACTCTGCCCTTCTAGGATGGTGGGTCCTGGTGGTTCTGATCACTCACTTCCTGCCCCTAAACAGGAAGTTCCTGTTGTCAGTCAAATCCTGTGCCTATAAAAATAGAACTAGCTTTGGGTGGGGGAAGGAGGGCAATATAGTCCCAGTAGAGAAGTTCAGTCACACAGCAGTCCTTTCTCCTGGTGTCTTCTGCCAAGCTATTAGCAGAATCTTTCTAAGGCAGTCTTTAAATGTGGCTTCCTTCTAGCTAAGCCATTCCCCCTACTTACCAGATCTTTCTACAAGTAATTTAAACCTCACAGCAGTTAAGTCCTTTCAGTCACCTGATATTTACACCTAGATGACTTTTCAGTTACCCATTCAGTTCAGTTAAAGCAAACACACACTTTTTTTTTTGTTTTTGTTTTTGTATGTTAGTTTTTTTACCCTAAATTAAAGGTCCAAATACAAAAGTTCTTCTACTTTAGTCCCAGCAGAGAAGTTCAGTCACACAGCAGTCCTTTCTCCTGGTGTTTTCTGCCAAGCTATGTGGCAATTTATTCAATTGTCTTGTTGCTCTACTAGAGAAATAGAATTTTCTCTTATTTTTGATTGCTCTGGGTACAAACAGCTGCTGTGCATTACATCTTAGGGTTATTGGTTTGGAAGCATTACTTATCCCACATGTTTTCATTAGTATATCATCCTGTAGTATTTTATAAAGAAGCAGAAAATCTCCTCTAGTTCTCCTGAGATTAAGAGGGTATAAATTTAGTTCCTTACACCTGGAAATATAACCCAGATATTTTTAGTCTAGGGATTAGTTTTGTTGCTCTCCTTTGGATGCTTTCCAATAATTTAGTGTCTTTAGTCAAAAAAGGTGATCAGAAGGCAGCCCCATAGTATAAATGCGGTCTCATGTAGGAATTATATTATGCCAAAACACACAGTTCCTGCCTACTTATAAATGATTTCTTAATGGAGTTGAGAATAAAATGTGCTCTTGTAGTAATCAGTCTGCATTGAATCCCAGGAAGCAGTTGATTATTAGTCAGGATACCCAATCATCTTGCAGACCAAGTCATTCAATTTCATGTTCAAGTTGTTTCTTAATTAGTGGTGGGTGAAGTGGCTCCAATTCACTCTGTGAAGTGATCCATGGAGTGAAGGCTGATTCACTGAGTGCTCCGCAATGCGAAGCGGAGTACTTCGTGTTATAATGGATAACGCTAAGTCCATTGAAAACAATGACTTCACATTACTCCGCCTTCCCAAACAACTACTCCACCAATTCTTAAGGTGAAGTACATTGAAAACAATGTACTCCGCCTCACTTCGCCTTGTTTTTAAGCTCCAAACATGAATTTTGCAGTGATTCATGGGATTTCAGGTCACATGGGCTCTAGATTGTTCTGCACAGCCTCAGTTTGGGGTAGTGTGTGTATAAAACTGTAGGAGAGAATCTGCTCTGAGAGCTCTGTGATTCAAACCTTCTAAAAGCTGTTAAAAAAGGCTTTTGAGGTCATTTGTTTTGCTGAAACTTTAGTTCATCGATTATAGAAAACCCTCCTGTGCTTATATCATTGAGTGTTTATTGTTTGTGTGTGGATTTGAATGTTAATGCACAATATTCAGTCTGTGTACTAAGATACAGTGGAAGTGTGCTTGGGGAGGGGTGTATCTGTGGTGTAGGTAGATTAACTTGGAGAAAAAGACAGAGCTTTCTGTTTTGGTTATATTTTTCTTGTATAACTGTGTTAATGTACACACAGTAATATTTTCAATAATTCTTGCCAATTTTTTTGCTGGTTGTTGTGGTGCAGCAGTGCATCATTTTAGTTTATTTAAAATATATGGTTATATTACTGAAGTTTTCAATTTGCTATGCATTACTTAGTGTGTGTGTGAGTATGCGTGTGACGCGTGTCATCAAATGAGACACCTTTTATTGTGCCACATAATTTCAGCAATGTGAATCTGCTATGCTATCCACTGCAGCTGTGTAATTTTTGTACTTCTTAGTGGTATCTTTACTAGTACTAGTACTAGTGACTGTTACTGCAGCAGTGCAGTACACTGCCCCACTCCCATGGCCTGCCCCAAACGGAAAATGAATTATTTTCCAGATTTTTGAATTTCTGATGGTGAGCACTGGTTAGGTGTTGTGCCTTTGCATCTGCTTCTCTTCAGTGTGCAGCGCAATCTTAATCTGTCTGTGCATTTGCATCTCTTTAGGGCCCAATCTCCATCTCTAACTTTAGTCACAGTTGTTTCTTTGGCTTCCCTTCAGAGTACTAGACAGGTATGGTGCATAATTCTGCATGAACATTTTATTCCTTAATATGCGTTTTTAAGTTGGGATCATTATCATGAGTTATTTGTGATACAAATCACATTCTTCATCATCATGGACGGTCACAAATGCAGTCACAAATCACAATTTACGATCACGTCACGTATCACAATATTAATCTTTTTTAATAGTTACTTGGATGTATTGCAAGCCTGTTTTGTAGTATCTCTCCATGCTTCACCACACCAGCATTGTACTCATTAATAAGTGTTTTTAAGTTGGGGAGTTTTGTGCCATACCTCATTGGAGCCCGGGGAAGTACAGCTGTAGGCATTCGCATTTCTTCATCATCACAGTCACAAATGCAGTTACAAATCATGATTTACGATCACGTCACGAATCACAACATTTTTTTTTTTAATAGTTACTTGGATGTATTTTAAGCCTGTAAGAAAAATAAAATTTACAGAAAGAGCAAATTAAGTAAAAAAAAGAGTACAGAAAAGACAAAATAATGTAGCTTTTAAAATATCTGTTGGGTCTAAATCAAAGTTTAAATCTCCTCCTTTCTGATCTCAAAGTATCAGCAGTCACAAAACACACTACTCTCTCTCCGTTTACACAGGAGAAAGTAAAAGTGTCTGCTTGTATGACTCACTTTCTTTCTGCCTAGCTAAAGAGCATGTGACTTACAGTCAAAGCCCCGAGTTTTCAGCGATTCATGGATGCGGAAAACCGCAGAAATATCCATGAATTGCCATCATCCAGGAATTCGCCACCCAGCGGAACAAATGTCCACTTCATTTGCCGACGGGGTGCCCAATCCCCTCGTCGGCTTCACCGTCCCCTCCAACAAAGCGCATATGCCACGCTGGGAGCCCACCCCAGCGTGGCAAACGTGCCTATATTTTTTTTTTTTGCCGACGGAGGTTCCTAATCCCGCTGGCTGAACGCCTCTGGGTGTCACAGCACGCTGGGAGCCCACCCCAGCGTGGCAAACGCGCCAATTGTTTGTTTTTCTTTGCCGACGGGGTGCCCAATCCCCGCCAGCTGAACGCCCCAAAGTCATTGTGCCACGCTGGGAGCCCACCCAGCGTGGCAAGCATCCCGCTGATGTCTTTTTTTTTCCTGTAAAACAAAACTGTCCCACGGGCGCGCCTCTCCGAGCCCCTCCCACATCCCGCACCCACCCACTGCGCACTCAGCCTCCCCACACCTCACCCCATACTTACCTCCGACTCCGCGCGACGATCTTCGGTGGACCGGGAACACGTCTGCACTCTTCAAAGGCGACCGCGAACTGAGGAAATGCCGGTAAGCTGTATAATGGGCTAGATAGGAGGGGTTCAACTTTATTGTATATCTCAGGAATTTTGGGGAATTTTTGCAGCAAATTTTCAACATGGGGTTTTTGGGACCCCTTCTCATGAAGATGGCACTGTCATGGCGTTATTCGGACTCGAAGGGTGATTTTGTGCAGTGACTGTGCAGTGACTGTGAAATCACCCTTTGGGACTGAATACCATCAGCAGCAGTGACATCATTCATGAGAAGGGGCTAACCCCATGTTGGAAATTGGTGCCAAAATTCCAAAAATGACTGTTTAACTAGCGCGGCGCTATGCAGTTCCTATGCAGGCTCGTAAGTTCACGAAATTTCAATATTTTCACTCCAGAGTTTCAACATTGCCATTTCACTACACTGTCTTATGAGTAGTACAGCTGTCATTTTTCACATCTCACCCAAAATATGTTTCCACCCTTGTAGCGCAGAATGGTGCAGTCGGTGTGCAAAATCAATGTTCCGGACAGATTAATAAAATCACAGTGATACTGTTCATGAGCAGAGGTCTTGAAATGGCTATGTTGAAAATTTGGTGAAAAAATTCCAAAAAATGACTGTTTAACGAGCGTGCGTTGCGCAGTTCCTACGCAGGCTCGTAAGTTCGCGAAATTTCAATATTTTCACTCCAGAGTTTCAACATTGCCATTTCACCACACTGTCTTATGAGTAGTACAGCTGTTATTTTTCACATCTCACCCAAAATGTGTTTCCACCCTTGTAGCGCAGAATGGCGCAGTCGGTGTGCGAAATCAATGTTCCGGACAGATTAATAAAATCACAGTGATACTGTTCATGAGCAGAGGTCTTAAACTGGCTATTTTGAAAATTTGGTGACAAACACCCATAAAATGACTGTATTCTGACGTGCATTGTGTCCAGATATGGCAAAAGAAACAAAAAGGAAAAAAATTAAGGGTAAAATGTGCATGGGTGCCGCGAAATTGGTGTTGAGTGCCGCGAAGTTTCTGCGGCAAATGAGAACCTGCTGCAGAACTTTGTCGCTGCCGCAGAAAAATCGGGGCCCCTGCTTACAGTACTGTAAGCCATGTTATGTGTGGGGCTGCCAAATCTGAAACACCAAGTGGGTCACTTAGAATCATAATGAGGAACATGAAGTCCATTAGAAACAATGACTTTGCCTTTACTCTGGTGTTATTCTGCCTTAAAGTGAAGTGGTAATGACAGGTGGAGTGAGCACTTGCATTGCCCACTTCGCGTAGCGGCATGGCAACACGAAGTGCCCACTTCGCATTCACTTCACTGCCGGAATTTAAATTTGCTGCATCTCTATTCTTAATAAGATGTTCCATAACTTTGCATAAGATATATGTAAGGCTGATGGACTGGTAGTTTTCTACATTAATTCTACTGCCTTTTTTATGGATCAATATCATTATGGCCTGCCACCAATCATTTGGGATATGACATTCTGACATGGATTTATTAAATAACAAGGTTAAGGGGACAACTAAGGAAGATGAGGCAGTTTGTATACTCTTTTTGTGGACTTTGCCTTTAGTTGATGTTGAATAGCAAAGAACAAATCATTGACTTTACCTGTTTTGCTGACTCTGCATGGAAATCCAAACTGACACCTTGTGTACTACTTTGCACAGCTCTTCACTTTTTTTCTGAAAATATTTACAGCAGACGTGGTGCTGAAATTTTTTTACAAGTTCTTGTAGAGTTGGAATGCCCAATTTATCCGGTAAGTGGCATGTAACATACTTCATAATGAAATTCAGAATCTCATTCTCTGTGTTGTCACCAATATGTGGTGCATCTATGTTCCACAGCACCATGTGGACATGTGGTGCACCACAGGCATGATATTCAACCCTCCAAAAGTGGTGCTGTATGATACCCAGTGGTGGATTAGTCTTTGGACAAAATTAATTGCAACAGTACAGGAAACCAGTGATGGAAATGTCGAGAGACAGACACCAGAAAAAAGAAAACACATTTCACCAGCTGTCATGGATGCTATACCATGCACATTCCTGTTAGCCCACTTCAGTTTATCTGGAAATTTTCCCAACTGTACTCTGTACAGCTTAGAGTGAAAAAGCATGTTGCAAGATAAAAGTCACATAGCATGCACATCACCTCAGAGTGTGTGTGTGATACCAGTATTCCTTGGAACCATGCATGAGTGTCAAAATTGAGTTCAGACTAACTTCTAGAGTCTCATCTTTGTTCTGAAGTCTCTGGGCCCAATTTGCAAAACATGTTGGAATGCTGCAAGGGACTTAGAAACATATAAACATAGAAGTTGTCAGCAGATAAGGATTGCTAGTCCCATCCAGTCTGCCCATAAGCCCTATACTTGTTTGTGGCTTCTGATCCTATCTGGTCAGCCACTTTCCATCCCTTCTTTCAGTCTCCAGGTACCCTTATGCCTGTCCCAGGCATGTTTAAAACTCACCACTGTTCTTGCTTCCACTGCTTCTTGTGGCAGAATATTCCATGTGTCCACCACCCTCTCTGTGAAGAAAAACTTACTCAGATTTCCTCTTAACTTGCCCCCTGCCAATTTCATATCATGCCCCCCTTGTTCATGTACTCCTTCTATATTGGAAGATGTCTCCCCTCTGCACCTTGTTTATGCCCTTGAGGTACTTGAATTGTTCTATCATGTCCCCCTGCTTCCTCCTTTCCTCCAGTGAGTACATATTGAGGTCCTTTAATCTCTCATCATATGTTTTGTGTTGCAAGGCCTGTAACATCTTGGTCACCCTTCTCTTAACTGCCTCTGCCCTATTGATGCCCTTGCGAGGGTGTGGTCTCCAGAACTGCACACAATACTCTAGGTGAGGCCACGCTAGTGTTTTATACAATGGCATCACCACCCTTTGTGCTCTACTTTGACACCTTTAGGTCATCTGAAATGATAACCCCCAGGTCCCTTTCCTCCATGGTGATCATCAGCATCCCCCTCCATCCTGTATTTTACTCCAGGGTTCCCTCTTCCCAGGTGCATTATCTTGCTCTTCTCTGCATTGAACCTCAGTTGCCTCACCTCAGATAATTTTTCAAGCTTCCCTAGGTCCCTTCTCATTTTCTCCACCCCTTCTGGAGAATCCATTCTGTTGCAGGTCTTGGTGTCATCTGCAGACAGGTAGACCTTTCCCTCCAGCCCTTCTGCAATGTCATTAATGAAGACATTGAACAGGATTAGCCTAATTACTGATCTCTGGGATACCCCATTGGTCACCCACCTCTCCCTGGAATGTATCCCATTTACCACCACCCTCTGCCTCCTGTCCGTTAGCCAGCTTTAACCCAGTCAACTACCTTGTGCCCAATGTCCAGACTACTCATCTTGTATAGCAGCCTTTTATATGGGACAATGTCAATGGCTTTTCTGAAATCAAGGTAAGCAACATCTGTTGACCCCCGGTTTACTTTCTTTGTCACCCAATCAAAAAATCTGTAAAATTAATTTAACAGTATCTTCCTGCTGTGAATCCACATTGCCTTGGATCCTGGGCACTGTTTGCTTCTAGGTGTGCCACTATTCTATCTTTCAGCTGTGCCTTCATCATCTTTCCTACCATGGAGGTGAGGCTGACTGACTTGTAGTTCCCTGTCTTCTTCCAACTACTACTTTTGTGTAGAGGGACCACATGTGCCCTCTTCCAGTCCTGTGGAACCACTCCTATGTTGAGTGACTCTGTGAACAAGGCTGTCAGTTCTCTTCGCAGCTCCCTTAATATCCTCATGTGTATGCCATCTGGCCCAATAGCTTTGTCCACCTTCTGTTCTGTGAGCTTTCAAGGACTATCTCCACTGTGAATGGACTGGCATCCACCTCCCCCCCTTGCATCTGTTGCCCAGCTTTGGTCCCTGTCCCTCTCCCTCTTCTGTGAATACTGAACAGAAGTATTTATTCAGTATTTCTACCTTCTCCAAGTCTCCCTTCTTACACTTTCCTTCATCCACTTTGAGCCTTACTATCCCTCCCCTGGTGCTTCTTCTATCGCTGATGCACTATGTGGTGGTCGCTGGGTCCCAGCTGACCTTCCAACTGAACATCTGTGACTCTGTCCCAATTGGTCAGTAATTGCAGCCAAGAGTTTGATGCAAGTGACAACTTGATTCAAACACTAGGGATTTTGCAATTTTAGAAGAGCAGCAGCCACATCTCCTGGATGGAAGCCCCTTGTGGCAGCTCCACCCTGCCATAACTTTGCATTCCAAGGCAACCTCTTCTATGGGCCTTGCAGCACAGATTGGGTGCATGGCACCATAAAATGGGTCAACTGTCCCAATCTGTGTTAAAGAGATGAGACATTAAACCATGGTCCCATCAGCCTGTTCTGGTAGTAGTTCAAGTGGATGTTAAAGATCCCATGGCACTTCTCAAAAAGAGAAGGGGAATTTCCCCGGCGACCTGGCCAAATTTCCCTCATTCACTAAAAATAGCACTAACAGCTTAATCTAATTCGATGTCAGCTGGCATTCATCTGTATCCCACTCCCGTGGGTCGTGCCTGAAAATAGGCAGAATTTATCTACTGCACTTACCCAGTCAACCAAAACTAAATAAATAAACATTGTAAAATTGGACTGCACTGCATCAAAGGTGTCTGGCGCAGTAGTGGGCAACATTGTGACAGCTGCAGGGTTGGATGCAAGCTCTTTGTCCACCTTTGAAAATCAGACCATCTGTATCAATTCTCCTGCTGTAAGACCAGCAAGTGTGGTGGTCATTCTAAGCATGTGAATTATAGCAGCAGACTGAATACTCAATTCTTTTTCCCATGGTAGCTGGAACAAGTACTGTTTGTTGTGTCTGAACTTTCCATCTGAATTCAGAATCTTGCATGCTATAAATTCAGCACCGGGAACCTGTAGTTCATGCTCATCCAAATGACCACCTGTACCATGTGGGAGTAGCTCTGGAAAGCGTTGTGGTTCTAAGGTGCTTTCACATATGCTGACATGCTCACCTTCTACTTGCTTCATTTGGTAAAGGTCAATGTTGTCAGTCACAGGGTCTTTACTATGTAATGGGTGAATTGTATACTACTCATAGATATCCTTATGTGTTGATATAGACACTTTCTATAGCATCAGCTTACTGTTGATGAGTATACCATTCTCCTCATCAATGTCAGTGTTTTTTGACAAGTAGGTCTTCCTAAAAAGGATTGCACCTACACAGAAATGATAGAACAGTCTTTACTCTGTCTACATTAACTATATCTTGCTGAATTGTCTTTGCTTTAGTGGGCACACAATTAACCAAGATAGCAATGCTATTGTCTTTGGTGATCTCTCTCATATTCTCTTTCAAGGGCAGAGGTAGATACATAATTGACCCTTTTAATGCTTTGATCATCTCATGTCTTGGGATTTTTTTTTGTCATGGTATTTAAATGTAATATTGTCTGAAATGGTTCCATTGTTTTTATCAGTATTCATTCAAACACATTAAGACACTGAATTTCCACAGGAGTTTCAGCAGTTCCCATAGAACTGAGCATGAAGGTAGCACATTGACTTTGATTTTCCTGCTACAGTAGATGCACAAATCAACTACATCCACTGGCACAGAGCAATTTTTTGTCAGAAAGTATGCATAGAATCATGCCCATATGTTATGTAGGTCTGTTATTTTTGACAGATTAATTGATTTCACTTGCGAGCTGTAAAACAACTGTTGGCAGGAAGCACATTCCACATCAGACGTTTCTCTTTTTACCAACTCAAAAACTACAGTCTCTGCACTGAACTGTTAATTAAATACTGTTTGGTAACAAGAATTGATCCAGAAATGTTATGTACATCCTCTGCCATGAGGATAATGTCTGAACATGACCTAGTTGATCTGAGAGACTTAATTAATGCAAGAGTAGCATGCATATCACCACGTGATAGCAGTCTTTGAAGCCTTGCAAATTTGCTGACAGCATTTTTAGTATAGTAAATTAGATCAAGAAATCTGCTCATTCTATTGTTATGAACTGCAATCATATGGATATGGTGTAGTTAGCTTTGACAAATGCCAGTACTTAAATAGGCCAAGGAGTGACGTAACAAATCCTTAAATGGCCTCACTGGACATCTATCTATATCCTGCAGCAATGTATGTCTTTTCTTGTCTGGTGTAACAATAAACAGTATACAGTACACAGTACTTGAGAATGCATTCAGAAGCTGGCAATGGTGGTGTGCAGAGGGCTGTGCCAGTCACAGAATCATGCTGATGTCAGTAAAGGTGGGGAGCAGAGAGGTTGGGCAATGCCAGGTGGGGTGGGGATAGTGGGGGCTCCTCTAGGGTTCCACCCTAGGAATGCACACATTGGAGTATGCCCATCATTAGGGAACCAGGATTTAAATTCACCGATCACCCTATATGTAGGGGGATGAGCCCCCCCACCCCCCATATGAGGTGCTGTGCCCCCCACACCCCACAACTAAGGATTCCAACTCCAGGGGGTGTGGACCTCAGGGAAGGGGCAGCGAGTTTCAGAGTTTGGCACTCTAATGATGGGAACACTCCGACAGGCGCCTTGAATGGGTGCAATGCTCCACTAGACAACCAGGGACAATGATGCAATTTTGCTGTGGCAGGTCAGAGATCAGGGTGGGCTCAATAGGATTGGGTCATTCTTTTACACATACTCCGGGGAGGTCGGGGAGCATAGGGGTGGGATAGTATACCGTCAGCGATTATATGACACCGAGGGATCATGGCGGGGCACTAGACTATCAGGGATGCAAGTACATTACTGGCTGCTGCTGTCAACAATTATAATATTTCTGCACACATCAGTGGCACCTGGCTGGGTGCCATGTCACTGCTGGTGATGGCCAGCTTTGCCCCAACACCATACCTGCCACCTCAGGTGCCCCTAGTGCGCACCTCTTGCCCCCTGTACTATAGCACCCCACTGGTGCAAGCCAATTAGACCA
Organism: Neoceratodus forsteri; assembly: GCA_016271365.2. NCBI lineage: Eukaryota > Metazoa > Chordata > Ceratodontiformes > Ceratodontidae > Neoceratodus > Neoceratodus forsteri. The sequence continues at coordinate 233,970,988 of CM028132.1, read as the reverse complement.
CCTCCTGGCTGTTGTAACTGGTGTCCCTTGCTGCGTCCATGGTGGGGCTTTGAAAATCCCAGAAAAGGGGATATTGCAGCCCCGCCATGGTGTAAGGCCCCTGGTGACCTGATGCTCCTGGTTCTTTGTTGCAACCTGTGATGCAAGGGGACTTTGACACAGCTGCCTCTGGCCTGGATGCAGGCTGCCTTAGAAAATTGCATTTGATGTAAGCTGTAATGCAAGTCACCTCTTGCATCAAACTCTTTGGACGCAAGCCCCTTGCATCCCTCTAAACCCTTTGAAAATTGGGCCCACTGTATTAGTAATGTAATATAATAACTGGCTTTCACTTTCTCCCATAAGGAAACCAGTGGCATAATTTGCCATTAAAAGGAGTATTTATAATGGCAAACACACACCAGGTTTCCCTGACTCTGCACATGTACAGCCACAGCTGTTCTGTTTTTTTGACTGCTCACCACTCTGCCTTCTACTCCAAAACTGCACCACCCCTCTGATTAAGTGGTAAGTTATTATTTTTTTTAATCAATTCTCTTTAGAAAAACAACTTCCAGTGGGAAAAAAAAGAAAAAAAACTGTCACAAAGTGACCACAGACCATGCTAAAAGCCGACCGGACCTCAGCTGCACCAGAAATCACTTATTTTATATAATTCCTGTGGCGAGAAAGAAAAACACAGCAATTCTATAAAATAAAATATGGGGTGGTGTGTAAACTTGAATTCTACATCACACCCTCAGGGTTGGATGACTAGATAAACCCCTAGAGTTTTGCCCTCAGGGTTTATATGGCATCCAACACCTCGGGTGTGTGTAAAATTCTTGTTACACACACCACCCCATATATTATTCTATATATAATCTGACAGTTGCAATCTCCTTTCTTGTTAATGGCAGACTCCAGAAACCATTACTGAATGTTGTCTTAGTCTTGATATGTATATATTACATATGTCACAGTACAATCATATGTAAGAAATTAATGTAGTCAGAAATGTTTCTTCTTGTAATGCAATTACATTTTCCAAGTCTGTCACCTAGAATAATTCTGTATGATAGGAATTACAATCATTACATGCATAGCCATGCTTATATAGAACTAAATCTTATGTAGGAAGGTAAAGTGTCACTTATGGTAATTATTGCTTATCAGATGTATTCACCTGTCTATACACTATTGCAGTATGTTATAAAGAAAGTCATCAGTTACTAACCATGAATTTTATGTTCACAATTACAACAGCAACTGCACATGTCTCAGATGAAAGGGTTGAGACTGTAGCAGGTAAGTGTACTCAGTAGCATTCAGTATGTATTTATATGAATTTAAGTGGCATATCTGCATGAAAATTGCTGTGTTACTGTTCTGTCACAACACAGCACGGTGGTTTAAAGCACATGTTCAGACAAGTACTTCAACCATCCAAGAAGGCGCATGAAGCACCATAGCACAGTATCATGAGTACCAAATTATGAATAGGAAATTGTTTTTTGTTTCTTAATGTTGTACAGTTTCTAAACAGCTTTTTTTTTTAAATAGTGACAGCTGCCCCACTTGAAAGCACGTTTGAACAATCAGGAACCAGCATTCTGTCCACCCATCTAATAGTGCTGTTCATGAGATGTTGTACGCATGTTTTCACTGTACATTTCTTCTAGGTTTCATTTTTTCAGGACTGTATGTATCGAAAACATTCTTGTAATACTTTCTTTTGCATATACCTGTAGTATATGTTGGTAGAAATATCAAAACATACAGGAACTTCATAGAGAATTCAAATTCAAATTCTATGTAACTTCATAGAGAATAGAGTATGAGCAATTATGCACAACCACTGTGCTTTGCCACGGAAGGATTTTGATTCCCTCTAACCCAACAGTTCTCAGACTTTGTCACAGTGAGCATCCCCAAATCCATAGATAAGATTTTGAGCCTCCCCCAAAAATTGAAATAATCTTGGGCCTCCCCAAAGAAAAATAACATACTGTACTTTGTGAGGTACACCATGAATAAATTGAAACCCCTTTGAGTACATGGCTCACATTCAGTTCTTTGTCTTATACTGACATGGAACCTTTGATAAAGTGCTTGTATGCTCAAAGGTGTTATCTGAATAACAAATAAATAAAATAAAGAAGATACAAGCATGGCTGGCTGTGTACAAACTGGACTTACTCGCTGTCTCGGAGACCTGGCTAAAACCCCACATTCTGGATCAAGAGATTGCAGTCCCGGGCTACTCCCTTTTTAGAAAGGACAGACCCTCGAAAAGAGGGGGTGGAGTACTAATTTATGTTAAAGACACTATCACAGCCTCATTAGTTAGGCAGCCCTTTGACTTGTCCCTGGACTCAGAAGCAGTTTTCCTGAAGGTCACATTAGGAGGGGCTAACTAACACCTCACTATTGGCTGCGTATACAGCCCGCCAACCAATGCCCTCGGCTCCCTTGATTTGCTCCTGAAGAGCCCTGTGGTGGACTCAGCATCGGAGATTATCCTATTGGTTGACTTCAACCTAAACTGGGCACAAGAGGCTAAGTCCGCAATAAACGGAGTCTTACACGACTCCCACCTTGCTCAAATTATCTCCCTATCAACCAGATTGAACTACAAATCAGGGAGACATTCCACAATAGACTGGGTCCTGACTTCATCCCCAAGTAACGTAAAGTTGGCTGGGACTCTGTCAGATGCCTTAAGTGACCACTCGCTGATATTTGCCATATGGAAGAATAATGGGATTAAAGTCCCACCTCGAATTATCACTGCCAGGGACTACTCTAACTTTCATCCTGACCAGTTCTTTGATTACCTAAATGGCATTGACTGGAACCCCATAAGACTTCTACCCAACCTGGAGGAAGCTGTCAAATTTTTTCAAACCACCCTAACTGGTATCACTGACCTTGTAGCCCCTATGAAAACCCACAGGGTTAAGGGGAACTGCTATAAGTGGATCTCTCCCCACCTAAAAGCCTAGATGACCACCTGGGACAAAGCTTGGAAAAAGTGCAGGAGAACAAATCTTCCTGAGGACTTAGTCAGATACAGAGCCCTGAGAAACCAACGCAAACAGAACATAAAAAAAGCTAAGAAAGAATATATCTCCAATCTCCAAAAAACTAACCTGGGAAACTCTAGGTTCTTCTGGTCTCATATTAATGAACTCCTAAAGGGTCACAAAAAATCCACAACCGGCCCTATCCTGGCGAACGGGCAAGTACTTGATGAGGGGCCTTGCATCGCAGAGGCCCTAAATGGCTATTTTACAAATCTGGATGCATACAAGGTGGGGCACATAGACAACGGGCATAAGCCTTACGAGCCTCTGCCCCGTGAACTTGACTGCCTACAGTTTCATCTGCGGATGGTTAAGGTAAAGGAAGTTCTGCTCATCCTTAAATCCCTACAGATGAGAGAAACTGGAGGCCCTGATGGGATCCAGCCAAGAATCCTTAAGGAAGGGGCCCCAGCTCTAGCGAAGCCACTAACCTGGCTGATAAACCGGTCCTTCTTGGATGGGTCGGTTCCCGAACCATGGAAACAGGCCATAGTGATTCCCATTCACAAGGGAGGGTCTACTGAGCCTATAGGGAACTATAGGCCTATTTCCTTGCTGTCTGCAATAGCGAAAATACAAGAGAAGCTAGTCTACTCCCAACTTCGCGAATACTTGGAAACACACCAGGTAATCTCCTCGTCTCAGCACGGCTTCAGAGCCAAGCATGGGACAGATACTGCCCTAACCAAATTCTCAGCAGATGTCCTGTGCAATATTGATTCAGGGGCCAGTACAGGCGTGGTATTTATTGACCTCTCTAAAGCTTTTGACTTGGTAAATCATAGCCTCCTCTTGCATAAAATGAGCACTATAGGCCTGGACACCCATGCACTAGGTTGGTTTGCGAGTTACCTCACTGACCGTACCCAGAGGCTCAGGTGGAAGGACAATGTTTTACAGACCACACCGCTCAAAGAAGGTGTACCACAGGGGTCAATACTCGGCCCCCTTCTCTTCACCCTGTTCATAAATGACCTGCACTTACACTGCCGGAGCAGCAGCGTCATCCAATATGCGGACGATGCTGTCATTTACCGAGCCTCCCCTGATGTAAAGGAACTGAAGACTGCCCTCCAAGAGGACATCCTTCAGATGGAGGACTGGCTCACCTTGAACAAAATGGTATTAAACACCAGCAAAACCAAGGCGATGCTGTTTGGGCCCAGGTCCCTGGGATCTGAGCATTTGACGATCCTTCAACTGCAGTCCAGAGGGGGAGACAAACTCGAGGTGGTTACCCATATGACGCACCTCGGTCTAACCCTTGGCCAAGGCTTCACCCTAAAAAATCACGTGGACCAACTCACCAAAGCCATCCATATGAAACTCGGCATCCTCTATAGATTAAAGGACCAGATTATCCCTGTAGCCAGGGTTGCCATTGCAACCAGAGTCCTACTCCCTAAGCTCACCTATGCAGCTCCGTTCTACACGGTGTGGCCTCTATGGAACTTAGCCGGCTCCAGACCTTATACAACAAGATTGCTCGGTTTGCCACAATGTCCCACCCTAGAACACACCACTGCGAGGCCCAGGCCAGGCTCAGGTGGCCGTCACTGGAAGCCCGCCTCATCTACCCGACTCTAAGCCTGGCATCTAAGTTACTGGGCCCCTCTCCTCCCCCTAGCCTCAAAGGGCTAATCACGGTCAAATCCATTCATAGGAGCCTCCGCACCTCAGGACAAACTCTCCTCGTGGTTCCTAAAACAAGGTCCAAAGCTGGGTCCAGATCCTTCGTGTTCACAGCCCCATCCAGCTGGAACAACCTCCCACAGGAGGTAAGGGAGGCAGGGTCGGGCCCCTGCTTCCGGTCCAAACTCAAAGCACACCTGCTCGACAGGAGTACTTGCCAATGCCTTAAGACCTGACCTCATGTCACCCCCCCCCCTTAGGAAGGTGACCTGACTCCTAGCAATGTAGCCCTTATCTCGTGCTCTCCCTAGATCTTCATGTTTATGTGCATGTAACATGTTTTTATGTATCCTACTCTGGAGGTCTCTCTGACTGTATGTTCCCACTCCACCTACTCTGATTGTAACCCTATGTAATCTAGCACTGTAACACAATATGTCATCTGTCAACTTGTACTGTTCTGTTACTTGTATGTTATTTTTACCTCCGGGTCGCCCCTGAAAAAGGGACCTCCGGGGCCCAGTGGGCCTACCCGGTCAACAAAATTCAATAAATAAATAAATAAACAAATATTATTATTCGGCTTATTGTAACCCCCCCCCCACACACGCCAACCTACGTACTCTGCTATTTTAATTCTTGAACCATTGTTACCCCTTGTTGCAGTACCTTCAAGGGTCAGACTACTTTCTCTGTTTCCTCTCTATATGAAATAACATTCCTACATACTTTGCCTCTCCCCTCCTTCCCTGCTCCTAAGAAACTTCTCTGGGATTACTTTGCTCCTTCCTGCTATTGCTCTTAGCACTTCTATGCTCAGCCCTTGTATTTGGGCTGTTCTGTCATCAGGCTACAAATTGATCAATTACCACCACTCATTATTAGTTTACTGTTCAGATTTGTTTGCACTATTGTTCATTGCGTATTTCTTGATTATTTTGCAGTTACCTTTTGAAATGTATTCACTCCCTGCCCTTCCCCGGGTACACCTGAAATGAGCTTTGGCTCATTCACCTTCCCTTGTCACCTATTAGTAAATAAATACATAAAATTCACCTACTGTTATTATCCTTTCAGTTTGCTTCATCTCTTCACACAAAATATATAAAACCCCAAATTTAAATACAGTACTTTTTCAGACTTGCTTGAGCCTCCCCTGGAACAGGTTGGCGCGTCCCCAGGGAGGCTAGCCTCACCATTTGGGAACCCCTGCTCTAATGTCAAGAGTGAAGCTTGAGAGGCCCATGTGAAACAGAACCCTGAAGTGGCAGGACACAGTGGTTGTGCATAAAACTGTTCATCCTGCATTTTTTATAGTGTATAGTATTATCTGAAATGTGCAGGAGGCAGTTCTTCTACTTTCAGAATGAAATTGAATTGTGCTCTCCAGACTTTCAGAAAGCTTTTGTGCCCCAGAAGGGTACAATCACATTCCATGACCCTTGAACTGTGGTACAACATTTGAAATGGATGGAATTCTATGCAGAACATTGTTCTACTAAACGCTATAAATTACTTCAGCAATGTGTAATGTACAAACCATATGTATAACACATGATTATGCAGATATGCAAAGGTAAATTCAACAGTATCTACATCTCTGCATTTCTACTATTATGGAATTATATTCTAGAACTGCCATGAGAAATATAACAGTCATCTGCTAAATGTGCAATGCATAGAATCATCTGCTTGCAAAACTATGATTTCTATTCATGTGTTGCATCTATTTCAGCATATGACTTTTTAAATGCCATTGGTGTATGCCTACTGAGGTACAATGAGTGGTTTGTATATTCAGATAGTAAAAGTATATATCCTCCAGGTGAAATACTACATTGCTAACAGGTACCATTAATGTATAACAGCAGAGGTAAATCTACACAGTGTAAACATGAAATCAAAGCATTACTGTTTGTGTCCATTGTGTTATCATAAGATATTACAATGTCTGCTTCAACACGTCAACACTGTAAAAGAACACATCACAATCTGTCAATTTGTCACAATGTCACCATGGTACAGTATTTATACACATATATTTCTGTGTACTGCAAATGTGCATAGTCAGGCCAGCATTTATTTAACAGATGTCTTTCAACAAATCATCCATGGGTACATAGTTCAGTAGTGCATGTGGCATGAATATAGTTCACAGCAAAACATATTAGTTTATGTAGTACGGTCTGTGTAGCAACAGGCAAACTGAATGTGTGTCACTATGCATAGCCATGAATTACTAGTAGTAAACAATACAATGGTAAAATCTGTTCTGAACTTTTCCTTTCTATACAACACACCAACATACATTCTGTATCACGGAACCATTTTTTATATCATGTTAAAAAATTGGCTTTTTTTGGAGGCATTTGATTGGCTAGTATCTATTCCACAGGGGTACATTAACTTTCAATATACAATGGTAAGAAAGAATCCTGGATTCTGATTGGTCAGTGTGTGCCTGAGACAGTGATGCTATTACAGTATAACATCACTGTCACTGATTAGCATTAGCTTTGCTGGCTGTATTCATAGAGCCTTTTTTCCTCTTCTCTAAGAAACTCACTAAAAATCTACTAAAAAAAATTTTAATTTTTTTTTATTTTGTATAACATCAACCCATTGTCTAATAGCAATAAGGCACTCCGAGGTGTGTGTTATTGTGTGTCATATACTCCTGGGTGGTGAGCTTTCGGCTTTGCCTCGTGCTTCAACCCACCCCAGGAGTGACGTTATTTCATGATAACAAACACCCTGTTGTGCCTTATTGCTTAAATAGATGCCCACCAAATAAAAAGTCCTAGCCCAACTTGTCTCATGCCCAGCTCCGAAGTGATATCACTATGCCCATTTAATTTTCAAACTTACCAACCACCAATTTTTTCAACTTGCTTAGCGAGGGACGTGCCCCCCCAAGACCTGATTGCACTTGGTACTACTAACAAAGCACTTCCCTTTATTACTGAAAGTCAACATGTTTCATTAATACAGCAGTTTTCCCTTTTATCAAAAAACCAAAAGCAAAACACACACACATACAATACACACAAACACACACACATACACACAAGAAACAGCTTTTCTAATCACTACTAGTGCTCACGTGTCATATGCTCAGTGCTATTCCGACACAATCTAGCTCTCCTTCACTGCACCTCCACTTGCCAAAACACAAATAAAAACCCAGAAACAGAATACTCTGTTTTTTATTTCAATATAAACCACTTCCCTCAATTGCAGAATACATTCTGATACCGATGGTGCTCTGTGTGTCACCTGCCATACATGCAGCAGTCTTTTGAAGTGCATTCCTGTCTAGTCCTCTACATCATGAACTCACCCCCCCCCCCCACAAAATTAGAGTAATCACTGGGGAGCTGGTGGAGATGTTAGTTTGAAATCATGCTCAGACCTGTTTTTAAGCAAGCATTAATGAAAAGGGGGGATGAGAACTTTACAAAACTGGAAGTAGCAGGGAAGAGAATAAAAACTGTCAAACACTGCAGTCAGATTCATGTGAGAGTTTTTCATGCTAGCCTTCTATACCAGCACCCTCTACTGACAACTCTGCCAGGCAAGGAAGGAAACTATGGCAGACAGGGACTACTTTATCAAAAAACATTTACTTAAGTATTTTTAACATTTTATTTTTATTTATTTTGTACCTATTTTTTAAGTACTAAAAAAAAAAGCTGATGCCCATCTTCTTAGTGCAATAATACCCTCCAGGGTGGGCAGTATGGGCAATACCGGACCTTTCAGGGGTTAGAAGACCCTCCACCTGTAGCATCAGGCCTCATTACACCCCATGCAGTCTGGTATTACCCAATACTACCCACCATGTTGGGTACCATTGCTTGCTTGCTGTACTGTATTCACATTAATTGTTCTCTGAATAAATTCCTCTCTGTAAGATATTACACCATACATAGTAAATTGCAATATACTGTACAAATGCAAACATGAACCATTTCCATATACTGAAATCTCAAAAACATTATGCAAAGAAATGTAGATGACTAACATTTCTTTACGTAAGTAAGAATCACGTCACATATGCTGATAACATCAACTGCAACACATTGCTCCAACAACAATAGAGAAACTCAGAATAAATCATATGTGCTACACCATACATCACATAAATCATACATCCTCAGTCTTAACAATACACAGTACAAATGATACATAAAATGGAAAAGAATTAAATAACTTACTATGCCCATACAGCTACTTATTTTTTTTTCTCTTGCAGGACCTTCACCCCCCCCGAGACATGTGCAGGAGGGAGACAGTGTTGTGGAGCAGCTCACACTCATGGATACCCACAATATGAAACACTGAAATGAGTTCTGCGGTGTCTATGAGCATGTGAGACACATTGCCAATGGAGTCAATGATTTGGTTGGCATCGTTAGCAAAGGATGTGTGCTGTTCCATGAACTGCTCTATCAGCAGTAAGTGGACCACCAGAGTCTGCAGGAGCATCAACAACTGGTGCAACCACCACCACCACCACCAGCACTGGCACTGGTACCACCACTGGCTCTGGCTGCCCTGATTAACCTCTTACAGCATGTGATCATGCTTGTCCAGCTGCAGCAACAGCCCATCATTGACCCACTGGCAGAGGTTGAAGAACTGAATGAGGCTCTTGAAGAGGACAGTTCTGCCTGTGAGTAGAAACTGAAACTGCACCTCTACCCTCTTGCTAACTATTCCACTTCTGGTGATGGCTATAACTCGCTCAGAGTTGCACTAGAATGGACTCCAGCTTCTGAACTGCCTGTCCAACAGAAACTAAAAACAAAAAGTTACTGGACTGAAAGTTTTCTCTTTTTTGGTTTTTGTTATTTTTTTTCTGCTTTCTTTTTTTTGCTGAATAATTATTAATAATCATAAGACAAAGGACAATATTATGGACTCTTATTTTTATAATAATGAAACGTTAATTTATACTGTATGTACACTGTAAATGTAAAAACAACTTAATAACATAATACATTTATTTTAAGAAAGATAAAAAAATGGCATTATTTTTATAAGTTTTCTTTTGCTAAAATAGAAATACTATTTTTAGTAAACATGTAAATAATTTCTAAAAACTGACCACTGTCTCTTATTACATAATGGCACTGTTTGTGATTTAGTACTTGGTGGGTGGAAGGGGTGTAGAGATGTAGAGATGAGTGAAGTTGGTAAACTTTGCTTCACAAATTAATCCGTGAATTCTGTGAAATTGCACAAATTTCACAAATTCCACATGGCGAAGTTCCACTGTGAAGTGTGGAATTTCACCAAAATTCCACTGTTCGCCAGAGAAATTCTGCACTTCTTGGTGGAACTTCACTATTTCAAAGTTTCTGAATGTGGGAAAAACTTCATGGAACTCCACAGAGGTGAATGTCGGCTGCTTTGCAGTAAATTGTCCCGAAAATTTTTTCTTTGCTTCATCTCTACAGAGGTGTTACACAGAATGTGTCACTGTGATGGGAAACACTACGTGTGTTGACGCCTGGATTGTGCTGTTGGACTGGATGGGTGAAAGGGGTGCAGAGATGTTACACAGAATTTTTCATTGTGATGGGAAACAGTACATCTGTTGAAGAGTGGTTTGTCTTTTGGACCAGATGGGTTGAAGGGGTGCAGAGTTGTTACACTGAATGTGTCATTGTGATGGGATACACTACAAGTGTTGATGGGTGGTTTGTGCTTTTGAACTGGGTGGATGGAAGAGGTGCAGACTTGTCAAACGGAATATGTCACTGTGATGGGTAAACACAATATGTGTTGAGAGGTGGGCTGACAAGTAGCTGTGATGTGGGCATGGATACACACAGCCTGTGTCTATCAGGAGGCTGTTGTAGTGGGATGTGTAGGGAGAACACCAAATATCTCAATGTGTTAATTAGGGTACACAGTGCCATGCTACATCTGTTCGTGGTGTAGAGCTGACTCTCATTATGTTGCTATGGTGGTGCAAGTACACTGAAAATCTTGTTGAATTGGACAGGACCAGGATTACTGGCTATACTATTTGGTATGGGTAGGGACCACTGCATGCACCAGATAACTGAAGAAACAGTAAAAGGTCCCTTATATAGTGGCACTGTATGCATTAATCATGTGTACAGATATGTCACACTGAGTTTGCTGGGTGGATGCTAATGTGACACTGCCTGTATGCATTGGCTAGGATGATGCACTGCCTGTCTCAAAAATGTGTAAAGGTGGAACTAAATATGTTATGATGGCTGGGCACACAGCCTCACAATGTGACATGGATAGTCACTAGGCTGTTTCACTCTACTTGCTGCAGCAGTTTAGCACTAGCTGATGTGGTGCAGTGACACTATTTTGTCCAACATGTGTGGAGTGAGATGCACTGATTGTATTGCTTCAGTAAAAACACAACACCCATATCCACAACACTGGTTATAAAAGTAGTGAGTACCATAATATCTCCAACCATTTACAACTCAACATCAGCATGCACCCCCATAATCACAGTACAGTACAGTTTTTTTTTTTCCACCAAAACTCGTTGTTGTGAAAGAAGAACCCACAACACAGCATTCATCAAACCACACTTAATATGTTATTGGGCTGATGGGAGGTGAAGAGGGCAGCGTTTTAGTCTCACTAGACTGAAGACCGACTAGTACCTGCGCCACAGAGGTAATGAGGACACTAGCTGGCTCTATACAATGATGTGGCATTAAACTTATGGTATTACTGATCTACACTGCTCATGACTTTTATTTATTTATTGAAATGTTTCACCAGGAAGGGCACACAGAACAACAAGTTGCTCATCTCATGGTGCATCCTGTCTATGGGGTGGGACAGTGCAATGACAACATTATGGGGGGGTAGGAAGACACTTACTAGTTCTGTGAGATACTGAGTCAGTGGGATTTATCACAGTGTTAGGGGACCAATTTCACACTAGATGGTGTGATGTACTGACAGTGCCGTCTTTTTCAGCAAGAGGAATCTTAGGATTTCATTATCATAATCAGTGTTTTTCATAATCACGATGCCCTTCCCTTGGTCAACTGGTTTTATAGTTATTTTCTTATTCTGTCCCAGCTCATACAAGGCATCAGATTCCTCATTGCTAATGTTATAAAATTTTTCATTAGTCTTACTGTGAAGTTTTTCTATATCAGCCTCACAGTTTTTTATGATGGTTTGTAGAACTGGGGTCATGGAGGGGTGAACATTGACTGAGTTTTACAAATAGTATTATGTCCCACATCCGTGGTTGCCTCACCTGTCCCTAGGTCTGGATAGGTCTCATCTGTTTCTAGTTCTTGATCTTTTTGTTTGAAAAAACATTTGAAGCTTAAATTCCACCCCATTCTGTTTATGTCAATAACTGTCTTGAACTGGTCAAATCCTTTTGTGGTGGTAAAAGAAAGTCGCCCTACTCAACACTCTCTTTCCACTTCTGACATAATCCAAAAGATTAATTACAGTCACAGTGGTGACCTCCCTGGTGTCCACCATCCTCTCTCTGCTAACACCTGCATCACTTCTTCCACCTCCACCTCATCTTGGTGCCTCCTCTACGGGTTCTCCTGGACCTCTGGGGTTCCACCTGTTCTGTCTCTGACTCCACCAAGGTACAAAGGGTTACAGAGGGTGGAATAGCACATGATTCCTCTTCTTCTTCCCATAAAAAAAATTGGTGTCTAAATCTCCATCTATATTTAAATCCTGTGGACACAGTCAATCTTTGGATTACGTCCTTCCAGAAGTGGAAAAAAGAGTGTGAAAAAGCTGCAAGGCTGACACAGAAAAATGTCACCGCCAGACTAATGAAATGTTTTATCAAAGTGGGGGGGATTGTGATTATGAACAGCACTGATTATGATAATGAAATCATAAGACAGTTGGGAGACAATAATTTTTATATTAAACTAATGAGTGACCCCACAGGACTTTTTAAGAATGAAATAGATGTACATTTAAAATATGTATTGGACAATGATTGGTTGCCTAAACCCACTATAAAATATCTGAGTGTCTACTGTCTCCCCATGGTACATAAATCCTTGGAAAGACCCTCAGTGCACATAAAAGACAATGATGAGATGTTACGCTTACTAAGGGACATCAGTGTAGAAGATACTGGCCTGCTGATAACTTTAGATGTCACACCCCTTCACACCAATATTCCCCATGGTGAGGGATTGGAAGCACTGAGGCATTATGTAGCCTCCAGAGGTAATTTAAACCCACCCACTGAGGTCATTGTCAGATTGGCAAAATTTGTTCTTGAATGTAACACATTTTTTTTATAAAACTGCCATTTACCTACAAAAGAAAGGGACTACTATGGGGGCTAGTTTCTCCACAACTTTGCCAATTTATGTATGATGAAGTGGGAGAATGATTTCATCTGCAGTGACTAGAACCCCGTACCTCCAAAAATTGTACATGTGGAGGCGCTATATAGACTATATTTTTGTCACATGGAAAGGCACTTTGGCTGAACTCTCTAATTTTGTTGAACACTTATAAGGGAGCAACAAAAATCTAAGATTCACAGTTACCAAAGATATCAACAGGATTAATTTCCTGGACTTATTAATCATGAAGGATAGGGAAGGGGGCTCATTATAGACTTATTTGGAAAAAACACAGATAGAAACACCCTCCTACTTGCCAGCAGTACCCATCTCCATCATGTCATTTAAACCATTCCAAAGGGTCAATACATTAGAACAAAAAGAAACTGTGGAACAGAGAAACTGTATGAAAAAAGAGCTAATGAAGTTAGCCAGAGATTAGTGGAAAGAGGTTATGCCCAAAACACTATATACAATGCTATGGAAATGGTTGAGACAATACCAAGGGAAGACCTATTAGAGGAGAAACAGGCAGAGAAAGAAAAGAGAGATGATGTCCAACTGTGTTTTGTTAGTACCTATCACCCCCTGTCCAGACAGATTAGTGAAATAGTAAGGAAGCATTGGCACATAGTGCTACAAGACCCAGGCCTTAAAAATCTGGAAAAAGGGGGACCAAAAATGGTCAACAGAAAAGGTACATGTATAAAAGACATAGTAATACATTCCGTATAACTGTTGGAAGAAACACCACGGATGTGGCTACCCAGAGGGGATGACGTGTAACAAGTGTGAGAATTGTAAATATTTCCCCAAGGTTAAAAATACTTACATTTTCTTGAATCCCACCACAGGCAGGGAGAATAATGTCAGAGGCTTCATGACCTGTAGTACCTGTGGCCTCATTTATTTAACAGAGTGTAAGTGTGGCTCTTACTATGTGGGTAAAACTAAGAGGGCAGTTAACACCCATACAGGAGAGCACTTACGTGCAATTGAGAGTGAAGATAAAACAAACACTCTAGCTTTACACTTTTTAAAAAGCAGAAACAAAAATGAGCATAAATTTACATTTACAGTATTGGAGAAACCAGCACTATCCAGAAAGGGAAGAGGATTATGATAACCTCCTCCTAAAGAGAGAGCAATATTCGATTTTTTCATTAAAAGTGATGGTTGGAAGGGGATTGAATGGAAAAAGTAGAAGTAAAACCATTCCTCAACCAAGCATTTGTCAATGCTGAATGTTTGCTTGCTGGTATTGGCATTAGTACTGCAAGAGTTAGAGAGCTGCATGATAGGAATGGCAGTAAAGTACTGAACTAATGCCAACTCCCACCCCCACCTTGCAGAGACTGACAGGCATTGGGGGTGTGGCTTTGGGTCATCGAGCAAGAAGCTCATGCCATTCCACCTCACCCCACCCCACCCCACCCTGCAGACACAGACAGGTGTCATGGTGTGCCTTTGAGTCTTCGGCCATTACGATCACCCAATTCCATAACGAAATTAGCTGAGATGGATGCAGCATAGGAGAATGAAGTGAACGTTAGGGCAGAAGACCCCAAGGTACACCTCTATGCCCTTCACTGGCTGCAGGGTGGGGGTGCAATTGCATGATCATTACAGCTGACAACCCCAAGTCACACCCCGATGCCTGTCAGTCTGTACAGGGTGGGGCATTATGGTTGAAAACCCTAACGCACCGGGTGTTTGTTAACATTTTCACTACAAATTTTCAACATGGGCTTTCTGGGACCGCACCTCATGAATAGTGACACTATCATTTCGTTACTCAATCCTCAAAGGTGATTTCACACAGCGAGTGCGCCATTTGGCACAATAGGTGTGAAAACACATTTCAGGCAGGATGTGAAAAATGACAGCTGTACTGTTCATGAGGAGGTGTGAAAAAATGGCAATGTTGAAAACCTGGAGTGAAAATATAAAAAGTTGGTGACGTTACGAGCATGCGTAGAAACTGCTTAATGTACACTTGCAGCATAATAATTTTGTGGAATTATTTTACCAGTTTTTCAACATGGTCTTTTTGGGATATCCCCTCAAGAACTGCCCCTGTTCATTAATTCATTAATCTGTCCCAAAAGTTGATTTTGCACAGTGACTGTGTCATTCTGTGCCAGAGGTGTGAAAACACATTTCGGGCAGGATGCAAAAAAAGGACAGCTGTGCTGTTCATAAGGAGGTGTGAAAAAATGGTAATGTTGGAAATTTGTTGTGAAAATATTGAAAATTGGCAAAGTTACGAGCATACATAGAAACTGCACAATGCACGCTCATAACGTAGTGATTTTTTGGATTTTTTTCCCCCAATTTGCAACATGGCCTTTTTGGGACCCCATCTCATGAACAGTGGCACTGTCATTTCATTATTCAGTCCTGAAAGGTGATCCTGCATAGTGACCGCAAAATCACCTTTCAGGGTGAGAAACAAAATGACAATTCAAGCATTCACAAGGTGGGGTCCCAAGAACCCGATGTTGAAAGTTTGGGGCCAAAACTCCCAAAAATGGCTGAGATATCAACCTAAGCTGACCCCCCCCCCCACTGACACCATTATAAAGCTTTCGTGATTTTCTTCATTTTACAGTCAGCTTTTGAAGAGTTCAGATGTGTTCCTGCTCTCACAGATGATCACAGCACTGGGGAAGGAGATGGGCCTAGGAAGAGAAAGAGGACATTTATTTTTCAGGTTTAAAAAAACATCAAGGGATGTTTTTTTCATTTACAGGATTAAAAAAAACACCATTTGGCACACTGGGGTGGGCTCCCAGTGTGCCACTTAATGGGGACGGATATGCCAACACAGGATTGGGCACCCCGATGTCGGCTTTGCCCTGGAGAGTGTGGCCAGCGGCAGGAGCCACCAATGTAAATAATTAAATGTTTCACCAAGAAAGGCACACTAGGGCCAGGGTAGCAGCTGTCAAGAAGGAAATTGCACCCAGGCATATTACTGTGCACTGTAATGCGCATGGGCAGAGAGTCTTGTCGGCTGCCTCTGTGTTCCTGGTTGTGAGGAAGGGGGGAGCTGCTGCTGCAGTCAGAGATGATGAAACTGTTCCTGATTGGAGTGGAACATTTCTTTTAAGTCCAGCGCTCTCTCTGAAACTGCCATCATCAGCAGTTTTTCTGTTGATTGGTAGCCAAGGGATGGGCCCCTGAAAACATGGGCTGGATTTGCCACACACTGCCACATGTCTGCAATACTCCACTTACCTCAATATGTTTCTTTTATGCTGCTTGCCCAAGCAAACATGGAAAGGAAATTAACAAGCTCGAGGCAGTTTTGTGGGGGGTAACACGAAGATACTGGGACAGCAGGGCAGGGCATAGGAGGACAGGCTGAGAGAAATCAGTATATACTCACTTGAGGACAGAGGGAGAAAAGGGACATGACTGAACTCTTCAGGTACCTGAAAGGTATAAACAAAGGTGGACAGCAGGGAACTTTTCTGTGTCACTGAAAACAAGACCACAAGGGTGCACTGTTATGAGCTGGCAAGGGGAAGATTCAAGAATGACATCAGGAGATACTTCTTTACAGAGTGAGTGGTGCTGGGGTGTGATGAACTTCCATCTGAGGTGGTCACTCAAAGGACCATTGGGGGTTTCAAGGGAAGGGACAGGATGAAAGGGAGGGTCACAGTTGGTGGGGGCCATGATAATCTCTGCATCGGGACATCGCAACAAAGCAGACTTAGTAGACTGTAATGCCTTCTTCTGCTGGCTATTTCATATCTTCATATGTGATGTGGACTGAGGCATTGGCAGCCTCACTGCCTGCCACACTGGTGACTTGGGTTTGGGAACGGACCATGGCCACTTTGGGGCTGAGTGAGGGAAGGAGGACTAAGCATCCAACAAGGACTCTCCTCCTTGGGCAGGGGGGAGGGGGAAGCATGTACTGTTGCTTGGCTGCCACCCAGTTGATTGCCTCGCATGAAGGCCAGGTACTGGCATTGAGGCATGAAGTGTCTTCACTGCACATGCATGGTCCTGACATGTTGGAGAAACAGGGTGAAAAGCACATCTAGTGGTGGGATGATGCCAAGTGACCCTGCAGTCTCCACACCTCATAAGGGCCCTCACTCGGTAGCCACTAAAAAGATGGGTAGGTCCCAGGAATGGTGGGTGATCCCACTCTGGGACAAAAAAAAAAATCAATAACTTGTGGTCTCACTCTCTGGTTTTATAAAACTCCACCCCAACTTTTTAGCCAAGCAATAAAATTTACAATCACAAAATCTAGTGAGTAAATTTGTGTACTGTATATACATTTATACTTACTTTCTGGAAATGTTTTCGTTTGAAATCCTTTTCTGAAAACCAGGTTTTCTAGATTCTTGAAGGCCCGGATTTGCAAAGTCAAGGATATCAAGTATTAACATTCCTGGTACAGTGATTGGCCTTCAGACTTGGGTTAAGTTATCTGAATATCATAGGTTCCTTAAAATAAAACATTCCCACCATCTATGTTCTACCACCATATTCTAGTGTGACTCCTGCTGGGACAGGGTAGGACCAGATTAGCAGTGAGATCACCCATAGCCAGTGCTTTTACATAATGTCTACAATGGCTCTGGCTGGGAGAGGCAAGAAATGCAGTAGCTGTGAGTGCCTCCACAGCCAATGGTCCTATACCACTCTCCATAGTGACTGGAGTAGCTGTGAACTCCCCCAAAGCCAGTGCTCCTATGTCATTTTCTACAATGACTGCTGTTGGGATATGCTGGAACTTTGGTGGCTGTTTCCTTCCCAACAGCCAGTGGTTCTACATCACTGTCTAGAGACTCCTGCTAGACAGGCTGTGACTGAAGTAACTGTGCATTTCCCCACAGTCAGTGCTCCTACACCACTGTCTACAATGGTCTGCTGCTAGGTGAGTCTGGGATTGTAGTAGTTGTGATCTTCCACACAGTCAGTGCTCCTACATCATGGTCCATGGTAACACCTGCTGGGAGAGGTTGGGACTGTAGTAGTACTGAACTCTCCCAAAGCCAGTGCTTCTACAGCATTTTCTATAGTGATTCCTGCTTGGGAGAGGCCGGGACTGCAGTACCTGAGAACTCGCCCACAGCCAGTGCTTCTACACCATTACCTACAGCAACTCCTGCTGGGAGGAGATTGAAATTAAGTCATCTTATACCAGCCAGTACCAATCAGTGCTCACCATGTAACTATGTACTGCTGGTGCTGCCCCCAGGGTATACTTGTAAAACAGGGATTTTCTATCTCAAAGAGTTTGGCTCTCATTAAAATCAAATCAAATGAATAAACAAACTTCTGAGGCATATGCAAATAGCCCAATCACTCAGCATATGTACATTCCCTTAGGAACCTGCACACACCTCGGGGCTTACTGTATGCATGCTATACAAAATTCTGTCCTGCACAGTGCAGTTAGAGCCAGCAAAATGACAGAAGAACTTCATTTTTTGCATTAGCATCAAGTTTAGTTCATATAGAGCATAACAGTCATATTCCAGCAGCAGTAAGGCTGGGAATCAGGCAGTGGAAGTATCCAAAATTGAGGCCAGAGTCCAGGATAGAACCCACCCTCCAGCCATGGCATATGCGTTCCTACATCTATAAGCATCTGTTTTTTTTTATTTTTATTTATTTCCACTTTTCCAGGATGGAGGCCTGGATCAAAATGATTTGTTTTTAGCCACTCCTCTGTCATACCACCCTGCCACAACATATGAAGGAATGACCCAATGACCTGGGCCAAGCTTTTGAAAGGATATGGTGAGGGAGAAGATGAAAAGTTCAGATCCCAGGAACCTGCCCAGGATGGTGAACCACTCTGTTGAGGCCAGCTGCTTGCTGTATATCTGCATTCCTCCGAAAAGCAGCAGAGAAAGAAGAGCAGAGAGAACCAGGGATATTCCAGTACCGACAGCTGCAAAGGAAAGGAATACAACACCTGTTAACACAAAACCCTTTTTTTTTTAAACTTCAGGTTTTTATCTTCTCCCACCATAGCCAATCTGTTCTCAACTCTCGAGCTCCCAACCCCCCCTCCCCATCCACTGGAAGCCCCCAGAGATGTTGGACCAGATTGGGGGTAGGGGGGCACCTAGAGTATGGGCTGCCATCCTTGACTGCTGGCAGGGTTGTTTTTGGCTTTTCTCTCCTAGCATCCCTTCCAACTTCCCATGGTGAAATGCAACCAGAAGGGGTCTCATGCATGCAGCAACAACAGCAGATGCAACCACCTACTCCTCATGAGGGGACTAGCTCCCTGACCCACTGCTAGGGCCCACTGTGGTGCCAGACTGTGGCTGTGCCTTCCTGTTGGGCTGACCAGCTGTAGGGACCAGAGTCAGCTGCAGAACCCGGGTAGCCTGCATGGGAACTAACAGACATCTCCTGGGCCACCAGGTCACCCTAAAACCAGCTGTTTTTATTTAACTCCACTATACAAGTACTACAAATCAATTTAAACTACAAGACTGAAAATGTAAATTAAAAAAACAATTACAGAGAAAACATTATGGATTAGGATTCTAAATGAGCTTGAATATACAGATCTTATAAATAGTAGCATATAGCTGGAACTCACAGTTACTTATTTATAATAACTGATCATCCCCTATAATAGCTGGAAAATAATTCCTGAGAAAATGCTGTAATAACCTGCAGAATTCCATAATAACTACGGCATTTTCTTCCTCGTACTCTCACTTCACTGTATTTGTGCAAGTACGGCAGCTGTTCAGGGACACGCTCGCTTGTACAAATACAACTTAATTTTTCTCTCTGTTGAAATCTTGCACCAGTTATTATAAAAATAATGCCTGTGCAGAGTTTGTTTTATGAGGGATTTTCACACACCCTTGGTGAGTGATAATCTCATAAACCCCTCAAGCTACACCCTTGGGGTTTATGGATTATCATACACCGAGGTTGTGTGAAAAATCCTCATAATACACACCTGCACAGGCATTATTCTCTATAAAATCTTTGGCAGAATATTTTATCAGCTAACTAACATCATAACAAAGGGCAAAGGGAGGGTGGGATAGTGAGACTGAAGGGGGAGTATGGATGCTACTTGGAGGATGACAACAGTAAAGCTGACATATTGAACAGATATTTCTGCTCAATCTTTACTGAGGAAGAGGAGGGTAATGGGCCTGAATGGGATACAAGGGGTGGGAATGATGCAGAAATGGACACAAGTCCCTTTACATGAGAAAGGGTACTGAAGGAACTGGAAGGAATAAGAGTTGATAAACCAATGGGGCCAGATGGGCGCATCCCAGGGTCCTTAAAGAAGTAAGAGAGGTGGTGGCTGAACCTCTGGCAATCCTGTTTAGTCAATCATTGGAAATAAGGGAGGTACCCAAAGACTGCAGGACAGCAGATGTAGTCCCCTTATACAAAAGTGGGAACAAAGATGAAGCTGGGAACTACAGACCAGTCAGCCTCACCACGGTAGTGGGGAAGATAATGGAAGCACTACTGAAGGAGAGATTGGTGGAACATCCGGTTGTCAACAAACTACAGGACTCAAGGCAGAATAGTTTCACCAGAGGGAGGTCATGTCAGACCAACCTCATTGAATTTTTCGAGAGGGTGACTAGGGAGGTGGATTGGGGAGGGC
Organism: Neoceratodus forsteri; assembly: GCA_016271365.2. Classification (NCBI taxonomy): domain Eukaryota; kingdom Metazoa; phylum Chordata; order Ceratodontiformes; family Ceratodontidae; genus Neoceratodus; species Neoceratodus forsteri. The sequence continues at coordinate 233,950,301 of CM028132.1, read as the reverse complement.
AGTGGACATGGCCTATCTGGACTTCAGCAAGGCCTTTGACACTGTGTCACATAGAAAGCTATTACACAAACTGGGAAATATGGGTGTGGGCAGGACAGTAGTGCAGAGGGTAGGTAACTGGCTGGGCAGCAGGACACAGAGGGTGGTGGTAAATGGTTGTCACTCCAGAAAGGGAAAAGTGACTAGTGGGGTACCTCAGGGATCAGTGCTGGAACCGGTCCTATTCAACATCTTCATCAGTGACATTGCGCAGGACCTAGAAGGCAGAATTTCTCTGTTTGCTGATGACACAAAGCTCTGTAACAGAGTGGACACACAAGAGGGTGTAGACAGAATGAGAAGGGACCTGCACAAACTTGAAGAATGGTCAGGGCTTTGGCAGTTGAAATTCACTGCAAAGAAGTGCAGGATAATGCATATGGGGCACAAAAACCCTGGCACAATATATCAGTTTGGGGATGAGGATATAGTATGCACCAAGCAGGAAAGGGATCTTGGGGCTATCATTTCTGATGACCTAAAGGTAGGGAAACAGTGCAACAAGGTAGCAGGTAAAGCAAATAGGATGCTGCGATGCATAGGTAGGGGCATCACCAGCAGGAAAACAGAGGTCATAATTCCGCTATACAAGACACTAGTGATGCCCCACCTGGAGTATAGTGTACAGTTCTGGAGACCTTACCTATGTAAGGACATAGACAGGGTAGAGAAGGTTCAAAGGAGGGCAACAAAGATGATACAGGGATTGCATCACAAGTCCTATGAGGACAGGTTGAAGGACATGAATATGTACTCTCTGGAGGAGAGAAGGGAGAAAGGACATATGCTAGAGACATACAAGTATCTTATAGGGAGGAACAAGGTGCAGGAAAACACTATTTTTAAGGGAAAAAGATGTTCCAGGACTAGAAGGCATGGAATGAAGTTGGAGGGAGGATGATTCAGAGGAAACGTGAGGAAGAATTTCTTCACAGAACTAGTGGTGGACAAATGGAACACCCTGCCAGAGGAAGTAGATGGTGCTGAAACAATCACAGGATTTAAGAATGCATGGGATAGACATAAAGGAATTCTGGAGGTCAGGGGTGAGGGGCAACAGACTTCTAGGAAAACATAAAGTGAACTTACAAGCTCAAATGGGCAGACTGGGTGGCTGTAGACCCTTATCTGCTGACACTGTCTATGTATCTATTTGTATCTATGTATCTATAATGCAATTTGTGTTTTTCAACAAATTGGTTGCAATGTGACAGTCTTTACCTAATGGTGGCACATTTCAAACTCACAGTACCATGACCCTGGTGAACACACTATAAATAAATTAACTAGGTAGGTGGTGGTACCCTTGAGAAAGAACCCTGCACCGGTGCGAAACTTTGGGAGAGTTTTTTGGGGCATCAGTCTGTTTTCCATATGGCTTTGTGTTGCTACAAAAATCAGGAGTCCTGGGATCCTTCCTGTGGGGTTAGCAGAAGCCCTGCTGTCCATCATGTGCCTCACCATTAGCTAAGGCAGCCCTCTAATGAATGGTGGACAGCAACATGGCACCCCCACAGCCTTGAAAGGAAGAGAAGGATGTTCCACTCGCCTGCATGTGTGGTCCCTCAAAGGAGACACAATTTCCAAATCCCAGTACCCACAGACATGCTGAAAGGTATCACTGCACATGATTTGGACTGACAGTGGACTGATACATACTGAATGTAAGATTTGGTTAGACAGGGTGATAACTGCAGCCCTTTAACTCCAAGTAAGCTGTAAGCAGAATCACTGCAAAACACAGATCTCCAAAGCAGCATTTCAGTAAAACTCAAAAGTAGGGCAGCTTGCACATTTCCCACACAGATGCATAATCTTAAATACAAGACTGAACTTGGAGGAGGTTCAGGTGCCAGGTCAAACTGCAGTTCCCACGGTTTGTCTCGCCTTCACAAGATAAGCCAATTCCTGCAATCAAAACTAGTCAAATAAGTTAAAAAAAAGGCAAAACAACGGCTCTGATTATTCAGAATGGCAAACAATTTTGTACAGTACATTGTCCTGTATAGCTACGTTTTAAGGATCAAAAGAAGATTAAAATGGCATGCATTGCTCAATATCTGGACCCCTACCCAGCAATTCTTTAAATCCCAATTCCTAATACAGCGGTGAACAGGATGCTGTGGGTAGCACAACCCCCCACCCCAAAATAGAATGTAAAGTTAGGAGTTCAGACTCAAGAAATGTGCAGCAACAGCCTCCCAAGTTCAGGGGAGACTTTCTGCAAATAATCTGGCAGTATATTAAGAAAGACTTTAATAAAGGCGCACAAATAAACCCATAGGTCTTATAGGAAGAAAACACCACACTGCTCAGTCAGCCTCATCTAGGGCAGATCTCTGTGTTGCATTGCTTGACATTAAGGGGGAGGCGGTAGGCAAATTCACAGGTTGGTTCAGCACTTGCAAGTGACATAAAAAAAATAAGGAGAAAAAAACCCAAAGCCAAGTAAATTATCAACACTGCCCTCCAAGGTGCAGCTCTCTCACACTGCAATTATGTCTCTGACCCCAGTTGCCTATCTGTCTCAGCATGGGCCAGCATTGACAAAGTGTGTATTCCTCAACTCTATCTGTGATTTCTGCCCGTATATAACCCCAGCTCTACCAGTCATACCTCCAAACTCCTACTTGCCTCAAATGTCAATATCCATGAGAATATTGGGGAGGGGCTAGCATGTTGTTTGGGACAGCTCATCGTTTCATGAAGACATAAGTCCAGATCTCTGTGGACAGTGGCCATACAGTTTTGCTGTTGATTGAGGTACACAATTCGTTCGAATTTCTGATTTCTAATCTAAGTGAACGATGTGGGATAGAAGGGGTCCTCCACCACCTCCTAAGTATGACTGACAAGTTTGCTGCATGCCACTGCTGCAGCCACGAGTCTCCCCAGTTGCCTCCACCTTTGTTAGTGTTTAGGCTAGAAAACTGAAATGCTGTAACTTTTGGGCTCATTGCATCCTGAACATTCTAGCCAAATGATAGAAGTCTTAGCCAAACCTGGAGAATAGCAGCACCTTGGCTGCTTGAACAGTTTTGTTTTTTTGATGAAAACAGGAATACTTTGCAAATGCTAGCAACAGTTTATACAGTTTCTGTGACCCCACGGTCAGGTAGATTGTCTTTCCCACTCTCTGCCCCTCTTACACCAGCACTCTAGTTAGTGCTGGAAAGCCACGTCAGTGCTGCTGCTGCTGCCACACATGACCAAAGGGGTGGGAGCAAGAACTGCTAGAGTTCAGGCACTGCTCCTCTCCCACTTCATTGGACTCACTGGCACCACAGGTCCTCGGTTGACTGGCAATACTCACCCATCTCTCAGTCTTTCACAAGCCCCCAGCTCAGCACTGCTCCAAATCCCTACTCTGGTCTCTAGCTCTCAGTTTCAATCCCTTCCCTGGAGGACGGACGAGCACCCCACGGTTAGGTAGGTCATCTTTCCCACTCTCTGCCCCTCTAACCTCATTACTCTAGCTGGTGCCAGAAAGCCACATCAGTGCTACTGCTGCCACACATGACCAGAAGGTTGGGGGAAAGAACTGCCAGGGCTTAGGCACTGCTTAGGCACTGCTCTTCTCCCCTTTCATTGAACTCACAGGCACTGCAGGTCCCCAGCTGACCAGTCGAACTCACCCATCTCTCAGGCTCTCACAAGCCCTCAGCTCAGCACTGTCCTAAATCTAGGGTTACCAGAGTTTTGGACACCAAAAAGAGGACACTGCCCTCCCTCCACCCACCCTCAACAATGCCCAGAATGGATTGCAAGTGGCAAGCGCAGTCCTGCACCCTCAGACAGCCTCCCAGTCTTGTCCTCACCACTTTGCACTCTCAGGTTGGACTGGAGGCAAGCAAGCAGTTAAACTGCGGGGTCTGGGACTGGGACTTGACAGCTATAGCATTAATACTGTACACAGTGACATGATGGAGGAGCAAACATGATGTAATGAGTGTTCCATGCCCCAGACTAGTGATTTTTACATCTGTTGTGGTATTATCCTGATTTAATGGTGTTCAGGGAAAGTAAACACAATAAGACATGGGCAACATTTCTATGAGAAATATGTTTCAGTCAGAGCATAGCTAGTATAAAGTTCATGGGAGATGCATGCAAGGTGGGCTACAAATCCTGGGGAACCATACACAGTCCTAGTTTGAGGTGGCACAATTTCAGAGTGCAAACTGCACCACATTGTTTGTGCCCCCACTAAAATCTGCCAGGCTGAACATTTTACAGTAATCAGCAGAGGCAAGAGACTGCGGTGTTGGGTTGTGCAGCCAGATGTTCAGTTGCACACATCATTTGCACCACTGAGTGAAACTGACTGCACCAGCCACAGGGGACTGTGCATGGCACAGTGTCTTTCACTTGGTACTATACCATGCACAGTGCCCTTGGTACACAGTGTTTCTGTGGTTCATGAGCCATTCCTGTTGGTCTAATGCCCCACTTTACCCAGCTTGAATCAGTCACCAGCATTCAGGGCATCCCCACCCCGCTAGTTCATTCCCATGCCAACCAATTTAACCCCACTACTAATTCATACTGTGTGACCCTGAGCAAGTCACTTCACTTCCTTGTGCTCCCAGGTCACACCTGGAAACAAGTGTACCTTTCCTGGTTAAACAATTTCACCTTAACACATGCAGGTATATCACTAATCTTTGTCCCTCAACAATACTCGCCCAGACAGCCACACACCTGCACCCCACCCCCCCAAGTAAAATGGTTTGTAAAGTTCCACAGGCTTGGTGTGGCTCAGGAGTGTGACTGGGGCATGCAGGGACTGGATTGTGACTCTGAGAACATCATTCTCAGAGTCATCAACATCAGCATGCCTCCCTCCCCAGTTCCCCCTCCCTTTTTCTGTGAACACTGCCTTGATCCTAAGTGACCACACAGTCAGAAAAACTTAAGCGTTGCTTGTCTTTTGCAGCATAAGTTGAAAAACAACAGGCAATAAAGGTTTTTTTTTTCATGCCAGCAGCATGAGCAGCCCATCTGACAATCTGCAAGTAAGATGTTCTGCCATCAGCTGGCACAGAATCCTCCCTCCATCCACTCCAGATGACCACTGCGCAGCACTGGTCCCAACCCTGGCCAGAGTGCAAGACAGAGAGAGATGAGCAAGTATGTCAGGCAGACAAGCAGGCGGCCAGATGGGTCATAAAAAAAAAATCATTTTTACACTTTTTTAAATTATTTATGGATAGACTTGGCTGTCTCAGGCTGGTCATTATTTTGTTGGTCTTCTTACCTTACTGCCATGCTGTTTCCTTCCAGGCCAGGGACCTAGCTTGAGGCCTTCCCTTGAGCAAGACAGATGACCCGCTGTCTGTGCCCATGATGTGACGTGACGTGACCATCTTTTCCTCCAACCTCCGGATCATGGGTGGAGCTGGTACTACAGTACAGGTAGTTAGGTATGAACCTAGGAAGGGTTGGGGGCACCCCGCCAAGGCAGGCAAGGGCAAATTAGACAAGGGCAAAGCAAGACTAACAAGGGTGGTGGTGGACTGCGGGAAGTAAGCCGTGCAGCACGGACAGATGCACTGACATGCAGAGCAGTTGCAGGCACTGGTCGCAGGCTGCACAATGAGTCCAAGTCATTTAGAGCAATCACTGATCAATGCCGGGGCCAGGCCTGCTCACTGCCTAAAGGGCCTCGGCGTCTAGTAGCAAGTAACAACAGCAAGCAGCAGAAACTAAAGTCGAGACGATGGAGGCATCCCTACTCTGGTCTCCAGCTGTCAGTCTCAATCCATCCCCTGGAGGATGGACAAGCAGGTGGTTGCTGAAGACAGTAGGGTGCCAAAACAAAAGGGGCCCAAACCAGTAGGGGGAGACATCACTGCTGTCAACACTGTCACCTTCAGGCTGGCAGGAGAAACTGCACACAGGGCGTCAAATTGGAAGCAGGAGCAGGAATTCTGAATACAGTAACATTACATCTACAATAGGATAAGGATAATCATAATTATAACACATGACAGAGTGGCTGTCACAAAGAAAAAGACAAACAGATGGCCAAAAAATTCAATTTGCTGCAACAATCAGGGGCCGCCCCAACATCACAGCATCAGCTTCTCTCAGCAAACTGCATATACGAACAAGAACGGAATGAGAAGCTGATGCTGACATGACGGGGAGCTCCCTGATTGTGGTGGCCAAATTGTTTCAAGTTCGTGGCGTGCTTGCAAACCAGTGTCACTGCCAGCGTGCGCTGGCATTGGTGACACACTGCCAAGCTCTAAAAAACAGTGATGGCATTGGCCGCAACAGTGCCGCACCTACACAACCCACTTCTTTCCTAAGTTGCCACAATATGTTTCTTGCGCAAACATAAAAATGAGTCTCAGTACAGTATTAAATTAATATGCTTTTTTTGAGCTACTGTTAGTATTTGTGAGACAGTGTAATGTATTATGTGAGTTAGCTTTCTTGATTTCATATTATTTCATTCACTGTGGTTTTTATTCACTGTGGTTATAATTTTTTCTTACAGATATGCACCAGCCTATCCCAGTGTTGTATGTTTGCTTAAAAAACTGTGCAATCTTCTGAGGCTATTCACTAAATGGCAGGTTTGACTTTTTAAATCTAATGAATATTGGCAGATTGTAGGTTAGGTGTCTTGGTAAAAATATCTTTCACTTTACAATGCACTACTGCCTAAGTAACATTACTAATGCTGCACTTTAACAATGACATACCTCACAACTGTATAGAGAATTGTATTCCCTGTTTTAAATACGTATTGACAACATTATAAAGTTTAATGAGGTGGTGCAGCCAATAAGAGTCCAACATTTATGAAGCTGAGTATCTCCTGCATGTTTTTACAATGTTTAGATGTTTGGGAAACATTGAGTACTGATGAACTCATTCTATATAAATGTTATGTGATACCGTTCCTTTAATCTTGATTTGCATTTAAGAACAGTTGCTTGGTTACCATGGTCACCTTCGAGAAAGCAAGCTTTTGCAAAATGTGTCAGGCCCCTAGATTCACCTGAGCTCTTTTCTTCTAGGCTGCTTGAGAGGATAGAGCAAAGGATCTTACTAGAGCAACAATAAGGATTAAGGCTTCCTTTGGCTAGGCAGGTTTACTATGTGTTGACCCTGTTGTTATTTTTATTTTGTACTCACAGGCATTGTTACTGTTTGTTGCTAACATTTTATTGCTTTATTTTTCTCTGATTCAAATTGTTGTTGCTGGGTATACATTCTGCTGCATTATTACAGGGTGTGCCTACAGGTGTGTGCTTACAGATTACTGCTGTAATCTTCTGATTCAAATTGTCTTTTGCAAGGTATATCTTCTGTTACTGCTACATTTTTCTCTGTAGCAAAGTGTTTCTTAGAGGGTATATCTTCTGTGAAATTATTATAGGTGGTGCTTACATTTTTGTGACTTTTTATCATTAGGCTAAGCAAAATTAGTGTTTGCCACTAATTTTTTTTTTTTTTTTTTTGCTAAAAGGTTGTTTTTTTTTTTTTTGTCTCACAGGTGTTGCAGTCTCCTTCTCACATTGAAGGGGCTAATTGCTTTCCTTCCACAGCTCTTCCAGGGGATTAGGTGTGTATCTGGGGTGGAGCTGACTCCACTGTCAGTCCCTTCCAACAGAGGGGAGGGTAAAAAGGTCAGGTTAGTTGATATCTTGGAGGTGGAAGACTAGGTTTTCTGGCCAAGGCACCTAGTTTCACCTGAGCTCTTTTCTTCTAGGTTGCTTGAGAGGATAGCAGGTGTGTTCTTACAGATTACTGCTGTAATCTTCTGATTCAAATTGTCTTTTGCAAGGTATATCTTATGTTACTGCTTCATTTTTCCCTGTAGCAAAGTGCTTCTTACAGGGTATATCTTCTATGAAATTATTACAGGTGGTGCTTTACAGGTTTCACAGTTTTATCTGTCATTAGTATAAGCTTTCAGGGCTACTGCATTTGTTACTGGCTGATTGTTTCTGCTCTTACCCCCTTGTTTCTTTCGTCCGTGGTTCTTCTTTTTCAGCAGGGGAAGGGTCCAGCCAGCCACCCACCCCCATTCCCGAACCACCCCACACTACACTCCTTTTATAGGGTACCACAGTTGTGACATTTCCTGTGGCAAAGCAGGAAGAGGCGGATCAGTGGGGCATCCACAAGGTGAGCTCATTTACAGGGGCACTAGTAATTTAACTTGTTATAACAAGTTATACAAAAACAAACAAAACACAAAATCAAACTTTTGCTTTCATTTTCTTCCTTCTAATTACTCTGGCCAGGTTATAAACCTAGCAACTTACCTGGAATAGATATCATTAACTGCAGGCACTGTGGAACACTTTTCAGAAGGGCAGTTTTACAGGATTTAGGACACTGTCGTACATGCTGGGCCATTGGAGATCTAAGGGCTCATCTCCAGGCAGCATGGGCAGAGATTGCATACCTCAAATTACATATTCAAGAGGAAATATATTATAAGACCCACCAGCCATTTCCCCAACATCCAACAGAAGCACCTTGACCACAGAGGGTAGTTGGTCCGGGAGGTTGGCAAGTAGTTAGGAGGGGCAAATTGGGTGCCCCATCGCTCAGTGCTCTCCAACATATCCCCTCCAAAAACCATATACAAACTACAAACAGGTGTCTGCCTCTATCTCTGAAATCAAACAAAGGGGCAGAGGACACTGCAGAGCAGGACACTGCAGCACAGGAGCTAGTACAACAAAACACACCCAAAACAGGAAACAAAACAAAAAAAAGCAAAAAGGAAATACAAAAAACTTCTGATCATAGGAGACTCCTTGATTTGGGGAGTTGATACATATCTCCAGCAAGGACTAATGGTCAGATGTCTCCCAAGTACATCAGCATGGAGAGACACTGACCACATTGCTAAAATTGTTCAGGAAGCAGGAGTAAACATTGATGTCCTGATGCACATAAGGACTAACGATCTCGCCAGCTGGTCAGTTGTGGAGACCAAGGAACACCTAACCAGGCTGGGTGACAAACTATCATCCATTTCATCCAGCATCTCGTTCTCTGAGATTCTGCCAGTCTGGGAGAGGGGGACAAATGGATGGAAGGTCAGAGAATGGGAGATAGGGGAGCAAACATGTGGCTCAAGCACTGGTGCCAGGAAAAAGGACACAAATTTGTAGGAAACTGGCAACAGTTTTAGGAGCAAAAGTTATTTAAATTGAATGGACTGCATCTGACTAAGGAAGGAGTCAATGCATTAGGGAAGAAGTTTGATGTCTTTGCAGAATATTTAAACTAGCAAGTGGGGAGGGGGGTGCAGCACCCGAAATGTCAAATGGGAAGAACACCCCTCCCCCCCCCAGCTAGTGGTCAAACAGGAGTTCAGCTTAGAAAATGGGTAGGGTGAATTCTTGTTGCTGATTGGCTAATGGCACCAATCGGATGGTCCGGTATCAGGCAACAGAGACTGGGAAATAATGAGTCCCAGTCTCTAGCCACCTGATTACCTTCTAATATTACTGTGCACATAGAATTTTCAGTTTTAAAATGCCACCAATTTTTTTATCTCGTTAAGCGAGCAAGTTGGCAGCTGCTCACCGCATTCTGTCTCTGTTTTGTAATGTTGCCTAACTGAAAGAAAAATAACAACAAAAAGAAATAGCTGCCTGCTGTTTCAAAGTAATACAGTCACTCCAAGTACAGCAAATGTCACTGTAGGGCTCTGATCTAGCCCCTATGTAATGAACGCAACCCTTATTGTCCGAGTGTACAGTATGCCAAATTCAGGAGCAGCGCCGTGACATCTTCTGTTTAGCACATCAGCTCCTCACTACAGTAAGGGCTCCCATGTTCTAACAGAAACAGACTAAGCAAACTCAGTTACCTTCTATCATCCCACTCAGTCTGTGCTCCAGCAATATGAACTAGCACCCCCCAAAGTGATTACTGGCAAGGATAAGCGGAGCCAGTCTAGCTCCTGTTCACTGCATCCCCACTTAGAAAAATCACAGAATCAAGGCAATCAATTTTTGTTCTTTCTTTTTTTATGAAACAAAATTCATATCCTTAACTGATCAAACGCAGTGTCCTGTCACATGCAGTGCAATCTGCTCCAATCTATTCCCGTTTCTCCATACAGATGCCCATTGAGCTGGTGCTGACACGGGGGTGACAGTTAAAAAATGGGTTCAAAGTTCAATGCATAAATAAATTTAAAAAAACAGCAAAAAGAGCCTGTGTGTCTTGGTTTCATTTTACAAATGTAAACAAAATAACAGAAAAAAACACGCTTCCTGTTTAAAAAAATACTACATTCACCTTCAACTTTGTTTGAATTAGCTTCCTGATGTAACTCCATCTCGACCACTGAAATCCCTGATGGCAATCCACCACGAAAGAAGAAGCACTAAACAAGTTAAAAAAAATGGATACCATTGGATCTGAAACACTTACAGAGCTCCCATGCCACAACGTACCTCCCAGTATGCACTTCCTACTTTAACGTGGCAGGCCGTGTGTGTAACAGCCGCAACTCCCAAGTGGGGTGGGAGAGTAAAGCAGAAAGAGCCGAAAACTGAGTTTGTTACTGAACAACCATAACAAGAGACTGGGGGGATGAAGTTAAAAAATACTTTTTTGTGTAACAGGGAATGATGGGGTGCGAGTGAATCCTGCCTCCACGATAAGAGCTACAGTGCCCTCTAGTGTCAATACCAAGAGTATGCAGACAGCATAAAAACACATTCTAATGCAGGCGGAGGAACTATTTCATAACAAAAATGACTTTAACATAATTTTTAATTACCATTTTTTATTAAACTTGATTTTTTTTACAGTGCCCATTTTCTAAGTGCAATAAAACTCTCCGGGGTGGGCAGTATTGTGCTATACCAGACCTTCCAGGGGCTATAAGGCCTGTGGCATCGGGCCTCATTATGCCCCTGGGCAGTCCGGTATAGCACAATACTGCCCACCCTGTTGGGTTTTATTGCTTACATGTTTTTAGTTCATTTGCATCACCAGGTAAAGAAAAAGGTCCGGCTCCCCATACGATGCACAGGGGAAACACCGGACCTCGCCCAACAGCTAACACACCAAAATCTCACCAATGGAAAATCATGTACACAAATGTGTGCAGTCTGTGAAACAAGATCCCAGACCTGCAGGCAATAATGACAGAGGCTAAACTGGACATAGTAGCCATTAGTGAGGCATGGTTTACCAGTAACCACACATGGGAGACTTCAGTACCTGGCTATGTACTGTGCAGAAGAGACCAAGGTGCAAAAAGGGGTGTGGGGAGTGGCCCTTTTTGTCAATGAAAATATCAAAGCTACAGAAATTCAGAATACACATAAGGAGCCAGAAGAACTGAATGACAGGGAGCAATAACATGCTCATGGTAAAAAAAAAATGTTTTGATAGTAGGTGCACAATCTCTTCCTTTCATTTAGACAGCAGAAGGCTGAGGCAATGAGAAAGGGATTGTGCATGTGAGAGGGGGCAACACTAGGGAGTGCACTGGTGAGTAGCAGGAAAGAGTGTCAGTGTGGCAGGGCTTGAGCAGGCAGAATGGGGTGTGGGGGGTCTATGGATGTATAGTGGAGTGAGGGAACTACTAGACCACCAAAATATTATATCACAATTAATAGTGGGTGATTGGAGAGTCGGGGAGCCATTGGACCACCAGTGAATTATGTCACAACCACTAGTTGGTAATTGGAAGGAGTAGGAACACTGGACTAATATCACAACTACCCATAGGCAATTGAACAGATGAGGAACACTGGACCACCAGTGAATGGGTTGTAGGCAGCACCTACTGTCAATGTGGAGGTGAGGTCACAAACACAGTTTGCTCCTGGCCTGTAATGAAGTCCTAATGAAATGCAAATGACCCCATAGATGCTTGGTTGTGCTATTGGGGTCATTTGTATATGCTGGTACAGATATGGTAGATTGCTCCAGGGGATCAAGTGCTATGTGTGGGCCTTAACAGCCCAATTTGTCCCTCAATCCCAGTGACAGCCTATTGGCATATGCCTCCATTGTCTGGTAGAGTTGGTGCTTGGGATTGTGGGTACAGTCAGGATAGCAACTGACTGGTATATTGAAACATGCTGTTAGTGCTCACAAATTGTCCCAAGCATTCCCCAATATACCTGTGGTTTGCTCCAGACACTAATTTGCCTCTGGAGCAAACATCTAGAAGGATATGCTATATATTTCTTGAAAGCTGCAGTCACAGATTTCCATCAATATATAGTATGTTTTCCTTGGTCATGTCTGTCTTGATTTTTAAAGTTCCTGCCACAGGCACAGGAGTACATTTTTGCATGCCTCTCTTGTAGGATAAATGTGGGCAAGTGTTTAAATGCTATTATCAAACGTTTTGCCACATTTATAGCACCTTTCACTGTTTTACATTACAATAATGATGTGCGCAACATTATAGGGCATCAATTTTGCTGTAATTTGAGTTAGATGCACATGATACATAGACAACCTTTTAGGTGGTCTAAGCTATCAACACAACATCAAGGATGCAGTACTGATTGCCAGGACTGGGAGGAGAGTGGCTGAAAATCTAACCACCATCTCTGCAATATGTGACCCAAAGTAATTATATTTTTGTAAATAAAAGCAGCACCTAGTTATAGAGACAAAGAAGCAAAGTACTATCTAGAAACAAAAGCACTGTAGCCTGACTGAGAGAAAATAGATAAAACAACTTGAAACTCATCACTTCTAATTTTGAGGAGGAAAAAGGTCATGTTTGATGTTTTCTAGGTCTTTTCTGACAGGCAAAGTGACACCTCCTAAATGTTTTTTTGCTCTTTGTTGTGGGTATGTATACAAGCCTTTTTCATCAAAAGAAAATATCTTTGTTTCAAACATCTAGGCACAGTTATTCAAAAGATTAGCAGCCTGCTAACTGTGAACAGTGTGGCCAACATCCTATTTGTGCAGCAGCTGCTATACTCGTGACATCAAGTAGACCATCACTGACCTGTTAGTACATGAGTGCTAACTGGTACTAGTTCCTATTCTAATTTTGCAAGAGGGGTACATAGTGGTGCACTGACATAATCAAATGTTTTCAGAAATACTAACAGGCAAGCAGTGCCATGCTAGTTAATGCTGCTAAACATACTTTTGCAACCATGCACACTGAAGCACAGTCATTCCTTCCACCCAATCCCTGTAGACCTGCTGTTGCAATTAATATCCCTGTTAGGCCCTTTCTAGATCAGATACAAGAACAGGCAAGCAAGGCCCATAGTATTTACAAGCTTTACTCCTTTCTACTGGACATTAAATTCCCTGATCCCCTGATTGGCTCCAAGTGTTGGTCCTCTCTTCTGCTAGAAACCCCCCTGGTTTGGGATCAGATTTTGGCAGACACACATCGGTATCTCTCCCAGGATAGGCATAGACTTACTCAATACCATATATTGAATAACATGTACTACACCCCAGTCAATTGGTTAAATTAGATAGATTACCTTCAACTCTTTGCACAAGGTGTGGCATGGTGGAAGGGAACCTGGTACATATTTTTTGGCACTGTGAAAAAGTGGCTCGTTATGGCGGACCATCCAGTCTAACCTAGACCCTCTCTTGGGCCTAGGCGATTTATTTACTATAGAAGTATGTATTTTAGGGATGTTTTCCAATATACAGGTTATGGAGTGTAGATTCCATATGGCTTTAATTTCTATAGTTGTTAAAAGATTGGTTCTTAGGCACTGGATGGACCAATTGGTTATCTCGTATGCAGAATGGATCAGTGAAATTTCTCTTTGCTTTCGGACAGAAAGGCTAATAGCTAGCTCTCGGAATTGCCTGGCTTCATTTGAGCGGAAATGGGGCAAATTGTACACTCTTTATTTGAACTAATGTCTTGATGGGTACACCTCTAGCTACCTGGGCAACTGGTACACCATAATGCATGTTACATGTAGTAAGATTAGCTCTTTTCTTTTGAAGAAGGCACATCCTGGGGTGGGGGATGGGGGTTGAGGGATATGGGCTGGGGAAAGAGGGTTTCTCAATGTGTTACCAGAATCAGGGATTCCTGCAGAATGCCTTATATTGTCACACTGTAGCTATCAAGTATCTTATGCCATCTGTCATAGTGTGTAATCCCTGTATTATTTGCTCAGACATCATACCTTTCTATAAAATAATAAAGAAATATAATTTCAAAAAAAAAAGATAATAATATCCCTGTTAGTCTAGTGGCCTCCCTCACCTGATCCCCATAAGCATAGATAGAATAAATATTCCTGGTAGCCTATGAACCACCCCACGTCCTGCCAATCAGTGTCTGCCTATGCCGTGACCCAGTGATAGTGGCCAGCACAGACCTACCTCTCATCACCATGGCCAGCCACTATCTGCCTCACACAAGTACCAGTATTGCTACACCATTGTGTATAGTGATGCAGAACTTGTGTGATTTCTATTGAGAAGCTGAACTATACTATAACAGTAAAGTTACATGACAGTTGTTATGGTATGGTATTCTTTTATTGTTCAATCTAAAAAGATCATTACAAATACACAAGACATATAAATACAAACACAAAACACATTATTAAATGTTTTCCATAAAAACATCTAATCATACAATTATCATTTTATTTCTGCCTTTCCTTATTTCTCATATGTTTACTAAATTCGCAACCCTTCTTATTATGAGTTCATCATCTGATGTTAACAATATGTTAATTTTTGCATCATCATCACAACATTGCAGATAGATTAACACATCTCCCAGCCATTTTTTTCTGGCCATTTCATACCAAGACACATCAATATGGTATGTGGAAGGTTCTCTATTTCTTGTGCCTGACAAAAACAGTGTAAGTATACCGGATCCTCTAGCTTCTTAAATCTTGCTGTAAGTACATTTGATTCTTGGCATTCCACCCTGAATCTAGCATAGGTTTTCCTTAATTTCACATCCTCCAAAACTTTAAGGTAGTATTTATATTTATGAGTCAAGACATTACTACTGTACCACAAAGAGAAATAAGAATTTCTTTTTTTTCCCCAAGTACTCCCAGTAATATTTTTTAATAAGTGACTTCTTAATATACTTTTTATATTGTGTAGAAATCATAATGTTTTTAAACATTAAATCTAGTAGGTGTTCAAGACCTACAGATCTCAATATGTGCTTGACTTTGCCAGCCTGTCGGCACAGTGGTTGGATTTCCGCTTGCAATGCCGGCGACCTCCGTTCAGGATGGACCTGGGTTGCTGGAGGGCTGGCCAGGGGGAGAAGGACTGAGCATCCACTGGACTGCTCTCCTTCTGTGGGAGGGAAGGGGGCTGTGTATGCAGTGCAATAGCAGCACCCAGCAGAGGCTGGGTTCACTGCGATGCACCAACACCGTAATACTTCGGGGTGGGGCAGATGCCAGTCATCAATGCACATTCCTGCCCTTGCTTACAGGGGGAAATAACACATCCTGTGTGTCTCTTTGAAGCCCTCCCCCTGGGCTTTGATCAGCCTCCAGTGCCAGCTCTACCGACCAGATACAGTAGTGTGGCACTGGTATGGAAACTGTGCTACAACCCCACCGTCTGGGGTACAAGCCAGGGGTGACAGAGGAGAGCACCGGCAATTGCTGGAGGTGGGAGCCCAGGGGGAAGGGCCATGACCAGGGTTGAAAACCGGTGACCGTGTATGCCAAAAAGTATAAAATAAAAAAAAATTAAAAAATTTACTTGACTTTAAGTTGCCATGGAGATTGCTAAAACCTATTCACCAACCACCATTTTTTTCCACTAAACAATTTCTAGTGATTCTGTTATCCTGTAAAACATTCAGTCTAATCCAAAATTTATTAGCCATCATTCTGCTAAGGCTTTCAGATTGGTTAATCCTGTTTCTACTCATACGTAAGTGGCAGGAGCTGTTGTAGGAAAATCCACTGTAGATCTTAAAAGACGAAATGTTGTTTTTTCTAAGTTTAATATGCACTTTTGACACTGTAATTCTGTGCCATATAATATTTGGGAATTATATTTTGCTTCAGTTGCACTCAGCAGTGGTCTTATGGAATGCCCTCCAAATCTTGTATTGAATCTTTTCAGTGCTAGTGATGTATTTGTAACCTTATTTTAAATGGATGTACAATGTGACTTCCAGCATAAATTTTTAAAAAAGACAAGACCCAGATATGTATAATCATTTGTGACTTGTAAGGCTTGTGATTTTATATACCATTTCCCCAAATATTTTTTATCACCAAATAACATTGTATTTGATTTTGACATGTTTATTTTTAAACTTATTTAATCCACAAAAGAGTCCAGTAGATTTCATTTTCCTTGGAGACCCTTAGCTGTTAATGATAACAATATACAGCAAGGTCATCTGCGTATGCCAATCCTGGGCATCGCTCTGACCTAATCTTCGGAGAGTCCATACTAGAGGTTTGTAATGTTTTCAGTGAAGGATCCAAGTAAATTTAAAACAGTGTGGGGGCAAGAATGCACCCATGTCTAATCCCAGTATTAGTTGGAAATTGTGGAGAGAAATTATCACCAAAATCTAGCCTTGCTTGTACCCATGTGTTGGAATACAATAACCAAATAGTATTAATCATAACTCACTCTATTCCAAAACTATACATTGAGTCCCAAAGCTTATTTCTATTTACCGTATCAAAGGCAGTTGAGAAATCAAAGTATGCTGCATACAGTTTTTATGCCCTTAATTTAATATATTTCTTGTACAAATGATGTAGTATGAAACAGTTATCGATTGTTGAAAAGGTTTGATGAAAACCTGCTTGGAGTGCTGATAAACCTCCAATTTTGTTAATATTAATGTCAATCTGACCTAAAGGTACTTGGGCAGAAATGTTTCCTATAATGTCTAGCAGACTGATTGCTTTATTATTTTTGGGATCCTGTTTGTTTCCCTTTTTATACATTGGCACAATCACTGCACCCTTCCATGAGTCTGGGATATAATTTTTCAGTATACACTAGTTAAACAAGGAGCATAATATTTCTGACCACTGTAGCTCCTTACATTTCAGTAGTTCTCCTGGAATCATGTCTAGGCCTGGGGCCTTGTTTAATTTTAATTTCCCTATAGCATCCTTGACTTCAAGTATTGTAATTGGCTGAAAGTTCATCTTAATCATAATTTTATCAATGTCTAACCATAATCATTCTTCATGCATGCTTAGCATAACTTCTGAAAAATATTTCACCCATTCTTCCACTGAAACATAATTTTCAATCTCCACCATTATTTCCTTATAGCCAAAAGCCACTAGACCAACATTTTTTGCTGTCATTAGGCTCTGTTACTTCTGTCATTTGTTTCCATTGTTCTACATAATATTCCTTCTTTTCTTTACCAGTAAATCTCTATATTCCTTTCTTAATACCTCTAATTTTTCATACACGTCTTTGCTATTGTTTTGTCTATATGCTCGTATATCCTTCATAAGTTGTTTTTTTTCCCTTAAGTTTGCACTCATTATCTAACCATCCCCTGATTTCATTCTTAGGTTTATAACAACCTTTCATATAATGTTTTGGTTGTATCTGATTGAAAAAAGTCTTTAAGGTGTCATAAAACATTATAGAGTCCATATTACCCATTAATGAATTTATATATTCAAGAAATGCTTCTAGTTGTTATTTTATTTGAAGTTCCACCATACCTGACCACATGTCTTTTTTTTACATTTAATTTTAGATTGTTTTGACTTTATGTTAGTTTTCACCAAATCCAGATTATTCTGTATTTGAGTAGTGTAAACGAGCACTGGGAGGTGGTCACTATCGGTTCTTATTGGAACATGAAGATATTTTTACCAATCAATAGGCCCTCTCCAACATATTAGATTCAGAACTGTGTTTCCCTTATTTGAAATAAAAGTTATTTCTCCTTCCTGGTCTTCTTCTGTTCTGCCATTTAATATATAAATGCCATTGTTCTTTTAAGATTTCATAAAGTTTCTTACCATTAATATTAGCTTTCTCATCTTTTGTTTTCTGTTTAAAACCCTCTGCATCTGGATATATCCAATTCATTATTGTGTTATCGGATAATCCTTCAAAATCTCCCAATCTGGCATTACAATTGGCTAGCAATAATAAATAGTCTTCTGGATATTCCAGAGATACTTCAAAAATACTTTTCTCCAACCATAGCCAAATGTTTTTTCTGTAGAAGTGAGACTTTACAGGTGGGATAAACCTGCTTTATTTGTCCCTACTCAATGTACCATAAAAATCATTCTTATTCAGCTCCTTTATCATGCTAAAAACTCAAGTCTTAACATGTGTAATTAAACCTCCAGCTCTCCTTCCTTGTTTTGAGTCCCTGTAACTTGGATATTGGAATGTTTAATACCCATTTAAATGTAAATTGTTCTTGGAATCATGCCGAGTTTCTTGCAGGCAAATTACTCTGCTTTTTTTAATAAAGTTCAAACAGTCTGGGTTATGACTTTTAGCAGTGTATCCAGCTATATTCCAAGTCAAGAAACTCATAAAATTACACTAATCCCTTGTTATATTAGTGGTATCATTCAGCAGTGACATTGATATAGAGCCTTCTTCATTCAGTACTATGATCTCTGCATTCTTTATTGTTCAGTTCCTATCCTCTAGTACTTGAAATCTGTTTTAAGTCCTAAAAGCTTAATTTATTATATGATTTCCAGTTTGACTCTTTTGAGTCTCCTTTCTGTTTTCTCCAGTTTCCTTATTTTAATTTAAGTTAGATTCCTCTTTCAATATGTTATTCCAATCTACAACATACAGACCCATTGGGTCCAATTTCTCATAACAGCCCAGAAATCCATTTGCCACTGATTCATTTTTACACAGTATGTACACCTGACTGTCTCCTCTTAAACTCTCATGCCAACATATTTTTTAATGCCCATTCTACCTAATCTTATTTGTAGCACACTAGTAAACAGATTACAAATGGACCACATCAATTTTCTTGGTGTCTCATTATATATTCCTGGGAAGTCAAATATTATTAAGATCACAGGATCTTCTCCACACTTCTCCTGCATTCTATCATTAGGGTAAGTTGAGATAACTGGTAGCTGACTCATCTCAAAAAACAATTTTAGTTTTTCCAGTAAATGACCATTTCACCTCTGCATTCTTTATTATTGAATTCCTATCCTCTAGTACAGGTGCGCTCAACCTTTTTGGGCTCAGGAGCAACATTTGTAATTTCTGAATGGGGCAAGAGCAGCACCAACATGCGGCACATGCTGTTCACCGCATGTGGTGCTTACTATGCCCCTATTTACACATATATGTACTGATTTGATAAGATCTCTAGTTAGAATAATGACAGCAGTATTCAGTATTGATTTATAATAGGAATTTTATTAACTACTTTTAAACATTTAGTATTACTTTAAGATTCTCCCTTAACCGTGATCTGCAGCATAACACTCAGGTAAACTAAACTAAGCTTTTTTGCTGTTTGACATGGTGCACTTGGAGGTTAAGTGACTTGCTCACAACACACTGGCAAACTAAACTTTCTCAACAGTAGCAATTTTCCCTTAGATGTCATCACTGCACAGCAGTACCCCATTTAAAAGATTTCAGTACATTGTCAAACTAAACTCCAGTATTGATAACTTCCTGAGATTGCAGTATTTCGACCTTAAATGCAACATTAAAAAAAAGTGCAAATCTCAGCATGTGCTCATTTATAACACCCTGACACAGCAAAAGCTCATCATTAGCAGCATTAGAATTTGCTTTTATGAAAATGTGCCCCTTTAAAAAAATTTCAAACATTTACAAGAATGTTAAGCATTTATAGCAGTTCTGCACTTTCTTTGAAGCAGCACTGTAGCAGAGTGGGTCAACTAAGACAGCCTGCTGTTGCGGTGTACCTTCAGTTAGTCATCCAAGTGGCAGTGGCAATTTGTCAAAGCAGCAGTGGTAATTCATCGAAGGGAGCCTCAGCATGTAGTATGCATTTCAGTTTTATAAGCAGATCCATTTGTATTTTTATTTAACATTACCTAGCACGGACCTGGAACCGACTGCTATCGATCAATATCACTCAGCAATACTTAAAGTGATTTTACCTGTTGAGGAATGTGCTGAGAAAGGAGTCATTATTCAAAAGCATTGTCACAGCAGTTAAGACATAATGAATAATCACAGATCATTATCACATAGTCAGGTAGGCTCAGTGTCGTGAGAATTAGATGGGGGCTAACATTAGCAACATTAGCAATGCGCTCCTGCCGTAACAAGGAAGTGTCAACTTAAAGGCACAAGATTGTTGATTTTTTTTTGGTTGGTTTTTGAATGACCCTTCACGAGCAACACCGAAGGGCTTGGCGAGAAACATGTTGCTCGTGAGCCATGGCTTGGACAGCTCTGCTCTAGTACTTGAAATCTGTTTTGTGTCCTAAAAGCTCCATTTATGACATGATTTCCAGTGTGACTCTCTTGATTCTTCTTTCTATTTTCTTGTTTCCTTATTTTGATTTAAGTTAGAATCCACTTTCAATATGTTATTCAGATGTACAACATACAGACTTACAGATGTCATTTTCTTCAATACATAAATCCAAAACTTCATTTAAAAATGTAATTACCCATTCTTTCAATGAATGTTTAGTTTCATTGTCCAATTTCTTTAACCCATATAGTCTTAAACAGCAATCATTTTCCAATTTTCCAAATATTCCTCATTTTTTTTCCTCCTGATGTGCATGTTCCTGAGCAGGGGTTTCCCTATCTTTTATGTTTGTACTCCTTATTCCAATTAATTCCTGTTTTTGCTTCACATTATCAGAAAGCCTGTTTTTAAGTAACTCAGAGTTTGTGTGAAATTCTTTCTATAATTCTATTTGTTCATTTTCATTCTTTCCACTATCAATTTCCTCATGTTGCCTTATATTGTTTTAGTTTTCTTAAATTTAATACTAGCTTCAGGGTTTTTATTCTTTTCTGAAATCATCTCCTTCTTATTGTTTCCTTTTTTCTATTTCTTCCCTAGTTGTTATGTTGTTAGACATATTGAGATAACCAATTGTGTTACTAAATAGTACTTATGCAGTCACTGATTGGTTATGCAGTTCCCTCAATTCCAGTTTATCTTTAATGTTTGCCCCTGAGCTTGTGCAATGGTGAACATGTTTGTATGATATTGGATTTTTACAGGTGTGTCACTGTCAGTCTGAAGCAGAGCAGTCTGCAAAGGGGTGGACAGTGTCAGACCAAAAATCAGCCAGGCTTATCCTGACACTCTTCTAGTCTTGTAAAGGGAGAAATGTCATGTAATTCAAAGAAAAGAGACACCCAAATGAAGGGTGTCTTTTTCCTTTGATTTGCATGACACTGCCCAGCAAGCAGTGCTGATCAGCGTCGTGATCTGCCTGCTATGGTCCTCACAGCCAACATAAACACAAATCCTCCCACTCTCTGCCAAGTATCCCTCCCACCTACCATTGCTTTCCCCTTTCTTCTTAATTTTCTGACACCACAGTGCCCAATCCCAGTGTCAGCTAGTACCCCCACCATGACTGTTTTCACTGTACAACACCAGGAGTCCATTCCCAGTGCTGACAAACATAACTCCAACACTGTAGTGCCCATTCTCCAGTGTTACTACCTGGAACAAATAAAAACATCCCTTGCAGTATTTTTTCTTTCTTTTTCTAATTTCTGTAATCCTACCATCTGTCAAGTATTCACACCCATATACCGATCATTTCCTGTGCCCCTAGAGGTTAAACAGACACTGTGTTGCCCATTCCCTGTGGTGGTAACTCAAATAAAGAAAACTGTCTCTCATAGTCTTTTTTTTTAATTTTACACACCATTTAAAAAAGAAAGCTGTCCATCAATGTCTGTTGCCACCACCGGCCCAATGCCACTGAAACCCTCCCTCCACCCTCCCTTCCCACTCAGCACACCCCACTCCCACCCCTTACTTACCTATGGGGGGTCCAACAACATAATCCTCTGTGGACCAGAGACACATCTTCGTTCTTCAATGCTGAACCAGGAAATGAGAAAATCAGGTATGTGGTTCAAAGTATTTCAATGCATTTTGAATTTGCTTTAATGACTTGGTAATTTTTAAACATATTTTCCCTAAAAAATTTTAACATGGCTTTTTTGGGACCCTACCACATGAACAAGGGTGATGAAATTATTCAACTCCATGCTGAAAGGTGATTTTGTGGTCGCTGTGAGAAATCACCTTTCGGACAGAATTTGAAAATTTTCTCCACCCTTGTTTATGAGGTAGGGTCATAAGAAGGCTGTGTTTAACATCTGGGGTAAAAATATTTAAAAAAAGTTATGAGCTTATGTTGACACTTTTTCATCACATGTTCATAAGTTTCAATATTTTCACCCCACATTTTCAACATAGCAATTTTTTTACACCACCTCATGAATGTGACAGCTGTCATTTTTTTAAAGTCCAGCAAAAATGTGTTTTCACATTCATGGAACAAAATTACATTTCAGTGACCATTCTATAGAAAAGAACAGTAATTTTCAGAAAGAGGGGTCATAAAAAGACTACATTGGAAATCTGGGATCAAAATGTGAAGAAACAACTAAGTTATGAAGAAATATCGCATTGCTCCAATACTAAAGGAATAATGCCTGACAGGGTGGGTGTTATGCTGCGATAATGTCCCACCTTGGGTGGTTGGGCCCGAGACCACTGGCTGAGGGTGTCCAACACCTGAGAAGGGATGTTATCCCAGCATAACACCCACCCTGGAGGGCATTATTCCTTTTATACAATGGCTTGTTGTTTTATAATAAAAAAAATAATTTTAAAGACTGTTATTGTTAGTGTGTAAACATATTTTTGTTTCTTAAGAGAAAGAGGAGATCATCATGGTGGTGGGCATCTAAATCATCCAAACAATCAGCAGGGAGGTTATGCCAGGATAACATTCCTGCTGTGACAGCCAAGTGACCAATCAGAAGACAGGATTCTTTCTTGCCATTGTATAATTACAAATAACTTTATTTTTGCAGATTTTGTCCCCTAATGTTTAACACATCTCTTGTGTTACCCCACATCTTGAACAGTGATGGGTGTCATTTTTCAAATCCCCTCTGAAACATGTTTTCCCAGTCATACTGCAACACCACATTTCAGATGGAATTTAAAAAAATTCCACCTACGTTGATCATTACAAGACATAAGGTTTCAGAGAGACTTTCTGGAGACTATGGTGCTGTTCCAACTCTTGATACCTCTCTGGGTTGAGGGAGAAGGTTACTAGATTCCAGGCTGATTTGGTTGGGATTCATAGGACCTCTTTCCCCACCTGGGGGCCACCAAGTCTGTCACCATTATCACAGAGGATGCAAAGGTGGAGGAACAGTTGGACTAGTGTGGGCTCCAGAATGGTGGGGATGGTGGGACAGAGGCACATTCCTTGACTGGTACCACTACTAATTCCTATGCCACTCTGGCAGGGTGGGACAGCTGGGAAGAGGCACCAGCAGTAGTGAACATGCAAGATGTGGGGGCCCTCCATAGTGGAGAACCTTAGGAAAGTGGTGTGGGATCCTAGAGGAGGAGGAGGAGGAGGAGGAAGCAACTTCTGGTTGAGCGATCAGTTGTGAGGGGGATAGATTTGGGAATAGGAGAGGGGACAGGTTGGATGCCTATCTAGTACCATGGCACAGAGGGATGGGAAGTGGATCCTGAGTCGTTAGGGCAGCAGGATGGGAGGGAGAGATAGATGTCATTGTCCACTAAGGGACTAAAGTCTGGCTAAGGACAGGGCTGGGATAGTGCAGGAGGAGTTTTGGGAGCTGGGGAGTGGTCTTAGACAGGTAGACTACTAAGTGGCATTCACTGAAGTGCTGCTTGTCTATGACAGGGGAAAGGGGAAGAATCTCCACACCATGAGCTTCAACTCTTCACTAAAGGCATGGTGCAGAGAAAAAGGATTCAGCTGCATTGGGGACTGGGAACCCATATGAGATGATAAGGGGTAAAAGCCTATACAGTGGTGATGGCCTGCATCCATCCAGGAGGGGGACTGCAGTCCTCAGTGGACAGTTTAAATGTTGCTTCGATGAATATTTAAACTAGCCAAGGGTGGTGGTGGAATGAATCAAGGAGGCAGAAGCTGTCCCTACCCTGGCTGAAGTAGAGTGTAAGGATGGAAAATGAATCCCCTGTGGGGCAAATTAATAAAGGAAGTAGGGTACTAGAGATAAAATATGAAGGAAAATGAGAGCATTAAAAAGAGAATTAGGAAGTATGGAGGGCAAAAAGAAAAAAGGGGGCCAACAAACAGAGTGGAAACAAAATCAGAAAGGCTATGTGTGTGAATACTAGAAGTCTAGGAAATATGAACCTACTGACCATAAAGGCAGAGGCCAGTCTGGATACTGTGACCATTACTGAGTCATGGTACACTCAAACCATGACTGGGAAATGGCCATATCAGGCTATACTCTGTTCAGGAAAGACCGAGTGGAAAGGAAAGAAGAGGGTCTGGTGCTTTATGACAGGGAAAGCTTACAAGCAATGGGGATGGGGAATGTAGCTAATATTTAGATTGGAGTAATCTACAGAGCCCTAGCACAGGGGGGATAATTAGATAAGGTACTGGCAGAAACCATTGGCAAGATGGCAGAAAAGGGGGAGGTGCTGCTGGAGGGGGACTTCAACCTGCCAGATGTAGATTGGAGCCTCCCAGTAACAGCTTTGTCTAGAAGCAGAGACATCCTGGACTCTCTGCAGGGGGCATTCCTGAGGCAATTAGTCAGTGAACCCACTCATAATGTGGTAATATTGGACCAGGCACTCACTAACAGGGACAGTTTTGCAGATGTCAAAGTAGGAAGCCAACTTTGGACCATTGATCACCGTATGGTGTGGTTTAATATAAAGATGTCCTGGAAATCACAAGAACAGATTTTATAAAGATGTGTGAATGCTTCAGTGATGACCTGGTGGGGGTGGATGGCTTAGGCGGGATGGAGGAACAGTGGTTGAAGCTAAAAGGGAGCATGGTAAAGGCAATAAAACTCTGCATCAAAGAAGTGAGAAAAAGAAAAAGGAAAAAGAGACCACCATAGTTCTATAAGAGGTGGCTGAAAAAGTAAAGGATAAAAGGGTAGCAATCAGAAGGTATAAGGAGATGCAGAGGAAGTAGGTTATGGAGGCATATCAGAGGAAACAGAAGAAAGCAGGGAAAGCAGTAAGGAGCACAAAGGTGAAAACTGAAGAGAATAGCCCACGTGGACAAGGCATTTTTCAGATATGTATGTAAAAGAGGAAGACCAGAGGTGGGATTGTAAAGTTAATGAGGGAAGGGGGGTGACTGTGCAGAGGAAGACTAGGAAAAGGAAGACATCCTGAACAAATACATTTGTTTAGTATTCATTGAGGAAGAAGGGAAGGGGCCACATAAAAAGTAACAGAAGCTTTGGAGGGAGGGAAGTGGACACTAGCTCTTTTTTGGACGAGAGAATCCTAAGGGAACTTGTTTTTTTTGGACGAGAGAATCCTAAGGGAACTTGTTAATCTGAAGGTGAAAAAAGCAATGGGGCCAGATGGGGTGCATCCAAGGGTATTGAGGGAGCTCAGGGAAATACTGACTGCACCTCTGACAATTCTATTTAACAGCTCACTAGAAACAGGAGTCGTTCCAGAGGACTGAAGGAGGGCAGATGTTGTCCCACTGCACAAAAGTTGTAGCAAGGAGGAGGATGACAATTATAGGCAAGTCCTGACATCAGTGGTGGAAAAGTTATTGGATGAACTGCTGAAGGAAAGGATTGTGGAATATCTTGAATCCAGTGGGTTACAGGACCCAAGCCAGCATGAATTCGGGGAGTGGGGGAGGTCATGTCAACGAATCTGATAGATTACTTTGACTAGGTGACAAAGGATTTAGACAAAGGTGAAGCAGTTGATGTGGTCTACCTAGATTTCAGTAAGGCTTTCAATGCCATTCCACATAGGAGACTAATACAAAAAGCTGCTCAGCTTAGGAGCAGAGATGGGTAAAGTCAACAAAATTTGCTCTGCAAATTAATCTGTGAATTTCATGCAATTTGTGGAGCATGAAACACAGAAACACAGAACTTGATGGCAGATAAGGACCATTTGGCCCACCTAGTCTGCCCACTTCCCCTACCTAATGGGTAAGCTGCAGATCCTAGTTAACCAACAGCCTACTTCCTACTACCCCCACTAGAATTGCCTTATGTCTGTCCCATGCATTCTTGAATTCCCCCACTGTTTTTCACTCCAAGATCTCCTCAGGAAGGCTGTTCCATGCATTCGCAACCCTCTCTTTAAAAAAAATACTTCCCCACATTACCTCTGAGTCATCCACCCTCTATCTTCAAATTGTGCCCTCTTGTTCTTGCACATCTCTTTTTCTGAAAGATGCTACCCTCTTGGTGTCTATCATGCACCCCTCTCTCCTTTCCTCGAGGGTATACATATTAAGCTCCTTTAGTCTCTTTTCATATGCCTTCTGGTGCAGACCCTGCACCATTTTGGTTTTCCCTCCTCTGGACAGCTTCCACCCTGTCTATGTCTTTGTGGAGATGATGTCTTCAGAACTGCATACAGTATTCCAGATGGGATCTCACCAACTGTGTGTACAGAGGTATAACAACTCCCTGTTTTCTACTGGTGATGCCTCTCCCTATGCATTCCAGTATCCTCCCAGCCATACTTACTGCCTTCTCACATTGCTTGCCCACCTTCAGGTCATCTGATATAACTATCCCCAGGTCTCTTTCCATTTTTGTTGTTGTCAGTATCTCATCCCTATTGTATACTCTTCCCCTGGGTTTTTGTTTCCCAGGTGCAATACTTTGCACTTCTTTGCATTGAATCTAAGCTTCCATACATTTGACCATTCCTACAATCTTGTCAAGTCCCTTCTCATCCTTTCCACCCCACCTTGTTTATCAGCCCTATTGCAGATCTCTTTGTCATCTGCAAAGTGACATCTTTTTCCATCTAGCCCCTCTACAATGTGACTTACAAAGATATTAAAAATGACCAGACCCAGTACTGAACCATGCAGTACCCCACTAGTAACCCCCCCCTTTCTTCACTGTGGACTCCATTTACTATTACCTTCTGCATCCTTTTGTCCAGCCAATGTTTTACCCAGGCTACCACCCTGGGACCCACTCCCAGGCTGGCTAATTGGTTTATTAATCTTTTGTGTGGGACTGTGTCAACTGCCTTGCTAAAGTCTAGGTAGGCCATGTCTGCAGCCCCTCTCTGGTCTACTACTTTGGTCACCCAGTCAAAGAAATCTATTAGATTCATCTGACATGACCTTCTCACTATGAATCCATGCTGCCTTGGGTCCTGTGCCCCACTGGCTTCTAGGTACTCAACAATTATTTCCTTTAGAAGTGATTCCATCATTGTCCCTACCAATGAGGTCAAACTGACAGGTCTGTAGTTTCCTGCCTCAGTCTTGCTCCCACTTTTGTGGAGGGGAATCACATCGGCCCTTCTCCAGTCCTCAGGTACCACACCATCCTCCCATGATTTGTTAAAAGGGTAGGCAGTGGTGTTACTAGTTCTCCCCTTAGTTCTTTTAGAATTCTGTGATGGCAGTTTTGATGCTTCTCCATTGTTGTTCCATCCCTTCTTCTTGTCTGTTTGCTAGTGCTTTTCTGAGGCATTCTCCCATTTTGAAAAAATCAGCCTTCCTGAAGTCCAGCATGGATCGATCTGTAAAGTGAGAAGTTTTACAGCAAAGTGCATTATTTCACCCATGAACTGTGGAATTGTGCAGGTAAAATTCCACACTTCATGGCAAAATTCCACACCTTGCAGTGAAAACTTCACACTTTGCAGTGAAAACTTCATGATTTAGGCAAAACCGAAATTGCTGAGCTCTAGGACTACTTTGCGCTGCTTCTCAAATGCAAATTTTCACCACTTCACAGCAACTTCACTGGTGAATTAAAACTTTGACACATCTCTACTTAGGAGTGGGTCCAAAAGTGGTAAATTGGATAAGAAATTTGTTAGGGCATAGGTAACAGGGGGTGGTGTTAAGTGGAGTTCACTACAAGGAAGGGAGGGTGACCAGTGGGGTGCCTCAGTGATCAGTGCTGGGTTCTGTCCTCTTTAATGTCTTTATAAGTGGCATAGCAGAGGAGCTAGAAGGGAAGGTCTGCCTCTTCATGGATGACAACAAAATCTGCAATAGGGCGGACACTTCAGGATGGGTGGAAAAGATGAGCAGAAAACTGAGAAAACTATAGGAGAGAACAAGGATATAGCAGCTGGGTTTGAATGTGAAAAAGTGCAAAATAATGCACTTAGGGGACAGAAACCCAGAGGCAGAGTTCAAAATAAGTGGAACTGTATTGATGATCTTCAAACAGGAAAGAGTCCTGATAGGAATCATATTGGATGACCTAAAGGTTGCCAGGCAGTGTGACAAGACAGTCCTTCCTTTCCATCATTTGGATGAGACTATAAACTGAGGCCCTGTCTGCCTGTTCTAGGGGTTGTTCAGGTAGACATTAAAGATCCCATGGTATTTCTCTAAAAGAGTAGGCAAATTTACTTGGGATCCTGGCCAAATTTCCTCAATCACTAAAAGTACCACCAGCAGCTTAATCTGGTTCAAATTTCAGTTGGATTGTTTCTGTATCACCCCCAACCCTGGGATGAGGCTGAAAATAGGCAGAACCGTCTAGTACTTCTTTCCCAGGCAACAAAAACTAATAAATAAATAACTAAATAAATATAAATGTATGTGATCGGGTGGAGATAAATGGAGAGTGATAAATCCATTTATCTGAGCAACTGTGTGTACAAATTTCATTTATTTCATTTATACACAGTTACAGTACTATGTCACACTCTATTTATCTACAAAGTTCTTACATCATAAGGCATTATCCATACAGTTTCTACATCATGAGCACCCCCTTCTCCTGCCAGCTGGAGCAACATCCAGCCACTTTCACATTCCCTCTCTCATGCACACACACACACCACCACAACAGTACAGTCTCTGCATTTACTAATAGGGTTAATATACTAAGTTGATGTAAAACATAATAGATAATGAATAATGTTTCCATGAGTATACATACCATTAGGACTGAATGATTATATTGATTTTATTTTTTTCCTAGAAACTGACCTTTTGCACTTTGCCTGACCTTGTGTGTTTGTTCTGTTTGTTGTATGTAAACTTTATATTAAGCATTAATTAATATAATGGAATGCATGATGGTAACAAGATAAATATGAGGTAGTAAATATTTAAACCATCTTATGATATTTATAACTAAATAAAAAAATGTGTTTATGCTTAATATTTAGTAAATAGCCACTAGGTAATTTTTAAATACTATTTAAATCATATACTCAGATAGTGTTCTTTACAGAATAAATAATATAGTCACTATTTTAAAAAATACATGCACATAAGATATGGATTTTAGTGGCTAAAGGATACTTGCTTTTGTTTTTTCCTATTCAATTGCACTATTTGTCTAATTGTATTATAATGATTGATTGATTGATTGATCCATAATTATGGGGTGTATTTAAACAGTCTGTTGGATGGCTAACTCCACCCCCTGAGGTAGATACATGTGATAGGGTCGATATGTAGAGGTGTTAGCCCAAGTGTCTGCTATGCTTTTACATTTTGCTAAATAATAGAAAAACCTTCTATTTTCTCAAAGTCATTGTGTGCACAGCTTTATTTTTCTAACATTCATGTGATTGTTACTGGCTGTAGCACCTGTATATGAACTGATGTGGATACATTCATTACTTTTTTCTGCAACAGTCTCTCATTTTCACTTCTCATAAGCACAAAAAGAAGCAGAATGTTCCATGCTGTAACTTTCCAGACTGCTACAGATGGAAAAATACAACAGCACCTTGTTTTTTGTTTTTTCTCTTGCCCTCCCCAATGTGGCACCAATTCTCACATTGCTACTCACAAAATACTTGCCACTTGTCCCTTTGCATAAGAAAAAATAGCACCATTAAATAAACAAAAAGAAAGCAGTAAAGCTCTTTATATTACCCCCCCCCACCTCCATTGCTGACATTACTCCATGAGCCTCTCGGGTCCTACCTAAAACTTCACTGACTGAAAACATTTAAGAGGTACTGTGAGCAGTATCACAGCCTACTACCTTAGTCTCCTCAGCTGCATGATACCGATGCAGTTCATACTGCATGCAGCTCGGACTCACTCTAGAGAACTCCATTTTTTTCTCAGGACCTCATGGGTGCAGACTGTAAAGATATACAGTCAATGGCAGCAATACTAAGTCTCATGCCCACCACTCTCAAAAACCCGCAGTAAATAAATGCAATATGCAGGGGGGACCTTGCGTGATACCTCATTTATTTACACTCATGTTGTTTGACCTTGGACATCTCACTCATGACTTATGCCACTCATGAGGTTACCCAATAATAATAATAATAATACATTTTATTTCACAAAAGTGCCTTTCTGGCCATCAAGACACTTTACAAAAGATAAAACAACATAATAAAAACAATAAAACAGTAGTTAAAATAAATATCAGAGGATCAGAATTATTCGGTGCCGCTAAAAGCTTGACACACAAGGTCAAACAGCACTTGTGTAGATAAATGAGGTATCACACTGGTTCCCCCTGCATATCCCTTATAACTAACAGACAGTCGAGAGGGATAGTGGGATGTTGTGGTACACTATGAAGGGGCATCACCAGTAGAAAGAGGGAGGTGGCGTTGCCTCTGTATAGATCGCTGGTATGACCCCATCTAGAGTACTGTGTCCAGTCCTGGAGACCAGAAAGACATAGACAGATTGGAGGCAGTCCAGAGGAGGGTAACTAAAATGGTGCCAGGTCTGCATTAAAAGTTCTATAAGGAAAGACTAAAGGACCTCAATATGAACACCCTGGAACAGAGGAGGGGTGGAATGATAGAGTCATTTAAATACCTTATGGGGTAAAATAGGTACAGGAAGAAAGTATGTTTCAGAAATAAAGATGCTCAGGAATAAGGGGGCATGCTATGAAGCTGGAGCGGGAGTAGATTCGGAAGAGATGTGAGGAAGTACTTCTTCACAGAAAGAGTGGTGGAAAGCCTGGAACAGCCTTCCAGTGGAGGTGGTGCCTGTGAAAACAGTGGTGGGGTTCAAGAATGCATGGGAAAAGCACAAAGGAATCATAGAGGAAAGAAAGACGGGAAGAGTTGTAGATTAGGTATGGTCTGAGTTATTAAAGAAGGTAGTGAGGAATGGGCAGACCGGATGGGCTAAATGGTCCTTATCTGCCATCAAATTCTGTGTTTCTTTGTTTCTATAACATTCTGTCATTAAGAGACTCTTGGACATTTGGGGGTCAAAATGTGGCTGCCAACTAAAAATGAGATATTGGCTCTCAGCTGGCCTATCCTAGGTAAATAAATCTAAAAATGTGTAAATGCAGGACACCACTGAAAATGAGATACTGTATCTCAACTGGTCTATCCTGGGCAAATATTTAGCAAAAATCTGTAAATGCAGGACCCCAGTACAGCACAGCCCCAATTAAACTGTGCTTCTGTGGTACTCTTATCTGGGCAAAAATACATTGTAAAAGCCATGCACAACAGAAAATGTAATTTGCTTTACAGCTGAGCAGTCCTGCCTAAATACATTATAAAAATGGGTAAAAGAAGGGCCCCATCAAAAATGACACATTGCATCTTGGCTGTGCTAACCTGGTAAATACAAAGTAAACATTGGGAAAAGCAAGAGCCCACTAAAAACAAGAAAGCATGTGAGATGTGATGTCCTAGGTAAATACAGTACATAGAGGTGTTAAAGCAGGACCCCATTGAAAATTAGATATTTTTTGTTTCACCTGGGTAATCCTAGGTAAATATATTGCAAAACTCTGTAAAAGCAGAATCCTAAAACTGAACCCAATTGAAAAGATGTTTCCTTTAAAATGAACTATCATAGAAAAAATACATTGTAAAAGCAGCTGGACAACACTAAAAATTGGATTTCGCATCTCACATCTACTATCCTGGGTAAATGCAGTATTAAACTATGTAAAATCAGAACCCCATTGCAAAACAAACAAAAGAAAAGCATATTACATCTCATATAGTTCATCTTAGGTCAATATATAATAAGACGTTGTACACGCAAGACCCAGTACAACAGCAATGTAAGCAGCAAACATTTGACATTGACAAATGCTTGTTTCTTTCTGTTGCACCACCCTTGTATTATGCGTATTTCAATTTACTGCCATTACCCCTTCCAATTTTCTTGTCACAAAACCTTTCACTCTCTCTTTCATTAACACATCATTGC
Organism: Neoceratodus forsteri; assembly: GCA_016271365.2. Classification (NCBI taxonomy): domain Eukaryota; kingdom Metazoa; phylum Chordata; order Ceratodontiformes; family Ceratodontidae; genus Neoceratodus; species Neoceratodus forsteri. The sequence continues at coordinate 233,917,938 of CM028132.1, read as the reverse complement.
ACCTATCATGAATGTCTCACATAGTACAAATATCTTAGCACTTCCTTCTAAGGCATTCCATTACTGCTAAAGACCCGTTTCCTCTTTAAAATCTATCCACCCTCCATACTAACATTTTTACCTTACCTAAACTATCCTGTCATACATATGTTATTTTGTAAGAATGTAACATTAGATATGAATTCCACTTCTTCTGTTTAGAATGTTGTTGCAGCTGATAAAGGGACATGTGTGGTACCCAGATTTTGTGTGCTATACCATCTTTGTAAAATACATACTGCATGATGATCCAACAAAATGTATCAAGATAACAGCAACTGCTCTTTCTAAAGGACCAATATTCTGTAGCTAAACTCTCTTGAATAAAAAAGTAAGGACATTTATTTTCAAAAACCTACATTAATGCATCAGTTAGGGATGAAACACAAAGCATTAAAAGTAGGAAAATGCATTGTTAGAATTAAAAGTTCTCGAGTGTTGATGAATCCATAGAACAGAGCTCCTTGGGATTTAAACAACTGTGTAGTACACCTCTGACATTGCCCTTACTTTTGTATCCTGTCTATAAACATTTAGTGTGAATTTTTCCTCTGCCTGGAGAGACATGCATAACATTGTGGAAATGCTAATGCTGAAGACCCTTTTGTAGTCTCAAATAGACCTAAATCTCTCACTGAATAAGAAAAACTTTGACTTTGAACCCCCTATATCAAATCTGGGAACTTTCCACAATCCAATCCTTAATAAGGACCTGCAAAGAATTAGTTTCAGAGGATAAATTACTGCAGGTAATAAGCGTTTTAGTCATCCACAGAAGTAACCTTAGATGCAGATTGTTATAAGTTCTCAATACTGTTCTGAAACAATGAATTTGATATTTTTTACAGTAAGTTACTATTGTAGGCCATTACATTCTACACACTGCAGTAACTGAAGTCTTTTCAGGATATTTTCACTGTTTACTGTGTATTTTTGCATCAAAATAAAGTGAACGGTTCTGTATATGTATTGCAGTTCTGACATTTTGATAAAATATGACTACGGTAGCAGAGGTGCAGTGGGAGAAGCATGGCCCACCTTTGAGGTTAATACAGAAGGAGCAATGGTGAAGGGGGATTAAAAATGTAAATCAGCAAAAGCAACTGAAGATGGGGTCTAATCTGGCAAGTCAGGATTTAGGAGCAGCAATGCAGATCACATCTGCACAGATGAACACCAAGAGGATAATTTTGAGAATAAGCTCACAGCAGACATGAAGAGTAAACAATCTTTGTTACTGTGCAGTAATGATTAGTCGAGGTTATAATCAATGAATGTGCTGCAGTTCTACACGTTTGCCTTTGATTCAGCAAAGTTGAACTTTTGGGTCACTTTGAGATCACTTTAATTTCAGCCAGATAATTGAGAAAACACTTTAGCCCTTTGCAGTGGGACAGGGCTAGCCCCATGATTGTGCCTTCACTCTTCCATTCATTTCTTACACTTCTCCTCCCTCCCTCCATCCCTCCCCATCCAAACATTTTTAAATAAAATAGTTCCAGCTTCTGACAGTGCCAAGTGCTGACTGAGTTTTTTTTTTAATATATCTGACTAATTGACCAAGGAAGGGGGTTGGGATGACAGAGACTAGGATTAACTGTGGTGGATGAGGGGTGGTTAAGGGGTGATGCCGCCAGTGGTTGACTGCTGCATTCCAATACAAAAGAGTTAAAGTATATTAAACTAAAGTATTAAAGAGAAATTTGGGGTACAACTTAAAGCCAAACTACATTTGCCAATTTCCACATTCACTCACCTTACGGTACAGTGTGCCAGGTTGCTGGAGAAATTTATTATGGATAACATTGGATTGGCAAGAGAAATCATGGTGATGGTTAATTCAGATCTGCGGTATTTGAAGGAGGGAACTTTCTTGGTGGAGGGGCAACCAGAGTCTAGCAAGCAAGAGTGGATTCTAACTGGTAATTATGTGTTTGTTACCAAAGGTCATGGATACAGGTTTTTTAGCACTGAGTGAGCTGGTTAGCAATCTTTACTATTAGACATTGTCAACATCTCACTGGAAAACGTTTTACAATTAATGCCAAGGGTCAGTGTATAAACTGGTGAGAAATCACCCTCATGTGGCACAGAAGCAATAAGACATGACAGAGTGTTGGTTTCTATTCATGAACTGCAAACCCAGGTGCATTCTAAGGCATGAGGCTCCAGCACTGAGTGCCTCCAACTCCCTTGGAAGAGCACTCCATGAATAGTACCCATGAGCCCGATGTGTCTTACTGCACTTATAAAATGGGTTTGCATTACATTTTATAAATGAAAACAAAATGCAAAAGCTTTAAGTAAAAAAGATTTGAAATAATCTAATTTTAATACTGAAAGGTATTTGCTACTAGGGTGTAGGGCATGCTTGCAAGCAGTGTGCACCACCACGACTATTTGTGTTCCACTGGGCTCACATGTCACTAGCTTTGTAAGACTGCTATTAGTGTTTATTTCCCACTCTTTCTTTTATTAATTATATAAAATGTGTTGATTGTTTTTATTGCAAAATTAAAGGAATATTATGTGAAAGAAGGAGAGAGTTTAAAAGTCAAACCATCCATTCAGTCTTGCTGTACCAGCTGTAGAACGTCTGCTCCCACTACCTCCTGAATAAATATTCAAAACAGAAAGTTTGAAGGTGAATATATGCTAATGCCCCAAGGTACATGATCAACTGCCAATTTGGAGAGCATGTATGATTGCCTCATAGGGAGTGACATTTATTTTTTTCATACTGTTAATGTATTCTGTGTCTGTGGATGATTGGGAGGGATTGGGAGAGAGACATGGCCCTTAGTTATTAGAACTCAATGACAGGATAACAATATAAGTGTAGTAAATGTTGACAACAACAATGAGGCATAACAAATCAGTGCTGGACCACAATATGCCCTTTTTGTCAGATATAAAAAGGAAATTAAAAAGGTGGATGTAGGGTATTTAATGTGCATTTTAAATGCTTAGGTTTGTGGCATATGGGATGGTGGGTGAGTGCTTGCCCAAATGTATAAATGTGTTATTTCTATACTCTTTGGTGCTGGAATGGTCTGAAAAGTGGAAGGACCAAGGATGTAAGGGGTAAATTCTCCCCTAGTAATAAATTAACATGATTGCAAAAACTGATAGGACCAGTTATGAAAGTGGTAGGGCCATTGCCATAGTGTCCCCACCATTCCAACACCTATGTTTAAACAAATGGTAATGTGGAGGGATAGATTTTTTCCCAGTATCAACATGGCTCCCACCAATTTTCGCAAAACAAAATTTCATGGATAAATGATAGTGCTGCATCGAGGTTGCTGAAATGAATGAACAACAGTGGATTTCCTACTCATGTATTGCATGGCTTCAGAGTCTTCACAGCCAGTCAGGACACTGGATAGTAGTCGCAAGTTTCATAATGAGGAAACTGAAGACTTTTAAGATTTCTTAATTCTATGCCAGTTTTACAACCATTGAATTGTTACCAACCTCATATGCTGAATGAAACGTTTATGCAGACTGAAATGATAAACTGCTGATATATATGGATTTAAGACAACATGGAAAACTAACCAGCTTTCCAAAGAGAGATGACATTTTAGCAAAACAGTGACTACCTGTATTGGGCTACTATACAAACACAAACACAGCTTTACCCTGCAAGCCCTCAAGCTTACTACACATAGTTCAGTAGTCTCAGTATTCAATTATGGGCTTGTGATCTATGGATCTGCCTCCAACACTGCCCTGTGCTATATCACCACTGCCCTTAACAAGGCCTGCCACCTCCTGAGTGGGGCCTGACACACACATGCAACATATATGATCAAGCAAACTGGCTTCAGCTCAAAGGCAGACTATCCTATCAATCATGCCTAATAGTGAAAAAGACCTCCCTTGGTCTCTTGCCTCCTGGTGTACAGTCAGTGTTTATGTTTCCAAACCACATCCGGCGTACTAGACACACCTTGAACCATGCGTTCATAGTGCCTCACTGCTGTACCACCCAAGGGCATTGCTTATTTGCATACAGAGCACCACTGTGGTATAATTCACTCCACTATGATGTTAGCAAAGCCCAAACACTGGGCTCCTTCAAAAAGAAACTTCACCAACTACTAGCTGCCAATGCCTCCTGTGACTGACACACATAAAAAAACTTGGACCTGCTTTCACTCGTTTGCCCACATCTTACTCCACCCTTCCTCCACCCTACCATCATACCCTTGCTACTATCCTATAACCTACCTGCCTTCCTTCCTGAGGACCCCATTAACCAATCCCATCTTCAAACTATGCTTGCTGCTCCATAGAGGGTATCATCAGTTCCTGCACTGATCGCCCCACTGGAGTGCACTCTTAAACTGAATGTTTGTCTGTTGATATTCTCCTCATGGCAATGCCCCCCTCCCCACTCTGACAATGTCTTTGGCTGTATCCCTACTCTGGAACAATGTTAGGCCCTAGCCCTTAGCTTCTGTCTGTCCTTTAAGACCTTGTCCCTAGTTGTTGTCTTTCCCTCATTTTTACTCTGACAATGCCACTTGGCTGCATCTTTTTCCTCCTGTAGCCGGATCCCAACCCTAATGCCCTTCTTTGCTAGTTAAGCTTACTCCTAGCCACTGTATGTCTGCAAAATACCTGTTTTTGAAACTTAAATCCAAATGTGCTTATTTTATTGTTACCCTTACTCCTAGGATCACTGTGTATTTTCTCACTGTACTGTTTGTTTCTGTTCTTTGATAAGATGTGAAGCCTATGTAAAAGAGCCTTTGGCTCAAAGCTATCAATTCTAAGACTGAAATAACTAAAGAAAAAAAAAATGAAATAAGACTGATGAAGACAGAACCTACAGTATTAATATGAAAACAGACGCCAGAAAAGTGTTTACTTGTCAACAAACACATTAAGGAATCCAGCACTTGGGTAACTGGGATTGGGAATGAGATGGGACAGGCAAGCATGACTGCCAAGAACAGCACTATTAGCAATACAATTACAGTTGCAAAAAATTGTTTGAAGCTGTATTGGTTCTTGCACAAACAGATGAATAACATAAGAGGTTTGGTATCTTTTATTAGACCAACAAGACATTTTCAGTGCACATGCTTTCAAGCTTAAACTGAGCCCTTCTTGATGATATTACATGATTAGTGCTATCTACTACTATTAATTAATATATACACAAAATGGAACATTTGGTTTGAAAATTCTGTAAATGTCATTATCTGCTTGAGCTTCTTTCATCCTGATGTTGTAAAGCTGCCATTTAAGAGCAGAGATGTGGGAAGCTGGCAAACTTTGCTCCACAAAATAATATTTGAAGTTTGCCAAATTTGCAAAGTTCCAACCTTGCAAAGCTTTTTGCAGGTGAAGTAGCACTTCATCTGGAGAAGTTATGCAAGTTCACTGGTGAAGTTGAAACTTCACCTTAACTTTGACATTGCCTGAAAAGTGCCATTTCCCCAGAAAAACTCAATAAGAAACAGCAAAACGGTGAAAGGGGAATTCACAAAGCTATTCAAGAAGGCAAATTTCACAAATTCACTGAAACTTCACCAGTAAAGTAAAACATTGCAACATCTGTATTTGAGAGGCACATTTCAGTATTTTTCATGTTATACAGAACTGTTTGAAGCTGCATTGGTTCTTGTACATTCAGATAAATTAAGTGTATCATCTGATACCTTTTACTGGACCAACAAGAAATGTTCAGTACACAAACTTTCAGGCTTAAATTGAGCCCTTCTTTAGGTGATGGCAATTTCAATAAAAATGCAATGCTTTTATTTAATGGATATTGTTACCTATTATTGCCAATTAACATATACACAAGAAGGAGCACTAAATCAGGAAATAAAGGTTACTATCCAGTTGAGCCTTTTTCTTCCTGAAGTTGTGAGGCTGCCATTTGAGGTGTCAAATTCCAGTGTTTTCCATGTTGCAGAGAACTGTTTGTATCTGCATTTTTCCTGGTATAAACAGATGGACAAGGTAGGTAATTTAATACCTTTTACTGGACCAAAAAGAAAGTTCCAGTTCACAAGCTTTCAGAATTATACCGAGCCCTTCTTTAGGTGACAGCAATTTCTACAAAAGCATTCTTTTTATTCAATTGATATTGTTACCTAATACTAGCAGTTAACATGTACACATGAAGGAGAATGGGTTTAGGAAATAGATGTTTCTATCAAATACGTTGTTGGTCCAATAAAAGGTATCATTTCACCTACATTGTTCATCTGTTTGTACATGGACTAATACGGCTCCAAACAATTCTTTGTAACATGGACAATACTGGAATTCATCATCTCACATGTAAGTTTCACAACATCAGGAAGAAAGAAGCTCAGTTGTATAGTGACATCTATTCCCTATCCCAATGCCCTTTCTTGTGTACATGTTAATTTCTAGTGGTAGGTTGTGTCACTCTCTCCATTGAACACAAGCAATGAATGCCTTTTGTGGAAACTGCCATCACCTGAAGAAGAGTGCGTTGTAAACCTGAACGCTTGTGTACTGAAAATGTCTTGTTGGTCAAATAAAATGCATCAGATCCTCTTTTTCTTTCATCTACAACTACAGTGAAACTTTGAAACTGTCTTAAACCTGTGAGAAAATAAGTCTATGTTGCTGAGACAACATGCTAAAATGCAGTCTGCAAGGAGTTGAAAGCTGTCATACAAGAAGCTAAGCCATTGAAGTAGAGAGGGGTTACTAGAGTACAATAACACATTTTGAGAGGGTTTGGGAGCATTTTAAATACCAATGTTACTTCCCTTTTTTCTAGACCTACCAAAAACTTGAAGTACAGCTTGGAGAGGAAAAACTTATTTGCCCCAGCAAGTGAAGACAAGCTCAGAGAAGGCAGACAGGTCTAGGGGAAGTGTCTTTTACACATAGAATTGAACCTTACTGTGAATGAATAGTTTTATAAGCACAATGAAATTTGTGATAATCTGTTTAAATTCCAGTCAGTCAAGGCCAGAACGAACTAATGATACTAGGAGCAGCGGAGGATCTTGAGGCTGTAGTCTCAGTAATCCAGTCATCCACTGAATGCAATGGAGGACTGTGGGAGCTGTAGGCAGAAACTAAGAAAAACTACTAAAGGAAAGCAGCTCCACCCCAATAGTGTGCTCTCAATGCTTGCAGTATGAATAGAATAATATCAGCACCAGTAAAATCAGTGTGTACAAAAAGTTTATTACTCACATATTGGCATATTGGCAGTTTTTACAGGAGTGTAATCCAAAACTTATGCAACTGGTGCAGAGTTGTGTAAATACAAATGGCTGGGAAAACCAGGTGAAAAGCTGCCTAAACCCTGATTGGTTTCATGTGACTAGTGCCTCATCAGTGGGACACTGACTTTAGTGGTGCTGATATTAGTCTGTTGTCCAGAAAGTAAGAAGAGGCTAATGTATTCACTGTGTATCCAGTAATGCTGATACAAACAGATAAAAAATGCAGATTGGCTACTATTGGTGTCAGAAGAGTACTTGAGAATGTATGTGCTTGATTCAAATTAGACAGCAGTGAATTCAGCAGTAAATGGAACTGAGTATTTGAGGGAGGCCATTCAAAACACTGATGAGATTTCTGGCCTGTAACACAGCACACTAAAAAGTAATGTAGACTGCATGGAGTCAAAAGATTTCATACAAGAAGCTAAACCACAGGAGGGAGAGGACTATTTCAACACAATGAGAACATTTAAAAGAGTTTGTGAGCATTTGCAGTTCCAATGTCACTTCCATTTTTACAGGACATGCCAAAAACTGGAAGTGAAGCAGGGGGAAGAATAAATTGTTTGCCTCAGCAAGCAAAGGTGAGCTCAGAGAAGGCAGACAAGGCTCAAGCAAGTCTGTCTTAGAGGCCAGTAAAAGAGGAGGCTGTAAGGTAGGCCATGCAGCAAGACAACAGACCTGCTATAAGGTAAGGAGCAGGTGGTTAGTACACAAAAGTCAGTTTCTGCACTATTACTAATATGGGGAGAGTCAGGTGGTGCTGTGGGAAGGGGGGCCTGTGAGTGTGACATATAGAAGTTAATGGAGGAAAGGAGGGATGTGGAATTTGTTGTGTGTGCAATGCATAACATAGTCAACACTTTTCAGAGATGATTAGGGAACTGCAGGACAGGTTTTCTAGAATGCACAACATCAGGAACTGGAAACATTTGTAAACCAGTTCCCGGTGAGCATTCATGGGTAGAGGGTGGGATAGCAGAGCAGCAGAACAAGTATGGACATGGAGGGTTTTCTTGAGAAAATAAGAAATGGACAGTGGGAGGTAGAAGAACAGGAAGAGTATCAGGATGAGGGATTGATGTGGGTGCAACAGAGAAGACAGAAGACAAGGCACAGAGCAGAGGATCCAGGGGTTACCCTTAGGAACAGATCTGAGATACTGGCTAGGATGATGGAGGATAGAGAATAGGAAGGTGAGAGTTCTAGCCAACAGCAAGTTACTAGAGAAAGGACAGTGTGAGTGGGCCTGCGAGGAAGTGGACAGAGGCAGCTAGTAGTTATGAGAGACTCTGTAGTTAGATTAATTGATGGGACAGTTTGCAAAGGATGTAAGGAGAATAGGATGGTGAGTTTGAGTCTAGAGCCTAGCAGAGGGGGTTCTTACAGACAGCTGGGGTAATCCAGTAGAAGTAGTTTATGTGGCAAGGAATGATATAAGTAGAAGGGCAGATGAGGATATCACACAGGAATTCAGAGTGCAGGAGGGATCATGAAAAGAGGGTCTGCAAGGTAATAATATTTGAAATCCTGCCTGTGCCAAATCTGGTGAGTAGAAGAGAAGACAATAAGCAAGCAATAAAACCCAACAGGATGGGTTGTATTGGACTATACCCGCCAGCCCAGGGAGCATAATGAGGCTTGACAAAAGAGGTGGAGAGCCTTATAGCCCCAGAAGGGTAGTTATAGCTTATTCCACTCATACTGGAGGGTATTATTGCACTTAGAAAATTGGTATTTTTGTACATTTAAATTAAATATTATAATAATTTAAAAATCACTTTAAAAATAAGTAAAAAACACTTCTTTGGAAAAGTAGTCACTCCATTGGTACATTTGCCAGAGAGGGTGCTGCTGTTTGTCTGCATTGCCAACTCCTGTTTTCCCACCCCACACAGTCTGTTCTCCTACCCCCCAAGAACCACAGATACTCTGTTCTGCTCAACCAAGGACTGTGACTGGAAAACTGTCTGATTGCAGTCCAGCTTTATTTTTGGCAGTGCGGGTCATTTAGCAAAAAAGGAAATGCAAGGTGGGACGCACTAGTATTAGGGGTGCCAGACTGAAATGTAGCACCACTGAGGTAAGCACATGGCCCAAATGCAGGTGGTAGCACAACTATAAAAAAAATAGGATTGTATGACAGAAATATTATTTTTACAGTGACCGAAGAACTAAGTTTACAGAACCTGAACAGGGGAGTATCATTCTCTCACTAAGTAAGTGGAAAGCAAATTGCAGCTAATTTAAAAAGGAGCAATCCATTTACACTGAATAGATTAGCAATAAATTGCAGTAAGGCACAGCGACTAGTCATGTACTGGTCTCCGTTGCTTGATACCCACCAGGGTAGTGATGCTCTTGCCTTAGCAGAGAGCAAGGTTTCTTTAACCCATTTTCTAAAAGAGACCAACACCTTCTTGTACAATTGGGCCAAAGACAAGGGATTTGTATTTCTGATGAACTGGGAAAGAGTTTGGCATAGAAACAACCTTCATTGGATTGACAGTCTACATCAAATTGGAAGGGAGCCTGGGTACTAAGAGTTAGGATTAATAGAATTGTTAAGGAGCATTTAAACAAATGAGAAAGGTGGGGTAAATTGGTATCATGTCAAACCACCATGAGTCACCTGAGCACACCCAGACCAGGGAAATACACAATAAGAATAAGCAGGTTGAAATTGATACCAGGTTAAACATAGAAACATAGAAGTTGATGGCAGATAAGGACCACAAGGCCCATCCAGTCTGCCCATTTATTTTTCTACCTTATAAATGTGCCATTGGCCTTTGCTCTGTCAATAGCCTATCTATTCATACTCATCTGTATTGCTCCCTTATACCTATCCCATACCTGTTTGAAGCCCTGCACTGTATTCATATACACCATTTTCTGAGGTAGGCGTTCCATGCATTCTACCACCCTTTCTGTGAAAACGAACTTCCTCACATTACCCTTAATCAGCCTCCCTCTAATCTCATGCTGTGTCCTCTTGTCGTGCTATTTTTCTTATATTGAAACATGTTAGACTCTTTCACCTTGTTAATGCCCTTAAGGTGTTTGAATGTTTCAATCATATCACCTCTGTCCCTCCTTTGCTCAAGGGTATACATACTGAGCTCCATTAATCTGTCCTCATATGTTTTCTGATGCAGTCCCTGCACCATTTTGGTTGCCCTTCTCTGGACTGCCTCAATCTGTTTAATGTTCTTGTGGAGGTGTGGCCTCCAGTACTGAACGCAGTACTCCAGATGGGGCCTAACCATTGTCTTGTAAAGAGGGATTATTACCTCCCTCTTCTGACTTGTGATACCCCTACTAATACACCACAACATCCCCCTAGCCTTACCTACTGCTTTAAAAAAAACAGTGTGACTAGACGAAATTAAAATAGAACATGGAACCAGAATTGGAAATTCATATTGTTACAGTAAATTTAAGAAGTCTGAATAAAGAGTGGGACAACTACAGCAATCTGTAACAAAGTCTAAGTAAAAAATGGGACAACTACAGTAATTTCTAACAAGAGTGAGACCAGATATCAGAACAGCCATTGAGACATGATGTCCTTACAAGAGGAGGATACTTTATGAGAAAAACACAATTGGGTATTTTCTATATTGCAATGGTAAGAAAATCAAATGCAGAGTGAGAGTGGCAATATATATAAATGAACAGATTAGTTTTGGAGAGGAACATAATAAAAAAGGAAAGAAATTCACATTCAGAGTCATTACAAGTGAGGGCAGAAGCAACACAAGGTCAAGCAGACCTGATCTGGGTATGGTAAGCGAAACCCGGCTGTAACTAGTAGAAGCAATAATTAATTGAACTGACAAAACTATTTCGCAGAAAGATGTACTGAGGGGGGACTTTGACCTAGGTGTCATAAACTGGAAGTAAGGAACAGTTGAAGCAGAGCAGTTAAGCTACTAGTACAAACTGAAAATAGAAACATAGAAACATAGAAGTTGACGGCACATAAGGACCGCAAGGCCCATCCATTCTGCCCATTTCTTTGTCTACCTTACTAATGTGCCATCGGCCTTTGCTCTGTCAGTGGCCTATCTATTCATACTCATCTGTATTGCTCCCTTATGCCTATCCCATGCCTGTTTGAAGCCCTGCACTGTATTCCTAGCCACCACTTCCTGAGGTAGGCCATTCCATGCATCCACCACCCTTTCTGTGAAAAAGAATTTCCTCACATTCCCCCTTAATCGGCCTCCCTCTAATCCCATGATGTGTCCTCTTGTCCTGTTATTTTTCTTATATTTAAACATGTTAGACTCTTTCACCTTGTTAATGCCCTTAAGGTGTTTGAATGTCTCGATCATATCACCTCTCTCCCTCCTTTGCTCAAGGGTATACATATTGAGCTCCATTAATCTGTCCTCATATGTCTTCTGATGCAGTCCCTGCACCATTTTGGTTGCCCTTCTCTGGACTGCCTCAATTTGGTTAATGTCCTTGTCAAGGTATGGCCTTCAGTACTGCATGCAGTACTCCAGATAGGGCCTAACCAGTGTCTTGTCAAGAGGGATTATTACCTCCTTCTTACGACTTGTGATACCCCTACTAATACACCCTAACATCCCCCTAGCCCTACCTACTGCTTTAGACGTCTGCTTGGATGATTTCAGGTCATCAGTGATGATGATGCCCAAGTATCTTTCTTCCTTTGTGACTGCCAGCAACTCCCCTCCCAGCCTATAGGTGGCTTCAGGGTTTCTCTTCCCTATGTGCATGATCTTGCACTTCTTTGCATTAAATCCCAGTTGCCACTCTTCTGACCATTTTGCTAGTTTATCCAGATCTCTTCTTATCCTGCCCACCCCATCTGGATCATCTACTCTGTCACAGATCTTGGTGTCATCTGCAAACAGACAAGCCTTACCCTCTAGTCCATCTGCAATGTCACTAATGAAGATATTGAAGAGGACTGGCCCCAGGCCTGATCCCTGAGGTACCCCACTTGTGATTTGCATCTCTTCTTACTGTATACCATTTACCACCTCTCTCTGTTTTCTGCCCATCAGCCAGTTTGCCACCCAGTTAACCAACTTCTGACCCACCCTGAGCCTACTCAGCTTATTTATCAATCTTCTATGTGGAACAGTGTGAAAAGCTTTGCTGAAGTCAAGGTAGGCGACATCAACTGCTCCCCCCTTGGTCCACCACTCTGGTTACCCAGTCAAAGAAATCTATGCAATTAGTTTGACAAAACCTTCCTTTTGTAAACCCATGCAGTCTTGGATCCTGTGCTCCTATGGATTACAGGTGTTGCACTATCCTTTCCTTAAGGAGTGCCTTTATAATCTTGCCCACTACTGAGGTAAGACTGACTGGTCTGTAGTTCCCTGCCTCCTCCCTGCTACCACTCTTGTGGTGCGGGATCACATGAGCCCTTCGCCAGTCTTCTGGGACCTCTCCTGTGCTCAGAGACTCACTGAACAGTTCTGCTAATGGCTCTGCTAGTTCCACCCTTAGCTCCTTAAGTATCCTGGGATGTATGCCATCAAGTCCCATTGCCTTGTCCACCCTGAGCTTAGTGAGCTCTTGTAGGACCCTTTCTTTTGTGAAGAAAGTAGTGCTCACCTCCTTCCCCATTCATTGACATACAAGGCCAGTCCACCCCCTCCTTTTTGCACCTCTGTCTTTTCTGAACAGTACATAGCCAGGTACTGAAGTCTCCCAAGTGTGGTTACTGGTAAACCACGTCTCACTAATTGCTTCTATGTCCAGTTTAGCCTCTGACATTATTGCCTGCAGTTCTGGGATCTTATTTCCCAGGCTGTGAGCATTTGTGTACATGATTTTCCATTGGCCAGATTTCATTGTGTTAGTTGTTGGGTGAGGTTTGCATTTCAAAGGCCGATGGGAGACAGACCTTTTCTACCTGGTGATGCAAATGAACTGCAAATATGCTGAATCTCTGTTTGACCACTAGCTGAGGGGAGGGTGTTCTTCCATTCGACATAGGTGCTACCCCTCTCCCCATTTGCTAGTTTAAATATTCTGTAAAGACGTCAAACTTTTGCCCCAATGCACTGACTCCCTTCTTAGTCAGATGCAGTCCATCAAATTTAAAGAACTTTCTCTCCCAGAACTGTTGCCAGTTCCCTACAAATCTGTGTCCTTTTTCCTGGCACCATCCCTTGAGTCACATGTTTAGCTCCCCTATCTCCCCTTCTCTGACCTTCCGTCCATCTGCCCCCCTCTCCCAGACTGGCATGATCTCAGAGAAGGAGGTGCCAGATGAAATGGATGATAGTTTGTCACCTATCCTGGTCAGGTGTTCCTTGGTCTCCACAACTGACCGGCTGGCAAAATCATTAGTCCCTATGTGTACCAGGACATCAATGTTTTCTCCTGCTTTGTGAACAATTTTAGCAATGCAGTCAGTGTCTCTCCATGCTGATGTACCTGGGGGACATCTGACCATTACCCCTGGCTAGAGATGGGTATCAACTCTCTGAATCATGGAGTCTCCTATGATCAGAAGTTTTTTGGATTTCCTTTTTGCTTTTTTTGTTTTGGTCCCTGATTTGAGCGAGTTTTGTAGTGCTAGCTCCTGTGCTGCAATGTCCTGCTCTGCAGTGTCCTCTTCCCCTTTGTTTGATTTCAGAGATAGAGGCAGATACCTGTTTGTAGTGTTTATATGGTTTTTAAGAGGAAATATGTTGGAGAGCACAGAGTGATGAGGCAGCCGATTGCCCATCCTAACCACCTGCCAACCTCCTGGACCAACTACCCTCTGCGGTCAAGGTTCTTCTGTTGGATGTTGGGGAAATGGCAGGTGGTTCTTATAATGTATTTCCTCTTAAGTAGCTGTCATTTTGTCCACCATATTACTCAAGAAACCTGGAATGGATTAACACTAGATGTAAGCAATAACAACCTAGAAGCCTGTCATTTCTGAGGGATTAACAACTGGTTGGGGGGGACTAATAGCCCCAGGCACAGCCTTGGGCCACCTCCCTCCAGCCAGTTGTTAATCCAATGGAATAACTGACTTTGAAGTTTTTATTGTGATTAAAAGTCCAATTGCAATAATACATTTCATTTTTAGCATTTTTGAATTTACTTTTGAAGTTTTGAATGGAGTGGCAGAAGCCATATATGCTGCACAGCATCAGTTGGCAGCTGAATCTATCAGCCGCCTCATTTCTAAGATGTTATTGACTAATCCAGTAGCCAATCAGAAGCCTCATTGGACTCATGAATATTTAATGACACTTATAATTGATATTAAGCAATATGGGAGATGAATTAATGGACTAAAAAATCCTACAGCCACTAGCAGGACATTGACATGCTGACATTTAGGATCATAAAGAAGTTGGTGACATAATGGTAGCATGGTGTGTACTGTGATTACAGAGCAGGCAAATACAGCAAGATGAAAGATGAATTCAAGGGATAGAACAGGCACAGATGGTTGACAGAGGAAACTGTAAATGAACAGTGGAGTCTGTGGGAAGCAAAACTACTGCAATTAACAGAAAAATGGGTACAGCTGCAACCATAGGCACATCCAGATATCTCCCGATATTTTGCTATATATCTGAAGGGATTCTCTCTGGTGACCCACAGTGACACTGCAACACATCAAAGAATTTCTGTATAGATATCACAGAGATGTCAGGAAGTAGCTGGCCATGTCTTTGGCTGCAACTGTACTAAAAGGAGCAAAGATAAAAATGTTATGAAACTGTCTTACAAATAAAACAAAATTAGAAATATGGAAAAAAAGGGTGGGGCTACAGGGAGATAAAAATAAAGGCACACTGGAAGCCAGGGATGGGTACAAAGAGAAAGTTAAATTGTGCAAGAAACTTCTAAGGAATGAAAAGAAAAAATATTGGAAAGCCATTCAACAACAAGAAATAATGGGAATTTTAAGGAATGTTACAGTATATAGGTATGTACATGGAAAAGTGGAGAACTGAACAATATGGTAAGTTCACTAATAGATGGTAGATAAAGGCCCAGAAGTAGGATGCCAAGGTGTTAAAACTGGTTCTTCTGTTCAGCGTGTGGAGAAAAAGAGATGGGTGTAAATGGAACAGGATAGCCAAGCCAAATAAGGAGAACAATACAAACAAAGGCATTGTACTGTATGTTCACACCAGCAGGAAAGTGTTAAATAAGCTGCTGTGCATAAAGGCTGGCAAATAAGCTGGGCCCAATTAGCCTGAGGATGAAAAGGAATTGGCAGAAGAATTATCAGAACCATAAGCTAATTTATTCACAAATTCTGTAGTTAGAGTAGATGTGTCCATAGACAAGAGACAGGGCCACATTGGTACCATGGTTTAACAAAGAGGATAAGGAAGAGTTAGCTAACAACAGACCAGTCAGCCTAACTGAAGCAGAAACTAGCACTTGAGAAAAGAAACCAGCAGGAATTTGCATGCTTTGGATAGAAACATAAAAAATAGAATTTGACAGCAGATAAGGACCGCTTGGCCCACCCAGTCTGCCCATTTCCCTACCTAATGGATAAGCTGCAGATCCTAGTTAACCAGCAGCCTACTTCTTTCTACCCCCAACCCCCTAGAATTGCCTTATGGCTGTCCCATGCATGCTTGAATTCAACCACTGTTTTTGACTCCACAACCTCCTCCGGAAGGCCGTTCCATGCATCCACAACCCTCTCTGTGAAAAAATACTTCCTTACATTACCTCTGAGCTGCCCCCCATCTTCAATTTGTGCCCCCTTGTTCTTGCACACCTCTTTTTTGAAAGATGCTACCCTCTTGGACTTTGTTGATTCCCTTGAGGTACTTGAAAGTTTCTATCATGTCCCCCCTCTCCCTCCTTTCCTCGAGGCTATACATATTAAGATCCTTTAGTCTCTCTTCATATGTCTTCCGGTGCAGACCCTGCACTATTTTAGTTGTCCTCCTCTGGACAGCTTCCATCTTGTCTATGTCCTTGCGGAGATTGGGTCTCCAGAACTGCACACAGTACTCCAGATGGGGGTCTCACCAGCTGTCTGTACAGAGGGATAACAACTTCCTGTTTTCTACTGGTGATGCCTCTCCCTATGCATCCCAGTATCCCCCCAGCCCTCCTTACTGCCCTCTCACATTGCTTGCCCACCTTTAAGTCATCTGATATGACTACCCCCAGGTCCCTTTCCATTTTTGTTGTTGTTAGTATCTCACCCCCCATTGTGTACTCTTCCCCTGGGTTTTTGTTTCCCAGGTGCATTACACTGCACTTCTTAGCATTAAATCTAAGCTGCCATACATTTGACCATTCCTCTAACCTTGCCAAGTCCCTTCTCATCCTTTCCACCCCACCTTGTGCATCAACTCTGTTGCAGATCTTTGTGTCACCTGCAAAGAGACATACTTTTCCTTCCAGTCCCTCTGCAATGTCACTTACAAAGACATTAAAGAGGACCGGTCCTAATACTGAACCCTGCGGCACCCCACTAGTAACCCCCTTTTCTTCAGAGTGGACTCCATTTACTATTACTCTCTGTGTCCTATTCATCAGCCAATTCCTTACACAGGCTATCCTCTTGGGACCCACTCCCAGGCTGGCTAACTTGTATATTAATCTTTTGAGTGGGACTGAGTCAAATGCCTTGCTAAAGTCTAGGTAGGCCATGTCCACAGCCCCTCCCTGATCTACTACTTTGGTCACCCAGTCAAAGAAATCTATTTGATTCATCTGGCATGACCTTCCCACTGTGAATCCATTCAGCCTTGGGTCCTGTGCCCCTCTGGCCTCTAGGTACTCAACAATTCTTTCCTTCAGAAGTGATTCCATCATTTTCCCTATCACTGAGGTTAAACTAACAGGTCTGTAGTCTCCTGCTTCTGCCCTGCTCCCACGTTTGTGA
The DNA here is from genome assembly GCA_016271365.2 of Neoceratodus forsteri. Classification (NCBI taxonomy): domain Eukaryota; kingdom Metazoa; phylum Chordata; order Ceratodontiformes; family Ceratodontidae; genus Neoceratodus; species Neoceratodus forsteri. The sequence continues at coordinate 233,900,802 of CM028132.1, read as the reverse complement.
AGGGGAATCACATCTGCCCTCATCCAGTCCTCAGGTACCACCCCATCCTCCCATGATTTGTTAAAGATGGTAGTCAGTGGTGTCACTAGTTCTACCCTTAGTTCTTTTAGAATTCTGGGATGAATCCCATCAGGCCCCAGTGCTTTGTCCACCTTCAGTTTTAAGAGTTCTTTCAGAACCCTTTCTTCTGTAAATGGGCTGGTATCAACTTCTGTATCCAGAGTGTTTCTATTGGTTTTTTTTTAGGTACCTCCCCTCTTCATTTGTAAATACTTACATATTTGTTGTAGGTTGATTCCAAAAATCACCATGAAGAACATTGAACAAAGCCCTGGTACTTCATCCAAAATTATCTTTATTAAGGGGTGTCTCCTGACCTAACACACATATCAAACTTATTAATGGTAATTTTCAAGTGACAGTGCAGCTATATAGAAAAACTAAAGTGCATCTGCATTTACATTTAATAAACATATCTATACTCATTAGATAAACCAAGTTTACATAGTTACCTAATAGTGCGTAAGTAATAAACCCTCAGTGAACATTAAAACTTGAATGTGACTAAAAGAGATCACCAAAGCAAAGCAGGATACAATTCTATAATACCTCAAATTTATCAATTTGACAAGTGCAACAGTTAAACTTACTGTTGCATATTTTAGGTGTATTTAGTCATATCTGGATATTAACATTTCATTATTTATTGATTTATTTGTTGGAATGTTCTGAGTAAAACCTTTGAGCAGTGCTGGTTTACAAAGATTCCACATCAGAATTTCAGGTTAAGATACAGATACCATTACAAAGTAATACATGTGGTATGGACCAGGCAAGGTCCCAGGTATATTTACAAAATTCAGAAGTTCAAACACAAAGTTAGAGTGAACAAGTTCCTATGTGCAAGTTTAATACAAAGGTGCAGTAGCAGCTGGAATGTCATTGTCTATAGTCAGAGCTTAAAGCAGTTGCAAAAGTGCAACTTTGTCTGTGGTATTCCAAGTATGTCATTGAAAGTACAGCCAGGGGAGACACTGTTACTAGGATCTGATGGCACGGGGTCATGTCTCCATAAACAAAAACAGAGCAGCAATGTACTGTGTTGTCAATACAGCAGTCACATTGACGGTGATGAAAAACAATGCCAAACAGCAAAATCAATGAAGAAAGCAAAGGATTTTGTTGTTTTCTGATGGAGGCTGTGTCCTCAACCCCCCCCCCCCATTAATATAATCAACTCTGGGGGGGTCAACATGGGCATGAGGAGAAACCCCATCGGGGAAAAAAAAATTGCACAATGCAGTTGGCAAAAGTCTGAGACTGGGATTTGACCCCTGTCCACAGATGCATAGCTGTCCTGCAGTGCCACAGCTCATCCCTCTGAGACATGATGGCTGCTTAGCAGACCACCTTCCAAGCCGAGCTTTTAACCTCTGTATCACTCCTCCCAACCAGCCAGGCATAACAGGGTACAAAACTGTGCTTGCTACATTTGTGCCTTGCGGGGTTTTGTACCCTGTCACTCTAGTTCCTGGTGCTGTATGTGGTCCATGGTTTTGACTTCACCATTATGTATGTAACAGATTGACCCGGTACCAGGTCTAACTAGTGACTGCACATGCATACATTTTGTTGAGCAAGATATTTTTTCTGGGATGATTTAAATTGGCTCAGTCTGGGTAACTCTAGCCGTGTGGTGGGGAGTTCATTTAGACAGGTTTGCGCTCGGTAAGGGAAGGCCCTCATAACTTGGCTGGTCCTACAACATGGAATGCACAAGGTATTTCTTGCTACACTCCTAGTACAGTGGTGGTTAAAGGAGGTATGTAGCAGGGATTTGGGTGGGTGTGCCCTAGTTGGGCCTTCTTCCCAATTAGGCAGGTTGGAAGTTTATCTTGAGATCTAATGGAAGCCATTTTGTATCCAGATATAGGTTGCACGACTGTGTGCCCTGTCTGCATCAAGGACGAGGCAAAAGGCCTTGTTTAGGATGGTACTGATTCTGTTGAGGTTGGTGTCTGTTGCAGCTCCATAAATTACTAGTCCATAATCCAGGGTGGAGAGGACCAAGGAAGCTATGGCAAGTTTCCTTGTCTCCAGTGTCATAAAGTTCTTGTGTCTATATAGAACCCCCAGTTTTTGTTTACTAAACAAATGACACAGTCTATATGTCAAGTACATGTTATTATAATTTTTGAGATTATGAATCTTATGTTTATGAAAAAGTGTATTTGATCAGTACAAGAACTACAGTAGTACATATATGAGGAATCATCACTCTAATAAAGGTAAAAAAAATATAAAAACCTGAAAAAATTAAAAAGACCCAAAGTGGCTTTGAAAAACTCTGAGGGGGATATAACTTGAAATAAAACATTAATTCAAAAGAAAAAAAAAACATTTAATTATTGTTGGTATCGAAATGGAAAAGAAAAGAACACATTTGTCTGGAAATACAATAGTAGTTTAGAGGTTTCAATTCCACTGATATTAACAATCTATAAAAATGGTACAAAGTCTGTTGCTTCATTGTGATCCAATGGCCCTGAAGTCCTTAGATTTACTATCCATTTTGTTTCCATCTATAAAAGAAACTTAAGCCTGTACCCTCCCCTCTATAAAAGTGGAACATACTTGAGTGCCATGAACGTAAAGTCAGTGAGTCCTCCCCCACCTATGTACATCCTTAAAATAAATAGCCAGGATACTCCTCCAGCTTTTATTAACAACATCCCTGGTATATTCCTGGCTATGCTCCTTTAGCCTTCTAATAGTTCTCTTGATATACTGTGTTATAACTGGCAAGGGCACTAAATTGCATATAGAACAAACAATGTTACACAGGAAATACATTTCCCGATTCCCTGGTTCATTCTCTTACAGGTTTTTGTTTTCAGGTTTGTTTACACATATTACAGGCCCCATACCTGTGAAAGACTTCAGCTAAAACAGGGAACTAATGTAAATACCTTCTATCCGATATCAATATTGTTACAAAAGGGCTGGATGTAGGAAGGTTTTTTTTATAATGTTAGACCAGCTAATTGTCACTCTAGGTTTACTTGGTAAAATGTGTTTGATGTTTTGGTATATCTGTGAAACGGCTCTAACTTGTGTACCAAACTGCAAACACTCCCAGCTAAATAGTTAAACTTGGTGATGAAAGGTATTGGGATCTCAGGTCTTCCCTCATTTCACTCCCTTTATAATTAGATGAAAAATGTCCTCCTTATTCAGACAGTTAACCCTTGAAAAGGAATCAATAGTTCATTGGTTTTTTTGTTGGCAAACATTGCCACATCAGTGTAATTGCACTTCACCCTAAGTAGCTGCCCATAAAGTATGGAGTGAACTAATTTCCCTGGGTGGGCACTGGAGGAATGAAGCACTGTGTCAGCCACAATGTGCTTTCCATAGCCCTCCGTGTTAACTACGCTTTCTGGAATCCTTATTAAGGTGATGTCCAGGAAATCTACTTATCTTATGACCAGGGACACTGAAAAATTCCACCTGCAATTTTATTGCAAGATCAACAATTTTCACCTCTTTTCACAAAAAACAAATAAACAAAAAACGCAGTTTCTTGCAATTTAAACTGTTTTTGACTGACATTGTGAAAAACATTAAAATGCTCAAAAATAGACACTCTGACATGCTGCCAATGTGGCATGCAGACTTGGATTTGGCCAAAACAATACACTGTGAGGAGAGAAGGGGTTCTATGTGACTGTAGATACAGTAGAGTACGTATAAGCACTTAACGTCTGTGGTGAAGTGGACTAACAGAAAACATGTTGCTGCTACAGAAACTGAAATAATAGGTGGGAGCAAAGGTGCTAATTGCCCCAATTGCCTAAATAGAGTGCTCACTGCAATGCTTTTTGAATGGTAGGGTAGGTGGTTTTCCTTATCTGCATACTTTATTCTGAATGGATTTTGTTCAGCATCTGAGTATTTTGGATGGTTCCACTGATTATAAACTTGAAGAGCTTCTGAGGGAGTCAGTGACAGTGATTCCTCACTGGATAATCTGCCACCTACTGTATATGCTCACATACTGTATAAAGACTAGAAACAAACTATACTGAGATTCCTGAAAACAAGCCGATGAAACAGATGGCACAAATTGTTTCAGCCTAAGCAAAACAAGGGTGCATAAGAACTATAGATTATTGCATGATGTAATGAACAGATATGTATATGATTTAATGTATTTAATGTGTTTTAAATAGTTTTGTACCTGCAGAGTAAATTAAGAAAAGCAATCATTTTTTTACAAAATACAAGTTTGCTTTCTTACTAGAACCTGATTAGGCATCCCAGCACATATAAAGGGAGCACTGTATGTAGTTTTTGAACAAAATCAATTAATTTAGAAACTGACAAAATGTGTTGCTTCAAGTCCAGTTCTGGATACCTCACCTATGCAGGGACATAAATGGGACTGAAAGGGTTCAGAGAAGGGCAACCAGGATAGTGACTGGTTTACATGGGAAACTCTATGAAGAGAGGTTGAGGGAGTTGGATCTATACCCACTGGAGAGTAGAAGGGAGGGAGTGTACATAATAGAAATGTTTAAGTATGTGAAGGGAATTAATAAGGTGGTGGTGGGGAGCTTGTTCACAAGAAATGTAAGTGCTGGAACTAGGGGTCATATTCTAAGAATAGAAGGAGGAAGATTTAGGGGCAATGTGAGGGGGTGTTAGTTAACTGAGAGGGTGGTGGAGCCCTGAAACAGTTTTCCAGAAGAGGTGGTGAGGACCAAAATGGTGGAGGGATTCAAGAGGGCATGGGACAGATACAAGGGTTGACCAGTGGGCAGAGTGTGAGATCTCTGGACAAGGTGGACAAGTAGGGGGCAGACTTGATATGCCAAAAGTGTCCTTTTCTGCCACCACATTTCTATGATTCTATGATTAAATATTTTGTTTAGCGCTGGCTGCTGTGAGTTACTAATTTAAATCTACATAACACTGCATGAGGTAGATGTTTTTAGATTTTACAATATGTGGTACATATCAGTGAATTTACTATTCATTTCAAGAATAGAATCCCTTCTTCATGTGAAAGCATATTTACTGGCAAAACAAATGTATAATAACTGATGCTAATCAATACATGTTTAAGAAAAAATAAAAGCTTTATTGGGGAGCATTGGGTCTGTATAGTGAACTCCCACAAATTCTCCACAATGTTTGCCAAATAGTTGCATTTTTAGGTAACCTCTTCTTGCAATTTTGCAGTGACCCTGCTTATGAATATCAAGTTAGTATGGGGAACATAGGTTTTTGTCATTTGGGTTCAGGTACTCCAAAAAATCCTAAACAACACAACCCATCACACACAAATGATGTCATCTATAGTGCAAAGAGCATGACATCATTGAAACAAATGGTTGTTATGCTCATTGAAAACTTCCTCCCACAGCTCCATCTAGAAATTTGAATAAGAGGTTTATAACTGCTGCCCCTATTGCATTTCCACATTGACGGAAATGAAAAAACCTTAGCAAACACCAAGTAATTATTGTTAAACATAAATGCCAGAGCCTGTGGGAAGAAGAAATCTGGGATGTCATTCCTGGCTGGTTGGCAAACAAAGTGCTCCACTTCCTCCAGTCCTTTATGATGGGGGATAGCTGTGTACCAAGTGATTGCATCTATTGTAAGCCATTTGTATTCTGCCACCCAAATTATTTTTTTAAGTTTGCCCTGAAAGTCCAAAGTCTTCTGGATGTGGGTCTAAAACTCAGAACTGAAGGTTATAAAAAAAAGAGACTGCAGCTATGGACAGGTTCTGGGTAAAAGATCTCACACTTGAGACAATAAGACTACCCAGGGGTTCATGCAAGCATTTACGCACCTTGGGAATTATTTAAAAGGTTGGAATGATGGGGTGCATAGGCTTTAAAAAGTCTGCTTCTTCATGACTTATCCAACCTCTGAAAACTACATTTTCAGTGAGATTATATAGCTCCACGAGTTACTGTATAACAGAAAATATTGACAGCCATTAATATTGGCTGTCTGCCTGGCATAAACATATTGGCACCCAAAAATATTTGCGATCAGACTGTGAAATTAATTAGTGCATCTAACAGTATGCTCATTAAAATGGCTGACTGACCTCCACCTTTAGAGATATTTGAAACTTGTGTCCAGATAAGACTCTCAGCACTGGGGATCAAGATGATGGCTTCTGTGTTCTTCGTGCTGGAAGCTGATCAGAAGCTGACATACCGATAAGTGATTCGGTGTCTCCCCTTTGTTCCCCTTGTATAGAGTCCATATCAGCCTGAGATAGCAAGAATGGGACTGGGCAGCGACCCGATGGAGGTTGATCTGGTTCCCAGAATTGTGGTGTAGAGTCCAAAGAGACACAGAGATTCGAGGAGCAGAAAGGATCAGGGGGATTATGAGAACTGATGAATTTGACTGTGACAGTGATTGTTTTTTTTTTGTTTAAGTACTGTAATGGCCAGTCTTTGTAAGTCCTAGCTGGGAATACTATCAGTATGGTAGCAGTATGGTAGCATACAGTATGGAGGGTGTGGGGGATACTAATAAGAAACAAAGTGGCATGTTTACTATATGTTTGTAATGTTATTGCCACAAGCCTGCGATGTGAGAATATTCACTGACAGATGAGATATGTCCAAACATAGCACTGTGAACAGATTTGTAAAATGACGCTATTAAGCCTAATAGTATTCACGATCTGTAAATATTGGCCCATTTACTATTAATAGCGAATATAGCAAATATTTCCTGTTATACAGTACTTCTTAGTGGGACCCCCCTGGAAAGGTAAATAGTTTTCCTTTACTTCAAGAAGTTTTGACACTTTATTCATGTGCAACCCTTCTGGTATGAGAACTATATTACATCCATTGTTGGAGGGCTTGATCACCATGCCAGCCAAATTGCTCAGCTGCGATAGCATCTACTGTACCTCTCCAACAAAGGAAGATTTTATCTAAGATTAGGTTTAGCTATTTGGAATAAATTTTCCACTTCTACCAGAAATGCTTTCTCAAATGTGCCTGTTGCCATACATTTATTAGTAAAGAGCAAAAGATCAATTTTGGCTTAAAAGTTTTTGGCCTCAAATGAAGCTGCAGCCATAAATCAGTATCAACTGCCGTACTATTATTCAGAGCCAAAAGATCTTCAAGCTCAAACAAAGCAATCTACTCCATTTCATTTATTCTGAGCCAGTGGAGTTAAGACACATAACAGATTTAAAAGTCAGTAATGGTACATCTCTTTCTTCATCTACGTGAGATGCTATGTTCCCCCACCTCCATATGGGGTGAAGAAGTTCTAAAATCCAATTCTAGAGTTAAAGGATGGGGTGTTGACAAGGAGGTTGATGTCAGGGCATTTTTATTTTTATTTATTTATTTATTTGATAACTGAGTAGGTGCACTGGTCCCAGGGATCTTTTTCAGGTATGACACAGGTCATAAAGATGACACATACAGTACAAGAAAAGGAGCAAAATTGCTTGAGCAATACAAAAGCACAGTGCTTGACAGTAAAATACAGAAAGGTTCAGCAATACAATGCACATATGCTATACAGTAAAATATACAAGGTTCAGCAATCAATACACAGGGAAGAAATGTTTAAATAGTGTGTAGTGGGATCAAAAACAGGTAGTAACACTTATAAGACAGTGCAAATGACAGTGTGCAAGCAAAAATGGGGATACAACAGAGCCATCAGCTGAGGATTGAAAATCAGTGGGTGGCAGGAGGAAAGGCACTCATCAGCCTAGTAGGGTAAGAGGCCAACTAAACTCTTCACCCAGACTAAGATCAGGAAGTGCACTTGCAGGCTGAGGCAGATAGAAGGGCATTTTTCAAGTTGATTTTGAAAACAAGAGGGTGCCTAATGAGTGAAACCAGGTTGGTAGGCTGTTCAAGAGCTTTAGGGCAGCTATTCAGAAGGCTCTCTGTCTCATGTCCATAAAGGTTCTGGAATAATCAAGCAGTCGTTGTGAGGAGAACCTCAGTTCCTGTGTAACATGTTTGATGATGAGAAATCTAGTTTAGGGTGAATACACACTGTCATTGAAGGATTTATAGATAAGAGTCCCCATAAGGAGGTCCTGACGGGCCTGGGGGGAGAGCCACCCAAGCGTCACATATAATGAGCAGTAATGGGTATTGTACAGGGCTAGCAGGACAAATCAGCAAATGTTATTGAGGGCAGATACATGAGTTGGTGAGATGAGGTTTGAGAGATGATGGGGGAGCAGTAATCCAGGAGGGGTAGGAGAGTGCCCTGCTCATATCTAGGCACACATCGGAGGTAATGAGATGCCACTGGTGATAGTAGGCACCCAGTTATTGGCTAACCTATTTGACCACCAGCCCAATATGATCTCAGAACACAAGAGAGGGGGGTCAAAGGTTACTCCCAAGTATCTGAAGGTGGAGACATGTTTGAGGGGGGATCAATCTGGGGCCAGGATGCAGAGGGAGCTGGTTTGGCTAGCAGAGCATTTAGCAAGCTTGTGCTTGGACCCGAATAGCATGGACTTGTTTTTGTTTCTTTTATTGAAAAGTAGACTGTTTGCTGTGAATCAATTGTGAGTGGATTTAAAGTCCTTGGTGAGGGTGAGGGAGAGGGAGAAGTTTAGGGGGATATTGTCACTTGTGTATATAATAAGATCATCTGCATAGATGATTCTACGGCAGTCTGAATTGTCACCAAGTAGGTGGTTAACAAACAGGGAGAAAAGGATGGGACCTAGTTTGGACCCTTTCAGGATTCCACTTTGTACCTCAACAGGGCTGTATGCTACCCCCCCCCCAGTTCAGATACTTTGGGATCTTTTGGAGAGGTAATTTCAATACCAGTTTGTGAAACCTGTTGAAAAGTCATAGGAAATGAGTTTGTGTAGGAGGATATCATGATCTATTAGGTTGAAAGCCTTAAAGTGATTGATGAATATTGCCCCAGTAAGCTTATCTTCATCTGCTGTTCTTAGGACGTGGTCCATGAAGCAAGCTAGTGTAGTGGTACAATACAAGTTAAATTAAACTGTTCCATCAACTCACTGGTGTAGCATTTTTTTTTGTGATTCTACTGCAGTGGCAGCTTGAATTGTTGAAGCTTTTAATTCTTTTCCAATCATTCTTCACTGCCTATTCAACTCATTTTTACCTGTTTAGTGATATGGCAGTAGCTGTTTTGCAGTATTTATGTAATGCATTTTCAATGCATTGTTTATAAATATCACAGCATTCCTTAAGAGCATTGTTTATAAATGTCACAGCTTTCCTTAAGAGTTGTTTAGTCTGCCTTCTGAAATGAAACTCATAAGCACTCAGCTGTAAAAAAAGCTTATAGTCCTAACAGCTAGTTGCAAACCAGTACTAAACTTTTAATAAGTCATTGAATTAAACACTGCACAGATTAGGAAACTCATTGAACAATGCTAAACCAGTAAGTTGAGGGAACAGTTTAATGTGACTTGTACTGTAGTACTAAAACCCTTGTGAAAGTCATGTTGGTTGGGAGACTGCAAACCGTATTATGAAATGCGATAAGAACTTTGCAAGAAGACAATTTTTTCAAGGATCTTGCTCAGGTGTGAGAGAATGGATACAGGTCTATAATTATCCATGAGTTTATGGTTGCCTGATTTAAATAGGGAAACAAATCTGGGCTGTTTCCAAAGTAGTGGGATGAGTGAGATAGAAACAGACAGGTTAAATAATAAACAAAGAGTTGACAGGTTAAATAATAAAGCAATAAGTTTTGCAATGAGGGCGGCAGACAATTTTAAGAACCGAATGCAGTCATTCCCAGCACTGCCAGAGTTGGGGAGGGCCCTAAGGAAATGTCTGACTTCTGCTGGGGAAGTGACTTTAAAGAGGAAAGGAGAACAACAAGTTGTCTCATTTCCCTTACTTCCAGGGGCAGGGCAAGCAACCTTGGGTGGGAGTTTCATGAAGGAAGTGTGTAGATTGGAAAATTTGAGGTTCAAGGCTTCCACGAATTTTGATGGCTGAGTTATGAGTCCAGTGTCCGTGAGCACATTTATTCTCTTCTGCTTGGGGCTAGGTTTCGCATTGAAGCTAATCGAGGATCAGAACTTACAAGGGTCATCCAGGCTGCAGGTCTGTTGGCTTTTAAGGAAGAATGCCTTGAGAAGTTTAGATTCCTGCATACACAGGTTCTGGAGTCTCCATTAATGGTTTAAGGCTCTGAGCTGCAAATCTGGAGACCTAGGTTTGAATCCCACAGCCCCGCACTTGCATACTGTGTGACCCTGAGCAAGAGACTTAACTTTCTTGTGCTCCCAGGTCACACCTGGAAACAAGCTTCAGCTTAGTATGCCTCTCCTGGTTAAACAATTTCCCCTTTCCCTCCCCCACCCATTCCAGTTTTCTGGGGACTGAGAGAATTTGAAAGTTACCCATGAGGCATCCATCTGTTCCATTCTGGTCAGAAGCTCCTTAGTGAGCCATCTTGCATTCATTCCACTGACTCGACGGGTAGCAATTGGGAAGTGCTCATCTTGTATTGAAGACAAGGTGGTGATGAGGGAACCGAGGGCTGAGTCTTCATCTATTAGTGAGTGGAGAGTGGACCAGTTAACCACCATAATAGCAGCATGAAGTCTGTCATTGGTATATTTGGAGAAGTCCCTGAAGGATATAAGTTTAGGTGGGGGACAAGGCCTACAGTATGACAAGACCACGTACAGAATGTAGGGGAGTTGTCGCTGATGGAGTCTGACAGCACTACTGCCCATAGGACCCTGTCCTCTCTCTTTATTAGGATCTAGTCAAGGCGTGAATGATTTAATGACTTATGGTTGAGCCATGTGGGGGAGGAGATAATCTGGGCGAGTTTCAGTTGCTTCAGCAGTTCAGCATATTCTAATTACTGGTCAGCTAGAATCAGTTACAGACTGGTTTATGTTGTCACAGCTAATCCAGCCTATAATTAAAGGGTCATTTTTTTACAAAAAGTGTGTCTTACTTTCAATTTTGTTACAAATTTGAAAATGTCTTTCCTGATTTTAAAAGGGTCCACAGCTGGAGAGGGTACAAATGTAAGGTCCATTGATAGAAGATGTTCTTATGGTTGTGTTAGTGAAATACCAGAAATATTAACTGCATTCACTTTCTCCCTCACAACTCTCAGATTCCCAATTTGATGCTCATCTCCCTCTTCAGTCACATCTTGATTTGTTGTAGTATTTCTGTTTTTCTTGAGGGGGGGGCTTATTTTTTTCCAGAGCTCCCTTCTTTTGTATTGTCCCTAAATAAAAACTTCAGAATAGCTTGCTTGTCTGCCTGATGGATCAGAGTTCACACATTGTGTTACATAATCCTTCTTTTCATCTTATGTACACTGATATTCACAATTTCCCCTTCATTATTTCCATTATTTTTGTTTCTTGGGTTCCACTATCTGTTATGAGACAGGGATCTCCATCTACTCCTAGATCTACTTGGCCTCTCCCACAAAAGTACATCACCATTCTCAAAGTCAGGGGAGTCCCTTAATAAATCTGATTTTTTGCCCAATAGTAGTTCTTCTCCATGCTTGGGACTCTGTGAAATACATATTTTACTTAGATTTTCAAACTGGGTACCACCATTGAATGGTGCCAAAAGGCCCTGGATAGTTGCTATTTCTTTTGTTGCCCCACTTCCAGTCTCTTGTCCCTTTTAGTGAGCACTAATGTTAGTACACTGACTTAAGGCACTTTCTCACTTGGTTTTGAATTCAATCTCATCCATGCCACATGTGGGCAATTTATCAATTTGTAGTCCACTTGGATCCCAACAGTGTTTAATATGGTGTCAAGTGTGATCCAATCTAACAAATTCTGGTCAGAGCCACAACAGCTGCTAATGTATTAATGTAATAAGAGATCTCCACTGATTCTACCCATACCCAGGCTTCCGCTGCATTGGACCAGAGTGGCCATGGCTCCTGTAGTCAGCCACCCTTGCCACCTTCCTGCACCACTTCCTCTGAAATTACTGCCCAATTCTGCCCGTACCCGGGCTTCTGCTGCCTCTGACCAGATCCGCCACAGCTCCTGTAGCCAGCCGCCCTTGTCACCTTTCAGTACCGCTTCCTCTGGAATTTCTGCTGGGTAAGCTTCTGGCTATCCTGGGATTGCAGTGAAGCAGCTCCAATTGGACATTTGCCCACTACTACCCCCTGGTCGGACTCTGTGCCTACGCTTTTCCATCACATTGGCACACTTTTTCTCTGCCTAGCTCTGACCTTCCTGGACTTCAGCATCCATTGATTTTCACTTCAATCTTCCGAAAATTTGTGTTTATTTTACTGCATAGCCAATAATGTTCTAGCCACTTGGCTTAGTTTACTACATTGTCAAACTGTTTTAGATTGCTAGTATTTGTAGGTTTAATTTGTTACATTACCAAACTGTTTTAGAGTGTTTATATTTATAGGTTAATTTACTACATAGCCAAACTGAGTTAGAGTGCTAGTTTTTGTGCCCTTATTATTTCTTCTGTCCTTCTCCTCCTATGACTCTCCCTGCTGCTCTAATTGCTGCTTTCAAAAGCCTCTGTATTTTTTTTCCTGTCATTCTAATCTCCCTGTCTCCCGCTTTCCTCTCTGTGGAACTAACACAAGTTTAGTTTTCATTTTTCTTCTGTCTGGTCGCCCTCTTCCACCCCCCCCCCGCATCTCTGCTCACTCTCTGTGTCTTGCCCTCTTGTTTCTTGACTTTGCCCTGCTGTCCCCCCAACCCCTGACTTAGTCCTGTATCACTGCCTTTGGTTCTCTCCCCGTATAGCTAATTTCTCCTATGTTATTCTATCCCACAGATTCTGCTCATTCCCCGGCTTCCGCTGCCTCCGATTGGAGTGGCAGCAGCTCCTGTAGCCAGCCACCCTTGCCACCTTCCAGCACTGCTTCTTCTGAAATTTCTGCCCAGTAAGTTTCTGGCCAGCCTGGGATTGCAGTGAAGCAGCTCCAATTGGACATTCGCTAGCTGCTACCCCCCTGATTGGACTCTGTGCCTATGCTTTTCCATCACATTGGCCCACTGTTTCTCTGCCTAACTCTGACTTTCATGGGCTTCAGCACCCATTGATTTTCATTGCAATCAGCCGAAAATCTGCGCTCGTCCCCCGTCCCCCACTTCTGACTTTAAATTAATAGTCCTTTGCCCCTCCCACTGGACTAGGCCCCTCCCTACTTGCTTTTCCATTCATTGCTCTCTTTGCACCTCCTCTGCACCGCCCACTCTCTCTCTCTCTCTTGCTCTCTGTCTCTCACTTTTACTACTCGCCCTCCTTGACACTCTCTTCTTGCGCTATCCCCTGTTTTTTTGCCTCATCTCCTTGCCCTCACCCATCTCACTGCTGTTACTGCCATCTTCTCCTCGGACTCCTGCTCTCCCTATGTCTACCTCTCTCTTCCCTTACTCCCCTTTTGTGCCCTGCACAACCCCTCCTTCCTTGAGTAGCATATAGCTCCGTCCAGTATGCTTCTTAGATTACTCATACTCTCTTCCCCGCTTCCCCTTTTCTACCTTCCCACTGCTCGCTACCCCTCTCTCCCACTCAGCTACCGATTTGACCAAATATACTGCCCCCATGGAACTCTACCTATGGTGCCTCGCCCCCTGTGCGCACCCACTACTGTAAAAGGGATGCCACTCCATAGTACCTGTGATAGGGGCTCATGGGCTCACTCATCCCTTATACCACCGTTGGCTCACCTGACATCAGTCTGGAACCAGCATCAGGATCTCTGCTCTCGCCCCAGAAAGAATGGTAAATGTAAACTCTCCCTCATGGAATTATGCCTATGTTCTTTGAAGCTCCTGCTCCTTCTGCTGTCTGGCAATGTTCACCCTAATCCTGGCCCAAAAACATCTATTGCAGTCACTCAAGTACCCTGCACTGGGACACTCACCCTTGCAACGCTTAACATTTGAAGCCTGCTCACAAAGATTGATGCCCTCCAAATTTTTGTTAACTAATACAAACCTGACATTCTCACAGTTGTGGAGACCTGGCTCACACCTAAAGTTCCTGACATGGCTATCTTGCTGCCTGGTTACAACACTTTCAGACTGGATCAAAAGTCTAAAGGAGGGGTGTGCTATATACCTCAAAGACTCTCTCCTGGGTCATCCCATAACTACCCCTTGCTCTGACTCATCTGCATAGCTCCTTCCCATCAAAATCCTACTGGGTGCCCACAACAAAGCTCTTAGTTGTTGCTGTGTATGTCCCTTCAAAAGAACAAGTAAATGGTCTCAATGCTGTCCTGGACTTTGTTCAATCCCAGCCTCATGGCTCCAAGTCAATCCTGCTTGGCAACTTCAGTATAAACTGTCTGGTACCTGAGTAAGCCAGCCTCAAGGATGCCATCTCCTTGGCAAAAGTTACCCAACTGGTCAACTCAGCAACCAGGCAAAACTACAAAACTGGCACTAGTATCCTCATTGACTGTGTTCTGACCAGTCATCCTAACCACATCACTAACGTCTCTGTCCTCCTGGACTCACTCAGTGACCACTCCCCTGTCACCTGCCAATGGTCTAACAAATTCTGCAAACCACCACCAAGAATCATTTCCAGCAGAGTCCTGCCACGTGGCCAGCTGTCCCACCTCAAATCCTACCTCAGACAGCAAAACTAGACTCCAGTTTATGCAGCAGAGGATGTAAACTCAGCCCTGGACCACTTCATTAACATTTTCAATACCGCTTGTGACTAACATGCCCCGTTAAAAAAACATAAAGTAAAAGGCTTGTGCAACCCCTGGTTCTCTGCAGATCTAATCACCCAGCTGAAATTCAGATTCACTCTGGCAACGGGCAAGGGCATCTGGTTCACCATCTTACATTCAAAACTGCAGAAGTGCCCGTAATGACTCCACTAAAAATCTATCCATCTTCACAAAAGTAACTACTACAAAGAAGCCCTCACCAATAAAGGGGTAATGGGAAAGCCTTCTGGAACAATATTAAGGAAGTTACTGGGAAACAACCTAACCCCCATGCTTGTCATTGATGGGACAACCATACTTGACTCTACTACTATTGCCAATACCTTCAACTCCGCATTTACTGACCTCATCAGTATTCTCCCCCCAACTTTTTTGATGAAGACATCACCACAGCCCACCATCCCAGCCCCCCACCTTCGTTCACCTACCGACCTTTCTACTTTAAAGCCCTCCAGATGCATGAAATCCACAAATACATTAAGAAAGCAATTGCCAACTCCAGAAGTAGTGGTGACTCTCTGGACCTCAAAATACAGTCCCTCACCCTCGATGACATGATTGGACCACTCATCATGATAGTCAACCTCTCCCTCAGTCTTGGTTAGTTCCCTGACATCTGGAAATCTGCAACTGTGACCGCTGTGCACAAAAGTCACCATAAGTCCCTCCATGGGATTTATTGTCCAATCTTTATTTTGCCTCCACTTTCCAAGGCTACTGAACATATAGTAGCTGACCAGCTTACTGACTACCTGGATAAGCATCATAAACTATGCTCACAACAGCATGGTTTCAGAAAAGGGCATAGCATTACCTCTGCCCTCCTTGAATTCCCCGGGGCAACCCACAGGTCATTGGACAATGGTCTCCTTGCTGGATTGGTCTTTATTGATCTTACAAAGGCCTTTGACACCATCCACCATGGTCTTCTACTAGAGTAGCTTTGCATAACTGGCCTCTCCTCTGACTCTATAACTTGGTTCAAAAGCTACCTGAAAAACTGCTTCCAAAGAGTCAAAATTGCTGACGCAATTTTGACACTGTCCTCTCTGACGCAAGACCCATCCATTCAGGAGTCCGGCAGGGTTCCATTCAGGGGCCCCTTCTTTTCAACCTTTTTCTGAACAGCCTTCCACAATCCTGCCCAGAACAAATCATCCTCCGCGCTGATGACACCATCATCCATACCACCTATAAGGATCTTCAGCCCCTCCAAAACAACCTTCATAAAAGCTTCACCTCAGTAGAAAGCTGGTTTAGTAAACATAAACTGGTCCTATATTATAAAAAAAAATTATATCAATGCTTTTCTGCAGCACAGACAACAAATACAAGCTACAATCTTTAACTATTACAAACTGTCATGGAGCTGTCCTTGAGCAGGTGCATTCCTTTAAAAATCTTGAATCTCTTTGGACCGTCACCTCTCCTATGGAACCCACAACGACAGTGTTGCCAAAGTTTCAACACCCACCTTGATCTCCTCTACAGACATAGACAGCACCTTATCCCAGAAGCCTTAAGGGTCGCTGCACAGAGCTTCATTGTCTCAATTATTGATTATGGCCTGATCATCTATGGCTCTGCCTCACAAAATGGCTATTAAACGCATATCCACGACTCTCAACAAAGCCTGCCGGCTCATCACTGGCTCCCACCGTCTCACTCATACGTGTGACCTATATGTTTAATCTGGCTGGCTTCAATTCTCAAACTGCATAAAATACCAGACCTGCATAATGGCAAAGAAAATCACTATGGGTCTTGCACCCCCGAATACAAGCTCTCCTTTGCTCTAGCAGCAAGCCTAGACCCACCAGGGGCTCTGCAACCCAAGTCCTCCAGATTCCTCTCTGCCGTACTTCTCAAGGTCAAAGATCCTTTGCCTTCAGGGCCCCCAGTTGGTTGAACATGTTCAGCAGTGACCTCTCATCTGTGCCAATGCTTGGTTCATACAAATCCAAACTCTGCCTATACCTCACTGCCTCCAGCTCTTGTGACTGCCCTACTTAATGGCCTACCTCACCCACACTCACTGCTGCCTCTCTAGTCCCCTCCATGCACTTCCTCTGTTCACTATTACCCCACCCACCACTCCCTTGTTTTTTTTTCCTTTTGCTTTCTCTTCTCTTTAACCCCAGCACTTCTATCTGCTATATGACAATGCCTCTGGCTACACCTTCATTTAGTTCCCCCTTCCTTGTTCTGCTCTCTATCTACTGCTGCTCTATGCGCTAGTGCTAATTGTAGGCCTAATGTACTTAATCACATGCAAGTATTTGGTATTATGCTGTTCACCACGCCTATGTAACTGAATGTCTTGTCTGCTCTGTATTGTACCTCATTTGACATGGAAACTTTGTAAAAGAGCCATGGCTCAAAGGTACTTGTAATCCTAGCTCAAATAAATAAATAAACAAAAATAAAATAAATATAGAATTAATGTGTGACTTAGTTGTACTTGTAATATCGTAATGTAAAGGTCCCACATTTACACCATAATAACAGAAAAATAAAAAATAAAACTACAAACATTAAGTTGCAATGTCTAATTTTTACTAGTGTGCTGCTTTTATTCACTTTTACAATGTGGTTAACCAGAACAGCTCAGCTAATATGCAGCATCTCATTTTCAAAGGGGTCCTGATTTTACCCATTGTTACAATGTATTTTCACAACAGTGATGAGTTGAAATGCAATAGCTTGTTTCAAGAGGGATCCTGCTTTTGGTGAATGCAGGTAGTTATTTGCATTTCAGTAGAAGATGGGGATTTATGATGTTAGGATGGGAATATGGAGCTGCTGAGGTGCTGACATCATAGAGAGCATCTTAATGTTATTTACAATTTACTTACCCAGGAGAGCTCAAATGAGTTGCAACATGTCATGTTCAAACAAATGTATGAACACACAAAAACTATAGCAGAAACAGGCCATGATGGTCTATTACAATACGTCAACTCAAGTGTGTGCTCAGTCTATTTACTGGAGCTACCCAATCTCTCCTTTCTTCCTGGAGATATCCTCCCCACCCTCTTTTCCCTCCTCACCATCTTCCCTCCAGATATGACTCTCCTTTATACCCTGCCCCACCCCCTTTTAAAACTGTCCACCATTTTCAATGAGACCACCTCCTTTAGCAGTTCTTTCCACATTGACAGCACCCTTTCTGTGAAAAAGTGCCTCCTCATTTACTTTTTAAATCTACCCCCCCCCCACTAGTTTCAGACTGTGCCCCCTTGTGGTCCCTTCAATTTTTAAACTAAAAATGCCCTACGATCCAACTTTGTTTATATCTTTTAGGTATGTGAAGGTTTCTATCATATCTCCCCCTCTCCCTTCTGTCCTCCAGGGAATGTATACTGACTCTCATAATCTCTCCTCATATGGTTTGTCCCCAAGACCTGGATCACCTAGGTCACACTATGCTGTACACCCTCCAGTAGTTTGATGTCTTTCTTCAAATAAGGGCACCAGAACTGCACACAGTACTCTAAATGTTGTCTTACCAATGACCTGTATGATGGCAGAATGACTTACTCTGTTCTGGAGGTGATAACTCTGACGATGCATCCCAGAATATTATTTGCTTTAGCTCCCACTTTATGGCACTGCACTGAGTGTATCATGTCTCCCCTGATGATCACCCCTAGATCCCTTTCCTTCTCTGAACTAGACACCTGTATAACCCCCAGCCAGTAGATGGACCCAGATTTCCTTGCTCCCAGGTGCATGACCTTGCACTTCCTGACATTGAACCCCAACTGATAGATGCCAGAACAGTTCTCTTGCCTAGCCAGATCCTTCCTGAGCTCCTGCCTCCCCTCCTCTGTGTCCACTCTCCTATTGAGCATAGTGTCATCTATGAATAGGCATATTTTACTTTGGACCCCATCCGCTATGTCACCAATCAAGATGCTGAATAACACTGGTCCATATACTGAGCCCTGTGTGATTTTTTTCAGTAGAATCCTGCTTCTATCTGCAGTGTGAAGTACAATAGACCCTGGTACAGAACTGTGGAGCAGGCAGTAACACTTTTGGTTTAACACCAACACATTGATGACAAGCACTGTAGAACTGACTGAATTCATGGTCACCAGATTTTACAGCCGCTTCCACACCTGTGTATTTGCATCTGATTGAATCAGTGCATCAGTACTGTAAAATACAGTGCCACTGTATGCACTATCCACACTGTCCGGCTGCAAACAATAAACTGAGTTTGTGATCTAGTATTTAACAGACTGACTGACACTCCCTGCATTCCTGTTTTATAGTCAGTCAGTCAGTTTGTGTGTTAGTACCTTTTTGTACCTGCATTTGTTTTGTTTGAAACAGATAATTTTTTTTTGGGTGGGGGCGGGGGGTTACCATGAAGTTTATTTTGTTTTTATTTGAATTTGATGGTTTGAAATAAATAAAAGATGAAACTGCTAATTGCAATACTGTATGCCTTTGAATGTTCACAATCTCCCGTCCCCCTCCTCACCAAAGTGGGAAAGTTGAAACTGACGTCATTTAAGGTTGTAGCTTGTAAACACAATGAGCAGGTTATCAAGGGTAATCGAGGGTAATCTGATGGCAGATAGCAGGTTGTTATAAAAGATTAAAAAAACAAAAGCTTGCTGTAGTGTTCTTTGTTTTTATACTGTGTTAGGTAATAGCACTAATAGCTGCTAATCGGTGGTGGTATCCTGCGACTTTGGTGACCGCGATTGGGTGCCTACCAAAAGGGCGACTCAATCACAGTGCCTGTCATTGGGGTGACTGGGAAAGGTGGGTGAAGTGATGGGGGGTGCACAAAATAGTGACATCCTGTCGCTACATGCCTACGTGCATGAGGGGGAGCGAGCACACCAAGAGTGGGGTGGGATGGGACAGAGGAGTTATAGGGGGTGGTGCCACTGCAAGCTACTGAGCTGTTTCCATGGCATGGTGGGTGGGTTCAGGACTGGGGTGTCAATGGTGCTGGGTTCGGGTCCAGGCATAGGTACATTTTGTTGTGCCTGGCCTGAATTGTTATTTTTTCTGTGTTTGCACCCCCCTTGAGTTGAGAATCCTTAAGTAGGGAGGTGTAAGGGGGGGTGCAGCCCCTTTATAAAGCAGAAAATCTCAACTCCTCTGTGTTGTTTTGCTGTGCACTGGGGATTACATTGCTGAGATATTTTTTGGTGATGTGCCGATGCCCTAATGGCGATCACCTATCGTCGACCGCCATTATCACACAGATCCATCGGTAGTAGTTTAGCAGCTCTTTAATGGCATTGGCATCCTTGAAACAGAGATGAATGAGCACTGTATTGTATATGTATGGCATTTCCCTTTATAATCGTGGTCCATTTAAATTCGCTGATATTTTGAAATAGTAAATGTAGCGAAAATAAACAGACTGCGATTCTTATCTACAGTACTCTACAGTGCTTTACAATTACAATAATAAAAAAAATTTTTGCAAAAAAGTCAAACTTCTGTTAATTACTGTATTTTGGTTGCATTAACACAGTACTTTGGCATCAGTCCTCAAATTATTCAGTTAGTAGCTGGTTTAGTCAGTTGGCCATTTAATTTGGATGCACATGCTCATAAGCCCTCCATCCCACTTTTTAGTGTATTGTCATCTTCATTTGCCTGATGTCCTCCAGTGTTTGGTTCATATTGCATGGATATTCTGTCACTGGCAAATGTTGAAACGTATTTCAATGCTCAAATTGCTGATATCCTGATGTGGGTGGAATGTACAATAAACACAGAAAGGCATCTTCATTGCAGAGTTCTTGATGTCAAAAAACAGATGTGAAATGGACACCGGAATCTGGACCTTGTATTTTTTTAATGATAATATTTGTTAAGTCAATGCTAATGTAGTCTAATGTTGTAGTTATATCTTTTTTTTTTATGGAACTAGCCAACATTTTTTGTACAATCCTGCAGACTTATGGTCCTGAAGTGAAAGATTTAGAGGTATAGAAGATACCTGCAAGATCACTGATGTCCATTTTTTTTCTGACAGCATGTTCTGAGGAGTATTGACTTGGTGAAATATATAATGCAAAGTGATACATGGCTACCTGTGCATTAGCTTCATATAATCTGCTGGTTCTTGTGATGAAAGTTAATTTTATTTATTTGCATCGAGTGTTGCTACA
Source organism: Neoceratodus forsteri (assembly GCA_016271365.2). NCBI lineage: Eukaryota > Metazoa > Chordata > Ceratodontiformes > Ceratodontidae > Neoceratodus > Neoceratodus forsteri. Next base: position 233,879,899 of record CM028132.1, on the reverse strand, counting down.
GTAAACAAAAACAAAATGAAGAAACTACGGCATGTATTGCTTCAACCCCACCCTGTTCTCTCTCTCTCTCTCTCTCTCTCTCTCTCTGGCACTTGACTTATGTTATTCTGACATAATTACACACTTTCTGATTTTTAATGTTCATTTCTAACTATTATTGTATTGAAGAAAAGGTTATGTGTGTGTTTTAGGGTAGGGTAGCAGATCCAATCATACTTATCTATTGTCCCTGATTTTTAGGGTCGTCCCTGATTTTGTCTCCTATTTTTACTCTATCCCTCCTAAAATTCATGTTTCTGTGACCAAACAATTGTGATTGTAAGCACAGAATAATAACAAACATTAAAGTTACACACTTGTTCTTCTTTACAAAATGCATTTTACACTAAGCTCCTTTTTCCATCAGCTTCCTGAGTGGGTGTTACTAATTTTGAAGATGTATCCATGATTTTGGTCCTTTGACCCTGATTTTTTTAAAGAGCAATTCTCTATTATAATAAAAAACTTACAAATACTAGATTTACTCCAGTTTTGTTTCCACTTTATTGCTTTCTACTTATTTGTTATTTCTTTTGCTAGTCCTCTTCTGTTAGTCTACTAAATACTGTAGTTAATGCAGCAATTGTTTCACTGAGTCTTTTAAAATGTATCTGACTGTCCCCTGCTAACACCACAATTGATTGTGATAGCACAGTCTGTTGTTATGATGAGAACTATGATGTCATAAGCAAAAGCACTGTGAGGTTATCAGGGGAGAGACAAATGTTTTTAACTGTTTTCTATACAGACCTTTTAGATGGACCACCAAAATATTCTGAAAATCATGGGAATGATTATTGAAAATTAAAACAAATGTATTCTCTAGTAAATTCTAACAGCTGAAACATCTTATATATGAAATCATGTGTGAAATGCAGAGTTGCTCTTTGAGCCTTGTCCCTGATTTATGAGGCAGCAGATCAGGAACTTTGACAGAGATGCAATGATGCTGTTTAGTCCTGGCTATGTTCTGAGCAATGAGTAAAGGGGTGGGTGGTTATCATACTTTGTCATCCTGATATCAGATTATAATTACTGGCACTTTCTTTCCAGTTTAGTTAATGACACAGGATGCTTGTCAAACCTGTTTTTTTTAGAATAACATGGTGTAAGAAAAGTAATTTGCAGAATGATGACAGAGAGACCACAAGCATGATTCTGATATGCACATTTTTATATTGTTCATCAAATGTATTAGTTTTTTAGATCCCAGGATACTGAGGAACAAGAGAGCGTGTTTCGTGGTGGGAGGGAGAGTGAGAATGTTTGTGATCACATAGACAGCTGAGCTGATAGCCAGTGTCTGTAAGCCTGAAACTTACATAAAAGAGAGTGTGTGAAAACCACAAGTTCCTGTCTCAAGTCAGCATTTCCATCCATTGCTAAATATCTGGGAGAATTACAGAACTTGTTTTATGAATCAGCCCCATAAAGAACCATGCACTAAATAAAAGGAATACGGATCTTCTGTCACTGGCAAATGCTGAAACTGATTTCAGTGCTCAAATTGCTGATATCCTGTTGTGAGCACAGTAAACACAGAAAGGTGTCTTCATTGTAGCATTCTTTATTTTATTTATTTGCTTTTTTTAACCAGGTAAGCACACTAGACAGCCAAGTGCTTATTTTCAGGTGCAACCCGGAATGTGAAAACACAAATGAACACTGTTTTTGTTAACTGAGATAAGGCAGAGTTATGTGAAAACACATTCCCAGTTCCTCCTCTCTGCATATTAACCCTTGCTATGCCATGTACTGATACATCAGTCCAGAATTCCTTTATATGTTCTAATCCTGTTGGCAGCCTAAGGGTTAATAACAGCACCACATGGTGCACTGCTTAACAAATAGTGTGTGTGGGGGACACACTGTAGTGAATGGGGGATGCAGAGAGATTTTCATGAAGTTGTGCTTTGTTTCTTCACTTCCTCATAAAACCAAAAGCTGTGCTCCGTTGGTAATTCAGACCCCTTTTTTCTTATGACAGCAATATCTCTGCATGCCTCTGCCCATTCAGCCATAAAAATGATTGTGTTCCTTGGTTCTCTCTTTTTTTTTAAATTTGATGCATAGATCTTTCAGCTCTGACTCATGGTTTGTGCTAGTGCTTGTATTTGTGTCAAATAAATTCTTCTTAGCTTTCTTCTTATGGTGAAATACTGTTTGTACATCCTCAGTACAGTCTATCTCTGCTGCTGATTCCATGTTGTTCTGTGTGTACCAGAAGTGCTGGTGTTTGGCAGGGCAGGTCATTATTCCAGTCTTGATATCTGCCTACTTTGTTAAAAAGATAGCATGTTACAGCTGGATAGGCAGGTATTTAAGACTGTCAGAGGTGTTTTAACAAAAGTAATTAAACAAAAGGCTCCTCACTGCTCCAGGCTACAAAGACAAGTTCCAGGAACTGCTGTTCTTTTCAAACTCCCTCTGCTGTCTCTGACAGTCTGGCTACTGCTGCACAGGCAATGTGCTGAGCAGAACACACAAATCCTGAGAAAGTCTCCACACTAAGGAATTGAGATTAATGCTACTGAGGAGGGACAGCCCTGGCAATAGCAAACAACAGAAACAGGAACTAGCACTTGAGAAAATAAACCAGTGGGAATTCAGCAAGCTTTGGATAAGTACCAGTGGGAATTCAGCAAGTATTTATTGGATGAGTCCAAATGCACCATGACTACTGCTAAACAAAACCCCAGCACTTAGACTGGTCTTGGTCAGGGAGATTGGAGCTAGTGAGGCAGATAGCACTGGCAATGACAAACAACAGAAGCAGGTACTAGCACTCAAGGAAAGAAACCAGCAGGAGATCAGCAAGCTTTGGAAAAATATGGCATATTTATTGTAGGGTGAGTCCAAAACATACCATTAGGACTGCTGTACGAAGCCCTGGCACTGTGACTGAAATGGTCTTCATCAGGGGGTGTGTCCTGACCTACCACACATACCAACATTTACAGTGGAAATTTTAAAGTATTGGTAAAACTATAGAAAAAACTAAAGTGCATGTGAATATACAATCATTAAACATATCCATATTCATCACATAAACCAAACTTAAAATAGTTTTTTTTTTATTTAGTAGTTTAACCAGGTATAGCACACTAAGCTGAAAGCTTTTTTACAGGAGCGACCTGGGAGCACAAGGAGGTTAAGTGACTTGCTTAGGGTCACACAGTATGCAAGTGGAAGCTGTGGAATTCAAACCCAGGTCTGGTCTGCTGGATGTCACCTGATTTGCAGCTCAGAGCCTTTGACCACTGCACTATACTGCCTCCTAAACTACCTAAGTTACCTAATAGTGCACAGTTACTAAACACTCAGTGAACTTTAAAATTAAAATATAGAGGGAGATCACCAAAAAATAGAGATAACCCTATTAAACCTCAAATTCATAAATACGACAAGTGCAACCGTTTAACTAATTGTTGTATATTAAACATATACTTAGTCATGCTTGGGTGTTAACATTTCATTATTAAGGAAGAAAAAGGCAGACACAGAGCTGCAGCTAGCTGAGTAGGTCAAGCATGCAGAAAAGCATTTTTTTCCACTGTATAAGTGAAAAAAGAAGGAGTGGTGGGGGAGTACTGTAATTAGACTGAGGGATGGGGGCCATGTGATAGAGGATGACAAGCAAAAGGCTATAGTCCTAAATGACTACATTTGCCGTGCTTTCAGCAGGGAGGCTAGTGGTTCCCTACCTGAGAGAGGCTGCAAAAGGTATCCAGGATATAGGGAGGCCAGAATTTACTGGGGATAGAGTATGAACGGGGCTAGCAGCCCTCATGACAGACAAGCCTGGGGGTGTGACCTGGCAACAGATCATTGTGGTTGCTGGTTAGTATAGCTCCCTAAAGCACAGGCATTTATTGCAGAATAAAATAATGAAAAGAAGTATTTACTTCATTTTTGGGCAAATTAAGACGTAGAGTAGGGTATGGCAGTGCAGAAATCTACAAAAATGCAGTCTATGCTCCAGTCTGAGCCACCATATCATTCAACAGTTGGTACTGTGGAGGACCATACCAGATAGCAAGCTGCAACAAAGGAAAGTGGCTCAGGCAAAAGTAATAATGATCCTGCTATTGCTGCACTCCCTGATGTGATAACCAACCTCCAGCAAGAAGTTAAAGCTGGATTTACCAACATTACATTACAAATTTCACACTTACAGAATGTTGTTACTGGGCTGGCAGAAACCTCTTCTTCTCATGCAACCTGACTGGGCAAGTAGGAGTGTCAGGTGAGCTACCTCAAGGACCAGCTGGCTGATCTGGCTCGAGACAAAATAAATACTGCAAGAACAGGTTGAAAAGCTGTTGGCTAGGTTGGATGACCAAGAAAACCACATCCAGAGATCGAATATCAGAATAATAGGACTTGAAGGCAAGGAAGGTGGAAATGCTGTCTATAAATGGCTTGTTGAGAAATTTGGGTTAAATGTGACTGCCAATGACTTTGAGATCCAGAGATCCCATCGTACAGGTCTAACTCCTAAACTGGGTGACAGGCCATGATACTGTCTTATCAAGTACTTGCACTTTCCAGACAAAGAGAAAATGCTGCTAGTGTCCCATGCCCACAGCCTCATACAGGTGGAGGAGGCCAGGTATTGATGTTTCAAGTCTACTCCAAGGAGTTGCAAACACAAAGACAGACATTTATTGGGGTCAAAACTACACTGCAGCACAGGGGATGGAAATTTGCACTTTTCTACCTAACCAAGTTGAAAATAATAAAATTGGGCTGTCCTGTGAAGTAGTTTCATAAGTCACAACATGCTGAACAATTTGTAAATGGAGAGGAAGTGTCTGCAGAGAGCACATCCCACCTGAGAGATTGTGCCCTAGCCAAAAAATGAGAGATTTCTATTTTTTCAATTCTCAACTTACTGCTGAATAAGTGTATTACTGTGCTTCATGGTTCATTGACATTGTAATACGTTTTACATTTACCACAGTGTGATATACTAAGATAACTGGACTTATGGAATGTGACTGTACCTCTCATTTGAATAAATCACACAGCCTGTCAAAACTACTCTGAAGTGAGTTTGCGAATGGTTACTTATTTTTTTATTATTATCAAAGAGATAAAAATGGCCATCTTATGTCCATGTTTGGGCAACATAATACTTGGCATCGCAGTAATGCTTCATGGGCAGAGTAAACCAGGCACTTTTGATGGCATCTGTATATTGACAGGTCATGTAACACATTAACAGAATGCAGATCAATCAGAGTCATGATCTATGCCTGGTTAATGCCTACATAACACCCCATCTGCTCGATGCTGGTGGTTATGGCAACGGAGATCATGCTGGAAGTTCTTTCATTAAATGTCATGCAAAGGTATTGCAGTGAGGAAAGAGGACCGATGTTTTTTGGCACAGATCTGTTTGGCTAAGCTGTCATTAATAGCTAATTGCACTTTTGGGCCCCTTGATTGGTTTCACTATGGTATTTTATCACATTCATGCAGCACATTCTGTGCACAGAGGCAGTGGTTGCTCCACTTTCTTTTTTTGCAGTTTGTGTCCTCACCTGTACATTTTTGTGTGGAAAGGGATTTCAGGGTTCATCTCCCACCACTACAATCTCTCTTGACCAAAACTGGGGTTATGGGCAGCAATGGGAGGGGTTTTGACTTTAGATTGGTATGGGAAATGTGGACCACACAATTGTAAATTACAATATGAACTTTTTCTGTTTTCAAGTTCCCATTCTGCTTGGGGCACTGCTGTTTGGATGTGTTCCTATTACCTGCCTGGAGCTCAAAATTAGGTAAGTGCTGTCCTGGAGAGAGGGGCTGTGTCATTTTACTTCAGTTTTTTGAGGAGAATGGAATGTCTGCAAAGTAACCATGACTGAGCTGGATAGTTACCTGGCAAAATAGAAGTGTGCCGTGGGCAGGACTAGGCACCCATCAATGGCAGCATTGTAATTAGTTAGAACTTGTAACTGTCAGAACCACTGACCAGTCACTGCAAAGAGTTGTGATCTGCCCAGATACACCCACACTGCTTCAAAAATGTGTGCCATTGGATGCTATGCCAACCAAGTTCAAGCTTTCATTCTAATGAGCTTCAAGTATTGGAGTAATGAAGGAAGGATGGCGGGAACTGGGTAGTGAATCACAAGCTGTCTGCTCTCCTCCATTTCTGTCAGTCATTCAGTACAGCACTTCTGCATGCCTCACTGATCTGCTTTGTGACACTGAACCTCCATTGACCCCCTACACTGCATAATATCTACTCTGCCTTCATGCCAAATTAGGCTGAGATACTAGTGTTCACATCCCACCACAGAATCCCCTATTGACTGCAGCTGGGGTTACAGGAAACAGCTAGAGAGGAATGGACTAAGTGGCTAATGAAATGAACATGGAGATCTGGTATAAGTGAAATACACAGCTCCTCCTTTCAGAATACAGTTATATGATATATATATATGTACATATACATATACATTTATATATATATATGTATTTTCTATGCAAAAAACATTGTTAATGCATCATTTAGGGTTAAATCACAAAAAGTCAGGAAATGAGACCTTTAGGGTTGCCCCATCCCCTCCCCCCCTCGTGGACCCATTCATCATCCCGAGATTGACAGCTGACGGGATATGCCATTGGGGTTGAAAGGCTTAAATGTCACCCCATTCCATCTGTAATCATATTCACAAGCCACAATAAAGAATAATGGAGTGACATTTAGGCCTCACAACCCCAATGACACACCCCGTCAGCTGTCAATCTCAGAATGATCGGCTGGTCCACAGGGGGTAGGGGCAACCCTAAAGGTCTCATTTCCTGACTTTTTCTGCTTTAACCCTAAATGATGCCTTAACAAAGTTTTTTGCATAGATTTCCTTACTTTTTGAGAAAGAATAGAAAAGCAGAACGCTGCACAAGTTGGTGGGGGTGCGGGTCCTTCAGGCCCTGTGCTCCCACCAATTTGCAAATTCCTGCCTCAGATAAGAGTACAAGTACTGAATATCATATGTATTGCTGGCAGTGAATATGGGTAATAGCATGGGGCCCACCACCTTGAAAGAAAGCAAAGTGTCAGTCATCAGAGTGGCATAATGCAACACCCGTTTACATGTCAGACACCTATCCACTACAGATTATCTCCATGGCAGTAATGCTATGCACCCTATAAATATGAAGCCAGTACCACAATGCAAAATACCATATGCAAAACATAAAGTGTGTCATGCAATATGGCTGCAGCAAATGAATTTTTCAACACCTAAACACCATAATTCACATGGACAGCACATCCCCTCAACACACTCCAAACTTCAATGTAAAAGACCAAATGGTTTCTGAGATATAAAATGTGAAAGTTTCAGATTTTCATTCATCACACTGGCAGAATTCCACACCTATTAACATTCTACACACCTAATGACTGAAAAGTACATCCATGGCAGTAAGTCTAGCTACTGTAGTAATTTCAAGCCACTACAACCATGGAAAACACTGTCCACAAAAAGTAAAATTCGCCACTCAATATCGTCATAAAAAATGTATTGTCTGACACCTAAACACTATAATTCACATCTACAGGACATGCCGTCAACACCCTACAAATTTCAAGTTCAAAGACCAAACCATTTCCTAGATATTTAATTTGAAAAATTGCTAAAATTGTGCTATCTGGTCCCTCCAAATCTGGCCATCTAGTCCCCCCCTCGTGATCACAGATTGCAATCAAAGAATCTCATGATCAAAGAATTTACAGGCTCATGATCAAAGAATAAAAAATGTTAAAACTCTATTTTTAGAGAAAAATACATGTAACCACAGCCATGACTCGACAGAATGAAGGCCCCTGAGCAGATCCCACCCTAGTCTGCCTTTAGAAGTGACCCTTGTGCTGCGAAAATTTAATTTTTCATGTGGCCTTCTAGTCACGCCCTTGCAATCAAAGATCATGGTCAAAGAATCTCGTGATCAAAGAATTTGCAGGGTCATGGTCAAACAATAAAAAATGTTAAAAGTCAATTGTTAGGCAGAAATACATGAAACCACAGCCATGCCTCGAACGAACGAAGCCCCCTGTGCAAAACACACCCTCATTTAGCTTAATAAGGCACCCGTGAGCTGAGAAAATTTATTTTTTCAAGTGGCCATTTAGTCACACCCTCGCAATCAAAGATTGCGTTCAAAGAATCTCATGATCAAAGAATTTGCAGGCTCACGGTCAAAGATCTTTAGTGAGCCATGATCAAAAAATTAAAAAGTTAAAAACTCTATTTTTTTACCATTTTGAAAGAAACCACAGGCATGGCTTGATAGAGGGAAGACCTCTAAGTAAAACCCACCATAGTTTCACCTCAGAAGTTCCCCCGGGTCGAGATATTTGAATTTTTCTGACTGCAAAGTGAAAGCAAGATGGCGGCCATCGCAATCAAAGAATTCCTTTTATGATCAAAGTTTCTTTGATTGCAAGCCTGCAAATTCTTTGATTGTGAGGCAGGACTAGATGGCCAAAACCCCATTCTTCTTTCGCAAAATAGCCATATAAATTTTCCCATTGCCTTATAATGGGAACTTAAAAGTTTAATAACTTTTGAATTGATTAATATTCTTTCACCAAATGAAAAGTGACATGTTCCTTGACACAAGCTCTTTCAGATGAGTCAAGTCACAGAGCAACATGCCTCATGACAGCCACGCAGTGGCACGGACAATAAAGAAAAACTGCCCACATAACTGGGGAAAAGTGTATTTTTCAGCATTTTGGTGTGCAAAAACTGTAAGTCTAACCAAAATTAAATTTAGCAGGTCAAGAGATCTACCATGCCCCACTGTGCATACCAAATTTCATGCATATCTGTTGAACAGGTCCAAAGTCATTAACATGCAAAATTTTGACTTAAACGTAAAAGTGGCTTTATAACCCTAAATATGTTGCGCGACCATGCCCCTATAATATATTCCATGTCTGAGCATGTTGACATGATACAGTAAAGGAGAATGGGGTGAGATTTGGCTATCACAATCCCAATGACACACCCTGGCATCTGTCAGACTGTGGAGGATCGAGGTGGCGTGTGTGAGGGGCGTTAGGGGTTCAACCCTAATGTCTCATTTCCTGACTTTTTTTGCTTTAACCCTAAATGAAGCATTAACACAGTTTTTTGCATAGAATTTCCTTACTTTTTGAAAAAGTGTAATATCAGTAGGAAAAAACACATATTGGTGGGAGTGCGGAGCCCAGCTCCCACCAAGTTATCAATTGTTGTACAACAATATGCAACTGGGCTCATGCTCCCACTTACACAAAACTACGGAGCCATGCAGCAGCACTATAGGGTACCAAACCCTTGTAACAGTAATTTGCAAACATTTTGGTAGCTGTAAGAGCTAGAAAAGAAATTCTAGCATCATTGTAATCATGACAGTGAGTACTTGACAAGTCATTGAAAGACTGTACCCATATCTCACACCATTTCTGAGATATGGGCACCGAAAAGCACTGTACAGGCTCTTTTACAACCCTTGTGACAGTAATTTGTGCACAAAGATGGTAAGTCTGACCGAAACGAAATTTGGCAAATCAAGAGATCTACCAAGCCCCACCATGCATACCAAATTGCAGGCAAATCTGATGAACAGGTCCAAAGTTATTAATGTGCAAAATTTTGACTTTAACATAGAAGTGACATCTCAACCCTAAATATAGTGATGCAACCATGCCACTATAATACTAGCCACTCTGGTGGAAGAGGGCCCCGTGCTCCCACCAACTTGTCCATTTCTGCATAACAATAGGCATCTGAGGGAGTGCAGACCCCCTGAGCCTGCGCTACCACTTATACATAGCTACAGAGCCATGCAGCATTCCTATTGGCCACCGAATGCTTATAACAGTAATCTGTCCATATATTAGGACTCATAACAGCGAGAAAAATAATTCAAGTTTTATTGTAACTGTGACACTGAATCGATCATAGCACAATCACTGACTGTACTGATATCTAACACCATTTCCAACATATGGGCACTGAAAAGCACTGGACAGGCACACTTTCAACCCTTGTGACTAATTTCACATATATATATATGTGTGTGTGTGTGTGTAAGGTAAGCAGATAGTCAAATCACTCAGTAGCAGGATGATGATTCCCGAGCAGTTCCAGAGGGATCCTTCATTGACATTCATAGCGTAGGCTTGTATCAATCCTTCATTGATAGTCCTTAGAGTAGGCTTAGGACCTGTTGTTCAGGTCCAGGTGAGTTAGCCAATGGGAGTAGCAGTATTACATCAAATACATAGTACAGTAATTTCCATGCTACAGCAATGTAAATGAATGTTAAGGTTGAAGGGGAAGGGAGTTTGGGGGAGGATAGGAGGTCAGAGATGGCTTGGGAGAGGAGGGGACACAGAGGAAGCAGAAGGGGATTAGAAGAGATAACTACACTAGAGAGGGCAGGTGGGGGGAGGTGGGCAGGGGAGAGGTGGGTTAAGTGCAATTGCCACTACCAATTGGAGGAGGAAAGAAGACCTCCTTATAACTTTTCTTAAACATGGGAAGATATGTACAAGAGAATAAGTTCTGGGGGGAGATTATTTCATATTTATGATGTGGAGAAGTTGAAGGACCATTTGCCTATGGCTAGGCGAACTTTAGGAAGGTTCAGCAAAGGGAGGTGGGAGTCACAGAGGGTCCTGTGAAAGGATTTCAGAGTGAGTAGGCATGAGAGAATAGGTGGAGAAGGGAGGTGTATGAGTTTAAAGGTGGCACATAATACAGGGAGGTTTATTTTGGGCTTGAAGGATGGCCAGCCAATCAATCTTAGTATATAGTTTTCAGCAGTCTAACTGCTATCCTTTGTAAGATAACAAAATACTTTATAAGGGAAAATATTACAGATCAACTGAATGATCCTGGGTACAGAGATAAATGACAGCACGACTTCAGTAAAGGAAGATCATGTCTAACAATCTATAGGAGTTTTATGAACCAGTTATCAAATATTTGGAGAAGGGTAAATCGGCAGATGTTATCTTCTTAGACTTCAACCGAGCATTTGATAAGATATTGCATGGAAAATTAACAAACTTAACATTGCAGGACTTGATAAAACCCACTGAACTGGATAACTAACTGGCTAACTAAAAGAAAACAGCGGGTAAGAATAAATAGTTTGAATCTGATGCAGGAGCTGTAACACATGAAGTGCTTTAGAGATTGGTGCTAGGCCCACTGCTTTAAACTATTTGTCTTAAAGATCTTAATGAAAAAGTAGAGAATTGGGTGATTAAACTTGCAGATGACACTAAGACTGGACACTTTGCAGATAGAGAGAAAGGATCAGGTAGTACACAGGGGATAGCAAAAATTAGCAAATAAGTAAGAAAAAAAAGCAGAGTGGGAAGATACTGTAAGTGAGATGCTACTTTTAAGGATAAGCCTGTGTTGATACATTTAGGGATAAAAAGTACAGATAGCTACAATTTGATCGTGGTCAAGATTGAAAGTACTGTAATATTATAGCAACACGATGAAGTGTGTGATGCTCCAGAAAGAATAAAGCCTTTTTAAGTGTTTGTAACCATGTCTGACATATATGTGGGCAGAGGGATGTAATACAGAAAGGTAATGCATTGTATTGCTATTGTATGGAGTAAGGGGATCAAAAAGTGTACCACAAATAAAGTTGAGCAGTACAGAGTTTGGAAATGGTAAAGTGTACTGTGCATGAAAGTAGTCCATGATTTGTTAAAGGTTTGCATACATTTATATACAGTAAGGAGAGTGATTTTTGGGAAGGTTAACAGTTTAAAACAAGCAAAGCAGACCACCTGATGCTGATAAACTCCAAATGTAAAGTAGTGTGCGTTATGAGATGTGTCTTGTGAAAATTGGTGAGATGGTGTATATGATTTAGTGAGAGTACTAGACAGGAAGTAGTGGTGGGGCGATTCTTGGTGAAGTGACGTGACCCAAGTATGAAAAGGAACAACCTATGATCAGTAGTAAGTTGTGCATTAGTGAGATATGACACCCACTGAAGTGCCATAAGGTTAAGAGCTGTAAGGATGTAAGAGAATAGGAACTTGAGAAGAGACAGACAAAAGCAGGAAACAATGCCCAAACATGTCCATATATGATTAGTAAATTTAGTGGTACAGTTACCATGTTCAGTAAAGATGAGACAATGCCACATGTGCATTAAGTATCTTCAGAGAAAATCATTATTGCACTGTCATTTTGACACTTCCATGTAATGATACAACACTTGTTCTTCCAAGGAGCACACACTGAGCATGTTCAAGATGTTGGCAAGCCACAGGACTTGCAGCAGCCAATCAGTGATGCTGGAGATTGAGAATATTGCACAATGTGCACATCTCAGTGTCTTTTTAGCTCTTTCTGACTTACAAAGGACCTGTAGCAGCAGCAGTGGCTACTGAAGGAGATAACTTTTATCTGAAAAAGAATAATGCCTTTGATCAGAAGATGTTAGAAATCATTACAGAATACATATCATCAGTCTAGTTAGCTGATTCTCATTAAACTTAGCTGTAGTGTCAGGCAGGTAGTGTGTGCTATTGAAATCATGCTGAAGAGGAAATAAAAGAGTGCACAGTGTGAGCAGGGCAGAGTAGAATTAGAAGACCGGGAAAGGTGCAGGAGGGATTTTTAAAAGATTTGACTTTTTTTTTATTGAGTGCTGGTGATGTAGAGGACACAGACAAAATATTTAATTATTCTTACATTTACTTCACTAGGGCACCAAACATTTTGTGACAAGTACAAGGGGATTTCAGAAATGTATCAGTCCTGACCACAATTGTAGTTGAAACTGCAAGGGGCTCAGCAATCTAGACCAATGACCCCACACATGGCTGTGACATCAATCTCTGCTTGCTTGGTGGAAGTTTTGTGTACTTCAGAGGATCAAAGCCACTCCAATCAGAAAGGGCCTTGGTCCTTTGATTTGCATGAAGCCAGTCAACAAACAGCTGATCAACTTCATGACATTGCGGTGATGACACTACTCACTGCTTGCTGGGTGGAAACTTCTCCTACTTGAAAATGAGTCAGTCACTCCTGTCAGACAGCAGCTGGCTAAGACCACCCAGAAACCAACTAAGTGTGTGGGTATGTAGAACAACAAACCTTCCAATCCCTCCCTCTGTGTGCTGTTTCACCCCCATCATCTGATCCCTGTCCCAGTATACACAAAAAGACAAAAAAACTTCCATTCCCTCCCTCTCCGTGCTGTACAACCCCTACCCTCCATTCCCTGTCCCAGTATACAAAAAAAACAAAAACCCTCCTACTCCCTCCTTCTCTGTGCTGTCCCACCCCTACCCTCCATTTTCTGTCCTGGTACACAAAAAACAAAAACTCTCCCACTCTCTCCCTTTGTGTTTTGTCCAATGCTCACCCTCTGCTCCCTGTCCCGGTATACACAAAAACAAAAACCCTCCCACTTCCTTCCTCTGTGTGCTGTCCAACTGATTGGGGCATTATGAGTAATGTAGGTCATCTGTCATTAGGCCATGGCAGGTGCAATTTCTCCTAGGTTGTTTTATCCCCCCCCCCCCCCCTTCCCAGGACAAACATGTCCAGTGCCACAATAAGGCCAGCATCTGGGTGAGGGGGCCAACATTGCATGACTACCCACAATGTTGTCTCCTCTTGGTTCACAGAAAGACAATGCAGAATAGGCTGCAGAAACCACACTTCCTCTGTGGTGGCAACTGTGGCACCTCCACATTGTTTGTGTGTAGATACCTATCAATTTGGTGGATAGTAGTCAGGACTGAGAATGACCACAGGTATCCGCATGACAGTGTAATGCATGCAACAAGCTTTCAACACCAGCCCAGCCTGCATGCCCCCCCACCACACACACATTTCTGGCTTTATTCAGCCTATCCCCTTCAGGACTAAGGCACACAGAGCTGGGTGGAGATGAGAAGATTGTTACAATTACCCTATCGCCAAGTCACCTCCCAGCTGTCTGCAACCTTCAACAAAATCTGCTTTTGAAAATGTTACATTCCCATTTCAGTTTACAGCTAACAATCCCACCCTCAGACCCAAGTATATCCCTTTTCCTCAAGTGACAGCTCCCCCGGCAGTTTAACAATAAATCCCTGACAGGACAGCCCATGTTCCCTCAACTCCACCAATGTCCAAATCACCCTAATTTCTATTTATTTTTATTTATTGAAAATCTGGTGACTGTGATAGGCATAAGAGCTCCTTTTCCTGCCTCCAGGGAGGGCTGAAAGCTCACTCAGTGTAGCCTAGTGTTGGTGGTTGTGTGTATTACATTGCCACATGGAGTGACCAATGATCATTCTCAGCCTGACTACTATCCTCCAGTCTGGCCATTGGTGAGGATCTGGACATGCTGTGGAGGTGAGTTCGGATCACATATTTCCCCAAGTGATAACCCTGGTTCCCCAAGGCTACAAAAAACCAAAAACACTTTAAACATCTGTCCTAGCTGCCACTCACATGCCCTGCCCATCTTTAGAGCCCCCACATATCAACAGGATGTGGTTGCCAAATGTCTCGTTATAATCAGCTTTTTCCCAATTTATACTCTTAGTTGCAAATGTTATGATAATCTGCCATTTGTCCTGGTTTCACACTACTAACCTTTCTCCCTGAATCCATAGTCCCATGGCTAGTTGCTTGTCCCAGTAAAAGGCAGCTTGATGGAGTGAATTGCACAGAACTGCTAAAGCACAAGCATGCATCAATGCTGAATGTCTGCATGCTTGTCTTTACTGCATAGCTGTTGGGCATACATACGCTATGCTGCCATGCAGCTTTAAAATACTGGGAGTAGGCTCACAAGAAAAATCACTACCAGTGCCCTGGCATTTTTACACACATGTTCATTGGACAAGTAAATTAAAAATGGGACACAGAATTAAAAAATAAACATAAAAAAAATCCTGCTATGTGGCACAAAAACATATTCAGTGACATAAGCATGGATAAGTATAAGTTGAGAAGTCCATGAGATTAAAGGAGAAAGTAAACAACTTATGTCTTATGGGAAAAAATAATACTGATTCATGTGAAAAATGAATTTTTGTTTTCCACTTTTTTGAAATCCCAGTCTTTAATTAATTTCGAATCACTTCTGCTGATTGCTTTTACTTCAGTAGAATACATTTAACTGACATAGATAATTTTTGAATGAAAATGTTTTCTTGAGTTAACTGAGACTTGTTCTACTACAAATCATCTCCCATTTACCTGGTTTGGACAGCAATCATCTAGCTATGCTAGTATGGCACAGGTTTCATTTTTTGCAGAACCCCTTCATTTCTAACAGATTTTAGTGACTGTCACATACTTTTGTTAAGTCCTGTAATGTTTATTATTGTTTTACTGCTATATCATTAGCTGCTTTCTCATGCCATTGTTGCACAGGGAATGTCACTCCATATTAACTGTTTTTATTTGAAGCAATTTGCATTACCCTGGTGAGAATGTTTCATCTATAAAATGTAGGCTTATTTGCTTTACACAGGTGACCAATTTTTAGCTTTGAGGCATTCTGTGGGCAGTGTTATATCTAATAGTCACTCCCTGCAGCACTAATTATGCCCATTTAGATAACTGAGAATCTCATTCGAAGGCCATCTCCCATTTACCCATTTGAGAAAGTGATTGTCTAATCATGCTGATATCACACAGGTTTCATTTTTTGCAGGGCACTTTAATGTCTAACAGATTTTATAGACTGCCATTTACTTTGCTTGCATCCTGCTTTCCTGTGCCATTATTACACAGGGAATGCCACTCGATAATAACTGTTTCTATTTGAAATGCTCTGCATCATCCTGGTGAGACTGTTTCATCTATAAATTTTATGTTTATTTGCTTTATGCAGGTGCCTATTTTTAGCTATGAGGCTTTCTATTTGCAGTGTTTCATTGAATAATCACTCCAGTATTAACTATGCCCATTTAGATAATTGAGACTCTCGATCTAATAGCCCTTTCCCATTTATCAAGAAGAGGCAGCAATGCTCTAACTATAATGACATGGCACAAGTTTCATTTTTTCAGGACCCTTTAAATTTTAACAGATTTTATTGACTGCCATATATTCTTTTTATGTCCTGTAATGTATTTCCTTGTTTTATTGCTAGACCGTTTGCCGTTTGCATGTGCCATTGTTACACAGGGAACTCCACTGTATTCTGTATGTTCCTATTAGGATCATGGTATAAACCACTTCTAATACAGACTCTTTGGTATATTTGGGAAATGTTTCTCCACCACTGCACATGCTTCCTTTTTTCCACTTTGCATTTAGAGATTTATACTTAATTCTTGGTGGAATGGGGGAGGGGTGAGAAAAGGATGCTCGTGGAACAATAAGCTGTGCCCAGCTCCCATGCAACAGATCATCTGGTGCCTTATTTCACCCATAGGCCTTCATCGCCAAGCTCTGCAATTTTTTTCTTCTATCTTTGTACATAGCCTCAGACTCATCTATTAGTTATCTAGGTACTGTATGGATGCAATGTTTGATAGCAGGATGATGAGCAGAAGACAAGCTTACACTATGTGCTTTCTTCTCTGTGGAGTAGAGTGGAGAAGTAGGGAAGTAACACCTAAAAAATATTTAGAAAGGGCGTGACACTGTCACCTTATTGTTCACTCCCTTTCCAGTACATCTTTTTGTGAACCTCGGTTGTGCAGTGTTCTCCTGGTGTGTCTGTGTCTTTTTAGAAGAAGAAAGACTAGCCAACGGTGGTATCTGGGAGCCAGGAGTCTCCCTCTGGCAGAGCAGGAACTGAACTGAACCAGATGGATGATCGGAGCAGCTGAAGCACTGGAGGAGAAAAAGCACCAGCAACA
Source organism: Neoceratodus forsteri (assembly GCA_016271365.2). Taxonomy (NCBI): domain Eukaryota; kingdom Metazoa; phylum Chordata; order Ceratodontiformes; family Ceratodontidae; genus Neoceratodus; species Neoceratodus forsteri. Next base: position 233,862,993 of record CM028132.1, on the reverse strand, counting down.
AAGTTCTTTTTAGTTAGACTGCTCAGATGGATGGGAAGTTGTAGATATCAAATAAAAAATAATAACTTACAAGCAGCTAAAAAAAACAATCAAGGAGAAAATATGATTCACTAAAAAACATTGGAATTCCTGTGGGTACAGCATCTATACACCTCCAAACAGAGCTGTATCAAACTGGATGCATTATTGCATGTTCTCACTTACTTTTGATAAGAGATATCTTACCTTCCTAATTTTGAAGTGCTTAGAATGTTACTGAATATTTATTATTGTATTTTAATGTTTATTTTTTAGCTTTTAAAAAGTTCAATTCTAAAATCCCTCCATATGCCTATTAAGTTGCATGGTATAGGTGCATAAAAGGACATGTGCATTAGCTCTAACAGGGTAGCTGGCAGTTGAACTGAGGGGAAGAATGATCACAGTACAGTTACTGCCCCACTAATAGGACCAGCCAAATGTTGCTAATATCCAGCTCTCTGTTCTCTTTTTGTATGTTCTATCTCACAATACATCCAAAAAAAAAAGAGCTCTTGCTAATGCGGGCTATTTCTCTATCACAAATGTGAGAAGTTTATTTATTGTCTGCAGAGCGATAAAAAGTTTGAGTTAGAGTTAGAAAATATTTTAAATATACAGAAGTCTTACCAGCTGGAAAAATTTTATTTTCTATCTACAGTCCATGAAGGTGTGCTGTGGGCCTGAAAATTATTTGGAAATTAAGTGTTATTTTCAAAGTAACTTTAGTCATTAATCCAGCTACTCAGCTGAGATACTTCCTATATATGTATTTCCTTTGTAAACTTAATTTAATGAGAATTTTATAAAAAGAGTTTGATATCAAGTTTGGGGGGTGACCTCCCATATTGCAGTGATATTGTTCCTATTGCCTTTATTCATTTTGTTTTACATAGTGACTAGAGAGAGGATTTTAGTGATGGATAATCTGCTACAGTACTTCTAAATCTGCTGCTAAAGGGCCCGGAGGACCCTGTAACAAAAGTTCAATTAAGCAAGGTGAATTAAAATGCATTGGGACAAAAAAGAAACTAAAAAAATTATACAGTTTCTGCAGCCTCTCTCTAATCATATTGAACTAAGAGGTAATAAAAAAGTCATAAAAAAAATTGAATCCCAGTTTAACATCTTCCCCAGCTAAGAGCTCTAATGTAGGGACACAGCTATCACAATTATTAGTACATCCCTTATTGGAAAAAATTAAAAGCTGGAAAGAGCCACAATTTGTTATAAAAACAAAGGAAACAAAGGAAGTATCTAAACAAGTAACCAATTTAACTAATATTACAGGTCCTGAAATGCACTTATCTGACTTAGTTGAATTAAAAGATAAGGAAGACTGTGCTGAAAAAAAAAATCAAGATATTCAGAAAACTGATAAGAATGTAACTAATGGTGTAATTGATGTAATTTATGATATGATCAATGATAAGTTGATACAAGTTGGGAAACCATTGGAGAATGTTATACTATTTCCAAAAGTTGCAGCTAACCCAAAAGGAATAGATCTAGAAACTCCTCAACAAATGTCCATGTCAGATCAGAGCTCCTTCCTTAATGATTATGAGTCATTTTTAACACCATACATTAAACAGCATGATTTAGACCCTCCATTGACATGAAATAGTGGAAAAGGGTAGATCAGTGCAACCTAGTAATTTTGTAGGAAATCACTATTTTCCTACCTTAACAATAAAAAAATAAATAATAGACACATGGGGTCCTTATGTATACATGACACAATTATATCTACAGACAGAGATATGGCAGACACATTTAACAAGCAATTGTGCTCAGTATTTACCAAGAAAGAGGTTCCTAAGTGCTTCAAACATACAAACAATGTTACCCCCTCTTACATCATCACCAAGGATGATACACTAAAAGCAATTGTATCCCTAAAACCCAATTCCAGTCCAGGCCCTGATAACATCAGCCCCCGATTTCTAATAGAGACAGCCACTGCTATTGCTAAACCACTTTCAATTATATTTAACAAATCCTTATATGAAGGAATTATCCCTCAGGACTGGACAATGGCCACTGTGGTCCCAATCTTTAAGAAGGGTAATCATTCCAGACCAGAAAATTATTGTCCGATAAGTCTGATTTCCATTATAAGCAAGATCATGGAGAAAGTTATTAAGAAACTACTAGAGTGCGAATCTATTGGAGGTAACTTGACTGACACTACACAACATGGCTTTAGACAGGGATACTCCTGTACTACTAACTTGGTTTCCTTCTATAATCATGTCAGTACAGCATTGGATGATGGCATCCCCTGTGGATGTGATACTTCTCGACTACAGTAGAGCATTCGACAAAGTCCCTCATGACATCCTACTCGACAAAATGAATGATATGGGTTTTTCTTACTACATAATTAACTGGGTCTCAGGTTGGTTGAATGGAAGATATCAGCAGGTCAGAATTAATGGCACACTTTCCCACTCACTGAGTGTTACCAGCGGGGTCCCGCAGGGGTCCGTGTTGGGATCCACCCTGTTTAACATCTTTATTAGTGATCTGCAGGCTAGCCCCCGAAATTGTTCTCTCAAAATTCGCTGATGATACCAAGCTGTGTGGCTCTGTTCTTACATCGATAAACAGAGATTCCATGAGGAACAACTTAAAATCCATCGAAGAATGGGCAGTTTTAAACAAAATGACACTCAACTCAGACAAGTGTCATGTTGTACACTTTGGTAAGAACAACCCTAGGCAGACTTATTTTCTGAACAGTGCTGAACTTCATGTGTCATCATTAGAACGAGATCTCAGGGTAATCATTAACAATAAATTATCATCTAGTGATCATTACAGGATGATAGCTAGGAAATCTAACACCTTGCTCACTCGGATCCAACGTTCATTTGTGTCTAGGACACAGGAATGCATAATCTCCTTGTACAGGGCTTATGTCAGGCCCCATCTGGACTATGGATCCCCCTGCTGGAGTCCCTACTTGGGGCAGGACATTGACAGAACTGAGAGGGTGCAGAGAAGAGCCACAAAAATGGTCCCTTATTTATCCAAGCCTGACTATGAGGAAAGATTAAGAGTTACAGGGTTACACTCACTATGCACAAGACGTACCAGAGGTGACCTTCTCCTATTGTACAAAATCCAGAATTCTCAGGAGTTAATGCACCACTTTGGCTTACATTTCTCTACCAGTTGGACTTCCCCACGGTATCATAACAACCAGATATTTGTATCTAAAGCTAAAACAACAAAAAGGTTAAACTACTTTACAGTAAGAACCCCCAAACTGTGGAATCTCCTCCCACAATACTTAGTGGACAGTAGCTCTAATATAGTCTTCAAAAAAGGGCTGGATTGCTGGCTCAAGTTTAACAACTTCAAGGTATAATTATCCTACCAGTGTGGTGGGGGACAATCTCGATGGGCAGTAGCCTTCTTTTGTCCTTTGAAAACAAGTAAACCAAGTAAAATTACCACACGTGGTGATAATGACAGGTCAGAAAGGAAAACACATGAAGTTAATGACATGTCCATTTTAGTTTAACAATTAAACAAAGTAAAAAAAAAAATCAAAATTGGGAATTCGCACCTTCTGGAATTAGTAGCCTTGTTTAGAGCATTCATTCATTCATTCAATTTTTACTAAGGAAGCAGAAAAATGCATGGACTCTGCATGTGTTCAAAAACCACCTAAGATAAACCTCCATTTCAAACCAGATAGAAGTAAACAAACTACAATCAGCACTAAGAAAAAGAAAAATCAGAAAGAAAACGGTAAAGATACGATGAAAGAAAAGAAAGTAAAGGACAAAAATCGATGAAAGAGATAGAGGAAATAGCTGACAAGGAGATAAGAGAAATAGAGTTGTTAGTGCAGGAACTACATGACAGGAAATTACAAATTAAGGAAGCACATACTAAAAAGATTGATAAAAACACTCTAGACAAAGAAGGGGTGAAAAGCAGCAAAACAACATCACAAAGAAATAACAAAGGGGAAAAAATAGGTTATGATAAAGAAAAAGGGATTAAAATGTCCAATATCATGGAAAATGGATTGGAAAAAAAACTGCCAGGACAAACGAGTTACATTTGTAAGCTCAAATAAAGAAAAGTCTTTAGAAATGGAAAATACAGAGTTGCAGCCTGAGGATGAAAAGGAGCGGTTAATATCTACAGGTGATCTACATCCAACTGTTTTCCTAAGGGGTCTACCGAAATCTGAAACTGAAAACAACTATATATTAAAACTTGCAACTTATAATTTATTAAAAGGAATAATGAAAAATAAAATAAATTGGCAAGATATCAAATCATCATACCATTACAAAAATCAACCGTTTAAAAGATGGGCATGTATTGTATTAAAAAATCTGGAGAAAAGTTCAAAAGTTCTATCGAGTAATGTTGACTTCCTTGATATTGGAATAACTTTAAACTCAAGTATGAGATCAGATTATACTAAAGAAAATGTAAATGTGAACAAATCAGTCAATTTTACAGCTGGGGGAATAATGGTGCACTTGCATGCAAACAGCCTCAAATTATGGAGTTTATGAAACCAGCTGAAACTGAGCATGACTTACATGGCGAAGAGGTAGTGCAAATAACAAGGAGAAGGAGAAAATAACTAGGGTCAAGGATAAATACAAGCATTGTCATAGAATCTGAGAATTCAGCAATGGATGAGGAGTCCCTATGGGAAGAAGAACCCCCATTAAGCAGCATTAGTTCAAACAGTACAATAACACTCTTAGATGAATCAGATTGACAGAATATCACTTGCAGAGAAGAATATTTTTTTAAACTTTTTCAGCTGGAATGTGGCTAGGTTGAAAACAAAATTAATGGATAAAAACTGTTTAAAAAGGCTAAAGAAATTTTCTATAATATTTATGTAGGAGACTTGGATAGGAGATGAAAAGGATCAACTAACTGAAGGCTTTAGAACACGGATATCACCAGCACGTAGAATTAATAAGTTTGGAGGACTAAAAAGTAGCCTGGCAATTTTCGTAGATGTTGTATTTCTTTTTTTAGTCTTGTTAACCAGGTAAGGCCCACTAGGCACAAGTGCCTGTTTTCAGGGGTGACCTGGGAGCACTGGGCAGTTAAGTGACTTACTCAGAGTCACACAGTATGCAAGTGGAGGTTGTGAGAATCCAACCCAGGTCTGGTCTGCTGGATGTACCAAGCTTGTTCACACCTCATTACTCTAGCCTCTAGGCTATACTGATTAAGATTCTTGAAGTAAGCAGTTACAATGAATAATATATGTATGTTATAATTTTTGGTCATAAAGAAGTATGGCTGTTTTTCAATGTGTATTTACCACCTGTCTTAAAACAAAAATAATTAAATTGTGTAATAAACTTAATGGGGTCAACTTTTAACTGATTAAGTCTAGATACCCAGGAGTTAAGTCTATAATAGCAGGAGACTTTAACACTCATATTGGAAATCTAATTGAAGATTATTCAACAAACTGGCAGGTAGATGATGCCTTAACATCCCAGTTATACAATCTAAAAATAAACTAATAACACAAAGAGGAAAACAAAAGCATAAACTATGTGTGAGAAATTCAGTCTTAGGATACTGAATAGTCATACAAAGTGGGACTAGATGGGAGAATATACTTTCCCCACAGTAAAAGGAGGTGGAGTATTGGACTTATGTAGAAGCTATAAATTACAATACTGGGAAATATTTCAGAGTTGATCATATCTGGGATAGTGATCACTTCCCAATTGAATGTTGCCCAGGGAATATCTTTAAAGAAGAAATTAGAAATAAAAGTGCCAAGAAAGAGGCAGATACACATATATGTTCTAAATATGGGAAAACAATTATTTGGACAACTTATACAAAAGAAGCTGTTGACCAAATTATCAGAGATACACATAAACACATCTTATAATGAAGTACTGATCATGGTGAAACTCTTTGAAACTTTTATGAACCAATCTGTGGTCCAGCTAGACACAAAAAAAAAAGAGAGAAAAATTCAGTGAATAATAGTGCAAGGAATTCGTGGTATGATAAGAAATGTATATATTTAAAAAAAAATAAAGTAGGGAAATTAAGAGTTAGAAACCCAATATACCCAGTATTAGGTGCGCTAAAAATCTTAAAGCAGAATATAGGCAACTTATTTGTAGAAAAAGAAAAGAATATAGAAACAGATTATGGGACAATTTGCAAGACTGCATCCAGAAAAAAGATAACCTTCTGGTCTCTTGTGGCCTTTGGTCATGATGAAAATAATGTACGTTATAGCACTCTTGGGATGATAACTGCAAAGATGTGGGTAGATCACTTCTCAAGAATTTATAGGGTCAGTGATAACGATGTTACTATCCCAGTGGCAGAGAATCCACTAAAACAAAATTTAGGTGGTATATTTTTATTCACTTCCTCTGAAGTAAAGGTGGCAATCTTAGGACAAAAGAGAAACAAAGCAGTAGGAGTGGATAGGCTGCCTGCTGAAGTTTTTTCACACAATCTTGATTATTGGGCTCATTTTCTTGCCCCAGTAGTCACAGTTATACATCAATATCTTATTCTCCCTCAGGACTGAAAAAGAGGTATTATTGTTCCTCTTTTCAAAAGGGGTGATAAAAAAGACCCCAAGTGCTAAAGACCTATTGGTCTGTTGGTTACAGTCTACACAATTTCTATAAGACTTATTTTAGATTTTGATAAAGGACCATTGTCTGAAATGCATCAAGTGTATCTGGGTACAATAAATAATTTTTAAAGAGAAGCTCTGTGTCTGGCCACTTTTGGGTATGTGAGTGCGTCAGCTCTTCAGAGACATACTTATTTTAGATAGACTTCTAATTTTGACCAAGGAAAAAAAAATGATTCCAAAGTTCTAATGTGGAATTGAAAAGGAACGGTTCCAGCCGATGACATCGCCCGCACAATAAAGCAGGACACAACATCACAGGGAAAACCTTGTGGTCGGAAGGTCCCCCTGGACACAACATCAAGGTGCAGAATACCATGGGCCACCATGCCACCTTGGGTTGCCAGAGCCCAAGGTGCCAGTAGGACATGTAGGGAGAACAGGTCACCCTGGCAATGAAGCGTGGGGCAGGCACGATGAAAGGCACACAATGACTGATGGCCAAATCCCAGTGCCTGCCCCACCAGTGGCAGATGGAGACTTCTGTGTCAGAGGACAATGGGGATCCAGCAAATGATAGGAATCATTAGCTATATGACATTGTGCATTAGTGGATTCACACACTGGCTGAGGCTTCCCAGAACAGCTGTTGCTGCACTTGCAGTGGCAGGGCAGGCACTGGGATTCACCCATCAGTCATTGTTCACCTGTCATACTGCCTGCCCTGTGCTGCATTGCCAGGGTGCCCCATTGTCCCTACATGTCCTGCTGGTGCCATGGGACTCTGGCAATGCAAGGCAGAGTGGTGCTTGTGGTATTCTACACTGTGATGTTGTGGCCAGGCAGACTTTCTGACCACAATGTTTTCCCTGCAATGTTGTGTCCTGCTTTATTATGCAGGTGATGTTATCAGCCTGAACCAAAAGGAACATAACACTTTGGACTTAATCTTCACCCTAAACTATCTTGTTGACATGTATGTGAATGAGAAAAATGGAACATTGTTCATAAGCTCTGTGGATATAAAAGGTGCATTTGGCTCAGTTAATCGGCCCATTTTATGGGAGTTATTGTATGATTTTGAGATATTGAAAATGTTACACTATAATACCATGGCAGAAACTAGATATGCAAAATATGGTGTATTAACAAAATAAATTATTTTTTTTAATTCCAACTTTATTGATTTTACATAAATTGACAGGTAAATGCACCCCTGATGGGGGGAATCCAGATAATTATAAACATGAGATTTACAAAAGAAAACTTAAAGAAAAACCTAATACAGTTAACAGGCCTAAAACAAAACAAAACTACAAACAAACAAACATATCTAACATAATCCCCCTTCCCCAACCCCATACCACCCTATTTCCCTATTATATCCCACCCTCCGCCCTCTGGGACCATCCAATTGAATGAAGAGAAGTTGATTTACATATACGGGAACTGTGGTTGCATTAATTCAGACCTTAGTTGCCCATAGACATCAAATTGAATAAAACATGTACAAAATGTCCCATCTCTTTTTGAAGGTATCCATTCTATTATTGAGACTGGCCATCATCGTCTCTATATGAACACCGAATAGCAGTTCTTGAAGCCATGCATTATAGAAGGGATGTATGGAGTCTTTCCAGTGTTTAAGAACAATTTTTTTTTCACGGACATGGCTGTCATCAATATATGATAGTTTCTGGCCATAGAAGGGAATGCAGTTAGGTCCCCCAGATGACATACCTGAGGCATGAATTAATCCTGTAAGCCTAACAAGGGATTCATTCTGGATTTTATTTGAACGCATAGTGGGGTTATTTTAGTAAAATCCCCAAATAGGTGTTGAAGAGAGCCCTGATCCTGACCACATCTATTACAAGTAGGGGATGATGCTTTATTCATTTTGTATAGCTTATATGAGGTTAAATACTTGTTATGTAATATTTGCATTTGCATTATACTAAGTCGATCTTGTGTGATCTTTTTGTGACAAGTCTCCCAGATTTTAGTCCACACTGGTTTTGGGTTGGATATAAGCTATTCCTATACTGAGGTATACCCTCCATGTTGGAAAATAATAGTGGATAGAGCAGGGAATAAAGGGAAGAGACCACATGTGGGACTTCAGCTAAGATTCTGGTAGAGCTAATCCACTGATACAATTCTGTCTTATTAACCCCTTTCTTAAAATGTCCAACAAGCACATGTCTTAACTGAAATATTTTGAATGCCCAATTTTGAGAGAGGTTAAATTTCGTTAATATTTCCAGTGTAGTAAGCCAATTTAAATCAGTATTGCAAAATTCTTGTATTGTGCAAGATGGGGTAATAGGATCCAATTTCTAGGAACCATTTTCCCACCAATTTGTAGGTCTGGATTTTGGAATAATGGTTGTGAATGGTCTTGAGCAGGGTCATATCCCAATGTGGAGCATAGTTGAATATGTGTATGTATTGAGTGCCTTATGGGGTTAAGTTTGAGGTCTAGTGGGAGTTTTTTGTAGTTAAGAAAAAGTGGAATCATAGAATGCATTCCTAGTTGAGATAACAAATGTTTTTCTATAGTGAGATAAACTGGGGTGTAAATACTGGAAGTTGTGGATTCCCACTGAAGATATTTGCTCAATTGACTGGCCCAGTGATATAATTGAAATTGTGGAAGTTTGGGACCCCCTGATGATTTCGGTGCTGCTAGTTTGTTATATGCTTTATGTGGAGGTTTTTTGTTCCAAATGAAATTATTGACCTATCGATGAATGATTTTGAACCAGGTTTTGGATAACCAAATATTAAGAAGATTTAATGGATAAAAAACCTGTGGAAGAAGGTTCATTTTGATAATATTAATTCTACGCCATAGAGTCAGAGGAAGGTTTTGCCACCTTAAAAGATCTTGCTGAATTACTTTGATGAGATTGTCTAAATTCAGTTTTCTTAATTGCATAGTACTGGTGGTAAGATGGATGCCAAGATGTTTTATAGTTTTCGGATCCCATTTGGGACCGAAATCAAGTACTTCTTGTTTTTGGACTTTGGAGTTAAGTTGGAATATAAGGGATTTATCGGTATTTAACTTATAATTGGAAAAAGAGCTGTATTCCTTGATTATTTCTAAGAGTTTGTGAATTGAAGATTTTATGTAGGTGAGTTGGAGCAAAATATCATCGGCATATACCGTGATTTTAGATTCAGTAGGGCCTATTTGCACTCCCCCTATTTCTGGGACATTTTGAATAGTGACTATTGGTGATTCTAAATATAAGCTAAATAATAAAGGCGATCAAGGGCAACCCTGTCTGGTACATGACTACAACGGTAAACCTGGAGAAAGGACTCCATTGCTGAAAACTGTAGCAGTGGGAGTAGAATATAATGTCTGAACCCATGATATAAATTTTTGTGGGAAATGGAATCTATGAAGTGTTCTAAATAAAACTGCCAGTCAACCTTATTGAATGCCTTCTCTGCATCAAAAGATATCAGAGCCATGCCTTGGGGGGAATTCCCAGAAACTGAAAAAACATGGGCTAAACAACGAAGGTGGTCTCAAGATGACCTCCCCGTCCTAATCCCCACTTGATCAACACTAATTAGTGAGGGGAGCACTTGCACCACCCAGGTCACTAATAGTTTAGCTAGTATTTTAACATCAGTGTTAAGAAGAGAAATCAGGTGGTAACTGGAGGTCAACATTAAATCTTTGTACAGTTTGGGAATGAGTATTCTAGTGGCTTCCAACACTGATTGATCAATATCCACCTCATTAAGCATACTAGTAAAAACCTTTTTGAGTAGTGGGACAATTTGAGGGGCACAGTTATTGTAGAAATTAAAGGTGTACCCATCTGGGCCTGGTGTTTTATCCAGAGGGAGGTTATTAATATCCTGATTTATATCAGCTTCCATGAATGACTCAGTTAGCTGTTCCTTTGGGTAGATGATAGGAAGGTAAAGGGATAACTGCAAGATAGGTCTCTATTATAGAATGTGGGCATCAATGATTCATTCTTGAGTATAGTGATTTATAATATTGTTCAAACTCCTTGTTAATATCTCCTACCTTCGTCAGGGGAGGTTTATGTGGCTCATTCAGTCTTGCTGTGATACATTTATTCACTTCAATCTGTTTAAGGTGGAGAGCAAGCAGTTTCCCTGCTTTCTCACCTTGTTCAGTATACTGCTGCCTTCATTTTAAGAAGTGTCCGCCTGCCTTTTCCCTAAGAAGCTCTGATTAGGAATTCTGAAGTTTTGTTAGTGTTTCCTCTCAGAGTCTGTAGTGTGATTGGATAAATTGTTTCCTTATTCTAATTTGTTGTAGTACATTTTTGCTTACTGGGTTCTTTTTATTTTTTAATTCAGGCTAATTTTATAAATTCGCACTAAGAAAACATTTCAGAGCCCCCATTCATTAGCCACTGGCTGGGTGGATCCCTCAGTTACTGTCTTTAAACATTTCTATGGAGATCTGATGTTATCCATTACATTTCTATCCTTTAATAACTGGTTATTCAGCCACCAAAGAGAGTTGGCTCCCCAATTTAAAGACAAGGAGAGAAGGCAGGTCACCACTGAGTGGTCTGAACCCATACCCAGTTCCATAGTACTATCTACTAATCCCTGTAGAAGTGACTTACTGATCCAAAAATAATCAATACGAGAATCAAAACTATGCATTGAGGAATGGAAGGTGTACTCACATGTTAATGGATTGAGATTTTGCCATGGATCACATAAACCTAAGTTATCAATCAGATCCCTACAGGCTCTTTGGGCTGGTGTAAGGCCCCAAGATCTCACCCCTAATGATTTATCTAATATAGGATCAAAAGTTAGATTCCAATCTCCCCCAATTACCATGGGTATATGTGGTAACCCATGAGGTGGGCGAATGAGGAAGGGCACCGTCCGTTATGGTGACTCCTTCCTGGTGCAATCCCTCATGGCAATGGGGAGGGTAGGGCAACTGGATGAGACTGTGGGCAAAATGGGTGACAGAATGTCACTATGCGTATGTGCATGGGGTGGTAGCGAGCACTGTGAGTTTGGGCTGGGAGGGGAGGAGAGAGACTGTAGGGGTGGTGATGTGGTGGCTGGCCAAGCTGTGTCATGCCATTGAGGGTTGGCTAGTGGTTATGGTGGGAGAGGTACCGGGTTCAGGTCTGGGCACTGGTGTGATTTTCTTGCGCCCAGCCCGAACCTTTATTTTTTTCCTTTCACCCCCCCACATGCACCCCCCCGGAGTTGAGAATCCTTAAGTAGGGGGATGCGGGGGTGAAGCCTCCCACAAGGGGGGGTCTGGGGGCAGAAAGCAGTAAAATACTGTCCTGGTGCCATTGTCCTGAGGTGCTGGGGTTGTCAGAGTGCCAAAAATGCTTTCAGCACTCTTACTGAACGATAACGGTGATCACCTTTAGGCGTTCGCCGTTATCACATAAACCCGGTATATGTAGATAAGGTGACAGAATTATAAGAATTGTCATAAAAAGGAAGGGGACTCAATATTTAGGCCATAGTCACTGCCCACAAGTATTGTATACATGTAGATTTTACCAACCAGGAAGACATATCTTCCCTCCTTGTTTCAGAACATTTATCACAGATGAATGGAATTGTCTATTAATATGAATAGCTACCCCCAACTAGTATGGGAATTGCCCAAAGTAAAACTTGCCCCACCTATTGCCTTCTTAAGAGCAGCTCCTCTGCTTGATAAAGGTGAGTTTCTTGGAGGAATGTGATCTCGCTACTCAAACTTCAAGGTGTTTTAAAATTTTGATACGTTTATTAGGGTGCCTTATGCCTCTAATATTCCATGAACCAAATCTAATTAGATGTGCCATAATGCCAATTTCCTGCTCCTGCAGATCTCCATGACTAGGACACCAACTATAATATTAAATCGGTACTGTTTGTTCCTACAGTTGTATTGCAAGCTCCAGTCCCCATCCCCTATATCGTTCCATGAACTGTGAGTCCCTTCTCATGGTCTATACCCTTCCCATACCCTACTACTTACTATACCCATAATAACACCCCCATTACCCTTTTAGTCCCACATTGCAAGGAAATCCCAAAATAAAAATGGATTAAGAAGGTTGTAGTCTGTCCTTGCTTCCTAAAGTACTTGAAACTTAATGTGGAACTACCCACCCCCCACCATCTTCTTCCCTGGTGACCAGCATTCTAGGTGATGCACCCCCTACTCCCATCCACCCTTCAACATTAAATCTTTGTACAGTTTGGGAATGAGTATTCTAGTGGCTTCCAACACTGATTGATCAATATCCACCTCATTAAGCATACTAGTAAAAACCTTTTTGAGTAGTGGGACAATTTGAGGGGCACAGTTATTGTAGAAATTAAAGGTGTACCCATCTGGGCCTGGTGTTTTATCCAGAGGGAGGTTATTAATATCCTGATTTATATCAGCTTCCATGAATGACTCAGTTAGCTGTTCCCTTTGGGTAGATGATAGGGAAGGTAAAGGGATAACTGCAAGATAGGTCTCTATTATAGAATGTGGGCATCAATGATTCATTCTTGAGTATAGTGATTTATAATATTGTTCAAACTCCTTGTTAATATCTCCTACCTTCGTCAGGGGAGGTTTATGTGGTCATTCAGTCTTGCTGTGATACATTTATTCACTTCAATCTGTTTAAGGTGGAGAGCAAGCAGTTTCCCTGCTTTCTCACCTTGTTCAGTATACGTTGCCTTCATTTTAAGAAGTGTCCGCTCTGCCTTTTCCCTAAGAAGCTCTGATTAGGAATTCTGAAGTTTTGTTAGTGTTTCCCTCTCAGAGTCTGTAGTGTGATTGGATAAATTGTTTCCCCTTATTCTAATTTGTTGTAGTACATTTTTTGCTTACTGGGTTTCTTTTTATTTTTTTAATTCAGGCCAATTTTATAAATTCGCACCTAAGAAAACATTTCAGAGCCCCCCATTCATTAGCCACTGGCTGGGTGGATCCCCAGTTACTGTCTTTAAACATTTCTATGGAGATCTGATGTTATCCATTACATTTCTATCCTTTAATAACTGGTTATTCAGCCACCAAAGAGAGTTGGCTCCCCAATTTAAAGACAAGGAGAGAAGGCAGGTCACCACTGAGTGGTCTGAACCCATACCCAGTTCCATAGTACTATCTACTAATCCCTGTAGAAGTGACTTACTGATCCAAAAATAATCAATACGAGAATCAAAACTATGCATTGAGGAATGGAAGGTGTACTCACATGTTAATGGATTGAGATTTTGCCATGGATCACATAAACCTAAGTTATCAATCAGATCCCTACAGGCTCTTTGGGCTGGTGTAAGGCCCCAAGATCTCACCCCTAATGATTTATCTAATATAGGATCAAAAGTTAGATTCCAATCTCCCCCAATTACCATGGGTATATGTGGTAACCCATGAGGTGGGCGAATGAGGAAGGGCACCGTCCGTTATGGTGACTCCTTCCTGGTGCAATCCTCATGGCAATGGGGAGGGTAGGGCAACTGGATGAGACTGTGGGCAAAATGGGTGACAGAATGTCACTATGCGTATGTGCATGGGGTGGTAGCGAGCACTGTGAGTTTGGGCTGGGAGCGGGAGGAGAGAGACTGTAGGGGTGGTGATGTGGTGGCTGGCCAAGCTGTGTCATGCCATTGAGGGTTGGCTAGTGGTTATGGTGGGAGAGGTACCGGGTTCAGGTCTGGGCACTGGTGTGATTTTCTTGCGCCCAGCCCGAACCTTTATTTTTTTCCTTTCACCCCCCCACATGCACCCCCCCGGAGTTGAGAATCCTTAAGTAGGGGGATGCGGGGGTGAAGCCTCCCACAAGGGGGGGTCTGGGGGCAGAAAGCAGTAAAATACTGTCCTGGTGCCATTGTCCTGAGGTGCTGGGGTTGTCAGAGTGCCAAAAATGCTTTCAGCACTCTTACTGAACGATAACGGTGATCACCTTTAGGCGTTCGCCGTTATCACATAAACCCGGTATATGTAGATAAGGTGACAGAATTATAAGAATTGTCATAAAAAAGGAAGGGGACTCAATATTTAGGCCATAGTCACTGCCCACAAGTATTGTATACATGTAGATTTTACCAACCAGGAAGACATATCTTCCCTCCTTGTTTCGTATACATTTATCACAGATGAATGGAATTGTCTATTAATATGAATAGCTACCCCCCCAACTAGTATGGGAATTGCCCAAAGTAAAAACTTGCCCCACCTATTGCCTTCTTAAGAGCAGCTCCTCTGCTTGATAAAGGTGAGTTTCTTGGAGGAATGTGATCTCGCTACTCAAAACTTCAAGGTGTTTTAAAATTTTGATACGTTTATTAGGGTGCCTTATGCCTCTAATATTCCATGAACCAAATCTAATTAGATGTGCCATAATGCCAATTTCCTGCTCCTGCAGATCTCCATGACTAGGACACCAACTATAATATTAAATCGGTACTGTTTGTTCCTACAGTTGTATTGCAAGCTCCAGTCCCCATCCCCTATATCGTTCCATGAACTGTGAGTCCCTTCTCATGGTCTATACCCTTCCCATACCCTACTACTTACTATACCCATAATAACACCCCCATTACCCTTTTAGTCCCACATTGCAAGGAAATCCCAAAATAAAAATGGATTAAGAAGGTTGTAGTCTGTCCTTGCTTCCTAAAGTACTTGAAACTTAATGTGGAACTACCCACCCCCCACCATCTTCTTCCCTGGTGACCAGCATTCTAGGTGATGCACCCCCTACTCCCATCCACCCTTCCCCTGTAAGCTGCTACTACCTATTTTAATCCTGATTTAAATGCTACTTCTATTGTCTACATAAGCATAGAAAATAATACCACATGAATCCTCAGTTTCAGTTGCTAGGGTACTTGCTGTATTAGAATATAAACTCCCTTTGCCGGAATTTCTGTGAAAGTATGCCCGGTCAGAATGTAGCTTAAATCAGCTATTACTATTAGGACCCAATCAGAAAGGGAGTATAAATACAAAACTGCACTCACAATGATTGGTAAAGCCCAAGTTCAATCACTGGAAGTAAAAAAGGAAAAAAAAGGAAAAGAAAAAGCAAAACCCCATCGGGTCACTGAAACAAAAATACACCATTGCATGTAATAGAACATTAGTAGAGTAATCAGAAGAGACAAAAATTAAAAGTCAAGATCCATGTTGTTGTTTTTGTATCTTACTTGTATGACAGAACATAGTCAAAATAAGTTTGTGCATCATCTCAGAAAGCTTTCTTTCATCCAGTTTATGTGAGCTGTAAGGCCACAAGGAACTAAACCAATGGAGGACTGCATTTAGAAAATGTACAATGAAGCAGTCCATAGCCTCCCTGCACAGTTAAAATCTAAAGTGTCACTCAATCTTGAGGGTCCAATAAATAAGTCACGTTTCTGTTCTAATTTTTTACAAAATAAGCCATTTTAGATTGAGAAATAAGGAATAACACCACTGTACCTTCTGGGGCCAATAAACTGTCCTTGAAAAGCACCGGTCTCTTTTGCTGTAACAGGGAGAGAACGGGGTCTGGTTTCTCAAATGTGAACCAGGAATTATCGAGGAAAACTTGAAATTTGGCAGGGTACATCATGTGAAACTTGATTCCTGCAGTGATACACTTAGAAACTATGAGGTGGAAAAGAGTGCGATGCTGCCGTACTGTTGTCGGGAGATCCTGGGTTATTCAAACTCTCTTTACTTCCCTTAGAATCTCTTGTAACTCCTTTGTTTTCTGGAGAATAAACTGTTTATCTTGATAGTTGAGTAGTCGGCAGATCAGAGGTCTTGGAGTTGATGTAGTGGAAGGCATAGGCCTGAGCACCCGATGCGCTCATTCTAGAGTGTTTGCAGACCCAAAAGGAGATGCACCCACTATTTTTTGAAGAAATCTCTGCATGAATAGTATTGCTTCCAATCCTTCTTCTCTTTCTGGGATGCCTATGACCACAGTGTTATTGCGTCAGCTTCTCCCTTAGAGGTCCTCATTCTTATTTTCTAATTTCTTGATGGTTTGTCTCATTGTGGTCACTGATTCCTCCATTTTATCCATCCACTTCTCTGTTGAACATATGCAGGCTGTGTTATCACTAACCCCCTTTGCGTATCTTCCAAAGCCTCCGATAGGGATTTTACCTCAGATACGAGGGATCTAACCTCATCCCAGAAAGGTTGAAATTCTGAGAGGAATCTCTCAAGAGTTAAGGGAATTGTTTCCACTGATTGACTGGCCAAGGCTGCTGTTTGGGACTGGGTTGTAGTAGTGTCGCTCGCCCTGGGCTTTTTTGGCTGCTTTTCCAGAGTGACTGGAGTATGTCTAGGAG
Organism: Neoceratodus forsteri; assembly: GCA_016271365.2. NCBI lineage: Eukaryota > Metazoa > Chordata > Ceratodontiformes > Ceratodontidae > Neoceratodus > Neoceratodus forsteri. The sequence goes on along the minus strand of CM028132.1, from coordinate 233,846,030 downwards.
TCACCAGTCACATCTCATCTTCCGTTCTGTTTAAGGATCCACACTTGAAACTGTTCCTGAGATGCCTACAAATAGGTAGCACTGTTTAGAAGTGTTTCATTGTAGCTCTAAATTGGATTTTAGTTGTATTTAAAAGTTGGGCGAGCGGACCGCTAGCTAGGAGCATCTTATCCCTGCAGCTGCATCATGTTACTCTCAGCAAAATAAAGTATTGTAAAAAAGGAGTGAAGCAAGGATGTTTACTTGCCCCCTTATTGTTTAATCTGTATATTGAGCTACAATTTGGCAAAATTCCAGCTATTGATGTTAATGCCCCCTCTATTAATAATAAAAAGGTCCAACAGCTATTATAAGTGGATGATGCGATAATTATTTCTCAGACCCCTGCTGGACTACAGAGGGGTATGGCAAATATTATCCAATACCTGGCTAAACTCAATCTGGAAATAAATGTTGATAAATATAAAATAGCTATATTAGGGAAAATAAGAAATCCACCAAATTCTGGACCATTGAGGGCAAGAAATTTGAAATAATGAAAGAATATATATATTCAGGCATTACAATTGACTCTAAAATGTCATGGGAACCACACTTGAGAGAAGTGAAAAAAAAAACTCAAACAAGTCTGTAGGTGGAATTGGAACTTTTGCTAACAAATTTGCAAGGAACTCCTTTGTAGCAATGAAGAAAGCTTTTGAAGTGAAAATAATGAGCCAGTCCCTTTGTGGGAGTGAAATCTGGGGCTTATATACAGATAGTTTAAATATCGATACAATACAAAACTCATTTATTGGAGCTATGGTGAATTTATCAAGAGACTGTCAATCTCATTCTTTAAGTTTGGAAACAGGCATACTTCCAATTAAAACTAGAATCTTAATAAGAGCAATTAACCTTTGAGGGAGAATAATGAAAATGTCTGATTGTCATCTACAGTACCAAAAATGTGCTGGTTAAAACACCAATAACTGATTTCCACTGATAATCAAAGTTTTAGTTGGTTTAATAAGCTGAACATATCGTTAAGGAAAACGGGATGTATAGACCTATGGTCTGTTAGAGCACGGAGTGAAATAGATAATACTATTAGGGACATTGTAACTAGATTAAAAGACATTGCAATGCAGGAAGTCATCTTTAGAATTCATGATTTAGATGTTTATAGTATATGCTCAAACATAAAGAACTCTTGGGGCCTAGAAGATGATGTGAACATTACAAACATAAGAATATCCTTTGCATGTTAAGATTTTCTAGCATGGGTCTCAAAATTTATAATACAAATAGATATGTTGATCTTAGAAAAAAGGAAAAATGTAATTGCGTAACCAAGTCATTAATGGATCGTTTGTACGTTTTTTCAAATGCAAGAACAGCTTGAATCTCTATTGCCTGCACACTGTTCAACCTCAGATGCTATTTCATACATACTCCAGTTTAAAAAGATTAAAATTTTGTATGGAGTTGCAAAAATTTTTCAGTCAATGTATCTGCTTGGGAAATTAATAACTAAATGAACTTTGTCATATATTTATGCATTTTAAATGAAAGGTTATGTGTATTTTAGACTATGTTTTTATGAATGTATGTAATGTAACACATCATCTTCAAATTTTATACATTTTTCTTTTCTACAAATAAAAAAATATTGAAATTGAAATAGTAGCTATGCCTAACTACAGCTGTCCAATGAAGGCTGGTTGATTTGATGTCTTTACCTAGCACTTCTCTCCTACATCGTTACCTACAGGGTGGTTCAGAATTTTTAATCTGAGCCTGGAGGGCCCCTTCCTATGGGTAGGGCATATGGGTAAGACATTACCCCCTAGACTGGGTGACTTTTGCCTACTTATAGAAACCCAGTCTTATAGAGGGTTGCTATACAGTATGTACTTTCATCCTTTGGAAGCCCTTTCTTGCATTGATCTCCCAGATGAGCACAGGGAAACTATGCAGGTTAGATTAAGATTATTTGCCGCCTGTTTATATTTCTATTTGTGTAGTTCTGTGTTCTTGTTTGGCATTTTTACTACTTTTATGTTTGCTGTGTTGTACATATCATGTTTTGTCACAAATGAAAGGGGATGGGGGATGTCACTGCTGAGCTCACTGCAGTTCAAAATAGAAGGGGCTCAGCAGTCTAGACCAATAACCACACACTGTGGTTGTGACGCCACTCGCTGCCTGCTGAAAAGAAACTTTGTGTACTTCAAGGTACTGAAACACTTTTTGACTTGCATGAAGCTGGTCAGCAAACAGCTGATTAGCTTTCAACGTCAGGAGCCTGTCAGCTGGGCAGGGACACTGTCAGCTTTTTCAGCAGTTTTTTCCTTTACCATGACTTCCTGTTTCCTTTGGAATCCTGTAGAGTTGCAGATAACACAGCCAGTCATCCCACTGTACAAAAAGCAAAAATAATAATGTTTTGCTAGAACATTTACATTTTTCCTCTTGATTATTATCCTTAACGCCACTGACCCCGCCTATTCTTCTATGTGTATAGCACTCGAGTGCCAGTATGCTTGTTCATGAGCGAGTTCTGTTTTTTCCTGCACATTGAAGTTTAATAGAAAATATGCTTATATGGGTAGCACTGTCTTTGCCAATATTAGTTGTAGTGGAACTCGATCAGTATATCCAAAACATAGAAACACAGAAACATAGAAACATAGACTCTATTGGCAGATAAGGGCCATACATCCCACCTAGTCTGCCCATTTCCCTACTCACTGCTGCAGCTTCAGATCCTATTTGATCTGTGGCCCTCCTACTCTGCACATCTCCAGGGTACCCTTATGTTGATGCCATGCACTCTAGAACCCCCATTTTGTTTTTGCCCCATTGCTTCTGCTGGAAAGCTGTTCCATGTCTCCACCACCCTTTCAGTGAAAAAGTGCATCCTAACATTACCCTTGAGCATTCCACCCTTCAGTCTCATATCATGACCCCTTGTTATTGAGCAGAAGAAATTGTACTATCAAAAGCTGAGCCATGACTCTGGGCATGCATATCAGCATATACTCTGATGCACAAGCTTAGAGTACAGCTTAACCTTTGAAAGTACAATTTCTTTTAGATATACCAATTGATTTCCACTATGACTGATATTGGCAAGGCAGTGCTGCCCATATAAGCATTTTTTCTATTGAACTGCAGTGTCATACTACTACTAGGAGTCCTACTACTAGGAAAGGTAGACATACAGAGGCAGTGGCCCATATATGTATATCTCCAGACAAGCTGGTACAACATCCCAAAATTTATAGTAAAAGGTAGTCCATATTTTGTTTGAATTTGGTGAAATTAGGGGATTCTATTATTGAAATGGGAAGTGAATTCCAGAGAGGAATAATTCTTTGGGTATAATAGAAATGCCTTTTATTGGTTCTAGGATATGTAAGGGACAGCTGGTGTTTGTGGCTTCTAAGATCACAATCTCTTATATTCAGGGACATACCCATCTCTGACATTAGTTTTTTGTCAGAAAAAAATGTATACATTAATAGGAGATCCCCTCTTATTCTCTGTTGCTCTAGAGAATACAGGTTTAATTCATTTAATCTTATATCGTACCCCTTTTCATATATGTTAGTGATTTGTTTTGTGACTCTCCTTTGCACCCCATCCAATCTGTTTGTGTCTTTCTGGAGGTATGGACTCCAGTAGTCCAGATGCGGCCTAACATAGGCCTTGTCCAGTGGTGAAATACATCCCCAATCTCTTGATGTAAAACTCCTTTTGATGCTGCCTATTAGTCTATTGGCCCTATTAATAATGTAGTTTCAGTGACTGTGAAAGGATAAGTCTGTAGTTGTTATTATTCCATGGTCAGTTTACTGAACTACTGGGGTTAGTACATGACTGTTGAATATATACTGCTTTTGTTTATTAGCATTTCCTAAATGCATAATGATGCATTTGCTACTATTGAAGGTCATGTGATTTAGTTGTGCCCAATCATCCATTTTTTTTAAATCATGTGTAAGGTTTAAGATATCTTCCTCAGTTTTGGCCTGAACTGCAAGTTTGGGGTCATCTGCAAACTTAATGGCAAGACTATTTATATTAATAGTAAGATCAGATATGAAAATGGAGAACAGTGTTGGACCTAATACTGATCCCTGAGGTACTCCGCTACTGACCGGGCATGAGTCAGACATATATCCCCTGATACATACCCTCTGGGTGTGATGATTCAACCATTCCTCAACCCAGTTTGTTATTATATTGTTTATTCCCAGTATTCTCATTTTAGTTATTAAAGTATCATGGTGCACTTTATCAAAAGCGTTACAGAAATCCAGATAGACAACATCTACTGGTATGTTACTCTCCAGAATTTTACTAATGTATTCGTGAAAGATTAGGTTTCCAGACAGACAGGACCTGTTGTTTCTAAAACTGTGTTGAGTTTGGACCTCTAAGTCCTTGTTTTTTAGACCCTCATCCAGTTTAATTTTCAATAGGGACTCAAAGAGCTTACCCAAAACATTGCTCAAACTGATAGGTCTATAGTTTGAGATGTTGCCTAGATTTCCCTTTTTATATATATGGGTAATGGAAGTGTGTTGGAAAAAACACAGAACTCACTCATGAACAAGTGTAGTGGCACTCTAGCACCACATATGTATATCAACATGCAGGGTCCATGGTATAGAGGATAATAATCGGGGCAATTAAATGTAAATGTTTTAGCAAAACACCATTATTTCTGCTTTTTGTACAGTGGGGTAACCAGGTGTGTTATCTGCAACTCTACAGGATGCCAGAGGAAGCAGGAAGCTGAGGGGAAAACAATGCTGAAAAAACTGACAGTGTCCCATTTAAGTTTCCAGACAGACAGAACCTGTTGTTTTTAAAACTAATAAATATATATGGGAGATGTTGTTGTAGCGGCTTTTGTGGACCTCACCAAGACTTTCAATACAGTGAATCATGATGTACTTTTGAAACAGTTATGTTCTGTACTGTTGTCAGATTGGGTTATTTCATGGTTTAGTGATTACTTAGTTACTAGGAGTCAGAATGCACTAATCAATGGAACATTATCTGAGCCTTCAATGCTGAAATGTGGAGTCCCACAGGGCTCCATACTAGGCCCCTTGCTTTTTTCATTATTTGTAAATTCCTTAGCTGTTAATATTAAAAATACTGAGTTATTGTTGCATGCAGATGATGCAGTTTTGTTTTGTTCTGGTTTTAATTTTTTGACTTTACAAAATACCTTACAAGGTTTTAGTTTGCTTCATTATTGGTTTGATAAACATAAACTGGTGTTAAACTCAGCAAAAACCAAGACAATGGTGTTTTCACATTCTAGGAGACTGCAAACTTATGAACTAAAATTATTGATAATCTGGGTAATGCAATTGAACAGGTTAGGCAGTTTAAATACTTGGGAATATTAATTCATTGTCACTTAGCACTTGATTCTCATGTTATAGAGTTAATTATTAGGGTACATAAAAGGTTGGGGTTTCTTTACCGTATTAAGGACAATCTTACAGTTGATGTTAGATTATTACTTACACACAGTTTATTGTCATCAACAGTGGATTATGGGTCTGTAGTATATTCTTATACTTCTGACAGAATCTTTTCTAGACTTCAAGATACATATCACTCTGTCTTACATTTTGCCTGTGGTCAATCGAGGTTAACCCACCATTGTCCTCTTTATAAACATTGTGGCTGTCTGTCTTTAGAGGGGTGATTTAATTTTAGGGCATTGTTTTTGCACAAGGTTCACTTAGCTATTATGCCGCAAAACATTCTTAGTTTATTCCCTAGAAATATAACTGGTTGTACAAGATTACAGAGTAGGGAGGGCTTTTTGTTCCTTTCTTTCATACAACTTTTAGCCAAAATTCATTGAATTTTACCACTGTTATGATGTATAATCAACTTCTTAACAATGTTATAAGACAAAAGCAGTTATCTGTTTTTAAGTCAGAATTTAGAAAAAAATTGTTGGAGAATTCAAACTGTAAGTGTTATTTTTAATGTACATTTTTGGATTGTAAACTGTTTTAATTTTGTGTGTATGTTTTTTGTACAAACTGGTCATTTCTGAAAATGGGCTTGTCCCACAGATTTACCAGTATAAAAATAAATAAAATGAAAAAAAAAAGTTTCTAAATCTTTCTGTTTGTGCCTGTGATGATTCCTCAGCCAGCATGTTCATTTATTTTCTCACTACAGGGATTGTTTGGGTGTACAGTTGTTATTAGCCAAACATGATTCAAGATGTGGGGTTCATTCAGATTTGCTGTGACGTGGTTATGTGGGCAATAACACATGGCAGGGCATGGGTTAATTGGGGAAGAGATATAGGCATTCCTCCAGTTCGTACGGAGGCAAGAGGCCATTGGCTGAATGCTCATCTGCACACACTAGAGGAATACCTAATGTAGAAGTAGAAGAGTGAGCATTTATATAACACTTTTCATACACTAAGTATCCTGAAGTGCTTTACAGGCAATAAGAGACTGCTAGTGAAGTGAGTGTAAATGAGTAGTAGACGCCATTTTACACATCAACACCCACACACAGAGCCACTGACATTTTTGTGAATTGCTTTTATGGGAAGGGGAATGTGAGCTACAACACCAGGGAAGTCTGCTGCTCTTGTAAAATGTGCCTTGGGTTCTTTTACTTCCAACAGAACAACACCAGAGATGGACAGAAGGTACTTTGGTTTAATATCTCATCTGAATGATGGCACACCTCAGCAGTACAGAACCCCCCCCCCCCAGTTATGTACTTAGGTTCCAGTGTGTATGGTATTAGTCCAATCTCAGTATGGGACTAGACTCCATGATCATCTGGCCCAGAGGTGAATGTGTTACCAACTTAGCCATGCTAACACCACAGTATATATCTCCCAAGGAACACAAAGACTATAAAGGTGTGTTGCTGCACTTATGTAGCCACACCCACCTGAAAGATGAGTAGCACAGTTTGGTAGCTGGAAGGAAGTGTTTGAGTCTTTAGGCCTTTGGATGGATGATGATGATTGGGTTCATTATGTTTTTGGGACTTAGCGGTGGTGTGGTGCCTCTACCAGTGGAGGGGGGGTCCTTTTGGAAAAAGCTGCCACAGTGCTGCCCCACAGGAGAATAAACTGTCCCACCACAGAAACAGGGAACCCAACCAACTTAAACAAAAACTGATCAGATCCACCACGGCTGCATAATGAAGTTAGTGAAGTTGTGTGGAATTGATAAGGAGGTATGGAGAAACAACACAGTGATTTGTAAGTAGTAAGATTTATTTTAGTTTCTGTTCTAAGGAAGGCATACACATTATTAGGAAAATATATGGAGGTGTACATTTTCATGGAAGGAATAGGAAGCTTACAAAAGAACCACAGAGCAAATGCCACTGATGTATGTGTTGTCCCGGATGATATTGGCTAGACAGCCAAATTTTAAAGAAAGCACAATTGCACATATCCCAATAATGCAAAGCATCAGGGGAAACATATGCAAATCAACATGATGTTACAGAAGTTGGCAGTACATGAAAAAGTGATGGCTAGCATATGTTCAGCCTTGGGATTATTTACACAGTTATTTATTTATTTATTTTTAAGAGAAACAGGGTTTTTGTCCATGAGGTGATGTAAGTTATATTTAAGCAATGTGTTGATGGCAGGAAGTCAGGTGTAATGATGATAGACTGTTAGAGAAAATGTGATATTAACTTTCAGAGGGGGGTCATTTTTGATAAGGGCAAGGTAGTTATGCTTGTGATAATGGGAATATTAGTAAAGTATGAGGTCTACACAGAAGTGGAGTACTAATATGCACAGTTTCATAAGTATGTGATCAGAGTGCAGGCAAATGTGATATGCAGGTTTATTTTAAAAATCAGAAAAATAGCGATACATGCAATTAATAAAAATATAGATAATTACATATACCGTACATACAGATAGAGAGAGACACACAGAGAGACAGGCATAATAGGAATGGCAATGAAGTACTGAAGTGAAGCCAACCCCGCCCCTACCCTGCAGACATGGACAGGCATTGGGGTGTGCCTTTGGGTCATTGCCCATAATGCTCATGCCATTTCACCTCACCCTACCCTGCAGACACAGACAACAGTCGAATTGTGCCTTGGGGTTTTCAAACTTTACACTCAACCTATTCCATAAGTAAATATGCTGAAATGGGTACAGTATAAGAGAATGGAGTGAACTTAGGGACTGAAAAGTCAAAGGCACACCTCGATACCTGTCACTGGCTGCAGGGCGAAGATGGGAGTGGAATGGCATGAGCATTACTGTTGACAATCCCAAATCTCACCCCGATGCCTGTCAGTCCCTACATTGCAGGTTGTTATGGTCAGAAACCTTAATGCCCTGGGCTTTTCTTGGTATTTTCACTCCAAGTTTTCAGCATGGGCTTTTTGTGACCCTACAACATGAACAGTGACACTATCAGTTTATTAGCCGAAAGGAGATTTTGCATAGCAACTGTGCCATTTGGCACCACAGGTACAAAAACACATTTTGAACAGGATGTAAAAAATGATAGCTGTACATTTCTTACTTCAGTAACTGCTCAGCACATCTGTTGCATGACCTGCTTATTGCCATTTTATATCTGCTATGCAATGCACTGCTGCTATGTCTGGGGAGGTACCTTTCCTAGATTGCAAGAACAGCCTCAGAGGAACACACACACACACACACACACACACACACACACACAGCAGAACACAGCTTCAAAATGTTTAGATTGTCCACAAGCACTGTTTTCCATGCAAGACACAAGCAATTAAATCAAAAGCACACACACACACACACACACACACACACACACACACACACACACACAACAGAACACAGCAGCAAAATGATTAGATTTGTCTACAAGCACTCTCTTCTTTGCAAGTTGGAGCATGGGAGGGGTTAAGACTGGAGATCAGTTATGGTCCATGATATAACCACATGGTCAGAATATTAAATATTTTAAAATAAACGTAAATGCAAAAGTAACCATTTCAAGAAGAAAATGCAGACTGTGACACTTAACAGTTGCAGCGGAAGTTAGCACATCTGGACTTATTTGCTGCATATGCTTCTCAAATGCTAAGGGGTCCTGACCATGTTCACCCTTCCTCAAGCCAAGCTAGATGCAGTATGTCTAGCAATAACATGGATGGAAAGATTATGCCATATTTTCAACAAGAAGTTCACATTTTTAAAAGACAGTGCTGTAGACTGAGAAGCAGCTTGTGTAGGTGAATTAATCATGCTAGCCAAGAAATGTTCTGGTTGCATTTCATAAGGCTAATCAGTGGGAGAAGTAGGGCAAAGGGATATAAATCTAGACTAGAATGATTTAACCCATTTGTGATTTAAAATTGGATGACAGAAATGCGGCTTCCAGAACTGGACACCATATTCCAAATGAGGCCTCACCAGTGATCTACACAGTGGCATCACCACCTTCTTCCTTCTGCTGGTAATACCTCTCCCTATGCACCACAGCATTTCACTGTCTCTCCTCACAGCTCTGGTACATTTCTGAGCCACCTTTAGGTCATCCAGTATGATTACCCCAAAATCCCTTTCCATTTTGATGACCATCAGTCCCCACCCATTATCATTCCCTGGGTTCCTGCAACCCTTCCTTATTTGGCAGGCAGGTATTCCCAGGGTGGAGGGAACTTGCATCCAGGAATAGGGAAGAGATACCTCATCATGTCTACCTTTCCTAGGTTGCAAGAACAGCCTCAGAGGAATACACACACACACTCAGCAGAACACAGCTGCAAAATGATTACACTGTCTACAAATACTGTTTTCCATGCAAGACACAAGCAATGAATCAGAAGCGCACACACACACACACACACACACACACACCCCAGAACACAGTGGCAAAATGGGGCAAAATGATTAGATTTGTCTACAAACACTATTTTCTATGCATGTTGGGGCATGGGGGGGGATAAGACTGGAGATCCGTTATGGTCCATGACATAACCACATGGTCAGAATATTAAATATTTTAAAATAAACATATATGCAAAAGTAACTATTTCATGAAAAAAATGCAGACTGTGACACGTAACAGTTGTAGAGTAAGTTAGCATATCTGGGCATATTTCCTGCATATGCATCTCAGTTGCTAAGGGGTCCTGACCATGTCAACCCTTCCTCAAGCCAAGCTAGCAACAGTATGTCTAGCAATAATATGAATGGAAAGATTATGCATATGAAAACTTATTAAGTGTGCTGTACATACCCTAAGACTCAAAATGTATCTCCTTTGTCTGCCATGATGTCTGTGGTTAATTTGAAACAAAAGACAATGTAACAAGACACTGGCCTCACCCAGAGCTATTAAACAATAGAGCAAACTGCGCTCCATGAAGATTGCCTGGGACAAGATGCAATAAAAAAAAACTTGAATAGCAGGTTCCAGGGAGTATAAAACCACCAGGAATGTTAGAAAAAACTCCCCCTCCCCACTCATTTACAGGTGTCAATCATTATATTTGTTAATCATGCTGGTTCATCTTCTTACTTCCCTCATAGTAAAAATGTGAAACTACATTTGTGTTATTTTAAATGAGTGATACATGGCATGTCCAGGGGGATGGCAGCTCTGATAGTCAGTTGTTCCAACATGATAGATCCACCTCATGCCCCTCATATGAAAAAGAAAGCATAGTTCATGCAACAGACCTTAGGAACATCACAGTTTTTAATGTCAGCTCTGATCTGTTCAGTATTACTTTTTTCCTGGCTCAGCTTATAATATCAGTGAAAAGAAAGTAGGGAAAAAAAACACCCGGCCTTTTGCTTCTACAAGTAGTTGTAAAAATATACCGGCTGCAATTAACATGTGCAAGGCAACTCCACCTACAACTTCCCTAACACAGACAAATGGCATCAGTGCTCACTGATGTGTTAATATCCTGTTTCTAGCATCCCTGATAAAATAAAATAAAAAATACAGTTGAGATTTTTTTAATGTCAGCTCTGATCAGAATAGCTTTTAAAATCATCAGTTGTTTACATGAAAGAAAACCCATGACATAAAAGACAAAGAACCTCTGTGTGCAAACACTGAGGCAATGGTTACCCCAAAGGGCATTTGGCTGGGAAGCCAAATTTCAAGGAACTACAAAATCACACATGCCCACACAATGTAAAGCCTCATGGGCTGCATATGCAAATCACCACAGAATATTAGGCTGGCTCAACTTTATGCAGAATTGCATGGTGCCAAAAGGCCTCTCACACAGTTTGCAAGGGGTGCTAAGAGATGACATAGACACGTGTTTCATCCTATCAGGACTCATCAGTATGCCTCATCTGTTTGATACCCCAGTGGAATGAACCAACTACCCTAAGATGGTCTGTCTGGGTTATGTTGTGGTGAACCCCATTAAATTAAAAAAACTATTTAAAAGACTAAGAACCTCTGTGTGCAAACACTGAGGCAATGGTTACCCCAAAGGGCATTTGGCTTGGAAGCCAAGTTTCAAGGAAATACAAAATCACACATGCCCACACAATGCAAAGCATCATGGGCTCCATATACAAATCACCATAGAATATTATGCTGGTTCAACTTTAAGCAGAATTGCATGGTGCCAAAAGGCCTCTCACACAGTTTGCATATATATCACTGTTCTGCTAAATGTATCCCTTACAATGTTTTCTTATTTGCAAGACTGCATACTAACATACTAATTGCCAGCAGATTAGGTCTCATTGTCTATTGGGTCTGTTTGAACCTCAGATCCCTAGTTGGGTGCCAAGGCCCTCCCCCCCTTGTGTTCCAGAAACCCCTATCATCCACCCCCCCGGGCCAGGCCATCATTTGATCCATTCGCTTTCTGTGTCTGTCCCACCCTCTCTTGAAGCCCTCCACTGTGGATCTCTGAACCAGCTCTCCAGGCAGTGCATTCCAAGAGTCCACCACCCTCTCAGTGAAAAACTTCCTCCTCTTTTTCCCCCTCACCCTTCCACCTTCCAACTTCAAACCATGCCCTCTGGTGATACCTTCCTGCTTTAGTCTAAAGACCCCTTCCATGTTTACCCTATTTATTTCCTTGAGTTACTTGAAGACCTCAATCATTTCCCCCCTGTCTTTCCTCTCCTCCAATGAAAACAGGCAAAGCTCCTCAAGTCTTTCCTCATACGTCAAATCCCCTAGTTCTCAAATCATCTTAGTTGCCCTCCTTTGTATCCTCTCCAGGAGATGTATGTCCCTCTTCTTGTTTGATCTCCAGTACTGTACACAGTACTCAATTGTGGTCTAACCAGTCTGCTGTACAGTGGCAGAATCACTTCCCTGTTCCTAGATGTGATCCCCCTTATGATGCATCCCAACATCCTGTTTGCCTTACTAGCTGCTCTCCTGCACTGCTCAGAGTTATTCATACATGCATCTACCATGACCCCGAGGTATCTTCCCTCTGTTGAGGCCTCCAGTGCCTTCCCTTCCAGGGTGTACCTGTGTTTAGGGTTTCCCTGCCCAAGATGTAACACCTTGTATTTCGTGATATTGAAATTGAATTTCTATGTGTGAGCCCAGCTTCCAGAGTGTCAAGGTCCCCTTGCAGGGCCAGCCTCCCCTCTTCCCCCTTAACTACTGCTCCCATCTTGGAGTCATCAGCGAAGAGACTCATTTCACACCCTATACCCTCTCTGATGTCCAATATGTACGCATTAAACAGGATCGGACCCAGGACGGAGCCCTGTGGTACGCCACTACCAACCTCTCTAGGGTTCAAGAGCTCCCCACTGAGCACTACTCTCTGGGTGTGTCTAGCTAGCCAGCTTTAAATCCATCTGACCATCAAAGGGCCTACTCCCAACCTTGTCAGTTTGTCCACCAGACCATTGTAGGGGCAGAGTCAAACACCTTGCTGAAGTCCAAGAATAATACATCCACAGGCTTTCCCCTGTCCAGTTCTGACGTTACCCATTTGTAGAACTCCACAAAATTGATTTGACATGATCTACCTGGCACAAACCCATGTTACAGACTATCCAGACCTCCCACTTCCTCCAAGTACACCCCCAATCAATCCTTTGGTATACTCTCCAATAATTTTCCCACCGCAGAGGTCAAACTGATGGGTCTATAGTTACCTGGTACTTCCCTCAACCCCCCTTTATGGATTGGCACCACATGTGCTTCTTGCCAATCTGTAGGTACCGTCCCTGTCTCAAGAGACCTGTTGAAGAGACTTATCCTAACCAATCTGTCCTACTTCCACATTCAAAATACTATCCCCTACCTACTTGCTATATATTAGCTCAATTATATAAAAAAAATTCCAGGTGCTTAGCCATTATTCATTCCCTAGTCCCTTTTACAACACTGCCATACATATATAATACATACTTCTCAAACTTAAAATAAAAAAATACACTTTATCATCAAAGGACCATGTTTGCCAAGGTCTGTGACCATGATTAAAATAGTTTGAACCCCTCCCCCAAAAATGTGCCCTCACATGAAACTGCAGCTTAACTGTAAAGACACTTAAAAAATGTATTTCTAAATGCATTACTAATACCAACACTTTCAAAGTTTTGAAACAACTAAAAATACAAACTATATATATATATTTATACAATGGGGGTGAGACATATTCCAGTGAGATAAAACAAGTTATTTTCACCACAGTGAAACAAATTCTGATGACATCAGTGGAGTTAAAATAAATGCCATTTATTACACTTGCACTAAACCTTCGCTAAAGCTGCGCAAGCCACTCAAACCACACTAAATCGGTGCTAAACCAGTGCAAACCATGAAAATTGTACATTTTGCAACAATGTGGCCCCCATTGTATAAACAGGATACATGATGTGCACTCATGTGATATGGGAAATATGTTCAGTCCTGTACAGTGACCTCTGAAACCTCACTCGTGGCTTTGCCACTTGTGAGAATTCAGAGGTAATGCTACAGGAGTGAAAATATTTTCCATATCACACCCGTGCCCCTTCATGTATCATGTATATATTGAATACAGTAAACACATATTGTTAATCCCAAAAGCTGAACTTTATGTTTTTAGTATGCTTAAGAAAAACCTGTGGCTCTTTCAACTTGAATCATAACGCTGTGTGTATTGTTTTCTCTGGGAGCTGTAGTTTCACTCCTTAATTACTCTTTCCTTCTGAGGCCCCAGGTGACTCTGATAATCATTTATTCCAAGGGTTTTCAAGTCAGTTTGAAGGCATTAAGTATCTTCTGTTCTCTTAGAACTTAATATAATGCGGGGGCTCCACAACTCGATTACTCCATAGACTTGTTCTGTTACTTGGTCCAGGTTCCAAACTAGGGTGTCTTGTTCCAAAATGATAGATCCACATCATGACCCTCCCACAGGAATAAAAAAAATGTGGGGTTGGATCCTTAGGAGCTTCTTGGGTGGAAGTGGGGGTGGATCTTACTCCCCCCAAAAAACTAATGCTGCCTCCCATTACTCAGGTTCCTGTTCTTGAACCACCCATTTAAGAAAGAAAATAGTACCCTGCAACCATTGACTAACATGAAAGCATATTTATCTGAGGGCAGAAAACATTTCTTGGAGGAGGGTAAGGCGAAGAAGACTATTTACACCTTCAGTCAGTTCCACGGACAGAAAACATGACATCACTCCATTTGTACATGCAAAACGTCTGCAGACTCTGCCTACTGCAACCGTAAAAACAATACTTCTTACTATAAAACAATGGATGGAAATGGAGCATTCTGACTGGCTGACAGCATTCTAAAATGGTTCCATTAATGTCTGGAGGATCCCTTGAACATAAAAACAATTTGTATTTTACCTATAAAAGCATTCATTTAGAAATTGAAACTATGCTTGTTTAATAATAGCTCTAAGGATTTTAAGGCAATTGTTTACTTTTGTTAATCTAAAACTAAGGGCACAAAGCACTCAGCAGTGACTTGTGCTTCATGACCTCCTAAGGTTAGATTAATCCCTGGTCCTGCCTCAGTGTTTAATTTACTAATAACTACTAGTGAATGAACAGCAGTAAATTTAACCCCACCCAATAATGACAAATAAGACAGATATATAGTACAAACAATAATGAAGGATGACTTAAGGCAAGGCAATTATCAAAAGAAAAAAATGCAATCTCTAGCACAATTATTACTTCACCCTCCAACATTCAATGAGCTGGATTTTCAGCCAGTTGCTGCATGATTCGACTGTACTTGCATTATTTGTCACAAGGCTTTTAGACCACAGAAAACATGATCTGTGTTATTATAAGTGCTGTGACTTCTGTACTGAAAATGATGCATGCATCAAATGTTTGTTGCATGTATCATTTTTTGGTTTTACATTGAGCAATCTGTTTTAAATGCATCAGAATGTTTGAAAATCACTAGCAGCCTGACACATTTATGGGGACACAACTGAATCAGTACAACTGCCATGAATGCTGCATCCAGACCTTTGATAATCCAGGCCAGTGAATTCCACAGACCCACTCCCTTGTGCACCAAGTAATACAACAATTCCTATTAGAATTCCCAAAATCTTCACATGCAGTGGAGGCAGGTTGTAGACCTGTTGTGGTAAAAATATGGTCTGGTTGTTGTTGCAGATCCCAGAATAATATGAACCCAACAAGTGTTCTAAGAAGCTTTCATTCTCTGGTGCAATTCAGATTCAAGGACACTTTTCTAGTGGGCATATACAAATATTTGTACAGTACTTACCTAGAAACTGCCTAACTGAGCCCTAACTATCTAACAAAGTTGCTTGGCTGATCCAGCCTGTATCCAGGTGCAGCTGATCAAATGTATCTCTGGGGGTGAAGAGTGTGAGCCATGCATGTAGGCCTCTTGAAAAATCATTCTATGGTCCTCTTCACCCCACATGGGGCTATTTTCTCACCTACCTTGCATCTTTCTCTATCTTACTTCTCAAAGTTCTCAGAGATCTAAGGTGGAGAACTTAGGATATCTTCTCTTCACCACTCCATCCATGACCACAGCCTCCTCCTCACTCAGGTTTCAGCCTACAGTACTTCATTTTCAAAGTTTGCATTTGCTATTTTTGTTTAGGAAATCAGAATTACAACCCTTTGAGTTATAGACTCATTTCCAAAGGCTCCACATCAGAATAAAACATACACATTCATGCAGTACATACATAGAATAAATGTGGGTGAGCAATCATACAAAGTATAAGTACAATGAGAATGGGTTAATGCCTATACATTTGGTAGCTAAAACAGGGCAGAGCTATCGACATATTCACCTAATGAGCAGTTAAAACCTATACAATTGGTAGATAAAGAAATGCATGATATGAGTTGGTAGTAAGCCACCTCAGGGAGACCTTGTCTTATACATAATACAATGCATTTATAGTCCAGTGCAACTATATGGTAACCGAGGGAGGTGAGGAGTCTGTAGGCTAGAAATAGTGAGGAAGGTTAAAGAGTTTGTATACAGCCCTGTGACTTTCTCACCAGGTTTGTAATACAGGCACCTATCTGACAATTATTTGCACGGTGGTTGGTCAACCTGGATGACTTGAAATTTACAGGTCCCCCCTTCCCTCATTGGACATGTCCCCACCTCACAAATGCTAAATATTGTATCCTATTTATTTTTAAGATACTGTCTTCAATCCCTTATCACTTGTTCTGCCCCACTTTGCTTCATCACCTTCCCAAGCCCTGTCTTTACTATCCCCAGCTCTGACTTCCTCCAGCTAATGAATTCACTGGGCTTCACACAGGTTATTTCCTCCTCTACCCATATAGATGGTCATTCATTGGATTTGGAATTCCTCCTGGGGATGGAGATATCCAACTTGGTGGTGAAGCCAGTTGGATGGTCTGACCATCACACCATCGGGTTCAGGTTCCTTACCCCCTTGGTAGGTCGATCTCTATGGAGATGGTCCAGTACCACCCTTTGAGGGGTGTTACCCCAGAAGACCTGATGGCAGTGCTGGATCTATCGAGTTTGCCTAGTGAATGCATGAATCCTGGGGACCTGGTTCTTGCCTATAATAAGGCGGTAGTAGGGGCCCTAGATTCCATTGCTCCTGAAGGTGTTCGACCCCTCAACCTTCACCCAAAGTCTCCTTGGTTCGATGAGGCTTTGAGGGAGTTGAGGAGAGTGGGAAGAAGGCTTGAGAGATGTTGGCGGAAATCAGGTCTGGAGTGTGACAGGCTTAATTTGATGGACCACTATCGTGTCTATCAATCAGCAATTACCTGTAAGAAGGCAGAATTCCTGTCCAGTGAATTTTCTGCTGCACAGATTCAACCAGCCCAGCTCTTTCGGACAGTGGACAGACTGTGCAATCCACTCTGTCTTCAGCCCGAGAGAGCATTTTCACAGGAATGCTGTGAGGAGTTTGCTCGAGTCTTTCCAGATAAGGTTGCCACAATCTGGTCCGATCTTCTTCTAACCCTCGCAAATGGGAGTTGTAGTTGTTGGCAGGAGATGTCGGACACCCAGTTTGTGTGGTCTGACTTTGACCGACCTACAATCAATGACATAGTGATGATCGTCCAATCACTGCGACAGACCAACTGTAGTTTGGATCTGGGCCCCACCCGCCTCTTAGTAGGATGTGTGGATAAAATCGGCCTGATCCTTGCTGAGATAATCTTGTTGACATTGGAGAAGGGGATCTTTCCTGACCCCTTGAAGGAAGCCGTGATTAGGCCCCTTCTAAAAAAAACCTCCTTAGACCCGGAATGTCTGGCTAACTACAGGTCTGTCTCTAACCTGCCTTTTGTAGGCAAGGTTATTGAGAAGGTGGTTGCGCTGCAGTTGGACGATCATTTGACCAGACACAATTTCTATGATTCTCTCCAGTCAGGATTTAGGAAAAGACATAGTACTGAGACAGCCCTTGTTAGAGTACTAAATGACCTCCTAATAGCAAGAGATCAAAAGACTCGTTCCACCTTGGTCCTTCTGGATCTCTCTGTGGCATTTGATACCGTTGATCATGGGGTTCTTTTGAAGTGCCTGTGGGTTATCTGTGGGCTATCTGGTTTAGTCCTCAGTTGGTTTCGATCATTCCTTGAGGGTAGGACTCAGATGGTGGTGTCTGGGATTTGTTCCTCGACATCACTCCCCCTATCCTCTGGGGTGCTGCAGGGCTCCATTTTAGCACCCATGTTATTTGCGGTATATATGCTGCCATTGGGAGTGATCATTAGGTGGTACAGCTTGAGTTTCCACTGCTATGCAGATGATACTCAGCTGTACATGTCCTTTGTGCCTGGCCAGGGTGATGCTGTCTCGGTCTTTAATAACTGTCTTACCAAAATTCAGGATTGGATGACTGTGAACTGGTTGCAGTTAAACCCTGAAAAAACTGAGGTGTTGGTGGTGGACCCAGGCCATCGAGGGGTAGGTTCATTGGCTGGGTCACCCTCAGGTCTTTGGCTTGGGGGGGCCCAGCTGACGACCTCAGACCTGGTGCGGAACTTGGGCATTATATTTGATGATTGTCTGACCCTCAAACATCAGGTGTCAGCTGTTGTCAAGACCTCATTTTACCATCTGAGGAATATAGCCCGAGTGAAGCATCTGGTTCCCGTTGATGACCTTCCAACATTGGTCCATGCCTTCGTTACCTCCCGCTTGGACTACTGCAATGCCCTGTATCTAGGGCTACTGGGGGTGGATATTTGCCATTTGCAGCTGGTGCAGAATGCCGCGGCCAGGCTTTTGACTGGTACGCCAAGGGCCAGTCATATAACGCCTGTCCTCCATGGACTGCACTGACTTCCAATTCAATGGTGAATCACCGTCAAGGTCGGTTTGCTGACCTATAAGGCCCTACATGATCAGGGACCTAGTTACCTGCAGGATCTTCTTTGTCCTTACTAGCCTTCCTGTCGGCTCCGATCCACTGATGAGGGATTGCTAGAGATTCCCAGGGTTTGTTTAAAGACATCAGGGGCAAGATCATTTAGTTTCATGGCTCCAACCCTGTGGAATTCTCTACCTCATCGGGTGAGAGAGTGCTTGACTGTCCAAAGCTTTAAGTCAGCTTTGAAGACATATTTGTTTAACCTAGCATATCCGGATTTTTAAAATATATTTATGGATTGTTCTTAGGATTTTAAGTTTTATGTATCGATTTGTTGTAAAAGCGCCTTGGTTTTGGAAAGGCACTTTTTAGAATAAAGCATTTATTCATTCATTAACACCTCCTTCCAGGTGGTCCACACTGCAGCCCCTGCAGCTGTGAAGGATTCCTTTTGGGGTGGTTCAGGTCCTTTCCAATCCATCTTATCTATTAGAAGGGGCTGGCCAGTGGATTTGGCAGGACCTGAGAGGAGCTGGCATCCTCCTGCTCATTCCTTGTATTTCTTATTTATTACACCCACCCTGCAGGATGCTGGTAGCATGGGGGTTATGTGTACATGCTTGCAGTGATGGGTGGCTGTGCACAGCAACAGTTAGAATACTCCTTGCTGTGAGCAGCTCCAACTGTACTGCCACCAGTGGCCACGCAGGTGATAATACTGTAGTGTTGCCCACTATCCTCCCTTCCTGGAGAAGATTAGCATCCCCTGAGACACTTGATCTTCCTCTGCCTGGCCAGCCCCTGACATCACATGCTCACATCTGAGCCAGAGTCACCAGCATTGTGAGCAGTAGTGCTGCTGCTACTGTGCCAATGGATTGGTTTATCCTCTATGTTTTAATTAAATGAGATTTCTTTTATTTTTATTTATTTATTGAAGATTTTCACCAGGAAAAGCACACTGAACAATCAAGTTGCTTGTCTCCCAGTGCATGCTGGGGAGAGGGTAAGGGAATTACAAATGCAAGATACAATAGATAATGACAATGATAAGTCAACACAAATATAGTACATAGACACAAGTGCATGTCATAAAAGGGCATTACTATAAGGTGAAGTGCATACAGTCAGTAGCATACATTAGTGAATTGTAGACAGTCAGTGACTACTTGGTAATTGATGGTTACAGAGATAATGATTTACAAAGCTTAATAGGAGCTAACTTCAATATCAGGGTAGTTGAGATGTGAAAAAGAGAAAACTAGGTGGTAAGCCCCTAGGTACAACAGTAATCACCCCTTTTGATAGAGGCATGTGGGCACACATTAGGTGTCCCTGTGCAATATAAAGGGGTTAGATAGTAGGGGATTATTAAATTTGAGGGGACAAACAAAAGAGCAGGTGTAATTAGGAGTGAAGAAGTTCTGCAGGGCTGGGGAGATAGAGTGAGAGAATGAGGAGTGTCTTATTTGCTGCTGTAGTGAGTTCTAAAGTTTAAGGAAGTGGTACTAGAATGCTGCCTGTCCTGCTGAGGTGGATCAGCAAGAGACTACCAAAGTGTCAGTGTCATTTGATCTGAGTGATTGCGAGGGAGGGAAAGGGGTAGCTAGTGAGTTGGAGAGACAGGAGGTGAGTGACTCAAACCAGAACCTGGAGTTAAATTTAGTACTGTGGAAGAGACATCTTTCAGTAAGTGAAGGGAAAACAAGAAAATGGTAAAGTTTGCTGTGATGATTGAGTGAGTGGGAGTCCAGTGCAAAATGGCAGAAGGAGATGGTGTCAAACCTGGTTATGGAAGTCTCAGGAGCAGCACAGTAGATTACATCACAGTAGTCAAAAATAGGGAGGATTATTATCTGGACTAGTTCAGACCTTGCTGTTAGTGGTAGGCAGATACGGTTCCTGTATAAGGCACCTAGCTTGGGGTGCAGTTTTTTTAGGATAGCGTCAACATGCCCAGAGAAGTTGAAGTGTTGGTCAGGCCAAACCCCAAGGTATCTGAAGGATGATGTATCTTCAAGTATGGCCCCATCAAGGGTGTGGAAAGAGAACATGGATGGAAGCCTAGAGAGTCTCTGACTAGTATTGAAGCTTATGGAGACCATCTTCTTGTCATTTAAAAAGAGTTGATGAGAGCTAAGCCATTTCTGAACCTCACAGAAATCATGCTGGAGTCTGGCTACTACATCAGAAAGGGACACTCCTAAGGTGAACAGGACAGTATCATCCACATACATGTGGATGGGGTATGAAGAGCAGACAGAGGGGAGGTCATTTAAGAAAATGAAGAACAGCAGAGGGCCTAACACTGAGTCCAGTGGAACATCAGTGTTAATAGAGAGAAGAGGAGATATGGAATCTGCTGTTCTAACAGATTGTGTCCATCCTACAAGGTAGGCCCTGAACCAGTTAGTGGCAGAGTTGTACAACCTCGCTGAAGTGAGGTTATCCAGAAGGAGGGAGTGGAAGACTGTGTCAAAAGCCTTAGTGAGGTCAACAAAAATGCCAAAGGTAATTAGGCCACTGTCCATCCCTGAGAAGATAGAATCAGTAAGCCTAAGTAAGGAAGTTGTGGTAGACTGACACTTCTGGAAACCAGATTGGAAAGGTGTGAAGAAGTCAGTGTCTGAGAGAAAGAAGGAGAGTTGAGAGAGAATCTAGTGTTCTTGGAGCTTGGCAAAGATGGGGATAAGGGCTATAGGGAAGTAATTTCCAGGTGAGGAAGGATCACCACTCTTGGGTAAGGGTAGGACGATAGCATGTTTCCAGGCTGCTGGGATCATCGCAGAAGAGAAAGAGAGATTCAGAATCATAGACAGTGGAAATGAGATGGCAGAGGCAGACAGGTATAGTAACGGAGTGGCAGAAGGGCATCCATTGTGTCAGCCAGAGAGACTTTCGATAGAGAAAATTACTCAGTTACTGGGTATTCACTAGGAGTAGGTGGTGAAATGTAAAGGGAGGAGAAAGGGTGGATAGGAGAGTAGAGGCACACGAGGTGAAATAGGAATTGAATTCAGTGGCAATGGAGGGTGGTCAGATACCAGTGAGTAATTTATTTTGAGGAGAGGGGTTGGTGGTTTGGTGGAGGACAGTGCATGTATTACCTTCCAAATCTTGAAGGAGAGTTTATGTTAGCATGGAAGGCTGAGTGGAAGTACTCTACTTTGGCTGACCTGATGGTTTTGGTGCTGGATTTCCATAGTGAACGGTATGCAATGAAGTCCCTTTCCAGCTTAGAAGCTTTGTGGGTTTTCCAAGCTTGGTCTCAAGCTCATTGGCAGGCTAACAATTATGGGGAGACCCAAGGGGATTACCCCAACTCTAGACCACCTGATAGGAGTATGGAGGTTCCAGGCATTGAGAAATGTAAGTCTGAAATATGCCAGAGTTGCATCCACCAATTCAGTTGTGGAATTTGGAGTCCAGTCAGTTTAGGCTAGGTCAAGGAAGAGAGGGGCAAGGTCCAAGGATTTGTATGATCATGTGTGCAGGAATTAATGGGGTGCCTTAGACCTGTGGATTTTTTGTACCATAGAAATCATATGATGATCACGTACAGCATCAGGTAATAGGCCAGATTGTATGACCCAATGTTTATGGGAGGTGAGGGCCCAGTCAATAATGGTATGATTATGCATTTTATGATTTAACTGGGTTGGTTCCTTAATTAGTTGCATTAGGTTATGTGCAGCTAAGTTGGTATGTAATTTGCTTTGGGAGGGTGAAGCCAATTGAGGTTGAAGTCCCCAAGATATATAACTCACCTGGGGACTTGAGGGATACTATGGTGGAAATTAGGTCAGCTGTGGTAGTGGGATGGAGTCCAGGGTTACAGTATACCCCGGTAACAAAAATAACGGCCAAGAATGGCAGGGTTAACTTGATAATGAGTGCTTCATGGGCCACTGGGATGGATGAGGACAGGATAGTATTATATTGGATAGAAGAGGAGATGTACATTTCTATTCTACTTCCCTGAGTTGCACGGTCTTGTCTAATGATGGAGTAACTAGGGACAGGGATGGAGTTATCAGGTATTTTATGAGTGAACCATGATTCTGTGAGTATGAAAATGATCAGGGGTGAGTGACACAGCAAGGGGTTGCAGCAGATCAGTTTTAGGTAGGAGGCTGCGTATGTTTACATGGAGAAATTTTAGACCCTGGTGAAGGTTTGTTAATTTTGAGGAGGATTCAGAAGTAATCATAGCTCTACAGCGAGGGCTAGTGTGGGCGAAAGGCCCAGAATTGGGGTGAATATCTCCAGATGCAAGGAGTAGGAGCAGTAAGATGAGGAAGTGCAGTTTAGAGCTCTTATACCTAGTCTAGTCTGAGACCTGAGTGAGCACGGGATCTGGGAGGGGTATTTGGATGGGGCTGCCTGTAATTTTAGAATCCTTAGAGTTGCCCAAGAATTAGGACATGATAAGAGGGAAAAACAGAGTTTAATGGGGAAATAGTGCCATGTATAATGGTAGGGCGCTGTGTGCCTACGTTATAGGTGGGAGCTTGTGCGGTAGTTGATTAAAAAGTATAAGGAGTTAAGCAGTGGTAAGCTAAAGGGCAAGAGAGAGATGGATAGATAAAAGTGTGGAGGGATAGGATTGGGAAAATTAGGAGGAGAATGAAGTATGAATGTGGTAGCATAGTGGCAGATTGTAGATAAACAGTAATGTTTAATTAGGAAGTATAGTTCCTTAAATGGAGGGGATGCTGTTAGCAAGGAAGAGAACAGTTTATCTTTGTAACTGATTATTATAATTATGCTTATACTAAATTATGCATACAATGAGGTGGCTAAGATGACGTATAAGGAGCTGGAAAAATTAAACAAAAGTGTGGTCAAAGGGAAGGCATAAAGGCTAGAGTCCCAGACTTCAATGTGAAGGGTCAGGGGTTTGAATCCAGGTGATGGATCCTAGGAGGAGGTAAATAAACTTCTCTAGGAATATGGCTGAAAGGTAGGGTATCATAAAGAAGGGCTTAGGAAATAGCAAGAAGATAAATTATTCTTATATTAAATCATGCATAAAATGAGGTGTGGCTAAGATGAAGTATAAGGAGCAGTAAAAGGTAGACAAAAGTGTGGCCAAAGGGATGGCTTAGAGTTTAGAGTCCCTGACTAGAGTACAAAGAGTCAGGGACTTGAATCACAGTGATGGATTCTGGAAGAAGGTAGATAAATTCACTCGGGATATGGTCAAAAGGTAGGGTATCAGAGAGAAGGGCTCAGAAACAGTAAGAAGGAGTTAAATTATGGTAAGGATACTAGGTAATTGGGGGCTTGGCAGTGACTCTTAGTGGTCATGCAGTATAATGAACACTACATAAACTAGGGCAGTTTGGGAAAGGACATGTCACCTGACCTAGTCTGGTAGCCGAGAGTGGGGCAGTCACTGCATAAATGGTGATGGGCTATCACAGTTCATAGGTGTTGGCTGTAGTTACTTGTGTAATGCTGCAGGGAGCTCTGTGGGCAATGAGAAGTATTGTGAGGAGCTAGCAGACTGTAAGGGAGAAGCACTACACAGTAGGGAGGGGACAAAGACAAAGAAATTCAGAAACAGGGCAAGGGTCAGGAGTGATTCACCAGCAATGACTTCTGTAACAGGAACCAGGGAAACAAGCAATGATTCCCCTCCACACCCAGCACAACAAGATAAGCAGATATAGCACAGATAACAGCAGTTCAAAATGCCAAGGTTTCTCACAAAGAAGGTTTTAGCACTAACTGGTAATAGGAACTGACACATACAGAGGATGGAATACTGCTATTTACACTGCTGTCTAGGTTATCTATATGTTTGAAATGTTATCTTTATTTCGGTCAGATCCCTGTATTAATACAGAGTAAAAAAAGGTTTTGTAAACAGTTTTGTGAAATTTCCATGTAGTAACATCAAGCAGTTAAAAATAACTTTTTTTTTTTTGGACTAGCCAGCCAGGCTAGTAAACAAGAGATTGCACTAGCCTTCAGAAGTTTGCAGTAGCCAGTAGTCACTATGGTTAACAGCGATTTGTTAAATGAAAGGCAAATAACATTGCATTTGTCCTACCAACAATCTGTACACCTATCAACTGATTTTGCATTGTGTCTTTAACTGCAAACCACACATACACTATCTCAGCTTCTGTGACTGAAGAGTCATTGGTTCTGTCACTGATGACTGAAATTAACTTTGTTCCCATAATTTTTTCTCATAGCACCATGTGTTCTAGCTGGACTACATAGTGGATAAGGTTTCAGGCATATTTGTTCTTCTGATATGCTGAACTGATATCTAGCCCTTTCATATCATCAAGGCTGCACATCCACACAAAGTCTGTGAAAGGACATCCTTTCTTAGCAATTGCATGGCATGTGCAAAACAGTTTATCCAGCTGGTTAAGCATTGTTTTATTCTTGTTCTTCAGCATTTCCTACTCATTAGCTGTCCCTGGAGTAGCAGTGCTGGAATCCTCCTTTTCCTTTGCCCTAGCATGAGCTTCAATAATATTGTGGGATGAGACAGAGTCAAGATGGAAGTTATATGTACTGAAACGACAATTATTGTTATTGCCCGCCTTACCCAACTGTATTTCATGTTTGATACACAAATGGCAGAACATCAGATCTTTTCCACCATCATACCCCAACCAGTCATATTGTTTTAGTCAACATTGCTGGAACCAACAGCTTTGCTTGGTCTTTCCATACTCATGATCTTTTATTTGTTTGTGTTCATCAGTCTGCTTTCTATTAGTGTCAGCTGGGTTACTGACTTCTTTAATATATTTCCACATTTTCAGATGTGTAGTTAATAAAGTTGTGTCATGAAAAGGGTGTGTGTCTTTTTCTTCTCTATTTACTTCATTTTCCCACACTGGCCACAGATCCCAGAAATGCTTGATTGTCCCAGTTCTATTAAAAAATGTTCACCAAATAAAAAGTAAGGATAAATTCAACAGCATCAACCCATACTGTTATTTATTTATTTTTATTCTTTGGCAACCAGGTAACTCCCATTGGGCACAATACTCATGTACAGGGGTGGCCCATGAACACAGGGAGGTTAAGTAACTTGCTTAGGGTCTCACAGTATGCAAGTGGATGCTGTGGGAATTTAAACTCAGATCTGCTGGATGTATAAAGCCCATTCACGATCTGTTGTTCTCTGTTAAACACTCTCCAGTTTTCCTTTCCATGACAGCCATGTATTCAGATATGCTTTGACCACCTTTTTGATAACTGAACTATCAGTACTTGTGGAATCCTCAATACTACATTGTGTCCCCTTTATCTCATCAGCTACTGCTGTTTCTCTAAGACATCACATTCCAGAATTTCTGACATCATTTCATACTATTTATTCCAATGGCCTGTAAAGGTGTAGCTAATATCATGGAATGTTCAGGTTGGTAGTATAAAAAATAAGAGCAGCAGCTATTGAGGACTTAGGAGAGAAATAATCAGCACAGTGACAAAGGCAATATAAATGTAAAAACTAATTTTAAAAAGTGGGTCTAAAACATATGAAAGTATAGGAAAAACAAAAAGGAACCCATTATAGCATATAAAGGCGTAAAACATGTTTCCTATCATGGCAGTAAATGACCATATTTAAAATTCAGAGTTGATAAGATCAGGTTGATTTACTGCTAATGGTCTTACTGGACATACTTTACACCTCCTAGACAGACGGATTTTACAAACAAAGACCTGTGACTAGTGACATCAGAACTTTTTTGTAACCTGGGCATGCATGCAACAGTGAATGATTTGATACAATCAGTTTTAACATTATCTGAGCACTCAAAATGGCCCAAAAACTGGGCTACGTGTACTGTAAGCAAAACCAGATGACCAGATAAGGACCCTGAAAACTGGATTATCCAGTCTACAACTGGGCAGGTGGCAACCCTAGAACTGTGCTGCTCCTGAACACAGTCACAAATCTGCCTGCCATGAGTACTGAGCTAAACAAGGAAAGGAAAGGAAAAGGAGAAAGGATCTTTACCAGTAAAAAGTAAAAATAAAAGCAGTAGTTAGTATCAAATGAAACAGTTTGTAAATGCACTACACACAGATATCTATTTTTTTTCATTTCACTAATGCTAAGGAAGCACATAGTTAAACCTCCATGAGAAGTACCTGGCTTTAAATTAAATAGCAGTTATATTTATGTATTTATTTGTTTATATATTTGATACCTGGGTTGAGTATGGAACTGCAGTTTTCCACAGGAAGAATTGCACTAGCCCAGCTGGGCAAGTAACAGAGATTCTGCACTAGACCACAACAATCTGCACTAATACCTGGGCTAGTAAATGAATGCTAAGGTCGACCCCTGGTTAAAATAGAAAAACATCTATTCATGTCTGTTGCAGCCACCGCCGTAACTGCCAACCTCCAAGCCCAACCCATGTTATTATTATGGCACAGGATACCCAATCCCCGTGCTGGCTGCTACCTCCCCCACTCTGTCCATTTTGGTTATGCAACACCGGGGAACCCACCCCCAGTTTTGCAGAATATAACACTAACACTGGGGGTGCTCAATCCTCTAGTGTCGCCACCTGTAATAAAGAAAACTGTCACTCGTCATTTTTTAATTTTTTTAAATGTAAAAAAGAAAAACGACCATTGATGTCTGTTGCACCATTATTTACCCTGCCCAACCCTCCCACTCAGCACCCACCACCCCACACATCCCCAAAGCCCTTACTTACTGACTAGGGGTTCAATGTCGTAATCTTCTCTAGACTGCAGACATGTCTTCACTCTTCAAAGTCCAGACCATGAACTAAGGAAATCAGATATGCCATTCAATGTATTTCAATGGGATTTTTAACTTAGTGGCTTAACTTGGCCATTTTTTAATATTTTTCCCCAAATTTTCAACATGCCTTTTTGGGGGACCCCACCTCATGAACAATGGTAGTGAAATTTGGCAAATCTGTCCTGAGAGGTGATTTTGCAGTCATTGCAGGAAATCACCCTTTGGGGGGAGTTAAAACTTTTCTCTGTCCTTGTTCATGAGTAGAGGTATGCGAATGTGGTTATTTCTGCCTTAGAGGATCTTCCGCAAAATCTGAAAACTTTTGCTGAAGTTTCTAAACTTTCACCTGTGGCAGATCAGAAAACTTCTGAATGTTTTCGGTGAAATTTCACCCTCTTCTGCTCAGTACAGTTGTGTGGTAGTGTGGTATACCAAGTGGTGTGGAATTGCAGTACCCATTGAATGACATGTATACCACTACCGCACAATTTGTGCGGCAGCATGGTACCAATCAACTTTACTGTAGCAAGCACTGTAGGTGGAAGAAAAATAAAAGTAAAACCACTATTCCTGGAGTCCAGTGCCACCCCAAGCCTGCCTGAAATAAAAATAATAATTCCCTGTTGGCTAGGAGTCTCTACACCCACCAAATCACCTGCCTGACCTTTAATAAAAAAATCTGTGGTGGTTAGTGGTCCCCCCCCCACCTAATCACCCACCTGGCCTTTAATAAAAAAATCCACTGTGGCTAGCAGTCCACCCACCAGATCACCTGCCTGACATATAATTAAAAAAGCTCTGGTGGCTAGCAGTCCCTCCCCCAACCTGATCACTCATCTGACCAATAATTAAAATCCCTGGTGGCTGGCGTCCTTACCTACCTGATCACCCATACGACTTGTCCAGTAGATCAGCACTCTCCATCCTACCTCCTTTTAGTATTATAAACATTGTTTCCCTGCTGGACTAGTGAACCCTCTTCCTATCCCCAGTCCCCATTCCATGAATTAAAATGTATTTCCTGGTGGTCTAGTGCATCCCCACCCCCCATACACAGCAGGTAGTGTCCTACCACCTCACTCCCTCCCATCCCACACTTCAGTGGGTGACCGGTACAGTCCACCTCTCTCCATCACAGCCAGCCACACACACTGAGCTATCAATGAATGAGCACAAACTTGCACAAGTGCTTGTACACACATGCGTTCATTCATTGACAGCTCAGTGGGCAGCCTGACCCTGGTGGAGAGAGGAGGGCTGTGCTGGTTGCCCACTAGGGTTCTGGATTGGGTGGTGGGGTGGTGGGACTCTACCTGCTGGGGTTTGGGGGTGGGGGGAACTAGACCACCAGGGAATAACTTTTTAATTCACAGACTGGGAACTGGGGAAAGGAGGAAGTTCACTAGACAAACAGGGAAAAAATGGTTATAATACTATACGGGAGATAGGGATGTAAGGGTTACATTGACTACTGGACACATCAGGTGGGTGATCAGGTGGAGGGAGGGACCACTAGCTACCAGGGCTTTTTTGGGTGGATGATGGGGTCGGGGGAGGGATCACTAGCCACCAGGAATCTTTTTACTAAATGTTGAACCAGTGAAGAGGTGGGGGGAGGGACCACTAGCCACCAGGGCTTTTTTAATTTAAGGTCATGTGGGTGGTCAGGTGGGGGGAGGGATGGCAAGCCACCAGGGCATTCTTAATTACACATTGGGTGGGTGGTGGGAGAGGGATCGCTAGCCACCAGGGATGTTTTTGGACAATAGGTTGGCTATCATAGGCATAATTTCTGCAAAAGTTTGGAAATAGATTTTTGAATTTTCATGGAAGTAAAAGTCAGACTTTCACTTGAATTCTGCCTGTGGAAGTTTTTTTTCTTCGTCCACCTCTATGCATGAGGTGGGGTCATAGGAAGGCTATGTTAACAATTTGCAGTAAAAATATTATAAAAACAACAAATATATGAGCATACAGTATGTTGAAATTTGTGAATGCAGGATCATAACTTTGGTAATTTTCAATATTTTACCCCAACATAGCCATTTCTTCACAGCACCTCATGAATGTGACAGCTGTCATTTTTCAAATTCTGACCAAAATGTATTTTTACACCTGTGCTGCAGAATGATGTTTCGGTGGTGTGGAATGATGTTTTGGTGGGGATTTGAAAATGTTCACCTACTTGGTTTATTAGGAGGGGCAATAAGAAGGCTATGCTGAAAATCTGGTGTATAAATATAGTAAAATGCCTAGGTTACAACTGACTGTTACACTATTTCAGTATTCACTCACAACTTTGCTAATTTTCAATATTTTGACTCCAAACTGCCAACATTGCCATTTTTTCCACACCACTTCATAAATGTGACATGAAGTAGTTTAGTTTATTGTTGATCGGTTTTAAAAGAAACCATTACAATATTACACAAAACATCATATTAAAACATAAAAAAATAATCTCCATCAAATGATACATAGTAGGAAGCTTAATATATCAACAGCTTATTTTTCCAAGGTAATGACACTTTAAAATTAATAAAAGATTAACTGACATCTGGGGATGAATGAGAAACAGGGAGTATAAAATCAAAGTATACCCAAATTAATAGTGAATTAAGGAGGCATCAATATTTAGCATTCACCAAACATCCTGGTGTGACATACTAGGGGATTATTCAAATTATTTCCACCAGCTGGTCATTTTCTGAACAAAACGTTATTGGCAATCAAATATACGCAACTGAAAAAGGTCTACCTCAATGCAGAGCATACTCAAAGCAAACCAAATTATCACTTTTGCTACTTGTCCTGTTCACACCCTGAAATGCATATTGCTCCATGTCTTACAATATGTTCACCTTAAGGGCAATTATTAGTCAGCTCAGAGGAGCGCCACCATAGGTTACTCACCCCATCAAGTATACCATTAAGCCACTCTGGTCTGCATACCTATATCCAGCTGGATAATTTGATCCATTTAACCCTTACAAGATAGCCAGCCTGGTTGCGCTGAGGGTTGAGGTGCTGGATGCCACAACTCGCACCACGCCTGTGACCCGGGTTCGGGAATGAGACCGGGACATTGGGGGTGGCAAGGGAGGGAAGAGATTGAGCATTCATTGGACTGCTCTCCCTTCCTGGGGAGGCATCATTGGAAAGCACTACTCTTTGGCGGCCCCCAGTGTTAGTTGGGGGCAGTGCAAGTAAATATGCGGTACTCATAAGAGTATGGGGTGAAACTGCAGCAGACAATGCTTCTGACGTCATTGCATGTCCAAGTTCCACAGGAGAAAGAACAGATAACTCCCCTGCTGACTGGGGAGGTGACGAGCGGTCCAGTGGCTGGCCCTCACATCCACAGTGCCGGGCCATCTCCATGACAGCATGGCATGGCCAACCCCCCCCCCACTGGATGGACCCTCTAATCACAGGAAGGCCACCAGGTAAGAGAGGCAGGCCCTGCCCAAGAGGGTGATCCAGGGGCTGGAATGTCAGGGTGGGTTGGGGGCTGAATGGGAGAGGGCTTCAGGCATGGAGTGGAGGAGTCATGCTGAGAGCGCACCTCTGAGAGATGTCCTGGTTCCCGGGTGCCAGAAATACAACTGACAAATAAAAAAGCCCTTACAAGATCAGTATTACATTTTATGAGTTTAGGAAGAAGAAACAATTGCATCCTATCAAATGTTCTTAGAGTTTCTGTACTTTGAGGAACCTGATTTATGTTCAAAGCATAGCTTAATACTGGCTTAATATCCTACATACTGGCTCAATGTCTTACTTACTTTCAGGTAGTACCATTAGTCAGCCTAAATACATCTGCAAATAAGGATAGGACCTAGCACAAGTGACAGGATCACTTTTGCTGAAGACATTACTCCCCCTCACTACTAAACTGGCTTACACCATGCACCACATAATGCTCCATTTCATGCCTGTTTTTCACTTAGCAGGCAGAATGTATCCAATGACGTGGTACTACACCTACCAGTTGCCCACCCCCATTGACCAGTTTAGAGCATCACACTAGCGATCATACTTGTGTGATCTGAATAGTCCCCAGTCAGTCTGCCATCATAATTCTGTCAGGTTTGATACCTTTTTTTCCTTCATGCACAAGAGCATTACCTGGTTTATATCCCCCTTCTATCAAGAATTCAAGTCAGTTGTCCCTCAATGTTAAAATCAGTTTTTAACTACTTTCTAATACCTTAATTACATCTATTTAAAACAGGCAATAAAACAAATGAAATTTTAAACATAAAACTCGAAACAGAGAGAACATGAGTACAAGATCATTGTCTGAATGTCCATGGCTAAAAATAGCTTGCATGCAATATCTATAGAAGGCCCTTTAAATATTTCACAGTTTGCACGATTTTAGCACCTTGCATCGTGCAAGTGCCTGCGCCATGCAACTGAGATGTGCCAGCAAACAATAATGGTATATTCAGAAGATGCACCATAAGATGTGATCGTGCTTGTCCAGCTGAATATCCTGAATTGCACAGTGGGAGATACATGGTGTGGCAGGTGCCCTGAGACCTATGCAGGGCATAGGGAAATGTGCACTAGGCGGCCACATGCACAGCGTGCAAAATTGCAATATTCAGCTGGGATATGCAAACGGGCTCATTGCACATTCCAAGCCCATTCCCCACATGCCCAGCTCATTACTGGAATGTATTCAGTCCATTTGCATACCCAAGGCATGCACAGTTCCAGCTTTGCAAGGCTGCCCTGCCACTCCACAAAGGTGAACATGAGATACTGCAGCCTAGCAGGCAGATGTGATGTAATGTTTATGTGTGGGTGGGTGTGCTGTGGTGGCCTGAGTACAGTGCTATTACCCATGGTCATGTACAGAGTCTGATTGGGGTACAGGGGCTTACCTAGTCAAGCAACAGTGGAGGGCACAGAATGAAACAGTATACAACAGGAATGCGACACATGAGCTACATTTGCAGCTTACAGTCACCTGCAGTGCCCCACACACCCCTGCATGATAGGAACATGGCGATACATGCAAGGAATGTCAGTATTCAGAAGGTGACAAGGTACCTGAGTGTGTGGGTCCCACTTGGACCACTACAAGTAACCCAGTGGGCCAGTCTGACCCTGGCCATGTACATGCCCATGGTGACCACATGTCCAACACTGGCGGGGTCAGAAGTCCACGTGGCATGCCCATGCCACCCACACAGGCTGCAGATTGTGCCACCCCTGCCTCACACTGCCCACTGTTGTGCTATGTCCACCACAGGAACACAACACAGACCTACCACAGTGCCCCTGTGATGATGTCATACTGCATGGCAGGTGTCGGTGACATGTCTGTGGCTCCCTGTTGTGTGGGCCTGCCACAGGTGTGCTGTATGCACCTAGGGTGTACCACCATGGGTGTGTGCCAAAGGTCATTCCCTGGCCCATGCCATGCTGCCACTAGTATCACCAGGCTACGTGGGCACCATTGCTCCAGATGTCACCCCCTTGGTGCATGCTACCACTTTGTGGCACCATGCAGGCCAGATGGGTGCAGGCCAAGGCCCCTGGTACATGTGCTGCATTGTGGTTGTCTGCTCCATTGGTGTGCTAGGTGGGCACATGACAGCACAGGCATGTGGCTGCTTGGTGTCTATGTCCTGGGTGCAGTGTGGAGGATGGCTCTTTGGGTGGTGCTGGCAGTATCCCAGCACCTGTTGCTTTGGGTACTTCCATCCTGACATGCCTGCTGTGTGCGGGTGCATGGGGAATGTCCTGGTGCCCCTCCAAGGGCTGTTTCAGGATGGCTTGTCTGCAGTTCTGTAGCCTGCCTGTAGTGGCTTGCCAACTTAGGCCATCATTTTATCTGCCTAGCTTTGAGCAGTACGCTTCTGAGATACATGGCAGATGTGATGCACAATTTGGCTGAATATATGGATGCATGGCATATTCATGTACATGCCCCCTTTTTGTGCTCTACATACATTATTTCTGGGTGATCACACATTTGGAAATGCATGACGCATCTCTCCTTTTTGAATATCGCAATTTGGCACATTTTCTTAGATGCACCGCTCATCTCCATTTTTGGCTGTGCATCTCCTTTGAATTATTGGGCCCTTAACAATAAGTCAAGCTCAAAAAATAACTGTAGGAGTCTTTAAAGAAATCTAGTAAGTGCCTAAGGTATGCACAAGCAAATGGGCAGGAAGGAGGGGTGGAAGAACAATGGGGAATAATAAAAACTGCCATTACAGAGGTAACAAGACTTTGTGTGAAGCAAATAAACAAAACAAAATGATGTAAGAAACCACTATGGTTCTCAAAGGAAATGGCAGTGAAGGTTCAAGAGAAAAAGAAAGCATTCAGGAAGTACAAGGAATCACAGAAGGAGCAGGACAGAGAACTGTATCTTAAAGCAAAGGAAGCTGAGAAGGCAGTCAGAACAGCAAAGGCCCAAACCAAGGAAAAGATAGCCAACTCAGCTAAGAAGGGGATAAAACCTTTATAGGTACATCAGGGAGTGAAGGAAGACCAAGGAGGGATAGTAAGGCTTAATAAAGGGGAGGGGGTGGGCAGAGGGTGACTGTGAAAAGGCAGAGACACTAAACAAATATTTTTGCTCAGTATTTACAAAGGAAGAGGGGGAGGTACCTAAAACAAACAATAGAAACACTCTGGATACAGAAGTTGATACCAGCCCATTTACAGAAGAAAGGGTTCTGAAAGAACTTTTAAAACTGAAGGTGGACAAAGCAATGGGGCCTGATGGGATTCATCCCAGAATTCTAAAAGAACTAAGGGTAGAACTAGTGACACCACTGACTACCCTCTATAACAAATCATGGGAGGATGGGGTGGTACCCGAGGACTGGAGGAGGGCAGATGTGATTCCCCTTCACAAAAGTGGGAGCAAGGCAGAAGCAGGAAACTACAGACTTGTTAGTTTAACCTCAGTTATAGGGAAAATGATGGAATCACTTCTGAAGGAAAGAATTGTCGAGTATCTAAAGGCCAGAGGGGCACAGGACCCAAGGCAGTATGGATTCACAGTGGGAAGGTCATGCCAGAAGAATCTGATAGATTTCTTTGACTGAGTGACCAAAGTAGTAGATCAGGGAGGGGCTGTGGACATGTCCTACCTAGACTTTAGCAAGGCATTTGACACAGTCCCACACAAAAGATTAATATACAAGTTAGCCAGCCTGGGAGTGGGTCCCAGGATGACAGCCTGGGTAAAGAATTGGCTGGAGAATAGGACACAGAGAGTAATAGTAAACAGAGTCCACTCTGAAGAAAGGAGGGTTACTAATGGGGTACCGCAGGGTTCAGTATTAGAACCGGTCCTCTTCAATGTCTTTATAAGCAACATTGCAGAGGCACTGGAAGGAAAAGTATGTCTCTTTGCAGATGACACAAAGATCTGCAACAGAGTTGATGCACAAGGTGGGGTGGAAAGGATGAGAAGGGACTTGGCAAGGTTAGAGGAATGGTCAAATGTATGGCAGCTTAGATTCAATGCTAAGAAGTGCAAGGTAATGCGCCTGGGAAACAAAAACCCAGAGGAAGAGTACACAATGGGGGGTGAGATACTAACAGCAACAAAAATGGAAAGGGACCTGGGGGTAGTCATATCAGATGACCTAAAGGTGGGCAAGCAATGTGAGAGGGCAGCAAGGAGGGCAGAGGGGATATTGGGATGCATAGGGAGAGGCATCACCAGTAGAAAACTGGAAGTTATTATCCCTCTGTACAGACAGCTGGTGAGACCCCATCTGGAGTACTGCATGCAGTTCTGGAGACCCAATCTCCACAAAGACATAGACAGGATGGAAGCTGTCCAGAGGAAGGCAACTAAAATGGTGCAGGGTCTGCACCGGAAGACATATGAAGAGAGACTTAAGGAGCTTAATATGTATAGCCTTGAGGAAAGAGGGAGAGGGGACATGATAGAAACTTTCAAGTACCTCAAGGGAATCAACAAAGTCCATGAGGGTAGCATCTTTCAAAAAAAGAGGTGTGCAAGAACAAGGGGGCACAATTTGAAGATAGAGGGGGGGCAGCTCAGAGGCAATTTAAGCAAGTATTTTTTCACAGAGAGAGTTGTGGATGCATGGAATGGCCTTCCAGAGGAGGTTGTGGAGTCAAAAACAGTGGTGGAATTCAAGCATGCATGGGACAGTCATAAGGCAATTCTAGGGGGTGGGAGTAGGAAGAAATAGGCTACTGGTTAACTAGGATCTGCAGCTTATCCATTAGGTAGGGGAATGGGTAGACAGGGTGGGCTAAGCGGTCCTTATCTGCCATCAAATTCTATGTTTCTATGTAGTTCAATCTAGTAGTTTTTCTATAAAAAGTTGGGTGATACCATAGCCTTTCTGGGGATGCCAGTTCCTCAGAGTTGCACAATAAAGAAATGCAGTCAGAGATTTCAGTAAGTAAATTAAAGGGATATACTATACCTCCTGCATGGAAGAATGTCCATGGGTGATCTCCTTGACTGCTACAATAAACTTTATGAATTTACAATAAGTATCGGCTACTGAAACTCAGTCAGCCTATCATACAGTCAACTTATCATACATCTCCCAGCAGAAAGTTTGATTTAGTATCGTGTGTAAATGATGACCAGGAGCAGGAAAAAAAGACCCTATGCTCTCACCTTCTGAGTCTGTTTAGAAACACCATTTGTAGCCCAATATGAGGCATGCAACCTTTCCCAATGGCCACCAACAATTGGCTCCACAGCTGGGAGTCTGTGTGGTTACCCTTTAAATCATGTAGTTACCAGTTCTCAAAATTGGATACAAGTGCTGAAGAAAGTGTACATTTTCATAGTGCTCCTTCACCACCTGGACAGATCAATTATCTCTCTTGAGACTTTGATTCAAAAGGCATTTCTGAGTCCACCTTTTCTGCTATCAAGTCCTGGCCAGCACCTCTCCGAATTGTATCTGCAAAAATGCACAAAAATCACTCTACTAAGGGTAATATAACAGGATCAGTCAGAATAAAATTTTTAGCCCACTGACATAAATGGCATACCTCTTACTGACATATTAGAGCTTATAGCACCTTTTGGTGCAATTGCAATCCCTGCGTACTGCTCCTTTCTCCTTAAAACACCACTGCTTTCTCCTTAAAACAGTTCCACTTTGGTTCTAATCCCTGCCATTTAGTTACAATATCATGCTCAGGCACCAGCAGGTTTCTCAAAAATGTTCAGGTCAGTCCAAAAGTCTATACTTGGGAAGAAAAGCTCTCCAATCATCAGACCACAAGCAGCAAGAAACGGCACCCACTAGCAACACAGGCAAACTGCAACTCCTCTTATTAAGTGCCAAAAACACTATCTTTACTGGGAAACAAATGACTGAAAAGTATGAGTTTCATTCAGCAGATAAAAGAAAAAGAGATTTTACTTAGTTTCCAAATGCCGTGGCAGAGACAGGACACTGAGAAGCAAGCTACAGGGAGCAGAGCAGCACCACAGCCATCTTGCTCCTCCACCCCCCCCCCCATGAAGGATTAAGCGCTCAAGAACATGTACCTTTTTTGAAATCCTGGATGAGATGTTTTTTGCACCTCTGGTGTGAAATGACATTTCAGCCAGTATACCATAAATGGTACATGGCATGTCTATAAGCAAATCCTAAAACAAGTACCGTATCTTCAAAATTTGAGATCAAAATTAAAAAAGAAAAACTTGTTTAACAATCAACAAATGTTCAACATTGACAAATGCTTGTTTATGCAGTAGGATTGGGGTAAATATCATTTAGAACCCAAAAGAAGGCTTGCACACTAAGTGAACAAAACACTGTGACCACAATGTGCATATAAAATTTACTTTAATGCTCCACATAAAAGTCAAAGGACACAGAAAAAAGACACTCCCACAGCCTGACTAAATGACCCGACGGCATTTGTACCTACAAGTATCCACTTTGCCAAGTGCCGCTGTAGGTATGAAATCCGTCAGGATCATTAGTCAAACATAAGAATACCCTTTCAATATATTTCAAACTTTTATAGAAGAGCATAACATAAAGACTATATGCACAGTAATACACTCTTGCGCATAGTGTCTGATCTTTTAATTTCTGAATGTTTACACTTAGCCTAATCACCTTATTTTCTTGGCAAGCTTTAGTTTGTAGCATTAAATGTAATTTAGCACACTGAAAAAGATCCAGTGACAGTTGTGAAGAATTTTTCGGAAAAATTTTTTTTTGCTGAATGCTGATGGTGCAGCTGTGTGCCAAAATCCATCTTTTTAATTTTTTCTTGTGTGTGTTAGCCTGCCAGACCATCAATGACTGAAAAGTAGACCTCTGTGTGTAAGATACATGGGGGTTTCATAAGGCTTGGACATAGACACAACTATATACTGCATCAGCTTCCATTTTCTTGTATCCAGACAGTACTGCTGATAGTTTCAGAAGTTGCACCCATTTATGGAAAAAAGCCACAATTTACAGAAAGAAATGGACACGATTGCATTTGACTCAATTTTGATGCAATTGTATAAATTTTTGAATGCAAACTTTGGATGCTGTTAGGCCATTTAATAAATGGTCTGCCAGGTTTGGGCACATATTTGCTTTGAAAATAGCAGCAGGCACATCTTGGGCAGATCTCTTTGAAAATCCCTCCCATGGTCTCTCAGTGGGGTGGGTGTGGTTGGTCTATGAGGGAGGGTGCCTGGTTGTAGTGTTCTTCCCTATCACCTTGTGAGTTGTATGGCACTGTGGCTTCTCCATGTACTGGGTGTGCCTGTCACATGGTTATCTAAAAATCACTAATGACTATTGTGAGTCATCATTGTTAATATCCACCAGCTGCTGCTTCATGTCATCATCTGCCCTGCATGTGTTGTTGATGCATGTAAAAACATGAAGAGAAAACTGGTGAAGAAAATGATGCAGGGAGGAGAGAAGTGCAAATAAATCTTCCACCATGCTCTTCTATCAAGTATCATTTCTGCAAGCAGTAGGGATGGGGGAAGGGGCTAATTACAGTGGAAAGGAATTTGGAGTTATGGTCATTGTGTGGTGAGGTTAAGGGTTTGGCACATGGTAGTACAGGTAAAAGAAACCACGATTCATTAGTCCCCAGAAATCCACTGGTTCCACTCAAATTGAAGTGCAAGTAGCTTTCCCTGCGGGTCATCCTCTGCATCTGGTGAAGAAATCATCCAGAGCAATCCTGAAGTGTGCCTGTCCCCCCCTTCCCGGTCCTTCTTCAACTGTTTTCTGTTCCTCTGTAAGCTATGGAATCTCTATGGACATTTAAAGTTGTGTTCACCACCCAAAAAATCCTCTTGTATTCACTGCCTAACTTCTCAAAGTCCCATCACCACTTGTAACTAGTGACTTCTGAAGACAACATGACAGAAGGGAGTCAAGTGTCAACCACAAACCACAGTGATCACATAAATAGGTATTGTTCCACTTGCTAATAGGAGATTGGATTTTTATGCTAAATTTTTCAGGAGATGAAATGTAAGGAATATAAATTTAACAATTTACTTGTCTCTAAAAAGGAATGTGGGGATGGAATGAGAGTTGAATATGTACTATACTAGCAGCTCTGACTCCAGATTTATTCCATTGGCAATGCAGTGCTTCAATAGCTGGATGTCAATTGGTATATGAATATGTATATTATCCTTATATAGTTGTATATCTATTCTTGTATAGTTATTTTATGTGCATGTGTGTTTCTCAACTTCCATTTAATGATGTTTGTTTTCTTGACACATAAAAATAATAAATACAAAATAAAAATTATCATATATCTTACATTTTATCGAGTTATATTATGTTCTCATATATCATATCATATTACATTACATTTTCTTCTCAGATATCATATTTGTTACCCTGTGCAATGTCATCTGAAAGTAAATCATTCCACATTGAACAAAATCAAAAAATCATCTTGAATTGTCACCCCACCACCCAGTTATTTTCTGGAAGTACCCCTGCTGCCAATCACAACTCATACACTATATTGTACCTAACAAAAGCACATGGATCATCTATAGTATGGAAGTATCTGGCAGACGATATGAATCCAGTGAAGTGAAGTTTTCACAATTTATAGATAATGCTAAATTTAATAATAGTAAGAACTAATAATATTTTCATTCAAATAAAAGCCATAGCAGGACTTTTGCATCAAAAAATAACACACACCCTTCATCATCATTATCTTCCTCCTCCTCTTCCTCCTCCAACCACCACCATAAATCATGTTTTCCTCATCACTTGTCACTGCAGAATTGGGGGGGGGGGGTGATACCACCTCCTTTCCTGCCTGAAATCTGCCACAAGGTACACTAGGACTGGTAGCAAGCACTTTGGGTAGGTGATGGGTCTCAGACAGGAAAAAAAGGGCATTAAGGGGAGGAAGGTTGACACCAGCCCTTTTAAAGATGAGCAAGTCTTCAGGAAACTAGCAAAGCTAAAAGTAGACAAGGCAATGGGATTGGATGGGGTTCACCCCAGAATTCTGAAGAAACTAAAGGAGGAACTATCTGTGCCTCTTATGTCCCTGTTTAATCTATCACTGGAGACTGGGAAAATTCCAGTGGACTGGATGAAGGTAGTGGGAACAGGGAGGAGGCAGGAAACTACTGATCTCTAAGTATAACTTCAGCAGTGGGGCAAGGTCATTGAAACATTACTAAAAGAAAGAATTGTGGAATACCTAATAGTCAATGGTCTGCAGGTTCAAAGGCAGCATGGGTTCACATGAGTTAAATCTTGCCAAATGAACCTGATAGAGTAATTTTACAGGGTTACCAGGAAGATTGATATGGCAGGGGTGGTGGATGTGGCCTACTGAGATTTCAGTAAGGCCTTCGACACTGTTCCACACAAAAGACTAGTAAACAAGCTGAGAAACCTGGGGGTGGGACCAAAGATAGTAATATGGGTATGAAGTTGGCTGAGTAACAGAAATCAGAGGGTGGTGGTGAATGGAGTTCATTCAGAAGAAGGTAAGGTAACCAGTGGTGTGACACAAGGGTCACTACTGGGACCAGTCCTCTTCAATGTCTTTATTAGTGACATCAAAGAGGGGCTGGAGGGCAGAGTATGCCTGTTGGCAGATGACACAAAAATCTGCAACAGAGTGGACACATGGGGGGGGTGGAAAAAATGAGTGGAGATCTGAAAAAGTTAGGAGACTGGTCAAGGGTCTAGCAACTGGGCTTCAAAGCCAAAAATGCAAAGTTATGCACACGGGGGTGGGCACAGAAACTCAAGGGCAATGTATCAGTTAAGGGGGTGGTGTTATCAATCACAAAACAGGAAAGGGATCTGGGGGTCATCATCTCTGATGACATGAAGGTAGCAAAGCAGTTTGATAAGGCAGTGGGAAAGGCAAATAGAATGCTGGGGTGGGCTGGGGGGAGGAGGATGGGACATTGAGACCAGGTTCTTTGCTGCATTATATGTGACCATGTAAAGACAATCCCAGGCCAACATTGCAGCAAAAATGGTGGTCATCTTTCATTTGGCAAATCAAGTCTAAGGATTTTACCAGATCCAAATAGTTTCCATTCAAGTGGTCCAGAAAAACTCCAGGAACAGCTTGATGGTGGCCTTGGCCATCACCCACTGAACAACATCTCTCCATCTGCTTCCTCTATGCCCCATCCACTGCACTTGATGTTGTTGTGGGTCTAAGAATAAGTTATCTTTTCTTGGTGTCTGCCTGGGCCTTCTGGGTGTCTGGAATATGAAGGAACGACCCCAGTTCCAGACCTGCTTCACCTGGAGATTGCCACCTGTTAAATAAGACAGTACAATAAAAGTGGGAAAAACATACCCTTCAAAGACCTGTAACTTCCATTGCCTCATTGTCATCACCCTGTTGGACGTGCTTTTGTTGCTGCCCCAATGCAAAAAGAATGAATATTGAACTCCACAGAGTTTAGTTCCAAACCCTTCATAGCTCTGCCCAAAACATATCAAAATTGAAATATCCGCAGAAGGTTGCCATTTGTATTATGACAGAATAGCTCTCTAGGATGCTGAGCTGTATACAACTGTGTTTCTTCCCATATGCACCAACCGGTACCCTTAGATTCTATCAGCAAGCAACTCCCAGGTGATCCATTATGCTCCACCGTAGATGCAAGAATACACCCTTGTGCATCACTGCTGCTTCCTCATCTGCCAAAATTACATGTGTTCCAATAAACTTGCTTGGCTGTGCCAATTCTGACACTTGGAATGCACCACAGTAGGCCACCAAGAAGGCCACTATAAATAATCATACCTCGAATATGTCTGAGGACACCTGCTCCAACTCACCCCACACAAGTTCCAACAGGCCAGGACTAACTGGGCACCATTGGTCTGTCCTATCCTTGGTGCCCCTTGTGTCCAGTCTTCTATCATTCTGCGAAACCCAAAAGCTCACATTTTGTCCTGTACCCCAGTGACTTTAGAAAAACAGGCTATTCCAGCCATACGTTGACTCATCATTCCCAGTGGGCACCACATACTCTTTTTTAGCAGCACATATTAGCATAACTAGTCCACCAGGACAGGATACACATTCAGCCACCATTGTGCTTCTCTGACACTCAGAAAACTTTCCACCCCCTTTTTGTAAGCTGCCCTCATTCTAGGAGCCAAGGCATTCCTTATCAGCTCCTAAGCTTCTGGCTCACACAGTCCCAGAGGAAGGCCGGGACTACCCTGGGGTGCCCCTCTGCTTTAGGCAAACATTCCATGAGCCTCTGCCACTGCAACCAACAAAGCTTTAAACTGAATGTTCATCATTAAGCATTTTAATGCAAAACCCCACATCATATCCCCTATGGTCCTTTTGCCCCCAGCAGGCCATTAATGATGTGTATCACTCCCTTGTTGTCAGACCAAAAAAATCACCTTCTTATAACAAAATCTATGACCCTATACCCACGGAGCAAACACTGTTAAGAAAGATTTCAGGTAACATTTGTTGACAACCCTGTCTCTTAACAGTTTGGTGGCCAATGTTCTGCACAACAAGCTTCCTGGAAGTATGTTCCAGAGCCAATGCCCCCTGGATACATCAGTATAAAGCTTTAGCTCCCGGGTATCTGTGGCCATTGGCCAAACTGACATTTTTTAAAGCACTTCAAACATGCCATCCTAACCACCAAATCTTCCTTTATAGTCTCTGATTCTGTGAATTATTTTTTTGCACTTGGACCCCAGCTGTGCCACTCTGTGCAAAAAAAGTCTGCATTACTGGAATTATGTAAGACACAAAGTTCAGGTGTCCCAAAAATGGTTGTAGCTCCTTCAATGTACTCTTACACGTCCCTGCCACCGTTGCCAATAATTTCTGCACTGCTGAACCTTTTCTTCTGGAAGCCAAAATACTGCTGCTTGGGTGTTGTTCTCGATACCCAAAAAAAGACAGTACTGTACAGGAACTCTCTGTCTCGGCCTTTCTGTGCAAACCTCCTAAAAATCCTCCATCAAGTGTCCACATTCCTCAGTGCCGAACCTGCCCACAAACAGGAAGTCATCCAAGTAATGAATGGCATCTGACCTTCCAGGTCTCTGCATCACCACCCACTGTAAGATGGTACTGAAGCAGTTAAACACAGTTCTTGCCACTGCACACCCAATGGGAATGCATCTATCTACATAATACTGCCCTTCAAATGTCTTCCCCAGTAAATCGCTATCCTGTTCATGGGCAGATAACAGTCTAAAGGCTTATTTAATGTCTGCCTTAGCTAATGGTGCCCCTTTCTCCACTGCCCTCACATTTCTTCTGCTCTGTCAAATAATGTGTGTGACACCACCATGAAGCATGAATCCATGTAATGGTTGACAGAGTCCCCTTTAGAGTACAATAGATGAGTGATCTTCCTGAATTCCCCAGAAGCTTTCTTGGGCACTAACCCAATTGGGGATACCCACAGTAACAGTGAGGGCAGTGCCAGAAATGGATTGCTTATCCTCCCCACCCCTAGTTCCTTGACTAACTTTTCTCAGACTAAATCTGGTCATTCCTTGGCAGACTTCAAGTTCTCACCTTTGTAAGGCCAATGAGAGCCTTCATATGGGATTTGAAATCCAACTGTGAAACCATCCTCCAGAGATGGAGCAGAGTCCCAGTCCTGGTACTGCTCCAGCCATGGCCTAATTTGGTCCACTTTATTGGGGTTGGGAGGTTAGTTGTGCCTTGAAAGGATTGAGGGACAACCCCACCCAGTTTGCACTGTGAAAAGTGGTGGAGCTGGCCACAAGCTATGCACTCATGTTTGAAACATAGAAACAGACTTTGATGGCAGAAAAGGACTGCTTGGCCCACCCAATCTGCCCAACCAGCACTTCTCCATCTTGCTCACCTCTTGGCTAAAATCATAACAACAACTCACCTCACTCCTCTCAGGGATTGCCACCCCAGGCATCTCACCAATGGGGAATTGTGCACTCCTAACCAGAAACCTTCTGTCTGTCTGCTGAACTGTTACCCCAAGTTCTAAGGCCGACATCAGTCTCATGTTCAGTACTCCCAAATGCTGCACTGATTATGCCTGCTTCAAGTGACAAAACTCTTCATCATATTCATGCCACACATACTTCACCTTATTGGCATGCATTGCCATGACCCTGTTATAGTAACTACACAAGCCATGGGCCTTTTCAGGAGCTGCCTGC
This sequence comes from Neoceratodus forsteri, assembly GCA_016271365.2. Taxonomy (NCBI): domain Eukaryota; kingdom Metazoa; phylum Chordata; order Ceratodontiformes; family Ceratodontidae; genus Neoceratodus; species Neoceratodus forsteri. The sequence continues at coordinate 233,801,801 of CM028132.1, read as the reverse complement.
TGAATTGTTCTGCAAAAATTGTAAATACCGCTGAATAATTCTCCCACATATGGAGGATCTGAACCATTCTCCTAGACTCAACTCCATCTTCTTTAGGAGGCAGTGTAGTGCAGTGGTTAAGGGCACTGAGCTGCAACCTGGAGACATGGATTTGAAGCCCATCAGCCCCCACTTGCATACTGTGTGACCCTGAGCAAGTCACTGAACTTCCTTGTGCTCCCAGGTCGTACCTGGAAACAAGCTCTGGCTTAGTGCATCTTTCCTTGTTAAACAAGTTCCCCTTGACCTTTTCCTTCTTTCTCCTTTTTATTATTTTTTTTTGTCTGGTTCCCTAGGCCAGTTCAACAGTGATAATATGCCTCCGTACTCCTCACCCATGACCTGCAACTGTACCTTCTCTGTCAGATAGGACCCAATTAGCTCTCCTAGACTTATGAAACCCACCATGGCGGAGGACAGCAATGTGGTTTGTGCTGCTAACAAGCCTACTGGAGATAGGGTCTCCTTGAGAAGCAGTGGTGGCATCACAACAGGTGGTGGTGCCTCTGCCAGGGCTGACTTGCCACTGCTGGCACCCCTCCATCACTTACGAGCAACTGCACCCCTGCCAGCTACAGCAGCCCCCTTTACACATTGTTCTCAAGGTATGCCAGGAGCCTATCAAGCCTCTGTTCCAATGCCAACTGGGAAGTGGGCACCACTATCAGTGCCACCAAGGGGGCACCTGGACTTGTCCAAGTTCTGGCAGAGCCCCAGCAGGGCTCCAAACTGATGCCCTCTGTCCCCCTGGGGCACTTGTTATCTGCCCTCCCCAGAGTGATGTAAGGCTGCCACTGATGTCAGCCATGTCTCTGATATGTCTACCAGGCTTGGCACTGCCCCAGTTGGCTGTCTCTCCAGCTGCTTCCACTGTGAAACTACCACAATTAGGCGTGGCTCCTCAACCAAGACCCTCCTATGTCTCTTCAGTGCTGGTTCCCTAAAGACTTTTTCCAAAAACTGTGCTCTCTAGCAATTCCCTCATCTGCTCAGCACTCCCATCCACAAATTGGGAACTACCTGGTTTCATAACAGCTGGCACTGTTGATGTCATCTTTTTTCTCCCAGTCTGTTTTGCCTTTATGGTCACCGGCTTCCTAGCTGCTGCCTTCTTTGCTGGTTGCTTTGCTGCTGGTAACTTTTTCTGGCTCCATGTCCTTGGTGCCACCAGCCGATTTACCTGTGCTGGTTCAGCCCTTGGAGTTGGATCCATAGATGGGGATGGCTGAACTAAAAGCCCCAAGGGCCCCTTCTACAACTGGATTTCTGAACTCCCCATCTGAGTTCAGAAAACAGGCCTCCCAGCAGGCCATGCTGTTTTCCTGCACCAACACCTGTAGCTGTTTTTCAAAGTTCAGTATTTCCACTTTCTGCTGCACATTCTCTTTAATCAGCATCATGCACTGCTCCTGGGCTGAAATACAAAAATAAAAAACATACCTTGGCTCTGAACATACATCTATATCCTTCCCAGGGTTATAGGTGTAGGCCTTGCCATGGCAGCCTGACTATAAACAAATGTTCCTCCAGGAGGCTATCTTCCTACCCCTGCCCTGATGGCCAAGATGAACCCAAGCATGGAAGTAGCCACCCTTAGCAGGACTGACAACACACCCTACTTGAGTGATCATTCAAAAGTGACCTTCCCCAACTGTGCCTGGGGTCCAGTGTCATGTGACCCTGTTATATCTGGCCTACTGTCTGCACACCTTATACTGCCTGAATTCATGGAATGTATGCCCCAGGGATCTCACCTTTTTTCAAATTGTATTTTCCCCTTCTGCCCAATCTGCCTGGTACCTGACCATTACTGACTTCATGGACCATGTGACCATTATGCCAGTAGTTCATACATGTACTATATGGAGGAGAGTGGGCCTGCCATGGCCGCCATGCTTTGCTAAGCAATAAACGCTGGTCCATGCATGTGCATGAGGTAGCAGCTAAGGCTATGTAGCTGCTCAAAAACCTGCTCTACCTGCTGCCGCTCACCTAATCAGCAACCCTTGTCTCAATTTGCTAGCACCCCACTGCAAGATAGTCCACTGCTATTGGATGAAATGGTGGAAAAGGACCAGTCTTGGCTGCCACACATTACCCAGCAACCAGCCAAAACTGCAAATGCACCAAGGGGGCCACCTGACTCTGCTCCATCCCCCTGGCAAGCAACCTGTGGGACCCTCAGGACTAGTGTCACTAGCTGCACTTGTCTCATAGAGCTCCAGCTAAAAACAGCAGTTTTAATTATTTTTTTTAAATATTGTTCACTTTGTTGTTCTGTTTTTTTGGGGCTTACCACACTGGGACCTGATTTTTCCCATTCCCTACTTGGAATCCTATCAGAGGTGCAGTCCCGTACTGCCACTTAGACTGCCCCTTTCACACATGTGCACAAGGTGGACTTTATGTTCTGTGCTCATCCCTGCTACACACAACTTTTGGGAACCCCTAGAAATTGACCCACTGCACCTTCTACCCCAGGCAGCCTTTACTCTTCATCTTCCACAAGAGCCACTGTCACACTGTAATGGAGGAGGAGAAGGTGAACCTAGCCTTGGCTGCCTGGGTTGCCAGCAACCAGCCACACATGTGATAAGGCAGCTGCCAATATGAGGTTGCCGCCCTATCTCCACTCTTCCTCACCAGCAACCAACAGTTCTCAGTACTCAGGATGTCCCCCCCACAGAAAAGCTCCTACTCTCTATTTTGCCCATAGTGAATTGATAAACTGGTCCCCTTTTGATCTACCTGAGCAACACCCCATTGCTGTGGCAATGTGTGCTGGGCAAACAGCACAGTTGTCTTCCAAGAGGCGACATTCATGCCACAGTTCCCTCTTCATCTTAATGAGGTCTTGCCTGAAATGCTCCCATAATATACCTGTCTCTGTAGGGGATATCCTGCCAACCCTCCTTTTTACTGCCTCTCCCACAAGCTCTCTTACTCTTGGTATGCTTGCAAACTGCCTGTCTTTCTGCCTCCCAACAATTATGAAACCCCACCAACACACTCCTAGTAAACTGCCATGTAGCTGTCTTTTGCCTCCCTGCAACTACAGGGTCCCACCAACTTAACGACCCTGCTTGTATACATCTACAACAAGACTAAGCATCACCTAAGTAACTCCATTTCTCAAAGCTGCTCCAAAATAGTAACTCTGTTTCTCATTTTTTTTTTATTTGATCACATATGTCTGGGTTCTCTGTACTCCTGCTGGCATACCCTTTTTCTTTGTATATTCTTTTTTCGTTCTCCTCATGCTTGCAGGCCCCCACTCCTTCAGGCTCTGCACATCTCCTGATAGCCCTTCCTGTCCTAACCCAGCCCTCCTCTTACTCCTCATATCGCAGCTGATCCCCTGGGATATCCTGGATATCCTTCACTGGGCGGGCTCCCTCCTCTGAGGGGGAAGGCACTGGGGGAGAGGGATGACCCCAGCACACTCTTCTTAGGGCCCGGTGATGCTGTCATGGAGAAGGAGGCCCGGGAAGGCACTGGAGGCAACCTGGGACAGAGAGCCATTATCCGGTGGCCAGCAAGCGGTATTTCCATTTTTCTGGTGTTCCACTTCATGTGATACCTCTGTTGTGTCCCAGGTCTCCACCAGGGGCTGCTGTAGAGAGATCATGTGTCCCTAACCCTCCCCAAGGGAGGAGAGCAGTCCTATGGATGCTCAATCCTACCCTTCCCCTTGCGACCCCCGGCACCCCGTTCCCGAACCTGAGTCGCCGGCATGCTTGGAGGTGTGGCATCCAGCGCCTCAGCCCTCTGTGCCACTGGGCCGGCTGGCATACCCTTTAAATAAAATGTCTGGTTCACCTTTGTCATACTAGTCATCTTGCTACTAACTGCTGCTGCCTGCAAATGCTGTTGTCTCAATCAGGCTGACTATAGGAGCCAAGGCACGGGGTCATAATGTCGAAAGACATTATGCTGCATGCAAAAATCATGCTGCCAATACAGCGCAATTTCTTACATGCAGCATAAGACTTTTTGAGACCCCCCACACACCCCTTTATGGGGGCTGTGCCCCCCAAACCCTCTCAATAAAGATTCTCAACTCCGGAGGGGGGGTACATTTAAATTGCACTAAAGTGCAAAAAATAAAAAAATTTCCTTGCATCTGAGTCAGGAATCAAACCCAGTCCTAAACACACTGCTAGGGTTCCCTTCTGCCACTGGCTTAGTTCATTGAGTCATGGCAGCTGTTCAGCAGAGCCCCATCCCAGCAGAGATCTTATCCTCTGCCTGAGATAGTGTGAGTGGTGCAATACCGTGTACAGCAGTATTCATGATATTGCACCACTCGTTGTCTTGTACAGTGCTATTCTGGTTAAGCTTTAATGTTGTATGCTGTTTAGTGTGTGATATTATGACCTGGTAGGAGGAGCCAAGAGGTTGGGGATCCCTGTGTGAGCCTTTAAGTAGACTCTTGTCTCCTCCTACCAGCACGACTCCCCTCTTGGGCTCCCATCTAACTATCTTACTCTGCTCCCTTTTCTCATCTCCTTTTGTCCTATTCTGCTTAGCTAGCTTCTGTCAGATGTTTGGTGAAGGGCCCACAGTCAAAGTCTATGCAAACTTCAAGAGGCCCCTTCACCTGCTGTCTAATAAATCACTTGTCCCAGATGGGATTCATTGTATCGTGCTAACCGAAACAAATAATTTGTTACCAGCCATTCATCATTAATCATTAACAATATTGGTTGTGCTTGTAGGCTGGAGAGTGGCTAATGTGGTTCCCCACACTGAGAGGGATGATAATGGGAATATTTTTGAAAACATTTTTGAAAAAGGAGATCATCACATTTTTGGAAGAAAAAAACTTAATGGATAAGAACCAGCTTAGGTTTACACTTACTGTTTAGCCAGACTAGGGCTGGTCTAAATTAACCAATTCTGCTTTTACAAAATTCCAGAAAAGTTTAATATTTTGTGGAATTTCACAACATTTTGTGAAACTCTTTATATGCTCATAACTCAGTCATTCTTGCAGAGAGTGATTTGAAATAGATATATTGAATAGTTGTGAGGCGTCTTAAAGAAATGCCAAAAGTTATGACATTTGGATAAGTAGTTCTAAACTTTTAGGGGTGGAAAATCTAGCAATTTATTTGCTTATGGACTTTTCTAAAAATATTTATCTGCTTACAACTCAGATACCTTTGGAGCTATATACTAGACAATTTGCATGCATAATCTTCTTGGAAGTGTCTTAGAAATTTCTAAATGAGGAGAGATATAATTATGTGAAATTTTAATCCAAGGGGTAAATAATTTCACAATTTAATTATTTGTGAAATGTTCTGAAAATGTTTCAACTTCTGGATGTCTGTAGCTCTAATTGTTATTGCAGATACACAGTACACCTGAAATTTTGGCATACATACTCGGTATCAATGGATCCTGGAATCTAATAAGGCTTGAGAAATATGGTTTAGGCATCTAAACTTACAGAGAAATAGGAAGTGGGTCTATCCAAGATGGCTGACACCATGCTGTGAGGGAGTTTGCTGCTGCCGCGGTATTCAGTTTTTCTACCATTTCACTATTTAAGGACATTTGGTCTTTGTGCAAAAATAAGGACTTAATACCCTACTCAAGTTAAAGTGTCTAAAACACTCTGAAAATCCATAGTTATTGCAGAGTTTCTACATTTGGAGAGAGGACAGAATGCAATAAGGATAACTACAAGAGCTCATTCACAACAAAACATGACACCCCCATAGTACCAGTTGATATTACGGCTTTTGTGGAAAAAAATCTCTTCAGCTTCTGATATGCTAGGCACTTCTGATCAATCAGGCAAAAATGGAGGTAAATGTGAGAAAGCTTCTTTACCTCTATTACCTATTAACAATGCTGTTCCTGTTACAGATGGTATTCCTGGCCAGCCACCAAAGCCTCCGAAGGGCATAGCCCTGAAACAACTGATCATACAAGCAGCTCAGGCAGAATCAATTGGAAAAGAGAAACATTGCAGTAATTTAACAAATAATGATGCAACATTCCCCAAAGTCATTGATAATGTGTCCAGGTCTCTGTCTGATGGGCCAGTGGCCACTACCCAACCCCAGAGTAATGTAATGCACAAGCCCTGTTCTGGTCGGTATATAAATGATGCTTCCCAATCTGTGACTTCTCCAAAGGATTTGGACAGAAGTCCCAATGCTCCATTTGTGACTCTGCTCAATGAAGAGCCGAATGTGGAGGTGCAAGTACCAACATAACAACCTCAGTCTGCAGTGCCAGTGCAGACTGCTGCACTTCCTTATTCAGTTTGCAAACTAATTTTTCAAATTATAGTGCTACTGACAGTCTGCAGACCCCTGAGTAGCTGCAGAAACAAAATGCTGGTATCAGAGCTTCAGACAAAGTCAACACTTCAGAGTATTGGCAAAAACTAGAAGGTAACAGCTTACAACTGTCAATTCAAGCTGGCACGAATGGTCAAATTTTAAAAATAATGGAAACAAATAAGGTACTTGCAATTGTAGAGGATATATTGTACACATCAAGAAAGCAGGGATTATCAGTTGCCTATGATAGAACACTGTCTCTGCCTCTAGATGCCAAAACTAATAACCATCCAATTCAGCCACCTGCAGTGCATGTAAACATTTGACTGCTAAAGACAATACAGAGAGCAATTTTCCTCCACAATGGCCTATATGCATACTTAATGTAATTTCCTTAATCCCAGATGCACCTAAAGCTGATATGCCCCTTACCTCTAAGGATGATGGCAATACAAGCACTTTAGGTGAAATTGCATTGGATGCTCATGATAACCTACGGAGTACATGGATACTGGAGAAGAACAAATTGACATTTTACAAGTCTGCCTTGGGAAAGCTGATTTAAAAAATTTTCTTCCAGAGTCCAAAACGTCCACTGTTCATAAAGGAGGGCAGGATCTAAATCCTAGTAATTTAATACTAAGCATGACACAGTGTTCTGAATATATCATCTGATGATCAAGCACCTATTTTAAATGGAGAGGTAATCGCAGCCACACTGGGGGCAGGCAAGGACACCCTTAAGGATAAGGATTCTACACCTCTACAGGCTCAAGCATTTAGGAATGACATGCAGATTATGCATTCTGATATGCAAACAGGCCCATCTGTTATTAACAACAGTATGGTAACTTTGGTCCAGGAAATCTCCATTCTTAATACCAAAATAGGGGCCCTTTCAACTCTGCCTTCTGGAAGATACAGTAGCCCCCTTAGCAGATACAGTAGCTACTCACAATGCTCAGTTGAAATTCATTATAGGGAAAGTGCAGAAATAGGAAAATATGTCTAGAAGGGACAACTTAAAGCTAGCAAAAATACCAGAGGATCTGGAGGGGTTAGGGGATCCAGTGTTGTTTTCTGAGACCCTATTAACTATCATTATTGGCCAAAAATGCCCAGAAGAGTTAATTACTCTAGACATGGCTCAGGGAGGAGCACCAAATACATGTCCACAAGTCCAAGCTGCTAAATTTAACCTGCCTAGATATGTACTTGTCAAGCCGCACGATTTCAAGACAAAGAGGCAATCCAAAGGAATGCCAGGATGGAGGGAGGACTAACTTATGAGGCTATAAATTGCATGTCTTTCCAAATTTCAGCCATACAATGATGCTTTAGCATACATCTTTCAACTTGATTATGGCCACCATTAGACATAAAGGTATCAAGTATGCACTGCTACCCCCACAAACCTCAGTTCTACCTCAACAATAATTTCAGATATTTTACATCACCAAAGGAAGCTGCCTACTGGGCCTTATGGTTCCACTAAGCCAGTTTGACAGAAAACCTGCCAACCAGCTTTACAGTAATGGCACAAATGTCAACCTGATCATGGTCTGCATTGTGCCGTCAGGAGCACAAGTGGGTTTTGGGGGGGCTGTGCCCCCTGCACCCCCCAGATTTTATTATAATCACCTCAGTGGCAGAGGTGTTTTAGGGAGGGGGGCCCAAGACATAGAAAAGTGGTGCTGGAGGGTCCCACCACTGTTGCATGACAATTACAGTGACCCACAGTGACCTGTTGTTTTGTAACTGTAAACAACTGGTAGCTGTAATATTTTCAATGAAGCAATGGCATACCGGGCCTTACCAATTACCAAGGAATAAAATAAATAAATAAAAAGCTTATAAGGCACTAGAGATAGCTGAGACTTCTCCTCAAGATCTAAGAATAAAAGCTTTCCAAAAAGGCCTACAACAAAGCCTAAATACACAGAGAAATAATCCTGCCACTTTTATGTTGTCTAGTCAAAATGATATATCTCTCATCAATACATTCTTTATTCCAGCTAATGACAGGGATGATTGTGAAGTGGCATCCATATCCAAACCAGATAATACAGATACAGCCAGTCTGGATTATGGAAATTCAGCCACAAAATATCAGAGGAAATAAGTACTTATCCTCCAAGATGTTATAAGCAAGAGTATTATCCAAATCTAGGAAACATCTTTTTCTTCCTTTCTCTGTTTTAAGACTGTGTTGTTTACAATACAGTATATACATTTACAAAGGGTTGATCTACTTTATATAGTTTATTTCTTAATATTGGCATATTTACTTTACATAGAGCAGTTTGGGGCTTTAGGGCTTATTAACATCATGTTTCTTTTTTTTTTTTTCCCCTTTCTTGTTCTTGGATATAATTACTAGACACTGATAATTCACACCTTTGTTTCAACATACACACCATGGCAGCTTTCTATTTCCACACACTGATAAGTAAGTGGGGCTTTCCTATTTCTTAGGACTGTCTTTTTTTATTGGGGGTGGGACATTACAGGGTGAGGGGTGGGTTGATGAGGTGAGTGAGAACTGGAGGGGCAGTATAAGGAAGAAATTGTTTTGACACAAGCACTTTGTGTTGTATTTACTTACTGGAATCAGTGCTTTGATAAAGCTATGGGGAGGGATATGGGGAAGATGAAGGGCTGTTTTCAAAAAGGGAAAACTATATAATGAGATGAATATATAGGGTTAGTAAGAGAGAAACAGGAATCCTAGAATCTCAATCCCAGATAGTGAATGCTCATGATGCATGTGGCTGAATTGAAAATATTGACTTGTAATGTCATGGGTTAGGGAAAAAGAGTAAACTGGGAAATGTTCTGGATGATGCTGACAGAAAGTATGTATATATTGTGCTAGTACAGGAAACACATTTTCTTCCTAAGGATCTTATGTTTGTCAGTAAGAAATTGGGGATGGGTAGGGGCTCTAGTTTTAAAGTGAACTCTAGAGGTGTGGTGACCTTTATTAGGAAAAATTCATTAGCTCAATTTGGAAGATCACAGGAGGATCCTAATGGAAAGATTTTGCTTACAGAAATCATAGTACCAGGATTTCGATTTACATTACTTAATATGTATGTGCCTAATGATATTTATTTATTTATTTATTTAGATCTCGGATTACAAATACCTTTGAGCTTAGACCTCTTTTACAAAGGTTCCACATCAGCAGCATAATACAACAGGTTAACAGAACAAAAAGTATGGCAAAGCAGTATACATAGAGAAAGGAGGCCAACAGGTTTACAGACTAAACAGGGTGAAAATGATATACAATTCCTTATATAAATTTGTTTATGGAATTCGCTACTTTACTGACCCCATAATTAATTGGAGGTGATTTCAGTCTTATTATTAAGAACATTCTGGCCAGAACCCTGTCTCTTGGTAACCCTAAAAAAAGTGCTAGTAAGACTTTACGAGAGATGATGCTTGCTTTTAGTTTAATGGATCCCTGTAGCAAATGTAATTCTATTAATATTCATTATTCATATTACTTACCTCCCCATAATTTTCACTCCACGATTGATTTCTACTTAATATCATAATCTCTGTGATACACTGTTGCAGATATTATTTAGCACAGTGTCTTAATATCTGATCATACTCCAGTATCAATGGTTACTTAACTACCAGCTAAAAAGTAAAGACCTTGGTGAATGCTGTATGCCTTAATTAATGATGATAATTTCTATAGAAAACTTGTTTATGAAGCTGGATCATTTTTTGATAACAATATTCAGCAATCAGTGTCCACTGAAACACTCGGATTGTTTCTTATGGGTATTTGCATTGCTCATTCAGCCTACAAATATAAGGCTATTAATGGAACATTTAATAATTGGGAGAAAATCATTAAACTATGAAGGCAACTATTGTTCTCCAACCTACTGAAACTTATAAAAATTTTACTTAATCAAAATAAATTAGAATATAATTATTTATTAACACTAAAAGCAGAGAACGCCATTCTTAACATTAGGTCTAAGTACCATGCAACGAGCAGTAAACTGAATAAGTTAATGTCAATGCAATTAAAGCAAGAAGAAGTAGGGCAAAGTATTATTAGTGTTGAAAAGGCATCATTCATTCTAACTAACCATCCCAAAAAAATAAATCAGACCTTTTTCACTTTTATTCTGAATTATTTATTTTATTTGTTTTTTTTATTTGACTTTTGATTACTGGGTAGGTACACTAGACAATAATATGCCTGTTTTCAGGCATGACCCAGGTGAGTACAATTACAAACAATTATGAAATGGTACAGTACAAAAGTACAATTTACAATATAAAGGGTGACTAGAAACAATATACTAGCATTTGAACATTTTTGACAGACTGGCAGACTGGGGGAAATCGTTGTAACAAGAATAAATCAGTACAATAGCAGAAATAGAGAAATAAACAGAGCAGTGTCACAAAACATTTTAAAAACAGATGGTGCATCTTACATAAGTGCATCAAATTCAGCAGTTGTAAATAAGCACTAGTCAGATAACATAGGTTGGATGGTCAAGGATGCAGGAAACAGAAACAGGGGTCAGAGGCAAAGAGATGGAGGAATAGCTCCCTTTTAAAGCAGACATGGGTGGAGGAGAGCTGGGGGACCACAGGTAGGGACTTCTAATGATTTGATGCAAAGTAGGAGAATGCCTCAAGTCCAATATCAGTCATATACCTAGGAGCAACTAGTAAGGACTGATCACCAGATGGGAGGAGATAGGTGACATCAGGAGGAGTCAACATAGAGGCTAAGGAGAAGGGAACCCAGTTCTAATCATTTTGTCTGTTAGGATACATAGATACTGTTGGCAGATAAGGGCCTATGGCCCACCCAGTCTTCCAATCTGAGCTTGTAAGATCACTTTAAGTTTTTCTAGAAGTCTGTTGCCCTTTACCCCTGACCTCCAGGATTCCCTTATGTCTATCCCTGCATTTTTAAATCCTGTGATTGTTTCAGTCCACACCACTTCCTCAGTCAGGGTGTTCCATTTGTCCACCACCCTTTCTGTGAAGAAATTCTTCCTCACATTTCCTCTGAATCACCCTCCATCCAACTTCATCCCATGCTCTCTAGTCCTGGAACAATGAGTGTCAAACTGAGATGGTTCTAATTACATGACTTTAATGGCCAAGAGCATAGAAGCAGCTAGCCTCAGGAGATAGCCAGTTAAGATCTGAATAAAGATGACAGTGGTGGGTAAGATGGTTTGTTGCCAGAGCAAAATTACAGATGTTATTGTAGGTTGTGCCCCATTTGTGGAGGTTTGCTCAGGCAGCACATAAGAAGGTAATAAAGCCACTAGAGAGGGTAGGAAGAAGGATGTCCTGAGCCATGGAAATTCAGGCAGAGGGTGTAAGGGCATGTCTAGTTATAAAAGCCAGGTTGAGCTTGGTGTTGACAGTTTTACAAGTAAAGGAGATGTGTTGGGTGAAGTACAGAGAAGGATCAAGGTTCATATCAAGGTATTTGAAGCGGGTTTACATTTTCAAGAGAGCGCCATCATTACTGAAGATGGATAGATGCCCAGCACACTTTCTCAGCCTAGGGGCAGAGTCAATTAACACTGAATAAGTTTTGCTAGTATTGAGTATTAGCTTGCTTTGGGAGAGTCAGAAGTGAATTTTGCTGAAATCAGAGGTAAGGTTGGAGTTTATATCAGCAAGGTATTTAAAGCTAGTGCAGAGCACTAGGTTATCAGGACAGAGCAGAGAGGAGCAGGATACAGCGTTTAGGGTGATACCATTGATAAAGATAGTGAAAGTAGGTGACCCAGGATAGATCCTTGTGAATTCCTAATGTTAACAAACTGTTGTCTATCAGTGAAGTAGATGTTATACCAGTAAACAATGTCAAAAGAGGATACCAAAGGATAACGTTTTAGAGTGGTCAACTAGATCAATGGCCTTTGTAAGGTTAATGAATACTGCACCCTTGAGTCGTCCTTATCCATGGCAACTTTGGTCTTATTTGTGAATTTGAGCAGAGCAGTGGTGGGACTGTGGCATTTTCTAAAGATGCTGGGCTTCAGAGAGGAGGTTGCGGCCAAAGGGATATTTAATGGTATGGGCAGAAACTATTTTCTGTAGCAGTTTACATAGGACTGAAAGGATAGCTATGGGATGATAACTGGCGATGGATTTGGAGTCACTTTTTTTGAAAACCAGGACAATCTTAGCAATCTTCCAGATATCAGAAACAACCCCAGAGCATAAGGACAGATTATAAATTCTAGCTATAGGGGAGGCAAAGTGGGTGGAGTCCAGTTTTAGCAATCTAGGCTCAAGGCCATCAGAGTCTACACTACAGCAGATGAAGAAATATAGCCAATGCACCTCCAGGTTAGTGACTGCACGTGGGTAGAAATGTGGGGTATTATCAGGAGTGTCCTTAATGATGAAGAGAGTGTATGCTGGGAGCTAAAAGGACTGACAGGTGTATTTTCAAAGGTTTGTAAAGTGGTGGTTGAAGGCATTGGCAGTGGTGATAGGGTTGTTACAGTGAATGTTGTCAAGCACCACATCATTTGTAGATTGGGTGTGCTTACTCCCCTTCCCCATAATACATTTGAAGTGATTCCAAAATTTTTTGGAGTCACCAGCAGCATCGAGCAACGGGTTTTTGCAGTAGGAGTTCTTTGTATGGAATATGGCCTTTTTACATGTGTTTCTCTTGGTCCTGAACTCCACTAAATCAGCTTGGAGACCAGAGGTTTCAAATTTGGACCAGCTCTTATCTCTCACCTTTAGTACGGCAAGGAGGTTTTTGTGTAGTCACCTTGTGGGTAAGCCTTTAATTCTGTGTATCACTATTGGAGTGTGCAAGTCTTGGAGAGCACAGAAGAAGAAATTACTCACCATAGTAATGTTGTTTCTTCTAATGGAGTCTTGCTGTATTTTGACAAATGCAGTATGACTGACTGGTTCAGTTGCCCCAGAGAACACAGAGTTAAACTCTATGCAAATGCATAAAACATTGAGCTTTAGCTCGGTTTTCAAACCACTGTCCTTGGTTCATTCTAGTAACTGATCAGATTCTTACGAAGCTTATTATTAGAAAATATAGGAAAAAAGTCTAACCAGATGTAAGCACCCCAGGGTCAAACACAACAATAAAAAGGGGCAAGTAGAAGACTCAAGTCACTGATGCACAAGGACAAACACCCTACCCACTGGTGGGTGAAGATATCACTGGGATGCAGAGAATCACCCTTTTCCCCAGGTTCTGGAGGGGAGGCAGAGTGGGAGGTCAGAATACATCAAGACTCCATTAGAAGAAACAACATTGCTATAGTGAGTCATTTTTTTCTTCAAACAACATGAAGTCCTGCTGTATTCTGACAATTGCAGACTACAAAGCTGTGCCCTCTGGAAGTGGGCACAGAACCTATTTGGGATAAAGGCTCTGCAACACTGCTGTGCCAAACCTGTCATCACTTCTGGCCTGGGTGTCCAGACAGTAGTGCTTAGTGAATGTGTGAACAGTCTTCCAGGTGGTGCTTTACAGAGCTCTAGTAAGGGGACATCCCTGGCAGCTGCCACTGAGGCAGCAGTCCCCCTAGTGAAATGGGCCCTAAGGCCTGCTGTTGGGTCCTTACCCAGCTTGTTATAACAAAACTGGATACAGGCCACAATCCATCTAGCTATGGTCCACCTAGTGGCTGGCCTGCCCTTACTCACTTCACCATAGGTAAGGAACAGCTGGGAACAGTCCTTCCTTAGTTTTCTCGTCCTATCCATGTAATAGCTGATAGCCGTCTTTACATGCAGACTGTGGAGCCTGCATTAAACTGAGCTGGAATGGTCTGTGAAGAACACAGGTAATGTAATGGACTGATTTAAATAGCAATCAAAGACCACCTTATGGAGAAATTTCCTATTGGTTCGGAGGACTATCTTATCTCTGTGAGGAACAATGTAATTGGGCTCCACTGACAAGGCCTGAAGCTCACTTATCCTTCTGGCAAAAGTGACGTCCACTAGAAATACATTCTTCCAAGTCAGGAACTTGAGTTCAACTGAAGATATGGGTTCAAAGGGAGGCTACATAAGCTGACCTATACAAATATTCAGATCCCATGCTGGGGTAGACTCAGTGTGAGAAGGATGAAAGTGGAGCAAGCCCTTAAAAAATGTATTGAAAATTGGGTGTACAGCTAGGGAAGGGCCCTTCCCTGCTGCCAGATAGGCAGAGACAGCTGCCAGGTGCACCTTTAAGGTAGATAGCTGTAGTTTTAGTGACCAAAGATGTACCAGATAATCCAAAAGTGCTGGGAGACCAGCCTGCTGTGGATCCAGGCCTTGTTGGGAACACCAGGTGGAAAACCTCTTCCACTTGGAGGAATAGGTTTTCCTGGTGGCAGGCTTCCTAGACACTCTTAAGATGTCCAAGACACCTTCAGAAAGCTGCAGATCTGCATATTCTAAGTCCTCAAGATCCAGATCCTGAGGCAAAGGGACTGGAGTTTGGGGTAGAGGACCCTCCCCTGAGAGGATGTCAGCAGGTTGTGCCTCCTGGGGAGGCAAATCATACTGGCCACTGACAGGGACTGTAGCATTGAGTACCATGGTTGCCTGGCCCAATCTGGGGCTATGAGAATTATGGTAGCTGGCTGAGACCTCAGCTTGACTAAGACCCTGGATATCAGAAGAAAAGGAGGAAAGGTATAAAGGAACCTGTTTGACCAGTCCAACAGCAGGGCATTCAGAGGCACTGAGCCCCAAGCAGGAGGTCTGCAACAATACAGGGGCAACTGATGACTGTCTGGGGCTGCAAAGAGCTCTATCTCTGGCACCCCCCACTTCCTAAATACTGACAGAAGGACTTGTCTGTTCAAGGTCCATTCATGATGGCCCTGGCTGATTCTGCTGAGGGCATCTGCTAGGACATTGTCCTTCACTGGCAGGTGGACTGCTGACAGAGATATGTTCAGGGAGTCGGCCAGACTCCAAATCTTCATGGCCTCTGTACAAAGCAAGTCAAGGATCTGGCTCCCCACCTCCGTTTGTTGATGTAGTACATGGTGATGGTATTGCCTGTCCTGACTTGCGCCACCTTGTCCTGCAAGTGACTGGCAAACTCCTGAATTGCAAGAAACACTGTCCTGAGTTCCAGAAGATTGATGTGCAACAGGGAATCCTGAGGAAGCCAAGTGCCATGGGCTGTATGTTCTCTCATGTGAGCACCCCTGCCCAGCAGGGAAGCATCTGTTGTCAGCACCAAAGAGGGGATCTAGGGGAGAAAGGGAACTCCCACTCTGAGGTTGTTCAAGTCCTGCCACCACTGGAGCACTTGCAGTAAGGTGGGAGACACTGGAATCAGCTTGAACAGGGAATCCTTCCTTTGGCACCAGAAGGATCTCAGGTGAAACTGAACATCACTCATCTGGAACCTGGCCCCAGGGACCACAGCTGTGGTGGAGGCCATGTGTCCCAGAAGCAGCTGCAAGAAGTACCTTGCTGGTCAAGGGACTCAAAGGCAAAAGGATTCTGCAAGGTAGATGAGGGCTTGTGCCCTGCCTGGAGGCAGAAAGGCCCTTACCTGGATAGTTTCCAGCTCCACCCCTATGAAGTCCAGGACCTGTACAGGTGTCAAGACTGATTTTTTGAAATTCACCAGGAAACCTAGAGAATAAAGAGTATGCTGAGTGAGATCTAAAGCTTCCTTTACCAGCTGGGGGGACTTACCCACCAGCAGCCAGTCATCCAGGTAGGGGTAAACAGAGACCCCTTGCCTTCTTAGGTATGCCACTACCACTGCTAGGCACTTTGTGAATACCCTTGGTGCAGAGGTAAGCCCGAAGGGCATGGCCCTGAACTGGTAGTGGCCCAAAGGTAGTCAAAACTTGAGATATTTTCTGTGAGACTGCCTAATTGGAATGTGGAAGTAAGTATCCTTTAGATCCAGGGATGCTAGTCAATCCCCTTGTCTGAGGGTAGGCAGAATAGTAGCAAGGGTTGTCATTTTGAACTTTGGCATTGTAAGATGCCTGTTTAGGTATTTGAGATCTAGAATGGGCTGCCACTCCTCATTATCTTCAGTGCAAGGAAGTACCTGGAGTACAACCCTTTTCCCCTGTGCTAAGGTGGCACAGGCTCCACAGCCTTAGAGAGAAGAAGATTGAAGACCTCTGCCTCCAACAAGGCTGTTTCTGTATGAATGGCAGGTTTGAAAGCTCTTGGTCCCAGCTTTGGAAACAGCTTGAAACTGAGAGCAAGTCCCTGGACTATTATCTCCAGGACCCACCCATCTGAAGTGATGGATTGCCAGGTCTGGAGATAGTAGGCCAGCCTGCCCCCTACAGGGATAGGGGAGGCAGCCCAGACAGACTCCTCAGGGTGTCTGCTTGGTAAGGGTAGCAGACTGGGAGGTGGAAGCAACATAGCCAGCACCTCTCCTGTCCCTCCCTCTAAAGAAACTCCTAGGTTGCTGGTGAGAGGAGAAAGCCTGAACCTGGTGGAAAGGCTTAAGGTATGGTCTGCCCCTGCCCCTGGCCTGTTGTCTCTGAGGAGTGGCAGCCTTCTTTGCTGAAGCACTCCTGTACTCCACTCCACTCTGTACTCATTCATCTTTTTCAAGTAGGCTTCAGTCTGTTCCCCAAACAAAGAATTTTGGGTGAGGGGAAAGTCTACAGCATTAGTTTTTGTGTCTTGGGATAAGTTGGTGCATCTTAGCCAGGAGAACCGCCTTAGAGAGATGGCAGATGCCACAGCTTAAGAAGCTGCATCATTAGAGTCCACAGCCATGTGGAACTGGGACTTGGATGCCTACACCCCCTTAGTAACCAGCTCCTGAAGATCTGAGGTGAGCTCAGAAGGTGCTTTCTGAGCCAGCTGCTCAACAGACTCCCAATGGGATTTCTGGTATATGGGCCATATAGGAGGCCTGTCTGATGTCCAAAGAGAAAGCCAGGTATGTCTTCTTTGCCAGGGAATCTATTTCCTGGAATTCCTGTCAGGGGGATGGGAAACCAGAGGAATACCAGCCTTTTTGCAGGCTGCAGTATGAACCACCCCTACATGGCTGCAGTGGCTGGATAAAATTTTAGTTCCATTTCCAGCCAAAACATATTTTCTGTTCATCTTCTTGTCCAAAGGAGGGACAGAACTAGTGGTCTGGAGGATTTTAATAGCCTGCTTTTTCAATGACTTGTGGATAGGGATAGACAGACCCTGGGTGACAAGGAGATCCATCATCTCCCTGTAATCCTCCTCTTCATTCTCTTCTTGTATGGCTTCCTGTACAGAGAGGTGGAGAGTTTCTGTTACCTGTCACATAAAGGCAAAATGAGAGGTAGTCTCAGAGACAGGCCTAGGAGGAGACTCATATTAGGGATGATCAGGAGAAACATCAGGATCTATAGGCTCACCATCATCATCCTCTTCCTCATCATACTCACATTCAGAATAGTAATATTACTCAGGGTCCATAGGCCCTGAAGGATCTGAACCGGTATCTGTAACTGTTTTCTGCTGCGATGGTTCACCGACACTGGTTTGCAAAGACTGCACAATTCATATGGCTTTGGTAATGTTCTCCATGGTTGGAACCACAACCGGTTGTTTCCATGTTTCCAAACCAGACTGTTTAGCTTTATTTTATGGTGCGGGATCATGAGATGGCTCCGATTGCCTCTTGACCAACAAGGGTTCACCCTGACCTGAGGATTCAGTAACCAGGACTGCAAGTTCAGTTGAACTGGAACACCCTTCAGAGGACGTCTTGTCCATCCTTTCCCTCAGCTTACCGAGCATTCTGTTGATGGTAGACTGAGGAAAATTCTCACAAATAGCACAGTCTGTTTGCAAGTGTTCGAACCCCAAGCAGTACAGACAGAGTAAGTGCAGATCATCTTTAGCAAATTGCTCCCCGTACTCGGTAAAGTGGTGAAATCCAGTGGGACCAGTTTTTCTCTTGGGTTTCTGTGAAATAACTCCTAGAATTTAAACACTTAACCCAGCGGCTTAGTTAGGCTGGTTAATCAAAGTCAATTGTATTTTATCCAATAATGGCTTAGTCAGGCCTGGATAAAGAAACTACTTGTTTTTAAATTTACCCCTGGTGGCTTAATCAGGCAGGGTAATAAAGAGAGACAAAGTTCTGACCGACCAACAGTTTAGTGCTGGACAAGAAAAACAGAGAAAAAACTCTTGGTTCTGGTCAGAACTTTGAACCGGATTCCCGTACAATCAAAAACAGTATTTTTACCAAGTAAAATGGGAAGAAAAGAAGCTGAACACTTGCCCAACCGAGAAACCTACACTACACCGAAGACAGCGGTTTGAAAAGAAACTGCAGAAAAAACAAAGCAGAGGGTAGAAAACCCGATGAAACTCTGATCAACAGAAGCAGACGAGGAGCAATCTCCGAGGCATCTTCACTGGTGAGCAGAGTAAAGAATCTGATCAGTTACTAGAACAAACCGAGGACAGCGGTTTGAAAACCAAGCTCAATCTCAACGTTCTATGCATTTATATAGAGTTTAACTCCTTTTTCTCTGGGGCAGCTGATCCGGTCAGTCATACTGCATTTGTCAGAATACAGCAAGACTTCATGTTGTTTGAAGTTGGAGATAAGATAGTTAAAGGCATCGTTTACATTGACTGGGGGCCATTTTATTACACCAACAATTTGAGATAAGTCTGGAAGGACAGCAGCAGAGTCGGGTTTTGAGAAGTCACACACAGAGATTACCTTAAGGAGGACAGCATGGTGCATGAGCCTGCCAGATGCAGTAGACAGGGGACTGGTTGCTAATTTCATCAGAAGGGATACCAGCCCCTGTGATACTGTCCTTTTTGTTAGTAAATTAGTGTGTAACTGAAAGAATCAAGATACAGTCTGGTTGGATCTGAGATAAACTGAGACAGGTGATGTTTCTGCACCAACAATTTGAGGGATTTGGAGAATTTACCAGAAACACAGAAATATACAGAAGTTGACGGCAGATAAGGACCGCAAAGTCCATCCAGTTTGCCCATTTTTTCTACCTTATGAATGTGCCATAGGCCTTTACTCTGTCAATGGCCTATCTATTCATACTCATCTGTATTACTCCCTTACGCCTATCCCATGCCTGTCTGAAGCCCTGCACTGTATTCATATCGACCACATCCTGAGGTAGGCCATTCCATGCATCCACCACCCTTTCTGTGAAAAAGAACTTCCTCACATTACCCCTTAATTGGCCTCCCTCTAATCTCATGCTGTGTCCTCTTGTCCTGCTATTTTTCTTATATTGAAACATATTAGACTCTTTCACCTTGTTAATGCCCTTAAGATGTTTGAATGTTTCGATCATATCACCTCTCTACCTCCTTTGCTCTAGGCTATTCATTTTGAGCTCTGTTAATCTGTCCTCACATGTTTTCTGATGCAGTCCCTCCACCATTTTGGTTCCCCTTCTCTGGACTGCCTCCATTTTGTTAATGTCCTTGTGCAGGTGCAGCCTCCAGTACTGCACACAGTACTTCAGATGGGGCCTAACCAGTGTCTTGTAAAGAGAGATTATTACCTCCCTCTTATGACTGGTGATACCCCTACTAATACACCCCAACATGCCTCTAGCCTTACTTACTGCTTTAGTGATCTGCTTGGATGATTTCAGGTCATCTGTAATGATGATGCCCAAGTCTTTCTCCCCTTCTGTACACCAGCAACTCCCCTCCCAACCTATAGATGTCTTCAGGGTTTCTTTTCCCTATGTGCATGATCTTGCACTTCTTTGCATTAAACCCTAGTTGCCACTTTTCCAACCATTTTGCCAGTTTTTCCACATCTCGTTTCATTCTGCCTACCCCATCTGGATCATCTACTCTGTTGTAGATCTTGGTGTCATCTAAAAACAGACAAACCTTACCCTCCAGTCCATCTGCAATGTCACTGATGAAGATAATGAAGAAGACTGGCCCCATGACTGATCCCTGAGGTATCCCACTTGTGACTTGCATCTTTTCTGACTGTATATCATTTGCCACCACTCTCTGTTTTCTGCCCACCAACCAGTTTGTCACCCAGTTGACCAACCTCTGGCCCACCCCAAGCCTACCCAGCTTTTTAATAAATCTTCTGTGTGGAACAGTATCAAAAGTTTTGCTGAAGTCAAGGTAGGTAACATCAGCTGCTCCCCCTTGGTCCACCACTCTGGTTACCCAGTCAAAGAAATCTATGAGATTAGTTTGACAGGACCTTCCTGTTGTAAACTCACGCTGTCTTGGATCCTGTGCTCCTATGGATTCCAGGAGTTGCACTATCTTTTCCTTAAGGAGTACCTCCCTAGTTTTACCCACTACTGAGGTAAGACTGATTGGTCTGTAGTTCCCTGCCTCCTCCCTGCTGTCACTCTTGTGGAGCGGGATCACATGAGCCCTTCTCCAGTCTTCTGGGACCTCTTCTGTTCTCAGAGATTCACTAAACAGTTCTGCTAATGGCTCTGTTAGTTCCATCCTTAGCTCCTTTAGTATTCTGGGATGTATGCCATCAGGTCCCATTGCCTTATTCACCCTGAGTTTAGTGAGCTCTTGTAGGACCCTTTCTTTTGTGAAGGGACTTGTGCACACCTCCCTCCTCCTGTGTCCATGGTGCTAAACTGTAGGCCCTGCCCTACCTTCTCATCAGGACATACTGAACCGAAGTATCTATTTAGGATAGATGCTTTTCCTTGATCCTCCTCCACACACTCCCTCTTATCCCCTTTGATCTTAGCAATACCCCTTCTGGACTTTCTCCTTTCACTAGTTATTCTATAGAAAGTCTTGTCCCTTCTTTTACTGTTTGTGCTAGTATTTCCTCCTTTTGGGCCTTTACCTGCCTTATTGCCTTCCCTGCTTAGGGAAGTTTGGTATGGCTCCCTATCTTCATCCTGCTGCATTCCCTTATATTTCCTGAAGATCAACCTTTTGGGGCTGGTCTTTTCTGCTACTGTTTTTGAGAACCAAAGTGGTGTCCTCCTTCTTTTGCTCTTGATTTTCTCCCTAACACAGTGGGGTGTTGCTTCAAGTATTGCATCCTTAATGTTTTCCCACTTTGCCTGTACTCCCTCACCTGTATTTCATCTTGCCAGGGCTAGCTTAACTCTGTTGGCCATCTTATTAAAGTCAGCTCCTCTGAAGTCCCATATTTTTGCCTTGGAATGGGATGATTTAGTTCTAGTGGTCAAATTAAGCCACACTATGTGATAGTCATTGGCCCCAAGGTGCCCTTCTACCTGGAGATCTGTGATCCTTTCCCCGTTAGTCAGTACTAGATCTACCATAGCCCTGTCTCTTGTGAATTGTTGTACCAACTGTTTGAGGACCTTCTCCTTAAGGGAATCCACTATGTGTCTAGTTCTGGGGGATGTTCCTGCTGGTATTTACCAATCTGTATCTGGCATGTTGAAGTCTCCCATTAGCAGAACCTCCCCTTTAGCTGTCATGTTTTGCATATCTTCTAAGAGTAATGTGTCTATGTCCTCCCCCTGGTCTGGAGGCCTGTAGACAACCCCAGTTTATATCGTTTTTCCATTTCCTGTTTCCAGGATGATCCACAGTTGTTCTGGCTCCTTATGTGTATTCTGAATTTCTGTAGCTTTGATATTTTCATTGACATAAAGGGCCACTCCATCCCCCCTCCCTTATTACACTTTGGTCTCTTCTGAAGAGTTCCTAGCAGGTACTGAAATATCCCAAGTGTGGTTACTGGTGAATCATGCCTTGCTAATCGCTAAAATGTCCAGTTTAGCCTCTGTCATTGTTTCCTCCAGGTCTGGGATCTTGTTTTCAAGACTGCAGGCATTTATGTACATGATTTTCCATTGGCCATATTTCAGTGTGTTAGTTGTTGGGCGAGGTCTGGCATTTCCTCTGCATAATTGAAATCACCAAGCAGAGTTATTTTGTTTCACCCCACTGTGGAGGTAGATTTTGTGAAGTGTTCATTGAGACCTGCAACACCTCTTCTGGGAGGATTATAGCACAGATAATGAGGAGTTTTTTTCTTCCACCCAGAAGAAGGATGGTGTGCAGAGCCTCACAGTGGCTGTGGTTCTTCACACAGTAGTCAGTTTCCCCAGGAATACAAAGTTTAATCTTCTGACAGTAAAAAGGAGTCAAAGAAAGTCACCTCAGCAACTACTGTAGATGACTCTCCTCCCTGCTGATCACCTTTCAGCCTCACTCCTTGAGCGGTGAAGCCACCACCAGCACCAGAGGCTAGCCCACCCCCCCACTATGTGGCAGCCAATCAGTGAGCACAGACTAGCCTTGCAGAAACCCAGACTAGGCTTGAAAAACTTAACACAGCCTAGAGCACGAGGTGGACAAGGCCTTCCAACTTTAATAAAAAAGCAAAAACATGACCGTGCCCAAAGGAAGTTAGAAGCGCTGAATAGTGCTTGCAGAGTGACATTTATTAAGAGAACACAGTTAACAAGAAAACTTGGTGCTTTCAATCCCTATGGATACTTTTCTCAAAGGGAGTAGTCACAACAGATACAAATGCTGCTTAAATAGCAGTCTTAATGAAATATACACAATCAAAATTGATAGGTACCAATGTAATCGAAAAACCAATACTAAAGACATAACGTAACCACTTACTCTTAACAGACACCCAAAAAAGTGAAAGTGTAAGAAATGTGCAACAATGTCATTGCAAAAAAAGCTCATTAATGCATCAGTTAGGGTTGTTAGTAAAGCAGCAAAAGTAGGGAAACATGGTGTTATGATTTCCAACTCTAAGGCACCACCACCCTGCAGACACCAACAGGCATCGGGGGTGTGCCTTGGGGGCATCGGCCCTAAGACTCACCCCATTCCAAAAGTAAATAAGCTGAGATGGGTAAAGTACAGAAGAATGGAATGAGCAGTAGGGTCAATGACCTCAAGTCACACCCCCAATGCCTGTCTCAGTGTCTGCAGGGTGAGGGTGGGGTGTTAGGACTGGAAACCCTAATGCCACATTTCCCTACTTTTGTTGTTTTACTAACAACCCTAATCAATGCATTAACAAACTTTTTTACAATGAATTTCCTCACTTTTTCAGATAGTTTACTTGCACCCTTATTTGCCTGTGGGAGCACATCACACCCTCGATAACTGTCCTTATGTCACAATGGGAGCACAGGCCCAAAGGGCCCTTCACTCCCATGCTCTGTGATTTTCCTTATTTTACTGTGGGAGCACAGGGTCCTTTGGACCCTGCACACCTATCTCTCCAAAGATGCATAACCAAATTATCAGCATAGCCATCTTATTACACCACCTCATATAACAGGTAGAGAAAATTTTTGAATCCCTGCCAAAACATAATTCTGTGCAACTGCAGTGCCATTCCGCACCACAGGCAAGAAAACACATTTTGGCCAAGATTTGAAAAATAACTTCTGTGACATACAAGAGCTGGAGTAAGAAGAAGGCTATGTTGAAAATCTGGGGTAAAAACATATAACATTCCAGAAGCTGCAAGCAGGTATAGCAAAATTAGAATGAATTGTCATAACTTAAGCATTTTTTCATATTTTCACCCCAAAGTTTCAACATAGTCTTTTTATGACCCCACCTCACAAACCCCATTTGTTAGAACGTTAAAATCTATGCCAAAATGTCATTCCTCACCACAGGTGTGAAAATATATTTTCAGTAGGATGTGAAAAATGACAGCTGTACTGTTGATGAGGAGGTGTGAAAAAAATGGCCATATGGATAATATTAAAAATTACCAAAGTTACATGCATGGGTAAAAAAATGTCAACAAACACTCATAATACAGCCATTTTTAGGAATTTTTCACTAAATTTTTAACATGGGCTTTTTGGGACCCCACCTCATGAACACTGGCACTGTCATTTAGTTAATCATTCCTAAAAGGTGATTTCATGCAGTGACTGAGAAATCACCTTCTGGACCAGATTAATGAATGACAGTGGCAGTGTTCATGAGGAGGGGTCCCAAAGCCCATGTAGAAAGTTTGGTGAAAAAATACTTAAAGATTTCAAAGATATCAACATAAGTTCAAAACGCCATTGAAATACATTATATGGCACTTACCTTGATTCCTAAGTTTGTGGTTCAGCTTTGAAGAGTGCAGATGTGTCCCAGTCCATAGAAGATGACAGCAGATGACCACCAGAGGTAAGTACAGGGTAAAAGAGGTGGGGTGATGGGTGCTCAGTGGGAGAGTGGGGTTGACAAGGGAGAATTTTCTTTTTTCAGGTTCAAAAATAAAAAAAGATGTTGGGAGACTGTTTTCTTTTCCCACAGGTTTTAACAAAAAACATATTTCAGGACACTGGGAGATGGCTCAGCAGTATCTCACACTGCTGGGGGGCAGATACATGTTTATGGACAATGGGAGTGGGCTCCCCAGTGTCCCACATTGCTGGGAAGAGGGGACTTCTAGTGCTGACTCATGGATTGGGTCCCCCAATGCCGGCAACTTACAGAAGGGGCTTTTGAGTTAACAGGAATGCATAGCCATACAGTGAATGGTTAACAGCTCAGTGGTATGTGCAAAAATAAGCTATGCCTATTTTCACACATGCCACATTAAAGAACATTAGCCATCCACTGGTGGCCAAACATGCATATCATTGACAACTTTGATAGCTATAGAAGAAAAGGCATCTTTGCAGTTGTGCTTCTCCTGTGGTGCAGAGGACAATGTGCAGGAGCAGAATATCCATCCATATGTTTTTGCCTTCACTGTAGGTGGAAAAAGATATAGAGAGACTGGTTTCAAACCCAGAACCCTTGGATGTCCCATCCCTGTGCCTTGTCCTGTGCACCGCAGGAGAAGCACAACAGCAAAGGTGTTTTTTCCTTTCTTATCAAATGTCTCCATCAACTGGATATTTGATCTTCAAAAATGCAGCATGTGCGGAAATGGGCTTTGCTTATTTTTGCACTTTACACATTTTCGAACATCAAGTATCTAGTTCATAGAAGACAGCAATCCTGACTTGGTCCACAGAAACTGACAGCACATGACCTCTGAAGGTAAGTATAGAGTAAGGGTGGTAGGTGCTCAGTGTGAAGGTCTGGATGGAGTAGGGTTAGGGGGAGGGCTGGGATGACGAGGGTCCGTTTTCTGTTTTCCAGAGTAAAAAAAAAAGACACTGGGAACTGTTTTCTTTTTACATGTAGAAATAAATCTATATTTGTGGACACTGGGAGTGGTCTCTCCAGTGTTCCACACTGCTGGGGGGGCAGGATATGTAATGCAGACACGGGGATTGGGCCCCCCAATGTCAGCACATATGAAACAGAAGTGGTTTCATTGGAGGGCATCTGACACCGAGTGTGGGCATCCTGGTGTCAAAATATGTATAAAATAAACAAAACCATAAGAATCACAGGGTGGGAGGGGTGTCACTACATAACAGGGAGGGATTTGGGAGGGTAGGGGTGCCACTGGACACCAGGGCTACAGGACAGTAATCCATGAGTGGGGGGGGTTCCATTAGACACCAGTGAAATGGTTGCTCACAGCTAAGGGTGCAGCATGCAGCATGAGTTCAAGCTGTGGCTGCACAACTCAAGAAAATCCTGCTGTTCTCATACAAAGAATGTGGCAGTAGCGGTTGTCTTGCTAACCTCAACACCTGAGATTATTGGTGCCTACAAAACGTGTTTCTGGTCAATATTAAAAAAAATCAGAATTTAGCTAAATGGGTCCTGTTTAGCTAAATTCTGGTGTTTCTTTTTTATATCACATTTACTTTTACATGTTTTCTTAATTTTAACTCTCTTGCTAATGAGAAAACAAGATGGCAGACACAACAAAGCTCTGCAAAACTATAGCAGGCTCTATGTGATCCTACATGCAAAACGACTGTAGCTCCTGCAAAAATAAACTAGGTTCTATGCGACCCTACATGGATAAATGGAGTGCCTCCTGCAAAAACAAAAGTATTTTCATGCAAAAAATCTAACTTTTCCCATAGGAAAAAATGGGAAAATTAAAAAATGCATAACTTTTGAATGGATTAATATTTCTTCACCGATCCTTCAAAAGGCACATCTGTGAGGCAAAGGATCTCTACCCTGAAAAGTTCAGACCACAAACTAAAGCTGTTTCTTGAAAATAGCTGTAGAAAACAATGGCAAAAAAACTTGGTACATTTAGGACTGTTTGACACTCTGTATCTCACAATCCACACAACAGATTCACACATAATTTTGCACATCAAGAGACCTACCAGTAGAGATTACACATGCAAATTTCATGCAAATCCATTACATGGTTTCAGAGTTATTAAAGTTCAAACATTTGGCTCTAACATAGAACTGTGCATTCAACCCTAACTATACTGGTGCTACTGCACCCGTATAATATAACTCTCTCTCTCTCTATATATATATATATATATATATATATATATATATATACTGTATAACAGTTTGTATTTGCGTCCGATATATTTAGTGGGAGCTCTGCTACCGCACATATTCACTCCCGATAGTATTCGTGATGCGGTCACTGGTATGCTGGATTAGTTTCTGACAGACTGATTGCAGGAAATAGAGAAAATATGGCAGCAGACATACGGATAACAAATTTAAGAGAGCACCATGCTCGCTGGCTTCAGAACAGCTTTGAACAACTTGCTACTAGACATGATGACATTGTCCGTGGGTTTTAACAATCCGGTATTCAGGAAGCACATATGAACTGCCTTACTAAGGTAAGCTTACATTAGTTTTTGTTATTTTCGATTGAACAGGCACAGTGCAGTTAGTAAAGCGTACCTCTTTTCTTTTTTCTATATAGGGTTTGCAGGCAGATGCAGCACAGAAGTGGAATTACATGACATGGAACGCTGCTGCTGGATGCAGTATTGATTGAACTCACACTACCATTTTTTTTTTTTTGAGTAGTTATTTACTGTTAGTCAATAAAGTGCTTCATTTTAAAAGCAGCAACATTGTCTGTGTAGACTTTACTCTAACATTAACGTTAACTGCAACACATGGATGTTATCAAAAAAGTTGATTATATTTGCATTCAGATTATTTTCACTGATATTTAATTTAAGCTAATATAGCGAATATATTATGAACGCTTTGCAAAAAACTTAATTAATGCATTAATTAGGGTTAAAGCTACAAAAGTAGGGAAATGTAGCATTAGGGATTCCAACCCTAACACCCCCCACACTGCACAGATCAAGAGGAATGGGGGGTGGCATTGGGGTCATCAGCCCTAAAGCTCACCCCATTTCATTAGAAAAAAAACTAGAAGGGCACACCATAGGAGAATGGAGTGAGCGTTAGAGCTGATGACTCCAATGTCACCCCTGGTCCCTCCTTGTCTGTGCAGGGTGGGTTTGGTGTGTTAAGGCTGGAAACCCTAACATCACATTTCCCTACTTTTGGTGCTTTAACCCCAACTGATGCATTAATGAAGATTTTTTTTTCAATTTATTTCCTTACTTTTTGAGATAGTATAATTGTATTGTAATTTTCTTGGGATAGAGGGCCCTGCCCTCCCATTTCTCCATAGATGCATATATGTATATATAGCATCGAAGGGCCCTGCACTTCCATTTATAGCACAAGATTGATGGAATCATCAGCCTAGCCACCATGTTATTACCCCACCTAATGTATGCACTACACAAAATATTCAAATCCCCATTGAAACATAATTCTGAGCAACTGTAATGCCATTTGCGCATCACAGCTGGGAAAACACATTTCAGCCAAGATCCAAAAACTGACAGTTGTGACATACACTTGATGCAGTAATAGCAAGTCCATGTACAAGATCTGGGGTCAAAATATTTTCAACGGACAAAATTATGAGTGTGTGTAGTGCAATGGCAACGTGCCATCATAACCAGCCATTTTGAATTGTTGACCCCCAATTTAATATGGCCTTTGAATTTCCACTCATGAACAATGTGAGTGTCATTATGCCAATCCCACTGGAAAGGTGATGTTGCCAAATGACTGAGAAATCACCTTTCTGGTGGGAGTTGTCTAATGACAATCATATTGTTCATGAGGTGGTGTCCCTAAAAGGCCATATTGAAATTTGGGGTCAAAATCTCAAAAAATGGCTGAGTTATTTATCAAAGTAGCATGAAAAATCCTTTTTCATAAGCTCACAAAAAAGGAATCGGCTCCCGGAAAAGGTATTGGCTAGCAAAAAAGGATCTAAGAAAGGCACAAAAAAGTATTTTAAATGGCTAAAAAGGCATTGCAAGGTTACTATCCCACCAAATAACTTCACAATCCACCTAAGGGAGTCCAGATGAACAAGATACATGTGTTGGTGTCTCTAGATAACTTCATTTTGGGTACTTTTTCATTTTTTTTGGAAAAACAGAAAACAAAATGGCAGCTCACAAAAAAGGAATTTTTTCTCACGAAAAGGATTTTTGTTCTCACAAAACAGGATTGCTCTCATGAGACTAAATCCTTGTTCACGAGACCAAATCCTTTGTTGAAAATAATACAGCTATTCAAAGATTGAAATGTTCACAAAAGTCCCATAGGATTTAATGGGAACTAAAAAAAACTTAACTTTTCAACAGATTAATATTATTTCACCTAATTTTCACTGTCTGTTCTGCTACCAAGGTTCTTGCTACCCTACAAAAATCATATAGAAATTTCACACCATCTGGCCACTAGGCGATGAGGTAAAAACTTTTAAAAAGGTTTTTTTTTTTTTACTTTTTTCACCATCCAGATCTCAGAATCTGCACATCCCACCAGAAGAAAACTTGCCACATCAGGATATACCCCACAAAGCAGTACATACCAAATTTTGTGCAAATCCATAGAGCAGCAGAAAGGTAATTAAAGTGCAAATTCTGAGGTTTAACATAGAAACTGCTACTCAACCCTAACTATATATATATATATATATATATATATATATATATATATATATATATATATATATTGCAAAAACTTCATTAATGTGTCGGTTAGTTGAAGGTACAAAAGTATGGAAATGAGGCATTAAGGTTGAGCCCCTATCCCTCACCCTTCCACTGCATTCCACCAACCTCCACACACCAACGGGCACCATGATGTGATATGGGGTCATTAGTCACAACTCTCACCACTAGACACCACGGAAACAGTGGCTCACAGATGAAACTGCTGCTGGCAGTGGGAGTTTCAGATGCCACTGCAGAAGTCAAGAAAATCATGCTGTTCTCATACAGAGAAAGCATCAGAAATGGTCTTCTTGCTAACTTTAGCACCTGGGATTTTGGGTGCCTGGAAAAGGTGTTTCTGGCCAGAATTTTTAAAAACAAACATCAGAATGTAGCTTAACTGGTCCTGTTTAGCTAGGTTCTGATGTCTGTTTTTTTTAAATCCACTCAATTTTATGTGTTCTTTATTTCTTTCTCTCACTAACGAAAAAATGAAATAGCAGATTCAGGACTGATCTGTGAAAATAGATTGAGTTCCCTGCAACACTAGAAGATCCTGTCTGTGAAAATACAACAGCTCCTGCAAAATATATATATATTTTCATGTGGAACACCTAACTTTTCTGATAGGAAATAATGGAAAACTTTGGAATGGATTAATATTTTTTTCACCAAGCCTTCAAAATGCACATCTGTGAGGCAAAGGCTTTTTTTCCCCTGAAAATGTCAGAACATAGCCTAAAACAGTTTCTGAGATACACATGGACACAGAACAGGCAAAAAAAACATACATTTGGGGATTTCTTACACTCTGTATCACAGAAACCACATAACAGAGTCACACAAAATTAGGAATATCAAGAGACCTACCCCTAGAAATTATGCATGCCAGATTTCATGCAAATCCGTTGAAAAGTTCCAAAGTTATTTAAGTTCTAAAATTTGGCTTTAACATAGAAGTGTGCACTCAACCCTAATTACATTGGCACTGCCTCGCTAGTGTAATCTCTCTCTCGCTCGCTCTCTCTCTCTCTCTCTCTCTCTATATATATATATATATATATATATATATATATATATATTATATATATATATATATATAGACATGGCAAAAAACTCTGTTTAATGCATCAGTTAAGGTTGTTTCACAGTGAAAAAAGCAAGGAAATCTGATGTTAGGGTTGAAAGCCCCCCTTGCATCCCCAGTCAGCACCCCCAACTGGCATCGGGGTGTGCATTGGGGTCATCAGCCTTAACTCTCACCCCATCCCATGTGTAAACAAGCTGAGATGGTGAAGTATAGGAGAATGGGGTGAGAGTTAGGACCAATGACCCCAACACACACCCCAATGCTGGGTGGGGGCAGGGTGGGGGTGCTAGGGGGGCTTTCAACCCTAACATCTAATTTCCTCTTTTTGTTGCTGTGGAAGAACCCTAACTGATGCATTAAATGGATTTTTTTGCCATTCATTTCCCTTGTTTTTGAGAATGAGGATTATAAATAGCAATGGAATGCAGTGGTGGGAGCGTGCACACTACCACCACATGATTTTTTGTGACATAGTAACAGTAAGTGCAATGCAAATGCAAGCATAAATGGTTATGCACATGGTGATGCAAATGTAAATGGTAACGCAAATGGTAATAGAAATGCAAGTGTAAAGTGACGCCAAAGCAAACAGTGATGGAAACGGAGATGCAAACACAAGCGTGCATGGAACACAACTGGTAATGCGCACAGTCATGGTACCACAATTGGAAATGCAAATGGTAATGGTAACAGCAACAATAATGCCAAAGGAAACAGAAACACAAGCACGTACAAAATGCAAACTGTAACATGCACGGTCATGGAACCACAATTG
This sequence comes from Neoceratodus forsteri, assembly GCA_016271365.2. Taxonomy (NCBI): domain Eukaryota; kingdom Metazoa; phylum Chordata; order Ceratodontiformes; family Ceratodontidae; genus Neoceratodus; species Neoceratodus forsteri. Next base: position 233,770,706 of record CM028132.1, on the reverse strand, counting down.
TAAATGCAAATGGTAGTGGTAACAGCAATAATAATACCAAAGGAAACAGAAATGCAAATGCAAACACAAGCGCATATGGAAATGCAAACTGTAACACGCACGGTCACAGTACCACAATTGTAAATGCAAATGGTAACTGTAACAGCAACAATAACGCCAAAGAAAACAGAAATGCAAATGTAAACCAAGCGCTTATGGAAATGCAAACCGTAACGTGCATGGTCACGGTAATGCAATTGGAAATGCAAATGGTAACGGTAACAGCAACAATGATGCAGAATGAAGGAAGCATGCAAACACAAACACAAAAGGAAGGGCAGCCACAAATGGAAATGGTAACACACAGGGTGACACAAAACAAAACGCAAACAGAAACAGTAATGGAAACACAAATGGTAACAGTAACGCAAATGCAAGAGCAAATGAAAACGCAAACTATAATGCACACGGTGGCATAGACGGGAACGGTGATGCAAACGGTAAAGGAAACACAAGTGGAAACATTAACTGGCACAGTAACAAAAGCATACCCCCTTCTTTTCCAAAAAAAATGCATTAAAAAGACAGTGAATATAAAGAATGAATGTAGAATAATGGGCCTCGGAGCAGAACATGAGGACTTAGAATAGTAAATTGCTTATATCTCAGGAACTGTACGATGCAGAAAAAAAATAAAAATTCATATGACTTCTGACTTTCATGGCTAGTTTTGTACTTAGCACCCAGTTGAGGGGCTAATCATTTTTCTGATAAAAAGTCCGTATCTCGCACCATTTCCGAGATTTGGGCCCCGAAAGGCATGATGGATGCCGTAATGTTATCCTATGGGAAGAAGCATCAACTTCGGAGTGCCGTAACTTTGCCGCCCTGTAACATTTTCTCACCAAACTATGAAAAGGCACATTTGCAGGATGCAGGCTTTCTTCCCTCCAAATTTCAGCCCAAAAGACCAAACCATTCTTTTGCAGCAGTGTGGCAAACGATTGCTGTTATTTTGGCCATAGTGTTGCAAAGCAGTGTCATGATTTGTGACACTTTTTTAAAAAGAAATCATGAAAGTGTCACAGGTGCGACACTACTTTGTGACACTATTTTTCCCAAAAATTTGAAAAACATATTTCTGGGGTGTTTAACCACAAAAATAAAGACATGGATAGCATCCTCAGGGCTCAACTAGGTAAACACAAAAAGAATTGTGTCCCTAGATGGTCCCAGTTTTAAATGTCAAGCATTTCAGTGATCAGTAACTGAAAAAAGGCTGACTCATGACACTACAGGGGTCATTTGCGACACTAAAAACTGCATTTGCAATGCTGTCAAACTTTTTGTTAACTTTTCCCATTGACTATAAAGGGAAACTCTGTTTTTTGAATAACTTTTGAACCGTTTAATATTTTTTCATGAAATCTTCAAAAGGCACATCTGGAATATTTCCTGAGGTTTTTGGACTGGTCGTGCAAACCATGCAACCTGTAGGCATGAGCAAAGAATGCACTAAAAAGTGTAAATGCACTCCAAGATGTCGCTTAATAACTCAGCAGCCATATATCTGACTTGTACAAAAGTTGGCAGATCCCGAGATCTATGGTTATGCCCCATGTCTGCCATATGTCAGGAAAATCTGTTGAACAGTGGCAAAGTTATTAAAGTGCAAAATTTCACCATTTAACCTTAAATGGGGAACTCAACCCTAACTATAGTAGCACTACGTGCTACCAATGCTACCGATACCTATACGTATATATATATATATATATATATATATATATATATATATATATATATCGCTATCAATAAATATTATTCAAGTCATACATACAAAGGTCCTAAAAAGAGTTAAAAACATTAAATATTACCCATGCTGCATGAGAAAAGAAAAGAAAGTATATTTTTATTCAGAACTAAAACTCCAATCCAGGATGCAAATATCAAAATTAATTTTGAGTTAATAGAGTAACTTAGTTCCAATTGGCAGAGGCTGTCCAAAGAAGTTCAACAGATAAACCTGAAAAGAAACTAACAAAACTGTTTCTGGGTATTCAAATCCAATCCAAAATATTGAAAGCAAAAACAAAGAAACAAACAAACATACAAACAAAAACCTATAAATATAAAAGAAAGATGAACATTGCCTCAAGACATCCCCATACACACACATATATACTGCTGAGCTTGAATAAGCAATGATGGGCAGGGGGAGATGACGAGGATATTCACATGCAGTTAGAATGTTGTAATGCTCCAATCATCAGTTTGGCATAGATATCATTTGAACAGGTCTGACATAACTAGTGTTGCACTATATCCCTGAGGACACCAAATGTTGCGGTCTACCTCAGGGTGTCTGTATGGTGTTATTATGCTGTAATAATTAAAAATATTTAATAACATAAATGTAAAAGAAAAATTAAGAAATACTGAATTCCTGGAAAAATCTAAAATATACTATTACAGCACTGGCAGTTTTTTTTTTATTTAATAAAGAGAAATACCAGAAATGCTTTAAGTAGTACTTGATATATGTTCCTACACTTTAAATAAAATACTCTGTGATCAGGATCAAGAAAAGCATGCAGCTACACTTAAACAAATATAAATGCAGGAGGCAATTACCCAATGTACTGACCCTAATGAATTTAACAGCTTAACAGAAAGGCTCCAAACAAACCTGAAAATACATGAAAAAACAGGTTATTGAAAGAAAACAACATGAGCATCAGTGGGATCAGCAGGATTATAAAAACAATCAGGTTTATAACTGGGATCCACAACCCAAATCTAGGGGGGACACTAGATAATGTCAGAACTGCTCTTATAGGAGATGGAGATCAAATAGTAAGCAGAATAAAATAAATAATTATTAAAAGCCATCCCCAGCCCAGAACAACTCTAATATCACAAAATTGGTTACCTTCACTGAACAAAGAGCCAAAGATTTAGATTTAGATCTGGGGAGAGAATTCAAGCCAGACCAAAAGTGAACAAAATCTACAGAAACATAGAAAGGCTCAAAATCTACAGAAACATAGAGAGGCTGTATTGGAGGACAACAAAGGAAATACAAAAACAAACCTCCAGGCCAATCAATGTTATCTGAGAAAGAAAACCATCAAGCAATTAATGTATATAGTGTCCCTCTTACAAAAGCACAGTTTAGCATTCTGAGTAAAGGATTAACCTTTGTTTCAGAACCTCCTGTTTATCCTTTTCTAGTACATATTAATTTGGAGAAAACTTTATAAAATAAATCAAAAGAAAAGTTTTGCTCAATAAACAATTATGTGTTGTAGACCCATATCTCCACGTGATATTGATTCATGTGACAATTCTGTCATGGCTGATCAAGTCATGTCCCCTGATGGTGTTCATGTATTTTGATCCACTAACACTGTAGCAGTTGAGACCTGCACAGATTTACAGTAACAACTGTGCTTCCCCAGTACCACAGACCCCTGACCGTGACTCTGGTTTGATTTCTATACTGGAGTATGACTTGGGTTTCATGCCTGATGTAACAGAGGAGGAAGAAGATCTGGGAATTTGTCAATATTGTGACTCGACTCCTAGGTCTCCACTTCAAAAATGAATATACATAAAGTTGTGCACAGGGCAAACTTCTTTATTGTTAAAAAGCATAGCAGCAGCAAGAGAAAAATACTGTCCCTCCTGCAGCTAAACATTTTCACATCACATCAGAAGCTTTTTCAAAGCTGACTGGTGCAGAATAGATGTATGCTTTATAAGGCTCCCATTTAAAGAGACAGTATCACAGCTACACATTCAATTTACACATGTGATAATTTCACTCAGTAATGACTTAATTAATACAAAATTACAACTCATAATCCAAGCCATTAAATATATAAACACATCTCATCTTTTCTTTGAGGCTATAGAAAAAAACTCTATGATAATATTAGAGTTGGTAATTTAGATAATTTATCACTACAAAGGGAAACTTTTTTGCCCTTCAAAACTAAGTCCTATGAATTTCCGGGTCACAGTGATTATTTCCAATTAATCCCTTTTTTAAAGAAAAGATGAGATTATTGTGCTAGGAAGATGTTATCTGTATATAATATCTGGGGATAATTTTTTTTCTAATGGAAACTGGGTTATAATTTGCCGTGCAAACATGCACTGGCATCCCTTGTACGCATGCCCCAGCAGCAGCTCTTCCATCCTTCAGCACCAGCCACCACCAGTCATTCACACCAGATGCTGCCACTTGGTGTGGTAAGTTAATTAAAAAAAAAGAAGTAAAGGGGCCCTTTAGTCTCCAAAAGTAACAAAGGTTAACAGAATAAGTAAGGAAAAAACTTTCCCTTCGGCTGCCACTTCCTGAGTGGCGTGACTGCATGAATGCTCTGAAATGCCATAACCCAACTGGATCGCTCAGGGAGGATGTGTTTTTGTTTTATATAGTTGCTGTGATGAAAAAATGATCCCCAGCAATGATGTAAAATAAAACATGGGGTGTTGTGTTTAACAAGATTTTACACATTCCCCTCAGTATTGAATGTATACATGAACCCCTCGAGCTTTGCTCTCGGGGTTTATGTAGCATCCAACATCTCGAGGTGTGTGTAAAATCTCATTAAACACACCACCCCATGCATTATTGTATATATATTATATGGATCATGTTTATGACTTATGGATTTCATATATGTATTTGTAATGTTTATTTTATCATTGTTGACGTGTTTGTATGTTTAATGGCTTGGGCTATTGGGTGCAATTTTGAATTAATGAATTCACTACTGAGTGAAATTAGCATCTGTGTAAATTAAATGTGTAGCTTTAATACTGATTCTAAATGGGAGCCTTATAAAGCACACACTTATTCTTCACCAGTCAGCTTAGAAAAGGCATCTAATGCGATGCAAAAATGTTTAGTTGTGGGAAGGGCAGTCCTTTTATTTTGATGCTGCTAAGCATTTTACAATAAAGAAGTTTATCCTGTGCACCATTTTATGTGTATTCATTTCTGAAGTGGAGACTTAGGAGTCAAGTTCCAGAGATTGTGAGTGCAGTTGCAATACTTGGCAATGGTCCTTGATGTTTTGAGCCACCTTCTTGTGACTGAATATTTTGTTTTTACATTCAAAAGGAAATTTTTAAAGCTGCAATCTGTGTTTTATCCTCAGAAATCAATGCCATCAGTCATTATGACTTAAACAATTTTGTAGCACAAGAAGTGGACAAAATGCTTAAACAATCAAGACACCATAGACACTCTAACTTGATGAAAGCAGAATCTGGCACGCCGTGAATTAGAGAAAAATTAATCAAATTATTATCAAACCCATGGATAAAGGAGGACAAGTAGTAGCAATGGATCATTCCAGTTATCTTGAAGAAGCTTTAACTAAACAATAATTATAACTACCACCTCCTTAACCAGCACCCTACTACTGTATTTACTTGAGGCTTTAATAGTTTCTTGGATGACAGTTTACAATCTGGATTCATCAGTAAGGGTGAATTCCCATTTTTAAAGTGTGATAGTTCTAAGGGCCCGACATCCTATTTCCTAAGATTCACAAAGACCCCAGCACCCACCTGGCAAACATAGCATCTCTGGTGTAGGTTCACTTACTGAAGGCTTGTTGAAACTGGTATCCTCTGATATGGGTGACTCAAACTGAGCAACTCAATTTGAGCACCTGTGTAAATAGTGAGTGGGAGGAAATAGCGAGTGGGAAGGATGGTGAATGTAAAAGATGGCTAGGAAGTGAATAATGAGGGACAGCCAGTGAAAGAAGGTTATAGGTGTTTGTTTAGGACTGCTGATTCCAGATGGCCATCTAGAGTGGTGGTTAAAGTCACAGACTATGATGGTGGTGGACCGGAGTTTGGGACTGGTGTTTTTAATTTTTTATTTCTGTTGTTGTTGCATTGTTACAATTATTTATTATTATTTATTTCTAGTTGACTGTTTCCCCCTAACTTGCAGGTTGCACCCCCAACATTCTGCCCCTACAGACCACTATTCCATGGAGCAACCCTGCTCCCGTGTTTACCTCTTTCCACCAGTGTCAGCCCCCCTGAAGTTAGATATTTATATATTGGGAGTGTGGAGGGCATAGCCCCCTGCATAAATAATGAGTTTAGATCCCCCCTATATCTAGTGTTGTGCAGTAACTGTATCTTTAGGTCACTGTTGTGCTGATGACTGATTATGTGTTCAGTGATTGCAGCCGGTCTTTTATGAGTCACAATTTAATCTTCACACTTCTCACATGGAACCTCAAAATTTGTAGATGCTTTTTTGCAAACTTTTGTTATACACCTTCCTTCTTATTTAAGAGATACCATGGCAGTGCTGGAGGTCTTGAGTGACCTTCAGTCAGATGCAGATTACCTGAGGCTTATAACTGATGCAACATCACTTTACTCCTGTATCCAACATCATTTGGGCCTTAATATTGTCTGGTTTTTCATGTTTTTTTTTTTTTACACCAGTGCCATTCTGCCTTCTGTTTTTGTTTTAGCAGCCTTGATCATTATCCTCACCAATAATTATTTACATTCAATAATGATTTTTTACCTCCACATTTGTAGTACTTGCATGGTGCTGGTGATGGCACAATCCTACACACATCTTTTCATAGGTCAGTGGGACAAGGTTGCCATGTATGATCCCAATCATAATCCTTATGCTTGGAGGATGCAGTACTGGGACCATTTCATTGATAATCTTCTGATAATTTGGGATGGTACCAAAGAAGAAGCAGAAGCCTTTGTTTAAATGATCACACGTAATGAACATAATTTAATATTTACCCATTACACTCACCCATCTGTAACTGTGTTTTGAATATAACTCTCTTAGGTGGCAGGAAGAATGGTGAAATAATGACTGAGATATATAGAAAACCTTCAGCAGGTAACACAATTCTCAGAGCAGATAGTTCGCATCCTGGTCATATATTAGACAATATTCCCTATGGCTAATTTCTCCAACATTGATGGAATTGCTCTTATTTACATACTTCTGACATACAGGCAAATGAGCTACATAGAAGACTGTTAGAAAAAGGAAATAAAATCATGCTACTCCTTCAAGCTAACCTGAAGGCCAAGAATAGGGACAGAAAAAAACCCCTAGTTCCCAAAAACAGAGAGGGCTTACAATCCAACCACATTAATTTCATCACAGAGCACAATACTTTATCCATCAGAATACAAATATTTTCTCTCCCAGAATAGCAGGAGTAATGAAAATATTTTTGTCTGTCCTTTGTGCTAAAAAACAGTGTCAGTGGCTCAGTAGGTAGCACACTCGCCTCTGAGGCTGGGAGATCAGAGGGCTGTGGGTTCAGTTCCCACATCTGACACTTGGGTTAATATCCCAGTACTGACACTGTAGTGCAGCATGAGATGGGTACTGCGCTTCTAAGGTGCCGTCTTTCAGATGAGATGTTAAACCGAGGTCTCATCTGCCTGGATTTGTGGTAGTTCAGGTGGATGTTAAAGATCCCATGGCACTTATCGAAAAGAGTAGGGGAATTTCCCTGGTGTCCTGGCCAAATTTACCTCATTCACTTAAAATACCACCAACAGCTTAATCTGGTTCAAGGTCAGTTGGCATTCATCTGCATCCCCCTTCCCCGGGTTGTGCTTGAAAATAGGCAGGATTTGTCTAGTGCACTTACCCGGTCAACAAAAACTAAGTAAATAAAAAAATAAATCCCAACCTAAGGGATAGTTTGATGACTGCCCTTAGGTGGTCTATCACAGAAGGAGACACTTGTGTGACTTTGTGGCTAAAAAACACCTCAACAATATGGTTAATGGCACTGATATCTCTTATTGTGGTTTCAGCAAGTCTCATTCCTGCAACATTTGTTGATATGCCCAACAAGGCAATAATTTTATAAATTTTACCAATAATAACAGTTTTGTGGTCAAACACCACATCACATGCAGGACCACTTATGTTGTTTATGCTCTTTGGTGTCCTTGTGACAAACTATATATTAAACACACTAAGTGTTCTCTAAAGGAGCAGATCCAAGAATGTGTGCAGTACATTTTGAATGATAGTTGTGACACCCTTGTTGGGTCCCACAGGACCCTGGTTCACAATTCAGATGTAGGTGTATTCAAGTTCATAGGGATTGACTGGGCTCCACCATCTGTGAGGGGAGGAGACAGATTATGCATGCTCCTACAAAAAGAAAGTAGGATTGTTTATATCTTGGGGGAACTGTATCCAGAGCCACTCAGTGATAGAAGGGACATATTGCCCTATCTTAAAAAGTGGTATACTTTGGATTTTTCCTGGAATTCAGTATTTCTTACATTTATTTTACATTCATAATGTTTTTGCTTTGAATATGTTGCGCTGGATATGGATATCTGAAAACAGTTCTGATTGGCACTAGCTGTCCAAAGACATTCAACAGATGGACTTGAAAAGACACAAAGAAAGAAAGTTAATATATTAACTTAAAGTCCATTTTGATATTTGAGGATCTATCTGCCTCCTAGTTTGAGTTTTAATTCTGAAACAAATATATATTATTTTCTTTTCTCATGTAGCATTGATAATATTTATTGGTCTTACTTCTTTAGGATGTTTATATTTATGACTTGTATAATATTTTATGTAGATCTAATATTTGCAGATAGTTTACACTTACTTTTTTTAGGTGTTTTTTTAGGAGTAAGGTGTTACATTATGTCTCTAGCATTTGTCTTTCAGTTATAATAGGACCTATGAATTTTGATTTTGCATATCTCTATAAGACTTCTATTTAAGCAGCATTTGTAACTGTTGTGACTACTCCCCTTGAGAAGGAATCCGCATGGATTCAATGTGCGAGGGTTGTTGTTTTTTTGTTTCCTATGTTCTCTAAATAAACATCACTCTGCATGTACTAAACATTGCTTTTTTTCTTCCTTTGAGCACAGTTATGTTTTTGCTTTTTTGTTAACTAAGATTTTTGTGACTGCTGCTTCCAATTCTCGCTAGCACTAACATGCTTGGCTGTTCTTTCAAACCTTACACTGTATTATTATGCTGGACTACTGAATCAACTAGAATTCTAGTATAAAAATCTAGAAATGATCATGCTGTCAATCTGAATTGATAACACTCCCTCCCTTCTTAGCTTTGCCCTATATCTTAATTTCTGTATACCCTTGCTGCAAGAACACACCTATATTACCTTGTACTATTTAATCAATTCAAATCTGGTTAAAATATCGTAAATCTATTGATTGGAAATAATAGATTACCACAGTACTCACCAATTTTAGATCATTATAATTTCACTCCATCTATGAAATCAATAGAGTTTAGTCAATGGGGGAAACTGGGTCTTTAACACATAGTTAGATACCATGAACATAGTACTCTCATGTCTTTTTTACTTCAGAAACAATGAATGCACAGCATCAATATTTCTTCAGAAACCTACAACTTGGAGATTTTATATTCAAAAATAATAATTATTTTAAATTCCTTGAAAATGTTCATATTCTAGAAAATCTAATACACTGCTCACCTGATAGAAAACATTTATCAAGAATGTACTGTCTTTATTATCACTGACACAGCATTTACCAATAAAGCTACACACTAAGTGGGAGCATTATTTAAACATTTAATTATCAGATGATAACTGACAAGAAATATTAAATTCACCTTTTTGGGGTAAAATATATTCTAAATTACAACAAATACAACATAAAATTCTACACCACATCTATTTTACTACTGCAAAACTTAAGAAAATAATGCTGATATCTCTAATGGATGTTCAAGATGTAAAAAAATCACCCGACTCCCTGACTCACATGTTTATAAATTGCCCAACTATACAGCAATTCTGGCAGGAAATTGTTAACATTATCTCAAATATTATGGGACTTTGAAATACAGTTAATGAAATATTTTGCACTTAGCAACTTTTAATGCCAATATGGTTATATTATTGAATTAGAAAAGTGTGGCCCACCCACCAGCTATACACCAATGGTACAACCTGATGATAAACATGACAAAAATTGAAAAATCAATTTTTGAGCTATGAAAAGAAAATCTGAATAGGAACATATTTGGTTCCTATTCAGTAAATTGTGTCTTGAGGACAATAAAAAAAAAAAAAATAGGAACTGATACCAAATGTCATCTATCTTATATTGACTGAATCTTACTCAAATTTACTCTGCATATGAGTTTGAATTTGAATTGCTTATGTTTATTGATGCTAACTTCATTTCATTGCTGTAAGTATTACGAATATTTTTTTTTCTTCTTTACTCTTTCTACTAACTGTAATTATTTGTTATATGATTTAACACACCTGTAATTCTTGTTTGGTGAAATAAAGTCTCTTTATTTAAAAAATACAAGGAAATCATAAACAATTACTTATTGAAGACATCTGTTAAAAAATTCAGGTAGGTTCAACAGGTAATGCCCTAAAATTCCATTTTACTTTTGCAAAGCACATATCACCACTGAATCCATTTAGCTGTGATGTATGGCTTACAAGCTGGTAGTTCTCTTCTGGGTGACTATATTTGGCCCATACTGCTTTTCCTCTGAGCATTACCAGATGAATTCAGTGGAACTTCTTCTCACACGGGAAGTGAATTAACCCCAGACAGTAAATGACCTGAAGGGTCATATTGCACTTGTAAAAAGTGCAAATTGGAAACAAGTTACAAAAACAGAAAAATGTTTTAGATTAAAAACATGTCGCCTTTTGTTAAAAGTAAATCCTGTAGTAAAAAGAAGTTCTTCCCCACATGTCAATCATTTGCCTTCCACACATTCATTAGATAGAATATTTTTTTATTATGCAACACAGGAAGTCAAACTGCTGCAGAATTTCTCTGGTAGAATATTCAGCCCCTCACACACATCATAATGCCTTATATAGAGCCAAGGTCTCAATTGTATCTGACACAGTGTAAGCAGCAAAGACTGCCCTGAAAAGCAAGCCAGGATAGAAACATAGAAGCATAGAATTTGATAGCAGATAAGGACTGGTTGGTCCACTTAGTCTGCCTATTTGTCCCTACCTACTGTATTACCACAGACCCTACTTGATCTCTGCCCACCCTTACTTTACCACTAAGGTTCCCTTATGCCTGTCCATTGCATTCTTGAATCCCACTAGAGTTTTTCCTCCCACCGCCTCTGTTGGGAGACTATTCCAGGCATCCAACACTCTTTCTGTGAAGAAGTACATCCTCACATCTCCCCTGAGTCTATCCCCTTCAAGCTTCATAGCATGACCCCTTGTTCTTGAGCATCTTTTTGTCTGAAAAATGCTTCCCTAGTGTACCTTATTTATACCTGTGAGGTACTGAAAAGTCTGTATCATATCCTCCTCTCCCTTCTTCCCTCCAGTGTGTACATATTGAGTTCCTTCAGTCTGTACGCATAGGACTTTTCATGTAGACCCTGTACCATTTTAATTGGTTTCACTATGCCGCAGCGACAAGAAATTTATTGACCAATGGCACAGTGACAGCACAACACCACCAATTGGTGTGCCATCGTTCGGGGTCCAAGTGTTTTCTGTGGGTTGTGTCACCCCCGCCACACCCCCAATACTTTACATTTCTAACTCCAGTCAGAGTTAGTTCAGGGATGGGGGCCAAAACCTCATCAGCAACAGTGTCGGAAATGTGGAGACCATTATAGCAAACTGCTGAAAATGTTGCTGTGATGGTCTTTGCAGTATTCCTGACGCTGTGTGGTCAGTATACCATTTTGGTTGCCAACTTCTGGACCACCTCCATTCTGTCTACATCTTTCCAGAGATGAGGTGTCCAGAACTGGACACTGTACTCTAGGTGTGGTCTCACCAGTGATGTATACAGAGTTAGCACCACCTCCCTCTTTCTGCTGGTGATACCTCACCCTATGTATCCTAGCATGCCACTAGCTCTCTCAACTGCCTTGTCACACTGTCTAGCCACCTTTAGGTCATAAGTTATGATTATCCCAGATTCCTTTCCTGTTTGGTGGTCATCAGTACCACTCCCCCATTTTGTAGTTTGACCTTGGGTTTCTGTGCACTAAGTGCATGATTTAACACTTTTTCACATTGAAACTTAGCTATTTTACCCTTAAACACTCTAACTTTCTCAGATCACTACTCATTTGCTCCACCTCTTCTGGAGTGTCTACCCTATTGCAGACTTTAGTGTCATCTACAAAAAGGCAGACTTTCCCATCCAGCCCCTCTGCAATGTCAGTAATAAAGATATTAAAGCAGATTGATCCCAGGACTGATCCCTGTAGCGCCCCACTGGTCACCCTCACTTCCTCAGAGTGAACTCTATTTACCACCACCCTCTGTCGCCTATCACCTAACCAATTTCTTACCCAGGACACTACCTTTGGACCCACTCCTAGACTGCTCAGCTTGTTTATGAGTCTCCTATGCGGAACGGTGTTGAAGTCCTTAATGAAATATAGATAGGCCACATCCATTGTTCTACCCTGATCCAATTCCCTGGTCACCCTGTCAAAGAAATCTATTAGATATGTTTGACATGACCTCCCCCCCCCCCACCGTGAATCCATGCTGCCTCATATCTTGTAAGCAACTGGATTCAAGATATTCAACAATTCTTTCCTTTAGTAGTGATTTCATTAATTTCCCCACCACTGAAGACTGGCTGACTGGCCTGTAGCTATCAGCCTCCTCCCTGCTACCACTTTTGTGAAGTGGGACTACATCTACCCTCCTCCAGTCTTCTGGAACCACTCCCATCTTCAGTGAGTGGTTTAACAGGACTGTTAGAGGTGAAGTCAGTACCTCCCTTAGCTCCCTCAATATCCTTGGATGCACCTTATCTGACTCCATTGCCTTGTCCAATTTCAGATATGTGAGTTCATTCAAAACTGTCTCCTCTGAAACAGAATAGTGTCCAGCTTTCTTCCTTCCTTTGATGCTCCTGGTACTTTTTTATGGCCCTTGCCTTTCCGTCCTCTGTGAACACTAAACAAAAGTATTTGCTCAGGATGTCTGCTTTTTCCTGGTACCTCTCCACCCAACACTTCCTTCCCTTCTTAGAATTACAATCCCTCCCCTGGTCTTCCTTTTTTTTATTTAGAAGCAGGATTTCTCATGGTTACCAATGAAACACCACAAATTAAAACTCTGAATATTATGTAAGTAATAAAACATGGCTAGGTGTTGGTGCTACTGAGATACCCACACACCCACAGATGTGGTGAGGCATGATGCTGCAAACCAAGTGCCTTCAACCCATGGGTGAGTGGTTATTTCATTACTACTAGCACCCAGCCATGTCTTACTGTAATTATAAAATGGACTTTCAATTTTAAAATAGGTTTAATTATCAAAATACACATTTTTTACCATGTAAAACTTTAAAATAATGTGATGTTTTTAACTAAAGCAGTTCTTCCACCTACTGGGACTAGATGTGTCTTACTGCTTTGATTTGGGTCTTGTGACCTAATATGCATTCTGTACTTGTAATTTTGTACTTTCCACCCTGCCCCTCTCCTCCAATAGCAAATAATAATTGTTTTGTGTGTTTGTTTGTTTATTGTTAAATGAAATGAATGTTTTCTGTTTTTGAGAGTGGGTGGTGACAGAGTGACAAACCAATAAGGACAGTGTGTCACAGCCAGTATTTGTTTTGTATTTGTTTAAAACAAAAAGAGATGTAGTTATGCATGTAGTTAGGCCTGCTCACCTGGTGCTGTCTAGTAAGTCTGTTAGTGAGAGATCAAGGATGCCATGGAGTGTCATTAAAGCTCCTGTACCATCCCAAGAATTGAAGTGTGATGCTGCTGCCAAGCTACCATCTTTGGTAGCATCAATTATAACAGTACCGGTGCTCTGCATTCTGTGTCGGATCTTCAGTTGTTCCTGTAAAATCATGGTAGAGAGAGACTGCCATTTACATGCTGGGCAGTGCAGATGGGTCACAGAAGGAGGCATGTAGAAAAGGTATTATGATGGCCACAGGGGAAGACTTGAGCTATAAAATAACCATACTGTTTTACAGTGTATTATTTTTACAGCTGCAGGGGTGGAGTCCTGCAGTTGTCTTTCTAGCACCTGGGGAAAAGGACACTTCAGACTCCTTCTGAAGCATAATTTCAGACATGAACCACAGTCCTTCCACTATCTGAAATCACTACGCTGAGTGTGGAGGGGAGGAGTTCCTTTCCTATATGTAGCATTTTCCTGCTACCTCAAATTACAATCAGTGGAGTGTAAATAACACAGGCAGCTTGTTTTAGTGTTAAAGAACACCTAAATCCTCTTTTTACACATTTCTATCTAAATAATGTCTTGTTGGCAGGGGTGTAGTGCTCCTATACTTCTTAAAGTCTTCAATGATTTTTTTAAGTAGTTCTCTATGAAACAGTCTTAAATCAGCAACTGAACAGTTTTGAAGCAGAAGTGTAAGGGAACCTTGTTTTATACTGTAGCTTCTCTACTGAATTCCTTCACAGAGGAGCACAAAGTGATTTGAGATCAGGTTTCAGCTTGTGGCAGTGGGCTCACTGGGATGGGACAGACAGTCATTATGATGAGCCTCCAACTGAAGGCAGTGTCATTTTTTTAGTAAATCTGTTTGTTTGCTAAGTTAAAGTTACTTTCCCTACTAAGGTACATAAAGATCATGTAACACTCTGTCCTGGTTTTGTATTGACAATCATGTGGAAGAATTTGAGTGGTTACACTTCATTTGCATTTGTAAGGAGTTTATTTGGAAACATTGCTTGATTGATAAGAAAGTGACAGTCTTATTGGTGCCTGTGTCTAATAGCTATCTTCCATGTGTGACTAGCAAGGTGTTGTAAGCAAGAATGGGGTGGAGCAACAATGGGGAAACATCAAAACTGCCATCACAGAGGTGGCAAGCCTTTGTGTGAAGCAAATAAACAAATTAAAATAAAAGAAAAAAACACTATGGTTCTCAAAAGAAGTGGAGGGGAAGGTAAGGGAGAAAAAGATAGCATTCAGGAAGTGCAAGGAAACACAGAAGGAGCAGGACAGAGAACTGCACCAGTTAAAGCAGAAGAAAGCAGGGAAGGTAGTCAGACTAGTAAAGGCCCAAACCGAGGAAAAGATAGCCAACTTGTTTAAGAAGGGGGATAAAACCTTGTATAGGTACATTAGGGAGCAAAGAAAGACAAAGACAGGGATACTGAGGCTGAATAAAGAGGAAGGTAGTTGGCCAGAGACCGACAGTAAAATAGCAGGGATAGTGAATGAATATTTCTGCTCAGTATTCACAATGGAAAAGCAGGGGGAGATACCTAATCCATTCAATAGAAGCACTCTGGATAGGGGGGGTTGATATCAGTCCTTTCACAGAAGAAAGGGTTCTGAAAGAACTCTTAAAACTGAAGGTGGATAACGCAATGGGACCTGATGGAATTCACCCCAGGATTCTAAAAGCACTAAGGGAAAAACTAGTAACACCACTGACTACCCTTTTCAATAAATCATGGGAGGATGGTGTGATACCTGAGGAATGGAGAAGGGCAGATGTGATTCCCTTCACAAATGTGGGAGCAAGACAGAGGCAGGAAACTACAGACCTGTCAGTTTGACCTCAGTGGTAGGGAAAATGATGGAATCACTTCTGAAGGAAATAATTTTTGAGTACCTAGAGGCCAGTGGGGCACAGGACCCAAGGCAGCATGGATTCACAGCAGGAAGGTCATGTCAAACAAATCTAATTGATTTCTTTGACTGTGTGACCAAAGTAGTAGACCATGGAGGGGCTGTGGATATGGCCTACCTAGTCTTTAGCAAGGCATTTGACACAGTCCCGCACAAAAGATTAATAAACAAATTAGCCAGCCTGGGACTGGATCCCAGGGTGGTAGCCTGGGTCAAACACTGGCTGGATAACAGGACACAGCAGGTAGTAGTAAATGGAGTCCACAGTGACGAAAGGAGGGTTATTAGTGGGGTACTGCAGGGTTCAGTACTGGGGCCAGTCCTTTTTAATGTCTTTATAAGTGACATTGCAGAGGGACTGGAAGGAAAAGTATGTCTCTTTGCAGATGACACAAAGATCTGCAACAGGGTTGATATGCAAGGTGGGGTGCAAAGGATGAAAAGGGACTTGGCAAGGTTGGAGGAATGGTCAAATGTATGGAAGCTTAGATTCAATGCAAAGAAGTGCAAAGTAATGCACCTGGGAAACAAAAACCCAGGGCAAGAGTACACAATGGGGGTGAGATACTGACAACAACAAAAATGCAAAGTGACTTGGGGGTAGTTATATCAGATGACCTAAAGGTGGGCCAGCAATGTGAGAAGGCAGCAAGGAGGGCGGGGGGGGGATACTGGGATGCATAGGGAGAGGCATCACCAGTGGAAAACAGGAAGTTGTTGGTCCTCTGTACAGACAGTTGGTAAGACCACATCTGGAGTACTGTGTACAGTTCTGGAGATCCCATCTCTGCAAAGACATAGACAGGGTGGAGGCTGTCCAGAGGAGGGCAACCAAAATGGTGCAGAGTCTGCACCAGAAGACATATGAAGAAAGAATAAAGGACCTTAAGATGTATAGCCTCACGGAAAGGAGGGAGAGGGGGGAAATGATAGAAACTTTCAGATACCTCAAGGGAATCAACAAAGTCCAAGAGGGTAGCATCTTTCAGAAAAAGAGATGTGCAAGAACATGGGGGCACAATTTGAAGATAAAGAGGAGATGGCTCAGAGTTAATGTGAGGAAGTATTTTTTCACAGAGAAGGTTGCAGATGCATGGAACAGCCTTCCTGAGGAGGTCATAGAGTCAAAAACAGTGGGGGAATTCAAGAATGCATGGGACAGGCATAAGGCAATTGTAGTGAGGGGTAAGGGGAAGTAGTCTGTGGGTTAACTAGGATCTGCAGCTCATCCATATGGTAGGGAAATGGGCAGACTAAGTGGGCCAAGCAGTCCTTATCTGCTGTCAAATTCTATGTTTCTATGTTTCTAAGAGTCTCCTCTATGTAGTATCATAATCAAACATGTAAACAGTAAGACAGAGTATCTATGACATTAAACTGGGATTACACTTATCTGATAACTGCCCTATGTGGTGTCTAATTATGCAATTTTGATAGCATGGGCCCTGGAGTAGAATGCACTCCTCTGTGCTGACTTGGCATATTGTCTCCTACATATCTACTTGTGTGATATTTTTCTGTATGTATTAAATGAAGTATTTAGCTGACATAGTAATGCAATGTATGTCTTGCTATCCAAACAAATAAGCATAAGCCAGTGCCAAACATGTTTGCTTTCATGCTGTTACAAGTTAGAACAATGGTATCTTGAGGCTATAAGCAGGACTTTCTTACCCCCATGAGCCACTATTTCATTGACTTTGGGTTTCACTAGGCTAAGGAGTACAGGCCCCCATATTCAGAGCTGGCCATGAGCGGTCTGTGGCAGTTTGCGCACAGTCTGCTTGAGGGGCAATATTCAGACAATTGGCTCACTGCAACTGGAGTGTGTAAACTGTATAAATATTGGGCCATGTCGGTACAGTGCATAGTGACTTTGTGCTATGCTGATACAGGCCCAGACTGAATATGGCTGACAGGAGCACAATGGAGGTAGCACAGATTAAATAGGATAGTGGCAAGGCTCCTGTGGGAAATATTTAGCCCTAACATGCTAATCATCCCTTTGGGCATGGAGGGCACTATGGCCCATTTGCATGCCCATTATGGGCCCATGAACATGTGTGCATTGCCCTCCCTTCAACTCTGTAGCTATCTTAAATATTCCTTGTGGTTTAGTGCTCCCCCCATTCTCCTTTCCTGTAGCTGTCTCAAATATTCCTGGTGATATAGTGGTTCCTGTACCCCCTGACTGACTGTCCTGTAGCTGTCATGTATATTGCTGGTAGTTTAGTGGACTCCCACCTCCTGATCACCTGTCCTGTAGCTGTCTCAAATATTCCAGGTGGTGTAGTGGTTACTGCACCCCCAATCAACCCTCCTGTAGCTGTCTTGAATATTCCTGGTAGTCTTCTGACAATCACCCATCTGATCCTCTGTCAATCTGCCTGCTCAGGACTGTCCTCCCCACAACCTCCCCTCTCCCCAATCAGGTTAACTAAGCCAAAGTACAGCAATAGTGACTGTGATCTACACAGCCCTCTGCTCACCACCTTGGCTGGCCACTGACTGGTTGCCAGTGAGTGATCATGAGTACAGTAGACACAGGTGTTTGTACAATACTTGCGATTGCTTAGAGATCAACAGTTTGAAACCAGTTAAGGTGCTGAGCAGAAGACTGTGCCAGTCATAACTATTGCTGAAGTTTGCATTATGTGACCAGGGCTGAGGGGGTGCCTGAGAGGGTGAGTTGTGAGAGGGTCAGATGCCCTTATGGTGGGGTAACCACTAGACCACCAGGAATATAACAGACAACTACAAAACAGGTGGCATGGATGCTTTTACGGTGTATTTTCCTAGGACAGATCAGCTTACATGCAACATCTGCTTTTCAGTGGGGTTCTGCTGTATGGTTCTGCTTTTACAGTTTTACAATATATTTACTCAGGATAGCCCAAATGAGTTGTGATATCTTGTGGGCAGTGGGATTCTGTTTGACCCAGTTTTTATACTGTATTTACCCAGGATAGTACAGTGGAGAAATAAGATCTTTTTTTTTTCTTTTTTTTCCCTGGGGTCCTCCTTTTACCCATTTTTATAATACATTTACCCATGATAGCTCAAGTAAGAGGCACTTTCTCATTTTCAGTGGAGTCCAGCATTTACTTTGCATTTTCCAGGATACAGCAGCATAGAGGACTTAATTAATTAACTTTTTTTAATTTGACAAAGCAGTAGTGCATGTTTAAATGTCTTCTCCATGAAGGATCATTAACTTAATAACCTGGCAGTGACAGCTTTGTTCTTGTCTATAAGTTTATACGTTTAGTTCATGTGAAAGATAGATCTGCAATCTGTGGAATGTCCTGCAGAAATCCTCTAACCTAGCAATCAGCTAGCTGTACATTGTGCCTGGAGGTACAGCTGGTACTATGTGGAGTGTGAGCAGGGAGCTGCCAACTAGTCACACCATGTGAGCCTATGAGAGAATAATTCCCACAAGTCAGGAGTCAGGACTTGGCTGGGACTGAGTGAATAAGACAGCTGGTGCAAACAAAACAATATGAACTATAACCAGCCTGGCTTTGTCATAAAAAGAGCAGTGAGGTAAGTGTGCTGTTTTGTATTAATAATTTTGTTTGTATTGAATAGCCTTATCTGACGGTGAGGGGCTGGGCTGCATCCTGCAAGTTGAGTGATCTCTCTGTCCCCCAAGCTGGCCCCTTGCTGCTCCCATTCCCCCACTGTGCGTGAGCATGGGATCCATGAAGTGAAGTCCAGATGTATCTTATTGTGGATGGCAATTCCTCAGCATTAAAGCCTGTACAGCATTCAGATGAGGCATTAACAGATAGGCAGAAACAGATAGGGAGCTGATGCTAGCCATCCAAAGGATGGCTGACAAGGGTGAGGTAGTACTGGTTGGAGACTTCAATATACCAGATGTGGACTGGAGCATCCCAGCAGCAGCATCAACTAGGAGCAGATTTATCCTGGACTCCCTTCAGGGTGCCTTCCTCAAGCAACTGGTCATGGAACCAACTCGGCAGAAGGCAATACTGGACCTTGTGCTCACAAACAGGGACAGTGTGATGGGGTAACAGTGGGGGAGCACCTGGGTAACAGTGACCACCAGTCATTGTGGTTTGAAATCACAGAAAGAGCAGAACCAAACCACACAAAACACGTATCCTGGATTTTAGGGGGCAGACTTTGGGAAAATGGGGAGATGCTTGAAAGAGGCATTAAGGGAATGGGACAGGAATCAGGGATTGAGGAACAGTGGGCAGTATTTAAAATGGGATTATAAGAACAACAGAATTATGCATTAAGCAGGTTAGCAAGAGGAAAAGAAAGAGGAGACCATTATGGTTTTCCAAAGAGGTAGCAAAGAAAGTGAAAGCCAAAAGACTGCATTCAGGCAATACAAAAAGACACAGGCAGAAGGGATAGGGAGAAGTACCAGGAGAAACAAAGGGAGGCAGGGAGTCAGTAAGGGAAGCCAAAGCTCAGACAGAAGAACACATTGCAAAATCAGTGGTTAAAGGGGACAAAACCTTTACAGGTACATAAGTGAAAAAAGAAGGACAAAGGAGGGATAGTTAGACTGAAGGGGAGGATGGGAGCGTGGAGGATGACAACAGTAAAGCTGACATATTGAACAGGTATTTCTGCTCAGTCTTTACTAAGGAAGAGGGGGTAATGGGTCTGAAGGAGTACAAGGTGAGAATGGTGCAGAAATGGACACAAGTCCCTTTACTCAGAAAGGGTCCTAAGGAACTGGAAGTAATAAGAGTTGACAAAGCAATGGGCCAGATGGGGTGCACCCAGGGTCCTTAAAGAACTAAGAGAGGTGGTGGCTGAACCTCTGGCTATCCTGTTCAGCCAATCACTGGAAACAGGGAGGTACCCAAAGACTGGAGGACAGCAGATGTAGTCCCTTATACAAAAGTGGGAACAAAGAGGAAGCAGGGAACTACAGACCAGTCAGCCTCACCTCGGTAGTGGGAAAGATCATGGAAGCACTTCTGAAGGAGAGATTGGTGGAACATCTGGTTGTCAATGGACTACAGGACCCAAGGCAGCATGGTTCACCAGGGGAGGTCATGTCAGACCAACCTCATTGAATTTTTGACTGGGTGACTAGGGAGGTGGATCAGGGAGGGCAGTGGACATGGCCTATCTGGACTTCAGCAAGGCCTTTGACACTGTGCCACATAGAAGACTATTACACAAACTGGGGAATATGGGTGTGGGCAGGACAGTAGTGTGGTGGGTAGGTAACTGGCTGGGTGGCAGGACACAGAGGTGGTGGTAAATGGCTGTCACTCCACAGAGGGAAGAGTGACCAGTGGGGTACCACAGGGATCAGTGCTGGGACCGGTCCTATTCAACATCTTCATCAGTGACATTGCACAGGATATAGAAGGCAGAATTTCACTGTTCGCTGATGACACAAAGCTCTGTAACAGAGTAGACACACCAGAGGGTGTAGACAGAATGAGAAGGACCTGCAGAAACTTGAAGAATGGTCAAGGGTTTGGCAGTTGAAATTCAATGAAAGAAGTGCAAGATAATGCATATGAGGGCACAAAAACCCTGGCACAATATATCAGTTGGGGGGTGAGGATATAGCATGCACCAAGCAGGAAAGGGATCTTGGGGTTGTCATCTCTGATGACCTCAAGGTAGGGAAACAGTGTGACAAGGCATCAGGTAAAGCAAATAGGATGCTGGGATGTATAGGCAGGGGCATCACCAGCAGGAAAAGGGAGGTCATAATTCCGCTATACAAGACACTAGTGAGGCCCCACCTGGAGTACAGTGTACAGTTCTGGAGACCATACCACGTAAGGACATAGACAGGGTAGAGAAGGTTCAGAGGAGGGCAACAAAGATGGTGCATGGGTTGCATCACAAATCCTATGAAGACAGATTGAAGGAACTGAACATGTACTCCTGGAGGAGAGGAAGGAGAGAGGATATGATAGAGACATACAAGTATCTTACAGGGAGGAACAGGGTGCAGGAAAACACTATTTTTAGCGAAAAAGATGTTTCAGGACTAGAGGGCATGGGATGAAGTTGGAGGAGGACGATTCAGAGGAAACATGAGAAAGAATTTCTTCACAGAACGGGTGGTGGACAAGTGGAACACCCTGCCAGAGGAAGTGGTGGGGCTGAAACAATCACGGGATTTAAGAATGCATGGGATAGACATAAAGGAATTCTAGAGGTCAGGGGTAAGGGGAAATAGACTTCTAGGAAAACAAACTGAACTTACAAGCTCAAATGGGCAGACTAGGTGGGCCATAGGCCCTTATCTGCCGACACTGTCTATGTATCTATGTATCTATGTATTAGGTCATGTGTGTTTTTTGCTTTGGTGTCTGAGATAACTTCTGAGTGGGTGTTTTTGGTGGGATGAGCCTACCACTGAAGCTGCCCCTACCCTTGCCATGTGACTGGACTATATACAGGCCACTGGATGTGCTTGGCATTAGGTCATATTCTGTTACAGTTGTCTGTGCACCCCCTGTAGGTTGATTGTCATGTGTGGGTTATGGTGGAGTTCTTGGCAGTGTTGTGGTTCTGGTGTATGACATATAGGGATTTGGGGGTTGGCTGCCATGTACTGGACATGACTGGGGAAACATCGTCCTGCTGTAGAGCAGTGATAATTATGGTCATGCCATTGTCCAAGGTCTCACACAGGTTGCAGAATCCTTGCTGCATATCAAGTCTGTGGGCTGTGATGTCATTGTATCTGCCCTGCATTTCATGCAGCTGTCCTGCTGAGCCTTACCCTCCCAGCTCCTAGCATTTCAGTGCAGGGTACATACAGATAAAGCATTCATGACCTGGTATACTGTACATTCTGTGTCAATGCTGGACCTTGAGGGACCCTCCAGTGGGTCCTGTGTATCAGTCTTATTGTCTGGCATGGATGGTCTGTGTACATGTCTGTTGTGTGACAGACACATACACCTCAAGGCTGGTGTTTTGTGTGCCCTTCTTGATGCCTTGTAGGTCTGACTTGAGGTGCACTGTTGGGTGGGACAGAGTCTTCTGTTCGGTTTGCAAGGTAACAAGTGCAATGCCTGCTGACATGATAGCTGACTGTACTCAAGAGAAGTGATATATTGTTGGATGTTTAAAGGGTGACTGTAGTGAGATATTTTGCTTTAGTTTTGACCATTTTATTTTAAGAAAATAAAAAGTAGTTATTTTAATAGTGATATTCGTTGTTTGTAATAAGTCAAAGAATGCTTTAAGAGCAGCCAGATAGTCTCAAAATAACCCTCAAAATGTACCAGAATGCATCTAAATCCTGAAAGCTTCTGGGATCCTAGGCAGCCCCCAGACCCCCGGCCTGTGGGTCTCTCTCTCTCTGTCTCTCTCTGTCTCTCTCTGAACCAGACTTATACAGGTAATGCTGAAAGGTGAAGCTGACTAAATTTGATAACGTACTTGACTTTTTTGTGAACTTAAACTTTTAAATTATTTCCCAGCCTTTTACAAAAAAAGCTTACTATGTGCACTGAATGGAGGCTGATGGCTTGGATGAAAAAATATGTATTTTTGAAATCACTGATTGTAACCTACAGAATATGTATGTAATGTTCATCATTGCTGAGCTTGATGGAGTGCATAGTATTATATAGCCCATGTATTTAATTTGCTTTGTTTTTAGTTCTGTTTGATCCTCAAGCCCAGATCTCCTTACCCCACCCTTCAACAATCATCACACACATTTGTATCTAAACTTGCTCTGTAAATGAACTATGTGAGTGCAAAACTGTAACAGCTGTCTGTCTTACCCATTTGAATCACATTACCTATCATACATAGAAATGCAGCTCTCTGTCATCATTTCTAGGGGTATGGATGGAATATGCCTGTGGGAAGGGGCGCCCACAACAGCAGAAACACTTCCAGTGGCCATGTTACCCAGGCCAAGATGTCATACACAAGGTTCCTTTTCCTCACTGGTACTAGATGAAAACAACAGCTTAATTTACAGTACATTAAACAGTTCCTTTCAATAACGGAATGTTCACATGGAACTTGAAGAAACAACAGGGAACCAAATTCATTAAACATATTCACACATAGTTCCAGGTAGCATCAGTTAATTTGTGTGAAACACATTCAGCTTTCACATGAGCAGTATGGTCAAAACAGAAGCTTTTACCTGGACTGAGGAGGCTGCAGTGTCTTTATAGCAGCAATAACTTAGGACTGCTATGGTCACAAAAGTTTGAAGGCAGCACAAGTCCTAAAACAGTTCACAGTGCCTAACAGACACCCAAACTTTCAATGCTACCCACATCTCTTTCTCTCTCTCTCTCTCTCTCTCTATATATATATATATATACATACACAGTGGCTCAGTGGGTCCACCTCGGAAAATTTAATCCTCATGGCTTGGTGATTTGCAAGTTCCCTCATGACCCCTGTGTCCTTTACTAGAACTATCAGCAACTGTCCACCAGTTAAGAAATGGGACCTGTCCTGTGGAGCTCCAAGGCAACCTGATCTCTGGAGACTACACTCCCTGCCACATTCTTGTCCACTATATCCCTACATGAATTGGCCCATGATGCCAGAGCATTCTGTGGCTTGGGGGTGCTCGTTCACCTCTTGACTTTAGCCACTCTCCAAGGTGCTGTGCTGCTTGTGGCTATAGGTTCCCACTTCTTCCTCTGTTTGCCCCAAGTGCCACCAGCTGGGGCCAGAGGGGGAAGTCACATCACCTGACCACCTGACTCATTCTCACTCCATTGCTACTCACTCCTCTGACCAGAACTCCCCTCCCACCTAAACTGCAGGGCTTTTATCCCACCCCCCCACACACACACATATACCTGTGGTGACCTTCTGATCCACAGGAGGATCCAACTTAGTGTTGAGAAGAAATTACCCTTTACCCTACTGGGCCAAATTAGGCCACAAAAAAGTCAGAGAGAGGTGAACAGGCTAATAATCTCCCACGGGGGAGGTACCTAAACATAGAAACTGATGTCAGATAATGACCACTGGGCCCATCTAATCTGCCCATTTTTAGTTATGATCACTTTAGCTGCAGACCCAACTTGCCCTACAGCACTGTAGCTTCCACCTTCCACCACATTTCTTTCTCATAGGATTCATGTGTGCCTGTCTCAGGCATTTTTGAAACCCACCACTGGTTTCACCCCCTCTGGTTGCCATGGAAGGTAGTTTCAGGAATCCATTACCCTTTCTGTGAAGAACTACTTCCTCACATCTCTCCTGAATCTACCTTCTTCCAGCTTCATATCATGACCCCTAGTTCTACAGCACCTTTTTCTCTGAAACATATCTCCCTTCTGTACCTTATTAACCCCCAAGAGGTATTTAAAGGTCTCCATAACATCCTCTCTCTTCCTCCACTCCTCCAGGGTGTACATATTGAACTCTTTCAGTCTCTCTTCATAGGGCTTCTGATGCAGACCTTGCACCATTTTGACAGCCCTCGCCTCCCTCCTTGCTGCTTTCTCCTTTTTCCAATTCTTCCCTCTACAGCACCTTTCTCCTTTGAGTGCACCTACTTCCTCTGCTAACCTTCTGCTCACTTGAATAACTTGCATCCTGGTGGGACTATCTCCCTTTGGGATCTCTCTACTCTCTATCTCAGCTTGTACTGTCCCACTTTCTGCCTCCCCTATTTCTTGCATCACCCCTGCAGCTACTTTAAATGTATATTGAAGTAACATTTGAATTGTTAACTGAGGACTGAGATTGCCTCCTGGATGAAAGTAGGCCATCACCTCAGCAGAGGTTCTTATCCTTCTGTATTGGACCACAGTCCCCAATGTAGACATACCTCTCCTCCCAGCACCATTCCTTCTTTCATTACTTGAAGGCCTTGGTGCAGAGCTCCTTCTCTTTCCACATACAGTATAACACACACTTGCCACTTACATTTAAACACATGGGAAACACAGGATCAACCAGATAAATGATCCACCTTTACCAAAAATGAAACTTACACACAGAGCTAACAATGGCAATTCATCTTGACGTTTAAGGCCATGAAACACTCTTATCAAGTTAATGTATTAGCAGCCATAGTGACTTTGACTAGAGTTTGTTTTAAATGGTAGTGTTCATCTAAGAAATGTGTATGCCACAAACACTATTGGCAGAGCTCGGGGAGGGGGGGGGCGAGTCGTGTGCGATATCACATTCACAAACTCTTCAATTTTGTTTTTAAAAGTTAAGGACCCAGCCAGTTATGTAGAGCACAGTTTAAAAAGTGACATATTTTTTCAATTGTGTGCTGATGTCTGGTGTAATCTAGTCTGGATGGAGTGGAAAGCAATTGATGCCTGATTGCTTTTTGAGTCTCATTTTCAGCAAGTGTAAAAACATGGTTGCCAAGAAATTTTAGGGTTCTGTAGTGTGCAGTGATATGTGAAGAGTCTAAAAACTGGGATGATCATGAGTAGTACTGCATTACTAGATGGTCAGGTGACTGGGTCTAGCCAATCAGGATTTGAGGATTTCTGTGCCCATATTATAATTAATTTTTAAAATGTGTTTTATGTGTTTAAGGAGAGTATCATGAGAAGAAAGAATGTTTATTTTTTTTAAATGTAAGAGAGTTTTAGTTTTTAGGGTTTTGTGTAATGTTTTCAGCGAGTAAAGGTGGTAGCCATGTTTGTTATAGCAGTCAAGGATGAGTAAAGTAGTTAACTGATTCATTACTAGATCAGGGGCTCTGCATCAAGTAGACTCAAAAGACTACACAGCATTCTTCTGCTGGATAATTCATATGTTTGTATATTTATCTGACTGGCCCAAAATCCAAATCCTATTGCCTGAACTTATTCTAATCTATACAACCTGTACATAAACATATGGGTCTTAGAATTTACTTAGTCAACCAGGAGACAGGAGATTTCCAACCCATTTTATAAACAGACTCACCTACCCACTCTCATGTCAGACCTATCCTTTGGAATAGCCAGAATTTCTCCATCTTGGTACCCCAGCATTTGTCTTCAACATCAAGTGTTTGTGAGTGTCTCTAACTGCAGAATATTCAAGTATATTGGACTGTCAGGCCAGTCAGTTTTGCTGGATGTGTCTCTAATACGACCTTCTTTCAAGTGAGAATTGTCCCTCTATGCTTAATTGCTTTGGTTGAGGGTTACAGTCCACAATTCTTGTGCTTTCCAGCCCCATACCTCTCAACCTCTTGCCTCATAAATCAGGGACAAGGCTTAGAAAAATCAGGGTCAAAGGTCCAAAATCAGGGACACACCTTAAAAAAATGATAATATTCACTCAGAAAGCTTACCGCATATAAAAATTAGCATAAGATGCATTTTATGAAGAATAACAAGCCTGTAACTGTAATGTTTGACATTATTTTGTGCTTATAAGCCTTGCTGTTCAGTCACAAAATCATTCACTTTATGAGAGATAGGAATATTTTGAGGTAGAATCTGTGATGTCCCTGAAAATCAGGGACAGTTGAGAGATATGTCTAGCTCTACTTCCCATCGCTTGGCAAATTCATGTACAGTACATAACTCCTGCCATTGGTGGCCCTACACTAGTTGACTCCCTTTTGAACCCCCTTATCTGCCCTTTAAATTTTAAGAAGGCCATATTACCTTTCTCTTGGAAGAACTGCAGTTCATCTTGTCTTGGTTATGGATCACATTCATTTGACTTGCACTTCAGTCAGGCAAATCATTTTACCTTCTCAAGGATCCTGATCCTGCAATGCTCTTCCAATACATTAGCTACACTGGTGCATAGCAACATATTGCATTATGACTAAAGGTACCCAGGAAATTCTGTTAAAATGGGCTCTGATGCAACTCGTTTCAATGCAATGTGTAGTGGTTTTCAAATGCTAACAATAAAAATTGTTATCTTCAGGGCTGTTAAAAAGTCAATGAGTGGCACTATACAGAAACAATGCTGTGCATTTACAGTATGTGTCTTCAGAAACCATTTAGTCTGTGAGTTCTTTCTTGTGCTCAGTCAGATCCAGGAAATCATGCAGCCAGCTTTCACTTTCAGGAAACAGCACCTGGGTCATTAGCCTTCAGCAACAAGGGCTCCCCTGCACCATCTGGCCTGTAATTTAAACTTTGCAGCAGCAGAAGATGCTAATTTTTCCCAGGGATTCTGTCTCGCAATTGCTTTCTCCAGAAATGTTCAGGGGAAGGTGTGTGTGACAAATCACCTGATCTGCATACCCTTCTTTCTTGGACTCAGATGGAGTCAGGAAGCCATGTGGCCAGCAGTCTTGATTAGGGACAAGTGCCAGAGACTATGAGCCTTCAGCAACAAGAGCTCTCTTGCACAGTTCAGTCTGCAATTGAAACTCTTTAGTAGTAGAAGCTGTTAATTCAGCCAGGAATACTTTCCTGCCAGTCAGCTTCTCCAGCAATGATCTGGTGGCAGGATGAGCCCCACAACCTGCAGACCAGTCCTTCTTGGGTTTAGACAGAACCAGGAAGCCATGCAGCAAGCAATCACTATTAAGGACCAGCACCAGGGGTCATCAGCCTTCAGTTACAAGGGCTCCCCTCCACTACTCAGCATGCAATTAAAACTTTCTAGCAACTGAAGCTACTAATTTCTCCAAGGGATGGTCTCCTATCAATAGTTTTGCTCTGGGGGTGTAACAAACAAATCCAACCTGCAGGCCTCTCCTTCTTGGGTTCAGTCAGAGCTAGGAAGCCACATGGCCAGCATTTACCATTAAGGCCAGCACCAGGGGTTGTGAGCATTCAGCAACAATGGATCCCATGCACTGTTCAACCTGCAATTGAAACTTTTTAGCTGCAGACACTGCTAATTTCTCCCAGGGATGCTGTCCTGCCATTTGGCTTCTCCAGTGATGATGGGGGGGGCAGCCCCTTCACCTGCAATATCACTAGTTCCTTAGCTCTAGCAAGCCCTGCATGAGAGGTCCCAGCGTGAGCAGACCAGCAGGACTGAGATTTCTTGAGGGGAGTCACTAGAGGGATATGCCAAGATGCTAAGGGAATCTGACAAAACTGACGGTAGCTCAAAAAGATTTTGGAACACACAGGCAAAATGTTAAACATATCATGTATCACAAAGCCCTAGCTCACAAAACCTGGAAAAAAGGCTCTTACTCAACTGTAAGATGCTTAAATACATTTATTTACAAAATAAATTTGAAGCAAAAGTGGCAAACATGACTAGACGTTTCACAAAAATCACATGCTTTTTTCAATAGGGGCTACTACTCATCGTAACTGTTGCTTCTGCTTATAGTTGCACACTAACTTCTTGTTTTCTACTACTAGCTGAGGCCCTTTTTATCACTATATACTGCTTATTAGTAGAGATGTTGAGAAGTTTTAATTCACTGGTGAAGTTCTGGCAAAGTCACCAAATTCACTTCTGAGGATGATTTTGCAAAGTTTTTCTAATAGGAAATTCACCATTTGTAACTTTGCCTGGCAACTTCCCCTGTGACTTCTCCTTGGGGCACACAAAGGTGAATTTGGGTCAAAATGTCAATTTTTAAGATCAAAATAAAACTTTTCCAGGTGTCTAGTGGTCCCCCCACTGATCCCGGCCTATGTTAAATAATGATTATTCCCTGGTGTGTAGTGTCCCCACACCTGCTGTTCGCCAGCCTGCTCTGCTTAATAATAATCATTACCTGGTGTCTAGCACCCCCCCCCGATGACCGCTGATCCTTGGACCATGTTAAATAATGATTATTCACTGGTGTCTAATGGCCCCCCTCACCAATAACAGACCAGATGTTAAATAGACACTTGCCCTGGTGTCTAGAGTTCCCCCTTGACAATTGCTGGCCAGATGTCAAATAGACACTTGCCCTGGTGTTTAGTGATACCCACTGTAGAAAGTCACCAGCCCGATGTCAAATAGACACTTGCCCTGGTGTCTAGGGGTCCTCCCTTAGCCCATCTCTGGCCCAATGTCCCATAAACACTTTCCCTGGTGTTTAGTGGTTGCCCCCCTCCCTATGCTGGATCTTCCAATGCAATAAAATGTATGCTTCCCTGGTGGTTTAGTGGTCCCCCCTCCCTTTCTCCAAATCTGATCTTTCCCTAAAATACAATATATATCTTTCCCTGGTGTCTAGTGGATCCCACCCTGAAAGGTATTGCCCACCACCCTGCTCCAACCATCGCATACCTGAGCCAGCAAACAGCACAGCCCTCCACTCTCCACCATGGGCAGCTGCCAACGGAGCTGTCAATGAGTGTGTACTTATACAAGTATGAGCTCATTGACAGCTCAGTCAGCAGCTGGTCATGGAGGAGAGCAGACAGCAGTGCTGGTCACCGGCTTGGGGAAGGGATGTGGGAGTGCGATGGTGGGGCACTACCTACTGAGGTGGGGGGGTCCACTGGACAGGAGGGAAAGAAATATATTGCATTTTAGGGGCAGATTGTATACAGAGAGAGGGAGGGGGGACTGCTAGACCACCAGGGAAGCATACATTGTATTGCAAGGGAATATCAGGGATGGGGGTAACCAGTAGACCAGAAAGATTATTTAACATCAGGTAGGCACCTGGGAAAGTGGCATTGTGACATCAAGTCGGCGATCAGTAGGAGGGGACCATTAGACATCAGGGAAAGTGTC
Source organism: Neoceratodus forsteri (assembly GCA_016271365.2). NCBI lineage: Eukaryota > Metazoa > Chordata > Ceratodontiformes > Ceratodontidae > Neoceratodus > Neoceratodus forsteri. The sequence goes on along the minus strand of CM028132.1, from coordinate 233,740,473 downwards.
TATGTGATATTGGGCCAGCAGTCAGTAGGGGGGGACCACTAGACACCAGGGAAAGTGTCTATTTGACATTGGGCCAGCAATCGGTGAGGGGGGACCATTAGACACTAGACAAATTGTCTATTTAACATCTGGCTGGTGATCAGTGGAGGGGACCACTAGACACCAGGGAAAGATTATTATTTAACATCAGGCCGGCAATTGGTGGGGGGGGACCACTAGACATCAAGGAATGAACTGTTGCAAACTCTGCCTCTGTGCCAAACTCCACTGTCAAGAGTTGCCAACTTTGCATTTCACAGAGTTATCAGCGTTCTTCAAATTTTTGGACTTCGCACAGCAGATTAACTTGGCAAACTGAGATGAATTTGCCAATTAATCCATAGAGCAAAGTTTCCCAACTTCGCACTTCACTACTTATTAGGGGCTGTTACTCATTGTAACTGTTGATTCTGCTTATAGTTGGAAACAAGCTACTTGTTTTCTACTACTAGCTAGGACCCTTTTGCTCACCATATACTGCTTAGTAGAGGTTTATAAGTGCTGTTGCACCTTGGGTATAGCGAGGGGGCATTGGAGGGGTGAGGGTCACAAGTGCAGCGGGGAAGGGGAACAAGGTGGATGAATTGGGGTTGTGGGGTCAAGAAGGTTCCCTGAGGTGAAGTGGGCCCAGGAACGGGGTTCACCCTGCCTGGTTCCCATACCCAAGGGCTTCACTGTATGTGTGCAAGTAGCACGATCAACCTCGGCTGCTCATCCTACCCGGGTGATGTTATGCAATACCAGGTCGATTAGAAACAAGACAGTGGTTATCGCTGATCTTGTTGGAACATCTGACCTGGCATGCATCACCGAGACCTGGTTTGATGAGAATGTAGGTCCCATTCTGGAGTCAGCTGTTCCAACTAGGTACTCAGTGATACACCACTTGAGGTTGGATCGAAGGAGCGGGGTGGGGTAGCTATATGTTTTAAGTCAGATCTGGGCTTTGTAGATGTGCCAGTTGGAGCCACCAGATCTTTGGAATGTATCGTGGATGCAGGTGAGGGATGTAGGATACTTCTTGTATACTGTCCACTCAAGAGCGAAAAGGACTTCCTACAGGAAGTCACAGATTTTATCATCGAGATGGTGTTGGAGGTGCCTAGGTGGTTGGTCCTGGGAGACTTCAATGCCTGGGTCAATGAAGACCTCTCACACTTTGGACAGGGTTTCCTCCAATTGATTATATCATTGGGCTTTACATGGGTTATTACCTCTGAGACCCACTTACAAGGTAATTCATCTGGTCTTTCTGCTGGGAATGAAGATCTCCAACATGGTGGTGAAACCCATTGGATGGTCTGACCACCACACTATAGAGTTCAGTTTCATAGCCCCCCCCCCACAACAGGCCTACCCCTATGGAGATGGTCTGATGCTGCCCTTTATGAAGTCTGACCCGTGATGGTCTTACAGCGGTCTTGGATCTATCAGGGAGTCCGAGTGTTAGCCAGGATCCAGAAGGGCTACTGTAGCCTATAATAAGGCCATGGTTACTGCTGTGGATTCCATAGTTCCTGTCCAGATTTGCCTATCACTCTTCGCCCTCGGATCCCTTGGTTTGATGGGACCCTGAGAGAGTTGAGGAGAGTAGGGAGAAGGTTAGAGAGATGCAGGTGGAAATCTGGTTTGATTGATAACAAACTTAGATTGATGTCCCATTACAAGGACTATCAATCCATTGTCTCCCATAAAAAGGCAGAGTTTCTGTCCAGAGAGATTGCGGCTGCACAAAATCAATCAGTTCAGCTCTTCTGTACTGCGGACAGGCTGTGCAATCCAATCTGTCTCCAGAATTGGGGAGCTTTTTCACAAGAAAACTGTGATGAGTTTGCTCGATTTTTCATGGATAAGGTTGCCGATATCAGGTCAGAGATAGGTGCAGCTTGCTTAAATTGGCAGAGCCTTGATCGGTGGGAGATTGCAGCCACCCAGTCTGTCTGGCTTGACTTTGACCAGCTGGCAAAAGTGGATGTTTTGAAGATTAGTCAGGGCTTGCGACTGACTTACTGTAGTTTGGACTGAGGTCCAACACACCTCCCGGTGGGGTGTGTAGAGGTCATCGGATTGGTCCTGGCTGAGATCGTTGGGTGCTCGTTAGAGACTGGGGTGTTTCCAGACACCCTGAAGGAGGTAGTAGTACACCATTTATTAAAGAAACCTTCTCTCTAACCCAACTGTCTAGTCAACTACAGACTTATCTCTAACCTGCATTTCATTGGCAAGGTTATTGAGAAGGCAGTCGCACTGCAGCTCGAGCAGCATGTTACCATCCATGCTATCTATGATCCTCTACAGCCTGGTTCCAGGAAGTGGCATAGTACTGAGACAGCATTGGTTCAGGTACTTCATTATCTCCTGATAGCTAGAGATCAGAAGACTCATTCCATCTTAGTCCTCCTTGATGTATCTGCAGCTTTGACACCGTGGACCATGAGGCGTTGCTTGAGAAACTGTGGTTACACTGCGGACTGTGTGGAACAGTCCTCAGATGGTTTAGATCTTTTCTCACTGGCAGGATGCAGAGAGTGGAGTCCGGCATTTTTTCCTAGGCCCCTCATGCCCTGCCACATGGAGTACTGCAGGGTTCTGTGCTGTCGCCCATGCTGTTTGAGGTGTATAGCTGTCGTTGGGAGACATTATAAGGCAGTACAGGCTGAGTTTTCACTACTATGCAGATGAAACTCAACTGTAGATGTCCTTTGTACCAGAATAATATGATTCTGTCTCAGTCTTTAATAACTTCCTCTCTGAGATTCAAGACTGGATAAGAGTAAATTGACTCAGGTTAAATCTGGATAAGACTGAGGTGAAGGTTGTGGACCCAGGTCATCAGGTAGAGGGGTCATTGGCTGGGCAATCCTCTGGACTTTGGCTTGGAAGGAACCAGCTGTTGACCTCTGACTGGGCGCGGAAACTGGGCATTGTACTTGATTACGAATTGACACTTAAGTTTCAGATGTCGGCCATCGTCAAGACCTCTTTTTACCATCTGAGGAACATTGCTCAGATAAAGCACCTAGTCCCACCTGATGATCTTCCGAGCTTGGTCCATGCCTTTGTGACCTCCAGCCTTGATTACTGCAATGCCATATACCTAGGGCTCCCGGGGGTGGACCTTCGCCGCCTACAGCTGGTGCAGAACACGGCTGCCAGGTTGTTGACTGGCTTGTCAAGATTATGCCATGTCACACCTGTGCTTCGTGGATTGCACTGGATGCCAGTGTGGTGGAAGATCACCTTTAAAGTCAAGTTGCTGACCTATAATGCCTTACATGGACAGGGACTGCATTATTTGCAAGACCTCCTGTAACCCTACCCCCCCCATTTGTCCACTCTGTTCCACCAATAAGGGATTGCTGGAGATTCCCAGGCTCCATTTGACTATGTCCAGAGCTAGATCTTTTGCCTTTGTAGCACCGACCCTGTGGAATTCTCTACCTTGTCGGATTAGAGAGTGTCCGTCCATCGAGGCCTTCAGATCTTCCTTAAAGACCTATCTTTTTAACTTTGCCTTTTGTGATGTTTAACTCCTGCTTATTTTATATTTGATTTTATGTACTTGTTTTTATGATAGCTGTGTTTAAACTGTGATTGTGTACAACATCATGATCTTCTGGAATTGTGTTTTATAAATACATTTTCTTTGTTTTGCTTTGCCTTGCTTAATTGCTATAAAGCTGTACTCATTTTTTATACTGGCTACATTTTGTTGGGTCCTGCCATGCTTGTTCTGGTTTCTACCCATCTGCAGTTTGAATATTGCCCTTTCCTCCCTATTTAGTGATTAGCCCACATTCTCCACTATCCATGCAATTTAAGCTTCCTCCCTATCTGAGTTGTCTACATACCACCATTTGTTTATTTAGACTTCCACCCTATCTGGGTGAATCCTGCACACCTTAAATTATTTATCTAGGCTTCCTCCCTATTCTGGGTGAAGCCAGCAAGGCTTTCTATCTGGGTCAGGCTTATGTTCCCATGGACTCTCTATTCTGGTCAGACTAGCAGTACTCATTGCCCCGTCTGGTTTTCCTTGTACCGTTAGACTCATCCACCATTTTACTCCCCATCTTGGCTATCCTCATCCTCCTCATCTCCCTTTTGTCCCTTCCTCCACCCACTGCCCCCTCCCTTCCTCTCTCCTGCCCCCTCCACTCCTCTCCCTCCCCCACCTGACTATTCTCATTCCTACTCTCTAGTGTGGTGTGAAATGTGGAATTCTGCCAGCAAAATTAGTGCAGAATGACAATTTGAAAGGTGGAATTTCTGCTGGATTTTCACTGGTTCTTCTGTGGAATTCTATCTGCTCTGATCCAGTGAATAATATTCTATGGAACATCATTTTTTCTGTGGAAAATCATTCTGCAACTGTTTCCATGGAAAATATTCAGATCAATGGAATAATATTCTGCAGAACAGCATTTTTTTAGCAGAAAATAATTCCACAACTGTTTCCACTGAAAATATTGAGATCTGCAGAATAACATTCCATGGAAATGATGCAGAAAAATGCCTTCTGCATTTTTCTGCTGTGGAATTCCACCATTCCATGTCTGATGGAGTTTCGATGGAATTTTGAAAATTCCATGAAATTTTGTTCTGCTGCAATTTGAAAATTCTGCACAACACTTCTAGTCTCCCTTCCCCATTCTCTCTGATGTCCTAAATGCTGCATCCTACTTGCTCCTTGGTTCCACTTAGAAGCTCTCTGATGCCTTCTGCCGCCTCTCTCCTGCACTTCTCCTCTACAGCCCCTGCCCCTCTCCTTCCCAGTAGCTCCATGGCTCCATTAAACTCCTTGTTGACTTGATACTAATGGTGGCAGGTGGCGTGCTTGATCTTTGTCCTGCCCTAACTCACTAATGCAACTTTCAAAGGACTGTTGGTTGCCCACCTTAACACTCACAGTCTCTTTCCAAAGCTGGATCTGAAGGTGAACCTTATGGTCAACCTCCAGTCAGATTTGTTCATCATCTTGGAGTCTTGTCCTTCAGGTCCAAGATTCTGCAATGTCCATACCTGGTTACTCCATAGCTAGGCAGGTTTGCCTTAAAAGAGGTGGTAGTGTTCCAGTGTGCCTCTCCTCCCCTCATCCAAGTTGTGCTTGTGTTATCAGTCTCTTCACCCTCTGCCTGTCGCCTGTTCCTCCTTAAACTCACCCGTGCCTTCAGAGGCCAATATTTTGTTGCATGAGTGTACTGCTTTCCTGGACTGTCCTCTCCTCTACTATCATCACTGAATTCCTTTCATCCATCTGCCCCCACTCCTCATCTGGTGAGTTGTTAATACTTGGGGATTTTAACACTAATTGGTTCTCCCTCTCTGTGCACAAACTTTGTCAGAATATTAAATCCCTCCAGCTATCCCAACAAATTCTGGATCACACCTGTCTCAATCATAAATCCTGCATCCAATCCAGGAGATCATGGTTCCCCTCCACTCACCCCAACCATATTTTGGATGCAGATACCCTGCTACATGCACTCAATGATCACCATACAGTCTACTGTGTGCACAAGATCCATCATCCTAAAGAGCCCATTAAAATCATTCTCCTGCAGTACTTCAGGTTGCTGGATGTCTCCTCCCTCCATGCAGACCTGTTGGTCACTGACTGGTCCCACACCTCTGTAGCCACAGACATCAGCTCAGCCATTGACTCCTTCCATGACAGATTCATTACCATCTGGGACCACCATGCTGCCCTCAGAAAAAACAGGGTCTGAGGTTCTCACCTACCCAGGATCTCTGATATTCTGCTGGCCTGCCTTTGGGCTCATGGTCTAGCCTGGTGATTCTATAAGATCACTGTCTCCCCTGCCACCCTGTTAAATTACTGGACCCTTAAGACTGTAGACCAACTACGTGAATGACTTTATATTTCCTAAACTGTAGTATTTTGAGTTTGAAACTGATATTCTGGAGGCTATTATCTAAATTATTGGGACAGTGTTAATGAATATCTTTGGTTCTCTATGGTAGTGAGAGCCCATAGAAGAACCTAAGAGTGACACTGTGGTTCCCAGTAGGTGGGAGCTCCTGGATGTATTTTCTCAGTTTCATTTATAATTTTGAATCTCTTGACCTCGAGACTGGGAGTCCAGAAGTCTTGGAGAGGGACATTTGTTGGTCCTAGGTGGTGGGATCCCTATGGACTAATTTTAGTAGAAGAACTTTTTTGGACTGGAATTATTATTGAAATTTATCTCATCCATTTTACATATTTGTTTATATTAAGTTACATCCATATGATGATTCTTTTATTAGTGTGTAGTTGGGTAACTGTGTATGTTTCGTGTGGGGTTGTGTATGATTTATGTAATTGAATACTGGGTATTTGTGGGGTTGGGATTTGAAATTTCTTCTTTGTGTTTAGCAGAAACTGTGTTTTTAGGGTGTGTTGTGAAGAATTTTCTTTGTATTATTGGGTGGTGTAATGGGTGTGGGTGACTAGTGTGTATGTTTGTTGATGAGTTATTGTTATTTATTCTTTGCTTACTGCTGTTGGTTTAGTTCAGGGTTATTATGCATTGGCAAGGGCTGTCAGTGGTCAGGCACTACTTTCCCACCAGGATCAGGGATCTACGCCCATTTGACTGTCTTCCTCTGCCAGTGGAGGTGTATGGGCACTGCTGGGCACTGAGGATAGCTAACAGGGGGAGGAAATGGGGAGAAACTTGGCCTGGTGGTGTTGTGGAGTGCAGTGGGTGGATTAGGGTGGTGATGATGAGAAGACACCCTGGGATGAATTTGGTACAGGAAAGGGAACCTCCCTGCCTGGTTCCATACCCAAGGGCTTCACCTTGAGTGTGCAAGTCACTTGGTCTACCTCGTCTACCTAACCTACTCAAGGCAGTGTTGTGCAATGTGAGATCAATTAAAAACAAGACAGCTATGATTGTTGATCTTGTTGGTACAGCTGATCTGGCTTGCATCACCAAGACCTGGCTGGATGAGAATGCTGGCCTGGTACAGGAATCAGCAATTCCAGTCAGGTATTCGGTGATACACCTCCCGAGAGAGGATCGTAGGGGTGGGGGGTGGGTGCTGCCATTTATTTAAAATCAGATCTGGGTCTTATAGACACCCCAGTGGGAAAACCAGATCCTTTAAATGTATCTTGGGTGTAGGTGCAAGTTGAAGGCTACTTCTCATCTGTTGCTCACTCAGTGGTGAGAAGGAATTTCTGAAGGAAGTCATGGACTTCATCATCAACTTGGTGTTGGAATCCCCTAGATGGGTGATTCTGGGGGATTTCAATGCCTGGATCAACAATGAACTCTCACATTTTGGCAAGACTTCCTCCAGCTCATGAGTTCGTTGGGCCTGACACAGATAGTTACCTCTGCTCCCATAGTTACAGACATTCATTGAATCTGGTCTTCCTTCTGGGGATGGAGATCACTGATTTTGTGGTGGAACCAGTCGCGTGGTCAGACCATCACATTATAAGGTTCAGATTCAAGGCTCCACCCAATAGACCTGCTCCTACGGAGATGGTCCAGTACTGCCTTTTAAGGGTCTTGACTCCAGATGGTCTTATGGTGGGACTAGACCTATCAGGCATGCCGAGTGTAAGCAGGGAGCCAGGGAAACTGGTACTAGCCCATAACAAGGCAGTGACAGGGGCCCTAGACTCCCTAGCTCCTGTCCGTGTTTGACCCCTCACTCTTCACCCAAAGTCCCCTTGATGTGATGGGACTTTGAAGTAGGTGACGCATAGGAGTCGAAGGTTGGAGTGGCACTGGCAGAAGTCTGGCCTGGTTGCTGATAAACTTAAATTGATAGCCCATTATAAAGACCACCAATCAGCAATCTCTTGTAAGAAGGCAGAATTCCTGTCCAAAGTGATTGCTGTGGTGAGGATTTGACCTTCTCAGCTCTTCTGGACTGTCGACAGGCTGTGCAATCCAGCCTGTCTTCATCCATGGGGAGCATTTTCACAAGCTAAGTGTGATGAATTTGCTCAATTCATCACTGATAAGATCATTACTATCAGGTCAGAGATCTGCTCAGCACCCTCAAATGGGTATTGTGGTGATCGGCTAGAGGATGTAGGCCCTCAGTCTGACTGGTCTGACTTCAACCCGTTGGCAATTGTGGACATTGTGCGGGTTGTCCAGGACATGCACCCAGCCTACTGTAATCCAGATCTGGGCCCATCTTGCCTCCTAGTGGGGTGCATTGAAGTCATCAGCTTAGTCCTTGCTGAGATGGTCCAGTGCTCGTTGGAGGCAGGGGTGTTTCCATACCCCTTGAAGGAGGCGGTAGTAGTACCTCTCCTGAAGAAAGCTTCCCTTGATCTGGACTGCTTAACAAACTACAGACCTGTCTTTAACCTACCCTTCATGGGAAATGCTATTGAAAAAGTGGTTGAAGTGCAGATGGATGACAATTTAACATCCCATGATGTCTACAATCCTCTCCAATCTGGGTTTAAAAAGAGGCATAGTACTGAGACTGCCCTGGTTTGGGTATTGAATGATCTCCTGATAGCAAGAAATTGGGGGAGCCATTCCATCTTGATTCTTCTTGATCTTTCTGCAGCATTCAACACTCTAGACCATGAGGTACTGTTTGAGCTCCTGCTGATTATCTGTGGACTGTCTGGTACAGTCCTCAGATGGTTTCAATCATTCCTCACTGGCAGGATTCAGAGAGTGGTGTCGGTAATTTATTCCTTGGCCCTGCTTCACCTGTCTTGTAGGGTTCCTCAGAGCTCCATGCCATCCCCATGTTGTTTGCAGTGTATATGCTGCCATTGGAGACATTATAAGGCAGTATGTGGTGAGTTTTCACTGCTATGTGGATGACACTCAGCTCTACATGTCCTTTGTGCCCAAACAAGGTGGAGCGGTCTTAGTTTTTAACAGTTGCCTCTACGAGATACAGGGTTGGATGAGTGCCAACTGGCTGAGGTTGAATTTGGCACACTGAGGTATTGGCATTGGATCCAGGTTACCAAAGTGTGAGGCTGGTGGCAGGCCCACCTTCTGGTCTTTGGCTTGGGAGTGTCCAGCTGCTTACTTCTGACCAGGCATGGAATCTGTGCTTCGTGTTTGATGGCGGCCTGACATTAAAATCTCAGGCGTCTGCTGTTGTGAAAATCTTTTTATTATCTGAGGAACATAACTCAGGTTAAGCTCCTGGTCCCATCTGGTGATCTTCCAACATTCAATCATGCCTTTTTAACCTTGTACCTTGATTACTGCAATGTCCTATATCTGGGGCAACCGGGGGTTGATATCCATCAACTGCAGCTGGTATAGAATGTGGCGGCCAGGTTGTTGACTGGCTTTTCATGATCTTGCAATGTCACTCCTGTGCTTCACAATCTGCACTGGCTGCCTGTGCATTAGCGGATCACCTTCAAGTTTGGGTTACTGACCTATAAAACCCTACACTGGCAGGGACCGTGCTACTTGCAAGATCTTCTTCACCCTTACTGCCCCTCTACTCACTCCATTCCTCTGATGAGGGATTGCTAGAGGTTCCCAGGGTTCAATTGAAGACCTCTGGGGCCCACTCTTTTGCTTTTGCGATCCCTACCCTGTGCATTCTCTACCTCATCAGATTAGAGAGTCCCTGATCATCAAGTGTTTTAAATCTGCTCAGAAAATGTATTATTCTCTTTAGCTAGCATTCTTTGACTTAACTGTTGGTTAGCTTACTGCCATCTGTTATATTTAAGATTATGTTTTAAAATGTTAGGTTTGTTATCTTATTTATTGATATTTTATGGTTTTATAGTTTACTGTACAGCAGTCTGATATATTGGAATAGCACTTAAAAATAAAGATTTGATTGACTGATTGATTGATTAACAATGCTTGCAGTAAAGCCATCAGGCTTGCAAATTCTGAATACTTTGCTTCCACACTCCAGAACAACCTTAATCACCCCTCCATGTAATGGAAAGTGTGGTCTTGATGGACTGGCACCTAGACTTAATGGTACACACTGATGCTGTCTACCCAAAGCTTCAGCCAAACTGGCACTCTCTGTAGAAAAAAAAACATATCCTTCTCCATGCTTGCCGGGAGCTAGTCATGAAAATGATCCTTCATATCTTTCACTACAGTGACATTTTCAACATTACCACTCCCAAGTCCACCCTTGCTAGACTGGACTCCCACTTTCACTCTTTCTGTCATTTTGCCTTGGATGTTCCCCCAACCCCATACACACCATTGCTCTCTTTATTTCTCCCTCTCACTCCCTACCCTCTATTCCTGATGTCTCACCCACTGTACCACCTTCACCTCCAAATTCTTGTTTTACTCACCCCCAGACACGTTCTGTTCCCCTTTCTCCCTTCTCCTTCCTCCTACCCCCTAGATAACAATGCTTCCCATTTCCTCTCCCTTTCCTCCAGGTATTTGGTAATGATCTTATGCTGAGCCTACCTACTGCACTGTGTTTGAAAGCCCCCACACCTTAACAGACTGTGGTGGTAATCTGCTACAATCTGGCATTGCTCCCAGTACTGTACAGCATTTGTTGAGATTCAGTGATTTTAAACTTCGTCAGCCAAGATGCTGCAAAGATGCAAAAACATCAATGTTGTTAAGTTTTGCAAAGTTCTTATTTGCATCATCAACTTCAACTTTGTCGACATCACAACTTTTTTGCAAGCAAGCTGGCATTTTTTTCAATGAAGTGGCAACTTTGTGAGTCATATTAGGTCACTTAGTGGAAAAAAGTGCCACTTAACCTTGCAAAAAACATTGTGAAGTCAACACTTTGAACTTCACAAAATTGGCCAACTTGCAAAGCAAAGTTTTTTCAGCTTTGCACATCTCTAAGCACTTGCACCTTAATTTGCATTTTTATTTATCTTTATTTTGTGTTGTCAGGACAATCTTCCTGTAAATCATCACTGCACCCTTCAGGCTGCTGGCATTAGGGCACTAAGTCATTTGGGCACCAATTACAGAATTCTCTGCCACCTCCCCAAGGTCTGCCCCCCCCTACAGATTTGGTATCTACAGTTAAGCGGTGTGGCAGGGGCACAGTCCCAACAAAAACAGGGATCAGCGACATTGCCGATTGGCACCCTAATGACTCAGCACTGGAACACTGGCACATTCTGAGGGTGGAACTATGAATCATGAATGCACATTGTTATGTATTTTTACTTTTATTTTGTTGTATTTATTTATTTTTTTACTGTATGTTACCTTATGCTCTGTATTTTCATTTGCACATCCTATATTATATACTCCCCTTCCCCCCATCCTCCCCAAGACACATCTGGCTGGAAACAAGCTGTTAGAAGCTCAATATGTCTTTCCTGGTAAAACTTTTAAAATAAATAAAATAAATAAGTAATTTTAACAGTAGATGGAAACAAATAAAAGTAAAACTCTGACAATATTTCCCAATGTTTTTATGGACGTTTCACAGAAACTGAATCAAGATTTAATTTGAGTTGCACAGGCGGAAGTTAAAATTTTCCTAGCGATAGACCAGATCAACTTAATAGATATTTTTAAAAGTAGAGAGACAAATGGCAGATAAAAATAAGGCAGCAGATGTAATATACAGCACATGAATTTTACTATGCAAAGTGCCATACTATGCATGCACTGCGCACATTGTGGTGACTATTTCTACACACATTGATGCACTTTGTATCAACAATTTGCCACAAAGGGAGAATTGCCTCGATTTGCATTGCAAAATTCAGTGCAAGCCCTTGTGAATTGTGCACGATGGTGAATTGCACAGTGAATAATCACAAATGCTATTTGTAGTGTGCAACAACCAAATCCACCACAATTTGTGGGCACATTATAAATTTGCAATGCACCTAAGGTGGAGGTGACATTATGAGACAGGATGTGAGGAGACCACAGAAAAAGGTCTAGTACTGTATGTGGCAGTGGAAGTTTAATGCAAGAAAGAGCAAAGCAATAAATAAGGGGTGAAGATTCCTGAAACAGTACTATATTGATGGGATGCATTTAAGAGAATGGAGAAGGACAGATACCTGTGGGTAATGTTAAATAATAAACTAAAAGTGATGTCTCAGTGCATTATGGCATATGGGAGGGCTAATAGGATTTGAGGTGCATAGAAAGAGTTATTACTAGCAGATGGAAGGTATTAACACTGCCGTTGTAAATATCACTGCTCAGACTACATCTGGAGGACTGTGTGTAGTGCTGTGGCCCTTACCTAAGCAAAGATACAATAAACTGGCAGTGCAGTGAAGGATCCAACAAAATGACTTATGGAAAATAAGACAAGATATTTGAGGAAAGGCTGAAAAATCTTAGCAGATATGGTTGCAGCCAGTGACATGTTACAGAATGTCCAATATCTGTGTACAGTACTGGGATGTATTGTGACACATCATAGGACATCCCATGGAAATTGAAGGGATTTCTAGTAATATATCCCAATATACTGTGATATATCTGAATATACTGTATCTTGTTACTGACTACAACTGTGCTCACTGAAGGAAAGAAGCGAGAGGAAGTGGTACAGACCTTCAAGTTCATGAAGGGTTCATTAGAATAAACAACACATTTATTTAATCTGACAAAAGTCAGACCAGCAGGGGCCATATGTTTAAATTAGAAGCAGGAATGAAAAAACAAAATACAAGAAGTACTACTTCATAAAATGGGTAGCTGATGGTTAGAATAACCTTTCAGACAAGGTTGTGGAAGTAAAGATAATAGTGAGGTTTAAGAAAAACTGTGATGCATTCAAAGGAGTTATCAGACTGAGGCAATATAGTGCAGTGAGTGTACTGAGCTACTGTAACAACCTGGAGACCTGGGTCTGAATCCTACAGTCACCGCTTGCATTCTGTGTGACCGTGAGCAAGTCACTTTTACTGTTTGCTCCCAGGGTACACCTAGAAATAAATCTTGGCTTAGTGTATCTTTCCTGGGCAAACACTGTTAAACAAAATTGTAAATAAAATAAATCAGGTAGAATAATGTGAAAGGTGAAGGGAAGGCTTGGATGGAATAATGGATTTTAGAGATATTTAGGGCCCAATTTTCAAAGAACCCTTATAGCAACACAAGTTGGGTCACTCTAAGGGCTGCAGCAAACTCTAAGTGTGCCAGGGACCCTGCACTCAGTTATAGAAAAAGCAGGGTCCTGGCACCAAACTGCTCAGGGTTTGCCACAAGCTGACAGCTATAACAGACAGTAGGCACATCTGCAGGTATTGCCACAGGGATATGACCCCCCCACACACCTGGCGCAACACTAGAAGGTCTGGAATGGTTGGGAGGTGAAACTACTTGCTAGGAGGGGGGGGAAGGTGGCATAAAGGGCATGAGAGGTGGCATGGGGGAGTTGGGGGGACAGCTGGTACTGAAAGTTAACGATATGGCACCTGGTGGAGTGCATTTACTTTTGTATTAGTATTGTAAATGTCCTGCAATTATTTGTAGTGTACTACTATGTACAGTAACTATTACTCATAATGTACATACAGAAATAACCCTAATCAAACACACTAAAGGAGGGAAAATTATAAATCTGCATAACACAGCATCCCATTGAACCATAACACAGCAGACGTCACAACTGTAAAGATATACAGATCATATTGTTATGGTCTGTATAACTGTACAATTGTGAGGTCTGCTGTGTTATGGTTCAATATTAAGGCATGCAATGTGAATTTATCATTTTTCCCTCCTTTGATGTGCTTGACTAGGGCTTTTTCTGTATGTACAGTATTTTAATAGTTACTGTAAATTGTAGTACACGACAATTAGTGGTTGGACATTTACAATATTAATACAGAAGTAAATGCATACCACCAGGTGCTACATCACTAACTTTCTTTCCCAGCTGTCCCCCTGACTCCCTCTATGCCACCTCCTGTGCCCCTTATGCCCCTGGCAGCCAAGTGACTGATCTTGTCTTGCTTGTGCAAGCCACTTAGACCACCTCCTGGCTTTTCTAAGTGGTGCCTCTTGCTGTGACCATGGTGGAGCTTGCAAAATCCAAAAAAAGGGGATGTTGAAGTCCCACCTGCAATGTCCTGTCAAACAGAGTCATCAAACCGGGTCAATTTTGGTCAGCAATGACAAGTAGTGACCTTTTTTTCCATCATTATATGGTCACAATCTTCGAGCCGTGGATGCGGTGAAGGAGTTGGGTGTCATTCTTGACTGCAGGCTGACATTTGAAAAACAGGTAACAGTGGTAGTCAGGAATGGTTTTTACCATCTTCATAATATCGTTCAAATGAAACTGTTTTAGTGCCAGCAGACCTTGAGATGGTTATCCATGCCTTTGTCACCTCCAGACTGGATTACTGCAGTGCTCTGTACCTAGGGCTATCTAGAAGTTTGGTATGCCGATTGCAGTTATTCCAGAACGCTGCGGACCTGTTGGTGGCATGAACTGCTTGTACGGGCCCCATCATGCCAGTGCTGTGGGCCCTGCATTGGCTTCCTATTTAATGGCATATCATCTGCAGGATTTGCTTGATAACCATTCAAGGCCTTACATGAATTTGGCCCAAGCTACAAGAAAGATCTTCTAAAGTCCTATACTCCTTCTTGCCCCCTTCCAGTCCACAGATGCAGGTTTACTTCTGGTTTCCCTGTTCCCATTTAAAATAGACCAGAGATAGGGCCCTTGGAGTTGTGGCCCCTTTATTATGGAACTCTTTCCCAAATTTAGTATGCTCTGCCTCTATTGTTGCTATCTTTAAGCGTAGATTAAAAACATACATATTTATACAAGCCTTTCCAGATTATTAATTAACTTCAGATGTTTCTATATGATTTACTGTTTTTATTGATATGTTAATGTATTTATTTTGCTGCTCTTTGAATTTTTGAATTTATACTTGTTTTCTTTTAATGTTATAAGGCACTCTGAGCCACTGGGAAGGGTTCCATATAAATAAAATTTCCCTTGCCTTGCCAATGTGGCACAAGCCCCGGTGCAGCCTGGCACACCAGGTTGTTTGATGCAACCCTGGTGCAAGGGGGCTCAAGCACAGCTATATCTGGATGTACGCAGGCTGCGATTGAAAACTGTGAATGACTCAAGTTGTGAGGCAAGTCACCCCCTGCATCCAAATCTTTTGACACAAGTCCCTTGCTTCAATCTACCTGTTTTGAAAATTTAGCCTTTTAAATTATGGGATCTTTAAACAGAGTGGATGGACTGTTCATTGCTTTTTCTCACTCATTCTTTTATGTTTCAGTGTATTGCTTGTCTCTACACCACCACTGCAGACAATGGACTCTAGTTTGTGGGATTCCTTGGTGCCCCTCAGCACTCACACATGTTGTCCCCAAACGTGTAAATACTGTACAGAACCCTGGCCAGACCCTTTACCAAATCTGGAAAAATAAAAGTGAGTATTCAGTACATTAGCCTACATTATCATAGTCTTTAGTTTTCGTGATTTGATCACATGTTTTCACATGCTTAATTCATAAATAAATACACCATAAGTTTTGTAATGAATGTCCCCAAAAGCTATTTACAACAAGCACTTTCTGAAAAGAGAATCCATGAGACTAAAGGTCTTGTCTGTCTACCAGCCACAGCTGTCCTGTATATCACTAGATATCCCATCACTTCTTGAGAGGAAAATATACAAGACATTTTATCTGCCAACATGAGGTACATTCAAAGAAAAAAATGAGCTCAAAGCTGTTGGTGGTCTTTGTTTTAAAAACAGAGCACGTCTTTGTTGTGGTAACCACTGAACAGCAACAGACATTTCTTTGTAGGTAAACAGGTTGAGTACAGCTTATAGAGAAATACTAAAGTGGAATGCCAAAAGAAGCTAAATGAGATTTGATGTCATGTATAACAGACAATGATGATGATTTCTTTGGACAGTTTTTTGACAGACCTTCATCTGTGAATCATCAGCTCCACTAAATATACTGTAAATGGGATTTCTTAGTTGTTTAAGAGGGCATTAACAATTGCAATAACAACAGTAGAATGCTGCAATCTAACTTTTAAGAGTTGTTTTTGTTATTTTGGTATTATGTAATTTTAAAACAAAGCTGTGAAACTATACTTCATTTAGTTTATTCATAGGACACCTTAACTGAATCAAAGTGCCTACTAGTTAATAATTACTTCAAATAGCTGAAATTTTAGAAATAAACTGCACATATACTGAGGGCATGTCATTGATCCAGGGACTAGTGATAAAGAGAAAAACAATGTAAAGTATTCGTTTTTTAATAATACTAAGGACACAGCTACAAAAACTGAGATTTGGACATTTTTTTAATAAACAATACCAAGGACATACTGTATCTTCAAAGACTGAGATCTGGAATAGGAGCTGAGCTGCTCAGAGGGGCAAGTAAGTAAAAGAGCTTCATTTGCACAAAAACTGAATGATTTCTTACTGCTGTTGAGGTTGATAAGCAAAGGAGCAAGGAAAGAATTTTGGGAGGCAGAAGGGAGATTTAGTAGACAGTCAATCTCAGTGCCATTGTTTCCGGGGGTTACAAAACTGCAGCAGCCCAATCATGCATTGCAGTCTGTAGAGTTTTAAATAAAGAATTTCTGCTGTTGTGTTCTATTTTGGGGCTCAGAGCATCTACTAAGCTGATTAGAGGTATGGGTAACTAAAAGGGATCCATTTGCACAAACATGGAGTGATTTATAACTGCTGTTGGGGTTTGTAATGGAAGCAATGGAGGGAAGAGGGAGCCATTGCTCTGGAGCAGATCCACATGATTGTAGCCACCCAATCATGTGCTAAAGTCAAGTTTTGATTTGCCATAGAACCATGTGACCTTAGAACATGATAAACCTGGGAGCATAAGGACTATGGAGCAGAGGACCAAGGAGAAGTTGGACAGCATGCACTGGGCATCTGTAGGGGAGTCCACAGGTCCACAGGGAATTCTGCCAGTTGACAGAGTTTAAAGTAAAATACTGTTTCTTCCACCAAGATGGTGAAGTCTTTGCTTGGGAGTTTAATTATATACTATGTCATGAGAGCCATCCACACTGTTGCTCATCAAGGTGCCTTTTCAGAACTAACTTTAAGTTTATCACAGTCCACTCAAGGCATATCATACACACTGTAGAGTGTATTATTCTGTTAGGTGGTCAGTTGGCAAAGTATACAATGTTATTGGATTACAGTACATAACTAAAATGCTAGCTAAGGTCCAGGAGGTGGAGGTGGGGTGCCATTTGGGCAAGGTCTAGAAGGTGGACATGGGGTGCCATTTAGGGTCAAGTGACCACAAACTGGTCTGATTCATGGTAAAAAAGGCCAAGGAAACAAGCCACACTAAAACATGGGTCATAGATTTCAGAATCAGATGAGAATATGCTTTAGGGATATCCTCAACAGGAAGGCAAAAGGAGGAGTAGGGGAATTTTGGATAAACATAAGAGAAGCACTAGTAGAGGGTACTGCAAAATGCTCTAAATTAATCAGTAAGATGAAGAAAAAAGGAATCCGCTATGGTTCACAAAGGAAGTGGCAGCTGCAGGAAGGGAAAAGAGATTAGCATTCCAAAGATACAAGACTCAAACAATGAAATAGATAGGGAACCATACAAGTGCAGCTTGAAGGAGGCAGAAAGGGTGATCAGAAAAGCAAAGGCACAACCTGAGGAAGACATAGTGTGGGGGGTTAAAGGAGGCAGTGAGACCTTTCAGCACATAAACAACAAAAGGAAAAACAAAGGAGGCATTGTCAGGCTCATAAGCAAGGATGGGAGGAGGGTAGAGGAAGACAGTGAAAAGGCAGAAGTCTTAAATGAGTAGTTCTGCTCAATCTTTACTAAGGAGGCACTTGGCAATGGACCCACCCCCAAAGAGGGGGAAAAAGTCACCTAGTGGAAATGGACACAAGCCCATTTACAATAGAGAGGGTATGGACAGAATTTAAACAAATTAAAGGTAGATAAAACCATGGGGCTGGGAGTAGTCCACCCATGCATATTGAGGAAACGTTGTGATGAGTTGGCAGCACCACTAGCAGTCTTTTTAGCAGATCCTTGAGAGAAGGGACAGTTTCCCAGGACTTGTAAAGAGCAATAGTGGCCCACTTCCTTCCTGGTCAACAAAAAATAAATAAATAAATACACAAGAGTGGTAGCAGTGTGGAGACAGGGAACAATTGCCCAACCAGCCTCACCTCAGTGTTGGGTAAGATGATGGAGTCACTGCTCAAAGAAAGGATACTAGCATTCCTGAAGGAATCTGGACAACTGGATGCCAAGCAGCATGGCTTTACAATGGGAAAGTCCTGCCAGACTAACTTGATTTAATTTTTTGACTCAGTTACTAGGGCTGTGAACCAGTGGGGAGTCATTGATGTTATCTACCTTGACTTTTGCAAGGCCTTCGACTCTGTACCACACAGAAGGCTGCTAAACAAAGTTGACCATACAGGAGTGAAACAGGAAATGGTAGCATGGGTGAGTAACTGGCTTGAACAGAGAACTCAGTCTGTGACAGTAAATGGAGCAGCATCAGGGGAGAAGGAGGTGACAAGCGGGGTGCCACAGGGTCCATCCTTGGACCATTACTCTTTAATATCTTCATCAAAGATATCACAGAGGAGTTGAGCAGGAAGGTATGCCTGATTGCAGATGACACAAAGCTCTGCAACAGAGTGGACACTGCACAAGGGGTAGAGCAAATAAAATGTGACCTTCTCAGACTGGAACATTGGTTCATCTTGTAGCAGTTAAAATTCAATGCAAAAAAGTGCAAAGTTTGCATCTGGGCAGAAGCAACCTAGAGACAGACTACTACCTGGGAGTGGAGAAACTAGCAACCACCCATCAGGAGAGGGATCTAGGGGTTATCATATCAGACAATTTGAAGGTAGGTGGACAATGCAAAAAGGCAGCAAAGAAGGCCAGAAGGATGCTGGGATGCATAGGAAGGGGCATCACAAATAGAAGAAAGGAGGTGATCCTGCCACTGTACAGGTCCTTGTTGAGACCCCACCTTGAGTACTGCATCCAGTTCTGGAGCCTTATCGCAGGAAGGACATAGCTAGATTGGAGACAGTAGAGAGGAGGCAACAAAAATGATACACAGTCTCCATAAGTTGCCATATGAAAGCAGGTTATAGGAACTCAACATATACTCCCTGCAACAATGCAGGGATAGAGGGGACATGATTGAGACATTCAAGTTTCTGAAGGGTATAAACAGAGTCACCACCCAGTAGCTCTTTATGGTCTATAGCACCAGTAGGACAAGAGGACAAGAGATGAAACTGAGGCGAGGAAGATTCAGGGGCAACATGCAAAGGTTTTTCTTCACATCTTCTGGTGGTTAGCCCATGGAATGGTCTACCAGCTGGAGTCATTGACTCTAAAACAGTACGGGAATTCAAAGCAGATTGAGACAGATAGAAGGGAATTGTCTCACAGAAATCCTAAAGAGGGGATAGGGCTCAGGGAAGACTAGATGGATATTTGGTCCCCATCTGCCGTCAGTTTCTGTGCTTCTCTATTTCTAAGCTACATTCCTCCATTTTCCCAAATTTCAAGAGTATAATAAATCTAATAACAGCAGGAACACACATTAATTCTTGTGGAATTCTAGCCTTATGCTGTACAAAGTCAAACTGGCATTAGACTAATCTCAAACAAGCCTGCCCTACGGTTGCTCTGCAAAGTTGCATAGGTATATCTTTGTTTTATTACATTTAGGGCACCTTCGAGGATCAGTCTCTGCAGTTCTTTTTAGGCCATAATTCTTAACTTAACATGACATTAAGTCCCTGAAGTAGAATGGTAGGACTCTTTCCACTCTCTAGTGGGGTGCAACATTCTCTGTCTTCTCCAGGCCTTCTCTGTTGTAGCTGGATAGGGTTCCTTGAAGCCAATGTATATTGTCAACTTCATTATCATCTGATTCAGTCATGCTTTGTTGTCTCTGCAAGCAATTGAAATGTGATCTGTTTCAAGTCACTGCATATGTGTTATTCTGTACTGTTATCATTATCGCCTTTATTTCCATATTAACATAAGGTGTTGAGTATTAATGTGCCAGAAACTTGGTATCGGCTTTCACATCCAGCACAGTATCTCCTACCACCAGCAATAGGTGCTTCAATTTTTTCTGTTCTTCTGCATACAGTGTCAGTTTTTGTTTTGGTTGTTTGTTCTTCTCATCAATTACATTGTTATCTGTGTCCTTCTTAGTCTCTGGTGATACTTGCAGTTTGATTCTCAAATATCTATTGAATAAGGAAATTGCAGGAGGAATGCAGGTTGTTTTACATGGAGTAGCATGACAGTTTCTTAGAAATATGTACAGTTCCTACTTCACTGATTTCTCTTGTATCAATGCTGTTTGTTTCTGTAAGAGTTGTCATGAATCATTTGATTTCTCCATTAGCCTGTGCGTATACTGTATACAGCAAGATTATATTTCTGTTCCAGAAGTCAAGATATACAGTAAATAACATCAAGCCTATACTACTGCATGAAGGAGAAGAAGAATTAGCATTTATATAGCACTGTTCATACACAGCGTATCCCAAAGCACTTTACAAGCAATGCTAGACTGGTAGTGAAGTGACTCAATGTAGCTGCCATATCACACATCAACACCCATACACAGCATGGACAATTGCATGAACTGGTTTATGGGATGGGGAATGTTGGCCAGGACACTGGAAATGTCCCCTACACTTTGCATAGAGTGCCGTGGGTTCTTTTACTTCCAGCTGGACACCCACCAGGACAACACCAGAACGGGTAGAAGGGACCTCAGTTTAATGTCTCATCCAAAGGATGGCACATCCCAGCAATACAACACACCCTAATCCTGCACTTGGATGCCAGCATTTTAGGTGCAAGTCCAGTCCCAGTATGGGACGAGAACCCGCAACCTTCTAGTCTAGAGGTGGATGTGCTAGCAACTGATCCACTCTGACACCTTGGGTCAAATAATGGGCCATTATTCATCTTGACAATGGCTGGTATCCCAAACTCCAAAAGCTTTGGAATCTTTGCATTTGTAGAAATTGAAGTTACAATCACTACCTCAGTAAACTGAGAAAAAAAAACAATAACGACAAGTAACTGATCGCCATTTAATGAATTGCAAAAATCACTACTGACATGCGGTTCTACAGTACCTTATTGTCAATTGTAGGAAAATACACCTTTTCTCAGAGGAGATTCTTTACTGTGATGACATCTTGGTGTCCCTCAAGTGCTATTTCAGTTGTACAATCCCATAGCCTCTTGGGCATCACAGTTCTATTGTCATGAAGCAATATAGTGCCACAGTCTAAGATAGCTCATCTTTAACATCATATAACTTCTTCAGGAGTAGTCTGTCACCTTCGATCAGTAGTACTGGCTTTGGTGGAAGGTTATTCAATTTTCCATCCCAAATTGAATTAATTACAAAGTGCAAAACATTGTCAGTCAGTGTGTTTCTCATTTCATGTTATTTAATATAATAAACTTAATGCCGGCCCAGTGGCGCTGAGAGTTGAGACACTGGATGCCATACCTTGCACCACACTGGTGACCCAGATTCAGGAACTAGCCAGGGTCATCTGGGATCGGTCGAGGAGGGAGATAATTGAGCATCCAGTTGACAGCCTTCCTCTCCCTGGGGAGGGTTAGGGGCTAGCACTGCTCTGTAGCGGCCCTTGATGGTGATTCTGGGGCACTACAGGTGTGGTGCATCTAGGGGGTGGAGTATAGCGAACATCGGCACACAGTGTCTTGATGTCATTGCACATCCATTCTACAGAAGGGAGTAAAAAAACACAGGAAAAAGGTGGTTGGTCATTGTGGCTTGATGGTGGTGCCTCTGTGGCCATGGACCCAGAAGAGCCATGCTTGGGTATTAGATCCAGACCCATTGGGGAGGTAGGAGGCCACCCCATGGGTACTGTGTGCTAGCCTGAGTAGTGTGAGTTGGCCCGACTGGGATTCGGTGGGGGCACAGGAGGACGGCTGCCAGAGGATTGCCAACTCAGCTGCAGGAGTAGAAAATATGATCTAAAAAATATACATAATAACCTTAAGGACTGCTTCAGAAATAATAAAGTTAACATGGATTTCAGCCATTTTGACATCTTTACCACTTTCACGGCTAGACACTTTTGTAAGATGCCTGGACATGAAATCTGCAGGGTTTTCTTTTCCTGGTCTATAAATTATTTTATGCTCATACAGTTGCAAGCAAGACATGGACAGATATTTCTATATATTTCTATATATTTCCAAATATTTTGCAATAGTTCTGAAGAGATTATCTCTGGTGGCCTGCAGTGGTACTGCAGGCAGGAAGGTACTTTCTCTACAGATACAGTATCACAGAAATTTCAGGAAATATGTGACCATGTCTAAAAATAATACACACACACACACACACACACACACACACTTAATGTCAGTTTATTTTAATGATATTCTATCTGGAGCAACCCAGCCCCACACAAACACACATTTTAGCATTCACTGGCAGCAACAATAACAAAATTAAGCATTCAGTTTAAGTGACCCAGAACACTCCCACCTTCCCACACATTTTAAGGAGTCAATATGGCTCAGTTGGTAGTACATCTGCTTCTGGGCCAGAAGATCATGGGTTCTAGTCTAACAAAGGCACCAGAGTGCAGTACTTGGCGGACTATGCACTGGCATGATGTGCCATCTTACGAATAAGACACTAACCCTGTGCCATATCTGGAGCTATCCTTAGGTGGAAGTAAAAGACCCTCAAGGCACTTATTGTAAGAGGAGAGGATTTTTTTTGAAACAGCAAAATTAAACAAATGAGAACACCAAACAGTCATTAAATAATAATACATTCAAGTAAAACAACTAATGATCAAAAACTACAATATAAGAAGAATAAAGATCTTATTTTCACAGGAAAAGATTCCCAAAATACAATATCATCAATATCATTTTATGGGAGAAAAAATGATATGGGTTTGCATGACTTATGAAAGCCATTGTGTATTATTCCATAAGTCTATCAAGCTATTATTGGATATCAGATTTGTTTTCCCTTCCGTAGGGGCATAGTCACAAAAGTTTGGATTGCCTAGATTCTACATATGTGAGGTACACAGGCAACCCAAAGTTTGAATCCCATGCAGCGGGGGTCCAGTGGAACCTTGATGGCATTCACAGCTGGTGCATGAGCCCAGTATGCACTTGACCACTCAGCTGCCTGCACAGCTACATGCCACAGATGGTTGGTGGTGTGACATGGGGCATGCTCACACTCCACGTGATTCACCAAGTAATGTAGCTGGCACATAGTGCTGGGCGAGGGTGGGAACAAGTTACATGAGGGTGGACCATGCCATAACTGGTACATGCCCCTCAAACAGAAACTCACCAGAAGCAATGGACTGGGAACCCCCTCCACATTACTGACTCAGCCCACTGGACTGACAGGGAGGGCTGTGGGCAGCCAGTCAGACACACATCCATGGTGTCTGAAAAGTCAAGTCCCATGCTTTCCCAGGATACCCTACATGTGCCCAGCAGGGGATCCACTGTGGGACCCAGGACAGGCATCCATTGGGTGCTGCCTGTACCCTGTGATCCACCCCTGAACAGTTGTTACACACCACTGCTCAGCTGCATGCCGAGAGGGAGGGCTGTAGATAGGTGTCCTGTGGGTGCTTGTATTACTGAGTACCATGCACACTGTGCCTGTTTCGGGCACAGAGCTACATAGTCCAGGTATACATGTATCATGGCCACCCTATGCCCCTTTTGGAATAGGCCCCATAAAGAACAAGAAGAGAGGATTTTCTCCTGTGTCCTAGCCAACATTCCACTTCCCATAAAAATGGTTCATACAATTGTCCAAGGCTGTGTGTGGCTGCTGATGTATGAAGTGGCTATCACCACACATTTACAGTCACTACACTACCAGTTTCTCTTTGCCTCTAAAATACTTTAGAATACAATGTGTATGAAAAGCACTTTATACAGAAAATGCTTATTGTTCTTGATGCAGCCAGTTGCAACATAAGTTGCAACATAAGTGAAGTTATTCTCCTCCCACCCCTTTTAGCACATTAGCATCAACATTAACACAATTATATATTCAAATTCAGCACACTAATTATTTGTTTAGAAGCACCATCCTTGGCTTTTTGAGGATATCACTATAAAGGTTGCATGCTAAAATGCTGGACATGCTAGTCAAAAACTGAACATTCACCATCCCTTTTCTGATGCACTGGCATCATGAGTTCCATGCCAGACCTTAATTGAGTATTCCCCACCCCTGTTTTCAAGTACACTGACATCAAACAAGAACAGCCTGCTGGCATGCTGGAATGGGCTCAAACTCCTACAGCATCTTCGGCACCCTGAGTTTTAAGAGTGTGATTTCTAGATCATAGGCACAATTGCACTAATGTCATGAAGCAGAATACTGATGGTATGAAGAGCAGAACATGGATCTGGAACACACACACACACCCTTTTCATGTACACCAACAGTGACCCAGAGCCCCTCTACAGCAGCAGTGATCCAACGCTCGAGTCCGACACTCCCTATTTTCATGCACACTGGCTGGAAATGACACCGAAGTAAAATTCTGTTTTTTAATTAATACTGTTGAGACCATGTAGTCAATATTATCCACGCGATCAAGAGGTCCCACCCCCCAACAAAAGTGATCCAGGGCAGAAGCACCCCCCCCCATTCACACTAACTGAAAATACAAAAAGGCACAATAAGCAATACTGTCCAAGCAATCCAGTGTGCCCCAAAGCAAAATAAATCCATGGCACATATAGCCCCCCCAACACACAATGGAAATGACACAAAACTCAAATTCTGTTTTTATTTTAATCAATACTGTCCATGTGACTCTAAGCCCTCCCTATCTTAAGCGATACTTAGCACTCACACACACACACACACACACACACACACACACACACACACACACACACACACCACATACTGACCGGAAATGACACAAGTCAAATTTCTGTTTTTGTTTTTTTTAAACAATACTGTGGGATCAATCCAGAGCACACCCCCCCCGAAAAAAAAAGTGATCCAGGGCACACATATACCCTCTGTGCAACACTGGGCCCTATGCATTAAAGGGTCCCATACACACCAGTAAGGTCAGATGCTAATCCTCACAGCTACTTTCCATGTACCCAGGCCCACCAGATGCACAGGGCTGGAATGCTTAACTCCCAGCTGGCCTGATGTGCAACTATGTAAGTCCATGCATGATTCAAGGTCATCTTGGAAAATGAACCTGGGAAGGACCATTGGCTTCCAACTGGAATCCCCAACTGTCCCCACAGTGGATCCCCACCTCCGTGGGAGCAGAGGATCATGGGCTATGGCAGTTTGTATAAGGACTGCCATGTCCCCAAGTGCTGCACATTTCCAAATTTGGCATGGGCAAACAATGCCATGCAACCACCATCCACTCCCAGGGCCTCTGTGGCCTTGAGGATGGCTGGGGTCTATGGCTGAGTGGTGGGATGTGGGCCTCAGGATGGTGGTTGAGAGGGGTGTGCACCCTTTTCAGCAGACCTCTGTCTGGTATAATGGAAAGCATCTCAACACTGGCCCAACAGAGTGGATCCAGCATTGTGCAGAGCCCATTCCAGTGAGCCATTGCAGGCATGGCTACAATCTGTTTTCTTCCTAGCCTAACTGTGCAGTTATATGGGTTCCATTGTGGATGGCCCCAGGTAGGATTACACAGTGGGTGCCTAGTATTTGTGCATCTGTCGGTGTCCACTGGACACCAGAGATGTGCATATCCCTGATATTCCCATCATATATTGTGGCACATATGGCCTGAAGTCCTTAGTGCATATGGCCCACTGACAGGAAATTATATTTATTTATTTATTGAAACACCAGTTTAAAACCTTTGAGCCAAAGGCTCATTTACAAAGGTACCTCGTCACAGAGAGGACAAACAGTACAGAACATGCTTATACAATATGGTCATTAGCAAACAAATAGGAGGACATATGATCATAGGTGGTTACAGTTTGCAGCTACACAGAGGAGCAAGACCAAGTCGGTTCAACATAGATTTATATAGTTATACAGTAAAACTTATTATAGATACAAACAGAGAGGTGCCAAACCACCGAATGAGCTAGAAAAAGGTAAGGAGAAGCCACTCAGGGAGTTTTGTCAGGCAAGTTGAGCAGAAACAGACTAGGTACAATCACAATGGCAGGAGGTGAGTAGGTGATTAAGGAGTGAGGTTTTAAAGCAGGTGATTGTAGGAGCGTTAGTGATACTGGTAGGGAGGGAGTTAAACCAGGAAGGGGCTCTGAAACTGAAGGCCCTTTGACCGCGAGAGGTTCTTGCCCTTGGTACTGACAGTGTGGCTATACTGGTGGATCGAGTAAGTAGTGGTGGGTTTGCTAGGTGGATAGAAGCAGTCCACCCAGGTGGGGACATACCAAGGAGAGTTTTTTTAGTAAGTATGCCGAATTGGTACCAGAGACGTTCATCTAGGTTGAGTAGATTGGCTTGGACATATAAATGGCAAGTATGGGTTAGTCTGGGAGCTCCAGTAATTAACCTACAGGCTTTATTTAAAGTGAGACTGATTTTGTTTAGGGAAGTGTGGTCGGCGGCCCCATAAACTGGCAAACCATAGTCTACTAAGGATAGTATGGAGGATGTGACCGCGAGTCTAAGGGCATCAGGGGGGAGACAGTTTTTGTGGTTATATAAATGTCATATTCTGGTGTTTTCAATCAATACTGTCCAAGCAGTCCAGCACCCCCCCCACCCCAGCAAGAAGTGATCCAGGTAACATATATCACCCCATCCACAGACTCCCATACTGACTAGAAATGGCACAGGTCATGTGTATTTATTTTTTAAATAATAATGTTCCAGCGATCCAGGGCACATGACTTTCCCTTCCCCATATACTGACAATAAATAACACAAAATCAAACTTCTATTTTTTTTAATCAGTTCTGTCCAACTCTTTACATCCAGAACACAAGACTCCTCTCCCTAACATGCAATCTGACTCAAATAAAAAAAAGTCAGACTATTTTTTTCAATAAATGCATTCCAATTTCCTGCTTTTTCAGCATAGAGTACTAAAGATGTGAACATGCCAAACTATGAATGAACCATATACAACCCTTATGTAGCACACCAGCATCCTCTGCTAGCATATTAGCAGAGCAGTGTACCACAGGAAAACTAAATACTCCCCCCAGTTTTCGGGCTGACAGCCCCTGAGAAAAGTGCAGCAAGCTAGCATGCCGGAATGGGCTCCAACTCCTACTACTGGAATACAGTAGCAACAGCAGAGACATGCAGTATACTATATACAATATTTATTTATTTTATTATCTGGAAGTGCTCATTTTCAAACATTCCATGTTAAGTATAATGATTATAATAAAACATTGCAGACCAAATAAAGTAGGAATATACAGATTGCAAGACAGTTATTTACAATTGCAACAAGCTTATAGTCAATAGTTATAAAAAATGTATTAGGTAATACTTCTGAGGGTCACATTATAGGACAGATAATTTGGCAGGGAATCACAGAAACCAATGTTCATGGACATACACAAATTATTTAGTAATTAACCATATCTGAGTAACCCCAATATGATACTTTTTATATGGTTTGCTATACCTACTGTACAAATGCTATCCTACATATGCGCTTTGTATAATTACACAAATTACTATTCAAAATGTTTGTAGTGAATGTCATCGGGCAGCTCAATCCACCCGCATACTACCACAGCTGCCCGCCGACACAGCTGTCTGTGAATGACAGCTACAGTACTACTGCAAAACCACTGGAGGACCCTGTCGACCAATGGGCTTGCAGTGAGCACTGTACTCTGTCATTCCTATCTTTATGAATAACAGAGTACAGTACTCACTGCAAGCCCATTGGTCGACATGGTCCTCCAATGGGCTTGCAGTAGTTCAGTAGCTGTCATTCACAGATGGCTCTGTCAGTGGGCAGCCATGACGGTATGTGGGTGGGCTGAGCTGCCTGCTGACATTCACTACATGCTGGGACAGGGGAGGGATGGGCTTGGGGTGCCTGAGTGGATGGGGGGGTCTGCTGGACCAACAGGGGGGTCATTTCCAATACCATCGGTGATATGTGCACATTAGGGTGGGGAGGGGGGTTTCCATGTAAGAGGATCCACTGCCACATTGTGTGGCTTGGCAACAGGGGTTCAAGCAGGGAAGGGGGACTGCTGGACCACCGGGGCACATTCATGGGCATCCTCATGGCTGGCAAACGGGCTGGGGACAGGTAGTGGGTGCAAACTGCCTCCATGGGGGGGTGTGGCCCATAGCCATTGCAGGGTGCCTGGCACTTTTCACCTGGTTCAGCCTGCTAGGTGTATGCAAATGGGGCCATAATGAAATTCAAATGGCCCCATTGTGCCTTGCATACCTAACGGCCCCATTCGCATGTCCGTGGCTATGAACGTCAGCTTTTAGCACAGTGCATCAGGAGATGTGCTACCCCGTTGTGACCATGGGGTTGTGCCAGCACATCCCAGGCCTGGCACAACAGTAGTATTCACAGAGGGGGTGCGCCGGGAGCACCGCTCCAACACATCTTCTGTGAATACCACTGTTAGTGCTTGGTGCATCTCATTTACTCTGGAGCATCTGAGATGCGCTGAGTACAGGTCCTTTGAGAATCCTGCCTGATGTGTTTTTTTCTTAGCTCCTTCTCTCTGCCCCCACCAGTATCTGCAGTGTGCTCCCAACCCTACCTCCTGCCATCTCTGGGACTTACTAATCTGCTCATACAGTGCTCAAAAGTTTACCCCTGTGTGGAGCTCCCCCCGGTTCCCTAAGCCTCATGGAGTGTTTAACCCAGATGTGGTAAGCAGGGAAGTCCAGTAGGCAGTGCAGGGCCTGTGGGATGTGCTTAAACCATCAGTCTTTTCATGTTCCTTCCCCTTTCCTGGGCACTTCATGGCCATGGAATGCACTGACATGAGCATGCTTACATGCATGGGTCACAGTCAAGAAGCACCTGCTCTCCCTTTGGGGCTTTGCTTGTACCACTACCTCTGTTGACCTGGGTGGTGGTGGTAGTGCATTGGAGCACACGTCCCACTCCCTCCAGAGGAGAAGTGCATCCTCTGGGATGCCCAATGCTCCTATCCTCTGGCCAGCCTTGATAAGACAAGATCATTCCAGATCTCAGGTCACTGGCATAATAAGTGGTTCTGCACAGAAACATTCAAAGGCAAGGGAAAACTGGTATTCCAATGGTCTGCATGTAATGCGAATGTGTAGTTGCTAAAGGATTCAAAAAGACAGGAAGAATGGTCCAGTCAATTTCACATTCCTTTAAAGTGACAGCAGGATTTTTAGCCAGGGTCTAAAACCATTGTAGAAATTCAAGCAAGAGCCACAGGCATGGATAAGACTCAAGGTTTGCCCATATCAGTGCAATAGTCATTTTGTCGATGCCAATATGGGCAAAGGCATTCCACTGCCTGACATCAGGGCACCAGGCATTGAGGCTTCTGGGACATGTAGCACCAAAACTCTGTCCCAGAAAATAGTCCTGTTTTGCAGGGGGCTTTGCCCCCAGAGCCCCTCCCCCAAATTTAGTATAACAACCTCTGAGAAGGGCATGCCCTGGAAGGGGTAGTAACAGTGCCAGTACACAGGGCAGCAGCAGCAGTAAGGGGTGATCTAAAATCAAGATTGCCCCTTTCACTATCACCTTTGTTCTGGTGCCCTAATTGTTGTAAAAATTTTAAGTCACTATTCTAACAGTATACAATGACCCAGGCAACCAAAAAGACAGACAGACAGACAGACAGAACTTACTTAACTTCCTTCCTTCCTTCCTTCCTTCCTCCCTCTAGTAAAGCCACTGATTGTTCTCCAAGGACTACCATATCTTATAAAGGATTCTAATCATAAACAGGCAGCACAAACCCCCTAATCCTCAAGGACAGTTCAGAGGGCCTGGGAGGGTGATGATCAGTCCTGCAGTGTATCCGGCAGCTGACATTAATGGACACATATCAGACACAGCTAGAGGTTTGCAGGTAATGGGAGGGAATCATGTCATAGCGAGTATAAAACAGTGACTACATTTGGGTGACCCCATATCAGCACCGGCAATTACAGTAACAGCACATAATGGTGAATGGATGATATGGGCAACTTTGATGCTAGGATGCCCCACAGTCAATGTGTGCCATGGAGTGAAAATATTAACCCCCTGCAGGATACAGACAGGAGTATGCCACCCAAAGTAATAGGGGACACCTGTGGAAGTGCTATCAAAGGGGTGTGTAGACAGTTGTAGTGCATACCTGTGTTGGTGGAGGTGAGGATGGCGGTGGAGTTCCTTCGCATCTAAGGGGTCTCGCATATAATTTTCAACTCCTGATATGAGCCTGATTGTGGCTGTTTTTGTGTCTGTCTGTGTTCTGGTAGTGCTGTTTTTGTAGTCACTATTATGTATTCGCTGTTTTGAAATTTGCTGTTAAAACCTTGCTGTATTGACATGGAACCCATGTAATGAATAGTATTTCCCAAATACCATGAATAATGCACTATTTGTTATTCAGAGCTGAATAATGAATAGTGGCATTATTTGTAGCTGTTCCTATTTTGGGAAATACTATTTAAAAAGAAAAGACAAAAGGAAAAAAAGCCCCCCAGCCCAATCCTTTAAAATACATGCCAGTCATAATCCCACCCTGTGGTACAATCCAAATGCCATCCTCTTTCCCAGTACCTACAATTGCATATTTTGTACTGGAACATTAAAAAAATCTTCCCACAACTGGTCACTGGCAAAACCTGCCTGCCTCAACAACAATATGCCATCTTTAGCACTCCTTTTATTGTTTTCAAATCAATTCACCCACCCTCCACCCTGGTAGTTCCCTCCTGCAGCCCTCCTTCCACCTTCAGCACACACTTTTTCTTTGACTGCATTCTGTGTACATTGGTAGCTGACACAACCTACCTTCCTCCACAGCTGGCTGCTTTCTGCTCAATGACAGTGCTCCCACATGTGCACATAGTCAAACCAGCTAATCTTTTGGGTTTGGTTTCAGGGAAGAGCAAGTATACTGTGCTTGGGTAAATGAAGGGGCACAGTGGATTGGTCTTGGGAAGTGGGGTGACCCACTGGGCTGGGTTTGCAAGAGGGGGACCAATGGACTGGGCTTGGGTGCAGGTTGAGGGACTCAGAGGGCAGGGCTTATTTGTAGGAGAGAACAAGAGGCCTAGGCTTGTGTGTAAGATGGGAGCCAGTGATCTGGGCTTGGGTGCAAATGAGGACCAGGGCGCTGGACTTGTGAGTAGAAGATGGACCCAGAGGGCTGGGCTTAGGTGTAGAGGGTGACCCAGTGTGCTGGGCTTGGTACAGGAGGAGACCCAGTGGGCTGGACTTGGGTACAGGAGTAGGACCAAGTGGGCTGGGCTTTGGTGCAGGTGGGGGACCCACTTGGTGGGCTTCTGTAAAGGAAGAAATCCAGTGGGCTGGGCTTTGGTACAGGAGTAGGACTAAGTGGGCTGGGCTTTGGTGCAGGTGGGGGACCCACTTGGTGGGCTTCTGTACAGGAAGAAATCCATTGGGTTGGGCTTGGGTACAGGAAGGACCCAATGGGCTGGGCTTGTGTACAAGAGGTGACTCAGTCAGCTGGACATGGGTGTGGCAGGAGGAACCCAGTAAGCTGGGCTTATGTGCAGGTGGGGACTCAGCAGGCTGATTTCATGTACAGGAGTGAATCCAATGGGCTGGGCTTGGGTGTAGGAGGGAAGCCAGTAAACTGCCTTGTGTGCATGAGGGGAGCCAGTAAGCTGGTCTTAGGTACAGGAGGGGACCCAACCAGGGCAAAATACATGCCTGTACTTTGTCATTCTCAGCCTATTCAGGATCAGGGCCTCAATTCTCAAAAAGATCGCAAAGGTAACACAAAATTTTACGTTGAGCTATGCAGTTGCCCAGGCATCCAAAATTGCTATTGACAGTTTAATAGCACACTGCACAATCCAACTGTGAATAGGGGTAGCCTGATGCAGTGGTAACCCCCATACTGCCATTCCTAACCAAGTAGTACTACTCTGACATGTAGCCCAGAGCATGGGCCTACAAGGAATATCATAGGAAGCTATTAGCAATTCACAAAGGCAGCCATGCAAATGAGCCATTGGGCATGCAAGGTGCTAGGTGGCCATTTGCATGCCCATTATGGGCCATTTGTATAGGCTGTTTAGAGCATAGCATGTTCCCTCCAAGCTCCTGCCCTACAAGCATTCACAGTTGCTGGTGCTAATGGTCCCTCCCCCCATTGTTTGCTGGCCGAATGTACAATACAGATAATCCCTGGTGGTCTAGTTGTCCCCCCCCCATGATTGCTGCTCTGATATAAATAAAGACATTACCTGCCAGTCCATTGGCCTCCTACACAGGTTTCTAGTTGCTGCACTATATAAAAAATATAGGATTTTCCTGGTGTCCAGTGGTCCGTCCCACACACATGAAGCCCTGCCCTAAATAGAAATAATATTCTCTGGTGGCTACCGGTCCCTCCCCCCACCCGATCACTCACCTGATATATAAAAAAGATTTTCCTGGTGGTTAGTTGTCTTCCCCCTGCTGATCGCCAGCCTGATATAAATAAAGACATTCACTAGCAGTCCAGTGCCCCCAACCCCCAGCGCAGGTCACTGATGGCTGCCTGATAAAAAAATACAGGATTTTCCTGTTGTTCAGTGTAACCCCCAATCCTGATCCCCAGTATAGTCAAGACAAATATTTCCCTGGTGATCTAGTGAACCTCCCCCCATCCTTGATACCCAAGCCAGTGACCAGCACAGTCCTCTTCTCTCCACCCTAGCTGGCTGATGATTGAGCTGTCAGTGAGTGCGTACTGTATACAGAGGCAGAGGGCAGGGCTTATTTTTAATTTAAGCTGTCACTCAATGTCAGTGAGTAACAGAAAACAAGTTATAAATTCAAGTAATTAACAACCGAGAACTTTTCTAATAAAAATAAACAACTAACTCACAAACTGGATTATGCTTAAGTTGAAAAATTTAGTAAATCAATAACTGCAATATTGTTCTATGTAGTATCTCAACAAAATCAGAATAAAAAAAATAATCTTCACCTAATGGCAAGGATTACACATTAGTTGATTAAAATGCCTCAACCTTCAGTTATGCTTAATGCTCAACTTTTTAGTTACTCTTTGCCTAATGAAAAGGGAAATATTGGGTATTTGCTACTTTTTTTTTTTCATAAGATGTTCAGCCCACAAATCCATTGTGGGAGTCTGGGAATTGCACATGAACCCCAGTCTCCAAGGTTGCAGTACCATGTGCTGGTCATGTGCCACTAGACCAACAAATAGCTGCTCAAATGTAAAGACATTTCAGCTCATTTTTTTATGTTCTGGGTCAGATAATGTCCAATTTCAATTGGCAAACAGTGGTAGGGAGAATTATTTACAAGGTACAGGTATTTATTCATAAAGCATGATTCAAAGAACTCTCTGTGGTAGTAAGATGAGAGTATAGCCTAGAACTAAGAGCATCAAAGCTGTGCTCATGAAGATCTAGCAGACCTGAGTTTGGCTCCCATGACCAACACTTGCATACTGTATGATTGTAGATCACACCTCCAAATGATCTGATCCATGTGCCTTCTCCAGAAAAAAAAATGTCAAAAATAAAAAAAAGTGTATGGTTTCATTTCAGCAAGGCCTTTGACTGTGTCCCACAGGAATGTTGGGGAAGAATCTGGGTGATCTGGGGATGGGAGATAAAATAATTGGGTCAGTGAGAAATTGGCTAAGTGGGAGGAAATCGGATTGTGTTAGATGGATACTGGACTTTGCACTTGGTAAATATTTTATATGTTGGAAGGTTTTTGTATTGCATATATAATAATTTTTATGTTATTCTGTTTTGTGGCTGATCCTATAAAGTGACTTGGACATGAGAAAGGTGTCTATAAATAACATATCTATCTATCTATCTATCTATCTATCTATCTATCTATCTGTCTGTCTGTCTGTCTTTCTGTCTGTCTATCTATCTATCTATCTATCCTTCATCAATTTATCTACCTATAGTGAAGCCTACGAGGGTGCATTGCAGTATCACATATTCCTGCATGACAAAAGGGATTAAGTGCCATTTAACTTGCACTGTTTCCTGCAGTAATTATGCAATATTCTGCAGTGCCCCTGTAGACTCTACAGTATCTGACTATCTAAGCATTACTTGACTATGGAGCTGTATAAACCAATTTGAGCTTTTATAGCAGGTGAGGTAAAGAAATGAGTCTAATAGTAAAAGTAAGCACTGTACACCAAGGCCAAGTGCTCTGAGTAATGTTTCATACTGTAGTTTAATGCATGATAAATTGGAGTAATTACCATTGGATTACATTTATTTTCAGCAGTATCCAGAAAGGTATCCCAGCATTAACTGCTTTACTGCACTTGATCCCGACAGAAAGCACTGTAACAGAAAATTATTTGCTTGAGTAGAAAATGCATTGCAACTGAAACTGATGACTGCAATGCAGATGTCTAAATACATGTTGACAAGATGAATTTCAAAGGTGCAAAAAAGGATAAATTAATAGTTTATTTTTTTTATTTATTGCAGCAATCATGATCATATTGTAGTCACTTATGAATACTGATGTTGGCATTATATCATGCTAAGGGCACTGGGTCAATACAGCACTGCAATAACTGTGCTGTGTAAAGTGCTGAAAGATTTAGAGCGACAGGGGTATAGCACTGGTAGGAAATTATCACTACCCTTGACACTGACTGGAAAGTAAAGGAAGTGCTGAACAAGCCTGTGCTGCTGTGTCTGGTTGAGCCACTCCCATGGAAAAGTGGCTATGTGGCTAAGGCACCAGCACATAGCAGCTATGGAGACCTTGGACTTCGGTTGGGTTCCCTCCAGGTTTTGAAAGTTTTTCGCTGAGAGAAAAAAAAGAATTTCCCCCTTCCGAGTTTCTCCCCAGCCCCAATGTCCACACACCCTTGGAGTTGATTATTTAATGTCCAGGGGGTGTGAGGACAAAGCCCCCCCCACAAAAACAAGAAGTGCCATTGATTTTAATGGCTGTGTGCTGTTGTTGGAGGGTCGCTGTTGTGTCCGACATTATGTTGCAGCATGGCATTTTGCTTGAAGCATTTATTGCTGCACGGTTATTGTAGGCGACATTATGACCCCGCACCCATGGTAAACCATCATTTACAACCAGCATAATTTCCAAGACTTCTTGGTTTTTTGTTGGAGGCCATTAAACAATCATTATTTATTATTTCTTGTCATGTTAACAATGTTGATTTCAGAAGATTGAACGTGATCTTTTAACACTTGGCAATAATAATTTGTGAAATACTATGATTAAATCATTATCTCATCAGCTTTTGTGTAATTGGTTTTGAAACTGCACTTTAAAACTTTCTCTATTTTCATTCTATGTAAAGGTTGGAACTGCAATATTTAACTCTAGAAAATTACAGTGTAGAATAGATTTGCTGAATTTCATGCAAAATTACAGTAATAATCATTTATCATATGATACATTTTAGTAAAGCAAATGTCCATTCAGCTATAAACACTGCATGCAGAAATATTTTGTCAATATTTCAGCTAAGTATTGTCAATAAGTAGGAAACTTTAATGGTCAATCATTACCAAGCACAACTGAATCTGTGCCACCTATATGCTAGTGGACACTGACTAAAGTTTCAGTGCTCAGCAGCTTCATTATAAAGGCAGTATTTATGATCTACTGTAGTGTCACATGACAAATGACAAATTGGTGCCCATTTATAAATATCAATACCAGTGATTTTTTGTGTTTCATAGGTGTGAATGTTCCATGAATGTGTGTTGCATGCTAACAAACCTAGGTTTGCATCACCGTCACTGTTCTAGCTAATGCTTACATTTCCATTAAGGTAAGCAAGAAAGCTTCAAGTGGAACTGTTAGCCTCTTAGAACCATGACTCACTATCTGCAAAGTTTTTTTTGTTCCTATTTTTTGCTAGCCAAGATGATCAATTCAAATAATGCATATCCTTTAAAAACATTGTTTCTTAGAAAAGTAATCATACAGCAGATGAAAAAGCAGCAGTGACAGCATACATACCCTTTAACATTGTCATATTTAAAAACAAACTCTGGTCAGAACCAGCATGACTGCAATAGTGTTTTAAGAGCACTCATCGAGCCAGTAAATCAAGAGCTCATGGTGGAAACCAAGCTCATGGAGCTCACATTGGAAAAGTCCTCCATATCCAAGATGACTACCATAGCTCAGTGTGCAAGTGTGACTTCACTGCAACTGTGGATGTGAAGTCACATGTGCACTGAGCCACAGTGGACATTTCTGATGTGAGTTAAAATAGTACATCTGTGGAGGGGGGGCTACTGCAGCCATTGAGGGGAGGGGTAGGAAAAACCCCACACACCGCCAATGACTGCAGCAGTGTGGAAGATGACCATTGCGCTGTAGAAGAGAACCGGGACAGGATCTGGTCACTGTCCCTTTTCTCTTCTACAGTGATAGCAAAACATCAGCAAGACTTTATC
Organism: Neoceratodus forsteri; assembly: GCA_016271365.2. Classification (NCBI taxonomy): domain Eukaryota; kingdom Metazoa; phylum Chordata; order Ceratodontiformes; family Ceratodontidae; genus Neoceratodus; species Neoceratodus forsteri. Next base: position 233,703,855 of record CM028132.1, on the reverse strand, counting down.
CATGCAGCTATAAGAATCAGTATCAGAAAACATTTCAGCTGAAAAATGTCAATAACTAGTCAACTGAAATGAGCAATTATTATCAAGCATCACTGCATGTGTGACACCTATATGCTAGTGGACACTGGATGTCTTTTCAGTGCTCAGCAGCTTCATTATAAAGGTGGAGTTTATAAGATACAATAGTGTCACATGACAAAAGACAAACTGGTGACAATTAAAGAAAAAACAGTACCAGCAAATGTTTATGTTTTGTAGTTGTCAATGTTGCATAAATGTGTGTTGCATGCTGACAAACATAAGTCTGCATTCTCTTCACTGTTGAAGCCAATGCTTAAATTGCCATAAAAGTAAGTAAGAAAGCTTCCCTTTACAAGTGAAATGCTAGCCTCTTAGATTTATGAGTCACTATTTGCAGAGCTTTTTTGCTCTTATTTTGTGCTAGCCAACATGACATATTCAAATGATAGATGTCTTTTAAAAGAATGAGTTCTTAAAATATAATCATACAACACATGAAAAAGCAGCAATGACAACATACATATCCTTTAACATTGTGACTTTTAAAAAACTCAGTATTTGAAAACACATGATATCCTTTCTTCTAAATTAGGTGCTGTTATAAATAGCAACTCCTTTAATTAAGACCTGTCTATACTGTCTCCCAATAGAAGTAGAACTATATCATCCCACACACATCTTCAAATTAAGAACTAAATGGAATTCCTGACATAATTTAACAAACATTTGTACTAAGCAAATGGCTCATACTGGATTTGAATATTTTACAGATACAGTTGATTTGCTGGCAAATCATGATGTTTTTAAATGTTCTTCTTGTGTACTTCTATTGTAGGAGAAAACATACCAGAAATTAAATGATGTACCAAGGGGTTACTTATATTTTAAGTAATTATAGAAGTCTACAAATGAACCATTTTAGAAGCAGAGCTCTATGGGATTAAATGGTCTAAATGAAAGAAACATAATGGAGAGCTCATTGAAACAAGGGCTGAGTTCATTATTGTAACAGTTCAGTACTGTGTAGGAAACAGCATGGTCTGGTGGCTAGGAAAGGCAGGCTTCGATAACAGAAGACCTGTGTTCAGATCCTACAAGAGTTACTTAGTGCTCATTGTCAACCAAAGCAATTCCTTTAACCTTTCAGTGCTTCAGTCCATTAGCAATAACAAACTCTGGTCAGAGTGAACAAGGCAGCATAATGCTACTTTCAGTGTCAGTGGCTCAGCAGGTTTCACACTCACCTCTGAGGCTAGAAGATCAGAAGGCTGTAGTTTTCATCCCCACACCAGGCACCTGGGTTAAATCCCAATACTTGCACTGCAGTGCAGCACGAGGGGTTTTCTGCACACCTGAGGTGTTGTCTTTCAGATGAGATGTTAAACCAATGTCCCTTCTGAATGGTCTGGTGGTTGATCAGGTGGACATTAAAGATCCTATGGCACTTCTTGAAAAGAATTGGGGCATTTCCCTGGTGTACTGGCCAGTTTCCCCCAGTCAGTAAAATGTCACCAACAGTTTCATTGGGTTCAGTTTCAGTTGGTTACCCTCTGTACCCAACCCTGGTCACCCCTGAAAAAGGAACTTCTAGTTTCAGTAGTCTTGCCTGGTCAACAAAATTCATCAAGTAAATAAATAAATTTTACAGGGGTTAGGAGCGATCTACAAGGACATTTTTATATATTTATGCAACAAGTGTCAGAATAAAAACTGACACATAACTTCAGTTATCTGAGTCACTGTGTGAATAAATGGGCGGTGATGTAATCACTATGTGGATAACTTCAAGTTATCCCCATAGTGATTATGTCATCATCCATTTATCCACACAGTGACTACATCACTAACCACCACCACCTGTGCTACCTGCTCAGCAGTACTGCCTCCCAGTTTCACTTTCACCTTCTCACAGTGCTTTTTACAACCCAAGCTATCACAGTCCCAAAGACTCACAAAATACACACCCTAACTCCCCCCACCAAAACCGGAACCACTTCTTAAATGAAAACAGTCTTAAGATCAAAAAGCCATTTTTTTATCTTTCTCAGCACAGCAACCCTGAAAGCCAAACATGGCAACCAGGCACAGAGAAAAAACATGGAAAGGAACTTAAGAAAAAAATAAAATATAACAAAACTGAACTCAAAAAATCCTGTTGCATAAATCAGATATGCATGAGGAACCTGTGGGATAACCAAGTTATTTGTACAGTAGCCTGTGACCTCTCATAAACCCCACTCATGACTACTCCACTTGTGACATTACTTGAGGTCACAGGCTACTGTACAAATAACTTGGTTATCCCACAGACACCCTTCCATATATACATATGTAACAGGAGTGAGACAAATGCGTACTGGATCAATCCCTATATCTTACACACAGTGATGTAAATCCTGGTAGAAAATCTCACTGTGATTTTTTACAAGGAATATTATCACAGTGTGATAATCTTTTGCATTTATACATATTGTGCTTACCTCACAGGCAGATATTATCACTCTTCTGATGTCAGGCTTAACCCCTGTCTAAAACAATCAGTATTCTGATCTCTTAATTACATCTTGACCAATCAGAAAACTCAGCTGGACTCTGCTGATGTAGATATCATCACTCTAGGCAGGTTTCCCTAATACAGCAATCAGGAAGGAACTCCAACAAACCATCAATAGCCTAGGAAACTTATCAGTATATCAGTTCCCCCTGCAACTCACCTGCTAGCCCTAGAAAAGCACATTGTGGTCCTGCAGAGAACCAAAGCAAGCTAACAGCAACCAGTTTCATACAGACAAGAAGCCAAAAAAGAGCAAAGCCTTTCATATCCATAAATATCTCAACTACCAATGAATATAGCCTGCTTCATCCTAAATGGCAAATTAGTCTTTCAGCTTGTTTAAGCAGAAGCTTCTTGTTTTGTCCTGTGTCTTCTTTGTTTATTGCACAAGATAAAGTGAACAAAAAAATAAAAAGTTCTGGAAACCCCCATTGTATAAATCGGACACATGATGTGCAGTCGTGTGCTATGGAAAATATTTTCACTCCTTCATCCTGACCTCTGGATACTCTCACTCTTGCCTTCGGCACCTGTGAATAACCAGAGCTCACTCTGTAGGAGTGAAAATATTTTCTATATCACACCCCTGCCCATCATGTAGCCATATATATATATATATATATATATATATATATATATATGCACATACACATACATATATATTTATAACCTCAAGCAGCTCAATATTATGTTTAAAACTGGCAGCCAGTAACAGAGACTGCTGATCCTGTTAAAATTAACACATTCTCTGGTGTCCACAAGTACAATCCACCCTCTTACCATGGGCCTGTTAATAAAAAAAAATCATTTCCTGGTGTGCAGTGGCACCATTGTTGTCTGATCTTGTCCCAGTAGTAACAAATAATTATTTTGCTGCAGTATAAGGCCTATCTGGTCCAGTAGTATGGAGGGATGAGGTGCTATGTGCCTCATTGTCCACCACCTCAGTGACCCAAGTTCAGGAATATGCTAGGTTGCCAGGGATCAGAAAGCAGACTGAACGTTCATCACATAGCTGTTATGTCCCTGCATGGAAAGACATGCTGACTTGATCTTTGGCTTCCCCCAGGTGAAGGCAGGAACTCAAGAAAGGGAAACATGCAGAAATGGCTAGCATAGGCACCATAAAGCCCTACCCAGCTACCTCTGTCCCAAAAGACCACCTGGATGACTGGCTCAGTTGTGGATGTAAGTGACTGGGTGGGGATAAGAATGAATCTCCCTTTTCTGGACACCCTATCATTGGGGAGGAAGGAAATCCATTGGAACACTGGTCTCTGTGGTTTGAGACATGGGAATGATGGACAGGGGAGGTTGGGATAGGGCTGAGAACCTGCCCGAGTCAACTGGCAAAGCAAAATGTTTTATGGAGAGGGGAAAATGTTGCAGTATGTATGATCTTAACACATTCAGTATACATAACCATCCCATAATGGGTGCAGCTGCACTATTAGAGTAAACCTATCAAATATTTTTAACATGTACAGGGTCTCTTACCAAGGTACTATGGAGCCAGAAGTAGGAGTCATAAAGGGATGACATTTCTTAAACCTGTAGAATAAAATAGAGGAAAGAGTTCACAAAGGATCATCAGTTCTTAGAGAGTTACTAGGAAGGATAAGACAGGTTAGACATATTGTAATGCTTATCTGATGGGGAAGGAGTTCATATCCTGTGAGACCTGCGAAAGTAAAGAGAAGAAGGTTAATATGGAGTAAATACATTAGTGGAAACAATAAAGAGGAAAGAGATGAAATGGTAGTTTACTCACCTGGTAAAGGTGATTGTGGGGGAATATATCTCTGAGGCACTCCACATTCATGACATCATGGGTTGTGTACACCTGATAGGTTGCTTGATGCACATGTGACTTGAAGAAAGTCCATCCCCCACCTGAGAGGTGGGGTCTGCTCTCCTAAGGTCAGTTCAATGTTTTCCAAAGCTGTATCTGTAATAATAATCTGTTAATACCTTTTGCTGTTAATGAGTGTAGATATGTAGTGACCACTTAGCAGTAGAAAATTGTTGTGTAATTTTATTTTGTTATTGCACTATACATATAGACGTTGGTGATGTCCAAACCTGTTAATTTGTAATAGTGAGTATCATACACTCATACAATGTATGAAAACTTGTTGAGTGTTTCACACGTCTGTTGGGCGGGATGTGGAGTGCCTCACAGATATATTCCCCCACAATCACCTTTACCAGGTGAGTAAACTACCATTGTGGGGGATAATCTCTGAGGCACTCCCCATTCATGACATCATGGGTCATTAAAAAGCAGTAATCCTCAGCTAGGGTGGGTCAGACATGTTGTCTTGTACCTAGTCCTTACATGCTGCAAAAGTTTTCCTCTGCAGTATTCCCATTTTTCTCTGCCCAGAAAGTTGCAATTGCTCTGGTAGAGTGAGCCTTCAGATCTCTTGGTGCAGTCGAGTTATTCACTCTGCATGGTTTCGTGATTGCTGTTTTAAGGTACATGGTGATCAAATATTTTGAAGCTGGTTTTCCTTTTCCATGTAGCATTACAAACAGTCTGTTTTGTATATTTCCTCTGTCCTTGATAGGAATGTGCTAAGTATCCTTTTCATACCCCGTATTTTAAGCTGAGGGTTGTTTTGTATTTCCCACTGAGGGGGTTCTGCAGATATTTCAATAGTTTGGTTGATGTGGACTGTCAATGATTCTATTGGTCAGAATGACATTATAGGTCTAAAGGATATTCTGTCAGTGTAGAATGTTAGGAAAGGTAAAGGGACTTTCAGTTTACAGCTTAGTGCTTTAACCACTAGGCTACACGGTCTGCACGGGTCTGCATGAGTGTGCCTATAGTTCTCCTCCATGTCTGGCAGATGCTAGTGCCATCAGGGAGGGGAAAGTGTTAATGTCTTTGCCAAGCCTATGTCATGCACTGGGCCCTGTTTGCTCAAGAATGGTATGAGAGGTCTCATGTTGTACTTGGCCCATGGCACTATGTCTATCAATGATGACATTACTCCCAGTACTTGTGAAACTGCTTGAAGTTCTGGATTTCTGTGTTTCTGTAATTATGTAGTCTGTGCAATAATTAAGTGGACTTGGGCATTTAATGGGTTGCTGAGACCTGGATTTGTGTCAATCAGTGAGCCTAGACTATCTATAGACTGGCTGGGGATGATGGGTAGCTTTCTGATAGGTTATTATACAGCTGTGATTTTGTAGGCAGTGTACTACCGCATTTGTTCTCGAAAGGACTGTTGTACTGTTCTGGTCTTGATCAGCCGGTCATTCAATAGGGTATTACTTGTATGCCCTTAACTCTTTTACCATTATGAACACGCTTGGGGTTGATGGTAGATTGAATGGTAACACTTGTATTGGTATAGTTTTCCCAATATGTGAAATTGACAGAATTTGTAGTGTGATGTATGTGTCCTACAAATGTAGTGAAATTAGGTAATCTCCTGAGCTTATAACCGTGAGGGTGAGCCTGATTGTTTCCATTTCTAGGGTTTGAATTGTACAGAATTGTTAAGGTCCAGAACTGGGCATAGCCCTCTGGTCCCTTTGTGGCTACCTTGTCAAATCTGAGGGATCCTCCTTTTCCCTGTTTTGTAATGTGTTACCCTGTCTATGGTCTTGTTGTGCAGTAAGTCTGCCGGTACTGTTTGGACTTGTGTCAGGGTAACGTGTTTTTCGGCACAGGAAATAGGACTAGAATGTTCTTTGTTGGTATGCGAGAAAGTTGTATCACATATCCTAGTCTTATTCCTTGTAGGACCCACCTGTCTTGTGTGGTTTGCTCCCATGCTTGCAAGAAGAGTAGTAGTTGGTTACCGACTGGAATGTTTTGTTATTGCTTGTAGCAATAGTAGTTGTTTCAACTGGGCTCTGCGGGGAGAGTAGTTTCCTCTACCTTGATTGGAAACCCTTCTAGCTCGATATCTGATGCATTTTTTTTTTGGGTGGGTATGGCTGCCTGTAGTAGTGTAGCATGTAGTTGTAATTGCCCCTGTCTTGTCTTGACAGGACTGAGAACTGTATGTTTTTCTAGCTGTCAGAAAAGTGGATCTGTTTGACTGGTCTTTGGTATCTTATCCTCTTTTTCCTTGAGGTGTCTTTCTAGACCTTAACCGAACAGTCTGTTTGACTTCTGTTTGCGCTTGGTCGAGTTGAAATGTTGCTGTATTTCAGTGTACTGGGGGCATAGGCGGTAGTTATCGTGGGATCTCCACGATGGCTAGATCCCACTGTTTTGCCCCTCAGAAAAATAGTAGCTGAGGTCTCGCAAGCGTTTGGAGTAGTCAAAGGGCTGCTTCCACTTTGAGTGAGATCTCAGATCTGAAGAGACGAGAGGAAGAGGAGCGAGTTGTTTTGGCATTTCTACAGACATGAGGGCCATAAAAAACATTTTGATCATCTCCATGTTGGTCTGCAGCCTTAAATACCCTGTATGGGGTACACCAGTAGCACTGAGGTCATGGAAAGCCACGTTTCAGTCAGGCTCCACCATGGCATTAGATGCCGTTTGAATGGTGACATGTCACAGAGACTGGGATACCTGGAATGGAAGTAGGGCCACTGTCCTGCACTGAGACACTGCTCTAAGGGGTGCCAGGTTGATATTTGCCTTGCTGTCCTTGTACAGGCCATTTGATGAGCCGTTTTTTTTTTGGAAGTGTTTGCTCCTGTAACCACTAGCAGGGGTATCCAGTTAGTCAATCTCCTTACATTATAAGGCCCAGTGGATACTTTATGGACAATTGCACCTGGAACCGCTAGCAGGGGTATCCAGGGTGTCAAATCTCCTTATATTATAAGGCCCAGTGGATACTTTATGGACGTTTGCCCCTGGAACCGCTAGCAGGGGTATCCAGGGTGTCAAATCTCCTTACATTATAAGGCCCAGTGGATACTTTATGGACGTTAGCACCTGGAACTGCTAGCAGGGGTATCCAGGGTGTCAAACCTTCTTACATTATAAGGTCCAGTGGATACTTTATGGACGTTTGCTCCTGGAACCGCTTGCAGGTGTATCCAGGTAGTCATTTTCCTTACATTATAAGGCCCATGGTATACTTTATGGTGGTTTGCTCCTGGAACTGCTAGCAGGGGCTTCCAGGTGGTCAGTCTTCTTATTTGTAACTTGCACTGTTCTACTTAAAAGCCTTGTAACCTGATGTTGTGATATACTCAGAAGCTATACATCATGTATTAGTTTTCTGTACTTTTTGCATGGTATATTCTAGTGATATAAGCACAAACTGATAACCAGAATGCTGGATCTTGATAGCATCCTGTATTTAGTGAAAATTGTCCTATAATTTTGTATGTATGGCTTATACTGAAATATTATGAGTCTTACCATTGCCTCTAGATTTGGTTAAATATGCTTGAGATGTAGGGTATGCTGCAATCTTGGTTCAGCTGCGGCTCTTTGTTTTGGCCCTGCAGTAAGCTGAGAAGGTACGATGAGAGGTTTTTGTTTTTTTTTATTCTTCCCCTACACAGTAATCAATAATGTTCTGCACTGTGCAGACTATTGCTGAGCCTGTGCATTAAGGTGTGCACTGTCCCTTTAAATGTGATTAGAGTGAGCAAGGGACTCAGTGTTATGCTGCCTTTCCCACAGCTGTGATAATGGTGCTGCCCCCAATGTATTTTCCCCGTTGTTAACTGATTTGCAAATCATTGCCCTTACATTAAATTATTCACATTGTGGTCTGCTGTTGCAGATCGGTTGGTGCTTTTAACAAATGTGCTCTGTGCTGGTTGAATGTTTATGAGCATAGTTACACTCTCTGCAAGATGGCAGCAGTGACTCTCAGTCAGTCTCCTGTCTGGCAGCCCCCTACACCCTTAAAACTGCATGGGTAAGGGGTGAGTGGAGAGCTTTTCCGAGATCACAGCAGCAAAGTCTCACAATATTCTTTCTTGAGGCTGCCGATCTGGATAGGCAAGGTAGTTTCGTTTCTCAGTGATCTTCCTTCTCATGAGACCTACTTGTTTATGGTGTTTTGGTCAGGTAGATGATAGAGGAGTTTCCTTTACCTTTTGATAGAAGACGGTGGTGAGTTTAAAAGACATAATGTGTCATAAAAAGGTCTAGAGAACATATAATTTTGAGATGAGACACAGAGGGACTGAGACATTGCTTCAGAGACCGTTGTGTAGTGATGTCTTGAGTGAGCACTTCAGGTGCTTCTATACTTGTAATGGTAAACTGTGGCACATTATTTAGTATTTTAGCATCCTTTAAATTTAGCCTCCCTTAAATTTCAAAAATGTGACAAATTATCTTGTTCAGGCCCTTTTTTATTAAATTAATAGGACCAAGTCATGCATTCACATTGGTATGTATTACTTTTGCCACACACAGTACATAGTAGCAGCTCCTTAATTAATATGTGATTGTGCCTTTAAGAGAGAAAAAACAACTGACTATTAGTGAAAGAAATGACTATTAAAGTTCACTATTTTCAAAATAGTTATTTTAATCAAACCTCCTTGTATGTTCACCCAATATAGAACAGTGCTGTGTATCATTTTTGGCCCTTTTTGTATGCCTTGGTTATCTCTGGGATAAAGCAGACATGTGCCTTTGGGGGGGGGGGCAGGCTGCTTTAGCTAAAACTTGCCTTGGCTGCGATAAACTGAGTGAGGGATATCTGCGTTGCTGGCTGCTATTGTAATAGTCTACCGTTTGGGGCAGAAGCATTTTTTGTTCTATAAAACATGTTTCTTCAGTTCTCTCTCATGGTCAGTTAGGGGACTTTGCTTTGAGAAGCTGTAGCAATTGCTAACTCTATTCTCCCCTGCAAAATATGTTGGATTTAGTCAAATCAAGTTTTTTTATCCTCATCTAAGATGGTGGCCAAAATCTCGTGATAGCTGAAAGCCAATCAACTTGCAGCTCTCATGTAGCAGGACATTTGCAAACTGGAAAGAAGAGGGAGGGGGATGGTCATTCTGATAGGAATTGTTTGAGAAACTGGGGCCATGAAGAAACATTTGGATGGCTCCATTTTGGTCCATAGAACTTCCTTTTCTCTGTGGGACTGTTTTGTGTAGAAAATAGCACAAGGTGGTTGTGGGTGCTTTGATTTAGTGCCACCGAACTCCAGAAATGTCTGAATCCAGCTCAGGCATTTGAAACATTTTCCAGTGCAAGGAAGCTTTTCTGACTGAGTTTGAGAGTACCCTTTTTACAAGTTAGTGGGCTAGCAGCGTCACCAGATTCTTGTTGGTGATTAATACAACTCAGGAACCAGGTTGATTATTTATTATATTACCTCATGTAAATCACGGCATAGATTCTGTGTTCAATTATGTGGGTCAAATATTATTTTAGTTCCTGGCAGTGCTAGCAGGGGTGTTCAGGTAACTAATAATTTCTATAGTTGCACAATGCGATAATGTTCATAATCTGAATGCTGTGCTGGCACTTTCTCAGCTAACATTTTCCTAGACAACCGATGCTGGTAGAAGCCACAGTGCTAACACTTCTAAGACTACAAGTTTTGCAATTTTAAACAGTTGCATATCTGCAGAAACATACTCTTGTGGTCTTGTTTGATCTTTGATGTAGGATATTAATAAACGGCTTAGCCAGGTGGCTTCTTACCTTAGTAATGAAGTTGTTCTTTATAAGAAATACTTGTTCTTCACAAGAAACACAATGGTGCTCTAGTGTGTGCTGCAATCTGTGTTTGATGCACATAAGAACTGGGACCTTAGGAGAGCATACCCCCCCCAGGTGGGGGATGGACTTTCTTCAAGTCACATGTGCATCAAGCAACCTATCAAGTGTACACAACCCATGATGTCATGAATGGGGAGTGCCTCAGAGATTATCCCCCACAATGGACATAGTACAGTGTAAGAGGTAAAAAAAAACATAGCTGTAGAGGGAAAGGTATAGAATTAAATGAATTAAAAAATATAGAGACAAGCTTAATTTAAGTATTATGCTAACATCAGCAACTGATTACCATGAGTGTCAAAAACAAAACACCGAACAACAGAATAATGAAATGTTTGCTACCACTGGAAAAGCTGTTTCTGTGTTTTCACCTTGACTTGCATGTTGTTTTTAGTGTGTGGTGTATATCACTTTGACATTTCTGTATAAATGAGATGCACACTTTTTAATCCTCAGACTTGTCCTCTGTAGAAGGACCACTGAAGGCTTGAAGTGCTGGCCGAAGTGGATGCATGCCAGGCATCTTGCTGGAAAATAAATCTTGCACTTTGCATTTAAAACTGAATCTAGGAGTGCTGAGCATTCTTTTCTTTTGTTATTACAAGCTGGCTGCTTTGCTTATGCACCACCTTTTCCTTTACTTGTGCACCACTCTACACTACTTACATAATAACCACAGCACTGACCCCTGAGCATCACAGGGCTGACCCTCCCACCACCGACAGTCGCAGGACTGTACCCCCTCAGACAGTCACAGGACTGACACCCTCCACTGTCAGTCACAGCACTGGACACCCATGCCTGACAGTCACAGACCAAATCCCCATTCCCAACAATCACAGCACTACACCCCACCACCATGACATCGCTATACCCATATCCCTGACAGTCACATGGATTACACTTTCCAAAGACAGTCACAGCAGTAATCCCTCCACCACTGGTCACAACACTGTACATCACAGCATTGATGACCACCACACACAGTCAGGACCGCAACATCCTCCCTTGAACAGTCACTTAGTTTGGTGCCTTATAAAATCTTCCTGCCGCGTGTACAACTTCCTGCAAATGCTTCTGTCCCACAAAGTTGTAAAAATTGCAAAGACGCAGACCTCCCAAAAGTCAGAGGAATTACCCTTACCCTGATAGTCACATAAATGACACTCTGTCCCTGACAGTCACATAACAGACCCTCCTCCCAACAATCACTAGACTGTACCACAGCTCTAACAGTTACAGTACTAACACCATCCACAATCAGTCACACCAATGACCAATCCCCAACAGTCATTGGATTGGACCCCCAGTCACAGGCCTGTTTTACTTCCTCGGAGTGACATGACTATACCCACTCACAGTAACAAGACTGTATCACCCACTCCCCCACAAGCACTGGATTGACCTCCCTACATCACAGGACTGTATCATCACACTGACAATCACAGGACTAACACCTTCCACTGACAATCTTGACAATGACTACCCATCTCTGGCTGTCACAGCACTGATCCACACCCCTGATAGTCACAACACTTTCTCAGTATTCACAGTACTCACAGAACTGCTCTCCGACCCCCAACCTGGCAGTCACAGTAATGACTATACACCCCTCAGAGTCAAAGCGCTGATCCCCATTCCCACATAGTAACAGTACTAGTCACACTACTGCACCCCATCCCATCTTACAGTACTGATTTTCAATCCCCAACAGTCACACCACAGTCACCTCACCCCCAAAAGTCACAGAAGTGACACCCCCTACCATCAGTCACAGCACTAATTCCCATCCCATGACAATGACAGCACTGACCTACTACTCCTAATGGTCCCACACTGATCCTCATCCACAACAGACACAGCACTGCCTCCTCACCTACAATGGTCACAGGACTGCCACTCCACCTGACAGTAACAGAACTGTACCACCCTTCAATAGTCACAGAACTAACACCTTCCACCATCAGTCACAGTGGCCACCTACCCGACAGTCACAATACTAATCCTCATCCCCTCAATAGTGACAGCACTTACCTCTAACCCCAACAGTCACAGCACTACCCACCACCACAGACAAAGCACTGTCCCCTTACATCTGCACAGTCACAGGGCCGATACCCTCTACAGACAGACACAGCAGTAATCCTCACCCCTACAGTCACAACACTCCCCCCACTGCCAAAAGTTGCAGTCCTGCCTCTCACCTGACAGTCATGGCACTGACCACCCACCCCTTAACAATAACTGCACTGACTCTACACCCTCAACTGTTAAAGCACTGACATCCCAACCACAACAATCACAGTACTGACCCCCTCCATTAACACAACACTGCCTCTGAACCTCCCTCAACAGTCATAGTACTTGCCTGTCCCCTTACAGCAGTGGTCCCGACAGTCACAGCACTGACAACCAGCTACTGGCAGTTCCAGAACTGACTACACCTCAGTCATTACATTTTAAAAATAAGTTGCTTGAGTACTGGTAACCCATTGCAGAGAGTGCAGTGGTCGAAACTTGTACAGGTCAACTAGTCAAATTCTGGTGGATTTTGTGTTAGGCTAGTAAGATTTTCCTTTAACTAGCCCAGTGGGTTTGTACTGTAGAATGTAACCAAAAAGTGCAGTACTTCAACTGAGCTAGTGGAAGAGTCTGTGGGGCTAGTAAATTTCCCCAGTCACTAGACTTGCTGGCTAGTGGCTGCAAAACTTAACTTAGAGCCTTGGAGTGGGTTATACCATCCTCTTCTGGTTTTACTAATTTTAATTTATGAAAGTGATAATTTGTAGACTGGAAAATGTGTTATGTTCCTTTGTCATATTATGATAGATTTGTTGCTCTTGTGTGGTGCCCAGAGCCTCCAGGATTGGGCACCTGAAAAATAAAATTTGCTTTGCCTTGCCTCAAGACATTCCTGCCCAGTGACCAGCCCTAAAGCTGAGCACCCTGCTAAGAGTAGAAAAACCTACATGCCAGTCCCCCACCAACAGGACCACTCTTCTGGTACCAGTGCAACTCTGGATAGTAAATTTTACATTGCTTGTTAAACAGGCTAGTAACACTACTTCTAGAGTTACAACCCCTGCCTGTATTACTATCCACAAGTTGAGGGGCCTGGGTACGTAACTAGCTAGTACCAGGGCTTGCCCAACCACGGTAAACACAGTGTTTTGGTGCCTCCACCCAGAGTAAGGTTTCAGTGGGTATTTATTTAATTTGTTACACTCTTCTGGGAAGCTATAACTACCCACTACCCCACCTAGTGGCCCTATACCTTGGAATAAACAGTACTATTTCACAACATTCACAATACATTTGTCAACAGGCATTAATGATATGCTCCTAGGTTTCCCACTTATTTTGGTCTAGGATTCAGTGTGACCTCCTGGAACCCCCTGCAAACAATGGTTATCAGGCAGGCATGTTCAGGAATATTCCAAACATAGTAATAGACCACCAATAAACATGTGTGAGGCAATATAACACTGCAACACCAATCAGGTTTAATTAGGGGGAGCATAACAAGAAAGGGGCAAATCTGGTCAAATGATTTTATCCTTACTGGTTTGAGCCAGGATACTGGCATGCATTTAGTTCCACTTTGCAGTCCTATAAATATACTGGGTACCCAGATGGAAAACAAGCTAGCCTAAACTGTGCCCAGGTTTTTAGCTCTTGTTGGGGCCCTTGATGAAAGAAGACATGATGATTTGGCATGCAGTTTTATTTGAGTCAAAACTGCTAACTGGATATCTTGAACTCGCCAGGTGCACAAATAAATAAATAAAAAAAATGTCTGCAATTTAAAAAAGCAGGCTTTTGCATCTGCTGCATTAACCACATAGTTCCACATGGCACTTGTGCTGTTTTATTAAAATTGGTTTGGAAATAATAGTTTGTCACCTATTATGAGTTTATCCAAAGCACTGTGTCTGGTTGTCTCAATTGTGCTGCAGTCGTAAGGCAACTGTACTAATGATGCCATTTGCTATGTCATTCTGGGAGTCTGTATCTATCTGCTGAACAACTCAGAAGGGTCCTGCTGCATGGTAATAGTGTACTAGTATTTTATGAGGAGGCTGATAACTGTTTAACCTTTGGTGTGCTTGTCTGGACACATGGCAGTTACAGTGCTGTTCAGTTCTGAACAAGCTGCAGGCATGCTATGTTGTTTACTGAACTAACTTGCTGGAATGATAGAGATCATGTGGGAGACAAGTGTTTAGCACCCCTATGATGTCCTCAAAGCACTATTTGACCAGACAGAAAGATGCTGAACATAGAACAGACTTCCTTTTGACTTCCTTTTCACAGTCTAACTCTCCAGGAGGAGAAAGTAAAAAGTGTTCACAAAAAAATCAATGCTCCAAACAGCTGCACTACTGGTAGATACCAGGAACAGAACTCAATAGAGCTAAAACACTACAAACCATTTGCCATTAATCTTAAATTGTTTGTTAAACAGGCTTCTGGAATGTATAATGTCACAGCTGTTTAACTAAGGAGTTTTAAAAAAGATGCATTTACAGTCTCTCAGGTGCTTTGTAACAACAGCAGCTTTGCTTACCTAGATGTACTTTAAAAAAACCTGCAGTTCTGTTTACTTTCTGCTAAGTTCCTCGTAGTCTGTTGCACTCTTGACTCAGGAACTACAATCCATTCTGTCTGTGAGACTCAAATTCCTCAAGGTCCTAGTACTAGCCTGATAATAAACTGACAGCAGAATATGCTTGGAAAGGGTGAGCAAATCCTTTGTTTTTAAAAACTGTAGAGAACTATTTCTTCAGTCCCGCAGCAGGAGGGGGAAGAGTGGGGGTTGTCAGGTCTGTGGATGAGAGGGCCAGTGTAAAGCCAATGCTGGGAACATAACTGTAGCACTGTGGATAGACACATGATAGCATTCCTGTCCCCTTTCCTCTTGTACGTCATAGTAATAAGACAGCGTGGCTATGTCCATTCTGCCTTAAAAATGGGTAAAAGCAGCACCCCACAGAAATAAGATATTGCATGTCATTTGTCCTATCAAGGGTAGATAAATTGTAAACGTTAACACCTGGGAGTCTCAGTCAGTATTTGGACCCTAAAGACAACTCCGTCAAAATAAACTCTATCTTCATGTTGCATAAAGCAAATTAAAGAAATGAAAGCACACTGAGCACAAGCAGATGTCCTGCAAAAAACACCCAAAGCTACCCCAGCGCTTCGACTCTGAATACAAGTCTTCCTCAGGGGGACTCTTATTCAAAGTCAAAGCACTGGGGTATCTTGTTGTGCTTTTTGCAGGACATATGCTTGTGTTCTGTGTGCTTTAATTTATTTTATCTGCAATATAGCAAAATAAATTACTTATTTACACCAGTGTACTGAGTGCTGCTGTTCTTCTGTTTGGATATAGTTTTTGAGGCAGGCCGTCTCATTCAACGTGCACCATCCCAAAAGCTTCAGCTCACATACTGCTCTTTTGGAACTTTTGCATAAAGCAAATGAAGGAAGAATAGGTAGGGAGAAATAGGCAGACTGAGTGGTCCTTATCCGCTGTCAAATTCAGTGCTTCTTTGTTTATATGTTTCTATTAACCACTTGAATCATCTCCCCTCCAGACCCCACTCCTCTCCCCCAGCCCTTGAGCAGCATGAAAAAATCAGTTTTTGAAGACCAGAAGAAAGCCGTCCCCAAGGCCAGAGTGACTGCTCTATTCATTGGAAGTATCTGTAACAGCAGGCATGAGTAAATGGTGAGGTATGTGGTCAAATCTTATTGGCTAAGCCTCAGTCAATCAAATTTTACTACAAGCAACTATGTCACCCTTCTTTCATGCCTGCCTTAACAAATGCTTACACTAAACAGAGTGGAAGCTCTAACATAGACTCTGACAGCAGATAAGGACCGCTTGGCCTACCTATTCTGCCCATTTCACTACCTATTAGATAAGCTGCAGATTCTAGTTAACCAACAGTCTACCTCCTCCTACTCCCCACTATAATTGCCTTCTGTCTGTACATGCATTCTTGAATTCCCCCACTGTTTTTGACCCCACAACCTCCTCAGAAAGGTTGTTCCACTTGCCCACCACCCTTTCCATGAAAAAATACTTCCTCACGTTGCCTATGAGCCATCCCCCCCTTTATCTTCAAATTGTGCCCCCTTGTTCTTGCACATCTTTTTTTCTGACAGATGCTACCCTCTTGGACTTTGCTTATTTCCTTGAGGTACTTGAAAGTTTCTAACATGTCCCCCTTCTCCCTCCTTTCCTCGATGGTATACATATTAAGCTCTTTTAGTCTCTCTCTTCATATGGCTTCTTTTGCAGACCCTGCACCATTTTAGTTGCTCTCCTCTGGACTGCCTCCATCCAGTCTATGTCCTTGCAAAGATGGGGTCTCCAGAACTGCACGCAGTACTCCAGATGAGGTCTCACCAACTGTCTGTACAGAGGGATAACAACTTCTTGTGTTCTACTGGTGATGCCTCTCCCTCTGCATCTCAATATCTTCCCAGCCCTCCTTTCTGCCTTCTCCCATTGCTTGCATACTATAAGGTCATCTGATATGACTCTTTATGTGGTTCCTGCACTGGTGACAGTTTTCTTTTTTAACAGGCCTTCAAAAGCTGCATTTTTTCATTGTGTTTGGGGGCGGGGAGAGACGAGGATCAGAAAAGGTTCAGTAGGGGGTTTCATTCATTATCAGGGTCTTCATGGGTGGAGCAGGCAGGAGCAAATGCTTTGTAGGATGTGGAGGAGGAAGGGATTAATTACATAAAGTGAAATATTACAGTCAGTGGTGAAGTTTGCTTGGAGGGGGAAGAGTGCTTTATTCCTGTGAAGAGAGTGGCAGGGTGGGTTACCTTAAAAGAAATGGCTGGGAGCATAAATGGGATAATGGCACAGTGAGGGATGTGAAATATTTAAAAAAGAAATATGTTGTTGAAACTTCTGGACACTTTATGTAGTTCTTTGTGAGCAAAGTGCAACTTTGCTCAGCAAAACTAAGTGAATAGTTACTTAGCTGACAAAGCACTGTGAATAGTTTTCGCTGTGCAAAGTAAGCACTTCACTATGCAAAGAGCTATATGATATTGAACTTTCACTTTGCAAAGTTGGGATACATTGTGAATTATTTTGGAAAGCAAAGTTTCCCAACTTCTCACATCTCTGGTTCTAATAATCATTTTTTTAATTAATTTGCAAAATATGAAGGACAATATAGCATTGCTCAGCATCTGAAAGTCTGTGACTATATCATATTTTGGCCAATAAAAAGATTCATTGTTTGTTAAAGAATTTTACTTTCTCTGTCTGCACATGTTCATTCACGTTAATAATTTAAATGAACAACATCTGCAAGCAAAACCTCAGATTCTAAAGTGTCCAAATCATGTCAAATGTACACCTCCATGACTGAACACCATCTTTATTCTGTCTGCTAGATTATTTTATGCTGCTTTAGGGTTTTGTCTGAGTGTCTGATCTAGCAAATGCAAGGAAAACATTCTGAATTAAATGTTCAGTAGGCTCATTTTATCTGAGAAATGTTCAAAGCTGCTGTGGGACACCAAATCTTCTGTGGTATTACAGCATGGTTATATTAATATGCTTTACTGAATACTCGACATTACTGAGCAGTGGGGAGAGTGCCAGTTGGGAGGAGGTATTAACAGTGAGAGCCTTTTATTAATTACAGTGCTTCAAATGCAGAGAATTGAGTCAAAAATAATAAAGAACAACAGATTATTCTGTTTGCTTATTAACTACTATAGCATTAAAAAGCCTCCTCTTGCTGAAATGAATGGAGAGTCTGTAATGAGAGCAGTGAAACATTTACAAAAGAAACCTTTTTTAAATATTACAACATTTGTATTTCTTTCAGAAAAAATATAGTACCATAATCAGAACTGTCTCTGTTCGTAGCAGTAGTATACTGGTATTTTTTTCTCATTAGTTGGTTCTGAATTAAACCTAGATTTCCATTTTTAAGAATAGCATTTATCTCAATATAGAAACATAGAAACATAGAAGTTGACGGCAGATAAGGACCGCATGGCCCTCCAGAATGCCCATTTCTTTTTCCACCTTATAAATGTGCCATCGGCACATTTACGCATATGATGCATGATATGTCAAGTTGCTTCTTGCCCTTCTCTCCCTCAACCTGTCAAAGTTCAGTTAGACCCCAAGCTCCTATACTTCTCAGCCCCTACCACTTCTCAGCCCCTTACTCACCTACTCAACCTTTCCTCTCTGTCTGTGCTTTTCTGCAATCCTGGAAGCTGGCCATTGTAATTCCACTTTACAAAGTGTGTGGCCCCTCCTGCACTGGCAAATCCCATTCCATCTCTCTCCTCCCTCCCAAAGCTGCAAGAGTAATGGGTCCTTCTAAACTCCTTAATGTCCTTTCATCTTCCAGCTTCCCCTCACCCTTTCAGTTTTGTTTCTGGAAACTCCCCTCCACTATTTCTTCCCTGCTGTGTGTCACTGGTTCTATTTTTACCATGATGGACATGAGGCACATTACTGCCACTATATTCATCAATCTGGCCAAAGCCTTCAATTTGGTGTCTGATCCACTCCTACTGGACAAGCTGATCTCTGCTGAACTTTCAGTTCTCATTGCTGTTTGGTTCCACTCCTACCTGACAGTTGGTATAGGTTGGAGACACCCTATCATCTTGCCTTCCTTTACATGCTTGGATCCCACAGAGCTCCATCCCACTTCCCATCTTTTTCTCCATTTTCTGGAACAACCTCCCATCTGCCTGTGCCAACTCACATATCCACATGTATACAGATGACACAGTCATCTTTACCTCTTGTCCCTCCACTGTAGCTGTGGAAGACCTGCTCCAGTGGGAATTTAAAAACATTCTGCTCTGGTTCCAATCCAGGCAGCTCAAAGTCAACACAAAAAAATGATGTCCATGAGGTTTTGAACTAGTCAGAAAAAGGCCATAATCACTGCCCCCAATATTTTCACTACTCTTGATGAAGCACCTCTTGAAGCAGAACAGTCCCTTTAAGTACCTTAGTGTGTGACTATAGAGTAAGCTTGACTTCTTAGCCCACATCAATGGCATTAATGCAAAACTCCATCCAAAGCTTGGTGCCTTGTATCAAAATAAAGACGGCTTATCTCTGCATGTCCAAAGGGAGCTGGTTACAAAAATGCTGCTCCCTGTCTTTGACTATGCAAATGTGGTCTATGGCACCACCCCCTTCCACTTCCCTTCCCTGATTGGATACTGTCTGCAACTCCTATTGTCATTTTGCTACAACCCCCCCCCACATACACACTCATCATCGTTCACTGTATTCAGCCATATTTATTCTCCTTCTGCTCTCACATTACCAGGTTTATTGTACCTCCTTTATATCCAAATACTGATTTGGATCCCTTGCCTCTTACCTATCCTTGCTCCACTCCCAATTTCACCCTGTGTTTTGCTTCCTCTGCTCTGGGGACCATCACACTTTTGTTATGCTTCATCTTCACTCCACTGCTGGACAATCTGCCTTCTATCAAATTCCCTCTCAGTGGAACCAACTCTCCTCCTCCCTTTGTTTCTCCCAGTCTTCTGGCTCCCTCAAGCACCAGTTGAAACTCCTATTACGCCCCACCTGTTCTGGTTACCCTTCCTCCTGACACCTCCCTGGCTAAGCCTTAATCATCCTGGTAAGCTGCCATTTGAGTCTTTGCTCCTGCCTTTGTTTCACTTCATCCCACTTCAATTTCTCCCTCCATTAGGAGGTCATGCAATAACTTGCTCTGTAAGTTAATCACCTGCTTGTCAATGTTGCTTTTGTCATGGAGAAGTGCTGGGTTGCCCCTCAATACAGCAACTGTGGAACAGCGACCCATGAAGAGGGTGATGGAACCACAGCACCAAGACTTCTCGTTCACCAGCATTTCTCCCCATGCCCAAGGTATGACCCCCCCCCCCGAAGTTGATATCTTAAATAAAGGGGAGTTGTGTCCTCTTCACAGGTTGCAATTCTGGCATCACCATTATGACATGGAACAGAAGTGCTGCCATTTTTGAATACGCACTTGTGAGGTGTTCTACTTGAGTTATACTTCACTTTTTTCTAAATACATAAAATTTATTTATTTAATTTTGCACTATCTTATTACCAAATGTTGTTCAATTGACCTGCTGTGATGTATTGTACTGCTGTTCTCCACTATTCCTGTCCCCTGGGTCACACCTGGAAATGAGTCTCAGCTCACTGTGCCTCTCCCAGTTACCAATTTTCAAATAAATAAATAAATACATTCTAAGGCACCACATCTACCCACTAGACTGTGTCCAGCAGTTTGATGCTGCCATGCCACTCTTTCACAACTCTGCAATTTCACAGAATTAAGCTGTGGATAAATCATATTTCTTACTGGTGCAAATTGTGACTCAGTCCAAGAATTACATTCAGATGTCTTAGGAAGCCATTACAAATAAGAGTAAGAGCTGGATGATTCCACATGATTCTCTTAAGGTTATGGCACAGCACTTGAACCCACTGAAACAGTACATCTGGCCATCTCATACTAGTTCACAATATTATTTTAATACTGTGCCTTTCTGGAGCAAACCTAACCAGAGTACATGACAATAATGCAATGAATAGATACCACACATCATGACGTGGACCATGAGGAAAGGATCTGGGTGTTGGACAGTAAGTCTACTGTAAAATATGCTACAGACAAGTTTGGGAGTAAAACCAGGGTCACTGGAGGGCCGGCCGGAGGAGAAGGATAGAGCTTCCCATGGACTGCTTTCCTTCTCCAGGGGGAGGGTTGGGGAGTGCCTGGTACATGAGGGATCCCTAACGGAGGTGGGGAGTCATGCAACCTCCAGTGCTAAAACATGTACAGGAGGTGGGGTGGATGCCAGACGTCATTGCACGACCCCGCCTCCCCAGAAAATTGGAAACAGGACAGCTGCTGGCCGCCTTCCATGAAGCCTGCTACGGCTTCGATTAGCCCCTCAGGCTAAGCCCTCCAACCTATCCCAAAGTCTGCAGCATGTAGGGAGAGCACCACAGCCCCACAGTGGGGGGAAAGCCACAGGGCTTCGGAGGGTTGTTGTTGATATGAGGGGTGGAAGTCCATGGCTCCGTGACCAGGCTGAAATTATCGGGCGGCAAGCGGCTCCTGGGGGAAAAAGAAAATAGAATAAAAAAAAAAGTTTGGGAGTAAAATCTCCTGCACCAACAGATGTAAGAAGTGGATTATTTGTGGACAGACAGTTTGTAATTTGTGGAGGGTCTGCTTAATTAAGCAGGTGAAGAGTATGAGGGGCAATATATCTCATTAGC
Organism: Neoceratodus forsteri; assembly: GCA_016271365.2. NCBI lineage: Eukaryota > Metazoa > Chordata > Ceratodontiformes > Ceratodontidae > Neoceratodus > Neoceratodus forsteri. The sequence goes on along the minus strand of CM028132.1, from coordinate 233,682,285 downwards.
AAAGCAGAACAATCTAACGAAGGTGCAGAAGAGGCTTTTAGAACTCTTGGTTTGAAGAACTTTAACTTAGTCTAATGGAAATCAGGTTGTGTGTGCAGATTAGTCAGCGATTAAACAAATAGCTCTGAATGCTGTTCTTATGCTCACCCGATATAGGAAACTACATTATGGCAGTACTTGGAATAAATAGCCAAATGTGATGATAGACCATTTGCACTATTATTAGTTATTACAAAATATATTTGTGGATATGTGTTTGACATGATCTGACTGTAATATGATCTGTGCAGCAAATGCTTTTGCGCTATGCATGTATGTGGTAACCAGGACCCCACTGAAAATGAGTCTTGCTCAACTGGGTAGTCCATATTTATGATTGGAATTGTATAAATAAAAATATTTTACTATTGTTTACTACTACACTGTAACTCAAAGTCTTACAAGTCAGACACTGCATAAGCCTTTGGTGAATGGTCATAATGATGAATAGGAGTGGGCGAAAGTGGAGTTTTCCAGGAACTTCCAGGAAAATCTGGGAACTTTCATGGAAGTTTCTGAACTTCTGCCTGTGGTGGATCAGAAAAATTCTGCGATGGAGGGGAGGGACCACTAGCCACCAAGATATTTGTGGGGCTGGGCAGTGGGCACTCTTGGGCAGGTGATGAGATGGGGAGGATCACTATTGGAACGTGGCACCAGGGGTATTTTTTTACCAGTTGGGTGGGTGATTCGATGGGGGGAGGGACTGCTAGCCACCAGGGATATTTTTTTTACATGTGGGGTGGGTGGGGGGAGGGACCACTAGCCACCAGGGCTTTTTTCTTTTGGGTTGGGCAGGCAAAATTTCCATGAAAGTTCAAAAATGGATTTCTGAACATTTTGCAGAAGCAAAAGTCAGACTTCCACTTGAATTCCATCTGTGAAAGTTTTTTTTGTACATGCCACGTGATGAATTGTCATGAGAGTACAGAGTTAGCTGAGTGGGAGTTGGACTAAAGGGACTGGGACAGGAATATAATAAATGTCTCTAACAATATAGATTATCAGGGAAGATAACAGTGTACTTAGAGCACTGCCAGTGCTGTATTATATACACCATCCTGCCTACAGAGAACAAGGGGTACACTGGCAGCTATGGTGAGATGGTGGCTGCTCTAGAATGGCATGCTGCCAGTCAAGAATAGCAAATGACTGCACCATGGGGGCATGAGGAAGAGGGCTGATATCTGGTAGGACTCTGAAGATGAAGATTAGTTTAGAAGACACTGGGAGAAAAGCACACCTGGTTACCTGGCAGGTATTTTCAATGTACACCATCCTGCTTACTGTGCTTAAAGCAAAGGTGCTATATCTGCTGACACCCTGATTGGTTGATGGTATCAAGAATTACATTGCCAGGTTCAAGTGGCAGCTGGAGGCACCTTGAGGGCATGGTGGGGGGAGCAGACTGCTTACATTTAAGGCTATTGCTGCCATTAGTATTTACTTTGTGCTTTTTGTCTTACGTAATTTCATATATTGTTGTGTAACTGCAATGTAAGTTGTTCTACTCCCATATCCTCTTGGAAAATAAACTTTGCTCAGTGAAGATGTTCTGGAAAACCAATTAAATATAAATACAATAGTAATGAGGATAGTACGAGAGTTTACAAGGAATGTGGTCACATGGCCATGAGGCTTTTAGCAGGGATAGGTGTGGTAGGGAGGAAGGTGGTAGTGACTGTAATCCCTACTGTTAGGGATGTGTATGGATCTGAGCCAAGAAGGGAGGCAGCATCCATGATCATAAAGGAGCATCATCACCCATGGAAATGAACAACATGTAGTAGTCATTGGAAACCTCCATAGTTAGGTTAGTGGATGAGGAGATGGGGCATTTATGGGCTAGGACAATAGGTCAGGAAATGTGGTTTTCCTCTCTGCTGTGTAGGTTGAATGAATGCTAGCCAGGGCCAAGCAAAGCTGCTGGGAGGAGGAGGAGCCAACTGTCATCATCTAGTTTGACATGAGCACTATAGAGAACGCAAGCCTTGACGATATGAGGTGGTCGTTCACGGATCTACTGTAGGAATGTCCCTGATGGGATAAGTATATAAGTAACCTTTTTCAAGATCCTCTTGATCATTGAGAGCTAGTTAGCAAAGCCAGCAGACTATTAAAGAGGCTAATGCTTGGTTTAAGGTCTGTCTCAAGACAGAGGGTCTTCTTTTTCTGTGGATCTACGATGCCAGTTTGACAAAAACGTCAACCCGACATAACAGTGACAGCTTTATGTTGACTGCAAATTACAGTCGACATAAAGCCATTCAGTAAACCACCCATGCAACGGGCTCTGGCTCCCACACTCCCATAACTTAATATAATCAACTCTGAAATGGAATTGATTCAGGGAAGGGGTGCAAGACCCAGTGAAGCAGTGCCAGGGTCCCTCAGGTACATTACAGCGCCAACATCGAACTGGCACTGTAATGTACTTCAGTGTCAAAATGTCACTGTAGTGATGGCATATGTTTTTCTGTTCAGTTCAGGAATATAGCAAGAAATATCTGTTTTGTATAACTCTCTTTAACTGCTGCTTCCCCCTCGCCTTTTAAAATTATTTTCTGAAGCTTGTTTTCTCTTTTTTTTCTGAACTGGCTGCAAGATGAAATAAAACTTCAAATCTCAAAGCAGGTTATATACGTACAGTACTTGCTTGCCTTAAATTACATGTAACTGTCACAATCACTAATCAGTAGTCATATTCAAATGCAGCAATGGCATGTTTTTATTCACCCTAAATTAGAATGATAATAGATATGCAGCCCCAAAAATTGGGGACCTACATCTATGGGCTCTTTATGGTCCCACCACCAGGACTGGATTGTTTCCTCACTTCCCAGTCTCTGGAACTGCAGTAACTGAACAGGAGACAGCAGCTGTTCTTCGGGTCATGAAGCTTTGATTGATTTGTGGCTGCAGAGCCACAAGAAATGTGGTTCCTATTTGAAGGATGGCTACAAACTGGGACCACAGAGGATTAATGCCATCAGGAACTTGACAGTTTGCCTACTTCACTGGAAATGTTCCTGGTCCCAGACAGGTGGTGAGGTCTGGTCTTGGATTATAATGCTCCTCCAGGTACCAACAAAGCAATAATTAAACAAATATGACTGCTGCTATGCTTTCAGAAGCTGTTTAACACTACAAACCTGCTATGAAGAATGTAAAATACTACTGCCAGTTATTAAAATTTGAGTATCTGAATTGACTGTGAAAGTGTGACTTTCTTGTTACTTTAACTTGTATTAAGAACCTACTGTACTGTATGTTAACTGGATTAGAATTCTGTGTTGTAGGATAGAAGGACCCTTTTGTTTTAACTTTAGGATGTCTTGCACTTCTTTCTGTGACAACAGATAGAGTCTTATAACGACTACAAAACACAATGTGGAACTTTATGTGTGTGACTTAATGGTGCTGCACTGTATGCCGTGAAAGTGATATAAGTCTGTTTGGCATATATTAATTAATATATTGTGCTAGACTTTCGAAACCCAGAGGATGATGCAAGGTGTCTGCATCAAACATAACTGATGCAAGTGGCACCTTGCATCAAAAAATGTGGCAATCCCTATTTTCAAACAAGGACTGTGTCGAAAAGGGGAGCTGTTGCACCAAAGTGGCAATGTGCCACCCCGTGACCCAAATCAGGGACTGCCAGGTCACAAGGGGGCTTGTGCCATGGTGGGGATGCAGCATCTCCTTTTCTGCTATTTTTTAAGCCACGCCATGGATGCAGCAAGGGGCTCCACTTATCAGCCGGGACATGATCTAAGGGACCTACGCCAGTGCCACACACTGTGGGGAAGGTGTGGTGTCTAAAAGTGGGCTGCTGGGGATGGAAGGGGCATGAGAGTGCCATAGCAGGAGTTGGGTAGGCAGCTGGGCATGAGAGAGTGATGTGGCACCTGGCAGGGTTTGGATTTGCATATCCATACAGCTTCTGGGATGGGACCACCCTGGGGGCTTCCAGGGATAGAAAGTGACATGGCACAAGGTGGGCACAGACTTGGCAGCTGCCCCATAGGTGGACACCTATGGGGAAACTGCCTGGGCTGTACTCAACTGGTGCTATGTCACTTTCAGCCCCTGGAACCCTCCAGATGGTTCCATCCTATTGGCTTTATGAATATGCAAATTGAACCCCAGCCAGGTGCCACGTCACTCTGTCTAATGCCTAGCTGTCTCCCTGACTCCCCCATAGCACCCCATGCCCCTTCTGTCCTGACCCCCTCTTGTCTAGCAGATCAGCCACCACCCCGTCCATCCAGGCACCTCTAGTGCTGCACCGGATGGCGGTGGGGGACCATGATCCCTGTTGTAATTTCCGCAGGTGTGCCATATGTTTGGTGCTAGCCTGCAGCTGTGGGAACTCCTGGGTTTTTGACACAGGGACCCTCCTTTTATAAAACTGTGTGCAGGGTCCCTGATAGAAACATAGAAATTGTCAGCAGAAAAGGACCGCTAGGCCCATCAAGTCTGCCCATAAGCTCTATACTTGCTTGCAGCCTCTGACCGTATCTGATCAGTGGCTTTTCATCACTCTTTCCAACCTTAGGGTTCCCCTGTGCCTGACCCAGGCATGTTTAAAACCCTCTCATTGTGCTTGCTTCCACCACCTCTTGTGGCAGACTATTCCATGAGTCCACTACCCTCTCTGTGAAGAAAAACCTTCTCACATTTCCTCTTTACCTGCCCCCTCCAATTTCATATCATGCCCCCTCATTCTTGTACTCCTTCTACATTAGAAGATGTCTCCCCTTTGCACCTTGTTTATGCCCTTGAGGTATTTGAATGTTTCTATCATGTCCCCTGTCCCTCCTTTCCTCCAGTGAGTACATACTGAGGTCCTTTAATCTCTCCTCATATGTTTTGTGGTGCAAGCTTTGAGTATGCACCCTGTACGGTGACACCAGCACAGAGAACTATGCTTCTATCGGCAAAATGGACACTCTGCCAACAGGTCGCTGTGTTGGTGTGCTCAAGACAGGGGCATGCTGTCTCCAGGTCCTGCACCCCCACCCCAAGTTAACTCTGACTGGAGTTGACAATCCTTTAGTCAGGGGGACTGGAAGTCTACAAGGAATCATGCCAACCGCAATTTGCAGTCAACATGATTCCTGTCACTGTAACACTGGTTGACATTAGAGATGTCAAACCAGCATGGTAGAGCCCAAGCTCTGTACTAGTTTGGTTGCCCTTCTCTGGACTGCCTCCAACCTGTTGATGTCCTTGCGAAGGTGTGGCCTCCAGAACTGTGCACAGTACTCTAGGTGAGGCCTCACTAGTGTTTTATACAATGGCATCAGCACCTCCTGGCTTCTGCTAAGAGATCCCTCTTCCTATGCTCCCCAGCATGCCACTGGCCCTCCCTGCAGCCTTTTTGCTCTGTTTTGACACCATTAGGCTATCTGAAATGATAACCCCCAGGGCCCTTTCTTACTTGGTGATTGTCAGTACCCCTCTCCATCTTGTAGCTCTCCACAGGGTTCCCTCTTTTCAGGTGCATTATTTTGCACTTCTTTGCATTGAACCCCAATTGACACACCTCAGACCATTTTTCCAGCTTCCCCAGTTCCCTCCTCATTCTCTCCACCCCCTCTGGCATACCCACCCTGTTACAGATCTTGTTGTCATCTGCAAAAAGGCAGACCTTTCCCTCCAGCCCTTATGCAATGTCATTAATGAAGACATTGAACAGGACTGGCACAAGGACTGATCCCTGAGGTAGCCAACTGGTCACCCCCTTCTCCCTGGATTGGATCCCATTTACCACCACCCTCTGCCTCCTGTCCATTAGCCAGTTTCTAATCCAGTTTACCACTTTGTGCCCCATGCCCAGACTACCCATCTTGTTAATTAGCCATTTATGTGGGACTGTGGTGAAGGCCTTCCTGAAATTGAGTTAGGAGATGTCCACCATCCCCCCAATTTACTTCCTTCATCACCCAATCAAAAAAATAAATAAGATTAATTTGACATGACCTTCCTGCTGTGAATCCATGTTGCCTTGGTTCCTTGGCACCGATGAATTCTAGGTGTGCCACTATTTTTTCTTTCAGCAGTCCCTCCATGATTTTCCCCACCACTGAGGTGAGGCTGATCAGTTTGTAGTTCCCCTCCTCCTCCTCCCTACTACTGCTTTTGTGTAGCAGGACTACATGTGCCCTTTTCCAGTCATCTGGAACCACTCTTGTGTTGAGTGACTCAGTGAACATGGCTGCCAGTTGCACCCAGTGTTTGCTGCAGCCCTAAAGCAATGCAACTTGCATAACTCTAAGGGCAATTTGAAAACTGAGACCATTGTTTTTGAACAGTTATAGGAGCTGATATTTGCAGTATTATATTAATAATGAACTGAGAAATTGAATGTAATAAAGATTTAATGAGCACAGACAAGTAAGCCAATCACAGGAAGGTGTGACTTTTGTATTTTATGTGGCAAAGCAAATTTTATTTTTTTTCAGATGCCCAATCCTGGAGGCTCTGGGCACCGTACAATAAAAACATACTAACAATACAAATAAATTAATATAAATAAAGCAATAAAAATGGCAGCATTAATAACTGCTTATTTAATCACTATCAAGTTGTACCCATAGGGCAACAGCTGGACTTCAGAGTATTGGATATTTTTTGGCAAATGTCTTCCTCACTGTAAGCAATCATGATTGAAGATGTCAAAGGAGATCAACTAAAAGTTAACTGAGAACAAACACTTTGGTTGCAGACTCCTGGCTATGTGATTGAACATTTACTTTGTGCTACTTATTAAATTGCAATATATAAATAGTTTGTAAGGGTATCTTATTAGTGGGCGATGGAAGGATTTACAGAAAGACAGACACATCTTGAGATGACATTGCCTTTTTATGTTTTCTTCTGACAGAAACTGGTGAATGCAATAAGGAGTAAGAAAGACCTGCACGTGGGAATATCAGAAACGGATTTACTATTTAAAACTGAGTTGCTTAGGAAAAAGGATTCCAAGCGAGAATGGCATACTTTCACCATAGTATACACCTTCATTATAAACACAAGTTTAGAGCTTATGGGCAGACTACTAGATGGGCCTAGCGGTCCTTATCTGCCAAAAATTTCTATGTATCTATGTATCCTGAGAGGTTTTAGAATAATTACTGAACCAAATTTCAGAATTAACTCAAAAAGGCTGACAAAATGCTGGGAGGGTGATTAGGAACATGGCGAGTGCTGATTTATGCTGGCACTATTGGAAACAGTTTGGGAAAAGAGTAGCAATTTTGAGATCACTAAAACTTAGGACCAATAATAACAAGACAGAAGATGCAGACTTCAGTGGAAATTAAGGAGAGATAGAGAAAAAGCTAGCTGAGTTTGAGGAAGGCATAAAAAGGACCAAAATACATACATTCAAAAGGGACACTAAAGACTGTCAGGATAACCGAGTGCAGCATTGGAAGGTAAATACCTCTTTTAGGTATTAGAACAGAAGAGGCAAGGGTTGAGGAATCTGACTGCACAGGCAGTTAATCTGCATCCAGTCAGAGACACCCTGGAGAACACCAGCAGGAACAACATAATTATTTAGAGAGAAGCCCTACACATGTTCACAAAGAAGGGTAGGAGTAAGGGGACCCAGATATAATACCAAAAAGTATGGGACAGTAACGGACAGGCCAGGAGAAACAATAATGCAAAGAGGAAAAGGAAGAGGAAGAAGGGCAGAGGAGGAGACAGGTACAGGAACAAATGGCAAGGCAAGGCAAGGCAAATTTATTTCTAAGGAGCCCAATCCAGTAGGATCTGGGTACCGTATACAATGAAAAACAGAATACAGAATACAAAAATAACATTTGTTCAGTAGCAGCATATTTAAAACAATATTTTTAAAAGAATAAAATATAAAATATATACAATTGCTGAGGAGAGGGTGGGGGAGATGGCTTAGTCCCCGAAAGGCTTGCAGAAAGGGTGGGACTTAGGCCTCTGCTTAAAAACACCAATCGAGGGGGCATCCCAGACTGCAGCTGGAAGTGTGTTCCATAGGGTCGGCCCACAGACACTAAAAGCTCAGTCACCAGAGGTCTTGAGCCGAACCCTAGGAACATCCAGGAGGGCCCTTGTAATGGAACGGATGGAGTGGGCATAGGTCGCAGGTGACAGGAGCTCAGACAGATAGCCAGGACTCAGCCAATATAGGGCCTTAAAGGTGAGCAAGCCCACCTTGAAAAAGACCCTCCACTTGACTAGCAGCCAGTGCAGCACATGCAGGACCGGGGTCATGTGGCATGTCCAAGATAGACTCGCCAGTAACTGGGCTGCCGCATTCTGCACCAGCGCAGCCTGTGGAGGGTCCATCCCATGACCCTGAAGTAAAAAGCATTACAGTTGTCGAGTCTGGAGGTCAAAAAGGCATGTACTAGGGTCAGCAGATCTTCGAGTGGAATGAGGGGCTTGATCCTGATGATGTTCCTTAAGTGGTAAAAACCACTCTTCACAACAGATGACACCTGATCTTCGAAGGTCAGTCTGCTGTCCAGGATCACACCTAGATTTTGTACCCTCAGGGAAGCAACCAACGGATCTTGATGCCGGCAGTGTTATTCAATTTAAGTAATAAAGTACTCACAAAAACAGGAATGAGGGTGCTAAGCAAAGGTATAGCTTTTTTTATACAGAGAGGCACCAGATAATTTTACAATGATGAGGGACCTAAATATGTTTTTTAAGAGTAATAGGCCAGCCGAGCAATTTAAATACTCGGAAAAATCAGATCTAAAAGAAAAAGAATTGAGAAAAACGCTTACTATAATTATAGGTCATCATAGGGTCCCCAGAAGAGACACATTCATAAAACGGAAACGTGGTCAGAGTAATGCAGGAAATACAAACACTGTTAGAGGACACAAATTCACTTACCATGGTTATTAGCTTAACAAAAGAAGAAAGCCAGGCACTGAGGTAACAGGAAAAAGAGAAATCTGTGTTCATTAAACCAGTTGACAAGGTGGGGGTGGGATAGCTCTCATGAATCATCCACATTATAAGGCTACAAGTATAAAGTTTCTTAGTGATGAGTCTAACAATGAGAGAGTAAGAAAGTACACTATTGATAAGATACAAAGAAACATATAGTCAGTATTAGATGAAAGGGTTATCCTAAGATACATTGCAGAACGGTAACAAAAAAACCCAAAACATGCTTATAGCCAGCACCCCACTTACAAAAATCTTTAAAGGGCTACCCCAGGTGAATAAATCAGCTACAGACCCATAGTTTCAGGGTTACACTAAACATTAAAAGAACCCATCAAGTTTTATAAAAAAAAAAGACTACATGGGTAAGATGAAAAATTATATTTAGAGTACAGGGCACATCATTACACAAGTGGAGGAACTGAATGGGAGTTACAACATGGAAAATGTGCTGCTAGTCATGATGTTTATCTGTGACCTGTACACAATTATACCGTATGAGAAAGGACTTGAAAACTTACAGGCAGCATTCAATTTTCATGACAAAGATAGGACACCACCTAGCAGTTTCCTTGTGGAACTAACTAGGATGCTTGTGACAGGGTAGAGAACCATGCTGCTTCTGAGAAACACTCTCGAAAACAGTACTCCAGAAACAAGTTTAAACTACACAAAATTCACTTTTCTTGCAGCAAAGGAAAAACAAAGAGCTTGTATTCAGCTTAACAAACAATTCAGTTCAGTCAGTCCATACTACTAACTTAAAAACAATAGAGGTTTGGTACAAATCCCACCACAGCCCCAGTCAAAACCTGAGTTGCCTGTGGTGCAGGGTTGTGAAGTGGTAAAAGGAGAACGAAAGGCACACAATCCATCACATACCCTCCTCCTCAGAGTTGTAACTAACCTGTGTTCAGTAAGGGCCATCAGAGACCCACCCTCCTGAGAGAAACAATCTATATTACCATGCTGGGTACCTGCCCAGTGGCATTCATCAAATGGAAAAGGCTGCAACACCAAATAGCACCTGGTGGCACAGGTTTGGTATCCTGCAGAGCAGGAAACTGCTTGAAGTGGGTGTACTCAGTGATGAAAGTGAATGTCTATCTCAACAGCTACTATCATAGGGCTACCACTGCCCACTTTACAACTAGATACTATTTTTCCAGCTTGGCATAGAGCTTCTCCCAGGGGAAAAAGTTTGCCTACCAGACACTCTTTTTCTAGCTTGGCATAGTGCTGCTCCCAGGGGAAAAGTTTGTAATACAGATAAAGGAGGGAGTGAATCCCATCCTCAAAGTCTTGTGATAACACTGCTCCCATTCCCACTTCAGAGGTGTCTGTGTACAGAATAAAGGAATGGTTGAAACTGTACTAGGTGAAAATAGCAAAGTGAGAATAGTGCTGTGAAAATCACTTTGTCAAAATAGCGAAAGACAAAACAGCTACATGGATAGTATAGCGCAGGTAGGAATAGCACTTTTCCTGTAGCTGTTTGCCATAAGGAGGAAGAGGAAACAGTCTCTATCAGTTGGCCTGCCACCGAGCAGCTCTTGTGGCACAGAGGGTAGTGCCACAGGAAGTGGAGGACAGCAGAACGTTGCTAGACTGGGGTTTGAGTCACTGTCCCAGATCTTATGGTTGTGTGTTTTTTTGGTTTTCTCCCTGGACTGTTTTTTTTTTTGTTTCTCCCCCTCCTGACCTATGTGGGTAGTGTGTACACCCTTGATTGTCCTGCCCAGTTCCCCTTCCCTCTTCAACAATTCCCCCACTGAGGTTTCTAACCTTCACCAAGATGCCCCCCCCAGAGATGATTATATTTAGTTGGGGGGGGTTCAGGTGGAGGCCCCCACGAAAACATCATGTAAATGTTATTTGTTTTTTATTTATTTATTTGAAATTAGTTAACCAGGTAAGCCCACTGAGATAGTGCAAGTCCCTTTTTCAGGGGTGACCTGGGTAGAGGGTACAGCATTTAACACATAAGACAATAGTTATACAGAGTATGTCAGAAAAAATATAATAGCATAAGTGCACAGTGGAATGCATATACACAGTAGAATGTTGTATATAATTGTAAAACCTATATACACTGTTGCAAAATCTGCAATAAATATACAATTATAGACCCAAAGAAAATGATAGATACAGCATCTAGGTAAAGAAAGTACAGGCCTTGGGATGAAGTAGATATTCTGAAAGAGAGCACTTGAAAGTAGCAAGAGAGCTGAGGAAGAGAGCAGAAAAAGGTAATGAGTTCCAAATGGTAGGGGCAGAATAGGCAAATGATTGCCAGCCTATCACCAGATGTAGGGCTGGGGTGGACATCAAAGGAGTAAAGGAGGATCTGAGTAGCTGTGGGGAAGGTTTAAGTATCAGTAAGTCACTTAGAAAGGGGGAGAGAATAGGAAGGTGAGTTTGTAGGTAAAGCAGAGGGACAAAAATTGCAGCCTATGGTCATGGGTGGGCCAGTCTAGTGTAGCTAAAACTTCACAGTGATGGCATCGGGAGTCCATTCTAAGGACAAATTGACCCAACCTGTGGTAGAGCATTCTAAATTGAGAGAGAATGAAGGTTTTGGCTGAGAGAAGGAGAGGGGAGCCATAGAAAAGTATAGGGAAGAGGGATGAGGTGGCAATCTTTTGACAAGTGTCATGAGAGTGGAGGGTGAGAATGCGGTAGAGCAGTCCAAGTTTCTGGTTAAGCTTTTTTGTGTTCATTGTTACATGTTCCTCAAAGAAGAGACAGGTGTCCATCAGGATACCAAGGTATTTGAAGGACAGAATAGATTCAAGGGTATCTCCTGAGACAGACTGAATACAAAGTGTACAATCAGAGGGCACTTTCGGGGAGGGGTTGTAAAATAACATAGTTTGGTTTTCCTGGTATTGAAAACAAGGTTCTCAAGTATTTGGAATTCAGTTTCCAAATTCTGAGTAAGCCATTGGATATTGCTGTAGGACCGATATAAAACAGCATCATCAACATAGAGTTATACCGAGGACTCAGCACAGTGAACTGGAAGATCATTTATAAAAATGCATGAACAAAAGGGATCCCAGGGTGGAACCCTGGGGTACACCATATATTATGGTTTTAAATGTGGAGAGAGTCCCAGACCATTTTACCCCTTGGGAACTACTCGATAGGTAATTTTGGAACCAGGATATGAAGGTCCAGGAACAGAAGATGTAGTTTACATAAAAGTAAGGCATGATTAACCAAATCAAATGCTGTTGTTAAACTGACAAATATGGCTCCAGTAAAGAGACCTTTATCCAGGAAACTGAAACTATCAGCGGTCACCTTGGTAATGGCTGTGAGAGTGCTATAATTCTTTCTGAAGCCATGCTGACAATTGGTAATGAGATGGTGATATTCCAAACAGGACTGAAGCTGGTTGAAGATGAAACGTTGTTGAATTTTGACTAGGGGGGCAGAGGATCAAAATCGGCCTAAAGATTTCAATTGCAAGTATTGCCCCTTTATGCAATGATACCACAAATGCTACCTTCCATTTAGAGCTGGCACCCTTCCATTGATAATGGATTTGTTTATCTGATCTCGAATGGGAAAAGCAAGAGTAGGAGCACCTAGCATTAGGAAACGTAGTTTGAGGGAGTCAAAACCGGGTGAACTGTCTTCCTTGAGTTTTAAAAGCAGTTTCAGTACTTCTTTGTTGGTAACCAACTTGAGGTGAAACTCAGGACAAGAGAGAGGATACATGTGAGGGACGGGGGAGGGATCAATGTCAGGGAGGTGAAGTGCACAATGTAGTTAGAGAGGTCAGTAAAGGAATTATTTAGACCATCCGCTATTGATTGTGGATCAGTGAGGGTAGTGCCACCAGTCTGTAATGGGCTGTGGGACATGGGGGGAGTAACCTTTAATAAGTGTATTGATTTGTTTCTAGAACACTTTTGGGTTACCGAGGTTTTTGGTTTGCAATAAGCAGTAATATGAATGCTTGGCGCTGCAGAGCTTGTTTTTGCATGAATTGCAGAGTTGTCTGAAAGTTTGCCAGTTGGAGGGGTTGCCACTCTTCTTGAAGGTTGTCCAGGCTGAATCCCGACATACAATGATATGCCTTAGCTCCTTAGTAAGCCAAGGAGATTTTAGACCTTTGGATCTCCTTCTTGTAAGGGAAGTATGCAGGTTAATTATCAAATTTAATGTATTAAAGTAATACATAGCCTGATTCACATCAGGCAAAGTTGAGATCTGATTCCAGTTGGTAGAGGCGAGGGATGCCAGGAAGGTTGACGGGTCAAAGCAAGACATATTTCTGTGATTTTGAGAGTAGGGAATGATCACTTAGGCAATCGGAGAGCACTTTAGTGGACTGCACCCTGTGAAGGCAACTGGAAACAAGCCAATTCAGTAGTGTGTTGATGCCTGATTTGGTATTCAGCCTAGTAGGATCAGATATATTTGGGGTAAGTCTGGAGTTGGCTAATATCGAATTAGCTTTTTTATGGTTTAACCAGTCAATATTGAAGTTTCTACAAAGGAGGAGGTTATGATATGGGAGGTCAGAGAGGGTGGCTATAAAGGAGGGGAGAACACAGTAATCATCCTTCGGGAGAAGGTAGACATGCAATTTTGCTTAAAGTTGGACCAGCATAACATTCTGTGGTGATTTGCATATGCAGCCCATGATGCTTTGCATTGTGGGGGCATGTGTGATTTTGTATTTTCTTGAAACTTGGCTTCCCAGCCAAATGCCCTTTGGGGTAACCCTTGCCTCAGTGTTTACGCACAGAGGTTCTTTGTCTTTTAAATAGTTTTTTATTTTAATGGGTTCACCACAATATATCCCAGGCACACTGCCTTAGGGGTAGCTGGTCCATTCCACTGGGGTGTCAAACAAGCGAGGCATACTGATGAGTCCTGGTAGGACGAAACACGTGTCTATGTCTTCTGTTAGCACCCTTTGCAAACTGTGTGAGAGGCCTTTGGCACCATGCAATTCTGCTTAAAGTTGGACCAGCATAACATTCTGTGGTGATTTGCATATGCAGCCCATGATGCTTTGCATTGTGGGGGCATGTGTGATTTTGTATTTTCTTGAAACTTGGCTTCCCAGCCAAATGCCCTTTGGGGTAACCCTTGCCTCAGTGTTTACGCACAGAAGTTCTTTGTCTTTTAAATAGTTTTTTATTTTAATGGGTTCACCACAATATATCCCAGGCACACTGCCTTAGGGGTAGCTGGTCCATTCCACTGGGGTGTCAAACAAACGAGGCATACTGATGAGTCCTGGTAGGACGAAACACGTGTCTATGTCTTTTGTTAGCACCCTTTGCAAACTGTGTGAGAGGCCTTTTGGCACCATGCAATTTTGCTTAAAGTTGGACCAGCATAACATTCTGTGGTGATTTGCATATGCAGCCCATGATGCTTTGCATTGTGGGGGCATGTGTGATTTTGTATAACCTATAGTGAGTTGCATAACACTGCCCAGGGTCAAGGTTAGGAAGATGCTTTCAGCAAGAGAAGGGGCTGAGGAGGGGTCAACTTTCTGAGAGACTGTCAATGTGGATCTGGTATAGATTAGGATCCCACCTCCTTTTTTACCTGACTGGTCCTGCGTATAAAAGGAGTAGCCTCATAATGCAATTTCATGCTCAGGTATACTAGGTTTAAGCCAAGTATCAGTGACTATATCACATCAGGGTTGTTCAGAGACACCCAGGCCTCTAGCTCAGCCATTTTTGGACGCGGACTCTGGGCATTTATATGGGCAAACTTCAAACCCTTATGGTAGGGATGATTATGACCTGAGGATGTGGGGGGAATGAACTGAGGACCTGTGGGTCCAGGGTTTGACTCGATAACATCTGCAAGAAGAAGGGGAAGGAGTAAAAGCAAAAGTTTGGTGATAGAACCCTGGGGAAGGAGATGTGGGAGGTTGTTAGCATACCAAGCGCCAAGGCAGGTTGATTCTTTTTTAGAGAGGAGATACTAGGAAGCAGTGTAGTGGTTTGGGATAGACAGACAATGGAGGCAGGGAAGCATGATCAGATGGTGTGGTGGTTACCCTGAGGGTCACCAAATGGTCTGACAGAATGAAGGAGGAAATGTAGATCAAGGCCACAAAACATCCTGTTAGTTGCATGTACAGAGGCATTTGAGGGTCTGAATTAGAGTGCTGGGAAGTGGGAAGAGAGACTGCAGATCTAAGCAGATCTAAGCAGCTATGCTAAGTACTGTTATTACAAGACGCTAGATCTGCCCTATTAAGTTTACGTTTAAATATAAGAAAAACAGCAGGACAAGAGGACACAGCATGAGAATAGAGGGAGGCCGATTAAGGGGGAATGTGGGGAAATTCTTTTTCACAGAAAGAGTGGTGGATGCATGGAACAGCCTACCTCAGGAAGTGGTGGCTATGAATACAGTGCAGGGCTTTAAACAGGCATGGGATAGGCATAAGGGAGCAATACAGATGAATATGGATAGATAGGTCATTGACAGTGTAAAGGCATGTGGCACATTCATAAGGTAGAAAAAATTGGCAGACTGGATGGGCCTTACCGTCCTTATCTGCCATCAACCTCTATGTTTCTATGTTTCTATGTAAGTTTGCTCTTTATTAAGATTATATAGCAATTTTACATTAATTTGTTTATAGAGCATAGAGACAGGACTGGGCAGACATATAATCCCCAAATGGCAACAGAGTTGTTTAGTAACATAGAAAGCAGTGAACAAAAGTGCAACAGCAGCAGTTGTTTAGTATCAGAGATAACAGTAAACAAAAGTGCAGCCGCAGGGTTTGGTCACATGCTGAATCAAGGCTGAGGACTGAGATTACAAGTGGCTAGATCTGCCCTTGACAGTATGTTCTTTATTTAGAATAGTTTATTATTTATTTAGATTATAGTTTTACTTAATTTTGCAACAGCAGGGTTAATTTACATACTGGAGGAAAAAGTCTGTGATATGAATATAATTTTCAGGGTGCACAGCTCACATTGGGGTCAGGATAAGAGTTATGGTTAGAAAATTAGCTATATAAATTATAGGAAGACATGCCAAGAATCACCAAATAAATTAGAGAGAAAGAAGTAGACAGGAGTTATTGAGATGGGGGAGATGAGTTTTGGGCATTCATACCTGTAATTGCAATTCATTTATGAGAGACAGCCATGCAGTACAAAGGTAGTCATGGAAAGTTTTATAAGGCCACCTATCAACAGCTCGGTATAAGGAGCAAATGAGGAATTGGAAAGTTTTACAAAGCCACCTATCGACAGCTCGGTATAAGAAGCAAATGAGGAACTGGGGAGATAGGTTACGTCATGAGTAGACAACTACTGCACCTATAAAAGGCAGCACAATCAAGGGTAGGATAGGTGGGGGGGTGGGCAGAGAGACACCGTGTAGTGGCATCGGAAAGCAGCAAATGTGTGCTTGAGCTCAGATTTACTAAAAAAAAGAGCTGTAATGCACTTTAGAACACAAATGAAGAGCTGTAGTCCAAGGAAAAAGTAAATTTTAAGAGCTCAGTTGAGCAGAGCACTGAATTCAGTTTCACTGAAGCAGCGTAATTCATGGCTGAACCGAGGTGTCTAATCAGAGAGGTGACTCAAGGAATGGCACCCAAATTTGAAAGTACAACAGAGAGAATAATGCTGTCTGGGCTGGGGCATACCTTAATAGCTCTTGCAGTGACCGGTTCCAGCGCCTGGAAGGGAGACAGTCAGATGGATCCTGCAGGAGCCTTAAGGAAAGGAAAGAAGGGGAGGTTAGTGCTGAACTTTACTTGTGGTCAGGACTTGTGGGATAGTGAGGGGGGCGCCATAGTGTAAGAGGGAGAGAGAGAGGAGATAGAGGAGAAGCGTACACAGGAGAGACAGGGGGAGGAGAGTAGGCGGGAGAGAAGGTGGAGGTCAGGTCACCAGAGATAGAAAAATCTGTCTGCAGAGTAGGAGAAGGAAGTGTAATGTATTTGGAGGTACCAGGAGATCTAGACTAGAAAAGGAAAGCTCAGTAGAATACAGGAGCAACAGCAGTAAGGAGAGAGAGGTCGAAGTTCAGTACATTAAATTAGAGAAAATTCACAAGTTTGAAGTAAAAAATCAAAACATGGGCAGCAGTGACTGGACTCAAAAATAATTAGTCTAGGAGCAGTCTACATTAATTACATGTTCAGTAGATCAAATTAGGCAATCAGTTGCACAAGTCTAGAGATCAAATGAAATCAAATCTAAACATAAAGCAGCCCTGATTATATCCGAATGAATTAAGTTAGCAGCAGCAGAGGTTAACTATAATTAAGCAAGCAGCAAATGTGTGCTTGAGCTCATATTCACTAGCAAAAGAGCTGTAATGCACTTTACAAAGTAAAAGAAGAGCTGTAGTCCAAGGAAAAAGTAAATTTTAAGATCTCAGTTGAACAAAGCACTGAATTCCCTTTCTCTGAAGCAATGTATTTTGTGGCTGAGCTGAGGCATCCAATCAGAGAGGTGACTGAAGGAATGGCACCTGAATTTGAAAGCACAACTGAGAGAACAATGCTGTCTGGGCTGGGGCATACCTTAGTAGCTCTTTCCGGTGCTGGTTCCAGTATCTGGGAGGGGGACAGTTTTTAGTCATGGTAGTTGTCCATGTGTCTGTGGACCGCTACCACTGGCTCTGATTTTGCAGGTTGCTGGTTTGGTATGGTGCTG
This sequence comes from Neoceratodus forsteri, assembly GCA_016271365.2. NCBI lineage: Eukaryota > Metazoa > Chordata > Ceratodontiformes > Ceratodontidae > Neoceratodus > Neoceratodus forsteri. Next base: position 233,664,610 of record CM028132.1, on the reverse strand, counting down.
TAATTGCTAAAGCCATTTTGCTTTCGCGGTTCTTGACTGTGCTGTTGTGGTTTTCAGTATCTTGACCTAGTGCTGGTTGAAATCTAGACTTCATATGACTGGCCCCTCATATAGCACATTTTCAATGGCCTGAAATGCTGCTTGATACTCAGGTGACCAGTGGACTTTATTTGGGGTGGTTTTCTTGATCAGGTTAGTCAGTGGTGTAACAAGGGCTGAGAATTCCAGAATGAACCATCAGTAATACCCTGCAAGTCCAAGAAAGGACCTAACCTGCTTCTTAGTAGGTGGGGTTGGACAGTCAGCTAGGGCCTCTACTTTGTTGATTACCAGTATTATGTGGCTTTTCCCCAGCATATACCACAAGTATTTCCTTTCTTTTGCTGCCATAGGGCACATTTTGCAGCACCAGCCATGAAACTTTCCTCCCTGATGGATTGAAGTACCATGACCACATCCTACAGGTGGCTGTCCCAATCAGGGGTGAATATGACAACATCATCTAGTTATGATGCTACATACAGACTGTGGGGACAGAGGATGCAGGCCATCATTCTTTGAAATGTGGCCAGGGCTCCATGCAATGAGATCACACTTAAGTAAAAGCACAAAATGTGCTAGAGCATTTAGATTTTCATAATTATTAGATTTAAATAACTCAGTGAGCACTTGATCTGGAGAGAGAGAGAGAGACTGATAGCTAATGGCCTGCATATGACAATTACTTGAAAAAATCTGCATGTTAACAGGATAAGAATGCTGTGTTGCAGGACAGCAAGGACACATGATTTAACCTTGGGATGTCTTGCACTTCTTTCTATCAGAAGAGAGTCCTATAATACCTACAAAACTCCATGTGGAACTTTATATGTACGTCACTGAAAGGTGCTATGCTGGGTGCCCTGAAAGTAATATAAGGCAATTTCACATACAATATGCCATAAGGCTGCAATGAGAACAGACAAGCATGCCAGTTAAAGAAGTGTGTGACTTTCGTATTTTATTTCACAGGTAATATATCTATCTATATCTATCTATCTATCTATCTATCTATCTATCTATCTATCTATATATATATATATACACATATTATAGTGGCACGGTAGTGCCACTACAGGTAGGGTTGAGGAGCCATTTACATGTTAAACCCAAAATTTTGCACCTTAATACATTTGCAACCATTTGATGGATTTCCCTGAAATTTGGAATACATGATCAAGACACATACGCCTTGGGATCTACCAAGTTTTGTACCAGTCGCATATACGGCTGCAGAGTTATTAAGCATGATCTGCACGCACATTTACGCTTTTCTGGAATTTTACTGTTGTCTCTACAGGTCACACAGTTTGCATGACTGGTCCAAAATCTTCAGGGAATGTGCAGCTGAGGTCCCCGATGTGCCTTTTGAAGATTTTATGAAAAAATATTAAACGGTTCAAAAGTTATTCAAAAAACAATTTCCCATTATAAGTCAATGGGAAAAGTTAACAAAAAGTTCGACAGTGCTGCAAATGCAGTTTTACTTTTGCAAATGGCCCTTTTACTGTCACAGATCTGCCATTTTGTTTTCAGTTAGCGATCAGAAAGATGCTTAGCATTTAAAATTGGGACCCTCTAGCAACCTAATTCTTTTTGTATTCACCTAGTCGGACCCTGAGGATGCTAGCCATGTCTTTATTTTGGGGTAAAACATCCCAGAAATTTGTTTTTCAAATTTCTGGAAAAAGTTCGTTCGCAAAGTACTATCGCACTTGCGACACTGTTGACTGACTTTGCGAAAGCTTTCGTAAACTTCAACAGTACTTTTCTAGGCTGTGGGAAAATGACAGCAATTCTTTGGCACCCTGCTGCAAAAGAACAGTTTGGTGTTTTGGCCTGACATTTGGAGGAAACACAGCCGACATCTCACAGATGTGCCTTTCAGTGTTTTGTTGACAAAATATTACATGGCGGCAAAGTTATGGCACTCCAAAATTGACACTTTTTCCCATAGGATAACATTACGGAGTCCAATGCATTACAGGAATCTTTTGGAGCCCTGCTGCAAAATAATGGTTTAGTCTTTTGGGCTGAAATTTGGAGGAAACACAGCCAACATCCCACAGATGTGCCTTTTTGTGGTTTGGTGAAAAAATATTACAGGGAGCCAAAGTTATGGCACTCCGAACTTCTCTTTTATTCCCATAGGATAACATTACGGTGTTCGCCGAGCCTTTCAGGGCCCGTATCTCGGAAATGGTGTGAGATACGGACTTTTTGTCGGAAAACAGTTAGCCCCATAAAGAGGGCTAACTATAAAACTAGCCAGGAAAGTCATAAATCATATGACTTTTAAATTTTATTTCTACGTCGTACGGTTCCTGAGATATAAGCAATTTAGTATTCCAACCCCTCATTTTCTGCTCCGAGAACCATTATTATCCATACATACTTTGTACTCACTGTCTTTTTCTATGCAGCTTTTGGGGAAAACCAGCCTGCGTGCTTCCATTACTGTTACCATTACTGTTTCCACTTGCGGTTCTGTTCCTGTTTCACTTAACGTTCACGTCTACACCACCATGTGCATTACCCTTTGCATTTTCATTTGCGTTTCCTTTTGCGTTGTTTTTAACATTTCTGTCTACACTACTGTTTCTCTTTATGTTTCGCTTTGCATCATCATGCGCATTACCATTTGTGTTTGCGGGCACAATGTTACTATGTGACAAGACATCACGTGGTGAGGTGCTCCAGCTGCCGAATTACTTTCACTATTTCTCATTATCATTCTCAAAAAGAAGGGAAATTAGAGGCAAAAAACTCCATTTAATGCATTAGTTAGGGTTGTTCCACACCGACAAAAGTGAGGAAATTCTGCGTTAGGGTTGACAGCCCCCCTTGGACCCCCCACAACCCCAACCAGCATCGGGGTGCGCATTAGGGTTGTCAGTCCTAACTCTCACCCCATTCTCCTACACCTCTGCTTCTTTACATGTGATGGGGTGAGAGTTGTGGCCGACAGCCCTAATGCATCCCGATGCCAGTTGGGGGTGTGGAAGTCCAAGGGGGCTGTCAACCCTAACATCAATTTCTCACTTTTGCTGGTGTGGAACAACCCTAACTAATGCATTAAATGGAGATTTTGCCTCTATATATATATATATATATATATATACATATATATATATATATATATATATTCATATATACACACACACATATATATATATATATGTGTATATATATATATATATAATTCATAGCAAAAAACTCCATTTAATGCATCAGTTATGGTTGTTTCACAGTGAAAAAGTGAGGAAATTCAATGTTGGGGTTTCCCACCCCCTTGCACCCCACCCCACCCTGCCCCCACCAACAGGCATCAGAATTGTGTGTTAGGGTTGTCAGTCCTCTCACCCCATCCCATGTGTAAACAAGCTGAAGTGGTGCAGTGTAGGAGAATGGGGTGAGAGTTAGGACTGAGCGACCCCAATGCACACCCGTTGCCTGTTGGTGGGGGCGGTGGGGTGGGGGTGGGGTGGTGACCCTAGCATCGAATTTCCTTGCTTTTGTCACTGTAGAACAACGCTAACTGATGCATTAAATGGATTTTTTTGCCATTAATTTCCCTTCTTTTTGATAATGAGCACTATAAATAGTGAATTTTTTGTCACATAATAACGCTAACAGTAATGCAAATGAAGCACAAATGGTAAAGCACATGGTGATGCAAAGGTAAATGGTTACACAAATGGTAAGAGAAATGCAAACACAAATGTTAATGAAACAGAAATGGTAATGTAAACAGTAACGCAATCGCTAATGGCAACAGAAATGCAAATGTTAACGGAAACAGTAACATAAACGGTAATGCCAACGGAAATGCAGATGGTAAGAAAAATGCAAATGGTAACAGAAATGCAAATAGAAATGCAAATGGTTAAGGCAACAGCACTGCACAAGGAAACAGTAGCACAATCGACAATGGAAATGCAACTGAAAATGTAAACATTAAGGGCAACTGAAAAGCAAACGGTGATGAAGGCGCAAACAGTAATGTTAATGCAACTGGAAATGCAAACAGTTACAGTAACAGCAATGATGATGCCAAAGTGAACAGTAATACAAAGGGAAATGCAAACACAAGTGAATATGGAAACGCAAATGGTAACGTGTACAGGCACAGTACCACAACTGGAAATGCATATGGTAACGGTAACAGCAACAATGAGGCCAAAGGAAACACAAACACAAAAACGGAAGCACATAAGAAAATGCAAAGGGTAATGCACATGGTGACGCAAAATGAAACACAAACAGAAACAGTAATGGAAACGCAAATGGTTACAGTAATGCAAACACAAGCGTAAATGAAAATGCAAAGGGTAACACACACGGTGGCACAGACGGGAACAGTAATGCAAATGGTTACGGAAACACAAGTGGAAACAGTAAGTGTAACAGTAATGAAAGCACACACCCTTTTTTCCCCAAAAGCTACATAGAGAAACACATTGAATACAAAGAAAGTATGCATAATAATGTTCCTCGGAGCAGAAAATGGGCACTTGGAATACTAAATTGTTTATATCTTAGGAACCATATGATGTTGAAAAAAAATTAAAATCTCATATTATTCATGACTTTCCTGGCTAGTTTTTCACTTAGCTCCCTAGTGGAGGGCTAAGCATTTTTCTGACAAAAAGTTTGTATCTCAAAGCCTTTCTAAGATACGGGCCCCAAAAGGCACAGTGGATGCTGTAATGTTAGTCTATGGGAAAAAGCATCAAATTTGGAGTACCGTACCTTTTCACCCCTATAATATTTTGTCACCAACCACCTAAAGGCACATCTGTGGGATGTTGGCTTTCTTCCCTCCAAATTTCAGTCCAAAAGACCAAACCGTTCTTTTGCAGCAGGGTGGCAAATAATTCCTGTTTTTGGGGTATAGTGTTACAAAGTAGTGTCGCAAATCATGATACTTTAGCAAAAAAAAAAAAATCACAAAAGTGTTGCTGGTGCAACACTACTTTGCAACACTACGATTTACAAAAATTTCAAAAACATATTTCTGGGGTGTTTAACCCCACCCCAAAAAGCCATGGCTAGCATCCTCAGGGCTCAACTAGGTGAACATAAAAACAATCGTGTACCTAGAGGGTCCCAAATTTAAATGCCAAGCATTTCTGTGATCAGTAACTGAAAAAAAATGGCTGACTCACGACACTAGAGGGGTAATTTGCGACACTAAAAACTGCATTTGCGACACTGTTGAATTTTTTGTGAACTTTTCCCAATGACTATAATGGGAAACTTGTTTTTTGAATAACTTTTGAATCATTTAATATTTGTTCATGAAATCTAAAAAAGGTACATCGGGGACCTTGGCTGCATGTTCCCTGAAGGTTTTGAGCCATTCGCACAAACTGTGTGACCTGTAGGCATGAGCAAAGAATGTGCAAAAAAGCGAAAATGTGACAAGGAATGGTGCTTTATAGCTCCGCAACTGTATATGTGACTGTTATGAAACTTGGCAGATCCCGAGATCTATGGTACTGCTCCATGCTTGCCAAAGTTCAGGCAAATCTATAATACAGTGGCAAAGTTATTAGGCTGCAAAATTTCACACTTTAACCTTAAATGGTGTACTCAACCCTAACTATAGTGGCACTACTGTGCCACTATAATATATATCTATATATATATATATATATATATATATATATATATATATATATATAGATCTATTTAAAAAACTTTGTTAAACCTCCAGTTAGGGTCAAAGCAACAGAAGTAGAGAAATGTGGCATTACAGTTTCCAACCCAAACACCCTACCACCACCTTGCACACACCAACAGGCATTGGGGGAGTCCTTGTGATTATCAGCCATAACACATCCCATTACATGAGTAAATCACTTGAGATGGGGACAGTATAGGAGATTGGGGTGAGCGTTAAGGCTGACAACCCCAAGGCTCCCCCCCCAATGCATGTTGTTGTGTGCAGAGTGGGGGTTGGGTGTTAGGTTTGGAAACCCTAATGCCACATTTCCCTGCTTTTGTCACTTTGAACCCTAACTGGAGCATTAATGAAGTTTTTTTTTGTGACTTAGTTCCTTACTTTTTCAGACAATATTATTGTATCCTTATTTACTTGAGAGTGTGCAGGGCCCTCCCATCCCTCCATAGATGAATATAGACTACTCTCTTTAGATGCTTTCTCAAGCTAATAATGTCTCTGTGCTGTGATGAAGTAAATATCATCATCCAAATATTGTAAATAAAGTCTGAAAATATCTACATCCTCTACTTACTGTAAATACTGTAAATGTCAGTGACAAATGTCTGTAGCACATGCTCTATGTAACTTTTGTTATACTCTGTCTGTATTAGCTTCTGTCTTACATGTGACGAGGTACCTTTGGAGATGAGCCTCTGGCTCAAAGGTTGTAAACCGATACGTATATCAAATAAAGAAATAAATAAATGCATGTCAATGTGGAGGGCCCTGTGCTTCCATTTATAGGACAACAGTGACCAAACTGCCAGCACAGCCATCTTATTATCCCACCTCATGTACCTGGTACTGAACATTTTTGAATCCCCGCCAAAACATACTTCCACGCAACTACAACTCCATTCTGTACCACCTGTGCGAAAACACATTTTGGCAAGGATTTGAAAAATGACAGCTGTGATATACATGAGATGGTGTAATATGAAGTCTATGTTGAAAATTTGGGTCAAAGTTTTTAAAATTGCCAAAGTTACGAGGGTGCATTGCGTAAATGCAACAAATGGTCATAACTTTGCCATTTTTACATATCTTTACCCAAAATTGTCAACATAGCCTTCTTATGACCCCACCTCATATATAATATGACTGTCATTATGCAAATCCTAGTTAATAGGTGAATTCTCCAAGCGACTGTGAAATCGCCTTTTGGGCGAAAGGTGCATAACGACAGTCATATTGTTCATGAGTTGGGGTCCCCAAAAGGTTATGGTGAAAATTTGGGGTCAAATGTCAAAACAATGGCTGAGTAATGAATAAAAGTTGAAACCTCCTTTAAAATACATTGAACAGCATTTACCTTAGTTTTTAAGGCTGCAGTGGGCATAGCCCTGCAGACATATTGCAAGCACAGTAGAGTAAATGGGAGCTTACAGGATATTGGACAGACTTGTAAATAGTGGAGGTGAACAGCGATCACTGTGCATCCACTACACTATCATGTCCACTGGTAGAACACGGCACTGGCTGCTGTGTCCAAGATGGCCGCCAAATTCTCTGCCCATGTATGGCAACCTGTAGGCAAATTTCCAACAGAATCATGTTTTGTTTGCTTGTTTCTGTTTTCTTTTTTTGTATTCTGCTGATGATTGTTTTTGTCAATACAAGTTGCTAAAGTCCTGTCCCACCTAATCTTAATTGGGAGCCTTGACATCAGAAACTGTAGGTTTCAGTAGGCAATTACCATCTATGGATTTTGCAAATTCTTTCAGCCTTTTTCCAAAATTATTTCTAGACCATTAGTACTCTGTGTTCATTTTGGTCCCATTACTTGTGAAAAACTGAATCATATTCATTTTTACTCTATGAAATCCAATATTTCTTCCATCTAATATGTTCTGGTATATTTCATTAACTGTTCTGTGGCTAGCAAGGTACTGGACTTTTGAATTATTTTTGTAAGGCTCTTAAAAAATATACCAATGTATCTCCCACTCTGTATTAATTTTATCTATGAGCAGCTGGTTTCGGGCTGCTTGTCTTGGTTATTGTGTAACAGCCTACCAAAAGAATGATGCACCGCCTTACTGCACTCTTTTCTTAGATCAAACACTTTTTGTGGCAAGATATTTTTTCCAAGATCACATTGAGGTCTGAAATTTGATTGTCTGTACTATCTTATTTTTGCATCTTTCCTTTGAAAATCTTTTAGGATCCCATCACAGTCTCCAGACCCCCAATCAGCATCTGAGAAAAAAAAGAACACAACAGAATCAAATGCAGCCAAAGCTCCCTCAGAACAAAGGAAATTGTTAATGCACCCTTATAGCTTTGATGTCCATGAAATAATCAGATGTTCAGAGAACTGAAAAACAGCTTTGCAGCCTCCAACTTCTTCTGACAACTCTAGGCTTTTGCCTAATGTGTTTCTCTAAAGTCAGATCTTGACTATTTTGTGACGAAGTCTCTGGATTAATGCTTAGAAAGTAAACTTTGGGCAAACCAGGCTCTATGCATTTTTGGGGGGTAAACAGCAGACCTTAAATTGTGATATGGTTATTATCTTTATGAACTCACCCTCTGCTAGGTTCTGCTGCATGAACTGTAGATTTCTGTTCAGCAGTTCTGTATTTTTTGTCAGGTCCATTTCCAGAAATGAAAGTTAGTTTGTTGCCAGCATTTGAACTCACATGGGCATTGCTTTACTTTGTAATGAGGGTAACCACTATATAAATGTTTGCTTCACTTGCAAAGGGCACAACTGGCTTTATATGCTCAGTCAATGTTGGTTGTTGTGAAGTTATTTTCAAATTAATGTATAAGCAGCATGCAAAACATATGAAGTAACTAAGTCTTTGGTAAATGGGATGCCATAACATACTTACAGTATCCTGAAATTGTCTTTCCATGTACATTAAAACTATTTGAGACTGCAGTATGCAGGCCCCTTAGCTTTCATTGTTGTTTTTTTATGATGTATTAGAATAATTTTCCTCTATGGATCTATACCATATGTGATATGAATTAACTGGATATATCGGGAAGTGCAAGAGGTACTTTTCCTGTGAGGCTCCTCAGAGCATTGGAGCTAGTGGCATAATTTAATTTTCTCTCCCTTTGATTCAATTGATTAAGAAATCAAAGGGGAAGGGGCTATGAAGCTATTTCCCAAATATGACATGAAAAGAAGTAATATGGTGCATCATACAGATGTGTTGGTCTGTCTCTTGTAGAAAAACAATTGCTGTTCAGATGCTGTCTGGAGGAAAATACAAGAACTATACCATACATCAATAAAGGCTGAGGTTTTTAATTAAAAGTTCTTATGTTGTGATAAAAATCATCCCGCTGAACTTTGTATTCATAAAAGATAAACAGCTCATAACTTTGCATAATGTTAAAAATCATATGCTTTGGACAATAGAACAAATCATTTCATAGTGGATTTATATCTGAAAGACAAAGAAGATGACTTTGGGAAAGTCTGGTGTAAGGAAGCTAATACACTTTTTGTCTTAGTGAAGGCTAACATTTCTGAATATATATATACTTTAGAGGCAAACAACTCCATTTAATGCATCAGTTAAGGTTGTTCCACAGTGACAAAAGTGAGGAAATTTGGTGTTAGGGTTGAAAACTCCTCTTGGACCCCCCAGCCCACCCCGCCAACTGGCATCAGGGTGCGCGTTGGGGTTATCAGCCCTAACTCTCACCCCATCACATGTGTAAAGAAGCAGAGGTATAGGAGAATGGGGTGAGAGTTAGGACCGAAGACCCCAATGTGCACCCAGATGCCAGTTGGGGTGATGGGCTGAGGGGTCCATGGTGGGTTTTCAACCCTAATACCAAATTTCCTCACTTTTGCTGCTGTGGAACAACCCTAACTGATGCATTAAACAGAGTTTTTTTTGCCTCTAATTTCCCTTCTTTTTGAGAATGATGACGACAAATAGTGAAAGTAATGCAGTGGCGGGAGTGCAAGGCCCTTCTGGCCCCACGATCCCACCACATGATGTCTTGTGACATAGTAGCAGGAACAGTAACACAAACAGAAGTGCCATCAGTGGCTCACATGGTAACAGAAACATAAAATGGTAAAGGAAACGTTAATCGAAATGCAAGTATAAAGTGACGCTAAAGCGAACAGTGATGCAAATGGACATTGAAGTGGATACAAAAACACAACTGGTAACATGAACAGTGATGGCAGTGGTATTTTAAATGGAAATGTTAAGTGTCACAGCAAAAAGAACGTGAAAGGGAGCAGAAACGAAAACGCAAATGAGAACGCACACGTAAACGCAAACCGTAATGTGCACTTCCATGGTACCGCAATAGTAAATGCAAATGGTAAAGTTAACATGAAGAATAATGCCAAAGGAAACAGAAAAGGAAATGGAAATGGAGGCGCATACGGAAATGCAACCCATAATGTGCATGGTCACGGAATCGCAACTGTTAACGCAAATAGTAATGGTAACAGCAAAAATAATGCCAAAGGAAAGAGAAATGCAAATGCAAGTGAGTACAGAAACACAAATCGTTACACGCACGGTCATGGTACCGCAATTGTAAATGCAAATGGTAACAGTAACAGCAAAAATAACGCCAAAGGAAACAGAAACGAAACAGAAATGCAAGCGCGTATGGAAACACAAACCATAATGCACATGGATGGTACTGCAATTGCAAATGAAACTGGTAATGGTAACAGCAACAATAACGCCAAACGACACAGAAACACAAACAAGCAAAAATGCAAACTGTAACGCACACGGTGGCGTAGACGGTAATGGTGCCACAAATGGTAATGGAAATGCAACTGGAAACACTAACTGGCATGGTAACGAAAGGGCACACCCTTCTTTTCCCCAAAAAATGCATTGGAAAACACAGTGAAAACAAAGAATGTTTACATAACAATGGGCCTCGGAGCAGAAAATGAGGACTTAGAATATTAAATTGCTTATATCTCAGGAATCGTACAACGTAGAAATAACATTTAAATTTCATATGAATTATGACTTTCCTGGTTAGTTTTATACTTAGCCCCCTTGTCTGTATCTCACACCATTTCTGAGATACGGGGCCTGAAAGGCGTGATGGGCGCTGTAATGTTATCCAAAGGGAAAAAGCATTAACTTCGGAGTGCCGTCACTGTGCCGCCCTGTAATATTTTTTCACCAAACCACCAAAAGGCACATCTGTGGGATGTTGGCTTTCTTCCTTCCAAATTTCAGTCCAAAAGACTACACCGTTATTTTGCAGCAGGGCGGCAAAGTATTCCTGTAATGCGGCAGACTCCATAATGTTATCCTATGTGAAAAAGCATCAACTTTGGAGTGCGGTCACTTTGCTGCCCTGTAATATTTTTTCACCGAACCACTAAAGAGCACATCTGTGAGATGTTGGCTGCTTTCCCTCCAAATTTCAGCCCAAAAGACCAAACTGTTCTTTTGCAGCAGGGTGGCAAAGAATTGCTGTCATTTTTCCCACAGCCTGGAAAAGTACTGTCGAACTTTGCGAAAGCTTTCGCAAATTCATGCGACGCTGTCGCAAATGCAAAAGTACTTTGGGAAATTACTTTTTACAGAAATTTGAAAAACATATTTCTGGGGTGTTTTACCCCAAAATAAAGACACGTCTAGCATCCTCAGGGTCCGACTAGGTGAATACAAAAAGAATTAGGTTGCTAGAGGGTCCCAATTTAAATGCCAAGCATTTTTCTGATGACCAACTGAAAACAAAATGGTGGATTTGTGACATTAAGATGGCCATTTGTGTAAGTAAAAACTGCATTTGTGACACTGTTGAACTTTTTGTTAACTTTTCCCATTGACTCATAATGGGAAATTGTTTTTTGAATAACTGTTGAACTGTTTAATATTTTTTCATTAAATCTTCAAAAGGCACATCGGGGACCCCAGCTGCATGTTCCTTGAAGATTACGGACCAGTTGCACAAACCGTGCGACCTGTAGAGATGAGCAAAGAATTCCAAAAAAGCATAAATGCGCACACAGATCATGCTTAATAACGCCGCTGCCGTATATCTGAACAGTACAAAAGTTGGCAGATCCCAAGATGTATGGCTCTTGATCATATGTTCCAAATTACAGGCAAATCTGTTGAACAGTTTCAAAGTTATTAAGGTGCAAATTTTAGGTTCAACATGTAAATGGCTCCTCACCCTAACTATGGTAGCACTACTGTGCTACCATAGTATATATATATATATATATATTTTTTTTTTTTCATGGCAAAAAAATTCATTTAGTGCATCAATTAGGGTTAAAACAACAGCGTGAAATGAGATGTTAGGTTAAGCCCTAACCCCCTCAAAACTCCACCCCCTTTCCTCCACAGACTGACATGTGCTGGGCTGTGCCATGGGGTCATGTGGCCCAAATCTCACCCCAGTCCATGTGTAAACAGGTTCACATACTACAGTAAAGGAGAATGGAGTGAGAGTTAGGCCTCATGTCCCCATGGCACATGCTGGGACCTGTCAGTCTGTGTGGGGTTGGGTGTTGGTGTGGTTAGGGGCTCAACCCTAACATCTCATTTCCTCACTTTTGTTGCTTTAACACTAACTGATGCATTAAACACAGTTTTTTTTGCCATGAATTTCCTTACTTTTTGGAAAAGTGTAATATAACTAGTAAATAACATGTGTAGCTGGGAGCGCAGGGCCCTTTGGACCCCACACTCCCACCAAGTTGCCCAGTTCTGCATAACAATATGCATCTGTGGGAGCATATGCCCTCTGGGCCCTGCGCTCCCACTTACACATAGCTACAGAGCCATACACCAACCCTATAGGGCAAAGAACCCTTGTAACACTACTTTGTTGATATCACGGGAACCGTAGCAGCTAGAAAAAAAAATGAAAGTGCGTAGTAATCGTGATAATGAGCACTGCTCACAACATGTATTGACCAAATCCATATCTTGCATCGTTTATGAGTTACGGGCACTGAAAAGCATAATGGGCACCACAATGTTATCCTATGGGGAAAATCTCAAATTTGTGATGACATATCTAAGGAACCACTTAATTTCCCAACACCTAAGCAGCATAATTCACACCTGTATTACATCCACTCAACACCCTGAAAATTGCAAGTAAAAAGACCAAACCATTCATTAGCAATGCAAAAGTAAAGTTTTTAAAATCCTAGTCCACAATGTAGCAAAATCTTTGACCGCGAGGTTGTGGATTAGGATTTTGACAGCTCGCAGACTAGGATCATTAGCGAGTTACGGTCAAAGAATTTTTAAATTTTAAAAAGCTATTTTTTTACCAAAATGAGCCAAACCAAAAGCATGGCTTTGTAGATGGCATCACCCTGAACAAATCCCATGCCTCATTTGGCCCAAAAGTCACCCGTGGAGAAAGCTACAACATTTTGTTTAGGGAAAAACTGAAAAGAAAATGGCAGCTCACACACAAGGAATGTTCTGGTAGATCAGGATCCTAGTCCATGAGCTACAAAATCCTTGACCGTGAGACCAATCCTTGTCTGAAAAATAACCATATAAATCTTGGAGTGAACTAAGCATGCTCAGAATCTGAACATTTAAACTTTAATAACTTTGGAACAGATTCATATTTTTTTACTAAACTAATGCTGGATTGTTCCTTGAGCCAGTCTCTTTCTACACTCCAAATTTCAGACCAAAAGACCACACGGTGTGGTTGCAGCGCCATGGGCAAAAAACGTGTCAAAAGTGGTGAAAAACACATTTTTTAGCATTTTGCTTCGCAGAAACCATAAGTCTTACCAAAACGCAACTTGGAAAATCAAGCAATCTACCATACCAGACCAAGCATTCCAAATTTTGTGCAAATCCATTGAACAGTTGCAAAGTTATTAATGCACAAAAATTGAGGTTTAACATTAAAGTGCCTACTCAACCCTAAATATAGGGGGGGTGACTGCGCCCCTATAATATATATATATATATACATACACATACACACATTTGTTAACAGGCATAACACTGCTTCATCTAGTATTTAAGTAAGATAGTGGTTATATGAGGATCTGCCGATTGTCTATCACAAATACAATAAGGTGTGGCACAAGTAAAACATGCTTATGCATGCATGCAGTATAAACAAATACATAATGCATTCATGTGTTGAATATATATTAATTATTTGTTCATCACAATGTTTTCCACTGGGACTTTTATTTTTTGTTGTTATGTAGAATATTAATATTTTCCAATACTGAAATTCCAATAAATGACACATAATTTGTAAGACAGTTTTCAGAGTTGCTGCCCAATACCGCTTTGAGAAGTTTAGAACATGCATTACTTGATCTTAGTGCCCAGATGAAATAAGAAGTAATAATTGGAAACAACGTTTAAAAACTACCGCCCTGTAGTCTGCACCCCTGACCATCTAGCTGTCCTCTATCCAAATACCCCCCTCCCCCGTTTTTGTCTCCTGTATACTCAAGTGTACCCTTCTTTAACTTTAAATATAATATTCTACCCAAATTAAAATTCTCTAACTAAAGCATCACTTTGTCCTGGCAGGCTCCTGCAAAACTTGAACCTCTTACTGTGCAGCACTGACATCTTCAAAGTCCGCAACACCACCCACTATGCCAACTCAGCACATCTTTTTCTCTTCCATCTAACTTCCCTTTGTTCTTTCCTAAATTTATCTTTTAACCCAAACTAAACTATTGGCACTTCTTTGCGAGCTCTCTCTCTCTTCCCAACAAGCTCTTTCTGCTGTGGGACTTGAACCTCTAGCTGAGCAGCACCCTCCTTTTTGCTACCTCTACATTCCTATGCCGCTTCCAGTGAATTTCCCTCTATCTTTTCCTAAATATAACCTGTTAACCCAAATTAAATTATTTAGCTGAAATGTTCCTGTATCTTGGCTAGCTTTCTCAACAGTGGGATGTGAACCTCTGGCTGTACAGCACATGTATCTCCATAGTCCATGACACCTTCCCCTACACTAACTCTGCTCACCTGTTTCTCTTCCATCTAATTTTACCCTATCCTCTCCTCCTTTAGTGTTTTATTTCCCATCTCCCGACAACTACTCCCATAACTCTCCACAAGAGGTCACCATTCCTACTTTTCACATATTTAGCTTAGCTTACTGTTCCCTATACAAAGCTCTGTACCAGTTTCTAACTCTGTCCTTTTCTTCCCCTTTCTCCCCATCCTCTGAAGCTGTCTGCCCCCTTGTCATGACACCCTTCAAATGCTCCCTTCCCCAGCTTTTGTCCCCTGGTTTCTATTTCTCCCTTTTGCCTTGCCTTCTTCTATCACATCTTATGTCCCTAATCTCCTTACTTCTTTTTATGGGGGATATTGTAACCAACCCCGGCCTCACAGATCCCTCCTTTTCTCTGCATGCCCCTGCATGGAATAACACTAAAGGCCTGCACATCACACTAATAAACATCCAAAGCCTTAGACCCAAGCTCCCTGAGCTTGAGGCATGGTCACATCACTAGAGCCTTGATGTGCTTGCAATCTCTGAGACCTGGCTGAAGCCGTATATCCCATCACATGAAATAACTATTCCTGGCTACACAACCTTTCGAAATGATTGTCCCTCTAAACGTGGTGGCATAATTATCTATGCCAAATCCTCCTTGTCTGTGACTGAATTCCTACTGCCCCCATGTGATTCCTCTGTGGAATCAGTCTACATCTCTATAGTACTTGAATAAGTGAAAAAAGTACTTACTGGGTGCATCCATATCCCTCCTAGCACTCCCTCCTCAACCATTACCTCTTTCTTCACCTCCTGGATGTCTTTCCTATCCAAGGATTTGGTTTTATGTGGTGACTTTAATTGCAACTATTGCTATCTGACTTCCATCTTTCCCAGCTCATTAACGATCTTACCAGGCTTAACAATAAATCTGGAAACAATACTCTTCTTGACTGGGTTCTTACTAACAACCATCAGTACATTAAAGCCTCTGGCATTCTGCATGATGCCTTGAGTGATCACTCCCCCACCTTTTGTGTCTGGAGGAATAACTTTCCAAATCCACCACCCAAAAGAGTGCTCTCTAGGGATATGACCTTGTTCTGTCTCAAAGACTTCCTAACATCTCTCTGCCAAGCTGACTGGTCCATGGTCAACAGTCTACCTGATGTCAACCTGACCCTAGAATACTTTTCTAGCATCTTCAATTCTATAGTCAACCATCACATACCCTTGGTTACATGGAGGTTCAAGGGGGCTTCTGCCTCTTGGCTTTCCAAGGATCTAAGAGCTCTCATGACTGCACATGATTCTGCATGGAAGGTATACAAGTGTTCTGGCATGCCACCTGACTGGCAGGCCTACATATATCTTTGTACTCAAAGTAAGTCCTAGATCCACTCTACCAACCGTACATACCTGTATACCCTCCAAACCAATAACCTCTCTAACCCCAAAGAATTCTGGGGACAGATAAACTCCCTACTTAAGGGCAAATCCACTTCCTCACCCCACATCATGCTCCATTATGACTCCAAGGTCATCAACCCTGTTTCAATTGCTACAGAATTTAATTTAGCATTCACAGACCTATCTAAATATAGGACCTCTGTACTGACACATGCTCCACAGCCACCCTCCCCAACTTCCACTGATAGTAGTCCATCCTTCCACCTTAAATTGGCCACCTGGAAAGAGGTTCTGCATCACCTCAGCAGCATCAAGGACATCTCCACACCTGGGTTTGACACTTTAAAACAGTGTTTTCTTAAACTGGATACCCCGCCATCGCCCCTCCTGAGCGCAACCTGATCAAGTCCTTTGCTCAAGTGCCATGCCCAGTAAATGGATAGCTGCAATAGTTGTCCAAATACACAAGGGTGGTCCAAATTTCTTGTTTGATTACTACTATCCCATCTCCATCCTTTGCACCCTTGCTAAAATTCAAGAAAAGATCATTCATGCCCGGCTTCAAGCTTACCTTAAACTGAATAACTCTCTCCATGTTCCACCATGGGTTCCGAAATAGTACCCACACCACCCTCATCACTGTTACTTCTGACGTCCTTAGCAGTATGGA
Source organism: Neoceratodus forsteri (assembly GCA_016271365.2). Lineage (NCBI taxonomy): Eukaryota > Metazoa > Chordata > Ceratodontiformes > Ceratodontidae > Neoceratodus > Neoceratodus forsteri. The sequence continues at coordinate 233,647,838 of CM028132.1, read as the reverse complement.
CAAAGACCTTGTGACTGGTGCAATATTTGTTGACCTCACCAAGACTTTTAACCTTGTTAATCACAATCTCCCGTTGAATACTTTACTCATCTTTGAGCTCAACACCCTTGCTCAGAATTGGTTCACAAACTACCTTATTGTCCGTACTTAATGTGTCAAGTGGGCCATCCAGACTTCCCTTTTCAGTGCCATAAAGGATGGGTCCCTCAGGGCTCTATTCACGGTCCACTTCTGTTCTCCTTACTTATCAATGAGCTCCCACAACATTGCGGGGGGTGAGTCTGTTCAATTATATGCCAACGATGCCTTCCTCTACCTGTCCTCCTTTGACCATGCCATGTTAAACCACCTACTCCAGCAAGATTTCCTGAACTTCAAGACTTGTTTAATACTAAGAAAACTAAATCTATTCTCTTCTTCCATTGGACCCCCAAGCCTCCCACCTCACCCCACTGTTAATATATTCCTTTCAGAGTGACCCTCTTGAAATGGTTCAATCCTTTAAATATCTTGGCCTGACCTTGGACTCACACTTCATCTTTGACAGCCATGTTTCCTCAGTGGTCAAAACCCTCCATCAGAATTTCAGAATGCTGTACTGCCTCAAGCCCTATCTTACGCCTGCCTTCCACCTAGTTATTGCTGATTATCTCCTACAGTGCCCCAATCTTCCACTCCAATCAGCTTTCTTTCCTTAAAAAAATAAAACAGTCTTACCACAGGATAGCCTCAATTTGCCCTTGGAGCTAATGCCAGAGATCACTGCTGCACTGTCCTTTGCTCACTGGTCTGGCCTCCTTTTGAAGCCAGGCTACAGTTCCACACTTTCTGTGACTTTCAAACTTGTGCATACTTACACTCCTCCTTGCCTCCTGCTCATCATTCAGCATAAACCCATAACTAGACCTTTACTGTCCATTGGCTTACCTTTGCTCTCTATCCCTAAACCCCATCTAGCAGTGGGTTGATGTGCCTTTGCCTTCTCAGGTCCCTCTCTTTGGAACTGTCTTCCCTCCACTGTCATGACCTGTACTTTTATTCACCTGTTCAAGCATTCTCTCAAATCTCACCTTGCCTCCACTCAGCTGTGTACTTGCTCCTGTTGATCACTCCCTTTATCTTTCATCACTCTCCTCTCTTTTGCCCTCATTCTGGGTTCCTTATTTGAGACTGCTTATCCTCCCTTTATTTAGTAAACTGTGCTCTGGTGCTATGCAAGTCATGCTTTGATTGTCTGGTTGATCTCAGATGTAAATAATTTCTCAGTGTGCTTGCATACTCTGTATTCAGTTATACCTAATTGTACATATGCTTTGCTTAGTTATCATTCTCTGACTTTTATCCCTACAACAATTTTGAAGATGTAACTTAATTCACTGCCTGTGTGACATTTTGCTTTGTTTATTAGGTATGTTTTTGTAAAAGTGCCTGTGTATTTTTACCATGTGCTATTATTTATTGTATCACTGTTCCTCCCTTTGTAACCCTTTTCCCCAGTTGCTCCTGAAAAAGGGACATTCCATCTCAGTGGGCCTACCCAGTTACCAAAATTCAAATAAAATAAATGAATAAAATATTGATTGAACTCTGCAGTGAAGTGGTTAAGCCCCTTAGCATGATTGATCATGTCTTCATAATGAGCATAATAGATTTTGGTGTGTGTGTTAGTGTGTTTTTTAGCAGTTGTGCACTGAAGTTTTAGCTTGCCTTATAAGTTTAGAGCACCTTTACTTATGTCTCTACCACTGTTGCATAGTGTTGCCTTAGGAAAGCAACATTTTTACCCTTTTCAAATCTTTTGAAGGGGGCATGAAGTGTTAATGTTGCATGGAATGGAATGACTGTATGTGTGAAAGTTTCTCAGCCTCTCTCTTTACAGTGATCAGTGACGCAGTCAGCTGAGGAATCTTGATGTTAACTTTATGGGATGCCAAAGGTTTGCATCCTACAGTAACAGCTTTTGCTCTTTGATATCATCATGAGCAGTTCAGAGGGTTCTGTTTAAAAGTAGCATTTGACACATCCCACTGAGTAGGGATCACTCATAAATAAAATACTGTTTAATTAAGTATACACTGAATAAAGTATACATTCAGTAGCAATAGATATCCTTCCTTCAGTAACTTATTAGTCACTATCCAGGTTTACTCGGGAGGAGGGGAGGCCATGTATATTGACGTTGACTTTACTTCAAGCAGTGTTTTCATCTTAGGTCACTAAATCTTGATATTGACCTCAACGGTAGTCAATATCTGTTTGCCATCTTCTTTCTCACTGTTGTCCCTGTGTATTGCCTAGTTGGCAGGTGCATTCTAATAGCTGCTATTTTTTGTTTGCTTTGGTGTGTTATTATGGTGTGGTGGCTCAGTTAAGCTTACTACTGTCAGTAGCTTGGTATGCTTCATGAGTTTTTTCTTTTTCTTTTTTCTTTTTGTCATTCTGTAGGAGACAATCTTCATGTTCCAGTGTGAATCCTGCTGTAAAGAGCTTTTTTCTTACTTTTCTTTCCAATTTTCTATAGCTTATCTGGTTAGACTGACACTTTCTGTGTTGATTCTGAGGCCTGGACATTTTTTTTTTTTATCATTAGTAGTTTCCATTTACTCTATAATATCAATTTTTGAAGTGGACAGAAACTCACATATACAGAGTTCTGCTACTTTATAATAATAATAGTAAGCATCAAGTATTATGTACCCTTTCTGATATCAAAGCACATCCAATTAATACAATCGATAAGCTTTTTTTTTGTAAAAATGGATGTTCAGCCTTGAAATCAAGCCTGAAACCATACAAATAGTATTCTTTAAAATCAAAGATATTATAATAAATAATGTAATTACATTTGATGATCTTACCTGAGTCTCACCCCAGAACATGTCACTGACTCAGGCTGCCTATTGCCTGCTTGTTTATATTGCTGTCACCTGTTCCAGCAGCAAGATGTGTCTTCAATTGCAGAGTGGATCTCAAACCTGGAGCCTATTCAGGTGAGAGAGGGTATATTGGAGTGTACTGGGGGTATGGGATGGTGGGTTCTGAGTGGGTGGTAGGAATGGTTAGGGCTGATCAGCAAAGGACTATTTATGCACAATTGTACAAAAAAAAATATTGAGGATGGTTTTCTTTATTTTAGGTTGATTTTACTGTATATATGAAGGGGGACAGTGATCGGTGGGTGGGGGGGTGCCACTAGACACTGGGGAGGACATTGTGTCTGTGTGGTTATGCCACCAAACACCAGGGAAATGGTGGGATGGCTCACAAGTCACACTGCAGCTGGAAGCAGGAGTTCAGATGCAGCTGCACTACTCAAGAAAGTCCACTGTTCTGATACAAAGAATGCAGGGCAAGGCTCCGCTCACTGAGCTGGGCACTTGGGATTTTGGTTGTCCAGGCAAATAATTTCTGGCACTAATTTTGAAAAACAAACATCAGACTCTAGCTAAATGAGCTAGTTTAGCTATGTTCTTGTTTCTGATTTTTAAAATGACAGCAGTTGTATGTATTTTCCATGCTTCTTAGTTTGTTGGAAAAAAACAAGATGGCAGCTCACAAAAAAGGATTTTTTTCTGGAAAAAAAAGATTGGCCCTTCATGAAAAAGAATCCTCTTTTATAAGGCCAAATCCTTTGTCAAACTTTCTCTCTCTATCCTGGAAAGGGATCCACCTTTTGAAAACAATGGGAACTTAAAAACAGAATAACTTTGCAACAGATTAATAGTTTTTCACCACACAAATGCATGACAGTCCTGTTACCCAAGCTATTTCTACCATAAAAAATCACACTGAAATTCCACACAGTCTGGACGCAAGGCGATGAGGAATAAACTGCAAAAAATGGTGACTTTTAAGTTGTTTCCACTATCTGTATCTTAGAATCCATACATCAGACTGGAGTGAAACATGCCATGTCAAGAGATGTACCCCATGGGATAGTGCGTACCAAATTGTGTGCAAATCCATTTACCCATTGCAAAGTTATCAAAGTGCAGAATTTGAGGTTTAACATTAAACATGCTACTCAACCCTAACTATAGGGGTGCGATTGTACCCCTATAATATATTTATAATTTATATATGTGCTTTCATGTATATAAATATTACACTTATTTTAAATCTTTGAGGAGCCACCCTTAATAGATGAAACACTGGACATCTGCATGGTGGACATATCAAATAATAAAATAAATGGGAGTATGTGAATTAACTGCTTATGGTGTGGTTGTATTTTTGTTGTGACTTTGACATGGATTAAGCCAGTCATAGCCCCCACTCAGAAGTGCTGGTGGTTTGACTATGGTCAAGTGTACTCAGGGGAAACTGTTGGAGATCCTTCCTAGGAACACTCTTCAAAAAGTGCCAGGGCAGATCAAAACAATGTTTTTTTCTCAAAACTGAAGGATGATTCTGGAATCCTATGGATGATAAGGAAGAGATTTGTGAAATAGAATAATATGCTCTTTTTACTAAATTTCAGTTAGCAGGCCACTTCAAAAGGTAATGTAGAACATTTTCTGGCACCAGTTGAAATCCCCTCCCTCTTTCCCTTCCTCCCAGTAGAAGTAGATGCTAACCTGGAAGCTCCACTTACACCAGAAGAAACTCTAGTTACAATTAAATCCTTGAATAATAAAACAGTTCCAGGTACAGATGAGCTAACATCTGAATTTTATAGAGGTGCCCCAGATAAATAGTTATTAAATAGAGAAGACTTTGACAGAGGGGGAACAGAATTCTATGTGTTTTCATTGACTCAGTAGAAGGCCTTTGATAAGGTGGCTCATCAATATCTTTTTAAGGTTTTATTTATTTATTTATGATGTTGTTGTTGTTGTTGGCATACCAGAATAGTTTATATCCTTTATTAAGTTTGTGTATGTTTTGGTCACCCATATCGCAGATATTAATGGATGGTTAAGAGAAAAATCAAGTGATCTGGAGGCCAGTGTGACAGAGATGTCCTTTGAATCCACTAATGTATGTTATCTGTTTGGAGCTAGTTTTATGAAATCTTGATAAAAATGCCAAATTCAAAAACCTTAGTTTTGATTGAAGTGCACCTCCAACAAAAGTCATAGCTTATATGGATGACATTTGTCTGTTTTTGAAGGATTTAGAATAAGGACAGGAAGCATTAACAATGATAAACATTTTTCCACCGTCTCTGGAACACTCATAAATTAAAAAAAAAATCTATTTAATTGGAAACCAAAAATATTATGAAATATGGGAATTTGCCACTATTCCAGTTATAGAAGCCCCCATTATAATTCCAGAGATTAATTTTGGTAGAGTATAAGAGACATTGGGAAGAGGATATTAAATATGTAGTATAAAGGTAGATAGTCAGAAATGATGACAGATCTCAAAGCTTCAAATATGACCATTATTAAAACCTTTTTTCTTGTACAGCTCTTTTTATCTAAGTCATGATTTCCTCTCACAACCCTCCCTTGAACCCAAACTCCAAGAATTGTTTTTTTTTTATATTATGGGGTAGTCATTTCAATCCACCAAAGAGAAACTCAATGTACCTCTCCCTAAAAGAAGGTGGCTTGGGTATGGTAAGTGATGGGACATTACTGGACCTAGTGCTCTCAAATAGGGCCAGTACTGCAGACATCAAGGTGGGAGACCAAGTGGGGACATGCGATCACTGTACAGTGTGTTTCAACATAAGGATGGCAGAAGAAGCAAACCACATGAAGACAAGTGTCTTAGATTTCAGGAAGGAAGATTTAAAAAAAAATAAGTGAATGCCTCACAGATGATTTAGTGGGAAGTATGGCCTAGATGGAGTGGAGGAACGAGTGGGCCAAATTAAGAAATGGCATAGTGAAGGTAAAAAAAAAAACTCTACAGAAAAGAAGTGAGCAAAAACAGGAAAAAAAGAGAGTCCACTATGATTAGCAAGGCAAGTGGCTGCAAAGGTGCAAAGGTTAAATCTAAAAATGTAGAATATGGATGGTATTAAGAGACACAGAAGGAAGAGGATTGTGGGCTGTATTAAGAAAAGCAAAGAGTAGCAGGGAAGGTGGTGAGGGCCATGAATGTGCAAACTGAGGAAAGGATAGCCAAAGGAGTAACTAAGGGGGTCAAGCCATTTTATAGGTACATAAATGAAAAGAAGAAGAAGATAAGGGGAGGGATTGTGAGGTTAAGGGCAGGGGGCAACTGTGCAGTCGAGGATCAGGGAATGCAGATATCAGAACCTGATGCCATGAATTAATTGTTGAAAATCCATTTCTGGTGATGTAATTTGCTATGAAGTCCATGTGCTAGGCTGTGCTGTCCTATGTGCATATTCTGAATTCTCCCTGGCTAGATTTACTATATAGAGCAGTTCCTGCACCTTGTTTTCAAGCTCCTTTAATGTGCAGGCTATTCTTAATCCCTCCTGTTCTAGCTGCCCCAGGACAATCCTTCCCAGGTGGATCACATTACTAAAAGAAAACACAAAAACAAGCAGCAAACTGGTGGCAGCAAAGAAAAAGTCAAACACAAATAAACTGCATAAATGCAAAGGAGCACGCAGCCACTCTCCCCGGTGCTTCAGGTCTAAATCATGACCCTTTCTCAAGGGGTTATTGCCTAGCTGCTAGCAGTGCTCTTTTTATTCAATCATTATTTAAAGTGATAGTACACACATATTATTTTTTTAAACAAAGTGAAACACATTAATATCAATTTATAAAAAACATCATGCACATAATAGTACAGGCACAAAACTTTATAGCTTAAAGTTTTGTGCGTGTACTATTATGTGCATCCCTTGAGAAAGGGTCATGACTTAGACCTGAAGCACCGGGGAGAGTGACCATGGGCTCCTGTGCATTTATGCAGTTTATTTGTGTTTGATTTTTCTTTGATGCCACCAGTTTCCTGCTTGTTTTTGTGTTTTTTTACCATTTTTGAGCTGGCACCCTTTGTTAGCTGTGCGCTTCTCTTTTGTGTTGTTTCGAGATTAATTAACTCTATTTGACTTATTGGGAAGCAGCCACAGCTCATTTGTGTTGAGTAAATGGAGCATGGCAGCTTAGTTGGCGTTTAGTCTTTTTGTTTGCTCCATTGCCTTGAAAGAGACTCACAGCGGGAGATAGATATTACCTTTTTATTTTTTCTCGTCCCCGTTTGTGCGAGTAAGTCACATTAGATCTCATCTTTTTGATTGCACGTAATCTTGTGAGAAGCATGTCGACTTCACAGCCGGACTTCTAAAATCTTGACCGCATTTTTGCGAGTGTTATACAGAAGCTCTTCTCTGTAAGATAATATTACCTGAAGAACTGAGATCCTGTCTTTACATCAAATGGAAGATATATCAGACACAATGGAGCATACATAATTTTCTTGTTTGGAATCAGCGGCCACATCTGTACAATGCCGTCAATTGCAGTGCTCCATCAATGAAGGTCAGACTGTTCTTGTTTCTGATGCTAATGCTATCCTTAAAATGACTTTTCAACAGCTTGAAAAATTAAAGTTTAAAGAGATTAATACCTATTATAATAAATGCTATCTGAGTGACTATAAAGATAAAGGATGGGCACCATGAGGGTTACTTTTTGAAAAAGTGCCTAATGGGGGTTTTCTGAATAAAACATATCAGGCTCATTGGGAATCAGCCCTCACAACATGCTCCAGTACCCTAGTAGATATTCTAGCTGATATGGACACTGAATTATATCAGATAGTTTCAACAGATATTGATAACACAACTGTGGAAATTTTGAAGCATAAGGATCACCATTTGTTTCACAACCACGAGGGGAATTTAAATAAAAAATTACTGGAACATGAAAAAGAGGTTATAAAAAGAAAGAAGATAAAAACTATTAAGGAAAAACGTGATTACAAATTAAATCAAACTTTTTCATGGCAAAGACCTGAAAAATTACATAGAAGTAACTCAAAGGGACGTTCACAATCATGTGGAAGATCTACACAAAGAAAGAATAACAAACAAAAAGCTAATAGATCTCCAAATGACCCAAATACAGTAACTTCTTCAGGCACAAGCACAACACAAAATGAATCTTCAGTTCTAGTACATCAGAAACAAGTCACTTTTGATTCTAAAATAAAACAACCCCCCAAAAAAAGGGAGGAAAACCAGATGTGGCAGAAGGGGGAAGGGTACAATACAGAATATCAGAGCATTTGAGAAGTAAGATCTCAAAATAATAAACCTCTGTTACATAGACCTGACTCCAGCACAAATCAGCATTCTTCAAAAAGGACTATCATTTGTTCCCCAACCTAGTGTGAATGAATTTGAAATGCATGTGGATGTCAAGAAGCTGATTAGAAAATTATGTTTGAAAAAGTTTTGCAAAGAAACAACATACCTTGGAGCGACCTAATGACCTTGTAAATTCAGCATCTAATTATGATGATACTCTAGATGCTCTGGAACAACTGTGGAATGAAGGTTCACATGCACCATTAGGAATAACATCTTCAACATCAGATATTAGAAATAAAACTGTGTTTAAACCTAAATCCACCTTCAGCCCTACTACTTCTATATCTCCTGCCATCCACACATTTGAATCACTGGTTAGAAAAGATTTTGAAAATCTTTTTTCATCTAAGTGGCCTCTTTTACATAACAACATGGTGTTAGAAGAACAAATGGCTTTAAAAGAACTAAGGGACATGAAAAATGTTGAAAGGAGGAAAAATTGTTATTATGAACAAAACTATGTACTGTATGAGGCTAAAATTTACAGACAGCTGGATAGTGTGAATAGTTTTAGAGGACTTAAGGAGAATCCAACACAAACCATTAAAACTAAGTTGGATAGATTCTTAAATGAATCAGTTAGGAATAGTTTTATTACTGAAAAAGAAAAAGGATTTATGACAGTTGGTTTTCCGGTAACACCGGCAATGTGCACATACAGCACTTGTAAAAAGAGGAATTCCCTATGGACCGTTTGTTCGTCTTAGACGTAACTATAGTAATCTAGAAGAATTTGAAAGGGAAAGTGTGGACTTGAAATGTAGATTTCTTGCAAGTGGTTATTCAATAACACAAGTTGACAAAGCCTATGCAAAGGCAAAGTCGAGAAATAGGGATACTCTCTTGAAACCTAAGACAAATGAGTTGTTGGACACACAGCCTGTAATTTTTGTCACACATTATAATAGAGTTAGTAACATTATTTTAGAAAGTATCAACAAACATTGGAATGTGCTGGAAGCAGATAGAGATTTGAGAGACATTATAGGAGACAAATCAGTTGTGTCCTATAAAAGAGGCAGCAATTTGGCAGATTTTCTAACACAAAGTATGTACACTAAGAATACAGAAGGGACTAGAACATGGCTACCCCCGAAACCCATAGGGTGTTATAAATGTGGTCATTGCAACATTTGCAAATTCTGCCAACAGGGAGTTAATTTTCAACATTCTGTTATGGACAGTAAAAACATTGCAATTACATATTTTATTAATTGCTTTACAACACATTTAATTTACATTATTGAGTGTACCTGTCCACATATTTATGTTGGTAGGACTAAAAGAAGTTTAAAGGAGAGAATGCAGGAACATGTTTGGGTAATTCAAAAACAAGAAGAAACTACACCAATTGGGATTCATTTTGAAAAATATCATCAAAAAGATACCAAGCATTTCAAATTTATTGGGGTAGACCATATTCCAGAAAATAACAGAGGAGGAGATAAAATGTTGAAACTAGCTCAATGTGAGCAAGGATGGATTTATACAATTAAAGCTCTATACCCTAAGGGCCAGATATTCAAAACTGTGCCCGGGGGCTAAATTAGCACTGCCTGGCATTCAAACATAGCCTGGAGCACAAAGCAAGCTATATTCAAAAGGAAATAGCCCGGTGCTAATCCTGCTGAATATAGCAGCCTAAGGAAGCCAGGCAAACTGGTTTGGGAGTACATGGCAAAAATAGCCTGGGAATAAGACAGCACTGAATATAGCAACAGGGAAGTGCAAACTGCAGCTGCAGCTCATTAGACTCTGTAGCAAGCCAGTGTTGCAGGTGGAGAACATTGTGTGTGATTGCACAGAAATGTCTCACAGCTACTGCAAACACACCTCTCAACCCCCTGCCTCATCAATCAGGGACAAGGCTTAAATAAATCAGGGGCAAAGGTTTAAAATTAGGAACACATCTTAAGAATTGGTGATATCCACTCAGGAAGCTGGTAGGATAAGTGGTGTAGTGTAAAATGCATTTCCTAAGGAAGAACACAACTGTGACATTAATGTTTGACATTATTTTATGCATACAACCCCCACTGTTTGGTCATGGAAACACAAGTTTTAGGAGAGAAAAAGTAAAACATTAAGGTAAAATCAGGGACAGTTGAGAGGTATGACTGCAAACAACAATGTAAGCCACACACTGCAGAACTGTGACTGGTGACTGGCTCAGTGCTCCTCTCACCACCACAGCCGGCCACTGACTGAGGTATTAATGAGCTGTCATTCATACCTCAGTCAACAGCCAGCCGTGGTGGTGAGAGGAGGGCTGAGCTAGTGGCCGGCTCTGTTTCTAGAGTGTTGCTGGGCTGAGCAGGGGCATCACTGCCAGGTGGGGGGACCACTAGACTACCAGGAAGTAACATTCATTTTATTAAAACGGATCGGGAGTCATGCAGGGGGTGGGGGACCACTAGACTACCAGGGAAATAACATTTAATTTGTATTAAACTGGATCAGAAGTCATGCAGGGGTGGGGACCACTAGACTACCAGGAAATAACATTTAATTTGTATTAAAATGGATCGGGAGTCATGCAGGGGTGGGGACCACTAGACTACCAGGAAATAACATTTTATTTTTATTAAAATGGATCAGGAGTCATGCAGGGGGGTGGGAGGGGGGACCACTGGACTACCAGGGAGTTTACTATATTACCGTGGCTATGGGGGGTCCACAATGTGCGGGGGGCACCGCCTCATTACTGCCAGCTTTTGCTCAGCAGTATCTAGTGCTGCACTACAGGTTGTACTAATGCCTGTAGCGTGGCGCTAGACCTTTGAAAATGCTGCACTGCTGGCATTCATGGGCGGTCTCCTAATCCTACCTCTGCATACTATTATCTATTAGCGTCGGTGCTTCCACACAGCGCTAGCGCTTATAGAGCTTTTGAATATTGCAGCCTCGCGCAAATCCAGCACTATGCTTTTGTGCTAGACGCAGTTGTTTGAATATCTGGCCCTAATGTTCTAAATGACAGTTTGGATGTCACTGTGTTTTTGTAAAACTACTGCCCCCTTTTCTGTTAGTATTCGGATGTATAAACTTTTTTACAACCTTTGTTCTATCTATCACCTTTTTTCTGCCCCCCTCCCCTATCCATTATAATATTTACTTTATTTCAAGAATATATTGAACTGGCTTTATTTGTGATACTGTATATGTTACTTTGAAATAAATATAAGGCGGATATGAAGTTTTGAAATTAACTTATCATGAGCAAAGATGTGTTCATAAAATGAGATCTTTATATCCATGGTCCTCATGATAATTTTAATGTTAATTTTTTTCTGTGCAATAAAGGTGAGGTTAGAACTTTCCACCTGCATGACATCCATTATGGGATGTTTTTTTATTTTTGAAAAGTGATGCTTTTGAAATTAGTATGCCACAACAAATTCTTGAAAATGTCTTGCTTTTCACTCCCCCTCTTTATTTTGCCTTTTTAACAGAAATAGATTATATCTAATAGAAATGGACTTTACAACAGTCTTCTCTTTATAATTATATTAGATCAATTTGGAATATTGGAACTAAACTAAATTAACTTGGAGCATTGCAGTTTGTGGCTTAAAGTTGTGTGCCTTTATTATTATGTGCATGATGTTTTTTATAAATTGATATTAATGTTCTTCACTTTGTTTAAAAACTAATATGTGTGTACTATCACTTTAAATAATGACTGAATAAAAAGAACACTGGTAGCACCTAGGCAGTAACCCCTTGAGAAAGGGTCATGATGTAGACCTGAAGAGCCAGGAAGAGTGGTCGCAGGCCCCTTTGCATTCATGCAGTTTATTTGTGATTGATTTTTTCTTTGCTACCACCAGTTTGCTGCTTGTTTTTGAGTTGTTTTATCATTTTTGAGCTGGCACCCATTGTTAGCTGTGTGCTTCTCTTTTGTCTTGTTTCAGGATCACATTACTAGTTAAAGCCCCCTCCGAATGCTTACCTTTTTCTTCTGTTTCTCTCCCTAGCACTGGCCCACTTGCAGCATTGTCTGATCACAGAAACGAGACTCAAAGGCAAAAGCTGACCCAGTGTCCTCCCCTGCTAGCCCAGCTACCCGTTCAATAGGACCAGCACTCCATAGATCATAGACCAATAGACCATAAAGCAGTCATACACAACTTTGCTCCTTGAGATAGGAATTTTAATTATTGCACTTCCACTTTGAAGAAAGGCACATGCCACACTGCCCCAGCACTTCAGCACCTTGCCTTCCTCAGGGGATGTAGCCCTAAAGTACATGTTATTACAATTTATAGTGCCCAATGCCCTGACGTCACTGATACATCTCAATCAACTTTTCAAATAATAATTGATACTAGGCTTAATTTTTACAAGTTCTCCAAACTGGTCATAATAATCTATTAAGTCTCTATTTTCTCACTAGTTAAAAATAAATTCCTAAAGAAAAAAGGGAAAGGATGTAGGGAGAGAATGTTTCAGTACATAAAAAAAGATAATTTCCAGTGATAATACTGCATATTTAAATACTACTTAAGAGACAGAGAGTTCCATTATTACTCACTTATATAACTGAAAATCATATACTATTAACAAAATACATCTTTTGTATAGTCCAAGCAACTGCTGGTAACATTTATTGAATATATGTGAGATAAGGAACTCCAACACGAGCGTATATGTAGTTGTATATGATTATGTATGGGAAATCCTTATTGTGAAACCTTGTATTTTTTGTTTTGTATTTGTGTCTTAATGTATTGTTGGATATTGAAATGCTGTGTATTGTGTACATTTTGTATTTATTTGATTAATGTTATATGTTTAGATGTAACTAAGTGAAATATAAACAGGACTATCTTGAGAACAGGATTGTATAATCCTAATGATTATAATTTCCTGCATAAAAATTAAGTTTTCATCATCATCATCATCAACATAAAAGGAACAACAGAAGTCTGCTTAAAATTAGGTAGAAGGTGAAGAAGGAGGATAGAAATAGTAGAAAGAGGAGGAGGAGGAAGGAAAAGGGGGAAATAGGAGATGGTTATAAGAGAGGATTGGGGGTTTGGAATTGGTAAGGAAGAGATCTTGAGGGAATGAGGGAGAGGGGGAACAGGAGGGGAAGTTTAGAATGGAAGAAAATGGAAGAGAAGGGGGTTAGGAGGGGAAGGGGAAACAGGAGGAAAAGGGGAGGAGGAAGATAAAAGGGAGCATGGAAAAGGGAGAGGGGAAGGAGAAAAAGAAAGTGGGGGGATGGGGGCCAGGGAAGGGAGGAGAAGGAAAGATATGGAGGTCACACTACCATAATTTCAGCCTTTAACTATCAAAATCTCTCACAACAATAGGTTTTAACATAACTTACTTGGTGAATCAGACAAACCCTTAATGTTAAGATACGAGGGTCATAGTAATGTTCCTATAAAAAAACTTGCTTCATTATAAATGATGTACTCATTTTAATGGAACACAACTAATTTAAGACACCTATCTAGGTGTCTAGACTCTAAGTATACACCATTATTCAATACTTCTTGGATTTCAAAAAAGGTTTCAGGTCCCAATAATCATTGAGACCTTTTGGTTTCATTATATCCAGCTCATGGATCCAAATTCCCTCTCTTTCTAAAAGCAGATTGTTTCTATCCCCACCTCTAGGGGGGAGTTTCACAAATTCTAAGCCTATAAATTTCAGGCACTTGGGATTGAAGTTATGTGCTTGGATATCGTGTCTCCCCACAGGGGTGTCCAATCTTTTATTCACAATTGATTGTATGTGCTCTTGAATTCTTTCTTTTAGCATTCTGATGATTTTACCTACTTACTGAAAACCACAGCTACACCATAACATATATACCTCAAAGGTTGTAGTGCATGTAATAAAATCTTTGATGGTAACTTTTTTCCAGATACTGTACTTCTAAATTCTTTCCCCACATTCATATAGCAACACACATTACATCTGTGAGATTTGTATACCCCTTCTTGGCATACAGGTAACCATGTCTGTTCATCCTCTTGTTGTTTTTTTTTAAATTGACTGTGTACTAGGTAGTCTCTTATTGTTGATGCTTTTATGAAATTAATTCTGGGTTTCTCCCCTATAACTCTGCCAAGCAAAGCATCTTGCTTTAAAGTCCTCCAATTCTTCCATATGACACTCCCCACCTGCCCAGCTATTTCATTGAATTGTGTAGCTAACATTACCACGGGACCATCTTGCCCACCGTTATCTTTTCTCTGCCTAAGCACTTCATCCTTTGTTTTGTCTTTGACTTTATCATAGGCTTGCCTCAGGATCCCTCCCTTATAACCCCTAGCTTTAAATCTCCCCATGCTTTCTACTGCCTGGGTTTCAAAGTTTTCATTATCAGTTTCTCCTGATTCTTAGAAGTTGCCCATAAGGAATAGAGTCTTTCAGCTTCTGCAGAAGGAAGCTGTCAATATGAAGCAAGGCATTTGTCAATGTAGACTTCCTGAAACCCTTAGTAATTGTCAAACCTGTTTGTCTATCATAAGTGAATGTTACATTCAGGAAGTCAATGTACTGTTTGTTTATCTTATGTGTGAATCTCAAGTTCCAGCCACTCATACCCAACCATTTTATAAATTAATTTGCTCTCTCCAGTGTTCCCTGCCATACACAGATATAATCATTGATAAATTTCCCCCATTTGACAATACTCTTCTTGTATGGGTTTATGTCCTTTTTCATCAATATTTTCTGTTCCCAATTCCCATAAAAAGGTTGACGTATGATGGGGCCATGGATGCCCCCATCGCTGTACCTCATTTTTATTCAAAAAAATTCCCATTAAATTCAAAAAAGTTATGGGTGAGTACAAACTTGCGACTCCCAAAATGAGCCTTATGGGTGTTGTTGATTGTCTGGTGCTTTCCTGAGGAAATGCACAGTAGCTTTCAAACCTAAATCATGTTGAATAGAAGTGTAGAGTGCTTCTACATCAATAGAGATCCAATAATAATAATTTTTCCATTCCATCCCTTTAAATCTAGTTATTGCTTCACTTGTATCTTGTAGGCATGTTGGTAATGTCCTTATACAATTCTGTAAAAATAAATCTATAAACTCACACAAGGATGCTGTAAGTGAGCCTACCCCGAGACTATCTGTCTCCCAGGTGGTTGTTGCAGATCCTTGTGTATCTTGGGTAGTGAGTAAAAAGTGGGCATAATGGGGGTGTCATTATATAAGTATTCAAACTCTTCTCTGGTAATCTCATTTTTTAATATACCTCTCTCCAATAGCTTTATGGGTTCTTGTCTATATCTACTTGTGGGGTTACTTCTTAATATACTATAGTTATCTCTATTATTCATTAGCTTCTATATCATATTCTGATAGATCTCTCTATTCATGAACACCAGATTCCCACCTTTGTCATCTGGTTTAATAATTAATTCTGAGTTCCCTGCCAGCTGTCTCAATGCAATTTTTTTTTATAATGTTAAATTTCCAACCCTAGACTGCTGTGCTTTGCTTGTTATTTCCTTAACCTGCTGTGTTACTATTTTCTCAAACACATTGCTATTTACATTTTGGACAACAGGGCAGAAAGTGGACTTGCATTTAAAATATGACTTTCTTAAAGAAACAATGTCCCATTCATTATTCCCGTTCTCACTGTGTTTGTGCTTCTTGCTGTTCTTCAAAAAGTTCCACCAATCTTGCAAAGTCAGTATTATATATAGGTACCTCTAATTCTTCACCTAACAGAGTTTGTGGGTTAATTTCTAAAACCTCCAAAAGATAGTCCAACCTCTCATTCTGATCAAGTTCTGAGTTCAAGTACCACATTTCTGTAAGCCTTGACTGTTGCTTTCTCAGTTCAAAAAGTATTTCAACTTCACCTTCTTGAAGAGTTTGAATAAATCAACATAGATACCAAAGTGGTTGACATGTGGTGTAGGGCAGAAATTAAGACTTTTCTTTAACAGAGAGCGTGTGCAGTTGTAATTTGAAATTTGGATCAATTAACTATTTGTACTGTATGTTGGTTTGTTCATCAGAGTTCTCAGTGCTCTCTTTCTTCCGTTTATGTTGTCCTTCTCTCATTCCTCTCTGTTGGCCTTTACCACTTCTCCCACCTGCACGTACATTGTTGCTAAAAGAGGCTGCTTTGTTTGATTTTTCATTAGGTCAATTGTGACAGTTTTCTGGGTTTTCTGCACTGTTTGCTCAAAGTCTCTATTTGTGGTTGCATTTCCTGCTCCTACAGAACCCTTTACTGCAAGACCTATAATATTCTGATTTAGTTGGTAAGCTAAACACCACACCTTCCTTGTAGGCTTTGCCGTCTCTAATCAGTTTTTCTCTTTTTCTTTCTAGCACAACCTTCTCCTGTCTCTGAATCTTATTTCTGAGTGCTTTGTCCAAATTCTCAAAGTCTTTATGATCTCTATATTTGGCAATTTCAAGTCTCTGCTGGTTAATCTCCTCAGTTAACAATTCAGATTTCTCATTGTCCTCCTTAATTGCCAATTTTGTGTATTCAATAGATGCCTGCTCAGAAATCTTAATCCATGCTTGCTTATTTTTAAATGACTCTAACCCACAGGAAGGCTTCTTGGTAACTCTGAGTCCCTGTGGGAACTGGCCTTTCTCCGAGTATCTCTCCAATGTGGCTATATTCCAACTAATATTCACTTCTTTAAACAATAGCCTCTTAAATTTAACAAAAGCAGTTTGAATATTACCTTTGTCTGTGGCTGTAGTTGCAATTCTGCTGCCAGCTGCTACTTTGCCAAGTCTTGCTTTCTGCTGCTTCTTTCTCTCTTGTAGTGATAGTGTACTTCCCAGGCAAAAACTCTCAGTTTCAGTCTCCTCATTCAACGCTCCGTGCATATGCATGCTGCTGCTCAGAGTGGTAGGGTTTTGTTCTCTTAAAGGGTAGACCCCAACCAGCACAGTCTACTTCCTGTCTTCAGGTACTCTGGCAGACCAATTTAAAACTCCTGTGCTTATATCAGTATTGTCAATATTTCAATGTGGTGAACATATGAAGAGAAAAATTAAACCAACTAGTGTAGTCTTACAGTGCCAATTCATTTTGTATGCTCTGGTCAAATGCTGTTACAGGCCTCAGTCTGTTCAGCTGCAGGTAAATTGTGGCAGTTCAAACAATTCAAATGTAATGTTTTACCTGTGCCAGACAAGCCATTGGGTACACTAGTTCAGAGGAAAGCCACCATCCATGGTCACCTGTTCTGTAGGACCAGTGCTCCAAAGACCATAGACCAATAACCCATAAAGCAGTCATGCACAACTTTGCTCCTTTAGATAGGAATTTTAATTATTGCACTTGCACTTTGAAGAATGGCACCCTCCACACTGCCCCAGTGCTTTGGCACCTTGCCTTCCTCAGGGGGCGTAGCCCTAAAGAACATGCTATTACAATTTATAGTGCTCAAAGCCCTGACATCACTGATACATCTCAATCAACTTTTCAAATAATAATTGATACACGGCTACAATTTCATAATTTCTCCAAACTGGTCATAATAATCTGTTAATTCTCTATTTTCTCACTATTCAAAAATAAATTCCTAAAGAAAAAAGGGAAGGGATGTAGGGAGAGAATGTTTCAGTATGTAAAAAAAAGAGATAATTTCCAGTGATAATACTGCATATTTAAATCCTACTTAAGAGACAGAGAATTCCATTATTACTCACTTATATAACTTAATATCATATACTATTAACAAAATGCATCTATTGTATAGTCCAAGCAACCTGCCTGTAACATTTACTGAATATATGTGAGATAAGGAACTCCAACACAAAAGGAACAGCAGAGGTCTGCTTAAAATTAGGTAGAAGGTGAATAAGGAGGATAGAAATAGAAAGGGGAAGGGGAAAGGAAAGGAAAAGGGGAAAATGGGTGGATTGTTATAAAGGAGGATTTAGGAGGGGTTGGAATAGGTTAAGGGACTGATCTTGAGATAATGAGGGAGGGAGGGAGGGGTGAGGGGAAGTTTGGGACAGAAGAAAAGGGTGGTTCCTTCCCCTCCTAATCCCCTCTTCTCCCTCCTTTTCTTCCGCTCCAAACGTCCCCTTCCCTTCCCTCCACCTCATTCCTCAAGATCTCTTCCTACCCTTAAACAAACCCCTAAACCCTCCCTTATAACCACCCCTCCATTTTACCATTTTCCTTCCCCCTCCCCTTTCTACTATCTCTATCCTCCTTCTTCACCTTCTACCTAATTTTAAGCACACTTCTGTTGATCCTTTTATGTTGGAGTTCCTTATCTCACATATATTGTAGATTGCATATTGTAGATTCTGGGTTGTTGAACTCCTGGTGTTCCTCTGGTTTGTGTTTTGATGTAATAAGGCAGGAACACCAGGAGGTGTTAGGCCAAGGTTGATTTTTCTCACCATAGCACAGGTGAGATACTTTATCCAGTTGGAGAGTTGGAGCCATCCAGCTTGTGCACAGAGGGCACAGGTGACCATGTGACCTTTGCGACAACATCTTCAAAAGAGGTCTCTCCCCCTTAGGCAACTACTTGACTTCAACACTGGGAGGCCTCCCTCAGAAGCCTAACCCAGTGCTATTGGCACATCCCCTGTCATCCCTGGCAGAAGGTGTTGTTGTCTACTGGGTACATATTTAGTCACCAGATGGCTCTCAGATGTACTGTACTCTGGGGCTGTTCAGCAATCCTCTTTGGTCCTTGGTCTCTACTACTACTTGGTGGGGAGACTGAGCTGAACTCTGGCCCTAGTCCCTATCCACACTCCCAGGCTAATCCAGTGTTTCTGCAATAGGGGCTTTATAATTGCCCACCTTAATGAAAGGAAGTCTACTACTGAAGATGCATGAGTTGGAAGCTTGGGTAGCACTACATAACCCGGATGTCCTGAGTATAGCAGAAACCATCCTGTCCAGATTCTCTATGTCACATTAAAGGCTACCCATTATTCAGGAACAATAGACCAGGGCTCAAGAAAGGTGGCGCAGTACTTTTCTACCTTAAAGACCTACTCACCAGCTCAGTTATTTCCACTTATGGTCACTATCTACTACTCTGGAATGGCTCATCATTGAGCTGATCATCTGGTGAGAAAAAAAATCTATTTGGGCTGTACCTACAATCCCCTGACAGGTAGGTTAAATGGTCTCAAAACCCTTATAAATGTGGTTGCTGAACTTTCCCCCAATAAGGGCATCATACTTGTAGGGATCTCAACCTGAATTGACTGAATGACAAGCAGCTGCAGTATGCAGAGCTCCTTAAACAAATCAACCTCACTAAGATCATTCACTCCCCCCACAATGCCTAAACTCCAGATCTCAGAACTACACACTCCTAGACTTGATATTGACTAACAGGAGAGACAGGGCCATTGCTGCAGGGGTCCTGCCAGATTCAATTAGTGATCATTCCCCCATATATTGCAACTGGTCCTGTCACTATGTTCATCCACTGCCTAAGCTTATCACATTTAGAAACTTTGCTAAAGTTAACATGGCTGCTCTAAGGTCTGATTTGATGGGAAAAAGCTGGTCCAAACTGTTCCCTCAAACATGTTGATGCAGCCCTGGGGTTCATTATAACAGATCTTTTTTCAGTTCAGGAGAAACACTTCCATCTCACTATGCAGCATATCAGGCATGGTAACACTAAATGGCTTTCCAAGGAATTAGTGGCACAAATGAAGACTCGTGACAGTTCCTGGGTCACTTACAAAACTGACCCCACTATTGAGAACTGTAAAACATATAGGAGACTTAGGAACCAATGTAAAAGAGAAACAAAACTTCTTAATTCCTCCTTTTAGGTGCAAACGATATGTAACCTTGGTGGCTCCCACAGCTTCTGGACATCAGTGAACTCAGTCATGAAATCACCCCCAAGATCAGCTCTATTAACTTGATCACTGAATCTGGTTTGCAAACTGACCTGTCAACAGTAGCTAGCATCTTCAATAACAAATTCACTAATCTCTAATCATATCTGGCCCAGCTCTCCCATGCCTCTCAGGGCACTCAATCACTGGGCCCAGATGTTGAGAAAACTGACTGTCCCCCTTTTCACTTCAGGATTATGTCACCTTCAGAGGTCTGTCATCTCTTGCAGGTGCTACTGAATTCAGGCAGTGCTGGGAGTGATGGGCTCTGCCCCATGTTTCTGAAATTAACAACAGACTTCAATGCCAAACCGCTTTTGTGCATCATCAGCCTATCTTTGATTATTACCATACTTCCAGTGCTTTGCAAAGAGGCCAGAGTTGTCCCTATCCTTAAAACAGGAGACTCTAGTCTTCCTGAGAACTATAGGCTGATACCCTTTCTAGCGCACATGAGCAAGATCCTGAAGAAAGTAATATTTTGGCAAATATCTGAACATCTCACATCATATAACCTAATATCTTCAGACCATCATGGTTTCAGAAAGGGTTATACCACTACCACAGCCCTTGCACAATTCACAGTTCATGTTCTCAGGAAGGCGGATGGGGGAACTTCACTGGGGACGTATTGGTAGACATCTCTAAGGCATTCAACATGGTGGATCATGGTATACTACACAAGGAACTGACCACTTTAGGCTACTCCCTCAGCTCCTCTAGTTGGATTGAAAATTACCTTACAAACAGGACCCAGATGGTCCACATTGGGGGAACCTTATCCATTCCACTTCAGGTGCATACTGGAGTCCCCCAGGGATCCATCCATGGGCCCCTACTCTATTCGATCTGTGTTAAATCTCTCCTCTTGGAACCAATGGTAAATTGCAGGATCATGTATGGAGACGATACCATCTTATTTAGCATTGACAGCTCCATCGCTAAACTATCTGAGTCCCTCTCGAAGGATTTCTCCTCAGTAGTCCAGTGGTTCATTCAACACAGACTAGTTGTCAATGTAAAAAAAACTAAATCCATGCTCTTCGGTTCCAAACACAGGCTCACTAGGGAGTCATGCAATCTTCTGCAATCCCTTAACATTCAAACTCCAGACAGACTGACTCTGGAACAGGTCAATGTTTTTAAGTACCTGGGATGACTCTTGATCCCTCCCTTACCTTCGCCACCTACAGTAGTGTCCCCCAGGATGAAACCCAATTTTGCAGCATTTTGCAGCACTCTGCAGAATGCTGCAGTATACCTACTGAATAAAGCAATATAATTTCACTGGCAATTACTTGGTTTTGTCATTCAGGAAAATATGACATTGTCAGAATGAAGTGAATGCCACAGTTTCCTGCATGACAAAAGGGACTTATTGCCATTGAAAATACATTGCTTTATACAGTAGATCTGCTGCAGCATACTGGAGAGTACTTTAAAAGTGGGTTCCATCCTGGGGGACTCCTATGTATATAGGTCAGGCAGTCAAAAGGATCAACCAGTGGCTGGGTGTGTACTACCTCCTGAAACACCTAATGAGGCCAGGAGTGAGACTTGCAATAGGGAAGGGCAACCTTCTTCTCATTCTAGACTACTGCTCTCCCATCTCATCCCCTACCTTACTCAAGAATCCACTGGCTGGAAGCCAGTTCCTCATCAGGAGCGGGTGGAGGAGTGTCAGGTATCTGAGGGCAGAGACTCTGTCATTTCTTGGCCCCCCTCCCGAAATGGATCACTTTTAATTAATTTTAAAACCTTTCCTGAATTTTTGTTTTAAAAAAAAGAAGAAAAGCCTCAGGAAACCTGCTCCTGAAGATCACCAGTCCCAGAGGTTGTTTGCTGAAATGGGGACCCACAAGTAACTCTGCTCATATTTGGGCACCAAATTTGAATTCATCTGAACTTCACCTCTGAGCAAAAGCTCAGAATCCACTGGCTGGGAGCCTGTTCCACATCGGAAGCTTCGGGAGGAGTGTTGGGGGATTGAGGGCATATACTACAATTTCTAGCCCTCCCCCTGAAACAAATCACCTTCAAATAATGTTAAAACATTTCCTGAATTTTTTTAAAAAAGAAGAAAAGTATCAGAAGACCTGCTTCTGAAGATCACCGGTCCTGGAGTTTGTTTGGCCCACCCTCCCTGCCTCACCCAGCAACCTTTTTGAATGGGCAGTGAAAACCCCAGCTCATAGGCTGGACACTTAAGAAGGAGGGGCCTGATATCTCCCCAACATCTACATTGTATGTACATCTGAGCAACTAATCCTCCCTGCCAAGAAGTTTTTAAAGAACCTCTCCTTACAATGACTGTTTCCTCTTACAGAGCTAAACATTTTAATCCTATTTTGTAGTCTCTTTATATTCAGTTTGTATTGCCTAATGCCTAAACAATCTTAGATCAATGAATGCTCATTACTTATTTGTATACTAAATTGATCCTTAAAGCTCTAATTGCCTGTTCTTTGAAAAGTTTTAAACAGTCTTTCTTTACCTGCTCCACTTGCTGTTCCTAATACAAAGTAATCCTTGCCTTTCCTTGCAATGTTCTTTTTCTCACACCATTCCTCCCCTGCCCACGTCACTCTTGTGTCAGTTGCCCTTAAGGTTCCACCCACTTTTTCTGAAACCTTATAGACTGTAATAGGTTATTTTTAAGAGATTTCAGACATCGTGATTTGCTAGCTAGGAGCAGTAAATAAATAATAGTGGCTCTGTCAAGCTCTACAGAACTCGAGTTGTTTATTTTTTATTCTAAGCTGAAACTCTATATTTGAATTTGAATTATTCTTATAGAGATGCTTGTTCTTAAAAATACTGTCTCTGACAGCAAGGAATAGGAGATACCCTAGAATCTGTAGTAGCCTTTTTAAGCTATATAGTCCCCTTGAACTGGCATTGTTAGTACTCTTACTACTAGACCAGTGTGACTATACCTGATTTCCTTCTATTGACTGATCCATTTATAGGCACTAACATGTATCGTGGTGTGGTGCTGGCTGGTACTTAGATATTAATGGTCCTGTACACAGACCAACTGCAGCTTCATTATAGGCAGGACACTGGGCAATCCACCGATCCTCTGTATGCACATTTTTTGTGTTTTTACCCCCAGAACAGCCTTAACTCCACCCTTATCATCCTGCATGAACTCAGAAAAGGGGGGAACTGCTTTATGGTTATGTCACACTTAAGAGTCCATAGGCACCAGTTCTTTCTCTCCCCTCCAGCGTAGTCCTGAAAATCTTGTTGACTATGAAATTGTTACTAGCTGGGGATATTGAATTGATCTCAGGTCTTCCATGTACAAACTTCCCGATGATGTCACCTTCTATGTCAAACTTGGTTAATGCTAAAGACCTGAAACTGGCCCATATGAACATAAGTTGTCTCAAACCAAAGATGCATGAACTCAAGGCATGGGTAAACTTGCATTCCCCTGGTGTAATTGCCATTTTTGAAACCTGACTTTAGCTCAGTATTCAAATGCATGAGGTTGAGATCAAGTATTTTAAGTCCTTTAGACAAAACAGACATGGAAAGAAGGGCAGTGGAGTTTTTGTCTATGTACAAGCCTTCCTAAATGCTTCCCTGGTGGCAACACCTGACCTCACCCACCCAGATAGTGAGGCATTATTCATCAAACTACTGCTAGGTGGAACTAGGCCACTGTTGATTGGCTGTGTCTACAACCCATCTAAGATTGAAAAAGAAGCTTTACAGACCCTTTTGGTGTCAATCTCTGGTTTACCTCAGTGGGAAAAAATAATCCTTGATGACTTCAACCTCCACTGGGGTCAGCACACCAATAGTGAATTAAAATCCAGTTTACAAAAGGCAAATCTGACCCAATTAGTCCATGAGCCCACAAGGCTGAACATTAAGTCAGGAAACCACACTACGTTGGATTAGATCCTAGCCTCCAATCCTGGTAGATTTAAACTGGTTGACATATTTGCTGACTCCCTGAGTGACCATGCCCCTATATTCGGCACCTGGACAAATGACCATCCCACCACTCCCCCCAGAATCTTTTGGGCTCAGAATTACTCCAACTTTGATACAGGCTCCTTCATTGATAATCTATTGGTGGCTGACTGGGCCCAAATAAAACTAGCCCCCAGTTTAGATGTGACCCTCGAATTCTTTATCAATAACTTTCTCTCAGCTGCCAACAAACATGCCCCATTAAAACAAATTAGATTCAAGGGGTAGTACTCAATGTGGCTGACCCAAGACCTAAAATACAAATGAGGATGAGAGATAGAGCATGGGGTAGATTTAAGTCCACAAATCTGACCAAGAATTGGGTGAGTTACAGGGAACTTAGAAATAAGTGTAAAAAGGAACTAAAATCTGCTGAAAGACAATACCTCTAAAATCTACAAACCAAAAACCTCTCTGACCCTAAAAAAGTTTGGTCCCAAATTAATACTCTCCTCAAGGGAAACACTTCCCATGAAAAATGTGATATTGTAGCAAACGGTGTAAACCACACGAGCCCACAAGACTCTGCTAATGCATTTAATGTATTTCTTGCAGACCTGTGTCAGGAGGTCTAAACCTCACTTTCAGGTTCTTGGCAATATTGGGAATGCAAGTAATCACAGACACATTGCATTAGAGTAATAAACTTGTTTATTACTACCAAAGGATAAAATCACAGTTGCCCTAAGGGGTTCTTACCAATACGAACCGGGAGCCAGTGCTAAGCGTTCCCTATACCTCGAGATTTCTTTGTGTCTCTTGGGATCTCCGAGGTACAAGACTAGTGTATTACATTATATACCTATGATAATTACTATGGTTACTGTAAGACAGAAACATTTCTAGTTACAAAGATGAGCCCTATTGGCTAAATTAGAGGTGGATCCATGGTCCAAGATAACATTATACAATTTTGTATAGTCATCAGTTTGTGAACAAAAGAGTTTCTATACAGTCCTACATAACTCAGTGTAGTAGTACAAATCACCAAAAGGTGGCAATGCCGACTCACATATCATAATTACTCCAAGGACACAGGTGCCTTGGCATCTTACAAGTAAGAAATACACAGAAAATACATAGAAGAATATATGTATTAGCAAGCAAAGTGTATTACAACAATATGCGTACATATCCTGACATCTGCTCTTGTACGGTAGATGCCCTTAGCCCTATATGTTAGTATAACATATTCTTAAGTGTTAGCTGTCTACGGTGTACCTCTGAGGGTACCAGTTAGGGTACAGGTACCTCATGTAACACCTAGACACATTTAAAATTAATCCATCTGGGTCCCCCGTACCCTCCTGGATGGCTCAGGGGATCCTCCCCCATCTCCTAGTTTTTGTTTCAAACTAGCAACTAAATCTGAGGTCCTAAAATTATTGAGGAAAATTTAATTCACAGGTTCCAATGGATATGACAAACTAGAGATCAGGCTTCTCAGAACCACAGCCCATGTCATTGCCTCCTCAATCACTTTGCTATTCAATAGGTCGCTGCTCAAAGGTAAAGTCCCAACAGTGTGGAAAGTTGCCCTTGTCACTCCCATTCCTAAAGGAGGGGATAGCAAACTTGTTGAGAACTACAGACCAATATCCACCCCCTGCACTTTAAGAAAATTATTAGAGATGATTGTGTATCAGGAGGTCCAAGACTATGTTGAGTGGCATAATTTACAGACAGCACGGCAACATGGTTTTAGAAAAAAATATGGTACCGACACAGCTCTGATCAGCCTCACAATGGATATCTTCATGGTATTAGATAACAGCCTCCAAACTGGTGCGGTCTTCATAGACCTCATCAAGGCCTTTGACTTGGTGAACCACCAGCTGCTAATCTCAAAGTTGATATCCCTTGGTCTAGATAGTCTGTCATCACAATGGTTCACGGATTACCTTAATGGGAGGTCACAAATTGTCAGATGGCATGGCACCAATTCTGACAGAAGCCCCATCATGGATGGTGTCCCACAGGGTTCAATATTATGGCCATGCCTATTTTCACTATTTATTAATAACATGACTCAATATTATGGTAGTGCCAAGGTGACTCTGTATGCTGACGATGCCATTCTCTATAGATTGTCCAACAACACTGTCCTACTGAACCACCTACTCGGTAAAGACCTCACACTACATGAGAACTGGTTTAATAACAACAGGTTAGTCTTTAATGGAAAAAAGACTAAGGCCATATTATTCGGCCCTAAAAGCCTAGGTCCACACAGGTCACATTTATTGTCCACAACTCTCTCCAATGACTCAAAGATTGAGGTGGTTGACTGTATCAAGTATCTGGGTGTGTATACACACCAAGATTGTTCCTTTAAGGGTCACTTTGACCAACTGCCAAGACACTCAACCAAAAGTTAGGTCTTTTATACAGCTTGAGCCCATTCCTTACTCTAGAATCTACAAGGTACCTTACTCTGGAAACTCAAGGCAGACACTGGCACACTCCTACCACCCTTATTATATGGGTCTTCTTTGCTACACTTGGTAAGGAACTGGGATGCAAAGGCTGAGAACCCTGTATCCCATGATAGGTCATTTCTGTGCAGGGGCGTCACCACTGGAGCACCACTGCAAGGTACTATTGTCACTAAAGTGGCCTTCCCTTGAAGGAAGATTAGCATATCCCTTGTTGTGCCTTGCCTTTAAACTCCAACAAAGTAGCACCCCTCCTAGCTTAATTAATAGAATAACTGCCAAGCAGAATGGAAGAACACTAAAGACCTCTGGTTGCCAGCTTCTTCAAGTCCCCAGGGTAAGGACTTCCAAAGGACTTTGTTCCTTCGCTGCTTACATCCCATCTACCTGTAGTGGTCTCCCTAGTAGTCTCCAGGAATGTACCTCCCTAAGGGGCTTCAAAAAAAGTCTTAAGACTCACCAACTGGAGATGAACCAATGTACCTGTTACCGCTGAGACACAGCTGACACATTCTCAGATGACCATGCCAGATTCTTGTAGAATGATATACCCATATGGCATTCCTTTATCTGAATTTCTATTGTCTTATGTATTATGTAATGTTCCTTATGCTTTGTGTTTAACTGTACTTACCTACCCACTGTACCTTAACTTGCACCATGTGTCTGCACTGATAGTTCTGTACAATATGATTATGTGATGTAATTTTTCTTTTTTTGTTGATGTTTCTCTAGATTTATGTAACTAATCCTGGGTCACCACTGAAAAATGGACTGTTATGGTCTCAGTGGGGTTACCCAGTCACCAAAATTTAAATAAGTAAATAAACCTCACCTCAACCACTCAATTGCTTGAACACAGTATATAACAATATCTGTAGATTTGTTACTCTAGAGTCCTATAGCACCTACCACTGTACCTTATATCAAATGATAGGATGGCTATTCCACCAGGCACTTAGAGACCTTTTGTTTGGGCCATTCATTTTTAAAACTCTAAATGACAGTGCTAAATCCCTGCTACTGGGCATGCTTACTGCCATACAGGGTTCTTGCAGATGGAGATCCTCCTGTAATCAACTTCTTGAATGTCACAGATTATCCACTGTTATGGTTCAAAGCGCTTTTTCATAGGCAGCCCCAAAGTTTTTGAATGCACTGCCAGAAGAATTTGACTGCCCGGGATCCCCCTAACTTTCAAAATGCACTTCATGGAGGTACTAACATATAATGCATCATGTAACTGCTAACTAGGACTACAAATCAGTACTGTGTACTTATGTGTGTACTGTGTGCCATCTAGATGGCCCGAGTCATATCTGAAAATGGTCCGTTGGACCACTGTACTTACTTGGTTATCAAATACATAAATAAAATGAAAAAAATAAAATAAACTGATACTTTTGTTCAGTCATCACAGTGGAAGGGGGGATGGACAACAGCAAAGCAACATCAAGACTGGGGGAGGGAGTTAGTCATAAGTCCATAAACAGAGAAAAGATTCCTGAAAGGGCTTGAAAATTTAAAAGTGGACAAAGCAATGGGGCCGAACAGGGTACACACACATAGGTGATTAAGGAGCTGTACCTTTGTCAGCCCTATTCAACAACTGACAGGAAACAGGAGTGTTTCCAGAGGATTGGAGTAGGGCAGATGTAGTCTTGCTTCATAAAAGTAGCAGCACGGAGAAGGCTGGCATCTATAGGTCATTGAGACAGCTGTCAATCATGGGGAATTTATTGTAGAGAGGCTTTTAAAGGAAAGGCTTGTGAAATGTCTTGAATCCAGTGGGTTACAAGACCTGAGACAGTACGGATTCATGGGGAGATCATGCCAGATGAACCTGATCAATTTCTTCGACTGGGTGACCAGGGAAATAGATAAGAGCGTGGCAGTGGATGTGGCCTACTTAGATTTCAACAAGTCCTTTGATGCTGTACCACACAGAAGGCTCATATGGAAACTGGGCAGAGTGAGATTGGGTCCTAAGGTGGTAAACTGGTTGCAAAATTGTTGATGGATAGGCAACAGAGAGGGGTAGTATACAGCACTCACCCAGGGTAGGAAAAGTGACCAATGGGGTACCTCAAGGCTCAGTAGTGGGACCAGTCCTCTTTAATGTCTTTATAAGTGACATTGCATTAGGATAGAAAGGGAAGGTTTGCCTCTTTGCAGATGATGCCAAGATCTGCAACAGTGTAGACACTCCAGAGGGGGTAGAAAGAGTGTGCATAGACCTGAGAATACTCATAGAGTGGTCGGGATTATGGCAGCTGGATGTCAGTGCAAAAAATGTAAAATCATGCACCTAGGGCACAGAATCCCTGAGCTGGAGTATAAAATGGCAGAAGAGGCATTGACCGTCACAAAACAGGAACGGGACCTTGGAGTAATCATACCAGATGACCTCCAAGCAGTGAGGCAGTGTGACAAGGCAGGAGGCAGTGCCAATGGAATACCAGGGGCATAGGGAGGGTTATCACCAGCAGAAGGAGGAAGGTAGTGTTACCACTGCATAGATCATTGGTGAGACCCCACCTGGAGTGCTATGTCCTGTTCTGGAGACTACACATGAGGAAGGGTAGAGACTGACCAGAAAAGGGCAACTCAAGTGGTGCAGTGACTGCATCAGGTACTCTATGAGGAGAGACTGAGGGATCTCAATATGAACACCTGGATGAGAGGAGGGAGAGGGGGGCATAATAGAGACCTATAAATTTGCCACAGGGTAAATAAGGTGCACGAGGGGGACATTTTTCAGAGCAGAAACTGCACAAGAACAAGAAAACATGCAGTGAAGCTGGAAGGAGTGAAGTTTAGGAGGGATGTGAGGAAGTACTTCTTCACTAAAAGAGTGATGATGCCTAGAACAGTCTTTCAGAGGAGGTAGTGGTGGCAAAAACAGTGGCGGGCTTTAAATATGGATTGGAGAGGCACAAGGGAATCTTGCTAGGTAAACATGGGTGGGAGGCAGCCAGAGATCAGATAGGTTCTACGGTGTCAGTATAGGCAGAGGCACATTGGAAGACTAGGTGAGCAAAGTGGTCCTTATCTGCTGACAAATGCTATGCTTCTATGTTTAGCATGGTGGTGTTTTATTTTAGTACCATTTGGTAAAAAAAAAAAATTCTTCTTTGCATTCATTCCCCAAAATGTGTGCCCCGTGGGTTATACAGTTTGTATAGTGCAGTGGTTTAAGGCTCTGAGCTGGAGACATGGATTTGAATCCCACAGCCTCCACTTGCATACTGTGTGACCCTGAGCAAGTCACTTAACTTCCCTGTGCTCCCAGGTATCACCTGTAAACAAGCTTTCAGCTTAGTGTGCCACTCCTGGTTAAACAATTGAAAAAAAAACCCTTGGTGGCAGTAATCTGTAACAGGAATCAATATGCAAGCCAAGAAGCAACCTTTTTTCAGATTTCATTTTTTGAAATTCAATATGCTTTATTTGAGTTTCTCAAATAACAAACAACAGTAAAATGTACAGTGGGTAACAACTTAAAACACTACAGATCCTGTAATTTTAAACCAATGATAAAGACCCACAGAAATGATACCCCCCTCCTTCCAACCGAAACCACCCCCTCCTCCCACCCCATTATCCAAGGAGGGCCTAAGGACACCGGAAAGAAATAAATTACCAATTACAATAGCTGGGCTGTCTAAACAGACTGAAAGGTCACTGGCCATAAATAAAAATATATGGCTATTCTTTCTGCCCAATCACATAGAGATATACACTCCAGGATAAACTATTTCTAGTTAGAAACCTGTTAGAAAGAAAAGAAATAAGAAGCAAAAAGGACACCCTCATTTTCCTCTAGGGTTTTTCCAGATTTCATGAAAACAGCCCTCAAAAATGTTACAACAGAGAAAATTTGAATAGCACAAATATAACCTAGAACCTGGAAAACTTTTATGCATTTTTTTATATTATGGAAATAGATTTCCACTTAGTCACCCTTTTTAAGGACAACCCCCCTTCCCCCAAACAAAACAAATGTGGTGCTTATACAAATTTTGGACACTGGAATCCCTAAACGAATGAGGGCTATCATATTATGGCTAAGCAGCCACAGGAGATTAGGAGTAAGGAGTAACCATCAGCAAACAAGTATAGTTGAGTGATTTTGTCCTAAGTAAGGGTGCAGCTAGAAACAGTGCACCATTTATTTATAGACTGTCCTTGCATTCAAAATGCCTTGAATGTTGTGCCCATGAAACAGACAGAACTGGTTTTTGTCCCCAGTAACATGTTATTGGGGGATTTTTCCATATGTTTTTGGAACCAAAATTCAAGCACTCAAAAACACTTACTTGCTTGCCTCAGATTCCATATTTGTCAAGCCCAATGTCTTTTTGTATATCAACAAATCATTACCTCACAACAAGCTCTGGAAAAGGAAGTAGCAGCTTCTTTAAGAGAGATAACTAGAAGAGGAAAAAAGTGTCCTTTTTTGAAACACCTTGCTGAACTTATGTAAGATCTACCCCACGCACATTTTTTTCACTTAAATGGTGTTGGGCATCATTTTGTTTCTTCTTTTTTCACTCATAATTGTTCACACTTTTTAAGTGTTTTTTTCTTTGAAAATGACTTATTGTCTATTGGTTTCAGGTTTTTTTTTCTGATTAGTTTTTCTTTCTCTTGGGTTTGCTTGATGACCTTTGTTTGTAAGATTTTATTCAATAATAATTTCCCTACTTTTGCAAAAGGAGCATTCGATTCTGATACTTCCACCTGGACACTCACAAGGACAGCATCATATATGGGTATAAGGGATCTCAGTTTAACATCTCATTCCAAAGCATCCCCTTAGTATTGCACTTAGTGTGAGCCCAACTGCAGTGAGGGACTAGAACCCATGACCTTCTGTCCCTGAAATGGATAGCTACCAACTAAGCCATACTGACACCTATATATATAGACATATAAAATACCACCTTTAAAGCCTATGGTTGTTGCAGCCACTATTGTACAGGAGGAGGAGGAGGAAGTTAAACTGACAAGAAAGCAGAGCATTCAGAGAATGATCATTCACCTGAGTTGGCATCTGACGATTAGGATAAAGATTGTTTTCCAAACTTTGATGATCTTCCAAACAAGAGGTAGAAGGAGGAAGAGCATAAGGATGGTAGTGTTCATTTGGAATCTCATTCCAAGAAGCAGGATTCCAAGAAGAGGTCCAGCACAACTTCTTTTAAGAAGACTTTGTCAGGTAAGTCTACTGTAGAAGTGTGCAGCTTCGGGGAACTTCACTTTGTGAAGATTCTCTGGCTTTGTTTCAGTGGGGTTTGCAAATCATGTAGTTTTAACTCTGTGACGTGCTCTCCTTCACCTGGCAAAGTCTATGCGCAGTGACACTTCAATGGAGAAAGTGTGGGTGAAATGCCACTATACATGCTTTTTACCAAGCGATGTAGCACGTTACAGCTAAAAACTATGGAGTTTTTTTTTACACAAATTCTGTTCTCAAATGTGGAGCCTAGCCCCACCCACTGTGACAAACTGTTCTTAACCCCTTCCAGGTGTACCATTAACAGGGCACCAAAAGTAGGTTCCGTTTTGTGGGTGAGTTCAGTAGTGCATTAGTAGTGACTACATTCAGAATTTTGTAGCATGTGATTATGAGAGCATTTCACTGTTGTGCTCGGCAGTATGTCTTTTTTTACATTCATGTGTTCGACTTTGAGTTTGAATAATGTTGACACATTTTGCCCCTGTACAAGGCTGTCTACTGATTAATTTTTCCTGTGT
The DNA here is from genome assembly GCA_016271365.2 of Neoceratodus forsteri. Lineage (NCBI taxonomy): Eukaryota > Metazoa > Chordata > Ceratodontiformes > Ceratodontidae > Neoceratodus > Neoceratodus forsteri. The sequence goes on along the minus strand of CM028132.1, from coordinate 233,615,563 downwards.
GGACAATGATTTGTGATCACAATGTATCCGGTACATGTGTGATTTACTCGGTCTTTCTCGTCCTTTGGTATGACTGCAATTTTTAGTTAATTACTATTTTTTCTCATGTTCTCAAAGGTATGTCAGCCATGGAGGTGATTATATTTAATTTTGGGGGGTGTGGGTGACGAAGCTCACCACGGGGGTGTGGGGGTGGAGCCTTCCCAAATAAACTAGTTGTAAACTTTTTTTACTTGAAAGTGCTTTGTTTAGGAACATATTTGCTAGTGTTGTGTTTTGGGATTTGTGGTTTCAGGTTTACATTATGATACTTTGTACTTCTTGTGGATCATGACCTGATGTAGTATCATGACTATGATTGTTGCTTTCTTCTGTGTACTCTTTTTCACAGTATTATAGTATAGTTAGCTCTTAAGTGGGTGAACCCCCCCTCCACCGTCCAGACTCTTTTTTACTTACTTTTCCCCCTACCACTCGGCCACTACCTTCCCCCAGTCTCCAACCTCATCATCCACTGTCTCAGGGACTTACCCTGGGGATAGATATACCCCCAGAGATATACCCCCATGGCGGGGTCAGAGAAGGGAGGGCCATCTTCCCCACCCCTGAAGTACTTTCAGAATCCTCCTGAGCCCTGCAAGTGGTGCTTGGGCTACAGACAGTGGGACGCTTCCTGCAGCCACCTGCAAGTCTGTTTTCAGTTTTCTTGGTGGTTCCCCCAGGACTTAGTAACATGCAATGATGCACGTATACATGATGACACATACATATAATACTATCATCCATGACAGGTCCTCCTCCCAGTGCTTTTGCTTGTCATACCACTCAACCTCTGGTAGGAGGTACTGATGTAGCAAGATGCCATACCTCCTTCCCAAAGGAAGAGAGCAGACTCTGGGATGGTCAATCCTCCTTCCCCATCTGGCCCCTGAGTGACACTGGTCCACTCCCAAAACTAGGCTGTTGGTGTAGCTAGAGGTAAAACATCCAGCACCTCAGGCCTCTTCACCAGCAGACTGACTTCATCCAGACACCTGTAAAGAAGGTACCTGACCTCGCTGACCTCTAGCACCCACCTCACTTCTTCTCGCCCCACCAGTTCTGGCAACGATCTACATAATTAATAGGTAACACCCCCACCTATGCCCTATCAGTAATATGCACCTGCCACCTCCCCATCACCATACCGATAAATGCTGAATGGAAACTGTACATTTCAAATTTCTGAAACTTTCACATAATTATTACACCAAATTTAGAATTTTAATAATCTATCAACATTGGTTGAAATTCCAACTTTGGCTTAATCTGTATCCTCTGAATTTGTTCTGTGAATTTTTGTTCCATTTTGCAATATTTTCTGGCTGAATAACAGAATGATACTCAGGAAATGCAGAATGACAATTATGTGGCATTCCAAGCTGCAGTTTAATACAGCAATGCACAATACATTCAGTCTTTCCACAATTCAGAGTGCTAATTTCTGGGGAATTCCATTCCTCAATTGAAAACATCACTCCACCACTTATACTGTCATGCCACCATTCTAAGTGAAAATTTCTTGAAAACTGCCGAAGTGCATTCTAAATTTTGTGGATGTGAAATTCTGATCTCTGTGGTAATTTCACTGTTGGATATTTTTTTTTGCACAACAATAGTGCCTATCACACCACCATATAAATCACACTGAACTCCTGACTTTATAACCTTCAAGCACCCAACCTCCCTTCTCCACTCCAGCAATGAATTAAAGAAAAGAAAACTATTCATCACCGAAGTGAGATGGCCTCTTCAGTGTCCTGCTGTAGAATGAATGCACAATGATCTCTCCAAGTATACTAACATCTGATTGGTCACTTGTCAGCCAATCAGGTATTAGTAAAGGTGGGGATGCCATTATTTATACATTTATTCTACAGCAAGATACTGAGGAGCACTGTTTGCTGCAGCATTAGATTGTCATCTTTTTTCTTTTTTTATTAGATGCCTTGTACCCTTATAATCTGGGGCTAGGGGAGGGGAGATGTTGAGTGGTAGATGGTGGTAAAACAAGGGATTTGTTATGATTTGTATGACTTGTAGGGAAAGCTTGAGGTGAGGGTAGGTGAGTGGTGTGATTTACTGATATGGTGTGGGTGGAGGGAAGGAATAGCTTTTATATTATATTAATCTTCACCAGGACTATGTTGGGGAGATGGGTTCTAGAGGGCGGTGAGATGGGGGCACACAATTTAAAAGGGTCTAGTTAGTGGCTGGGGTGGGAACAGTATGTCACAAATGATGGGGTTTATTATGCATTTAGAAACAGGATTTTAAAAAAAGAAACACTTCATGTAGTTTGTACCAGTGAAGTAAAAACTATGAAAAATGGCACTTCACCCACACTCTCACCTGCAAAGTTCAATTTTTACAAATTTGCAAAGTGCTAAAAAATGCTAATTTGGACTTTGTGAAGTGCCAAGAACTTTGTGAAATTTCAGTGAAGCAAAGTTTGTTTAAACTTTATACATCTGTATTACTAAAGTTATGAACCATATGCTCCTTTCTCAGTTGCAATGGGTGTGTGTGTGTGTGTGTGTGTGTGTGTGTGTGTGTGTGTGTGTGTGTGTGTGTGTGGAAAACAGGGGACAAAGCTTCACCCATAGTGCCACCACCTATTAGTGCTATAAACAAAATGTATTCTTAAATGCATGTGGGAGTAGACCCCCTTATGACTATCACAGTACAAATTACATGGCCAGATAAAGGGGTGCAAGCAGGGGTTGTACCTGTTAATACTGTACACTAGCATACAGCTTACTCATAAACAGCATGCCATATATTTAATGGCTAAGGCACCTGGAAGTTTCTCCCTTCCTACTCCCTCTAACCTTAAGCCCTATTTCTACAGAGCACATTCTTGGTATTCCAGGTTCTCCCAAACACTCTTCAGTTTTCAATATATCCCTAGCTTTCAATGGCTCCCCCTTCCCCAAGCTAGCCCATGTTCCACTGTGTTAATGTCAGGCTGACTCTTTCCCAAGCTGTGTAACTGTTGTCTGACTTTGCTTTCTGCTTCCTGTAAGCCTCCCTGTATAAACCGTAAAAGTGGGGGTCACAAACTTCTGTGACCAGGAGAATGAGGATTGCTATGCTTTGACACTTACATGACACCCCTGCCCCTTTCCTGCATGGTTACAAACTGTTTAGAGATCATCTGCAACCCATGCCCAGGCCAAAAGCAGTGTCTGGCAACTGGAACCCCCCTAACATGTTCCACAGACAAGGTAACAGGCCACGAGCTGGCAAAAACAAAAGGCATTACCCCTAGCTCTGAGGTGAATACTTGGCTTAGTAGTCTAAAGGGGTCGGGGGTTCAGGGTACAAAATAACATTTATATTTACTCCAGATTCTGGGAGAGAGGTGGCAGGGCTACTCTAAGTCAAACTTCTGAGGAGGCCCCATAAGAATTCACACTCAGGAAGCACAGATGTAATGTCCACTAATGAAAATGGGATTGTATGGTATGGCTTTATTCACACAAGTTGGTAACAAATGCAGAACAGGGTGATCCCCCAGGTTTGGTACTGTCTACACAGGAGCAAGGCTTTTCTTTCTAGAACAACAACAACTGTTTGGCCACTTTAGAACAAACTTTTCCTCACACACATTTTGAACTGTCCATTCCTCTGTACCAGGAATCTCTGGACTTTACCTTTTCCAAAAAGTGTATACTGTGGTTGCTGCCACACACTTTAAATGCATTTTCCCTTGAGCAATGACAACTGTTAACATGCTCAGTTTAACCTGGTGCCCATACATGAACCAGTTAGCCCTGATTGAGGAATCAAACTAAAGTTATGTCCAATCCTACCCCATACCCAGTCTCTGCCATTCCTTCTGGGCTACACCAAAATTGGATCATACAGTTCCCCTTGAAGTGCTGAAAGACACCCTAATTTTAAACTTGAAAACATTCAGCACTTGTTTGCAGTGAAACAGGGGCCCTGACAGATACACTATTGCCTTATCTCTGGATGCATACACCTCAGACCAACCCCCAAAAACAGTCCCATGAACCTGTACTCACAGCTTTGTTTGTCCCTTTGATACAGACATGGAAACATGAAGGAAAACATCCTCTTCCCTTCACAGGTAGCTTGTCATAGCTTCAATTGTGCACACTTTCTCTCTGGGCAACTGATCTTCAGAGGATTGCCCCTTGGACCCACTGAAACACAGTCCAAACCACATTGTTCTGTGGAAATGACCCAATGGGCTCCTGCAGATGAACGGTCTCCACCACTTCTTCTGGTTCTGCCAGGTCTCACACACTAGGGTGAGAAACTGCTGTGGGTCCTTCACCCAATCTCACAGTAGACTGGCAGGCATCCCCATAATCTGAGCTTCGCTGTTGCTCAGAGCTCCACTTCACACTACTGCTGACTATCAACTAACTGACTCAGGTCTCAACATTCTAAACCTCCCCCAGAGCAGTTGATGCCAAAGTGGCTTATGCTGCTGCAAGAATTCTAAATGACATAATCCATTCTCTGCTCAGCCTAGCTCAGTAAACAACAATGTCATCTGTAATGAGCTCCTAATAAACACCTTTACCAGCTGCCCAGCACCTTCCTATGGCTAAACTGATGGCATTCTAGCAACCCCAGGGGGACTGGGTGGTTACACATTCAAGAAAAGGCTGAAATACCTGTTGTAGACAGCACAATGGGTTACAATGTCACAGCTGTCATTAAGTGGTGAAGTTAAGCATGTAGTAACCGTCACTGCAGCTATGTAAACAGTAGAATATGACCCTCATTTAATAACCACAATTTTAATACTGAGAGAGGTCATTTTAAGTAGGACAAATCATCTAGTATTTGAATGTAAAAGTCTTATTTTAATGTGACCCTTTTCTCCTTGCAGACTATGACTGTTCCTTCATTTTTGCATTATACAATAACTGTTATACAGATAAATATGTATTAAAAAGTTGCAACCATTTAAAACAAAAAGAAATTTGTCTTTGCAGTTCAAGATTAAAAGTAATTTTCATGTTGTCAAGTTACTCAAGACTGTCGACCTAGTGCCTGAAAATGCAACAGTTTCTTGAGCCCTAATCAAGACACTGTGCTCACATGCTTGCTATAACCCTCCTTTCATGACAAACATTAATATAGCCTGGTAGCACAGTCATATATATATATATATATATATATGTATATATACTGTATTTATATATATATATATATATAGCCCACAAGAGGGTAGCAATAGCAATATCCACAAATCAGAGACAGAACACATTTGGAGCTTGATCTGTCAAAGTGTGGAACCAATACATAATGGGATAATACCAAGGGAAATATAAAACAAGCAACTGATGACCCATGTCTACAGGCTATTGAGTATCAAGAACTTTACAGCATACATTATATTCTAAGGTAGCTGTGCAGTATATGGCTTACTGATTCCCTTTAGGAATACTAAATGTTAATACTATGGGGGGGGGGCAGGACTCTCTTTTTACATGCCATATGAAATTGCAAGAATTACTGAGCTGAAGAATATTATTAATGAAGATACTTAAGATAGCCTCTCAGTACATAATGTATGATAATTTACACAAGGAACTTGTCACTTTTCTGGGGGAAGTAGAAGAATATATTCATTTATGATTTTTTTTACATCCTATGTATGAATATTTTGTTTTAAATACAATATGATATGAAACTACTATGTAATCTCTCTGCTGCTGCATTTGTTCCCTAGGTCTCTTTTGAAAAGTGGATGTTTCACTTAAATCATAGAACCATAGAAATGTGGCAGCAGAAAAGGACCCTATGGCCCATCAAGGCTGCCCCTTACCCCTCACCTACTTGCCCCCTTGTCTAGAGATACCCCCTCTGCCACTGGTCAACCCCTTGTGTCTGTCCCATGCCCACTTAAATCCCGCCAATGTTTTGGCCTAAACAACTTGCACTGGCAGACTGTTTCAGGGCTCAACCACCATCTCAGTGAAGTAACACCCCCTCATATTGCCCCTAAACCTTCCTCCTTCTAATCTTAGACTATGACCCCTAGTTCTAGTACCTACTTTTCTTGTGACTAAGCCCCCCACCTTATTAATCCCCTTCACTTACTTAAACATTTCTATCATGTCCCCTCTCCCTTCTAGTCTCCAGTAGGTACAAATCCAACTCCCTCAACATCTCCTCATATGGCTTCCCATGCAACCCGTGCACCATCTTGGTGGCCCTTCTCTGAACCCTTTCAATCCCATCTGTGTCCTTGCATAGGTGAGCTCTCCAGAACTGAATACCGTACATAAGGTGAGGCCTCACCGTGGATTTTTAAAGTGATATCAGCACCTCCCTCCTTCTGCTTGTTATATTGCACCTCTCCCTAAGCATGCCAGCATTCTATTCACTTTGCCCACCACCTTGCAAAATTGAGTCCCCACCTTAAGGTTATCTGAAATTATAATCCCCAGATCCCTCTCCTGCTCAATTGCCTTAATTACACCCCCCCAGTGTGTAAATAGCTTGTAGGTTATTTCACCCCATGCACATTACTGTGCACTTTTTGGCATTGAATTTCAGCTGCAAGATTTTGGACCACCCCTCCAGAAATCTTAGATCTTCCCTCATAGCCCCCCCCCCAGGGTGTCCACCTTGTTGCAAATCTTTTTATCATCTGAAAATAGGCAGTTCTTCCCCTGCAGCCCCATCATTATGTAATTGATATAGATGTTAAACAAGACAGGCCCCAGCACTGACCTCTGGGGCACCCTGCTCATCACCCCTTCCTCCCTGGAATGTATCCCATTTACCACCACTCATTGGCTTCTGTCCTTCAGCCAATTCTCCACCCACCTTGTTATTTCTTGTCCCACCCCCATACTTTTCAGCTCATTTACCAGCCTTCTGTGGGGAACAGTGTTGAAGGTCTTCCCGAAGTCCAGATAGGCCATGTCCACTGTCCCTCCTTGATCAATCACCCTTATCACCCAATGGAAAAATTAAATCAGATTCATCTGGCATGACCTCCCTTGTGTGAAGCTGTGCTGTTGGACGTCCTGTAGCTCACTTTCTACCAAGTAGCTGACCACCCTTTCCTTTAATAGCACCTCCATCACCTTACCCACCCCTGAGGTGAGGCTGACCAGATGATTATTACCCACCTCCTCCCTGCTGCCACTCTTGTGAAGTCGCACCATGTCTGCCCTCTTGCAGTCTTTTGACACCCACCTTGTATCCAGGGACAAGTTAAACAACCCCACCAGAGGTGCCGCCAGTTCCTCCCTTAGTTCTTGGAGTACCCTAGGATGCAGGGCATCCAAACCCATGGCCTTGTCCACCATCAACCTATCTAATTCCTCACTTACCCTGTCCTCACTGATCAGGCTAGGTTCCACCCTTATGTCATCCCTTCTCCTCTCCCTTAATACCAGTCCCCTTTCTTTCCTCTTCCAATGTGAAGACTTAGAAGAAGTAGCTATTTACCATGTCCACCTTCTCAAAGTCCCCCTCCACTTGTGCTCCCCCTCCCCTCCCCCTTACTATCCACTGTCTTACCATCCTCTTCTCTCCTATATACCAAAAAAAGTTTTATCTCCCCTTCATCTCCTTCTTTTTCTGTTCTTCCTCACCTTCTTTATGCAGATTTCAGTGGCTTTTAGTAACTCCCCCTTTATTGACTTCCATAATTTCTCCACTTTCCCTATTTTCTCCTTTCCCTCCATTTCATTCCTGAATATCTCCCTCATTTTGTCAAACTCTGCCCACCTGAAGTCCAGAACCTTACACCTCTCCCTCCCTCTCCTCCCTTCTGCCCATCTCCGTTCCATGGTCCATACTTGCTTCACTCTCTCTAATCCCTCAAGAATGTTCTGATCCTTCCATCCTATCTGATAAAAGTATGAACTTGTTGGACACTATAATATTCCCCACAGTGAATGCTCTTCTTCCCATTGGTGCCAAGGTACCTGCCTTTCCCAGAGCCCCCTGGACCTGGAATCTCTTTCCCCTTCCTCCTCACCTCCTGCCATCCATTGCTTTCCCAACAACTTGGTCTGAGACCCTTTCCTCCATGTCCCCCTCTGCTTTGCCCATATCCTCCATGTTCCCAGCTAGTCGCTTCCCTCCCTTTTCCCCTTTCTACAGCCCCCATCTCTCCCTGCTGCCATTTTAGTTGCCCCTTCCTCTTTGTACTGCTTTCTCACCACCTCCCCCCATAGACTATTTATCACTGTTGCTATTTACCCCAATCTGGTGCATACTGGACAACTCCCTATCCTCCACAGTGTTTCCATTAACACACCTGCTCCACAACCATTACAGCTCACTATTCTGCCTGTTCTCCTGTGCACCCCCAGAACTCCCCTTCCCATCCTAAGAGACCCTGCCACTGCCCTCCCCATATTCCTGTATTATTCATTGTTCTTGCTCTCACACCCCTCTACTCTGCCTTTCCAGTGCAGTCCTCAGTATTCCTTGTCTCCCACTCCTTACAGAACACAATATATAATAACAACATAAATAACACAATAACAAATGATGCTACCCTGCTGTGCAAACTTTCAAATAAATAGATTTTCTACGATGAGCTTTGTACCTTTAATGGACTAGTGTTGTTGGATCATTAGCATCTAGAACACATGTAGAAGCTCATCTTTCCTATAGCTTTATAGTTGGATGATCAGTGACCAAAAGGTGGGCCAGAAACAACTCTGGTTAAAGATTTTTATATACTTAACAACTGTGCACACAAACTGTAGCAGGTTAATGCAGATAAGTAGTTGGGGGGGGAGCAGCTATTCAGCTGTAGGGGATGTGACTCAGCCATTTTCCAAAGGGTGCTTTGGGAGGTTGGTGGAGGCCCAATACATAGGAAGTTTAGGGTCCTTAATGAGGACTTGGCTGACCTCAAGACTAAACTGTAGATGTTGTGAAGCAATTCAGCACAGAGCCCATGGGGGCTGCAGTATCATTTCCTCAATGTACACCTTGTGCCTGCACTGGAGAGTGGACTGCATCAGGGAAGACACATGAGTAATTTTATTTATTTATTTATTTAAATTTTGGTCATCAGGTAGGCCCACTAAGACAGAAACAGTCCCTTTTTCAGGGGCTACCCGGAATTAATTACATACCGCTATAAACATAACAAACTACATACATGTCATTTCATAATTAACAGTCAATACAGACATACTGACCTAGTCAAGGATACAGTGGTAGGTTAATTACAGTCAACATCAACAGGAGAAGAAGCACCATTATATACTAGACAGTCACAGTCAGTTTGATATCCCAATGCAGTTAAATCAGCAGCTGGGAGTCGGCTAACTCAGCGGTAGCAGGTGCAGTGGCTCAGTTCCAACAGGTGGCCTTTTAGACCCTTCTTGAAGCCCCCCAAGGGAGGTACATTCCTGGAGACTGCTTGGGAGACCATTCCAGATAGGAGGAATGAAGGCAGCATAGGACCTGAGTCCTAGGGAAGTCCTTACACTGGAGACTTGGAGAAGCTGGCGGACAGAGGATCTTAATGTTCTCCCATTCTTTTCAGGAGCTAATGTGTTAATTAGGCTAGGAGGCACCATTTTGCTGGAGCTTAAAAGCAAGGCACAGTGATGGATATGATAATCTGCCCTTAAGAGAGCCACCGTAGAGATATTAGTGCCTTGTAGTGATGCTTCCATGGCGGCACCCCTGCAGTGAAGCACCATATCCTGTGATATAGTGTTTTTAGCTGTTGTATTTCAGAGCTTCTTACAGAATGTAGTAAATGGGCCCCATATAGCAAGGTCGGAAGGAGTGTACCAGTGGAAACCTTGAGTTTATATTTTATTATTTTTATTAATATCTAGGATTAATACCTGTGAGCTGGAAGCTGATTACAAAGGTTCCACATCAAAAGGAATAGGTAGACATGAGGCAAAACAAAACATGAGGAACTGGGGTCTAGACAAACACAACAGACTACAATAAAAAGTAAACAATATACAATATAGAAACTGTGCTAGTTAAATACAACGTAGGTTAAAACACAAACATAGCAAGATGGAGTATAAAGAGGTACCAAACAAAGCTGAATATATGGCAGAAATGTTAACAGTACTACAGAACTGTACTTTTGAGGCATAGCAATATAGTGTACTGAGAGGTAAAGCATATGCATGTATTATTCATTTCTAGTCATACTTACAAATTCATATCCTGCTGCTGAGAAGTTCAAAGGAAGTAAGTACTTTCTGAGACACTGTACAATGTGTACCTCATGTCACCCAGTGAATCAAGTAGTAGTTAAGAGGCAAAAGAAGCAGGATGTAAGCAAGACAGGGAGGAGTAGGTGGAACATCCAGGATATGGATGGACCAGTACAACTAAGGAGGGGAGGAGGAGGGTAAGTGGGGTGGGTGGGGTGGGAGTGGCAAGGAGAGAGGTGGTAGTGATAAATTAGGATGAACAGGATGTGAGGGAGGGAGGGAAGGGGGAAATGAGTTGATGGGGTAGGAGTTAAGGGTGGCAGAGAGGGGTGGGTGGTGGCATTTCAGGGAATAGGGATGAGAGGGTGGAAGGGTGAAATAAGGGGGAGTGGGTGGGAGGTGAGTGTGGTAAAGAGAGGGAGGGGTGACAATGGGGAGGAAACAAAGGCCTGGGGTAGTGGGCAGAGGATTGAATAATCTTATTGGAAGCAGTCACAGCTGGCCAAAGCTAGAAAATTCTGCCTGAGTAGTTGCTTGAAGGAGCCTAGCATTGGGGCCAAAATGATGTTACCGTGCAGTGAGTTAAACCAAAGCAGAGCACAATAGCCAAAGAATCTTTGCCTTTGGGAGGTGCGGCAGTGGGGAATTTTGAAGACCTGGTTGACAGTACTTCTAGTGTATCAAAGATTGGAGAATGGGGTGAGGAGTTCCTGCACACCAGGGGGCATCACTCCAAGGTCCACTTTTTTTGCAAACAGACATGTATGGTACCTTAGCCTGCTCTTGAAAGGAAGCCAGCCCACCTGTTCATACATGTTGCAGGTATGGGTTAGACGAGCGGAGTCAGTTAGGAGCCGGCAGGCTTTGTTGAGTGCAGCAGGGATGCTGCGTAGTGCTGATTCAGAGGCTGATCCATATATGACAAGCCTGTAGTCTATTAGTGAAACCACAGTGCTATGAATGGCTAATTTGATGGCATCAGGGGACAAGCAAAATTTGTGTCTGTAAAGGAGAGCAATGTCCGTGTTGACTACCTTGGCTGTGTTATCAGTATGGATGGTATAAGACAGGGCACTATCAACAGTGACTCCAAGACACTTAAAGTGCTGAATTAGATCCAAAGGAGAGCCCTCTTCATTGTTGATTGATAGAGGGTAGGAGCTATGTTTCTTTTGAGGGTTTGAGAACAACATTACTTTCATTTTTTTGTAGTTCATTATGAGTTTATGGCTGTTGAACCATCATTCGACCTCAGCAAAATTTTCCTGGAGCCACGTCTCCAGCACCTTAGAGTCAGGGCCACTAGTGAAGATGACAGCATCATCATCATAAAACAGTACACATTCCTGGCAGACAAAAGGGAGTTTCTTTAGGAAGATACTAAATAAGAGTGGACCCGAGATGGAGCATTGTGGGACTCCAGAGCATACAGGCCTACAGTCAGATAGGGTGTTTTCAATCTTAACCTGCTGTGAGCGGTCACTCAGGTAACTATCAAACCATGCCATAACATCAAAAGAGAGACCAAGGACAGACAGGAGTTTAACCAGGAGGGCATCATTTACCATGTCTAAGGCCTTGGTTAGATCGATATATAGGCCACACCAACAAGGTGGCCTTGGTCCAGAGAGTGATGGATGAAGTCAGTGAATTCTAATAAGGCTGTTATTGTGCTATGCCTGCTCCTAAACCCATGTTGCTCAGTGCATTGCAGTTGATACTTTTCAAGGTATTTGATATGCTGATCAGCAACTATTCTTTCTAATGCTTTTGAGAGTGGGGGGAGGATGGAAATCCAGCAGTAGTTCCCATATAGGGCTTGGTCACCACTCTTGAGAACAGGAGTTACAATTGCCACTTTCCACAATTTTTGGAATTGTGAGTGCCTAAGAGACAGTTTAATAATGTGAGTTAGAGGCATAAGGATCTCCTCTAAAGTGAGTGCAACAAACTTAAGGTCTAGTGAATCACCATTAAAGCATGATTTCTCCAGGACCCTAAAAAGGTATTTCCTGGCTTCCCTGGCTGAGAGGGCTCTGAAGTAAAAAGGCGGATGTGTGGGTTTTGGACCAGCATAGCAAGTGGAATCTGGAAATATGGTCAGACAGAAGTAATCAGGTGGGAGGACGCTGCCCAGGTCAGTAAATGCATCACTGAAAGCATTGGCAATGACTCTAGGATCAGTGGAAGGTACGCCATCAATGAGCAGCATGGGGAGGATTGGAGGTTTTTCCAGTAGCTTCTTTGAGGTTGCTCTAGAACTTTCTGCCATCATTCCATGAGCAAGACAGGGCTTCTTTGTAATAGTTACCTTTTGCAGTACGGATAGCTCTGGTACATTTATTTCTACCTGTTTATAGTTCTGCAAGTCAACCTGGTTCTCCGAGGCCCAGGTCCTATGCCACAAGTGGTCCCTGGCTTTTAATTGTTCAGTGAGAGCCGGGGAGATCCAGGGGTTGTCACGGCCTTTTATTTTCCTTGTTTGGTAGGGGCATGATTGTCACACACCATGTTGAACAGATGTATGAATTGTTCAAGAGCAGTGTTGACGTCCCAAGATGAGAAGACAGGGGACCAATCTAGCCATTGTAGGTCAGATTTCAGTAGGTCAAGATGACCCTGGGTGAGGTCCCTGGTGGTGATTACTCTGGAGGGGGGCTTGAAGAATTTAACGGTCCAGTTGAATATGATAGGGGGTGGTTGGGGCAGTTGGAAAGGACCCAGTCCAGTAGTGTGCCTGATCCAGTTTTGTAGTTCATCCTTATGGGCACTTCAACAAGCTGTGCAAGGTGAGTGGCAGAGATTGCCTCTCTAAAAAGGCAGGCATCATGGGCAAGCCAACTGACATTGAAATCACCAAGCCCTATTACTTCCAAGCTAAGATTTAGGCTACCCAGGCAGTGAAGGAGTGTGTCAAAGCCAGTAGTTGTCTGTCTCATGGGGATATAGATCAACAACACAGTGATGGTTTTATTGTGGGCACCTGGGAGAACTTTATTGGTAAGTGTTTGGACATTGCCATTGGCAGAAGGTAGAGGTAAGGCATTTGGATTCATGAGTGAGGAAAGGGCTTAGGCAATATAATAGACCTAACTTTTGTTTGAGTTTCTTGGTCAGATGGCCGATGTAGCCCTTACAGGAGCAGTCTTTGTCAAAGTATACACCTAGATATTTGATACAACTGATAACTTCAATTTTTGAGCTATTGGAAAGAGCTGGGAACAATGAATGTAAATGGGTGGGGCCCAGGCATTTAGGGCCACATAGCATGGCTTTGGTCTTTTTAGTATTTAGAACTAATTTATAAGTAAAAAACCTATTATCAAGTAGACCAAGGTCCTGACCAAGAAGGTTGTTTAGTTGGACAATGTCTTGGGAGGACCTATAAAGCACAGCATTGTCTGCATATAAGGTCACCTTGGCCCCTCCACAATGTTGAGGCGAATCATCAATAAATAGGGAAAACAGGAATGGTCCCAGTATCGAATCCTGGAGGACACAGTTCATGATAGGGCATTTGTCAGACTTAGCTCAATGCCATCTGACAATTGTGATCTGCTGTCAAGGTAGCCCATGAACCACTGAGTAGACAGATGATCAAGACCAAGAGATGTTAGTTTAGTGATAAGCTGCTGATGATTCACAAAGTCAAATGCCTTGGAAAGGTATATAAAGACAGCAGTTGGAAGGCCATCATATTGAGCTTTGATGATATCCCCAGTAAGGCTAATCAGGGCTGTGTTGGCACCATGATTTTTTCTAAAACCATGTTGTCATTCAGTTAGTAAGTTGTTACATTCAACAAATTCCTGGACCTGCTGGTATACAATCCTCTCTAACACTTTACTTGGAGTGCAGAGGATAAATATCGGTCTGTAATTCTCAGCAAGCTCAATGTCTCCACCTTTACGGATAGGAGTGACCAAGACAACTTCCACACAGTAGGGACTTTGCCTTCAAGCAGTGATCTGTTTAGGAGCCAAGTGATTGGAGAGGCAATGACATGGGCTGTGATTCTGAGGAGTCTGGGCTCCAGCTTGTCAAACCCAGCAGAACCAGGAGATTTGATTTTTCTTAGTAATTTCAAGACCTAAGATTTAGTTTCAAGTTTGAAGTGAAAATTAGGTTAAAGGGTTTGCTCTTGTAAATGATCCTGGGGGGAGGGGGGGGAGACCCAGAGGGATTATTTTTAAATTTGTCCAGGTCAGTGAGGAATGCATTTAATGCATTAGCAGCACCTTGTGGGTTGGTATAGCAGACACCATTTGCTAGTATGTTACTTTTCTCACGGGTGGTGTTCCCCTTTTGGGAGAGAGTTAATTTGGGACCAAAATTGTTAGGGTCCGAAACATTTTTAATTTATAGATTCTGGAGGTATTGTCTTTTAGCAGATTTTAGTTTCTTTTTTACACTTGTTTGTCAATTTTCTATATTCCACCCAATGCTTAGTTAGATCTGTAGATTTGAATTTTTCCCAAGCTTTGTCTCTCACCCTCATTTGTTTTTTAAGGTCTCTGGACAGCCACCTTGAGTGTTTTCCCTTGACTCTGATTTGTTTTAGGAGGGCATGAGTATTGGCAACTGAGGCAAAGTTATTGATGAATAAATCAAGGGCTGAGTCCAGTTTGGGGGCTAGCTTGATTTGAGCCCAATTCACCACTGCTAGGGTTTCAAGAAAGGAGCAGGTGTTGAAATGATGGGAAGGAAACAAATGAAATCAGCATAGATGGGACTCCAAAGGTTCCAGTCCAGAATTGTTTCTCCCCACTGCCTAGTAATGAAGCTGCAGTTGTTGCCATGGAGAATGTGGCTTTGTCTAGCAAAGATGGGCCAGAAAGGAAAGACTCAGAGAGAACAAGTAGCAGTAAGAAATGCACCTTAGTCATAGGTGACTTCATAGTTAGAGGGGTGGAGAGGCTGGTGTACCACTTCAACAAGGAGGAGAAAACCATTGTGAGTCTCTCAGCACAGCCACAGTGAGGGTAATGTACCAGCTGTAGAGGCTTACCAGTTCAGAGGGTGCTAATCCAAGCACTTTAATACATATACAGTAAGTACCAACAACCCATAAAACCACAGAGCAGAAGAGGTTAAAGATAGCTTCATAGAACAAGTTGGTGTCAGTTGCAGTTATGATGGCTTCCTGGAAGTGTTTCTGAAGCCAAAAACAGGTCAGCATAGAAAATATAAAATAATGGGAATAAACATGTGACTAAAGGGCTGGTGTGATGATGAAGTGCTCCACTGTTTGAGGAATGGGAATCCTTCTGATGTGATAGAAAATAATTCAGAAAGGATGGCTTGTATCCGAGCAGGAGGAACCAGTGCATTAGGACAAAAGCTAGACGTAGCAGTTAAAAAGTGTTTTTAACTAGGAAAGGGGTAGTATTAGATTCACTTATTAATTTAAACAATAATCTGCCAGTGGGGAGAAACAGTTCTGGATTGGAACCCATGAAGTCCCATCTGTGCTAATTTCATTTGTCTCCCTCCCATCATTTTGACACCTGCTCCTTTCTTGAAACCCTAGCAGTGGTGGAGCACATCAAGAGTTGTAGATTGCTGTCCTCAGACCAACATGGTTTTAGTCAAGGCTTTAGCACAGCCACAGCACTCACAAAATTCACAGACCATGTCCTCAGTGAAGCAGACAATGGTAATCTCATGGGGGCCATATTTGTGGACCTATCAAAAGCATTCAACATGGTAGATTATGAGATACTGCTACACATCCTGACTTCCCTAAACTTCTCCCAGAACTCAATTAAATGGATCCAAAGTTACCTAACGGACAGAACTCAAATGGTGAGGCTAGGTGGTGCACTATCTAGCCCTCGCAAAGTCTGAAATTGAGTCCCCCAGGGTTCTATACTAGGTCCGCTACTCTACTCACTTTTCATCAACCCCTTATTAACTGAACCCGCAAACAGCAAAAAAATAATTTACGCAGATGACCTCATCATTTATGGACGTAGTAATAACTGCTCCCTGTTAAACCAGGACCTAAATAGGGATTTTAGTGACACGGTATGCTGGTTCACACAGCACAGACTTATCGACAATGCCAATAAAAACAAGTGTATGCTGTTCTGATCCAAACAGAAGCAGTCTAAGTGCACTTCCAATCCAACAAAAGGTCTCGGTATACTGACCACAGATGGCTCTTGCCTTGAGCAGGTAAAAGACTTTAAATACTTGGGGGATCATGCTTGACCCAACTCTTACCTTTGAGTATCACATATGCGCAGCAATTAGAAAAGTAAACAAATGGATTAGAATGTGTTATCAACTCAAGCAACTTCTGTCTCCTGGGGCTATACTTGCTATTGGGAGGGGACATCCGCTTCCCATATTAAACTACTGCTCCCTAGTAATAGTTTTCACATCCCTACAACTAATAAATCGTATGAACATAGCCTATAATAACATGTAGATTCATCACACAAGCCCCATTTCACACTCATCATTGTCAACTGTACAAGACTCTGGGTTGTCTGTCTCCCGTTGACCATAGGGGACTATTGTTTGGAACACTCATCTCAAAAACATGGCAATCCAGGACAGCATCACCACTGATTGGGCTGCTAAAACCAAAATGCAACATCCATGACTTAAAGTCCTCAAATGACAGGTTGCTTGATTGTCCCAGATGCAACACAGAGATGGGTTGGAGATCCTTCATTTATGCCGCACCCAAACTGTGGAACTCCCTTCATAACAGATTGCAGGCACCGGTCTCACCTACAACATTTAGAATGCACTTCTTAGATGCAATGTTAAGTAGATCTGTATGTAGATGCTTTTCCAAATGACTATAAATGCTTGTCTGATGTACTATTGTAGGTCTTTGTTAACATGATGTTGTAATGTTTAAATAATCTCAGCATATTTTAACCCTCTCATCCCTGACAAAGTAACAGTGTACCTTTTCAGATGTGTATTTTCAATTGTGCTCCTTCCTTTACAATGATTGTATAATTATGTGGGGAATTTCTTTGCTATATTTTTCTTCTTCTTGTACCCGTATATTTTTGTGCCATCTAAATGTCCCAGGTCATACCTGAAAATGGTCTCTGGGATCAGAGTACCTCGCCTGGTTACCAAATAAATAAATACAAATAAATAAATAATTAACCAGATAGTACAATAGACATAAAATGCCTAAGGCACTATACATGAAAGTACAAATTACAGCCATATGACTGACAAAGTTCAAAATCTCAACACAGGATTAAGTAGAGTATATCTGAGATTGAAATACTACATTGCAGGTATCTACACAAAATGCAAAGGGCACAATCAAGCACATAAGTGCAGATGCAGACACTAGAGGCAACCAAACACTTTTTTAGTTTGCATTTATAGTGGAGATGGGAAGAGGTTTATTCTAGGCTAAAATAAGGAATTTCAGCTTGCTTGGATGAATGAAGGAGCATGCCTCCATCATCTAGATTACAGAAACATGAACAGGCACACAAAGGGAGTCAAGCTGGTTCTCCTGAGACAACAAAATAGTTTTCACATCCCTAAGGCTCACAAATTGGAAACAGACCTTCAACTACAGTGCAGTAATAAATCAAATTTATTAAGGCTAGTAGCCAAACAGGTCACAAATTTATTGATTTATTTATTAACACATTTCACCAGGAAAGACATACTGGGCTTTGAATTAGATTGATACAAGAATATCAGTGTATATACAATACAATACAGTGAACAGTCATTTCACTTGTTATGATGAACAGTTATGTACAGCATTTGCAATCAAATACAGGTAAATATGTAAGCAATAATAACCAACAGGTATTACCCTGGAGGGTATTATTGTGCTTAGAAATTGGTTCTCTTAGTAAGTTTTAATGAAATGGTAAAAGAAGAGATGAAATGATTATAAAAAAAATAATAGTATTAGCAGAAGCAAAAGTATTTAAAAAAATAGTCCATGTTTCTTTAAGGCTGTTCGAGGTTCTTTTGCTCCTCCCCAGAGCTATCACCCCCACTTCCTGACACAGACACATCCACCTGAAGAACTAGTAAATATCCAGAAGCAGTCTGTGGGCATCGTTTTTAAGTCATGTCATGTTTATTTAACATTTTTTTTGTAAATTGGGCTGCAGTTGGACGTTGTGTCTGTTAAGCGCGTGACCTGTGGATGAGAACTATGCCTTGACAAACAGCCCTGAGGTAAATGATGCATTTAATTTAGATTGGTAGATGGAATAAGTGTGGGAGCATTGTAGTTTGAGGCAGTTCTGGCGTTTGTGGCAGTAGAATGCTACAGTTTTGAGAATGCTGTTTCGTAGTAACAAGCTGTTCAGAGCAACGGATTCTGTCACTTCCAGTTAAGCACAGTGCTGCAAGAGTGCGGTTGGGAGAGTGCAGCTGTGAGAAAAAAAAATGTTGGCACTCTTCCTGACTGCAGAATAAGTGGAGTGTCTTTTTTTTTTGAAAAGGAGCGAGCTTATACTGAAAGAGCGAGTGTGTGTAGATGTGTGTGTGTGGGGGGGTCCAGTTGCTCTCGCTAAATGAGAGAAAAACATGGCAGGGATTTTAAATTTTAGCTGGTGGTTTCAGCCAATGACTAAGCAGGGTGAGCACCCCTGCACAAGGGTATGTTGTAAGGTGGCAGTCAGGCTGAATATTTTTCACAAGCATTTATTGAAAAATAAATGCCCAGCTTGAGGCAGTATTAGCAAACTGCACCGAGAACCATTCTTGCCATTTTCTAAAAGGTAATAGTGCAGCTGAGTCCTCTTGGGTAGTAGAAGCCAAATGCAGGACAACTGAAAAGAGGATTTAGTCAGGGGCAGGAGCAGAGGGTGGATTGGGGCAGGTAAAGGAGGGGGGACATGGGGAGGGTGAGAGGAGATAAGGGGGGGTAATGAGGGGAGAGAAGGGGCAGAGATGGGGAAGAGATGGGGAGGGGCAGAGGGGGAGAATTGGGGCAGATAAAGGAGGGGCAATGGGGAGGAGGAGAAGGGATAAGGGGAGAGGAGATAAGAGGAGGGTGATGGAGGGAGAGAGAGAGAAACTAAGGAAAAGGGGGAAGAAGGGAGGGGGGAGAAGAGAGAGAGCAAGGAGGATATGAAGGACAGGAAAATGTTGGGGCAGTTAGGGGGAAGGAGTTGAGTGAAACAAATGAGCCTGGTAACTAGGAACAGTCACAAGAGGGGTGGAGTAGGTGTGGAGTTGTGAGATTAGTGAGTGTTTGGAGGAAACAGATTGAATGTGAAGGGGGAGAGAGTTCCAAAATTTAGGAATAAATGGTTTATTGCACAATATGCTTACCCACACCAGACTCTCCTCACAGTCACCCCAGTGCTTTGGCTCACCGACTTAACTACCATCAGGGGATGGAGATTGTCTACACCATTCTGCCTTTGTGTAGTCATATCTAAAACATATTCATGATATGCTAATGCCATTCCCCAAGAGGATTTAAAGGTATACCATGATGGTGTCATAATCTGACTATTTTAAATAAGTAAAGAAAGGACATATAATACAAAAAAGTGTAATTTATAAAGACACTGATAACTCTGTACCCAATTTAAAAAAAAAGTTGCTGCCTATTTTGTCAACAGTCTTTATGAGTGGTTACATTGATGACCCTTGATTACATCACTGGTCTTAAATTAAGGAAATCAGGGTGACATTTAATGAATCAATTGCAATGAAAGCTAGAAAAAATGGCCAAGTAAAGAGAAATGGTAGGAAACTGCCCACTCAGTCTGGGTTCCAAAGTAATTACCTGGTCCTGTAATACTGTATACATTTTAGTACCACAACAGACAAGAGGGTTCTGCTATGGGTGGGTTCCATTTTCCTGTGCTAAGTGAGAGAGCATAAAAGATAGAAGATGAGGTGAAATTACCTAAAGAAGAAAAGTTAAAGAAAATAAATTACTATCAAGTAGCAGAAAAGCAAAACGTTATCACATTAAATCATCTGGTTGTTAAATTATTCATAGCGTATTACTATGGCTCAAGTTCTATTTTTTTAAATGATTGCAAGTCCCAGTTGTCATTGTATCCCCTTGATTTCAAACTCTATAACATATAAATCCACTAGCTATCTTTCCTTAGAAGTTTTATCACCCATTCACCACCACATTTACATTGTGCTGTGTTCACTCAGCTCCAACAATTTGGCTTCTTGTGGGGTTGGTGTGAAATTCTTTGAAGTGTAAGCCAAGGGGATAGTCTGGTTCTGTATCCCTGATATCTTTGAAATGCTTTTGGATTCTAGGTCTTAATCCTCTCACAGTTTTACCTACATCATTTTTTTTTCTGTACAGGGACAGATGATTACAAGAACCACAAAGCTTGTGTGAATTTTATAAAGTCTTGAATCTCCACTGTGAATGATGTTTCAGAGTGCTCAGTGATTTTGGTTTGTAAGTTCAATCTACATACAAAGCATTTCCCATGGTGAAGAAAAACCCTTTGGTGTGGTGGTAACCAGTTAAAATTTCAGTTTTTACTACAAAATGACTACCAACCCAAAAGCCCTTCATGCTTCTTACTTTTCAGAATGTTACTTCCCAGTTCATTATACATCTACTAGTCATGCTGCAAAATAGAACAACATTAATGTTCCTAATATGCCCTGCTAAATTATTGTATGGAGTGCTAACAGTAATGATTGTTTTCTCACTGTCCATTTTCACCTTTTGGTTCTAACAGTTGGTCTGCCTCCATACCCCTACCTTCTCCACATGCCTCCTTTAGAAGTCTTTTATTATAGCCCCTTACTTCAAATCTAACAGTTTCTCAGCCAGTGCTTCAAAGTTTGTAATGCTGGTACAAGTTCTTCTTAGTTTAAGGAAGTGGCAGTAAGGAATACATTTTTTAAGTTGTGTAGAGTGTGAGCTATCCGCCCTTAAAAGGGCATCTGTAGCTGTCTCCTTTCTATATCCTTTTGTGTCTACTGCATTATCTTTCTTGTCAAGGAGCATGGTATAAAGGAAATTAAGTTTTATTTGAGATGACTGGACATTTTTTGGTAGTTTGAAATATTTTGTCAAATGCATGTTCCTTCTGTAGCAGTGGATGACCTGGCAGCAGTGTTCAAAAAATGAATTAAAAATTGGCCTGTTTGTGAGATTCCCAATAGCCCAGTAGAGATTTCTAAGTAGTATGGACTTTAATTGTACTGACTTCTTGGAAGGGGGATAAGTTTGTTATTCTCTAATGAACCAGAGATAGGCTGTTTCAATGGCACCTGAGAACAACACATTCAGATGCTAAAAATCTGTGAAAAGATGCTGGGTCCCAGAGATTCCAATGACAGATAATATCACTTGGTAGGCAAATGGAAACTCCAGGCAAAAGTGATAACAATGAAGATGGTAATAAAAACAAATAATTAGTCAAACAGATCCTCCCAGATTGTTGGAAGTTGAAGCTAATGGGGACATAAATAATAAAGAAAATTAAATTGATTTAAGTAGTGGTAGTCTAGAAGAACACAATGTTAACTATGCACTTCTCCTTTAGCAGTGTTTCAGAGGACCACTTCATTTAAATAGCTACAATTTTTTTAACTTGCTGCATAGCAAAGAAATATTAATTGGACCCACCTTCAAACAGTCCTGACATACCATTTATTTGGTCTAATCAGGAAACAGGTATTCAGGAAATTAAAAAATCATTGAAACTGTCACTGTTTGAACTGGGGTCAAGCCAAAAAAGAACTACAAGATATCTGAATGGCTTTTGTGCAAAACAATTTCATTTTCAAAGAAATCCTGGAAGCAATGGAATCCTTAACAAGCATTTCTCAATGCTAAATGTTGTCTCGCTGGCATTGGCATTGGTAGTGCCAGAGCTAGAGATGCACAATAGGAATGGCAGTGAAGTATTGAAGTGACACCAACCCCACACCCACCGTGTAGAGAGCGACAGGCATTGGGTTGTGCCTTTGGGTCATCAGCTATAACGCTCATGCTATTGTACCTCACCCTACTCTGTAGACACTAACAAGTGTTGTGGAGTGCTTTGAGGTCTTTGGGCTTTATACTTACCCCATTCCATAAGGAAATATGCTGATGTGGGTGCAGTATAGGAGAATGGGGAGAACTGTGTGGCCGAACAGTGCAAGGCACACCACAATGTCTGTCAGTGGCTGCAATGTGGGGGTAAGGGTGGGGGTGGAATGATGCAAGCATTACATCCGATGATCCCAAGTCACACCCCTGGTGCCTGTCAGTCTGTACTGGTTGGGTTGCTACAGTTGGAAACCCTAACACCATAGGCGTGTGGTGGTATTTTTACTCCAGATTTTCAACATGGGCTGTTAGTGAGCCCACCTCATGAAAAGCGGCACAATCAGTTTGTTAGCTGAAAGATGATTTTGCACAGTGGCTATGCCATTTGGCGACACAGGGAGGAAAACATATTTTGAGCAGGATGTGGAGAATGGCAACTGTATTGTTCATGAGGAGGCATACAAAATGGCAACATTGAAAATGTGGAGTGAAAATATGAAAAATTGGTGAAGTCATGAGCATGCGTGTGCAACACACGTCCGTAACCCAATTATTTTTGGGAGTTTGTCACCCACATTTTTAACATAGGCATTTTAGGACCTCCCCTCATGAACAGTGGTGCTATGATTTTGTTAATCTGTTCCAAAAGTTGATTTCCCACAGTGACCACGCCATTGTGTGCCACAGGTGTGGAAAAACATTTTGGGCAGGATGTGAAAAATGACAGCTGCACTGTTCATTAGGAGGTCTGAAAAAATGCCAGTGTTGAAAATCTGGCATGGAAATATTGCAAATTTGCAAAGTTACAAGGATGCATGCAAACTGCGCAATGCATGCTTGTGACACAGTCATTTTATGGACTTTCAGCACCAAATTTTCAACATAGGCATTTTAGAACGTCTGCTCATGTACAGTGTCACTGTTATTTCCTCAAACTGTCCCAAAAAGTGATTTCATACAGCACCCACGCTATTCTGTACCGGATGTGTGAAAAGACATTTCTGCCAGGATATGTAACATGGCAGCTGTACTGTTCATAAGGAGGTGTGGAAAAATGTCAAGTTTGAAAATCTGGAGTGAAAATATTAGAAATTCATGAACTTAAGAGCGTACATGCAAACTGCACAATGCACTCTTGTAACACAGTCATTTTATGGACGTTCATCAGCAAATTTTCAACATAGGCATTTTAGGACCTATGCTCATGAACAGTGTCACTGTCATTTTCTTAATCTGTCCTGAACACTGATTTCCAACAGCCACCATGCTATTCTGCACCAGAAGTGTGAAAACACATTTAGGCCAGGATGTGAAAAATTACAGCTGTACTGTTCACAAGGAGGTGTAGAAAAATGCCAATGTTGAAAATCTGGCATGAAAATATTGCAAATTCACAAAGTTACGAGCGTGTGTAGCAACTGCACAACTCACGCTTATAAGGCAGCCATTTTTTGACTTTTTCCATCAAATTTGCAACATAGGTTTTTTGAGAGCTCACCTTATGAACACTGGCACTGTCATTTCATTAATCAGTCCCAAAAGGTGATTCCGTGCAGGGACAGCAAAATCACCTTTTGGAGCCGAATAACACCACGGCAGTGGCAGAATTCATGAGGAGGGAGTCCCAAAAACCCCATGTTGAAAATTTGGTGTAAAAATTCAAAAAAATGCCCAAGATATGCATCAAAGTTGAAAAACCTCTATTTATACCATTATACAGCTTACCGGCATTTCGTCAGTTCATGGTCGGCTTTGAAGAGTGCAGACGTGTTCCCAGTCCACCGAAGATCATCGTACCAGACTCCAGAGGCAAGTATGGGGTGAGGTAGGGTGTGGGGAGGCTGGGTGTACAGAGGGTGGGCACAGATTGTGGGAAGGGGCAGGGAGATGGCAAGGGACCATTTTCTTTTTTCATAGCTTTAAAAAAAAAAACATCATGGAATGGTTTGTTTTTTGTGCAGGGCATTTGGCCCACTGTGATGGGCTCCCAGTGTGGCACCTAAGTCTTTTTTGTTGGGGGGGTTCAGTAGCCGACGGGTGATTGGGCACCCCCATCGGCACATACTGAAGGGGGCATATGAGCCAAGGGGTTTTGGGCACCCCCTTGGCAAGCAACTAAACATTGGGGGGACACATTATGCCAATGGGGAGTGGGCTCACGTGTCAGCAAAATAAAAGGGGATGGGGATAAACACCGATAGGGATTGGGCCCCCTGTCGGCAAAGGATAACTGTTGGGGGGTGCATGATGCCGATGGGGATTGGCCACCCACTCAGCATACATTGTACATGTGAGGGCACACATTATGCTGACGGGGAGTGGGCACCCCCTTCGGCATTGTGACAGGCAATGGCGGCAGTCACTGTAGCCATGTTGCCTGCACGTTGGGAGGTGTGTTGAGGTCATGCTGCATGAGAGCTTTGCTCTCAATGCAGTGGACAGTTTCTTTGTTCTGGGGGACACATTTGGCATGCATGAGGTCAGAGCCTACTGCTGGCTGACTGGGGAATGAGGGACGCACCTTCTGATGCATGCCCTGCATTCACCCAACTCTGGCCACATCTCCAAATGTACTACCACCGAAAGATGTTGGCTTAGCATGCAAGCGCATCAGCCAACATAAAAATTAATTATTCTGATCAAGCTAACTTAGATAAAAAGGTTGTTTTGTAGAGAAATGTTAAATAATGAGCAAAGAAAAAAGGCACAGCAAAAACTTAAATGCAGAGAAGGACTGTGATAGTAGGAGGAGATTACAATTAACAAAGACAACCATGGAGTTAATTCAAGAAAATGAAATTAAAGAAATAGAAAAACTACTATCAGATCTAAAAAGGAATAACCCAAATGAGAGCCAGCTAGATAAAAAGACAAAAAAGTATTTAGAAACATTAGGCACACAGACAGAACTAATGTATAAAGTGATGGGACAGAGAGTTAGGAATGATCAAGATATTAAACAGACCAGAGTCCCACAAGAGGATAAGAATGAGAAGCTGAATAAGAGCCAAGAAACAATCAAAAAATGTAGTGAAACAAAACAAAATGCTGTGTATATGTAATGACCCCCAGCTACTTTACACAGTTGCTACCCCTGGTACCCTTGACTGGCACAGACTACTTCAGAAATACAATTAGAAGCTTGGTACTATCCCTAGCTTTGGGAATGTGTACCAGGCTCATTTTTCTAGAGGACAAAAGGGGTTGGGGTGTACAAAAGCAAAATTATTGACCTAGAAGGTATTTACAAACAACCAGGTCCTGGGAAGAGAACATTTTGCTAGGGCTATGCTAGACCTGTACTTCAGGGGGGAGGGTACCCAGTAAATCCACACACACAGGAAGTAAAAACATGAAATGTCCAAACCATAGTTGAGGTTCTAGAGTGTGGTTTTATTCCAAATGATGTTCTCTAAAGCAAGGGTGGACCCCCACGCTTTATACATCATGGCACTAGGAACCTGCAGAACAACAAAACAACCAAAATCTCACACAAACTTTATGTATTCCCATATTTCATAGGACATTGCACATCTTGCACTGGCATTCCCATATGGCATAGGACTGTTAAACACTCTCTCAGTGGCACTGGCAACAACTGAACATTTCTTCTAGTGGCACTGGCCACAACTGAACACATATTTCCCATATGGCATAGGACTTTAATGTTTCTTACTGTGGCACTGACCCCAAACTGGAAATACTTCTAGTGGCACTGGCCACAGCTTACCATACATTTGGCTAATTACTAGCACAACCCACTCCAGGGGGTAAAATTCTCTTCAGACATTGGCCATTATGTCCAAAATAACCAGGTGCCCTTACAGAACCTATAGTCCTGCACTGGTTTCTCCAGATCTCCAGATGGGGGGGGGGCTACCCACAGTTTGCTCCCAAATTCATACCCAGTTATTCTTTCAGAGTTACACCTAAACATCTTGAACACACTTTGGTAAATGCATCATTGAATGCACTTTCACATTCAGCATTTAGGAAACACTACACTGGTAGTGTGAGAACTAAAGTACTGAACAATGTGAATCAGTCATGCATCTGGACCCCACAATTGTCAGCCAACTTTAAACTGAGAAACAGTCTCAAACTTCTGAACAAACAGGTGTACATTTCCCTTTTAGCCAGAGAAACACCAAAACATGGGTACTTTCTTTTGCAGCACAAAGTCAGATCTTATTCATGGTTAGAACATTACAAACAGCTTCAAACTGTCCTGGATCAAAAAGGGGATTGCCCCTAGGATCCATCTACAAGCAGTCCTTTTCAACCCTCTGGGAATGAAAATCAGGAGATCCTGCTGTAGACAACAGTTTCCACCACTTCTCTTGGCAGGCTGAAGAATACCAGAACTAGGGTGAGAAAACAGGCTCTCCTCTCAGAGCCCACAGCTGAGTACTCCTCACACTTCAAACTGCTGATACCACTGATTGACTACAACTGACTACTCTTTACTCACTGACCCAAGATTCTAAATACTCCCCACTCACAGCCAGTTGTGGCTCATGCTGCTGCAAGAGTTCTAAATAACCTTATCTCTCTCATCTCAGCTGAAGCCAAGTAAACAAGAGAGTGAGTAGGTGAAAAGCCCATTTAATTAGTTATTCACCAGTTGCCTTTCCCTACCTAGCACTGACACTGATGGGATTCTAGTAACCCCAGGGGATTGGGTGGTTACATATATAAAGGAACTCACTGCTTTCAGGAATGAAACACCATTTTTGCTAAAAATCAGTCTATAATTTACTCAAGCCTATACTTAAGGATGGCCTAAAATGGGATGACAATGTATCTGTGTACAGATATAAAGAGAAATGTGCTAAAGGGAAGATTTCTATAAGTATCAAAGTCAGCTTTTTTGAGAGAGAAAATCTTAGAAGACTATCAAGTTGTAGTGGACAGTGGCATTTATTTTAATGGTACTCTCTGTGAACCACATATAATACCTCAAGTTATCCATGAAAAACAGATTACCACTAAGAACAAAGAGGGACTTCTAAGGAGACTACCTAAACAACTGTTTATCACAGACTATCTAGACCAAGACATAGTAAGAGAACACTTCCGCTGTGTATCAATAACATATTAAAATGAGATCGGGGTAGGAAAATACATAGTGCACATATTATTAACAACTGTGGGTGGAATTCTGATAGAAATGATTGTATGCAAGAAGAAGAATTAGTAAATCAGTCAAAAGAGGTGTGCTCAAACATGTATGAGATACTCTCAGAAGTTGCTTTATATTGACCAAGACAAGTAATAGATGAAATCAATAATGATGTCCCAACCAACCCCCCATTAGATAAATATTTTCCATTGTATCTTGGAATATAGATTCAATAAGATTCACTAAGAAAGTTGGAAGGAGTATAAGGCCAAAGCCTATGAACACTCCTATCAGTCACCCAAAATACCCAAGGGATGGTCATGTAATAAGTAATTGTCTAGGTTTTTTTTGAATATCTTTTTGGTTTTACTGATGACAATACCTGTAGGGAGTGAATTCAATGGTTTTATAATTCTCTGAGAGAAGAAATATCTTTTTTCTATTGAGGCATTGTCTTTTGAAGTAGGTGTCCTCTTGTGTTAATGTTTCTCTGCTTGAAATCGATGCCAATTTCAAACATTAAGTTGTTGACGTTTATAATATCTCTAGTGAGCATAAAGTCATCCCTAAGTCTTTTTTTTCAAGAGACATTAATCGAAATGTGTTCCGTCTTTGTTCATAATTTAAGAACTGTACACTATCTATATATTTTGTAATTTTTCTTTGAATTTTACCAATTCTTAAGACATCTTTCTTATTGTATGGACACCATAACTGAGAAGCATAATCAAATATGGGCAAATATATGATCCATACGGTGGAAGAATAACTGATTTGTCTCTTGATTTAATATTCTGTCTTATGCTCCACCAAATGTGGTTTGCTTTATTTATGTTCTCAGTTTTCTGAGTATTGAGTTTTGATGTATTCTGTATTTGTAATTCCCAAGTCTTTTTCAGACTCCACCACTTTTAAGATTAAATTATTGAGTGAGTAGGGTGTGATAGAATTTTCAGTTCCAAAGTGCATGACAATGCATTTATAATTGTTAAATTTGAAATCACATTTTTTGGACCACTCAGGCAATATATTTAAGTCATTCTGTATAGAAATTGATTCAGACAGTGTCTTGCAAGGACCTCCAAGTTTGCAGTCATCTGCATTTTTATAATACAATTTTCTAGACTATCAGATAAATCGGTTAGAAAACAGTTGAAATATTAAGGGCACCAAGACTGATCCATGGAGTACCCCATTAGTAACCAGTCTCCATTCTGAAGCATGACCATCTCTTAGGACTCTTTGAGACCAATTTAATAACCAGTTTTTTATCCATTTTATAATGCTAGTGTATATGTTATAGAGATTCAGTTTTAGTAGTATGGTCCAATGAGGGACAGAGTAAAATGCTTTTTTGAAGTCCAAAATACCACATCACATGGTATCCTGCTATTAAGATGTTTACTCACTGATTCATAAAAGCATAACAAGTTTGTAATACAAGATCGACCTTTACAAAAAACATTTTTTGAGTCAATTTCTGATAAGTTGTTTATTATTCTGTCCTTAAGTATGCTTTCCATAATTTTACAGAGATATCTGGTGTAAGGCTAATAGGCCTATAGTTATCCCTAACCCCTTTATCTGCCTTTTTATATAGTGGTATAACATGTGCTTTGTTCCAGACTGCTGGTACTTCTCCTGTTTTAATGCTGTGATTGAATACAATTTGTAATGGTTTGGTCAGATGCGCTTGCATAATTTTGATCATTTCCATGGAGATGCTGTCTGGGCCTCGGGAAAAACAGGTTTTATAAGTTTAATTTTAGATTGAATTTCTTCCTCAGAAATAATAACAGATTGAATTGTATCTTGCATGGTATGGGTATAGGATGAAGGGGTATCAAAAGATTTACAGAAATGGTCATTTAGCAAATTGGTCATCTTTGTTGGTTCTGATATCACATTATCTTCAAATGCTAATGGACGTACTTTTCATGACTGTTTCTTTAAGGAGTTTATATAACTGTAAAATTTGTTGTTGTTTCCTTTATTTGCCTCTGCTGCCAATTGTAACTCTGCTGCTTTTTTTGCTTTGCTGATTTCTTGTTTGCATTTATTTTGGATCTGTTTAAATGCTGCCAATCTAGATGGATTTTATTTTTTATATTTATTATAGCGGCAATGTTTTTTTCTTAATCAATGTTTTAAGTTTTACAGTTAGACATTTTTGATTATTCTTAGCAGAGCAGTGTTTCCTGATTTTTGGTATGTTTGTGTTAGCTATTTGCAAGATTTTTATCCTTTACGATAGTCCATATGTCTTCCACTGATGCATTATAGCTGGGATCCTAAGTACATTGGAGGATAAGGCATGGATAAGAGAATTAAAGAAACATACCATAATTCTACTGCAAGAAACCTGGGTTGGGGAGAATCAAGAGGTGCAAATTAAAGGGTGTACTAAATATGAAGTTAAAGGGATTAAACCTACTAATCATCATGGACATAATAAGGGGGTGTAATGATATTGATTTCATCTAATATCTATATGCTTCAGGAGACTTTAATAAATAAAAGAGACTTCGGCTTATTCATGATCCTAAGTTTATCTCATAATGTAACTACTTATATCACAAATTTCTGTACGGAACCCAAAATTTCACCTAATATAGTTGTGCACAAAATGGAAGAAATGATGAATGAAGTGCTTGAAGTGAAGTCAAACAATAATGACCCCACTCTAGTCTGGATGGGCAACTCCAATGCAAGAACTGGGTCATTTTCACAATATTGTGGTAGTATTTCTTTTGTGGGGGAAATGGACAAAGCCTTAGGGATAAGGAAAAGAATGTCCATGGATATCATAACTAACACTAAAGGTAAATTACCATTTTCTCAGAAAATCACCCGGACATAGTGAATGGTTGCTGCAATGGGGATTTAACAAGATATTTATACCTAAAGATAACCAAGGAGGGTCAGTTCTAGACTATGCTAGCATGAATAGTTTGAAAGGTACCCAGTTAGAATAGTGCTACCAGAATAATGCAATGAAAGAGTGTGCTAGTTTGGACAGCACTGCCATGGACAGCGAGAAGGGATTGACAGTGCTTGCAATAAGTGCTCCCCAGGTCGCTGTCCATGGTTCTGTCATGGAACAAGGGCACTGGAATTCTATAGGCTGACTGAGTTGCTCCTGTGGCATGGAGGGCTGAAGCATGGAGCAGTGTGGCTGAGTTGCAGTGGAGAACAGGGTTGTAATCCTGGTCTCCTGTGATTTTACTTCTTTGGGACTTCAATTTTTTTCGGTATTCCATGGCCCCACAATCTTCTTCTTTCCCTCATGATCCTCTTCCCCTGGGGTTAGTATCCATAAGTATGGGGGGTGCACGGGCAGAGACCCACTTATTGGGGGTGGGGCCAGCAAAAAATTAAAACTGATGATATTTTTACCACATGGTTCTTGACCACGCTATTGTAACTGCCACTGTTATGACCCAGTGCCATTTGAAATGGCATATAATAAAGTATTTTAAAGTGACTCAGAACTTTAGTGTGACAATCTACCAATTGTGTTGGCCTTGGGAAAATTAAGTCCATTGAATAACCAAGGGTATAATACTGTGAGACAGTTCTATACATGTCATAACAAAAAGATTAAATGGAACCCTGCTCTTCCCAATAAGGTTATATGTTTCCAAAAAGAAGAATATGCAATAAACTTGAAAGACAAGATTATTTCAGGTGATGAGGTACTTGAAAACTTTTATAATTTGGCTAAGTTGGTAAATAACCACTTGATTACTAAAGCTAGAACATGACAAGATCCATATGCTTATAATAATATCCCATTTGATACTAAATGTAGGAAGTTTAAGTCCATAATAAACAAGGTCTGAAGATCCACAGTAAAATATCCAGAATTAGCATTTAATAAGGTCCTCTTGGAGTTTCAAAAAGGAATATAAGCTTTTATTAATGGAGCAAAAAAAGCATTTCATAAAAAACATTGGGGAGAGCTACAATCAGCCATAGAGGGCAAAGACACAAAAAAGTTCTGGTCATTAATAGCCTTTGCTGAAAATAAGATTTCAAATAATATTTATGCAGTTATCTCCTCAAATATATGGAAAATGTT
This sequence comes from Neoceratodus forsteri, assembly GCA_016271365.2. Lineage (NCBI taxonomy): Eukaryota > Metazoa > Chordata > Ceratodontiformes > Ceratodontidae > Neoceratodus > Neoceratodus forsteri. Next base: position 233,584,178 of record CM028132.1, on the reverse strand, counting down.
TTATACAAAGTTATAAGCATCTCCTAAGGAAGTGGGAGAGGTTTCAAAGAATTTTCAGATAGGGTACACTTGTCAGGAATCTTCTTGTTACTGGCTACTGATTTCTAGCAAAGAAACTAAGAATTATATCTTGGACCAAAGAAACAATAAAGCATATGGAACTGATGGTTTAACTGCAGAGATCTTTCAGGTGAACATTGAGTGGTGGTCTCAACTGTTTGTTAGTCTATTTAGTTTTATCAAGCACACAGCAAAGATTCTGGAACCATGAATTTCTGAGATAGTTTGAGGCAACAAGGCTAGTGGATATTGAATTAAGACCCTTTAACTTGTAGGAAAGATAGAAGCATTTGCCTGCACAAGTGTGCAAACTGTATTTTATAATCTTGTATGGGTATTGTTGTTTTACTATATGTAAATTGTGTTCTTCCTGATCATTATTGTTGTATTTACACAACTAGTGTGTATTAATAAATTGTTTTTCTAAAGACTGGGGTAACTGGTTGTCTGTGACTGTATCTCTGAGGGAAGGGTGCCTGGATAAAAGGGGTGCATTGTAAAAGGTCTCTGAGAGAATAGCATGTATCCCACCCAGAACATAGACCCTCACTATGGGGAGTTTGAAGGGCAGAAGATGGCAGAAAAGAGACATTCCAACATCAGAATCTGAGCTCTTGCTAATGGGGTGACTTTGACAGTAGTGATGCTGGTCCAGAAGGTCTCTGTGGCAAACACCTGAGAGAGAGAAAGAGGCTTACTGGGGACTGCAAAGATCTTTAATTGTCACAGATGGTGGTAGCAGTGAGGATGAGAAAGTGAAACTTACTTGCACAAAGCACAGTTTGGCAATTTAGTACCAAAAAAAGTCAGTCACAAAATTATGCAATATTAACAAGTAAATAACAATAACAAATACAACTTGATATTCTCTTCCTTCTACTTTTAAATTGCTACTTTCTGTTTGGATTTGCAAAGTGAGAGAAGTCAGGCAAGTGTGATTCTGTGAAGTTGCCTGAGCTCCAGCAGCTGTTATGAGGAGAAAGGCATTCTGCATGAAGGATTGAACAGGGCTAAGCTGATTCAAACTCAGGAAGCAGCAGGCCAATGAGTCCAAGGTGATTATTGAGGCTTCATTAAGAAGTCTAAGGAAGCCAGCAGTCTGAGTTGGAGTTAGCTTGCATTTCAGAAAGGCAAAAGGATAGGGAAATAAAACTTGCCAGGTTAAAAATTGAGATAGCTAAACTAGATACAGTGGCGAGATAAAAACTAGTGAAGGCAGATGCAGAGGAGAGAGAAAAATAGCACAAGGCAGTGCAGAAGAAAAAAAAAAGCAGTGACAGGCAGAGGCAGCCTGAGAAGAAGCCAAAGAAGAGGTAGAAGAAGCTTAATTAGAAGAAAACAAGAAAGAATGCAGGTATTGACTAGTGGTCTGTATACTACCCCCATTCTCAGTGTCCTACCTTTCGAGTCCTGAAACTGTATCCATAGGGCCTCTGTTCTGCCTTCCTCCCTTATATACCATATCCATTCCTGTACATACAATGCCATACCTCTCCTTTCCCCTTAGTCCTATCTTTTTTGAATATTCTATACCCTGGGATCATCATATCCCAGTCCTAGTACTGGGTGGCCCACATTTCCATGATGGCCACAATGTCCACCTTCCCCACTGCCAGAACAGCCTGAAACTCAGCTGACTTATTACCTAGGCTCCTCACATTCAGCATGACTGCCTTCCACCTTGTTTCCTTCCTTACCTTTCTCTGATTTCCTTTCTCCTCCCCCCGCTCCTCTATCCTGATTCCTACCATGTTAACATGGGGTGTAAACTCATATTGCTCCACTCCCTGGGTACCCTGCCTAACAGCTGTCCACTCACCACCCCCCACCTAGTTTAAACCCATCTTTGCTGCTATGTACTCCCTATTCCCTGCTTTAATACTCCCTTCCCCTTGTTGCTCAAGTGTAGCCTGTCCCCTGAGTATAGATCGTTATTGTCCCAGGTTTTGCCCCATTCATCCACTAACCCATACCCCTTGGATCAACACCATTCCCCCAGCCATGTGTTGAACTCTCTAATCCTACCTTTCTTCCCTGTACTCACGCAGGGCACTGGGATCACCTCTGAGAATGTCATTGATTCCCCCATCTCCTCACATAATCTTCCCAGCTCTTTGAACCTATCACTCGCAACCTCAACCATTTCCTCCACCAGGTCATTTGTACCCACGTGCACCACAAGATGCGGTTTACTTCTACCTCTCCTTGTGTACTTCAGAATTGCTTGCCCTGCCTTGCCCACTGTTAGTCCATGTATGGACTCTACCCATATACGACTCTGACTTTCCCCCTTACTGCCTTATCTTATCCCTTTTAGTATGGAATTCCCCAGCACTAGTATCCCCCCTAATTATTCCTTGTCCCTGACCCCACCCTATCACCGAGGTACCTATCTTCAGTGACCACCACATATGTAGCTCTGCCCTTCCCTCCTATGGCTCCCTCCCTCCACCACCCCTGACCTGTTCCCCTTCTCCCTCACTGTTCCTTCTTTATCCTCCACATCTCTCCCAGCCTCCCTGGACCCACCTCTGCCCTTTCTGTCCTCCATACCAGCATTGCTGCTCTCCCCTTCCTCTTCCCCTTGACCACCCTTTAGCTGTGCTGTCTCCTTACCTATGTCCCTCCTCTGACTGACTACTGCTCCTGTGTATTCCCTTCCTGTCCCTTTCCTGCCCCCTCCTGAAGATCCTTCTCTCCCCCTTCCAATGTTGCCAGCACCTTACCTGATAGGTCCTCTGCCCTTTTCAATTGTTCTGTGCCTTCCTTCATTCTTGCCTCTGCTACTTCCCCTGTGTGCTTTCCAGCTCCCTTTTACTGATCTTCTACCCCATTTAGCACCTCTAGTGGAGTAAATCTATTCTGTTCTAAGCCCACTGCCTGTACCCCGTGGTCGATAATCTTCCCCTTGCTCCTTCCTCCCTTCTCTTCTGTGCAGGCTTTGTACCTTTATACTGTATCACCCTCCATTTCCTCAGCATTCTCTTGTGTCCATTGCTGCTCTTATCTGTGATTCCTGTATTTCCTCTGGTGCTATCTCCTAAGCCCCTGCCCTTTCATTCGTGCTTCCCAACTTTTCTCCAGTCCCCATCCCATATTCCTCTTCCTATTGCTGAATTTGTTCCTTGTCCCCCTGCAGTTCCCCTTTTAGCTGTGTCTTGTGCCCCACGGTCCTCCCTCTAACTGCTGTAGCTCCCTTGGTGGGTCCTCTAATGTCCTCCCATTGACTCCTCTCCCTTACCCAGCTTAGTACCCATCTCAGTCATCCCACCTCCTACCTTAGCTGTGCAATATACCTACATACCATACATTCCCCATTTTCCAAGCTGTATTCAGTACCAAGGCTGACCCACAACCAATACACCCTACCACCCTCCCAGAGATGATCCCAGCTTTTGAGGAACTGGGATCCTGCCTTGGATCTGCCCTCACCATGTTCCATTTGCCCCTCCAATGTAATTTCTTCCCCAATATTCTTCTCTTGCCTCTGTGAAGCTTTTGGTTTAGGCCCAAAGGTAAGATTTTCCCTGTTTAAAAGTTATATATTTCCATGCCTTATGGCTTTTCTACCGCTGGACAGGGAATGAAATGGACTGCACCTGGCAGTCCTGGCCACCAATTGTAGGGTAGCTCCTCCCCTATAAATGTGCAATATTCTGGGATGTGAGGGATGGGGAGGGTGAGATTTGGGCCCTACTCCAACTCTTGTGAGAGTCAATCAGCCTTGATCCTTCCTCCACTGAGACCTCTCCATTTCCACACAAAGATACAGATGCAGATGAATGGACCAATCTGTGTGTAGCCAGCTGCCCTGATACACACAAGAAGGTACATGGCAATGAGGTTTTGTTAACAAAAGGATGGGTAGGACACAAGGGGGCCCTAAAATCCAGCAGCCCTTTGAACCTACAGTGAATAACCTGATAGAGCATAAAAATAATAAAGCAGAAAGTCAAAAGTGTTATGTGCACCAAAAGTTTAGGAATTTAGCTTATGATTGCCCTTAGATAACAGGGATTAAACCACAGCAAGGGTGAGGCCATTGCCTCACTATGACACCCAATGTGGCCAATTTGATGCTCACTGAGGAGGTTAAGAGCCATACCTATACAGAAGAGCAGCATGTAGTAAACTGTATCTCAAGTGTTATTCCCAGGAATATTAGGAAGCACCTGAGACCAGTCTGGGTAAGTAACACCATTACACAAGCATTGAGGAACACCAGGGCCAGTGTCACAGTAAACAAGCAGAAGCTGGTATGGCTGTATCAGATCATGCCTAGGAAGGATGCCTAAATTAAATTTGGTCCTTACCTATGGGTCACAATTCCAATGGCCAGAGTACTCCTGAAGTAGAAAGGGGGTGAATGTGAGATGGAAGTTATGGTTGCCTCTGGGTTACCTGTAGATGTTTTTCTTGGAAATGACTGGGATGAGGAAGGAAAGCATGACATGGTCTGTACTGTGACTCATAGTCAAGCCTGATGACTGGAACAGGTAGATGAAAATGGGAAGACCATGTTCATAACATTGGGTCTGTACTAGACAGTGTGACTGCTAAGCCCAAGGAGTGACAGCAGCCAGAGAAAACACCTCCCATTACTGAAACCCAAGAAGAGGCTGTTCCAGGAAGCTCTGAAAGGAGCAACAGTTCATTGATACATGAGTCTGAAGAGGGAAACCTCACTGATAAGCAGCAGCAATTGCAGGGAAGACAAAGATGGGTGGGGCTTCACAAGAGAAGTGAACAAGGCTCAGCTAGCAGATTCATCTCTAGCTACACTTAGACTTTTGCCAGCCAGCAGCAGCAGTGATTCCACAATGGAAAGGCAGCAGAAAATATCCTGTGAAGGAGACAAGTTATACAAAGATCGAGTTTCTAAGTGATATGTGCAAGCAGATTGTGGTTTCTCGAGAATACTGAGAAGCCCTCCTGGATTTAGCACATTAAACTCCTCTGTCCAGATACCAAGGCATTAAATGGACAAAGAGGCATTTGCTGCAGAACTTTTACAGCTGATGCTGTACAAAGATATAGCTGAATACTGTTGCTCTTGCCCAGAGTGTCAGTGTGTGTGGAAGAAAGTGAACCAAGCAAAAGTTCCCCTGATTCCACTGCCTGTTTTATCAGGTCACTGTGGACATTGTGGGCCCACCAACTATGCGTAGCCTGCGGGGAAATAAGTACCTTCTGGTCATAGTGGAATAAACTATTCAATATCCAGAAGCTGTAGCCATGTCCTCCACAGAGACAGAGAAGATGGCAGACAAGATGCTAGGGATTTTCAGCAGAGTTGGATTTCCATGGAGATCTTATTAAATCAGGGAATAAACTTTATTTCTGATCTGATAACTGAGTTGTGGAAGCAGTGTGGAGTACAGCCATTGCAGACAACACTATACCACCCAAAAACAAATGACTTAGCTGAGAGACTGAGAGGTTTAATGTAAGTTTAACAAATATGCTTTGCACATTCACAGAACAGCACAAAAGTGACCGGGACAAATTCCTACCCCACTTGATGTTCGCATACTGGGAAGTCCCACAGGTGTCATTAGGCTTTTCTCCTTTTGAGCTCCTGTATAGTAGATGGGTCAGAGGACCCCTAGGTTCTTCTGCCAATTAGAGAGGAATCTGTTTTTGATTATGTCCTGAGTCTCTGGGACTAGCTAAAGAAGTTTGAGGATCTTGCTCAGGATCACTTAGCTGCAGTGCAACAGAAACAAAAGTCCTGGTTCAATAAAGATGCCAGAGCTCAATCATGCACATTATTGAAGAAGATAACTGTACTCACCCCAGTGAGAAATAATAAGCTGCAGGTAGCATGGGAAGGACCCTATGAGGTCATACAATATGCCAGGAATAATGTGGATTATGTCATAAAGATGCCCAATAGGAGGCACATTCAGTGGGTTTTCCATGTATATATGATGAAAACCTATTTATAGAAACAGAAACATAGAATTTGATGGCACATAAGGACCGCTTGGCCCATCTAGTCTGCACAATTCTCCCTATCTACACTATTATACCAGACCATGCTTGATCTACAGCTTTTTCTCCCTTCCTTCTTTCTTTCCACTATGATTCCTTTTTGCTTATTCCATGCATTCTTGAACCCCGTCACTGTTTTTGCTCCCACCACCTCCACTGGAAGGCTGTTCTAGGAATCCACCACTCTTTCTTTGAAGAAGTGCTTTATTAGGTATTACTCAGTTTATAAAGGTGGATGCAGGCCAATGGCCCATCGAGACCACCTGCCCCACACTAACGGGGGAGTTAAGCACTGTTTCCTATTAGAAATTTATCCAATTCATATTTAAATTTGTTGAATGTACTGATATTGACAAGGTGTTGGGGTAAGGAGCTGCACAATTCACTTGCCCTGATGATGCAGTAATTTTTCGTTTTATTAGTGATGACCTTGGGAATGTTGAGTTGTCTATTATAGCATCTTAGACTCATTGGTTTGATTGCCCAGAAAAGGTTACATTCACTAGTCAGGTCTGGATCCTGCAGTATATTGAACATCATTAGGAGATCTCCCCTAACCCTACATGTATTTAAGTCATACAGATTGAGGGCAGATAATCTATTAGTGTAAGAAAGATTGCAAACTGTAGTTATAAGTTTTGTTGCCCTGCTTTGGATTGACTCCACTATCTTTATGTCCTTAACCAGATATGGGGCCCAAATGGATGTTGTGTATTTCAGATGCAGTCTAATATAGGCATTATATAATGATAAGATGCAGGACTCATTTCTTTTAACAAAAGCTTTCTTAACAGATCTTATAATTCTGTTAGTTATAAGCATCACCTTTCTACATTGATCACCTTGGCTTAACTCCTTGTTGATTATAATGCCCAAGTCAGTTTCAGAGTTAACTGCTTTAATTGTGCCCCAATTCAGTTGATAGATGGTATTTGGGTTCCTTTTACCAAAATGGAGACCAAAAATTTGTCCACGTTACATTCCATTTGATTTCTCTTTGCCCATAGTTCAATTTTACAAATGTCTTGACAAAAGGAATCAATTTTGAAAGGGGGGTCCACTTCAGAACTGAGCTTTGTATCATCAGCGAACTTCATTATTTTACAATGAATTTCTTCTTGGAGATCACTGATGAAAATTCTGAACAAAATGGGGCCCAGGAAAGAGCCCTGGGGCACTCCATTAGCAACCCCAGTCTCCTCTGACAAGACCCTGGAGACACAGACTTGTCCTATCCTGTTAGTTAACTGGGCCACCCATTTAATAGTAAAAGGATTTAGTCCCAGATTTAGCATTTTATTAATTAATAGGGCATGGGGGATGGTGTCAAATGCTTTCCTTAGGTTCAGCAGTAATACCTCTACTGGGATATCTTTATCAATGCTGCCGTTTTTGACTGACTCATAAAAGGATATTAGGTTGCTAGATCAAGATCTGCCATTTACAAATCCATGTTGAGTCTTGTCCCTAAGTCTTTTTTCTAAGATTTCCTCTTCTAGTCTGTTTTTAAGCAATGTGTCCATACATTTGCAAATTATTGAAGAGGGACTTATGGGTCCATACAGTAGTTACTTGTTTTATTCCTGTTACCCTTTTTGTATATTGGTACCACAATGGCCCTTTTCCAATCAATCGGGACCTGGCCAGAGCAGAATGATTTATTAAACATGATTGTTAGGAGGGTAGTCAGCTCATCTACCTTTTCTTTGACAAACTTAGTATTGATATTGTCATGCCCAATGAGGATTTTTCTCTCAGTTCCTGAAGAACTCATGCACATAGGGAAGAGAAACCCTGAAGCCACTTATAGGCTGGGAGGGGAGTTGCTAGCAGTCACAAAGGAAGAAAGAGACTTGGGCATCATCATCACTGATGACCTAAAATCATCCAAGCAGACCTCTAAAGCAGTAGGTAAGGCTAGGGGGGGTGTTAGGGTGTATTAGTAGGGGTATCACAAGTCGTAAGAGGGAGGTAATAATCCCTCTGTAAAAGACATTGGTTAGGCCCCATCTGAGTACTGCGTGCAGTATTGCAGGCCACACTTCACAAGGACATTAACCAAATTGAGGCAGTCCAGAGAAGGGCAACTAAAATGGTGCAGGGACTGCATCAGAAGACATATGAGGACAGATTAACGGAGCTCAATATGTATACCCTTGAGCAAAGGAGGGAGAGAGGTGATATGATCGAGGCATTCAAACACCTTAAGGGCATAAACAAGGTGAAAGAGTCTAACATGTTTAAATATAAGAAAATAGCAGGACAAGAGGACAGCATGAGATTGGGGGAGGCCGATTAAGGGGATGTGAGGAAATTCTTTTCACAGAAAGGGTGGTGGATGCATGGAATGGCTTACCACAAGAAGTGGTGGCTATGAATACAGTGCAGGGCTTCAAACAGGCATGGGATAGGCATAAGGGAGCAATACAAATGACTATGAATAGATAGGTCACTGACAGAGCAAAGGCCGATGGCACATTTATAAGGTAGAAAAAGAAATGGGCAGACTGGATGGGCCTTGCGGTCCTTATCTGCCGTCAACTTCTATGTTTCTATGTTTCTATGTTTAACCTCTTCCTTCATTATAATATCACATCTTTCGTCAGAAAGTAGGGTTTGTGTACAGATTGGATTGGCAGTTGAAAAGACAGCCAAAGAATCTATTGCAGGCATTGGCAATATGTAACAGTTCCATTAGTTCTGTATTATTTTCTGCAAGGTGCCCAAGGCTATTGCTGGAATTTTTTGCTATCATTATTATAAGCATAGAAAGCTTTCTGACATTTGTTGACAGAAAGTTTAAATTCAGTTTTGTTCCTTTCAACTTTAATTTCTTTTTTTTATTTCCTTAGTTCATATCTGTAAATGATCTTGTTATTTGTGTAGGGATTATTTTTAAACTTCTTAAAAGCCCTATCCTTTTCCCTAATTCGTTTTTTTTTTTACTCTTCTGGTTAGCTATGGTGGAATTTCCCACCTAGAATTCTTAATTTGCCTTTTTGGGATGAATGAGCCAGTTGTTTAAATACTGATTTCAAGAAAACTCAGCAATCCTCAGCCGAGTGATCATCCATAACATATTTCCAATTATAAGATTTTATTACTCTTCTTATTTCCCTGTAATTCCCTTTATTGTAGCTTAATTGAAAATAAGAGGCAACAGGGTCTGAATAGTGCTTACTGATACAGAAGGTGATACTATTATGGTCACTGTTAGCCAATGGTGCCATGATTGATAATTTTAATAATTCACTTGGTATGTTGGTTAGAACATGTCTAGGATATTATAACTTCTTGTTGGTTTGGTGACCTTTTGCTCTAGTCCAGATTCCATAGTGCAGTCTAGTATCAGGGATTCTTGGTGGGTGGCTGCTTTAAGAAGGTTCCATTGTATACCAGGTAGATTTAAACCACCCAATATGACTGAATCAGATTGTTGAGACATTTTTGATATTATTGAACAAAGTTCCTGATCATATCCTAGATTAGATGAAGGGGTCTATAGAAATTGTGGATTAGGACATTGCTGCTGCTGGGGGATTTTATTTGGACACAGACAACTTCTACCTTGTCTTTATTCTGTACATACTCTGAAGATTCTATTGAACTTTTTAGGTCAATGCAGATCCATCCTCCTCTTTTGTTTACACTATTCTTAAAGTATAATGTACAACCTGGGATGCTGTTGTACCAATTTTTTTTTGTGATGCTTTTTCCCTCCTGGCCACCTGAGATGTTCCCCCCCATTGAGGGACATCCAGCTGCCACCCGGCTCTGCCTCAGATACTGGACTCTGCCGCTTCCCCCCACAGTGAGGCCACAGGAAGGGGCTCTCATGTACTCCCTGCGGGCACGGATCAAGGCGGGTGCCCGAACGAAACCTGTGGATGGCCATCAAACAGCTCGCTTCAGGCAGTTTTCCCCTTTTTCTTGCCCAATCAGTGCATGCTCAGACAGTGCTCCCAGTCTCCACTGGGGGCCGCTGCTGTGCGATGTGTTCCAGGATCCCACCCCTGTGGAGAAGAGCAGTCTGCTGGATGCTCTATCCCCTCCATCCACGCCGACCCCCGGCACACCGAGTCCATTCCCGAACCCGGGTCGCCAGCATGGGTCGAGGTAAGGTGCCAGAGCCTCAACCCTCTATGCCACTGAGCTGGCCTCTGTTGCACCAATTTGATGAGTCATCCCACCAAGTTTCGCTGATGGCTACAATATCTATGTCTCATTGGATTATTATAGCATGACGTTCACTGATCTTAAGTAAGTTAAGACTTCGTGCATTAGTACTAAGGACACTGAGTCCCTTGCTAATAGATCCCTGATGTAGCATAGAGAAGGATGGACCCGGTTGCCCCCCAGCAGTTAGTTTAAACAGTTGTTAATAAACATTAAAATTTATTTTCTTAGTATTGCATTTCCCTTTTTTCTCAGATGTAACATGTCCCAGCAGAACAAACTATGGTTATCAACATACTATTCCAAGTGAGTAAAGCAGGCTGTGGATTCTCTCAGTGCCAATTTCCTAATCCATTCATTCATAGCCTTTATTTTTGCTGTTCTCACCCTGCTGGCTCTGGGGACTGATAGAATTTCAGACAGACAGACCTCACTACCACTCTGTTTTAAAGTTTTAACCAAAAGCATTTATAATATTCCAATATTTTATGTGAGATACACTGCTGCAATCTGAACTGATAAACCTGTACCACTTGTTGTGTGATATTTTGTTCACTATAATTATTTGTACTTACACACTACTGTGTGCACTCTCTACTGCAAGTCCTCTGAGCCCTGCCTACTTAACTGTTCTCAAGAAGAGGAGTTGTAGCTCAGTCTGTGGTTTACAACTCGAGACAGAACAAGAATTTTGCTTTTGTTTTTTTTTTTCCACTCTAGGGGGACTAAATTGCATTAGCAAAAGCCCTTCATGAATTTGTTATTTACTTTTACCAATCTTAAAATACACATAGTCCGTGGAGTATTCTTGACCCCTAGGAACACTCCTAAGTGATTATAAATTACTAGCCTTGATGCCAACTCTATTAAAACTATGATGGCTGAAAACATGATTTTGCAGAAGGAGGAATTATTTAGTAGATGTATTAAATGCCTTATGTATTTAAAATCTAAACAGAGTTTGCCAGATTACTTTAAGTGTATTAAATGTCAGCATAATGAGGATTTATTGATTGAGTTAAACTCATTTAATGACAGACATGCTCAGTTAGAGATAAATCAGAAAAACATGGCAGTAAGACTTGGTACTAACCTACCCAATAGACAGACTGAGCACCTAATATCACTCACCCCCAGTACACTTACACATACCCAGGAAAGAGTTGAGCTTAGTGTTCCTGACAACACACATAATGAGGTAATACTAGATCCCCATACTCCTCAATAGAGTGTTTACAAAAAAAAAGAACTATAGATGAGGATGTAGTAGCAAATGGAGATGAAGAATGGTATAACATTCAATATACTAAATCACCAAAAAAAGGTAGAAGGGCAACCACCTTCAACATTTCATTGGAAAATAGATTTACAACATTGGCAACAATTGAAGGAGGAACAAAAACTAGCCCAGATACTTTTTTAATAGCTAATGAAACTCCAGCAATGTCCCACAGTTAGGACAATAATGATGTCAACTGTACTCCAGTGAATACAGAAGGAACAACATATAAATCTAACTCTGACAAATCAAACACTCAAGAAAATGGGGACAAAACACGACCAAATCAAAGAAACATTTTGGTAATGGGTGACTCAAAGATTAAAAAACTTGATAGACTCATATGCAAGCCTAACAAATCACATTGAACCATATCATCTTTTAGTGGTGCAAAGATAGCAGACCTTACAGTGCAAAACCATGGTTAGAAATCTTGGTCATAAATCCCTCACACTGGTACATGTAGGAGCAAATAATGTCTTTAGAGATTCACTAGATGACATTAAATTGGACATGGTTGCCTTAACCAACAGATTGAATAACCCTGGTTGTGAAGTTATTATATCTGAAATACTGTCAATACCAAAAGCTTCACCTAGAATAAATATCAAAATTTGCACCTTCAATAATTGGCTATGAACATGGACAGCTAGGCAAGAGATACAGTGCCTGACTCATTGGGAGGAGTTCTATTTACAGAACAAATGATACTGTAATGACAGGCTGCATCTGAATAAAACTGGATATAATCTCTTAGCGAAACACTTAATCAATGCACTCGACAAACATTTAAAGTACCATGGGGTGGGGCTGTTATCTTAAACAATCATGACTTAAAGCAGGATTCCAGTACTTCTTACCCCATGAATTCCATGTTGTCTGAATCCTCACAAATGTATAAACATTCTAAGGACATAAAAGTTATTTTACTTAATGCCAGAAGTCTAACTAGCAAAATGAATGAATTAAAGTATATAGTTTAAAGGAAAATATATCCATTTGTGGGATAACTGAAACATGGTTTCAGGACAACAGTTGGAATATAGATATCCCTGGTTTTAATAAAATGATTAAGAATAGGAACCATAAACAAGGGGGAGGGATAGCTCTGTATATTACTGAGGATTTCACATCATACTGTATCTCACCTCTAACAGAAGAAAGTGAAATAGTCTGGGTAGAGATTGATTCAATTCCTGCTCCATCAATTAAAAAAACTATGTACAGGTTTGACATAAAGACCACCAAACCTAAATAAAAAACAGAATACTGAATTCCTCAAAACAATAAACAACTTTGAACCAACTGATAACTATATATTAATGGGGGATTTTAACTTCCCTAACATTGATTGGGTTAAACATAGTTGTACTGGAAGTATAGAGAAAGACTTCCTGGAAATTATAGTTAGTTAAGATCTGGATCAACTAGTACAAGAACGAACTAGAGATAACACTGTCTTAGACATTGCTTTCACAAATATGAGATCAGTATTACAACGACCTATAATCATAGAACCTCTTGGAAACAGTGACCACAACATGATTATGTTTCACATTCAAGCAAAGATACCAGAAACTAAAGGGAATGTCTTAATTAAAGCCTGCAACAGAGCTAATTACCCAAAAATAAATCAATATTTGTCTACATGTGACTGGGATACAGAATTGCCAGGACTTAATGTTCATCAAGCTTGGACTATCATACAGACTAAACTTCTTTAGTGTTTGGAGACCTGGGTCCCAAACAGGAAGAAATATAAAACGGGAGTCAGAAACCCAGTTTGGTGGAATGGCACGATTAAAAGAGCAGTCAATAAAGAACATAAATGCTATCAAAACTATAAGAAAAACCCATTGCAAAACTCATGGAATAGGTACAAAAAAGTGTCAAATGGGACAAAACAATTAATTAAGAAAGCAAAGAATGACATAGAAAATAAATTAGCAACATGCACACTAGATAAGCAAAAGACATTCTATAATTATGTAGAGGTTCATTAAAAGGTTCCAAATCTACAATAGGCCATTTACAAACAGACAATGGCATCATTACGAACATACAAACATACGAAATTTGCCAGCAGATAAAGGCCTAGAGGTCTATCAAGTCTGCTCGAATGTGCAGCTAGCACCCCCTTATTCTGCAGCTGCCCCTCCCTTCCACCCTTCTCCTTCATTAACCCTCCCCCTTGTCCTGGGTCATCCTTGTTTGAAGCAGTCCACTGTTCTACTGCATACCACTTCAGCAGGTAACGCATTCCACCCAGCCACCACCCTCTCTGTAAAAAAGTGTCTCCTCATCTCCCTCCTGAACCTTCCTTGCTCCAGTCTCATATCATGGCCCCTGGTGGCCCTCCCCTCCCTTACTTTGAACAGCCCTCTCTGTACCAATCTTGTTTATTCCTTTCATGTATTTAAAGGTTTCAATCATGTCACCCCTGTTTCTCCTCTCCTCCTCTCCTCCAGTGAGTACATGTTCAACTCCTTCAACCTCCTCTTGTATGATAAGTCCCCCAGCCCCTTGATCATCTTTGTCACTCTGCGCTGAACCCCTTCCAGTAACTTAATGTCCCTCTTCAGATACGGACACCAGTACTGCATGCAGTACTCCAGGTGTGGTCTAACTAATGACCTATACAGTGGCAGAATCACCTCCTCTCTCCTCGAGGATATACCCCTTGCAATACAACCCAGCATTTTGTTGGCCTTTTCAGCTGCCTTCCTACATTGTGCCGAGTTGTTCATTGACCCTATAATGAGCACACCCAGATCCTTCTCCTCCTCTGTCTGGGCTAGCTGCACTGCCCCTAGCTGGTAACTCCTCCTTGGGTTCTTCATCCCAAAATGCAGCACCTTGCACTTTTTGGCACTAAAGCCCAGTTGCCAGGTGTCTGACCAGGTTTCAAGCTTTGCCAGATCATCCTGCAACCCCTGCCATCCCCTAGGTCATCCACCACCGCTTCACTTGGTATCATCAGCAAACAGACTGATCTTGCTCTTGATGTCCCATGATATGTCTGCAATGAATATCCCAAACAACACTGGTCCCAACACCGAGCCCTGTGGAACACCGCTCGTCACTGCCCTTGGTGTGAGCTCCCCACCCACCACCACCCTCTGTTGCCTTCCTGCAGCCAGTTTCCTACCCATCTCACCAGCTTTACACCCGCCCCTGTGCCTCTAACTTCCTTCCCAGCCTTCCATGTGGCACTGAGTCGAATGCCTTACTGAAGTCCAGATACAGGACATCCACTGCATGGCCCCTGTCCAGTTGCCTAGTTACCCAGTCATAGAACTCGACCAGGTTGGTTTGGCATGATCTGCCACATATGAAGTCATGCTGTCTGCTGTCCTGTAGTCCTTTGGCCTCTAGGAGGGCCACCAGCCTCTCCTTCGGGGATAGTCTCCATTAGCTTACCCACAATGGATATGTGGCTCACTGGTCTGTAGTTTCCCGGTTCATCCTTGGGGCCACTCTTGTGGAGGGTCACCACATGAGCCATCCTCCAGTCCTGAGGTACACACCCCGAATGTAGTGAGGCATTAAATAGGTCTGCCAAAGGTCCTGCAAGGACCTCTGCCAGCTCCTTCAGTACCCTGGGGTGGATGCTATCTGGACCTGGTGCCTTGTCCACTCTCAGTGCCTTCAAACCCTCTCGAACTCTGCTCTCCATGATTTCCCCATCTGTCACCACTTTCCTGCCTGCTTCTGCCATTTCTCCCACCTTGGATGTCACCCTCCTGTTCTCTTTAGTAAATACTGAGCAGAAGTACTCATTTAGTGCTTCCGCCTTATTGCACCCTGCTTCCACCCAACCCCCCCCTCCTTCCTAATCCTTACTATGTGGTCCTTACAGCTCCTTTTCTCCCTGATGTACTTAAAGAAGTCCTTCTCCTCCTTCTTAATGCCTTGTGCCAGCCTGAGTTCTGTAGATGCTTACTGCCCTTGTCACCTCCTTCGATTCTGTCAAGTACTCCTCCCTGTCCTCCCCCCTCCCTGTTTTCTTGTACTTCCTAAAGGCAGTTCTTTTCCTCCTTACCTTTTCCATGACCTCCTTGCTCAACCAGATCGGTTTCTTAGCCCTAGCCTTCTTGCTCTTGGCTTTGCAGCAGGTTTTGGTTGCCTCCACTATCCCCAGCTTTATGAGCTCCCACCTCTGGTTAGTGTCCATACTAGATTGAATTCTGGCCAGGTACCCTTTTACCACTTCCCCCATCCTCCCAAAGTCAGCCCTCCTGAAGTCCAGCACTATTGTGCCAGATTCCACTCCTTCCTTGCCCATATCCAATGTGAGCCATACTGAGCGGTGGTCACTCCCTGACAGCAGTTCCTCTACTGCAAGTTCTCTCACAAAGTCCCTATTTGCCAGCACAAGGTCAAGGGTATTCCCTAACCTGGTTGGTTCACTGACCATTTGCAGCAGGAAGCTGTCCTGGATGGCATCCAGCAGTACCTGCTCCCTTCTGTTCCTGGTTGTTGGGGTGCTCCAGTCCACTCCTGGCTTGTTGAAGTCCCCCACAATCACCACACTACCCTTCTCGCAAGTCATCCTGATCTGTCTCACTAGTTCCCTGTCTAACTCCTCCATCTGAGATGGTGGCCTGTACACCACTCCCATTCTAAGAATCCTATTCTTGGAATCCTGGATTTGCAAAGTGACTCCATACTACCCTCCTCCCCTTGCTCCCTTACACACTTCAGTCCTTCCTTCCTTCATGTATAGTGCCACCCCCCCCTCCATTCCCAATCACCCTGTCCCTACGAAATAACCTGTACCCTGGTACAGACAGGTCCCAGTCATTGTATTGGGTGGCCCATGTTTCCATGGTGGCTGCAATGTCCACCTCTCCCTCTGCCATGAGAACCTGTAACTCTGCAGTTTTCCTCCCAAGGCTCCTAGCATTAAGGGTAACCACCTTCCACCCTTCCCCCTCCCATCCTGCCCTCCTTTCCTAGCATCACCAACAATACTTGCCATTTGTCCTTTGTCACTGTTATGGGGGGTAAACTCATATGGTTTCCCAGCCTGTGGTCTCTGCATATCTCTTCCCCAACTGCCACCCCCTACTCCTAGTTTAAATTCCCAACTTCTTCTATGTACTTTATGTACTAAGTATGTACTAAGTATCATTAGTGAGGAACTTTGCAATTAATTATCCTCCAAACTTGTAAGCTACCTAGCTCCACAACCAGAGGCCAGTGTAAATTCCCCCCCCAAAAAAAACTACTGACCATGCCACTCTCAGCCTTATTCATTCTTGCTCTACACTCTTGCATGCTATTTCACTCCCTTCCCTTGCACTCCAACATCACCACCCCCACCTCATTCTCCTTACACCCACTCTCCCTGCCCCGAACCTCCCCTCTGTGAAACCCACCCCCTCTAGCCCCAGCACATCAGCTCAACTCAAATTCTTGATCCTTCTTCACCCCCCTTGCATCAAATACACCCCTTTCCTCTCCCCCAACCCTCCCCAACCATGCACCCTTCCCTGCTCCACTCACACATACTAAACCTAGAGGCCCTTCTCCAGTGCCTAAACTTGTGAGCTCCACCCACAAGGCACTCAAACAGCAGGTGCAAGATGCACACCCACCTCTCCCTACCCCTGCTACTCCTACTCCTGGAAGGTGATATTCATCCTAACCCAGGCCCCACATCAACAAAAATTCCCCTAGTGTCATCTGCCCCCAACTCAGTTTCTCACCAAATTCGCTCCCAAAGGGCCTCCGCATTTTCCACATAAACATCAGGAGGCTTCTCCCCAAACTAGACACCATCTCTGTCTGGTCAGTACAGTACAAACCGGATATACTCTGTATCACAGAGACTTGGCTATCAGGCAAAATCTCTAACCTCTCACTCGCCATACCTAACTACATCTTGTTCTGCCAGGACCGTGGCAAGCGAGGCGGAGGGGTAGCGCTGTATATCAGACACTCCATTTAGTGCACGGTTATTTTCAAAGAATCGCGCCCATCCTCCCATGAATCCTTAGTCACTCACCTATCCTTCCCCTCATCCACCCCTCTTTACATAAGTGTTCTATATACCCCTCCTAAGCCTTCACCCGACTCCTTTATCTCAGCCATCTCCTCCATCTCTTCAACCACCTCAAAAGGCAAACTCATTCTATTAGGTGACTTCAATCTAAACTGGCTCTCCCCCTCCACAAAACCAGCAGCCCTGAGGATCAAAGCCCTAAATCTCACCCAGCTAATCCAGGAACCCACCCATCTAAATCACCTTTCACAAAAATACACACTACTCGACTGGATTCTAACCTCCCACCCCAATAGGAT
This sequence comes from Neoceratodus forsteri, assembly GCA_016271365.2. Lineage (NCBI taxonomy): Eukaryota > Metazoa > Chordata > Ceratodontiformes > Ceratodontidae > Neoceratodus > Neoceratodus forsteri. Next base: position 233,566,363 of record CM028132.1, on the reverse strand, counting down.
CACCGCCTCAGGTATCCTTTCTGATGCCCTTAGCAACCACTGCATAACCTATTGTATCCGTAAAATCAATTCACTCCACTCTGGCCCCAAATTCATCGTAACCCACCCCGTACACCTCCTTGACAAATCCACCCTTCAACATGACCTGTCAAACACAGACTGACTCCCTGTCCTTGCCTCACTTGACGTTGACACTCCCCTCTCCCACTTCTGCAGAATCTTGCTAGGCATATGGGACCGCCACACTCCACTCAGGAAAGCCAGAGTTAAGAAAAATTACCACCCGTGGATCACTGCCAACCTCATCTCCCTGGGTCTCATCAGAGATAAGGCCTGGAGGCGTTACAAAACCTCTTTAGCATCCAGTGACCTCCTATCCTACAAAATTCTTAGAAACAACTGCACAAAAGCTATTCAACAATCAAAGGACCAGTATTTCAAGGCCCAACTTACCACTCACCAAGCCTCCCTGGCACCCTTCTGGAAGGTGATAAACTCTCTTATCAACCCACGCTCCAAGCAAGCCAGCCCTAGCCTAAACATTAATGGCAAAATAGCCTCCGATCCTGCCATAGTCTCCAAACTCTTCAACTCTTTCTTCATCTCCTGCGCCAAGCCCAACTCACCCCCCCACCCTCCTACACTAACCCCCCACTCTCTCACCACGGCTTCCACTTTCCCCCATTCACACTCCTGGAAGTTAACACTTCTCTCACCTCTCTAAACCTGTCAAAATCCAGTCCAGACGGCTTGCATCCTATCCTGCTCCGCATCTCCGCAGCAGCCATAGTCGCACCTATAACCCACATACTAAATCTCTTGATAGACATATCCACTGTCCCCTCCACCTGGAAACTTGCCAAAATCCTACCTCTCCATAAAGGTGGTGACCCCTCCCTCCCAGGAAATTATAGACCCATCTCTCTCCTCCCCTCCCTTGCCAAAATCCAAGAATCCCTCATGCTATCAAAACTGTTCCCTTTCCTCTCTACAAACAGCTCCCTCTCCCCCTTTTCAATCAGGGTTCAGAAAATCTCATTCTACCACCACCACCACCTTACCACGAGTAACCAACACCATTTTCTCTGCCATGGATGCAGGGCAAACCAATATTGCCACTTTCCTTGACCTAGCTAAAGCCTTTGATTCGGTCTCCCACCCTCTATAGCTAGGCAAATTGAACTAATTTGGCCTTGCTAAACAGGCCATGAACTGGTTGCATTCCTACCTCCAAAATAGAATGCAGCAAGTACAAATAGGAAACACCATCTCCAACCCTCTACCCATCCTCATGGGCGTCCCTCAAGGCTCCATCCTTGGCCCCATCCTTTTCTTCCTTTTCATAAACGACCTCCACTCAGCCTGTCTCACCTCTAACATGCACCTATATGCTGATGACACCATTATCTACACCTCAGACCCCTCCCATGTCGGTGTTCACCCAAACCTCCAAAGCGATTTCAACCGAGTACAAGCCTGGCTCCAGAAAAATTAGTTAAAACTCAATGCAAAAAAAACTGTCTCCATGGTATTCAGCACAAGACAAAAACTTGCCTCCCTGCCTGCCCCCTCTCTGATCTCCACCCTGGAAGAAATACCCTTTGAGTCTGTACCCACTTTTAAGTACCTGGGAGTCTGGTTGGACACAAACCTCAACTTCTCCACCCACATCAACTCCGTCTGCACCAAACTCCAGCCCAAACTTGCCATCCTCTACCTCCACAAAGACTGCCTCCCCCTCCCTACTCAGAGTGAACTCATATGTAAAACCATCCTACTGGTACTGGACTACGCGGACATCATTTATGGCATAGCTCCTTCCTCCTCCCTTGCAAAACTTGACATCCTGCTAAACTCCTTCATGCACTTCACCACTGCCTTCCCCCCACTCACTCATCACTGCCAACTATTCTCAACTTTTTCTCTGATGCTGCCTTCACATAGGTGGACCACCCACAGCACCTCACTCATAGCGAAATACTGGCTCTGCTCATTCCGTTCTACCTTGCCTCCCGCCTCTCTCAAGCCAACCCCTCTGGCTACTCACTTCGCCACAGACATGTACGTACCTTCCACCTCTCACACCCTCTCTCAGCCACTGGGCAAGCTGCATTTTCCTACTGGCTCCCTCTCCTATGGAACAACCTCCCTCCCAACCTCCACCTGGCCCCCTCCCTATCAGCCTTCAAACAGCTTCTCAGGCTTCTCCCTCCCACTCCCTGCTGCAGCTGTACACCCTATCCCTCCTTACCTGGTCCTAGTACCACCCTAAATAGCCTTGCTAGGTAATAAAAACTAACTTCTCATGCCAGCTGTTACTGCTAAATCACCCCCGCACCAGCACCATCCCTTCGAAAACTCAATTTTTCAAATAATCCACTACTGTAAATATGTAAAATTTAAAATTTGAGGTAATAAGTGGTCTAGAAATGAAATGAAGAAATTATTTTTTTTTTCAACCTTGCTGTTCATTCAAAAGTGTAACCTCACCAACAAACTCCATGTAATTGTACAATACTGTATTATCTGTTACTTGTAATTTGCTGTATTTGTATTTCTCTACCACCTTGAACTACTTGTACCTGGGTCACACCTGGAAATGAGCCTCGGCTCAGCATGCTTTTTCCCGGTCACCAATTTTAAATAAATGAAATAAATGAAAACTTCAAATGGCTAAAGAATTCAATAACAATTTCCTTACTACATTTACAGTTAAGGAACAATTTAACAGTTCCAAAACAGAATATAACAATGCTAATGTTACTCGTATTACTGTAGAAGAAGTTCTGAGGGAATTACAAAAATTAAAAATAAATTCATCTGCGGGCCTGGATGGTATGGATGGTATACACCCAACTTTCCTTAAAGAAATTGCTATACATATTGCAGGCCCCCTCTGTAAGCTATTTAATCTATCTATAGAAGGTGGAGAAAGTTTATCTGCTTGGAAGGAAGCAGTCATTCCTCCGACTTATAAATCAGGAAATAAAAATTTGCCATCAAATTACCATCCAATAAGTCTTAACTTCAGTTATAGGAAAAACTTTAGAAAGGTTAATTTTACTCAGAATAGAACACTTTATGAATCTGAGTAACCTCCATGATATAACATAGCATGGGTTTGTAACGGGAAGATTATGTTTAACTAGCCAACTTCACTTTTTTGAGAATGTTAGTGCTGCCCTGGATACTGATCTCCCAGTAGATATAATATTTTTTGTATCTAGCAAAAGCATTTGATAGAGTATCCCATAAAATATTAGTAGAACACATGATATGCTTAAAATTTCCATGTACTCTGATAGATTGGATAGAATCAAATGTACTTTGATAAAGGGGGTTAAATCACCACGGGGAGAGGTTAGTAGTGGGGTAGCCCAGGGATCAGTACTGGGCCCGGTATTATTTAACATCTTAATCAATACTATGAAGACAACTGATAAAGTTTGGATTTCAAAATATGTAGACGATTGTAAGATAGGTTGTATTGTTAACTCCAGTGAATAAGTCCTGACATTCCAAAAGGAACTAAAAGGCTTAAAAATGGGTACAAGACACTAAAATGATGTTTAATGAAACAAATGTAAGGTAATGCACATGGGTCACAATAATTTGAAAAACAACTATTTTATTAACAGTGTAAAGTTACAAGAAACAGAAAATGAAATAGACCTTGATATAAACATTGATAACTCACTTAATTTCGAAAATAACATATTGTTTAAAGCCAAGAAATGTCAAAGAATAATGGGCTGTATATGGAAAAATATTAAAAGTAGACAAGCCCAGGTTGTATTACCTCTTTACTCTAGTCTGGTAAGATCGCACTTGGAATACTGTACACCTACTACGGTTCAGGGCAAAAAACAAATTGAAGGAGTACAAAGAAAAATGACTAAAAAAATCTATTGTATGAAAGATAAAACATATGGTGATAGGTTAAAAAGCTTGAATCTATACTCTAGCCAATACCAACAGTTACATGGTGATCTCTGTCTGACTTTTAAAGTCTAAAGAGAACACGGGCTAACTGATGCATTAGATATTGAAACAAATCTCTATATACCACAGACAAGATCTCACAACCATAGATTAAAAGGTGTAAACTATAGAACCAGAAAGAGAAGCCAATGCTTTTCTCTAAGAATTGTTAACCTATGGAATACTTTACCAGCTTCAGTTGTGGACAGTAAATCCATCGACACCTTTAAACATAATTTGGATCAATTTATGGGTGATTCCAAATTTGATTATACATAGTATTACCCCACTCTTGGGTGGCGAGCTCACTAATAGGCTTCAGTCTCCTGAGCTTGTACTAAACTATCCCTTTTTATTTCTTCAGTACTGGAATTGTTGATATCATTAGTTTTCATGTGTACCACTACAAGAAGGTTAGTTCCTACATTTTTAAGGATATTTGTGGACATCTTTTCAATGTCCCTAATTTTTGCAGCCCTGAAACCTCAAGCAAGTTTGCCTCCAGTACTCCTTGCTCTGCCTAGTGTACAAATTAGTCAGCCTACCCCCCCCCAATCTCTCTGGCCTCGTTGCTCTAAAGACCAATCATCGACATCTCTGCACATCTGGCCAAACTCTCCTAGATGTCCCTAGGATCAGAACCAAAGTGGGCGGTATGTCATTTGTCATTACCACTCCCACTCTGTGGAATCAGCAGCCACCTGGGGTGCAGGAAGCCCCTTCAATCAAAAAATTCCACACTAGGCTTAAGGCCCGCCTAGCCATCACCAGCTCCTGTCACTGCACTGGCTCCTGATAGGAACCCAGAGATAAATGACAGACCAGGTTCCTGTCCTCCACCACTGCCCTAACTATATCACAAACTGCTAGTATTTTCACAATGTTATTATTGCTGAACAACCTACGTATTACATTTGTACAGCTATACTTCTGCTCTGACATCCCAACTGTGTCGTTGTGACTCCTGTAACCTGAATTAACACTGTATTTTTGCCTCTTGTCTTATGTAACTCCCAGGTCACCCCTGAAAAAGGGACCTCCGGGGCTCAGTGGGCTAACCCAGTCACCAAAATGTAATAAATAAATAATAAATAAATAAATAAGTTTGGTTTGCCATGTCCTTATTGCATATAAGACCATCTGAGTACTTTAGAATTGAACTCCCGAGGACAATGACTTGTCTTGGCTCATTAGTGCATGGGGAACTATCTAGGATGTTAACTTCTGAATCCCCAGGGTAAACTGAAGCAGATGCCTGGTTTGCCTTAGTACTTGTGTCCATGACGTCATACTCACTGGAATCAGGAATGGGCATAGACGTGGAGTTCTGATTCTCCATATCTACTTTTATAGCCTGGTTATTCTGAACTGAACCTTGTATTTGGTCTGCTGGTAGACTGGTTTCTGGGTCAACATTGCTAATAGCATTAAAGCTATTGTGCTGAGTTATTATAAAGTTCATGGCTCTATGGCCTTTTTTATATGAGCTTTTTCTAGAAACTGGAGCAGTCAAAATCCTCCTCACTGTCTATTTCCATACTTTTCTTTAGTGAGGAATCACTAAGGTTATTTGGTTGTGATCATACATGAAATTTATTAGTTGTCTGCACTGACACATCCCTTGTTATTGCACTTCTTGTGACAGCTTGAGATTTTAACTTTGCCGCTAGCTCAAATATCTTATTTTTAAGCACATCAGTTTCTAGGCATTGTTGAACTTAACCCTTCAAAGCCAACATTGTGCACTATGCTGAAGCTATTGCAGATGATGCAGATCTTGGCCACCTCGCCTGAGCTCAGGGTTACAGACCTTTCATTAATATGCATTTTGATAGGCAGCAGAGATTATATCACAAGTGAAGGGACAGTTACTTATCAGTGATGGACTGCCTTATAACTAGAGATGCAGTGATGTTTAAATTTGCTTGCAGAATTAAGGCAAAGTGGGCAACTTGGAATTTGTGTAACACTACATGAAATTCCCATTATAAAGTCGAAATTCTCCTTAATGGACTTCGCGTTTGTGCACTTCACATTACTTTTTGAGAAGGCGAAGTTGGCAAGAAATAGCCCACAGATTGCATGTCTTACAGTCTGCAGGTCACTCGATGCAGGCAGGAAGTTTACCAGGCAAAATAGTGAACTAGTTTCACTTTCCCTTGCCCTGTGTTAGAGAATGAGCTTTTTGAGAGTGTCTGCATAGTGCTAGTTAGATATTTACTCAGTGTTTCTGTTTACTGCCATATTTCTGCTTTTGAGTTTTGCCCCTTTTGTTATCATATTCCTGAGTTTTACACTGCACCAGGATGGTCTTCTTCACCTGCATTATTCAGCACCACCATCATCGTGACTGGGTACAAATATAGATGTGATTGTCCTGCTTTATATGTTGGACAAAAAAAAGTTGAAGTGTTGTGATTCGTGATTGTGAAGATGAAGAACATGATATGTCTCATGACTCATGAATCCATGATCGTGACATGACAATGATTACAATGTTCAAACTGAGATATGTACAACACTGATATTCTGAACACGACTTGAACATTCAAAGTCATCCTCCTCATGCATGTGGCAAACCTCACAAGTTAATTTGCAACTTTTACCTACATGGCTACTTGCTGTTAATTGAGGTCTGGCTGGCAGATTTTATGTCACACACACACACACAGAATTTATTTCACACACTACCTATGCTAAGGTCTCAAGACTCATGAGTATGACATTACATGACTCAGTCATGTTGAACTTCCTGGAACTGTACAATGTTCGCACCAAGATAATACGTATAGGATTAAATAGGTCCAGCTTCTTGTGAGGACAAAGATTTGAGTAGGGCATCCTTCAGAATGTGAACACAAACAGAAGCATAGTACTAGACCAATGATCTTGAGTGATGTGACATGATAACTGGGTGTCCCCAGTCCTGATTTGTGAGGAAACTGAATATTTAAAAAAAAAAACAGGATTGGACCAAAACAGTTAAAGTTGTATGATTTGTGATTGTGAAGATGAAGAATGTGATTTGTCTTGTGACTCGTGAATCCATAATCATGACATGACAATGAGTGCAATGTTTGAACTGAGAAATACACCACACTGGGATTCTGAACAATTCTTTAACATTCAAAGTCATCCTCCTCATGCCTGTGGTAAACCTCTCATGTTAATTCACAACTTTTACCTACATGGCTTGTTGCTGGTACTTGAGGACTGGCTGGTACAGTAGATTTTTTTCAGAAACACACAGAATTTACTTCACACACCTCCTACGCTAAGAGTGATGCTGCAGGCACTGCTGCTACCCACACAGATTTGAGGACCTTGCCTGGCCTAACCCTCTCCGACACAGTACTTTTTCTCTTCAAGGATTTTTTTCTTTTTTTATTCATTCCATGTGCTGTGACAGAATGCCCTGACAACAGAGCCAAAGCTTATTCCCCACTGACTTATGTGGCTCATATGCCACAGTCAGAAACACCTTTGCCTGACCATGTCACTGTGGGCATTTTGTTAGATTACGCAGAGTCACCAAGAAAAGAAACACGTTTCTTGCAAATAGTGATTTTTTTTCTAATTTTGTGGGTTGATAACAAATTCAAGAGAATTCACAAGACAGCACAATGCCAAAAATACTGCAACAGGTATGTTTTTTATTATGTCTTTTTCTTTTTGTTAAATGCTATAATATGCAGTGAGAGACTGTGTTCAATCACGGTGCTATGGGGAAACACATGATAGTAGTACAGTGGCAACAATTTTCAACAGACTGAACACAGACATTTGAAAGCAACATTATATTTATTCAGTTTTTGGTGAATGGGGAGACAAAAAAGAACAACGACGACCTCCAGATGGAAATTGAGCAGTAAACAGATGTAGTCACACAGGCACAACAAGACCATAACCAGTCTTCAGAAATCCTACAGTGGATCAACAGTACCTTATTTTGCATGGGGGTCAGGGTTTACAGCAATAGCTAGATAGAAGCAGGAAAAAATACTGCAGATGGGCTAAGAAATTAAGAGTACTGCTATTACAGTGGTGTAATAAAATGCTTCTGACTTGACAGCATACGCACAGACAAAAGGTAATGTGCAAAGACTTTAACAGTTCAGTAAACTGCAACACAATCTTTTAAACAGACTGAAAAAATGCACAGCAGTGCAGCAAACAGCAAAAACTGATAAAAACTTAGAAGTATTACTGTATGTACTGTACCTAAATACTAAAACACTAGCCAACAACAGTTGGAAAAACTGCCTTTCTCACTGTGAATCTCCCTTCCACAATCTTCCGCACTGATCTGCCGCTCCCCCAAAGCAGACTTCTACAGTGTCTGTTAGTAGAGAGACTGAATGTACTAAATAACCATTCAATATTCACACAAAATCAATAAATGCTCAATATTATAAACACACAAGGCTTTACCACGATCAATGTACTAACTTTTGGCACAAAAGTTTGTGGCAAAAATGCATTTTAAAGGGTTCTTGATGGTTTGATTCTCAGAGCTCTGAGATCAAACTGTCTCCAGCTTTCCACTACACATACTATGCTGAACTGAGGCTGTGCAAGATAATGTAGAGCCCATGTAACCTTACATCCCATGAGTCACTGCAAAATTTGCCTTAAAGAGGAAAACAAAAGGGGAACTAAAGTCCACAGAGAATAAAGGGAACTTTGCATTACTTTGAAATACAAACGTATTCACTTTCTTTGTGGAATATTACACAAAATATGGGTTCTATGTGAAATACTACATGTGGTGAACTTTAGGCACATCTGCCACCTCTACTTATACCTTAGCTCTCTATTGTCCCAATTACTGTTTCCCTTTCCACACAAGAATACCCATGTACCGCACAATGTAGAACATCCCCCATGTAGGTGGCTATCTTTACCTTAATTGGATGGTATTCATGGGACCCTCTTCCCATCTTCCACACTAGTCACTCTTAACAGGTGCTAAGATGTGCTCGTCTCTGTGCACGTCTCTGCACGCAGTAGCCACGCACTCGCACCACTCAAGCTTGACCCTCTCGGTTAGGGCTACAGTGTTATGTAGCATGACTCAAAAATGCTTCATGAGTCACATGACCTCAGTCCTCCCCATGATGCTACCTAAACACTAGAGTAGTTAGGTTCAAATTAGCTGTCTCCCTTTTTAAAATATGCAGTAACACCATATAAGTATATAAAATAGTTTTCTAAAAGAACTGTGCAGCCACAGTGGAAGAGTAGTTTTCACCAGACAGCTACTGAAACTAAAGTTCCCACCTCACTTTCTGTCTCTTAGCACTTGTTGCTGGGAGACACTCCCAGACATTTAATACACTCACAAAAAATTAAAATGAATGCACAGATTTCTGTTGCTACCTCTGCCAGAACTGTCTCACTGCAGGTAGTGGTCGCACAGCAGCTGTTGTGCAAACCTCTTTTTACCATCTGAGGAACATCACCAGGGTTAAGGATCTTGTCCATCCCGATGACCTACCAGTACTGGTCCATGCCTTTGTGACCTCCTGCCTTGACTACTGCAAAGTCCTCTACCTGTGGCTATCGAGGGTGGATATCCGCTGCTTGCAGCTTGTTCAGAATGGGGTTGCCAGGTTGCTGACTGTTCTACCCAGATCCTGTCACATTACACCTGTGCTCCGTGGCCTGCACTGGCTGCCATTTCTTTGGCAGATTACTGACCTATAAAGCCCTACACAGGCAGAGGCCAAGCTACCTGCAAGATCTTCTTGTCCCCTACGGTCCCTCCTGTCCCTTCACTCCATTGACGAGGGATTGCTAGAGGTTCCCAGGTTTCAACTTAAGACCTCAGGTGACCACTCATTTGCTTTTACAGCACCTACCCTGTGGAATTCTCTACCTTTTCGGATAAGAGAGTGCCTGACTTTTAAGATCTTCAAATCAGCCCTTAAAACCCATCTTTTTAACTTGGCTTTTTCAGATTTTGAATAATTAATAACTTTTATTTATTGATTTTTACTCTGCTCTTTATACTGTGTTTTTATACATTCTGTTTTAATATTTTATTGTACAAGTGCTGTGGTCATTTTTATGGAATGCGCTTTTTACAAATAAACATTTATTGAGTGATTGATGATTGATTGATTGACTGATTGACACAGCAGGTGGACAAAGAATAACCTTCCTTACTTCCTCATATCTCTCTCTTGAACCTCTAGCTTTAAAGCATGCCCCCTTGTTCTTGAGCACCATTTCTTCTGAAAAATACCCCCCCTGTACCTTATTTACCCATGTGAGGTATTTAAAGTTCTCTATCATATCTCCTCTCTCCCTCCCTGTTCCAGGGTGTGCATATAGAGGTCCTTTAGTCTCTCCTCATAGGGCTTTTTATGCAGATCCTGCACCATTCTAGTTATCCACCTCTGGACAGCCTCCACTCTATATCCTTCAGGAGATGTGGTCTCTAGAACTGGACACAATACTCTAGGTGGGGTAATATACTTGGTGGGGTCTTACTAGTGATTTGTGCAGAGTCAACACCACCTCCATCTTTCTGCTGGTGATGCCCCTCCTCTGCACCCCAGCATCCCACTAGTCCACATTCCACTAGCCCTCCCTACTGACTGCCTGGGCACTTTTAGATTATCCAATATGATTTCTTCCAGGTCTCTTTTCTGCTAACCGGTCATCAATACCACTCCACCCATTTTGTACTCTGTCCCTGGGTTTCAGTGCCCTAAGTGCATTATTTTCACTTTTTTGCATTGAAGCCCTGCTGCCATATCTTTGACCTGTCTAACACCCCTCTGCAACTCTCTAAACTTCCCTTGCACTGTCCCAGCCATGTCCATAGCCAGGTCATTAGTCCCCAAGTGGACAATGCCACCTTTCCTTCCTGTCCAGCTACCCTATCAATTCTCAAGATTTGCTTTTCATCCCTCTAGGCTGTGGCATCAGGTAGGCACCTAACCTGCCTCTCTCCCGTTCCTACTTCCAAATCTGTCTGCCTCAGAATTGAGTCCACCACCAGAAATTGCATTTTCCTCCTCTGTGGTCGTCTACCACCCTCTTTGGGGTCTCTACTATGGAGACCCCCCCAAAATTCTCCTTGATCACTACCCATGGGTGTTTTCTCCTGGCAGTCCACCCCCCACCAGAGCAGTGTGAGAATTCTGTGGTGGCACCAGTAGAGGAATGTGCCTCATTTTTGTTAATTTCTATTTGAACTCCCCCATGCCTTTTTTCAATCTGTATATACTCCTAATCGTGATAGGGTGTTGCTCCTAGTCCCAGTTCTGGCCTACCTTTGACCTTCCACCCTTCCCAGCAATGATTCTTCACAGAACTGAACAGGCACACATGACCATGACCATATTGATGTTGCCCTTATGGTTTGCCATGCAGCAGATGGAGATCAGGAGGAGCCTGCTCAAGACATGCTAGATGAGAGTAAGGGAAACGCTTCCTGGAGTGCTATGATGACAGTATAGGGGCTCACACCCAGAGAAGCAGACCTGGTGAGGGATGTGCTTGAAGACTTTGTTCTACTTTTTACTGCCAATTCAGGGTGCACTGAGTTCACTGTGCATGAAGTGAACACTACTGCAGATATGATTTTTAGGCTAAGGAAATATCAAGTGCAAAAGGCAGAAAAAAGAACAATGAAGGAAAAGCTATAGGAAATGCTGGGCCTAGGAGTAATTGGTTCTCATTCAAAACAAGCATTTTTCAATGCCGAACGTTCGCTTGCAGGTATTTGCAGTGGTGTTTGGCATGTATGGTGCTTTACCCTAATGCCCTGTGCGATTGCTGGTATTTGGACAATAAATTGTCAGCATGACCTTTTTGTTAGCCCCATTGTGCGCTACATAGGCAGAAACACATTTTGGGCAGGATGTGAAAAATGACAGCTGTACTGCTCATAAGGAAGTGTGGTAAAATGGCAATGTTGAAAATCTGGAGTGGAAATATTGAAAATTCGCAAACCTAGGAGCGTGCATGGGAACTGTGCAATGCACACTCGTAAAACAGTCATTGTTAGGGATTTTTTCACCAAATTGTCAACATTGGCATTTTAAAACCTCTGCTAATGAACAGTGTCACTGTGATTGTCTTACTGTGTGCCATACATTGATTTTGCACACCAACTGCGCCATTGTGCACTACATGGGCAGAAACACGTTTTGGGCAGGATGTGAAAAATGACAGCTGTACTGCTCATAAGAAGGTGTGGTAAAATGGCAATGTTGAAAATCTGGAGTGAAAATATTGAAAATTCACAAACTTACGAGAGTGCGTAGGAACTGCGAAACGCACACTCATAAAACAGTCAGTTTTAGGAATTTTTTCACCAAATTTTCAACACAGTCATTTTAAGGCCTCTGCTCATGGTCGGTGTCACTGTGATTTTCTTAATGTGTCCCATACATTAATTTTGCACACCAACTGTGCCATTGTGCGCTACATGGGCAGAAACACATTTTGGGCAGGATGTGAAAAATGGCAGCTGTACTGCTCATAAGGAGGTGTGGTAAAATGGCAATGTTGAAAATCTGGAGTGAAAATATTGAAAATTCACAAACTTATGAGCGTGCATAGGAACTGCACAACGCACACTCTTAAAACAGTTATTTTTAGGAATTTGTTCACCAAATTTTCAACATAGCCATTTTAAGATCTCTGCTCATGAACAGTGACACTGTGATTTTCTTAATGTGTCCCATACACTGAGTTCACACAGCGACTGTGCCATTATGCTTCATGAAACACGTTTGGGCAAGATGTGAAAAATGACAGCTGCAGTGCTCATAAGGAGGTGTGGTAAAATGGCAATGTTGAAAATGTGGAGTGAAAATATTGAAAATTCGCAAACTTACGAGCGTGCGAAGGAACTGCGCAACGCACACTTGTAAAACAGTCATTTTTAAGAATTTTTTCATCAAATTTTCAACGCAGCCATTTTAAGACCTCTGCTCATGATCAGTGTCACTGTGATTTTCTTAATGTGTACCATACATTAATTTCGCACACCAACTGTGCCATTGTGCGCTACAGGGGTGGAAACACATTTTGGGCAGGATGTGAAAAATGTCAGCTGTACTGCTCATGAGGAGGTGTGGTAAAATGCCAATGTTGAAAATCTGGAGTGGAAATATTGAAAATTTGCAAGCCTACGAGCGTGCGTGGGAACTGTGCAACGCACGCTCGTGAAACAGTCATTTTTAGGAATTTTTTCACCAAATTTTCAACATTGCCATTTTAAAACCTCTGCTAATGAACAGTGTCACTGTGATTTTCTTACTGTGTCCCATACATTGATTTCGCACACCAACTGCGCCATTGTGCACTACATGGGCGGAAAGACGTTTTGGGCAGGATGTGAAAAATGACAGCTGCAGTGCTCATAAGGAGGTGTGGTAAAATGGCAATGTTGAAAATCTGGAGTGAAAATATTGAAAATTCGCAAACTTACGAGTGTGCGTAGGAACTGTGCAGCGCAGATTTGTAAAACAGTCATTTTTAGGAATTTTTTCAGCAAATTTTCAGCACAGCCATTTTAAGACCTCTGCTGATGATCAGTGTCACTGTGATTTTCTTAATGTGTCCCATACATTGAGTTCGCGCACTGACTGCGCCATTGTGAGCTACATGGGCAGAAACACATTTTGGGCAGGATGTGAAAAGTGACAGCTGTACTGCTCATGAGAAGGTGTGGTAAAATGGCAATGTTGAAAATGTGGAGTGCAAATATTGAAAATTCACAAGCGTCTGACGTGCGTAGGAACTGTGCAATGGCACTGTAAAACAGTCATTTTAGAATTTTTCACCAAATTTTCAACATAGCCATTTTAAGACCTCTGCTCATGAACAGTGTCACTGTGATTTTCTTAATGTGTCCCATACATTGATTTCACACACCGACTGCGCTATTGTGCGCTACATGGGCTGAAACACATTTTGGTTGAGATGTGAAAAATGACAGCTGCACAGTTCATAAGAAGGTGTGATAAAATGGCAATGTTGAAAATTTGGAGTGAAAATATTGAAAATTCGCAAACTTATGAGCCTGCGTAAGAACTGCGCAATGCACGCTCGTAAAACAGTCATTTTTTTGGAATTTTTGCACCAAATTTTCAACATGGGGTTTTTGAGACCCCTTCTCATGAAAGATGTCACTGTCATGGCATTATTCAAGCCCAAAGGGTGAATTTACACAATGACTGCACAGTGCCCGCGAAATCACCCTTCGGGCCTGAAAAACGCCATGACAGTGACATCATTCATGAGAAGGGGTCCCAAAAACCCCATGTTGAAAATTTAGAGAAAAAATTCCCAAAAATGCCTGAGATATGCAATAAAGTTGAAACCCCCCTATCTAGCCCATTATACAGCTTACCGGCATTTCCTCAGTTCGCGGTCGGCTTTGAAGAGTGCAGGCGTGTTTCCAGTCCACCGAAGATCATCGCCAGAGTCCAGAGCTAAGTATGGGGTGGGGGTGTGGGAGGATGGGTATGCAGTGGGTGGGTGCAGGTTGTGGGAGGGGGGCTGGGAGATGCGCCACGGGACAGTTTTTATTTTACAGGTAAAAAAAAAAAATGACAACATGGGATGTTTGCCATGCTGGGGTGGGCTCCCAGCTTGGCAGAAGATGGCTGGGGAAGGCGCGCCGAGGAGCCAATGGGGGATTGGGCACCTCCGTCGGCAAACTATGCGGGGGGGTGCCGAAGAGCCGACAGGGGATTGGGCACCCCCGTCGGCAACAAAATGCAAACGTTTGCCATGCTGGGGTGGGCTCCCAGCGTGGCAGCAGGATGGCTTGGGGAGGCCATGGAGCCGACGGGATTGGGCACCCCGCCGGCAAAACAACATTTGCCATGCTGGGGTGGGCTCCCAGCGTGCACCAAAGCTTTGGGGGGGCGGCATGACGCGTGGGGGGGAGCGCGTGACGTGAGGGAGGATGGCAGCAGTGCTCAGTATGGCAGAGGTGTTTTCCTTTGAAGCAGAGGAACACCGCTGTCATACAGAGCTCCTGCACCCATTGGTACAGGACCGCAACGCCTGCTCAAGGGAGCAGTGCATTGGATGGGAGAGGCACACCTCCAAAGTGTGCTACTCTCCCAAAACATTCCTTACGCATGCGCGAAAACGAACATAAAAAGATGGAATGAGCAAGTTCTGTGTTGATTACAGGTGATTACATGAGGTCAGAGTACCGGATGCATATCCCATGCCTAGGCCATATGAAGTACTGGGCAGGTTAGGAGGGCTAGGTACTTGACCCCAATATATCTGATGATGGAATACTGTCAAGTGCAGCTATCCATGGAGGCTCCTGAGAAGTTGACATTTGTCACCCCATTCAGTTTGTTTGAGTTCAATCTTATGCCTTTTAGCATGAGGAATTCACATGTCACTTTCCTGAGGTTAGTTGCAGAGTCCTGAATTGGACTGGGCACTTTGCTGTAGCCTACATGGATGATATATGTATATTTAGCTGGACATGGGACAAGTATATGTCTTGCATGAAGGATGTCCTGACCAGACTACAGGACCCAGGACTGACTATTAAGCCAGAAAATAGTCTAATTATGATGCCAGAGGTGCCATACTTGGGCCATTGTGTTTGTGTGGGGGGGGCATCAGGCCTGAGCCAGGTATGGGTGAGGCAATTTGGGATTGGCCCAGACCACAAAATAAGAAGTACTGAGTGCATTTCTGGGAACTGTGGGTTACTATCACAGATTTGTTAAATATTATAGTACCACATCAGCCCTTTTCACAGACAGCACAGCTAAGAAGCTGACACAGAAGATTCAGTGGATGGGGCACTGTAAAACAGCTTTCTAGCAACTGAAACTGGCATTGTGCCATGCACCATTGCTAGCATGCCTAGATTACAAGCTAGGCTTTATTGTTCAGACAGATGCAAGTAACAGTGGCCTGGGGGCAGTGCTCTCTCAAGTATCAAGAGATGGGGTTCAAAAAGTCCAGCTATTTTCCTCAGCCAGAATATGATACCAAGGGAAACTAATTAGTCTACAATTGAGAAGAAGTGTCTAGCCATTGTCTGCGAAATCAAGAAATTGCACCCCTATCTGTATAGAAGATCATTCACAGTGGTCGTAGACCACAATTCTTTGCAATGGTTGAACAGAATGAGTGGGCAAAATACCAAACTGTTGCACTGGAGTATCAGCCTCCAGGACTACAAATTCAACATACAGCATCACAGTGAAGTGCAAAATGTTAATGGAGATGGACTGTCTCACCAGTAATGTAAGCATTTGTCCAAGGAGTTCACATGAAGTTGTTATTTGTGGACTTCACAAATATGCAACTTCATGAAAATAAAGGGGGAGGTGTGTGACAACCAGACACATTTTGCTGATACTCTGATATATTTTGTCAAATGTTAGTACCTTCTGTAGCAGTGGGAGGCCAGGAGGCATTGTTCAAAGGTAAGAAAATGGCCTATTTAGGATATTCTCAGCAGCCCAGCAGGGTTCCTTAAGTGGTGTGGACTTTCACTGTATTGGCTTCCTAGAAGGGGGGATAAGTTCAGTAGTACACAAAGGAATCGGAGACATGTGGTCTCAGTGGCATCTGAAAACAAATATTCTTGGGGGGTGTTATATGGACTTGTTTCTATTGATGTGGGATTGTGTGGCCATGAAATGAAACTCCCCTACTCTTTTTTGCAGGGGGAGTCTGTTCACTTCCTGTTTAGAGGAATGGAGGAGCTTGAAAAGGAGGTGGTGATGGTGTCCTGGGAGGAAAAGTCTGTTTTCCTCCCCATCCAGAGTATCCTGAGGCAAAATCTGCTTTATCATCTGCAACTACCTCTTGAGGGGGTCCAGAGGAAGAACCAATACTGTTTATGGATTGTGAAGATTCTGACATTAGTCAAGGCTTACCTGGTCTAGAAGGTGTAGCAGCTAATCTGAAGGTCAGTGTTTCTGAAACTCCTCTCTTGAAGATGGTATATCCACTTATGAGGTCCCTAGCCACAGACTCAAGAAAGACCAGACTGGTCTGAGCAACCTGGTCCTGGCTGAAAGAAGACTGGACATGGAACTCCCCCAAAAAAGTATGTTGTTCTCCTCCAGCTTCTCACAGAAGAGGAGGAAAAAATCCAGATGGACAAACAGAGTTTGCAGTCCACCATTACAACTGACCAGCACACCCAGGAGAGCTAATGGACAGACCCTCGGAGGAACTTTTTTTGCTGCAACCACCCCGAAGGTATTTCCCATGTTGCAACCCCAAACACTACTGGGGCCTTAAAGATGTAGCCTGGTGACATTCAGAAAAACAACTGTCAATCAGCACAAATGACAGGGACCTGGGCCTTTGATTCTCCAACTGCAGGCAATGGTGCCATTGAACTGTATAGTCTAAAATGATTGTGCAGAGCAAAGTTGAAGTCCAATGCTGGGCAGGAGCTGCTGACTCCCATACAGCAGAACTATGACCAGGACTGCTAGTCATTCAAGTGAGTGTGCTGCTGCACTGAAATAACTCAAATAAAAAGACAAGTGGGCAGCTAATACACAGTTACTCTATGTTAGAGGCAAAAAGGGATGTTCTGTGGCTATTAACTGTCCAACTGTCCTTTTGCCTTTTGTTCTACTGAATTCCTCAACAAAGAACATTTCATTTTTGGATACCTTCTGAGCCCTGTTTAAGTTATTTCAGTGCAGCAGCATACTCATCTGAGTGCCTAACAATCCTGGTCATTGTGCCATTGAACTGAATGAATCCTCACTAGGACCACTGCTCCAGATATTTGATGTGACTGATACTTTAATAAAAGCTGGATAAACCCATAAGCTTGATGGGTTAGGTTGGGATCCCGGCGTTTTTAAATTCCTGAAGAAGTTTCTAAGCAAAAGGTAGGTTCTTGACAGACTAGCATTCTTTCTACAACACAGAGAGGGAATCATGTGAATGTGACAAGCAAGCCTCCTAGTGAAACAGAAAATGGACAGGGGAGCTGGTGTTTTGGGACTGCGGGCTTCAACAGTAGACTGTCTACAGGTACCTTTCTACTTTTGTAGAGTGTAAGCAATGCATAAGAGTCACTTAATGTTGAAGTTCCTTCTAGCTTTAATTTTTCCTCAGCCTCGATATTGTTTAAGGTACAGAGTGAAGGACTGAGGCTAGTACTAGAAGTGCCCCCTGAATGCTAACATTTTTGAGGCTCCTGTAGATTTTTCATCAGGACTACAAACTGTTTAAAAATTTCTCCTTTTCTGCTTCTCACTCTGTGCCAGCAGAGGCTACTGAACAATGGAATATTTCTGTGTACCCTACCCCAATGGAACAATCTGTATCAAATCTTAGAGACAAAGGGGAATGGGAAGGGAGCATTAAAAATAGAGGGTAGAGGAAGGAGGGAGGGAGGAGGGCAAAGGAAAGAAAGTCAAAAAACCCATTGAAATACATTGAACCACAGTTATCTTAGTTTCTCATATTGCAGCTGGAGGTTCCAGCAGTAAGACATGTCTTCGATTGGAGTGGATCATTGCTGTGGGACATGTTCCAGTGAGTTAGGGTGTGTGTGTATGTGTGGGGGGATGCTGCATGGGAGGTTGGGGTGGGGTGGCAAGGGATGTGTTTGGGGGGCAGATCGGCGAGGAATGGTTTTCTGTTTTACAGGTTAAAAAAAAGCATTGAGGGATGGTTTTCTTTATTTCAGGGATATTCCAACAGTTCAATTGGGCACTCCAGTATTGGACTCTGGTTTGGGATGAAGGGAGTGGATAACTTGGAGGGGAGGGGGTCAAGAGAAGCTGTACCAGGGTGGGCACCCCGGTCGACTTATATTTTAAAAATATTGATAAAGATTGGGAAAGTCAGGTGGGCTAGTGACATGAAGGGGATAGGGAGAAAGAAGCAGTGGTGGGGTTTGGCACCCCGGTCTGTTTAAGAGATAGACAGACAGATAGACAGATATATAAGAAAGAAAGAAATTTCACACAATCACTCAGGCTTCTAATGCTGAAAGCTGATCAGCTGTTTGCTGACCGGCCTTATGCAAATGAAAGGATTGAAGCCCACTCTGATAGGAGTGGCTGCAGTTTATTCAACTACATGAAGTTTCTGCCGAGCAAGCAGTAAATGGCATCACACAACCACAGTGCATGGTCATTGGTCTGGACTGCTGAGCACCTTCCAGTTTGAGCTCCAATGTGCTCAGCAGTGACACACCTCTAAAATGACATTCATAACAAAACTTTTCTTGTGCGTGTGCAAGCAAATGTAACAATGACTTGGTGTTACATTAAGTTATTTGAACATTTTGGCACAAATAAATTCCACATACCCACAGTTTGGACTTATTTTCTGTGGTGCTTGTAGTTTTATTCTTCTACATTTCAGTGATAAAGAATAAAAATAAAATGCTACCTGTTCATTTTTTGGCTCACTGACTGAAAGCAGGTTTGTCTGTGGTGGGTGCTAGCAGTACTTGAATTTTAGAAGTTACATAATGGTCTTTGCTGTTGCTCAAGCAGAAACTGAATGATCATTGTTACAAAAACACTGAAATTAGAACCTAAGCTTACAAACTTTAATGGATATAATTAATTGCATTGGTAGGCACCTATGAACTTAAGAATGATCTACTCTGTATGTCTCTGATATATTGTATCCACTTTAACTCACTGCATGTAAAGCGTTTTACTTTGTATGTTCTGATATATTGTATCCTCTTTAACTCATTGTATGTAAAGCACTTATAATTTGTTATCCTGTTAAGTTTCTGCATGTCTGTACTCTCCCAGGTCGTGCCTGAAAATAGTCATTTTATGCCTAGTGCACTTACCCAGTTAACCAAAGCTAAATAAATAAATAAATATGTAAAAGTCTGATTTTCAACATTGGTAACAGTCAAAAGATTCAGACTCTCCATGATGATAAGAGCAAAAATGAACATTTACAAAATCTTAGCCTGTTATTAAAAGTCAGGACCCAGACAGACACTGACAGTCAGTGATATATACTTTTTTGCCACCTGTAAATACCTAGAAATGTACAGTATATGCTACAAAATCTGCTGTGCTCCATGCAAATGTGGATGAAAACTGCTGACTCTCATTCCCTAATGGACTTCACCAGTAAGATTTCATTCTTTTTTATTAGGTTAAAGCTTTGTTCACAAACAGCTGTATTTGCTGGGAGGGTCCAAATTCATGTTATTTGTCCCAAAATGTTGTGACATTTATCTTGGCAAGCCAGATGCATATCTGGCCACTTTAATTCTACAGCATTGGTGTACCTGTTTAGAAAAAATATATATGACAACTTCTTGACTCACAGAAAATTGAGAGAGAGAGATTGATTTTAGTTGTGGCACAATTCACTTTCTCTTTATGTGATTTTTTTTAGTTTATTCCAGTCTCCTGAACACAAGTCTGGATTTATTTTCTGATAATTTAGCATTGTTTTGAACTCATTTGCAACATCAACTCCTCTTCTGCATAATCTGAGGCAAACTGGAGAAAATACTTTCTTACCATCTACTTACTTCTAACACAATTGCCCTTGACCTCCTGCATACAAATGCTGATCTGTCAAGAATGATCCAAGGTGAAAATAAACAATAATGACAGATGGAACCTTTGCAAAGAAGGGAAAAGCAATGTTTTCTGTTTCCTATATACGACATAAAATTTACCTTATTTTCAGTTTTAAAAGGCAGTCCTTTGGGTCCTGAAGAGATTCAAACACCTATAGGACTGAAGTATCATTTGCTTGCAGAAGCAGGCTGACTTTGGTTAACCCTTCCAGGATGTCCACCAGAAGATAGATGCAGAGTATACATCTCCAGGTCTACATGGTGTTTGGAAACACCTTGGCTTTTGCTGTTTGGTCTACTTGTGATCTGCCATGTTGCATCTGTTAGAAATAAAAAAAGAGACAAGTGCTTCTAATTGCAATTGCATAATTTTACCAGAGTACGGTTCATGCTGGCTATGGGTAAGGAAGGACTGGAATCCAGCACAAGGGTGCTGGACTTCAGGATGGCCAACTTTGGGAGGATGGGGAAAGTGGTAAAAGGGTACCTCTCCTGAATTCAACCTAGTATGGGCACTAACCAGAGGTGGAAGCTCATAAAGCTGGGGATAGCGGAGGCAACCAGAACTTGCAGCAAGGCCCAGAGCAAAAAGGCTAGGGCAAATAAACCTAGCTGGGTAAGCAAGGAGGTCATGGAAAAGGTAAGGAGGAAAATAGCTGCCTTTAGGAGGTACAAAAAAGCAGAGAGAGGGGAGGACAGGGAGGATTACCTGAAAAAATCGAAGGCGATGACAAGGGCAGTATAGGCAGCCAAGGCATCTAAGGAGCTTAGGCTGGTGTAGGGCATTAAGAAGGGGGAGAATGACTTTTTCAGGTACATCAGGAAGAAAAGGAGCTGTAAGGACCCTAGAGTAAGGATTAAGGGGGAGGGGATGGGTGGAAGCAGGGGATGATAAGGCAGAAGTGCTAAATGACTACTTGTGCTCAGTATTTACCAAGGAGAAGGGAGGGTGATACCCAAGGGGAGGGAGGGCAGGAATGGAGAGGGAGGGGTGATGGATGGGGAAATCACTGAGGGCAGGGTTCTGGAGGGTTTGAGGGCACAGAGGGTGTACAAGGTGCCAGGCCCAGATGGCATCCACCCCAGGATACTGAAGGACCTAGCAGAGGTCCTAGCAGGACCTTTGGTAGACCTGTTCAATGCCTCACTACACTCAGGGTGTGTACTGCAGGATTGGAGGATGGCTCATGTGGTGCCCCTCCACAAAAGCGGCCCCAAGGACGAACCGGAGAACTACAGACTGGTGAGCCTCACATCCATTGTGGGTAAGTTGATGGAGACTATCCTGAAGGAGAGACTGGTGGCCCTGCTGGAGGCCAAAGGACTACTGGACAGCATACAGCACAGCTTCATAAATGGCAGATCCTACCAAACCAACCTGGTAGAGTTCTATGTCCAGGTAACTAGGCAATTGGATGGGAGTCATGAGGTGGATGTCCTGTACCTGGACTTCAGTAATGCATTCAACTCGGTGCTGCATGGGAGGCTGGGAAGTAAGTTAGAAGGCAGAAAGGCAGGTGCAAAACTGGTGAGAAGGGTAGGGAACTGGCTTCAGGGAAGGTAACAGAGGGTGTTGGTGGGTGGGGAGCTCTCATCCCTAAGGGTAGTGGCAAGTGACGTTCAGCAGGGCTCTGTGTTGGGACCAGTGTTATTTGGGATATTCATGCAGATATATCATTGTGCATCAAGAGCAAGACCAGTCTGTTTGCTGATGACACCAAGATAGGAGCAGTGTTGGATGACCTAAGGGATAACAGGGGCTGAAGGATGATCTGGCAAAGCTAAAAACCTGGTCAGACACCTGGCAACTGGGGTTCACTGCCAAAAAGTGCAAGGTGCTGCATTTTGGGGTGAAAAACTTGAGGAGATACCAGCTGGGGGAGTGCAGCTAGCTGAGACAGAGGAGGAGAATTATCTGAGGATGCTCATTGCAGGGTCAATGAACAACTCGGCACAATGTAGAAAGGCTGCCGCAAAGGCCAACAAAATGATGGTTTGCATTGCAAGGGGTATATTCTTGTGGAGGGTGGAGGTGATTCTGCCACTATATAGATCATTAGTTAGACCACACCTAGAGTACTGTTAGAAATAATGGTGCCTGTATCTGAAAGGGATATTAAGTTAATGGAGGGGGTGCAGCGCAGGGTGGCAAATATGATCCAGGGTCTGGGGGACTTATCATGTGAGAGGAGACTGAGGGAATTCAACATGTACTCACTGGAGAAGAGAAGGGACAGGGGGATATGACTAAAACTTTCAAGTACATGAAATGAATAAACAAGACAGGTATGGAGGGGCTGTTCAAAGTGAGGGATGGAAGGGACACCAAGGGCCATGATATGAGACTGGAGGGAGGAAGATTCAAGAGGGTGGAATGCATTACTGGAGGAAGTGGTATCCAGTAGAACAGTGAGTTGCTTCAAAAGGGGCTGGGACAGGGCAAGGGGGAGGATCAAGAGAGGGGCAGCTGCAGAATAAGGCATGCTAGCTGCACATTTGAGCAGACTTGATAGACCACTAGGCCATTATCTGCTGGCAAATTTCGTATGTTCATATGTTCATAGGTGATATTGGTGAAAATTGGTCAGCACTACTATCTGCAAATTCACTGATTGGCAGAATGATTTTTATTTTTTTGTAGGGAATACATTTTAGAACTATGTGTTCAACAGTAAAACAGAGGTAATTGCTGGAATTGTCCAGGCAATTGCAGTTTCACACATTCTACAAGGTTAAAACCAGAATTTGTGGCCCAGTGATGAGGAGGCCTGAGGCGCTGGCACCTTATCTCCTGCCACACCAACAACCCTTGAGCGATGATGAGTGCGGGTTGCTGGAGGTTGTCCAGGAAGGGAAGGATTGAGCACCCGATGGCTGATATCCTTTCCTGTGGGACAGGGACCTGAACAATCTGCCAAATGACTGCCACCCAGTGGAGGCCAGGTGGTAGTGCAGGTCTAGAAAGGCAGTAGAATGGTGGGCTGGAGAATCCAGGGTGTGTGCACATCTCCATGTGGGCATGTCTATGTATGCACCCCAGTGTGGAGAACACAAAGAAAAAATAGGGACAAAATACCTAAGTCCCCCCATTGCAATATATGACAGCACTTGGAAGAGTCCTGCTCTGGAGAATACCGCTCCTTCCTACCTCAGTCAGCGACCGGCCGTGGTGGTGACAGCAGGGCTGAGCCAGTCACCGGCTCTGCTCTGGGATGTGATTGGACTGAGCGGGGTTTCATTGCCGGGTGGGGGAACCACTGGACTACCAGGGAAACTAATTTATATTTATGCAACTCGTGCGTCGGGATACATGCTGGTGGTGGGGGGACTACCAGGGAAATTGTTAATATTTATTCAAAACATGGGTTGGGATATATGCTGGGGGTGCAGCGCAGGGTGGCAAAGATGATCCAGGGTCTGGGGGACTTATCATATGAGAGGATTACCTATACTACCAGACTACCAGGGTAATGAGATGAAATATATTCAATTCGGGGGTTGGATAGATGCTGGGGGTGGAGGAACCACTAGACTATCAGGGAAATGGGATTATATGTATTCGAATCAGGGGTCAAGATACGTGCTGGGCGTCGGGAGACCACCAGACTACCAGGGAAATGAGATTATATGTATTTGAATTGGGGGGTCTGGATATGTGCTGGGGGTGGGGGGCCACTAGACTACCAGGGAAATTATTTCATAGGGCATTACTGGGGATTTGGAATCATGCTTGGGGGGGGTGCACCGCCACCGCATTACTGCTGGCCTTTTCTCAGCAGTATTCAGTGCTGCGCTACAGGTTGATATAATGCCTGTAGTGTGGTGCTATACTTTCTAATATGCCAGTGCACCGGCATTCAGGGCCTTTCCCCTCAGTGCCTCCCCTGCATACATTCTATTTTAGCATTGGTGCTAACACTTAGCGCCGGTGCTAATTGTCCTTTTGAATATTGCAGTTGGGTGCAAATTCGGCACTAGTCCAGTGCAACAGATTTGTGCCCGATGCTAACCTTTGAATATCTGGCCAGTACTGTTTGTTCTTGACCAATTCTCTATCTTTATTAAATCATTAATAATTTTTGTATGTTATCATTTGTATCTACTGGTCCCCCTAATTTGATGTCATCTGCAAATTTGACCACGGAATTAGTAATACCCTCATGAAGATCACTTATAAAGACATTAAACAACACTGGCCCTAATACCAATCCCTGTGGCACTCCACTTGCTACAACCCCCATGTCAGAATAAATACTGTTAATCCTGATGCTCTGCATTCAATTACGCAACCAATTGTGTATCCACCTGATAATTCTTATATCTATTCCGATCTTTTCCATTTTTTTTAAGAGAGAGTCATGCGGCACTTTATTGAAGGCCTTTTGAAAGTCTAAAAAGAACACATCCACTGGAATATTTTCATCAACATTTCGTAATATGATTATACAAACACAATTGATTGGTAATACATGCCCTATTCCTTTTAAAGCCTTACTGTGTTCTATCCTCACAACCAATATTTTTAAAAAATTTCCTCCAGTTTGCTTTTAAGAAATGCTTCCACCATCTTCCCCAGCATTGATGTTAGACTCACTGGTCTGTAATTTGATGGTTTAGACCTGTCCTCCTTTTTAAGTATAGGAACAACAGTTGCCACTTTCCAATCCACGGGTACTATTCCAGTTCTGAATGATGTATTATTCAATGTAGCTAGGAGTTTAGAAATGATGTCTCTAACTTCTATTAATAGTCTTCGGTGAAGCTTGTCCAGTCCAGCTGATCTATGCTTTTTTAACTGTTTTAACAGGGCTTCAGTTTCTGCTGCTGTTATTTCTAAAGAAAGGTTAACATAGTCTACCTGACATTTTGTACCCCCCAATCACTGTTCTTTTTTTCAAAGACAAAGCAAAAATATTTATTGAAAGTCTCTGCTAACTCCTTAAGATTCCTAGTTTCTATTGCATTTACATTCAATGGTCTGATCTCATTTCTGGATTTTTTTAAGTTAGTTATGTATGCATAGAAACTTTTGACATTGTCTTTTATATGTAACATTCTAGATTCCATGTTTTGTCTTTCATGTCTAATTTGTTTTTTTAATTTTTTTGTATGTATTTTTAAATGTATATGCCTTCATTAATTCATTCTTGTTTCGTCCTTTTGTTTGCTTGTTTTTTTTATTTTATTTTTTTACATTTTAATCACTTTATTTGTATACCATGGTGGTCTTTCCCTTTGTTATTATACCATTTCTTATTGGTCATGTATTTATCCTCCAACTGTTTTAGTTTCACTTTCAACAGATTCCACATCTCCTCTACATTTGAATGTCTATGCTGTTCTCCCCAATTCCATCCTATTGGTTCCTTCCTTATTCTATCAAAATGTGCTTTATTGTAATTTTTTGCTATTGTCTATCCCTTTTAAAATATTGTTGTTTTTTATTTTAAATTCTATCCTAGTATGATCACTGCTGCCAGTCTATATTTTATATTTTATATTTATATGATGAATCAATTCCTTCCTATTTCTTATTATAAGGTCTAACATGGTATTGCCTCTTGTTGGATTTTGGATAAAACAAGCTTTTCAAGTAGTGTGAGATGTTCCCATGTATAATTTTTCAGGTATTAAAGACAATGGCAAGGCTGCATTTATCTTGGAAATATAACCAGTTCATAACCCTGTACAGGGTTCAGTGAAGTGTAAATCTATTGTGTTGCAGCACAGCCATGCAGATGCTATGGTAGAGTACTCCAATCCTGTTGACTCTAGTGCATTTTGCTTTATATTATATTTGAAGGCCATAGTCAATCAGTGGCATTATTAAGCCAGTAGCAGGTAGCTTGTTCAAATTAAAGTTGCAGCACTCCTTTAGTCTATAGAGTAGGCGACGCCTCTCAATTCCTGTTTTGATCACTGCATCAATCTGAGCATTATAAGTCAGTTTGGAGTCAAGCCAGAAACCTATTTACTTGAATCCCTCTAAATAATCAATTTCCAGATTGCTATTAGTTTGACAAGTAACCCTTGTTTTGGTTTGAGCTTGTAAACAAAGGCAAATAACATGCATTTAGTTTTCTCTACATTTAAGACCAGAACATGGTCATTTAGCCAGGACTGTATATTGTCAAAGTCTGTCTGTAAGTTTTACCACATTTTCCTGATGCAGGGGCACCTAGCTGACAGCACAGCATTAGCAGCATAAATAATGGCATCAGATGGGACAGATATGGCCATGGGCAGGTCCTTCGTGAAGAGGCAGGGAGAAGGGTAATGGGCCCAGGATGCACCCCTGTAGACCACTCCCACTGAGTGATGGTAGTAAAGGGGAAACAACATTGTGTAGAATTTTACATTGCTGCCTATTGTCAGTATAGTCTGTGAACCTTTCTACTGCATTTTTGGAGAGACTAAATAGAAGGAGCTTGCCTGACAGGACATGGTGGTGAAAAAGATTAAAGGCTTTGGACCTGTCAAGGCCACAGAGGTACACAGAGGTACAAATGACACACTGTGAGTCTGAAGCCCTGTGTGTTACCCTCAGAGCTGGGGAACATCCCCCCACATCCAACCTGGGGTGATCTACAAACTCCCAGATCAGCTGATAGATACAAGGAGATGCTGGAAACCATCCTAATGATGACCAATAAAGCTGACTTGTTGATCGTCAGAGACTTCAGTCTGCCTGAAATAGATTTATCCTCCTTCAAGGCATTATCAGATAGGAGTAATGAATTCCTCATGGCTCTGAAACAGGTATAACTAAAACAGCTGGTGCAGTTACCCACCAAAGAAAATGTAATCATGGACTTTGTACTATCAACCACTAGCAGGGTCATGAAATTCAAGGTTGGAATCAATGTAGGGTCAAATGACCATAGATCAGTCTGGCTCACAATCAAAGGATCCAAGGACCTGGAAGTAGCAGGATACAGGATTTTCCAGAGGGATAGCATAGAGGGAAATTGGAGGGTGTATGTGAGGCAGGGACCAAAATGTGTAAGGGAAGATAAGGAGGAAGGCAGTACTGAGTTACTATTGGTGCAAATCCAGGACTCAAGGAATATGACTCTCAAGATGGGTATGGTGTACAGGTCACACTCCCAAACTGAAGAATTATGAAACTAGTTAGACAGATCAGGTGGGACTTCAGAAGGAGATGTGTGGTGATCATGAGGGACTTCAACCTGCCAGGATTGGCTTGGAGTACTCCAGCCACAAACAATGGAAGGGAGCAGGTAGTGCTAGATGTCTTCCAGGATAACTTCCTGATGCAGATGGTCAGCAAACCAACCAGGTTAGGAAATGCTTTAGTTCTAGTTCTGGCAAATGAGGAGTTTGTGAGGGAACCAAGGATAGATGAACCTCTGGCGGAGAGTGACCACCACTCTCTATGGTTCACATTGGATATAGGGAAAGAGGGTGTAGTAACTGACACAAGGGTGTTAGACTTCAGGAGGGCTGACTTTGGGAGGATGGGGGAAATAGTAAGGGAGTACGTGGCCATAATTCACTCTAGTATGGACACAAACCAGAGGTGGGAGCTCATAAAGATGGGGTAGCGGTGGCAACTGAAACCTTTGGTAGGGACAAGAGAAAGAGGACTCAGACAAAGAAACCTAGCTGGGTGAACATTGGAGTCACAGAAAAGTTAAGGAGGAAAAATGCCACCTTTAGGAGGTACAAGAAAACAGGGAGAGGGGACTGTGAGGAGTACCTGAAGGAAGTGAAGGAGGTAACAAGGGCAGTAAGGGCAGCCAAGGCATCAAAGGAGTTTTTGCTGACCCAAGACATTAAGGAGGGGAGAATAAATTATTCAGGTACATCGGGAAGTGAAGGAGCTGTAAGGACAATATAGTAAGGATTAAGCATGAGGGGGCATGGGTGGAAGCGGGGGTGAACATGCAGAAGTGCTAAACTTCTACTTCTACTCCATGTTTACTAAAGAAAAGGGGGAGAGATACCCAAAGGGTACTTGAGCTCAGGAAGGGCAGGGGAAGTGGAGAGAGACAGACAGGGTAATTGAAGAGGACAGGGTACTAGAGGGCTTGAGGGCACTGAGGGTGGACAAGGCACCAAGGTCAGATGGTGTTCATCCTAGGGTACTGAAAGAACTGGCAGAGGTACTAGCAGGTCCTTTGGAAATCCTGTTCAATGTCTCACTGGATTCAGGGTGTGTACCTCAGGACTGAAAGGCTTGCGTGGTACCTCTTTATAAGAGTAACCTCAAGGGCAAGCCGTGAAACTATATACCAGTGAGCCTCACATCCATCATAGGTAAACTGATGGAGACAATCCTAAAGGAGAGGCTGGTGTCCTTTGTGGAAGCCAGTGAGATACAAGACAGTAGGCAACATGGCTTTTTCACTGGCATGTCTTGCCAGACCAACCTGGAGGAGTACTATGATTGGGTAACCATAGACAACTGGACAAGGGGCATGGAGTGGATGGCCTGTACTTGGACATCAGTAAGGCATTTGACTTGGTGGCAGATGGAAGACTAGGTATTAAGCTACAAACTATAGGGGTGGGTGTGAAGTTGATGGCTGGGTAGTGAACTGGCTGTGGGAGAGGCAACAGAGAGCAGTAGAGGGGGGAACAATCCTCCTCTAGGACAGTGACAAGCTGAGTTCTGCAGTGCTGTATGTTGGGAACAGTGTTGTTCATTGCAGACATTTCAGTGGGCATCACGAGCAAAATCAGTTTGTTTTCTGATGTCTCTAAGGTGGGAGCAATGGTGAATGACCTAGAGTTTTGGCAAAGGTTACAAGAGGTGGAAGGCTAGGTTTGCTGGCCAAGGCACCTAGCTTCACCTGAGCCCTTTCCTTATAGCTTGCTTGAAAGGACAGAGCTAAGAACCTTACAAGAGTAAGGGAAATGATTAAGACTTTTGGCTTGGCAGATTTACTGTGTGTTGTTGTTTTTATTTTGAACTCACGGGGATTGTTACTGTTTGTTGCAAACATTTTATTGCTTTATTTTTCTCTGATTCACATTGCAGTTGCTGGGTATACCTTCTGCTGCATTATTACATGGTGTGCCTTCAAGTGTGTGCTAACAGATTACTGCTGTAATCTTCTGATTCAAATTGTCTTTTGTAAGGTATATCTTCTGTTACTGCTTTATTTTTCTCTGTAGCAAAGTGCTTCCTACAAGGAATATATTCTGTAAAACTATTACAGGTGTTGCTTACATTTTTGTGACTTTTTGTCATTAGGCTAAGCAAAATTACTGTTTGCCTCTCTTTTATTTATTTATTTTTTGCTGAAAAGTTTTTTCTTTGTCTCAGAGGTGTTGCAGTCTCCTTCTCACATTGAGGGAGCTAATTGCTTTCCTTCCACAGCTCTTCCAGGGGATTAGGTGCGTATCTAGGGGTGGAGCTGGCAAACCACCAGCAACATCTAACAGAAAGAAATGTTAAAAGGTCAGGTTAGTTGATATCTTGGAGGTGGAAGGCTAGGTTTGCTGGCCAAGACACCTAGCTTCACCTGAACTATTTCCTTCTAGCTTGCTTGAAAGGACAGAACTAAGAACCTTATCAGAGTAAGTTAAAGGATTAAGACTTTTGGCTAGGCAGATTTACTGTGTGTTTTGTTTTTTAATTTTTACTCACAGGGATTGTTATTGTTTGTTGAAAACATTTTATTTCTTTATTTTTCTCTGATTCACATTGTTGTTGTTGGGTATACCTTCTGCTGCATAATTACAAGGTGTGCCAACAGGTGTGTGCTAACAGATTACTTTTATAATCTTCTGATTCAAATTGTCTTTTGTAAGGTATATCTTCTGTTACTGCTTTATTTTTCTCTGTAGCAAAGTGTTTCTTACAGGGTATATCTTCTGTGAAATTATTACAGGTGGTGCTTAAATTTTTGTGACGTTTTATCATTAGGCTAAGCAAAATTACTGTTTGCCCCTATTTTATTTATTTCTTTTTTGCTGAAAGTTTTTTTTTTTGTCTCAGAGGTGTTGCAGTCTCCTTCTCGCATTGAAGACAGGGAGAGTGAGAAAGCAGCCACAGCTTCCTTGAACCAAGGAGGTTATTTTCTAGACTACACGGAACTGAATTATCACTTTTCGGACCTGTGTAAGTAACTAGTATTGATTCTGTTTTTGGGGTGGACTTTTCTTAGTTTCAACTTTAATTTGCCTGGGAGGAACTGTAACTGGGAGATATTTGCAGTCAGTTGTGACTAGACCTGTTATTTAGCCTTTGTGAAATAGGTGTCTGAAAGGAAGGAAGGCACTGCCCGGGGTGGAGGGTAAGAGCTGTAGGTGATTGTTTCTGGACAGCATAGGTTTATTCCCACCCCCTCTTCCCCTCACCCCACCTGACCCAAGTGCATAACTTCCTTTATAGAAGGGTCTCTGACATCACTTCCTCAAAACTGCTAACAACATACACCTGTTCATATCCTTAAAGGCACAGCACACTGAATAGGGGGCAGAGACACTCACAAGCTTACACACACTAAAACAAGAACAAAAAACCAAAAAGCATCGGTAACTGGAAGAGACACAGATATGTGGGGAGTGGTGCAATGCACTGGCTGTGGAGCAGCAGTCTTCTGGGAGACATTCTGGAAACTGTATTGCTGCCCTATTTGCAGGCACCTCTCTGGTTTGAGGGAGGAGGTTGTTCATCTCCATGCTGACGTAGCAAGGATACAGGAAACCTGTTCCCCCACCCAGGGACCACCCAGGCCACCACCACTACCTCAGAGGTTGCCAAGAAAGAGGAGTGGTTGGATCACGATGGGCTCAGGCAGGGTGAGGGTGGTAGAACAGAGGCACATCCCTCCAGTTGTGTCTCTCCACAATTCATTCACCACTCTGGTGGAGCATGGTTCCTCTATGGAGGCACCTGCAGTAGAGACCAAGGAGGATGCTGGGAACCTCCACAATGGAGACCCACAGGAGGGTGGTCCAGGACCCCACAGGGGAAGGAATAAACTCCTGGTGGGGGACTCAATTGTTAGGGGGTAGAACTGGTGTGGAAGGGAGGGAAGGGAAAAGGGAGGTAAGGTGCCTGCCCGGCACCAAGGCTTGGAGGGACAGGAAATGAATCATCAGGATCATGGGAGCAGTGGCAAGAGGGAGGGAGCTGGATGTCATTATCCACCTAGGGACGAATGACCTGGCTGAGAATGGGACCAGAGCAGTGCAACAGGAGTTTGTGGAGTTTGGGAGAGGCCTTAGACAAGTAGCACATGCGGTAACTTTCTTGGAAGTGCTACCTTCCTATGGAATGGATGAGGCTAGGGTACTCTGCACCATGGGATTCAATGACTGGTTGAAAAGCTTGTGCAGAGCTCAGGGATTTGGCTTCATTGGGGACTGGGGTACCACCTGGAGGGATACAGGCCTATACAGGTGTGATGGTCTGCATCTATCCTGGAGAGGAACCAGGATCCTAGGTGATAGGTTTAAATGCTTCAGTGGCAAGCATTTAAACTAGCCAATGGGGAGGCACTGAAGAGGAGAAGGGAAATCCTAGTCCCCCCCAAAAAAAATCAGGGTAATTAGTGAGGTAAACACCAAAATAGAGCAGTCAATAGGGAGAAGGGCAGGACTAAATGGAGAAAAAGACAGAGGCAGTAGGGACAGGGATGGGGCAAAAAGAAATAAAGTCATAAAAAATGGAGGGTAATGAGTACCAATGCCCGTAGTCTAGGTAAAAAGCTCCCTGGAATGGTGGCCTTGATGGAAGAGGGATGCCTGGATATCTTAGCAATAACAGAAAAATGATACACAGAGAACTACAACTGGGATGTTAACATACCAGGGTACACAACCTACAGGAGAGACCGGGAGAGGAGAAGAGGGGAAGGAGTAGCTCTCTATGTAAGGGAAGGGAAGGGATAAAAGCAACAGAACTAAAGGGTAAACAGGGAGGAGAGGAGGCACTGTGGGTCCCCCTGGAGAATGCCAATGGTCCCACAATCCGCACAGGGGTTGTACACAGAACCCCATCTCAGGGGGAAGAAATGGACTAGGAAATGACAGAAGGCATCCTTGGGATGGCAGAGAAAGGGGAGATATTGCTGATGGGGGACCTAAATATGCCAGATGTTGACTGGAGCACCTTTGCTGCAGCCACATCCAAGAGCAAGGCCATTGTCGATGCCCTACAGGGGGCATGCCTCAGACAGCTAATTTTGGAACCCACTCAGGAGAGAGCAATCTTAGACCTGGTACACTCAAATGGGGATGGAGAGAGGATCTCTGATCTTGAAGTGGGTAGTCATCTGGGAACAAGCGAACACCAAACACTGTGATTCATGATAAACTTAGCTGTAGAGTCAAGTCACACAAAAGTGAAGGTACTGGACATCAGCAGGCTGATTTTGACAAAATGGGAGAGTGCCTCAGAAAAGCACTAGCAAACAGGAAAGAAGTTGGGGTGGAGCAACAATGGGGAAACATCAAAACCGCCATCACAGAGGCAACAAGTCTTTGTGTGAAGCAAATAAACAAATCAAAATGAAATAAAAAAAACACTATGGTTCTCAAAAGAAGTGGTGGGGAAGGTAAGGGAAAAAAGATAGCATTCAGTAAGTATAAGAAAACACAGAATGAACAGGATAGAGAATTGTACCTGTTAAAGCAGAAGGAATGGGTAAGGCAGTCAGAATAGCAAAAGCCCAAACCGAGGAAAAGATAGCCAACTCGGTTAAGAAGGGATAAAACCTTTTATAGGCACATTAGGAAGCAAAGAAAGACTAAAGCAGGGATACTGAGGCGGAACAAAGAGGAAGGTGGTTTGGCAGAGAGCGACAGTGAAAAAGCAGGGATACTGAATGAATAAAATCTTCATCTTATCCAGTAGGTAGGGAAATAGACAGACTGGGTGGGCCAAGTGGTCCTTATCTGCCATCAAAGTCTATGTTTCTATGAATACTTCTGCTCAGTATTCACAATGGAAAAGCAGGGGGAAATACCTAATCCAGTCAATAGAAGCACTCTGGATATCAGGGTTGATTTTAGTCCTTTCACAGATGAAAGGGTTCTGAAGAACTCTTAAAACTGAAGGTGGATAAAGCAATGGGGCCTGATGGGATTCACCTCAGAATTTTAAAAGAACTAAGGGAAGAACTAGTAACACCACTGACTACCCTTTTTAATAAATCATGGGAGAATGGGGTGGTACCTGAGGACTGGAGCAGGGTGGATGTGATTCCCCTTTACAAAAGTGGGAGCAAGACAGAGGTAGGAAACTACAGACCTGTCAGTTTGACCTCAGTGGTAGAGAAAATGACAGAATCACTTCTGAAGGAAAGAACTGTTGATTACCTAGAGACTAGTGGGGCACAGGACCCAAGGCAGCATGGATTCACAGTGGGAAGGTCATGTCAGACAAATCTAATTGATTTCTTTGACTGGGTGACCAAAGCAGTAGACCAGGGAGGGGCTGTGGACATGGTCTACCTAGACTTTAGGAAGGCGTTTGACACAGTCCCACACAAAAGATTAATAAACAAATTAGCCAGCCTGGGAGTGGGTCCTAGGGTAGTAGCCTGGTTAAAACACTGGGTTGGACAACAGGACACAGCGGGTAATAGTAAATGGACTCCACAGTGAAGAAAGGAGGGTTACTAGTGGGGTACCGCAGGGTTCAGTACTGGGGCCGGTCCTTTTTAATGTCTTTATAAGTGACATTGCAGAAGGACTGGAAGGGAAAGTATGTCTCTTTGCAGATGACACAAAGATCTGCAACAGGGTTGATACACAAGGTGCGGTGGAAAGGATGAAAAGGGACTTGGCTAGATTGGAGGAATGGTCAAATGTATGGCAGCTTAGATTCAACGCAAATAAGTGCAAAGTAATGACCCTGGGAAACAAAAACCCAGGGGAAGAGTACACAATGGGGTGTGAGATACTGACAACAACAAAAATGGAAAGGGACTTGGGGATAGTCATATCAGATGACCTAAAGGTGGGCCAGCAATGTGAGAAGGCTGTAAGGAGGGCTGGGGGGATACTGGGATGCATAGGGAGAGGTATCACCAGTAGAAAACAGGAAGTTGTTGGCCTTCTGTACAGACAGTTGGTAAGACCATATCTGGAGTACTGTGTGCAGTTCTGGAGATCCCATCTCTGCAAAGACATAGACAGGGTGGAAGCTGTCCAGAGAAAGGCAACCAAAATGATGCAGGGTCTGCATCAGAAGACATAACAAGAAAGACTGAAAGAACTAAAGATGTATAGATTCGAGGAAAGGAGGAATATGATAGAAACTTTCAAATACCTCAAGGGAATCAACAAAGTCCAAGAGGGTAGCATCTTTCAGAAAAAGAGATGTGCAAATACAAGGGGGCACAATTTGAAGATAGAGGGGGAAGGCTCAGAGGTAATGTGAGGAAATATTTCTTCATAAAGAGGGTTGTGGATACATGGAATAGCCTTCCTGAGGAGGTCGTAGAGTCAAAAACGGGGGGAGGGGATTCAAGAATGCATGGGACAGACATAAGGCAATTCTAGTGGGAGTAGGAGGAAGTAGGAGGAAGTAGGCTGTTGGTTAACTAGGATCTGCAGCTTATCCTTTAGGTAGAGAAATGGGCAGACTAGGTGGGCCAAGCAGTCCTTATCTGTCATCAAATTCTGTGTTTCTTTGTTTCTGTCTGTAAAGGTTGGAGTCCTGTTTGGACACCTGGCAGCTGGGGTTCAATGCCAAAAAATGTAAGGTGCTGCATTTTGGGGTTAAAAACCCAAAGTGGAGCTACAAGCTAGGAAGTGAGTAATTATCTGTGACTGAGGAGGAGAAGGATCTGTGGTGCTCATTATGGGAGCAATGAACAACTTAGCAAAATGCAGAAAGGTGTCTGCAAATGCCAACAGGATGCTGTACTGTATTGCTAAGGGTATATCTTTAAGGTGGGGGGATGTAATTCTGCCATTATATAGATCACTAGTTAGGTCACTCCTGGAGTATTGCATGCTGTGCTGGCACATGTACCTGAAGAGGGACATTAAGTTATTGGAGAAAACATTTAAATAGCCTGTGATCTAGACAGGGTCCACTAGTGCCATCACTTCCTGCATGCAGGGATCCATGGCAACCAGTGGAAGTTATTGGAGACAGAGGCACATCATGGGGGATATCACCGGAGACAAACCAGGCCCCCAGAATCCTGAACATGGCATGGCCTAACTGGCAGCAGTGTAAACAGGGTGCCATGTAAACATTCCCTATGCATTATAAATGGATCACCACAAGCATGGAGCGCATGGGGAGAAACAGCGATGCAGCAGTGTAAACACACTTCATATTGCTTTACAGACTAACATTTGGGAGTTATATGCTCTTCACTGGGTAAAGTTACTCTTTAAAACAATTAGTCCAATAAAGGGCAAATCATTTCTTTTATTTCTCTCTCATTGACTGGACTGACATGGCTGCCACTTTGCTTTGTATCAT
This sequence comes from Neoceratodus forsteri, assembly GCA_016271365.2. Lineage (NCBI taxonomy): Eukaryota > Metazoa > Chordata > Ceratodontiformes > Ceratodontidae > Neoceratodus > Neoceratodus forsteri. The sequence continues at coordinate 233,530,403 of CM028132.1, read as the reverse complement.
CTGAAGAAATTAATATTAAAAAAATCCTCTCCTGTCAGCACAGTAACAATGAGGGTTGAGACACTGGATGCCACACCTCACGCCATGCCGGGGACCTGGGTTCAGAATGAGAGTCGGCTGCCAGGGGTTAGCTAGGGAAAGAGAAGATTGAGCATCTGGAGGACTGCTCTCCTCTCTCAGGGTAAGGGGACTAGTCATCCCACCCATTGACTGCCCTCTGACAGTAGCTGGAGGGCAGTGGAGGTCGAAATGCTTGAAGCCAACATTTTCACATTGGAAGGCCTGGCGGGGAGAAAACAGAAAATGCTGCAGCCCCCACAGGACCTATGATAGTCCAATTGCACCACCGAGTCTGCCCACCACCACCAGATTTGATGCACCGGGTTGGCAGGGGTACACCGGCACCCCCCACCTTGCACTGCTGTGGAGGGGGTAATCTATGGGGGAACCTCGGGGGAAGATCAGCTGGGAGTTGGACCAGAGGATGAAACCCTCTAAAGAAGGGGTCATAGCCCCTGAGGTGGCTGCAGTGAACAGGAGAAAAGATAATAAAAAAAAAATCCTCTCCTATCTAATGCTTTCTACAGTAAGAAAACAGATTGTTGTAGCCTTAAACATACATTTTGAGGTTCATGAGGCACTAACTGCTTATAGAAACAAAAGATCAAATCTACTACCTACTGGGGGCTAATGGCCCTTTACAGTCTCTGCCTACTGTAGGTGTGAGTGTCCTTTGTTTCAGTACCATTACAGTATGTGCTTCCTGGTTTTCCAAATATTTACTGAGAGACTAGGGTGCGCCTGTTTCAAGACATTTATTATTTAATTATTTTAGTTTGTAATTGTAGGTTAAGTTCACTGAGATACAAGTCTCAGTTATAGACTGTTCTGAGTCAAAAATAAATATGTATAGCATTCAAGAAGATACTTAATAATAAAAACATAGACATTTGACCTGTGATCACAAAAGATAATTGTGCAATGACTTTAAATGCAGGTAACCTGGCTACGGTCCTTCTGAAATGAAATAAGGAAATTCTAGGACTGAGTTGCAGCAAAAGAAAAGGTTGCTGATCCAAATGTGGAGTGAACTTTAAGAAAGATAGAGAGTGATGCTGGACAGCTCTAAGATAAAGTGTGATGGAAATATAATCTTCTTCTGATAAACAGGGGGCAATCAGTCTACCAATGCATTTAATAAAACAGGGAACACCAAAGAAACAGTCTTCTAAGAGACATTGACAGCCAGTTCAAATCATGTAATAATGAGCAGTGATGAATATCTCATATGAACAAAGATCACAAGAGCACATGTGCGGGATCTTTGATCATGCCCCTCGTACGCATGTGTGGTATCTGAGTGCCAGTTTCAAAATGTAACTTGTACTCCTTCCAGTGCTTGGTTTTTAGTTGGAGATGCCAGGAGCATTTTGTTGTGCCATGATTTACTTGGTTTTAATGCAACCTTGTAAAAAAATAGCATTTTGGGAACGCGCCAATGGCAGACCCACGTCCCCGACTTGGATGTGCATCTGGGACACAGGTCAATTACTGTCGACCCGAGTGAAACAATATTTCTCAAAAAAATACAAAAAAAGGTACTAATGCTTATGTATTTTACATTGTGGGGAATTCTGCTTTAGATGTGTGATAGGTGTGTGCCAAGAGGCACACTTTTTAGATTTGAGGAAAAAACGATGGGGCAAAGCTGACAGTGCACCTTTAAATATGGAAGATAAACAGTTTATAAATAAAGAAAAAATTACAATGGCATTACACTAACAGGTAAGGGTGTCAGAACATCATAAATAATGGGGGGCGGTGGCATTTTGAAGGGCACCTGGCACTTACAATCAAATGCTAATTCTGAAATGGCAGGAAATGTCTAAAAGCTACAAGTTTGGTTTCACCTGGAAATGGTCAGTGGGATGGGTGGGACTAAAACAAGGGTCCTGGACTTTTAGAGGGATGACTTTGACAGGACAGCAGAAGATCCTCAAGAGCACTGTGTTTGGATTTCAACATGCATGGACAGGTATAAGAAAAACATAGTGATAAAGCAAAGAAAGGGTCAGAAGCTGTAATCAAGTATAGGGCTTACAGGCAGACTGGAGGGACCTATCAGTCCTTATCTGCCAACAAGTTTTATGTTTCTATGACACCTTTCTGGGATCAGAGTAGGGACTGATGTGGAACAGAAATGAGCTATAATAGAGAGGACAATACTCCCTCCCATCCTCAGACTGCTGCAATTTACCAGACCATCTGCTGCTCACTGCACATAAGAAAAATGTCAGGTAAAAAATACAGGTTTTCAGTTTCTGAGTCCCACCACTACCACATAAATGATTTGTTTTTGAACACTGACCCCTATGCAGAAAGGTGCAGTGTGGCTACATGCTGCATAATGTTGGTGAGTAGCTACCCAGCACCAATTGTGCCCCCATGCAGGATGTACTAACAGGGGTTTGCATGGACCTAATGCACCTGATTTCCCATGTTCGTTGACTGTACAGCACTGGGGATGTTCCAGAGCATGCCAGTACTATGCAGTATTCATGGAACTGCGTAGTGCTGGCCGCAGGGGTGCAGAGGTTTGCACCTGGTATGTCAGTCAGGACCAGGTGTAACCCAGTATGCACCCCCACAGATGCCACCCTCCAGTTGTGAGATGTCTGGGAAACATCTGGCAGTGTGGCCCTGGCCCACGAGGGTGCACAGGAGGGCTGAGGCAGCTAAACCACGCACTTGCAGCATATCTGGAGTCCTGGGGTATTGGTGCCACGAGGGTGGGGAACTGCTGACGGACTCCTGGGTCATGGCTACACCATGCAGAGGGGTCAGTTTCCTTGGCCAGACTGTCTGCAGTGTGTGGTCACATGAATCCAGGCATCCACATGAGCTATGCAAGACCTGGGCCCACACCTACAGGCACAAGGGATCTACTCCTGGATGGGCATCCAATTGGATGCCCACCCTGATCTGTGACTCCTCCCCCAGCTGTCCTGTGGAGTCCTGCATGCCGGGGGGGGGGAGCAGGGGACAGGTGGCCAGTGTTGATGAATGTCAGTATGGGTACAACTGTCTGCAGGTGCACCACCACTACGCTGGCTGGGTACATGCTTGTTTTGCATACCTACACCCAGTTCATGCATAGGGCCCATACTGTGCATGCCAACATGCACCAGTTGTACTGTCTGACACTGATAGATGGCTGAAACATACACTGTTAATGTTACCAGCTAGCAGGCTGCTCTTCCTGCAAGCTTAGTTCTTGGGGGGAGAGCAAGTCTTCTCTCTCTGGCAGATTATTTATGGATGTTAGTACTCTGAAACACATGATATTGCACCATTTACAGTGATGTACAACAAATTTGGGGGGATGGCAGCCGACAACCCTAGCTTTGTCAGGATTTGTGGCACCCCCTCTTTCACCGCACCTTCGCATGAGTCTGGTATATGACCATATACATTATGGCTGCATTTATCATCTCCTCAAAATCCCTGGCATATTTAACAGATTAACTCAGTGACTGGCTGACAGTGTTGCATCAGGAGGTTGTGGGGTTTAGCCATTCTGGCTCCTACCTCCAAGTTTCTCAATGGAAGAATGCATAAGCCATGACTGAACTCCTCAACATTTGTAACAGTACCTAGGTTTGCAGCTTACATTAACACAATTACATTTGTGCTTTACTTTAGTTATTTGAGCAACTAGTAATCCCCAGTTTGCATTCCAAGTACGGTTCCATGGCCTTCTTCTCTGCTGCTCCTGAATGTATTATTTCTTTGAATCATTATCTATATGCTATTCTCATATTGCCATTTTTTGTTAAATTGTACTACTGTGTAATGTTTTTGTAGTTCAAATGTTACTGTTTCTTACTCAGTGTATCCCATGTGATGTGTTGTACTTCTCCCAGGTAATACCTAATAATACACAAATATCTACCTAGCGAACCATACCTGGTTAACAAAAGCTAAATCATTTTCATTTATTGGTTATACTGGAAAGGCATGTGAGCATTGCTGCCCATTTACACAAGCATCCAGTTACAAGAAACAATGATTGAGACATACAATTGTCAAGGATAGCAATGACTGAGACATAAACATTTTCAAGGATAGAGGGGGTGCAGTGAAGATCTTGCACATGCTCAACAGAGTACCCCTCCTGCACAGGCATGTGATTTCAGCTCTGAGTTGTAAAAGTATTTTGCAGCAGAAGTAGTGCTCATTTTTAATTTACAGACTCCAGGGGTGACTGAGGTTAAGAGCCTCTACAGCATTAACTTGATTTTACAATGTGCTTGCGAAAAGTTGTGATTCGGGACAGCGCTTGCTGGCAGACGCGCGTCCCTCAAGGTGGATATGCGTCTTGTGGCAGTGGAGTTTAATGCAGACTGACTAAAAAGAAAGATATGCAAATATTGCCTGAAAAGGTAAATAAATAAATTTTATGCTACACGGGCAATTTAGAGTAACTATTTCACAAATATGTGCCTAGAGGCATACTCCTGACATATGTTAAAAATCAGAGGGGCAAAGCTGACGGTGCCCCTTTAACCAGAAAAAATCCATTGGAAAGTATAAATCTTATAATTTATAGAAAATGAATTTATGTTATTCTCTGAAAAAAAAAAAACAACAGCTGGATTCAAACCCCTGACCACAGACATATAAGACACATGCTTAATATGATGCACCACAGTAGAAGTCAGCAAGCTGGTTTCTACAAAAGATTAATGAAACTACCATATGCCCAGTTTCAGGTTGAATAACCTTTTTTTAGCACACCAAAAGAAGAACAATATTTCAATGTAGTTAACAGACTATGGATACAATAGTCAACTATAACAGATATGAGGATAAGACCAAATGGTGTATGATTTAAATAAAATCTCACATCTCCTCCCCACACCACTACCCCCAATCCCCCCTCCTGTCCCCCCTCCCTGCCCACCACCGGAGGGTACCCAGGATAATACAACAAGGTGGAATGATCTGTACTGCCAGGGAAAGAAGGCAACTGTGTATTAATAGAATTGCTCAGATCATCAGTAGATCCTGGAGTGGTTCCCAAATACTTTGATAATGTGAGAGTCAGCCAGCTATACTGGCAATCAGGCACTCAACTTGCAGGGCAAATAATATCTCCTTGAGCCACTAAAGATATTGAGGTATCCCCTGGTACAGCCAATGTCACAGGATACTTACCTCCTTTGAATATTGTAATATCGTTTACAGTGCCGCCCACAAATCAGTTTTATCTAAACTGGATACCCTTTTTAATGCTTTCTGCCAGTTCGCTCTTGACACTCCTCCTTGCACCCACCGCTGCAAGCTATACCACTCCCTTGCTCTCCCTACCCTTGAGAACCACCGCCTAATACACTGTGCCAAGTTTATCTCGAAGAACTGGTTTGGTACCCTCCCAGTGTATCTGACCTCCATACTATCACCCCCTCTGGCACCCACCTATGCTCTGAGGTTCCTAGACTCCCAGCTCCTGTTAGTCCCCAGATATCAGACCCAAGTTGGCCAGGCTGCCTTCTCTCACTGCTTCCCTCAACTCTGGAACTCTTTCCCCTCTGAAATTCTCCACTCTTCCTCTATCCGCTCAGTATCCTATGCCCTTGCTAACCACTGCTCAGTAAACTGCTCCTGCAGCTAACTCTCCAATCTATTCTACCTCAGACACTCCTATATTTCTTCTCCCAGTAGGCCCAATGGTGCTACTTTGCTAACCACACCCAACTACTGCACTTGATCCCAACTTTTGAGCTAGCTAGCTTGCGCTTACCCCTATCTCATTCTATACCACAACCCAATACCTTAGCAGGATTTCCTCATTGTAACTGTTACTCTCGACTATTAGGGTATATGTATTAATCCATACTCACCTGTTCCTGTCAAACACACACAGTTGTATTATCTAATTATATATTTTCAAGGTAAAAAGCATAACTTCCCCATGTAATTGCTACTATACTATAAGTAAGGGTAAATTGTCATCTACACCCAACTATTTCTGTCAAATGTTTTCAACTGTATTGTAATTGTATGTATATATGTCAGGACCCGGACTACACTTGTCCTCTTCCCCACTGTACTTCTTCCCCCAGGTTGTACCGGGAGACGAGTAGTTCTTGTTCAATGTGCTTTTCCTGATTAAATAATTTCAATAAATAAATAAATAAAATAACTTTCTTTACACATATGGAAAATAAGGCCATATGTGATCTGATTCCCAGCCAGGATATTGGTATAATCCCCAAAATGCATATTTCAGGAAAACATTAGACAATCCCAAGAGAGGATCTAGATGGGTTTGAATTGAGCTCCAGAATGGAGCTACTCCCTCATAGGATCATAAAATATAGAGTAAAGTGCCAGGCTCTTTACCACATCTGGAACAGAGGTCATCAGGGAGTCTACCCATTCTATGCAGATGAACAGGGGTATAGTACAGGTTGTGAATAATATTAAACTGCATAAACCGGCATTTGTCCCACTAGATAAATTTATAAAGGTGTTTCCAGATAGTGGTCCAGTTCCTGGGAGTATCAGATGGTGAGAGGGAGTGGTCCCAGCAATAAACTCTTGGCCCTTCATTGGTAGCCAGGAAATCCTGTAGTGCCTTGTAGTAATATGAAATTTGATGTGAAACAGGAGCCTGATGAATGAGATGGAGAACTGAGGTACCTAATGGACTAAGCCATGGACCACTGACAAAGTGTTGCAGAAGAGTATGTGAAAGTTGGAAATATCGAAAACATGTGGAGGTGGGCCAGTGATATTTGACAAGGGCATATTGGAAGGATAACAGCTTTTGGTTAAAGACAAGATCACCAACTGATTGCATCCCTATGCAGGGCCAAAAATTCTCAGAGAGAAGCTGTCCAGCTATGTGGAAATTAGGATTCCCAAACAGTGGTTGGGATATATCTTTACATGGACAGACTTAAAAAAAAAGAAGAGCAGAGTTGCAGGTGAACCCATAGAGACACTTCCAGAGGGGAGTCTCTTAGGGATGGGAGAAATTTCCTCCTCGGGAGATAAGGGAGGGACTTAATATCCAAACCATTATCCAAACACAGGGAGAGTTCAATGTCCACCCACTGCAGGATACGAATAACAAATTATGCATTATTCATGATATTCAGGAAATAATATTCAGAGACTGCACAGCCCTAGTAAATTGTTTTCATGACTTAGAAGGCTGCAGTAATAGCACATATTGTAAAGTACTCCATCTGCCTTTCTGTGGCTTTCCACTCTGCCTTCAAAATGCTACTTATAAAATTATTCCTCTCCTTCTCCCTTCCCATCTTTGTGGGCAGAATATACTGTTGCCCACATCTCTCATCATCCTCCCTCCACTCTATCACAGATCTACACTCAACCTGTTCCACCACTGCCACCCCTGGTGAATTATTCATCTTAGACTCCATGCAGGGGGGTGTTTTTCAAGCAAATAGTTAATGAAACCCTGTAGGTGGGGAGAGTGATACTGGACCTGGTAGTGTCAAATGGACCATGTTGCTGACATCACAGTGTGGAGTCACTGGGGACCATTAATCTTCATATGGTGTGGTTTAACATAAGATCTGGTCCAGAATCAAACCACACTAAGAGGATGGTCTTGGACTTCAGAAGTGCTGATTTTAAGAGAATGAGGGAATGCCTGAGGGACATCCTAGGAGGGATAGGGAACCTGTAGAGAGTCAAAGAACAGTGGTCAAAAATTAAAGAGGGCATTGAAAAGACTTCAAATTTATGTGTCAGGCAGATTAGCAAGAGCAAAAGGAAAAAGAGAGCTCTATGATTCTCAAAAGAAATTGCAGAAAAAGTCAGAGCTAAAAATGGCATTTAAACGGTACAAAAGAACACAGATGGAAGAGGACTGGGAGAGTTACCAGGAGAAACAGAGGGAGGCAGGGAAGGCAGTTAGGGGCACAAAAGCCACAAATAGGGGAATATACTGCAAAATCAGTTGAAAGGGATAAAACATTTTTTAGATACAAAAGCAAAAAAAACAAAGACCTAGGGAGGGATAGTAAGGCCGATAGGAGAAGGGGGATGTGCATGGCAGAGGATAACCAAAAAGCAGATATACTGAACAAATACTTCTGTTCAATATTTATGAAAGAGGGAGTAGGAAATGGGCAACCAATAAAGGAAACGTGCACTGAGGGATGGGAGGTGGACACTAGTTCCTTTACAGAGGATAGAGTCCTTAAGGAGCTAGTGCAGTTAAAAGTAAACAAGGCAATGGGACCTGACTGGCTACACCCCGGGATACTGAGGGAATTCAGGGAGGAGTTAGCTGCTCCTCAACAGCCATGTTCAACCAGTCATTGGAAATAGGGGAAGTACTGGGCTACTGGAGGAGGGCAGATGTAGTCCCACTCCACAAAAATGGAAATAAGGAGGAGGCAGGAAATTACAGGCCTATCAGCTGGATGTCAGTGGTGGCCAAGGTAATGTAATCACTACTGAAGGAAAGGATTGGAGAATATCTTGTTGCCAGTGGTCTACAGGATTCAAGGCAGCATGCTTACACAGGATGAAGGTATTGCCAGACTAATCTGATTGAGTGATTTGACTGGAAAACCAAGGATGTGGACCAGGGAGGAGCTGTGGACATGGCTTACTTGGATTTTGGTAAGGCCTTCAACACTGTTCTGAATGGGAGACTGGTAAAAAAGCTGGAGAGCCAAAGAGTAGGGACTAAAGTAAATAGTTAAACGGGTAGCAAGTTGGCTAGGAAATAGCAGTCAGAGGATGATGTAAGGTGTCATTCACTATGGAGTAGGGTGACCACTGGGGTGCTGCAGGGGTCAGTACTAGGCCCTGGCCTCTTTACTGTATTTATTAGTGACATCACAGAGGGACTGAAAGGAAAAGTATACATATTCACAGACAATGCAGAGCTCTGCAACAAAGTTGACACACCAGGGATGGGGGGTGGATAAGGGATGATGTAAGAAAGCTGGAAGAATGGTTATGAGTCTGGTAGCTGGGGTTTTAATGCAAAAAATTGCAAAATCATGTACACGGAGCACAGAAACCCAAGGGTGACATACCTACTAGGAGAAGCGGAATTAACAGTCACGAAGCAGGAAAGGGACCTGGGGGTAATCATTCTGGATGACCTGAAGGTAGTTACGCAGTGTGACAAGGCAGTGGGGAAGGCTGAAAGGATTCTGGGATGCATAAACAGGAGAATCACAAGCAAAAGGAGGGATGTAGTGATATCACTGTATAGGTCACTGGTGAGACCACACTTGGAGTACTGTGTCCAGTCCTGGAGGCCCCATCTCTGAAAGGACATTGATAGGGTGGAGATGGAACAAAGAAGGGCAACCAAAATGGTGCAGGGCCTGCATCCAAATTCCTATGATGAAAGGTTTAAGGAGCAGAATTTGTACTCTCTAGTGGAAAGGAGGAAAAAGGAGAACATGATACAAACATGCAAATACCTTGCAGGTAAAAACAAGGTACAGGAAGGTAGGATTTTTCAAAGATAAAAATGCTCAAGGACAAGGGGGTCACACTATGAAGGCGAAAGGGGGAGGCTCAGAGGAAATATATGGAAATACTTCCTCACAGAGAGTGGTGGACACATGAAACAGCCTCCTTGGAGATGTGGTGGAGGCTAATATCATTACATGACTCAGGAATGCATAGGATAGAAACAAGGGGCTCCTGAAAATAAGGTGGGCGGTGATGACTGAAAACAGAGTAGGGTAGGCAGTGCAGCTGTAGGTACAATAGGAAAAATTAAGGCAGACTAGATTGGACAAGAGGTCTTGTCTGCCAACATCTTCTGTGATCTTATGTTTCTGTATCGTTGCAAAGATGTGGCAGCTTTAAAAATACTGCTAATTGTGGCTGAGTAAAGTGGGTGCCTCAGGTGTAGCACCTGATCCCAAGTCTTTGAAAATCCAGCCCTTGGAGAGTATTAAAAGGAACTGATTTCATAAGTAGATTACGCAAGAGACTAGGTTCATCATATCGTATTAACAAAAGTCTCACTTCTGACACTAGAAAAATACTTACAAGCAGTTTTCTGTTTTCATTAATTCATTATGGTGCTAATATCTATTCGTTTTCAACTGGAAGAATTCTCAGCAAACTCAGAGCAACTGTCTGAGGCCTGCCCCTTATAGTGAATCCAGCTCCTGAGATGGTCCAATCAATATCTAAGATATTGAAATCACCCAGCAGCAACAACTCCCCCTTTGATGCCATCTCCTGAATTTGAACTACTAGATTCCTGTCCATGTCCTGCTCCTGAGCTGGAGGCCTGTAAATCACCCCTGTTCTAATTATTATGCCATTGCCTGTCTCAAGAGTGACCCACAGTGCCTCTGTCTCCCTCTGTTCACCCTGAGCCTCTGTTGCTTTTATACCCTCCCTTACATACAGGGCCACTCCCCCCTTTCTACTCCTCCTCCTCTCTCTCCTGAATAGGGCATAACCTGGGACATTTGCGTCCCAGTCGTGGTTTGCAGTAAACCAGGTCTCTGTTATTGCCACTATCTCCAGGTCTGCCTCTACCATCAAGGTCTCCAGCTCTGAAATTTTATTTCCCAGCCTGTGAGCCTTTGTAACCATGGACTTGTATGGTTTGCTGCCTGCCGTCTCTCTAATCCTGTGTTCACACTCTTGTTTTTAGCCCCACTCACTTTCCCCATTTTGCTGCCTTACTGCCCTTGACTTGCCCTTTGTGTTTGTGATGGTGTTCCATTTTGTTTTCTACTGTACATTTGTTTCACTCATTTCTGGCTACAAACATATTTGACATTGCAGGCTGCATTAACCTGTGGGGGTCGGTGGTATGATTTACCCTTCTCCTTTTCTCCACCACCTTAGCTAATTTAAATGCTTGCCAATGAAGCATTCAGACTATTCACCGAGGACACCGGTGCCCTGTACAGGTCTGAATCTCCACAGGTGGTTCCCCGCTCCTCAATGAAGCCCAAATGTTGCTCTCTGCACCATGTCTTCAACCAGGTATGCTGACTGAACTACAAAACATCTAGAGTGAAGACAATTGCAGTGACAGAAATCAACAGGTAGCTGTAATGGTCCCCAGTGACACTGGCACTACATCTCCTGGTGATTCCCCATCCCTGAGACAACTCTGACTTGAAGTTGGTTATATAAATAACGAGTGGTGTGGGGGCACAGACCCCCACATGAGAGGTTCAGGGGAGCAGCCCCCTGAAGAAAACACACCAGCATACTAACATCACAGTGTTGACACTTGGCATTGTGTCTATCAATGTCGGGGATGTCGGCGACTTTGGTGTCACCGCAGCATGGGTAAACCCCTCAGCCAATTGTTTAAGTTCTTGATTCATAGATCCCTAGCTTTTCCCTTGCTGTGGACAGGCAGAACCTCAGAGAAAGTGATAGAGTTTGCTACCTACCCTATGTCTCTCCCCAGTTCTACGAACTCCATCTGTACTATTACTATCTCTAACTTATTCCCAGTTATGTCATTAGTTCCCAGATGGACAATGACATTGAGCTTTCCCCTCCTTGCTTCCACCCTAGCAATCCCCTGTATACACTTTTCAACCCTCTGAGTTGTGCCTCCTGGTATGCGCTTTACCTCCCTCTCCTTCTCATCACTTGCTGCTCCTAGCTCTAACCCCCAGACAAATGAGTTCCCCAACAGGTTTGTCTTCCTCTTCCTTTGGGGTCCCCCCATCTACCTTTGGAGTTCCATTTCTGGAGGCTCATCCCATCCTCCCTGGGTGCATCCTCAGTGGACCCTGTGGGGCCTTTCTTTTCCTCAAGCACAGTGTAGGAATTCCTTAGGTACCTCAGCTGGTGGATACACTTGTGCCCCACTTACCTTGACTTTCAAATTTAAATTCAAATTTTAATTGTGAATCATCCACCTTGTTTTGTGATCCATATATACATTAAACCAGCATGTTCATTTTAAGATTATCTGCCAGCCTTTCTTGGATGCCTTTCTGATAGACTATATTCCCAGACTACACCACCAGCCATCAGAAAACATATTAGTTTCTGTTAAAACGTCAGTACAGTGGATTCATGTTTTCATCTGTTTTCCTAACAATATCCTGTTATCTTATGGGAAACAAGCAAGGACCTTAAGATTCTATGCCAAACAGGAAACATTAGCTCCCTGTCTCCCTCACAGCAAGAAGCAATGCTTAAATGTCTGAATGATCCAAAATAACCCCTATAGACTTCATTGACATGCAAATTGTGCCAGTGCTGTGCTTCACACCTGCATTGTTGTGCTAAGCATGGGCCTGGACATTTAATGGGGAAAAAAATCACAACCTACGCACTCTACCCCCAGGGTTCTCAAACCTTGCCATGGTGAGCCTCCCCTACTGGACTTGAAAAAATTCCAGGCCTCCCCATGAATTGTGACAACATTTGCATATGGCAGTAATCGCATAAAAATTGCCCATTAGCGTACTACACATACACCACACTAAACTGTGCTTCCACTCACCATTTGCACGATTATCACTGTACCCTGCCAGATACCAGTAATGATGAATAATTCACAAAAGCGCACACAGTCACTGTTAAATAAAAAATGTGTGTTTATTGTTACAGTTTATTCTGCTGTCTGTTAATCAAATAATGCCAGTCTGTTAAGAGGGCAACCTGTGAGCCTGTTTTTGTGAAGTCAGCTGTTGTATTCTTGGTTTGACATTTGAAAGGTAGAGGCACAAGTCATCTTTAACTTTAAGACAGGCATGATACTTTGTTTTTGATTGTGGTCAGTGCCGAAAATCCAGATTCGCACAGATATGTTGATGCAAAAGGCATAAGTACAGCATGCCATTGCCTCAGAGGTTGCCAAGGAAGAGGAGCGGTTGGACCACAGTGAGCTCAGGGAGGGGAAGGGTGGTGGAACAGAGGTGCATCCCTCCAGTTGTACCTCTCCACAATTCATATGGCATTCTGGCAAAGTGTGGTTCCACTATGGAGGCACCCACAGTGGAGACCAAGGAGGATGCTGGGAACTTCCACGAAGGAGACCCACTGAAGGGTGGCATGGGACCCCACCAGGGAAGAAAACAACTCCTGGTGGGGGACTACATTGTTAGGAAGGAAGAACTAGGGGAGGAAGGACAGAGGGAGGTAAGGTGCCTGCCTGGTGCCATGGCTTGGAGGGACCGGAAGTGAATCCTCAGGATCGCTGGAGCAGCTGCACAGGGGAGGGATCTGGATGTCATTGTCCACCTAGAGACAAATTACCTGGCTAAGAAAGGGATCAGAGCAGTGCAGGAAGAGTTTGTGGAGTTGGGGAGGGCCCTTAGACAAGTAGCACGCAAGGTAACCTTCTAGGAGGTGCTGCCTGTCTATGACAAGGGTGAGGCTAGGGTGCTCCATGCCAGGGAATTCAATCAGTGGTTGAAAAACTGATGCAGAGCTCAGGGATTTGGCTTCTTTGGGGACTGGGGGTCCACCTGGAGGGATGCAGGTCTATACTGGCTGATGGTCTGCATCTATCCAGGAGGGGAGCCAGGATCCTAGGTGATAGGTTTAAATGTTTCATTGGTAAGCATTTAAACCTGCCAAAGGGGGAGGCACTGGAAAGGAGCAGGGAAATCCTAGCCCCCCCAAAATATCAGGGTAGTAAATGAGGTAAACACCAAGATGGAGATGTCGATGGGGAGAAGGGCGGGGTAAATGGAGAAAATTACAAACACAATAAGGACAGGGATGGGGCAAAAAGGGGTAAGACCATCAAGAAATGGAGGGTAATGAGTACCAATGCCCGTAGTCTGGGCAACAAGCTCCCTGAACTGGTGGCCTTAATAGAGAGGGATGCCTGGCTATCGTAGCAATCACAGAAACATGGTACACAGAGAACCATGACTGGGATGTTAACATACCAGGGTACACAACCTACAGGAGAGACAGGGAGGGGAGAAGAGGGGAAGGAGTAGCTCTCTATATAAGGGAAGGGATAAAAGCAACTGAACAAAAGAGTAAACAGGGAGGAGAGGAAGCACTGTGGATCAACTTAGAGACTGAAAATGGCACCACAATCCGCACAGGGGTTGTATACAGACCCCCATTTCAGGAGGAGGGAATGGACAAGGATATGATAGAAGGCATCTTTAGGATGGCAGAGAAAGGGGAGATACTGTTGATGGGGGACCTGAATATGCCAGATGTTAACTGGAGCACCCTGGCTGCAGCCACACCAAAAAGCAGGGACATTCTTGATGCCCTTCAGGTGGCATGCCTCAGACAGCTAGTTTTGGAACCCACTCATGAGGGAGCAATCTTAGATCTCATGCTCTCAAATGGGGACGGTGAGAGGATCTCAGATCTAGAATTGGGTAGCCATCTGGGAACAAGTGACCACCAAGAGTTGTGGTTCACGATAAACTCAGCTATAGAGTCAATTCATACGAAAGTGAGGGTTCTGGACTTCAAGAGGTCTGACTTTGGCAAAATGGGAGAATGCCTTAGAAAAGCACTAGCAAATAGGCTAGAGGGAGGGGTGGAGCAACAATGGGGAAACATCAAAACTTCCATTACAGAGGCAACAAGCCTTTGCATGAAGCAAATAAACAAATCAAAATGAAAGAAAAAGCCACTTTGGTTCTCAAAAGAGGTGGTGGTGAAGGTTATGGAGAAAAAGATAGCATTTAGGTAGTATAAGGAAACAAAGAAGGAGCAGGACAGAGAACTATATCAGTTAAGGCAGAAGAAAGCTGGGAGGGTAGTCAGAATAGCAAAGGCCCAAACTGAGGAAAAGATAGCCAACTCGGTTAAGAAGGGGGATAAAACCTTTTATAGGTACATCAGGGAGTATAGAAAGACAAAGGGAGGGATAGTGAGGCTGAATAGAATGGACGGTGGGTGGGTAGAGAGGGACAGTGAAAAAGCAGGGATACTGAAAGAATACTTCTGCTCAATATTCACAAAAGAGGAGGAGGGGAGGTGCCTAATCCAATTAACAGAAGCACACTGGATGGGGGGGTCGATCCCAGTCCTTTCACAGAAGAAAGGGTTCTGAAAGAACTCCTAAAACTGTAGGTGGACAGAGCAATGGGGCCTGATGGAATTCAACCCAGAATTCTGAAAGAATTAAGGAGAGAACTAGTGACACCACTGACTTCTCTTTTTAACAAATCATGGGAGGATGGTGTGGTACCTGAGGACTGGAGGAAGGCGGATATGATACCCCTTCAAAAAAGTAGGAGCAAGACAGAGGCAGGAAAGTACAGACCTGTCAGTTTGACCTCAGTGGTAGGGAAAGTGATGGAATCACTTCTAAAGGAAAGAGCTGTTGAGTACCTAGAGGCCAGTGGGGCACAGGACCCAGGGCAGCATGGGTTCACAGCAGGAAGGTCATGTCAGATGAATCTAATTGATTTCTTTGACTGAGTGACCAAAGTAGTAAACCAGGGAGGGGCTATGAACATGGCCTACCTAGACTTTAGCAAGGCATTTTACACAGTCCCACACAAAAGATTAATAGTCAAACTAACCAGCCTGGGAGTAGGTCCCAGGGTGGTAGCCTGGGTAAAACATTGGCTGGACAACAGGACACAGAAGGTAATTGTAAATGGAGTCCACTCTGAAGAAAGAGGGGTTACTAGTGAGGTACTGCAGGGTTCAGTACTGGGTCCAGTCCTTTTTAATGTCTTTATAAGTGCCATTGCAGAGGGACTGGAAGGAAAAGTATTCTTTTTTGCAGATGACACAAAGATCTGCTATAGGGTTGATACACAAGGAGGCATGGAAAGGATGAGAAGGGACTTGGCAAGGTTGGAGGAATGGTCAGACGTATGGCAGCTTGGATTCAATGCAAAGAAGTACAAAATAATGCACCTGGGTATCAAAAACCCAGGGGAAGATTACACAATGGAGGGGGGTTAGTAACAACAACAAAAATAGAAAGGGACCTGGGGTGTAATCATATCAGATGACCTTAAGGTTAGCAAGCAATGTGAGAAGGCAGTAGGGTGGCAGGGGGGGATACTTGGATGTATAGGGAGAGGCATCATCAGCAGAAAACAGGAAGTTGTTATCCCTCTGTACAGGCAGTTGGTGAGACCCCTTCTGGAGTACTGTGTCCAGTTCTGGAGACCCCATCTCCGCAAGGATATAGACAGGATAGAGGCAGTCCAGAGGAGGGCAACTTAAATGGTGCAGGGTCTGCAAGAGAAGCAGCAGAGGAGAGACCAAAGGAGCTTAATATGTATACCCTGAGGAAAGAAGGGAGAGGGGACATGATAGAAACTTTAAGTACCTCAGTGGAATCAACAAAGTCCAAGAGGGTAGCATCTTTCAGAAAAACAGACTTGCAAGAACAAGGGACACAATTTAAAGATAGAAGGAGGTTCAGGGGCAATGTGAGGAGTATTATTTCACAGAGAGGGTAGTGGATGCATAGAACAGCCTTCCTGAGGAGGTTGTGGGGTCTAAAACTGTGGGAGAATTCAAGAATGCATGGGAAAGACATAAGGCAATTCTTGAGGGGTAGGAAAAGTAGGCTGTTGGTTAACTAGGATCTGCGGCCTATCCTGTAGGTAGGAAATGGGCAGACTAGATGGGCCTAGCGTCCTTATCTGCCGTCAAAGTCTATGTTTCTATGTTTCTATGTTTCATTTTGCACCAAATTTTCAAAATAGGCTTTTGAGAGCCAACCTTATGAACACTGGCAGTGTTGTTTCATTAATCAGTCCTGAAAGGTGATTTTGTGCAGTGACTGTGAAATCACCCTTTGGGCCCAATTAACACCATGACAGTGACAGCATTCATGAGAAGGGGTCACAAAAACTCCATGTTGAAAATTTGGTGTAAAAATTCCAAAAAATGCCCGCGATATGCAGCAAAGTTGAAAAAACCCTATCTGTTACATTATCAGCTTACCAGCATTTCCTCAGTTGCGGGTCGGCTTTGAAGAGTGCAGACATGTTCCTCGGTCCACTGAAGATCGCCATGTTGGACTCGGAGGTAGGTATGGGGTGAGAGGGGTGTGGGGAGGCAGGTGCGCAGTGGGTGGGTGCGGTGGGGGCAGGGAGACTGCAAGGGATCATTTTATAATTTACAGTTTTTTGTTTTGTTTTTACTATTAAGACAACGCGGAACATTTGCCACGCTGGGGTGGGCTCCCAGCATCGCCACTGGAAAGGCTGTTTGGGTGGCTGGAGCCGACGGGGGATTGGGCACCCCCATCAGCCATATGGGCTTGTGCCATGCTGGGGTGGGCTCCCAGCGTGGCAGCTGTAAGGCTGTTTGGGGGGGCTGGAGCCGACGGGGGATTGGGCACCCCCGACAGCCATAAGGACATGTTCCATGCTGGGGTGGGCTCCCAGCGTGGCCCCAGGAAAGCTTTTGGGAGGGTGGCATGGAGCCAATGGGGCATTGGCCACCCCTGTTGGCTAATTCAGTATGTGCATGGGTGGGGGGAGCGCGTCAGCATGCAATATGCGTGCATGCATGTTGAGGGGGGAGTTCTGCTCACTGAAGTGGAGCTCTCCCTTTCAACTGTGTGCCACTGCATTTTCAACTGCTGTCATAGACAGCTGGAGCAGTGATTGGCACACTGCGACCGCGCCTGCAAATGCACTGACTGAATTGGCAGAGGCTGACACACCTCTGGAAAACTCGGATGACGGCACTATGTTTCTTGCACATGCGTGCAAGCAAACATAAAAAGTAAGTAAAATTTGTTTATTTTTAAATAAGAAACATGCCATTTGAACTTTACAGTCCAGTTTGCAAGACAGTCCTGTGTACAAAGCAAAGTTACATAAAATATAAAAGTTTAGGGTGTTCAAATCAGTACAAAAATATTTACACGCACAAAACAGACACAAGAAGCAAAAAATACAAATGCAGCAGATGTTAAATATAACAATTACATGTGAAAAATATTGTATTCCTAATGGCCTGGAAAAAATATTGTGAATTCTGTAACTTCCTGAACAATAGGAGGGAGTGAATGTCAATCTGCAGCAGTCCTTGTAGTTATGGTCCTGTCTCCAAACCTATTCCATTGCTTACCGAGTTGTATTTTATTTAAATGGACTGATCTATTCAGTACTCTCCTATTTATCCCCCTTCCGGAAAAAGATGTTGTGAAATTGAATTTTCAGTGAAAGAGAATCTCAATTTATATATTTAATAGCAGCCACATTCTCACATAGCCTATTTCTAGTGGTTGCCAATCCAGCTTACTCAATAATAGGCAATAATGAGTATAACAACTACATTTCAATATGTATCTGGCAAATCTGTAATGTGTTTTATCAAGACATTCTAAAAGAGATTTATTAACTATTCTATAGACCAGATGACCATCATTTAAAGTTGGTAAAAGAATGTGTTCCACAATCCATTTCCTATCAGACTGTTTTAAAAAGCCTGTTGTTCTTTTTAGGACCCCTAGCTTTTTATTCATTTTCTTCATGGTACTAGTTAAATGCTTTGTAAAAGACAATTCTGTATCAAAAATTACCCTTAAATAACTATAGCTATCCACCATTTCCAAAGTGGTGGAATTCTGAGTTTGAATCAAAAGTTGTTCACCCCTTTTACCCCTTTCACCTTTTATAGGAGAAAAATACCTCACTCTGGTCTTTTTTGTACTCATAAGCAACCTCCAGCTGATGAACCATCCCTCAATGTTTGCAAAATCAGACTACAGATTAAACTGTAATTCATTAATATTTCAACCTGAGGCAACTATATTGGTGTCATCAGTGTACAGCCTTAGGGTTGTACATGTTGCCACACTGGTCAACACTCTGGGACCAAACACCACCCCAAACACGGTCCCAAAAGGTGCAGAAACACTAATGCAGCACCTGGCCCATTGCAACAAAGCCCAGGCACCATGATGAGATGACCTGAGCCATAAGGACCTCCCTTTGACTGCACGGTACAAATTCTGCCAGGGCAACTGTCAATCCCAAATACACGGAGAGGAGCCACTGACTAGCAGGACTATCATTTTGTTACTCAATCTCAAAAGCTGGTTTTGCACAGCGACTGCGCCATTTGGAGCCACACATATGAAAACACATTTCTGGCAGAATGTGACAAATGACAGCTGTACAATTCATGAAGTGGCATGAAAAAATGGCAATGTTGAATATTTGGAGTGAAAATATGAAAAATTGGAGAAGTTACAAACATGCATAGAAACTGTGCCTGTAACTCAATCATTTTTTGGAATTTTTTCACCAAATTTTTAACATGGGCATTTTTGACTCTCTCCCCATGAACAGTGACACTGTGATTTTGTTAATCTGTCCTGAAAGTTGAGTTCTCACAGCAACAGTGCTGTTCTGAGCCACAGGTGTGAGAGTACGTTTCAGGAAGGATGTGAAAAATGACAGCTATACTATTCCTAAGGAGGTGTGAAAAAACAGCAATGTTGAAAATCTGGAGACAAACTATTAGAAATTGGGGATGTTATAAGCCTGCATAACACAGTCATTTTTTGGAATTTTTTCATCAAATTTGCAAAAAGAAACTTTTTGGGACCTCTCCTTATGAACAGCGACACTGTCATTTTGTTAATTGGTCCAGAAAGGTGATTCAGCACAACAACCATGAAATCACCTTTTGGGACCAAGAAACTAAATGACAGTGACATGTTGATGAGGTGGGGTCCCTATAATCCCATGCTGAATATTTGGGGCCACAATTCCAAAAAATGGCTGAGATACCAACCTAAGTTAACCCCATTGACTCCCATTATAAAGCTTGCTGTTCTTTCTTCAGTTTGCAGTTCAGCTTTGAAAAGTGCAGATGTTCAGAGAAGATTACAGCTCCTCACCTCTGGAGGGTAAATATGGCTGGGATGTGTGGGGAGGTGGATGAGCAGATGGAGTGTGGGGATGGGGAACGGGGATGAGGGAGACAACAGTGACTATTTTCTTGATTGCAGTGGGGAAAAAAGACTGGGAGAGAAGGTTATCTTCATTTACAGGTTACATACACACACACACACACAAAAAAAACAGGCACACTGGGGTGGACTCCCAGTGTGCCACAATTCTCAGGGGTGGATACTGACACGAGAATTAGGCACCCCAATGTTGGCAAGATGTATAGATGGGTTGGGGGGGGCTCACATCCAACACCAGGACTGGACATCCTGATGTCAGAAAGGAAAGGGGAAACTGTTTAACCAGGAAAGACACACTAAGAGGAGGGTGCCAACATGGGGATTGGGCACCCCGATGTTGACTTTTTGGGAGTGTATGGTCGGCAGCAGGAGCTGCCATGTTCAGGTGTGCCACATAATGCGCGGGGGGCATGCTGACATGGGGATTGGGCACCCCGATGTTGACTTTCTGGGGATTGTGTGGCAGACGGCAGGAGCTGCCATATTAATTGAAATGTTACACCAGGAAAGGCATGTAATGAAGACATGTCATTTGCTGCTGCAATGACGAGCCTCTCTCTGATTGCAGTGGCAGATTTATTTCAACTCAGTTGCTCTCTCTGAAACTGTTGCCATCAGGAGCATGCTCACTGGTTGGAGGCTGAGGGACACACCCACTAAAGCATCCCCTGCATTCGCCACAACACTGACACACCTCTGAAATGTACTACTACCACAAGACGTTGCTTGCGCATGTGAGCAAACCAACATAAAAATCAAGGAGCATGAACAAACAGCTGTTGTAAACAATTATATCAGGAGTATGGTAGCTCAAAATGGTGGTAAGCAACATAATCAGGTCTACACATTTTTCCATATATTACCAAAGAATTCTGTTGCTGTAGAAACACATGAATTGCTTTGTCTTTGAATATACTGTTAATGTTCCTGATGGTACATCAAAAAGTTTGAAAATCTAACCAAAACAGTATGGGTAGTCATAGAGGAAAAGGAGGGGTGGAGATGTGGTAGGTGATAGTTGGAGGGAACAAAAATGAGAGGGCTGAGGAGATTATGGGTAGAATTCACAGGAGCTAGAGTTAGTAAGATGGAGGTGGAGTTTATGTTTGTATGACCCAAGGGTGGTAGTGGAGGAGATGTCAGGATTGAGCGCATTTAACCAGCTAGGCACACTGAAGGCAAAGGATCTTTGGACCTGAGAGGTGTGACGGCGGGGAACCTGAAGAAACTGGTATTCAGAGCCCCTGGTGTTACGTGGCTTTAGTCTAGAACTAAGCAGTGCTTGGACTCCCTGCGGAGCGAGGCCCATTGTTACTTTCTTTGGCATAATGCAGGTTTGGTATTTTATGCAATTTAATTTAATTTGGTGATCTTAAAATGGCTATGTTGAAAATTTGGTGAAAAAAAGTTCAAAAATGACTGTTTTACGAGCGTGCGTTGCAGAGTTCCTACACACGCTTGTAAGTTCTCAAATTTTCAATATTTTCTCTCCAGATTTTCAACATTGCCATTTTACCACACCTCCTTATGAGCAGTACAGCTGTCATTTTTCACATCTCGCCCATAACGTGTTTCTGCCCATGTAGTGCACAATGGCGCAGTCGGTGTGTGAAATCAATGTATGGGACACATTAAGAAAATCACAGTGACAATGGTCATGAGCAGAGGTGTTAAAATGGCTATGTTGAAAATTTGGTGAAAAAATTCCCAAAAATGACTGTTTTAGGAGCTCACATTGCACAGTTCCTACGCACGCAGGCAAGTTTGAGAATTTGTAATAGTTGCACACCAGATTTTCAACAGTGCCATTTTACCGCACTTCCTTATAAGCAGTACAGCTACCATTTTTCACATCTCGCCTAAAATGTGTTTCTGCACATGTAGCACACAGTGGTACAATCAGTGTGCGAAAACAATGTTTGGGACAGATTAAGAAAATCACAGTGACACTGGTCATGAGCAGAGGTCTTAAAATGGCTATGTTGAAAATTTGGTGACAAAACTCCATAAAATGACTATGTTATGAGTGATCATTGCACAGTTTCCACGCACCCTCGTAAGTTCATGAATTTGTTATATTTTCAGTCCAGATTTTCACCAGTGGCATTTTTCCACACCTCCTTATGAACAGTACAGCTGTCATTTTCCACAACATGGCCGGAATGTGTTTTCACACTTTCAGCACAGAAATGCATGGTCGCTGTGGGAAGTCATTGTTCGGGACAGATAAAGAAAATCACACTGATACTGTTCATGATCAGAGGTCCCAAAATGCCTGTGTTAACAATCTGCTGTAAAAAACCCCAAACTAGTTACATTACGGGTGTGAGTTGCACAGTTTCTGCGCACGCTCATGACTACACCAGTTTTTTTAAGATTTTCACAGCAGATTTTCAACATTGCCATTTTTTACACCTCCCCATGAACAGTACAGCTGTCATTTTTCACATCCTGTTTGGAATGTGTTTTTGCACTTGTGGTGCCAAATGCCGTAGTTGCTGTGCAAAAGCAGTTTTCGGCTAACAAACTGATATTGCCACTGTTCATGAGGTGGGGGTCACAAAAAACATGTTGAAAATTTGGAGTGAAAATACCAATGAATGCCTGAGACGTTAGGGTTTCTGACCATAACGCCCCACCCTGTAGAGAATGACAGGCATCAGGGGTGTGACTTGGGATTCTTGCCTGTAATGCTCATTCCATTCCACCCCCACCTTGCTGCCAGTGAGAGGCACCAAGGTGTGCCTCAGACTCTTCGGGCCTAAACATCACCCCATTCTCCTATACCGCACCCATATCACCATATTTCCTGATGGAATGGGGTGCGCATAAGGGTCAAAGACCCCAAGGCACACCGTGACTCTTGTCAGCGTCTGCAGGGCAGGGTGTGGTGAAATGGCATGGTCATTATGCTTGACAACCCAAAGGCACACCCCAATGCCTGTCACTCTCTGCAGGGTGGTGGTGGGGTTGGCTTCAGTTCAATACTTCGCTGCCATTCCTATTATGCAGCTCTGTAACTTCTATACTACCAATGCCAATGCCAGCAAGCAAACATTCGGCATTGACAAATGCTTGTTACTTACATGGCAATGGGAAAGCCATTTGTAAATAGAATGACTTTGTTACTGAGCATGTGTGGCCACCAGGAAAGGAAAGGAATGAAAATAAAAGGGAAAATTTATATTTTAATGGATTGGATGTGCCATTCTCAGGTCCAGTCCTTTGTGATGGGTTGGCCGGGCTCAGCACTTCTTTCTCTTCTAAGGAAATGGGACAAGGAAGACAGGCTCTACATAAATGTAACTAGTTTTCAGTGGTTCTGCACCATTGAGCATGCGTAGCTGCCTTGAGAAGAAATTGGGATATGTAGCTCTTGATGCCAGCTTGCGCCGTGGTTAGGGGTTGTAAATAGTTTTTGGGACTTCATGTCCCACAGGGCATTGGGGAGCTCAGTTGGTTTGGCACCTGATTGTCTGGTCTCTGAGTGGACCTGATGAATTTTTGGAACCCTGGGGAGAAGCTGATAAAAGGGAGTGATTTTGGCTCTCTGGGAAATTCACCAGTAGAGAGAAGAGAGAGAGGAGAATGGAGTAGGGCTGATTGCCTGCTCAGCCTTGTGGCCAGCAGTTTTTTGTTTTATTGGGCTGTGCAGATGAGTTGGTACAAGGATGTAGCAACAGCTGTTGGTTTGGGGAGCCCTCAATTTTGGGGCTAGCCTGCATTTTTAGTCCCTTGAGAGGGAGAAAAGGAAAGGTTGCTGCCCCAATGGGAGTGTAAAGTGAGGGATAAAAGAAGAGCTACGGTCTGCAAGTCTAACCCCCTGAGAGGGATATAAAAAGAAAGGGTGCTACCTGCATGGGAGCTCGGAGAAAAGGACTGAGCCATGAGGTAAAGGAAAATAGTATAGAGCCAGGGGTCCTGAGTCAAGAACCTGGTCCTGTTTGGCTCTCAGTCTGGGACTGTCTATTTCTGGGTTTGGCACCCACAATAGGAGTGGACAAAGAAGGTGGTTTTCTGCAGACAGCCACTCCCTGGAGGTCTGTTCTTCACGATGGGAATTTTGATAGGATTTAGTTGCAAGGAAAGTGGTTGCTGCCTGCTGTTTTGCAAGGGCCTGATTCAGTCACAAGTTTTTGTTGCCTGAGTTTGGGCATTAGCTACCTAGGCTATGGGTAGCCACTTGAACACGCTTGCTCATGTTATGACCTCTGTGGTCCAGAGCACCACTTGTTTATGATGTGACCTGCTCAATTTAAAGCAAGCAAACTTTGTTTCATTGCTTCATACAGTGACTGTTCTCTGTTTTATCTAATGCTCATTAAATAGGATGCCACATTTTCTGCAGTTCTGGTGTTTGCTTCCTATTTCCTGAAAGAACAGTTTATTGCCAAAAGAGGTTTGCCTCCACAGCCATGTTCCTGAGTGGTTCCTAGGTTGATTCTGAAGTATCTGTGCACCATCATAGGAGTCATGGAGAGGCCTGCCTGGTGGAGACTGTCTACAAAGGCCCATGGGCAAAGCTGGCAAGGCCAGGCAGGTGAAGATCCTCATCATTTCTTCAGGGTTCTGGTTCACCATCCAGACTGCTAGGCCCCCCCGCTATGGTGTGTATTCCTCACCAGCACCACTCGTGGGACTCCTGTACTGTGATGCTTTATTCTCGACTGTGTTTTCTAGGGTTGTACAGTGCCCCCTCCTAAGAAGTTACCATTTGGATACCCCATGCCATGTAGAGGGGGGGGTATACATGTAAAATCCTGGAGCTGGATTATCAAAAGCTGGAGACCCCCTTCCATCTGGGCATATTTTTAAAATGCTACCTTTGCTCTGTGTAACAGATGCAGGGTGTCTCAAAGCCATTAACACCCTCTCCTGTACATCCACAACATGCATTTGAGCTGAGCAGTACCAGTTCCCCTTAGACCATTGCTGCAATGGTCTACAGTGATCAAATTCAATCCTTTCATTGTCAGAATGGATTCAAATTGCCATAAAGTTGGTATTTGCATCCATCCAGAAGAGGAATTGTGGTCATCAATTAAAAGTTGAAATGCTACATTGGTAAGTATTTAAACTAGCTTGGGGGAGGTGGAATAAGGCAGAAAGAATAGCCCCCCCACACACATACACATGCTTACAGGATCAGCTGCTGAAATCATGAGGGTGAGAAATCCCTTTAGAAATAAGTATAAATAGGAATCTAGGAGGGAGAGGTAAGGGGGGAGAGAGGAAAGAAAGAAAACAAAGGAGGAAATAGGGGAGGACAAAAGGGTGAGGAAGGTGGCAGTTCAATCTGGAAAGTCAAGTGCACAAATGTATACAGTCTGGGCATCAAGACTGCAGATCTAGAGGCCACCATGTCAGTAGTGGACCTAGACTTAGTCGCAATTACAGAGACCTGGTGCAATGAAAACCAGGACTGGGATGTAGCCATACTAGGGTATGCTCTATCCAGAAGTGACAGAGGAGGAAGAAAGGGTGAAGACACAGCTTTTGATGGCAGATAAGGACTGTTTGGCCCACCCAGTCTGCCCATTTCCCTACCTACTGGATAAGCTTTAAATTCTAGTTTACAATAGCCTACTTCCTCCTACACCACACTATTATTGCCTTATGGCTGATCCCATGCATTTTTGAATTCCCCCACTGTTTTTGACCCCACAACCAGCTCAAGAAGGCGATGCCATTCATCCACCACCCTCTTCATGAAAAGATATTTCCTCATGTTGCCCCTGAGCCGTCCCCCCTCTGTCTTTGAATTGTGTCCCCTTGTTCTTGCACATCTCTTTTTCTGATAGATGCTACCTTCTTGGACTTTGTTGATTCCCTTGAGGTACTTGGAAGTTTCTATCATGTCCTCACTTTCCTCAAGGATATACATATTAAGCTCTCTTAGTCTCTCTTCATATGGTTTGTGATGCAGGCACTGCACCATTTTATTTGCCCTCCTCTGGATCACTTCCATCCTGTCTATGTCCTTGTGGAGATGTGGTCTCCAAAACTGCATGCAGTACTCCACATATGGTCTCACCAACTGTCTGTACAGAGTGATAACTTCCTATTATCTACTTGTGATGATTCTCCCTATACATCCCAGTATCCACCCAGTGCTCCTTACTGCCTTCTCACATTGCTTGCCTACCTTAAGATCATCTGACATGATTACCCCCAGGTCCTTTTCCATTTCTGTTGTTGTTAGTACCCCCCCCAACCACCAACACCACTGTGTAGTCTTCACCTGGGTTTTTGTTTCCCAGGTGCATTACTTTGCACTTCTTTGCATTGAATCTAAGCTGCCATACATATGACCATTCCTCCAACCTTGCCAAGTCCCTTCTCATCCTTTCCACCCCTCCTTGTGTATCAGCTCTGTTGCAGATCTTTGTGACATCTGCAAAGAGGCATGCTTTTCCTTCCAGATCATCTGCAATGTCTCCTATAAAGACATTAAAGAGGACTGGACCCAGTACTGAACCCTATACGTACCCAACTAATAACCCTCTTTCTTCAGAGTGAGTTCCATTTACTAGTACCCTCTGCATCCTGTTGTATTGCCAATTTGTTACCCAGGCTACCATCCTGGGATCCAGTTCCAGGCTGGCTAACTTAATTATCAATCTTTTGTGTGGAACTGTGTCAAATGCCTTGCTAAAGTCTAGGTAGGCCATATCCACAGCCCATCCCTGGTCTTCTACTTTGGTAACCCAGTCAAGAAATTGATTAGATTTGTTTGACATGACCTTCCCACTGTGAATCCATGCTGCCTTGGGTTCTCTGCCCAGCTGGACTCTAGGTACTCAACAGTTATTTCTTTCAGAAGTGAAATTTCATAATTTTTCCTACCAATGAGGTCAAACTAACAGGTCTGTAGTTTCCTGCATCTGTCTTTCTCCTACTTTTGTGAAGGAAAATCACATCCACCCTCCTCCAGTCCTTAGGTACCACCCCACACTCCCATGATTTGTTAAAAAGGGTGGTCAGTGATGTCACTAGGTCCTCCATTAGTTCTTTTAGAATTCTGATATGTATCCCATCAGTGCCATTGCTTTGTCCACCTTGAGTTTTAGGAGTTCTTACAGGACCCTTTCATCTGTGAATGGACTGGTGTTGACCATCCTGCCCAGAGTGCTTCTATGGTTTGGTTTAGGTAACCACTTCTTCTTCTTTTGTGAATACTAAGCAAAAGTATGTGTTCAGTGTCTCTGCCTTTTCACTGTCTCCCGCTGTCCACCTCCCTCTCCTTTATTAAGCTTCACTATCCCTCCCTTGACCTTTCTTTGCTACTTAATGTACCTATAAAATGTTTTATCCCCCTTCTTAACTGAGTTGGCTATCTTTTCTTCAGTTTGGGCCTTTGCTATTCTGACTACCTTCCCTTCTTCCTTCTGCTTTAACTGATACAGTTCCCTGTCCTGCTCCTTCTGTAATTCATCATACTTTCTGAATGCTACCTTTTTCTCCCTAACCTTCCCTGCCACATCTTTTGAGAATCATAGTGTTTTTTTTTACTCCGTTTTGTTTTCTTTATTTGTTTCACACAAAGGCTTGTTGCCTCCATGATGGCAGTTTTGATTTTTCTCCATTGTTCTTCCACTGCTCCTTTCTGGTCATTTGCTAGTGCATTCCTTAGGTATTCACCCATGTTGCCAAAGTCAGCCCTTCTAAAATCCAGTATCCTCATTTTTGTATGGCTTGTCTCCATGGTTGTGTTTATCATGAACCACACTGTGTGGTGGTCACTTGTTCCCATATGGCTACCCTTTTCTAAATCTGTGATCCTCTCTCCATTTGAGAGTACCAGGTTTAAGACTGCTCCCTCCTGAGTGGATTCTAACACTAGGTGTCTAAGGCATGCCCCCTGTAGGGCATCAAGAATGACCCTGCTCTTGGATGTGGCTGCAGTAAATGTGTTCCAGTTAACATCTGGCATATTCAGGTCCCCATCAACAATATCTCTCCTTTTTCAGACATTCTGTGAATGCCTTCTATCATATCCTTGTCCATTTTCTCCCCCTGAGATGAGGGTCTGTATACAACCCCTGTGTGGATTGTGGTGCCACTCCCTGTCTCCAAGGTGAACCACAGTGCCTCCTGTCCTCCCGCTTTACCCTTTAGTTCTGTAGCTTTGATTCCTTCCCTTATGTAGAGAGCTACACCTCCTCCTCTTTTACCCTCCCTGTCCCTTCTGTAGATTATGTACCCTGGTATATTGACATCCTAGTCATGGTTCTCTTTCTGTGTACCCTGTTTCCATGACTGCCACAATAGCCAGGTGTCCCTCTTCCATTAGGGCCACTAGCTCAGGAAGGAGTGACTATTGATGTGATGGAAAACATAAAGGCCACAGAAATATAGGGAGACCAGGGAGAAGCAAAGGAAAGGGTTGACCTTAACATTGTTTTACTAGCCCAAACCCTAGTGCAAAATTACCAGGGCTAGTGCAGCTAACTTTCTACTTGTCTGTCTTGACTAGTGCAGCTTTTCATGGCTGTTAATGAAGTTAAAAAAGTCTCTACTTTAGCAGGTTGTAGTCCTCATGCTAATCTCTCTAAATGTTCCAGATGGTCAGGTGTGATTAACAGCTCACTAACAGCTGCAATTATCTAGCAGTTCAAGACGGGGATCCCACAAAAGACTCCGTGTGAGTCATTATCACGCCACTATTAGGCCTTTCAGCTAGTGTCCAAGGTGTAGAGAGCTGTTAAGTCACTAGCTTCCAGTTTTCTGAATGTGTCTCTAACAATTTGTTCCATATTATTAAGACCAGTGCCCCTCATTTCCCTACATTTTGAGTGTCTGTATCCAACATTTCAGGGAAAAAATGTGAGGAGGTATACAGGGTCGGCCCTGCAGGTGGTGGGTTTATCCCAGTCTCACCATAACTTCCATCTCCCCTCTGAATATCTTAACTATGTTCTTTCCCTGGACACCACTGCAGACCAGACTCTGAAATGACCATCCACAGATCCATAGCTGCCATTACTGGCAAGTGTAGGGGGTTCCCAGCTCTTCTAAATGGGCCATGTCAGCCATCGCCATCTATACAGTCCCACCCTTATCCCACCTAGCTTGTCTTTTCATCCTAAAAACAAAGCTTTGGATCATGTATGGTACAAAAATAAACCTTAATAAAATACATAATTTGAATGCTTAAAATAGGCATTCCTGGGGTACATAGATCATTCTATATAGAAACAGAGATAGTATAGCATTACACCTGTGGACTGTTTCTTCTTGGTTGGTGAAATGACTAAGTTAAAGAAACATATGTTATTGTTGGGGCAGAGCTTATTAAAATCAATACTTTTAAAAATAAAATTGTCATAGTTTTCTATTTCCCAATCCCATAAGCTTTCTGTAGCCCCCACCCCAAAGAAATCTTAAATGTGCTCCTGACTCACTTGAGACTGTACAAAAACTTCCAGAAGTGCAGGTCTCCAGTTCACTATAAGGTGGGGGCTGCGAATGTCTTTCTCTGCCTGACTCTGTTCATTGCCCTGTGGGTGGTGGTGAGAGTGTGATGAGGTACATGATGATGTCAGCTATTTGTGTGTACAGAGCTAGGACTGCTTGATTGTGCATTTGCTGTTGTGATGTCCCGTGGTTTGGGGTGGACGGTGCAGAAAGAGGAATAGAGGAGGGCATGGTACAAAACAATGGGGGGGGGCTCACTGTGTGTGATGGCATTGCAGTCTTTCTTTTCTGCTGGGGAGCTGGAAGCAATGTGGGAGCAGGATAATTGTGCAATAAGATTATTTCTTGGCTTGCATTGTTTCCTGTCTACATGATCAACATTTACCATTATAATTGCGGGCTAGTGCAATTATCAGTGGACTAGTGCAATTTTGAATTCACTTGCCATGCTGGCTAGTGCAAAAAAAGGTTAAGGTTGACCCCTGAGCAAAGGGGAGGCAGTGTGGTGCAGCGGTTTAAGGCTCTGAGCTGCAACTCTGGAGACCTGGGTTTGAATCCCACAGCACTTACTTGCATACTGTGTGACCCTGAGCAAGTCACTTAACTTCCTCGTGCACCCAGGATGCACCTGTAAACAAGCTTTCAGCTTAGTGTGTCTCACCTGGTAAAATAATTGGTAAATAAAAAGCAAAGACCTGGAAGGGTGCTGCCATTCAAACAGGGTTGATCTACAGACAGACCTCCAGAACAAGGGTAGTAGGTGGATAAGGATATGAAGGAAGAAATCTGAGGGATGGTTAACAAGTGGGAGGTACTGCTGGTAGGGGCCTTCAGTCTACCATATGTGGATTGGAGCCCCCCCAGCTGCAGCAACCGTTAAAAGTAGAGAAATTCTATACTCCATGCAGGGGCATCTCTCAGGCAACTAATTAATAAACCCACTCGGGGGGGGAGTGATACTGGAACTGGTACTGTCAAACAGAGACAGTGTCACTGACGTCACAGTGGGGAGCCACCTGGGGATCACTGATCATCATAAGGTGTGGTTCAACATAATATGTGGGCCAGAATCAAACCAGACTAAAATTAGGGTCCTGGACTTCAGGAGGGCTGATTTTAAGAGAAAGAGGGGGTGCCCGAGGGACACCCTAGGATGGATAGGGAAACTGTGGGGAGTCAAAGAACAGTGGGCAAAAATGAAAGAGAAGACTACAAATGTGTGTCAGGCAGGTTAGCAAGAGCAAAAGGAAAAATAAATTCCTATGGTTCTCAAAGGAGTAGTGGAAAAAGTCAGAGCTAAAAAAATTACATTTAAATTTTTTTCCCCAAAAATCACCCTGATCAACCTACAATTGTTGTTTTTCTCCACATTCTCTCTTGCTGGGATGGAGGGTTGTATTTTGAAGAAATGCTGCAGGATCTGCTTCTAGAGCCAAAGGTGAAGTGCTACTTCTTGGAGGCTTCAATTTGCCTGATGTAAATTGGAGCACCCAGGCTGCAGCCTAAGCCAGGAGCGGAGGCATTTTGCATGCCCAGCAGGGGTATACCTCAAGCAGCTTGTGGTGGAACTCATCAGAGAAGGAGCAATATCAGACCTGGTACTCAACAATGGGGACAGAATTGCTGATGTAATGGTGGCTAGCCACCTGGTGTCCAGTGATCATTGTATGGTGCGGTTCAGTGAGAGAACAGTGGAGGAGTGAAAGCACATGAAAGCAAGGGTCCTGAATTTCAGACAGGTTGACTTTGCAAAACTGGGGGAATATTTCAAGGAAGCCCTGGCAGGGGAAGAAGAAAGTGAATGGAATGTAGAGAAGTAATGGGCTAACTATAAGGGATCCATTGCATAGGCTACAAGCCTTTGCATTAGGCAGCTAAACAAAACAAAGAGAAATAAAAAAAATTATGGTTCTCTAAGGACATGGCTGGCAAGGTAAGAGGGAGAAAAGGCTAGCTTTCTGGAGGTACAAGGTAACACGGTGTGGAGAAGACAGGGAACTGTATATGGAAAAGCAGTGGGAGGTGAGGAAAGCAGTCAGGAGTGCAAAGGCACAAAGTGAAAAAAAATAGCCCATGTAATGGAGAAAAGAAGCAATACATTTTTCAGGTATATTAGTGAAAGAAAGAAGACCAAGTTTGGAATTTTGAGGTTAAAAAGTGTGGGAGGGGTGTGTGTGGAAGGGGGCCCAATAAAAGCAACAATCCTGAACACATATTTTTATTCAGCATTCACAGAAAGAGAGGAAGGAGAAGGACTAATGTTGGGCTGTATGAACACCAATGAAGGAGAGGTGGACACCTGCCCATTTATGGAGGAAAGAGTCCTAAAGGAACTCACGAATCTGAAAGGGGACAAGGCTAAGGGACTGGATGGGATATATCCCAGAATATTAAAAGAACTTGGAGAAGTACTGGCAGCACCACAAACAGCCCTATTCAACAAATCAGTAGAGACATGGGTGCTTTCAGGGGACTGGAGAAGGACACATGTAGTCCCTCTCCACAAAAGTGGGAATGGGAAAGAGGCTGGAAACTATAGGCTAGTCAGCCTGACCTCGGAGGTGAGGAAATTAATGGAATCACTGCTAAAGGAAAGGATTGTGATATTTCTTAAATCCAGTGGAGCACAAGATCCAAGGCAACATGGATTCGCAGCAGGAAGGACTTGTCAAAGAAATCTAATAGATTTATTTGACTGGGTGTTCAGGAAAGTAGATCAGGAAGAGGTCAGTAGATGTGGCCTACTTAGATTTCAGCAAGGCTTTTGTTATTGTCCCACATAGGAGGTTGGTAAATAAGTTGGGCAGCCTGGGAGTGGGACCCAAGGCGATAAACTGGGTCAGAAAATGGTTAAGTAACAGGACAAAGAGGTTGGTGGTAAATGATGTTCAAGGGAGGGTGACCAGTGGGGTGCCACAGGAATCTGTGATGAGGCCAGTCCTCTTTAATGTCTTTATAAGAGACATTGCAGAGGGGCTGGAGGGGAAGGTATGCCTTTTTGCAGATGACACTATGATCAGCTACAGGGTCAACACTCCAGGAGAGGTGTAAAAATGAGAAGGGACCTAAACATGCTTGCGGAGTGGTTGAAAGTGTGGGGGAGCCAAGAGTCAATGTAAAGAAGTGCAAAATCATGTATTTGGAGCACAGAAGATTAAGGGAGGAGTACAAGATGGGGGAGAGGTACAGAAGGCCACCAATCAAGAAATAGAACTGGGGGTAACCATATGTAATGACCTAAAGGTAAACAGACAAGGGGCCCTATGCACGATGGCAATGAGCCACGTAAACTGGACATTTTGGCATTGATATGCATGAATGCCATGGAGCGGGCTCCCATGGACTCCATGCGGCATTTGTGACCTGGACACAAGACAGGTGTGTGCCTGATCCCCAGGCCATACGGACAGCAGTGCACCAGGGGTGGGCAGTGGATGTGCCAGGGCAGGCTGGCACTATGCACCAGTCACAAAGGTGCATAGTACAATCTGCAGGGGGAGCACAGTATGGAGCAGGTTACGGCAGCAGGGACCTTACTGTATCCCACTGCACACTCCATCAGAAACTACCTGCCGGATGTAAACGGGGCCATGAAGCAGCCCTCCATGCTGCCCCAGCCCACAAGGCAGATGGGGAGGTCTGGGACAGCTGATCAGGTGAGTGCCCACACAATAGGACATAAGGTGCCACCACCATTGAGCCACACCCACAATGCAGTTTGTGCACAGGCACCCCCCTCCCACCGCCAACTCATCGCATCTTGCCTCTTATGGTCCTGTGCCCCCCACCCCAACACAAGGCAGCACTCACCCGTCATGACAGCATGCTCCCCAAAGTGCAGCACCTGTCCAGTTCAGTGGGTCTGCTGCCCCTTGTCCCCAGTTGCTCCATGCCTGCCTCTAGGTACTGTCCTATGACTATTATCCAGTGTTACCATCACCACCCTCACAGTGGTGATCAGTGTACCCCTCCACCCACCACTGCACTGATAACCCCCACTACCCAGTACCCTCCAGCTTGAGCCGTGACCAGGACTGGCCTGTGGCACTGCCCAATCTACACCTTCATGGCTGCCGACCATCCAAGTGCCGTTGGGGGCGCTCTGCTTATTCATAGGCATTGTGCCCCCAGCAGCACTTGGACAGCCAGCAGTCAAAGAGGTGTGGGTGAGCTGAACTGCTGGCCAGTCCTGGCCACTGCACAGGTGGGAGGGTATCAAAGCAGGGGTCATTGGTGGCATCGGGTTGGTACACTGGTCAGCATTGTGGGGGTGGGTTACCGAGTGTGGGACCAGGGTCAGGAGGATGTTACTGTGAGTATGGGAACTGCTGTGCTAGGGGGCAGTCTGTGGGCTGGTGGTGGGGGTACTTGCCTGTGGCCATCTGTGCACCGGGAGGGTGCCCTTCTGAATGGCTGGTGCAGAGGTCTGTAGGGCAATGGGAACATGCCGCGTGGGTTTGGGTGCCTGCAGTAGGCATTCACACACCTGGACCTGTGCCATTGCGCAAAGGATCCACTACAGGATCCATGCCAGCCATCCAATTGGATGCTCAGCTGAGTCTGCAATGCCACCTGCAGCCACCCTGCATGGTCCTGTGTACCTGAAGGATGGTCCTGTTAGTGAATAATGGTGGGTGTGCACCTGTCCACAGGTGTGGGGATGTGCAGGTGGGTTACACGCATCTGACATGTATAACCAGCCCATTTGTGCATAGGACCCACTATGAGAAGGCTGTAGGGACAGCCAGTTGGGTGCAAGGTTGCATATGGAGAAGCATCACAAGCAGAAAAAAGGAGGTGGTGATGTTACTGTACAGATCACTAATGAGACCTCATCTGGTATACTGTGCCAATTCCTGGAGGCCACATCGCTGGAAGGATGTATAGAGAACAGAGGCAGCCAGAAAAAGGCAACAAGAATGGTGCAAGAACTGCATCAAAAGACATATAAAGAAAGATTGGAGGATCTCAGTATGTGTTCCCTGGAGGATAGGAGAGAGGGGTAAAACCCATAAAAGTTCCTCCAGGTTCTACCTGGTTCTATCAGGTAGAACAAGGGAGAATTGGGGATCTATCAGGTAAAACAAGGTTCTAACAGCTACAACCATGTTTCTTCAAATATAACCAGGTTCTACCAAGTGTAAAACACATTTTCTACTGGGTATACCCATGTTCTATAATATACTGTATAACTAACATCTACCTGGTTATGTTTAGGAAAACCCCATAAGTATGCTTTTTTGCATGCTTGGAATGTAGTACAGTAGAACTAAGAAAGTGAGAATGACATATTTTACAAAGGGTTGGTGCATAGGAATCTGTCTCAGTGCATCAAAACTTTCCAAAACTTACCATTCTTAGAATCTTAGTACTGTATGTACTTTGAAAAATCCACAGTTTGCATATTTGGTACTCATGCAGAACAAGGTAAAACTTGGTTATGTTTATTTATTTGAAAGATCAGCATTACAACCCTTTGAGTCAGAGACTCCTTTGCAAAGACTCCATGTCTTAGAAAGGAAAAAATGAAACAAAACATTAGGCAGTCAAAAGTCAGAGAATAGCACTAGCTACACATCTAAGAACAGGTTACAGAAATGGCAATGGGCAGACTACCCAGAGTCAGTATAACAATACTGTAGGAACAAAATGTATGAAATAAATATAGCATACATTATTAACAGTGTCAGAACTGGTAACAGAAAAGCAATGGGCAGGTCACCCAGAGTCAGTGTTACAATTTGGTGGGGACAATATATATATATATACAGTATATGTAACCCCCCTGCAAATGGGGGTTCCCAAAAGTCTTCCAGGCGCTTGTCTGAGTGCTCCAAGTTGGGGTGGTGTTATGCTAAATGCCGTTTAAATGTGGGCACAGTGAGTGCTTTCAGAGCCCCCACGTACTGTCTCTTTAAGAGCTGTCTGCTCGCAGACTTAATTAGTTTGTATGGGGTGACTGTGTGTTTTAATGGATGAATTCCGCCCAGGCTACTGTCTAATCACCCACTTCCACAGTTGTTAAGAGTGCACATGGAGCCTAATTGAAAGATGTAATTGTTTACCAGAAATTATTTGGAGCGATAGTTAAAATGCAGTTCGTCTAACCTGTCTTTATTGCAGCTACGAACTGTTCCATATTAGTCCCTTCATTTTGGTCCTGAACTGCTGAATTGGACCAATCAGTGTGTGGGGACCTTTAAAATAGAGCCTGCTGTGGGCGAATCAGATCTTGGACTCTCAATTGGAGCTTACTGTAAAGGGACTGTATGGCAGGTGCCTCTGGGAAATGTAGTTTGGACCTTGGCGCCTTTTTGCATCAACAGAGGGAGACCTGCTGTGATTGACAGCCAAACCAACCAACTGAACTTGTGTGAGCCTAAAGGAAATGCCCTGCACTGTTCCTGGCAAGGCAGATTCGAGGTGTATATGAAAGGAGAAGGAGCTCTGTTGCTAGTACGGTGAGTAGTTCACGCGGGAAGCACGTGTGTAGGCCCCCAAGTCAGTCTGCGGCTGTTAGTGCAGTTAAATCAGACTGAATCCGAGTTTGTGAGAAGGAAGTCAGAAGTGTGGAGACCAGGCTAACCCTGTAGAAGACCGAAGATTTTGCGAAAGTGCGATCGGCCTGTCAGGAAATGAAGCTGCTGTGTGTGTGCTCCCGTATATTTTGCATTGCTTTGCGATCAGGATTGAGGAACAGCCTGCCTGGTATAGTAATTTCCTTTACATATGACTGTGCTTGGTGCTTGTGGGGAATCGCAATCTTACTTCCCCTCACTCTGTAGTGTGTACTGAATGCTGGAAATCCAGAAACCACACCATCCATCCTGTAACTGTCTTGGGTATCGTGAGTACCATTCAGGGCAAACCCCTGCAACACAACATAAATCAAAAGTGTGCCATCTGATTTGTTGTGCTTTCTTTTTACTTGAACTGAGCCATCTGGCTGCAGATTACAATTTGGGTTGTGTGTGTTGTTTTCTTCTACAGAGTCCCATCCAGCTGCACCAGCCAGCTAACCCCATACAACAGACCTGACTAGCCCCACCCCCCCATCCTAGGTACCCAGATAGTGACCTGTTGGACCTTGATTACATGCATAATCCTTTTTATTTATGTGGCTTTACTCAAATTAACCTGATTTCCCCAGTCCTTGTTATATGCCCCCTAATTAAATCAGATTTGTTGTTATTGAACTATATGCTGTCTGTGGTGTCAGTACATATCGAACCAGCATTGCATTGTGTTGTGTATGTGCTTAACCTTGTTTTACAGGGGGTCCTTAGAGACGTGCTGCAGAATCAGTCTCGACGGTAAGTGGTATCTATATGTGTAAAAAGTGTGCACATGTGGGGTATTGGGAAGGTAATTCCTGTGTAGTGTGTGGGCCACTAGTGGGAACAAAGGGGGTCACAGTGTCCTAGAGGGCTGTACCCGCGCTAATTTAACCACTACCAACCCTGACCTCTGGGTGGAGGCACCCGTCACTGGACCTAGGCCCCTTAACCTGTCACTAGCCATCCAGGCAGGGGTAGTAGCTCTTGGGATAGCACCACCTAGGGGTTGCATTTTGGAGGCACCACTGGGATTAGCATCCCCTAGTGGCCATATTTACGAATCACTGTTAAAAATAAATGGATACCCCGACAGAAGTGGCTGTACACCAGTTGGTGGGCTGGTGTACTGGGCAGGAGATCAACCCTCAAAATGCTATGCTTATCCTGGACATCCCCCTGGGTACCAATAAGGATACTGTAGAGGGAGTACTTTCCAAGGTGGAAGGTTTGCAAAACTCTGTGATGGTGGGTCAACATACTAATCTGCTCGCCCACACTTTCATGGCCCTAGTAGAATATAAGGACCTAATAGATAGCTCCAAAGTGTCACAGACTATTACCCCAGAGGGAGCCCTCACTGCCTGGAGAGTGATAACCAAGAACAGTAAAGACCCAAGGGAAATGAGCCCCCTCACTATCTGAAACTTTTGAGGAGAAATTTGTTAAATTGTTGCTGGAGGAAAGGAAAACTGTGGAGGACTTGAAGAAACTATTCTTGCCACCTGAGGGTGTTCCTCCCCCAACGCCCCCTCCTGCTCCAGTACCCGTTATTGCTCCTCCTTCTATGCCCATGCCAATGCTGGCCCCTATGTCAGTATCTGCCATTAGTCATGACTCTTACAGAAGGTTGAGAATCTTCTTGGCACTCTCCCCTTCCCACAGGAGGAGGATGACTGGGAGAACTGGATAGACTATGTTGCCCCTCTAGTGTTGGAATGGCAATGCTCAGAAGCAGAAAAGTGAAAGAGATTAAGTGAGAGCCTCCTAGGTCCTGCCCTAGCTGCCATCCATGCCAAATGGGCCAATAACCCTGAAGCGACTGCACAGGACTATCTTGAGGCATTAGAGAATGTTTATGGAAGCCCAGATTCAGATGAGGACCTGTGGTGGAGAGTAAGAAATGCACAACAGTATCAAGGTGAGTTGTTGTCTGTGTATGTATCTCGGCTGGAAAAATTGTTGCAAGAATGCCTCAGAAAAGGTAGTTTGCCAGCAACTGAATTAGACCAAACCAGGTTGGACATGATCCTTAAGCCTGCCCCCTTTTCAGAACTGCTGTTGCTTCAGTTACAATTGGCCAACCGACAGGAATCCCCATCCTCCTATGATGAGCTAATAAGAGAAATTTGAGGGGTAGAGAAAAGGCGACCCCATAAAGAAATTGCACCAATAGCTGCTGCTACGATACGAGTGACTGAGGTTGATCCATCACGTGAAGTTCAAGGGCAGAGATTGGCAGCTAGTGAGTACTCTGAGAAAGAAAAGGACTTCCTGCCCTGGGCCCAGTTTCTGAAAGATGAGCTACTGAAGGAGGTTCAAGAGTTGAAGGTAGGCGACCCTGCAAGGACTTCCCCTGTGGGACCAGACTCTAATTCTGCTCAGGCCATGACTGCCATGGGGGTGGGGGTGAACCCTCAGACATCCTATGACAACAACAGCCCTCAGAGTGAAATCAAAGAATTGACTGCCTCCCTGAAGGAACTGTTGAGACATGTTACCCCCTTCCCACCATCACCAGCCACTAATGGACCCCCAACCCTTGCCAATCCTTCAGTTCCTCAGGAAATGTTTTCTCCAAGAATGACCCAGGAGCCTATCATGTGTCACAACTGTGGAAGAGATGGCCATATGAAGAGGTAATGCCGGTTGCAGAAAGACTTAGAGAGAGTGGTGAGCCAGCTACAAGGAGAGCTTTGGAGAACAAATCAGTGGTTAAGGGGTACACAAAATGACTGCCGTGAGGGCCCAAGAAACTCTAACTCAATTCCTACGTGGCTAAATCATCTGTCCATGCCCCTCCTGCTGTCCCTCTGTAATAGTCCAAGGTGGAGGGCCCCTCCATGGAGACCACTGTAAAGGTGAATGGAGAGTCTACAAGAGCTGTGTTGGACAGTGGCTCCCAAGTGACAATTATGTTCCAGGATTGACATCAGAAGCATTTGTCAGACATACCCTTGCAACCATTGGAAGGACTGCATGTATGGAGGTTAAGTGAGAAGGCCTACCCCTACTGCAGGTATAGCTGAATTTGGCTGTCTTTCCTCACCTTCATGGCTGGAGTGGCAGAGCAAGTAGAGACCCTGGTCTTAGTGTGTGTCCCCCTACTGGACTGTATGATGGGTTTCCTCTACTAACTGGGATGAATGCGCATATGTTTGGATGGTTGGCACAGTTGTGTTATGAAAAACAGGGGTCAAGGACTGGTAGAGCTTTAAGAATTCTGGTTTGATCAAGAAGGCCTATGAGGCACAGAGAGATGCTGAAAAAGTGGAACTCGAGGAACCGGTTGGAATTGTCTGGAAGAAGGATCCTGAGTCTCTGATCCTGGTGCCAAATGCCCAGTGTACCTTACAGGGGGAAGTCCGTATCAGAAAGGATGTCAAGAATAAAGTCCTCATGCTGTATGCACCAGGAGATGGGAAATTGCCGTAAGGACTGCTGGTCAAGCCAAGTATTTTGCCTGCCAGAGCCCATGCTTATGCCACATGGGTAATGGTCCAAGTTCATAATGTGTCTGATAGAGAGATTCGAGTAAATAGAGGCTGCACCCTTGCTAATGTACATTGTGCAGATACTGCAGTGCTACCCAGTAACAAGTGTTTGGGGGAAAATGGCAGAGTGATGCTCGGCTTGTTTGATTTTGGTGACTCCCCATTGCCAGCTAAATGGAAGATGAGAATCAGTAGAAAGCTTGTCCAGAGAGACCAGGTGTTTTCTTTAAAGGAATGGGATGTAGGATGTGTACAAGGAGCTCAGCATCACATCCGGCTGCATGTTGAAAGGCCATTTCATGAGGGGTCTCAACGCCTGGCACCTGCTGACATAAATAGTGTGAGACGGCATCTGCAAGAGATGCTTGCTGCTGGTGTAATACAAGAATCCAGAAGCCCATATGCTGCACCTATCGTGGTAGTGAGAAAAAAGAATGGGACAGTAAGGATGTGCGTGGATCATCACACCTTGAATTGGTGGACTATCTCTGATCAGTATACAATGTCCCACCTTCAGGATGCTTCAGACTGCCTGACATAGTAGCAAGTGGTTCTCCATGCTGGATTTTCGCAGTGGGTACTACCAGATCCCGAAGGCCCCAGAAGACCTTGAGAAGACAGTCAATATCTGTCCGCTTGGTTTCTATGAATTCATGAGGATGCCTCAAGGGATTTCAGGCACCCCAGCCACTTTTCAATGACTGATGGAGTGTGCAGTGGGGGACATGAACTTATTAGAGTGCCTGGTATACCTAGATGATGTTATTGTGTTTGGTAGCTCACTGGAAGAACATGAGAGCAGATTGTTCAAGGTGTTGGACCGATTGGAAGACTTTTGCCTTAACTATCCATCAATAAATGTCAGTTCTTCCAAACCTCTGTAAAGTATGTGGGACACATAGTGCCCACCAAGGGAATAGAAACATACCAGAGTAAAGTTGAAGCCTTGACCACCTGGCCACAGCCCCACAATCTAAAGAACTGCAAAGATTCTTGGGATTCTGTGGCTACTATCATCGGTTCATCGAGAACTATTCAAGAGCGATTCACCCTCTATTCAATCTTACTCGAAGTTACCCTCCAACTAACAAAAAAATATAAGAAGTCAGCTTCCCCTGAGGCTGAGAGAGTGTATTTTCATCCCAGTGAAGTTTTTGGAGCCTGATGGACAGTTGATTGTGAAGCTGCTTTTCATGAGATTATACATCAACTCACTCACGCTCCCGTCCTTGCATATGCAGATCCAGCAAAACCCTATGTCCTACACACTGATGCTAGCTTGCAAGGTTTGGGGGCTGTGTTGTACCTGGAGCATGAGAATGGCCTGAGACCAGCGGCCTTTGCCAGCAGAAGTCTGACCCCATCTGAAAAGAATTATTCAGTGCATAAGTTAGAGTTTCTAGCTTTGAAGTGGGCCATTGTTGACCAATTCCACCAGTACTTGTACAGGGTTAAGATACTGGTAAAAACTGATAATCTTTGACCTATGTGCAGACTTCAGCCAATTTGGATGCTACTGGCCATAGGTGGCTTTCCACATTAGCTACATATGATTACGCTGTTGAATACAGAGCAGGCCTGAACCACATAGATGCTGATGCTCTCTCTCGGAGGCCTGTTTCCCGGAATGATGGAGTCAGACTGTCAGAACCTGATATTTGAGCACTCTGTCAGAAGTTTGACAGGGAGGAACAAATGTCCATGGAAGCAGTGGACTGTCTGGTGGATTGTTTGGTGCCCACTGAGAATTGCATACCTGCTGCTTATTGCCACTTTTCTGCATTAGACATTGGTGTACTGCCTCAGCTGGACAATGACAGTATTCAGCGGGCTCAATCCCAAGATCCTATGATCAAATCAGCTCTAGAAGCCCTCTACGCAGGGAAAGATGTGTCCAAGTTGCGCTCCACTGGCCCGAGAACTGCATTGTTATACAAGGAAGGCCCTAAACTGAAACTGGTTAATCGATTACTATACGGAGAAACAGTATACAGAGGGGGACAAGTAGACAAGCAGCAGTTAGTTTGGCCCACTGCATTCAGAGACTTGGTACTGAGGTCCCTGCACAACCACATGGGGCATCTTGGTATAGACTGAACACTTGATTTGGCAAGATCCAGATTCTATTAGCCTAAGATGGGGGCTGATGTTGAGCAACACATTTGAACTTGTAGTCACTGCTTACAGAAGAAAGCCTTGCCCCAGAGGGCTGCCCCCCTTGTTAACATCACCACCAGTGCCTCTATGGAGCTGGTTTGTATTGACTTACTAAGTCTGGAGTGGGATCAAAGAAATATTAGCAATGTGCTGGTGGTCACAGGTCATTTTACAAGGTATGCCCAAGCTTTCCCCTCCAAAGACCAGAAAGCATCCACCGTGGCAAAAGTACTAGTAGAAAACTTTTTGGGTCATTATGGGACTTTGCAAATAATCCATTCTGATCAAGGGAGATACTTTGAGAGTCATTTGATCAAAGAGATGCTTTCTCTGTGGGGAGTGCGAAAGTCCAGAACCACCCCTTACCACCCCCAGGGGGACCCACAGCCCGAACATTTTAACCGCACTTTGCTGGACATGCTGGGCACTCTCCACCCAAAAGACAAGCCCCGATGGAGTCAACAGATTAGCACCTTGGTACATGCCTACAACTGCACCAAAAGTGATGTCACTGGGTTTCCCCCTACCACCTTATGTTTGGAAGAGAGGCCCGACTACTGGTAGATGTTTGTTTCGGAGTTTCTCCTGATGGGGTTAGAGCTGATAATTATTTACAGTATGTGCAAAAGTTAAAGGACCAACTGAATCATGCGTACCAACTTGCTTAAACCATGGCTGCCAAAAGAAATCTGGCCAACAAAGAAAAGTATAATAAAAAGGTGAAAGCACAAGAACTCCAGGAGGGAGATCGTGTATTGCTAAGAAATCTGGGACTGCATGGCAAACACAAGATTGCTGACAGTTGGCATCATCTCCCTCACATTGTAGTGAGCAAACTGGATGATCTGCCTGTGTTCAAAGTAAGGCCTGAAAATAATTCAAAAGATGTTAAGACAATGCATCGAAATCGTTTGCTGTCCATTGGCCAAATATTGATTGAGTCTGAGCCCCCAAAAAGTGCTCCCCCTGGACCATACCTCTCAACCATTTGTTCCCCAAGTGTGGAACATTGCCTATCAAAATGTGGAACAAATGGGCAAAATGTGGAACACTTAATCAAATCTTTACCCAAGAAGCTCAAAACACTGTTAAAATGTTGCATTTATGTTCAGAAAGTCTGTTATTAATTGAATAACATATTTTTTGCATAATTTACTATGGATTTTTGCTTT
Source organism: Neoceratodus forsteri (assembly GCA_016271365.2). NCBI lineage: Eukaryota > Metazoa > Chordata > Ceratodontiformes > Ceratodontidae > Neoceratodus > Neoceratodus forsteri. The sequence continues at coordinate 233,487,715 of CM028132.1, read as the reverse complement.
AAAATGTTGACTTTGAATGTGGAAGACATCCTCACAATGTGGAACAGGGAGTTTTTGTGAAGTAAAATGAGGAACATTCCTCTTAATGTGGTACAGTTGAGAGGTATGCCCTGGACTGGTGACCAGGGCTGCTGCTAAGCAAAAGCAAAGGAAGCCTGCACCTACAGATGCTGAGTTAAAGTTTTCTCCACAGCAAATCCCAGTCGAAAATGACTCAGTCTATTTCAGAGGAAAGTGAGTGTAACTTTGGGTACTACCCTACTTATGAACTGAGTCAATTGTTTCAAGGCAATCCCCTAGTCAGTTATGGAGATGAAGCTGGGCCATCTGGACTGCCTAAGCCCCCAGCTTTGGCCTTGGAGCCAATGCTCCCAGAAAGTGAAGTGCAGAGTATTAAGTCGGATGAGATGGAATCACTGTGCATGGTGGAACTGTATGAGCTTTTAGATGAGGAAAATGATGAACTGGGACAGACTGGTGATATACAAGAGCAAGAAGAGTATTTTGAGTGCCCTGATGGTTCACTGCCAGTGTCAGACAACTCTCCATATGAGCCAAGTGTTGTGGACTCAGAGATTGCAAATACTGGAACTGAAAGTGCCCCAAGTTCTAGCCTCTCTACCTTGATACACACTCCCCTGACAAGTAAAGACAGTGTTGAAAGTGAAGCAAAAGTGCAGAGACTGTAACAGTTTCCCCTAGAAAGACTGGTAGAGCTGTAAAGCCTGTGGTGCACCTCAGCTATGATTCTCCTGGGAGGCCTGTAGACTTGCCTCTCAGTGTTGTCCATAAAGGAGTGTGTGTCCCCGAGCTCATTGCCCAAACTGAGCATAAGGGCTAACTTCAAGTTAATTGTGTTGCCCTCTAGGTATGGTGCCCCTGCCCCATCCAGCCCCAAGGTAGCTGACAGGGAAGGCCCCCTCTCTTCAGGTTTCATGTACAGGAGGTAATAACCTGAGTTAAGGTACAATGTGTGTATAATGCTATGCAAAAGGTAGTGTGCTGAAAAGTATCAGAAATGTGTTTACAGCAAAGGTGATATGCTGACTGATGATTACACGTATAAGCCTAATGTGTTAGTGATGTAAATGCATATGGTCTTGTATTGAAGTTTATGGGGGTACTTACTTGATGCAGATGTCAAGTTTTTCCAGACCAGGAAGGGTGTAACCCCCCTGCAAATGGGGGTTCCCAAATGTCTTCCAGGAGCCTGCCTGAGTGCTCCAAGTCTGGGTGGCATTTGGCTAAATGCCGTTTAAATGTGGGCACTGTGAGTACTTTCAGAGCCTCACATACTGTCTCTTTAAGAGCTGTCTGCTTGCAGACTTAATTAGTTTGTATGGAGGGACTGTGTGTTTTAATGTCCGAATCCTGCCCGGGCTACTGTCTAATTGTTCTGCTTCTGCAGTCTCTAAGAGTGCAGAGGGAGCCTAACTGAAAGATGTAACTGTTTACCAGAAATTATTTGGAGTTATAGTTAAAATGCAGTTTGTCTAACCTGTCTTTATTGCAGCTACGAACTGTTACATATTAGTCCCTTCATTTTGATCCTGAACTGCCAAATTGGACCAATCACTGTGTGGGGGGACCTTGAAAATGGAGCCTGCTGTGGGTGAATCAGAGCTTGGACTCTCAATTGGAGCTTACTGTAAAGGGACTGTATGGCAGGTGCCTCAAAGAAATGTAGTTTGGACCTTGGCGCCTTTTTGCACCAACAGAGGGAGACCTGCTGTGATTGACAGCAGAACCAACCAACTGAACTTGTGTGAGCCTAAAGAAAATGCCCTGCACTGTTCCTGGCAAGGCAGATTCAGGTGGCTGTGAAAGGAGAAGGTGCTCTGTTGCTAGTACGGCGAGTAGTTTGCGCAGGAAGCACGTGTGTAGGCCCCCATGCTGGTCTGCGGCCGTTAGTACAGTTAAATCGGACTGAATCCGAGTTTGTGAGAAGTAAAAGGAAGTCAGAAGTGTGGAGACCAGGTTAACCCTGTAGAAGACTGAAGATTTTGCTAAAGTGTGATCGGCCTGTCCGGAATTGAAGCTGCTGTGTGTGTGCTCCCGCGTATTTTGCAGTATTTTGCAATCGGGATAGAGGAACAGCCTGCCAGGTATAGTAATTTCCTTTACTTATGAATGTGCTTGGTGCTTGTGGGGAATCGCAATCTTACTTCCCCTCACTCTGCAGTGTGTGCTGAATGCTGGAAACCCAGAAACCACACCATCCATCCTGTAACTGTCTTGGGTATCGTGAGTACCATTCAGGGCAAACCCTTGCAACACCGTATGAATCAGAAGTGTGCCATCTGATTTGTTGTGCTTTCTTTTTACTTGAACTGAGCCATCTGGCTCTGGGTTACAATTTGGGTTGTGTGTGTTGTTTTCTTCTACAGGGCCCCATCCAGCTGCACCAGCCAGCCAACCCCAGGCAACGGACCTGGCTAGCCCCACCCCCCATCCTGGGTACCCAGAGAGTGTACTGTTGGACCTTGATTACATGCATAATCCTTTTTATTTATGTGGCTTTACTCAAATTAACCTGATTTCCCCGTCCTGTTATATGCCTCCTAAATAAATCAGATTTGTTGTTATTGAACTATATGCTGTCTGTGGTGTCAGGACATATCGAACCAGCATTGCATTGTGTTGTGTATGTGCTTAACCTTGTTTTACAGGGGGTCCTTAGAGACGGGCTGCAGAATCAGTCTCGAGAGTAAGTGGTATCTATATGTGTAAAACAATGTGCATATGTGGGGTATTGGGAAGGTAATTCCCGTGTACTGTGTGGGCCACTAGTGGGAACAAAGGGGAGTCACAGTGTCCCAGAGGGCTGTACCTGAGCTAGTTTAACCACTACTAACCCTGATCTCTGGGTGGAGGTGCCCATCACTGGACCTAGGCCCCTTAACCTGTCACTAGCCATACAGGCAGGGGTAGTAGCTCTTGGGATAGGGCCACCTAGGGGTTACATATAGAAATAGCTATAGCACAATAAATATTAACTTGAAGAAGAACATGAATTCATCAGTGTCTGGCTTAGGATAAAAGGAGGGGCAGGAGTTCATGGTGGGCAATGACTGCAAAAAGAAGGGGGTGCAATCTCCTAGCAGAGATGTTGAATTAAGGACAATCACAACTACCTGTGGATATTATTACCTCCTTGAGCCCAGACTTGAAAAGGCCAACCCTTGACTTGAGCTGATATTTCTATGGGGAGTTCATTTATCCAGAGGGGTGCCCTATAGTAGAAGGTGTGTTGACCTAGGAAAGTCCTACACCAGGGAACTGACAACATGGCTTGTATTATATTGTAGAACCATACCCAGTCCCAGTAGATGTTATGAAATAGTTTATTCTCTAACAGATCACAACACTCTACCAACTGCATCAAGTAGCTGTGCCAAAATAAACAGGGAGATTTAAATTTTATTCCCAAATAGGTCAGCAAACTACTGCTGGCAGCATCAAGTCAGATAGTTTATTTTTGGTTTTTTATTAAGATCTTGGATTAACACCTAGGAGCAAGAGCTCTTTTACATAGGTTCCACATCAAGCAAGGGATACATACAGAGGTGGTGAACAATGAATGGGGTACAGGAGTTTATAAAAAGAAATAAATTAGTAACTATACTGGCATTGTACAATGTATGCCAGATCAAAACATACAATGCAAAGAGAAGCAGACACTGATATGAGTCTGTAAATCAGCACAGAGGCTTGTAAAGAAATAGACAGGAGATGGAGGGAAGGAGGGATATGGAAGGGAAGGGAAAAGAGTGAAAAGTGGAGATGCAGCCAGAAGCCATTGTTGTAGGGATTGCAGAGAGAGTTAGTAAGTAGAGTGCGGAAGGGGGGACGGGGGGATGAATGAGGAGTAGTGGGTAGAAAGGACAGGAGGAGGGTTGATGGGCAGTGCAGGGGGCCGGGAGTATGAGGAAGGGGAATGGAGAACAAGGATGGAGGGAAGGAGTGAGAAGTGGTAGGTAGAAGAACCGGAGGAGGGTGGATTGGCAATGCAAGGGGGTAGGGGGAATACAAGGAAAGGGCAGGATGGAGAGATGGTCTGGGGTGAAGGCAGGGCCAAGTGGGGTAGGCAGATGAGGAGGGTGGGTGGGGGAGCTAGGTAATGGGACACAAGTGAGAAGTGCTAAGATGTAGTGTTGAAGAGGATAAGTGCAAAACCTTATGAGTGTGGGAGGGTTGGTGGCAGGGTCCTCACCAGCTCAATGGAAGCAATCACAGGTGTTGTGCCAGATGTGGTACTGTCAGAGTTCATGGTTGAGAGGTCCTAACTTGGAAATTGAGGAGACCTCACCAGGGAGGGACTTAAGTCAGAGAGGAGCTCGTTAGGCAAATGATCTCTGCCCTTGGGTAGTTTGGCAGTGGGGTACCTGAAAGATTTGGTGGACAGAGCCTCTGGTACGTTGAGGATGACAGGTGTGGATTACAATGTTTTGCAGCCCTGGCAGTGCAAGACTCAGACTGACCTTCTTAGCAAGTAGACATGTCTGGAATTTAATTCTGTCTTTTAGCTGAAGCCAGTTGGCTTTAGCATAGAGGTTGCAGGTTTGGGTGAATTGAGCATCACCTGTGAGGAGCATGCAGGCCTTGTTCAGGGCTGTAGATATCCGCTGAAGAGATGTTTCATAGACAGAGCCATAGGCTGCAAGTCCATAATCAATTATAGATATTATGGAGCTATGGATTGCAAGTTTTAGTGCATCAGAAGTATGTCTCCATTTAAGTAGTGAAAACACAAGTAGATATTTTCTGAGACAGGTCAGTAAACAACTGCTGGCTGCATCAAGTCAGATAGTTTAAGTAATGAAAACACAGGGATATTTTTTCACAAACAGGTCAGTACAGCACTGCTGGCTGTGTCAAGTAACTGCACCAAGAATTTTAAACAGGAAGATTTATTCTGAAACAGATCAGTAAACAACTGCTGACATTGCATCAGCTTAAGTAGTTTAATTAGTGAAAATACAGGTAAATTATTTTTTTCCAAAATAGGTCATAGCAATCTACAAGCTGCGTCAAGTAACTGCACCAGAATAAACAGGGAGATATAAATGTTATTCTTAAACATGTCAGTAAACAGCTGCTGGCTGTATCGAGTCAGGTAGTTTAAGTAGTAAAAACACTGATATAGTTTTTCCCAAAAAGGTCAGTATAGCACTTTTGGCTAGTTAAGTAGTTTAAGTAGCGAAAACACATGGAGATTTGACTGCATCAAGTAGCTGCAGCAAAAACAGAGAACTTTTCTCCTAACAGATTAGCACAGTACAGAACGTACTGCATCAACTATGAAGGGGAGATTTTTTTATCCGAAGTCCCAGTCTAGTCCCAACACAAGGATAAGTAAAAAAAAAAAAAAGAAAAGAAAAACAACTGCCTTGCACTTAGGTGGTTTATATGGTTGGTTGCCTCCGAGTCCCTGTCCATCCCAGACACAGAAACTTATGGCTTGGAGTCTTGAAGTACAGTACGGTACAGTAGGTAAGATTTTACTTTGGAGGAATTGGAATGGTTAGATATCAGGGTCCACTCCTGCCCACTCCACAGTCCACACCACCCTTCCCTCTCCTCCCTGACGCTCCTTTCCCATTCCCCTTTCCGATGCCCTTTGTTGGCAGAGTCCTCCTACCCGAGTCCCCAGCTTTAACTGCCATGTCTGTCTCCCAGTCTGCTCCTAAAAAAGACAGGATTCAGGAGTATTTTAGTATTTTGAATCACCCATCACTTTCTTCCTTTTATCCCAGCTGACTTCTATATTCTGACAATTAGTGTTACATCAATCGCACATTTTTACTTTAACCATCCCCCTTTCCAAATAGCTATGTATACTGATATACTCACTACCTTAACTGGTAGCCCATAAACCCGTTATCTGCATCTTTCACAGCTCACACTGCAATGTTCCTAATTACCATAGCGATCTTCCCCCTCGTAACCATGTTAGTTTCCCTTCCCCATCCCTATACCCCTCCATCCTTTACATCTCCACCCCAGACCCATCCACCTCCTCTGCTCTTACCTCAGCCCTCTCTCTTGGGTAACTACCTCACTGTCCTTGGCCAACAGGTTCATCAATACTCCCACCCACTAGCCTCCTTGCCTTCCTATGTTAACTAATACTTCTCTGACATCCCCACCCCAACCCTTCTTCTTACCCCCATTCACACAGCTTAAAGCCATCTAAGAAAGTAATTAACCTCATCAGACTCATCATAACATTGCTACTCTGCACTGTTGGGGACACTGAAGTGAACCCAGGGGCAACTCCCTCACCCTCACATCTCCACAAAGGACTCAAAATCACTCATCTTAACCTCAGAAGCCTAGTCCTCAAATTAACCCTTCTCCAGTCCCTCATTCTAAACCTCCATCCTGATGTTTTGATTCTTACAGAAACCTGTCTGTCTTCTAAAATACACTATCATTCTCCAAGATAGGCCCTCTAAAGGAGGGGGCATAACCATATATTTATCATCTTACCTCCAATTTCCCCCTGTGATCTCCTCTCCCTTTACATTCACACATCTCCTTATAAAGCGCTCCTTACCCGATACACTACCTATATTTATAGCCAGCACTTATTGCAGCCCTGGTCTCCCCAGTTCAGCAGTCACTGAACTCATTTCCACGAGCATCACACATGCCACCTCTGGTGAGCTGTACATCCAAGGTAACTTCAGTATAGACTGGCTGTCACCTACCCATAGCAAAACCTGTTCTGATATCAAATCTTTGAACCTAACACAACTCACCACAGAACCACCTCAATCTTAAATCTCATAACCACTCGCTCATTGACTGGGCCCTTGATGGGTCTATGTGATAACGGCGAACGCCTAAAGGCGCTGGCCGTTATTGCTCAGTCAGAGTACTGAACACATTTTCGGCACTCTGACAACCCTGCGACCAGAACAATGGTGCCAGGACAGAATTTTACATTGCTTTTGGGAATCTGTGCTTCCCCACATCCCCACTTGTGGGGACTTCCTCACACCCCTATTTCAGGATTCTCAGATCCAGGGTGGCGTATGTTGGGGGTGAAAGCAGTAAAAATAAAAGGTTTGGGCTTGGGGCAATAAAAAAATCACACCAGTGCAAGGACCCAAACCCAGTACCACAGCCACGCCAGCCACTAGTCAATCCCCGATACCACGACACAGCTCAACTAGCAACTGCAGCTCCACCCCCTCCCAGCCCTTGCTTACCGTGCTTGCTCCCACCACCCCCACAAATGTACATATAGCAACATCCTGTCTCCTAGTTCACCCACCCCCTCATCTGGTCACCCTACCTTTCCATTGCCATGAGTGGATTGCGCCGGGAAGGAGTCGCCGTAATAGATGCCGCCCTTCCTCATGCACCCACTTCACGGGTTACCACCACTACACCGATAAATAAACATTATACCTGCATTTGTACTTGTATTATGGATGCCATTATACCAAACAAATAAAATGATTAGGGTTGCCGAATAATCAATTTTTTAGGGTCTTTATCCAGTCATCCGGTTTTACTGAAATGTAGTCTGGTTTTGGGGCTAGTCTGAATACTCACATACTCTTAAAATTAGTGTATCAAATCATTAACTCTTTTGGCTGCATGTCCAAGTTACAAAGAAGTTCTGATGTCATAAACCTTCGTTTCTAAAACCATTTAATCTGAGAGGTGTAAAGAATGGACATTAAGGCCATTAGCAATAAATC